>OY796676.1:53123281-55743166 GCA_963680715.1 Tetragnatha montana | reverse complement strand
ATTTGAAAAAGCAAGTGTTTTTTCTACGTGGGTTTTATTTTTTGACATGCATCGGTGGAAAGAATATTAAATTAGAATGATAATTTTAAGATTTTAACCATTTTCGATGACTATAATGGACTATATCCAATACATTTTGCCATAAGCAGACCATTTATCTTCATTTATTTAATATTTTTTATGAAATTCAATCCTAAATTATTTCAAATTAATTTCCAATCAGTTCATCTCCTACTTTATAAAATATATTTATTCCAGAGAAAAGAGGATGAGAATTAAAACGTTTTTTTTATCCAAGAAAAGTAATACAAGAGGCTATAAAAATTTAATTCTTTGGTATAAGCTCCTATTTTTTAATATGCAGAAAAGTTATCATATTCAGGAAACATTCTAATATTTCCCCCCTAAAATGCATCATTTTGTATTTGGATTTAAAGTGCCTAAAAATATTTTTTTCCCAAAATAATACTTTACAAACATTTAATTTAAAACGCCAAGTGATCGATAAATAGGAAGGCAAGATTTTTTTCTTCTTTGCTATCTTAATGAAGTTAGAAGAATCAGGGCTGAAGTTGGATCAGGATGATTCAGAATTAGAATCCCTAAGGAGATTCTCACTCCCATTCTGTGGAGATTTGAAACAATCACCAAAAGGAATAAAACATTAAAAACTACTTATCACTTATCACCACTTTTCCTATTTATAAGAGAAACTGTCACTGGTGCTGTATCAGAAAATTGTCGCTTAGCGGGCTTTTAACTTTCAAAACTAGGAAACTATTGTATGCAAATTTATGGAATTGATATGTTTTTGTAGGCAAATGTTAAAAGAATATAAGAAAATTGACACGATTAAAACATTAATTGTGTAGATAGAATTATGTTTTTTTTATAGCGACTAGAAACGAAATACTTTGGACTCACCATGCGCATGCGTCAAAACAAAGAAGATGTTATAATAGGTTTAAAAGTTAATGAATCTCCGCTGGCCTAGTGGTAGGATGCTTGCGTAGCATGAGGCAGTTGGTGGGTTCTATCCTCAGTTGTTATTTTATTAAAATTTCCAAAAAACAGCAAAAATCAAGTTCACAGGCATGCGCGTTGGATCGCGCTCGTATGATTTTTTTGCAGCCAAAAATGCTAAAAATTATAAAATAATAGAGGGTTTTGCCTTTTTTAAAATTTAAATTAAATTTTATTAAACCTTGAAATTTAGGTTTTTATTTTTTCCAGAGAGGGTAGGGTATGTTGTTTTTAAAGTAAAATATGAGTTATGGTATTCTGCAAAAATTAATTTTGGAGTTAATAAATTTTCAAGTTATTTTTTATTATTTAAAAATTATGTGTTGGGTTCTTTACATATTTAAGTGAAAGTGTGCATTTGTTGATACTTCTTAAAAATGTTTTAGGGAAGCATTATTCTCTGAAAGGTTGTTTTAATTCATAAATAAATATAATCTCATTTATTTTCATAAATGAGCAAACGTATATATTTTAGTAGATAGTATATCAAACACGTAAACAAAAACTTTTTAAAACGTTTTTTTTTTCTAAATTTCTAACAAACAAAACTACGTTGTAGATAAAATCCAAGGTCAATTTATATTCAAAACGAACCAACAAAACACTCATTAGAAAATAATAGGTTAAAATAATTATTCAATAATAATTTTACAAATTTTTAGTCATGAAATCACCCAGTGGTGGTATTCTTTGATAGAAGATCTGACATTTGCGCTATCTTATTTAGATCATACAAATGAAGCATCATTATAAAAATACGAGAATCAGCTTCGGTAGATTTCCATTATCTACATGATATCTCTACCAAGGTGTAATTCCTTTGTTCTTAATCAGGAATCGGTTTATCAAAGCAAAAAAAACGAGTGTCTAGTACAAGTTTTCAGTTCAAACGTGGATAACTCGATAACGGTAGTTGTGCTGGAAGCTAACCGGCTGGTAAATATAAACTGTCGTAATTAAGTAGTTAAAAAACTGGAATAAATAAATATTCATAAATATTCTAGTGTCCACAGTTGTGGAGTTTCCTCTTTTAAAGTTTATGTTTGAAAGGACGTTCCAAAAGAGATTTGTGGATTAGTGCTTCAAAAATGAACATCAACAACTCTAATCCTAAGGTTGTTTTTAAAATCCTTGTTTTAGGAGATGCAAGTAAGTAGTTTTTCATTGAATTTTTTTATTTTTTATTAATTTTTGGAGTCTTAACTTTTTTTATTAATTTTTTTAGCTTAGAAACCTTTTGCCTTGATTCTATTTCCAATGTTATTTCGTGAGAAAACGGTCTAATCAGATTCCTAATACTGTAAATAAAAAAATTTCAAATATAATGCGTTGTGTTTTAATAAATTTAACATGAAAGAGAGTTGGTGTTGTTTTTTATCAAACTTGTGTAAAGTATCACTTTTTAATATTTTAAATATTTTCCCAAATGACTGTTTTATATGTTTTTATTAGTGGTTGGAAAAAGCAGCGTTCTTCAAAGATATACAGATGACAGCTTTTCAGGTAATTTAGAACTATACATAACTGACTCCATATCGCTGGTTTTGTGCATTGACGTAACAGTCCGAAAATCCTTCCTCTTTAGTATGAGGGTACATAGAGTAATTTAGGGTTATAATTTCAATTTAGAAAATCCGGGAGAAGGGAGAGAAAAGACAGTAAGAGATGTGAGATGGACAAAGAAGTGAGAAACATTGGGTCGGCTTACAGTCGAAAGGCACCAAGTCTCTTTTGGAAGATATTTTGAAAGCGGTGGAAGCTTGGCGCATCTCTAAAATCTCGTCAAACTGAAAAGCTAGTAACCTAGCATAGATGGTTGGTTTTAAAACAGAAAGAATTCGTACAGTAAAAAGCTTAAATGTTGGTTTGCGATTAATAATTTATTAAATTGAAATTATTTGATCATGTAATTGAGTTATTTTAGGGATTAAAAGATTTTATGATTCGATTTCTCAAAGATTTTATAATAATATTTTCTTTTTCATACACTATAACTAGAATGGCAACGGTAAAATGATCGCCAAATTTGGCATAACCTCGTACGGAGTAGTTGAGCAAAGAGTGACTTAAATCCAAACTAAAAACTCGTTAAAGAAATAAAAGAGAGAAAGAGAACGTGATATGACTGAGGAAAATAAAGAATGAGAGAAGAAAGAGATGGATGAGTGAAGAAGGATGAAGAATGAGGGAGAAAGAGATAGGTGAAAGGAAGAAAGGAGACGAATTAGGAAAGAAAGAGATATATGGAGAGAAGAAAGATGAAAGAGAGAATGCCAGGAGACAAAAAAAAAAGAGAATGATAATCACACTTTCTCTCAATTATGTGTCATTCATTTCTCTCCTCGTTTCTTTCACCCCTCTCTTTGTGTTTCCCATTACTTTTCTTCATTCTTTCTCTCCCAATTCCACAAATCAAGTTCTTAATACCTCTTTCAAAATCATGTGTATCTCTAAATTACTTGCGATACTGAAGATAAAGGATTTTCGGATAGTGAAGTTATTGCTCAAAACCATCGGTATGCATATGTGCACTAAAGTAAACAGCGTGTTTCACTCTTTTAGATATGAAGCAACGTCTTGTGTATTTGTAGTCAAAGAAGTCATGTGCAGTGAATCTATATAAAAGGGAGGTGACCATACATTGATTAATCCAGACAACTTACAGTGCTTCTAACAGCAAAATAAGGAAATAATTTAAACAGCTAAAGGGATATAATAAAAAAATAACTCATGTATCTTTATGTAATATTGCAATATGAGAACAAAACAATTCATAAATTTTTCAACAGCATGGACAGAAGTATTCCTAATTGAAATTTATACATTTTATGTCTTTTAAAGGGGTCTTTTTGAAATTTACCAAAGTGGTTTCCTTCTTCGTTGTTTGACTTTAAATTCTTCGGCAATTCTACTAAAAGCGTTGTACGCTATCTCGATATATTCAGCATGGTGACATAAATGATATATTCACTTCTTCCTTGAATATAAATGACATTGTTTCATACTTAAAGAACTAAAAACGACTTTTTAAACAACCTTGTATGCTGTTCAAAAGTTTATGTTTCGTCTCTCAATAACACAAAATAATTTTGTTTATAAACAATTATAAGGTAGTTAAAATTAATTTTTCGAAACTATTTCTATCTGCAGACTCTGTTGCCCCTACTATCGGTGTCGACTACAGACCGGCTTATAGAGAAATCAGAGGCGAAATAGTCAAGCTTATGATATGGGACACAGCTGGACAAGAAAAATTCAAATCCATCACAAAAGCGTGAGTTAAAATATACAATTTTTAATAAGTTTTTTGCGTGGTATAAAAATTTTTGCATCACAAGCAATTTCTCCCGGAATATGTGTTAAGTCATTTTAACAGCTTCAAAGCCGATTGCAGCTTCACAATAACATGTCAAATCACCTCGTTTCTCAGAAACACTCACAAATAGAATGGATCGTCATCCTCAAACTGTTTATTTACCATCAAGTTTCCAACCCTTTGTTTAATGATTATTTCTTTCCATATACAAGATTAGGATACTATCATTTTCTCACGTTTTCCTAGACAACTCTGACCAAAATTTAAGTTTGTACGGATTTTCATATGTATTGTGTTGTTATTTCAGAATCAAAATTACATAAAACTGATTGGAGACAAATTTTAAACAAATTATTCTAAAGGTTGACGTCTCTGTATAAATGAAACATGACATCTTCAACTAGCATTTATTTGGTTTATACACGTTTTCCGTACTTGGTTGATACGTTTTCCTGAAGCTTCAGTCGGCCCTTTATGCTTTATTACGTTGGTTACTTGGATTTGCATGGCGCAAGTATGATCCAATAGGACAAAAACATTTTCATTGTTATTTATACTGATTTAAATTCCTTTTTTTTTAGTTTTTATCGTGGGGCGCATGGAGCGTTGATTGTGTACGACGTTGAGCAAAAAGAAACCCTCTTCGCTCTACCTAAGTGGATTGAAGAAGTAAAAAGTATCTGTGGACCCATTCCCTCAGTTATAGGTAAACTGTGAGCTACCTTTGATTGATAGATCCAAAATATATTTGTTTCAAGCTCATATCGTTTAGTTTTGAATGTTTAGTTTCATTAAGAATTAAATAGAAGGAAACTTCATCATTTATGAAACTAAATTCAAACTAATATGCTGTGAATTTTCACCAACGGAATTAATTAAGATTCACAGTAGTTGCTCAATGGTTCCTCTGTGTGTAGCAATGTAAAAAAATAATTTCTATCCCTAAAAATTGCAGGGTTAATGCATATTTTTCTTGATTTTTTTTTAGTCATAATTTTTATACACAGCCTCTTTTAAAGGAATATATTTTATCCTAGGAATAGTGATAAACAAAATAACCAAAATCGATACTTTTAAGAATCGATTCTCAGGTATCGAGACATTTAAGGTATACTGAATATATACTGGTATTTAAAAAAAAAAATTAAATTAAATACGAACTAAAAATCTATAAAACTTTTCATCAAAATTCATTTCAACTGTAAAAACAATAAATTCATCTGCTCTTGGGAATTGTTTAGCGTTTTTATTTAAAAGGCGGCTATTTAAGACAAAATAAATTCCTGCATTTGTTTGTTGTTAGTTGTTTCTTACCACAATCTGGTTTGACCGAAACATCAAACCAGATCCATGAAACCATGAGCTATCAAACCTCTCAGAACCACTCTGGCATAGAATAAATATTTCCTCTCTACACTTGTTCAAAAACATCAAGTGGGAAATCTATAACAGTGGTTCCCAACTCGGAGAAGTCCGCGAACCATTATGCTTAAAATTAGAACCTTCACAGACCACCCTATACTATAGCTTAAAATTCTTTTCTCTCACAAAATTTTAAGATGAAAGTTTATATTCCCTTATTAAGCGTGTAAATTTATATGATGCTCTGAATTATATTTATATTTTTGAGAAAATTTTAATTATATTTTTTATATGATATAATTAAACCTGTGGGGCGAGTTTTTTACAGAGCCTCTCAATTTCATTTTAAATATTTATTACACAAGAGTATTGTTAATAATTAAGTGGAGACTATTATCCCCACATATTACTCAGCCGAAAGTCATCGTCACGGATATAATTCCATCTTTTCTCTTTCAATTCGGTCGAATTTGTATTTATTGGAATTTTTATGCGGATCCTTCACGGACCACTTCTAAGACTCTCACGAACCACCGGTTGGGAACCACTGATCTATAAGAGGGGAAAAAGTACCTTCCTAAAAAAAAAATCAATAGAATGTCAGCTTAAATGTATTTCAATAACCTGGTTGTTTTAGAAGTATTTCATTTTCAAACAGGCTATCGAAATAATCAATACCCAATCAATCCTTTCCAATCAGCCAAGTATCAATATTCTTTTCTCTTTCAGCTGGAAACAAATGGGACTCGAAGACTAAAAACCACGTGTCTGAGGACGAAATCAGAGCATACATTGAAGAAATCGGGTCCACCGATAAGCATTTCCTAATCAGCGCATATACGGGCGAAAATGTAGATAAGGTATATTGAATTTCCCCATTTTTTCCTTTCTCTTTTACTTCGAAGTGACAAGTTATTGTTCCGTTGTTAAATTATTGGAATGTTTAAAACCAATCTAATCAATTCGAAAATTACGAAATTTATCAAGTATGCTAGTTAACTTAATCAAGTTCATGTGACTCATCATTAAACCATTGTATTACAGTCAACGTTCGTTTCACAAGCTAGTTAATAACATTCAAAAAGTATGTAAACTCTAAAAAACCGTAAAAAAAAGATGATAAATATGGACAACTTTTAACTCTATTTTTATCAAACATTCTTACCTTTGTTATTTAAATTTGCAATTAGTTTGGTAAAAGAGTTATGTACGTATTTTTAAAAATATCCCACATATAAATCCTAAAAATCATGTAGTACTTCCATTAAACATTTGAATAATATACAAAACAACTTTATCATATTTTGAATACGTTATAAATATTAGTTCTTACTTCACATTAAAATAAAAAAAATAGGTATACAATCACTAATTTGATTTTTGTTTTTAAATATTTTGGAAAACATGCTTCTTTTTCATTAATATTTCAACTCATTAAATATGATTATTTTCCTAACGCTTCCTTTTTCTCTTCAGTATTTTTTACTTCACAAAGTAGTCCCGCTCTTTGACAATCAAGATTAAACCGTTAAAATTAATATTAAGTGAATGTGATATTGAATAAGATATTAAATTACTATAATGATACCAAATGAATGGATTATAAATTGTATGAGGTCATATGAAACTGGGTATGTTATTATGAGTTTGTAGAGAAAGAAATGTTTTGTTCGTAAATTGAAATTTTAGGGACTGACGTACCGTTTGTAAAAGCTATTCGTTAAAACGAGCATCAATTATATTTTTTATGACGATAATTTATGCAAATCAAAAAAATTAATTAGTATTTAACGTTTTAGAATAGTTTCAATAGTTTTCTAATAAATCTAGCTATCTTTGTAAAATTATGAGGGAGGAAAAACTAACCCTAAACTAAGCATACATATCCTGTATAAACAATATATATTTACTATCATATCGTAATGGATATTTTTATAAAAAAAATTGAACCTGTAAAGACGTAAAAAAGTCATGATATAAAATTCATCTTTTTCAGGCTTTCACTACTCTGGCTGAACTTCTGATGGACCAGCATGAAGTTTTTAGTGCGAACGAAGAACTCAATATTATGGTTCATAAAAAGAAAAAAACAAGAAGTTGTCCTTGTTGATTATGTTTTAAACTATTTTCATCTACTGTGAATTGCATACTTTCATTTGTTAATGGCGGTCATATTTTATTTTGGACTGAATTTTCACTTGCATCATTGGACTAGATTTTTTCTCGTGAAATAAAGATTTTCGTGTATCTAAATCGACGGTTTACAAATCTTTTGACACTAAATAAAACGAATGCATTAAAACAGAGCCACTTTTTGTGCCAGTGCATTTGTAGTTAATTTCATAAGAATTTTGACGTGTTGAATCGAAATTTAATGTTTTGTCAGTTCTTAGTTTTTGCAATATAACAACCAAAATACACTATTTTAAATTTTAACCCTTTCAATCCTAGACCTCCTTGGGATTGCCATTGAATCCCATAGAAAATTTTGGGCGTTCGTTCAGGACTGAAAGAAATGATTCCGTTACTAAAATATTTTAGACCATTTTTTTGCAAAAATGTTAATAAAAATTGCAACGTTATGAATGCTTAAAGTATATAAACCCTTTAAACTGTTGAGATATAATATAAAGATTTTAAAGAAACATTTTCTTTCTTTTTGTAGTTTCTATCAATTAAATTTTTCCAACTTAAAAAACTGACGTATACCTTACCACATTTTTTTTTTATTTTAGCATTTGCCAAAGCGTTTTTCTCCCTTTTAACTTTTTTTAGTGAAGGAATTTTTTCCCTAACTAACGAATGAAACCAAAAACATTAAAATGTAATTAATTTTATAATAATAAATAAGAGAAAGTAAGATAAATGAAATATTCACAAGATCTTTTTTTGAAAATTTATTGATTTATTTCCGAAACAGATGCCATAAGTAAAAAACTCAGCCGTATAATCAGCATTCATCTAATTTTTGAAAACATCAGAACATTATTGGTAATGCTATTAATTGAAAACATAAAATAAGGAGATATAACAGTATTCAGAATTTGTTTATGAAGATCGACGATGTATAAAAAGAACAGTCTCTACTGAAGTGGCATGTCTGGTCAAAACTTCCTAACTTATATGTGTATAAAATTAGTCAATAGAGTTGGAGACCAATCACTCCATATGGCTCAGATTCTAGGATTTTTCCTAATTGCGTGACGTAGTTTCTACAGTTTACCTCTCAATTACAGATTAATGAACGAGATTGAAGATGATCGGCGTAGATATTTTCTAGTTCGTAAAACAGAATGTTATTCCTGTAGAGTTTGATGAACTCTCTTCTTTCTCCTATAAATCTCACTATTTTCAACTTCATGTTTTTCGTGTTGATGATCGTAATCATGGAGAGGGGCATTGTAGATATATTTTTCGGCTCCAAGTAGCATTCCCCATGCTTGCGAACGACGTCATTCTCTATCGTGAGCAGAAGTTTTCCATCTATGTTGAGCTCGACCTCTCCCTCACTCTTCAAGTTAGTCTTCGTGGATAAGCTGAAGCCTTCGAGTTTCAGATGCGATATCAGCATTCCGAATACGGATTCGTACGAAACCTTCACGAATCCTTTGACGACACGGTCGTTTTTGGGAAAGTCCTTCAGATTCGAACCCAGTGACTTCTCTGCTTTCAAAACGCTCGAGCAAGTCAACGATTTCCCGTCGTTGATGGTCTTGGTTTTGGTCTTGCCGATCCCGATCGCGACCGACTCCTTGCTTCGGTTGAAAATGAAGCTTTCTTCGTCGGCTACTTGATTGGACTCTGGAGTGGAATTCTGAGAGGCTTCGGAAGAAGGCAAATCCTCGGTTCCGACGTCATCCAGATGTATGTTTGTCTCCAAAGTTATGACCCCGTTCACGTCAGTTAAAGAGTCGTTGTTGTCACTCGAGGACACGTTTTGCTCCTCTACAGCGATGTTCCGCTCCGTAAGTGCTTGGGATCTACCGTCGGGATAATTTTGGATGTCGGAAGTAGGTGATTCGGTTGAAGATTGACCCATACCATTGTCACTCGAGGACACGTTTTGCTCCTCTACAGCGATGTTCAGCTCCGTAAGTGCTTGGGATCTACCGTTGGGATCATTTTGGACGACGGCACTAGGCGATTCGGTTGAAGATTGACCCATACCATATCCATCCTCTGACCTTTCTCCGAACTTTTCACCATACATCCATTCTTTGTCGTCAGAACTCTTCATGTTTCCCGTGTACCTTCTGGACAAGTCGTTGACCATTGCTCTGTTGGGTCTGCCAGAAGACCTTCTCCTGAAGGAGTTCAAACAGTCGCTATCACTCAGCGATTTCAAAACAGTGCGAAGGTTGGGATCCTGCCAAATGTTCCCTTCAGGGGATGGTGTGTCCTTGTAGCTACTTCCGAAGAGTTCCTTAGCGATTACCGTGTCCGATACGCACTTCCTGAATTGAGAGAGATGGACATCCAGCGAATACTCGATTTCGTGCAATTTCCTTTTCATGGAGCCGAATCTAGCCGTGAAGCCGGAGCTCAAGGTGGCACTTGTGTCAATCGGTCGCACGTCCTTCGACCCAGGGGTACACTGTCCAACGGTGCCTTCGGTCACATTGAAGAAACCTGATGTGGGAGTTTTATGTTGATCCTTTTCAGTGACACTGTTGGCGGAAACATCTCTGGAGACCAATGCAGTAGACAATGAAGGTCCTGATAGCGTTTCCTCAGAACTGTTTAATTTGACGAACTGTGGGGTCAAATCATTTACCTTGCAACGATTTTTTATGGTAAAGTTGGATTCCGATAGGCTCTTATTATCATCCACTGACTCGTTTTTGCTAGAGCTTGTTTTGACTGAAGAAAGAATCATACTCGGGGTAGACTTACTTTCGTTGAGGTATGTTTCACGACTAACTTTCTTACTAGTCACATCCTCCAACGAGCGAATATTCAGTGGTTTGGTTTTAGTTTGGTGTTCGTAGAGATTCATGGATTCGGATTCCGATAGGCTCGTATTATCCACCGACTCGTTTTTTCTAATGGTAGAGTAGTTTTCCGGTGGACACTTATCTACTAACTCGTTTTTGCTAGAGCTTATTTTGACTGAAGAAAGAAACATACTCGGGATGGACCTACTTTCGTTGAGGTATGTTTCAGGACTAACTTTCTTAATAGGGACATCCTCCAACGAACGAACATTCGGTGGTTTGGTTTTAAGTTGGTGTACGTCGAAATTCTTGGATTCGGATTCCGATAGGCTCTTATTATCCACTGACTCAGTTTTTTTTATGGTTGGTTCGTTTTCCTGTGGATACTTATCCACTGACTCGTTTTTGCTGGAGCTTGTTTTGACTGAAGAACATAACATACTCGAGGTGGACCTACTTTCGTTGAGGAATGTTTCATGACTAACTTTCTTACTGTTGACATCATCCAACGAGCGAATATTCGGTAGATTGGTTTTAATTTGGTGTACGTATTGATTATTAGGAGAGCTGAAATCGTTTGGTTGATCGATTTTGCTACAGCTTGTTTTGACTGAAGAAAGTAACTTACTCGGAGTAGACCTACTTTCTATGAGGCTTGTTTCATGACTAACTTTCTTACTGTTGACATCATCCAACGAGCGAATATTTGGTAGATTGGTTTTAATTTGGTGTACGTATTGATTATTAGGGGAGCTGAAATCGTTTGGTTGATCGATTTTGCTACAGCTTGTTTTGACTGAAGAAAGTAACTTACTCTGAGTAGACCTACTTTCTATGAGGCTTGTTTCATGACTAACTTTCTTACTGTTGACATCATCCAACGAGCGAATATTCGGTAGATTGGTTTTAATTTGGTGTACGTATTGATTATTAGGGGAGCTGAAATCGTTTGGTTGATCGATTTTGCTAGAGCTTGTTTTGACTGAAGGTAACATACTCGGGGTGGACCTACATTCGTTGAGGTATGTTTCAGGACTAATTTTCTTACTAGGGACATCCTCCAACGAGCGAACATTCGGTGGTTTGGTTTTAATTGGGTGTTCGTAGATATTATTAAGGGTGCTGAAATCGTTTAGTTGATTGAAATCCGTTTGGTCGATGGTACTTTGTCCGTCTTCAAAATTCTTAGGGGTGCTGAAATAGTTTGGTTGATCGATTTTACTAGAGCTTGTTTTGACTGAAAAAGATAACTTACTCGGGGAAGACCTACTTTTGCTTAGGTATGTTTCAGGACTAAATTTCTTACTAGTGGCATCCTCCAACGAGCGAACATTCGGTGGTTTGGTTTTAATTGGGTGTTCGTAGAGATTCTTAGGGGTGCTGAAATCATTTGGTTGATTGAAATCCGTTTGGTTGATGGTACTTTGTCCTTCTTTAAGATTCTCAGGGGTGCTGAAATTGTTTGGTTGATCGAAATCCGTTTGGTTGACGGTACATTGCTCGTCTCGAGCTTCAGACGATTGAACCCACGGCCTAATGTAAAATCCAGAAACTCCAGAATGACTACGAATTTCTACCTTTTGTTTTGCGCAGTCATTTGATTTCGAGAACAGTTCCTTCAGCTTTTCGTCATGTAGCTTTCGACTCTGGTTGTCCAAAAGAGTGCCCTTGGCATTCTTGATGTCGTCCAACACGCACAATGCCACCTCCCTGTAATCATCATCGAAGTCTTCGGAGTTCCAGATGGATGTCATTCTGTCAGCTGCGTTTTCTATTTCCTTTGGTGAAGCGTTTTGGGGTACCCTCAATATTTTATAGCAATTCATATTTCGAAGTTCAAGTTCTACAGTTTTAAGTAAATATAGCTTTAACTCAACTGTTATTCTCTGAAAAGATTATTTCAAAGTTCATTGTTGTAAAACAAGTAATTTAATTAATAAATATTTTCATATGTCTTATTGTTGGGAACGTACTACAACTAAAATAAGGAAGTTTCTCCTCATATAGACGAGTTCAACTGTGACGTCACAAAGCCCTCGAAGACTTCCACCTATGTATTTCAAACTGGAAATGCGATGCATCATCAAAGTTACGGAATATACAGGAAGTGCTAGAGGGCTTACTGGTCAATGTAACATGTTGTTGCGGTTGAACTCGTATATACAAAGCTCTAAAGTTTCAATTTTTCTTTACAAATGATTGCACAGATGCACAGTATACTACTGTTAATTATCAAGAATAAAAAATGTTACTAAACTTTAAATTAGATATATATTGCGGTACGAGAAATCAAAATAGAGGATCCAAAACGCTACTTTAAAAATCATCTCATGTTCTCAGGGTAGACGGCAGCACGAAAATGTCAATCAGCTGTGATTGATAGAGGGAGAGGCCTTACAATTTGGTCCTCACAGTTGTAATTGGCTCTGGCGTGTTCATTCAATCTGTCACTTTCAATCTGAGGGCTACCAGGGCCTCTATCACAAGGCATACCCAATGGTTTTTTTTTTCGATTTCCATTATCGCCTATGGCCGTGGACCCTCGGTTCTGGTAACCTGTGTTAGTAAAGGCAAGGAATAAATGTGTGTCTTCTGTAAGGTAACCGTGCTGAAGTTTTGAGCACTTGTAGCGGTAAAATAAGAAAATTAAAAAAATAATAAAAAAAGTAAAGGAATACATAAAAAAAGTTTAAAATAGTGTGAGACAATTAAAAGTCTAAATAAAAATTTATGCTGTCGCATCTAATTCTTCAAAATCATTAAAGGTCCGATACGTGATAATAAAGCACCCAAAAAGCTAATATCTTCTTTATTGACTCAAACTATCTTTCTCCCCGCCTTACAAATCAACACGTCGTCCTTATACAGGCCTATGAACTCCTCGTGTCCGTTGCACTGTCTGTCCATCCTGATCTTGCACCCATTGGCTTCGATGATGGAGCTGGTCTTGCACTTTTCCCCCACGTTCTTGGCCTCGGGATCGTCAGTCCAGTTGCCCTCGTAGACGAGTGCCCCTGGTGCCCTGGTGACCTCCAGCTTGGGCCACCCGTCCACTAGCACCCTCAGCTCTTCGCCGCCTTCGGCGTCGAAGGTGTAGAACACCTCCGTTATAGAGTCGACGGCCCGTGAGACGGTGGAGAACGTTTTGGAGTTTGGGGGGACACGGCTGTGTAAGTGAGAGAACAGAGTGAATATAGTTCATTTTAAATTAAAGGTTTATTGTAAATGCCAGGGCCGTATCCGTTCTAAACCCCTCCCGAAATTTTGAAATCCATTTTTATACTGGGTTTTTAATTGAAAATTTATAAGAAGCAATACTCTTCGGTTGTTACTCAAAGGGTCTCAAAATGAGTTAAAACTTTAAGGGGTCAAATTTCATTTTTTTTCTTGAGTGAAAACTCTTAAACTCCCCCCCCCTCCAAAAGTATGACGTATTTTATACAGCGTCTTTCTCTTGTAAATTCTGCCGCTTAAAAGAAGCAGTTCCCTATGAGTGTTCTTCAAAGAGGGGGTTTCAAAATTACATAAAGCACTAGTTTAAAGGGGCACGTCTCAAAAAATTTTCTGGGAGGGGACCCCTATAGACCCCTCAAAAGTTTGAAGTCTACTCATAATATTCCCCCTTGAAAAATCGGTAGTTTACGATGTTTCGGATGAAACCCAAAGGGTCTCAAAAGGGGCTAAAACACTATTTTTAGAGTACACTTTCAAAACTTTTCTGGTGGAGGACACCCAGACCCCTCATATTTACTAATATTACTATATATGTTTAAGTTCACATTGAAAAATTTGTCATTTAAGGGATCTTAAACTTAACACATAAATGTACTCGATTGAGGTTACCTTAGAAATATAATGTTGAGTCAAAACCCCTGCCGAAACAAAAGTCTAGTTACGGCCCTGGTAAATGCTTAAGATTATATTTTGAGGAGTTTAAGGTAAGTATTGGAATAGTAGCCTGACTTCTTGCATATATGTCAAATAGAATCCATAAGCATCAATAGTATTCCAGTAATTCTAACATGCATCGTAGGCAGCCCATCTGAAAGTTTTCTAACGTTTTTTTTATAAAGCTGGCAGGGTGTAGATGAACCCAAACCGATTGTCTTTAAACCGATTGTATAACCACGTTAGCTCGAACTTTTATATCTCAAAAAAACTTTATCTCGAAAAAATATATTTTCTTGAAGTACTAATTAATTTTACATTCGGAGTAACCTTTTTATCTCGAAAACTCGATTACTTGAATTTATTTTTGGGTCCTTTCGATTTCAAGATACCGAGGTTATACTGCAACAAAAAATAAAACTAAAAAAGAAATTATGGATTGTAAGAAGGTTGCAGGACACGTTACCTATTCTTTTCACCAGAAACATCACAAGTTTGGATGAACCTTTTATTTGTTTTTATTTCAAAGTCTTGGGCAAACTCTGTTGTATAGGGGCGCCATCGCACTCAAGCTGAGCACTAAAATTGGACCTTGGACCCACTGTTAGGCTATTCCTCTCTGCTCTAGCACAATAGAGACGTCTAATTCCTCGCATATTTTAAAGAGAACTTCTTCAGAAACCAGGATCTTCTTCATAAAAGAAATACAGGTTTTATGCTACAACCTGGTGCCACATTTTCCAGCAACCCGGCGGATATACTGAATAGCGGGTTATGATGGCCAAGAGTAGGGCCAAAAAAAGTCGTCAAGAAGATTGGCGATTTAGCACCAGGCTATAATATAACACCGAAATACCCAACCATATACCATTCTATATGAACACTTTAAAACTAGTTGCACGGTAGAATCACTGGAAAAATACTGGAAACTCATAGACTATACTCCGAAGACCTATAACACTGTTTCTAAATATCTTGAAATGAATGTTTTTAGGCATTAATCTCGTTACTTTTCGAACAGATCTTTTATATTAAAAAAGTGTATAAAAACTCACCTTTTTCTGTTCTTTTCGTTTTGAGAACCTTTCCTCGGAGGAGCGAGTACGCCAAAGGAAGTGGAATATCTCCTCGGATTTTCTCCAGCATCTCTTTTCTCATTATGACGATTGTTTATATCCGCAATGTTATCATGAATTTTTTTCCGCAATCCATCAGGGTCTTCTTCCGCAATTTTTCCGAGATATCTCCTCAAAGCTTGCATAGTATCGATGTCTGCAGCTCCAGGATGCCTTTCCGGAATGTCGGCAGGGTCTCTCATCGCAGTTCTTCCAGAATATCCTTCCGGAACCCCGCCAGCATCCCTCTGCGAGATTCTTCTAGAATACCTCTCCGAAAATCCGCCAGCAACACTCTCCGAGGTTCTTCTAGAATACCTTTTCGAAAATCCGCCAGCATCTCTGTCCGCAATTTTTCCAGCATCTCTTTCCGTGATTTCTCCGGCATATCTTTTCGAGACTTTGTCGCCGCGTTTTTCCGCGATTTCCACGGAATACCTTTTTGGATTTTCTCTTTCCGCAATTTCCACAGAATACCGCATTCCTCCAGAATCTCTTTCCGCTACTCCTCCAGCATCGAACTTTACTTTTCGGAAATCGTTCTTGGGTGTACTGCCTGGATCCGCCACGTCCCACGCCAATCTCTCCACCTGGTGTTCTCCGTCATCGTCATCTTCATCTTCATCCGGCTCGGGAAACGGGTCGCTGTGAGTAAGGGTGGAAACTTTCTGGCCATCGACCACTGCCCGACTCTGGCCGACATCCACTTTCACGTTCATCTGGACGTCACTCGGGTCCTTGAGAGACGCGTCCGAACAACTGATGAAGACTGTGCTGGCATTGTTCAGTCGTCGGGGAGCTTCCGCATTAGAATCCGATGCTATTTTCTCGTCTGAATCTGCCGAGCGCACTTCCTCGTACATGTTATCCTCTACTTCTGCCATCATGAGCTGTTAAATCTTCGGAAATATCGGTTTGGGGGAAATTCAGTTAATTTTGTCTGATTTGAAAGCTGAAAGGGTATGAGATTTCTTTTTATCTATTGGACAATAGGCTGCTTCTGATGCTAAATTTAAAATGGAGAATTTTGAATTGGATCTCTCTAATATGTGAACTTGTTTGTTAATAAATCTTTTATGAAGCTGTTCTAATCAACAATGTAAGACAATAAAGGAAGAGATGACAATGAAAGTTAAATACCTACCTTTCAATATCTTTCATTGTTGGAGTTGCCTGCATTGTTTATATTGTATCTAGAGACCCTATATATAGAGAGACTGGACAATGAACTTTTCGCCTCCATTTTAGTTACAAAATGCATGAATCTCCATAGACTGTAATGCTAATTCATCCGCCTAAAACTCTTTTTATTGCACAAAAATCAAAGCAAAAACTATATAAAAAATTTAAACAATTCATTCCGAACACGAATTGATGTTCTTTATTTTGTTAATAATTATTTTTATCTTAGAAAATACATTTTAAAAAATCAAAGTGATTGTTTGGTTGCCACAGGTAACATTTGGCACGCTATCGCTCTTTTCGAGGAGAAATGTATGAAACAAAATTTTATTTTTATGGACTAGTAGCCAGGAAACTAGTCTCAATTCAAATTCTATTACTTTTTTTTCAATGGACTCTAACCGTCTGACGTCACACGGAACCAACACGTGACCTACTGAGCTTGCCATTGGTTACCACAGATACTACACTAGTAGATCTACTAGTGTAGTATCTGTGGTAACCAATTGCAAGCTCAGTTGTAGGTCACGTGTTGGTTCCGTGAAGTCTCGAACCAGATAGGCGGTTAGAGTCCATTTCGTATCTAAATAGATGGTTAACTAGTCTTGGTAGCCAACGGCGGATGCCAATAAAGTCGCCAACCAGTTAAACAATTAAATATTTAGTTTTTTTAATTTATTTGGCATTATTTATGAATGAAAGTAAACAAATAAATTTTTAATAACTTATTTGTTTACATTTTAGCTCTTCTTTCGGTATTTTTCAAAACTTTTAACAGCATTTTCCACGATTTTCAACATTTCGTAATGTTAAAGTATAGGAAAGTTGTAACTAAAATGGCGGAAATACCGATAATACCGGTGAGCCGTTGTCCAGTCTCTCTATATATAGGGTCTCTAATTGTATCCCCTTGTATTTAGAATAGGCGCATCAAGGTCACGCGGTTTTTTTACACTCTCCATTCGTCCCCATACCCTCCATTACCATGGTTTCAGCAAATCTTAATTCCTTTTTCATGCCAAACCACTATGTTTCAGTAAGATACACGACATTTTGAGACAAATTTTACCTGTGCTATTTTCGAGTTGGCAAGTAGAAATTTCGTACTCTGTCTTAACTGATGTGTATAAAAATGAAAGGATGTTGTTTATAAATGCTGTACATCGTTACCAAGGCGACGAGGTTTCAGACGTGACCTTGATAGGCGTATTCTAAATACAAGAAGTATACTACAGTTTTCTGAGAATTCTTACTGTGAATTCAATGTTTCTGAAAATAGTTTACTTTTAAGATCTGAAATTGGTCTAGTCAGCCAGTGCATAGCGCTTGAGTGAAATAATGACTATTTTAAAACAAAGTTCTTCACATGTATGAATTTTGATATTTATTATTCTGCAATATATTTTCCATGTCTAAAGTCCAAATTCGTCCACGTAGCTTAAATGGTTTTGATGCTTTTTCGAGAAAACTCTAGGTTGTGGAAAAGGAAAATGAGTAGGTATAGGAAGAAACGGCAAAAGAGCATAAAAAAACCTTTTAAGAATTTTTTAGAGCAGAGGTTGTTGACATTTAATTTCTTGACGTAATATTTTTAATGTTAAGTATTTTTTTTTAATTCAAATTATTAAAATTCACTGGGAAAATTTGCAACAGTTTATGAAAATTAAAGTCCGAATAAAAGCTGTTTTCATCCTAATTTAAACTATCCTGCCCTTAAGTTCTTATAAGAGACCATGAGGTTAACAGTAATCATTACTATTCAGCATTTCCAAATAGGGGGGGGTGTTAAGAGTTGTCCCAGGGGTACTACGAGGGATATGGTTTAAAGAGTTTTTAGATTATACTTTGTATCCTCGTAATTAGAATTAGAGTACAAGGACATGAGATTTCATCACTTTTTCCTTTATCTCTCTCTCTCGTGTTAACTCTAGCAATGTATTCATTCTACATTCTACCCGTATTGCCCTCGTCACCAAGACAACGAGGTAAAAAACATGATCTGATACACCTATTCTAAATAAAAGGAATATAAGTTATCAGGAATTCTATCGTAAAGTTTCATTTATGTCCTGGAATTTATAATTTTAATTCTGGCAGTTATTGTCTCTGAGAGCTATTACTGGTTATATGAAATCAATTAACCTAAAAAAATTATTTTGTCTTCTTGCAATGAGAAAAAATATGAAAATTCTTTTTACCTGTCATTTCTCAGGCATCTTAATTTTACCCTCTAAAAATACAATACTTTATTGGTCGGTTATTTAATCTAATATAAGTCTGTGAAAGTGTTAAATAATAGATATGCTAAATAAGAACAGATAGTAATTTATTTTCTGGAAATCCTCAAACACGACACGTAAAATGTCTATAAAAGTTTCTTAAAATGTATGAAATGCAAAAAAAAACCATTGATTGACAGACCATTGATTCAAGGATGGAATGAATTACTCAACAAGTAGGTACTCTAAAACTACTGAGAGAACTTGGATAAAAAATACAAAAATGACGCTGATGAGGTCCAAATTCCAACTCCAGAGCTCATGTGAAATATTTCTGGCCACACTGGTGTGCTCCGGTGTTTAAAATGGAGCACTAACACAGCCGTTTCAGAGACAAAGTTCTTCAGTCTTGAAATCTCGGTGGTTTTAATGTATCACTTACACTTTTAATCAATGCTATACATACTCAAAATGCTGTATTAAAACTTATGCGCTGTTTTTTTTTAAAAGAACGTCAAAACTCGAAAACCACTTACTATATCGTAATCGCAGAAACTTAGAGAAATTCAACAGCATGGCTCCAAATGTAGTTACATGTGCTATTTTGTTGAAGTCACAAACATTTCCTTTGCTGAAGCCAAAACCGAAATCCCAAATTAATCTAAAACCCCTCTGCATTAAGTGAAAAATAATCAATCACTAATATGGCGGTTGACCACGGCTTGTTAAAAACACAGGAGGAATCCGGTTCTACTATTAGCTTTTGGAGGCGGTAAACTCTACAACGCAATAGCGAATCAAGCCCATATTTACCATTAGGCCAGTGAAGTCAGGACCTAGGATCCTCACAATATCAAAAGTATACATTTAAAACAAAAATAACTTTTCATATTTTCTGGGATGAATTATCAAAAAAAATTTTTCAAAATCTAAAACGAAAATTGGTATTTTAGGATTAGCCGGACTAAAATCTTGCAATAGAACTAACTTTGTTAGTGACGTTTTACAAATTATATACATAAATCCATAGCAAAAACTAAAAGCAACACTGCTAATTGAGATATTATAATGCTTTTTTATTTTGATATTTGATTATTTTTGATCATTTGTGATAAAACCTAGGGCTTACACCCGGCTAATCCTAAAGAGTACCTTAAATTTCCTAAATCGACCTCTGGAAAAAAAAATGACAGGATCTGACCCCCTCCCCCCTGAACATGTTAATTGTGTGAATCACCCTGCGTTTACCACGCCTAAAGAAGGATCCGTGTTTTGAGCCTTCGGTGCAAAGGTTTCCCTAAACTATTAATCTTAAGAGATTTTACAGGTATTGACGTTCTTACAGAAAATCATCAGTGTTTCAAAATATCAATAATTGTGGCAGGAATGTGGGGACAATGACCATCAGAATATGTTAACACAGCTAAAAAGCGATTAAAAAATATATCACTAGAACACTCCTCTGAATACTTCTTTTTTGCAAACGGTTTGAAATGTTACATCGGTTCATAGTTCATATCCCCAAAAAATGGGAAGCACAAACCTGCGTTAGAAGCACCTAAAGCAGCTGCTCTGTTTCTTCTGCATCAGATCCATCCTGCACCTTTCCACGTGCAGCATGACGAGGTCTTCCGGCACTGGCACGACCGGGGGCAAGTCTCCGTTCGGCCCGTTGCCGTGCAGATTCCGACTTCTGGCGTTGAGGTATTCCAGATCGGGGAAGCACCAATCCGCGTCTTCTGAACCATCCGATGCTTTCCGGTCATTGGGTGGATTCGGGCCGTGGGCGGAGCTTTCAGGTTGATTGCCGCCTTTTTCTTCAGAGTCCATCGAGAAAGATGGGTTGATGTAGGCGGAGGACGGAAAAGGGGAGGTGGGAGATTTCGTCTGATTGTTTTGGAGGGCATTCCTTTCTTCGAGAACTTTTTCTGTCAGTCTCAGGAACACCTACGATCAGGAAGAAAAGGAAAGACAGATCGTTAAAATATACAGATAGATCTTCGGGCCGTATTCTGAAAGTAGTTTCTACTACACGTAAAAGAAACGAGAACAATACGGAAACGATGAAAAAGTTCTCGACACGAGACATTTCAAAAACCAGAGAGGTCCGCCATATTGTTCCGAACCGTATGCGGATTGCTTTTACGCTTTTTGTGGTCCGATAAATAGTTCCAAAAAAAATCTAAAACAGCTATTAATTACAAAAACAAGTCCTCAGACATTAATACATTACGAAAGTAATGGACATCTAGTGTTTTTTTAATTGGTATTATCCAGTGTATAATTACTTGTTAGGGTTATCGATAGATGGCACCGTTTGCACTCCAGAAGAAAACGAACAATTTGGAAATGGCCAGTCTCTAATACTTGCCGTTTCCGTATCGTTTCCATCTCGTTTCTTCATCGTGTTAAATTTTCTGAATATGGCCCAAAATCGTTTCTTTCCAGGGTATAACCCTTGCAAACCTAGAAAGTCCGAGATTTTCGTTAAATTATGCGGAATCAGTGGCGTATATAAGGGGGGGGCCGAGGGGGCCCTGCCCCCCCCCCCGAAATTTGGGGTGTACCAAAACCAGTAAAAACCCTGTATTTTAGGGTCAAAATTCAAAAAATTTTCTGGGGGAGGACCCCTAAACCCCCCTTTTGTACTTGGAATTTTATTATGAACAACTTTTATTGTTTTAAGTTCATCAAAATTCAAATCCTACCAAAAACTATATGTCCAAAATTAGGACTAAGTGTACCAAAAACAAGATAAAAACCTGTTTTTAGGGGTAAAGTTCCAAAACTTTTCTGGGGATGGACCCCCAGATTCTTTTTTGTACTTGGAACTCCATTTTAATAACTTTTTAAATATTAAGTTCATAAAAATGTACATCCAAAATTCGGACTTAGTATATCAAAACTAGTTAAGAACCTGGTTTTTTTAGTCAAATTTCCAAAAATTTTCTGGGGGAGAACCCCCAGACCCCCCTTTGGTACTTGTATTTTTATTAATAACAACTTTTCCTATATTAAGTTTTTTAGGACCTAAATTATCACCTAAAAAGCTACATTGTACCTATTAAATATGTGGGGGAGGGGCTGGGGAGTAATTTTGGGCCCCTCCCGAAATAAATTCCTATATACGCCACTGTCCGGAATATTGGAGGTGGTCAAGTTTAACGGGATAAACATGACCTACTTGAAAATAAGGATAATTACAATTCATAATCATCTAAATCAATCGGAAAAGTTTCTGAATATGAGTAGAAACTTTATCATAGAGGTAATCGTTTTAAATACTTCAATAAAGATTACAATATAGTTATTATTTTAAAGCAAACACTCGATCCACTGTTTGAAACCTTCTGGTATGAAATAACTTTTTATTATATCAATCGGATATTGTTATCATTCTGATCTTGGACAAAAGTGATCGCACTAAGCGGAGTCGACTGTATTACTATTAATTTGGTTGATATATGTTTCAAAGTTAACATTATTTCCTTACCTCCTTCACGTTTACTGCGGTTTTGGCGCTGGTTTCGTAAAACTCTGTGTGTTCCTGTGCAGCAAAACCCTCCACCATAGCCTGGGACACTGTCTTTGTATCAGGAGTGTCACATTTGTTTCCAGCTAAAAGCAAGGCAACTGATGTTATCAGATAAACCAATGATTAGGACAGTGTTCAATAGGGTGGTCCAGGTTAACATGGGAAAAAAAATTTGTCAAAAGTTTCGGAGCACCCCCCCCCCAAAATGTGACCCTCGGTATAAAACTAATATTCTGAAAGTTTCAGCTCAAAAAAATAATATTTAGACCCCGCCCCCGAGCGTCAAAGTTCCGAAAAAACTCGAAATATTTCACGTTTTCACCTATAAAATCCGAACCGGTTGTTGTAAAAATACAAAACTGGCTTCATTTTGTAGATTATTTATTTAGCTTCAACTTTTTTAATTGAAACTTGTTTGTAGAACTTACAGATCAAACGATACAAGGGGTTTTACTAACTCCCCCCGCAATATCAATTTTTTAAGGAGTGTCAGGAAATTCCTTAAAATGTTTCAGCTACCGTAAAATGATTAAAAACATATAAATACTGGTTATTGACTGCATAGGTATAAAATTTAAGAGATTTACAAAGAAAGAAATATTTTTTGTCCATAACTGTTAATTTTTTAAGTATAGTAAAATAATTCAAATAAAATACATAAATTATTTTTTTAACTAGTTAATAAATGCATAAGGTGTAAAAGTTGACAAACAAGCAAAAAAAATTAAAATTTATTAATTTTAACACATTTCCAAAATTGTTCTCTTCACTGAGTTAGGTGTAAGAAGACTGAATGGTGTATTTTCCCACAAGAACGCCCTATTTTAGAAGAAGTTTTGAGAGCGGTATTTGACTTAAAAAATGGGATCAACTACAGGACCTCCACCTGAAATTTTTAAAAGTTTCAATTTAAAATGGACTGAAATCAATTAAAATAGCTACGGACCAAGAGTTGATAAAAAGAGGTAAAGAGTTAAAATTAAATGACATTGAAAATGTTGGAAGCTTCATACCTGGACAATTGAAAAACCCGAAATATCTTTCAAGACTACAGGGAAGTATTCCAAGGGCCAAATATTTATAAGGCTTGATACATCAAACCAAATAGCAAATAGACCCCCAGGTGCCATGCATCATTCTAGAATCTAGATATGGATGTCAAAAGCCCTCTACTGCGTGACAATTTTCTGAAACTATTACCTAGTATTTTGATTAATGGAAACTTTTCCCTTTTATTTAATTATTCTATTTTCCTCACTATAGTCTTCATCTAGTATTCTAGCTCATCCTCATTAGACAAAGGCATGTTAACTTTAATTTCATTTATAAAACTTTCGTCAAAAGTTCAAATTCTCAGGGTTTAAGACACCAAGTTCTTAAACTATGGTACTGTGGTTATAACTCTTGATATACTTCTACACTTATTTTTCTTAATTAGTTGCAAATTTCTTTGTTGCATTTCACCAAACTTTAATTTTTATGTTTATTAAGGTAATACAAATACTTCTAATGGTATGTATCTATCTCTGTAAGAGTTAGAGGGAATTCGTATCCGAAAAAAGATAATTTTCACGCAATAGAGGGCATTTGTCATCTATCTAGCATTAGAGAATGATACATGGCACCTGGGGCTCTAATTGATATTTGGTTCGATGTATCAAGCCCAGTTATGAAGCTTCTAACATTTCCAATGACATTTTGATTTTAACTTGACCTCTTTTATCAACACTTTTTCCGTAGCTATTTTAATTGATTTCAGTCCATTTTAAATTGAAACTTTTAAAATTTTCAGGTGGAGGTCCTATAGTTGATCTCATTGTTTAAGTCAAATACCGCTCTCAAAACTTCTAAAATAGGGCGTTCTTGTGGGAAAATACACCATTCAGTCTTCTTACACCTAACTCAGTGAAGAGAAAAATTTTGGAAATGTGTTAAAATTAATAAATTTGAATTTTTTTTGCATGTTTGTCAACTTTTTCACCTTATGCATTTATTAACTAGTTAAAAAAATTAATTTATGTATTTTATTTGAATTATTTTACTATACTTAAAAAATTAACAGTTATGAACAAAAATTATTTTTTCCTTTGTAAATCTCTTAGATTTTATACCTATGCCGTCAATAACCAGTATTTATATGTTTTTGAACCATTTTACGGTAGCTGAAACATTTTAAGGAATTTCCTGACACTCCTTAAAAATTGATATTGCGGGGGGAGTTAGTAAAACCCCTTGTACCGTTTGATCTGTAAGTTCTACAAACAAGTTTCAGAAAAGTTGAAGCTAAATAAATAATCTACAAAATGAAGCCAGTCTTGTATTTTTACAACAACAGGTTTGGATTTTATAGGTGAAAACGTGAAAAATTTCGAGTTTTTTTGGAACTTTGACGCTCGGGGGCGGGGTCTAAATATTATTTTTTTGAGCTGAAACTTTCAGAATATTAGTTTTATACCGAGGGTCACATTTTGGGGGGGGGTGCCCCGAAAAAAAATCGGACTTTTGTTTTTTTAGACCACCCTAGTGTTCAAGATCACTTTTTGATCTGTATCAGCGAACCTCATGGCTCGTTTCAACATAAGTGATAAGTTGAAAAGGTAGGCGCGCATAAACGACATACTTTAAATAGAATGTTGTACTAATTGATAGAAAATGTTGACCTGCAACCTGCAAATGAGTAGCGATTA
Source organism: Tetragnatha montana (assembly GCA_963680715.1). Lineage (NCBI taxonomy): Eukaryota > Metazoa > Arthropoda > Arachnida > Araneae > Tetragnathidae > Tetragnatha > Tetragnatha montana. The sequence continues at coordinate 55,717,905 of OY796676.1, read as the reverse complement.
AGGAAATAATTGATTCATAGCAGCAGAAGTTTGGTGATTACATCCATTATTTGCTGCCTATGATTGATCTTTTAAAACTAGGCATTGTAAGGCGCTTTTAGAAGTGGCCCTTTAAACCCCTTGCATACATAACGAATATAGTATCTTACACTTAATTTGATGCACCCGAAATATTTATTGAAAAATTCAATTGTCTTGTATATAATTATGCTCTTTAAAATTAAAGAACTTTCTAAAGATATTAAAACAAAGATTAACACGGTTTAAATGTAGAAAAATTATTACGTTTAAAACTGCATTGAATTTGAAATAAATTTCGGCTATCAAGGTTGTATTAATTATTTTAAAGATAATTACAATCCAAAATAGTATTTTTAGCTGTTATTTAGAGGTGCTTTTATTTAGAGAAATTATTTAGAGAGAACCTTTTATTTAGAGAACTGAAATATTTTAATATCCCAATCCTACTATATTTAGGTTTTGATCAGGAAAAAATTTATTTTCTGTAAATAATTTTATCCACGCTAGATCCCAGGAAAGAGACCTTGCAAAATGAGAGATAGTTCCAAAACTCTGGCTCCTTTGGGGAAAAAATAAAAGCAGAATACCAACTAGCCCCGAGTACCAAAACTAACGCCAGTCTGCCCACCTTTTAAAGCTATATTTAACTTACCTATTAAAACTACAGCATCTCTGTTGACTGATCGGAATTCGCTCAACCAGCTTGAAAGCTTGTGAAAAGAGGTGACATCTGTTACGTCGTAGACAAGCAGAACACCCTCTACTTTCTTGAAGTTCCTATGGAAGAGAAAACGTGGGGATATTCTACTTCTTGATAAACAGTCGAACTCTCCACATAAACACATTTAAGAACACTTTTCCTTAATTAACACTTCCTTAAATTAACACTTTAGTTGTGCTGTTAGGTAGAACACTTTAACACCTTATTGTGTCGTGAATTGTGATAGTGTTCTGAATATGTTTGAAAATAATGTCAGAAATGTGTTCAATCCCGAAATGTGTTCTAAAAATAGTGTTGTAACAATATGCAATATATTTAGAGTCTGAATGTGTTCTTATGTATAGATCAAAATACTTTAAGAACACAATTTCTGTCTCTGTAATTTTTAAAACTTTCACAATACAATCAAAACGCTTTTGATTAAAAGTATTCACTTAGCGTTGTTAAGTGTCATTTCATAAAAATGCAGCCATACAGGTTATTTCACTGTATTTTCACCGCACCGAAGAAAGCCAATGCCATAAAATTAGCATACAATAGAAATAGTTTTTTTTTAAATTAAATTAAACTTGGATAAATACTTTACGAATTTAGAAGAAAAATGGCACTCAAAAGCTTACTAGTCCATAAAAGTAAAAAAAAAATGTTGGGGGCCTAGTTATTTATCAACAAAATCATTCTTATTATTGATCAAAGAAAAGTTAATACGTATAATTATGCTTTTTAACAATAATTAATAAGCAATAATTGATCGTATATAAAACATTTTGTGAGTAAGAGAAAGAAAGCGAGGGGAGCAGAGCCTGATTTCTGGGAGGGCATTCGGGGCACTTGCCCAGGGCCCCCATTTCAAAAGGGTCCTCAAAATGCTTAAAAAGCTAAGAAAATGTGAAATAAGTGTAAAATAAACTTACTAAGCTTATAAAAATTTTGAACAAACATTTTTTACACAGTGTTTACACTTGGTTTAAAGATGATTGATTTTGTAATTTTAAATAAAATAAATTTAAGTTTTATTTTAAGACATATCGGGGGCCCTTAACTTGTAAGTCATGCCCTGGAGGAGAGAAAGAGGAAGAGAGTAAAAGAGTGTGAGAAAAAAAAGGGAAAGATAAAGAGAAAAAGAAAAGGTGAGGATAAAGTTAAAAAGAAAGAGAGGAACAGAGAAAAAAAAAATTCCCACTCAAAAAATACGCACGTGTATCGGACTTATCCACTGCCATTTGACCAGTGGTTAACCAGCAGCTAAAGAAAGAAAATGAGCTTTTGTTGACCCTGGTTGATGGAATCCTTCTTTTACCAATGGTTAACCGCTGGTCATAGCAATGAATGAGGCCGTATGTCTTCCCCCGAGCTACGGATTTCTTTCAGCCACGGGGATGTCATTCCCAAGTCCTCTTTTTATGTATAACCGCTATGATATATGAACCACAAAAAAACTACTTACGCTTTTATAATGGTTTTGAAGCGGCTATCTCCGCCAGTGTCGTAAATCTCCAATTGGGCCGTGACGGTTGGGAAGCGAATGTCTTTGAAATATCGGTTGACAGAGGTGCTCGCATTGTACGCTAAGATAAACTGGAATTAATTACACGACGAATTTACTATGGTAAACTAAAATACGAAGATATACAATAAAACTAATATTTGGTACTAAACATGATTTAATAAGACCAGGTCATCATGTAAATTTCTCATTTTAAGAGTTTATTTTCAAATTCAATTATGTTGTACATACTATTATAGATATTATTCTTATCCCCAGCACAAAATCAGGTTCGCCTATAATTTCAACTTAATTCTCGTGAAAATTTCCAACAAAATCGGATTTTGAGCTTCTAGAAATGTAGAAATTGTTTCCATCAAAAATTTTAGATATTTCTTAAGGCAACTTACCTATAAATTTTCCTTTCGTAAAACGTTGAAGAATCGATGTCTTTCCTACACCTAAAAGTTAAAAAACCGTTTTTAGTAGAAAACAAAATTTATTCAGATAATCTATAGTAGGCCTACGCAATTTTAACGGTGATGCGGTCCATAATATTGATGTTCACTGATTTTGTGGATCAAAAGATATACCTAAATTCTCTATTGCCTGATTCTCAAACAGGGGTCCGAAGGAGTTAGAGTTTCATTGATTTAATAAAGTATCTAGTGGTCCTTCGGTATAGAGTGTTTTCAGGTGACGTCACCAGCTAATTTCTTTTAACTGTTAACTTTTGTAGGGCTTTTAACTGTTGCTAAGGCGGTTGCTAGGTAACGAGGTATATGTTGCTAAGGCGGTTTTAAAGTATAGGGTCACGTGATTGCAAATACTCCAATAGAAAAATTCCACGGCCAGTCATTTTCTGTAACTGTTAACCTCTGTAGGGCAAAAAACTGTAACATTTCTGTTGCTAAGGCCGTTGTTAGGTCCGAGCCATGTGATTGAAAATGCTCTATGAAAATGATGAGAATCACTAGTCTAGGGTCACTTCGACATGTGGTTTGTAGGAGGATTTCAAGTTTTTATAGTGGTCCGTGGATATGAATAGATTAAGCAATAAGCATCTCATTTATGACATTGATAAAAATTAAGTAGGATCACATAGAGAGCTGGTGGTACTTACGTATTATCCCGTCGACTGTGACGTTTAATCCGAAAACGTTATTAAATCCCATTGACTTTACTATTGCTGTGCCGCTGAATTAGACGGCCGCTGAACGGTCGACGGAATAATACGTAAGTACCGAGCTGGTTTTAAAAAGGGTCAAACCCCGAAATAATCATTTTGAAAAGACAGAATACCTTTTGAACTTTTGATATCTATTGCAACCACGATGCAACGGACGAATTTTGAACCCATTTATAGATTTTAGGTGCTTAGTAATGGGTAGATGTCGGAAAAAAATACCTATTTTTTACTTTTATATTTTACTCTTTTTTCCACATTTTTGCTTCCTATTATAGTTTATTAGTTTTTATATTCTATATTTTTTCTTTTCTATCCTTTTTTTACTTTTTTATGTTTACCTCTTAGTTTACTTTTCACTAAGCATTATAATTAAATATTTAACCATCAATTATGTTTTATTTTTATTGAAACTGCAATACATTATAAAAATAAATATGGTGTAGCGAAAATTATTTGGGGAAGCGTTTACTGTAACATTGTATTTATAATAAAAGTAACCATAATTGATTACTAAAAATTTAGCTAATTAATTAGATTAACTGGGAAGAGAAGATTAACAAATAAGTCGGATTGGAGAATTAAATAATTATTATTTCATACAAGGGTTCTCAAGCTTCTTTCTCAAAAATACTGTTGGGAACAAAAAAGCAGCATGCATCAATTCTCGGAAAATAAACTGAAACACTATTTTATAAGAGTTAAATTTACAGAATTTTTTGAGGAAGAAATTGGTATTTTTGGTACTTTTGGTATCCCCCAAAATTTTAAACTAATTACTACAAGTTTTAATCATATCTTTTGAGGATCTAATAAGTCCCATTTACCGTATTATGTGTGAGGGATATCAGTATCTAAAAATGATTTTGGCCGATCTCCACTGTGAAACAAAAGTTAGATATGGTGTGTTTAATATTTACTTCTCTTGGGAGGTCTGGAATTCTTCTATTCGGTTACTGGAAAAGCTTTATAAAGAGTCCTCTAGCTGCCATGCTTACCCACAGCTCAAATGATTATCACTGAGATGTTTAATAGCCAATTTGGAACAGCTTTAGAAAGAGTCCCCCAGTTGCCATGTTTAACCACAGCTCCCACAGAGACCTCCATAGAGATCTAATGGATAGATTAGATATCTAACAATAATCTCTACTAATTACTATCAATTTATTATTTAATAATATTAGTAGTAATGAATAGACTGGATCAACCTTGCTGGGCTTTTAGCCTGTAGTTGATCAACTTTATTTGTATATTTGTATTTGTATTAGTAATCAGATAACAAAGAATGTCGGTCATAAATTGAGCTGTGGGTAAACATAGCATTTAAAAAGTTTTCTCCGAAATCTTCACGTTTTTCATGATTATATAAAATGTTTTCATCGATTTGTTTATCAATAGAACTTACTTAATACTTAAACCTATCGATTTTACCAACCCAAAAAGTTCATTTTATATAACATCAAGTTTTCTAGAACTTCTCTAAATCATACACTAGCTCAATTTGTACAACTCAACTCATGTCGTTATCTTTTACCAACAAAAACTGTCAGAGTGTATTATGAATGTATTTAATTTTTAGCAAGTAATCCAATACATGCTAATAGCCTACATCCGGAAATTCCTCGCAATCGAATTTTAAAAATGTAGAATAATTAAATTTCGTAAATCAAAATCTAGTCTAGTTGGTAGTCTTGATAAGATAGTGAGTTATCATATTATGTATGAGGGAAGATTGCATTGTTAATGCATAGATGGAACTCGCAAAAATTTTTTCAAACTGAAAATGAATGTTTATTTACAGATGGATTTTTATAGCATTTCATTAATATTTCAAATATGTTTTAACTGTATTTGACAAGCCTAGAGCAAAGTATAACCAAATTCGAACAGGCAAAACAAATCCCAACATGATTAGTTGACAGTCGATAAATGATAAGACAAGAACCTAGTAGAAGGAATATTTACAAAAACTACTCTTAAAAGGCAATAGGATTAACTAAAAAAGAGAGATCGAGTAAAATTCATCAGAAAAAATAAGTTTCGCTCTTTTGATCAATCTATTTTCATAAAAAATATTTATATACTCTACCGTGCAATCAAAACATTTCATATTTTATAAACTTTAAATTACAATCAAAATAATGGCGAAATTTCACCGACTTACCCATTTCGCCCAAAACCATGACAGACACTTTACACGTGGGATTCATGTTTTGCGGACGCTTGGAATTCCCGAAAACAATGCAGCCGCAGGAAAATAAAAATTTCCTATTCCGACCACTTTCGTTCCATAACTCGGTTCCGATCGGCTGTATTCTGCGAGGCTATGTGAGGACCGACCAGATAAGAGAGATTTTCTATCGTAATCAAATCCGTTCACGTGATAGGCTTGTTTTCACTATGCTTTCATTAACAAATTGAAAGGAGAAATGGCCGTCATTTCAGTGCGGATTTTAACGCAGATTTTTCGGAACCAGCTCGAACTCTGGAAGTGACCAATAGGATTACGGTTTTAGCTCCTCCATTTAATTACTACGCTATAATACGAGTCGTCTAGTTTCAAAACCAGATAGATCGATTTTTTTTTTCAATTTTCAATTTATGTGATGTTCTGATTATTAAAATACAGATCTAGCCAATAGCCAAGTTTTAAGCTTCAAAAAAAATATACATCTAATGTTTCATGACTAATACTAATTTTGAGAGAAATCTATAATTTTGTGACAAAAAAACAGTGTTTAAAAACTTCTATGCTGAACAGTGCTCCAACTAAATCTATAAGCTTATACATGTTGATAATGTACCCATCTCCAACAATCTTAAATAAAAAATAAGGGTTTTGTAAGTGCCTAATTTGTTTTAATTTTGAGTTTTTTGTTGTTCCTGAAAAATTAGGAAAAAGTGACTTATCTGGTTTTGAAACTAGACGTCTCATATAGTTTAATGGTTTCTAAAACAAGACCAACTCTTACAGTAGATTACTCTCCCATAAACAATTGTTTTTCTATAAACATAGACGAGAATAACCCTTAAATATAAAAATATAGAGAGTATCATAGAATAGAATTAAAGTGGAGTGGTCATTTCCATTGAATCGACTCCGAAAAAGAGAGGAGGTTCAATCCAGATTGTCTTAGTTATTCGTTTTCGATTTCATTGGTCAAAAGAATCACGCCGGCTTTCATAGGAGAGGGTTACTATAATATTTGACTTGAACAGTTTGGTTTTAGAAGCCTTTGGAGAATGATCAGACTTCAAGTATAATATTTGTCTGGATTTTTGTGTCTTATATTAAAGTAAAAGATGCAAAACTTAAAAATAACGCGGAAAACCTCAAATGTAGCTCTCAGAAAATTTAAAAAAAAAACTGAATTTAAATTATAACAATTTGTGAACAGGCTTAAAAATATAGTGTCTCATTAGAGAGAAATAACTTGATTGATTAATTAAAACAAATAAAATTAAAATTAACCTGAAGAACAAGTCCCCAATAACCCAACCCAAAAGTTATATAAACCCAAAAGTTAATTTTATTAAAAACAACTTTAAAACCAAATACCTAACCGGAAATATAACATAGATGCTGAAAGATAGAAGTAATGTTTTAATTTTTAACTTTTACTGTGTGTGGGGTGTGGATTGATTACATATATTTTCCGGTCTGTGTGCTTGATCTCAAGGATCCGCTTATAAACCTTCGCCAAGAAAGACAGACACAATATCCTCACATGTTCACCTCAATCGGAGCAAATGACACTGTTGTCAGAGAACTCGAAATGTATTCATTTAGTAGTAGACAGACACAACAGAATTTTTACTGACACAGACTGTGTTGTGTTTCCCTCTCTGGAATAAATTCGTTTTACACGTATAAATAATACACCATGTTTTGAGCCAAGGATAAAAGAAACCGCCAAATCTGTCAATGCATTGACTTTGTAATTACCACGTGATAAAAGCAGCCAATGAAAGAACGGACAAGGTACTTTTAATCGCCTGTGAAAGAAGAGTTCTAATATCTGATTCCTGACTAGAACTGTTTCACTTCGGGAATCTCCTGTTACAACGAGTGATTGATAATCACAGGTGAACCTGTGACTAACAATTAAAGTCCCTGGTAACCGATAGCAGTATGATAAACAAGTCGGGAAAACTATTCATTTACTGAAACAACTAGCGATAAGTGATTTGAAAACATTGTTTTGCGGAAAGCCACTATTATAATGGCTTCTGACTGTAAAGTCAGCATAATTGTACTAGGGGAATCGGGTAAGTTTTATTATTTATTAGTGAACATGATTTCCATAGTATTAAATGGGAGCAAGGTTTTGCATTGTTTTTCTTAACTTCTTTAGACCCGACGACGTTCAAATCCGTGACAAACTAAAGATCCATATATTTTTAATAATCATTGGGGAAAATATTTTTTTACTCTAGAATCTAGATTACATATTAGGTTCTTACGTATTATCCTGTCTAACGTGGCGCTGAATTTGTCAAAGCCCATCGTTCGACGGGATCTATATATAAGATACGTAAGTATCTATATTTTCCAGTCACGAACACTTAAAATCGTAAATAAGTTAGATCTGCTTTTTCGAAACTACACTGTCTTTATTCATTAATAGTATGCTATTTTAAAGAATTGTGTCTAAATAAGTGAGGTATTTATTTCTTTCAATTATGGTAGTTTTTGTATACTTAAGTCGATCATCAAGAATAATTCAATTTTATTTGAATATTTTATTGACATGTATTTTTTTACAAATCTTTACATATAGGGGAATACATATAGGGGATTTAAAAAATTTATTACGATTGAAGTTAATAACTGTTTAATATTAAAACTTTAGTACTTAAGTAATAAAAAAATTCTTGTCAATATATTTCAAACTATTTATATACCTTTTTCACCCACCCTTTTTAAAAACTGCCCATTTTTCTTTATTTGCATTACAAGAAATTGTTTTTTCATTCCAAGAAATTATTAAGATTAAGATCCGAAACTGATTATAATATGCATAAAAATAATCACTTAAAATATTTCTAAACATACTTTTTTCTCGAATCCATTCTCTAAGTTGATATAACAAGTTTTATAAATAGGATTGAAAGCAAATTTTGATATTAAGAAGCAAAATTTAATCTGTGAACATAAAATACTTTTTAAGTCCTTTATTAAATTTCTTAATTTGATGTTAAAACCTCAAAAAAATAAATACACCCTTAATCAACCAAATTAATAGTTTTTCCTGGAGAATTTCATCAACCTTAACATACTGCTAGCAACACACCCAAACCAAACACTTTTTTTAAGTTTCATGGTACTTACGTAATATAGATTCCTCAGTGAGGAATCGAAATTTGGTGATATAAATTTCGTTATCGGAGAAAAAGATCAGACTGGAAATCAAGGGTGGGTTTAGTTAGAGTTTTACGACAACACCTTTTGGCCACCAGCGCTCAATAAGCGAACAAAAGGAAGAGCCTCCTAAGAGCTCCCCACACTTTTCTTTGTTTGTCGTACCTACCTTTTTCTCCCAAACGTGTTTTTGCGCCGGCTGTAAAAGTCTAACTAAACAACCAGCCAACTCCAACGTATAGATAGATGTTGGAGAAGGCTCGTTGTTGCTCCAAGTGCCTCAATTTTACAGATTACGGTTCCACACCACTCATCATGCACTAGTATGGATTTCATTTACGAAAAGAATTTCTACTTTTTTAGTGTTTCGAAAAGATCCAAGTTAGATCACTCCACCACAATCCTAGTTTTTTTTTCAGTTGAAAGGGTAAAGTGTAATTACTGTTGAAGTACAAATATGAACTGCATAAATTACGAAACAGCACAGGGTACATTATAGTGATGGGCTCTTTTTGGAGAGTAAATTCAGTGCACTAACTCCTAAAATTAAAAGAGTATTCAAAGTGTGAGGAAAAAAAAGTGGTAGCTCAGTTGCATGTTTTTAAATAAATGTACAGAATTATCTTTCATCCATTACGTTAACTAACTTATTTAGCCAGTCCATCAAAGAGAATGACATAGGTGAAAATGGCACCCAAAGTGCCCACAATGAAGTTTCGCTTGATGGTAACAATCTTCCACACGGTGAAGGCCAATTCATTCCGAGTAGCGGCCAGAAACCTCTGCTTTGCCGCCTCCATCATGCACTCACTGCCGCCCTCTGGAAAACCTTCCGCCGCATCTGCCACTTCGGCCGAAGCTTCGTTCACCGCCGAAGCCGCAGCGGTCATCGCCAGGAACGAAGCCTGGGATATGACGAAGTAGGTGAAGATGCCTCCCTTCATGGGTATGCTGAAATCGGGATTGGGATGCAGGACCAACGACACCGCCAGGAACATGAGCAGCGAGCTCAACGCGACGCTGCAGAGCATCAGGAAAGACAGCTCATTGTCCAGGAACCCCACCGCGCTCTTGATGGAACGATAGGCGGGCAGGAGCACCCTGAAGTCGGTGGTGTCTTCTCGCAACGATCTCGCAAAGTCCCTGATGACGGTCTCCATCTGACTGCACACAAGCACATAGAAAATTGCGAAGGTGTTGATGGGTAGAATGAAGAACACCACATTCCCCGTAGCAAAGCAGCACATCAAGATTCTCACCACTTCGGATTGGTTGCTAATGCCAAACATCTTCTGAGTAGGAGCGGTGTCCATGGCTAAGATGCTGCACGCGATCAAAAAAGTGTATAGTGCTGTACTCAGAGCACCCCAAATGTATATCCAGGTTTTCGTCTTGTATTTCTTTACGACCTGATGACCTTGAATAAATCTGGCTATGTTTCGTAGGCGTTTCATTTTTCTGCCCAACAAGTACCGATGAAAAATGATGACACAGTTGGTTGTCACGTGGCCGATATTCACGGATGATACCCCTGAGAAAAAAATCATCATGACGTTTAGAAACGTGTAAAATATGAACAATATGACGCTGAACGTTGACAGAAGTTTCTCACGGCAGTTACTTCTCGATTTGAAGATGATGGGAAACACTGCACTCATCATGAACAGATTGAAGATGGTTTTGAAAGGTTGTCTGATTTTTGAGGCATTAGAAGAAATGAAAGATGGGAACATTCTTGAATTCCTAGCATGAATGTAGTACCATTTAGTTAGTTTCAGTTATCATATATACTTCTAGAACCATATGGGGCTCAGTAAAACTTCAAACTTATTTTACCAAGTAATGAATCCCCGTTGAGTCCAGTTTATCAATAGTTCCAATCGGATATGATGTTCACAAAAACTCAACATAGTCAATAAAATGCTTATCTAGAGATTCATTCTTCTGGGAAAATCATAAAGAGTTTACATCACAAAAAATTCTAGTTCCAGCTAATTTCATCTGTTCGAAATAAAAGAAAAGGGGTCTAATGTATATTTTTTATTGAGATATTCTGCATTTTAGGAAAAACATCATTACATCAATTTGATTAATTATATCAGCGGATGTTATTCTTGCGGAAAAAACTAAAATCTTATTCGAAGTCGGAAGGAAATAGATTATTTTGCTTTTGTAATTAAACAAACCTGTTTTATCTTTTAAAAAAATAACTAATAAGGAACGCTATACTGATCGCAGCAAAACAATCAATCAAATATGCTATGTTAATCACGTTATGATTAATATTTTAATATTGAAAATTGAATTTTTACCATTATTCATGACATTAGATGAATATTTTATAAACCATTTCTGTACCTTTCACAAGATAGTTTTTACTTAACATAAAAATATCCACTCATAACCAGAAACTGAAATTTTCTCCCATTATATAGTATTTTTATCAGATTAAGCCGGGTAAGCCTGAATTAATTTTTTTTCTCAAATTTTGTTTTCCTTTTTACTGTATGCGTATAACGTGTCTTTAAGTAGCATCAAACCATTTTTTTTAATTAATTATTTTAGTCAGAGAAGGGTGGTACCATATATGGTACCACTAGGCTCTTACACTTCCATTTTTTGCATCATACCTTTACTTCAAAGTTTGGGATTTCAAAGGCAAAATAATTATCATTAATAATTAATTATTAAATAATTATTAAATATTAATTAAAAAAAATTATCACTTTTATCACTATGTTTATCATCAGGCCTGACGAGAGAGGGGGGGCGAGGAGGTACGATACCCCCGAGCCGGTAGGGGGCCCGGTACCCAAAGACTTTTCATATTGAGTACTAAGACTGATATCATTTTGAATATTTTGGAAATTAATTTGTTCACATAAAGGTCCAAAAATTAGTAAATTCCCAGTTTTCTAGGGCATATTTTCAAAACTTTTCTGGGGGAATACCCCCACACCCCCTTTATTACTTGTTACTCATCGTATTATCATTATCAAGAAAACGATACTTTTAAGTTGAGTGAAATACAGATCTTGCTTAGAAATATTCTAAAAATTACATTAAGCCTATGAATGCATGGGTGGAGGTACTTCAGAAAATTTCGCCCTCTACCCGGGGCCCGACTTGTACCCGGGGCCTTTGTACCCGGGGCCCGACTTGGCTCTCGACGGCCCTGTTTATCATATTTAACTAAAACAATAATTAAAATTACAATTTAGTCCATGATTATTCAATAATTAATTATTATATTATTCTCATTATACCAATTAGTGTTTTTTTGCCCTTGAAATTCTATTATCAAATTCATTTCTAGAAATAAATTTTGTACATACTAATCAAAGGGTTATTGATAAACTTATTATGTCGCGTAAAAAAGCTGATATGACGAGAAATTGAGAATTTCATCAATTTTTCCCTCATTCTGGGTATTACAATTACAGATATTTTCTTAGAAAATATAAGTTTGATGGCTAAAAATTGCATAAACCATAGTTTATCTATTGCATCCATAGTGAAGTCCAGGGATGGCCAACCCAAATGATCTTGAGGGCCACTTTGAAAAACCACAATACCCCGCGGGCCGGATATAAAATTTTAGGATATGATTTGCTCAGAATGACAGTGACATAAGTTGAAAAGTATAAAATAAGTATATATGGAATAGGGATTTTTCTGATCCTTTGCTTAGTGTGACAGTTTCCTAAGTTAAATGTATTTATTTTTTAAATTGACCTTAAAGAGCAGTCCCAGGGAAACCTTCTCCATAGGAACTAAACAGGTGTCAATAAAAAATACTATGAATTACTCGAAACTAAGTTAGGTGGACTCGCACTACTGCCATTTTATTCAGCTCTCAATGTCACGAAAGAAAATTTTCTCTACATTCTAAAAACCGTAAAAGCAAAATCCTCACTAGATTTCGCACAGGCTAAATACATACATAGGTACGCAGATTTATTAAAGTATCACAGAGGCAACAGTGAACCTACTTATCACTAGAAGACCACTATACCAATAGAGCATTCGCACATGACGTCACTTGGAGGACAAAAACAATTTTGCTAAGGCTGTTGTTAGGGGCGGGAACTAGAAGCATCCAATAGCAGCATTCGCACATGATGTCACTGGCGGGCAAAAACAACGTTGCTAAGGCCGTTGTTAGGCCGAGTCATGTGATTGAAAATGCTCTATGGACTCTAACCGTCTGACGTCACACGGAACCAACACGTGACCTACTGAGCTTGCGATTGGTTACCACAGATACTACACTAGTAGATCTACTAGTGTAGTATCTGTGGTAACCAATTGCAAGCTCAGTTGTAGGTCACGTGTTGGTTCCGTGAAGTCTCGAACCAGATAGGCGGTTAGAGTCCATTGTCTATTCATAAACCTGGTTTTGAAAATTTCATTGCATTTGATCAAAAAGAAAACACATAATTTTGAAGTAAGAAACACATCAAGATGTGAAGAGCAAAGTATAAGAGAAAAAAAAATACTAGTATTATTATTTGGAAGGGTGGAAAAGTTAGTAATTTTGCCTTGTTTGACATGAACGCTATGCATATAAAGGAAATTTAGAAGAATGCAAGGAAGTTCCTAAATATTTCGTTTACTTCAAGTGTGATTGTTGAGTTAGAATGAGTGAGTTAAGTATGATTTAGGCAAATTTAATTCCATCAATTAGAATGACATAGGTGAAAATAGCACCCAAAGTGCCCACTATGAAGTTTCGTTTGATGGGAACAATCTTCCACACGGTGAGGGCCATTTCATTCCGAGTGGCGGCCAGAAAACTCTGCTTTGTCGCCCCCATCGTGCACTCTCTGCCGGCCTCTGGCAAGTTTTCCGCCGCATCTGCCACTTCGGCCGAAGCCTCGTTCACTGCCGAAGCCGCAGTGGTCATCGCCAGGAACGAAGCCAGGGATATGGCGAAGTAGGTGAAAACGACCCCCTTCATGGGCCAACTGAAATTGGGGTTGGGATGCAGGACAAGCGAAACGGCCATGAACATGAGCAGCGAGCTGAACGCGACGCTGCAGAGCATCAGGAACGAGAGCTCGTTGTCCAGAAACCCCACCGAGCTCTTAATGGAACGGTAGGAGGGCTGGAGCACCCTGAAGTCGGTGGTTTCTTGCTTGATGGCACGAAGGGACCTTGCGAAGCGACGTGTGACTTCCTTCATTTGGTGACAAACGAGGACGTAGAAGATCGAGAAGGTGTTGATGGGAAGAATGAAGAACAGAACAGTCGCAGTGGGGAAAGAGACCATCAGGATCATCGTGAAATGGGAACCATCGTCGATTCCAAAGTATCTTGAACTGCTTTTTTCACTCATGGTAATGATGCTCAAAACGATCAAAACAGTGTGCAGTGCCGTGCTAACACAGGCCCACGCATAAACCCATGTTGAAATCTTCGAGTTCTTCGATTGGTGACTTTGCATGAACCGCGCTATGTTTCGCAGGCGTTTCAGTTTCTTTCCCAACAAAAAGCGTTGGCAAACATTAACACTGTAGCCGGACAAGTTGCCAATGCTGATAGACGACACCCCCATGGTCCATACAGGCAAAACATTCGGCAGGGTGAACAGCACCAGCATAACAATGCTGCACCATGAAATGATCTTGGCTCGACGACTTTTGCTTTGTTTGAAGCTGACGGGAAACACTGAACTGACTTTAAATAGGATAAAGACGATTTTATACGGGTTGCTGAGCTTAACGTTTTGATTGATCAAGAGATTGGGATAGTTCAAAGGAGTGTACATTCTGTGAAAAGCTTTATTGATCATGAAACAAATCCTGAATGACACAAGATACGAAGCCTTTTGGATACGAAAGGTGAACAAGTAGTTTTGAGAAATATACGCGTCTGAAAATAATAAGGGAACTCAATGTATTGGTTCTTCTTGAAAAATATTACCTGTAGACTGTTTTTCTAAAAGAGGCCTATACTTAAGTGACACAGAAATCTAACCTAAAATCGAGTTTGTCCTTCCTCTCTGATGAAGATCTAATGGTTATTTCTTTTTGCTGTTCCCTTAACACCGCGGTTGAAGAAAAGTAAAATTATTTTAATGCTTTTATTCCAAATATCAAACTCGACCTCCTGAAATTAATATAATGTCTGAAAGCCCCTGATTATCTTTTAAGTGAAACGAACTAAAAATGTCAATTTTCGAGTTTGATAAAAAGCTTTTAAAACATCTGAAAGAAAATCGATGCAATTTTTCATATGCCAAGACAGACTAAAATGAGTTTATTTTCTTACATCTAAAGCAAAATAATGGAAATCCATAGTAGTTTAGTTTTGAATAGATTTTGAACTTATACTTTATTGATTAATGTAAGAAATTAGATAATTAATTTTTCTCCGAAGGAAAAATGCAAAAAATGAACAATTTCGAATAAAAATAATTTTGGATTTTCCGTCATGACATATATAGTCAAATCTTTAAAATCTATTTTGTTTGGTGATAAACATGCATTTATTTGAAATGTTATAACATTGTCTAATTGAAGAAAAGTTAAGCGAGTTATTAATACATTCATTTTTAAAACCAAAGTACGAAAAATAGTAAATCTTTTTAGTATACAATAGACTCTTCATCAGCAAACACGTACAATTATTTTGAAATACATGAAATAATACTTGAAATGAAACTAGTTGTAGCAAATGTTTAACCTTGCTAAAGTTTATAGAATTAAAAAAAAAAATGTGTATGTCTGATCAAAATGCATAAATTCACAGGGAAGTAATACATGCCAGTGGAATGCAAATTTAGAAATCTAAATTACATTCTAAACACGAAAGCAAAATTTTCATTAGATTTCACACAGGCCACAGATGCAACAGCGATTCTTCTTATAGAGCATTTTCAATCACATGAATCGGACCTAACAACGGCCTTAGCAACAGAAAATGTTATAGTTTTTTGTCCTACAGAGGATAGCAGTTACAGAAAATGACTGGCCGTGGAATTCTTCTATTGGAGCATTCGCAATCACGTGACCCCATACCTAAAAACCGCCTTAGCAACAGATAAACAACGGCCTTAGCAACAGTTAAAAGCCCTACAGAAGGTACACAGTTAAAAGAAAATAACCGGTTGTGACGTCACCTGAAAACACTATCAAACCTGGTTTCAAACCCGGCAAACAAAATGTCCCTATACATGATACGAACTTACGAAAATAACCCGCGAGGTGGCTCGTGGGTTCTGCCAGACCCCAGCGTTAAAATAAACTTTCACAGAAGCTCTCATTTTCAACCATAAGAGATGAAACCCCGTGTAGCAGCCAAAAGTTTTCCACCATTAACCTCCTGAAGTTTAAATAATAGAGTAGTTGCATTATTCTAAGTGTTAGGACTTCGTTTTTATTGAAACGTTTCTCAAATTGAAGGTATAGTGAGTGTATAGTAGACTACAGGCCCGTGTCGAAAAATGATGGGTCATTTGAACCACCAGAAGACCTATATAGAATGATATAAGGGCATACAATAATAAGATTCAGCACTATGCCGTCACTTGTAAGCTGTCCAACTGAGTGCAGGTGAGAGTTCAAAAGCACAGGTAGAGTGAGTAAATTTTGGTCATGTATTTTTGTACGGCATTCTTACCATCAATAGATCCATGAAAAATAATGAAAAAACGCGCAGTGCCATACAAAAGTAGTGCGCCACAAAGTCGGAAATTTTTGTTGATTTTCCGGCGATTTTTAGGGTAAATTTGGTCATTTGATTGTGTACGGCATAGGGTCCATACAGTTTCAATACCTCTTCTAATCCATAATTCCGCAACGCCGTACAAAAAATCATGCGACAAGGGGGAAAAATCGAGGGTTGCAACCCCCTCCGTTTCAGTGGTCTGGGGGGTGATTTGAAAAAGTACGGCATCGGTTCCAAAACATTATCTAGCACTCAAATGTACTATTAAAATTAATGCCGTCAAAAAATTAATGTCCATTTTTGAATGTATATCAATAATTATCTCAATTTCATCATATACTTGATTTATAAAGCTGGAAGGTCATTTGATCCTGTACGGCAACTTTTTTTTCAACATGATATAGTTAAATACAATTGTTATATAATATTGCCGTTCAAAAGAAACTGTTCTAAAAAAATTACAGAGAAATACAAAAAATGAAATTTTTCAAATTATTTCAAAAGTTTCAATAATCATAGATAAATGAAATTTTGCAATTTTCTACATATTATCGTGGTTTTAAATAGTATTCAGGTAAATAATTCAGAAAAAAATAATGCCGTACATTTTAATGCAAACCATATTTTCAGGCTGATGAAAATGGCATTACCATTTCAGGGGTATTTTATGTTCATCTGATACAATACGGCATTCACATATTCTTAAAGAGAACAACTGATAATATGCATTAATCATTATGCCGTCTATCTGAAGTGAAACAGTGAGTATATTATATTCAAGAATTGAAAACTGCCAATGTCAGTCTCAACAGTTTTGTATACTCCTGGTCATATACTCCTACTGACCTTTGGACCAACAAAATTGTACGGCATGTGAGAAATTGTTATCTATGCATAAAATACTTTCAAAATAAATTAATTTTATGTTGTGTCAAATCACCCCCCAGACCACTGAAAGGGAGGGGATTGCAACCCTCGATTTTCCCCCCTTGTCGCATGATTTTTTGTACGGCGTTGGGGAATTATGGATTAGAAGAGGTATTGAAACTGCATGGACCCTATGCCGTACACAATCAAATGACCAAATTTACCCTAAAAATCGCCGGAAAATCAACAAAAATTTCCGACTTTGTGGCGCACTACTTTTGTACGGCACTGCGCGTTTTTTTCATTATTTTTCATGGATCTATTGATGGTAAGAATGCCGTACAAAAATACATGACCAAAATTTACTCACTCTACCTGTGCTTTTGAACTCTCACCTGCACTTAGTTGGACAGCTTACAAGTGACGGCATAGTTCTGAATCTCTTTATTTTATGCCCTTATATCATTCTATATCGGTCTTCTGGTGGTTCAAATGACCCATCATTTTTCGACACGGGCTTGTAGTCTATAGGTGCTAGTTATATGACTAAAAAGATTCCAAAAGATGACTAAACCTATCATTCTGTTCGGAAAAAAATATTGATAGATCCCACTTAGTTTACTTGTTACCCACTTTTTACGTAATTTTTTTTTCTTGAAAAAATGATAAAACATGTGGTAGAAAGATTTATATTGTGGGGGGAAACTGTCCAATATCCTCTATTATAAAAACCTATCAACTTAAAAATGAGTTTTTATACACTTTAAATTATTACATGTGTATTTACATTTTCCAATAAAGGTTTGGTATAAACTGTACGTTATGAATGGAAAAGGATGAGTGGGGGTCTAGCGTTCCCATGTAACAGAAAGGTGCGCGCGTCCTCCCGGGTAAAATTTAAAACATCAAAACATGATGATGATGAGAATAGAAACTATAAAAATACAGTACTACTTATTTGGTGCGGAAAAGTTTGTAATTTTGCATTGTTTGACATAAATGTTATGCAGTAAAGGGAAATTTTGAAGAATGCGAATAAGTTAAACCAGAGGTTCTCAGACTGTTGGTCGCCGGTCAGTTTTTGGTGGGTCGCGACAAGTTTTTGAATTTAAGAATTTCCTTTGGAAATGATGTAATTGCAATTTATCCCAGATTAACATAAAACTAGTTAAAACCCTGTTTTTAAGAGTCAAATTTCAATTTTCTCTGGGGGAGGACCCCTATAGCGCCCCTTTTGATTGTGGACCTCAATGCTGCTCCCACAATCAAACAATTTTATACGCTTAGGTTCAAATAATTCTTCTTAAATTTCTAAAAATTTAATATAATCTCATATAATTACATATAATTTATTATAGTAACAAAATAGTTGATAACCAAAACCCACGCCCACCGAGCTAAAGCCCTGTAGGGGGTATGGGGAAAATTAACTAAAGATATCAGGTGGGTCGCGATAGAGTTTGCTCATAAAAAGTGGGTCGTGATGTTGGAAAGTTTGAGAACCTCTGAGTTAAACAATTATTTCGTTTACCTCAAATATAAAAATTGACTTAGAATGAATGAATTAAGTATGATTTAGGCGAATTTAATTCCATCAATAAGAATGACATAGGTGAAAATAGCACCCAAAGTGCCCACTATGAAGTTCCGTTTGATGGGAACAATGTTCCACACGGTGAAGGACATTTCTTTCTGATTTGCGGTCAGAAACCTCTGCTTTGCCGCCCCCATCACACACTCTCTGCCGGCCTCTGGCAAACCTTCCGCCGCATCTGCCACTTCGGCCGAAGCCTCGTTCACCGCCGAAGCCGCAGTAGTCATCGCGAGGAATGAAGCCTGGGATATGGCGAAGTAAGTAAAGACGGCTCCCTTCATGGGCCAACTGAAATCGGGATTCGGATGCAGGACAAGCGAAACGGCCATGAACATGAGCAGCGAGCTGAACGCGACGCTGCAGAGCATCAGGAACGACAGCTCGCTGTCCAGGAACCCCACAGAGCTCTTGATGGAACGGTAGGCGGGCAAGAGCACCCTAAAGTCGGTGGTTTCTTGCTTGATAGCACGAAGGGACCTTGCGAAGCGACGCGTGACTTCCTCCATATGGTGGCAAACGAGGACGTAGAAGATCGAGAAGGTGTTGATGGGAAGAATGAAGAACAGAACAATCGCTGTTGCGAACGACACCATCAGAACCATCGTGAAATCGGAACCATCGTCGATTCCAAAGTATCTGGAACTATTCTTATCACTCATGGTAATGATGCTTAAAACGATCAAAACAATGTGTACTGCCGTACTAACAGAGGCCCATACATAAACCCATGTTGAAATCTTTGAGTGCTTCGACTGGTGACTTTGCATGAACTGAGCTATGTTTCGCAGGCGTTTCAGTTTCTTTCCCAACAAAAAGCGTTGGCAAACAGAAAGGCTGTGAACGGACAAGTTGCCAATGTTGACAGACGACACACCCATGGTCCATACAGTCAAAATATTCGGCAGGGTGAACAGCATCAGCATAACAATGCTGCACCATGAAATGATCTTGGATCGACAACTTTTGCTTTGTTTGAAGCTGATGGGAAACACTGAACTGACTTTAAATAGGATAAAGACGATTTTATACGGGTTGCTGAGCTTAACGTTTTGATTGAACAAGAGATTGGGCGAGTTTAAAGGAGTGTACATTCTGTGGAAACCTTTATTAATCATGAAATAAATCCTGAATGACACAAGATACGAAGCCTTTTGGATTCGAAAGGCGACTAAACAAGTAGTTTTGAGAAATATGAATCAGAAAAGTTCCTCATAAGGGAACTCAATGTCTTGAAAAATATAACCTGTAGACGGTTTTTCTGAAAGAGGCCCAGACTGAAATGACACAGGACCTAAAATCGAGTTTGTCCTTCACATCTGAAGATCTAATAGTTATTTCTTTTCGCTGTTCCCTTTTACTAACACCACGGTTGAAGAAAAGTAAAATTATTTTAATAATCTTATATTCCAAATATCTAACTCTCCCTAAAATTAATATAATGTCTGGTAGTCCGTAACTGATTTTCTTTTAGGTGAATCGAACTAAAGATGTCGATTTTCGAGTTTGATAAAAAAAAAGCTTTTAAAGTATCTGAAAGAAAACCAATACAATTTTTGATATGCCAAGACAGACTAAAAGGAGTTTCTTTTCTTATATAGCTAAAGCAAAATAATGGAAATCCATAGTAGTTTAGTTTTGAAAAGATTTTGAGACTTCTACTTTATTGACTAATGTAAGAAATTAGATAATTGATTCTTCTCCGAAGGAAAAATGCAAAAAATTAACAATTTTGAAATAGTCAAGCTTCTCTTTAAAATCGACTTTGTTTGGTGATAAACATGTATTTTTATTTGAAATATTATACCATTGACTAATTAATGACAAGTTAAGAGAGTTATTAAGAAATTTATTTTCAAAACCAAAACACGAATAAAAAGTAAATCTTTTTAGTCTACAATGGACTACACCAGCAAACATGTTCAATTATTTTGCGATACATGAAATAGTACTTGAAATGAAACTAGTTGTAGCAAATGTTTAACCTTACTAAAGTTTCTAAAATTCAAAATAAAAACTTGTGTGGTGTCAAAATGCGCTAATTCACAGGTAAGTTTTGTATGCCAAAGGAATCCAAATTTACAAATCTAAATTACATTCTAAACACGAAAGCAAAATTTTCATTAGATTCCGCGCAGGCTAAATATCACATATGCAAGCGATTCTTCTTATCAAACCTGGTTTTTGAAAATTTCACTGTACCTGATACGAACGTACGAAATTTAACCTGCGAAGGCGCGCGTGGAGTTTACCAGACCCCGACACTCAAATAAACTTTCATAGAATCTCTCCTTTTCAACTAAAAGAGATGAAACACCGTGTATAGCTGCCTAAAATAATTCCACCATTAACCTCCTGATATTTAAGTAGCTGCATTATTCAAGCATTTCTCAAATTGAGGGTATACATATAGGCGCTAATATGACCAAGAAGTAAAAATATTCCAAAAGATTATTAACCTTATTCTTTTCTTACAAAAAGGAAATTATAGATACACACCACTCAGTTTACTTGTTACCAACTTTTATCGACGAAAAATTTTTCATGAAAAAAATTATTAACATGTGGTAGAAAGATAATTTCTATTCTGAAATTGTCCAATATTCTCTTTTATAAAAACCTATCAACCTACAAATAAGTTTTATACACTTTAAATTATTACATGTGTACTTAAACTTTCCCTTTAAAAGATTTTGTATAATTTGAACGTTAAGATAGGAAAAGGATGCATGGGTCTCAGACTCCATGCGCGTTCCCGGCGGGTAACCGAGAAAGGTGCGCGCGTCCTCTCGGGTTAAATTTAAAGCATATTAAAATATGATGATCAAAGAGACGAACGATAAAAATACTACATAGTATTAATACTACTTATTTGGTGCGGAAAAGTTTGTAATTTTGCATTGTAAAAAATTAATAAATTTAGTGCATAAATATTATGCAGTAAAAGGAAATTTAGAAGAATGCAAATAAATTAAAAAATTACTTTATTTACCTCAAATATGAAAGTTGACTTAGAATGAATAAATTAATTAAAAATGATTTAGGCAATTTTAATTCCATCAATTAGAATGACATAGGTGAAAATAGCACCCAAAGTGCCCACTATGAAGTTCCGTTTAATGGGAACAATCTTCCACACGGTGAGGGCCATTTCTTTCTGAGTGGAGGCCAGAAACCTCTGCTTTGCCGCCCCCATCATGCACTCTCTGCCGGCCTCTGGCAAACCTTCCGCCGCATCTGCCACTTCGGCCGAAGCTTCATTCACCGCCGAAGCCGCAGCGGTCATCGCCAGGAACGAAGCCTGAGATATGGCGAAGTAGGTGAAGACGGCCCCCTTCATGGGCCAACTGAAATTGGGATTGGAATGCAGGGTCAACGACACGGCCATGGAACATGAGCAGCGAGCTGAACGCGACGCTGCAGAGCATCAGGAACGAGAGCTCGCTGTCCAGGAACCCCACCGCGCTCTTGATGGAAAGGTAGGCAGACAGGAGCACCCTAAAGTCAGTGGTTTCTTGCTTGATGGCACGAAGGGACCTTGCGAAGCGACGCGTGACTTCCTTCATTTGGTGGCAAACGAGGACGTAGAAGATCGAGAAGGTGTTGATGGGAAGAATGAAGAACAGAACAGTCGCAGTGGCGAAAGAAGCCATCAGGATCCTCATGAAATCGGAACCATCGTCGATTCCGAAGTATCTTGAACTGCTCTTTTTACTCAAGTTTATGATGCTCAAGACGATCAACACTGTGTGCAGTGCCGTGCTAACAAAGGCCCATACATAAACCCATGTTGAAATCTTTGAGTGCTTCGGCTGGTGACTTTGCATGAACCGCGCTATGTTTCTCAGGCGTTTCAGTTTCTTTCCCAACAAAAAGCGTTGGCAAACAGAAACGCCGTTGACCAACACGTTGCCGATGCTGACAGACGACACTCTTATGGTCCATAAAGTCGAAAGGTTTGGTAGTGTGAACAGCACCAGCATAACAATGTTGCACCATGAAATGATCTTGGCTCGACGACTTTTGGTTTGTTTGAAGTTGAGGGGAAACACTGAACTGACTTTAAATAGGATAAAGACGATTTTATACGGGTTGCTGAGCTTAACGTTTTGACTGGTCAAGAGATTGGGCGAGTGCAAAGGAGTATACATTTTGTGGATACCTATATTGGATCATGAAACAAATACTGAATGACACAAGGTAGGTACGAAGCCTTTTGGATACGAAAGGCGAGTAAACAACTAGTTCTGAGAAATATGCGTTTGAAAAGTTACCAATAAGGGAACTCAACGTCTTTGTAAGTGTCTTGAAAATATAACCTGTAGACTGTTTTTCTAAAAGAGGTTCAGACTTAAATGGCACAGAAATCTAACCTAAAATCGAGTTCGTATATCGCATCTGAATATCTTATAGTTATTTCCTTTCTCTGTTCCCTTTTATTAACAGCACGGTTGAAGAAAATTAAAATTATTTTAAAGCTGTAAGAGCCAAATATTCCAAATATCTAAGCTTTACTTAGATCTTATATAATGTCTGGAAGCACTTAACTGATTTACTTTCAAGTGAATTGAATTATATATTTTCAAGATTGTTAAAAAGCTTATAAAGTATCTGAAAGAAAACCGATGGAGTTATATAACTACTCAAATTAAATTTTATCGATACAAGTCAAATACATATTTTGCAAACATTTAAATCTCCTAGGAACAGAGGTTTTTCATACGTCAAGACGTACAGAATAAAATGAGTTTCTTACAGCTGCAGCCATGTAATGAAAATCAATAGTAGTTTAGTTTTGAAATGATTTTGGGTCTTCTACTTTATTGATTAGCCGCACTTAACAATGAATACTGTAGTAAACAAGATAATTAATTTGGCCAAAGAAAGCCGAAAGTTAACGATTTTCACTAAAAATAATATAGATTTTGCGTCACTACCTTTATAGTCAAGCTTCTCTTTAAAATTCGATTTTTTCTGGTGATAAACAAATGCAATTTTTCCTTGCTTTTCTATTTTAATTTTCCAATAAAAGGTCACTGTTTCTGAAACAAAATTTTAATGTTTGCAATGCATTCCAAATGAATTTTTTGTAACTTTGTTTAATAAAAGACAAGTTTAGGAGTTAAGAAATTCATTTTCAAAACCAAAGTTAGAAAAATGGAAATAAATTTGGAAGTCTATTATATAGACTTCATCAGCAAGCATATGTACAATTTTTTACGATACATGAAATATTACTTGAAATGAAACGGTACTTACACGTATTATCCCGTCGACCGTTCAGAGGCCTTCAAATTCAGCTGCACAGCTATAGAACAGTCAATGATCTTTGATAACGTTTTCAAATTCAGTGGCATGGTCGACGGAATAATACGTCAGAACCAATGAAACAAGTTGTAGAAAATGTTTGAAAATGAAGATAAAAATAGAAAAAAAAAATTACTAGTGGATACTATTTATTTGGAACGGTGGAAAAGTTAGTAATTTTGCCTTGTTTGACATGAATGCTATGCATTTAAGGAAAATTTAGAATGCGAGTGGGTTCAAAAATTATTTCGTTTACCTCAAATACGATAGTTGACTTAAAATGAATGAGTTAAGTATGATTTAGGAGTATTTAATTCCATCAATTAGAATGACATAGGTGAAAATGGCACCAAAGGTGCCCAATATGAAGTTCCGTTTGATGGGAACAATCTTCCAGACGGTGAGGGCCATTTCATTCTGAGTTCCGGTCAGAAACCTTTGCTTTGCCGCCCCCATCATACACTCTCTGCCGGCCTCTGGCAAACCTTCCGCCGCATCGGCCACTTCGGCCGAAGCTTCGTTCACCGCAGAAGCCGCAGCGGTCATCGCCAAGAACGAAGCCTGTGATATGGCGAAGTAAGTGAAGACTGCCCCCCTCATGGGCCTACTGAAATCAGGATTGGGATGCAGGACCAGCGATACGGCCATGAACATGAGCAGCGAGCTGAACGCGACGCTGCCCAGCATCAGGAAAGACAGCTCGTTGTCCAAGAACCCCATCGCGCTCTTGATGGAACGGTAGGCGGGCAATAGCACCCTGAAGTCGGTGGTGTCTTCTCGCAACGATCTCGCAAAGTCCCTGATGACGGTCTCCATCTGGCAGCACACCAGCACGTAGAAAATCGAGAAGGTGTTGATGGGTAGAATGAAGAACACCACATTCGCTGTCGCTAAGCAGTACAGCGAGATTCTGGCAACTGCGGAATGTTCGCTCAAAGCGAACATTTTCTGAGCGGGACCTGAGTCCATGGATACGATGCTGCACACGATCAAAGAAGCATGCAGTGCTGTACTCAGAGCACCCCAAACGTATATCCAGGTTTTGGTATTGGAACCCACCACGACTTGATGCCCTTGCATAAACCTGGCTATGTTTCGTAGGCGTTTCATTTTTCTGCCCAACAAGTACCTTTGAAAAGCGATGACACAGTTGGTTGTCACGTGGCCGATGTTCACGGATGATACCTCTGAGAAAAAAATCATCATAATGTTTGGAAACGTGTAAAATATGAGCAATATGACGCTGAACGCAGACAGAAGTTTCTCACGGCAGTTACTTTTCGATTTGTAGATGATGGGAAACACGGCACTCATCTTGAACAGAATGAAGACGGTTTTGAAAGGTTGTCTTATTTTTGAGGCATTAGAAGAAATCAAAGACCGATACATGCTTGAATATCTAGTATTGGATGTAGTACCATTTATATTAGTTTTAATTATCATATATTTTTAGAACTATAAGGAGCTGATTAAAACTCCAAACTGATTTCATGAAGTACTGAATCTGTAGAAACCAGTTCATCACTAGTTCCAATTGGACATCATATTCACAAAAAATCACCGTATCAATAAAAATGCTTATTTGGAGATTCATTCTTCCGTGAGAATCAATAAAGGATTTAAATCACGAAAAATTCTAGCTCCAGCTAATTTCATGTGTTCGAAATAAAAGAAAACGGGTCCAATATATCGCTTTTTATCGAGATATTCTGCATTTTAGGAAAAACATCATTACATCGATTTGATAAGGTACATCAGCAGATATTATTCTTAGCGCAAAGCGGAAAAAACTTAAATCTTATTTGATGTTTG
Organism: Tetragnatha montana; assembly: GCA_963680715.1. Lineage (NCBI taxonomy): Eukaryota > Metazoa > Arthropoda > Arachnida > Araneae > Tetragnathidae > Tetragnatha > Tetragnatha montana. The sequence continues at coordinate 55,691,881 of OY796676.1, read as the reverse complement.
GAAGAGGAAATCGATCATTTTGCTTTTGTAATTGAACACACCTGTTTATCTTTACAAAAATAACTAATAAGGAACGCTACTGAATGCAACTAAACAACCAATCAAATATTCTGTGTTAATGGTGTAATGACTATTATTTTAATATTGGAAAATTGATTTTTACCATTATTCATCGCATTAGATTAAAAGTTTATGTACCTTTTCTGTACCTTTCACAAGATAGTTTTACTTAATAACATAATAAAATCCTTTTATGACCGAAACAAAATTTCCTCCGATGAGTATTTTTATCAGATTAATCGATATTTAAGTAGCCAAAATCAATGTAAACACTGTTTTCTTTGTTTCCTTTAACAGGGTGTCGTCAACCTAAGTCCTGTCCTATGCAATTAACTTTTTAACACATACAGTTACAGTCAGGAAAATGTTATAGTCTCTGGCTATGGTTTATTTAATGACATCACTTACAGCACCACCTTGCGACAAAATACGGAGATAGTATGCCAATCTCGAAAATTATACAAGGTAGAGGAAATTTGTAAATTGCAATGTTTGTACCATACTTGACAATATAAAGGGTGATAGTGAATTCATGGTAGAAACTTTAGGGAGAGTAGATTAGACCATTGATTCTCAACCTTTTGATACCCAAGGATCACTATTTTAGATCCTTCATCAAATAAATGGCGGGCAACTATGTAGATGGGATTATCTTATCAATGGCGGACACCATATGCCGCACCAAGGGTTTTCAACTTCCAAGTGCCCGATTGCAGTTATATAAAGCGCAAGTCGAGTGGTGGAGCGCAAAATAATTTGGCTTCTTTTTATCCATGATAAATTTTTCGGGGGGAGTAGTTTTGATAAGGAACTTTTCCGGCGAGAGAGGGACGAAGGTTGTTTATAAAATGTGAAGTTACTAAGTATATTTTCGAAAATTTCAGAAGGTATATAAATTTTTGGCCCTACATCTTTGAATAATACTGAATATTACTTAAAAGTGGGGGGGTCTTCTTCCACAAAATGTTTGTAAATTAAACTAAAAAATAGTTTTACCTTATTTTTGGATACTCCATTTTGGCCATCCTTGTGATATGAGCCCAGGCGCGGATCCAGCACGGCTCCAAGGGGAGGTGACACTTTTGCAGAACATCACCTTTATCTTTAGACAAAAACTTTCAAAATGTTGGGAATTTTAAATTGGGGGATATTCATTCGAGGTCGTGGACAGCTTCACGTATTTAGGCTCTGAAATAAATAACAGGAACGATGTGACTGCAGAAATACGAAAGAGAATCATAACAGCTAATAGGTGCTTTTATGAATTAAGAAAGTATTTAAGATCAAATGTAATCAAGAGAAAGACAAAGCTGTTATTATTTAAAGGCCTTATTAAGTCAGTTTTAACTTTAACATATGCATGCGAAACATGGACATTGACTCGGGCAGATGAAGACATGCTGAGCATATTTGAAAGAAAGATATTACGGTGCATTTTTGGTGGAATCAATAAAAACGGTCAGTGGTTACGAAGATCAAATTTGGAACTCTATCGATCATATAATGAACCCGACATCATAAGATTCATTAAGGTTCAAAAGATAAAATGGGCAGGCCACGTAGTAAGGATGGAGGAAGACCGCATTGTGAAAAAGATTTTTAATGCCCGACCTACTGGAACGCGTGAAAGGGGCAGGCCAAGTCTCAGATGGCTAGGTACCCTGGAGAAAGATCTATCTACATTGAGAATAAAAAATTGGAAATCCATTGCCAAGGGAAGGCCAGCTTGGAAAAAACTACTGAAGAAGGCCAAGGCCCATCCTGGGCTGTCGAGCCAGTGAAGAAGAAGGGGAATTTCAAAAAACGTATCACTCAAGGTCCCCTATTGGTACCTCTGGGGGGTATGGGGTCCTCCCGCAGAAAATAAATTTTGAAATTTGACCTGAAAAAATAAGTAAAAAAAAGCTTTTTTAGAAAAACGCTTTTATTAAGGTGTTCTAAAAATTCAAAAATAATTTAGTGAGTTTTGTGAAAATGTTCTAAAAATTCAAAAATAATTTATTTGGTTTTGTGAAATATTTTATTGGGGAGTACAAAATACCTTTTCGGCAAGTAAAAAATAACTGATTTTCTGATCACTAAAAAAAAAGCGTGGGCGCTAGTAATTTACTATTAGTTCTATATTATATATTCGCATTTTCTTTTATGTAAAATTATAAATTACTAGCGCCCACGCTTTTATTTTTAGTGATCAGGAAATCAGTTATTTTTTACTTGCCGAAAAGGTATTTTGTACTCCCCAATAAAATATTTCACAAAACCAAATAAATTATTTTTGAATTTTTAGAACATTTTCACAAAACTCACTAAATTATTTTTGAATTTTTAGAACACCTTAATAAAAGCGTTTTTTTTAAAAAAGCTTTTTTTTTACTTATTTTATTTTCTACTTTTTAGTCATTAAGATTTGCCTAAAACCTTAAATTTTATTCCAATTGTTGGTGTATGTGATCAGTAGAACCCCCAAATACGCTAATGCTGAAGAATTTAAAACATTACCCCTTTTATTTTATTTTCTTAAAATTATTTTCAAAAAATTAATTTGTAAAGAATAATCATTTAAAAAAACCAGAGATGCGTATTACTGGGGAAAATATTCCAAATTGAAGAGATTTTATCTTGAGAAACTCATTCATTAAGATTCAAATTAAATTAAACAATCTGAAAAAAAAACCCACTTAATTTCATTTTTACTGAACGGCGTAATAGTCCAGTAACCAGGTATCAAAAAAGGGCTGTTTCAGGAAAAAAATCCGGAAGTTTTTTTCTCAACGGTTTTATATGTTTTCGAGGGTGCTGAATCCGAATCTGAACTTTGCATACAAAATTTCGAATGGCATTTTAGTGAAAATTCGAAAAAACCCTAAAATTTCACCCCATTTTTTGATTTTCTGCTTGTAGAACGGAAAATATGGGTTTCTCATGAAAATGATAATTATAAAAAATAAAGAGAATAAAACAATCTACAAAGTTGTTAATTACAACTTTTTTGTCAGACCAATAGTTTGGCCGCGAGAGGGCGCTGAAAAGCACCCATTTTTTGTCCTTTCCGCAAAAAAATGGAAAACGCGCTCTTCTACCCCCTACAAAATGAAAAATATTCACTTTATCAACAAAAATTTTACACCACGTGAAAGAGCATTTACGTTTCTATAAATAACTTGCCTTAAATTATATTTTTGAGAAAGGGGTGGGAGCGAAGCAAAGATCGAAAGTAAAGTTATTAATACTTAGCAAAAGACTTTCAGTGGAAGTTCGTTCCTTGCACAAAAAAAATGAACAAGCAAAAGAAATTTTCATTGCCAAAAAAACCGTTTCTGGGGGAAAATACTGAAGAATAATTAATTTAATTAATAACCATTGGGATAAAAAATAAGATTAAGTATGAGAAATTACTAAAGTAGTGTTTCCTATATTTATTTAAATCAAAATGTGACTTTTTTACAGAAGATATGGTAAATTTTCCGCCTCAGGGGTGAATATTGCCAGATTTTTAGTGAGCTTTAAATGCTAAACTATTGGTCTGACAAAAAAGTTGCAATTAACAATTTTGTAGATTATTTTATCCTCTTTATTTTATATATTTAACATTTTCATCAGGAACCCATACTTTCCGTTCTACAAACAGAAAATCAAAAAATGGGGTGAAATTTTAGAGTTTTTTCAAATTTTCACCAAAATGCCATTCGAAATTTTGTATGCAAAGTTCAGATTCATATTCAGCACCCTCAAAAGCACATAAAACCGTTGAGAAAAAAACTTCCGGATTTTTTTCCTGAAAAAACTACGTGGTTAAACTGTACTATTATTACCTTTTAACATAGGCAATCGGTTCTTTTTTTTTAAATATTTATATAGGAGGTTTTTTCAATGGTTTTATATGTTTTCAAGGACGCTGATTACGAATATCAAAGTTGTGGCCGCGTGGGAGGTCGACTTCACATCAAAAGATGAAAAAAATCTCAAATTTTCGCTTTTTTGTTCGATTTTCACCTATTTTCTCAGTAAATATTCGTTTCTCGAAAAAGAGCAGTACACCAAATTCAAGTACGTAAAATTTCCTATAAGATGCACTGGTTCGTTTTTATTTTGCGATGAGCGGTGTACGCTTTAAAGCGTTTTGAAGAGCAGCGATTTTTTGGCTTTCTACAAAAAAAATTCAGAACGTTCCCTTTCCCCCCACTGCAGCACTAAATATATACACGTTACAGACAAATAGTTTATACCACATGAAAGTACATTTAATTTCCTACAAAATGGTTTACTCAACTTTTATTTTATAATGAGAGCTTTTGACGCTAGAGCGCGCTGAATTACAGCTGTTTCTTGCTTTTACACACAAACATGAAAATCCTTTTTCTTCAGAACGCTCTAAAGCGTAAACTTCTTCTCACAAAATAAAAACGAATCAGTGCATCTTATAGGAAATTTTACGAACTTTAATTTGGGTTACTGATCTTTTACGAGAAACGAATAGTTTCTGAGAAAATTGGTGAAAATCAAACAAAAAAGCGAAAATTTGAGATTTTTTGCATTTTTTTATGTGAAGTTGACTTTTTAAATGAAAATAAACTTGAAATTCGGATTCCGCAATGCAAAACCCATATAAATTTGTTTATTAAAACATCCCCATAAGTTATAATATGAATTTAAAAATTTGATTCAATTTCCGCCTAAAATACCTAATATTTCATAAATAAATTTTAAAAATTATTTTTTTTAGACATGCTTAGTCATAAATTTATTCAAAACAACTTATTTTATTGGTAATATACCGGAAGTAAAGCACAGATTGGAGATTAACTACTGCAAAAGTTCGTTTTGGCGGTAAGGCGCGAAATTTGTATTCTCGATCTTTGCTTCGCTCACTCCCCCTTCTCAAAAAAATAATAATTTAAGGCACGTTATTAATAGAGAATTAAATTCTCTTTCACGTGGTGTAATTTTTTTTTTCGATAAAGTGAATATTTTTCCTTTTGTAGAGGGTGGAAGCGAGCGTTTTCCATTTTTTCGCCGAAAGGCCAAAAAATGGCTGTTTTTCAGCGCGCTCTCGCGGCCAAACTATTGGTCTGACAAAAAAGTTGTAATTGACAACTTTGTACATTGTTTTATTGTCTTTATTTTCTATACCTAACATTTCCATGAAAAACTCATACTTTTCGTTCTATAATCAGAAAATCAAAAAATGGGGTGAAATTTTAGGGTATTTTCGAATTTTCATTAAAATGCCATTCGAAATTTTGTATGCCAGGTTCAGATTCGGATTCAGCACCCTCGAAAACATATAAAACCGTTGAGAAAAAAACTTCCGGATTTTTTTCCTGAAAAAACTACCTAGTTACTGGACTATAACCTATGCATCACAACACGCGAAGGTTATATAATCGCTCGGAAATCATTCAAACATTGTTAATTCCCAGGAAAATACAAAATAATTTATGTATTTCCGTCCCCATTTCTACTTTCAAAAATTTCTGTTTGAGCAATAAATAATTCCATCTGAATGAAAGCGAAATCTAGAAGAAATAAATAGACATAACTGTCTGTCATAATAAAAATATCAAAACTACCATTCCTCCATCAAATGAAAAAAGAATGAAAGTGTTTCCAAGCTTTTCCAAACACTCTAAATTCTCATTAATAACTTCGTTAATAATCTTAATTTAAATATAATAAGTTTTGAAGATTGAATATGGTTCAAATGTATATAATACGCTATTGTACAAGTTTTGGAAGCCATAGTCTTTTTGGAGTGTCTTAAATTCGAGTTAATCGGATAATCAAGAATACTCGTTAATTACCGTAATTAGAGAGTTATTGACTCGGTGATAATGGAATATTGCATTGTCATAAATATTACACCATGCTGCAAAGTTTCAAGGCTTAATATCGTTTAGAAGTACCTGAAATTTTATGTACAAGAATCTAAATGACAACCTAAATATTTGCATAAATTAGTCTTTAATTTCTTTAATTAGTTGAAAATTGCCGTTTTGATGATTAAATATAGTAGTATTATGCCTATTACATTATTGATCCGTGTTTGGGAGCGAAAATATTTTTTAAGGGTTTCAAAATAGTTAATCGGATAATCAAGAATACTCGTTAATTACCGTAATTAGAGAGTTATTGACTCGGTGATAATGGAATATTGCATTTTCATGAATATTACACCATGCTGCAAAGTTTCAAGGCTTAATATCGTTTAGAAGTACCTGAAATTTTATGTACAAGAATTAATTGACAACCTAAAAATTTGCATAAATTCGTCTTTAATTTCTTTAATTAGTTGAAAATTGCCGTTTTAATGATTGAATATAGTAATACTATGCCTATTACATTATTGATCCGTGTTTGGGAGCGAAAATATTTTTTAAGGGTCTCAAAATATAGAGTTAATCGGATAATCAAGAATACTCGTTAATTATCGTAATTAGAGAGTTATTGACTCGGTGATAATGGAATATTGCATTGTCATAAATATTACACCATGCTGCAAAGTTTCAAAGCTTAATATCGTTTAGAAGTACCTGAAATTTTATGTACAAGAATCTAAATTTTTTGCGATAATTTGCCGTTAATTAATTTAATGAGGGAATTGCACGATTTTTTTTTAAATTTTATTATGATAGAGGATGAAAATCCATGAAAAATGACGCAAAAATTATTGAAATCGGAAAACTATTCCCCAAGATATTAATTTTTAAAATGTCGTTTCCAGTATTAGCGGAAAAAACAGTAATATCGTTATGGCTGCTGTGTGACGTCACAGCGCTTGGACCCACTGGTTTCGCCATGTTATTGTATGTTTAGCTTGCTTCATTCTGCTATTCTTCATAAAGTTTTAACTAAAAAACTATGATATTTTAAAGACACATACAAATATTTTTTATAAAAAGATTGGCGTTTTGTTTTTCAAAAAATATTAATTGGTTTTGGAATTATTAGGATTCAAAGTTTTAATTTTTACTTTTTCTGGACGTTCACTAGAGAAATGATATATCTATATGGTTTATGATAAGTCTGATTTCTTTTATTTTCAACAGTTCACTAGTTTCGACGGCGCTGTGACGTCAAATCACGTTTTTCGATCACATGACTTTACTAGTGTTTTGGCAAAAATAAAATCGAATTTTAAGTTATTTAAAACATATTTTTGAACTTTAAAATCTGATATTTGAGAGTTTTAAACTATAACGTATCAAAAAAGTGTAAAATTAAGCAAATCCCTCACCTATGCAATTCCCTCATTACTTGAGAATTGTCGTTTTGATGGTTGAATATAATAGTACTATGCCTATTACAGTATTGTTCTTTTTTTGGGAGCTAAAATCCCTTTGGAAAGGCCTCAAATTTCAGTTTTTCTGATAATTAAAAATACTCGTTAATTAACTTAATCCTTTGGTTATTGATTAGATAATAATTGGATATTGGAGTGTCATGAGGGTTACATCAATGTGTAAAGTTACAGGGTCCTGGAATATCAGGAAGTGACCGAAAATCGAGTTTTAAGTTTTCACCCGTGACCTTGGCCCAGAGCAAGTCTAATAAAAGCGTTTAAAAAGTAGGGTTTTTACTCATTTCGAGAATCTTTTTGGACCCATCTTTTCCTTGTTAAAGAAAAGAAAAATTATTTTAAATATCTAAGCTAATTATTCCAAATATCCAAGCTATACCTAGACCTTATATAATGTCTGGAAGCACTTAACTGATTTTCTTTTAAGTGAATCGCACTATAGATGTCGATTTTCAAGTTTGATAAAAATCTTTTAAAGTATCTGAAAGAAAACCGGTGCAGTCATATAACAACTCAAATTTAATCTATAAATTCAATACAAGTCAAATGCATATCTTGCATACATTTAAATATCTTAGAAACAGAAATATTTTTCATATGCCAAGACAGTCAGACTAAAACGAGTTTCTTACAGCTAAAGCAAAATAATGGAAATCCATAGCAGTTTAGTTTTGAAAAAGTTCTGAGATACTTTCTACTTTATTGATTAAACACGCACCTAACAATGAATCCCCTGTGAGAAATTAGGTAATTAATTTGACCAAAGAAAGTCGAAAGAAATATGCAAAATATTATCGATTTAAAGTAAAAAATTAGTCATATTTTGCGTCACTTTTCTGGCAAGGGAGGGATGAAGGTTAATTACATGGTGGGAAAGGTACTATGTCTGCAAAAATTTCATGACTTTTATAGTCAAGTTTCTCTTTAAAAATCGATTTTGTGTGGTGATAAACAAATCTAATTTTAACTTTCTTTTCTATTTTAATTTTTAATTAAAGTTCACTTTTCTTTGAAAAAAAAAATATATAATTTTCAAAGCATTTTGTGAGTTTTTTGTAACTTTGTCTAATAAAAGACAAGTAAGGAGTAATTGAGAAACTCATTTTTAAAACTTCATTTTTTAACTCAGTATGAAAATAAAATAAAATTTTTAAGTCTACTATAAAGACTTCATCATTAAGCATATGTAACTTTTTTTACGATTCATGAAATTTTACAAATACAAATATAGTCGATCAACTACAGGCTAAAAGCCCAGCAAGGTTGATCCAGTCTATTCAATTCAACCCACCCGATTTCCAGTATTCGTCTACTTTTCTTTTAAACTCGTCCACCCCACTTGAGTTAACTATTTTTTTGATAATAATAATAAATTTTACTTGAAATAAAGCTAGTTGAAGCTAAAGAAAAACACTTGTGTTCTGGTTAAAATGCACTAACTCTCAGGTAAGTTAAGTATGCCAACGGAATGCAAATGCACTAAAACTCTTCATTCTAAAAACTATGAAGAAAGCAAAATCCTCACTACATTTCGCACAGGCTAAATAGTATAGTACTGTCCTTTAAAAACAACCCACTCCAAATTGTACCCTAAAAACAACCCATTGAGATTTTTTAATTACATAATTAAAATAATTTTACTATCTCATATACCCTGTCCTTCTAAGCCTTTTAGAGTGTCAGGGATGTAAAAACTGGTCAAAGAACGGTTTATTTACTTATTCTTTAAACAAGATGAGATAATGTAGATTTTTGGCAAAAAATGTGCTTCAGATTTACAGATTTTGTAAAAATGTATGTTATAAAGACTTTAGAGCATTTTTCGTGCGTTTTTATGTTATCCCATTACTATGAGTATAAAATATTAAAGTTTTAGTTCAGTCCGCCAATTAGAGTCCTTCCAGGAAAAAGTGGGTTTTTTTTTTAAATTCTTACTTATTTGACTGCCAATTTGTAATGGGTAATTGGAATTAAACATGCTAAGCACTAAAATGTTAGGGAGGATGAGCCGCTAGTACAGATTTTTGTTCGATTTAATTATCATTTTTATTAAGCTTTTAATGGAGAAAATATGAAACAGTGGGTTGTTTTTAAAGGACACCACTATACATACTTAAGCAGAGTTATTAAAGTATCACAGAAGCAAAAGTGAACCGACTTATCACTAGAAGACCACTATACCAATTTTTTATTGATAAACCTGGTTTTTGAAAATTTCATTGGATTTGATAAAAAAAAGGAAACACATAATTTTTAAGTAAGAAACACATCAAGATGTGAAGGAAAGTAGAAGAGAAATAAATACTAGTATTTATTTGGAACGGTGAAAAATTTAGTAATTTTGCCTTGTTTGACATGAATGCTATGCATGTAAGGGAAAATTAGAAGAATGCGAGTAAGTTCCTAAATTTTTCGTTTACTTCAAGTATGATAGTTGACTTAAAATGAATGAGTTCAGTATGATTTAGGCAAATTTAATTCCGTCAATAAGAATGACATAGGTGAAAATGGCACCCAAAGTGCCCACTATGAAGTTCCGTTTGATGGGAACTATCTTCCACACGGTGAGGGCTATTTCGTTCTGAGTTGCGGTTAGAAACCTCTGCTTTGCCGCAGCCATGCACTCTCTGCCGGTCTCTGGCAAACCTTCTGCCTCATTTGCCACTTCGGCCGAAGCCTCGTTCACCGCCGAAGCCGCAGCGGTCATCGCCAGGAACGAAGCCTGGGATATGACGAAGTAGGTGAAGATGCCTCCCTTCATGGGCCAACTGAAATCGGGAGGAGTGGGATGCAGGACCAGCGACACGGCCATGAACATAAACAGCGAGCTGAACGCAACGCTGCAGAGCATCAGGAAAGACAGCTCGTTGTCCAGGAACCCCACAGCGCTCTTAATGGAACGGTAGGCTGGCAGGAGAACCCTGAAGTCGGTGGTGTCTTCCCGCAACGATCTCGCAAAGTCCCTAATGACTGTCTCCATCTGGCTGCACACCAGCACGTAGAAAATCGAGAAAGTGTTGATGGGTAGAACGAATAACACCACAATCGCCGTCGCTATGCAGCACATCAAGATTCTGGTCACTTCGGATTGTTCGCTGATACCGAACATCCGATTAACAGAAGCAGAGTCGTCCATGGCTACGATGTTGCACACGATCAAAGAAGTGTGCAGTGCTGTGCTCAGAGCACCCCAAATGTATATCCAGGTTTCGGTCTTGGATTTCTTTACGACCTGATGACCTTGCATAAATCTGGCTATGTTTCGTAGGCGTTTCATTTTTCTGCACAACAAGTACCGATGAAAAGTGGTCACGTAGTTGATTGTCACGTAGCCGATGTTCACGGATGATACCCCTGAGAAAAAAATCGTCATGACGTTTGGAAAAGCGTAAAATGTGAGCATTATGACGCTGAACGCAGACAGAAGTTTCTCACGGCAGTTACATCTCGATTTGAAGATGATGGGAAACACTGCACTCATCTTGAACAGAATGAAGACGGTTTTGAAAGGTTTTCTTATTTTTGAGGTATTAGAAGAAATCAAAGTCGGAAACATTTTGGAATTTCTAGTAGAGATGTAGTACACCATTTAATTAGTTTAAGTTAACGGCATATACTTCTGGAACCATATGGGGCCCAGTAAAATATCAAACTTATTTAACCAAGTAATGAATCAGTCGAAACCAGTTGATCAATAGTTCCAATCGGACACCATATTCACAAAAACACAACATAAACAATAAAAGTGCTTATTTGGAGATTCAATCTTCTGTGATAATCATAAAGAATTTACATCATAAAAAAATTCAAGGTCCAGGTAATTTCATCTGTCTGCAACTGCATTTTAGTCTGCATTTGGGGAAAAACATCATTACATACATTTGATTAGTTACATTAGCGGATGTTATTCTTAGTTAGAGCAAAGCAGAAAAAACTAAAATCTACGAGTAGTTCGAAGGAAATCGTTTACTTTGCTTTCGTAATTGAACAAACCTATTTATTGTTGAATCTTTAAAAAAAAATAACTAATAAGGAACGCTACTGTACGCAACAGAACAATAAATCAAATATTCTATGTTAATCTTGTAATGATTAATATTTTAATATTCGAAAATGGCTTTTTACCATTATTCATGGCATTAGATGAATTTTTTAAAACCATTTCTGTACCTTTCACAAGATAATTCTTAATTTACATAATAAACTCCATTTATAACCAAAACTAATTTTTCTCCCATAAGTATTTTTATCAGATTATTCGATATTTAAGTTGCCAATACTTTTTGATTGGAAACGAATTTAAACACTTTTTTCTTTGTCTCCTTTTACAGGGTGTCATATAAAATTCCCATACAATTTGGTCTTGTCCCATACAATTAAATATATATGTTATGGGCAAAGTGATTAATCGGGCATAACTAATAATGCCCGAAGTGGAGGCGGGCAAAGTGAAACTCCACTGAATTTATCACATTTCCCGGGCATTATTAATAATGCCCGATTGATCACTTTGCCCGTAACATATATATTATAATCTAAGTAGTAATAAGAATTAGTACGCCAATGGAATGAGGATGCACAAAACTACATACTTAAAACAAAGCAAACAAAGCAAATTTGAAAGCAAAATCTTCACTACATTTCGCACAAGCTAAATAGTACGTACGTAAGCAGAGTGTTATTAAAGTATCACAAATGCAACAGTGAACCTACTTATCACTTATAGACCACCATACCAAAATTCTACTGCTAAACGGTTTTTGAAAATTTCACTACATTTGATAAAAAAGGATACTCATAATTTTTTAATAAGAAACACATCAAGATGTGAAGATGAAAGTAGAAGAGAAAAAAAATACCAGTATTATTTATTTGGAAAGGTGGAAAATTTAGTAATTGTGCCTTGTTTGACATGAATGCTATGCTTAAGGGAAATTTAGAAGATTGCGAGTAAGTTACTAAATTTTTCATTTACTTCAAGCATGATTGTTGTGTTAGAGTGAATGAGTTAAGCATATAGTTTAGTAGTACTCAATTCCATCAATAAGAATGACGTAGGTGAAAATAGCACCCAAAGTGCCCACTATGAAGTTCCGTTTGATGGGAACAATCTTCCACACGGTGAAGGCCAATTCATTCCGAGTGGCGGCCAGAAACCTCAGCTTTGCCGCCCCCATCATGCACTCTCTGCCGGCCTCTGGCAAGCCTTCCGCCGCATCTGCCACTTCGGCCGAAGCCTCGTTCACCGCCGAAGCCGCAACGGTCATCGCCAAGAACGAAGCCTGGGATATGGCGAAGTATGTCAAGACGGACCCCTTCATGGGCCAACTAGCCCAGTCAAAATAGACATTCAACATCGGAAAAATTCGCATAGAGCTGAAAATTGGTACAGACGAAGATGACATCATTATAAGTGATGTACCAAAAGTCCTCATCGATCCGATGCCGGCTAATTATTTTATAGAGGTTTTAATTGCGCTTCCCATTCGCCTCGTCATACTACGGGAAAACCGGCCGCGACAGTGGCGCCGCTCGCTCGTTCAATTGCAGGATGTCAAAGTGATGAAGATACGGAGATGGTGAAAGCAGCCTCTTTGTGATAATATTCGCCTCTGAATCGGTTGTAAAACGAAATCCTTTTGTGAATATGATCGCAAAGAGGCTGGTGAACATCAATGCGAAGAGCGAAATTCTATTTATACGAGATCAAATGGGGGGAAAATATCTTCCCGTTTTCTTTTCCTTGCAAATCTCAATAAATTAAGGGAAATATTTCGTAGTAATTTCATTGGTAATGGAATTCTCAAGAAAAATGCAAGTAATTATGGTAATTACTTTTTAAAATTAATTTGAGGTTTCAAGGTTTAAAGAATTGGAGATTTGGGGAGTATACAACGGATGAAATTATATTAGTTATTCCTCGTTCCCATCATTTTATTAAATTAATTCATTCGAATGGCCACAGAAAACTTATTTCAAAATTCCCTGATAATTCCAAGTTTTTCCTAATAATCAGGTATGATTTTCCCTGCTATTTTATAAACATATTAAATTTAATCTTCTAGGAGAATGACTGTAAAAATCGGAAAGCGGGAGAAAGTAGGAAAATCTTAAATCTGGAGCCTGAATCACGAGGATTTTAAAACACTGGTAAAATAAGAAGAGATTCCCAGTTTCTTATATTAATCTTATATTATATTATTCTTAAGAGATTATATCCAGTCCACATATTATAACAAAGTAAACCTCAGATGACTTTTCTAAACATTTGCAACCATGCTAATTTATGTGCATTCGAGATTTAATTTAGGAAGGAGAACGGAGATACGCATTTAAAGACTTGAAAATTAGAAAAATGTTAAATTAATTTTTTTTGAAACCAGGCAATTTTCAAAATTTCCCTGATTATTATCAGATTTTCTAAAATTCCCTGATTATTTCAGGTTTTTAAATTCCCCTGATAATACCCGATTTTTAAGGTAACGGTTGCATTTTCAGTTAAATGTCCTCCACAAATTAAGCAAATTTGAGACATTTTTGGAGACAGCGTGGAAACAGCCAATGTTATTAACTGCAGATGTTTTGCTATAGCTTTACGGTTCCAAAGGAAATTTCCAATAATTTGTTACAGGTGCCATGACCACAAAAGTGGTAGATGGTTTCCTGTCTGTTCGGCCCCCAAGTCGTGGGGCAATTCCAATTACTTTTGGCGGCACTTTCGTGTTGACCTAGCTTTCAATCAACTCTTAGATGGACCCAGAGGGGCTCCGGCTCCCGCGTTTGTTTGTTATTTTTGAAACCATGTTTATAATTCAGCTGTTCTTAAACCAAGAATATTACTGAAAAATGTTAATGTCATCTTGCACTTGCTCCAGAAAAACTCCTGAATACTATTTTTTTATCAGTAAAAAATGGTTCCATTACATTTGTAACTAAAAAAATTAGCCATACAGGGAATACCACGTAAAAAATGCGCCCAGTTATTTTCCCCAAATCTCCAATTCTTTAAACCTTGGAACCTCAAATTAATTTTAAAAAGTAATTACCGTAATTACTTGCATTTTTCTTGAGAATTCCATTACCATTGAAGTTACTACGAAATATTTCCCATATTTTATTGAGATTTGCAAGGAAAAGAAAACGGGAAGATATTTTCCCCCCATTTGATCTCGTGTAAATAGAATTTTGCTCTTCGCATTGATGTTCACCAGCCTCTTTGCGATCATATTCACAAAAGGATTTCGTTTTCCGTATCTTCATCGCTTTGACATCCTGCGGTTGAACGAGCGAGCGGCGCCACTGTCGCGGCCGGTTTTCCCGTAGTATGACGAGGCGAATGGGAAGCGCAATTAAAACCTCTATAAAATAATTAGCCGGCATCGGATCGATGAGGACTTTTGGCACATCACTTAAAATGATGTCATCTACGTCTGTACCAATTTTCAGCTCTATGCGAATTTTTCCGAACTTTCGCCTTTTTTTCGTCTATTTTGACTGGGCTAAACTGAAATCGGGAGGAGTGGGATGCAGGACAAGCGAAACGGCCATGAACATAAACAGCGAGCTGAACGCGACGCTGCAGAGCATCAGGAAAGACGGCTCGTTGTCCAGGAACCCCACGGCGCTCTTGATGGAACAGTAGGCGGGAAGGAGCACCCTGAAGTCGGTGGTGTCTTCTCGCAACGACCTCGCAAAGTCCCTGATGACGGTCTCCATCTGGCTGCACACCAGCACGTAGAAAATCGAGAAGGTGTTGATGGGTAGAATGATGAACACTACATTCGCCGTCGATAAGCAGCACATCAAGATTCTGCCCACTTCGGATTGTTCACTTATACCGAACATCTCATTAGCAGAACCGAAGTCGTCCATGGCTACGATGCTGCACACGATCAAATAAGTGTGCAGTGCTGTACTCAGAGCACCCCAAATGTATATCCAGGTTTTCGTCTTGGATTTCTTTACGACCTGATGACCTTGCATAAATCTGGCTATGTATCGTAGGCGTTTCATTTTTCTTCCCAACAAGTACCGATGAAAAGCGATGACGGAGTTGGTTGTCACTTGGCCGATGTTCACGGATGATACCTCTGAGAAAAAAATCTTCATGACGTTTGGAAACGTGTAAAATATGAGCAATATGACGCTGAACGCTGACAGAAGTTTCTCACAGCAGTTACTTCTCGATTTGAAGATGATGGGAAACACGGTACTCATCTTGAACAGAATGAAGACGGTTTTGAAAGGTTGTCTTATTTTTGAGGCATTAGAAGAAATCAAAGACGGCAACATTATTGAATTTCTAGGATGGATGTAGTACCATTTAATTAGTTTTAGTTAACGTCATATACTTCTTGGACCATATGGGGCTCAGTAAAACTTCAAACTTATTTAACCAAGTAATGAATCTGTGGAAACCAGTTTATCACTAGTTCCAATCGGACATGGTGTTCACAAAAACCCAACATAATCAATAAAAATGCTTATTTGGAGATTCATTCTTCTGTAATAATCATAAAGAATTTACATCACAAAAATTCAAGGTCCAGGTAATTTCATCTGTCTGCCTTTTAGTCTGCATTTAAGGAAAAACATCATTACATAGATTTGATTAGTTACATCAGCGGATGTTATTCTTAGAGCAGCAAAGCGGAAAAAACTAAAACATAGTTCGAAGGGAATCGTTTTCTTTGCTTTCGTAATTGAACAAACCTATTTATTGTTGAAGCTTTAAAAAAATAACTAATAAGGAACGCTACTGAATGCAACAAAACAATAAACCAAATATTCTATGTTAATCTTGTAATGATTAATATTTTAATATTCGAAAATGGCTTTTTACCATTATTCATGACATTAGATGAATTTTTTAAAACCTTTCCTGCACAATAAAGTTTTTAGTTAACATAATAAAATCCATTTATAACCAAAACGAAATTTTCTCCCATTAGTATATTCATCAGATTAATCGATATTTAAGTAGCCAATACATTTTGAATGGAAATGAATGTAAACACGTTTTTTTTTCTCCTTTTACAGGGTGTCAACCTAATTCTTGTCCCATACAATTAAATATTTATATATGTGGGAAGTGAGAAGCGAGAAGGGCTTGTGGCAACGGCTCGAGTAGCACGTCAGCTACAGCTATACGTCAGGACTGGTTTTGGAGAGCAACGCGGCACTAGAGCACGGAGAGAGCGGTACGCGAGGAATCCGGCAGAAGGCCGATCGACGGGTTTTCGACAGACGGCTGATCGAAAGGTGTTCGGCGGACGGCCGATCGAGAGGTGTTGGGTATTCGGCAGAGGGCCGTACTGGTTCGGAAGTAGGGATCGTGATTGCTGCTTTGGTGATCGTTCGGCACGTGGAGTTATCAACAGTTTTAATTAGACCGGCGTTTTTATCCTGTTCATCACTTTGTTTTAACTTCTACGTTATGTTCAACAGTTAATAAAGCTTCGTTGCTTAGAAAAGTGCCCTTATTACTTGCCCCAGACCATCAGTCTACCACATATATATATATATATACATATATATATATATATACATATATATATATATATATAAATATATATATATATATACATATATATATATATAAATATATATATATACATATATATATATATATACATATATATATATATATATATATATAAATATATATATATACATATATATATATAAATATATATATATACATATATATATATATATATATATAAATATATATATATACATATATGTATACATATATATATATATATATATATATATATATATATATATATATATATATATATATATATATATATATATGTATATAAAGATCCACATGATTCAAACTTACAACTCTGTCAGTGTATATATATAATATATATGTTACGGGCAATGTGATAAATAGGGCATTATTAATTATGTCCGAAGTGGAGGCGGGCAATGTTATAAATTCAATGGCATTTATCAATGAAATTCATCACTTTGACCGCCTCCACTCCGGGCATTATTAATAATGCCCGATAAATCACATTGCCCGTAACATATATTTTAGATACATGAAATATTACATGAAATAAAACTAGTTCTAGCAAATGAAAAAAAACTTGTGTTCTGTTTAAAATGCACTTTAACTCACAGGTAAGTTAAGAACGCCAATGGAATGACGATGCACAAAAACTACATTCTTAAAACTTTAAAAGCAAAATCATCACTACCTTTCACACATGTTAAATAGTACAATACTTAAGCAGAGTTATTAAAGTATCACAGAAGAAACAGTGAACCTCCTTATCACTAGTGTTATTTATTTGGAACGGTGGAAAAAATAGTAATTGTGCCTTGTTTGACATGAATGCTATGCATTTAAGGGAAATTTAGAAGAATGCGAGAAAGTTCTTAAATTTTTCGTTTACTTAAAGTACGATAGTTGACTTTAAATAGTTATGTATGATTTAGGCAAATTTAATTCCGTCAATGAGAATGACATAGGTGAAAATGGCACCCAAAGTGCCCACTATGAAGTTCCGTTTAATGGGAACTATCTTCCACACGGTGAGGGCTATTTCGTTCTGAGTTGCGGTTAGAAACCTCTGCTTTGCCGCAGCCATGCACTCTCTGCCGGTCTCTGGTAAACCTTCCGCCGCATCTGCCACTTCGGCCGAAGCCTCGTTCACCGCCGAAGCCGCAGCGGTCATCGCCAGGAACGAAGCCTGGGATATGACGAAGTAGGTGAAGACGGCTCCCTTCATGGACCAGTTGAAATCGGGATTGGGATGCAGGACAAGCGACACGGCCATGAACATCAGCAGCGAGCTGAACGCGACGCTTCCCAGCATCAGGAAAGACAGCTCGTTGTCCAGGAACCCCACGGCGCTTTTGATGGAACGGTAGGCGGTCAATAGCACCTTGAAGTCGGTGGTGTCTTCTCGCAACGATCTCGCAAAGTCCCTGATGACGGTCTCCATCTGGCAGCACACCAGCACGTAGAAAATCGAGAAGGTGTTGATGGGTAAAATGAAGAACACCACATTTCCCGTCACGAAGCAGAACATAAAGATTCTGGCCACTTCGGATTGTTCGCTGATACCGAACATCTGAGTAGCAGTACCGGAGTCCAAGGCTATGATGCTGCACACGATCAAATAAGTGTGGAGTGCTGTACTCAGAGCGCCCCAAATGTATATCCAGGTTTTGGTCTTGGATTTCTTCACGACCTGATGACCCTGCATAAATCTGGATATGTATCGTAGGCGTTTCATTTTTTTCCCCAACAAGTACCGATGAAATGTGATGACGCAGTTGGTTGTCAAGTGGCCGATGTTCACGGATGATACCCCTGAGAAAAAAATTGGCATGACGTTTGGAAACGTGTAAAATATGAGCAATATGACGCTGAACGCAGACAGCAGTTTCTCACGACAATTACTTCTCGATTTAAAGATAATGGGAAACACTGTACTCATCTTGAACAGAATGAAGATGGTTTTGAAGGGTTGTCTAATTTTTGAGCTCTTTTTTGAGGTATTAGAAGAAATCAAAGTCGGGTACATTCTTGAATTTCTAGTATGTATATCATACCATTTATTATATTTAGTTAACATCATATATTTCTAGAACTATAAGGAGCTGATTGAAACTTCAGACTGATTTCACGAAATATTGAATCCGTCAAAACCAGTTCATCACAAGTTCAATCGGACATCATATTCACAAAAAATCAAAATGCTAATTTGGAGATTCATTCTTCTGTGATAATAATAAAGAATTTACATCACAAAAATTCTAGCTCCAGCTAATTCCATCTGCTTAAAATAAAAGAAAACGGGTCCAGAGAGTATATATTTTTTATAGATATATTTTTCCGTTTAGGAAAAACATCATTGCATCGATTTCATTAGGTATCTCAGCAGATGTTATTCATAGAGCAAAGCGGAAAGTACTAAAATCTAATTCAAAGTTCTGAAGGGAATTGAATGTTTTGCTTTTGTAATTGAACACACCTATTTATTGTACCTTTAAAAAATAATTAATAAGGAACGCTACTAAACGCAACAAAACAACCAATCAAATTTTCTGTGTTAATATTTTAATATTGGAACATGGATTTTTACCACTATTCATGACGTTGTACGAAGTTTTTATTAAAAAAAATCATCAAAATGCTCAGATTAAAATCAATATTGTACCTTTCACAAGATTGCTTTTTACTCAACATAATGAAATCCTTTTATAACCCAAACGAAATTTTCTCCCTTGAGTATTCTTACCAGATTATTCGATTTTTAAGTTGCCAATAATATTCTAATGGAAATCAATGTAGACACTATATCCTTTCTAAAACTTTCTTTGTTTGAATAGCATTTAGGTAGACTACATGCTGCCAATTTTTTTTTACTGTTGGGTATTATAATTTTCGATCATCCGTTTTGAATCTCTTTGTATAGGAAGTGTACTTTTGCCACTTTTGAAACCAAAGGTACAATCAATTTGGTGACATGATTTTTCTTTCCAGGGGTCGGAAAAACTTCCATGTTATTGAGGTTCACCAAAGGAACATTCAAAGGTAAAATGAATATCTATTTATGAAGCACTTACATTTAATTAGTAAACTGTTTTATTCTTAAAGTTAAAAGTTTCAAAGATAATTGTAATACTGACAGAACTTATGGTTGAAATTTGGCAGAGAAAATAAAAGTTTCCGACTAGGGATCGATTCGTTTAGATTTAACGTTCTCTTTAAAGGAGTCTTACTCCATAAATTGTATTTTAAGGCTACATTAATTTCATGAAAACCTAAAATTAAAATTCCTAAATGCCCAAAAGCTATGATTGAAATAAATTATGATAATATCTTGATTTTTATGCAGAAAATTAAATTATGTAAAACTATTAAATTATGTAAATTATATAGGCAACTTTCCCCTTGGCAGCTAATACATATTTTTTTTATTATTCGTTTGTGAATTTCTATCAAATCAATGTAAATAAAGATTTTTTTTTATTTAAAAAATAGTATCAATTTATGTACTAGCATACTTAAAGCAATTTAGTCTCCTTTACAATAGTTTATGATGATGTAAGTATTATACAGGATATAAATTTTGTCTAGCAGCTTTATTCACTGCTTCCTGACCAGCGCAGTGGTTAACCAGCAGCTATAAAGAAAGAAAATGAGCTTTTTGCTGATGACTCTGATTGGTGGAGTCCTTCTGTCCTTCTTTCACCACTGGTTAATTGCTGGTCAGAGGCAGCAGTGAATAAGACCATAAGAAGGGATAAACACCCTTTTTGTGGGCAAAATAGGGTTCCTTCACAAATTTAAGTTAAACCTGTTTTTATGCGGTGATAGGAATAACTTCAAAAAATTGATTTGTGACGAACCCATAAAAATCTAAGCATACATATTTCGGTGAGTTGCTATTGAGATTTCCTTATTCAGGAAAATAAAGAAAATTTTGCTAACTGGAAATGGTAAACTACGGGGGCCGTATAAAATTTATTTCTGGATTTTCTTAAGTAGACCCCCTATGGAGTTGAAACTAGTCCCATCTAATTTTTCACCTCTTAAAATGAAAATTTGCAACTGGAAGTATGCGTTTAGGGGAAATATATAATTAAGTTATCCTATGGGACAATCAAATTGAAACACCCTGTATATCTTTGGGTAGACCCTTCAGACACCTTGTTGTAAAAGGGTTGAAAAATATTCAGTGATCTTTTACAGAGTTACAAGTACTAATCACAATAATCTCAATACTTTTTATATAACCTTGTTGTAAAAGGGGTGAAAAATATTTAGTGATCTTTTACAGAGGCACAACAGATTACAATAATAGACTGTCTCCACGCTCACTTAAATGTGAAAAATAAGAAAGTTCGCCTCGAACTGTGGGACACTGGTGGTCAAGACAGGTTCCGTACTATTGTTAAGCAGTGAGTACTTTGACCATCTTGTTTTGTCTGTATTGTAACATAACCTCTGAACTTTATTGAATGGAATAACGATAATTTAACGACTGAAATTTTTATAGGTATTTTAGAAAAGCAGATGGAGTTCTGTTGATATACGATGTCACAAACATTTGCAGTTTTCACAGGCTTTCTGGCTGGCTAGAAGAGCTTAGATCGAATAATGAGAAAGCTATCGTTGTTATAGGTAAAAATAAGTAAACCCTCATTTTCTTGATTTCCTTTCGAAACAAAATGTCTTTCTCTTTGCATATAAGGTGCCATGACACTGGTTAGCTTTTGTTCTGCTTTTCCTACAGTCAAACACTACGCTTTGTAGATGAGTTGTTTGACACATATTTAAACCATTTATTTTTACGCAAAGGAACTTTGTATACATAGGTATGGTGAGCAAATAATCAGATGAAGAGTACACTTTTACTGATGCGACACGTTTTTTTTTTTGAATTAGTGGGAAACAAGATTGACCATGAAGGCAGCCAACAAGTCTCCAAAGCAACTGTCAAAAGGTATGCAGAAAGTGAGCAACTGGAGTATTTTGAGAGCAGCGCTAAAAGCGGAGAAAACGTCTATCAGGTAATGGACTGAATCCAGCAGGCCCGCACAACATACGGCCTTTCAGCCCTCTGTGTGCGGTCCTTCAAGTATTGAATTATTGTATATTTTTTTTAGATTTAGGAAACACTTAAACAATTTTTTCTGAAAGCTTTCAAAAGAATCCGCCAAAGAAAAATAATGTTAAACTATTTTTCAACCAACATACAAATGAAGAGACAGCTTTCAAAAGCATAAAATATAAACCCATTGTGGAATAGAACTGACAAAAATATAGAAATTTTATTAAAATTACAATGTTAAAACCTTAAGTATACTTTTCGAACGCACATAATGTGAGGGGTGTTTTTTTTTCAACTCCAGTTTTGCTCTTGAAAAAAAAAGTATAGAAGGAATTTTGAAATAATTTTGGTACTGGTAGTTAAGTACATCCTTTAGGATCAATTTGCATCTTTGTAAATCCGCCATAAACGTATCACAATATACAATAGGGGAAACTGAATACAACAGGTCTGCACATTTTAAAATGTTATACAGGCCAAATTATGCCATCTTGACTTCCCGTGGCGAGATAAAAGATCAATCTTGACAAACTCTTGCGTCAAAAAGAGCAAAATATAAATTAAATAAATTTCCTATTGCTTGTTCATGCAATTTAGAAACTTAAGTTTCTTATAATTTTTTTAATGAAATATTTACGTACTATATTCTGAAGATTACTGAATTAGGTGCTGTAAATCTGCCTGGTCTTGGAACCTGCTATTCCTGGTCCACGATTAGCAGGGATGGGGTTTAATTGGGTTGGGAAGGATGGTCAAAATTTAAAAATTAATTAAATATAGAGTTAAATTCAGTTTTAAAAAATTATTTAAAAAACAAGTGAACAAAAAGAGAATGGTATATCATAAATAAGTAATATACAAAGAGAGCTTAAAATGTTTTAGGAAAGGCTTTCAGAGGAGTTAACAAATAAAATGTTAGGAAACACCGGAAAAAAGTGCAATTTTACAACTTTTTCCTTCTACAGATATTTGAACACCTGACGGAGAAGATTTTGATAGCAAAAGGAATCCTAGAGGCTCCAGTTCCAGATGTAGTTCCGTCTCCCACAACACCTCCAGTGATACTTAGTGAGCCAGCGGAAGACAGAGGAATTATCTGTATAAAGGCAGAGCCGAAGATCAAGGAAAAAAAGAAAAAGAAGAAATGCTGTTAAGAGAGAATGCTTTAGAAATGTCAGTCGAAGATGTTGCTATTTACTCATATAGGGGTTCCATAATTAATAACATTTTATAAACTATTGGGTAATACCTGCGTGAATTTACTGGAGTCTATTTTACAAATTTAATTTCACTGTGAAACTTTTTTTCTCGTTGTACTAGTTGTCTTTCAAAACTAAATTATTTGAGTGTTGTCTCCTTTTTAGCATCTCTCTGGTTTCTACAATTTTTCTTCATGTTAAGTTTTTTTATCCGATTCTGCTATGCAGCAGTTCATATTGTGACATTTATAGCCAAAATTTATTTTACTAATAAAAAAGTTTAAACATTTACATATGTTTGAAAATATGTTTCTAACACGAACACACTTGTAAACAATTATAGTATATTACACCAATAAGAGCTTAGAAAACTATCTCTAGCCCTATAATAGGGCGAATCAGGAAAAGAAAACCCTTTTGTTTTCAAAATCTACTTATGAAAAGTGCGAAGTAAGAAGTGTCCTATTACTGGGAATTTTAAAAATTCTCCAATAATTTTTTTCAATTCAATTTTTTAAGGGGGGTGCTTATTATAAAAAAGGAAAAACTATAATTAAAAATTGCGAGTTTTCTTAAATTAAAAAAAATATTTTAATAATAATGAAACGATTTTCCATCCTTAACTTGGCGATGCTATTAAATAAAATACAAAAACATACATAAAAACTACATAAATAAAATGTTAAATGTAGAAAATGTTCAAACTTCCTAATACCTTTTAATTTTCTAAAACTGTTTTTTATCAATATTTGTCTTAAAATCAACTATCCCTTCCAACCCTTTTTGCATAACACTTGCATTTAATGATAATAAAATCATCTAAACTCCATTGATAAACTGAGCATTAATTTTAAAAATTTCGTGTCAAATTTTCAATTTAAAACTAAATGTTTTTATACATTTTTTTTAAACAGAGGGATTAATCATATACCAAGAAATACAACCATTTCAAAGAGTGAACTTCTTAACTGTTTCAAAACTAGGATAACCAGCACACTCTCATAAAGATTTAGCTTTGGAGCTCTCTTTGAAAAATTTTAGAAAATAAGACTAAAAATTATTAAAGGTTTTGGATTATATGGGATGTTGTTAATAAAGGCGAGCGCGCACGGGCGACTTTTGTCACGGTGACAAAGACAAAATTGTCGCCATGGCTATTGAAACAAGTTGCAAGTATTGAAGAGTGCGCGCACTAGGCGACGTGACACTTGGCCGTTTGCCAAGAATTTCTTCATAGAGATCCATTGTTTTCTAGTGATATTTTTGATACTAGTAATCCTGGTCGCCGTGACTTTAGTCACTCGTGCGCGATCAGCCTAAGACAGGGGTCGGCAACCTTTTGAAGCGGAAGAGCCAAAAGTTACAATTTACAAAATTTCCCAGCTTTTAAATAGCCGCACTAAAAATTTTCGTTTCCCAATTATATAGTATTTGCTTATAAATATATTTGATTTTTGATTTAAAATAAACGGCTTTATATACGTAATAATATAAATGATATAAAAAGTAGTAAATAATATTGTTATAAACACAAAAGGGGGGCCCCAGAAAAAATTTTGAAATTTGACCTGTAAAAGTAGGGTTTTAACTCATTTTGAGTACTTTTTTGGACTTTTTTTTCGTACTTATGAGTAATTTTTTGGGTCCAAGGGGGGGGGCACTTCCCAGAGTGCCACCCCCCTGGGTCCGCCACTGATTTGAAGCGATCCAGCATCCATTCCAAATGGCTCAATGTTGATCTCATTTGTATTGGTGTTGAGAGGATTTACAATGAACGCGAAAGAACTTTTGTTTGTTTTGAATTGCTTGAATCTCTCTGCGAATCCATCCTTCATGTTTTTTAAAGCTATGCGCTAGAAATTTGTGTCAATAGTTGCATTGGTCTCATCGCAATATTGCTTCAGATTTTTAAAATTAAGTAATTTATCCCTCTCCAACGAAAACTCTCTAACATCAACAAAAATGTTTTTTTTTTCTTTTTTCAAATAAACTACTTCTTCAAGCAAGGCGTAGGCTAGGCGCTTTCCTAGCAGTTTTAGATTTAGTTAATTTGTTTCCATGTTTCCATTTCTACCATGAAGTTGAATTTTTGCAGCCATTTGTCTTCCAATTCTGGATAATCAGTGCTTTTTTCATTGTGGAATGTTTTTATTTCACACAAGCGATTTGTAATTAAAGTTTATGGAAATAAAAGCTATTGGAAAAATTAGGTACTTAAAAATATATTTTCTTATTTTTAAGGGTTTTGATAGTAAATTATTAATTTTTTCGTATAGAACTGGAGAGCCGCAACTTAATATCAAAAGAGCCGCAGGTTGCCGACCCCTGGCCTAAGACAAAATGTCCCTATCGGGGCCTTGAGCCATTAAACCCCAAACAACCAACCAACCTGGCCTAAGAGGATGTGAATATTTGTAGGTATGAGTTCGCGGCGCCACGAGCCCCTGGGAAAACTTCACGGCATCTCAAACCCAGGGGCAGGGCGCCACGGTGACGCACAGTTTTGGAACAACTGGAAGGATTTCTTTAGCATTTTTATCATGATAAAAGGGATACATCACCCCCAAAGTTGTGAAATATTTTTTAACCATTGAAAAATTTGAATTCCTCCTCCAAATTTTTTTCCATGCTCTTAATGTTAATCTTGGAGGGTTTTTTTTTTTTTCAAAATTTCTGATTTTCTGATGCGCCAAGTTTACGCCTTGTTAATTAGGGGTATAAATTACCTCTCTCATGACAAAGAAAGTTCATTTAGGGCGAGCGCGCACGGGCGACTTTTGTCACGGTGACAAAGACAAAAACTACGTTGCTAAGGCTGTTGTTAGGGGCGGGGCATATAAGCATTAGGGTGTCTCATTTTTTCCGACTTTGGAAATTTTATCGGGCTAAAGGCCAAAAAGTTTCCTAATTGCACAAATAAACTTTCCTGAAATTTTGAGAATTTTGGTGCAATCCTAACTATTGCCTCAAAGCGGTTGAATTTACGAGCAAAGCCTGGTAGGGAGCGCAGCGCTAGTTTTACTACACAACGCATCCTATTACACAACTAATTACTTTTGCTTCCTTTTTTTACCAATTTTCGACTGTGTTAGGGTTAATATAATGTAAATAACACATACATGCCTTTAATATATCACAGGTTTTCATTGCACTAAAATGCACTTTTTGTTCATGCTCCATGATCATCTTAAAACTCGTGAGCTAAAGTACTTGTCTGTCTTGGAAAACTTTGAGCGATATTTTTTGACTGTATGTAGAAGTTTTTGCTTCTGGGCTTCAGTCTTCAAGGTTTGGAGGTATTCCTGGGTTAAGGCCACTCTTCGTTCAGCAACATTATTGACGACCGCCAAGTTGTTGAAGAAATGTCGGCACCGCTGAAATTCGTTTAAGCTTTCCCATTCAGCAGTAGACTTTGAAAGGAAACTGATTGGTAATCCAAATCTTTGAAATAAGTTCATCAACTTTTTTTGATGTGAACTCCTCTAACCCCTTTTTGGCGAATGCTGGGGCGTCTTTTGTTTTGAGCATAATTTGTTTTGTAGGTTCAGGAGGACCCTTATCGTATTTTAGACTGATGAATCAAATCGTACTGATGAACCAAAGGGAGACATTGGTACAAATTCTTCTCCCAGGTACCAGAGGTGGCCACAGAATATGTTTACCGCCAGTTCAGATGTTTTATTGTTTACCTTTTCAAAGGCCAGTAGCTCTTGCAAAAAAATTAAATTATGAAAAGGAGCAGCGGTTGCTGAAGGCGCCGTAAACCATGCTTTCACGTACAGCAATACAACGAAGAGACAAAACTTGAAGCAAACCTTCTTCTTCCCTTGAAGTAAGATGAAATAGTGTTTTGAACATAGCTATTTTCAGGTTTTGATCTTTAAATGAATCATGTCTCATTCTCTCAGAAAAGCGACCAACTCCTACTTCCACCTCGTGTTATTATGGAATGTTTACGCTTTAGAAAAGAATAAAATATGAAACCTTTAGAAGAAATAATTTTATCTATCCTACAGTAGATGTCTAATTAAGTGTTTTCTTTCAGAGTTTGTTTTTATTACTATTTTAATGTCTTGTTTGGATCTAAAAATTTAATGGATATAATTGGAATGGGATCCCTGAAATTTCCTTGGTTTTGGTGTATTCCCTTGAAGACTAAACCTTTTTATTTGTTAAGTTTGATGTTTAAAGGGAAATTTGGTCAAAAGTGACAGTTTTTCAATGTCATTGCATTCCGGTTAGTGTTTTTAGTGTTAGTGGTTGCTTGGCTCTCTTTACAGAGATTTCGCTCCTGTTGAGGCAATAGTTAGAGTGGACAGAAATTGTTCTAATGAAGACATAACCTTTTTATTTGTTAAGTTTAATGTTTTAACGGAAAATTCGGTCAACAGTGACAGTTTTTCAAGGTCATTGCGACGCGTTAGTGTTTTAGTGGTAGAGGTTGCTTTCTTGTCATTATAGAGATTTCGCTGTCGTTGAGGCAATAGTTAGAGTGGACAGAAATTGTTTTAATTTTGCAGCTGACCTTCTAACACCAAAAGGGAACTTTTTAGCTTTTAGCCTGATCACTTTTCAAACTTTTACCAAAAAATGCACTTTTTGAGACACCCTAATAAGCATCCAATAGAAGCATTCGCACATGACATCACTGGAGGATAAAAACAACGTTGCTAAGGCCGTTGTTAGGTAAAGTCATGTGATTGAAAATGCTCTATTGTTTTCTAGTGATATTTCAACGGCCTTAGCAACGTTGTTTTTATCCTCCTGTGATGTCATGTGCGAATGCTGCTATTGGATACTTCTATGTCCCGCCCCTAACAACAGCCTTAGCAACGTTGTTTTTGTCTTTGTCACCGTGACAAAAGTCGCCCGTGCGCGCTCGCCCTTATGCCCCTAATTAATTAACATGACTAGAGTAGAGGTAGTTACCAAAATAAGGGTTACCCCAAATTAAATACAATAGAAGAGTTCAACGGGAAGACCGAAGCTCAATTGAGAACTTTCGGTGTACCCAGTGCTGAAATTAATTTCAGCACTGGGTCCTCCAGTTGGAGCTCCAAGGGAGCTAGCTGATACGCCCGCCGTAGTTCGGGGGAAAAAATGCTAACCAAACTGTGTGTTAAATAAATAAGTATTTTCTTCACTGTATTCCTTTCCGAGGCGTCATTTAGGTGCAACTGCCTTCCTGCTAGAATTCCTTTTTGATGCCATACTACTTCCTTAAGATGTAAAAAATCCTTTTTAAATACAACCTGTTTAGATTTAATGTGTGAAATCCCCATCCCCGTTTTTAAAGAGTAATTTTTCAAAATAGAAAAAGTCAGGGGACCCTTCTGAACCCCCCTTATTTTTTCTTTTTAATGCCCTTAGCTCCCTCCATCCATTTCTGCAATTCGTATAAATGTATAACTGATACAAATCAATCCGCCTTCGCTTCACAATAAAGGTTATTATTGAACACCAATTTCTATAGATAAAACTTATTTCCGTCTCATCTAGCTAAATTTTAAATAAAAAATAATTCAATACACATACTTTTTAAGATGTTAAACAAAACCTTAAAAAACTGTTTAGAATTAAAGTGTTTATAACCATTTTTTAATAGTGAGAATTTTTTTGAAATCAGGGGGAGACCCCCTGAACCCCCCTTTATTGATTTATCACCAACTCATTCATTGAAAGAAATTTCAAACATGAAATAAAAGTAAACATTATTTGAATCGACACAAACTATTGATAAAATGCCTCTGATAAAATGTTGTTTAATTTGAACTTTGCTAGAAATACTTAAATTTGATTAAATAGAAAAAAGAATAAAATTTTTCAGTGGAACGGTTTTTGGTTATCATAAAAAAATTATTTAATCATCAAAAATTATTTCTTTTTTAGATTTTTAAAAAATTCACCTGTTATAAAACATTTTTCAATAAATATTTCCAACAATAGAGGTTTTGCATCACCTGGAAGGAGCAATAACCGTAATAAATTTAATATTGATGGCTAGCATAAGAATTTAGAAAAGGGGCAAAAAAGGATCCTTGGAATGCTTTGATTCCGATAATTCTTTTTTGCAAACCTTCCTGGTTGTGTGCGGACCAACATGCTAAAATTTCATTACAATCACATTAATAATGTGGGTGCTAGAATCCAAAAACTAAAAACTTGAGTGAATATTCAAACCCCCGTGCACCCCCTCTAGAATGGAATATCGAAAAATCCAGAAATTACTTTCTTTGAAATACTCTCAAGAAGGTATTACCAACAGTTCACTTCGTTGTATTGATTTCTCGGTATTGTTTTCCTTGAAAATGTAAAACTTTGCTTATGCTCAGCAAAAACGGGGTTTTGGAATTTTCAGACCTCTTAAAATTCGAATATCCAAAATCTGAAAAATGCCTTTCTAGATATTGTTGCTAGGTACCTTCCTGCGAAATAACGAAGATCTGGGGTCATTTTGGACGCCGCTGGGCTCAAAAACGTCGAAAACGCTCCAAACCCCCCTGTGGGTCAGAAAAAAGATATTTTGAAAAATCCCTTCTTAGTGCGCGTATACACCATAAGGTCTTCGACCCTACCAAGTTTCGAGTCTTTAGCCCCGGTAGATTTTGCTGTGCGTTGCTGAGTGAGTGAGTGAGTGAGTGGTAAAGCTCTTTTATCCTCCAATTGGGCTCCAATTGGAGGGGGACGCGGGGGGACGCCGTCCCCCGAAATGATTGGACCGTCCCCCGAAATATTTTTACCGTCCCCTTTCCCTAAAATATTTGTTTCCACTAAAAGCAATTATAAATTTAAGGGTAGATTTAAATAAATACGAAAGCAAATTTATTTTTCGGACCTAAATTCCCATTCGAATGAGTGTTCGGATTCGCCTCAGCGTGCCAGCAGTCTCCCAGTATTCCGATTCGCAAATACATTCGTATTCGGATTTTTAGGGTTAAATTTCCAAAAACTTTCTGGGGAGGACCCCCAGACCCCCTTTAAATAATTTAATCTCTATTACTCACGATTTGCTGTAAAAAAAAGGAGTTAAAACCCTGTTTTTAGAGTCCAATTTCCAAAATTTTTTTGTGGAGAACCCCCAGACCCCCCTTTTCATTCTTGGAACTCGATTATTCACAACTGTTTTAACATTAGGTTGAGCAAGATGATTCAATTCGATTCACAAATTTTTAGCCCCCCAAACCAAATCCTGGATCCGCCAAAGCACAATGTTTACACAAATATGAATAATGTTGTTTTTTTTTTTACTTTCCATCAATATTTGTAAAGAACTAAGTGTTACATAGTTTTAAGGTTATAAAAATTATAATAACAGCATTTGTGCTTTTATCGTAGCATTTAAAAAATGTTCCATTAGTCCCCACTTTCCCCTTACTATGTACTATGCAATTTTATGTAATCTAGAATTTGATTATCAATTCGAGTAGGTACCAAAAATTAGTCATATTTTATCCTCCTTCAATCATCTACACTGTAAAAAGGTGAGTCCCCCCAAATATTTTTCTCCAATTTCAGCACTGGGTGTACCCGGTGTATTCCTAAATCCTAAAACTAAAAGTTGTTAAATAATATATTCAAAATTATTTACCTCCTTATAAGTGGGATAGATAAGGTAAGATTTAAATGTTAAGATAAAATGGTTTCACAGTTCCAGTGCGACATAATTATATTGGCCTCCAACTGCCTCCAACATGATTCCAAACATAATTATTGGCATTGCCAGTCACTGGAGGGAAAATATTTTAGGCCGAAACTGAAACCACTGGATGCATGGGAACATACCAGAACAAAGCTCTAAATTTTATTATTCCACAATAATATTCATAATATTGTATTTTGTTCTTCTATTTTTCGTGATTTTTTTGTAGCATTTATGTTTTTATTAGTTGGTGTTCCGCTACTGGCATGTTTAACTAGCATGTAACTGGCATCCAGTAGACTTGGAAATATAAAGATCTTTCGATGGGATTTTTCACAGAGGGATTTTTCAGCTTATTGACTGCTATTTTCTACTTTTAATAATTTTCTGTTGCTTAAATTAGTTTTTGCTTTATTAGCAATAAAAATATGGATTTCCTTGTTAGACACATGTTGCACATTACTACGAAACCGTAACCTTTATTTACATTTACTCAGCTTGGAAACCAAACGTGCGGCTGTTTTGGGATCGGCTGGCTGTTTAAAGTGAAAAATATAGTTTCATTATCAAATATATCTTTGATGTTTCTAGACTAACAATTTTTTTTATAAAGTCATAATCTTCAGGAATGTTATTTGCCTTACGTAGTATTAACAAAAGTTTTCTTAAACGGATATTTGAATTGCGAATAATTACTACAATGCAGCGAAGTGATTATTTGATTGATGAATCCAAATACAGTTTTCTGAAGGATCTTGGTCTTCAAAGAAATAATCTGGGTGTTTATGATGGCGAATGGAAAGCCTCTGGAGAAGTTAGTATAAATTTCTTACTTTATTGCTCTCTAATTTAGCGGGGTGATTAAATGTTTGAAAGCTTGCCTATTATTTACTTTAGTAAATCAATACGTAATATACTACTCCTTCGTTAGGTCAACTTTACTTATATTGTCATTTTTAAACAATTTTGTGAATCTATCGCAGTTTTTAGACATGCCTAATTTAGAAACCTGGTTAAGCTTTAAAAAAAATGAGCTTATTTTACTTTTAACTATGAAATTTTGCTAATTATGTTTCAATTTAAAGAATGCAATTTGGGTACAGTTTTAGAAAAGGTCCGCTTTCCTCCATGTTCTACCCCAGCTCAATTTATAACAGACAACCATCACTGAGATCTAATTGCTAATATTATTATTAGATCCTAAAATAATAGTAATTAGTATAATATTGTTAGAGATCTTATAGTATGATTAGATCTCTATACTGACAACACTCAATCATGTTGTTGTCGGAGCTGTGGTTAAACATGGTGGAAAGCGGACCTTTTCTAAAGCTGTTCCATAATTTTTAATGCTCTGAAGTAATAATTAATAGTACTAGTTTAATAGTTGTGCTATTTATTTCATTCACTTTAGACCATCCAGTCACATTCTCCCAGCAACAACAGAGTAATAGCAGAAGTGGTGACTGGAAAAAGTCAAGACTACGAAAATGCAGTAAAGAAATCAATGGAAGCCTGGAATGTGTGGACAGACATGCCAGCACCTCAGAGGGGTGAAATTGTGAGACAAATCGGAGATGCCCTTAGGGCAAAGAAAACTCCTCTTGGAAAATTAGTTTCTTTGGAAATGGGCAAGATTTTACCTGAAGGAGAAGGAGAGGTAAAAGCTATAATACTAGTTAAATTTACACATTTTATATGTTATAAGTATTTACTACCATTATTATATCTTGATTTATATACCATGTAGATTCTGTATTAAGTTCTAGTTACTATGCTTTGCTTAACTACATTTTACTGTATTATCTTAAAATTATTATTGGGATATTTTTAATCAACGATACTATCTTTTTCTCAAGTTTCCTCTGAAGTTAATTTTTTAGCGTCCTACTTACGGAGGTGGCATTCAGGAAATTTTAAAAACAGAGAAATCCTAGAAATTCCTGGGTTTTTTATTGGTAAAAATTTGAAATATGCCATATTTTTGTCATAAGGAGTTCATGACGCTTATTTAAAATCAAGTTAACATTATTCTAATATTTCCTGGCAAAGATTCAGTCTGCCAAATTATGATTGTTTTGTATGTAACCAAGTCTTAAGATACTAAATATAGGTTGAATAGTATAATGGTTTTTACTCTTTGTGTTTAGCAACTTCTCATAGTTTTTCTACCATAGGACATTTTTGTATCTATACAAGTACTAACTGTAAAAAAAATGCTTGATTTTCTACAGAAAAAACTTATTTTAGTGTCTGAAAGACATAATTTTTGGTAAAGTCAATGATTTTTAAGAATGGAATAGCCTGGCCTTAACTGCTTTGCTTATGTGTGTTATCATCTAATAATTCAGTTTGATTTCCTTTAGGTGCAAGAATATGTTGACATTTGTGATTATGCTGTTGGCTTATCTCGAATGATCGATGGAAAGGTCCTCCCCTCTGAGAGACCTGGACATGCTCTGCTGGAAATGTGGAACCCTTTAGGAACGATCGGAATCATCACTGCTTTCAATTTTCCTGTTGCTGTCTATGGATGGAACAATGCCATCGCTATGATCTGTGGGAATTCAATGGTGTGGAAAAGTGCACCTACAACCCATCTGACAAGCATAGCAGTTACTAAGATTGTTGCTTCTGTCTTGGAGGTAAGGTTCAGGGATTGAATTGTCGTTAAATACAGGCCAATTGAATACAGGCCATGGTTACTTTTTGGTAGTTTTTTTTTTGCTAATGTTTTTATTACCTAGGAAATTACCTTTATTACTTATTTCAACTTACATACTTCATTGCCTTTTTTGCATTTGGTCCAGATTCTTTACATTACACAAATTGTCATTTTATACCTCATTTTATTACAAGTTAGCTACCATGTGGTTTCTTTTATCATAATAAGTTAAGCAAGATAATTTGTATGTAAACATTTTCAGAAATCTAATTATTTTTGCCTTGTCCATTAAACCTTCACATAGAATCAAAATTTATTTTGTGATTAACAAAATAGTGGCAGCTTCTTTTGCAGAGTTAATTTTGTTCAGTATTGAATTTTAAATATAGGAATAGAAAATGAATTAAATATGTACTAATTTATTAAAAACTAAAAAAAAAAGTCTCCAGCATTATCCATCTAGTTTCAATAATCAAAGTTAGGTTCTTACAAATTATCCTGTTGGCCATTAGTTTCAGCAACACAATTAATTATTATCTTTCCATATACATTTTCGTTTTCAGCAGCACAGATGAAAGAAAGGATGATACGGAAGTACCCAAAGTTAATTTATTCCTTATTTTTTTTCTATTAAGGATGACTTAATTATACCCATTTAATTTTCAAATGCATGTATTTCACAAATAAATGTATCCAACTAAATCCCCATATAGGCAAAAACACAAAGCTATCTCATGAAAAAGAAAAATTATACACTTAAATCTTCCCGTGCTTTTCATATTGATAATTGTGTCTGATGGTTATGATTTTCTCAAGTTTTAGAAATATCATACCCTTCACTTCTTAAGAAGCTGGTTTTTTCTTATCTGAAATATATTTTGTATATTTGGTACAAACTCAAAATTTACTATTATTTTAAAATGATACTTAAAAATTATTATAATTCATCACGATATTTCCTGAATATTTTAAGTTTCTTCATTTTTATATTTATTGAATACTTTGACCCTAGTTAGTTTCAGTGTTTCTAGTACTTGTTTGTACAACATGATTTCAAACCATAGTATTTTGCTAACAATAAATACATGTTGTGTTAAATATGTTTTGCATAACTCTTTCAGAAAAACAATTTGCCAGGATCCATTTGCTCTCTGGTTTGCGGTGGTGCCGATATCGGTGACCTCATGGCCAAAGATGAGCGGCTCCCCCTGGTGTCCTTCACAGGAAGCACAAGAGTTGGCCTCAATGTTGCCCTTGAAGTTCAGAAAAGGTTTGGAAAATCACTCCTAGAACTGGGTGGAAACAATGCTATCATTGTGGCTGATGATGCTGATTTAGACATGGTAATACAGTCTGCAGTCTTTGCTTGTGTTGGAACGGCTGGTCAACGGTGCACTACCACACGAAGGTTGATAGTTCATGAAAAGGTATGGATGTTTTGTTTATCAAATTATACTTATTTGTACGTAAGCTTGTTTTCTCAGTTGTAGTCCAATGTATTATTGCGTACCAATCATTTCACTTAAAGACTGTCTGAAATCAAGAAGTCATTATTTGAACTCTTATTAAAACTCTTTTAAAAAACCAATTTGCTAGGAGCCATTCACACATCAGTTTTTGAGGGATAAGCATTCAGTATGAAGCATAACTAGCTGCAATATAAAATATTATTGTACATTGGCTGTCTTCAGAGATATTTTTAACTCCTCTGGGAGAGTATTTCACTCCTTGAAAATCGGAAAAACTCTTTAAAAAACTGGCCAGGAGTATTTTCACTCCTTGAATTTTTCACAAAGGTTTAGCTTAAAAAATGAACCGCGTGGCCCCACCCAGTGGCGGATCTAGAACATGAGCAAGGGGGGGGGCTAACTTAATCTGATTGAGGATGATAATGAAGTAAAAAGCCGTGCTTTTTACAATATTCATTAATGTCTTAAATATTGAGGTCAGTGTTGATTGTAAATGACTAGTATTGTTAAATATAACTAATTAATTAGTAATTAAATTAGTTAATCATTAAATACATCAAAATAATAAGGGTGTGTCAACCGGGAGGTGTTTTTTTACGATGATTTGAGTCAAATATTTTTTTTCCAAGAAAATAGATCAAATGTGAATTTTCGTGCACTTAATTTCAATGTTTAGGGAATAATACATCCATCCCGAGGCATAAGGGGGGTTTGGGGGAACCTCCCCCAAGAAATTTTTTGAAAATTTGACCCTAAAAAGTTGTGTTTTGACTCATTTTTGGTCATTTGGGACTCTTTGAGTGTCACACGAAAAAGATGATTTCTTGTACTCGTTTTCAAATGAAAAAATTGTAATATATGAGAATTTCATGGGGGTGGTTTGAACCCCCTAACCCCGTCTCTATTTTAACAGAGTAAATGTTTTGTAAGAGACTTAGCGCATTAGACCCTTTTAAAAAGTGAATCTTATAAAAACCAGGGAGTTAAAAATCTTGCAGAGGGGCTAAAGCTCATAGCCTTTAAGATGTGAAACAAATCTATAAAAATGTAAGGGGCTAAGTATTTTGGAGGTTATGTTTTGTAAGGCTTAGAAATCTGGCATTGGCTAGAAAGGCATTGGAATCTACAAGTTCTGAATCGCATTTATATTAAAGTGCTGAAAGCTAAAGATCTTGGAGCGGGCTAACGCTTTTAGGCTAAAGCTCATTAAATTGCGAACTAAATACTATAAAACATCGCAAGGAGGCTAATTGTTTATGGGGGCTAAAACTCATTGGCCCCTTTAAATTGTGAATTGAATCTACAAAAACTCAGGGCTAAAAGCCTTGTAGGAGCTAAAGATCATGGAAGGATAAAGCTCATTAAATAGTGAACCAAATATATTTAAAAACGCAAGAGGGCTAAAAGCTTTGTAAAGGCTATTAAAGAGCATGGAGGGGGCCAATGTTTCATAGGGCTAAAGATAGGGAAATTTGTGTAACAAACATAAAAACGCTAGGAGGCTAATGCTTTTAGGGGCTAAGCTCATTGGATAGACCCTTTAAATTACGAATCAAACCTTCAAACATGCAGGGGGCTAATAATTTGTTAGGGCTAAAACCTCTAGAAATCCTTAAATAGTGAATGGAGTTTATAAAAATGCAGGGGGCTAAAGATCTTGGAAGGGGCTTAATGCTTTGTAGACCCTTTGTATTGTGAAAAAGGCTACAAAAAACTGAAAAAAAGTTTAAAATTTTGAAAATTTAAACAAAATTTCTAAAAACTTAATTTTTTTTTCGAAAAAGTTCAATTTTATGTAGTGTAAACATAAGTCCCAAGGGGGGGGCTATAGCCCCTATAGCCCCCCCCATAGATCCGCCACTGGCCCCACCGAAATCAACAAATAATATTTTTCTACTCAAAACACCAACTGGTTTCAGCGGAAATATTTTCGCCCGACTTCTAGAAAACGCCAATTGCCAAAATCCACGTATGATAATTATTATCATACGTTGAGCCATAGTAATAATTTTTTTTTTCATTTATTGTTCTGTTTATTTTGATTGCGGTTTTCGTGTCTCTGTGTATGTATTTCACTCGTCATAATTCAATTTCACTCCTCCTAAAAAAGTCGAGGAGTATTTTTACTCCTCCAAAAAAATCCTAGGAATAACACTGGCTGTCTTACTTTTCTAAGATTTATTATGCTAAAGACAACATTTTCATCTACATCTCAGCTCTTTGACTTCTTGATTTCCATAAATTCAGCTTTATTAATTTGTGATTCTACTTTTGCAGGTTTACCAAGAAGTGGTAGATAGATTAAAGAAGGCCTACACTAAGATTAGGATTGGAGATCCTCTGGATGCTGGTACTCTATATGGTCCAATGCACAGTCCCGAAGGTGTAAAAATGTACTTGAATACTGTAAATGAAGCCAAAAAAGCTGGAGCAACTGTTGAATATGGAGGAAAGGTACTGAGCAACTTATTTAGCACTTTTATTGGTAGTACTGTACATCTGGGATTTATGAGTACAGTTGTAACTTGTGTAAGGCTACAATATTCAGTAAAGACAGTGTTAGCATTGGCTAATTAGAAAATGCCAACCTCTATAGCCTTAGCTTGAGGTTTCAGAGATCAGACTGAAAGTACTGAACAGCTGATAAGTTAATGTTATGTATTTTTTATTGGTTTAATTATTTGTATTTAAACCATTACAAATAAATTACATTTGATAATGTTTTTCAGTTCATATTAATTTATTTATCCTATCATATGTATAAATAAAAAAATAATTATAGTAAATCATGTACAGAATAACAACATATTAAATTACTATATTAAAATAATTTTGCTGGAAAATTTTAGCATTAGGCAATGTTATTGTTATTAATATAATCCTTTTATAAATAAATGTACTTACTAACTTTCTATTTTGTCTCTTATATAGGCTTTGGATCGAGAGGGTAACTTTGTTGAACCCACTATCATCACTGGTCTTCCTCATGATCATGAATTGGTTCAGCGCGAAACTTTTGCTCCCATTGTTTATGTTTTGAAGACTTCTAGTTTGGATGAAGCTATCAAATGGAACAATGAAGTTAAGCAGGGACTCTCAAGTAGTTTGTTCACACAGAAATTGGGGGATGTATTCAAGGTGAGTTTCCTTCCACCTCATAAGAAATTTAAGGTACTCAACTGAATATGGTGGTCAATATCAATACAAAATTAATGCGAACATCATTGATTTTAAAATTTTTGTATGTTAAAAATTGGTAATTACGGGATAATGTTTCGAAATGCTCAAATTTGATTGGTATCATTCAAAAGTTTATGGTTGAATTCTTCATTAAATTTGATATTTTTCAAAATAAGTTTATTCCCTAAATTTAAAGAATTCAATAGTTTAATACCAATACTAAAAGTCTATTGTGATTTATTATTGAATGAAAGATTTATTATAAGTACCTTTCAATTTAAAATTCTAACATACTTTTACCTTTGAAAAACGGCCGCTTCTTTTCTAAATGCAATTTTTCACTTTTGTCGTTATTAAGACGGAAATGTGATGAATTGTTTTGATGAAAAGTGGCAAATATATAACAAATAATGTAATAAACCAGCACAATTTTGTCACTGTTGAATTAACAAAACCCTACCTTCGATTTAACTTTTACTTGGAGTTTTCTCCAAACCATAGCTTTTGATTTGTGCTACTCTTTTTCCAAGGTAAAGATTTATTATTAAAAGCTCTAAAAAATGTTCCTTGGAATTAATGAAGTATTATTCATTCTTATAGTGGCTTGGACCAAAAGGATCTGATTGTGGAATTGTAAACATCAATATTCCTACTAGTGGAGCTGAAATTGGAGGAGCTTTTGGTGGTGAAAAGGTAAATATTTCTTGCTTTTCAGTATAAATATTTATTTAAATTTGTATGTTTGATTTAGTTCCTGAATTAAATCTTCATGACATAAAAAAAAATGTTGATTAATCCAAGAATTAGAAAACTTAAAGACAATATTTTGTAGAGTATCTATACCCAAGTTTGTATAGCTGGAACAAAATTACTTGATGAATTTTATAAATCACTTACTTTTTTTCTGTTTATCCACTTTATAACATAAAAAACACTTAAATAAGTGTACCCCAACTGTAAAATAAAATAAACTTCTTTAATTGCTAGCAAAAAGTATGTTGTAGTTTTAGGTTTATCTCATATGCAACAAATTTACTGCCACATTAAGGTCTGATATAGCCTTTGTGCTTCCCCCACAAAAAACAGCCATAAAACTTCTTATGCTATGTACTCTTTTCGTGCTTATCTTTATTTTTTTACTCAAACTTATTTCACCGATTCAGCACACTGGAGGTGGTCGGGAATCTGGCAGTGACTCTTGGAAGCAGTATATGAGACGGTCCACTTGCACCATCAACTACACTAAAGAGTTGCCTTTGGCTCAGGGAATCAAGTTTGAATAGACACTTGTAACAAAATCAAAAGCACCACACATTGCCAAATGTATGAGCTTCATTGTTTACTTTGTATTTTTACAAGGTATTGCTTAAAAAATACTGTTTTAATAACAGTTGTTCAATCTAGAAATACACATATTTTAAAAATATTTGTTCAGACAGTTTCCATTAAAATGTTCCTGGAATATACCATTGTTAAATTTTTTTGAACTTGTTATTTGTCAAAGTACATTTGTAATGACTATATTTTTATATGCTTAATAAACATATTTTGCACTTACTTTTTTAGTTTTGTTTAATCAATTCCATTATTTTTATGTGTCAATCTTAAGGCATGAATATTGTCTGCCTCTACTAAGTTTTAATTTAGAACAATAACTATTCTCACGAAATAATTGTTATTATTTCTCAGAAGGGAAATAAATAAGTTGCCGTGATTTTTAGTTTGTGGTAACTGTTTTTTAATTTATTTTTAATTATAATTACTATACCTCCTTTTTCATTAACAAAATTAAATGTTTAGCTACTGCTGCATTTATATTAACATTCTAAGTAAATGTTGCTCTAAAAGTTTCCATCTTAAAAATGCTCACATAGCTTTAAAAAGGACCAATTTTTTATTGTTACATAAATATAACATGCTACAATTACATAATAATCTTGATAATTTATAAACTATGAGTTCAATTTAAAACATTGATGTACAGCTGAGGAAAAAAAACCGTTACAGTTATTTTTTAGGCTTGGCAATTTATCGATGATTTGGCGCTTCTTGCGTTTTTGTTTTTATTAACGCGTTTTCAAACAACACGAAAATTAGCTCAGTGCGATTTTTGACTTTGAAATTACTAATAAACTAATATAAATAAACAAAATTAAAATAATTTAATCATAATATTTATATGCTTATTAAAGCTTAAAAATTTTAAAAATAACATTATCTCATGTTTTGACAATATAAAACTGAAATATTAATGAAAATCGGTTCACTAGTACTGGTAGGTTGTCAGAAATCCGTGTTTGGCAGTCGGGTGTTGGCGACTAATTTCAGGCTTTTAATATGAATTTTTCAGATTTTGACGGTCTGCCATGGGTTTGTTTAACGTCCAAATTAAATGAAACTCGGTGATGAGGGTTAAATTACTATGATCTTTCATAAAATCGAATAAAAATTGAGGGTCGCCATGAAAAAAGATGCAGTTTTTATTGCGCTGCACCAGAAGACGACCTTTGAGAGAAAAATAGTCAATTAATTTTTTCAAGCATACACTAAATCCTGAAAAATGACACCAAAAGCATCTTTCTAACCCCACCCGTTCTCCCGCAAAGTCTACTGTAACGTTTTTTTTTTCCTCAGCTGTACTATGAGAGAAACGTGTTTAAAATTTCAACTTTGCCATCAGTTTAAAATCGATATTAAATTTAAGATACAAAAATACCTTCAATAAATTGTTCATTTCACTGTGCTCTATTTGTGTTTTTTTATCTTTTAGGTATGTTTCTTATATATTTAATTTTGCAGCTAAAAATTATTTAGATCCAAAGGTTTTTGAAATCTGGGGTGAATTTTCAAAATGTTTTTTTTTTATTTAATAAATAGTTAACTATACTCTCTCTCTCTCTCTACTGGTATTCTAAAATTGCATTTACAATCCAAAAACAAAAAAAAATCTAATTTTAAAAAGGGTTGATTAAATAGATTTTTTTTTTAACCAATCCCTTTTTGCAACATATTTTGCCTTTATTTAAATATATTATGTTTAACATAAACTTTAAAAACAAGGAAAAATTTAATTTCATATCTGTTTTGACATACATTTTATTTTTATTTTTATTGCAATGAAATATTTTACCTTGATATATTTTAAAGGGTTACTTATGAAAGGATGTGTTCAGTTTTAATTTAGGTTTATTTAATTCCTTATATGGAGACTTTTCCAATGTCTTTATTAAGTAAAATACACAATAAACTGAAATTAACCTTTATAGAAAAACGTTTAACTTGATTTTAATATCTTTGTATAACCCCATTAGAACATTTTTCTTCTTGAAGGATTTTTTAAAAGAAATGGTTGCACAGAAGAAAACGCAATAAATATTACTTTGGTAATGGCAAATTCGAAATTTCGTTAAGTACTTTGAATATTCAATATCAAGACAAGTGATGTAGTCTCTCACATGAATCATTGTAAATCCACTCTCATTTTTAAAAGGAATTGGTAGAGTCCTCTAAATATAATACAAGTATCATTATTTACAGGTTTGGAATTTGAATGGAAGTATTTGTTAATGAATGAATGTTATAAAAGTTATCTTGTCGGACGTAAACCCACTCTGGATTCACCTCTAATTGCCCTTTGAACTTGTTCAAGATCATGGGCCAAAGTAGAAGTTTCCCCATCGATTGGATCTAAAACATGAAAGGAAAAAGATGTTAGTTAGGGGTCGTTCAAATATTACGCAAGCATGTTTTTGGTCATTTTTGACCCCCTCCCCCCTTGTCTGCACAAATAAGCAAACGCAAACACCCCTCTCATAATTACGTAAGAAAACTGTCTGACCCCCCCTTTGCTATTTTTTGTACAATATCTTTAGTAATGCTTAGATTTCTGTAATTCATTGTTCTCCGCGAACACTTAACCTATCGTTAAAACTTTCCTTGTGAAAAATGCTTCAAATATTTTCCAGTTCAATTTTTTCGTAAAATTTATTTTTGGTTGAATTTTGAAATTATTTATGCAAGAAACAAGAAATTTTCGAAAACGCAGTGTTAGGTAAGTTTATCTCACATCCCCTCCTCCCTTGTCAGAAAAATTAGGAAATAGCAAACCCCTCCTCTCCTTAGGTGCTTACGTAATATTTGAACGGCCCCTTAGCGTTGGGACTGTTATAAGGAATTGGAAGGAATTCATGGCATGAAAGAATAGTGTGTGAGCGCCCAATAATAACTTGCTTGTTTGTCGTAAGCATTTTTTTAAGAGATTCATTCGTGTAGCTTTGTGATGTATTGCGTGGTGAATATTCTTTGTATTTTTTCCTAAACAAAATCACTAGTTTTAATTAAAATGTCCAGTGAAAGTATGATTACACGAGCTGTGCTGCTGTAAGAATGACTGTGTCATAAGTAAGGGAGTCATAATCATAAGATTGCGGATAAGCATGGATTTAGTTGGCTAGCCGAGTTTTAAACAATGAAAACCATTTGACAACTTTTCCCGCTTGGAGCGCTACAAGACCTACCTATATCACCCACAGCCTTCAACACTGTGAATATGCTTTGCCAGTTTGTCCAATAATGCCATCTGGATTTCCGTACTCGGCTAGCCTGTATAAGTATCTAGTAAGCCTTGCCTTCACATTAGTGTTGTAGTTGTCTTGTAATAGAGTGTTTTCAGGTGACGTCACAACCGGTTATTTTCTTTTAACTGTTAATCTACTGTAGGGCTTTTAACTGTTGCTAAGGCCGTCGTTTATTTGTTGCTAAGACGGTTTTTAGGTATGGGATCACGTGATTGCAAATGCTCCAATAGAAGAATTCCACGGCTAGTCATTTTCTGTAACTGTTAACCTCTGTAGGGCAAAAAACTGTAACATTTTCTGTTGCTAAGGTCGTTGTTAGGTCCGAGTCATGTGATTGAAAATGCTCTATATAGCCTTCTTCATAGGAATAACAACAGAAAACCTTCAATTACTTCAACGGAAAGTTCAATGGAAATGGACCCACACTTAAAAGGGGAAAAATTTGTGAGACTATCAATGTTCTCAAAATCGCCTGTCTCAAAAATTTTGTTTAAATACTTGAGGTCAGTCTTTCACATTTTGCATGTTTAGTATATTTTCCTAATGTAATGTTTGAGCCTTTAGAGTCAAACTGACATTTTTTTCTCGACTGAGGACAGATAACTTAAAACAGACTGAGGGAGCAATAAGTCCCATTGGGATTTTGGGGCCTTTTTTTATCTAAAATTTGTATATTTTAGGATTTGTTGATTCTTTTTTTTGGTATATATTTTCTTTCTATTCGTCAAGCTTTATATCTGCATTAGTATGATGCATTTTTGATAAAAAAAAGAAATTTAACTGTTTATTTATACATTTTCACTTAAATTTTTATAGACATAAGTAGAATACAAAGGTTTGACTCTTGAAAAAATTCAAATAAATTTGTTATGAAATTTCTTCTGATGTGGAAACTTCAGAGGAAAGCAGTTCCGACGAATCAGTTTCTGATGAGCCTCAGGCTTCTACTTCAAGAACTGAGTCATTGATGCAACAAAAAAATTTTCAAATTGCAAAATTTTCCTCTGTATAAATGAAAAGAAAAAGTGTTTATGTATTAACTTCCATAACGACTTATAATGTTTTAAAGAAAGCAATATTCTGTTCTGAAGGATTATATGTTCAAATTAAAAATCATTGTGTGAATGAGAAATAAAATTTTATACTTTTATTTAACATATTTTTTTTACAAATCCTACCATTTTGCATGCAGATTAGTCCCA
Source organism: Tetragnatha montana (assembly GCA_963680715.1). Lineage (NCBI taxonomy): Eukaryota > Metazoa > Arthropoda > Arachnida > Araneae > Tetragnathidae > Tetragnatha > Tetragnatha montana. Next base: position 55,648,008 of record OY796676.1, on the reverse strand, counting down.
ATTTTAAATTTAGAAAAAAATAAATGAAAAAATGTACCTTTTTAATAAATTTAATATGAGGTGTTTCGTATGCAAAAAGAAATGTAATGAATTTTTTAAAAACTTTTTTCAACAGTTAAGATAATTTGGATTATACAGAGTTAAATTAAATAGTGCCCATTTGAAAACGTTGTGTTTTATTTACCCACAGAGAGGGGGTGTTACTATACTCGACAGCAACGTTTCTTGAACCCAATACGTCACAAATGCGGAAGGAGAAATCGGTAAACACAAGGCCTGTTGGGTTGCTAGGAGTAGTTTCGGTACGCAAATTGTGATTGAAAGCACTATATATCTAGTATAGACAGCAACTTAAGTTGACCCTATGACGTCACTAACATTCAAAGTAGTTCCCATCGCGGTGTTTGAATTTTGAGTGAGATGAAGAACGTCAATTTATGATTATTTTGTTAAACCCAGAAATATCATGTAATTCTGGAACATTACACGATCTGTCTAAGGCTCAATTGCATTTCATGAACTGCCTAAACATTTTACCCACTTACACGACCATTACACGATCTGGCTGCAGTTCATGAAAGTTCACGAAATGTCTAATTTTACGATCTGTCTAGGACAAAATATTTATATATATAGGGCTTTTTAATCACGATTTGCGTACCGAAACTCCTCCTAGCAACCCAACAGGCTTTGTGTTTATCCATTTTCTCCTTCTGCGTAGTGACGTACTGGGTTCAAGAAACGTTGCTGTCGAGTATTACCCACTACACTGTTATTATGATTGGTTCAAATAAGCCTCTCTCTCGTTCAATCTAAAAATGGTCTCACCTTTTAGCTTGGACTTGCTCCCTGACTTCCTCCCCTTGCTCTTCGGCATGAGCATGGAGAGCAGAGGGGGCAGCTTGGAGGACTCGGGGGTGGACCTGCTGCTGTCTTCGAACATCTCCTCGGGGTCGGAAGGGGTGTGGTGAGGAGGGGACTTCGAGGACCTGTCCACAGGCCTTGGAATGCCGCTGCTGCCCCACGAGTTCCGCCGCTGCCGCCGGAGACCCCCGACAGGTTGCTTCTCCTCGCACTCGTCCTGGTTCTCCGTGATGTCGCCCAGGCTGCGATTAGAGAAGGTGGATTTGAATTGAATCGTCAGTTAGAAGAAGGGAATAAGCCCAAAAAATGGCAAATTGACTTTTTGTGCTCAAAAAATCTGCAAGCTTCGCTCTACACATGACTGCAAAGAGGAAAAATAACTACCCCCTATCGGCAGATATAGCCCCTTGAATTTGCGAAATCGATGTCCATTCATTGTATTTTTGATTAAATTTGAAATTTAACTTAATTTGTCTTTCTTTTCTTATTCTTTGGCCTGTAAACTTAGCCAAAATAAAATTTTATTTGAATTTAAAAGCGTTTTTTTTCTCTTTTTTAACCAATGCATGTTTGACTCCATTGATATTCACTTACTCCATTGATAGCCCCTTAATGACGCAGTTTCATGATAATTTTTAATTTTATTCGTCTTAGTCTTTCTATCTTTCACTTTTATACTGTGAACCAAGCAGAAATGTAATTTAACTGTCATTTTAAGTTATTTTTAAGATTTTTGTTCAGCTGAAATTTCATAAGGTTGAAGAAGGGAATAAGTCCATCCTTTTTTTTTTAACTGTAAAACATTTTTAAATACACTTATAATTTTTCCGATGATTGTTCTGTATTCTTAACAGTGTCATGAATTTCCTGTAAAAATTTGGTGGCTATAGGATAAAAATTCCATTACTTATAAAGTTTTTTTCGATTTTTTTCAAAACTTCGTTTTTGGACTTATTCCCTTCTTGTAACTGACGATTCAATTTAAAGCTTACAATCTCTGTCCATTTACTGTAATTTTGGTATACAGGGTGTTTTAAAGGTATTTTCCAAACTTTAAGAAGGTATTATAGACCTATCCAAAGACAAGTCAGAATAACGGGGTCGCAAACCTACTCCTTACAGACGATAGAGCTCGGAGTCCGAGCTCTATCATCTAAGGTGGGGACTAAGGTAATGGACAAAAGCACAGAGTACTAGAACAGAGAGTCCACGGCCATAGGCGATAATGGAAATCGAAAAAGCATGGAATATTCATTAAGATTAGAGGCTATTTTGGCTCTGGGATCTCGTCACGTCACGAGAGGCGGAGAGAAAAGCTTGATCCTTCGAAAGGACAGCTTGAATGAACACGTCACAGATAATCACAGCTTTGACCACCAAAATGTACTGCCTACCTTTCTGTCAATCATTGAATTTCCCATGTTGCCTTATACAGAAATTCGAAAAAAGCCTTGTGGGCCCTCTGTTAGGATTCATTTTTCTCTGTGGACAAAAGGTGACAGAAACAGTAAAAGATGGGTTGTCGTGAGCAAACGGTAGGGAGAAATAAAGTTCCAGTGTCAATTATTGGGGTTGCCTTAGCAATTCACAGAACCTACTTTATAGTCTCCAGGCTCCAGATATGGCGGCTCTCATTGTCAACACTTTTGGCTGTGTATATTTACTTAACATGGAAACAACAACAACCTTAGCAATTATTATTATTTTTGAGCACAAAAAGTCAATTTACCATCTTTTTTGGACTTATTCCCTTATTCAAACTGACGATTCAATTCTTCTATAGCTCTTTTGTTACAATAATATTAATTATTATGGCACACTGAGCAAAAACTTACCTTTTTCCTACTTTTCTTTTCGCCGGAGTTAGTTGCTGTGTCTGTCTATTGATTGCGTTTTTTCCGTTGACAGTGATGGAATTGTTGTTCAGGTTATTCATGTGTTCTGCCTGAAATAAAAAACAGGATACAGCAACCAAAAGTAGCTTTACAAAGTCACCATCTTCTTACTATTAATTGAAATATTTTCTAATGACTGTAATCAATTCAGTTAACTTCCGATTATTGAATGTACTATTTATAGGTGGGAGAGTATTAAATATTCAAAAGCATACTTTTGAAGCAGCAAACACTACTCTGTAATTGCTATTACTACTACTTGGATATCTTTAGTAATGATATAAATTATACGAAAAATTTTCTTCCAGTAAATACCATATATTTATTTAAACTATTGAAATAATATTTTGTTATAATTTAAAGAGCAGCTGTATAAAGTATTATTCTTTGAAATATCTTTTGACATTCTTTGAAAAATCGACGGCTAATTAAAGAAAGAAGTGATATAGATAACTGAATCATTCGCGCTTCTATTGCAAAATAGGACTGTCAATATTCCTAAATATGCATGGCAACGCAAAACATTCTTACAGGAAAAGTTACAACTAGAAACTTTATCCTGACATTCTCCCCCAAATTTATATTATAGAAATTTCAAAGAAATCCCCAGTATCCTTTAACAATTTTTATCAAATGGACTATATTATTCCTTTCAACATTATTTCTGAAGACCTTACCTCTCTTTCCACATCTATGATGGATCTCCAAGCTCCATTGTTCCATGCGTTGGAGTCCATCAAAGAGTCGGAAGAACCCAGAACCGCCCTTGCTGCAGTTATGCTGTCCGGTCTTCGGTTCTGTCTGGCTGACCTCGTCCTAGCAAAATCACGAAAGTAAAGTTTCTAAATAATACTTTTTAAAGTACTAGTATTACTGTATTTTGGAATTGAAGAATAGCCCACCTTTCTTTCTGTAACCTCTCGTTTTCCTTATTCACTCTCTCAAGCTCGCGAGTTATCAAATCGTTTGTGAACCTCAACTCGGCATTTTCTTCCCTGCAAACAAAGTAGATATCAACAAGACAGAATTCTTAGAATAGTTGTATCGAATATTGGGAATAATACCATGTGCTACTAAGAAGAGTTATTTTATGGGAATTATTAATTTTTATCAGCAAATGATTTTACCGTAAAGATTCGTTATCATTAATGAACTGCTGTAACATTGCTTTTATTTCGTCTGGTTTCATATCTGAAAAAAAAAAGAAAACGAAAAGGAAAAATCAGGAAAAATGTTTCAGGAAAAATCTTAAATCACAACTATCGCATTAAACATGTTAATACAGTAAAATGCTAGATTTTTTTCACCTTAAAATTTTGCTATTTTTATATTATTTTTCCCCATATCAATATGAACTGCAATAGTGGCTTCGTGAAGCTTCTTTTACTAATTAATTTTAGGGTAAAAATATGTTTCAAATTTTCACTACGTATAATTGTTTTAGCTACAAATATTTTTAGGCAGAAAAGAGTAGGAAAATTATTTAACAAGAAAATAATGAGGACAGATAGTGTGTTTTGTGATTTTCTGAGAAACGACTCTTATACTACACTATTTTAATAAAGATTTTCCTTACCATCCATAGCTATGTTTCCTGTTCTCACTGGCGCAGTACCTTTATTGTTTGTAATTAATCCATTATCTAAATGCAGCTGTGAGAAAATGAACGCTTTTAACCGATAGTGATTAAAAAAAAAATTCTAGTGCATAATAATTACATAATATTCATACTCTTGTTATAACGATGGATAACTGACCTGTTGTCTAAGGAAGCTGTTTTCCATACGCAACACTCTGACTTCCCTCTTTAAACTGATAATTAGCTGTTCCCTGGGATCCTAAAATAAATGAAAGAACGACTTCATATCGAAAGTAAAAAGTAACACTGAATTTACAGAGAATAACAGGGTTAGCCTCGTAGTCTCATCAAAGATAAAAACTTACTGATAAATTTCAAGACAGGTTTAACCCAATCTTACCATTCGAACCATTGGCTTCGTCTTTATTTTCTTCGCTCTCGAAGCATACCGGAGTGTGTTAAGGGTCTCTGATACATTACCTCGACTTGGTGACACGCAAGCGATCTGGAAAAACACAGGGCATAGGATTTTTGAAATGTTTAATTTAGAAGAAATGTAACCAAATCTTGTATGTTTTAAGAATTAAAATAATAATTTAAAAATTCGTTCAAAAAAGCTGTTTATAAATTTGTGAGCGGCATTAAATTTTCTATCCCACTTCTTAACCCGTTTTAAATAGGCAGAACGAAGCTATACCGGTTCACTTATCCAGTTTATTTCCTGCGTTGTAATATATATTTGATATTAAAATAACTGAGCAAATAAAATAATTATAACTTCAAATTTTAACTTCAATACTTTACCTTTTAAAATTAATAAACAGGTTTAAATTACTAATACTGGATTCATTTAAGAATTAAATGTATGGCACAAATAAGTAAACATACCTTAAAAATAATAGAATAACAAACATATATTATTTTACTGAACTTACCATCAGAGCAAGCCCACTGCCTCCTAAGCTATCTGCTAGAAGTTTTGTCAGTGTGCTATCCCGGTATGGTATATGGCCACTTCTTTTCCTAGGGTCAGCCAAGGCAGATATACAGTTTCCTAAAACGAAAATAATAATAAAAAATGACCATGTAAATCATTATCAATCAAAATATTAATACTTGTTATAATTAACTAGCATTATAAATTAATTAATTGTAAACCATAATTAAATTTTGTTTTTCAATATAAAATATTATCCGATTATTAAGTGAATCAAAGTCACTCTTTTCACTGAAATCCTGATTAAACATTTTGTAAAAAGGTTTTCAATCCCTTCTCAAATCTAAGGTAACATAAATTCATTTTTAAAAATCAATAAGAACACATAAAAACGTTTAGAATAATACTTATTCACAAGTTGAAGTTTAAAAACACTTATATGACACACCGCCGTATCGACCAGCACGGGTTTCCTTCGAGTTAACTCTCAGCGAGAGGAGACCCTCTGATTCAGGCTAAAACGTTATCGACCAACCAAAACTCGAGAGGTAACCTCCCGAAAAAGGGTTGAAATCTAACCCCCCAACTTTGGCGGGTTAACCCAGTTAACCCTGGGTTTCCTCGAGTTTATTTACATTTGAGCGCCATCTTTTCTCGCTAACATGGATGTGGGATATGGATTTATTTCTATAAGACAAAATAGTAATTATTTTTACTTTCTAAAACGATGTGATTTGATAAAAGTACTATTGAAGCTGTGGTGGTAGAAATAGAAGCAGATCTTGAATCTAAAACTAGTCGAAACAATGCAATATCTCCGCTCATGAAGACTGCCATTTGACGGCCATCCGATTTTTTTGCATTCATAAATCAACAGCTTAGTATTGGTTAAATTAGCCGGAATTAGATATCATTAGCTTCTGTCATTCAGTAAGTCTTGGTTCATAACATGCAAATCATTAAAAATTCATTTGTATTATTAATGTGTTCGGGAGTGTTCTGATTACTTGAGCTCTGAAACATATTTTGTTCATTTCAGAAGCAGAAAGTTTTATACTAAATTCGTGTTTCCATCTGTTCTGGGTGCTCTTGATTGCACATTAATAAAATCTAAATTTTCAGCAGAAATATTGCATTGTTTGTATCAGTTCTAGATAGTAGATCTGTTTAATTTCTTCCACCACAGCTTCAATAGTGTTTTTATCATATCTGAATTGTTTTTAAAAGTATAAATAATCCAAATCATCAAAATAAAGTTCTTTAATTTATATAGAATATCCAGTCTCCTCTCAATCTTTTGAAAGAATTCTATATCTTTCCATATTCTTATTTTGTTTTTAATAAAGTTATTATTCATAAAGTTATTTTCATATGATTTTGCTTGTATGAATTTATAGAGAAATTCCTATAATTTTGATTTGAAATAATTAAATAAACTACTATGGGTAGTTTACTAGAAATAAAAAACTATAAACTGTAGCAGTTAAGAAATGTGAAATGATTGTAAAAATTTCCCCCAGAACTAATTAAGTTGAAAATAATTATTCCCCTTTCATTTCTCTAGCTTTCAATTATTTTGCTTAGTTTTTTATTTATTTCATCATCTTGAACTGTGTAAATATAAACTTTTTAGCATTCTAACCACCCCTAGTACTGGCTTATCAGAGTTCTTAATTAGAGATGTATTAACTTCATCACACAACTAAAAAAAAAATAAAAAAAAAACATGAAAACTTTATAACTTTAAGAAAATATTTTTAAGTCATCCAATTTCTCATTCTATCAAAGATAACAAGAATGATATGCTAAAATTTCCCCCATATAGGGTATGGCTGTATATTGAAATTTATGCAGTCTTTATCTCATTATTACCCTTCATTATATGGTTACCATTAAAATGTTCCAATGAATTCTTCTTATATAACTATATTTTTTATTGTGTAATTTTCCCCATTTAAAATTGTATTGTCAAATTTTTCAGTAATCATCAAGCTGCTTTATGCATAAAATATTAGTTTATTTTTATTTTAGTTTAAGTATTTATATTAAAACAAAGATGTACAAAGCATAGGAAAATAATTATTTTAGTCAAGGAGAAATTTTAAAATCCTATTTAGGCAATAGTAATAATTTTTCTTCAGAAAACAGTTTATATGAGTTCTATTAGAAGTAAAATGTTCACAAATTTCTAGTAGTAGTACATTTCTGGTAGGTAGCCGTATTTTGTTATCGCTTGTTTGAGGGCATGGTGAGTTATATTTTTTAATCTAATAAAATCCGTCTTCATAACATGGCAAAATACTTATTTTAGGTTATTTTTCTTGAAATAGAAAGCTTAAAATATTTAAAAAACAGTTTACACTGGACACAATTAAGAATTCATTAAAAGGTCATAAGTGGTTTAAGTTAGAATAATAATTTATCACAATTAAATAGACGGGCAAAAGTACGAACCATGTACTTCTATACCTCTGATCATTAATTTTAACAACTAACTATAAAAAACGGCTGCTGATATAAAGAAAACAAAAATTTACACTTCAAAAACAATATTAGCTTTTCAGAATATTATTGAAACCTTATTTTGATGTTCCACAAAGAAAAGAAACAAGTTGTATGTACTTAACTTTATTTAAAACAATATATATTTAAAATTTAGAACTAATAAATTTATTTGACTTTAGCTCATAACTAATTTTTTGGATAGAAATCACTGTAAAATTAGTTCTATATTTACCAAATCATAATTCAATAAAGAATTAGGGGAGAATGGAGCATCTTGGGACAGTCACCTATTCTGGGCTTAATTTTAAATATCTTAGTCATAAAAAAGAAATTAAATTGCTAAATGGTACTTTGTGTTCCTATGAGTATAAAAAAAATTATGATAAATCATTAAACAAAAATTGGAACTCACAAATAGAATATTACCCTTAATCATTTTACTTCCAAAAGCATTCAAATAGTTAAACCATCCATTTTAACATTAGCAAGATATTCAGTCGAAAAAATTAGTGATTGTAGATTTCAAAATGACAAGAAGAAAAAGCTGAGAAAAAAATCATGTCCAAATAAACAAATAAAAAATTACTTAAGAGCATTCTTAGCCAAAAGTTCATAATAAGCTCGTTTGGCTATTTGAACCTTCGCTTTTTCACTCGCAGCATTTGCTTTTTCCTTCTTAGCTTTCATTTGGGCCTCATGAACCTTTATGACAGCCCAGAACTAAGAACCCAGGTGATAGTTTTTTTTATTGAGAATTCTTGTTCTAAACTTTTACCAAAAAATATTTTTAGAGTGGGAGTTCTTGGACTAATTGGGCATCAATTTGAAAACTTCAGAATAACATTTTGAAGCCGTTTTAACAGATTCAAAAAATATAAACTAGATGATAGTTATTAAAACTTACGGTTTATAAACCAAAGTAACAAGAAAAATGTCAAAATTAAAATTTATAATTAGTTTTCAAAAATATGGTGAAAAAAAGACAAAGTTAATTCACATTCTCTTATTATTTATTGTAAGAACGAACAGTTATTTATCGTAAATTATACTTAATGAAGCCTATATCAAAAGAAAAAAAAATATTGATTGTGTATTTTATTATTTGGTCACATGTGTTCTCCGGCTTGTGTGCTTAATCTCAAGGATCCGCTATATCACAAACAGGGAATATTTCTTCTCATCAGACATTTTAAGGTTATATGTTCACAGGTGAAGGAAGATGAGCTTGCGTTTTGGATTTGGGATTGATCACATATATATTCTCCAGAAAAAACAGAAATTTTACTGGCTTCAGAGAGAGAAAATACACCCAGTGCAAGGATTTCGCGCGTTTTTTTTGAAGCAAAGATTGAAATTGTAAACATATTTATTTACATCATGAGATTCATATGCCCAATCAGAGACGGGCTTAAATAACCTCGCTCCCAGGTTCTCTCACTCCGAGAGATAACCCACGGGTAAGGAAACCCTTAGCTGGTCGATAACGCTTGAAAGTGAACCCGAGGGTTTCCTTCAAACCCTAGTTTCCTTACCCGAGGGTTAACCCTGGGTTTCCTCGTTTTGGTCGATACGGCTGACAATAATGCGAACTGTAGCTATTACTTTAAATTATTTTTCAAACCTGTTTTATATACATGATAATAATAATAATTAATACTTTTTTAATTTTATTCAAACTAACCTTAAAAACTTCTAATTTAGGATAAAAAAGAAAGAAAAAAAAATTAGCGGTCTTTTTATGCAAAGTTTAAAACCCAGTGTTTGTTTTGTTCGACTTTAAAATGTTCCATATTTTTATCAGATTGCCTAGTTATATTTAAATCTATAAAATAAACAAATAAGTTAAATTTTAAGTAGAAAAACGCCACCTCAATGAAATTTCCATGTAGAATACTCTCAAGGTTAATGAAATTCATTCACAAATCATTCACCTAATAGCATGATAAAATGTTTCTTTGCGGTTATTTTTTATAGTTTCAGGAAGTTTTTCGACTTAATGAGAAACAAATGATTGGAGTTTTATCTGAATTATTCCGCTTTTAGTTTTATTGACTGGTAGTTAGGACCGTATACGTTAGTTACTATAGTTACAGTATTCGTACCTGGAAAAATAATTTGAAAGTCTCATCAGGGTTATAGGGTATTGCAGCAAAAGAGAAAGAATAGTTTGATGATTTTATGCCTTGATAAAAAGAAAAGTTTGAATACAATTTGGAGTAAAAAAATGTTTTCTTTTTCGTCATTTTTTATAAAATGATGATTTGTAAACTTTCCTGCAAGATTAATATGATCCCTGTAAAACCCGTTTTTCCTTTAGAGTAGTTTTGAAGCTGAAAAACCAACTTGTACCAATGCACTGTAAAACTAGGTTTTCCTTTAGGGTAGTTAGTGAGCAACAAAAACAACTTAACAGATACGAGTAATAAAAACATGTATTCTTTAAACAAAACTTACAAAAAGAAGGATTGGTAATATACGTGAAAGAGTTGAATTAAATTTTCATATGAAATAATTTTTTATTTTTTTTATTTAATTTTCATAGCTTATTTAGTACATTATCCAAATCAAAAATCTATAGTTATGATAAAACACGGGCGATAAAAAAAAATTATAGATGTATTCAATTCAGTTGTTTTTATCGTTTACTTTTTCAGTTACATTTTATTTTAGTGTGTTCCAGCATTTCAGCTTTTTAAAGCATTGGATTTTAATTTTTTTACAAAACATTTACTTTTGGCACTGACCAGAATAACCTGAATCTTAAAGCAAGAGCAGAAGGAAGAAAACTAATGACTTAAGTTAAAAAAAAGTTTAAATATCATCAGTTAATGGCGCTGAAAGTAGTAGTTTTTTGCTAAACGGTAGTCTTTTATGCAATTCTCAAAATACCCAATAGATGGCACTATTTAGAAATGCAGAACAATCCATCTTATATCAATGTGAAACTACAACTTAACACTGAAATTCGGGGGACGGGATGGCCTGTTCGGTTTGCTCCTCTGCCTTTCACGCCAGCAGTCTGCGCACTGCTCCGTCGTGACCCTATTGGAAAAAGTTCACAAAACCAGTATCAAAATGATACTAGAACCAGTATAAATCATACTGGAACTAGTATCCATACTGGAAAAACATACAGGAAATTTTAAAACCAGTATGATACCATACTGGAAACTTTAAAACAAGTATGAAACAATACTGGAAATTTCGATACTGGTTTTAATGGATACTGGGAACTTCAATACCAGTATGAATCAATACTGGAAATTTCGATACTAGTTTTAATGAATACTGGGAATTTCAATACAAGTATGAATCAATACTGGAAATTTCGATACTGGTTTTAATGAATACTGGGAATTTCAATACCATTATGAACAACACTGGGAATTTCGATACTGGTTTTAATGAATACTGGGAATTTCAATACCAGTATGAACAACACTGGAAATTTTGAAACAGGTATGAAACTATACTGGGGAACGTTGATACCAGTTTTAATGAATACTTTAAATTTTTATACTAGTATAGAATGTACAAGAATTTTTATTACCAATTTTAAATCATACTGAAAATTTAAATACCAGTATAGAATTAGTTGATTTTTTTTTTATTCCAACCTTTATTTTTTTAAGTTATACGACGACTTAAAAATATTTGAAATTTTCTCGAAAAATAACTCGATCGTCACGTCGTCAAGTGCGACGTCATGTGCGAATGCTCTATAGTTTTCTTGACTTAGCTCATCATATCTCATTAATGTTTTAAATTTACAGTGAAAAAAAAATCTCATCCAGTAAAACTATCTAAAACATTTTAAAATTACAATTTTATTTGCAACTGAAACAAAAAAAATATATGGTGTTTCAGCATAGATTTAATTAAAAAAATTATTCATTAAGGGTAAGCAGTTGGGGTAAAAGTGAAATTCTGGTGCCAATTAACATTTTATAACTTACTTGAAAAACTGCAAAATATTTTTCTTAAGGGGTCGTGTGCAAAATTATACTGTCACATTTTAAAGACCCCATTAGAAAAAATATTTTTCTCAGTTTTTTACAAATAAGTTTAAAATGACTATTTACAGTGGAATTTTGTTTAGACCCTCAGCAATTAACCATTTTTAATTAATTTTTATAACTTCTGTCCTTGCTCTAGCCCTTCAGAAGTACTGTATTTTTGCAAACCTCAATTTAATATGCGATCCAGAGTTGTTTCAGGTGTATCCAACCTCCCCCATCTATCCAGAAACTCCCTGTATAAATAAATTATTTTGACATTCACATCTGTAGGTAGAGTGTGTTTGTGTGTTTTCGTTTTCATATGAAAACTCTGAAATGAGAACAACATCATACCCAGATAGCATGAAACTTTACGGTTAACCTTTTCTGAAAATCTTAGCGCGATGCTAAAAAAATGCTGTTCCTAACAACAATAGCAGAAACGAAAATCCTCTTCATAAGGATTTGCATAGCAACGCTGGCAGCCGGTTCACGCATTCTAGTGAGTATACAGGTATACAGTATTCCTCCGCGAGACCCAATGTTTTGTTATTGTGTTTGTAATTTGTTTATATTTTTTGGCGGCAACCCGAGTTAACGGGTTGCTGCCTTTTTTTTTAATGCAGTGTTCAAATAAGTAGTATTTAACTTTTTATTCTCTCATTTATAACCTTGATTCTAGATGATTCCTTGATACTTGTTTCTAAAGTTTTTTATGGCATAAAACTCGCCGGTTTGGTTTAGTTAGTTTTGGTTTGGTTAGGTGCAATCAGTGCTTTGGGTGCAATGTTAGTTTCGCTATCTTTATTTTCAGCAAGAAAGAACGTTTCAACCGACATTTTAGCCGAAATTCCTTTCCCTTTTTATTCTAAAGTTTCTTTCTGTTTCAGCTCTACATCATCGCGATGGCGAAAGTTGGAATGAAGTGAATACTAAGGTATGTTTCATTGCTATTTAGTGTTTTAGTATTTGAAATTGAAATTAATATTAGTTACGGTTCAATTCCGTTAGAGTCCCCGCTAAATATCGCCCGGTTCATTTAGACCACGAAAAGTAGAAATACTCGTAAATAATTTCAAACTCCTGAATTAAAATGTTTAATTAGATCAATATAACTATTCGATTTATTAATAAAAGTCAGAAAAATTTATTGATATTTGGATATATTTGGATATTGGCAATATTAAGCGGGGACTCTTAACGGAATTGTACCTTAGTTACGTAATAGTGCATATATATTACTGTAGTTGTGTTAATGTCCTATATGTTTATCTTACAAGTTTTTATACACGTTGTAAACAAACTATAAACGCAAATCACATTTGCCAAAACGTAATGTAAAAATATATACTTTAATAATTTTAAGCTTGGATTTAATTTTTTGTTGCTTGGTTGTGTAGCAGCAGACTTTTTTCCTCTGAGTCACAGGACAGCAGGATCAGGAATTTAATCTGAGGTGTTGTGTTTGATCTCTTAACTGGGTCACTAATACAAGTAAGCTTTGTAGGCATTATGTGTGCAGGGGTCTGTCCAAGTTTTTTTAAGAGGTACCTATTTTGTGAAAAATGAGTAATAATTTGTGAAAATGTTCTGCAAATTGTGAAAATTTAAGTATAAAATCATTTGTACATTGTCTTAAAACATAAAAATCAAAAGAAAATTTAGTCTGGAATAGCTTAATATTTAATAATTAAGAGAATAATATAGCAAGCTTATTAGAGAACTTTTTTTAAAAAATGTATTTTGTGAAGGTACTTTTTATCCGAAAACTGACTTTGTGAAACTACCTATTTTTATCAAATGATGAATTTGTGAAGGTACTGCAAAAAGGTGGTAAAATTGCTCAGGACATACCACTGGTGTGGTCTTCATGGGCTAGTGAGCTAATGAGCTTTGTGTAATCTTTTCTTAATTCAATGTCAGGAATAAATTTTAGAGCGTGGATATTTCACCGTCCCCTGGTAAAATAGTATTTCATCGACCATTCTGACGCATCTGTTGTAATCATAGATCCTTGTATCAGATGCATTCAAACAAAACTAATTAAAAAATCTTTAATTTGATAAAACTGACAAGAATTATGAGCTCTATGCATTTTATTAAAATTATATAATTATTTGTTTGAAGTATAAATAACATAGTTGATAAAAAGCATCGATAGCCAACCTGGATTAGAATCGGGGAAGGTACTTACGTATTATCCCGTCGACCATTCAACGGCCGTCTAATTCAGCGGCACGGTAATAGTAAAGTCAATGGGATCTGATTACATTTTCGGATTCAGCGTCACGGTTGACGGTATAATACGTAAGTACCCGGGGAACAAACAGGTTATGAGGTGAACACTGTACTGCCTAGGCCATCAAGGCTGTTGCAATGATTGATCAGTATCAAAATTTAAATGTATATGGTATGTTGGCAAGTCAGAGTGGTCAGTAAAATAATATATTTCCGAGGATCAGTGAAATATACGTGGCATTTCACGGTAATTGTAGGATCCATAACATTTCATTTTGTCTTTTAAAGTTGTATACATTTCAAATCTTTTAAAATTTTCTGTTCTCATACTAACATAGCTTGTAAACATTAGATTAATACAGAAAAACTATAAAAACTTGAAATTTATACAACTTTAAAACACAAAATGAAATGTTACAGACTACAATTACCATGAAATGCCCCATACACTTGGTAAATTTTAACATCCCTTTGATTGAAGTAAATCAAAGTCAACAAATGGTGAGGTGTTTCATTTGCCATATATTGTTTACTTCTTGTTTTGGAAATCATAATAAGGAAGTTTTTGGGAACAGATTCAAAACAGGTCCTTCCCAAACTTGGATGAAACAAAAAACTTTCTGCACACAAAATTTTCTCTAAATATTTTCTGTAGATTAAATAAGTGCCTCAAGTCTTTTAAATTGTAATTTAATGCACATTTACAGTAAAATTATTTACCTAGTTACAGTAATAATGTTTCTTAAGCTACAACAATTATCAAAAATCAATTCAGAAACTTAAATTATTATGAAGGATTTTCTGCAAAATTCTAAAATTTTCCGTGTATGGAGTTCATGTGTGCGTCTATATTATACAAGTGTGGTTCTTCCCTGTAGACAGCAACCATCAACTTTGTGACCTCTCTAGATACAGCCCCCATTCGACTGCTCTCCAAGATCTTTAGACAATCTCCTTATTCGCCGTGAATACTGTTTCAAATCTGTTCCAGTTTGTTGCGTTATTAGAGTATTTAGCGATTTATATTGCATCCCGTGTTCTTTTAATAGTAAGTTATTAGTTTAATATCGTGATTCCCCCCGTGCTCTTTATTTGCTACATCGAAATTAAAACTTTCTGTTTCTATTCATTGGTGGAACCAAAAATCTGAACATAGGTACAGTAGCATCAAGCCTTAACACATTTTTTTTTCAGGTAGCAAGACCATCTGCTGGTGCTGCAGTTTTGCCGTCCTGATGCATCTTTCTGTATATACCTAGCCACCCCTTAGTCTCGCCCCTGCCTCCACCCAATCCCATTGTATGTTTCATTACTCATTATTACTCATTTGATACGGCACAGCTGGGATAAGTCCTCCATTTGGCGACTCGCGTGGGGTCGCCAAGTTGGCTGTATATCACAATTAATTATAGTGTATAGTTGGCAATCGCGACATGATCGCCAAATGGAGGACTTTTATCCCAGCTGATCCTTTGATACTGTCATTGGTATACAGAGTAGCATTGAGTCTTAACAGGAGTCCTTTTTCAGGCAGAAAAACTATTCACATTGTCGCGACCTAGCCATAAAGTTTGAAGGCTGCCTTAACATAATAATGTTTCTTGTATGGTATTATAAACTGATATATTATAGCACCATTCACATGAGCCACTTTTTCCGGGTAAAAGGTTAAAAAGAAGTTCTACTCAGTTGTGAAATCAGCATGTGACCTCATTTAATCCAAAACATTGGTTTTAAGGGTTTTAAACATTAGTTTAGGATTCAAATCCATTGTTGGCCTGTACTTTAAAGTAAGGCCGAAACAGATGCGACGTCATTCAATCCTAAACAATTGCAAAGTCTGATTTTCTCTCTCACTCGGATCGTCTATTTTTATTATAAAATATTGAATAAACTAAATTTTTTGGAAATTCTCCATGTCAATTTTTGAATTTAGATTTATTTCTTTAACTGGAAAAATGCCTTTTTTCTGTTTTCAAAAAATGCTGGTATTCCTCATTGTACAGATCGACCACGAAATTGAGTCGCTTGGGCAACCCCCCGAAAACCAGAATCTCTTCTTTTTTTAGCTACCCCGAAGCGGCGAGCTCTCCCCGGGTCAAGAAAGGTCAAGCGACTAAACTTCGTTGTTGAACTGTAGTCAATGAGTCAATCAGTCTCAATTATGTGGGTTTTTTTTATTTTTTTACCATGATGGCTTGAAAAATCTTGTTTCTGTTCTTAACCCTAGCTGTTAGCACATTCTCAACTAAAAGAAAAGTTGTGGTATTTGTAAACAATGCTTTTTTCAATCTTGTATTTTCTTACAAGCGGATTCATCACAAAATCATGTATCTATTGGCCCTTTTTTTAGTTTTTAACGGGAAACCAAGCTCTTGGAGTTTCCTCATAAATTGGTGCAAAATAACTTGGGGAGAGTATTTGACTCATTTTTAATGCTTTGTTTCGTTTAGATGGATTGCGTTTCTTTTTGAAGAATTGTCAGGGGAAGGAGGAGGTCATTGCTCTATCTTCCACAGTGGTTAAACAAACAGGAGAAAAAGCTATTTAATTTTGAACTGCATAGGAAGTAATGTATTTTAGAGGCAGTTTTTTGATTTTTTCTTTGGCACAAATTATTAATAACTTTCAAATCATAATTGAATACATTGTTCTTCAATTTATATTAATTAAAGTGAAGCTAAACTTTTTTCAGCAAAAAATATTTTCTTTGAAGCAGAAATGAAATTATGATACATACGTACATAAAATTCTTGGAGTGATGTTATCTAGTAGTAATTATTAGCAAATATTCTCTGGATAATTGAGATTTAATTAAAAGTGCTCTTAATTAGTAATACTTTGGTTTAGTCTTGTAATCACTTTTAATAAATAGTAATTTTTCAGTTTAAATTTGAAAGTATTGGATATACTATATCAAAAACTTGATATATATAAAAAAAAATATCCGATATTTTGATATTTATATAAATATCACAATATTTGCCAACCCTGTTTTTTATTCAAGTGTAGTAAAAATTGCTATTGATTTCTTAATGTGCATTGTTCATAAGCGAGAAAAATCTTGCAGTATTGAATTTTTTCTGACATGTTCGATATATTTGAAGTAAGTGATTTTTCAAACTGTTGCTTTGAACCCTGTTTTGCTGATAATTATGATTATTTTAGTATTTTTTTGTTTGTAAACACCTGTGTTTCTCTTACATAAACATAATTTTGTTGACTGTATTCTTGTATTGTACTGTGTGATATGTATTCCAACACAAACAATGAACACAAATTCTCACAATGAAACCAGTGTCACACTAGAAGCAGTATTTTATACTTGGTCTGGTATACCAGATCATGCTGGATTTAGTAGTGAGTCATCTGGTTTATAAAACACCTATTCTTGTGTGACACTGGATCATATACTAAACCAGCCCCAATAAATACTGGAACCAGTTTAATACCAGATCAAAGTGATACTGTTTCCAGTATATATTGGGTCTATCATCATACCGTATCCAGTATAAACCAGAACCAGCATATATCGGGTTATGGAGTACTGGTTCCTGTATGATATCGGAACCAGATCCATCATCATACCGTATCCAGTATACACCAGAACCAGTATAATACCGGCTTATGGAACACTGGAACTAGTATGATACTAGAACCAGTATAATACCAGCTTATGGAATACCGGAACTAGTATGATACTAGAACCAGTATAATACCGGCTTATGGAACACTGGAACTAGTATGATACTAGAACCAGTATGATACTGGTTCCGATATCATACTAGTTCCGGTGTTCCATAAGCCGGTTTGATTTTTTCCGGTAAGGAAATTTTTTCCAATAGGGGAGTTCGATTCTCACCTCGCCCCTGGGTGTATTTTCATTCTTTGTGCCAGTAAAAATTCTGTTGTGTCTGTCTTACTTGACGAAGGTGTATAAGCGGATCCTTGAGATCAAGCACACATACCGGAAAATATATGTAACCAAAAAACCAAACCAACCAAACCAACCACTGAAATTCGAGCGTCCCGCTTCCAAAAGATTTTGATTTGGAGTCTCTCTCCCCATACTAAGAATTATTTCTGGACCTATTTCAAGCGCCATCAATTGATGATATTTGAACTATTTTTATGTCATTTGTTTCACTCTCTTTCAAAAGTCTTAACGAGAAATTTCAGGTTATTCTGACCACTACTTCTTGTTTTATAGATTTAAAAAAGTTTAACTTTAATTACAATTACTTTATTTTGTGTTTCACTTTTTATCATAAAAATTGGTCTTAATTTCTGGACAACCCTCATAATTTAAGGCTGAGTGGTCCAAGGAATTTTAAGCTAGAGTGGAGAAAAAAAAGCAAAATTATATTTTCGATTTTGTAAAGTAGCAAAAGGTTGTCTATTAGTATAACAAAATCACACATGCAAAAATTTGTTAATTTTAAAAATTCCTTCAGGACTTTTAGGACAAGGACTTTCGTATATTCATTGCTTTAAAAAAACTTTTTAAAATTTCTTCTTTGGATAGGTATTTAAATTGTCCTTTTGTCAAAATTTTCTTTCATTTGGATTTCACCTTCAGGTGGCAAATATACAATTTATGGTAGGAACCTATTTTAGAAGCAATGCAAAAACTCTTCACAGAAAAATTCCTAGCGTGAAATACGACGAGTTTTACTTTCGAAAAATATAACGTCATATCCAATAAAAACTTAATTATTTCACTCCATTGTGCGCGCTTGCAGTCGCAATGAATATTTTAAACATTTTTTTTTTATTTATTTATAATTTATTTATTATCAGTCAAAACAAACAGAACAAGAAAAATATCCATATCACCTGGGATCGCAACGATCCATGTAGGTGAACAAAACATGCATAGAATAAATTACAAAAACTAAAACGTGAAGAAGTTATAAACTAAAGTGAACAATACATAAAAATAAAAAAGGAACAGTATAAATATAGATGTATAAACAGGGGTGGCAAACAGTGTGTCTTAAATTACGGGTTTAATATCTGTCATAAGGGGGTGGTGCATAAAAAATGAAGATATTTGATATTATACAATAATACAAAATTTAAGCAAGAAAAATTTCAATATTTTTTATAGAAAACAAAAACTTTTTTAATTTCTTTTTAAATACATGTTTGGATGAACTATTTTGTATTTCTAAAGGTAGTAAATTAACTTAGGTAGTAGGTAAAGGTAGTAATTTAACTTAGGAGCTAAATAAAAGAAATGTTTACAAAAAACAGTTTTTTCAGGTTTAGGTATATCATATACAGTGGAAGCTCTTATAGCGTAATTAATCCGTACCGAGTTTTTTGTCGTTATAAGAGCAAACTTCGAGTGATACACTCGAGTGTAGAATATCACTCGCTTAAAAGTAATAAACTCGTTAAACTTAACTATCAATTTTGATGCTTTTCGGGAAGGTGGACTCGATTCCCTCAAAGATATATTTTTAGTAGATTAGTTTATAAAGTTTGGAGGAAATCTAGACCCGAAAACGATCACCAACCCTCAATCGTCAAAGGCAAAGGGATGGATTATGGAAATTGCAGTTACCCGTAATACGTTTTTTTAATCAACAAACTGAAACCCTTGGTTGTATATTTTACCATTATATCCAAACAGTAGGATAGTAGATCGTTGGGATTTAGAACACAATTCGAATCACCCAATTGATTTTTCCTCATTTTAAGCAATTATTTATTATTTTATGAATTCTTGATACTTTCAATTTAATGTTATATTACCTTATTTTTTTTAATAAGGTAATTTAAGATCAATATTTTACAAAGTATAAATATTTGCGTTTGCTATTAAATTTTTATTTTGATATTAATTTATTGCGTAGCTTAGCTTCCTTAGAATGGTCGGATGCTTACATAAAACTAAAACGCTAATAAATTTAAAGTCTCAAATTAACAAAGGCATTGGCATAAGGTTTCGTTTTGGGATTGTAGCCGGTTACCCCGGGCGAAAGCAAGCGAGAAGAAGATGCGATGGTTACTTGGTGTTGTTTGTCATACTCTGATATTCGTTTATTGGCTAATTCATGTGTGACGCAAACAAACCGATCCAGAAAAGTATTCGATAAGCTGAATCGATTCGAAGATTAGTCTTTATAAGAGCACTTTTGTGCTCTTATAGAGACTAATTTTTGGGTCTTTATAAGAGAGAATTTTTATAAGAGCAGGTCGTTATAAGAGCTTCCACTGTACTATATTGGGTCTTCGAGGGTTTATTACGTTACGCCTTTTGCATATTTCTGAATTTAAGTATAGTTCTAACAAGTCTCTATAGAGACTTGTTTTTAAAGAAAAAGAGGTAGCGAATAGGTAAGATATTCAATAGTTTGAAGTTGTTGAAGGAAGGTGCTTTTGGTGATATCAATTTTATAAATCTTTCCTGGAGCCTACAAATTCTTTTTAAATTTATCTGATAGTCTCCACCCCATATCGTTAGGCCGTAATTAATTCGTGATTGAACCCAAGAATGGTAAAGTTTTATTAGAAATTGGCTGTTTACTTTCGGCTTTAAATGGTAAAAATTTAGCATAATTAGTCTTAATTTGTCTGCAATATACTTAGTATGTGATTTCCACTTTAAGTTGCAGTCAATATGAAGTCCAAGATATTTTATAGTAGACACTTTATCTATTGATTTACAATTACAATCATTGTAGTTATTACACTGATAAACATGGTACTTTACTGACAGCTGGATTGGAGAAGTTTGTTTTAAATTAAAAATCATATATTTTGTTTTTTCGACGTTTAATCTTAGACAATTATCAAAAAAACCGTTACTAATTTTGACGAGATCTAAATTCATCTTTTGGATCAAATCTTCATAAGAGTCCACAGAATATAAAAGAACTGTATCATCGGCAAAACTTATTATTTTACCTTGTAAACTGAGGCTACATAAATCATTTATAAATATTAAAAACAGCAGGGGACCTAAAGTTGAGCCTTGGAAAACTCCATAATTTATTGGAAGGCATTTACTTAAGGTGTTGTTGATCTTGACAATTTGTATACGGTTTGATAAATAGGACTTTAAAAAGTTATAGAAGTGCCCTCTGATTCCCGCTGAAGTCAGTTTATGTAACAAAATACCGTGATTCACCGAGTCAAATGCTTTCGATGTATCCAAATAAAGAGCAGCAGTTTTTTTATTTATATTTACACTATTATAAATAATGTTTGTAAACTCTAGCAATGCTTTCTCAGTGTTTGATTTGGGTAAGAAGCCATACTGGTTTTCAGAGAAAAAGCTTACATTTTTCAAAAACGAGACTAATCTATCTTTAATTATTTGTTCGAATATTTTCGAAAGCAAAGGCAGGATAGAGATAGGTCTTTAGTTAGAAAAATCATTTCTGTTTCCCTTTTTAAAAATAGGTGTAATTATGGAAGTCTTCAATGACTTGGGGAAAGCACTTTCATTTACTAAACTATTAAATAACCTTCTGAGAATATTTAAATGATAATAGGATAAAATTTTAAGAATTTTCTCATCTATATCATCAGAGCCTGGGCATTTTCTGAGGTTTAGATTACGAATACAATATAAGATTTCTGCATCATCTATTTCTAACCAGACAAAGGAATTTAAATTTGTCACTAAGTGTTTTTTAAAATTTTCGTTTGGATTTGAGATACTATTGTTTATAGAGGAAAAGTATAGGTTTAAGTGTACAAACATATCCACATAACCATGTTTCCGTTTTGCACGAACCTTTTTTGTTTTACGTAAACGGATACGACGTCATACCATATTCTATCTCGATTTTCTCGAAAAATATGGGCCATAGAATCGGGCATTTTTTAAGCACGCAAGGAATCTGGCTTTGCAGAGTTTGGTAGGACTTGTTGAAAAACCATGTATAAAGGTGCCTGAATGAGTTTTCTGAAATTTTACAAGCGTGATATTGTCACTCGTGTGATAGTGATATTTTTCGCTCGTTGAACTCACCGAGCACCAGGAGCGACTTGTTGATGTTGTTGGCCTCCTTGAGCGTCTCTCCGCGGGAGTTGGTCTTCTTGGTCTTCTCGGAGCCCGCGAGGTCCACCAGGAAGAGCCTTCCGTAGCGGCGGATGTAGTGGGTGGGGTCCTCCGAGTCCCGCACCTCCGACGTCAACGTCAGGATTAGCATGGTGTGGCTGCGAGACGAGTGCTCGTTCATGTTGTGCGCTCGAACCTGACGGTTCTTGCGACCTAGAACATGCAAGAAAAAAATTATAATGCTGATTTTTTTTAATTCTATGCTCATACGACAAGCTCTAGACAAATCCATCGACAGGAGGCTACCATAGCCATCTAGAACAAGCAGGCCAGGACACTTCGCCTCGATGAGTCATTCTTTCCGTCTTAAAGGTGGCGAACCTCCAATAAGTGCTTCTCGTGTTTTCCCCGCTCCTCAACCAATCGTTCGATAGCTCACGGACGAAAAAGACGGAAAGAATGACTTATCCTTTTAGCTGTCACGACCTGCTTGTTCTAGATGGCTACCCACATGCTTTTAGTACATCCTCGCTTTTCTGCGACCTTACTTAGAAACAAGTTTCTTACTTGGCCCCTGAAACTTTCTATTAGATCAGTGGTCTCAAAGTGCTCGGTACCGCCTCCCAGGGGCAGAATTCTACGGGGGCGGTGATTAGTTAATAGAAAATAGGGGGGGTCGTTATTAGAGTAAAAGGGGACGTTGACTGCTTTTAAACTGTTGTTTAATGTCATTTAAATGCATAAAAAACTTCCAAAAATCTCGTAAAAGTAGCTTAAATCTCTTTTTAATAAGCTGAAATTCAAAAATTTTCTTGGGGAAAACCCCAAGTCCCCCCTTTACCTATGGTTTTATATAGCAATAATTTAAGTAATTTTTAAGATGAAAACAGGAAATTTTCAGGTGGGGATACCAATATCCTTTGTAGGTAGCAAAGGGGTATACGCGCCGTGAGTATCACACAAAAGGTTTCACTATCTGATGAGAAAACAACGTAAATATGCACAATTAAAATGAAAGGAAAACAGGCACACGGCCGTTTCAGAGATTCCACGATATCCTTCGTCAGTGCCAACATAAAATATAATTCGCGAGAGGAAAACTCGGCTATTGCCTCTTTCGAAAGCCTTTCGAAATTATTGCCTTTCGAAAGCTCCCTATAGACAGCTCGATATTCGACATTACAAAAATATATAACCGATGAATCTATATTTCTTTTTCGTTAGAAGCAATTCCTAATCGATACAATTTCTGTCCCTTGGGGAAAATGTGACGAAAACATTACCGATTTTATATAATGCCCCTTTGAGAATATTGTACTTAATTGGCCCAGAGAGAGAGAAGGAGTGTCTCTAAAATCAAAATTAATGACAATAAATTTTACTCATTCGTAAGTATTTAAAAAATTAAAGGAAAAAAAAAACATAATTTTACCAGGCAGACTAATATTATTTACGTTCACGTTCTCACACAGAAATGCAAGGAATGTGTATCAAGAAAGTAACTTAATGAAAGAAAAATATGAAAAAATAATCTTACCTTCGTCTAAGACGCCTTCCAGGTCTCCTGCGTCCTCACACTCAACGACAAACAGATTCTCGGGATAAAAACCTTTCTCTTTCGTCCAACGCACCGCGAGGGGTTTTGTGGAAGGATTTAGCAAGTCCAAAACCTGCATATACAAATTTCCTTATATGATACTTCAAATTTCTCTCTAACATCTGAGTGTTCATCATTTCTCTATCTCTCCGTTTCGTGAAACAAAAATTTAACATTTGTTCCAATGCTGTCAAAATAATAATTACTTCTTAAGGGAAAGATGTAAATTAAAATGGAAAAATAAATAAGTATATATTTTATAATATTTCCATAAGAAGTTACCTACTATTCACATTTCTCAGATTCTATAGATTTCAATTATTTAAGTTGTGTTTAGTTTCAGGTAAGTAAAACTAATAAAAAAATTTAATTGCAAATAGTAACAATATTTTTCAATATGTTACTATTCAATAGGTTTCAAAATGTATACTCTGATTATTTAATATTTTAAATTTTGTGTTTTCTAAATTTTTATTATTTTATGTATTTTAATTAAACAATCAGAAAATCTTGTTTTGTTTGAATTTTTGTTTTCTTTTTTTTTTAACGTCCTATAAGAAAGACCATTGTTTTTCCTAGAGATTTTTGTATAAAAATTCAATCAAATTTTCCTTTTTCTTACCATACCAAAAATATTACACATAGTATATTTCAGATAACCCAGAAATAATTTTAAACGACTTCAATCTCGGCAAAATTGTGTCTGATTTTAAAACATGAAAAACTATCAAGCATTCGGTGACAAGTATTATTATTGTTCTTTTATCTTTCATGATACAAATTCACAAGTAACATTCAGGAAAAAAAATCTGTGATCCGTTACTTACATGTTCTTTATAAATTTCCATGTATGAAGCTTGTACTATGTATTCTACGTCTTTTCTTTGTTTTATTTGATTAAACAGGTATGCAAAAGCCATATGCACTATACCAGGAGAATGCCGTTCCCCAGGTCGCAGTAAATCATCACTCTGAAACAGAAAAAATTATATTTAAATAACTGAAAACCTCTACAACCAAAACTTTTATGCTTAATATTGTTATGTGTATTTTTCTTGTATTATCCTTGGAATTACAAGTTGACCTAATGAATAAAAACACAGTCTATGGCAGTGTTTTCCGAACTTTTCTGGATTGCCCTCCTGTGCATTTCAAAGTATATCCTCCATTATCCTATACTATTACACCCAAAAACGCAATACTTAAGATAAGTTTGTAAACTTTTAAACTATGCTAGTATCAGCATAACATTAAAATAGATAAGTTAAAAAAAATACGTTTGTGTAACATGTAGAGATAAATATGTATTACATGTTACAGACTATACAATGTGCTTAAAATAATATCAATAAGATTCTAAATATATAAGTAAATGTTTAAAACCTATATGTTTTATTTTTATATTAATAACGATATTCATACTAGTATAGTATCTAGTAAGCCGTATACATACAAACTAAAATCCCACCACTTGACATTTAGAGTCATCATAAAACTTTTACTTTTAAGTTAATATTTAAACATGTTTTAAAAGCTTTATTTGTAATTGTAGAACTTTACACTATGTAAATAACGTATATGAAATATTATACCTGTGGACCGGTTAAAGTGTACGTCTTTCCTGCTCCCGTTTGACCATAAGCCAACACTGTGCAAGCAAACCTAAACAAATATTTAAAATAGTACTTAAATTCTCGCTAAACTCTTATATTAAAACTGATTGCTTTTCAACGCAACATTATATCGTCGGCTTACAGTCGAAAGGCACTAAGTCACTCTTTGCTCAACTACTCCGTACGAGGTTATGCCAAATTTGGCGATCATTTTACCGTTGCCATTCTAGTTATAGTGTATGAAAAAGAAAATATTATTATTAAAATCTTTGATAAATCGAATTATAAAATCTTTTAATCCCTAAAATAACTCAATTACATGATCAAATAATTTCAATTTAATAAATTATTAATCGCAAACCAACATTTACGCTCTTTACTGTATGAATTCTTTCTGTTTTAAAACAAACCAACCATCTATGCTAGGTTACTAGCTTTTCAGTTTGACGAGATTTTAGAGATGCGCCAAGCTTCCACCGCATTCAAAATATCTTCCAAAAGTGACTTAGTGCCTTTCGACTGTAAGCCGACGATATATTCTTTATTTATCTTTAATGCACTTGAATGAATAGTTCTGTAATCAGTGGGGTAGTACAATTAAACGAATGTATTTCATGCAAAAGTGTATCCACAAATGGACATAGTTGTTCTGTGTAGACAGTAGACAATTTACTATCTTCTTATAGTACCTACAAAAAACATGGGGGAAAGGTTTTCTTACCCGTCTAAGGCCATGTCTATGAGCCTTTTGATTCCGCAGTGATCAAAAACCTCATCTTGGGCCGCTTCAGGTTCAAACACAACGTGAAAGGTGAAGAGACGAGGCGTTCCCACTGTGTGGTCGTCCAGCTAGAAATTGAAATGAAAACTAGTTAATAGCGGAAGAAATGTAACCTACTTTTAAACGACTTTATGAACTCAAAACTCAGGTAGTACATGAACTATTAGCAGATATCTGAAAGTAAGGAGCGGGCCAATTATTAAAATGAATCTTCTTAGATTGATGTTTTCAATAAGTTGGAATAATGTGTTTATAGTGCAAGAAAAATAAGGTTTGCTTCGGAACTAATTGTAAAAGAAAGTTTGATGGTTGATTCTTATAGGAAATTTTCCGTAGAAAACGATGGTGAAAAGTCTACCGAGCTACGACGTGTCCTTTAGCCAATATGGCGGATTTTTCAAAATGGCGGCCGCTTATTTTACACATTTTTATTTTTTATGTTTTTACATATTAATACTTATTTTTATTGCCTAATATAAATTATTCTCTATTAAATTACCTATAAAATGGTATATTAACCAAGATTGTGCGATATTTAGAACCTAATAAAATAATTTTCAAAATGGCTGCCGCATATTTCAAACTTACAAGGAGAGGATCCCAACGTGTCATCACCGATTTGGTTCATTTTTGGTGTGCAAGTAGTGCATAACTAGGACATCAATTTGTGAAAATATTAAGAAGCAACTCTCAGAAATTTTGGAGAAAATCGCGATTAAAAATTTTAATATGTAGTTATATATTTAATAAGATTCGCATCTTGCAAGCGGATTGTGGTGTAGCGGTAAGATCTGCGATTCCCAATCCAAAGGTCCCGGGATCGAGTCTCGCTGCATACCATAATATTTATTTTTATTTTCCACACAATTAAGAGCACAGATATGAAATAAACTTATAATAATATTTAATTATTAATTTTAAAGTATTTTGTCTTGTGATAATTTTTTTTTGGTAAATACATAATATTTACAATAGGATCATAAAAAATTGGATTTAATCATTATTTTTTTGGGAAACAAGGAATGAAAAGATTTTTTTCAAACAAAAAAAATTATTTTTATAGATGAAGTTTTACCTTAATTTATCCCTAACTATCCAAAAGAAAGTACGCAATTTCGTTATGCTAAAAGGGTTTGTTATGTGTCTGATTTGATAGTTAAAATAAACATTATTTTGGTAAGTAGTATAATATTTACAATAGGAGCATAAAAAATTGGATTTAAAAGGGTTTGTTATGTGTCTGATTTGATAGTTAAAATAAACATTTTTTTGGTAAGTATAATATTTACAATAGGATCATAAAAAATTGGATTTAAAAATTATTTTTTGGAGAAACAAGGAATGAAAAGATTTTTTAATAAAATTATTTTAAAAATATGAACATGTAGATTTTTCTGGTGTTTACCCTTTTCATTCCATACCTTCCTTATAAATATAATAATAATATATTTATAAATATGATTACATATTATCAAGTTATAAAAATTGTATTATTATCAGAGAATCTGATTTTTCCCACAAAAAAAATATTTAAAAAATGTTTTAAAATTGATATTTATAAATATGTATGTACTACTTTATTTCATATCTGTACTCTTAATTGCGTGGAAATATAAAATAAAAGTTATGTTAGGCAGCGAGACTCGATCCCGAGACCTTTGGGTTGGGAATCGCTGCTCTTACCGCTACACCACAATCCGCTTGCAAGATGTAAATCTTTTTAAATATATAAGTACATGTTAAAATTTTTAATCGCGATTTTCTCCAAAATTTCTGAGAGTTGCTTCTTAATATTTTCACAAATTGATGTCCTAGTCATGCACTACTTACACACCAAAAATGAACCAAATCGGTGATGACACGTTGGGATCCTCTCCTTGTTAGTGGAAAATGGATATTTTTGAATTCCTACCCCCCTTTAGGATTATTTACCCTTAAATATCGGTAAATTATGACTATTCTGCTTATATTTTACTTAATAACATATAAAACTTTTAATTTTTAAGAAAATACACAAATTTAAAGCAAACACATATTTTTAATCTTGACTATTAATTACAACATTTTCCAACATTCACTTTGATTTTAAGCATGCAAAACATTATTTTCTTTGAACAAATAATAATATTTCTAAATAATATAATGAATTTATATTAATGAAAATTAAATTTATTCAAATATTAAAACTCAAATTTAATTATTTTAATTTTAATATCACGAGTTCTTAGTAAAAAGTAACCTTCATTAGGTTTTAAAAGTTATAATGTGTAATTATATTTTTACTAAATATTTTAATCATCTTCCATATCTACATATCCAGTATTGCAGCAGCTAACACCTCTACAGTCGCTACAAGCACTTGTATATATTGTTCCTTGTTTTCTGCATAATATACAGTGTGCGGTAGCACATTGGCTAATTTTTTAATTTTTATTTTTTATTGACAAATTTCTTAAGATGTTCTGGAGCAGGTGCGCTTTCTATCTTTATAGGTCTTAAACCTCCTTCCCGTAATTCCCAATTACATGGATCCATGGAAATACCTATCCATTGCTTTACTTGATGATAAACTCTTTTAAACAGTGAAAGTTATTAGAATCTATTGTTGGAGGCAATACTTCTGGTTTTACTTGGACTGTTGATTTTGTAGCTTTTGTTATGAAAGTTTGCAGTCTTATACGTCATTTAAAGAGTCTCCCACTCTACCCCCGTAGAGAGATGTCATTGCTCTATTGCCAGCGCAGTCTGGATTTCTTCTTTGGTTTTTCCGGGTATTTTGAAAACAGCACATTGATTTTCGATGTCCTCGTTTTTTGAAATTAACTTTAGACTATCACTTTTCTTAAGCCAAATGGTTTAGAGGTAATGTCGCATAGCGTGGCCAAAAAGGATATTGGAACCAACATCCTTTCCAAGTTTCTCTTGAATTTCCTTTATGTTGTGACTGAATTCTTTGAAGTTTTTTTTCGGTTCAGGTATTAAAAATAAGTCACGGGACTTAGGGTTCATAATGATGGATTAGTAACACCAGAAGATCAGTATCCTCACCAATAACAGCCCTGTCGGTTGATTCAGTGCAGATGCGAGGTCTTCAGTTACCATTATGACATCTGCATTGTCTTCTGCTTGTTTGGTAATACATCCAGATTCAACTAACTTTTTTGATAGATGATCTATGAAGGCTTGTTAATTATCACTGTTTGAAAAAAAATGTCCTTCTTTATGGAGATATCCATTGTATATTTTAAAAAAATTTACTTTTGGACCGTTTGCAGTCTTTTCTATGTGCCTTCGACTTGGTTGATTTTGGATTTTTATAACCATCAAACACAATAGATGCTTTGACATATTTTTTAGTTACATAATTTACGTAGAGAAGAGTAGAGTAGTTTCGTTGAAAGTTCACTGTTTTGTCCATGGTAAATGGTGAATCAACCGTCCTCTATCTGTTACATAATAGGATTTTAGGTGTTGATTTGTTACAATCTACTAGCTGTCGTATATATTTAGCAAGCTGTGATTTTCTCGATTTCCTCATCTGACCAACTTTTTTTTACCAGCTTTTTATTAATAACTTAGCGAAAATAAAATTAAAGTAATTAAATTTAAGTTTTAATAATTGAATAAATTTAATTTTCATTAACCTAAAATTCATTATATTATTTAGAAATATTATAATATTATTACTTGTTCAAAGAAAATAGTGTTTTGTATATATAAAATCAAAGTGAATGTTGGAAAATGTTGTAATAATCAGATTAAATAGTCAAAATTAAAAATATGTGTTTGCTTTAAATTCTTTAAATTCGTGTATTTTCTTCAGAATTAGAAGTTTTATATGTTATTAATTAATATATTAGCAGAATAATCATAATTTACCGATATTTAAGGGTAAATAATCCTAAAGGGGGGTTGGAATTCAAAAATATCCATTTTCCGCCAAGTTTGAAATATGCGGGAGCCATTTTGAAAATTATTTTATGAGGTTCTAAATATCGCACAATCTTGGTTAATATACCATTTTATAGGTAATTTAATGGAGAATAATTTATGTTATGCAAAAAATATATGTATCTATAAGTAATAACATAAAAAATAAAAATGTGTAAAATAAGCGGCTGCCATTTTGGAAAATCCGCCATATTGGCTAAAGGACACGTCGTAGCTCGGTAGACTTTTCACCATCGTTTTCTACGGAAAATTTCCTATAAGAATCAACCATCAAACTTTCTTTTACAATTAGTTCCGAAGGAAGCCCTTTTTTGAGCTAACTTTCTTGGACGTACTATATTTAAAATATAAAAGTATAAAAATAATCCTGGTCACTATTTAAAAAGTTGAAAAAACTAAAAGTGTTTCTTATTAAGACTGAAAATTAAAAGTACTTCATAATTGTGACATTTTGCTGACAGACACAAAAGAGAGGGCAAACAAATACATTTTAGTTTCGATAAATAATTTAATCAATTCAAATGGTCCGTGTGTTAATTCTTATTTAAAAAGAATAGAGTATTAAAAATATTTGATTAGATAAAAAAATAATAAGCCTTAGTTATTTTAATAAAATAAATTTCATAAATTACCTTTTGTGTTTGAAAGTTATAATTACTTACAGCAATCTGGCCTTCTGCAGGAAATCTGACAGCTTGGTTATCTTTCCTACCCTCCTCTTGTAGAGTGAGTGGACGCACCCTAAAACAGAACGGAGACAAATTAATTCAGTTTTTAAATTTGAATAGATTTTTTATTACAGCGTGTTATTTCATATTATCAGTAAAAAAAATGATTTTTGTCTTGATTAAGAAGTATATTTGTATCCTATTCCTTGTATTTTAAACAACGGTTCTCTTGAAGATTCTAGCTCTTCCCAATTTTACGAAAGTAATTTTATCGATCTTAATCTCCAATCCTTTTTTTAAAACTCCAAAAATATTTATGAAAAAACATAACTTTTCAAAATGTTCTATTATGATTCACTAGGTGTGAGAAATAGGGGAGAAAGGAGTTAGTTGGCATGGTTTTTATTTTTTGATGTATAACTCTTTTACTGCAATACTTAAAGAGAGAATTTATTTTCTGCAGTGGATAGGTTAACCTTTGTGTTAAAAATATACGTAGGGTTTATAATTTTAATGCGCGCTTAATTAACCTAAAAATTAATTCAAAAGTTAGCTATTGAAAAACTAAATAATTAAATGCCTAATACTGAAACATAAATATTTAAACAATCTAATAATAATATAAGCTAAGTTTAATTTGGATTCTTAAAGCAAAATATGGAGAATAATTACTTTAATTTTACTATTATGTTTACTAAATATCTAAATTATTCCACGACCAAATCTATCTTTATTCAATAGGCAATATAAGAAATAAACACTTCTAATGATTTCATTATAATTTTTAAACACCTAAAACACACACACACAATTTAGAGTTACAACTGATCCAATGAAATTAGAAAGATGTAGGGTTTTTTTACATTCATAAATGCAGGAAGAACAAAATATTTTTTTTCAGCTATAAAGTCATGATCTTCCATTCTAACTGTAATTGTTCAGAAGCTAAATAAAAGTTCTTAAATATTCCCTTGACAAAAAACACATTAATTTGCATTTTAGCAGTCCAAGTGGGTTTACATACTGAGATCAATGTGCAAAATTCAATATGATTACATTGAAAATACTGACCTAACCACAACGTGGATGTTGTCGAAATTTCCATCATCAGAGCCAAGGGACATGACAGAATCTTCAGATGCTGCCGAGCTAGGCCTGAAAAAAGAGGTCAGATTTTTAAAAACTTGAAAATTTACAAAAATTACATTAACTCCACATTAAAAGTAATATTTTCTTTTAACAGTGTCTAAGGAATAACCAAGTTTCCTTAATTTAAAATATATCCTATTCACATGTTTTCACCAATCATCCCTTATTTTAATTAGATAATGATTTTAATAGCTATAATAAATAATAATGAGCTATAATAAATATTTGGAAAAAAAACAATAATGCCATTTTATACCTGATTTCAACGTAATAAAAAATGATACATCAGAATGAAAGTACTTTAAATTTATTAAAATAATTATTAAATTTATCTTATTTATAATTGAAATTATTTCTAAAAAAAATAATTTTAAAACAAAACGTTATAATTAGGTACAGCAAATACTTTAGGGAATTGAAAATATATTTGAATAAAATACTTCGTTTGATTTTATATCAATTTAATATACTTACTTCAAATAAATCATTTCAGAAATACATTGATAAAAGTGCAAAGCTATTAAACAATTTTTTACATATTTTTCATTATTAATAAAATTAAGCCTTTCTTTATTTAGTTCACTCGAAAATTAAGAAATATAGCTTCTTAAATCACAAATAGCTTCACATTTTGAAATCTTTAGGATTAATTTTTAAAACTCCGTAGGACTGGTCGAAGCGAAAAAATAAGCTTGGTTCAAAAAGAAGCGGTGTATACAACTGGTGTCTTTCTTTGCGAAACACTACTTCTGTAGAACAAATCGCAATAGTTGTGTTCAATTAGATAAATGTGGCTAAAATCCCGTCTGTTTCATTACTTTTAAATGGACGAAACGCGTTAATGAAAATGCTTTCATGGAAAAACAAAAGAATTTGAGAAAGATAACATTTCTTCCTTTCTTTTTCGTTCAAAACATCGTGAAGGTTTTCTGAACCTGGGAAAGAAACATCAAGAAGCACAAAAGATAGAGGCGTAGCTCCCGACCTTGAAAACAACGTTGTAAGGGAAAAAAATCAATGCTAGAATAGAAGTTTTCTCGATAAAAACGAAAGGCTTCGTGTTGATGTAAGGTGTTGAAAAGGTGTCTCCGTCCGTTTTCTGTGTCTTTGGGTCACGCTACGTGTGATTAAAGTGTTTTTCACGCCTTGGTGACACATATTTGCCGCATTATGGAGACAAAATGGTTAAGAAAATGGTGGGAAATGCTTTCTGTGAAGGTTCATACCAGTTTGTAAAGAAATGACAAAAGGGATTATTTGGACAAGGTAAAAAAACGAGGAAACAGTGCCTTGTTATTATGCAAAGTAATAATGATTCACTCAATTATAGAATATAGTGAAACGTAATTTAGAGCACAGTAAGGAATAAATTTTATCACATAATCTTTGAATTATATGCTATTTTGAACCATATAAATTGGCTTTGTTACTTTGCAACAAACAGCTGTTAAAACTGGTTTGCGGCCGTTTAAATAATACGTAAGGACCTAAAGAGATTAAATTTCCTCGGAAAGAACTTTCTAAAAGGAATTAAAAAAAAAAGGATAATTTGAACAAGGTAGAAAAAGAAAATAGTTTCTTCTCAAAGTATAATATTTCACTCAATTATGGAAGATATCCCAATTGAGATCACAATTATAAATTAATTTTATCCCATAATTTCAATTAAATATACAATATTTTTACCATATAAATGTGTCTTTTGAACAAAGAACTGTAAAAAAAAACTGGTTAGCGGCCGTTCAAAAGTTGCGTAAATATAAGAAGGGGGTTAACGACTTGCTCATTTATGCAAACAAGGGGAGAGGGGGTTAAAAATCCCCCCAAAAAATATTAAACTTTTTCCTACACTTTTTGAAAGTGAGTAGTTTATCTTTAAAAAAAAGTCTCATTCTATGCCTTAAAAGCATCATAAATTCCATGTGTACGGAAATTGACAAACACAGCAAGTGTTCTAGTGAATAGATCACACATTATTATATCACTTCCCTGTTTTTGTGTTGTGGATAAATCAATTATCCTCTTTTTCTCTTTCCCCTTCTATTTCCATAGATGACAATAAACTCAAGTAATGGTTTCGTGGATTGCACAAATAATGTATTGAATCAACCTTTCCTCTGTATTCTAATTATAGCCACCCACTGCGTTCATTCCGTCCCTTAGATCGTGTCTAAACAACATTAACGTATTCCTTGTTAAACATTATTTATTTTAGGCAGTAATCGATTATGGTCAATGGATTTGAATCGATGTTATCGATGTTTATTGGAGCGAAGCTCTTTCTCAAGAACATGTAGGGAGTGCTGTAAAAGGTCATGTTAAATTTACCTGAAATGAGCAAACGAGTTAAGTCTGTTTATAGTAGATGAGCTACCTTCACCTAAATGACGAGCTTAGTTCACTATAATCTCACTAAACTGGCTTCTATTTAACCGGTGGTAACTAATGTAAGTACAAAATTAAGTACATAGGGTCTTTTAAATAATACGTAAGCGCACTAAAAAGGGGTAGGAATTTTCAGTTTGCTTATTTTTCTAACTGGAGGATATAAGTGATACTTAAAGACAATAAAAACACTGTAATTTTAATATGAATTCGTCTCCAATTAACTAAAGAACAAACTCTGATAAAATTTAGAACAATCCTTTTTCAAGTCCCGAAAAAGGCACACACAGTTTCCACTCCCAAATATATCGTATTAGAATATTTCAGATATTTTCATAATTTTTTCTGTGCTTTCGTATGGCATTTCGCCAATTTTTTTAACTTAATGTTTTGTTCTATCTCCTTCAATTCTTTCTTTATTTTTTTACTTGAAGTTGTTGTTTCAAATATTCTTAAGCAATCATTCAATTAAAGCTTATGAAATTATGCAAAGCTTATACAATTAAAGCTGTGAAACAGACTCTTGAATCGCCCTGTATTAATACACATTCATGCACCCATGCTGGGAACCTCTTCACCAAATCGAAAATTTTACATACGAAGCGTTTTGCTCCGTTTTTACCACACTGCCCATAAAAAAACCTACACGACACTACATTTATTGACATCGCGTGCATCTGATCGTTCTGTTGGTTTGCAATCCAGGTATGGGGACGTTACATATACGCCCACGTGAAGCTTTATCGGGAGATTTCTATTATTGGGTCAAGTCAGCCACTTCCCTGATACTTTAATATGCGCATTTATTAGGTTGTGGTCAATGTGTTTGTATTAAGTGTGCACATGATAGGCGAATTTGATTTGATCGCATGGAATGGACGTTGAGGTCTATTAGCGCAGTGTCGATTTTGCACGTATAGGTTCGTGGAATAATTTATGAAATGGGCATTAAATTGTTATGGAGATCACAAATTTCAAGTGATCTCTTATCGTGCAATGTTTGAGATTGCAATTATTATCGAGCAATAAACATGAAAAAATCAATAGTACAGTGGAAGCTCTTATAGCGTAATTAATCCGTACCGAGTTTTTTGTCGTTATAAGAGCAAACTTCGAGTGATACACTCGAGTGTAGAATATCACTCGCTTAAAAGTAATAAACTCGTTAAACTTAACTATCAATTTTGATGCTTTTCGGGAAGGTGGACTCGATTCCCTCAAAGATATATTTTTAGTAGATTAGTTTATAAAGTTTGGAGGAAATCTAGACCCGAAAACGATCACCAACCCTCAATCGTCAAAGGCAAAGGGATGGATTATGGAAATTGCAGTTACCCGTAATACGTTTTTTTAATCAACAAACTGAAACCCTTGGTTGTATATTTTACCATTATATCCAAACAGTAGGATAGTAGATCGTTGGGATTTAGAACACAATTCGAATCACCCAATTGATTTTTCCTCATTTTAAGCAATTATTTATTATTTTATGAATTCTTGATACTTTCAATTTAATGTTATATTACCTTATTTTTTTTAATAAGGTAATTTAAGATCAATATTTTACAAAGTATAAATATTTGCGTTTGCTATTAAATTTTTATTTTGATATTAATTTATTGCGTAGCTTAGCTTCCTTAGAATGGTCGGATGCTTACATAAAACTAAAACGCTAATAAATTTAAAGTCTCAAATTAACAAAGGCATTGGCATAAGGTTTCGTTTTGGGATTGTAGCCGGTTACCCCGGGCGAAAGCAAGCGAGAAGAAGATGCGATGGTTACTTGGTGTTGTTTGTCATACTCTGATATTCGTTTATTGGCTAATTCATGTGTGACGCAAACAAACCGATCCAGAAAAGTATTCGATAAGCTGAATCGATTCGAAGATTAGTCTTTATAAGAGCACTTTTGTGCTCTTATAGAGACTAATTTTTGGGTCTTTATAAGAGAGAATTTTTATAAGAGCAGGTCGTTATAAGAGCTTCCACTGTACTAATGATTTTTTTCGCTAGAATCGTGTGATTGTTTTAGCAAAATATAGCATTCCAAATAAAAATATTTCCTTTTACAGCAAAAAATGTAATTCAAATATTGGTGATAATGGACTGTTGCAGGAAATTTAGTCATTAAGAATTCCAACCTTAAACTTGATTATGAATTTGTGATGAAAACTTAAAATTGGAAACTAAATAGATAATTAGTTTTGAACAAGTTTTTAAAGTAATTTGGTTAAATATTCAAAATATTGATGAAAAAGCTGCATAAAATTTTGCCTATCTATTTTGAATAAATTTTATTAGTATGAGGAAATATTTAAGGAACTTTTTCAATACATTAATGGTATTCTTTTTCAGAAGATAAATTAGTGAAATTCAAAGATAATATTCCTTATTAAAAAATGTCGTATTTCTAATTCTGAAAATTTACCAATGAAGGACTCGAAAGCTTCCGTCCTAGCCCTCTTTTTTATCATCATTTGGAGTTTAAGCATTAATATTTGTGAACCCGGAAGCTGTGGCTTCTTTGGAAATAAATAGTGTCACGTTGTTTAGTTGTTTTCTTTGTGTTGTAATAGATAAGTGATACTTCACGAAACTTAATAAATGGATTTAGCCGTAAAAAAATAACCTCTTTTAGTAAAATTCTGAACAAATAATATTTATTCTAAAATATAAAACATCGAATAGGTACGCACAATACATAATAACCATGAAATCATTTGTGTTCATAATAGTCTTTGATAAATATCCTACAAATTCTATCATATGAAAGAAAGTTCTACCTTACGCCTAAAATTTTCCCAAGAAAAGAAAATCATAATCTTTGAATACCAAAAAGATAAAATTATATTAACATGTTGGAGGCAAGTGCCATTATTTTGCTTTTTTTACCACAAAAAATATAACTAAGGTCATTTACACCTATTTATATATAATTATTATTTAATTATGACACATGTTTTCTTATATTTGGAAAATATACGGCTTATCTACTTTTATATTACCTTTTTTCACTTTTTCTTAATAAAAAAAAACTTTAATAACCACATAAATGGAACAACACAACTTACATTTCTTTCCCAAAATTTCTCCAGCACTTCACATATTCACATCCATTGAAACACATACAGTGTACACGACCACAAAAAGGATCAAAACCTCACACCTCTTCGACCACTTCCAAACAAATCCCCTTTGAGACCCACCCTCCCCGTGATTGTTTGGCTATACCTATACGGTACCCAATCGATTATACCCAAATTAAACTCATTTCCGCGATGTTCGGGGCTCCCATACCGTTATACTACGTGACGGGGGAAAAATCTGATTGCGGGTCACTGATCGGCTAATATATACTACTGCTGTGATTCTGAGTTTGTGGAGGTAGATTTATAGTGCGGTTTGTGTCCTGTGGGCTTGTGACACTTGTGGTGGGTGGAATGGTACATTGGGGATGATGGAAGAGAGTTTAGATGATGAATGTATGGTGTATCGATTGGGATGTTGAGAAAGTAAACTTTTAAATTTAGGTGTCATTAAAAACCTTTTTTTTTTATCAATGATGTGGTTTTTTAAATGGTACTTTTCCATTAATTATCCCGTTAAAAAATCATCGAGCTGTTTTGAACGCCAAAGGTTAGAAATAATAATAATTAACAAAATGGAAAAAACTTAAAATAAATACAAATAAATAAACATTAGCCGAGGAGAAACAAAAATCCCCTTCTGGCGCAATAGAAATTAATAGATTATAAATTCAGTGGAAAATAACAGAAAGAAAAGGAAAAAACTACAAAATCACGCATAAAAAAGGCTGAAAAGAAGCTGAATAACAAAAATACTTAGAAATTCTACAACAAATAAAATAAAATACAATGGAATTCAGTGTAAAATAAAGCAAAATACATTGAGATTCAATTTTAAAAAATTAAACAAAATACATTGAAATTAATAACTAATGTACTTCTTGGCAAATTCTTATTATATACTTATACTTATTGGCAAACACCAAAACTTGCAAACCAACCGATCAAAATATACTGTATTTATATAGAGGAAAATAAATAAAATTTAGCGTAGTTTGAGTATTTGGCGTGCAAAATATGTTGGAGATATTTAACTGGATAGACAACAGAATTGTATCTTTAAAATGTCAGATACGGACATATAAGAAACTAATCTTCCAATATTGAAGAGTTTTATAATTTTAAAAATCGTCCGAAAGTTTGAAGTGTAGAAACCAATTTTAAGTTTGAAACTACAGGTAAATAAATCTATATTTTGACAAATATGATAATGAATTTATTATTCGATTCTTCTATTTTATTTAAGAAACCAAATTAAACTATTACTTGAATAAAGGTATATTTTTATTCTCAATTTCTTTCAAGCCATTATAAGTTTATTTAAAGTTACATTAAAGTTCTTTTATGTAGTTTTAAGTTTAAAACTACATAAAAGATACGATAATGTGCTAAAGGTACACCTCTTGCTGAGTTAAATTATGTAAAAATCATTAAGTGGACACATTTATTTAGTACATAATGTTTTATCAGGAGATAGTTTTAGAGGTATTATGTAGAACAACAAAGATGGCATAGTAACATTTTTTAAAATAGAGTTTCTCACTTTTTTTCCGATTATTTTATTTTATTTTTATTTTATTTTAAAAATACATTGCCAAACAGAAGTGAATTCCAATTACTTGGCAAGAAAAATACACAAACATTACAACATTAAATATAAAAGGACACACATAACCACAAAAAAATAAGCACTAAATCTACACAAAAGAGAAAAACAAAAAATCATGTAGATACACTTTGCAAATAATCAAGTTTCAATTTTGAGTAAGAATCTAAAAACAGATCACTGGTTGTGGGCAGATTATTTACTATTTTATAAAATTGATAAATAGTTAGGCTTGAAAGATAGTTCTTGACAATTAAAGGTATCGTGAATACTATTTTATTTCTTGTATATCGTGGAGGGATATGGAAGTCAAGTAACATAAGTAAAGGAGGGCAATCTATATTGTTTCTTATTAAGTTAAAATAAAACTTTAATATGGATAAATTTCTCCGTAGTTCCAAAGTCATTGGCATTAAAGGAATATAATTAACTTTGAAATAAACATAACTAAGAAACTTATTTTGAATTTTTTCTAAACATAAAACATCAATTCGGAGCACAGGGTTCCAAACAACACAATTATACTCCAATATAGGACGAATAATACTGTTAAAAAGTAACTTAAGGACATCAACATCTTTGAAATTATAAGTCGTCCTCTTAAGAATACCCAGTTGTTTTAGAGCTCTTATTCTTACTTCATTGATAAGAGATTTAAAACCAAAACTGGAATCGTAAATTACTCCTAGGTCTTTTATGACATTTTTCCTGGAAAGAGCGATATTATTTAAGGAATAATTATTAAGAAGAGGATGAGTTCTGCGAGTAAAGGTCAGTACAAAAAACATTTGTCTATATTGAGGAAAAGTTTATTTTGGAGACACCATAAATTCAACTTATTGAGTTCCATTTGTAAAGCAGTTTGATCCGAAGATGTTGATATTAGTCTAAAAATCTTAAGATCATCAGCAAACAGTAGGCAAGATTCAAAAAGGTTAGATAGATTATTAATACTACTATTAATACTTCTTAATATTAATATTATTAATACTTCTTTGAATGTTAAATATATTTACCTGGTCCTTTAAATAATGTATTAGGTAGTTTTTCAAGTAAAAATGTTGTTATGATTATATTTTCTTAAATATTTATCCATTCCTATTCTGACTGAATAGTTCAATCCTGAAATACGATTTATCTTCAATATTATGGAAGTGCTCGAGGTTGTTGTTATTGTGGTGTGCCGCTTGAAATGCCCAAGCTCCATAACGAATCAAGGCAAAGGGGGTGCGGCTCCTGAGAAAAGTGCTCTAGGTGTTTGGTCAAAAACCGATTGAACCTAACAGTATACCGGAATTTCACCATTTTACCAAGAATTTAAACAATGAAACACTAACAGCAGAAATTGAAATAATTACTTCCCGTGTCTCAATAAAACATTCAAAAACTTTCTCGATAACTCCAGTAATTCCAAAAATACACCCCACTTTTCCCAGAAAATTATATTCTCCTTACGTGGTCAAATCGCCGCCATTACGATCCAAATCACGTCCGAACGTGCATTTTGAATACTTCGGCTCACCTCACACACATTCTGAACCTTGACATTTTATTTTTTTTCTCTCAACACACCGAACCACTGCCGTGAAGCTTACTGAACATTTTTTTTCTCAAAGAATCTCGCATTAAGAGATGAATTCACGTAGGAGAAAATGGAGAGGTTATATAATAAAGGGACCAATGACCTGTCTGAACATGCACCACGCCTTCCTGTGTAGGGTTTTTTTTTCTTCGGGGAAGTGGGTATCTACCGGTCAAGCACTTATACTATCTTTTGTTTTGAATGGGATGGAATTCTTCGGGAAAGTACGGCTTTACTTTTTTTTGAGCGGAAGACGGGTAGGTCCTTAATGATTCCGGAACTAGTTGTTAAAAAGGTTTCATTGACGATTTGTTTTAAAATGTTGGTTTTAGATTAGCTTGTTCTTGATGAGGATTTTATACTTTTGGCCCCTTTCAAAGTTAAAAATATACTAATTATTTTGGGGTATTTTAATTATTTATTAAGTACAAAAGAGTTTTAGTTAAAAAAAATAAGTACGTGTCAATAATTAAAAATTTTCTGAAATTGTAAATCTTGTGCATCAAAATTTAATATCATGGTTCCAATAATTTAATATCATTTAACCATGTAACAATAATAACCAATAAGGTTCATGTTTTGTAAAATAAAATTTCAAGTTTAGAAATTTGGAAAGATTTTACACCCCTCTAAACTACATACTAAGATAAATATTATTATAAGAATATTTATTTTAATGTACATGAGATATGGTATTAAATATGTAGTACACGCGCAAAAATGTTTACTAAGAATATCCTATATCCTACAAATGTTTAAGAAATAAGAGGGTCATTCCACTTCAAATCAACACACTTTTTGGCATGACCATCTCGGATTTTCTTGAAATTTGGTACATATGTTCTACTTATAAAAACTATGAAAAGTACCAACTTTCATCAAAAAATATTAATTTGTTCTGGAATTAGAGGTGCGCAAAGTGGTCAAAAATGGGCCAAAAATGAACCAACTTAAGTTCTTAAAATTGCTCTAGAGGATCTTCTAATTGGGTTAGACAGATGAAGTTGGTGTCATTTTAAAGTATTTTAAATGTTCTGTTTAATGGTGTAAAATGTTCTGCAAAATTTTTAAAAAGAATATATTTTACAAAACAAAATAGAATTAAAAGTTCGATTTCTATCAAATGTACCACTTTTAAAATTTTGAAAAAAATTACAGGAATAGGTAATATTATTCTTAATAATCTGGTAAAATTATAGGATGGGACAAGAATGGGATCAGTGTCAAAACCTATTTAAACCAAAGTTCGATTTTTCTTATATCCCCTTAAAAAATTTTAAAGCTAATTTTTTTTCATGAATTGGATGCGAATTGAGTTGAATTTAATTGCTGTTGGCAATTAGGGCCCCTGCACAAACTTCGTGTAGCCTGAGCTTCATATTTACTTTATGTACATTGTTACAATACAATGGACTGAATTACCATACAGTTTGTAAAATTGAAGCCCAGGCTACACGAAGTTTGTGCAGGAGCCCTAATTGCCAACAGCAATTAAATACAACTCAATTCGCATACAATTCATGAAAAAAAAATTAGCTTTAAAAATTTTTAAGGGGATATAAGAAAAATCGAACTTTGGTTTAAATAGGTTTTGACACTGATCCCATTCTTGTCCCATCCTATAATTTTACCAGATTATTAAGAATAATATTACCTATTCCTGTAATTTTTTTCAAAATTTTTAAAGTGGTACATTTGATAGAAATCGAACTTTTAATTCTATTTTGTTTTGTAAAATATATTCTTTTTAAAAATTTTGCAGAACATTTTACACCATTAAACAGAACATTTAAAATACTTTAAAATGACACCAATTTCATCTGTCTAACCCAATTAGAAGATCCTCTAGAGCAATTTTAAGAACTTATGTTGGTTCATTTTTGGCCCATTTTTGACCACTTTGCGCACCTCTAATTCCAGAACCAATTAATATTTTTTGATGAAAGTTGGTACTTTTCAGAGTTTCTATAAGTAGAACATATGTACCAAATTTCAAGAAAATCCGAGATGGTCATGCCAAAACGTGTGTTGATTTGACGTGGAATGACTCAAGAGCACTATTAAACATTTTTCAGTTCAATTCGTAAGGTATGGAATATGTTAATTTTAACAGTAAATTATACAGGGTGTTTCAAAAGCCCGTTTCATAGCTTTTATTTGGAAACAAATTCTGTTAAGTTAAGGGAAGTAAGGTGTACCCCTAGGTGAGGGCACCATGCTAAATCCATTCAAAGGGCTTACAGTGCCTCTAGCAACAAAATAAGAAAATTTTTTAAAAATATTAAAAAGAAACTGAAGGAGATAGAGCAAAAACTTCAATGAGAAAATTGTTTGCAATATCATAAAAAACGCACAGAAAAAAGTTTCATCAAAATATCTTAAATATTCGAGGAGATATTAGCAAGTGAAAATAGCACTTTTTCATCCTCAAAACAGAAAAAGCTTAAAATGTTCACACATTTGCAAGAGAGAGAGTTCTTTGAATTTTTAATTAAACGTGATTAAACTTTTTCTTTATTGAACTAAAAAAGACAAAACTACATAATAACACTGAAAAACGTGTTCAAATTTGCGAGATTTGGTACATTGTTTCAACATTGAAACATTGTTTTAGGTATAAAAAAAGGAATAAAATCGAGTTAATGTAATTTATTTAAAAATGCTGAAATTAAAAATTTATTTTGATGAAATAAATGCCAACATACATTTTCACGTATATTTTTCCTATTTATAAAAAAATTAAAATATTAAACTTAAAGATTCCAAATTCTTAGTTAAAAGCAACTTAGAATTTATAGGGATGGCTGAACAACCATGATGTTAGAACAAGTAACTAAAAATCTAATAAGGAATCTTTTTCAGAATAATAAGAGTGGAAACAGAAAATCTTACCAAATTTTATACTGGTTTTCTATACCGAGTGTTTTTCTTATGATAGAATTAACCTTGTTCAAAAGATGCATGTCTTTTTTCCTGGCATTCATATATAATAATATTTCAATCACTTACTGAAACAGCAGATTGCTAGAAAAGGGTTTATCCAAAAACATTTGTGCGACATATTTCTCTTGAAATATTTTCGAAATTTTCTCTTAACTTTGAAAGTTTAATCCACCAAAAAAGGAATCATCTAAAGAAAACTACTTCAACTGACTTCAGACGATATAAGAATCTCAGAATGATGCCAGATTCTGCACAAGAAATCTTTCGTCACGCAGAAGGCGATTGAACCAGTGTTTTTTCTTGATGTTTTTTTTTTTGCTGCCATTTGCTTCAGTCATTATTCGTCGATATTCTTTTTTGGCAAACTTAAAAACATTAGTATCCACGATCGCTAAATAAGTAGTTCATAAAAAGGATTTTGAATATGGGTTGCTCGGGAAACTTCCCTAGATTGGTTTTATAAAAGATGTTTCATCGATTTATGTAGGAGAAAACTGTCAGTAATAACGTACTATTGTTGTTTCAACTCTTTTTTGTACCTCGTTAGGATCTTTGAATCACAAAGTATAAAATGGGGACATCGGACATTCTTTTACCTTGAACCTAATTCCGTTTTTATTTTCTTTTAAATAATAAATTCATATTTTGGGCAATTCCACCGTAACTCACGCTACATTTTTTTCAAAATTACTATTTTAAGTAATTTTTTAAAATAGAAATTACTATTATTTTCTTTCTAAAAAAATCATGCATATTGAAATTTATGCTCTTAACTTAAAATAAGTATTGCGAATCTTTTAAAAATTTTAGTTTTTTAAATATTGATTAAAATAGAGTCGTAACTCACGCTACAAGAAAAAGACATGGATTTATTAGTATAAAATTCAGAACTGTTTTTCTGCTTAAATAGTGTTTCAATAATTCTATATGCTTGTCAGGTTTTCGAATATACTTCCCTCATTCTAAAATAGCAAATAATTTTACTGAGAATACTTAAGAAAATAAGAAATTAAATAAAATTTAAAAAGATGTTCGTAACTCACGCTACATATTGAAAAATAGTTGTTGAAAATCATAAAAAAAAACGGCCAAAAATATTACTTCTGCACATTTATTCATCATAGAACGAAAAATCAGATATAAAAATTAGAAAATTTTCATCAAATATTCATAATTATTAGTATTTTTCAAAAAA
This sequence comes from Tetragnatha montana, assembly GCA_963680715.1. Taxonomy (NCBI): domain Eukaryota; kingdom Metazoa; phylum Arthropoda; class Arachnida; order Araneae; family Tetragnathidae; genus Tetragnatha; species Tetragnatha montana. The sequence goes on along the minus strand of OY796676.1, from coordinate 55,603,419 downwards.
ATCCACAGTTTCAGAAAACATACTAAACATACGTGTTCTTAGCTCCTTTTTTATGGTATTTGGTAAAACTTTAATTATTTGGCCATGCTAATAGTTATTATTTTTTTTAAGTTTTAAATATTGTTCTTTCTGCATTCTTTAACAAAAATAAAACTTTTACATCCCCCTTGTTCTGGAGAAATGCAGCATATTGGAAAACGTTTTTTCAGAAGATTTTACCAGAAGAAAAGTTCCTGCTCGATCATTATCCTGCTATATACTATCACTTGATGAGAGACCTGTTCTGTTTCGCGTAGATTTTGGGTCTCTGATCTGAGATGTGAATGTTGCACCTTCAACAAGTCCCGTTGTAGTGTAAATGCAATGCATTTTGGATATAATCTTTAAATGGAGCTACATTCTCAAATATTAAACACAGTAGTGTGTTTATTAAATATTTTTTTTCTAAATCCGGTTTATAATAGGTATACAAATGCTTTAACTTAGAAGGTGACGTTACTTTTATATTTATAAAAGTCAACAAATAGCTAAATTTTCAAATTCAGCTGAGTTACCGCAATAATGTAGTGTATATTAGCGCAAGCCGTAACTCACGCTACAATATTATTTTTGCTTTATAACATATTAAAACTGGATATTACTGATATTTAACTTAATTATGAATTAAGATGCTAAAAATTGAAGAGAATAAAAAATTTGGAAATTTTTAATGCTTTATTAGATCTGTAATATTAACATGACCTATTTTTTCGTAACTCACGCTACATGATATGAGCGTTCAGTTAATCATGAATATAAATGTGATAAAATAAATTTAAACACTTAATTTCATTTTTACTATAAAGTTTATGAGTATATTTAACAAAAAAAATTGTAAAAACTAATAAATTTTTTTTTATTTGCAAAATTAAACATATCTTTTTCATTAGAAGTTTAGACTTTAAAACAAGCAGTTCTAAACATTGACTTTTAGATGCTGACATTCCGATAAAAATTAACTTACACAAAATTTAAACTATGGAAGCACAAATAGATCAATACTGCATAATTATTCACAAAAATAATTAGAAAATTTTAATTTTTTATTTTTAATGATCATGTCCCTGTTCATATGGAATAGCCCTTTTGTTATACACAAATATTGAGTTAGGGGCTGGTCAAATATTACGCAAGCACCTTAGGGGAGGGAAGGGGTTTGCTTGTTTTTCCTGACAAGGGGGGTATGAGTGATGCTTACGTAAGATGCTACAAACACTGTATTATCAAAAATCTTTTGTTTCTTGCATAAATAATTCAAAAATTCATGATTGGTACTTTCATTTAAATGCCCCACATGTTTTAAAAAGGAAAAAAAGTAGACTATTTCCTTGTTAAGAATTGATATGAAAAGCTACTTCAATATTTTTTATGTCTTTTAAATAGTAATTATGCAATTTTGTTTCAAAACATATTTTTTTATCGTAATAAACGGTCTAAACATTTAAAAAATTCGTTTTTTCTTACTACCCGGATTATCCGGATTTTCGATTTTCCGGATTACCTTCTGTCTTAGACGGTCCAGATAAACAAGGTTGATGCCACTAATAGTTCGGATAGAAAATCTATTAGTGAGGCATGCACGCTTTCCAACATGGAAGAAAACGCCTGTAAAACTGTTTTTTTTTTTGGCACGAAACATCGATATGGGGTGAAAACACAAAACCAACAACTCGTGTGTCTCACTCAATCAATGTTGAACCCATTTTTTCAATAGTTAACTTGTCTATACTTTCTTGTTACGTGCGTGCTTTGGCAGGAAGAGAAAAAGCTGAAAGTTATATAATTTCATACGCAAAAGGTGTAAGGAGTTTAAACCTGAAGTATAATTTGTGCTAAGTCAAAGTAAAGTTTGGAGGGTAAAGTTTGGTGGATTCCTTAAAATCCTTAAATTCAAATTTAAATTCCTTATTTAAAAACTAAAAAAAATATACCTACTATTTGAATAATGGTATAATTAGTTCTAGTTTATTTTGATACTGAAGGGATAAGTTGATTTTAATTTGTGTTAAATAAGTTATAATAATCTTTACATTTTACACGTTATTAATCTGTTTGAAAGTGAACACTTTTTATTTTAAACATAATTTTTTAATTATTTAGAAATTTATATTTGTCGTGTAACATGTGTAATATCAATATAATTAACTCATTCTGACACCAAGTAAAACATTTTTCTTTCCTCGATCAACAAACTCGCTGAAACTCAAACGAAATTAATTATCCTTTAGCGCAGGAGAATATCAAGGGAGGTTGACAAAAGACCCTTAATGCCATTTTTTTTAACATCCCAGCGGTACTCAGGAAATTAAGAAACCTGCTGTGTCGTGGCAACAGTGCTGTGGTTACCAGTAAAAGGGTGGAATGGGGGAGGGGAGGTTGAGTTCTACGAAAGACTAAGTGGGCAGTGCACGTCAGATTATTGATTCCATCGTATCGTTTGACCTTGCTCCACTAAAACGTGTTCTGACGTGAAAAAAATCTACTTCTCTCAGAACAATAGAGAAGTTTCTAGTAAACAGTGGAACTTTTAGATGTAGTAGCTTCAAGTTGTAGCATTGACCGTCAACTTTTTTCTTTTGAATGGTTTTAAAATTGATCCCTGGTTGCGAAGGGGAGATTTCTCTTATTGCGTAATTTTTGATCAATCGCCTCCATTCATGTTTTTGATTGAAGTTGGGCGTCCGTTTCTGTTTAGATGCACATTGTTTTTCCAAACTCTTTATGTTTATGTGTTCTTTTCGAATTGATAAGAGTTATACCCTGCTCTTTAATGTCATTTATGAAATTTAAAAACTTTGAATGATATTCTGAGAAAATAAGAAAGATGCGACATTTTTGTTTTTAAAGGTTCTACTTATTACAAATAGGTTTTGTCTTATAGATTAAAAATTATCAGTTCCGTAAAATAATAATTTTCAAAAAATAATTTCAAGCATGGCATGGCATGGTCATGGCATGGCCATGTAGACTACTCTTAAGGCCACAGAAGCTGGAAATCGTGACGCGAAATAGTAGGAAAGACGTCACTTTTCAACAGCGCAAGGTACAAGATTCCATACGGTAGTTGCGCTGTTGTCCAAAAAAGCTATGAAGAGTGACGTCTTTCCTAATATTTCACGTCACGATTTCCAGCTTCTCTAGCCTTATGAGTCTAGGTGGTCATGGTCAACTTTACTATCAGATTGAAACTAGAATGGACAGCAAATTTGAAGAACCTTATAGTTTTTTTACCTTTAGTTTTAGAAAATTTGAATATTCTAATTAACACTTTTCGGTGAAATTAACATGTAAGCAACAGTCGGTCTGATGACTTTCTTTTTGTTCTTATAAATGCATTTATTATTTCAATAAATCAATTTCTATACATTATTTTTCCTCACAAAAGGTAATAAAAATTTCTAAGGAAAGAAAAAAAAGACTTCAACACTCTTCACTGATAAATTTGAAAGGAATTTTAGGTATTTATGTGGACTAAGTTTGAATAATGGATCAATTATGTTAATGATATAATGAATATCATCCAGTACTTGTTTAGAATCCTAAAAAAAACACACATACACTGAAAATTCAGAGAAAGTATGGAATTGAAAACAAGAAAAAATTTAAGAACACCGTCCTAAAAAATACACGGATTTCGATAAATTGAAATTCAAAGTCAAGATTAGGCGCAGAAATCTTTGTGTAAAATCCAATGGTTATATTAACTCATATATTGGGAAATGCAAAATTGTTTAAAAATCCAATAGATAACATCATTCAATGAATTTTTGGAAAGAAGTTAAGTTGTCTTCATTAAAAGGCCTTTAAAAATTTAAAAATTATCATTTTGATTCATGGAACCAAATAAGAAAACAAAAATACCTAATAGATTTAATCATCAAAAATTAAAAATGCTGTACGGTTTAATTAAAAAAATTCAACCTGAAACTGAAAAGCACTTGCCAAGAACAGAAAATCTATCATAAAATAAATGAAATTTAGTAGCTTGTATGAAATAATCCACACATAAACAAAAGGAAAACCGAATATAGATCGAATTTAATGGAACAAAAATTATTTAGTTGTGATTTTAAGATTCAAATTTAGCTCATTTGCAGTGTGAGTCAAGTATGGAATTAGCCAACACTTACTTAGATGGAATTTATCTATCAACAATTCTAATATTTTCTTTACTTTAACAGTTTTGAAAAACAAAGATTATTTGTGGCATAAAAATCTCCAGCATATCCCCATATTCTTATACCTACACAAACGTTGCAGTTTTGGGGGAACATATTTATTCTTTATACTAGATACTTATTTTTAATTTAAATTAGTAACACACTAAATATAAAAGTTGAATTACCTACTACTCAAAGTGTTTAAAATCTATAATTGTTTACATTTAGAAATCCCAAATACAGAATATATTATATCACACATTATCCAAAAGTAACAATGAGTTTGACTATAAGAACCTATGAGAAAATTTAAAGTTATGTTTATGTAAGATTTTTAAAGAAACCACATAGAGTATAAATAATTTCTGGATAAGACGAATTTCTATGCAGAAGGTATTTTTCAATTAAGGCGAAGCCCTCAAATCTGAGAAACTTGTCCAACATAAAGCTATACCATTATAAAGATATACCATTGTTTAAAGTTTTAGCCAATATTTACTGCTGAAGACTGAAAATTCTACGACTTCCCAAATAATTTCCCCTTTTTTTACACTCGTGTACAAAAATTAAGGATAGTTAATTTTAAGAGTAATGATACAAATCTCAGTCCGATATCGATGACATTCATGACATAGAATCTTTTGGAGTGGGAATATATGCCTCGGGATCAAGTATTCTAACAATAATTTAAGGGGGTACAGTGGCCCTCTATTGATAATGGAATTTCAGAAACATTTGGAACACTAACAAGTATTTTTTACAATCTCTACAGGTAACGGGCAAAACTTTTCCACTTATTTGTAAAGAATATGATATTCCTGATATCCATGCATGGTTTTAAGTGCGTGGAATACCTGTTTATATGATTTTTCTGAATGTGCATGGAAGTCCATTATTTGGAGGGCCTTTGTGCCCCCTTCAACTATTCTTAGGGTAATTTGATTTTGAGGCATGCCCTTTCCTGGTGGTTTGCTACTATTTGGTTTCAGCCGATTCAGCGTCAGAAATAAATGAAAGAAAATAAAAATCCAAAAACAAAATTATTTGGGGGTTTCGCGCCGAAACGGCCGCACCGAATCGGCAGCGCAGAATAGTCCCATTCCGCTTTCCTGGAGGACCTATGACACGAAAATCATCAATAAGAAACTGATATTTGCGTCATTAATTACAAACTATCCTTAATTATCGGACGCACGTGTAATCCTAACCTAAATCAATAGCGACCAGATTCGTTCATAATGGTAACCAGAGTTTACAAGAGGAAAGAAATTATCTCAACGCACCCGTAAGCGGAGTACTTGTTATAAATCTTCTTCAGTGGCGGCTTCTTCTTCCTGATCTTCGGAAACCAGCGTCTGTTGGCAGCCATGGTCCACCCTCTAACCGAACGACAACACTCCTCCGAGAAGAGCCATCAACTCGTCTGGGACCCTCCACCGTCACAAACCTCCATTCAAGCAGCCTTGGATAATGGACCAAAAGAGGGGCACATCGTAACTTTTATTATACGCATCGGCCTTTTATTAATCTAGCTGAGTAGTGCGTCAGCAGTGCCCTGGGGACCCCTTACTGATTATGCTGAAAGGACCGCCACTGAAGAAGAAGTGGTTTTGCGGTTGTTCTTTTTTGGCGGGGGTGTTGTTTTTGGTCGTCCCTACCCCCTCAGATGGCCTTGGGATGGTGGAGATGTCTGGCGAGTGTGAGGTAATCAATCACGACTTATTCCGTTGGTGGTAAATCCCTGCTGGTGAATGTGGGTCAGTGGATTGACCCATTCTTATGGAGAGTTTGGTGGAATTTATTAATATGGGGTGGTGTGTGAGGTTGTGAACTGGTGAAGTGGGATTTGGTTATGTGGGTCGTTCGTTTGGGCGGGAGAATATAAGAACCGTGTTTATCCCAGCACCGTGTGGTAATTACGATTTGTTTTTCTATTAAACACACAAAAAGTTCCCCGTATTCGTATACCACCAAGTATTATACGGGGCTTATAGAAAGAAGTAAGTAAAAATACATAGTAAAACTACAAGGTAGTATCAAAGGATTTAAAAGTTGCCAGTATGTTTAAAATGTTATACAGGTTTATAAGTTTCATTAATACATTTAGTAATGTTCGTTCATTAATACATTTTTAATGCACATTTAGAAGACACTAATCTATGAAGAGTATTAGGGTCCCTTAATGTCAGTTTTTTCAGAGAAAGTTCCCGAGTATTCCTATGTGTGACAAATTTCGAACAGTGAAATATAACATGCTCCACATCCTCGTCACCTCCAACACTGCAGTCACAAGAGGTGCCACAGGGCATAAATTATATCAATTAAGGTATTTTTAAAGTTACCATGTCCGGTTAGAAGTTGCGTTATTTTGAAATTTGTGCCAAAGTGATGGCAAGAAAGTCTATTTTTAATGGTTGGGAAAATTGTTTAGTAATGTTGGCCGAAACTGAGTTTTGGTAGATTAAGCTCCATGATTCCATGACACCCTCAACTATGATCTTCTTGTTGTACGATTTTGGAATGTTGACTTGAAGATCGTATTACGAATGAATCCGTTTTGTGACCAATATTTTAAAAAATGAGCGCTAAGCTCTAGAGAATTCTTCAAAAGAAAAAACAGTCGACATTTTTATCAAAGAAATTTTACGGTTTTTTTTAAACTAATAAATATATTTTATATATTTTCATCGTTTTCAATGAGGATAATTGAGTATTTTTTACAATTTCTTTTATTTAAAATTTCGGAATGGCTGAATTTGGAATGGAATCTGGATTTTTCTTTATACTGGCTTGTCAATATTAGGGGCGAAAATGACGAAATAACTCTGATAATAAATTAAAAACGTAATAATAACATTATTAAACACTTTCAATACCATCTATCAACCGAACATAAATAAACGTTACGCTTCGTTTTCTTACTGATTTAACATATCAACATTTTTTTTTTATTTTATTGATGTTCTCACAAAGTTTTTCTTTCAAATCCTGTTTGTTTAAAGTGTAAAATATGCCCATGCCATACAAAGAAAAAATATTTTCTCACAAAGTGCTTTTACTCAATTCTTTTGGAAATATACGTACTTAATATTACAAAATAAGTAGGATAGGAACTAATTGCATAAAAAATATTTTTACACTAAAAAAATTACTCGCAGAGAAATCATTAAGCATCAAACCATTTCACGTTCATTAACAAGTTTTACAGAACCCAACTTAGAAGTGATCACTTTCAGTAAAGGTTAATTTTATTCCAAAACCCACTTAAGCCTCATGATTATTCAGCGGACGATTTCAAGACCGAAAATGGACCACCCTTTCAAAGTGGACAGGGACGATTTAATGGATCCCTGTTTGCACAGTTGTAAAGTATGGCCTAAATACGTGACTGCCCCTCGCCAATTCTCGTTTGATGTAAAAGACCGACGATATCGGAGTGCAAAAGCATTTCGGAAATTTCAGTAAATTAAAGAGGGGTAGTGTGTAAAGATAAAAGCTAGATAAGGTTAATTAGCTTTAATTCTTAATTAACCCACCCAATTAAGATAAAATAAAAAAGTATGAAGTATACCAAGTGTGTCGGCAACAAACGTGTAGTGTAAACTACACTTTGTAAAATTTATAAACTAAACTACTACAGCTTGTGTGTAAAATTTTTTTGGGGAAATAAATGTGTGATTATAGTAGATGAATATTGTATATTGTATGCATGTAAAAGCTATAAAAGGTTATAACTGATAACAAATAAAATAAGCATTAGGGTAAAAGTACCCAAAGTGTGACTAACTACAAACTTAAAGTGTAAACACACAGTTTGCATTAGTGGTAGAAGTACAAACATGTTTTAGAAACTGCAGTCAATCAAAGAGGAATATAGTGTGTAAAGATAAAGGTGATAAAAATTTTTTCCAAATCGATAACAGATAAAACTAGCAATAGGGTAAAGTTTTCAATGTATGAGCAACAGCAGAAGTGTAAAGTAATAGTACCCAATATAAGTGCGACAAACTTAAGTAAGTTCATGTAAGCGTCGCAGAGACACAAATGTTTTGGAAATTACACATAATTAAAGAGAAATAGAAGAGGTAGAAGAGGTGAGGTGTGTAAAAATTAAAGCTGTAGATAAGGTTATGAATAAATAAAATAAGTGCAAAGTACCCAGTTTATTAGCAATAAACTTATAGTGGAAACAGTGTGTGTATAATTTAAAACTTAATCAATCGCATTTCAACGATTGATACAATAATACATACTTCACTCTTCATCTAAGGAAATCAAGAATTAGCAAAATACGTTTTTAGATTATTTTCTTTTCAAACTGCACTTATTTAAAAAAAAAATACATTTACAGTTTTATAAATATAATTTGGAGGTAACAAAAGTTTAAGTAAGTAACCAGTTCACCAGGAATAAAAAAAAACTATTATGAGCATAAACGTAGACCATTAAAATAGAATAAATGACCATATTAATGCTAATTATTATAAAAATATTTACTAAAACAAATATACAATCAAACATTGGGTTAGTTATTTTTGATGGTAAAATGTTAATCGTCTGGGAGAACCGTCTGGTTTTTTTTACTTCGTTAGTTTTAAGTACTGATAAGGTTTCGTCATATTCATAATCATAAATCATATTTAATAAATCATATTTCCAATTAAGCTAATAATGTTTTATTGTCATTTGACTAATATAATTTTTTTAATTTTAAAAATTGTAATTCCCGTTTTATTTAATTTTATGTCAATTCTCATAAACTAGGACGGATATCCCCTTAAATGGAAATACCCATTATTTTTTTTACTGAAAATTTTACAAAAAATTCACGCCTACTTTAGATATTGAATTCATGAACTATTCTTTGAAAAAACTTTAAAGATTACATTATTTTATGAAAGTAATTAAACTATTTTTTCCCAACAGCGGAGGTTTTCCAAATAAGCCATTTTATGAGGTTTGGAAACTTTTATTGCTTTTACCGCTGAACAGCTTTTAACCTGTAGAACGGTTTTCTCTGCATTCAGACTGTTCTTGTACAAAAACCAAACTTCAGAAGTAGTGTCAGATTTACATTATGTATTAAGGAAAAAACAACCTTCTACAGAATGCCTTAAAAATAAATATTGAAAAAAGTACAGGTATTTGCAATCATTATTTTACAAATTCACTTCATTAGTAAGCCTTAAAATACTATTCCTAGTACAGGGGAGAATGGGGCATCTTGGTACACTCTACTTTTGAGACGCAATGTTATTGTTATGATCTCATGCTCTTAAAGGTAGTAAATAAATGACACTAAAATATATTCTTCCACTTGTTTTGGAATCTTTGGTGCGTCTGGATAATTATTTACATCAGTCTTCTTGTTTTGCGAGTTCCAAAATTACAATCACTCGTAGTTTGAAAAGCATTTTTTTTAATAAAAAGTGTATTTATGTTATTATAATTATAATTATACCTACTTGAATACATGTATCTATTAATACTTTAGAAAAGAAAAGGAAATATTTTGGCTAAACGGAAATATTTTTGCCAAAAGAGTAATTCAGTTTTAATATCCAAAGCGTCAATGGGGCACTTTGTGTCATTCAGGTGTGGGGCACCTTGGGACATTTCCAAAGATGCCCAAACCTCTCTTGAGTAAAAAAATTGCTTTAATTAAACAAATTAAATAATTAAAGAATTTAGATTATTATAATTTAGAATATGGTGCAAAAAAGATATGGAAGGGAAAAAAATCAGTTTTTTATGTCATGACAAAAAAGAGGAAATCAGGGGAGAAGTTTGAAAGTAAAATATGATTGTAATTTAAGGTCATTAAACATATATCTTTTTCGTTAATTAGTGTTATTTTTGTATTTTCAAAGTAATATTTATAATTTTTATGCTATAATTGAAAGTGTACCAAAGGTGGGGCACTAGTGGGGCACTTTGGGACATTAAAAGAGATTTTTTAAATTTTTTTTTATAAATTCCCCAAAAGATATAAATGGTTGGAAAAAATTTATTAGATGCGCAAAGGAGTGTATTGAATATATTAGCTGTGTTTGAATAAATATTACGGTTAAAGAAATTGGGAAAAAAATTAGCAAAAAGTGTCCCAAGGTGCCCCACTCTCCCCAATATATGTTACGGGCAAAGTGATTAGCCGGGCAATATTAATAATGTCCGAAGTGTAGGGGACAATGTGATAAATTCAATGGGATTTATCACATTGCCCGTAACACATAATATTACAAAAAGCAAAAACCCCATTGATATGAAATAAAATGTTTTGTTATAAATACCCTGAAAATTAGAAGTCAATGGTTTTTCTTTATTCATTCGGGCTTTAAAAAATGTCTATTTCACATTTTAGCTTAATTTTGTTTTCGACGCTGATTACTTACATAAAAGCAACATTTACAAACTTTCCGAAAAAAATCGTACATAGTTTATAAAGTCCCAAAAAAGAACTTTTCATTCACTATACTTAATCACTTTTTATAGTTTTTATTGTAATTTAAAATTTACTGTGAAATGCATGTGGTTTAAAAATGTTTCGTAAAAACCTCATTTTTTCCCCGTTTGAAGGCCAATTTTTATACATAATCATACAAAACGAGTCATTAATTTATTAGTGTTACATGTTCCACACTCATACTTTTCTTTAAGAATGTAAAAGTTGCAAAATACATACTAAGCAATCGTTTTAAATACTTCAATTAGGACTACGTAGTTGCTATTTTTGAAGCAAACACTCGAGTTAACGGTGTTTTAAACTTTATAGTATCAATCGCTTATTATTATTATTAACTAGCTGATATGCCCGGCCTTGCACGGGTGGAGTGTATAAATTTATCTTTTTAAAGTTTTATCAAGTTACATGTCTAATTTTCTGTAACCGTAATTACCAATCATCCCGGTATTCCAGGTAGTTTTTCATATCCAGGTGTTCCCGGTATTTTTCATAACCCGGTGTTCCCGGTATTTTTTCATATCCCAGTGTTCCCGGTAACTTTTTTATATCTCGGTGCCTTTTTCATATCCCGGTGTTCCCGGTGCATTTTCCCTCCCGTTCCAACTGTGTAAATCTAACTTAACCCATCCAGTTCCGGTGTTACACATTTTATTACGACAGTTACCAAATCATCCATTCTAAGTGAAAAAAAAATCAATTAAAATTATTACAGACATTTGAAGTCCCAAAATTTGTAAATACCCCCTGTTTAAATTGGAAAAAAATCCCGCTAAACTACCCCAGAGAAATAAATTATAAGATTAAATAACAATTGATCTAGTGTTTCTATCATCATCATTATTACTTTAACCAGTCTAATTCTTAAAACTTTCTGTTTCAACTTAAAGTTTCATAGAAAATGAAGTCTTAAATAAGAAAATACTGTCATAAAGTTTTTTATAAGGACCGTTTTTAATTTTTTAAATTATTAATAACCTTTTTAAAACAATTTTAGCCCAGTTTTATCTTTAAATACTTTGTTTTACGTTTAAAATTGTTTTTGTTGCATTATTTGCTACAATGCGAGTTAAACATATATTCTTTAGTGGAGAAGTAAGGTAATTTTTGATAAAAGGTTAAAAGGGCGCCATTACCCTTCCCCATACGTCTGTGTACCAAGATTGGTTCAAATCGATCGGGTAGTTTGAGAGAAATTAAGCCAAATCTGTTCCGGACAAACCCACCCAGAGACACAGGCACACCTTGATTATATATAGAGAGATTGCATATTGTTATCATTCTACCCTTGGACAAAAGTGATCATATTAAGCGGAGGTGACTGTATCGGATGAAAGAAGGCCTGGATGACTAAGTTGCTACAATATAGCTAGGTAGGATTTCATTTTCTTTGGCCATTGACCAAAGTTCATCTACTACTAGCAACCTCAATCGACAGTTCTAAAATAGAGCGACCTTCTGCGAAAAGTGCCATGATTAGAACGAAATCTCTCTAGCCTTGAATCGGTCCCGGTGTTTCCAAGGGAAATGAACTGATTTTCTCTCATTTTGGCGTTAGTTCCCATGTTACCGGTCGAGTCGTTTACGGTAAATGATAGAGTATTAATACAATTGTTATTCTTTATTTCGTAGCTTTAGCGTTGAATAAAAGCTTCAGGTGGCTTGACGGTGTTATCATGGAAAGTTCTTATAAAAATGTGTTTTTATTTAGTCTATACAAGAGTCATTAAGTTATGAGGATAAGTAAATCGGACTAAATGTTTTTAATGAACTAATTGATGGGAATTTAATTGAAATTATTAATTATTTTTCATGAATTATTGTAGTTAAAAAATGGAAAATTTTAGATCAATATAAAAACAATTTTTAACTATGAAAGATGATAATATCGCTGGTCAAAATGGATATATTTAGAGGGGAAATCATTGAAGAAAAATTGAAGAAAGACGAGAAAAATAATTTACCAACTCAGATTTTGAACACGAAAACTCCAATAATAGTCCAGTCAAATTGTGCTCAAATAAGGTCATTTTGGGAAAAATTTGGGGTAGAAGATATTTTTCGCTTTCTGTACGTATTGTGGGGTGCTGAATCCGAATCTGAGGTTTGCCAACAAAATTTCGTGACGGAACATTGTGAAAATTCGAAAAAATGGCAAAATTTCGCCCCTTTTTTTCGTTTTCTGCCCCTAAAACATTACCTCTGCGCTTCTGAGCTAAACAGTCATTACAAAAAATAAAGAACACTAACCAATCTACAAAAAAGTCAATTGAAACTTTTCTCTCAGACGCGTAGTTTCGCCGATAGAGCACGTTGAAAAAGGGGCTATTTTCGTTCGATTGGAAGGAAATCCAGAAAATGTCACTAATATCGCCAAAAAGCCGCATTTTTTGGAACAAATTACTATAAAAACTGCTTTAATAATATTCTTCATCAAATCAACCATCTAATAACTCCAATGATGATTAACTAAATGCATTTTCGTTCCGAGATTTCTCTTACGAACGAAAGTTCTGTAGGAGATTGTAGTATTTCGATAACTATGTTGCTTCTTCGAGATTGCATACAAAAGTATTCTTTTGACTGTTTTATAAGTTTTTGGGGATGCTGAATCCGAATATGACGTTTGCCAACAAAATTTCGTGACGGAACTTTGTGAAAATTCGAAAAAATGGCAAAAATTCGCCCTTTTTTTTCGTTTTCTGCCCCTAGAACGTAACCTTTGCACTTCTGAGAAAAACAGTCAATACAAAAATAAGGAACACAAACCAAGCAACAAAAAGGGCAATTGAAACTTTTTTCTCAGATGAAGGGCTTAGACGCTAGAGAACACTTATTATTGGGAAGTTTTTGTTCGATTGGCGGGAAAATCCAAAAAATGTCATTCGTATAACCGAAAAGTGGCCTGTTTTGAAACAGGATACTATTGTAACTACTTCAATGATGTGCTAAGTACATGCAATTAATCTTCTTCATACACCAATGATAATTAATTAAATGCACGATTAATTAATGTTGAGCTATTTTATGCTAATTTAAATAAATCCAGAAAAAAGTTTTATCTGATGAAACGTTTTAGAAAAACATCTGCTTAAAAGTGAAAATTTATGACCAAGTGATTAAATTACTTACATCCATGCACTTTTCTTACCTTCCAGGGTCATATAAACATTTTAGAATGTTTTTTTTTTATTTAAAACAACTAAAGGTACACTTTAATATGCTGTAGTAAGTAGTGTTGTGTTATAACTCAATTAGTGTTATACTAATCCATTTCTCCTAGAAATGTTGGCTTCATATAATCTGTACTTACGTTACATAAATTGGTACGTGAAGTACAATTAGATATTCCAAAAGTTAATGACATTCAATTTATGTACCTATTTTCATTATTTACATTACATATCATTTGGATAAAGTCCTTAACAATGAGCATATTGTAAAAGTATCAATTTCTTGATATGGCTCGTATTTTATTGTTAAGTCTACGTAAGTTTCTGTCGTTTAGCTCAACATTAATTAATCGTGCATTTAATTAATTATCATTGGTGTATGAAGAAGATTAATTGCATGTACTTAGCACATCATTGAAGTAGTTATGATAGTTTCCTGTTTCAAAACAGGCTTCTTTTCGGTGATACGAGTGACATTTTTTGGATTTTCCCGCCAATCGAACAAAAACTTCCCAATAATAAGTGTTCTCTAGCGTCTAAGCCCTTCATCTGAGAGAAAAGTTTCAATTGCCCTTTTTTGTTGCTTGGTTTGTGTTCTTTATTTTTGTACTGCCTGCTTTTCTCAGAAGTGCAAAGATTACGTTCTAAGGGCAGAAAACGATAAAAAGGGTCGAATTTTTGTCAATTTTTCGAATTTTCACAAAGTTCCGTCACGAAATTTTGTTGGCAAACGTTCTATTCGGATTCAGCACCCCCAAAAACATATAAAACAGTCAAAAGAACACTTTTGTATGCAATCTCGAAGAAGCAACATAGTTATCGAAATACTACAATCTCCTACAGAACTTTCGTTCGTAAGAGAAATCTCGGAACGAAAATGCATTTAGTTAATCATCATTGGAGTTATTAAATGGTTAATTTGATGAAGAATATTATTAAAGCAGTTTTTATAGTAATTTGTTCCAAAAAATGCGGCTTTTTGGCGATATTAGTGACATTTTTTGGATTTCCTTCCAATCGAACGAAAATAGCCCCTTTTTCAACGTGCTCTATCGGCGAAACTACGCGTCTGAGAGAAAAGTTTCAATTGACTTTTTTGTAGATTGGTTAGTGTTCTTTATTTTTTGTATTGACTGTTTAGCTCAGAAGCGCAGAGGTAATGTTCTAGGGGCAGAAAACGAAAAAAAGGGACGAATTTTTGCCATTTTTTCGAATTTTCACAATGTTCCGTCACGAAATTTTGTTGGCAAACCTCAGATTCGGATTCAGCACCCCAAAATACGTACAGAAAGCGAAAAATATCTTCTACCCCAAGTTTTTCCCAAAATAATTACTATTTGACTGGACTATAATATCTCTTGTAAAATTAAATACTGTACGTAAAATATTCTAATCTGTTTGAAAGTTGACTGGGCTTAAATTGAAAAACATCACTTTACATATATTAAGACGAATATCTTCATAATCAATTGATTTATTCTTGAAATCAATTTTAACACATTTTAAAATGTAACTGAGTAAATTACGCTTTCAAATAAGTGTCACGATAACAAGTCAGAAACCCCCAAAACCAGATTCAGGTGCTACATATTTAACGATTATTCATATTTTTGTTAAATCGGTTAAGGATATTTTTTCAACAAATATTCTGAAGAGAAGTAAATAATTAATTAATTCCCTCAATGTCGTACCAATATTCCTTTTCTCTCTATATTAAAAAAAAGTAACAGTGACCGCCGCCGCTGCCGCCGCCGCCGCCGCCGCCGCTGCCGCTGCTTTTGAAAATTTTATTTTTGAACACTTTGAACTCTCACTACGCAAAAACTATTCCACGGAAATTTGTGAAATTTTACACATTTCTATTCAAGTGTATGAGGATCGTTTTCGTTCTAAAAGCTAATAGATGAGATAATTAGTTCTAGAGTTATTTAATGTCAAAGTCGAAAATTATTTTTTTCTGCTGCGAGTTCGCCCCCAGCAAAATCTATTAGCAGCAGAAATATGATTTTTTGCAGACACATACTCGTAGATGTGCAGTTTTGCACCACGTCGCCCTTTTTTCGAATTTCGAATTAGTTTTGGAGTAATTAAGTTTTAAAGTTTCGAAAATTTTGAAGATTTTTCTGTTTTTTCGTTATAAAAGCAAAACTAATCACAGTAGAACTATGATATTTTAAAGACACATAGAAATAATTTTTATAAAAATAATGGTTTTTTGTTTTTTCAAAAATTCTAATTAGGTAGTTTTAGAATTATTAAGATTCAAAGTGTCAATTTTTTCTTCTCTTTCTCGCCGTTCACTAGAGAAACAGACGAGTTTTATGCGTGTTTTATTGATGAGTCTGATTTCTTTTATTTTCAACAATGCTTTTTTCTACAAAGTGGTTGATGGTTATTAGTAGACTTGCTGAATATTTTTTAACATTTCAATTAAATTATTCGGAGAAAAGGCTTCTGCTGGATTGTTGAGATGAACAAGCGAGCTCTGCTCGCTAAGATCGCGAAGCGATCTGAGAAGAACTGCGAAGCAGTTCAGAGGGTTGGTGAGCGATAGCTCACTATGTGTGATTTCTTTTATTTTCAATTTAAGTTAGGAAAGTAATATTTCAGCAATAGTTTTTTTCGGGATGATTTGGATTAAATTATTTATCAGCAAGAGTGATAAGTAGTTTCGGTTGTAAAGGAGCATTAATTAAGCCGACCAGCGGGGTGATTGGTAAGATGGAACAAGCGAGCTTTGCTCGCTGAGATCGCGAAGCGATCTAAAAAGAACTGCGAAGTAGTTCCGGGGGTTGGTGAGCGATAGCGAGCAGGGGGCAGGCCCCCTAGTAGTTAAAATAAAAATAAAATAAATACACATCTTCAACTACTGAAACAAAGAAAACTTGATAAAGATATAATAAGTAGCGAAAGACTTCCGGGTGAAAGTGAGGTATTATATATTCTTCCTGGGACAAATATCTCCCCCAGATATTTAGTTCCAGTCAAAGGCTTACAATAACTCTTTCGTTGTTTACGAATCACCATAACGACGTGGAATAACTCAGAGTTACCCATAAACAATTCGCGCGAAACAAATAAGTAATAATTAACGTTATATTTAATAATATACAAATGGCATCTTTATAAGAACATCAATGGAGTACTCACAAGCTGCCACTTGTAGTTGACATGGTGTAAACCGCAATATTCCGAGATGAATTCTGAAGGGTAGAGAAGAGAGTCTAGTGTTCCATTGCCTTCCTACAACCTGTTGTTTTGAATGCAAAACCACATGGCATTTAACACCGGCTCCGATCGAAAGAGAATTTCTCCTCCGGAAGTTGTAACCTGTCGCCCTCTACCGGTACGTAGATGTACTATTTTATGTAGGTATTAAGGGAAAGCTAACTTACAGTAGTACAAATAGTGCTCTTGATAATACGCAGTCAAATAAATCTATTACGTAATTTTCGGAAAAATTTGAGTTTAAAGAAGATGTTATTCCAGTTGAATTCATACATTTTGTACATTTATCTTATTACATCGCTATCATTTTGAACTTACGTGAAACACAATCTTTTCATCCTTGTAATTTAACAGCGGTTATTTTAATATTGTAAAACCTGTTGGCAGAATGCATGCTGATAAAGCCTCATTAATTTATTATTCAAAAATTAAAAATATTATAAAATGATTCCTTTTTAGAAAAATTAAAAAAAAACTCCCACCCCTTATTTGAAACTTTATATCTATATTTTTTCACATACGCAGTGCTGATTTGAAATGCATCGTGTTTTAATATATACCAACTGTTCAAATTTTATTATGGCATAATCTTTCCTTAAGAAAATCCGTATTAACAAAAATTTCTAACTGTAGTAATTCGATATTAGGACTTTAAAACAACTGACAAAATTTGTAGCTTTAAGAAAAAGGTTCTAATATTTTAAACCTTCTCATAACATCAACTATTTCCTTATCTCTTTATCAATATTTTTCGGAAAATCTAAATTGGAAGTATTTAAAAACTTTAATGGCAATAATTTTTTAGAATAAATACTGAATTGCATAAATTGAATAAAATTATATAAAATAGTCAACGTCATACGTAACGTAGTCATAGGTACACTAAGTCAATACAAAACATTACACAGTAAAACGTAGCGTGGAAAACGTTTTCTATGATTCTTATATTTTTTTAATTTGTATAACAAAAAGTACAACTTAACCATGCATTCAGGTAAAAAAGAGAAAATTTAGAAATAATTCATCAGAAATTAAAAGTTTTATTCGGATATAACATCATTTTCATTATAGCTCGGAATACAAAGAACTCGTTAATGACAGATTTCTCAGAAAGTAATACTAATTCAGAATACTAATACTGAATACTACTAATTCAAAATAATGTCGTATTAGTTTCGTAACAGGATAGATGCACAACTTAAATTAAATTTGTAATTACTGGTGAAAAAAAAGTATCATTTAATTTAATTAAAAAAATATTACTGCTTTAAATTAAAATTTAAGGCAGTAATATTTAAAAGGAAACTTTATTTGGGGAAATTTCTGTAAAACTTAACCAAATGAATTAGCCTAACAACGCAAATATCCCGCAGGAAGTAGGGGGCATTTAAGGCTTGCTAACTATCCATCACAATCTCTTTTACGCGCGCTGAATTTTTAACCATAAAACAATACTAACCAAACCCTTTTCACTATCTCATCTCACGCAACCGTACTTAGAATATTCAGCGGAAAGTTCAGTGAACTCGATGAGGCTGGCCATCAGATGTTACGTAACTCTGCAGAATTATTTTATAAAAACGAGACCGAGGGATCTGGCAGCGTGATTTAGCGAAATTGCGCTTTCGAGAGCGAGATCTGAGGGCGGAATGACAAATTACTTGACCAATCTGACACTGTTGTGAATTATGGTGTGTAGGAGACGGGAACCTCTACGTAAAATCCACGTATTTTTAACCATGGTAAAAAAAAATGGCAATCAGTTCAAAATTGTGTTGTTCTTAAAGGGGAAACAGTTCTTATTTACTTTTTTATGCAATATTACAGAAATTAACTTTAAAAATTTAACCGAAACTATTTTATATTGAAATTAAAATTCAATATTTATTTTATTTTGATTTTTTGATAACTGTCATAGTTTTGAAATCGAGAATTATTGTTTTTCTTCTTTAAACTGTCTATTTTTATGTTTTCATTTCTTTTAACATTGTGACTTGAGCAGATTCACTCCAGATATTGGAGAAAACAGTTAAATTGCCCTTAAAATCGCCAATTGTTCGAAAACTGTTTGGAATTTCAAAACTTAAATTACTTCTATTGCCATCTGTAGACCCAACCCGTTCTATTGATACCCTCCACGACCTTCTGCGTTCAGGGGTATGGGAGGAGTTAAAGTGATGTACATTTGTTGACAATCAGTATAAAGATGATGAGAATGACTGATTGGTGATTATGATTATGAACTGAGCAAATTCCAATGTCAACATGAAAATATTAATTTCATATGCTGCACTATAAATAAGATAACACTTCAAATGCGTATAAAAATATGTCCATTCACATATTGATAGCTCATTTCGCAACATTTTCTACACGAAGTATCACCCATTTGGTTATTTCTCTTGAAAATATAAACAAAAGTCTAAAGATGGACTTGCTTCATACTCATTAGTAAAACAAAAGAGTATGTATGTTTTGTGATTAAGACAATGTCAACACAAATTAATTACTACATTCAGTATAAAAATTGTTTTTCAATAAAATTATTTTCATCTAAGAAGTGAAAAATATTTTAATATCCAGATTCTATACATTTGTACTTTTATCCTCAAGATTCATGGCATTTCGTTCTGTAATTATTAATCCATTACTGCTATTTCGTAAGTTTTTATCCAAATATTTTTTGTATTATCTTAGTGTATCATGCATCACTTTATTGTGAAGGAAATATTTTTGTTTGACGAGATAATCGTATTTTTTTTGGTACTTTGATACCCATTTTAAGCTTTTTTAACACATTGAAAAACTAAAAAAATATCGATATAATTAAGAGATACTTTCATACTTAATAATCTCTGTTGTTTCACAATGAAATTTAAAATGATCGACTCAGCCATATTGAATTACATAAAGTTATCGCTTTAAAAATCAGGTTTTAAAAAATAATATCAAAACAAATGTTGAGAATTACGATGACATAAAACACGAAGATATTCATCCTATTTAGTAAACAGGGTGGTCACAAAATAACGACCCCACTTTAAAGTGTAGTATTTTGAAAAAGCAACTGACTATAAGTGTCACATGCAGATCGATGTCTAGCCACTAGAACATTCGTTAACAGAAATCTCCCACAGCTAAGCTTCAGAGTGTTCGTGATTACAGTTATTAATACAGCACGTGAAGAGGGAACGGAAGTACAGATAGTATAGATATTTATATTATCTATGGAGATGTATGCATTTTTTAGAATCATTAAAGAAAGTTGTATGAAAGTTCATACTAATGAAGATCAGCACACCAGCGTGATTTTTGATGTGTTTTAAAATGGGTATTGGCTGTAATGCCAGTATTTCCCCATTCAGTTTACGTATTATTTTACCCGGAAATACAAGTTTTGACCCTAAAATGACGTATTTTCGTGATTTACATCATTTAAGGGAGTTGCATATGCATCAACAGTTTGATTGATAATTATATTTGTTTGTGATTACGCTTTGATACTAATGTGCTATTATTATCATATGAAAAGACGCTTACTGTCTTGAACTTTATAAAACTGTAAGTGTTATTCATATGAAAAATAATTTAGTGTGAATTGACGTATTTAAATCATATATGAGTCTAATGACATTAATTGAAAATGTAAAAAAATTGTTCCAATCGTATCTTTTTACATTTTGGAATAGTTAATTATATTATCCATGTCCATTTTTAAGTAAATTATTTTACAAAAGAATTGCAATTACATATTAATTAAAAAAGCGAATTCTAAATAACAAAATCATTATAACGCATGTTCCTAAATAATTTTTTGTCGAATTGCAATTTATGAAAACTATAATTCATTATCTCACTTAAATGTAATGAGAAAAATTTTCGAAGCATAGCTTTTGGATTTATTTTTAAAAGTAACTTATATTAGGCTTGCTGAGAAATTTATTTCATTGAAATATTTATTATTTGAGACATAATTTTAAAATTCCTCAATGGTACTTAAACGAATAAATGATTTAAAACTTACCTTGTGTATTCTTCTTCTTTCCCAAGTTAAAACCACTTCCATGGTACTGAGAGGGTACTCACAATTCCAAAGATTCACCCCTAAATATGAAATGATATTCTTAGTCTTTTGCATGCATGTATGCATCGTAAATATGTATCCCGCTAGATTTAGCTACCGAACAGATTAAATAACCGAATTTACAGCCTCTTGTATCTGTTATTTTTTTATTAGGTTTTTTATGTAGTAAAACTGTGAAACGCTTTTCACATCCTTCGATACATTCTAACACCAGGTTTTTAAAGCTCGGTTAAAAACTGCACAATGCGATCTTAAGAGTAGTAAATTTATTACTTGAAAATTTTCTTCAAGTTTAATAATAATTTAATTTTCTTCAAATAACTGTTTTTAACCTACTATAACTATCTTACTTACAACTATCTTAGTTTATTAGTTTGCATTGCAGCACAAAGAATAAGAAAGGAAAAGCAAATGAGGGTCGTTATTTTTCCCTCTTCCCACTCATGTGTAAAGCGAAGCTTGGAGATTTCTTAGCACAAAAAGTTATTTTTCCATAGAGCATTTTCAATCACATGACTCGGACCTAACAACGGCTTTAGCAACAGAAGGTTACAGTTTTTTGCCCTACAGAGGTTAACAGTTACAAAAAATGACTAGCCGTGGAATTCTTCTATTGGAGCATTTGCAATCACGTGATCCCATATCTAAAAATCGCCTTAGCAACCGATAAACAACGGCCTTAGCAACAGTTAAAATCCCTACAGAAGATACACAGTTAAAAGAAAATAACCGGTTGAGACGTCACATCTATTGTCGGTCTTTCTTCCCTTTTTCAAACAGGTTACGTAATTATTGCCCGTTAAATCCGGATTTTATGCATATGCAGATTAAATTTTAAATTTATGTAATACAAACCAAAAAAAAATCTTATCTACTTGCTGAAAGCCGGTTATCGTCGCTTACGATCTCGGTATGAATGAATTCAACCAAGATCTTCTGCTCTTCGTAATGGCCTTACAACTCGGTCTCTGAGGTATGGGGAGGTATGTATTGTTATGCCTATGGAGAAGGGTCTCTGTAATGCACAAAAACGTAAATTTCTCGTTTTGTTTCATTTTGTTCAGCTTTCTTGAACATTCGTTTAGTTTTTACAAACTTGAGACTGATCGTGGTTTGGATTTTCTAGGGGTTTCTTTGCAAATCATGAGTGTCATGCAGGTTTTGCATCTTATCATTAAGGATATAGCTAGCATGCGAAAGGTTAGAAACCCCATGAAACCAAGTCATCAATAAATCCACTTAACAGGTGAATACTTGAAACGTAATGATGTATGATGAAACGCATAAATATTATAAGGGTTCGATAAATCGTTTTCAGAGAATGTTCTTCCAATATTTTTCCTATTTATTTCTTTTATTTGAAGAATGAAGGGTCGTTAAAATCTTAGGAATAAACGTAAAGTAGTCAGATCATAGTAAAAAATAATTGTCATAAAAAAATAGTAAAAATTATAAAGATTATTCCTTATACATAGGAATTTAATTTTTTTATCTTGTCACTTACACGAGGGGTTCAAACATGACAAAAATTGGACGAATCTTGAACGTTTATGCTGCTTGGGTACATAAACCCCTTTTTTTATTTAAAACATACAAAAAATACCCATGTTCTACTGTGAATCACATGGGCTTACATAGTATAAAGGTAAATAAAATTACATAGGGAAAACCTTATTTCAGAGCACAAGAAAATTGGTTATTTAAAATACAAAAATAGAGTCCTCGAGCTCTTTTAATACTTTTGCAATGCTGCCTTTTTTTATCTTTCTACCGATTTTTACCATTATTTATGCTGTGTTGTTGTATGTTAGTAATGTCTTTTGTCAAATAAATAATATGTTTTTCTTAACATTAATAATAACTTTTATAGATGTTAAGTTAATTTAACAGCACATTTTAAGTTAATAACGGCCGTATCGACCAACACGAGTTACTCTGGAATTAGGAGTAGAACCTTGCATTCTCGAGTTAACGTTATCGACCAGTCCAAAATACTTTTACTCTCGAGTGAAACCCAGCATTTTTTTTTAAATCAAGTAAGTTTATCGTTTGGATAAAATTTCATTTTAATAATAATTGAATACATTTGCAATTGTAATTTCTTTTGTAATATTTCTCTTTATTAGTAAAATAATAGCAATGTAATAGCCTAATCAAAGCTTACATTTCAAAAAGCCTTCCATAAAACAAACAAAGATACATCTCAACCCGTCTCCATTGTTCGTGGCAATGAACCACTAAACTCCACTCTAACGGGGAATCCCAGAGCACATAAATAATATCTGAAATTAGTTCCACGTCTGGCCGGGACTCATGAATAAGTCATCGGCGATTTTTAGGGGTTCGATGGAGATTAAAATGCCTCGGTCGTTCACCCTTTTCTCTGGATGATTCAAAACGACCGGTGTATAAATTGTCACGCACTTTCATGCAGGGTAAAGTACACAGCGTTTGGCGACTTTAGTGACTCTAAAACACAAAAATCGTCAAATTTTAGAAATTTCATTAAGAAAAAATGCTCAGTTTTTTATTTCTTCTAAGAATCACCCTTGAATAATTTTGAATAATGTTGTCCTAAAAAACAAGAAATATAATGGTCTAATAATGTGGGGAATGATTCTAAATCAATCTCAATTCATCATAATTACTATTTGTTTGCAGAATATTTCTGAAACAGGTCTAAAAAGTATTGGAAATATTTCCAAAATATCAAGTGTGAAGTTCACCTCAAAATATTACATTTGCCAGAAAAAATATACCAGGTATCTTTATTGGGGTGTTGCAGGATTTGGCAACAGACTTGATCCCCCCAGAAGAAATTTTTGACTGTGCCACTGTTTATTCTAAGGGGGGAATTCAGTAAAACATCTTTGGATTTTAGTGAAATAGCTGAATATAAAAAGTAGAATTTTTATATCGTTTAAACAAATTAAATTTTACAATTACAAAGGTATACGAAGTATTTCTGCTTGTATTTCTCTTAATTTTATGTTCTTTATTGTCTAGTACTGTCCTCCACCAATATTTTATAAAAGTCGGCGCCTATGAATTAGTAAGAATAGCAATAAATGTATTATTTTATCCAATTCAACTACGATTCCTTGTTTGAATATAGAAGTGAATGATTTATACACATAAAGGCTCATTTTTGGTAAAAGGGCATTAGAAAAACTTAAAGCTATGAAATTAAAACAAAATTAACAATGTACAAAAAATGAACACTGGAAATTTGTTTGGACTATATTTATTCCTCTAAACGAAGGAAGGAGGAACGAAAATATTTCCTAATCAAAATCGGTTAGTAGTTGTCTATGATAGGGATAGGGGACATGTTTGTATCCTTCTGGCACCAAAACGAATTTCTCAGTGAATTCCATTGATAAGACCAGTTAGAACTAAGGGTAAAAACCGAATACCAGATATCTGCGGTCAGTTTACAATCTTATCATAAAAATACCATCCTGATGTGTAATTCCTTTTCATTTTAGATAATTGTGCAGCAAGTCTGAAACTGAGCTTGGTCTTTTTTTTTTAAATTTTCAATAATTGTGTTTAAATTCTTTAAAAATTGAAACATGGTACATTAATTCTTAATTAATTTAAAAATAAATCATGATAAAGGATGTTATGAATTTATGATTTCACCTGCTATGTTACCTTCATATTTTTAACAAACATTTGGAGGTTTTTTCAGAGCACATACTAAAGTGCGTCATTATTCGGGGAAAGTTGGTTAGGAAAAAGTCAGGGAATTTTGGGATTGATAATAACTAGCCACCCTGGCTAGAAGGAGTTTCGGTACGCCAATTGTGATAAAAAGACGTAATATGACATGAGTTTAACAAACTAATCATATTTCTAAATTGATGTTCTTAATTTCACTCAAAATACAGACACCGCGATGGGAACTATTTTCGTTGTTTGCTCTCAGCTTGTTTCTCCAGGGTCAAGTAACGTCCAATTTACTCTTCAACGTGTTTTGGAATCTTTGGTGCGTCTGGATAATTATTAACATTAGCTTTCTTGTTTTTCGAGGTGCAAAGTTATAATCACTTGTTGTTTTAGAAAGCATTTTTTAAATTAAAGAAGTATATATTTATGCTATAATAATTATGTTGAGATTAAAATATGTTCATCTGTTAGTATTTTAGAAAATAAAATACATTTTTTTGCTAAACCTAAAAGAGTAATTAAGTTTAATATCCAAAACGTCAAGTGGGGTACCTTGTGACAATCAGGTGTGGGGCACCTTGGGACATATGACAATGTCATGTGACAATGTGACATGTCCAAAGATGACCCAAACCTCTCATGAGTAAAAAAATGTTTTAATTAATACAATTTTTAGAATTTAGATTATTATAATTTAGGTAATTAGTGCAAAAAAATAATCTGGAAGGTAAGAAAAACAAATCATTGATTTATGTCATGACAAAAATGAGGAAGTCAGTGAAAAATTTTGAATGTAAAATGATTGATGTCCAATTTAAGATTATTAGTGTCGTGTTTATATTTTTAAAATAATATTTATAAATTTTATGCTATTAATGAAAGTGTCCAAAGGTGGGCCACTAGTGGGGCACCTTGGGACATTAAAAGAGGTTTTTTAAATTTGTTTTTATAAATTCCCCAAAAGAGATAAATTGTTGGCAAAATTTTTATTACATGCGCAAAGGAGTGTATTGGATATATTAGCTGTGTTTGAATAAATATAATTGTATAAAATAATTAGAAAAAATAATTTAACAAAAAGTGTTCCAAGGCGGCCCACTATCCCCTATTACATTAAAGACAAATATTCTACAACAGGGCTTTTTAACTACTGAAAGAGAAAAAATATGGAATAAGAAATATTAAAAAAAAAATTGAATAAACCTTTTTTCTTTAATGAAGCTGTATCCCTCTAGCTTCGGATACAATCTAAAAAAAAGACAGCTCAAATGAAATTATATTTATAAAATTATTAGAATCAGAACGTCAATATTGGAGCTGAAAACAAATATATTCATTCTGGAAAAAAAATAAAACTGTTAAGGGAATACAATCCATAGGATCCCATCTCCCATCTGAAAAGTAAAGCTGAAAATTAAAATGTATTATACATACAAGACAACTATTCTACATACGACTGGGCTTGCTAACTCCTGAGGGGAAAATGTAATTAAAAAAATTTAAAAAAAAATCTTCTTATCATAAAAGATCTTATTATCTAGATTTTATACCTGGTTGCTTATCTAGCTAGCTACTGACCCACCATCAGAGGCGATAGAGATTGTAGACACAACTCTAGCAACCAAGAAGAAAGCACTCAGGACTATATTCATAGGCTCCTTCATTGAAAAAAAAAAGAAGAGTTACAAGTTACAACTATGAAAATATTTCTTTCGGTGTTCATAATAACCACGTTTTATACTATAGAATGTTTTGGTTATGGTAAGAATACGGTTTTTTTTTTAATTAAATAACAAGTTATTGTAAATGGAATACATTTTAAAACTATTCATACTCGCTTTGTTCAAGAGAATCAGAATGCTCAAGGTTCAAATTTTCTTTATTATTGTTATTGTTGTTGTTGTTGTTGTTGTTGTTGTTGTTGTTGTTGTTGTTGTTGTTGTTGTTGTTGTTGTTGTTGTTGTTGTTATTATTTTTATTATTATTATTTTTATTATTATTATTATTATTATTATTATTATTATTATTATTATTATTATTATTATTATTATTATTATTATTATTATTATTATTATTATTATTATTATTATTATTATTATTATTATGTGTCAGTAATATTGTTTCAGGTATTTATTTGAAACAATTCGTTAGATGGTAGGATAGTTAATTCTGTTAGAGCGTTTCTATTAAATGTGTTTGGATACTATATCTAAATTTTAATTATAACAACCTAGAAACCCTTCTACCCAACCAACTTAAAAACTTTTCTTTTCATTTTAAATCAATAATTTTTTACTTTACTATTTATTTACTTACTATTACTTTCTTAAAACTCCGCCGAAACATATAAGCAGAATCGAGTTAGTTCTACTATCCCAATTTTCTATATTCATGTGTTTCTAATGATGTGCTCTGTGTTTCTAGTACCGCTATTATTGCGTGTATTTTATTAATTTTTTTCATTATGTGACCACACTTGAATAGTTTTCCCTTCTGTTGCTTTATTTGTATAGTACGAACAGTTTGCCCCTGCCCATTACAGTAAAGTATGGGTAATTGTATGCGTCTAATTTATTTACATTTTGTAATATAGGTTAACCTATAGTTTTTATACGAATTCCATTACAGTACTCCATGATTTGAGGCGACCAATAAATCTTCCTCCTTTGCATGACCAGAGAAAACCAGTCATTCCAGACGGATCTCATGAACTTCAAAGGCCTGTACTTGACTCAAGGCTGCCAGTTTCAAATTGGTTTGATCAAGCTAGCTACCTACTTCAATCCAAACCTGCCCCGACTACAGAAAGTCAAAATCAAGAAACTACGGGACAACCGGAGGAGGACAATCCCTTGACACAATCAAACATTTCTACAGACCTACAGATTTCTACCATTTCAATAGATAAGGATTTGGAAAGTCGCATCACTTCTACGTCTTCCGAACAGCCCTCCCAAGGTAAGTAGGCGTAACAATTATGATGAATTATGCACTTTTATATTTTGTAAAACTAACTTTTTCTGAAAGAAAGATTTAGGTAAAAGAGGTGAATTTTTACATGTTCCTTTAACTTCATTTTCAAAAACTGGTCACTAGCCTTTTTCCCCTTGTTTGAATCGATGACGGTAGCCCTAAGGGTTCTCTCTCTAAAATGTTAAACATTTAACTGTCCATAACCTGTTTTTAATATATTTTTCAACTAATTGCAACACACTTACCTGTGTAGGATCTCAAATGATGGTGACAGGAAGATTAGAACCTACCCCAACTACTGAAATTAGTCAAAATCAAGAAACTACGGGACAACCGGAGAATGACGATCCCTTAACACAATCAAACATTTCTACAGACCTACAGATTTCTACCATTTCAATAGATAAGGATTTGGAAAGTCGCATCACTTCTACGTCTTCCGAACAGCCCTCCCAAGGTAAGTAGGCGTAACAATTATGATGAATTATGCACTTTTATATTTTGTAAAACTAACTTTTTCTGAAAGAAAGATTTAGTTAAAAGAGGTGAATTTTTACATGTTCCTTTAATTTCATTTTCAAAAACTGGTCACTAGGTTTTTTTCCCCTTTTTTGAATCGATGACGGTAGCCCTAAGGGTTCTCTCTCTAAAATGTTAAACATTTAACTGTCCATAACCGGTTTTTAATATATTTTTCAACTAATTGCAACACACTTACCTGTGTAGGATCTCAAATGATGGTGACAGGAAGATTAGAACCTACCCCAACTACTGAAATTAGTCAAAATCAAGAAACTACGGGACAACCGGAGAATGACGATCCCTTGACACAATCAAACATTTCTACAGACCAACAGATTTCTACCATTTCAATAGATAAGGATTTGGAAAGTCGCATCACTTCTACGTCTTCCGAAGACCCTTCCCAAGGTGAGTAGGTGTAACAATTGAGATGAGTTATCCAATTTTATATTTTGTAAAATTAAAAGAAAAATAGTTGTAAGGGGTGAATTTTTATGTTTGTGGCAAGATGCGAGACACTAGGAGATACCGATCCGAAGGTCATACGACTCAAAAGTATACATCGGAGATATGATAGCTTCGATTGGTATTACTATACCCCATTTGAATAATTTGACTCTTATAGTGGTGAGTAAGCTCATCACATATCCATGACACATCCTTTCACCTCATTTTCCAAAACTGTTCATTAGACTATTTTGCCTTATTTAAATCGATGACGGTAGCGCTAAGGGTTCCCTCTAAAAAGTTAAACATTTAACCTCCATAAAGGGATTTTAACAAAGTATTTTTCAATTGATTGCGACAAATTTCCCTATAGGATCTCAATAGTAGGATCTGTATAGGATCTAAAAACTGGCAGAAAGATGAGAAATTCCTTTTACTCTCCTCAGTTGGCGCGATCTTTGTCTCATTTTAAAATTAATTTTCTGTGATCCCAAATTTAAGATTTACTTGATCATTTGATTAGTCAATTTTCAGGATTATCCAAATATATTGGGAAGAGTTGTAATAGACTGTCTTACATGGAGTTATGGATGAGCGTTATAAGGAATAATACCAGATTAACCATAAATACTACTCTTTTTTTTGTAGTTTGCGGAATATCCCTTGGTGTTGGTACTACAGGAAGAATTGTTGGAGGAAAAAGCTCTGATTTTCAACGTTGGCCGTGGATGGTATGAGTAATATTAAATCCTTTTTTAATTGGAAATGTCTAGTTATGAATACTATTAAGGAAAGTTTTTCATAGTTCCCTGAATTTGTTCTTTTGAACTCAGATTTCGATTTATGGTAAAATATTGATTGATCAACCAGAGTGAGTCAGTATATCGAATTTGTTTCAGATATCTTTGCGTTATGTTAACATGCACAGATGTGGAGCTGTTCTACTTGGGAGACTATGGGCAGCAACGGCGGCACATTGCGTAGATGGGTACGTATGAAAAGTTTTATTGATATCGAAGATCAAATCTGATTTCTTTTGTAGATTTCATGCCATAAACCAGTGTGGTCCAACCCGTGGCACGCGGGCCACAAGTGGCACTCGAAGAAATATTCGTGGCACTCGGCCTCAAAATTAAATTTGTATTCTAACTATATAGAATGTAATCCACATTTCAATTTTATTGCAGAAAAGTGTAAAAACCCGGTTTTATACAGTCTAATTTTCAAAAAAATTTCAGGGGAGAACCCCTGACACCCCTTGGAAGTTATTTTTGGTTTAAAATTCACTTTGGGAATCAGTTAGAACAGCTAAAAATCTGCTATTTCAGGTTTAATTTTCAAATCATTTTCAAGGGAGAACCCATGAACTCCCTTAGGAGTTTTCTTGACTTAAAATTTAAAAGGGACTTTAAAACCACATCAGTAGAAACTCCAGTTCACTTATGGCTATATCGTTTCAAAAACTTATTAGTTTCTTTTAAAAAGTATACATCAAATTGAAAGGAGTTATATACAATCTTTATAGATGCCGTGAGTTGTAATTAAAGTTTAATCTATAAGTATTATTTCATAAATGTTCAGTACAGGGAGACAGTTGTCTTATATGTATATCGATGTGTTTACAACTCACTTTTGAATTTTTTTCTATTATCTGGAGAAAAAAAACCACCCAACCTTTTCCAACCCTTTTGTACCAGTAAACTTAAAAAACACTTCTTGCTCTTTCATTTTCAAAACATTGTAAATGGCCTAATTTCTAAGAAAGGTTTTTCTCTTTACTTTGGATTAATTATTCTTTTAACAACATATTTTCAATTCGATTAAGAAGGAATTTTTTTTATTAAATTAGATTTAATAAATATGAACATCAAGGAAAATAGTTTTTAAAATATCGCACCAACTGTATCACCTTGCATACATAAGAATAGTTTTAATGACCCAGTCAATATTTTTGCATTGCCCATTTAAAGTGAGAAAATCCTTAAATGAAACGCTTCTAATCATAGTCAAAATACATGTTTCAGTGTTGAAATAAGCTTGACTTGCCTGTGTTATATAAACTAGAGATGCGTAATTTTCGATTTTTATTGTCAGGGGCACTCCACTCCCTTTAAAAAGTTAAATTGGCACTCGGGTAACTAAAGGTTGGACCACACTGCCATAAACCATACATTATATAGAGCTATGAAAAAAGTAACTCAAAGCGAAAGTTTTCTTTTTTATCTTTGCTTCGCTCGTAAGGTATACATTATTTATGAACATTTAAATTATCTTTCACGTGGTATAAAATTTTTGTTGATAACGAGAATATTTTTCATTTTGTAGAGGGTATAGAAGTATAGAAGCGCGCGTTTTTCATTTTTTTTGCTGAAAGGCCAAAAAATCGCTGTTTTTTATCGCGCTCTAGCGGCAAAATCACTCTTCAGAAAATAAAAAGCTGAGTAGTGCATTTTGTAGAAAAAAATTTTGTTTACTTCAACTTTTATCTCCGAGAAACTTATAATTTTTGAAATATAAGCAAAAGAGCGGAAAAAGAGCAAAAAGTTTGCGATTTTTTTTTTGCGTAATCAGCGCCCTCGAAAACATATAAAACCGTTGAAAAAACTTCTACATAAATGTTTTGAAAAAAAACCCCTACCATTTGACTGGGGTATTTAAACTATACCCACGATAGCCGCCACTGGTTAGTATTGATATTTAATTTTTATAATATACCTCAGAAACCTAAAGCCAAGTGTGAACAAAATGTAATTGATTTAAATAAATCACCCCTTCTTTGTGTGTAAAAAAAAAACATTTACTCTGGAGCACTCCATTTTTTACGCACCTTAATTTGGTTGATGCTTTCGTGTAGCTGCAACAAATCAATCTGGTATTGCTTTTACAAAACAACTTCATCTAACTCAATCTGTGTGGAATGATTTTGTAGCTTGAAGATGAAACTCAGCATTATAATACCACTAGCTGAAATGCCCGGCCTTGCACGGGTGGAGTGTATCAATTTATTTTTTTAAAGTTTTCTCAAGATTATGTCTAATTTTCTGTAACCGCAATTACCAATCATCCCGATGTTCCCAGTAGTTTTTCATACCCCGATGTTCCCGGTATTTTTTCATTTCCCGGTGGTCCCGGTATTTTTATATCCTGGTTCTCCTGGTATTTTTTTATATCCTGGTTCTCCCGGTAATTTTTAATTATTTATTTATTTATTTTAGATGTACACAACAGAAGTGAATCCAATAACAGTGTTACCTCGATAAAAAGTAAATACTAGAGATGGGTCGGATAACTAATAACGCCATCAAATAACGTTATCGAAAAATAAAATTTATCCCGGTGTTCCCGGTAATTTTTCATATCCCGGTGTTCCATCCAACTAAACCCATCCTGTTTCGATGTTGTAAAAAATTGAAACTTTGAATCTTAATAATTCTAATACTAATTCGAATTTTTTAAAAAACGAAACGACAATCTTTTTGTAAAAAATAATTGTATATGCGTGTAAAATATTGTACTTTTACCATGATTAGTTTTTCTTTTATTCCGAAAAAAGTGTTTCGATTATTTCATTGGCTGCCGCGACACGAGTTAGATCATGTAATAAATTTTTTTGATTTGGCTTCGGGCCAAAAGTTTAAAAATGGAGAAAAATAAGCGTTTTTGGCAATAAAAACGGTCCAAAGAGGGTCAAGGGGTCGTTCTAGAACTTCGAAATATCGCCTAAATTTCAAATGGGGTGTTTTTACGTATGTATACCAAGTTTGGTGCAGATCGGAAGGAAACTGTAGATTTGTATAAAGGACAAACCCAGCCAGCCACAGACAAGATTTGACTTTTATTATATTAGATTATTTTCTTACAGGATTCTATACCAATATTTGGACTTACGCTTCTCCCACTTCGAGCGATCCGTGAAAGGGGTGGTGATCCACCCGGATTTCGATTCCTCAACTAACGAGAACGATCTGGCCTTGCTCCGGCTGCACGAACCTGTTCGTCTGGACTCGGACGTCATGCCGGTCTGCCTGCCACCCCCGAAAATGCCGGACATCACCGGACGGTGGGCAGTCGTCACCGGTTGGGGGCTGCTCTCCGATGGTTCGTATAATATTACCCTTATGAATAGCTAAATGAAAGAATGCTTTTAATTTTAATGAAAGTCGTAAGAATGACCAAAAAAAATTCGAGATATAGAGTTTTTATTCATAACAGACTCAAACGCCAGTGCATGATAAAAATCTTGGAGGCCAAAAC
This sequence comes from Tetragnatha montana, assembly GCA_963680715.1. Classification (NCBI taxonomy): domain Eukaryota; kingdom Metazoa; phylum Arthropoda; class Arachnida; order Araneae; family Tetragnathidae; genus Tetragnatha; species Tetragnatha montana. The sequence continues at coordinate 55,570,407 of OY796676.1, read as the reverse complement.
TTTCAAGCATGCGTTGAAACGTTGAAAGCTTTATACCACCATTGGAATTTAGTAATTTGTGAACTGTATCAGTATGTCAAGGTATTAACGGTTACGTGAAATTACAAATGTAGAATTCAGAGAAAGTTAAACTTAAAATATTTTTTAAGTTTGTTATTTTAAAAATTTAGAGATCTAATGAACTAAGCTACTCTGTTTTTTTTAAATGAAGAAAAACTAAAAAAAAACTCATTCCGTTTGCCCTATAAAAGTAAGAATATTTGCTGAGAATAATGCTATGGTTTCTTAGAATAGTCCTAGGAATATATATGTTTTTTCTTTCTCCTATCTTGTCGAAAATTGCCTAAATTGATCAATAAACATTATAAATAAATGAAAATATGCAAGTTATCCCCCCCCTGACATCTTTACTTGTTTTCTTTAGAAGGGATGGTGCCAACATCATTGCACGAAGCCATTTTACCCATTCTTTCAAATGCCGAGTGCCAAGAGATGTACGCTAAAGCTGGATATAAGATAGTGGATAGTTACCTCTGTGCGGGATTCTCCAGTGGAGGAAGAGACACATGCAATGTATGGAGCATCTTAATTTTTATTCCATATAAACTCCGGTGGTGACAAATTATATTTTTGTTATTGACAACAGGAAAATAATTTTTAATTATCAGTACTCTTAGGGATTACGATTATTTCATTATAAGATAGCAATTCTCTTCTTTTGCTTTGCTTAACTTTAAATATCTATATTTTGTGCGTAAATGAGCATTAACAATAAATCATAGGTATCGTAATGCTGACTTATAATGTTGGAAGTTCTTCCTTCGCGATGTGCGAGGGTAGTTTAACCTCAAAATCGAAAGGACCCAAAAAAAATTCGAGATAGTGAGCTTCCATATAAGCAGTACATCCCAAAAATTAAATTTATCACTTAAAACAACCAGGAACCGAACGTATAATGTATTAGTCATTGTCATTATCTTGTCACTTAAAAAGAAGAAAAAAAAAACAGAAAAAAGTATTTTATGTACGGAACATAGAACATAACAAAATGTGCTCATGCTTGAGTATTTAAATAGGGGAGAGGGGAGCACATTAGAACAAACCACTTATTTCTATTGTTAATTCTATTTAAAAATCTGAAAAAAAAATACCAATAGGTAGCTGTATTAGTACGATCCTTTGCCTGAACTTCCAGAGCAGTTGGCTCATTGGAACCCAGTGTCTGAAAATTGCTTGCTTTGGAAGGTGCAAAGAAAATTTTCTTCTCATTCTCTTGTACTATATATTCAACCAAGAAAGTAAGAGATTTTGCCTTGAATTCTATTGTGGCATCAATAAAGTGAAGTCCAAACAATTTTTTTTCTCAATTTCAATTACAAATATCCATTTTTTACTCTTAAGTTTGGAGATGGTAGATGGGGCACAAAAAGTTGGGGCATATTTGAACAGTTCAAAAATTCTTTCTAATTCCTTTACTTGATTTCGAACACATCTTTAGACTTTAAATATAGATATTTTTCATAATTTTTGGAAGGATGCTAAGACTGAAGACCGTTTTTTATTCCGATTTTTTTTCCAGTTTATATGGATTTTTCAAAAGTGTACTGACCTTTTTGCCCACCCTGTATCAGTGGTTCCCAACTCACACAAGTCCGCGGAACTCTAAAATTGGACTCTTCACGGACCACCCTTTGTAGCTTAAAATCCTTATTATCCACAAAATTTCAAGATGAAAAAGTTTATTATCCCCAATCATACGCATGGAATTTTATATGATGCTATGAAATCTTACTACATTTTTAGAAAAAATTAATGGACTCTAACCGCCTATCTGGTTCGAGACTTCACGGAACCAACACGTGACCTACAACTGAGCTTGCGATTGGTTACCACAGATACTACACTAGTAGATCTACTAGTGTAGTATCTGTGGTAACCAATCGCAAGCTCAGTAGGTCACGTGTTGGTTCCGTGTGACGTCAGACGGTTAGAGTCCATTGCATCTCACGAGAGAATTAGTAATTTTTATCGAGATAAGTAAATCATTTTAAAATATATTTACAGTAGAAGAAATAATTTTAATTAATTTAGTGGTGATTGTTATCCCCACAAATTACATAGCCAAAAGTATAATTCAATCTTTTCTTGTTCAATTCATTCAAATTTCTATTATTTATTGGAATTTTTTTGTGCGGTATAGTATATAGCCCTTCACGGACCACTTCCAAGACTCTCGCGGACCACCGGTTGGGAACCACTACTGTAGATACAGATTTTTTGTAATTTTTGGCGGAGTTTATAACAGATAACAATTGAATCATCAGTTAGAAGAAGGGAATAAGTCCAAAAACGAAGTTTTGAAAAAAGCGAAAAAAAAACTGTATAAGTAATGTAATTTTTATCCTATAGCCACCAAATTTGTACAGGAAATTCATAACACTGTTAAGAATACAGAACAATCATCGTAAAAATTATAAGTGTATTTAAAAATGTTTTACAGATAAAAAAAGAGGAAGGACTTATTCCCTTCTTCAACCTTATGAAATTTCAGCCGAACAAAAATCTTAAAAACAACTTAAATTGACAAGTAAATTATATTTATGCTTAGTTCACATTACAAAAGTGAAAGATAGAAAGACTAAGACGAATAAAATTAGAAATTATTATGAAACTTCGTCAGTAAGGCGCTATCAATGGAGTAAGTGAATATCAATGGAGTCAAACATCCATTGGTTAAAAAAAAACGCTTTTAAATTAAAATCAAATTTTATTTTGGATAAGTTTACAGGCCAAAAAATAAGAAAAGAAAGACAAATTAAGTTAAATTTCAAATTTAATAAAAAAATACAATGAATGGACATCGATTTCGCAAATTCAAGGGGATATATCTGCCGATTGGGGGTAGTTATATTTGTCCCCTCTTTGCACTCATGTGTTGAGCGGAGCCTGGGGGCCTACCACGAGCCTGTCGACAAAAATAACGACACCCTTACTTCTTCCGTGTCGAGAACGCTGAAGAAGCAAGCAAGTTGTCGACACCACACTGTCGCGGAAGGTTATCCATAGGAAATAGCAATAGCGATCGCAAGTGAGGTCGAGAGTATGGGCTCACTTAACAAGAGGGTCTACCATCAGACTGTCGGGAAGTTTTTTAACTGTCGTTAAGTGGTATCGAGAAAGTGAAAAACTCAACGACACCTAAAGAGGTGTCTATATCTTGTTAACGACACGAGAACAAGCTCTTTTATACGCTACTAGCTGATATGCCCGGCCTTGCACGGGTGGAGTGTATCAATTTATTAAAATTTTCTCAAGTTACATTACATGCCTAATTTTCTGTAACCATAATTACCAATCATCCTGGTAGTTTTTCATATCCCGGTGTTCCCAGTATTTTTTCATATCCCGGTGCCTTTTTCATCTTGGTGTCCCCGGTGCCTTTTCATCTCGGTGTTCCCGGTGCATTTTCATCACCGTGCTCCCTGTGCCTTTTCCCTCCCGGTTCCAACTGTGTAAATCTAACCTAACCATCCAGTTCCGGTGTTGAACATTTAATTACGACAGTTACCCAATTATCCATTCTAAGTGAAAAAAATCAATTAAAATTATTACAGACTTTTGAAATCCCAAAATTTGTAAATACCCCCTGTTTAAATTGAAAAAAAAAATCCCGTTAAACTACACCATAGAAACAAATTATAAGGTTAAATAACAAATTGATCTAGTGTTTCTATCATCAACTTTCTAAAAAAACTGCATGATGTAATCTTTACTTTAACCAGTCTAATTCTTAAAACTTTCTATTTCAACTTAAAGTTTCATGGAAAATGAAGTTTTTAATAAGAAAATACTGTTATAAAGTTTTTTATAAGGGCCGTTTTTAATTTTTTAAATTATTAATAACCTTTTTAAAACATTTAAAACAATTTTAGCCAAGTTTTATCTTTAAATACTTTGTTTTATGTTTAAAATTGTTTTTGTTGTATTATTTGCAACAATGCGAGTTAAACAGATCTTCTTTAGCAGAGAAGTAAGGTGAATTTTACAAAAAGGCCTTATAGGGGATGAAGGGGTGGTTTTAGAAATTTGGAAATGATGTCATTGTCTTTCCCCCGTCCCCATACGTATGTGTACCAAGTTTGGTTCGATTCGGACGGGTAGTTTTGGAGAAATTGAGCCAAATCTGTTCCGGACAAACCCAGGAACCCAGGCAGGAACCCAGGAACCCAGGCAGGAACCCAGGGACACCTTCATTATATATAGAGAGATAAATTATGTGTATTGTTTAGCCCAGGGTTTCCCAAGTGGTCGGTACCGACCCCCTGGGGGTCGATGAAGGTTTAAAGGGGGTCGATGGGGAGTCGACGAAGTTTTAGGGGTCGGTAGGGGGTCGATGAAAGTAAAACAGTCATAAAAAAAGAAAAGTGCAGAAAAGCCAAAAACCCAGCTTGTGTGTTACTAATAAAATCTTTAACTAATAATGTTGTGAAAAAACTGGAAAGTCAAATTTTTTATATGGTGTAAAAAGACTTGGTTTTTAAACTTGAATGTAACATTTTCAATAAGGTCGATAATTCTGCCAGACAGATATTTTTATGTAATAAAAATTCAAATATGACTCTTATGTGCAAGATAGAAATATTATTTGATAATTTCATTGATTGTTTCATTTTTAACAGATATATCTGTATCTCTCTATATTAAAAAAAGTAACGGTCACCGCCGCCGCTGTCGCCGCTGCCGCCGCCGCCGCCGCTGTTTTAGAAATTTTTATTTTTGAACTCTTTGACCTCTCACAACGCAAGAAGTACTTTACAGAAATTTATGAAATTTGAAATGTTTGTAGATAAATGTTTGGAGAACATTCTCAAATGGAAAGCTAATTGATGTGACTATTAGTTCTGGGGTATTTTTAAGGTCAAAGTTGAAGTTTTTGTTTTTTTGCCGCGTAATCGCGTTCAGCGAAAACTATTTGCAGCAGAGCTTTGATTTTTTGCAACCTCATACTCTGATATCTGAAGATGTGCACTACGTCGCCCTTTTTTCGAATTTCGAATTAGGTTCAGAGTAATTAATTTTTAAAGTTTCGAAATTTTTGTTACTTTTTCAGTTTTTTCGATCTAAAAGAAAAACTAATTACAATAGGAGTATGATTTTTTAACCACTTATGCTCTTATGTTTTAGAAAAAGATTAGCGTTTAATTCTTTGAAAAATTCGAATTAGTTTTGGAATTATTAAGCATCAAAGTTTCATTTTTTTCATAGTTTTACTAGGTCTTCATCAGACATGTTTTATGTTTATTGGAGATTTTTAAGGGTTTTTTTTGACGGTTCACTAGATTGTTGCGAGCACGCGTGCACATTATAAATTGAAATGTTTCTTAATGATATGTTTTTTCTACAAGATGGTTGATGATTGTTTGTAGACTTCTGGATATTTTTTTAACATTTCAATAAAATTATTGATAAGCAAGAGAGAGGTATTTTCCGTGATACAAGATTCTTAATTAAGCAGGTACGCAGAGAAAAGGGTTGTGCTGGATTGTTGAGATGAACAAGCGAGCTCTGCTGGATTAAATTATTTATAAGCAATAGTGATATAAGTAGATTCGGTTGTAAAGGAGCATTAATTAAGCCGACCAGCGGGGTGTGCTGGATTTGTATAAGACAGCGAGCTTTGCTAGCTGAGATCGCGAAGCGATCTTAAAAGAACTGCGAAGCAGTTCCGGGGGTTGGTGAGCGATAGCGAGCAGGGGGCAGGCCCCCTAGTTGTATAAAAAGAAGTTTAAAGATTATGATTATGGGTCAAAAATACTTTTGCTGGCAAAAATCTAATTTTTTTCATTACTGCGTTTTTCCACTTGCGGCCGAAACTTGCCAATCCTGTGGTTTTTGTAACATAATACTGTTTTAGAAATTGTTATAAAAGTTAAAAAGTTTTTTAAAACAAAAAAATTATATTTTTAATAAATAAGCAGCAGACGTTTCAAAGCACTATAGCCACATTTTGTTTTGTCATTTTTTTTGGAAACGTGGTAATCCCGAGTATAACATCAGAATGATATTTTAAAAAGCTATAAAGCGGTTTAAACTTAGTGAATCTTTTTTAAAGCAAAAAATTGCAATTTATTCGTAGATTAAATTATCTCAACTGCGAAAAAGAATAATAATAAGTAATCTTAAACAAAATACCCTCTTTGGCAGTCCAGCATCAGGCACACCCTTCCCATTGAATCTATTCGTAATTACCCATAATTGCATTGTAATAATGACAAATTTAATAAATTTGTTTCTAAATTTAATAATTAAAATTATTTCCTTTTTTGTAATTTAGTTTATTTCGAGTGTTTCAAAATTTCTTTCTTCTTTGCAGTGTTTTTTTTTATTTTGATAAAATTTTGCTATCTTATTGTAAAATGCATTGCTGTGGATGATTCAAAGATTTTTCCTGATCCTTTGAACTTTCTTTACATACTTATTTTTATACCAAAGTTTTGAGTGGTTAATGCTTTTTGGTGGTCTTATATTGTTCACCGATGAATTTTCCAGGTTGAACAGTACATTACTAGTGAATGAGACCGGCTGTTAAATTTTAGTTAAATTTTCATTTTTAATTTATTTTCATAAAGAATTTAGTTGGATTTTTGAAAGGGGGTCGATGGCTTTGGTGAACTACTCCCAAGGGGGTCGATGCATGAAAAAGTTTGGGAAACCCTGGTTTAGCCTGTTATCATTGCTCGTTTTTTGAGTTACTTAAAGGTGAATTAAAGTAAAATTGACTTGCATTACTTCTTTTTAATTATCAATTTATAATGTATTTTAAGAAAGGTTTGAATGTAAAAATCGGGCCGGTTTTATGTACTAAAAATTGAAATCGATTTGGGGGTTTTATTGATTAAGAGAATTGAGGATTACTCATACGTTTTTTTTTCAGATAATAATAATCAATTGTGACATAAAAACAATTAGATCAAAAAATAAAAATCAAATAGTACATCCAAAAACAGCTTTCAAAGGATTTTCCGATTTAAAAAGTATTAATCAGAAATAATAATCATGGTGATCAGAAAAAATTGGGTTTTTTATCCAAAGCTTATTTTGTGATTAAAAAATTGTAATCAATTGATGATAACAAAAATATCATGAATTTAAGTTTGTCCCCCCCCCCGTTATGGACGTAAAGGTTTTCGCTTTAAGCGTCTTAATCTTATTACGATCATTCCTTATTTAAGAGGGGTTTTATGCAGCCCATGGAGAATGCAGCCGACAAGAGCAGCGGCCGGTGAGAAAGCGACGGAAGATTTTATCCCTCGAGCCACTCGAGCTTCTTCCCTTGCATTGGTGATCATTTCAAATTACGCCTATGTAACTTAACTCCCCGCCTATTTCTGACGTACAAGATGACGAAAACTTTTTACACCAATCAAAAGCGTTATTTCTTCTCGACACCTATACTCTCGAACTCAGTTGCAATCGGTAAAAGCTTGCATTTGTCGACATTCAAAAACAACATCGTCGTGGTAGGCCACGGTAGGCCATCGACAATTTGATCTTGTTTTTTCAGCATTAACGACACCATCGTGCTGCCATCTATAAATCGAAGGATGAAATCCACATGAAATCACTTCCTGTGGTTATTCTACCTCCAGCAGACTCTTTTTACTGTATTAATATAAACTTGAACCTTGTAAAAATATATTTTAAAAATGAAAGAAAAAATATTCCATCATAAATAAGTACCCAATGACGTGTATTTTTATGAATAGAATTTTCATCTATTTCATACAAAACAAATAATCGCGGCGATTTGGGCTATTTGCAATGGAAGATCTGATGACTACGCAGAGAAAACATAGTTCCTACGCAAAATAAAAATATTATTTCATCTATAGGTTGAAAAGTAATTCCTAAGAGCGCTTTTTAATGTACAATAGCTATTAATTTGAAAATAATGCTACAGCCCTCGATAAGAGGTGTCGTAGAGCTTTCTCGCCTCTCTGTCGTTTTCTCCTCTAGGTTTCTCCTCTCATGGTAGGACCTGTAGTTAAGTTTGAGGCGCATCACGTGACTGTCGATAATTTCGGCAATATTAACGATAACGACACGCTGGTGGTAGAGCCCCTGGAGATATTTTCGAGCCCAAAAAGTTTAAAACTGACAATTTAATTCTTATCCTTTTAGGGTGATTCCGGAGGCCCTATGGTGGTTCGAGGAGATGGAGGCGAATGGGTTCTTGTTGGTATAACATCCTGGAGTGGAGGGAGATGCGGCGTTCCCCTGAACCCAGGAGTGTACACAAGGATATCGCAATTCACTGATTGGATCAACGATGTCATGACAGAAGACTTTTTTAACGTTGTATACAGCCCAGTTGAAATTCTTACATTTTACGATATTTTGATGTAAAAGATGCGAAAGAGTGTTCCCATGCGTTTCGAAGTTAAACAATTCTGTTCCCGTGTAAAAAATTACTTTTAATTATTTTCTATACGGATATACTAGCATAAAATCCAAGAATTGAATTTAAATCTTATTAGTTTTCAAAACTGATAATCATAATTATCTCCATTGATTCATTATAGCTAAGTTTCTCATGGAAGATTCCAAACTAAATTACAAATACCTTCAATTGAACTTATTTTAGAATAATCTTTTCAGCTGTACACACTTCTCATTATTTTCAAACTTCTTCCATTTTTTTTTTTTCAAAATCTAAAAAAAAGAGCACTTTAACCTTAACGAAATAAATACGCATACGCATGTCCTTAGAAGTAGTACTCCAAATAGGACCCTTGTATAACACCATAATATGATAATTACTTAAACTTGATGGGTCAGAAAGTTAGAAAAATATATTATGCTGGTAATCTGCTATACAGATTCATCAATTATCCTCCATAAATCAGGTAAACAAATAAAAAATATTGATTTAAAGCATACCCATCATTATCCTGTTCTAGATCATTTAAGACAGAAAAAGTTCTAAAAATTAAAGAAGGTAATAACTTGAATTTTTAGGTGTTAAAAATCCCCTCAAAAACTGAATCCTAAACGCTGATGTTCCCATTTGGGAACATAAATATTGAATTGGTAAATACTCTCTAAAAATGGAATATGAAGTTATTCTATCAAGCTAAGTGGAAAGATGTGTACTGGAGCTACAAAAACACAGCAAAGTTATATATAAAAATATCTTTATATAACTTTTATATAAATATATATAACTTTTAAAAGTGCCAAAAAGCAGTAAATTTGACATAAATTCTACTTAAAAGAATAAATAGTATGTGAAAAATAATTGCATGATAAATAAATTTATATCAATGTTTCTCTGAAGCAAATAAAAGTACGGTACCATTTGCGGGTTATACAATTAGTATTTTTAGAGCAAAGATTCTGCTCTATGTACCTACCCAAAAAAAATATTTTTGAAAACAAATATGAATTTCAAATCAAATTGCGAATTTCTTTTGTAGTTCATGCGACCTTTCAAGTAAATTGGGATATTTCTAAGAATTTAAAAGTAGTTTGATTATAATTTGATTTTTGTGGAGTGAACATTGTTGGATGGATATGTGTGTCAAAAGCGTTTTTAAAACATTTTAAAATTTTTATTCCTTCACGTAATCTGGATTAGTTCCAATTTCCCGAGTTTTCAGTCGGAGCGGCTTTCTTCTCCATCATTCAAAACTGGGTGCACTCTGAAACTGCGAATGCGCCGTCTATTTAGATTTGATCTTGTGCGAGTTTTAGAAAACCTGTAAAGATGGCAGCACCTCATATCCGGAAATATCCTCAAATGGAAATGCTTTTGAATCAGTTCCCCTTCAAACTTTTCGAAAACTCTTTTTACTTTGCGGATGGGAGCTTGGATATTCCAGGTGGCATACGAAACACGAACAACACTTTTTGAATTCAACAACCGCTCAAATCACTATCTAACCATCTGTGGCTCCATAGATCCCAAGATCATTTGATAAATTTGTTGAAACGATTGATAATTTTGTCAATTGTATCTTGATTAAAAGTTGCTTAAATTATCACTGAAATATTAAATACATAAGCTATAATATAAAACTACAATAAGCATTAAGAATTCTCAAACACCTTTAACCAAATGTTCAAACCATAAAACTATGCCTCATATTAAAGGAATTTTAAAAGTTATGGGAATTAACCCACACAATATTATATTATTAAATGCATTAATAAAGGAATAAAACCCATATCTCTCTCTCTCATCTCGTTTTCGCATTCTTTCTCTTTTTTCCCATCTGCTCTCTATGTATTCTCCCCTTTCTCTTACCTTTATGTTTGTAATTAGTAATTACCTTTATGGACCTTATTTTGGAAAATAAAAAATAGGGGAAGTTACCTTCGGATTTGCTCTCCGTATAACTACTACAACTATCACAAAAATCTCAGAAAAAAACTCTATTTTTCGACTTTTGGCCAGCTCTTTGGGATTTAGGAACTCTGTGCGGCCGATAGTTTTCGAGACAATTGCGACAGAAAAAGGTATTACGTCACGTTTACAACCATGTGAACAAACAAAATATTGTTGTTGTTACTCATCCCCCTGGTGTAGGGGTCCAAAAGACCCCGTCACATTAGAGTCTCATAAATATTATCCTGCTTATCCACCAGCTGCCTCCAGAAGGCCCCTAATTAAAAACAATTAAGGAGGTAGGTAAACTGAAACCTACCTTTCTATTAAATTCAGTCCCAATTTTTCCCGAATTTCCAAAGGGAAATAATTAACTGGGCCAAGTAGGTACCTTGCCCTCCCCTATTGGTAATAATAGATACTATATCTCCTTAAGGTATAAGGCTTAAGGAGGTGAACAAAATGTGAACAGGGTTATTTCGATAAGCTTGCACCCTAAGGTATTAAAAATATCCATTGGAAATGCATGCGCGCACAGTGGAAGGAAATAATTGAACTTTTATAGAATATGACGTCACATTTAAAAACAAAAGTCGTCGTAGAAGTATAGTTCTTTAGGAAAATTTTATGTACGCCAAGAATCTTTCTGTAACAGAGTTTGGTCGGTCTTGCTAAATACCCCTGCATTAGTATCCTACTAAAATAATAAATTAAGTAACACAAATGTATTAATTAGTTACAATTCCATTTTTCTATCTATATACAGTTTCCTTAACATGAACGCTACTATAAGCAATTGGGACTAATAAATAATGTGTTGCCACGACGAAAGAAGTCCTTGCCATATTGCACAACACAGGTAAAGGCCAACTACTTTTAATGAAGCGTCTGAATGAAATGATGTAAGAGACGGAAGATCAGGAAAACATCTCTGAAAAGAAGACAGAGAGCCTCTTAATCCTACCACTAGGGGAGTGGTCGCTAATTATTTCTTGCCAAAGACTGCGGTTCGGTGGGAGGATTTTCGGGGACACTCAATTAGACCTGTCAAAAGTGTCCTCCTCATTGCCAGGACTGTCACAAATACCCGGCACCTTTTGTGTTGATGATGGAGAGCATATGAAGGTCATGTGGGTTTTCCGCACTGTGTTTCGCTTGAGCATTGCAATTGAGACTTATTTCTATTTACTAATTTTTGAAGAAATGTGAAATTATTGACTATCAAATTCAAAACATTAAACCGTTTTGAACACCAAAAAATAACGTTAGGTATTTGAGAAAATTAAGACTACTTTATATTATTCTAGTTTAGTTGGTCAACGGGGGAAAATCGCTTTTACCCTTCTTTCCCTTCGTGTTAAAAGTTATATTTTAAATGTCAACTGAATAATAATTCTATGCAATTTAAAATTTATTTATCCATATAATTTGAATTCAATATTGGAAATTGAAAATAGAACTCGATAAGTTACATAAAAATGCTACTTATTTACAAGCTACTCCATTTCTTTTATAGTTGCCACGGGTACTAGAATATTATTCAAATGTTCCCTTTAATGAATAAATATACAACAGAATTGTTTATAACAGAATTGTTAACTATGTTTTCATTGCATTGCTTCTCCCACGTATTATCCGGATTGCCTCCGCTCCCACCTAGTCCGGATAAACAAGGTTTTGCTACTAATTTCTACAAATAATAAGTCATAGCTCCTCTCGGAGATCACTCGTATATCAAACACGCAAGAATCGATTAAATGCTTATCGATAATGAATTTCCCGCCGCTGCTCAATCCGGCCGCCGCCATTGGAGGAAGCACCGTCAGCTGTGTCCGGCCGCATGTGCCGGAAATTGGTTTTGTTTCCCTTTTAATGCCGGACGGAGGACCGCGAGTGTCGTAAACTTTTATCTGTCGCGACGACGTCTTCGGATGTAATCGCCTCCTCAGCGTTTTTGCGGCCGGAGTAGGAAATCCGTTAGATCGAGTCCGGCTGTTCGGTTCTCTCTGGGAGTTTTTCGCGAGGAGAGGGGTGTAAGTGTTGCCCATAGGTCGCTAACCCTTGGATTCTTCAGGGTTAATAGCTGGCAAGTCGTTGTAAATTATGGGTTGTACAATGGTAATGTGACAAGGTTTTTCAAACTTAAACTCAGGGCATTTCACTGAGGAGGAGAGGTTATAACAAACGTTAGATTTTTAGACCTCACCTGAGAAATAAATTTTGAATGGAACACACCAGCCCAATAGCTAAACATTTGATTAGGAGTTGGGGTTAAGTTAACTGAAATCCTTTTAAAACACTGGTCACTCAGAAAATGTAGCTTCTAAAGACCCCTTGAAGATGGGTTGAAAAATATAGGTTTTTGTCTATATTTTTTTCGTTCGGTGGAACTTGGTCAGAAAAGCGGGACATTTAGATGGAACATTAGGCCAGCGGGACCGACAGGCAAAAAGCGGGACTGTCAAGCCAAAATCGGGACGTCTGGCCATCCTATACCTAAGGAGATTTTTAAAGCATAAATTTCCATCAAATTTGATAATTCCTTCTTGGTATAAATTAAGGATTTCTAGACATTTTCCGTCTTTTATAACATTTTCTTCACCAAGTCCCTTAAAGATTTAAAATTTCATCATCAATTAAGAATTTAAAAAACCAGATTTCATCAAAAACAAAAGTATTCTTTGGCCTTGATCTTGATCAGCCTTAATACTTTCGTGTGAGCAAGTTTAGAGAAACAGCAGTACCTTTAATAATTGTCGCAGTGTATTTTTTTTTAATATTTATTTCGCTACTTTATTATTATTTTTTAATTACAAAGAGGGTAGCGTTGAGTGAGACTGTATCCACCATAACTACATCCTTACACACATGTTGTCAATTAGAGATCTTACTTAGCCTGATATACTGTTTTTAAGTGTACATTTAATTGAATTCCACAGCAAGGCTACAACGCGCGACACCCTTAATAACCTTAGCAAATAACTTACAATAGGTATGTTACACTAATAAGCCCATCAGATGGTTAAAAAACACTTAACTGCCTATTACATCTCATTCACTTTCCCTCTTTACGAAATCGTGATCACAATAGGTCACGAGAAAATCCCACGTGAAAGCGACTAATTACGATTTATTACACTGATACCGTCTGTTCTCTTTCGGATTATAAAGCCCCGACCTCTTTGTTTCTTCGCATTCATTATACTATACCACCGTAAATTACCAACAGCTGTCGATTTCGAAACACACATCATCAGTTGGTTGATGTCTTCATCTGAAGACGTTTAGTCCACATCATTATCAATCACTGCAATGACTGGTAAACACTTTCTCCACTCAATGTTCAGTACTGTATTCCACCTTAATTGCGAGCGATGTTTTTTCCATTAAATTTTGAGAAGTTAATGATCCGTCCCTGCAAAGAGGCTCTTGAGAAGAAGACCCCCATTTCCTTCGAGATCTTGTCTCAGAAGAGGGAAATCAGCTCCAATCAGAGGGACTTCCGTCCTTTTCTTCCCTCTCTTGCCCCTAGTTTCCACCCCTCCGAATGATGAAATTCCTACAACAAACAACACTCCCCCCTTTCTTGTACTTTATCTAAGAGAATTCAACACATCACTTCCAAAATGTCATCGTGATTTTAAAATATTTTTTATCGTTACATTATATTTTAATAGTTTTATTTTATTTATAACATCTAAGAATTATTCACTATTGAAAATTAGCTGAGAGGAGTAGGGGTAGGGATGGTTGGAATCGGTACTGTTCGGTACTGGATATTCGTATTTCAAGTATACTTTTGAATAAAATACATTTATATGGCAAAAAGTATTTGAAGTCTTTTCCGGATACAAAAAACAGGTGGTTCTGAGAAAATTAGGCTGCTTGAGAAAAGTTTCCCCATAAATTTTAATTTTAGTGGGTACATGATATATGGAGTACATTTAGTCATTTTTTGTCAACAGCAAAAGGGGATGTTTTCCAAATTGACTACTTGTCGGACAAAAGTAGCCAGCAACTTGTCCCCAGATAGTAGAATTTCAATGATTGTATGAGGGAGAAAGAGAAATTTTCCTCTCAAATTACAGAAATGTTACAATCAGTCAGGTGACTTTTATTTTTGTAGTAAAAGTATTGAAAATTAACTCCATTGCCAGCCTAGCTCCCTTTTTTATTTAGTTACCCATTTTTTATATTCGTTTTTTTTTAGTTCGCATAATGATAATCTATGAGCCCATGGAAGAGCTTTTGGCTCTTTTTTTTTTGTTCTTTCGTGTGATGCTTTCATGTCTGTTTCTGTGTATTTGTATTGATTTTTGTAAATAAATTTGAATTTGAAAAGAATAAAATACAGAAGTTTTATGTTGAGATTGCTTTTCTTATTTCCCTCTTAAAATACGAAGAAAAAATATCAAGCTATTAACTTTCTTTTATGAGAAACTTTTCACAAATGCGTATTTCTCGTATGGAATTTTTCTTTTCTTATACGGAATTAAACTGTGAAAACTACAGGATCCCGAATAAAGCCACAACTCCGTCCTCAGCTCATCTGGAGTTAAGAGAGAGGCAATAATGATAAGTAAAGCAAGAATCTCTAATCTGTTCCCATATAAATCAAAGGAAAACTCTCCGGTATCTCTGAGGCAATATGGATAAAGAGCCCAGCCCTAAAAACACAGGTCGGTCGTAATCTTCTGGGAGAGTGAGGAAAATTACCGTTGAGTGCAGGCGGGTGTGGTATAAGGGGGTCCTCGGGAGCTCGGAAGGCTCTAACTACGTTGGATTGTAGAAGATTAGGGAAACATTCTATTTGTACAAATGCCGGTGCGTGTGTTGGAAGCCTTCGCACTTCTATTTCCCTCGATCTCCATTATCAATAACAATGTGGAAAATAATAAAAAAAATCCATATTTTCAATTTGGTTTCACATTTGTTTTTAATTTTAGCCGTTTATATTTTTAAGTTTTAATTTTCGAAAATATTAATTTTTCCATTAAGATTCTTTTTATTCTAAAATGTATTTGAAAATTCAGGGTTTTTTTCAAAGTTTAAACGTTGAAGATTATTTTTACTGTCAAGGATTTTATTCGGGGTTTAGTTCATTTTTGTAATAAGAATTTTTCATACAAAGAATCTTACGAAAAATAAATTTTTTAAAGTAAAATATTTTAATTTTTCTTAACAAATTATGTTGAAATTGAACTATTCCTGTATTAATAAGTTTTATACTTCCTGCTTAAAACTTTAAGTACCTTTGTACGAACGCTTTCTGTATATAGAAAACTGCAAAACAATCACAAGCTTATCGGATACCTGCCAATATTAATTGCTTCTTAAATTGACATTTGACTAATTTTTAAAGGAATATATAAATTTCATTTCCATTAAGGTATGTGCATATATCTAAAGGTACATATCACTCGGCTACGACCAAGTGTTTTTAAGTATCCAGATAACCAACCAACAAAATGGAAGTTGTTTTCCACAGCTTTTGCACGACCATTATACGGCGCTATTTATTCAAAAGTATCATTTCAACCTTTTTATGTATCGAAAAACTACATTATAGCTACGGTCGCTTGCTACAACAATTCAAAGAATCTGTCGCAAGAGTTTACAGTACTTCGCGTTTTGCATCATTTCTGAGAGAAAGCGACCGCCTCTTGTCCATTAAATATCGAATACTTCCATCAGAGAACCGTTTTCAAAACGATGTCCGGAAGAAGGATTACTCGAAATAAGAAACTCTCGAAATTTCTATTAAGGAAGTTAATCTAGCGAAAGAACAAAAAGATTTCGAGAATAGCAAACGGTTTTCCGATTTTTCGTTTGGCATTCCGGCAGACGGAAGGGTCACGTGATTGATAACTAATATCCAGACGCTGTCTCCCGTGTTGTAATGGAATGACCGCTTGCTATTGACTCCCAGAGTGAATAATGCATTTACTCTCTCAAAAGGTAGACCTTTTCAAATTCTCTCTCCCCCTCCATTTGCCCGAAAATTTTACCCCAGATGGGGATGAACGGCGGGGGAGGGAAGAGAGGGGGGACTTCGTTTTGCCTAATTCCGCAAGCTCCGCAGATTCGAATTCGGCATCGAAGGAAATAAATCTGAATGGTAATATGCTTGAAGAAACATGCGTTCCGAAAGTCCTTATTAGCTGAACATCGCATCATACATATTATTTGCCTTCTGCCTGCTGAGCACGGTTTTAAAACCCTCCTAATCCACATGCCGCCCGAAATACCTTTAAATTCCGTAGAAAACACGGGGCGGTGAGGGCTGAAAGGGTTAATATCACCGGGAATAAGCCGACGAAGAAGCCATCAAGGCTGAATAAGCCAGTGGCGTTCTTCGCGGCTTAAGTTCGTTACTTGTTGCCAATCCGCAGTATCTTAATTATATGATCTCTCTCATTTTAATCGGAAGAGAGACGTGGATTTGCTCGGGTTCCATTATACTCTTCTTTCAGCTTAACTGTTAAATTTCATCGCTTAACCAATTATTGAGAGTAGGCGAGTCCTTATAAACTGCCCCGATTTAGTCGTATGATTTGATGCGCTAAATATGTAAACCGTTAATCAGTTGTAAAGAATGACGTACTATTATAATTTTGGTAAAATAAGGAACAGAAGGGTTTAAATAGTATGGAATTTTAAGATTTAAGAAATAGTTTAAAGTCTTTTGTGCGTTATTTTACCATAATAATTAATTTATTAAAACTTTTTTGCTTTTCATTGGCCGAGTCAACTTAAATTTTTAGTTGTACGAAAAACTTCTTCCTAAATTATAACAAAAAAAAAAATCTTACATAATTGAATTTACTTACTATAAATACAATTCTTTGTGTAAAGTTGTTGAATCATCAAACACAATCAAACAAAATTAAGTTTAAAAAATATTTTTTTCACTTTTTCATTGAAATCTTCTTCATGTGAATACATTCCTACATTTATAATTCATAAATAAATTTCATAATATTATCCACAAAATTTTTAAAAGTAGGCTTTAGTTCTGAATATGATCTCTTCTCAATATCGAACATTTAAATGAATTTAACTCTACAATAAACTACAATAGGTAAATTTTGCCTGAATAAGAAAGTCAAACAACTAAAACGTAATAAAGCATTAATAAGTTTCTTTCCTTTAAAATTTTAAAATGTTTTAAGTAATACAAAGATCAAAGAGTAATCTGAGCAATCATTTACTTGAATAAAATGGGGCTATATTTCTTAAAACCTGTGATCGATATTAAATCAAAATGTTCTCTTTAAATTCTTTAAATATATGTTCAGTCATTTAGAGAGTTCCATTCTTTTTTTTTAAATTAAAATTAAATTATGCATTTTTCTTTTCAGATAAAATAATTTTCCTAAATACAATTGTTTTACAAGCATTTACAGGTTGATAGGGTTGAATAATTACGATATGAGTAATGAAAATAGTTTTATGCAATCAAATCTGTAAAAATAGAGTAATTAATAGAGTAATAGATTAAAGTACTTCATTTCAACCTCCACACCACCAAAAAAAGAAACATAATACCTTCAGTGCTAAGATAGGAGGGGGGCGAGAGGGGATCCCGTCCCCTGAAATATTAGGACCATATGCTAAAAATTTAGGGCAGACCCCTCAAAATATGATGCTTTTAACCCCCCCCCTAAAAAAAATTAGAAAAAATGTTATTCGAGTCTCAACAAATATTTTCTCCAACTACAGAACTGAATTTACCATGAATGTAGAAGAATAAATTTCAAAAGTTTAAGCCACAGATGACTTTCTACACTTCCCTTTTCATCACTAAAACACCATAACAACTTTTTTACGAAAGAGGAGGAAAACTTTCCTCCGAAAACTTTCCAAACAAACTTTTCCTCTCTTCCAGAAAGCCTCGCCAAAAACCGCGCCAGGGCGAGCGAAATCCCCGAATCCCGAGATGGGTGAAGACTTCTAGAACATGAAAATGATTAGCCTAACCCCCCTCCCCCCAGTGATCCGAGAGGGTGGCCGTAAGCAGACGATACTCAGTTGTTCCACAATCGTTCTTCAGGATTGGTCGGTACCCAGCCTCCCTCCACGCCGAGTCACGTGGTTTTCCCTTCTTTCAGGAGACCCACAGAGGAAATCACGGAGAGAAGTGAGCTTTCATATTATTTCTGAGTAATAATTATCTTATGAATTGTCTATAATTATAATACTATAATCTTTTTAAAGAGGGGACGCTGAAAACTTCAATTTTTGTGTTCTGTTGGTTTGATATAGGCTATCATCATGTTTTAATTTGTGTGTAATTAAGATCTTTAATATTATTGATGGGAGAATTGATTCACCTTAATTATATGTTTACGTTTCAATTCAAGGTATTACGCGCATTGGGTGGTACTTAACTTACTTTGATTTTTTAGTAAATCTGAGACCGCGTTTTCATGAAGTTATAATAAAGTAGCAAATTAACTTATAAGTACCAATAAGGTAAAGTGCTCTATGTTTAATATTAATTTTTGTTATGGAACATAATAACTGTTGTGGTATTATTATTATTGAGAAATTATATAATTTTTCGAATTAAACTTTATTTTGTCACATATAATGCATCATATAATTTATTACTTTTATCCGCTTTTAAAAATTTGATTAATTTATTATTAATTAATTTGATTGATTTAAAAAGTTGAAGTTATAAGGAATTTACTTGATGCTCAAAATAATTTCTCTCGAAACCCCCCCCCCACAGAAATTCAGAATTATCAAATTTAAAATCTAAATATAAAATGAACAAAGTTTTTTATTTATTTTAGAGTGTGTATTAATATTATTATATGAATTAAATTTGATTTGCAGATTTATAGTGAATATGGAATGAATCGAGTTTGAAAAAAAATACCACGAATAAAATACCCGAACATAAACTTATTGGCACATTATAAATTTTATTTTAAAATTGCATGTTTTCCATTTAATTAAACCATCATCATTTATTTAAAGCATCATTTTTTAATTAGGATATTGGTATGTCATAAAATCTCGGTATCAATATCTAATTTCATATTCAAACTTTTAATGTACAATGGCATGATTCATTTCAAAATGTTTGAGTAACGTAATTACTAGACGTTTTTTATTTAAAGCTTCTAATCCATTCATTATTTTAAAACACGAAAGATTTTATATTATTTTATACAGATTTTAACATTAACAAGTTTTTTAAACTTTTTTTATCTTTAAAAATACTTTTCTTTCATAAATGCTTCAACTCGTTAAGCTGTTTTTATGTCATAGTCTGTATCTCAGTCCAGTCCGTCCGATGACCACAAAAAGCTAAATTATAGTCACCTCCTATGGCAGTGGTTCCCAACCTGGGGGCGATTTGGTTTATCAGGGGGGCGATAAATAAGTGGGAGGCAATTGGGGGGCGATGAATATTCAAAGGGGGAAATTAAAATAATAGTATAGAAAGGTTTACTGATCACCTTGACCAGTTAAAACTGACATGGAATCAAGATTTGAAGATTTGACCAAGTTACAAATTCCGGATTGGATTCTAGATCCATTCTCGTTTGAAGCTGTGGATAAGCTTGATAACTCATTGCAGAATGAGTTTCCAGACTTGAAGTATAACTGTGAGGTGAAAATCATTTTCAAGATGAGCGGTTACGAGTTAGCCTGGGTGAAGCTCGTGGACATTTATCCATCAACTGTGTGGAAAAAACAACCATTTCTCATCTTGTTCCTGTCAACATTTTTAGTTGAAAAAGGGTTTAATTCTGTTGTCCAGCTCTTCACAAAACAAATAAGTTGGACCTCAAAGGAGACTTGCGCATGAACTTGACGAACATAAAGCCGGATATTCAAGCTTTAACTGAAATCTACCAAGCACAAGGCAGCCATTGAAAAGATAATTTAAATTTCCAACAATAAATAATACAATAAAATATCAAATTTTCATTTATTATCACAAATTTTAACGGTCAGCTTTCTAAATTTTTCGAGATTCAAATTTAAGAGTGACCTGATAAAACTGCTTTGGTTGTTTTTATATGCGGTAATAAAATTGCTTTATTATTTACACTTAACTTCAAATTAAAATTAGACATACAATGAGAATGAAAAGGGGGCAATAGGTGTTAGTCAACCTCCAGAAAGGGGGCGATGGGCAACAAAAGGTTGGGAACCACTGTCCTATGGTGTGTATTTCAATATGTAGTCTTCTGTATGAGTTCGATTTAGAAAGTTAACCATGGAGATACTATTAGTGGAGAAACTTTGAGTGAGCCATTCTGTTCCTAGTGACTTAATAAATATCCTTTACCAAGAAAGAAACTTAAAATAGTCTGAAAGATAGATAGCCCCTCCATGCAAGCTTTCTTACCGAGCTGATGTTTTATTGATTTTATCAAATGTCAGTCGGTTGACCACTAGGAAATAAGGCTACGTGTTCTTCAATATTTTCCAACAATGTAGATACAATACAGGGCATTCGTCAATGTGATCAACGGTCATGTCTTGTCCGGTTGAAAATAAAATGCAACCAAGTTAGTTGGCAACATTAAAATGAAACAAATAGGCACAGAGTCTGATGTTCGATGCACTACGTATGCGAACCCTCTTCTTTATCATGCCTTTCTTAGGCAGTAGAATGTCGCTTTAGGCGCAGCATGACAAAACTCAATTTCTCTGACTTTTCAGGAGAGGAGGGAAACTAGCTCTTCGTTGCACTTTTCTAAAGGATCGTTTCCACTCATGTGCTTGGTTACGGATGCGGTACGGCAATTCGGATTTACCAAATGTAATTTGCACCTCTCAAGGGACATTCATTATAAGGGGCCGTTCAAATATTATGTTAGTACCTAAAGGGGAGGGGGGTTGCTATTTGCTTATTTTTCCTGACAAGGGGGAGTATGAGTAATGCTTACGTAAGATGTTACAAGCACTGCATTTTCAAAAATCTTTTGTTTCTTGCATAAATAATTTCCAAATTTAACCAAAAATAATTTTTTTACAAAAACAACTGAACTAGAAAAAAAAATTTAAGCATTTTTCACAAGGAAAGTTTTAACAATGAGTTAAGTACTCACGGAGAACAGTGAATTTCAGTAATCTAAGCATTACTAAAGATTTGGTACAAAAAAAAAGAACAAAGGAGGGGGCATTTTTCTTACGTAATTATGAAAGGGAGGTTTGCGGTTTGCTTATTTTAGTTGACAAGGGAGGAGGGGGTCAAAAATGACCAAAAAATTGCCTACGTAATATTTGAACGGCCCCTTATTCATGTGCGAAATCAGGAGGGCGAATACTATACTCGACAGCAACGTTTCTTGAACCCAGTACGTCACAAATGCGGAAGGAGAAATCAGTAAACACGAAGCCTGTTGGGTTGATAGGAAGAGTTTCGGTACGCAAATCGTGATTGAAATGCACTGCATATACATGGGTTTAACAAAATAATCATATTTTTAAATTGACGCTCTTCATTTCTGTTGGATCGTACCTTTGAGGAGGGTGGAAAATCAGACAAGACTAGCTTGGGTTAAAACAGGAATAATCATTTATTACAGTAAGACAGAAATATTTATATACATTATAAGACGCCACCTGGCGGATCTAGAAATCATATCTTCACAAAACAAAGTTCCCCCGTACGGCACTAGATAATCGGGAGGAAATAGCGTTCGATTCCAACACATGCCCCCTTTTCCTCTCGATTACTTCAAAACAAGTACTATTTTACCTAGAAAAAATCCTATCACAAAAACATTGAAATTTATCACATGTTAACGGTTTAGTCAGACAATCAGACAAATTTTCTTTTCCAGAAATAAACTTCAAAGTGAAAAAACCCTTTTTTAAATAGTCTTTAACAAAATGATACCTAGTATCAATGTATTTGGTTTTCTTGTTTTCAACAGGGTTTTTAGAAAAATAAATAGCACTCTGGCTATCACAAAATACATTTGGCTTCATAACCTCCTTTCCAAAAACTTCACTTGCAATTCTGAACAACCATACAATTTCCTTAATCAATTCAGATAATGCAATATACTCTGACTCCATGGAGGATAGGGCTCCTGACTGCTGTTTTGACGATAACCAGGAAATAGGAACTCCTCCCATCATTACAATAAAACCATTTACTGATTTCCTGTCATCTCGATCTGCAGCCCAACTAGCATCGCTAAATGCTGAAAAATTACCATCTGTAGCATAAGATAGGTTTATACAATAATGCTTAGTACTTATGACATAATTATAAACCTGACAGAGCATCTTCCAATGAATCGCGGAAGGTTCGTTGCTGAATTTTGACAACAGAGTTACTGCGAACATAATATCAGGTCTTGTCCTCGATGCCAAAAACAATAAACTTCCAATTAAACACCTGTATGGAACATCTTTTAAAACTGAATTTTTGTCAGCAACTTTTTCAATAACCATACCGGGATTCAGTGGAAGTTTTACTCTAACATGAAGGATGTCTCTAAATACATCATACATCTTTTCGATGTAACCCTTTTGATGCATCAAAAAATTATCATCTTTAAATCCAAACTCAACTCCTAAAAATTTTGAAATTTGTCCTAAATCTTTAATTTCAAATTTTGATTTTAGCATTTTTATGACATCGTTCATGCTGTTTTCATCCATGGCAAAAATAGCCAAATCGTCAACATACACCAGCATAATTACTTTAGAGTCCAAGTAATATACACAATTACAATTTTTCAACTTTTCAAAACCTAACTTTAATAACACTTCATTTAACGTAGAAAACCATTCTCTCCCGGCTTGGTGTAAACCATATAACGCTTTCTTTAGCTTAAAGACATAGTCGTTACCAAATTCTACAAAACCTTCAGGTTGCTCAATATAAGTTTCCTCGTTAAGATTACTATACAAGTAAGCACATTTAACATCAATGTGACGATTTACCCATTTTTTAAGTATGACCAATTGAATCATAAAAAACCTTACAAGGGTAAAGTTCACTACTGGCGAAAATACTTCATAATAATCAATCCCTTCAGATTGTCTGAACCCTTTAGCTACAAAACGAGCTTTATAAGACTTTATTTTTCCAAGCAAATCCCTTTTTAGGTTAAAAACCCATCTACTTCCCAACACCTTGTGATTTGTTGGTCTTGGTACCACTTCGTACACATTCCTAGATTTTAAAGTAGTCACCTCATCTTTCATTGCATTTAACCAACATGATCTCTCTGGAACACTTTGAGATTCATAGAAAGATCGAGGAACTTTGACCTCAACACAATGAGCCTCAGCTTCAGACTGATCACTAGAGTCTTCCTCACCTGAAAATTCCTCCTCAATCTCTATGTCTTTTCCAGAAAAATCATAATCACCTGGGTTAAAACTTAATCCCTCTTTATCACAATATTTCTTTACATCATTTAAACTTCTAAGTCTAACGTTACTTTTTGGGTAGTAGAAAACTTCCTTTCTCCCTATATATTTACCCTTTTTTCTAATTGTAACCTTTCTCACCCATTTAGAAATATCAGGAATTTCTTTAGTTTCAACCTCGGGTTCTGATTCCTCTTCAGAATCGGAGCTCACTTTAGACCCACTTGATTCTAAATCAAACAACGATTTGTTTTGATCACCCTTATCTGAAAAATTCAAACCCAATTTTGATTCATCAAATTTTACATGATTAGTTTCCAATACTTCCCGAGTACCTGGTTTCCAAACTCTATAACCCTTAGTTTTAATAGCATAACCCACTAATATTCCTTTATTAGCCTTCCCATCTAGCTTGTCTCTCTTTGGTTTTGGAACATGCATATAAGCTACACTACCAATAGGTTTTAGATGTCTAACAGAAAACCTTTTTCCTGACCAAACATTTAAAGGGATCTTTCCTTTTAGACTTTTATGAGGAAAGCGATTCTTTAAATAGTTCTGGGTATTTACTACCTCTGCCCACAATGTTTTAGGCAATTTCCCTTGATATAAAGAAGCTCTTGCCCCCTCAACAATAGTTCTATTTAACCTTTCGGCTACACCATTCATTTCTGGTGAATAAGGATTAGTCCTTTCTACCTTAATACCGCAATCCCTCAAATGTTCTTCAAAATACTTTGCACAAAACTCCAACCCATTATCCGTTCTAATCCTCTTAATTTTCTTACCCGTTTGCCTTTCCATTTCAACTTGATACTCTTTAAAGTAATCAAAAGCCTCGTTTTTATTTTTCATAAAATAAACTTGAGAATACCTAGAATAATCATCTATTATACTTAAGAAGTATTTAGCACCTCCCATAGATCTGACTGGAGCGGGTCCCCACACATCCAAATGAAGCAATTCTAAAATCTCTTTAGAAGAAATTTTGCTTATCTTCTTAAAAGAAGCTCTGTTAGATTTTGACATATTACATGCATCACAAAACTTAGTATCACCAGTTAAGTTTTCAATACCAAATACCTGATCAGATTTAGACATTTTCAAAACCTCTCTAGGATTTTGGTGTCCTAGTTTTACATGCCAATACATAATGTCATTTTTGTTAACAATATACCCTTCTGGCGATTTACCACTTTTAATAACATCTGCATTCAAAGAATATAAATTATTTTCCAAAAATGACTCTAGGAAATAATAACCATCAGATCTTTTAATGACCAGTTTACCATTTTTGATATGTATACTGAAATTTGCCTTATCAATTAATCTACCAGATATTAAATTTCTAGACATTTTAGGAGCATACATAACGTTTTTCAATACCAAAAAACGTTTACCTGATCTTTGATGAACATTCAACTTAATATCACCGTGTCCGAGAATTGGAGTCGATCCCTGGGCGATTTTTGCAGAACTCGTTTCTTTACTTTCAACGTAATTACTAAACATGCTTAAATCATTGCAGAAATGTTCTGTAGCAGCTGTATCTATCACGAAGTTCACTATGTCCTTGTCTACAACCATGGCTGTTGAGGCAATGAAGACATTTGAGCGTCCTCCTTGGGAGGTAGAGGGACCACGAGAGGGACCTTTGGTAGACCGTCCTGCATAGTTCTTTTTTCCCTTTTTACAGTCTTTGATGAAATGTCCTGGGAGACCACATTTGAAGCAAGTTCTCTTATCTTTTTCGACGTTTCCGTCACTCTTACGAAGTCTGGTTTCGGATTCAGATGCCAGTGCCGTCCTAGTTGACTCAGCTACGTCAGTTCGGTGTTGCAAGCGATCAAACTCAGCAATCAGAGCTTTTCTCACGTTAGTAGAAGTGAAATCCTCATCCTCCAATTGGTATAGTTGGATCACGACGTTGTCATAGTTTGACGGGAGCTGATATAGCATTTGATAAGCTATCTCATCATCAGGCACGACTTTACCAGCCATCTCCAAATCTTTAGCGGCTCTTAACAATCTGCCCATGAACATAGACATCGTTTCAGTGTCCTTCAGCCCAATATTCATAAACTCTGTTCTCAAAGCAGCGATTCTTGCTCTCGTTGTTGGCTCGAAAGTACAGCAGACACTGTCCCAGGCTTCCTTTGAAGTAGTGCAATCCATAACTAGATTCTTTAGATCCTCCTCTATCGACAGGCAAATAGTCGAAAATGCTTTTCCATCCCGGCTCTGCCATGCTTTGACAGCCTTGTTGTCAGTTCTTTCAGGTAGGGGTTCTGTTCCGTCTACATATCCAAATAACCCCTGATGCATAAGGAGCATCTTCAGGTTGAATTTCCATGATCGGAAATTATCACGATTCAGCTTCTCAATCCGGAACAAACTACTTTCCTCACCGGAACTCATCCTGTCGACAATCCAATCGGTACTTAAATCATAATTCCACCATACAACCACGAACTTCCACACAACCACGCTCTGCTACCATTCTGTTGGATCGTACCTTTGAGGAGGGTGGAAAATCAGACAAGACTAGCTTGGGTTAAAACAGGAATAATCATTTATTACAGTAAGACAGAAATATTTATATACATTATAAGACGCCACCTGGCGGATCTAGAAATCATATCTTCACAAAACAAAGTTCCCCCGTACGGCACTAGATAATCGGGAGGAAATAGCGTTCGATTCCAACAATTTCACTCAAAATTCAGACACCGCGATGAGAACTACTTTGTTTGTGAGTGACGTCGTAGGGTCAACTTAAGTTGCTGTCTAGTATAGCGAGAGTAGGTACTCCAGTCCTTGTGATGATACGTTCCTCACCATAAGAAAATGGAGTTTCTATAGATAGTCGAGGGGCATCAGCCCCATTAATCCATCCTTCTGATGGTTGTCGTCCCCTTGCAGGTA
Organism: Tetragnatha montana; assembly: GCA_963680715.1. NCBI lineage: Eukaryota > Metazoa > Arthropoda > Arachnida > Araneae > Tetragnathidae > Tetragnatha > Tetragnatha montana. Next base: position 55,543,733 of record OY796676.1, on the reverse strand, counting down.
TGCGATAATGACCCCTCCTCGCCGTCACCCCTGGTCCGCAGTGCTCATCTTGCTCGCCTCCTCTCTCACCTCCTCCTCCGCAGCAGGAGGCAACTCCTCCTCCTGCGGCGCGCGGGTCCTCCCGGACGGCGAGGTGGAGCGTCGCATCCAGCACGGCCGCGTCTCCGCCCTCCAGACCACCGTCGACCGCGTGCTCACCCTCCTCCAGGCCACCGACGGCCGGCACTTCATCCAGCTCATCTACGACTCGGAGAGTCGACTACTCCGCGACTGCGAGTACCTCAAGTCGGCGCCCAAGGCGGTGGACGACTTCCTGACCGCCTTCTCCGCACACTCGGCTTGTTTGAACGGCACCGAAGACTTCCCAGGTGACTTCGCCGCCCTGCGCCGGGAGTGCCGAGGCTTGCACCGCCGCATCAAGGCGCAGAGGAGGCAGGGAAGGCAGAAGCGGGACCTGTTCCTGTATCCGGGCACCAACTGGTGCGGACGAGGCTCCAACGCCCGCAAGTTCAACGAGTTGGGCTACAACGCGGCCGCCGACCGCTGCTGCAGGGATCACGACCACTGCCCCTACACCATCGAGGGCTTCACCAGCAGCTTCAACTTCTTCAACTTCAGGTTCCACACCATCAGTCACTGCGACTGCGATGAGAGGTGAGAGCCTTTACTTTTTTCCCACTTTCATAGATAGCAACCGAGAAAATGTGCAGTAACACATATTTCCCGATTCCAATTCGCGAGATGTGAGTGAGAGCTTTCATTGGTTTGTCGGATGATAGGGCTCTAGGATTGCTAGGCGCTCTAGGATTGCTCTAATTGGTTCTAAGGTAGAAGTAAAAAGGGAAAATAAGCCTCATTAGATGATTTATTTGGATGGAAAACACTATTCAAAATAAAAAAGTCGCCAATAACTTCACATATAGCCACAAACAGTGTCACGTAATGTGGTGGCAGGTAACAGTGGCAGGTAATTGGATCAGTGTTGCCAGATTGGGCTATATGTAGAGGATTGGGCTCCTTTTGAAGGTCCTTTGCGACAGAAATTTTGTTTTGGGCGACCGGCTACTTTTGGGCTACTTAAAAATTAAATTTGGGCTAAAACATTTTTAATCCGCGACTTTTGTGTTTTGAGAAAAAATAGTTATAACCCTGTTTTTAGGGTCAAATTTCCAAAAAATTTCTCGGGGGAGGACCCCCTTTGAACTTGGAATTTTGTTGCCCACAACTTTTTTTATACTTTTCTTACGTTTTCTTTAAGACACAAATTCTACCTAAAAATGTATTAAAAAGTTGCATTGGACTTATTAAATATGCATGAGGGGCTTGAAGAAAAATTTTAGGCCCCTCCCAAAACAATTTTGGATTAACAATGTTATCTAAGTAATGGAAGATTACAAAATTCGAAAGATATTTTATTGTAAAAATTTGATATTATGAAAGATAATTTTGAAAATTAGTCATGCTAGTTGAAATAGCTTTTTAAAAATTCAAAAGAATATTTTTTAAGTTCTAAAGTATGAGTTTATATAATAATAAATTAACTTTGTTAAAAGTGTGTGCCAACAATATTACTTCTAATTTAAAATTTGGGCTTCAAAAATTTCAATTCCGCGACTTTTAGGGCTTTGATTCGCGACTTTTTCGTCCAAATGTCTGGCAACACTGAATTGGATGGGTTACATAATCCCAAGTCTTTAGCTCAGTCACAAGTTAGTTTCTCTTTTTCATCCTCTTTTCTGCAGTTTCTAGATTCGTGTGCAAGAGGGTTAGGTTCAACCCCCCCCCCCTGCAGAATTTTAAATGTAGCTTTTTACGCTTCAATGCATTTTAAACAACTTTAATTTTCCAAAAGAGGCACATTTCAAGGTCCGTTTCTATACAATTAAATATTACGTAAATTTTAATTTTTTTATATCTCTTTCATGTTGGGGTTCAGTGCTGTAGTTGGAAAAAATATTTTGATGACTTAGTTTCAGTTTTTTTGTTCACTTTTTTTTCTCATTTTTTGTATAAAAACCACATTTTTGGTGGGAACGGTTCAAATAATTTAAGCTAAAATGTAAAAATCGTAAAATGTGTCAAATATGAGGGCTGTGAGTAAATTTTTAAAGTGTGAAAGAGTGTACGAGTAAATGGTGCAGAAAAAACAACATGTATCTCAGCTCTATGACATTACACATTGAATTTATGGAAGAGTACGTATTGCAAGTGATTGTATGTATTATTTCCATCCATATGAATTTCAGCTTTTCATTTTATTACATCAACACCAAAAGACCGTTTAAGTATATTGACATAAACAAAACAGATGTAACTCTTCTATAATCTTTTAAGAGAAATTCGTTCTAAGGAGAACAATATTTTAAAGAGTAGAGCTGTCCTTCGTAAAGGACTAGTTGACCACCCTGGTGACACCTAAAGGTTGTATATTTAAAAATTTATTCCGCCTAACACGAAAAAAAAGTTTTACTTCCCTCCCATAAAAACAAATTCAACAGTAATAGCCATTCATAGCCATCAGCGTCGGTGTTAACTAGCAGCTAAAGAAAGAAAAATTAGCTTTTCGCTGCCTCTGATTGGTGGAATCCTTTTTTGACCAAGGATTTAACACCGACGCTGATGGCTGTGAATATGGCTGTAAGTCTGTCAACGTTATATTTTGAGGTATCAAAGAAACCCTTGTCCCCATCCAACAGCAAACCTACCCAACTCATTACCAACCTATTCTCACCTGAACCTTTCCGCCGACCTTTGAGAAAGACACCCACAGCGATAGCATGCCCTTTACCCCGCTCTCCAGTCCCTCTCTGTTGAATAGAAAAAAAGCTCTGAAAGAGGAGCCGAAGCCATACGTGCAAAAATGGGAAGCTGAGAGCAGGGAAAAAAGCGCTGTTTTAAAAGAACCCGATTGTGAGCTCTGGCTTTGGTCCGCTGATCTCCTCCATTGCTCTTTTCTGCAGCTCTCTCTTGCATGACATGCCGAGGAATGAGGTAGACCCTTTTCTTCAGGGATGTGTTGGTGGTCACAGGACTGCCTCTTTTGGGGAGTGAAGAATTAAGTTTTTTTGGGGATGTTAAACGGAAGTCGTCTGTGAGATAGTTGTCGTTGTGGTAGATGTCGTGATAGTGGCTTTTGAGGAGTTTTCCTTGAGAATTTTGAATAAAGAGGTGGGATTTCTTTCCCTTATTCTCATGTTTTATCGTTATATCTTACTTTTGGTTATTAATATTGGTACTTTTAAAATTTTGGTACTAAAGTATACTTCCAAACAAAATTTAACATTGTTTAAAAGTTTCTACTGCATTGTTTTAAAACAATATTCTGTACGTTTTCTCAATCTAGCATTTTGGGGCACAATCCCTCTACCACAGGACCTATCTGCTACATCCTTATGCATTATTACTTGGAAAAAACTTCAAAACTTATAATTTCTTGCATAAACTTGTGGTACTACTTGTAAAGACTGAAAGAATAATCTTTAAAATGATTTAGTTTAATTAAAATATCCCTCTAATTAAAGCTATTTTCAACGTAGCAAAAATTATGAAGTGGGTTCTTAGAAATTAATTCTTTTGACTTCAACTACAATGCTTATATTAGATGTTTTACTCTTCATTGCTTGGAAACCTTATAAGTGGTAAGACGGTTATGAGGGTGTCTCCTTAATGCACAAGCTAAGTTTTAAATCTCTCTCCTAAAGAAGATTTGCATTAATTTTATACTTAGCCTTTGGAAAAAAAACTATACCAAGTTACATAATTTCTCAGTTTGTAAGGGTTATATAGAGATTTGAAATTACTTTTAAGCACGGTTAAATCGTTAAACGTGATAACTTTTCTTTAATTACCTTAATTCTTAATAAGCATTAAATGTATAGTATATAGTACAGATTTCATAGATAAATAACTCCAACGTTTCTATCTTTTATTGCATAAGGAGATGTACAGTTTCCAATGGATTAATTTGTTTTAAAAGAGGAAAGCTTGTTGAAAAAAAAATAACTTGGGAGGGGAGGACTGAATTAGTTTTTCTCCTGCGATTAGTACAGAAATTGGGAGCCTCCATCTTATTTCATTGCGGATAAAGGATTGTGTCTATATAGACCGGGAGCCAGTAACATATTTTGTCAGTCATTTCCTCTCAAGCGATATTTGGTGGAAAATTTCAGGAAGTTATATCATAAAGCCTGGTGAGCGTCAGCTGGCTGTAGGGCGGTGGAATAGACGTCAGCTGGTCGTTTAACATTTGGAGCGTCTTTCTCAAAGATTCTTTGCGGCTTCAATTACGCGAGAGAAAAAGAACAAGAGGGAAACTCAGTGAAACTGTTATGTTTTTGTTTACATTTCGATTTGCTTTGTATTGAGGAGAGGTACGAAAGGGTGTGTGGTCGCATGAGCGGCGGATATCGTTTTAAATCAAGATTTTGTAAATAATGTAAATAAATATCTGTTAATTATTATCCAGATCAGATACTACACTAGTAGATCTGTGGTAACCAATTGCAAGCTCAGTAGGTCACGTGTTGGTTCCGTGTGACGTCAGACGGTTAGAGTCCATTGTTAGGAAATAGACCAACTTTCTTTAAAGAACAATAAATTATTACTTCTAAAAATTAATTACTAACCAATTTCCCTAAAGATAACTTTTAATTTCTTTTTATAAACCAAACCAACTTTTTGAAAGGACACTGTTTTAATTAATTTTTTAGATATTTATTTGTTTTTCAGATAATTTTAAGTTGGCAATATTTAATTAATAATGTTCTAGAAGGGAATTGTTTTTTGTTGACAACTTGAGACTCATGAAGTCAGGAAACGTTGAAAGGAAATCACTAAAAGTATAAATTTTTGTTCATGTTTGTTGGTTCCTTCTCCTAACCCAAGGCTGGATAATAATTAACAGATATTTATTTACATAATTTACAAAATCTTGATTTAAAACGATATCCGCCGCTCATGCGACCACACACCCTTTCGTACCTCTCCTCAATACAAAGCAAATCGAAATGTAAACAAAAACATAACAGTTTCACTGAGTTTCCCTCTTGTTCTTTTTCTCTCGCGTAATTGAAGCCGCAAAGAATCTTTGAGAAAGACGCTCCAAATGTTAAACGACCAGCTGACGTCTATTCCACCGCCCTACAGCCAGCTGACGCTCACCAGGCTTTATGATATAACTTCCTGAAATTTTCCACCAAATATCGCTCGAGAGGAAATGACTGACAAAATATGTTGCTGGCTCCCGGTCTAATAACTTTCCTTAGTGCTCAAAGAGACGGAAATATTGTGGTAATACTGAGATCATCCTCCTTTCTAGCTAAGCTGCTGCCTGATTGTACCCCCAATCTGCTCATAAAGCCGTAATCAAATATAGATTTCATTCGCAACAGACCTATTTGTACTAAAAGCACGGAGTGAAATCAGTGATGTTATATATCGTAAAGTCCAGCCTCTCGTAATCCAATTAATATATCATTGACCTTTCTGCAGCAGGCCTTCTCTGATGGGTGATTCATCTATCAGACTCCCCCTCCCCCCTCCGAAATTTCGATCGGGATCGTCTGACCCTACCATTCGGCCAGGGGTACTTCGAACAGTTAGTCCGGCCATTTGTGACACTGGTCTGTCCATTACATAATGGTATCAGGGTGATTCATTGAATGTAAAATCTACTATGGTTTCATTCGACTGTAAAATCCGTTGTATCCGCTTACCTGGAGCTATGAGTCCAATGTTGGGGAGACTATATGTATTTATGTATAGGGCCACCCATAAGGGGCAAGGGGAGATAAATTTTTGGGGGAGAGACCCCAATGATTGTCCGTGATATATCATTGCCTCTTTTTGAAATAATTTCCTAACTTGAAGAAATTTTAATATTCAATTAAAATCTTTTAGACCTTTTTAATGGGAAGTCAAGGTGGTTTCATGTTTTCAGTGGTAAACGGTCAACGATCTCCTTTCCCTCATTATGTATTCCCACAGTAGGTACATTTAACAAGAAGAATAGGCTTTTATTATATTTAAGTCTTTTAATTAATTGAGTACTTCGTTTGAACTTCAACTACCCTCTCACAATAAGTTACGTTTTTCGGTTTTCTAGAAAGATTTCGGACAATACAAGGCGTATAAATTATGCTTTATTAAATAGTGGACGAAAATAGTTGGGAGAACTAAAAAGAATGGGAAATTGTGAAAAATTTGGGGGGGGGAAACTAAAAAGATTTAGGGTTTGATAACTTTTTTTGCCTTTCAATAAAGTGAAGGATGTGTAACTTTAACTTTAACATCATCTCAATTCAATTAAAGAAATTTATGGCTTAATGAATGTAATGCAATTTCTTGCAACAAGAAAAGATTTTTTAATTGCAGGGGGCCCGTGCAAAAATTTTGTCGGAGGTCCGTGAAATTTATGTGCGACCCTGTTGATGTAGTAAGTATAGCATAAAATTCAATGCTTCATTCGCCATCCCATACATCACCTGATTTAAGATTTTTGAAAATCCGATTGTAGAAATTAAGGGATGAAGTATTATACTATACCTCGATTGCACTCACCGTAACAAATAAAAAATAGTAAAATAATATTATCATCCTTTAAAATATGAAATTCTCGGCCTTTTTCTCTTGAATGGGGAAAAATTGCATAAGTTTTATACCATAAAATAGGACATAAATAAATATCAACTTTTGCTGTGAAAAGGAACATAGATTTTAATATTCTTTAGATTTAAAATAAGTAAATTAAGAAATTAATGCAACACAGTAGGAAGGGTTGAGAATAGTGCATAGTCAGAGCCTGATTTCTTGGAGGGCATTCGGGGCACTTGCCCAGGGCCCCAACTTCAAAGGGGTCCCAAAATGCTTCAAAAGCTAAGAAAATGTGAAATAAGTGTAAAATAAACTCATAAAGCTTTTGAACGAACAATTTTTACGCAGTGTTTACACTTGGTTTAAAGATAATTGATTTTGTTATTTTAAGTCAAATAAATTTAAGTTTTAATTTAGGACATGTCGCGGGGGCCTCCAAATGGGTCTTTTGCCCTGGGCCCCCAAACTTGTAAGTCGGGCCCTGTGCATAGTCTTTTCTCAATTCCACATTTAACTCAAGAGAGTCCTTTTAGAGCAGTGATTCCCAACTCGTAGAAGTCCGCGGACCATTAAGCCTATAACTTTGGAACCTCTACGGACCACCTTAATCCTCACAAAATTAAAAGATAAAAGTTCATTTTCCCTAATTTTAAGCATGAAAATTTATACGATGCTCTGAAATCTTTATTCTATTTTAATAATTATTTATCTCACAAAAGTTATAGTAATTTATGTTGGGATGAAAAACCTTTAGAACCTGTAGAAAAACTTTCATAGCCCCCCCCTTTGACTTCACTTTAAATATTTATAGAACTGAAAAGTATTTTTAAAAATTTAGAGGTGATTTTTATGCCCACAAATTAACTGTTCAAACTGTTATACTATAGTTAAATCCGCTCAAAGTTTCATTTATTAGAAATTTTTTGTGCTATACCAGGCCCTTCCACGGACCACTTCCAATACTCTCACGGACCACCAGTGGTCCGCGGACCACCTGTTGGGAACCACTGTTTTAGAGGAAGAATTTCAAACTCTCACACCACAACCCGCGAAAAAAGCGATCACACCGCCAAATGCGGCAACCCATCACTTTAATCCCGGTCGTCGTCGGGATCAGCCTCCGGAGAGGAGGAAGCTACTCACAAAAAGCGACCAAGATTATTCGATTGCTATTTAAGTGGGGGAGAAACCGATCCCTCAGTAGTGAAGTCATCACTGCCGACAAGAGGTGGGGGACCCGTTTTTTTTTCTCGCACGCGGATTTTTTTGGGGGTGTTTCCATTATTTTTTTCCCAGGAGCGCATTCTTCCACAGCTGCGGTTGAAAGGGGGATGCGGTGTGGTAAAGTCGTTAAGGCCAATTTCGAAACGGGAGGTACAAATATCAGACTTATACTTTGAAAAAGAATACTTTCTTTTTAAGTTATAGAAAAATTTTTAAATCATAAAATGTGAGGTAGCAATTTATTAATGTTTATATTTTGCGACAAATTAGTGAATGTATGTGACTTTGTTAAAATAAAAATTTTAACCAATAAAACATATTTTAAATTGTATCTTTTGGCATAGAGTGTTTTCAGGTGACGTCACAACCGGTTATTTTCTTTTAACTGTGTACCTTCTGTAGGGCTTTTAACTGTTGCTAAGGCCGTTGTTTATCTCTTGCTAAGGCGGTTTTTAGGTATGGGATCACGTGATTGCAAATGATCCAATAGATGAATTCCACGGCTAGTCATTTTCTGTAACTGTTAACCTCTGTAGGGCAAAGAACTGTAACATCTTCTGTTGCTAAGGCCGTTGTTAGGTCCGAGTCATGTGATTGAAAATGCTCTATTTATAACAGAGTGGCGTATATAAGGGGGGCCGAGGGGGCCCTGCCCCCCCCCGAAATTCGGACTAGGTGTACCAAAACAAGTTAAAACCCTGTATTTTAGGGTCAAATTTCAAAAATTTTCTGGAGGAGGTCCCCCAAACCCCCCTTTTGTACTTGGAATTTTATTATTAACAACTTTATTATAATAAGTTCATCAAAATCCAAATCCTACCAAAAAATAAATGTCCAAAATTCGGACTAAGTGTACCAAAAACAAGATAAAAACCTATTTTTAGGGGTTAAGTTTCAAAACTTTTCTGGGGAAGGACCCCCAGATCCACTTTTGCACTTGGAACTCTATTTTAATAACTTTTAAAATATTAAGTTCAAAAAAATGTACAACCAAAATTCAGACTGTACCAAAACTAGTATAGTTAAAAACCTGTTTTTTTAGTCAAACTTCAAAAAATTTTCTGGGGGAGGATGGTACTTGTAATTTTATTACTAACAACTTTTCCTATATTAAATTTTTAGGACCTAAATTATCACCTAAAAAGCTACATTGAACCTATTAAACATGTGGGGGAGGGGCTGGGGAGTAATTTTGGCCCCCTCCCGAAATAAATTCCTATATACGCCACTGATTTATAACTATCATTTGGCACACCTGGCATTTGCATAAATAGCAAAAGAATAATAATGTAAACAATTAGATGATGCAAATAGCTCCAATAAACATGAAATATAATTTACAACTACGAAATCAACTCTTCATATTTTGGGATTCACTTTTGAGAAATGAAGATATACATTATCTTTATTTTGTTTATATCTTTATCTTATACGTTTGAGTACATCTGGATAAAAGTATATTTTTTTTTGTCACGGGACTTATTAGACAAACAAACATCCTTCCTACAGAAGCAACACTGATGAATGGTTTTCCAGAACATACACGCATGAAATCCAGTCAGTCATCCACGCTGGGGAATTCATCTCCCATGCTATCCCCTCCGTCTCTTCTAAACACCGCCTAACAAGCTACCCAAAAAATGAAATAAAACCACCTTACAACAGAAAAAAAAAACACCATTTTGATTGAAAATCCACGGGACTCGTAAATAAATCACCGGCATAACTTCGGCTCCCTCTGCATGTATGTAAACACCCTCAAAGAAAAGAATATCTAAAAAAAAATCAGGCGGCACCACACTGAGAGAGAGAGGGTCCCTCCATAAAAACATCTCCCTCTGCCCACTACGTTACCCGCGCAGTATTTTATACTCCCCAGATAGGGCGGTTTTTTTTATTTGCAAGCTCTCACTGGTAGACTGCTACCTCAGGATGAGTACCTGAGGAAGATAAAAGGATAGAGAGAAGTGCTATGCATAATTTCGCCGACTGCACCCACACTCTATTATAACTGTGGGTTCAGCCCCCCTGTTGTTGCAGTTCTTTTTTCGGAGGCATCAGGCCGATAAGGTCCATAAAGCTCTGGGTGCGGAATTTTTCTTTTATGGTTGAGGGTGCCTTTTGGTATCGGGATGATGGTCAGGTAAGGTCTTGAATGGTGGGATAGCTGAGGACATCCGGGATGGATTTTTCCCCACGACATTTATCTTCAAGAAATTTTTGTGGAATATACCATATCAGGCAGGAGTGTATTGTAGAACATTACTCTCAAGTGTCAGTGTCACCCTAATATCGCTTGGTCTATTGTATAAATCGCTAATATACGTTAAAACCTTTTCGCTTCGCTTAAAGGCCATTTTTATTTTGTGTACAGTAAATTGACCTTATGTCATTGTAAATAGATGAGTAACCATTGTATCAAACAAATCAATGTAAATAGTGAGCTTCAAGGATTCTTATAGAAAAAAGAAAATAGTGAAGTATGATAACTTTTTTGGATCTTAAAACCTTTTCATAACTTGGAGTCCAAGAATTGCATCACAATAAATATTTTACATCAAGGTATTAGTTTTTTCTATCACTTAAAATGTGTAAAGGCATACTCTTCTCCCTTTTTGTAAGAAAATATTCCACACTCCCGATTCCTTCCAAAAATCAATCCTAATCAATCTTCTTGGTGACATCCGTCTTACCTTATAATTAATTGCCAGGACAACTGGGGTGTGAGTAACACACACATCGCAAAACACATGATGGAGAAAGGGAATAAGCTTGAAAGGATTGCCAATAACAGAAAACATAACTAACGAGAGACAAAAGTCAATGCAAGTCCAACAGTCTGGAGATCTTGAAGTTTCTCATACAGGGTTAGTCGATGGGGGGGGGACCGTATTATGTGCACTAGTCTTCAATATATCCACAGATTCCGCCCAACAACTAAACCTAACCGACTAAACTATAAACGATAATATTCCTCCCTATGGTTAACATAAAACCCTCAACAAAAAATCCCAGACGTGCCCATATCTCCGTTTGGCGGCGACATACCACGGGAATCAGGGCAGCAAAAACTACAGCAACCTTTATTCGGGATTCCATCAGGCGTTATGAGTCCCTTCCCCCATTGGATCGTCCCATTGTCATCCCCTCATAGTACAACACATCTCTATCGTATCTGTGGTCCGATGAATCGGACACTCATCGGACAAGATATGGAGGATGGATAAGCGGCGGGGATGCGGGGGACGTATCAATGGAGAAGCATTCAGATTTCATAAAGGGTGTGACTGGGCACACCCATTAAGGCGTATTTTTATTATTGTGGTGGTATATATCGAGACGGTTCCTTACCATCGAATTCGTACGAATGATTTGACAGTATTATTTAGTGATTAAGAGAAAACAACAGGTGATCTGTGGTTAAAAGAGAGAGCGAACATATTACTGTAGCTTTTTTTTTTGCTAGAACTAGTTAGGTTAATCATGCTTGTTTTCCTTTCTCTTTCATTACAATTTGTCCCACTTCAGTGACCCCCTCCCCAAATGTGAATATAGGCACACTTTTATAAAACGTACTATTTAACGCAAATATTAGATATTTTAAATATCTATTATTTCATTACTTGGAAAAATATAGTAGTTATAGTTACTCTTTTACAACAGTCAAATCAAATTTATTAGTGACAGAAATGCCCCTTTTACACTGTTAAAAAAACCAGTTCAATATTTCACCAGAATTCTGGTGAAAAGTTTGAGATTTTAAGGCTTGCACCAGAATTTCGGTGCTATGCAAAATCGTTGCCATCGAAGAAAATATGGTTTCACCGAAATTCCGGTGAAATATCTTAAGGGTTTCGGTGCGGCCTGATTGAACCGAGAATCGAGATTCTTGATCCTCCATCAGCCATTTTGTCGATTTGTTGTCGTGACTCGTGGAAATTGGATTGCTGTGGATTCATTTAAAAAGTAAGTGTTGAGTACTACTATTGAAGTATGATTTTTATGTTTTTGTTGTTGGCTTAAATTTTATTCTAAGAGATAATTAAATTGGAATTAATAAAAGATAAAACAATTATTCTTAAAGATGCATTAAAACTGTTGTTCTGATTATATTGTAGAAATAAAAGTTTTTGAATGCATTTGCTTATGTTAGGATGTTCTGAATGTCAATTTTGATTATTTTAGACCCAACTAATTTATAAACATATATGCTGCTTATCGATTTATATATTATTTTCATGTATTGTTCACTTTAGTTTATAACTTCATCACAATTTAGTTTTTGTCAATATATATCTATGCATGTTTCGTTCATCTACATGGATCGTTGCGATCCCAGGTGATATAGATATTTTTCTTGTTCTATTTGATTTCATTAATTGTAAATAAATTTGTTATTCAAAAAATTTGTTACCAATTCAAAAATATTTAATTATGTTGGAAAGATAGAATGTTATGTAAGGAAATTATTGAATTTTTCTTTTTCATCTCTAAAAATATGATATTAAAGTAAACATGAAATTTTATTTATAGAATTCTGATTTGATTTGTTTTGTTGTTTGGATCATTACATTAAAAACATCTCCCTTATCATTTATAAGTTTAAACATATCCTTTAACTAATTAGTAGCATTTAAATTAGAATTTCATCTTTCTCTGGCATTAGGAACTAATGAAGTATGTAAAATATTTTCACTCGTTATTTAAGTAAGATGATTTAAGTGAAGCATTGAAAGAGTTGCTCGATTTTTATCAAATGCAGTAAAATTTTTCAATGGATTTCAGTACAAACCCAACATGTATGTGCTAGTTAATTTTGAAAAATGCTATTTCTAGACAAGTATCAATTTTATCAGTTTACAAGTTTAAGGGATATTCTGTTTTAATCGCTAAATACATGAGCTTGGATCATTAATTTCTCTTAGTGTATATACTGTCTATTAGTGTATATATTTATCTTATGTATGTAACTGTTGGAAATTCAAACTGTTCCGATTCTATCCCATGAATAAATTGCTAGTTCTTGCTAATTAATAGTTGTTTATGTACATTTTAAAACCTATCTTGTTATTGTAGCAATAATTTAGGAATGTTCTGTAATTCAAAGTGAGTACAGAACTCAAGTTACTCCTCATAAGAATCTGAAATAGTTAAAATGGTAAAATCTCTTTACATTATTGGTATTTTGATATGGATTTTTTTTAAATAAATATAATTTCTTCCAAAAAAATTGTTGATATTGTTCATGTTTTATATTCATTTTATAAGTTTGAGAAGTTGGTAAAATAAATTTTCTGTTATTATGAAATTGTATTTTTTAATTAGAGTATAACCTTGTTATCTCAAAAAACCTATTTATAGTACATAAAAAAATTTACCTTCAAATTGATTATTTTTATATTATTCCTTGTTATCTTATGTAGAAAAAAACTGGGTTCCTTTGGTTTAGAGATAATAAGGTTATACTTATACACATAATTTAAAGAAAAAAAAGTTCAATTTTATAATATAAATCTACATTAGACATAGTCTGACTGCCCGAAAAAAAATTTCAAAAGAACTTCAAACCTAAATGATTATACCTTACAGATTTGGCACAAAACGCTTTTTCAGCTTATATGAATTACCATATTGAAAATAAATGAAATTTTGTGTAAAAAAAATGAGTGTTAAGGAATATGAACAAAATAATTTTAAAAAAACTAGTAGGTAAATGCATCCTAATATAATACTAATAGAAACACCTTATTTTCTGTCAATGTAGAGCCGATGCTTCCGATATCGCCCATCTCGGTTCAAACTTTCACCGTACTCCCGGTGCTTCCCATATCGCCTATCTCGGTTCAAACTATCACCGTATTCCCGGTGCTTCCCATATCACCTATCTCGGTTCAACCTGTCACCGCGGACTCGGTTCTTTCCGTATCGCCGATTTCGGTTCAAACTTCTACCTATTCTCGGTGCTAGGATGGGCACCGAAAACCTGGTGCAACTTTTCGCCACATTTCGGTTGCAGCTTTTTTTGAACCACTTTTAGGTGAAAGGTTGAACTTTTTTTCTAACAGTGTAGCATGGTGCATTAGTGTACGTCATAAAAATTGAGTCTCTCCCTTCATTCCCGTCACACATACACGACTCCACTCCAAGGACCAGATTTTTGGGGGGGGGGCATGTCAGAGTCGGAGGGTATTACATTCGAAATTTTCAGAGCCTCAGAATTTTTTTTGAAGAGTTCTTGCTTTTAAGCAGCTTTTTAGGGGTTTATAGTAACTTAGAGGATATCCAGGGCCCGTGCCATTGTTTTAGAAAGTGGGGGGGGGATGAAACCTTTTTGTAGGGGCATAACAATACTTAAGTTTCGCGAAGTGTTTGGCTCCCAATTTTCCGAGTATAACATAAATAAAATGCGAAACTTTGTTAAAGTTAAAAAGATTTCATCAGGTAATACTAGTTCGAAAGCAAAAGGGGGTCTAGGGGTCCTCCCCCAGAAAATTTTTGAAATTTGGCAACAAATAGTAAGTTTTTTTACTCAATTTTTGTACATTTGGTACCCATTGGATAACACCTAAAGAGGGCAACTTGTACTCCTAAAAGGAGAGGAGAGAAAGAGAAATAAGTTCAAGGAGAAAACAGTAAATAAGTAACCATGAGAAATTGATAGGGGGTCTGGGGGGTAACACCCGAGAAAAATTTTGAAACTTTGCCTCCAAAAATAAAGTTTCAGCTCATTTTGAAAGCATGTAAACCACAGAATTTTCAAGGATGAAATTATAAATAGATGCCAAATTTTGAAAAGGACTGGGGGTCCTCTCCCAGAAAATTTTTGCAAATGCGCCCTTTTAAACTATAGTATTCATCTATTTTAAAACTTCCCAAAAGAGAACAGCTTCTTTTAAGCGGAAGAATTTTCAAGGAAAAAACACTCTAAAACAGATGTCACATGTCAAAATATTAAAGGGGGGATTGGGGGTTCTCCCCCAGAAAATTTTTGAATTTTAGCATTAAGAAAGTGTTTTTTAAGCTATTTGTTAGGGTTTCTCGGGGGGGGGCCATGGCCCCCAGGGCCCCCCCTCTGGATCCGCCACTGCTCCACTCCACCTACTTTTTTAATAAATGCTGCTGTACAATTTACTTATCAATGAAGCCCGGGGTTCAAATCCCGGTCCACGGGCAAGGCAGACTCAGCCCTTCATCCCTCCGGGGTCGATAAAATGAGTACCAAGGTAACTTGGGGAAATCAAGAGGGGGTTAGCATCAAGCTAGCCATTCCTCAGCTGACCGTGACTTTCAGTCACATGTTCTGTAACAGTTCAGCTCAAGCCTCACCCAGTGGGGCTAGTTATACTGGAGTTTGAAGGTCCAACGACCTAGGTACTCCCTCAAATATCCCCCTTGATTTTTTGACTTATCAATTTAAGATTCGGTTGAAGTGTAGAAGACGCTTTCCGTATCCACAACTTCTAATATACTACTTAAATAACGATGTTCACACATTTTTCGCATATTCCATAATTAACTTTTCCACTTCGATTACTATCAAGGTGATATAGTGTTGCACCAAATCTATAGTGAAGTCTAAATCAAATCATAGGACGAAATATACAAGAGGTTGTTATCCACACAGTGACAATTGAGAAAATATTGGAATTTCTTTCCCCCTGTCTCAAAACATTAACTCTAATTCGATAAAAGGTATAATTTAAGATAGTTATTAATTAGTAAAAACTCACCTGATGATCTAGATTCTGATGATGAGGATGATAGATGATCTGATTATTTAGAGATGGATAGCCTCTGGAGCTCTTAAGCGTTTTCAACAATGATTTGACGAGTAATGGAGAAAACCGTCCCTATAATAAAAAAAACAAATTCTCAATGGGTAGCGAATCAATTTTTGGTGGGTCGCAGGTCCGCAGGTTTGCTACAAGATCTTGAATATTATGTATTTTAATAATTTTTACGAACGGGATATATTGGCTTTACCAGATAGCAAAAAGATAAGTAAAATCACTTTAATGGGCTGGTGATACAAAATATTCATTCAAATAATATATAAAGTTTCAAAAAATTCATTTAAAATTCAGTGTTTCTAAACGTGGCGCCGCACATCCTACTGGATAGATTCCAAGGCATGAAAGAGGTTAAGAAACACTAATTATTTGAATTTTCTACTCTAGTTGAAGTTAGTGTCTGAAAAAATTAAGACCTTAATTTAACATGAGGTGGGCCACGTTAGATTCTTTTCATAAAATGCTTAAAAATGCGATGCTTAAAAGTTTGAGAACCCCTTGTCTAACTTATTGAACTGAGTAATAGTTATAAAGAAAAAGCTTTTTAAAGGTTTCCAAGAATATCGTAAGTTCGCCTTACACAATTTTCTCAACTCTTGCTTGAGAAGATTCCTTAAATAGACTCCCAGACTAAACTACTTTATCATACACACTTTCAAAAATCATGGAACCCTTTACTTTTACGTTGCACTAGAATAAGATAAGTTAATGACTGCCCATCTCGAAAAATCCTAAAGTCATAGGAAATCCGGTCCCTAATATTTATTTCTAAAGCTGTAGTTTATAAAAAGAGAGGTGAAGCTATAATCGGTGAGACGGTAAGTCGTTGCCTCCCACTTGAGTGATTCAGGAAGCTTTTAGTCTTCTTATAAGTTGTATAACTTTCAGTATGGTTGCTAATTTTTTTTCTGTCTGAAACCACTGAAAAATCGGGGATGGTTTGTCTGAAGTGAGGTCCCTCTTGGCTATCGGTAGCCTATAAACAGTGATAGTGATTTAGTCGGCTCAGAACTATATTCTGTCAGAACTATTTCATTCTTTTCTCTCTGATTCGCAATCCCTATCTCTTATCTCTTCTCTTAGCTCTTTTATTGCAAGATGAATTAGAAGAAAAGCAAGAAAATATTTCAGCATTAATTTAAAACCTTTTTATTTAGCGTATGCTTTTTCGAAAATTTTACATCCTATACAAAACCACTGATATAAAAAGGCACGTTTTATTTAACCTTTTCATTTGAATTACGTCTACATAATCAAAAGGATTAAAACGACTTTCAGAATTAAACATAACAGATCAACAGGCTGTCGATGATGTTAAAATATTTCAGACATTTTATAAAACTTTAAAGTTTGAAGCCTAATAAATTTTAATTTCCTTATTTTCGTAAAACTAAATTCTATGCTGTTTATAAACGTAATTTTTTACCTCTTGTTTTAAATTAAACTTCTTATTGAGTAACAAATAATTGAAAAATTTACATCATCCATCAATACTCGTAAAATTTAGTTTTCCTAAAAGTTTTGGAAAATCCTTAAAAAGGGTTGAAGAAGGCAAAATGAAAAAGTTTTGATGCTTAGGGGAATATAATATGATCTTCCAGGAGGATAACAAAAATAAAATGAGCTTTTGATTGAGTAATTTTTAATGATAAAGTGGATTTTTCTTTTTAAATAACATATGCTGCTTTTAATACACTCACTTAGCTCACTGATCAACTTATCTAAAATTTCCGCAGAGTAAATTTGACCATAAGAAATTTATAAACAATTATTAATTTTAAGTTGCATTATATGAAAATCTACTCCACCTGAGTTTTTAATTTAACTGAAGCAGAAACTACGCGTTTTTCTCCCTTCACCCCCGATGTTAGGGTCATAAATTTATTTTCCTGGATGATTAATTGATTAATTCATCCATGTATTTACGTCGCATCGATAATATTAGTTTGAAAGTAATATCCGTACCATATTGTTAATTACCCAGTTTTATAATTACTTTGAATCCAATTATTCTCTCCATTAATCAGGAATAGTTTTGAAACAAGTGTTATCGAGATTTACATCCCACAACTATGACGTTTCAATAATCAGTCATTAACGTTAATACTCCGGCGTGAATAATCCGGCATATTTTCATTCTCACGACGAACATTACTCACGATTTCACTACCACATAGCGCGTTTCTCGTAATTAATAAAAGCAAAGCCGAGCTCCATCGTTGTTTTTAAAGGAGCAAACAACCTCCAAGATAACGCCCGCTGATCATTCCGCTAATGAAGAAGACGCGCGTTTTCATTTTTGGGGGGTCTGTTCCATCTCGATAAGTGAAGCCGTCATTTTTCAAGGGGAAAACGCAAAAATCGGGAGGTTATCAATTGTTTTTGAGGGATTCATTCGTCCTTGCAAACGCACGCGCCTTATCTCTCTCCAATGGGGCTTAAAACTCAGGCGCTAATCCTCTGCGGCCCGAGAGAGGCTGATAGGGACATTAGGAATTCCGTTACTTCTTGTTTGCTCAGTTGGATTATTCTGATAGTGGAAAAAGCAGAGTATTATTCAATCGATGAAGCGGTTAATGTGTTGCTAACTTAGGTGCTCTCTTTTATTGCGAGTTAGTTTTTACAAACGACCGAATTTTGATATCGAGTTTTTGAATGCCAAATACTATTTCCACAAAAAGATTAGCATTCCCTCCCCTCCCTTCCAGAATTGAACAATAATTCTTGATTTTTTTTTCTCTATACCCGTCTCTTATCCATGTTTTTCTCACTAAACAATGTAGTGAATTCTCGAGTAAAATTTGTGGACATGATGATGAAATAAGATTTGGCTCTTATTATCCCCAAATAAAACTGTGGGCCCAATATTATATCATAACCCCCCGAAGTTTTATTCATAGTATTTATTATCTTTTCTGCTTTGGACACAGATGAAAGTAATCCCTTGAACACTTCCGATTGATTTGATAGTAAATCGGAAGTATGCTTGGCTTGAGTCAAAGTAAATGTTGAACTCGTCTATTGAAATCACAATGTGTCAAATCAATTATCATTTTTTTTTTCGAATTAAACTAGCACTAGTACAAAATACGTTTTAATTTTAATAAAAGCTCTTAAAATTAATTGCAATAAATGTAACCTAATTTTAGGTAAAAATATTTTACAATATTAATATTATTATAAGGTTTTATAATATTGTTTTTAGCATTATTATAAACCATGTTTTTGTTTCATCATTCTAAAATATATTTCCAAAATTAATTTTTATCACTAAAACATTCTCATGAAAAATGTTTTGAAATTTGAAAGAAGTGTTTTTATTAAAGCAACTTCCAAGAAAACCAATATTCATACCATATTCCTCGTAAATTTTCTTTTAAACTGTTTTATTACACACATTTATAAATCTCTCTTGAAGTATAATAAAGTCTTTCAAAAAAATATTTATGCTATGCTGAGAAACCAACCAACATTGAACGCCGCGCCGTTAAGAAATTATTACTAATCAAATATTTCTACCATAAAAAAAATTCAACATTTTCAATTATAATTCTCTTTGTTGCTTTTATTATGAGTTTCATAATTGTCACATATTCCTCTCCTCTTAAAAATGTTTTTCACCTCGGGTAACATTTCCGAAAAACACATTTCGATGTTTATTTAAGTTGTCTTCCCTCTCTGCACTAATGTCTGGCAGAGAAAACAGCATAAAGGTATGCAATACGTATTTCCCACAACAAAGAAACAGAGAAGTGGGTGAGTGGGTGGGCACAACCCCTGGGGACGGAGAGCACAAGTGGAAGAAAACCCCCGCCACGCTCCATCGGCCGGGGGTGAGTCAGGGGGCCTTTTTATGGCGCTGTCCTGCTGAGACCGCCGATAATCCGGCAAAATCTACCGCTTGGCGATGTGCGGACGCCAAACTTCAAAGTTCTTCGCTCTTTTCGAAGGGTTAGTAAAATTCTTAAGTACTAGCTGCTGTGAATTAGAAAGAATATGCACTTTAAGAAATGTTAAGGGGCGTGTCAGAGAAGAACGAAAATTGTTATTTGTTATTGTTCATTTTTTATCAATATTTCAAAATCGATAAGTACCCGAAAAAAAATTTTAGACAGCGAGTTTTCGAGATAACAAGGTAATAGAGAGAAATACTTGATTTCAAGGGGGGAAATAATTTTTCGAGATATAAAGGTTTTCGAGATAACGAGTGTTATACTGAAATTAATTTATGCTCAACTCATTTTTGTAAGGGCGAGCGCGCACGGGCGACTTTTGTCACGGTGACAAAGACAAAAACAACGTTGCTAAGGCTGTTGTTAGGGGCGGGAAATAGAAGCATCCAATAGAAGCATTCGCACATGACATCACTGGAGGATAAAAACAACGTTGCTAAGGCCGTTGTTAGGTAAAGTCATGTGATTGAAAATGCTCTATTGTTTTCTAGCGATATTATTGATACTAGTGATACTGGTCGCCGTGACTTTAGTCACTCGTGCGCGCTCAGCCTAAATGTAACAAAAACGCAAAATACAAATTTTTAAAAGAGAAACTCGGTTGAAGTCTACTTAAAAAATGTATAGAGCATTCGCACATGACGTCACTTGGAGGACAAAATCAACGTTGCTAAGGCTGTTGTTAGGGGCGGGACATAGAAGTATCCAATAGCAGCATTCGCACATGATGTCACTGGAGGAATAAAACAACGTTGCTAAGGCCGTTGTTAGGCAGAGTCATGTGATTGAAAATGCTCTATTAATATTTTAATAATCTAATAATCGAAATCGTTTGAAAATTTAAATATTTTAAAACAGAATTGTATTAAGATCTGTAGCTTCGAAAATTTGAAAAGAGGAGTCAAAATTTTACCTCTCTTTCTAATGGAATATAAAATAAAATCCAGAAATAGAGCATTCGCACATGACGTCATTTGGAGGACAAAAACAACGTTGCTAAGGCTGTTGTTAGGGGCGGGAACTAGAAGCATCCAATAGAAGCATTCGCACATGATGTCACTGGTGGCGGGCAAAAACAACGTTGCTAAGGCCGTTGTTAGGCCGAGTCATGTGATTGAAAATGCTCTATAGAGCATTCGCACATGACGTCACAGGCTTGTGACGTCAGAGGCTTGGATGACAGACAGTATGATGGAAAACTATAGGATGCACATCGTTTATTTGTTTACTTTTGATGTGAATTTTGAAAAATAAGCATGTTTTATGTTTTTCTCCAAAGTTTACTTTAAAGTAACCTTTATTTACTCTAAAATGGCATCTCTGCATATTATAAGTCATTCAATAATACTACATTTTATATTTAGCAGTGTTCTAATTGCTGAAACCATTTCTGCCAGTGTTCTAATTGCAAGTACCATTCGCAATGCTACTAACATATTTTAAAATTCTTAATT
Organism: Tetragnatha montana; assembly: GCA_963680715.1. Taxonomy (NCBI): domain Eukaryota; kingdom Metazoa; phylum Arthropoda; class Arachnida; order Araneae; family Tetragnathidae; genus Tetragnatha; species Tetragnatha montana. Next base: position 55,522,721 of record OY796676.1, on the reverse strand, counting down.
ATTTATTAATTATTCAATATTTAGTTTCAATAGCATATTATAAGTATTTTACAGATGTATCGGACTCGCATATTGTTCTAACAAATGTAAACAAAAACATGTCACCTCGTAATAAGTCTTTTTCTAAATTTAGCTTACCACTAAAACACAAAAACATATGCACTTACCTTCAATAACTATTATTCTTTCGTTCCGATCTTTAACCGAGCCTAAAGAATCTTTTTAAATGAACTTTTCTTATAAAAACTAAATGCAGCTCGTATTCTCTATGGGAGCCTAATGTTAAAGAAAAGTTGTCTATCCTCCAAGCCAGCTTGATCACGTGATCGGAGACACGTGATTGAAAATGCTCTATATATTTGAAAATATATTCACAAAAGTTGATCTGTTATAATTCATTTAGGTTAAAATATAACGGGTATACCTGGGCGGTATACCCGGGCATAAACGGGCACCTTACCTGGAGAAGATATGCAATGATACAAAGTTTCAAATCTCATTGAAACTTTTCATACACGAGTTAAATAATAAATAATACACTCCGAATAAAGAGAATAAAGGAGATAATAAAGTTATACACTCCGAAGGAATATATCATTCGACTTTTTATGGTTTAGTTGAGAATTATAGTAGTTACTAAATTGGTAAATTGTAAAAATTATAAGAAACATTAACTAAACTTCTATTACCTTATTGCTTCAGTTCTATCATACAATTTAATAATAAATAGCCTCCACTTTGAGAAATAAGATGCCATCGGAAGAAAGAAAATAAAACTGATTATTTTTGTCAACCGACTACACAAAATGCATTCTTGCATTTCAGCATTTTTATCGTTTGAACGTTTTTAATATAAAAATAAAAAGAGTGTCAAAAATAACGTGCGGAATTTTTATTTATCAACTCCTATAAATTTCCAATTATTCTAAAATACCTTCCGATATCAGACTTTAAGGTTATAAAACTTTACTTAACTTTAAGGTTATAGGTATTTTGTGAATAAAATTTTAATAGTAGGTAGTAGGTTTAGATAATTGTAATAATTAATTTATTATATTTCATAATGTTGTTTTCCGAGAAAATTGCCAGAAATAATCTGTTTTTGAGTTCAACTAGGTAGTTCACAAATTTTAAAGAATCTTTTGCGACATAAAAAAAAAACAATTTTTTACAGCCTTCGTTGTATTAAGTTTGAACGTTCTTATATGTAGAAAAACATGTCAAAAATCGCGTACAAAATATTTTTAGGATAATTAAAAATACATTTTAAATTAAACTAAACCTAAATCACACACTTTTTGGTTGCTAATTAAATTGCGCCTATCAAAAAATTTTTCACATAACAAAAATTTATCTTTGCAATTTGCAAAAAAAAAAAAACTCTGGTCAGTTATTAAAAGCATGCATTATTAGACTGAAGGTGTAGGGTGATAGGGTAATGGTGCAAAGTAATACATAATTTTATAAATTGCAAAAATCAATAACTTTATGTTGTTTAATTATTCAACCATACAAACAAAGAAGTGCCCAGTGCGGTGTCTGAATTTTGAGTGAAGTAAAGATTTACAAAGACGACACAAATCTGTGCTTATGAACAAAATTCATGATTATGTCAACCTCTAAAGAAAGAAGACAGATACAGAACCTAAAAATAGATGATAAAATTTTTAAGGGTACCAACTCGTATACTTATCTTGGTAATGAAATAAACAATAAATGTGAAATCCATGAGACTATAAGCAAACAGATACAAAATGGAAATAAAGCAGTTTTTGCAAATAGTAGACTACTAAAAAGTAAATTATTATCTAGGAATTGTAAGGTGTAGATATATAAAACCCTAATAAGGCCAATCATAACATATGGTTCTGAAACCTGGGTGTTATCAAACAAAGATGAAAGTATGTTAAGAAGATTTGAATATGGAATAATAAGAAGAATCTTTGGAGACATATACGAAAATAACTCATGGAGGAAAAGATACAACCATGAAATAGAAAGACTGATAAAAGGGGAAAATATTATAAGATATATTAAAGCTATGAGAATACAGTGGATTGGACATGTGGAAAGAATGAAGGAAACGGACATGTGCAAAAAAATTTTGAGTGGAAAGCTATATAGTAATAGGAAACGAGGAAGACCTAAACTAAGATGGTTGGACCAGGTTGAAGATCTAAACAGAATGAAAATAAAGAATTGGAAAAGGAAATCAGGAGAGAGGGCAACGTGGCGTACCATAGTAGAGAAAGCCAAGGCCCACCAGGAGCTGTAGAGCTGTGGAGAGAGAGAGAGAGAGAGAGAGAGAGAGAGAGAGAGAGAGAGAGAGAGAGAGAGAGAGAGAGAGAGAGAGAGAGAGAGAGAGAGAGAGAGAGAGAGAGAGAACGTCAATTTAAAAATATGATCAGTTTGTTAAACCCACGTATATTATGTACCTACGTCTTTTTATCACGATTTGCGTACCGAAACTCCTCGTAGAAACCCAACAGGCTCTCTGTTTACGCAGTTTCTGCTTTCGCGTGTGACGTCATAGGGTCAGGAAACGTTGCTGTCGAGTATAGTAGAGCGTTAAATTCAAATATTTTCTGGGGAGGAAACGTAAGAAATGCTACTTTTTTATTAATCAGTGCAATCAAGAACTGACTTCCAAAAGGATTTAAGTGGTAAAGAAAGCTTGCTTTTTTAGAGATAAGTCTATAAGTAACCTTTACCAAAAAAAAAACTTAATACGAACCTGCTATCCAGTGACGTAGTGACATAACCTGCCAGTCCAGCATGCATAATCCCCAAAGTATGGGTTCCGTGCATTGTAACGCCCATCGGGGGATGCAGGGGACGTCCGAACCCATTCACAACCGAACCGAAACGCTTTTTATGACCCCGAACTTAATATTTATATTTATTACAGCGACCCGCCCGAGGGACTTTCGAGAGGAGGGTGTCGCTGCGAAGAGATCAACCCCGGTGTCAAAAACACGTCCCGAGTCCGAACAATGCCAAATGGGTCCATTCGTTAAACGCTCAGTTTCCACTCGATTGGCAACATTGTAGTTACGAAGCTGCTGCAGACACAAAATGATGGGTTCCGAAAAGGGCTGCAGCCTGGACTTCTTGTAGTGGATTTTGTGTTTTTGATCCCCCTACTTCGGTGTGTCACCGTTTGGGGCGTTTCCTTACCATGACTAAAAGGGTTGGGATCGGTGATTCCGCTATGGTGGCTTTTTTCGCAGAGTAAGAAAGAATTACTCTCAGAATGCTAAAATAACGACCATTTTTGCAAAAATCCAAATGAAAAATCTGAACGTTAAATCTAAATACTTATAAGTATAACATAGCATTGAGTGTCTTCTTTGGGTTGTTTGTTTCTATTAATTGAATTTTTCCAGGAAAAGTGACGTATCTAACCAATTAGTTACTTTAGCAGCATTTTGCTAAAGCTTTTTCTTCCATTTTAGCTTTTTTTGCTAAAGATATTTTTCTCTATCTCAACCGATGGGATACTTTGATATATGTCTCGAATTGTTCAAAAAATGTCCTTCCAAACTACAATTTAGTAGAAAATAGTTGGACATTAGTTGGGCAAACAAGAAACTAACCAGAAGAATGGTTTTCGATAAAGTATTTTTATTCTCTTTCATAATTCTCATTTTACTCTTCCTTTTCATCTCTCTAAATGTCCACCTATCATCCTCGAGGTATCTCTCTCTGTTCTGATTCTTACTTACCTCTAATTTTCATTGTTATCATGAAGTTTTTGCGTTTTATAGTTAAATAAAGACAAATTTTAACTCAAAACTTTAAATTTGCGAACTTTTTCTTGTTGAGTCCTGAAAAAGTGCTATTTTTACTTGCTAATATCTCCTCGAATACTGAAGATATTTTCATGATTTTTCAGAGTTTTTTATGAAATTGACAAAAATTTTCTCCTTGAAACATTTTCGTTTCATCTCCTTTAGTTTTTTATTAACTTTTTTAAATTTCTTAATTTGCCCCTATGGGCGCTGTTAACCATTCAACCTGGTCACTTACCTAGGGGTATACACCTTACTTGCATGACCCTTAGCCCATTGCTAAAGTCTAAGGGAAAATATTTTTTTTTCCAATTTCGCAAATGCCCCCCTCGTATGTTGTTACAAATACTGAAACATTATTACCTGCAAAGTTTCAGGTCTCTAGGCCAATTTTTGACCCCCGCGCCCTTCAAAAGTAGGTTTCACATGTTAAAGTATAGGGAAAATATTGAAAATATCTCCATTTTTTATGTTTTTAATTTAATAAGCCTGAACGCTGTCAAAATTGATTTAAAACCTATATATCACCTTTGGGATATCATATTGTCCCAAGATTCTTAATAGTAAAAAATTAATGTATATTAAATTTTAGCTTATTTGTTTTGACGGCGAGCGAGCTGTCTCTTTTCACTCGGAGAGTGCGCTTTTAACCCTCGGGGAACGCAACACCTCCCAGTATGTGCTATTGAATGTTTTTCCCTTACTATACTTTTACATGGGAAACCTACTTTTGAAGGGCGCGGGGGTCAAAAATTGGCCTAGAGACCTGAAACTTTGCAGGTAATAATGTTTCAGTATTTGTAACAACATAAGAGGGGGCATCTGGTAAATTATAAAAAAAAAAAAATGCAATGGGCTAATGACCCTAGCAGACATTGGCTCCAAATAAAAGCCGCGAAACGAACTTTTGAAACTTGGAAATGTCAATTCTTATAATTTATAATTTTTCAGATTCCGAGCTTGCCTGAAGCTATCGGGCACGGCGGCAGGCAACATGGTGGGAAAGCTCTTCTTCAACGTGGTTCAAACCAAGTGCTTCCTCTTCAAGCACGTGAAAAAGTGCGCCAAGCGGTCCTGGTGGGGCAAATGTCTCAAGTTCGAAAAAGAGAAGACCGCCTTTCTGCGAGAAGCCCTCAAGTACTGACGAGTTGCAACGACACAGACTATAATAGTGCAAATTGCTCCTTCACCGCACGAAATTCAAAGCCCATGAACGAAAACTGTGCCCTCTATGAACTGATGAGTCTTCCCTATAAGCTTCACGGTGTATGCCATCTAAACTAGCCGCGGGCGGGACAAAAATTCTACCTGGGCTAATGTCGTGGGTCAAAAGATCAATCTTAATTCCATATTGCTTGTCCTAGACACAGAGAAAAGTAACCAAATGAATAAATAATGAGGAAAATGATCACATTCATTAAAATTGTCATAAAATTTCTATATTTTTGACGATTACAGGATTTTTAAACATTCCTGAAAGCTTTTTTTTCGTCTTAAAATAATTTAAAGCAAACTGTTCTATTTTTTTTTCTATGGGGAAAATTCTTTAGGAAACCTAACGATTTAAGAGAAATGGATATTTTCAGTGAAATGTTCTCAATCTTTTGACATTTTAGAATGATGTTAGACTTGACGAGCTACAAAAGTAGGGGTGGCGGCCCGTATTTTGTGGTTGTACTATGCAATGAAATAAAGAATTATAGAGTTTAAAACCTTAGAAATTATGTTAAAGCATTTATAAGGAGCCAAATCCCCATTTTAATCTAAAGAACACTTAAGGTTTGTATAAGAATTCCAGGCTAAATGGAGTTTTGAATGGATTCCTATCTGTCACACAAGCAAGATTTTTTCTGCATAAATATCTCACTGACCAAGATTTTAAGAATTCACTGTAATAAAAAGTGCATTTTTTATAGAAAATTAAAACAATTTGATAATTTGAACACATTACCCCAATTCATGTCCGTCCACGCATGAAATAATTTAAAAGATTTTAGAAAAACCTATTTTTAGTTATGTGATTGTAAGTCTTCGATTTAAAAATTGGCCAGATTTGCCCCTGATTTTTTTTCTAAACAAAGGCGAATAATTTTTGCTTTGCGATTCTATATTCACATTATTACTGCTGAAACATTTTCACGCAATCAGTTGCTTTAAAGCAGTGATTCTCAACTTTTCCATCCCCAAGGACCACAAGATGCATTATCAAATCAATGGTGGACCACATGCATTAAATAATGAAAACCTGTGTAGGCCTATTACATACCAGATACTTATTAAAATAATAGGGTAAATAAAGTGTTAAACTTATTATAGGGCACAGATTTTCTTCTCCCACTAATACTTTAAATTATTAACTGTTTTGTAATATTATGCTAAAAGGTCAATATTATGACATTATATTGACCTTTTGACTGACCGCCTTAAAACTTTTCACAGATCACAGGTTGAGAATCACTGCTTTAAAGGATAAGTTTAATAAATTTAAAAACTAAAACGATTCAAATATTTTCTTTGGTGGAATGATTACCAAGTTCGAGATCTAAGAAAGGCTAGTGAATGAATGGAATTGTTCTCATATAACTTATTCTAGGTAACAAGGAGCAACTTGTACATGGCCGACCTTTTCAACTTAAGAATAAGTGTCACTAAGACGCACATAATACTGTTTTTGTACGTGTATTTTACCCAACTAGCTCATCAATGTATGTGTAGGACATTCTTGTCTCAATCACTGAATGAATTATAAAGTTTATGGATAGAATAGTATATCTCTTTGAAGTATAGAATTGTAATGAAAAAAATTTTTAAGGCTCCTTTTTTCAAAACTGGAAAACAATATTGCATTTTAGTGAGCGTTGACAAAATTGTATATTTTGATGTGACAAAATTCAGGGAAGAAACAAATTTCAAAACTTTTTGTGTGTGCCATATTGTTATTATGTTTTATGTCATTAGTAGCATTTGCTGCTTTTCATGCATGACTGTAAATGCATTCCATGTAGACATGTTAAAACTTAAACATGACTTGCCAAATGTTTTCACAATTAAGTGTAAAATGAAATAGTGTTGTTACCAGTGTCAATCTTCTCAAAATAAATGTAGTCCTTTAGTCAAACTACAGCCATAGATGACGAATTATGAGCAGGGAAAGAGTCCTCAACTTTTTAATTGTTTTAGAAATGTTAAGGAATTCCTGGAAGTAGCATTGTGAGAAAGCTCCCACTATTTCTATGTACAGCGTGTGTGTTTTATATTTATTTGTTTTAATTTAGTAATAAAGAAATGTTCCTAGTGAGGTTTGATTTTATTTTTAAGATATTTCAAGGCTATTTTTTCCATTTTTGTGCTATTTATTTAAATAAAGAATACTCAAATACTATTTTCTCCACAGATTATTAGAGATTGCTACATTTAGCCTAAAATGAAAAATCCTAAATGAAATAAAATGACAAAAATTAGCTCTAAATTTATTTTCAGTTGATACTCACTTTAAATGCCATTTCATAGAAATTCAATTCTATTCAATTTCTTAGTTTATAATTGAAATTCAAAATTGTGAATCAATTTTTAATTGATTTGTAATATTGAATAATAAAAAGATCATAGCTTCATATTAGACCAAAATAAATATTTTTTTTAACAAATTAATCTGGAACTTCTGTAGAATGTATTATTAAAGAATACCTAGAGCATTTTACAGTAAGTGACATTTTGTAGAGAATGTTACATGTAATTATGTCATTTTTATTCTCCTTATTTTGAGCTTTTTTATGCCAATATAAAAATTTCAATGTGAAATGCATCTTCTATTTGAGGGGTAAACTATCATTTCTATGTTTCATCATTGAAGTAAATTTAGCAATAGGGTTCAAGCAAGTGTTTGGCAGATCAGTTGATTGATTGCCTACCCTAGTGACTAATTTATTGACTTCCATTTCGAAAATTTTGGGCACACAAATCTCTACTTAGAAAGCAATGCCTTTAATACTTTTTAATAAAATGTTGCAAAAAGCAGTGTACTTGAAACATATTCTAGAATTCACTGAAATGAGTAACACAGAAACAAAAATTTATCTTTCAAATTTATATATGTTACAGGCAAAGTGATAAACCGGGCATTATTAATAATGCCTTAAGTTAAGGTGGGCAATGTGATAAACTCAATGCATTTATTAATGAGTATTTATCACTTTGCCCGAAATATGCAACCATTATTAATAATTAATGCCCAGATTTATCACATTGCCCGTAACATATATATGTGATTGAAAAATGGAAAATAATAAAGTTTCAGGAAAACAAATTTATTCAATAAAAGTTAAATATATTTTTATACTCTAACATATTTTTAATAAAAATTTACAAAGTTATCATACATATAGCATTTCAAACTTAATAACACTTTTTACAAATATTTACAAATCTGACATGATTTACAGTGGTCAAAAACATTCCTAAACTTCCTAGTTTCAATGCCACTCAAAACAAAAATATGATTTATATAATGCACTTTTCAGTCACTAAATTGCAACATTTCCACCAACATTTTATACACAAAATATATGCAATATCAATGCTATGTATAATAAACAAAACTATGTTTTATATAATGCACTTATATTTTAAGGATTAGATGCTTTGAAATGGAATTATTTACAAGGACAAATAAATAGCAAAGGGATTATAGGGTTCTTTTAAATAAAAGAAAGTAAAGGACATGAAATCAAATGCACAACTAATAATGCTAGTATAGTCGACACTCATTTTACTAACTCATTGGAAACAACTAAATAGTAGGTAAAAAACAATAAAACCAATGCTTCTTGTTTATAGTGAGGAGATATTAAAAATTATAAGTATTCATAAATTTTTTGAGTTTACAAATATAAGGCTTTATTCTACTTTATTTTCATTACAGTATAATAAGAATATTATCACTAACTAATTATTTTTTAAGCTTAATTTATAATAATGGTGCTCATCTTAGCAGACCAAGTAGTTTTATCAGGAAAAATTATTTTTGTGTTAAGTTTAAAGACGAAAAGTTATGTTCTTGTCTGTCCCACTCAAACATTTTACATGATTCCATGTCTATAAATACATAAAAAAAATTATATTTGGAAACTTATATTCCCTGTTGACATGAGATCAAGAGAATAGGGAAAATTTGACTAATGACATTTTCTGTAAAAAGTTACAAATTTATCCAAAAAAACAGTTGTGTCCCATGGCTGAGTGTAACGACTCTGGACAAATTGTGTTTAGCCTCTAAAAAGCTCAAAAATACATCAGCAAGAGCAAACATTGGGTTTTTCAGAATCAGTTAAGCCCCCTGAGTTGTCTTTAGAGGTGTTCGATCAATTAATTATTATTAAATTATTAGATGCTAAACTTGAAAAACAAGCCTGGTAAAGATCATGCTGTCAAGTCTGTGGACACGCAAAACTACAAATATTGTAGAGTTACGGATACCCTAAGCTCAATTTAGTTGCATAGTGAAAATACTTTTTTTTATAACTTTATGGAATTTTAGCAATAGACGACATTAGTGTGACGTCACTTGCTTGTTTGGAAACGTTGATTCTATCCGTGATTGGTTCCGTGATTGGAGGTAAATCCGTACCAATCCGTACGGAACCAATCACGGATGGAATCTACGTTTCCAAACAAGCAAGTGACGTTTTGACTAATGTCGTCTATTTATGCAAGTTTTCGTCATATACAAGGACAAACCATGTCCATAGATGTGAACACTTTACTACTTATTGGCCTTCAATAAATTCATAGAAATTTTTCCAAAGAAAAAATATGTTTCACACTGTCTAATCTCATATGAGCCCTTATGAAGTGTGAATTATATATTAAAAGAAATTTTTAAAACTTTATTTTTTTTAGTGACAGTTATCACTATTTTACTATCTTTGGGGAAAAGAGAGGTTTTTTGTAAAAATGAGCACCGACTGTAGCAGTTATAATTAATAATAATAATAAAGCAAACATTTTTGCAAAAGATTCAAGTTTATCGGTCAAGCCCCAGTTATTTTAAATCTAAAACTACTTATTTTATAAAATGGTAAGTTTTGATCACATCAATACAGAATCTTTTCAAATGAATGTGTCTTCAATAATGCAATACTTCCCCGCTACTATGTTAAATTTTTTAAGTCAAAAATAAAACACTTAAGTAGAAGATTGATTTAGAAATCTATAATCCAATGAAACAGCAAAAAATACCATTGTTAAAAAATTACAAAAATACAAAATGCTTTTGTACTTTACAGCAATGAAATTGAAGCCTTTTCAAGAGAGGTAAAATATGTAATAACTAACATACAAGTCATCCTAAGTCTTAAACAAAACATAAGTGAGAAAATGTAGTTTAAATTTGATGAATGGATATATTACAGATGAAATTCTGGTTTTGTGTACATAAAAAATAACCAAACTAGGTTGCACTGAAAATTTTTCATGACAAATATGAGGGATGAACTTAACAGAACCACTTGACTACTGTAATATTAAAAGACCAGTATAGTATAGTATACACACTGACCCCAATGGCACTAATTCCATGACTAATGGTTTTGTCTTAAACACAATCTTGAAGCATAAAAATAAACTGCATAGCTGGTAGCATTTGGAAACGAAAAGAAGACTATAGCGTAAATGAATCCCATGACTAAAATTCCGAAAGTAGTCATTTTAAAAGCAAAACAGGGATTTCATATTAAAAATATACACCTAGAAAAAACACAATTTAATGTTAAGAATAAAATATTAATAACCCTAAAAATTCTTATGAGGTATGATAGAAAGGAAATATTTTTTATCTCCCTAGATAACTTTAATATACAGGGTGTTTCAAAAGTCTGTTTCAGACTGTCTCTGTTTCGATGTGTGAATTAAAGTCATTTAAGGGACCAAAGATAAATAACGTATCATGTAGAAAATCATAAAATTAGGATTATTTTTAATTAGGGAGTTGGAATAATTTGATTTGTATGCTTAGAAGGATAGTGCAAAAATATTTAAAAAAAAAAAAAAAGCAACTAGTTTTACAAACAGATGTTTACAATAATAAATAAAAGCCATAGTAAATACAAATAGGCTCATACAGAAATAAACAAAACAAAGCTTGTTAGGGAGTAAGATAAATTCCCTCTCAAGTACAAAATTTGAGAAACTTTTTTGTAAGTAATAGCTTTAAAACATTTATCTGGAGCTATCTTGTTACATAATATAATTTAAATCACCAGTAAAACTATAGATTTTTTCTGCTGAATAACTATCACAAGGAGTACAAAATTCATGAAAAAATTACTTAAGAATTAAACCAAATAATACTATAATTTGAATACATGAAAATATCAGTTCAAAATAATAAGTCCTTATACACAAATGAGAGAAAGCAATTACAACCATCCATACAGAAATAACTTTTTTTCATAACCATGTAGACTGGTTCATAAAGAAATTCCTAAAAAATTACTGCTTAAAACAAATAATGATATAAGTCCAATTAAGTTACTTTCAAGATAAAAAAAACCTCGATATTGCTAACAAAAAACCTATAAAATTCATTCATAAAACTAAACTTCATAAATAATTTACAATTTAGATTTAAAGTAACCTTCATAAAAAGTTGTTGGATTATGCTTTAAAAAAGTTTGTGATCAATTAAAAATCAACATTTTAATGTCAATTCTGTAAGACAACATAAATAAATTTTAACGACTAAGAGAACCTTCCAAGACTGGTGATCCTAAAATCATCTCCTCCTCTGCACAATAAACACACGTTTTAGAACTACATATTAGTTCAAACTTTTTCACATATATCAGAAGGGTCAAAGTAAAACTTTCGAGTGCAGTCAGTAATCATGAGTTTAAAAAAATACAAGTGGAACGAAATACAAAAAAAATGTTAATTAAAAAAAAAGCAAGGTGTTTCTAATTAACTTTTAGTATTGATAGCTAGCCCCACAAATAATTACACTATGACTTATTGATTTTCTTATATTAAAATTGTTCAGAATGTTATAACTCAATTCCTAATTAAAAATTCCTTTCACTAAAAAAAATGTTTAACTAATATGGATGCTTAAAAATTATTTTTATGTCAAGAGAGGTGTAAGTAAAACTAAGTGCCCACTCATTGGTCTTAACCATGGATATATAAAGAGCTTAGTATCAAAAGCAAAACCCTACTACACTCAAATTTTAATTAATTAGATATGTCATCAAACTGGTTTGATCATGAGTCCATTCAGCATAAGACTAGATTAAATCACTGATAATTATTAAAATATTAAATTAAAATCTATATTTATGATATTTTTAATTAACAGGAAATGAAAAAAAGAGGTATAACAAAACTTTGGTCGCTGGCATCGACAATTCTGTGAATTCTATATATAGTTTTTGGTATATATTTTTTTTTGCAAATGCAGCCTTTAAAAATCAACTATAGTGAACAAAAATTTAAAATAGTATATAATTCAGTTAGCATCTAAGCAAAGTAGAAACAATGTTGAATTTTTTAAAAACGTAAACTAGAGTTATGCATCCTAAAAAGGAATACTAAAATAACCTGATTTTACCATATGCAGAAATAAAAATTTGCAGGCAAACAACTGTACAGTCTAAGTACCAAAATATTCCATTGCATTAATTCTTTACTAACTTTATAAGACATGAGTCCTTTTTTATACTATTTGGATAGCTTTCATAAATTTCATTCACAATAAAAAATTACTAACATTTTTATTAAAAATATATACAGAATGTTAAACCCATTTATGATCAGAGGCTCGTAGAAGTAAAATCAGATTGCCAAATCTTTCATTCAAGTTGAAATAATACAGTCGAACCCACTAGTAGCTAATTTGAGATACATAACCAGAACCCAGTTTTAGAAATTAAATAGGAATAAAATGTTGGGAACTACAATACTAAGCATATAGACCAAACAAAGCAAAAATTGAATGTAACAAGCAATAATTCCTAGACTAAATAGCAATTTTCTGTTATAAATTTCTTTTAACTGGAGCAAAATAACTTTATCTCTGTCATTAATTATCAAGTATTTTATTTCTTTCATCATCTCATTATCAAGTTATTTATTTTTAAAACATTGGCAGTTAAACGTAGTGGTCCCATTTTGCTTGTTTAAAGCAGGTTCCACTGAGGTTCAGAAAATATTACTGAAACTAACATTCACCACTAATGAGGCACTCATCAAAGCATATTACTTAGTTTTAGTCAAATATTAATTACTGCAATTTGTTATAAAATTACGAAAACGTTTGAAATTGTTCATTTGTTGTTCAATCAGCAATAGTCAACATGAGCAGTATAACAATATTAACTTTTAATATATAATAGGCAGTATGCCATTGTCAGATTTCATAAATCAATATTGGAAAGATGCAGAACTTTCAAATTCATTAAATTTTAATAAATAACTGACGCTAAATAACTTTTTCATATACTTATATATTTTGTCAAACAAAAACAATAATTTTCTAGATAGGTTCTTTCTGTAAGATAACATACTGTTTCTACAATTTTACTTTTAAAATTAATTTTAAATGAAAAGTTCATATAAATTCATTTTGTAATAACAAGAAACTTTCAATCCATAACAGCATATATGTAGTTTCAATCCTTTACCCGAATTCATCAAAAATGTGTCAAAAAATTTTTCAATTTGAACAGATAAGCCTTTTTTGATCTTTCGTTAAGTCCTCATATGAACTAACATTCCTTCATTCTTAGATAAATATTCACCTTTAAAAAGTTTCTGATTGTATCAAAACAATGAAGGCACCAATAAAAATGTATAGTTAAATTCATTTGTGTTTTACATATAAAACTATTCATATTGCATAAATATTTTAAGACCTGTATATACAGTTTGAAGAAATATTTTTTGTAAAATCTCGAAGACAGTAACAGTGATAAATATCTGCACAAATTAAAATACGTCAATCTAATTTGAATAGCAACACACATTGTAGATAATCAAATCATGTCACCCTGAGGGATAGGATATTTTTTCCTTTTTGATACTTGACTTAGTCTCAAAATAGTTATTCCAGAATAACTACACGTATTTGAATTTACTCTCTCAAAAATTGCATACATAAGATTAAGAATGTAACAAAGTAGATTTTTCTAAATTGCAATGAAAATCTAATATGTCAAAATAAAACCATTTAAAATGTCTGTACAAGTGTTAAAATAACGTAATATATATATATATATATATATTTCCATGCATATAATGATGGAAAATACTATTTGACTAAGTATCACTGACTATCACAATATAGCTTCCACAATACCGTACATCTGCATTAAAATCTGCATATGAATAGGAAGGCATGATCGCCTGTCACAGTACTTAGAATTCAACTGCAGCCAAGACAGAGAGTTATACCCTTCCAAAACATACCTAAAATGAAAAACAAAACACGCATAAATGCAAGAAACAGGGATTGAATAAAAGGGTGGGAAAATTCATATTTTTAAGCTTGCTAACATAATAAGAAAAATACACAACATCTTTTTAAGTCTGTTAATATCCTCAGTTTGCATATTGAGTTTGTAGTGTTCGAAAACGAGCATATTTTTTATTTTATCAAAGTACTATAGGGTCATTCCATGTCAAATCAACCAATGGTCCGAACCGTTGGGTCTTAGATTTCCGCAATTTTTTGTATGCATGTTGTACTTATCCGTAGGAGTATAACAAGACCAATTTCAGATTTTTGGGGCCGGTAGATTTTGAGAAATCGACTTTTAAAGAGGCAAAAATCGAGCGATTTTGAAAAAACATGACATTTTTAAACAACTGATGCTCATAACCTATTTGACCCAAAATCATGAACAAGGTGTTGTTTTCTTCTGTTTTAAACAAGCTTTCAAATTATGTAAAGCATGATAATTAAAAAAAAATTTTTGAATAATTTTTTTTAATTTGAAAAATTTTTTTTTGCTAGCAAAAATACATCCCCCTTCGATTTTTTAAAAAAAAATATCTATACTAATAAAATAGAAACCCGCTGTTTGTCTGTTTGTTTATTTATTTGTCCGAGCTGTGCTTACAGCGTATATGATTGGTCCAAACTCTCTTTCTCCTACTCTCGGAGTGGTTAGGATTCGTCCTGTCAAATATCCTAATGCTAAGAATCATCGTGATCTAGGTGCAGCCATTTTCTCTTTGAAACCTGGCAACAGCCCTCAACAACACTTATTCTCATTCTTCGGTCTGTTTACATAATTTGGTGAAAAGTATCGGTTCGGTTTATATCCAGAAACTGATTAGCCTTTCGTTCTTTTGCCATTCTGTGGTGGGGATTGCATAAAGCTTTTTCAGTTATTGCTTTTCATTTTCGAACGCCGATTGTTAAGCAACATGGCTTTGGCTGTTTACATTCGATTTACTTCGCTGAGAGGCCGCGAAGGGTGAACGGTGTTTTTTTCCTCTTCATTTAGTGAGTGCTTCTTACTATTCTGATTTATTACTTTTGTTCCGTTTTTCGTACATACATTTCCCTTTTATTCTATTTAACGCTGTATTTTTTGTTATGTTTGGCTCTTAATTGATGTTCGTCGTTAATTCATTAAGTGCTTTTTGTGCTATCCTGAAACTGATTTTCATTTCATTCTTTGAATCTTACTTAGTACTTTAGGCTTACTTTTCTATGTGCATTTTTAACACTAAGAAAATCCATGGAGCAGTTTACTTCAGTTTGATTACAGTTGTGCATTTCTTCCACACTCAAATTCACCATAGTTGCTTTGGTTTTTAAAGTAGTTAAGTCTTATATTTGTTTGGGAATTGTTTGTGTTTAGTCACATAATTTAAGTTATTTAAATATTACATTAGTGGCATTTTATACACTTTTTCTTAATCATTATAGCTACTAAAACAGCTTGGCGATATTCATCGGGACAGATAACAATTGAACGGTTTTGGTTTTGAGGCAGATCAGGCTTCCTTTTCTTTGGGGTTGTTCGTACATTTGTTACACATAATTTAAATTGCCACGCCTTCGATAAGTCCTCCAGCCGCCATATTTATCCACAAGCAATATGCTTATGTGTTGTCATCATTTGAGCTTATGGCTAAACATGGCAGCTGAAGGACTCTTATCAAAGCTGTGCCTTTAAATTACTCTGGCTTTTTATACATTTACTGATTTTTGTTTAATTCTTCGAATAGATTCATTTAACTATTTTAATCCATTTTTATGGACGGTAATGCAGCGGGCCTCTTTGTGGTGCAGTCTGGGAAATGCTAAATCTGTTGCACCTTAAGTTTAAATATTTTTTAACAAATATGACTTCCCAACTATTACAAAGTGTATGAGATTCTGTCAAAGGAACTTAGTACGGGCGCAGCCCGTCAATCATATCCGAGCAACGCTGGGATAGCGCGTGCGCCATAGGTATAAATATAAAGTTTTACTGGGCCCGGGCAACGCCGGGTCTAGCGCTGAAAGCGCTAGTATGTTATAAAGAAGCTATCCAACTACATCTGTGCAAAATTTCAGAATGGGACCGCCATGGGTTCTTGAGAAAAAAAATATTTTGTAAGACGTGAATTCGAAAAAAATCGTTTTTCGTGTTGAAACCCTATAAAAACTCGAAATTTTTCTGTTATCATATTAAACTAACTGGTTGAGACGCTTAAAAACTACATATATATTCAATTTACAATAATTATGAAACAATATTTCGCTATCTATAGCAATATTGGGTGGTAAAATATATACAGGGTGTTTCAAAAGTCCATGTCACTGCTTTTATTTGGAACCAATATCTCCTAGGGTCATGGAAGTAAGGTGTACCCCTAGGTAATTGACCATGCTGAATCCATTGAAATGGATTACAGCGCCCCTAGCGGTGAAAAACTAAAGTTTAAAAAATTAATTAAAAAACTAAAAGAGATAGAACAAATACTTCAATGAGAAAATTTTTGCCAATATCATGACAAATGCATAGAGCAAAGTTTTATAAAAATATTTCAAATATTCGAAGAGATGTTGAAACCCTATAGAAAATTGACATTATTTTGCAATATTATTAAGCTATCTGATTGAGACACTTAAAAACTGCTAATATATTTAATTTTCAATCAATATGAAACATACATTACAATCGATATGAAAACTGACCATTACAATGAAAACTAAAAAATTAAAAAGCACATTTCAGAAAGAATAGATATATTTAAAAATAAAAGTCTTTGTATTGAATTCACTTTCAATCATGATCTTTAAGTTTTTCTAAGAGGAGATCTGGCACCTATTAAGAGATGTAGTCTTGCTTAAGATATAAATGTTTTATTTTATTTAGCTTTAATATTCAATAAACAGTTATTTTTAAAGAGTCAGTTTAGTTATTTTAGTAGTTTCAAATAGTTAAAGAGGGATAGAGAGAAAACATGTCTTAACTTTGTAAATTTTAAATAGTACTTGCAATACGTATTTAGTTTGTAACATGTCATAAAAATTGTTATATAGTACTTACGATACCACAGCGATTACAGGCTTTTAATACTGATGGAGTCATTTCCCATTAAAGAGGAGTGTGTATATTAGAGTTCACGGGCCCAACTGGCCGTAGTTTGGACTCAAGTGAATTTCAGAAAGAAGCCTTCTTCTTCTTTGGGCCCGAGGGTTTTCGGAAAAACAACGGTGTGGCTGGGATTGTTTGTTTATATAAAGTGTGAGGGTCCCTAACCCCTCCACAGTTTTCAACCCGATGCCCGAAGAACAAGATCTTGAAAGTGACAGGGCAAGGATCATGACCGCATTAATAAAAAACGGTGAGACAGCACGCTTAAGGGGTGAGAAAAAACCTAATTTTTACTAGGAAAAACAAGAAAACTCCTATAAATTTTATATGAAACTGGGCTAAAATTTTCCAAAGATTCAGAATCCTTTTGAAATCTTAATTAGTTAAAAATTTGCATCTTTTGAACCCACAGGGTCTAGTACCCGGTAGGGGAGAAGGAGATATTCTCATCTTGTGGCGGTGTGTGCCGGCCCCCACTGTTTGGATTCAATGGTTGATGGTTTCCTACTGAATCATCCAGAAATCGTGAACTATAAATGGGACCTGATTATCACCAGACACCTCCAAAAAAGGGATATAATCGCGCCGAAAGCGAATTTTGAGGAGTTGGGAATCTAATGGAGACAAAAACATGATGATAATATCTCTTCGATTATTAAAGATATTTTTGCGAAACCTTTTTCTATGCATTTGTCATGATATTGGCAAATATTTTCTCATTGAAGTATTTGTTCTATCTCTTTTAGTTTTTTAATTAATTTTTTAAACTTTAGTTTTTCACCGCTAGGGGCGCTGTAATCCATTTCAATGGATTCAGCATGGTCAATTACCTAGGGGTACACCTTACTTCCATGACCCTAGGAGATATTGGTTCCAAATAAAAGCAGTGACATGGACTTTTGAAACACCCTGTATATATTTTACCACCCAATATTGCTATAGATAGCGAAATATTGTTTCATAATTATTGTAAATTAAATATATATGTAGTTTTTAAGCGTCTCAACCAGTTAGTTTAATATGATAACAGAAAAATTTCGAGTTTTTATAGGGTTTCAACACGAAAAACGATTTTTTTCGAATTCACGTCTTACAAAATATTTTTTTTCTCAAGAACCCATGGCGGTCCCATTCTGAAATTTTGCACAGGTGTAGTTGGATAGCTTCTTTATAACATATAATTTTTTTAAAAAAATCGAAGGGGGATGTATTTTTGCTAGCAAAAAAAATATTTTTCAAATTAAAAAAAATTATTCAAAAAAATTTTTTTTCATGCTTTACATAATTTGAAAGCTTGTTTAAAACAGAAGAAAACAACACCTTGTTCATGATTTTGGGTCAAATAGGTTATGAGCATCAGTTGTTTAAAAATGTCATGTTTTTTCAAAATCGTTCGATTTTTGCCTCTTTAAAAGTCGATTTCTCAAAATCTACCGGCCCCAAAAATCTGAAATTGGTCTTGTTATACTCCTACGGATGAGTACAACAAGCATACAAAAAATTGAGAAAATCTAAGACCCAAAGGTCCAAAATTGTACTTTTTTTGGTTGATTTGACGTGGAATGCCCCTATGTGTGATAAGATTGAAACTTTATGGAGCTTGAAATATTTTCCAATGGTACGCATTTTTGACCAGGTTGGTTTGGTTATGGTTTCATGGTGCAACAATCAAGTATGATCATATACATTGGATTTTTGACTAAAACTACAAATGTAACTACAACCCATATAGCTAAAAGGGATACCTATTCAAGCCCAACATGTCTAGCTGATCGCATAATATTTATGAAAAATCAGGCCTGAAATAAAGTGCAAGTAACATTGTATTGACTATCTTCTATTTGTTGATTTGCAGATGAAATATCTCAAAATTTCTGCATAACCAGTCATAAACATTATTCTAGAAAATAGATGTCCTAATAAAACTTGCAATTTGAAAAAAATTATGAATTTTAACAAGCCCCATGCAATACGACTTAAGTCCTGATTCATTGGTTCCTCCTAAAACAACCTGTTTAAAATTAACATTTCATTGAACAGGACTTTCATTGAACCGCAGACCTGATGGATGATTTGATAGCTTAGAAAATCTCACAAAAACATCTTGAACAAATAAGAGTTTACACTTGCACACAGCCTGAAAATTTGCAATAGAGATTTCAAAAAAAAGTACAATCTACTTTTAATACATACCTTAAAACATCTGTAGTGATGTTTGAGTCGAGAGGGTGACAAAGTTGCTGCTGGGTATTACTATGCAAAAGGTCATCTGACATTTGTTGAATGAAAGGAAGATGAATGAGTAAAGCGGACTGCAAATACAAAGAACATGTCACCCCAATATGTCATTTTAAAAACGTACATTCATATTCTTTATAAAATTTCACATACACAATTCCAAGTTTTCTCTCTGATCTAGGGAAACCCTCTTTAACCTTGAATTTCCCCAAATTTTGAAATCACCTCATTCATAAAACCAAATCAATCAAATGCTAAGTCTACCAATACTTACTTTTAAAAACACAGGTAATTTGTTTTCCAGGTGTGGGCAAGTTGACCAGAACCATTTTGGCAATGGTCCAGTTTTAGCAGTTGACACATAATAGCCTAGAGCCAAAGGTTGCTGCAGCAGCTGTAAAGCCTCATCATAAGTTTCATTTAAAAGGCTTTCACTCTAGAAAACAAAAGACAATATTCTTAACTGCACAGTTGAAAATCGTACCGATTTTAGGCATTTAAAAATCCGTGATACAATACTGTGATCAAGCTCAGCTAATATTATTTAGAATGTTTCATATCAATACATGCTCATGTAAATAATATAGGTGTTTGTCAATATGTAGATTATAACTGATTAAAAATATGGTAAGGGACAATATAACCACTAGATCAAGTGAATTTTAAAAAGTAGATTTTTAAAAACATTCAGAGAATAACATCTAGATTCAAAACAGTTCTATGATTTAAAGTTTAAATTTTTGGAATTGTATTTTTCTTTGATTATTTACTACCTATTGGTGATTAGCAGCAGTAGTGCAATCCAACTTGTCGTAATTACGCGCACACACAGACACAAGTCTTAATTTTATTTGTTTTTAGTAGCCCCTGAGACAATATTTTCCCTTATCCCCCTTCAACCTTATGCTGGCATAATTTATTTCCTTTATGTTGTTGAGTTGGGTACTTTACAAGAACATTTTATTTTTATTACTAGGGTTGGTTGGTTGTTTTGAGTTTTTTTTATTACTAGGGATATTTTAATTTTCAAATTGTTTTCAATTCAAATTGTATTTGTTAAGAAAAGAACTGATCCTCTTGGCATAATTTCAATATACTGATTACATTTTAATTTTGATAGTCTAAAACAAATTCATAAAAAAAATATTCATAAATCCACATACTTTGTTGCAACTCCCTTGTCCAGCCAAAGACATCCTGTAAGCTGCCCCAGGGCTAGAAGGTTGTGACAGATCCTCTCGCCTTGAGGAGTTTCCAGGACTCTGAGGGCTTTCTGTCGTCCACAAGTAAATGTCGTTGATATCTTGCCCGGCCAATTCGTCGTCCTCTAAAGCCTCAAACAAGTCCTCACCAAGACCTCCAGGCAATGGGTCATTCTGTTCTTGATGGAGGGTGGTTTGGGCAGGCTAAAAACGCAGAAAATTTAATACATTTCAAAATTTGACACTAAAAATGTAGTTATGGATATATTTGGACAAAATATTTTGCAAAACACAATAGTAGTTAGGGTACTTTTAAGAAGGCATCATGGAATCACTGCAAATCGACATTACTAAATACACTTTATAAGTTTCATTCTTCAGAAACCATAAATATGGCTCAAACTTAACACATATTTTTTGTGTACTGGGTTGACCTACTGAAAAAGCAAATTATTGTGTATAATCACATATAATATTTGCTTTCTCTTGGTTAAGGAACAGAAACCTTGGATGATATGTGGCTCTTTTGGGATGGAAAAATATTTTAATAATTATCTCGGGTAATTTTTGTTATGTACTTCAGTAAAATTATTTTGGTTTGTGCATACTTAATTAAAAAATTTCTTTAGTAGTTTAACAAATAATTTTTCTACTTATTCACCTACTAAAAATTTAATATGCCCACTACTTTGTTACAAAATATATAGTAAAATATTATTTTGGAATTGTGTACTATCTTAATACTGTAACATTTAAATTAAATAAATGTCTGCAAAATTTGAATCCATTTGAAAAATATATTAAAGCTCAATGAATGTGGTAATTTTTTTTGTAAAATAGAAATTTTAAGAAGAATTTTTCCAATTTTTTTCTAAGCTAGTTATAAAAACTTTACTTAAATTATATAAGCACCCAACAAATTTACAACCTTTTTTTTTGCAATTTAAAATGAAAAACCCGCAATGCTTCAATGCTTTCAAGCAGTCTATCAATATTTTTGCTTTTCCTGTACACCATTTTTAGCCATCTGACACAAAATATGCATGTTAGAATTCGAAAAAAAAATTCTTATGAAAAAGCATACCTGCCAACATTGAGATTATAAAAAAAGGAAGATTTTAAAACTCAAGATACCCACAGCATTTTTTTACACTAATAAGTCAACAAGGGTGCTTATGATGCTCTACATAACTCAATAGATAGCATAAATCTTAGAAAACATACATTTTTAACAAAATATGTATTTTTTAGTCCTTCCACATCCCTAAATCGTAATTTTGGAGTCTGGAAACATTTTTTGAAATAATTGTCCAGCATGATCAGCACAGCTGAGAGGCAAATGATGATCAATTACGAAAGCTGTCAATACGCATTCTGCATTGGTAACCGCTTTCTCACGCAATTCATTATTTTTTACAAAGAGATCTAACTATTGATTATTTCCAACAGCAGAACAACTGCTTTTAAGCTTTAATCAAGTTGGATTAATAACTGATGAGAAAAAATCCTTTAACTGAGCAAAAAACGGAAGAAATTGATTGAAAAACGGATCAGTTGGCAGCTATGCTTATGAAAAAGTAAAGCAAACTTCAGCCGTCTCGTTTACCTGAGTCGTAGCAGAGGTCGGAAACACCAAAATATGCGTGCAGGTGGCGTCACCCGGGGTGGCCAGGGGGCAGGTCATGGACCGGCTGTTGCACCGCTCGTTGGGGCTGAACTGGTCGGGCATGATGCTCATGGCCGAGTCCGGGCCGAGCGAGATGAGGCTGGCCGAGAGGATGGAAGGCCCACCGCCCGAGATGCTGCACTGGTTGCAGAGCTCCCGCAGGTGCTTCGAGTGCATCTGCAGGCTCTTGCGGTTGAGCAAGGAGGCCCAGGCCTTGAGCTCGCCGTGCCCCAGCCGCCCGAATCGGTCGATGACCAGCCGCCACGAGTGCACCGAGGCCGAGATCACCTCCAGGATGAAGTCCAGCAGCTTCTTCAGGCCAAACCGGCGCACCGACGCTTGCTTCCGGCGGTGCCTGGAACGAAAGTTTCGAAACGTGCTCGTCAGGATTACAAGGTCTTTAATAAGTCGGGATAAAAAGATTCAGCGAGAATCAAACAAAGACACGGGTTACCACTCTTCACAGATTGCAAGACCGACTATCTTTTTTAATCAATTCCCCCTAATCTAGCAGTTTTTTAAAATTGCAGAAAATCTTGTAGTTCTCACATTTTGTTAATGTTTTATTTTACAATTTATGTTGGTAAAAATATTTGAGGCAATTATACTCTTAGTTGATGAAATACTAGCTTTTTCAATAAAATTATTTGTTAAGTGCCATTTTTTTACTGCAAACTAGCGCTTTCAGCGCTAGACCCGGCGTTGCCCGGGCGCAGTAAAACTTTTAACATATATATACCTATATTACTGACGGGCTGCGCCCGTACTACGTTCCTTTGACTGAATCTCATAACTTTGAAATAGTTTGCCCGGGCGCAGTATAACATATATGTACCTATACGCATATAAAAGTTAACGTCCTTTTCTGGTTGGAAAATTTGTGCAGGCTTCACCCGTACAACACATCTGACTAAATGTAAATTTCCCTCTGCCCCCTCTCTTGTGATTGGCGCTGCAAGCAAACCCATGAAAGTAATTACTTAAGAAACTAACTGCAATAACTTGCTAGTGGAAGAAATGTAAAACTATCTTTATACAAAATTAAACTGCATAAGATTGCTTAGAGTGATAAATGCACAAAAAAATGCAAGCCTGAAAGTACTTGGACTCAAAGAATAAAATGAAACTATTTTTATTCGAAGAATAAAAAAAATCAGTAAGTGTCTGAAAAGTGTACAAATGTACAAACAAAAGTAAGCCTGAGCTGCCTCAAAAACCAAACAAATAAATTGTTATCTGTCCTGTTAAATATTGCCAAGCTGTTTTCAACTATGGTGACAGTGGTATAGAACCATGTAAACTAACTGACTAATACCAAAACCAGTAATTGTAAAATGCAACCTACGGTGCAGTAACTAAAATTAAACTATGGTGACAGTGGTGGGGCAGTAACTAAAATTCAACTACGGTGACAGTGGTATCAAACACCGTAAACATACTCACTAATACCAAAAATCAGCAATTGTAAAAATGCAGCCTTCAGTGCACTAACTAAAAATCCCAACTACAGTGAGGGTGGTATCTAACCATGTAAACAAAGTTATGAATACACAAACAGTAAGAGAAACCACGTAAACTAAACTCACTAATAGCAAAAATCAGTAATCGTAAAAATGCAACCTTCGGTGCACTAACTAAAATTCACAACTACAGTGAAGCTGGTATCTAACCAGGAACACAAACAACACTTGGATTCAAAGAATTCAAAGAAAATCAGGAAGTGTATAAAAAGCCACAAATGTAATATGTAATAACTTAAATTATGTAACTAAACATAAACAATTCTCAAACAAAAGTAAGACTAAACTAATTCAAAACAAAAGCAAGTTATGTTGAATTTGAAAGTGTGGAAGAAATGCACAACTGTATTGAAAGAAAAGTAAAGAGCTACATATATTTTCTTAAGTGTTAAAAATGCACACACAAATGTAAGACTAAAGAGCTAAGATTCAAAGAATGAAATGAAAATCAGTAACGGGATAGCGATAGCATAGCACAAAGAAGCACTAACGACGAACATCAAGCAAGATCATGCATCGGCGCATCGCAATGCCGTAAATCTAAACAAAATGAAATATAACAATACAGACGGCGTTAAATAGAATAAATAAAACGTATGAACTAAACCGTAATGAAAATATCAATAATTGCAAGAGTAAGAAGCACTGAAACATAATAATAATAAACACGTTCGCCGTCAAATGCAAACAACCGCCGCTTTACAGACAGGATTATTCTTAACATAAGGAAATTCTGAGAGGATAAATCTTTCAAGTAACAACCAATCGCGGGGTGTAGGATAACGTAGGAGAAAGAGCTTTCGACCAATCACATACGTTGTACAGGCAGGGCGGAGAAATAAACAAACAACGGGGGTTTCCGGCACTTCCGGGTTTCTATTTTAGTAGTATAGATAGTTGTCACATAATAGTTTATAAGCTCTAAATGTCACGACTATCTCTACAATCTTCAAAGCACTGATGATGTCCAGCGTAGAATTGGAAATGTTTGCAATTTTCAAAACCAAACCACTGTATTCTTGCCCAAAAACTTTTAAATTTTCACTAGCATACCTGTTTGGAATTCCAATGTTGATAGCTGTCGTTTCGGTGAACTCTCCTTTATCATTTGTACAACAAGCCAAAATATATTTCCTATCCTTGGTCAAGCAATACGAACAGTACAAGACTCCACACTTTTCCATTCCATCACCAAACATTTCTCCCAGTTGTGTTTGCTTGTCTTTCACAGAAGCCAATATGAATGGTTGGTTAAACATATTCAAGGGAAGGGGAATCTTAATCTGGAAGAAAAATTTAAAAACTTAATACCTAATATAAAATTAGATCCAAAATTTTTACAAAATCTTTCAAAAGAACCAGTAACCAAGTATAACTTTTCCTAAAACCACATATAAATCATGGAAAAGTAAGAAATCACACTTCAATAAATTTGATGAATAAATTTTTTTTAAAGTAGAAAGTGAACCCACATTAATTGAAACATAATTTTTTTAAATTTTAAATTGCTGATTCTGCAAGATACAATGGACTCTGGTTAATGTTATCAATCAGATAAAATTTTCAAAATCAATAGGTTTCAATCACTCTTATTTTTCATAAAGCAAAATGTATCATTTTATGTGATTAAAAAAATTGTTTAGTACTATCAAAACTTTTCCATATCCCTTGCAAAAATCAAATCTAACACAAAATAATTTACTGATTTACTTAATTAATTATTAGAAATTAATTATTTACACAAAATTTTTCAATAATTTACTGCTAAAAGCACTAACTTTTAGTTTTTAACTGTATAGAGCTACTTATCTTAAAACTATTAGTAGTCATGCCTAAGTCTAGCATAGGATGAATATAAAAGAAACTTGCATTTCTACTGCTAGCAAATTTTTCTTGGCCAGCAGCAGGACCAAAACCAGTCAGTGATTTGGCAGACAGCTGGAAGCTGGAGGACTGATGACACTGAGAAAACACAGACAGAGCCATTGTCTTTAATTTGTCCTTCCTTTGCTTCATGCCTTTGTTTTTCTTAGCTTTGGCCTTATCTCCTCCATGACACATGATGGAATCCAAACTTAAAATCTGAAAATTGATCACAAGTAAGGCAAGGGTGAGTAAGACATTCAATTAATTTTAAGAACATAAGACAATTTTTAAAACATCAAAAACTTATGCAGAGATAGATAATCTCCATTCCATGTTAGAATCAATGTGGATTTCAAGATATCACATATCAATGTTGAACCAACACTAATGAATAGCATTGGATGCCTATTATCATAAAGTCTGAATCTGTGGGATTGGAATCATAACTTGTTTTACTACCTACCAATGAATATTATGAGTCGACGCACTGGCTTAGTGGTTAGAGTTGTTTAGCCTTACACCTGGGGTTCGAATCCCCGTTTGGCATGGATGTTAAGATTTTGTCCTTGTGCAGGGGTAGAAGTGACCAAATAAAAATATATAGGATTTTTAAAATATATATATAGGACAAAATCCAGAAATGAACAATGAATAAGGGGAGGAAAAATAAGTGTTTTTTGTATTAGTGCTTACAACATTTTTGTTACTATTCAATTTAGTAGCAGGGAAAATTGCACTTTAGCTTTAGTTTAGTAATGAATATACCAAACTATTAACAAGCATAAAATTGTAACTACTTGGCTTAAACAAGAAGAAAACCTAATATACTGCAATGTGAAAAAAGCATGTGCAAAAATAAAGCTTACTGGAGAAGGATTTTCATTGACTTCATAAGTAGCCAATGTAATTTAACACTTATAAAATATTTACAAATAACAGTATTCTGATTAGAAACTTATAAAACATTTTCTCAGGTAATATATTCCAAACTACCCACAAATTTACTTGTACTTAGCTACAAAAATTGGCTAGAATAGAGTCAAACTATTATAGCAACTAAATATTTTCATGAATTTTCAAACAAATCAACCTTGAAAACAAAATAAAGGTACTTAATTAAAAATACTTTAGTAAAATCGTAGTTAATTTAATTTATAATTCAAAAAGTAAAAATGCATGAATTGTACTAAATGAAAAATCTAAAAAACTCTAACATCACTTTAAACCCCTCCCCCACAAATTCCAGTATTTTTAAATTCCCCAGAAAATATTTTTTAAGAGGGTTTTCCTGATAAAAAAAACTGTTCATTAATACTTAACATAGCATGTATTGCTATTTAAGTATCCTTTATCCTGCCCTTATCAAATTGGAAAAATCAACTTTATAGGCAAGAACCAGATGAATAATTGAGAACTAATTAACTTTCGGGAGAATTCCGGACCGTGAGCAAGATATTTGAACTTCTGAATGATCAGAAAACATCCTGTAATAATTATAGGGTCATCTAAAAATTAAAATTCCAGGCATTCGGTAAGTGTTGAAAAATATTTTTCAAGGATATTCCAAGGCATCAAATTTAAATTTTGAAATTCAAAGACATAAGGTATTTAAGGCAACAACCTAAAATCTGTAGAAAAGCAAGCTTTTTAACCAAGAACATCCCCAATAAAAGTCAAGTTTCTTTTTCCCAAATTGCAGTAAAAAAAGTTGACTTTACAGTCCAAATCATGGTTGAAACTTCGCCAATTATTGGCAATTCCGTAATTGCTGAACTTGAAAGTAGGTTCATTTTGTGGAATATAGGATTATTTTTTGAAATATAGGATTTATAGGACGTTTTTTGCATGTTTTTTGAAAATATAGGATTTATAGGAAATATAGGACGACTTCTACCCCTGCTTGTGTGTGATGAATGAATGTGGCCCCCAGTAAAAAGGGGTTGAGCGAGCAAATGTGAGAGTGGTGCAGGTAGCAGTGCCTCACCCGTGGCTCCAGTCCACAGGTGCCGGCTGGGTAACACAGAGTAGGTAATTCTTTGTATGGTAAATCCAAATACTTGCCCTTGGTTTTAAAAATTAATGTAATAAACTTTTATTTATGAATTTAATGAACTAATGAGTAAGTTGTTCAATAATTTTATTTTTTTGGGGGGAATAGCACTCATCATTAAAAACTAAACCATCTTCCACATACAGTCCTGGACATAATATCAAAACTATTAGATAAAATCAAATCGAGAAATATTCACACCTGTAAGTAGATGTAACTTTTCATAGCTTCTGGTAAACTCGACAGCATATCAGCATAGGAGTGCAGTAACCCCAAAGATACCAAGCGATAAACATTCGGATCCGACACAGCATAGGTGAACGGTTCAACTATGTAAATGACGAGAGCAGGAGGTTGATGGAGACTTTCCTCAGAAGGTTCTTGGATGCTTCCTGTGAGGCCTTCAGCAGAATGTTCTGAAAAAACAAAGCCCCATTGTTTTAAAGAGATTGGACAAGGGCAATGAACATCATCTACAGTAGATGTCATTACTTAGTGATAAAAATAATCCTAGTTATTGTATTGCATGAATTTATTATTATTAGGTATAAGTTTAAGTTAAGAAAGTTAGTGGCAACACATGATTGTTACATATTATGATTTAGAAAATGGAATAAAGACAAGATCATTCAGCTGCTTGAGATTCCTATTACAATTTTCATCACAAAAAAATATGGAAATTCAAAACAACATATACCACTATCGCCTTGTTTCAGGTTGGTTGTAGATTTGTCTGCTCCATCTGAGAAATGGGAACTTTCCGCAGATTTTGAGGGAGTTTTGAAAATGCTGCTATCAAGAGACAGTGTAGACAGGTGAGGAGCTATAAAAAATGCATGATTATATTTAAATCATTTGGTAAATTTTAAAAAATGAAAACAAATGCTTGCTTGTGTTGTGTCTTTTAACCAAATTTAGCAACATTGATTAAACTGAAATTTGTACAAAAAGAGGTTTCAAGGCTGTGTTTCAAAGATTTGTAAATAAACCTCTTTTGACCCCTTTTTGGGGGCCTTTTTTGATTTTTATCCACCTTTTTTGAGGTTTAATTCAAAGATATTGGGTACAAGATGTAGGCACAAATTATACAGAAGGTAATCGAGAGCAAATAAGTATATTCTATTCTCAATATTATTAAAGATAATCAAAAATGAGCGGGGGAATCCTCATTTAAGTAAAATTTAGACTAACTAATCCATTTCTGAATGTGAGAAAATACATAAAGAAAAAATAGCTAATCCTATGTATGGGAATACACAGTTTATGGAAGCCTAAGATGGTTATAAAAACTGAAAACCCATTGGCATTATGGTATATAAAGAAATGTATTAATGCCCAAGCCATCCATAGGCTTTTATGGTATTTTTAAATAAAAACCAATTATGTAGAGCTTAAAAATATTCAAAAAATTATATCCTTTTTTAATGTCTTGTGATGTTTATCTTAAACTCTGATCTAGATTATTTAACACAATAAAAGACCACATCCTCTGTAATAAAGTTCACAGATACAAGCTAAAACCAAAAACTCACCCAAGCGGTGTTTACAGACGCGAGCATAAAGCTTCAGTTTGTTTGAGATTGGTCCATCGCCGATAGTATTGAACCATTCGCTGACTGGCTCTTCAGCAACCTTGGAAGCAGCTGTCTTCCCAACGCGCATGATGCCATCCCTGAGGACTTTGGTAACAGGACGGTGTTTCCCAAAACGGTGAGTTTCATAGGTGGAGCTGAGGTCTCTGAAGAAGGACTTAACAGAGGAGAGTACAAGTTCATTCTCTGGTACAACGGCAATGTATGCAACATCTCTTGGTAATGAATGAGGCTCCAGGTGCAGTTTATCCTGGCAAAGAAGGAAAAGGTTGATATAAACAGATTTCCCACAATTTTTTTTAATAAAACTCCCCGACTTTTCTAGTTAAATATAAGAAGAATTTCATGTTGAAATATTAGTCCCAAAGTTAATTTCGGAAAAAAAATTGTAAGTCAAAATATCTTTCAAGTATAAAATTGAGATATAAAATTATTCATTTTCCAGATTATCTATTCTCAGAGGGTTTTTATAGAATTCCGTTTTCTCTAGCAAATGCAAACCCTGCTAAACTATCAATGACTTTTTAATTTGACATTTTAACAACAATGAGAGAACATTTTTAAAGAGTTTGGTCACAAAGTTTGAACTTAAGCTTGGAATGCTAAGATTACAGCAGGGGTGCTGTCCCCTAAAATATTTGGACCATACCCTCAAAATATGTAGTTTTTGTAAAAAAAATTGAGAAAAAAGTATTAAAAAAGAGAGAAAGAAAAAAAAGTAAGTTACAAAAACAAGTCAATTAAAAATATTTTTAAAACTACACTTCTGCCCCTTATCCAAAATTACGAGCACCTAAGATGCATGATTACATAACTTCTGAATGGCTCCACAACCTTTAAAAGATAAACATACCAAGATAGAATAAAAATAAGACTTACCCAGAACTTAAGAGATAAGGGAGACAAAGCAATGCTATCCTTTTCATAGCCCATGAGCAGAGATGGAATAGGCTGAGGATCGCACTGGTCTTCAGTACCTAAAATTAAATGCAAGAAAATGCATTGTACCCAATCCCATACAAATAAATAATGAATTAGTGATAGCTTATGATGAGTGAAGTCTCACTTACCTCGTGCAGCCAGCTTGTGAAAATCCCGCCATGTTAGGGGTCCAGCAACCATGTATGTCTGCTGCCAGTTACGTTGGGTAGTGTACTTATTGATTGCACTCTGAAGTAAGGGTTGAAGGGACTCTAAATGTGACCGAACATTTTTGTTGGAGTTGGGTAATGGACCTAAAAAATACCCAAAATAAATATAATCAATCATAAAGCAATAATATCCCAAGCTTTAAAGAAATAAGAAATATTGCTGCAAATCATAAATGCAGGTTACACTGAAAATCTAAATGTGTCCTATAGTAAAAATGTGTAATCACCACACAAAAAGGGTTTAACTTTATCAATAAAATTTATGACATGTGACAGAAGGGGTTCAGCTGTGCTTGTTTTTTTATTGGAGCATCTAAAACATAAAAACCACAGAGATCCAAAGTAGTACAGTAATGGACCCTTTATCCGGAAACCCGAAAACCGGCTCGCATTCAAAAAAATTTTTAAAGAATTTTTAATGAGCAAATGCTGCTACAACGCGCAATGGTTGCGTCGCGCCTTTTGTGACATCGTCTCCATGAATGAGTTGGCTCCGTTGTCCCTGCCTTGCCACCATGACTGTTTAGTTTAGCCTGTGGGGTATAAAAGACCCCCAAGGCATGCAGCTTTCGGGCCCTTCCGAACTTTTACGAAGGCCGGAGAAACGCGCCTTAGCGGAGTCCGCCGGCCGCGGAGTTCGGAGTTGTCCGCTACTCCGCGAAGGGGCGTTTCTCCGGCCGTCGTAAAAGTTTGGAAGGGCCCTTCTCTTCTGTTCTAATCTTCTCTTCGCCTCCTGCTGCTTCGCTATCGGTTCCGGGATGACCCACGTGCTTCGCCGGAATCTTTTTGCTGGATCCTCTACTATTAAAACGGACGATCAGAACAACGCAGACGATGTTAACGCAATTTTAATTCCCGTTCATATGATCGGAAATTTAGATTTACGAGAATGGAAAATGATAGTAGGGACTGGGAAGCGGGTATTTTGGCTTTACTGCATCTTTACTGGCGTTTTTTACAGGCCGGACCCGAAATCCGGAAAATTCCGAAATCCGCGACCCCGAGCTTGCCGGATAAAGGGTCCGTTACTGTATTTAAAAAAACATAGGACTTACTAGATACATAAGGCCACTTATGAAGGCAAGACGACTTCAAGCTTTCATCAAACTTATTCAACATTGCATTTTCCACGGATAACTTGGCTTCCTCCAAGGCCATGAAACATATCTCGTTCCCGTCCGAGAGTTGGATTCTGTTCAGGGCCGGGTGCTCCTCCATGCGAGCCGACAAACGAAACTTGTGGAAAAGGCTGAAGCACGAAACCAGAGTCTTGCTCTGCACCCTCAGGAGGTCCAAGACAAAACTCGGCGGGGTCTCCGGCTCCACAGCCCCGATTGCCGGCCCCCCGGAGCCCGTCATCTCCAGCTCGTCCTCGTAGAAGAGCCCAGAGTTGTAGCTCTCGTGGCGGTGAACCACGGCGCTGAACCCGCAGGTGCACTTGTACTGGGGTTCGTCGTTCCACGTCGGGATGAGGGTGTTCGGCAGCGTAATGCCGGCGTCCGATCCCTTGACGTTCATGTTGCACACGCAGAGGCAGCAGCTGTTGAAGTTGTGGTCCTTGAAGATGTTGAGCATCGAGTCGGAGAGGACGAGGTTCACAACCAGTGCGTGGACCTCTGAGGGCAGGCAGTGTATGCTGCTGTTGTCCATGGAGTTCATGTTCTTGCTCAGGTACGAAGGGACGCTCGAGACGGGGGAGATGGCTTCGCAGAAGGAGGAGTCGATCCCGCTTTCCTGAGAGTACAGCTGGTTCGGTGTTTGTTCTTCATCATACGCTGCAGTTTGTTGGCTGAAATGATAAAAGGTGGAGATTCGTATAATATATATTATATATAATAATATATTAATTATATAAATAATATATTAATTATATTAATATATTAATTATATTAATAATATATTAATATATAATAATATATATATTATGTATAATTTGATTTAACTATGTAGAGGTATTACAAAAATATACACATTCTGTCAGTATTGGCCTTTGTTAAAATGCTCCCCTTTGAAATATTTGTGAATTGTCTTAATGTTTGTGCTGGTTTATATAATATATCTTGCACATTGTTTTATTTTAAAGTTGAAGTAAAATAATCAAATTTAACTTTTCTGGTTTTATATCAATTTAAGACTTCCTTCTAAGAATGCTCTTTTATGATTGAAATTTCCACGTGTTTGCCACAAGAATGTTTGACATTCTTTGACAGTCCTGATTCTGGCCAATATTGTTTCAATACTGATCTATGTTTCTGTGCTACATTGATATTTAATTTTTTAATTTATTTTCCTGACAGCTCAATTCAGTTAAAAGTTTATTGACTAATTTTAAAAACTTCTAACCCCTTATAAGATATCTCGTAAAATCCCAAAAACTGCAGAAATAAATTTTCAACTTAAGTTATTAGTTTTAAAAAAAAGAATATATAGTTGCAACTTGATCTTTAATGGAGTTTAATAATGTTTTTAACCTCAAGGACTGGTCCTTAAACTTCCTATCAAATCAAATTTACTTTTTTATTTTGAAGTTTTGCGTATAACTCAAATTGCTATGATTGCCTTTTCATCTTTGAATTAACCAATGTTTCTATAAAATAATTAGCCTGTTATTCAGTTTCAAATAAGAACATATAAGTAAAAAATTAATTTAGGACATAGGACAATGAACTATTAGTGTTTATATTGAAGCCTACTAGGTTTCAGTTTCATACCTTTGAAGTGACAGAGCATTATGATACCTTACCTATAAGTATAATGATTATCCAAATCATTTTCCTCAGTGATTGAGTTGAAATCTAACTTCGAAGAACTGTGGATCCACAAAGGCTTGTATATTAATTCTTGATCCGATTTTGGCTCATAAAATGAGGGCACCGTTGTTAAAGGAGAATATTTTGAAGATTCGGGGAACTCATGAATTAATGGTGGGTACCACACATTGATATCCTGTAATTGACAAGAAAATAACATGACAGGGCAAATATTTAAAGCCATTTTAAATATTTGAATCATTTTAAGGACATTTCTACACATAACAAAAAACATATAAGCTCTTGGAGAACTTTCAATAGAACACAAACTTACCTCCATGTCAAACTGTGGAATACTGGAATGCTCAATTTCACTGTCATCTTTATATATATCATTTTCAGATGGGATGATATCCATTCCAGTCATTGGGCCAAAAGGAGAAGGCACTGCATGTTGTTCTAAAGATGGAGGAGTAGGATACATCCTGGATAATTCTGCAATAAATATTAGTTACAATCAATGGAGATTAAAATTCCCATCCTTAATTGGAAAAAACACAATATCCCTTATTTTTAAAAAATATTCATACGCTATTATTTTTTTCCTTATAAATTGGAGCTAATCCAAAATGAGATACAGCCTTTCCATATAATCAAAGTCCCTCTGAAAATCAGCAAACTTCTGATTATCTGTGGAATTTGGTGGCAGAGGGCACTGCATAGTTTGAGTTCATTCTTTTATGGGCTGCTCATGAATAATTGGGGAGTTAGCTGTAATACAGCCAAAACCATACCAAAATTACTTCTATCACTTAATAGTCTTTAAAATAAGAGTGGAATTCAATACACATCAAATGGTTAAAAGAAATCTGTAGTAAATTACTAATCAAGTATGGTTTTAAGTACTCCCAATTGGACAGAGTTTCCTACACAGTTGGGGTCTCTTTGAGGCTGCATAGGATTTATGTTAATAAACTATACTATTAAACATCTGTAGAAATAATTGGTACTTCAATAATAAAAAAGATAAGCTAGGAAGAATCAATACAAAATACAACAGAAAAAACTAGACTTGTTTCTAGATAGAAAACGACAATTACCTATTTTTCCTGAAAACTCATCAAATGCAACTAGCTTCGAAGGGGTGACAGGCATATCAGACTGCAAACAAAATTTAGAAATTGAAGGTATTTTTTTCGATAAGAGAACCATGAAATTTGAGAACGGCAAGCAAGCACTCACGTTGTCTTCTCCTTCGGATGAGGAAATGTCGAAAATGTTATCCAAATCCGTGATGGAAACTGCAAGGTCTTCTTCCCTAATGAGACAGAGGTTCTTGGGACAGAGGTTCTTGGATGCAGCAGGGGAGAGAGCCTTCTCAGGATCCTCGGGCAAATGGATGGTGCTGACATCCTGAGACTGCAAAGGAACAATAGAAGGAATGGTAGGAGGCATACTCGAAGGAACAAGCTTTTCATCCTGAAATGGAGAAGCAATTTTTAGCACATACTCAGACTACCAGGCTTGTATTTAGGATTCAGCCCTGAAGACCACAATACGAAATGAATATCAGATACAAGCCTAACTTACTTTAATAAAAAAATCCACCTTCTGTCGAAACCCCTTGTCAGATGGAGCAGTTTCGTCAAACTCTGTAAACTCGTATGGGTCTTTAGGGACACAAGGCACTATTTCATCACTCAATGCATATGTATTTACAACATTATCACAGTCATAATTGCTCATCTCTTCTTTAGGCTGCACATTAGAAGATACACGTCGTAATTTAGAAGAACGAGGCTGCCTACAGAAACAAAGGAACAACACATATTAATAATACATCACAATGAAAATACCTAACAAACAATTGATAAAAAAAGCCACAGACCCATACTCCAAAAGAACTGATTTAAGTGTAAGAATAGCTTACCATAAAGGGGAATTAAGATGGCCGTAATCATATAAAAGGCCACATCCAGTCATTTCACTTTCTTCACTGTTTTCATGATTCCTCTTAAGGAGTAAGGGTTTTTCTATGACTTGCCATGTAGCATTCTCAAACTGCACAATATCAGGAGAGTCCTCAGTTTCTAACTGAATTTCTGTGCACAGGGGTGACTTCTTGTTAGCTAATTTGGCATTTTCAAAGGACTTCAAAAGAGATGTGTGGAAAGGGGATAAAAGCTGTAAATTGAAGCACAGATTGTTAACAGGCTATTCATAAATACAATAAATGGAATTAAAGTTTAAAAACTGAAAAAATTAAAACCCAGGATAATACCTATCAGATTAGAATGTGACTTGGTTATATACTAAAAAACAGCAAACTATATTTTTGGTGTGCAAATAAAATACTTCTCAGTTAAGATGCATGGCAAACTATTTGCTTTTATATTTACAGTTCTTATCTTAAGCATTCTTAGTTCCGTATGAAAGCCCACTTTTTGGTAAAATAAGATGATCAAAACCTATTAGGAACTAGAAATACTTGACACTACAACTATTACTAATGCTCTAATCAAATTTCAAAAAAATTCCTCTGACAGAAGAATACAAATAAATCACTGACATCAAATAAATAATAAACATGTACAACCAGGATTTTCAACCTGCCCACAAACCCGGGTGGTTATTTATTACATTAATAATTGTTTAACTAATTAAAATACTTTTTGTAATTAAAGTTTCCCTTCACTCTTAAATATCTTCAAAATTTAATCAGAAACAACTATGGCTCTGAAGTACTAACAGACCGCAAAAGCAAGGGACTCATACTAGATTAGAACTCTCGAAAATCTCAAAAAGAAAAAAAGCCACATAAAACTTACCTCATCAGAAATTTTCCCTTTTAACGGGACTCCTTGAGAAGAATCCTGGCAAAGACTAGAGACATTCAAAAGGGACTGGCTGTCGCCTGAGGGGGTGAAGGCTTCTTCTTTGATGACAGGAGGCTGAGGGGACAGGGTTGGCATGACAGGATCAGAGGAAGACAAGAGGGAGTAGGAGTCAGAGACCGGAGGGAGGGACAGCTTTTTCGTCTCCGAAAACAGTGTCTGGAGTTGGGGCAGGGAAGATGGTACAACTGAAGCAGTTCTAAAGTCTGTGGTCGTAGATTTGTTTGAGTCACTCTTGGATAAAAGGTCTGAATCAAGTAACACATTCAGCTCTGGTTTCTGCTGGTGAAAAGGCACTCTGTTGTTTTTCTTTCCCCGATGGTTGCTCCCGTAACTTGGATTAGGTGTTCCATGAGAGCTTACAGAATCCCTTCTCGGTATGCTTTGGCCACTTTTCACTTTACTGTGTTTCCTAAAACAATGATTGTGGGAATTGCAATCTACATTCAATGGTGCAAGTTCCAACATTTACAAGGAAATAAATAACCCATGCTCAGCTCAGTGTAGTTGAATATGACTGAATAATAATTATTTGCCTTAAAAAATTCTTTGCTGCTGTTATATTAAAAAAGATAAAGAAAGTATTTTTAATGTTTAAGATTTCTGTGACAGTTATACTCGGCTATATTTCAGGCGGAAAGAGCTGAAACAGTAATCCTGTAGGTATCTATTTTTAGAAATTGGAATAAACCCTAAAATTAACCTCCTAAAGACTACCCCCACTTATCCAACAGAAGTTACCATTCCGGTACCTGAGTTTCTAGAAATCAAGCCCCAGTTCTACTTTACAAGGATGCCTCACACAGATTACCTAAAAAGTAAAAGGGGATTTAAAAACATTTACCTCAAGCAGACACCACAAGTACAGGTGGAAACCAGGGTAGGATCATGGAAGTCCCACAATGTAGAAGAGTCATCGTTCTTCTCAGAAGAGGTAGGAGTGAAACACTCCTGACTGACCGAATGAACAATGAGATTAGAATAATCTCTCGCTTCTCTTGGGCTGTTAACTCGATCCAGCACTGAGTATGGCAGGCCCAGTGGTACGTTGTGGTTCCGAGACGCATCGCCCAAGGCACTGGTTTCAGGGGAGAGTGGAGGAGTCAGCAAAGCTGGAGCCGGAAAGCTACTGGTCTTGTTCGGCTGTTTGGCAGGCAAAGCCCTCTCTCTGGAAGTAGTAGCTTCAAAATCTGGAAACAGCTCTGAATGATCCTCTTCAGTTACAAAAACATAGGATGCAGGATATTTCATTCGGGACCCACCTAAAACAAAAATTATGCATTTATGATTCGGATTTTATATACTATTTAAGCATAAAAATAAAATATAGTTTTCTCATACATTTTAAAGTTTATTTATTTATTTTTCAGTAATTCTTAGGAGTATCTAAGGAATTTTTTAAATGTTTCCCTTAAATTTTAGGTAATCCATAGTTTTTATCAATTTTTTTTATTTTCAAAATAAAAAATATAAGTGACTCTGTTCTAAAAAATAGTTTTGCTAGACCATTTTCATTAAATAACTTTAGAATCAATAGTCCATTTTTATTTATAGTCCATAATAGTACCATTTTTTTCAGTTATGGAACTTAATATTATTATCTATGACTGAACCAGATGGATAGGAATAAACTACCTAACTGAGCAGGTTGTCACAATTTTTATTTAAATGAGTCAAGTGAATACTCACCAATTGATATTTCTACCACACTAGGCATATCATTGTTTATTTTCCAATGTGTACGTCCATGAGGATGAGGATAGAACATATGCCAGTTGTTGAGGAATCGTGCCATATGGGGATCATTGTATCTGTGCCCGACTCCAGTCAATTTACCTTCAATTCCATAGGGACTGAGAATGACTACAAAAGAATAATATGTGAATGAATAAACAATCTTCAGTTTTATCATTTTATTATTCTTGAAACAACAAATAACCAACACTTGCTGCTCTGTGCTCTCCCATGCAATAAGAACATAAAAGTATTGAAAATACATCTACACTAAACCTATCCTAGTGTATGACTAAAGTTAATCTGTCCTCTCTTGGCAGTGGGAAGTGGAGAAATCCAAGTTCAAGTAGGGGCGCAGGAAATCAGAGTAGCTGGCTTGGCTACTTAAGCACCCCAATCTCCGACTCCTTCGAAGGAGAGGGAAGGGAGGTGTAGTAGTTCTTGGCGAGAAGTAACCAGTTTGGCGCTCTCTCCATACCTATCCAACCCCCCAGGGAGAGAATGGCCTTCCCTGTTTCGATTTACCATTTTATCGCCTAGCCAGGGCAGTCAGACTTTATGTATGAAGATTTTTGGCCTCATGGACTCAGTCTAGCCTGCGGCTAGACAAAGTGAAATAGGTCCCACCACAAGTACCGAAAATTTTGTAAATTATGAGAAAAATATCACTTTATGATGTACAGAAATGAAAAAGAATGTAAAAATCAGACTGATAACAATTTAGCTTACATCATAACTGTCTTCAAGAAGTTACTTTAGCACTATACTGGACCACAGAGCTCTTTTTACGTTTTGTAACAGTTAGGGCCGTTTCATTTCTCTGAAAATTCAGGAGAAATACAAGACATTGCAATTCTACTTACCTTTGACACTCTTTTGCCCAGTCTGAGATGTTGTTAAGTGGCATTTATCAAGGACATAAACTGAGGACGCCAGTCTAACATCCACACTGGCACAGACGGTACTTTCTCCATGGACAAAGAAATTAAAAGCAAATGCAATAGTTTTCCTGAAAAATTTTTTAATTCATTTTCAGTTATGGAAATTAATCATCTAAAAATATAAATATCTTAAAAATTATATTTTTAAATGTATCATACTCATTTTTTCTAGTGATGGGTAGCACTTGAGGTTCAATGAAAAATCTCCCAAGGCGAGTATAACCTCGAGATAGCAGGGACCTAATGAAGAAATAAAGAGTTGAACTTCTTTCTTTAACGATGTAACGTTTTGAGATTTATAAGATAATAAGGCACAACAAAGTACATGCAATTTTAATATGCATCAATTTAGCATTAAAAATATCAAACTAAACAAAAAATACATGTTAACACTTTACAAAAAAGACAAACTCATATAAATTAGAATTTATTGTTGCTAAAAATAGAAAATTCACAAGAAAGATGTTTAAAAGAGGAAGCATGTTTTCAAATGAACTATCACATTCACAGCCTGAATTTAATGAGTTTTTATATGAAATGCCAATAGTGAAATGCAAAAATCTACAAGCTTTTATTTTACCATTAATAATACTAGTTATTATACAAACACATAACATTGAAAATAAAAGTGAAATATATTAAATAGGTGTTATACCTTTCAAAGGCATTGTGCAAAGCCTTAAAGAGTAGTGTGCGACACTCATAGGATAAACCACTCTCCCATGTTCCTTGTTCCGCTTCTAAAAATGTTGTAAATAAATTTAATAATCTGCAATGACACAGGATGTTTCAACAAGTCCGCCTAAACTCAGCACAAAGAGATTTTTTTTTTGCATGAAGTACATAATGCCCAAGAAAGGTCTATACTTTTATGACCCATAGTTTTCAAGAAAATCCCGACAGGAAAGGCTATGACGTCACATCTGGTTCACACTAAAACAGAAGCTCACTGATCATGAACACTGTAATTTGGATATGTTTGCACACTAGGATGTTGAAAAAGTGCAGTGTGCATACATACGAGCACCATGGAATGAAATAGTTATGGATTCTTCCATATTATCACCTAGACCAGTGGTTCCCAACTCAGAGAAGTACGCGGACCACTAAGTTTAAAATTGGAACCTTCACGGACCACTCCTTTATAGCTAAAAATCTTACACCCTCACAAAATTACAAGATGGAAATTAGTTTCCCCCCATTAAACATAAAAACTTATATGATGCTCTGAATTATATCTCTATTTTATAAGAAAATTATAATTATATCTCACAAGAGATAATAATTTTTGATATGATTTAATTAAATCTTCAGGACCTACAAAAATGTAGCCGAGTTTGTTCCAGAGAGCTTTTGTGTACTCTACTACTAACAAGGAGAGGATCCCAACGTGTCATCACCGATTTGGTTCATTTTTGGTGTGTAAGTAGTGCATGACTAGGACATCAATTTGTGAAAATATTAAGAAGCAACTTTCAGAAATTTTGGAGAAAATCGCGATTAAAAATTTCAACATGTACTTATAATTTAATAAGGTTCGATCCTTGCAAGCGGATCGTGGTGTAGTGGTAAAAGCTGCAATTCACAACCCAAAGGTCCCGGGATCGAGTCTCGCTGCATACCATGATTTTTATTTTTATTTTCCACGAAATTAAGAGCACAGGTATGAAATAAAGTAGTACATACATATTTATATTTATAATTATCAATTTTAAAACATTTTTTAAATATTTTTTTGTGGGAAAAATCAAATTTACTGCTAATTATAAAATTTTTCTAACTGGTAATACCTGGTAACCAATAACTCCAATTTTTTTATGATCCTATTGCAAATATTATATATTTACCAAAAAAAAAATTTTATTTTAACTATCAAATCAGACACATTACAAACCCTTTTAGCATAACAAAATTGCGTACTTTCTTTTGGATAGTTCGGGATAAATTAAGGTAAAACTTCATCTATAAAATAATTGTTTTTTGTTTTAAAATAAATCTTTTCATTCCTTGTTTCCCAAAAAAAAATAATAATTAAAAATCCAATTTTTTATGATCCTATTATAAATACTATAAAATATTTACCAAAACAATTTTTTATACACAAGAAAAAATATTTAAAAATTAATAATTAAATATTATTATGAGTTTATTTCATATCTGTGCTCTTACTTGCATGGAAAATAAAAATAAAAATTATGGTATGCAGCGAGACTTGATCCCGGGACCTTTGGGTTGGGAATCGCAGCTTTTACCACTACACCACGATTCGCTTGCAAGATACGAATCTTATTAAATTTATAAGTACATGTTAAAATTTTTAATCGCGATTTTCTCCAAAATTTCTGAAAGTTGCTTCTTAATATTTTCACAAATTGATGTCCTAGTCATGCACTACTTACACACCAAAAATGAACCAAATCGGCGATGACACGTTGGGATCCTCTCCTTGTAAGTGAAATTAAAAACTCTTTTAATTTCACTTAGTACACAAAAGTACTGTTAATAATTTAGTGGTGACTATTATTCCCACAAATTACTCTGCCAAAAGTCATAGTTACGGATATAATTAAATCATTTCTTGTTCAATTCGTTCAAATTTGTATTCATTGGATTTTTTTCGCTTCGCCAGGCCCGGACCTGGAAAAAGTTGTAACCTTCCCCCGAACCTAATAAAATTTACCCGAACCTTATGTATTGCTCCTATGGAGCTGGCAGGGGCTTCCCCCGAACCAGGTTCGTAGGTTCGGGTACTTTTTCCAGGTCTGGCCAGGCCCCTCCCACGGACCACTTTCAAGACTCTCACGGACCACCAGTTGGGAACCACTGACCTAGACCATCAGATTCAGCAGCAGTCAATGGGCTTTGGCTATACCAGGGGTCTGTCCAGATTTTTTGTGAAAATTGTGAAAATCTACTCATAATTTTTTGAAGTTAATTTTTTCAGCCATGAGCCTGTTTTTGTGAATATGTGAAAATTGGGTCCCACATTTGTAGTATTGTGAAAAATAGTGTCTTTTTAAAGGCTAAAATACTCTGTGAAGGATCCGTTTTTACTATGAAAAGAATCTAATTAAGTTTTCATTTGATGTGATGTCAATTTTTGAAAATAAAGGGTACTGTTCCAAAATCCTTTTCTTTTATTTCAAACTCGCATACCCCCTCATTTTGGCAATTAAATACGGTGTTCAAAATTTGAAGTAAAAAATTAATATTAACAGACTGCTCAGACACAAGAGCATCAAAAAAATCTCAATTACATGTTTATTTTTAAATTAATTTGAAATTACATTTGCACACCCCCATTATTTTCTACCCAATGGCATTTAAAACAAGGTGTAAAAAATTTAATACAAAAATAATAACATTAACACACTGTTCAAGAGCATATCAAACTAATATTAATATTAACTAAAACTGATTAGGAATTCTGTCTAAACAACTTTAATTTATATTAGCATCTAATACAAAATATTTATTTCTTATTTATTTAGCACTTTTTTTTGTAAATAATGTGCAAATTGTAAAAAACAAGATTTTTTGATGCCCTTGAGCAGTCTGTTAATATTAACAATTTTGGTTAAAATTGTGAACCCCATATTTAATTGCTATTTGGCACAAAATGAGGGAGTATGCATGTTAAATTTCTAAACAAAAATTTTTTGGAACAGTCTAAGCTCCAGGGCATTTTTTGTCTATTTCATGCAAAGGAATATTTCTGTGCAGAGTTTGGGCATTTTTGTTGAAACACCCTGTGTATAAAAAATTACTTTTATCATTTGAAACATCACTTAAAAGGTATGATTAGATTAACAAGATTCTCACATCAAATACAAGCATCCAAAACATTACATACCAATTAAGGGCCTTTCAATCAACCCACTAAGATTAGGTTCATCTCTATACCAGAATATCCACAGTTCTTTGAGGCATGATAAACTACTGCTTTCGTGGGAATTGGACTGCAGTCCTGTTCTCGGACTAGCAACTCTCCTCCAAGCAGACAGTACTGTTGCATTCAGACAGTTGCTGTAAGACTTCAACACTGGATCTTCAAGAGGATCGAGAAATATTCCATCCACAAACAACCTCCTCCATTTTACACTATTAAGATCAACCTGTGAAAAATGAAACGAGCAATCAAATACAAAGCTTGGTTCAACTCCGTTTACGGTCCTCCCTGCTAGCTTTTTGGACACCAAAAAACTAGAAATACAGAATTTTATTGATTTAAAGAAACAATCATTTCCACCAAAAAATTGATAAAACTTCGCTTTGCTCTTGGACAGATGTTTTTAGGAGTCAGTGGGAAAATTCAGGAGAAAAAAACATAATTTTCAAGAGTTATAAGGGCCTTTAGAAAAATAAAGCAAATTTCAGACGTACAAACCCTATATGTAATAGCACTCAGAACCAATGGCAGGACCCAATTTTTCACTTTTATTATTGAGAAATTACAATAAGAAATATTTTTCCTGTTGTTACAATCATGTTGCAATTCCATCCGCCCAACAACTAAGAAAGCAGACAATTTGAATAAGTAGTTTATAATCATACAATTTTTGAGAAATAGGGAACACACATTTTTGTTATTCGAAAACAATTTAACCATTCCATGGTTATGGACATAACAAACCAAAACTTTTGAGGCTTTGTAAATAATTTAAAAATTAAAATTTAAACTTAAGTT
The DNA here is from genome assembly GCA_963680715.1 of Tetragnatha montana. Classification (NCBI taxonomy): domain Eukaryota; kingdom Metazoa; phylum Arthropoda; class Arachnida; order Araneae; family Tetragnathidae; genus Tetragnatha; species Tetragnatha montana. The sequence goes on along the minus strand of OY796676.1, from coordinate 55,479,050 downwards.
GTTTTTTTTTCAAAAGATATTAGAGGTAGATTAATAGAATATTCAATTGTGGAAATTAAAAAATGGTTCTGTGATTTAAAAAAAATTAATTAGGTGTTAATACGGACATAATTTGCAGAACTGTCAGGCACATACTCTAAGTTATTTGACGTATTCTTGTGAATTTTAAGTAGGACTTTCAAATTTTTTCCTCAGTTCATCATGAAGGTTTATAACAATAAAAAAAGTGATTGCAGAAGCATAAATTGAAATCTTATATATTAAAATAATTTGGTTTTTCTTTCGGCCGGCCGCCAGGCCGCACCCCCGTTCCGATTTGGACAAACTCGGTCTTGATAGGAAGCTTTCCACCCCTAGATGAGCCAATAATATAACATGTTCCTCCAAAACCTTCCATTTTTAAATTATACGGTTTTTTCGTTTTCCCCCATGTTAACTCTATGGGGAGGTTCCGTTCGGCCGTCCGCCAGCCCGAACCCCTGAACCGATTTGGACAAACTCGGTCTTGATCGAAAGATTTCCAACCCTAGATGAGCCAATAATATGTCACGTTCCTTCAAAGCATTCCATTTTTAAATTAGAAATTTATTTCAATTTGCCCCATTGTTTTCAGTTAATATTTTTACCAACACAGGCAAAACGTCTTTTAAAGAGCGTTAAGAAAATCTACTTTGAAATTATCCAACTTCAATGTTTTGAAGTTTTACTAGATTTATCGCAACAGGATACTAGGCATATTGGATTTATAAAAAAAATTACTGTTACAGGTTTAATTGAAGTATAACTTCTCTCTTCAGATGACGCATAAGAATAAATTAGTTGTGGTTAGAAAAACCTATACTTTGATTAAAAATATTGAATAATAGTTTAGCGTTGACGATGCAGCTTAAAAAAAGTAATTGTAAAAAAGCGCTGCAAGCGTGTGGTACAGTAACGAGCAAAGCTTGCATCAGCACCAAAGGCGCGTAATCTAGCTGGTAAGACACGGCTTTGCCGGGTCAAACCAGCTAGTATTTATTAATCTACAGCATAATTAATTTGTTATGGACGTAACATGTCTAGTTTAAAATCTGTTATCAAATTACCAAATAATATTATATGCGAACAGCATTCCGACAGTTTAAAATTCTGCATAAAAAGTTTATAATTTTAAAAAAATCATGATTATTTTTTCACAACAAGTTTTGAAACTTGGAATCCAAAATCTTACAAGTTCCAAAAGTCAGCATGTCTCTTCAGATTATTTAATAATATATTTTTTAATGTTGTGGAGGTATTTCTTTTTCCTCACTAAACTTTAGTCAGTCAGTCAGAAATGATTTGACCAACGTGGAATTGAGATTCTTCATTAAGTTATAAAATTTTTTAGGACAAAAGATGATAATAAAGAGGGAAATCCTATATTTCATGCACTATTATAATTACATAACCATACAAACATATTTCTACTAAGCTTCTTCAGGGGTCTGTCTAGGTTTTTTTGTGAAAATTTAGTAACAATTTGTGAAAATTTTAGTACAAAATTAGCATAAAAATATGTACATAATTTTTTAAACATCAAAAACAAAAAAAAATTTAGTCTAGAATGGCTAAAAAATTAACAATAGACGACATTAGTGTGACGTCACTTGCTTGTTTGGAAACGTTGATTCTATCCGTGATTGGTTCCGTGATTGGAAGCATGGGCGGATTTAGGTGGTGAAACCTGGGGGTGCGTAGTGGAAAACTTGGGGGTGCAAACTGTCCCTAATGGCTTTGAAAACATGATTTTCCCTATAAAAATTGAATTTTCTCAAAAAGTTGGGGGTGCAACGCACCCCCATGCACCCCCTTAAATCCGCCCATGATTGGAAGTAAATCCGTACGGAACCAATCACGGATGGAATCAACGTTTCCAAACAAGCAAGTGACGTAATGACTAATGTCGTCTATTAAGAGAATATAGCTTATTAGGGAATTTTCTTCTCATGAAAATGTATTCTGTGAAGGTACCTTTTTCCCTAAAACTGAATTTGTGAAAGTACCTATTTATTAAATGGTGAATTTGTGAAGGTACCGCCAAACGGTGTAGTAAAATTTCCCTAGACAAGACAGACCACTGTTGTTACCCTATGTCATACATTTTACAACTCAGAAATTATGGTACATTTATTTCTGTTATCCATCTTGCTAACATCGGCTAGCCATTTTTAACTCTCTGCAGGAGATTAGCAGTAGGATTGAATTTGAGGTGCAAAGGTCCAGTCCACAACAGTGTTCTGTTCCAGTACCTCTCTCTAAATAAGAATTTAGGAACAGATTCTGATTTGATACAGGTCCTCCACAGCGAATGCCAACTAGAGCAGTCGCTGCTCTATAGCAGTGCCTATTCGGCTGGTCTCCAGTTACTGCCGACACCATAGCCCTTTTTTTCTTGAAGGACCTATAACAAATCTGTTCTAGTACTTATCCTAGAATGATACTAAATGGAATACTCTCACCTTTCCCACAGAAAGATATACTGTTCCAGAACATGTATTTCTAGAAACTGGCCCTGATTAGAAGTATCACTAAAATTTGGAAACTAGCCATTTAAAATAAAAATAAATTTGGCAATATTTGAATAAGGTATCCAAAACTGCTTGGAAATTCATAGCTGGATAGGATAAAGGAAATAATACTAAAATAATAATATGTTTCAATTCTTTCATTCTAGCAATTGACTTAGGGGTTTAAGAAAAACCAGAAATAAATACAAGTTTGACTTACTCGTGGGAATATAATTAAGGAAAATTCTTACACTAAAATTGATAAACTATATTCTGATAGCTCTGTGAAAAATTTGGTACTACAGAAAAATCATTTAAACATTACTAATTTTGATAAATCAGAAAATATGGCTGAAATGGTAGTATTTAGAATAAGATTAAATTAAATTCATTACATAGGTATTATTAAAAGTTAGAAAATACAAGCAAAATAAAGAAAACAGGGAATGAAATACTAATATCTTGATAAAGTAACTTCTTAAAATGCAAAACTAAACATACATTATTTTCAAAACACAAACAAAATTATCTGATGCTAAACCAGGGGTGAAATATATGTTGGTGGAAGTGGGGGGAATGCCATTCCCCAAAAAATTTGGACCCAACCCTGAAATATTATGGCCATCCCTCCGAAATATGGAGTTTCTGGCTAAATATTTGAAAAAAAAAATAATAAAACAAAGTTTAGTCCCCGTAAATATTTATTCCAACAGCACTGTGCTTAACATTTTAATTACAAACCAAACAGTAGCATACTTCATGATGGGAATGATCGTTCGAAATTGAATGGAAACAGGTTCGTTTAAAATGTGTTTTTAACGAGCGAGATCATAAGATATTAATGGTTAATAGTGTAGAATTAAATCAAAGAAATATGGGAAAATCTCAAATGACGACTTAAAGGGTATTATGAAATTATACAGTGGATCCATTATAAAATTGTTTACAAGAGAATCAGAAATTCAAAAATAAACTTGATTCCGAGAATTCCAAATGCGGGGGGAATATAGCAGCAACAAGTACGCGATCAGGTATTATTTTCTATTTATATGCACAAATCAAAGCGTGATACTCGATAAAAAAAGCATTCAGATTTTACATTTTCTTACTTACCAACGCAAAGAAATTAGTATGACAATCTTCAAGGCTCGCACCATTTGTTATACTTGATGCATGTGTCATTTTAAGCCCATAGTGGTAAAAACAATTATATTTAACTCAGGAAACTTCATAACCCACTATAACATAACACAACATGGCGAGAACTGATACGAAGATGGGGGAAAGGAAGAGGGGGAAGGAAGCCGCCAAAGGACATTTACAAAAATTGATTTTTGATCTGGAATTTTCAGAAGTAACTACACTTCTTAAAAAAATACTGTTCAATTCAAAATCTTCATCTGTTGACAACTTTTAATTTCTTGTCTTTCTTTATCAAGTTCAACTAGAAATTGGTACACAGGGATAGTAAGGGAATTTCTTTAGCTCCTCCCTTTTTTCTACCTTTTGGTCTTTGTAAAAGTAGTTAAAGGGTTGAAACGACCCAATGACCCAAATTTCTTTAATTATTTGATATTAAGTTCACGCTTATGATTGAGAATTATACAAATTTTTTTACAAATCCCAAAGAAAGTAGTCTTTCTGCTTCAAATAATAACAGAATGCACGGCTGACACACTACACTAACGTCATTATAGACTGGGTGTGACTAGGTGTGACAGAAGCAACAGAAGCCGCATGATTGGCTTTAAGCTTTTACTTCCTTTATCAATCATGCTGTGATTGGTTACTACACACAACATGCCTACAGAGCTTTGCCTACAGAGTCAGCTTTCAAAGAGCATTATAAACTTTTTATTAATTATTCCCGAAATAATGTCTTAACGTGAAATAAAAAAAATCTGCCAGGATTACTCGATTTTTCAGAAGTACATTTTATTATAAACATATTATTTAGATCAATTTGAGCTAAATAATTTCACACAGAAATTTATTCAAAGCATATGGAGTCGGAGGTGTTTGTTGTGAAATGTCATATGGAATCGTTTTCTGTTTATGTTCTGTTTCCTGTTGGTATGGGAATGGGAGGAGGTTATTAAATTTACGAGGGAAATATTCATCTTTAGAAATCTCCTAAACTGGTTAATCTCTGTGGATGAAAAAGTATCACTGAATTCACACAAAATTACCCAAAAATATATATAATTTTTTTAAATTAATTAATCATGAGAGTAATTTCTCATGGCTAGTCAAGAATTATGGCTTTTATTTGTTATCATCATATTTTTATTCATCCTTACACTTCAGTAAGTATTCATCTTTTAAATTTCTTGCTACATACCTATTTTGGAAACTATCTTTTCTTAGGGTAATTTCAGTTGTTGAGCTTACATGGTCATCAAATGTTTAAAATTATAATGCAGTACTAGTAGTGAAAACTATAATAAAACGTAAATCTCTCAGGAGCAGCTTTTGAAAAAGCCCTCCAGCCACCATGTTTATCCGCAGCTCAAACAACACAAACAAACCAACAATATGTACAACCAGTGCTGAAATTGGAGAAAAATATTTGGGGGGACTCAACCTTTTTACACAGTAGATGATTGATGGAGGGTAAAATGACTAATTTTTGGTACCTACTCGAATTGATAATCAAATTATAGATTTCATAAAATTGCATAATAGTTAGGGGAAAGTGGGGGCTAATGGACCATTTTTTAAATGCTATAATAAAAGCACAAAACAGTTATTATAATTTTTATAACCTTGTTCTTGTTGGTTATTTAGAGACATTTGCTGACCCTATGGAGCTGCTTGATCTTCTTCTTTTTTATAACCTTAAAACTATATAACATTTAATTCTTTACAAATATTGATGGCAAGTAAAAAAAAAGAAAAGAAAAACATTATTCAACTTTGTGCTACCATGCAGTGGCGGATCCAGGATTTGGTTTCGGGGGCTAAAAATTTGTTAATCGAATTTAATCACCTTGCTCAACCTAATGTAAAAATGTTATGAATAATCGAGTTCCAAGTACGAAAAGGGGGTCTGGGGGTTCTCCCCCAGAAAATTTTTGGAAATTAGACTCTTAAAACAGGGTTTTAAATCATTTTTTGTACAGCAAATCGTGAGTAATAGAAATTGAAATTTTTAAAGGGGGTGGGGGTCCTCCCCAGAAAGTTTTTGGAAATTTTACCCTAAAAATCCGAATATAAATATATTTGCAAATCGGAATACGGGGAGACTGCTGGCACCCTGATAGGCGAATCGGAACACTCATTCAATTCAAATGGGAATTTAGGTCAGAAAAAAATAAATTTTCTTTCGTATTTAAATCTACCCTTAAATTTATATTTTTTTTCATGGAAACGAATATTTTAAGGAACGTGGACGGTAAAAATATTTCGGGGGACGGTCCAATCATTTCGGGGGATGGCGTCCCCCTCCAATTTCAGCACTGTGTACAACACCCAAGCATGTTGCTGTGGGAGCTGGGGTTATACATGGCGACTGGAGGACTGTTTCTAAAGATGTTCCATCCCTCGTACATAAATGTTGTTAGGTGTAACTTCTAGGTAGTGTCTTGACAACCCTCGGATTGCTTTGTTTATTTATATATTGACGGCCTATTACGTATTGTAAACATTAAAATTAAATTATTGAACAAGCCTGGCAACAGCCCCGATGGCTCAGTGGTAGGATTCCAAAGGTCCCAGGTTCGAATCCTGGCTGCCGCTTTTGATTATTTTGCTTAAAATGAACTTGTAATTATTCAAAAGTGAACAGATCCGACAGTCGCGTAGCCACAGCCTAACTTCTATTTGATTTTAGTCTGATTTGATGTAGGTTCTCCATAGCAAAACATGTGATTGTCCCCAAGAACTGGAGACTGACTGAACGGTCACTGCTATAGAGCAGTCTCCAAGTTGGCAACTGTTCTAGTTGGTGGTCGCCGTGGAGGCCCTACAACAAGTCTGATACGAAATGTTATATATATAAGAATTGGAAAACACACTCAAATATTTTATTATGATATTGACTATTAAGGCATCTAATTACAACTGGTATCTATCCAGGGAACCTTTGTCATGATATTGACACCACTCTGTCACCTACACTGTCTGTTGGGTTACCTAAAAAAATATTTGTTCTGTGTCTGTCATTAAATTCTTAAACTACAATAGTATTGCTCCATTAAACCTCTGAACTATTATTTTATTGAACAGTTTTTGTCTTTTTTAAAAACTGGTTTTCTCACTCACTGCATTTGTCATGACACCTTCTGGGAGAGTTATGGAATAAAAAAGGGTTCTTATGTATTTTCACATCGACCATGCCGCTGAATTCGAAAAAGTTATCAAAGCCCATTGACTGTTCTATAGTTGTGCCGCTGAATTAGACATGCTGCTGAACGGTCGATGGGATAATATGTAAGAACCTAACATTGACACCACATGGGAAAGTATGGAAGCTACATTTGTGTTTCTTGGTAGTAATAATTTTTTATAGGTAAAAGGCAGCCCTAGTTTTTACTGAACAAAACTTCAAATTGAAGAAATTCTACTTCAAATTGTTCATATTTTAACATTGGTTCAAAAATTTCAAACTATCCATGACTTTGAATTGTCATGAGAACAACTAAGTTGACACATGTCTTCGTTTTGATTATAACATTTTCATTTCAGTTTTTCCATCAAAATCTTATCATGGGCACTGCACAGAAAGTATGGAGTGAAGTTAAAAGTTGGAGGCTATGGTTTCATGTGTTTTCGAAATATACAGCTGCAACTTAAAAATGGAATAAAATTAGTAAGCCTTGCAATATTATGTACCTACTTTTACTATTATGCTATTTTATTATAAAAATCTACAAGTTAATAAACTGAGCTCATCTATTCTCTAGACTTATTTAGAAAAATTTCAGGCTTTAAGATTACATATTAGTAATAAATTAATCAGTGATATGCTTCAAAGCTAACATTCAAACTACTGTCATGTTGCTGGTTTTCCATTAAAATGTGCTCAAAAACTGCTAATCTTTCCTTATCGGGAACCTCTAAAATTTTATGTTTTTTGTTTTTTTGGCAACTTCTACTATTTAGAACAGTGATTCCTAACTGGTAGAAATCCGCAAATAACCATTACTAAGCCTAAAATTGGAATCTTTATGGGCCACCCTTTATGAATTAAAATAATTTCCCTTCATTAATTTTCCATTTCCCAGTTAATTTTTCATAATTAAACTTGGGAATTTATATGATGCTCTAGAATATAAATATATTTTAAGAAAAACTTAATTTAACTCATGAGGGATAGTAGTAACCTAAGTACCAGATTTTCTACTTAAAATTCAGTATAATTTTTTACTTTTTTCTGTTTTTACTGATTTAAATGTTACTGTCTTTTGCTGTAGGAAATTGAATATGCTGGAATAAGCAGTTGGTTACTTAACTCCAATTTGAAGTATGTGCCAATTGTTTTAAAGTTTGTTTTCACAAATATTTCAGTTATGAACCCCAATAACCTCTCTATCTACATAAAGTTATGTAAAACACTTAAATTACATTTAGAAAATTAACACAAATTACTAACCTTCAGCTCTGTAAGTTGTGCTTGAATCTTAATTTTAAATACTTTCAGGAGTTTACTTGTCATCTGTATAAATGACATTCGTGTACAAGGTGATACAGAATGGATGTCTAGAAAAGAGATGGAAGAAAAATCAAATAAAAGAGATTTATCTTTCTTGCCAATCAAGTATATTCCTCTGCTAAAAGTAATTTTTTTATCTTTAGCGATTTAATTTACTAGTTCACTGTTATTTTAGAACTGTCTTTAACCCACAATGACATCTCTTTAAAAATAAAATAAACTCTGAATCACTTACAAACTGATCAACTGTAGTCATTTTGTGGCCATTCAAATATTACTTAAACATCAACATCATTCTTTGCTTATTTTTCCTTACAAAAGGGGGAGGGGTATGAATGATGCTTACGTAAGATGTTAAAAAACTCTACATTTTTAAAAAAATCACTTGTTTCTTGCATAAATAATTTCAAAATGCAACCAAAAATAAATTTTACAAAAAAATTAAACTAGGAAAAAAAATTTAAGCATTTTGTATCTTACGTAATTATGAGGGGGGTTGCGGTTTGCTTATCTTTGCTGACAAGGGGGAAAGTTTAAAAACCATCAAGTAACTCACAACCAAGAAATGTTTCCCCTGTTCCTATAATAGCTTGAAAATATCAAGAGCATACTGTAATTTGATCCTAATTATTAGGTTAGTTATAATTTGTAAAGAAAGGCATAGTGTTTAATATATTTCCAATTTTAATCTTAAATTCTTTAATTGATGTATGATTTATCTAAAAAATTATTTCTACTTTAAGAAACTTGGTTTATTTTCAGTTCATATCATTGAATGTTTCAAATGCTAGTGTGATGCAGCTTGGAAAATCTGATGAAGAATTTTTGCTACATCTTTCCTTTCAAGAATTCAATTTACACTTCCAGCGTTTCCCTGAAAGGTTTGGTTTTAATTTTCTATCCCATCTTTAAATGTTTGGAAATTTAAACCAAGTAAACCAGGAAATTCAGTGAGTAATAAAAAGATGATGTTTTTTGAGTATCTAAGATTCAAAAATATTTTTATAGTGTTGAAATTTAAATTTTTCAAGCAAAGCTTTTCTTCTGCAAATAAACAGTGAAACTATATGTATCAACCAAAAGTTATGTGTTCATAAACTAGTAAAATACCAACAAACATAAGTTGGCAGATATATAGGTGAAGAACCTGCAGGCTCTGAAAAAGTTGGTCAAAGTAATGGTAAAAATAGCTTGAAATTAAATCAGCTGCATAAAAAAACATGAAATATCACAATTAATCTGTCAAAGGACCGAGCTCAGATTTAATACTTAATTTAATAATAATGGTTAATTACTGTGGTGATTAAGTTATCAAAATTGTAAGATTTTATTCTGGTTTTAAAGTGTTTATTTTTTACTTCTAGATTTCACCTTAACATATCTATTACATCCTCTACTGTAAAAGTATTCAAACATCTTTCTGTGGTAAGTTACTCTTTTTTCTATATCAACTTCTATTTTTAAGTAAAATCTGATGTACTATTAATAGTTATTTTCTAGTAAAGCTTTTCAAAAGGACTGATTATACCTCTTTGAGGTTATTGCCAGTAGAAAACTAGTCTGTCTTTATTATTTTTGTATGGAAAGAAAGTAATTTATCAGAATTTAAAGCATTCCATGAAAATATATTTCATTTCTTAGTATTTTTTTAAGTTTTAATACTTTTTTTTACTTCATTGCTATTTTGTTTTAACTTTCTAATAAAAATTACTTCAAATAGTTTATTCTATGATCAAGCACACTTATGTTACAAAATTATGCAAAAGGCATCAAATTGAGACTCGCAGAAAAAAAATACTGATTTTTTTTACATTCCACCTAATGCAAAATTTTTATTTTAAATTTACTCATTAATTAAATGTATCAATATATATGACAATTCATATTTTATAAACTACTGACTATATTCAATATCTACTTGTTTTTATATTTTATAGGATCAAGAAAACCACCATTTAACTGAAGCTTGTATTTGTCACTTTACTTCAAACCTTAACTTGTCATTAGAAGCAAGTTGTGTTGATAGTATAAAAGTTCAGGTGAGTGAAGGAATGAAGAACATGGTGTTATTCTTTTAATGTATTCAAAATTAAGTTTATTTACTTTAGTTAAGTTTCTAAACATATATTGAGCTAAGATTTACTGTGCTACTTTGATAATTCAAAGCTGAAGAGACCACTAAAAATTTCAAGTTATCAAATTCAAAAATTTACAAATATTCAAAAGACTTTGAATTACAGAAGTTAAATCTTCTGAGATAGTGTATCAATCTTATACCTATGATTCCAGATTTACTGAATGACTGAAAAGATTACTATTGATCTATCAGCAACCTTTTTTACCTCAGGAATCGTTAAATTCTTGTTTCGACACAAAGACAAGGTGAATGTGTACTCTGAAATGAATGTGTTCTTTTTAATTCTGGTAATGATTTTGTAATTATGAATAGCAAAAATCCTTGTGAGTTCACGTTTTTGTGAGAAAAACTAACTTCGAATTTAAGAAGTTGAACTTGGAATTATTCAAGGCTTTGAATTAAAGACATTTGAGTTGTCCGAGTTGCACTATATATTGAGCTCTTTAAACAGCTATAATTAAATTTTAATATCATTAGTAATGTAAAATTTTTGTTTAATATTATTTTTATCACACAAACTTATTTCACAGAGATAAAGATTTTATCATTTTATGTGACTAATTAAATGTTTTTATCATTACCACTCTGTGATTTTCACAATGTTAAATTTATTACAGTCAGTTCGTGTCAATATTTCTGAACCTGAGTTAATGCTATATGAAGGTAAACATTTTTATATTCTTTGAATTTCACTGGAATCTTAAGCTATTTATTTGTTACTTTCTTAATTTATAAATGCTCAAAGAGAAAGGAGTTTGTTCATAACATACTACCCTGAGACATAAATATATTTTATGAAATCACTGGAATTGTTTTTTTAATTTTGAAACACCGACTAATATATGAGTGATAATTCAATCTATACCCATTACGAACTTTTGAAAAATAATTATACCCAAAAAGTGTTAAAAAATCTAGGTTTTTGTTTATATTTTTCTCGTTTGGTGTAACTGTTTAAAAAAAGGGGGACTTTGGCAGGATATTCAACCAGCTGAACAGAGAGGCAAAAAGTCCCGAATTATTTGAATTTAAAAAGTCGAAAATTGGGTGCATAATCATGCTGTGTTTTTAAAAGCATCTTTTTTGAAAATTGTATTGTTATCTGGTTAACCTTTTCAGGCCTAACCGTCCAAATTCTCTATAGGATTCAATGGGAATCTCAAACAGTCTAGGACTGAAAGGGTTAAATTAAAAATATTCAGTGTTTTTTGTTACCTTTAGGATTTTCAATTACCAAGTTTAAAAACTATGCTCTTACTGGAAAACAACCCAAGAATACACAAGAGGAAGAGATAGCTGCAAATGAAATTGAAAATATTCCAGCTAAAAGAGACTTCAAAGACTTGTTTGAAAAGTTACCTCAGGTAAGTTCACCATATTATACAATTACACATACTTAGAAAAACTTTATTTAATTTTTTAGTATAACATATATAATAACTTGCACAATTTTTTTTATTAAACAGGTCCTTAGTGCTACTATCGATACATTTTCAGTCAAATTAATGATGAAAGGTGGGCATAGGTAAGTTCTTCTCATTCGTGCAAAATTTTATTTCTTAATTTATTATTTTTTTTTTCATGGAACACCTAAATTTGATTCTTTATTTTCTTTTTTAGAACATTTAGCTTTGGGGTCAACTTCATTTCCTTAAACGTTGATGTGAAATCTACTTCAGTCTCTTCTGAAATTCAAGTAAAGGGTGTTACAGCTGCTAGTGATCACATGCAGTTTGGACAACTGATAAGTTGTGTACTCCAAGCATCTGTAAGTGGTTTATTTTTTCACCTTTAACTTATTTGTATTTTATGATAATACAAATTATAATTTGGTTAAAGAAGTTATCAAAAATCAGGTTATTAAATCTAATGAGTCAAAAAATCATAAAAGTAGATTTTAAGTCAAATGAAGAATATGAATAGCTTTAGGCCCAAGATGCTCAATCTGACTCTTTTGGTTTCAGGCTTGTGAAAAAACTTTGACTTTAAATTTCAACCTTTGTGTTCTGCATGTCCTGTATCAAGCTGAAGTATTGCAATATTTCTTGAGCTCTCTACTCACCAAACAGAAAACTTTAAGAACATCTCCAAGCCCTGAAGTTAAAAGGTGAACAATTGAATTGTGTTTGTTGCAAAAAGATATAATGGAAAATTCGGTTATTTTTTTTAACTTTTCATTTTTCTAAAAATTTCAGAACCTCCATCAAAGATATGTTGAGTGGCTATGTAATAAAAGCCAATGCAGACTTAGATGATGTGTGCATATCTGTTGAAATACCAGATTGTGAAGTGTTTAGTTTTGGTTTGATCAAGGGTCAGAGTAAAATTGATCATTTTGTAGATGAACAGAGTAAGTGGTAATTTTTAAAATCTCTCTAAAGTATGCTTTTGGTTTTTTGTTTATTAATGCAGAAGTTTCATTATTTACCTACTGGTGTTTTTTAGGTTTTTTAAGCTCTCCTTCACTCAATGCCCATGGATGTGGGTATGTTGACTGCTTTTATTACAAACCAATAGACGACATTAGTCATTACGTCACTTGCTTGTTTGGAAACGTTGATTCCATCCGTGATTGGTTCCGTACGGATCTGTACGGATTTACTTCCAATCACGGAACCAATCACGGATAGAATCAACGTTTCCAAACAAGCAAGTGACGTCACACTAATGTCGTCTATTAGTCTCAACGTTTTTTTTAACATATGTTACTATGCACAAATTCCACTATGATAAATAAAAGAATAAAGAGTTTATATGAGTTACTATTAACTACTTATTTAATGGAAATTTTTAACAGTGTATTTATTTGCTTTGAAAACACTAATTTCTTTTTTTATCTCATAACTAAATCTTGTACAGTTCTCATACCTAACCAAACTAATTTTTAAAAGGGGCAATTTGTTTTGTGTATTTTATTTAACATAAGAATATCCTTTTTTAAACCCTATTGTAGAATACTTTAAAAGATATTTGTCTTTTTATTATCATTTAATTTAATCTGTACATTAATTGAATACTGTTAATTAGGTATGAGATACTATTAGAGACTGCATATTTGAAACTTGGAAACTCAAACTTCACTGATTATGGAGTTCTGAAGAAAAATCACTACAGCTGCATTCCTATATCTGTTGGGATGGTTTTAACAAAAGTAAGGATTTGTTTAACTATTTCTTTTTTGATTGGGTTCACAGGTCTGTATATATTTAGGATTTTTCAGTCCTGTGTTTTCTTGCTGCCCCTTACTTCTACTTTCCTTTTCTTTTAGAAAACTTCTTTGCTTTAACTCTTTTCTGAGGTCAGTGTTCTTAATTGTGCTGATTTGAGGCCAAAAGAGACATTTTCTACAAAATAAACACGAATCCTGGCTATAATTTTATTAGATTCAAAATGTTTGTAAAACCATCCTTTCATACACAAATACGACAGATATAATTAAGCTGATGAACAGATACAGGTTGTCCTCCAAAAAAAAACAATTTAACCTTTCCCATACATAGTTAGGAAAGGGAAAATTCTTAAATAAAAATTGTGACATATGTGACAGACTATTGTGAGACATATCACAAGTGTGCAATGTGGATTGCTTTGACTTGTGCTGCCATCTTTTTTGTTTAAACCATGCTATGATGGCACATGCCTAAATACAACCATTATTCTTCTAATATTATCTTTTAGTTTTGTTATTTTCTCTTATTTTTTATTACCTAAGAATGGTTTCAGTGTTGTATACTTCCCTTGTACAACCCTTGATATCTCATATTGCAGTTTAAGCTATCGATTTGTCAAAAGAACAGACCATAGTGTTAACATAGAAAAGTTAAATTTCCTCATAAAATTGAAGGGCTTTAGAAGAATAATTTTTAATTCAAAACCAATTTTATTAAAATAATGAGTAGTTTGCATAGCTGCCAAACGTTCTGATTTTTCCATATTTGTCCCAATTTTCAAGTCTTGATATGGAAATATAATTTATTAAATTGTACTGAACTCAAAAAGGAAAACCGATAAATAAACTAAAATTTAGGGCAATTTAATAAAAGATGGTTCTTTTTTAACCAGACTTAAAAATTGGAACAAATAAGGAAAAATCGGAACAGTTGGCACCTATTAGTTTGGGCTGACCAAGTGTTGTCCAAAAAGGAACAGGTTATTGTTTGAATTTTTAAATAAAATCTAAAAATGTTTTTAACCATGTATTAATTATTAACTTTCAGGTTCGCCAAAACCAAAGAGATGGTTGTCTACAGTGTATGTTTGATGGGTGTAACCTGCAATGGTGTCCTGATTCAAGGCAGCTAGTCTCTTTCTTTTTACAATACTTACAGAAAAATGTCACCCCTAAAAGTAGTAAGGTTGAGAAAGTGGTTCAATCTTGTGCAGATTTGACTACTGAAGAAAAGAAAGTACCCTTTTCCTTTGAATTGATATTCAGAAGTTTAAATGCATTTGTTTACAATGACTACAAAACTGGTGTGTTGCTGCGATCCGATCTGCTGAAACTTGCTTCAATGGAAGAAAAAGCCAAGGTTGTGATGGAAGGTTGTAAAATGACGTACTTGAATTCTATTCAAAAGGTAATATGAAATTTTTGCTTTCTATTTTTTACACTACACTTGTCATGAAAACAAGTGGATTTGTTCTTATATTTAATAAATATATATGAAATAGATATAATATAATAGATAAATATAATGAAATAGATGCTATATTTTGTTGTAATTCTACAGGTTTATTATTGCCCAAAGTCTTCTGAAATGCAAAATTATAATGCTTTTGTAGAAGATGCATCTCTTGTCTATCTGTATAAAACTAAGGTAATTATATTGCTTTTCACATTTACACAGTATTACTTGAGCTATAATTTAAAATGGGATGAGATTCTTTTACTTTTAAAGTGTTGTCTTCATTTTTGTCTTCTAATTGTATGCTTAGTTTGAAAATTGTAATTTATTTTCTTATCACGATTGGATCTGAAAACCTGGATGTGTGGTTAAATTTTCCCTCTGATACCATGTTCCACAATTAAAAATTTCATTTTTTTTCCCCAATTTAGAAAGATCCTTTAATTATTTTAATGATTATAAATATTTTTAGTTTGAGAAATGTTAATACCAAGCAAAATTAATGAATGTTCTGAATTTTGAAAATTTATTTCATTTACATTTAGATATACCGTAATTGGTCAGGGATGAGCTTATCTTTTACTTACAGGAAATGACTGTTCGAATTTCAGAAAATTTCAATATAAATTGGACTACTACTTTGCATTTGACCCTTTTTAGTCTAGTTGAAGAAGGTCTAACTTATAAAAAGAATTTGGCTGCCTCTTCAAAAAAATGTGAAGGTAGGTTTTTTATGTGTTGTAATTAATACATTTTGTATTCTCTTTCATTTCTCTACATCAATGTCAAGGTGCATCTCAATTTTTGGCATTTTAGTCATACATTCAAAATTTGACACCAGATCATCTGAAACAAACATATTGTCAAAAAAAAATCTTTGATTGTTGCTTTCACTAGATTTTTTGTTGCATTTTCCATAAAAACTCATAGTTAGTTAGTTTAGATAATTAGTTTGCTTTTTTTTTGTCTCCTGAAAAGTTGGAAATAGAATTATTTCTTGATGAGTCTTAAGTGAGACTTGTATGCTTTTTAGGTAATCCTGAATTAGAAACTATGGATACAACAGAGGTGACTTCTAGTGAAGGGAATAAGCCTGCTAAATCAGTATCAGTACTCATACAGGCAAAAGGCCATTTGGTGGTTGGTCTAGTCCTTTCTAAACGCCACAGGTAAGGAAACTCTTTTTGTGGAATACCCTCGTCTTTGTAAATTGCTTCAGTACTTTATTATAAGTTAGTAAAACATTTGAGTATTTATATTTTCTCTCTCACTCTTCCCTCCATTAAAATACACTTATTTTATTAGCCCAATTTGCCCTTAAAGTTTCCTTATCTTTTTTAATCTGGAAAGTGTAACACTTATTTATTGAAACTAATTTATACCCATAGTTTGATAGGAGCAGATTTTATGTAGGTCCTCCATGGCAAAAAGGGAGATGGTCACCAAACACTGGAGACCGTTCGAATGACAGCTGCTTTAGAGCAGGACCTACGTCAAATCTGTTCTGTTTGATTTAAATGTTTAAAACTTTTACTGTTGTGCATTTCAGGATAGCCTTTTGCTCGAATGACATCAATCTCAATCTCCGAAAGCAATTTTTTTCTGCCCATTCAGATCAGTTAGTGGTTGCTTTTGATGACCATAAAGTGTTTACTTTTGATGTGAGTCTAATTCATTCATTAATAGCTTTACCTTGCTATTATTAATGGTCTTAAATAACCAATGTTTACTGTTATTGTATGATGAGTTCATTTTCAAAAACTTAATTTCAGAAAATCAGTGTTTTACTAGCTCCAGGACCCGAAAACCACATAGTGGTTCGCCAAGGTTTTGATGAACTTGAATTGCCTGATAACAGACTTTTGTAAGGAAGATATTTTCAATATTGTTTCTTTTATAATTCCAGATGTTCTATAAAATTATTGACTATGGTTGACCACTTTTAATTTAGGAATATTGAATTTGATACTGTGAAATTTGCCTTCCCATACAAGTATAATTTTGCAGAAGCCTTTTCTGAAGAGGTAAATTTTATCCCAAAATAACTTATTATGATAAATAAAATTTATCATTTTAACATATTCAATAGAATCCCAATTATCTGAGTTTATGAGGACCGAGACTAACTTGTATAACTTAAAAACTTGGTTAAAGTGAAAATCATAAATACTTAATATAAATTTTGTATGTTTAAATACATATTTTAAGCAATACACAGGTTATAAAGATACGCCTTGTAATTCATATTGTTAAGATAGTTAAAAATGTCTTTTACTGTAAAAAAAAAACCCTAATTTTTCTGTTTATGTTACTTAAATGTTTTTACAGCAATATTTTGCCTCTTTTTAAAGGATAACAGTATTCTAGATATATTTTATAGCTCTGTTAAAGCTGAAACTGATAATTGGGGCTCGGGTAATCAAAGTTTTACTGTATTGTTTATTTTCTTTTATTTACTGACAGTTCATCAACATCAACAAATGGCTTAAGATAGTTCACAAGAAGAAAAAAGTTCCTTTTACTTTGGACAGTAAACTTCCACCTGATCTTCATATTGTTTGCAAAGTAATGATGAAAATGAATATTTTCTGAATCTAAAACTTAGTATTGTAATATTGTTTGATAACCAACATGCTAACACTCTTTCTTTACATTCAATTTTTGTAGGCATGGATTATTGAATTAGGAGATGATCCATTTGAAGTGAAACTGAGAGATAATTGTGAGGTTTGTATACTGTATCATCTTTTAGTGTATTTTTAACTATTAATTAAATGGCTATTTGAATAATAATAAATAAGAAGCTAGAAATAAATTTACATTTAAGTGTAAATTTATATCTGCACTCTTTTCTTCTGAATGGGCTGGCCGACCAGCAAAAGCTTTTTGTAGTGGTTCCAAGCTGTTCTTTTTTGTTCAGTTATATTAGATCTACAAATAACCCGATATTTCATATCCGTATTATTTCATGTTGTTATATTCATTGTAATGAACATTATAAAACCCATATATTCAATATTTTAGATAATCACTAATCAACAATTTTATGCATCTTCCATAGCTTCTGGAAGACGAGTATCATGAGAGCCTCAAAAGAAAATCTATGCTCGATGAAAAGATAGAAGCTCTTCGTCGAACAAACTTATTGATATCTAGTGAGTGGCAAATCCATCATCCATTTAAAATGAATGCAATTATAATTACCTTTTCCTAAGGTTTTTCTGTCAAAGTTTCTTGGAAAGAAGTGTTTTATTTTAATTTTCAAAATACTTTAACAGGTGAGAAGATAAATCTCTTATACTCCAAGCTCGCCAAAAAGAATGCTGAAATTTACATCAAAAGATCCCATCAGCTTTATGAGAAAGATTCCATGAGAACATCACTTTGTACATGGGTCCTTGAAAACGTTGACATACTGGCCATTGCTGACTCTTCTTACCATGGTACTGAACGAGTGGTGAAAAGACTCAGGGAATTAGATTCTGATAGGTATTTTGTAATATGACTACTCATTTAGTTTACTGCGTGTAATGACAAGGTTTAGCAGGAAAGTAGTGAAATTGATGGCACTGAACATATTTACTTAAATATTTTCAAAAATAGTTTAGTCTTTGAAATAGTATCAATGGACATCAAAATGTGTCTTTTCCATGGTTTCTACTATGCATCACCATCATAACCAGGGCTGTATTTCTGCAATAGAACAGAGTGGCAGAATTTTTAGGGGTAGCAAAATTACAGCAAATCATAGAAATCATTAGGTAGTTGCATTAGTATAGCATTAAGGTAATCTCAATTAACATGAGGATTGATTGGGATTGCAAACCAAAACTAACCCTGTATGGTTTTTGAAATTATCTTTCTTTAACGTAGAATCAGTTTCCAAGTGTATTACAGTATTCTTTGATGTGTGCTTGTTTTTTTATATTTAAATAATGAGTGCTAAATCAAAAAAAAAGTATCAAACTCAGTTTAAAGAATTTTATTCAAAGAAATTTTCTTACATTATATAGGAAAGGTATTTTCTTTGCTTTTTTGCACCAATTGTGGCTCATCATAGCTTTTTTGCTTTTTTTATTTTAGTTTGCTTATTTTGTGAAATCCCAATTTAACCTGAAGTTCCCTGTACCAAAATCCCTACATTAATTTTTTTTAGTCCTGAAATCTTTTTATACAAAAGTCTCTCAAATTTTCATTTCCTTATGTTCGCAGCTATGCCATTTTACTATAAACTTTACTTTCAGCCCGTATCCTGAAGAAGGTCAGGAATATACCACTCTTTGGGCGAGGAAGGTGAGATGTTCAGTTACTTCTTGGACGTGGCAGATGAGGGATTTCCCACAAGTTCCACTGAATATACGGGAATTATGTGTGTTTGGGTTTCTCATTGGCGCAGAGCAAGAAGCTTCCCAACGAGGTAATATTTCCCATTCTTAGTTACTTTTTTAAAATTTACCAGGGTTCTAATTTACTTTGTGATAAGAAAGATAAGTTGTTTTTTAACAAGATGAACTTCCCTGAAGTGTTAATATCTCTTCAGCTCGAAGAACATCTACTGTAGAGATAGATGGTCCATGGAGCAATGCAGCTATTGAAAGGAGCATGCCATCTCTGAAATTTTACCATGACTTAACATTTGGTAATTTACTTTTGTTTCTTTTCTTGCATGCGGATTTGTTTGTAATTAGTTGGAAACTGTAATGTATGTTGGTTTCAAATGATATCATTTGTATGACTGCTTTAGTGTTCTAGTTTGGTATTCATTTGGTGTGAAAATAACTTTATCTTTCCTTTGTGTTCTTCAAATAGTTTTATTCTTTTTTTTTTACTTATTTTAAGTTTTTTTTTTAATTTAATTTCTTTACCCTCTATAAATCCCCTAATAAATCTGAAGAAATAGGAAAATTCAAAGTTTCATCAAAATAATCATTGTTTGTATTAACGTAAAAATCATATTCCATTTTTGTAAGAAGAGAGTAAATTAAAACAAGTTTTAAACATATTTTAGAACTTTTTATTTACAAAATATTAAATGTGCATATTTTCTGATAAATTTTATTTCTAAATCCACCTTATCAAAGCTAAAGAAACCACAAAAACTGCAATTATCCCCACTTTGTATTATAAAAGTAAAACTAATTTTTAATCATAAGTTCAAGTGACCCAGAAAAAACTAGTGTCATCCAAGTGACAAGGCATTATTAATTTTAAAATATATTTAAGGGATGTATTTTATTGCTTTGAAGTATTGCTCAAGAGTTTTTGCTTTGACTGTTCTAGATATGGAGGAAATGTCCATGGCTTATGGTCCAAGTTGGGAACCTGTTATGGCCCAAATAAGTCTCGCTATGGAAAATGTCAGCAGACCCTCACTCGATCCAAGTCCAGCACTGCCATGGTGGGATAAGATGCGACTACTGTACCACGGAAGGTTCACTTTGATATCTCATCATCTCATCCTGTTTCTTCGAGCATCTCTCGATCCCTACAATGTTACTGAACATATGGAAATATCTTGGTCTGAAGTCATTATTGAATGGACCAATGGTTAGTTAAAATTTTCTCTTGAAATTAGAGAATTCCACAAATCTTTGACTCATACTTTCATTGGAATTCTGCTCTTATTGACCTCATACTTTTTTCCTTGTGTTTTGATAGTAATGACATTTTAATAATGACATTTTATCATACCCAATGACAATGACATTTTATCATACCTAATGACATTTTATCATACCCAGGTAAAGTTTTGACCAAAGGAGACTTGGATCTGTATGTACATACTGCATCAAAGTATGATGATATTAGAGTACTTCACATACCAAAGCTCAAACTTAGGTATAATGAATTTTTCATTTTCATTTATTTACACCTTTTTATGAAGGTTATTAATTAGTAAAACCACTTATAACAAACAACCATGATTTGGTTGCCACATTCTATATCTCTGTTATAATTTGACTGTAAAAGCAACCCCAAAATCCCTAAAAATTTCCCTTTTACAAGAAATCCATTCAATTACTTGAAACTTATTTAGGTTACTGGTCAAAGGATTTTTATGTTTTCAAGGTTATCTTGTTTTATTTGAAATTATTATTTTACAGTGTGCATTAATTTCAAGTGTTTTTAATTTGTTATTTTTATTGTAATACTTTTTGAACAGATATTTTTTCATTGTTTATGTAAGTTTTAAACTGATGTCTTTAAAAAAAAGGGAGAATTTCAGTTTGTTTTGTTAATTTTATTTGTATGGCAAATTTACTTTTTGCATCAAAATAGCTTTTGATTAAAGTTCAGTTGAAACCAGAAATATTCATACTTACTCTAAGCTTATGAATTTCAGTACCTTTCTATTCTAAGGAAACGACTTTGGTGCTTTTTGCTTTATTTTTCTTTAAAAAGTTGACTAAGAAAAGTTGACCAAGCCCTTAAAAAAAGTACCGTAATTTTAATCTTTGTAAATCATACTAAAATACATTTTAATATTGGTTTTCTAACACTTCTAGTATAAATTTCAATTGGTTGTGTCTTGGAAATCCATATGATCATCACAATGTCATGCCTTGTGCTCCTGATAAAATTCCAGAATACTCAATAAATCAGGTAAGTGATGATGATGATAAAATAACTTTTCAATGCATGTAATACCATAATGGTGTATATTCAACAGATTTAAAAAGTTCTTGATTGAAATACTTGGTACTTTCTGGATCATTTTTGGTTTAATTAATACGTTTAACATTAAGAGGGAATAATTTAGAATAAAGAGTTTTCTTCTATGAAATATATTCTCAACTGTTAAAAAAAACTAGTAACTTTATTTTTGTCAATTGTTTTGTAAACTTATTCTTTCAGGAGCATGATTCATATAGAGCTTTTCGTTCTCAAAACTTGAACATACATTATTCTTACGAAACCAAAGATTCAGATCGTACTTCTGAGGATGATGTACCTACAATGTTATTGTACAGCAGTACCTTAAAATGGATTGAAAATTTAAAGGTGAGCCGTTATCTCTATAAAAACTTTTACAAAGTATATTACATGTATATATTTTTAGATCTTATACAGTGAGACATGTGAGTTTAACTGATACGAATGAGAAATAAAGAAAATAAATTTCAATGCTTTTAAGACTTACAATTAGTGCTATAAAATATAAATGTTGAAAGTAAGAAATCTATGTATGGAAGTTGATTTGAATACTAAAGGAAGAGTAAAGTAGAATTTTATCTATAATTCCTCTTTGGAAGATTGCCGTACCTTATAATTTGATTATGATCAATCTAGACACTAATGTATTAAATCACTATAAATTATTTTACTTCTATTTGTGATAAGTTTACAGATAATCCAATAATTTGTTTTGAAATATTTCTTTTTATTTACTGGTTTTGTAGATGATATTGTCTGGAGTAACGCGCTTGACCCGTAGAGGTGTTCTGTTCTCAAACACCAAGCCTCGCAAGCCACAATTGAGCAGGCACTACAATCGGATGTGCATCTCTCTCAACCTTGACAAGTTCAAAATCATATACTGGATGTCTTTTGCAAAACAGAGGGGTCTGGAACTCAACGGATGTTTGTCCCTCAGCTCTGAGCAAGTTCTGACCCTCACAAATGTAGATGATGGTTTAAAACATAGGTAAGGAACCTTAATCATAACCATGAATGGGTTTTTTTTACTATTTAATTTTATGCTAGCCAGGCTTTGGGGTTAGAGTAATTAACTATGATGCTGGGCTTCTTAGGGTTCATACCCTATGCTTCTCCTGTAACAAAGGTGAATATTGTGCAGACATGAGTACTTTAGTCTAAACTTCATTTATAAAGTTATAAGAAAAATCTCTAAATTTATTTTCACTGTAAGAATTCTTAGTCATGAGTTTAATTACAGTAAAATCCCATTTATCCGAGTTAATGTGAACCAAGGCTAACTCGGATAACCAAAAAACTTGGTTAAGCTAAAATCATATAGTATACCTAATATAAATTATGTATGCTTAAATATGTATCTTAAACAATATAGAAGTTATAAAGATACACTCCATGTAATTAATGTTGTTGGGATTACTAAAAAAGTGATTTTTCTTTAGAGAAGCCCTTAATTGTTTTCTGTTTTGTTTATGATACTTTAGTGCTTTTTTGCAGCAATGTTTTGCCATTTTTAAAGGATAAAATGGTTTCTAGAAATATTTGATATCTTGGTTAAAGTGGAAACTTAGATGATTGGGGCCAAGATAATCGAGATTTAACTGTATTTACTTTTATAATTTTTAATTGCATCTTTTTTCTGAGTTTCTCTAGACTTACTTTCATTAAATTTTTACCAGGCCTCGTGTCAATTGGAATGTGGGTTATCTGAATTGTGAATTGAAAGATGGTGAGATATGGTTGTATAACTGCATGGATGAAGAAAATGAAGGTGTAAGTTTTTTTTTAATGAAAACTTTTTGTTTTCCCTTCCTTCTTTTAGATAATTTATTAAATAAACCATTTTTTTTTTCAGCCTTCAAAGTCCTTCAACAAATCTGTTGAAAGAAGTTACTTCTTAAGTGTTAAAAGGTGACACACCATTTTACTTTAACTAACAAACACAATCTTTAACTTTGACTAATTAACAATTCCCATATCTAAAATATCCCGGAACTTAGTATGCTAAGACTTTATATTCATTTTCATTGCATTAAGAATTATTTTAAAAAATATACTTAGAAACTTTAAAACTATAATAAAAAATCAATATTTTTCTACCAACTTTTGCTTCATATTAGTATTTTTAAAATTACAAAAGTTGTCATGTAAGTTTATTTGATGTAATTAGCTTATATTCCTTATATTTTTTATTTAGTTTCAATTGTTTTCTTTTTCACAGTATTTTTGCTGAGTAGTTTTTGATAATATAAGAAAAAATATTTTTTTATTATATTGTTGAAGAAATTAAGAAGTGTAAGTAAGTTCTGTTCTAATGACATTGAATTTTTCAGGGTTTCTTATGGAAGAGAAGAAATAGTTAAAGATGTTGTTCCTGAAGAGGTATAATTTAAATTGATTATTACTTTTATTTTTGGACAATTTCTTTCTTGAAAATAATAAATAGTAATTACTCTTAGGATAAGGAAGAAACTCCGTCTCATCGGTTAGTGGTTCATGATTTAAAAGGGGCGTGGACCAGACATAATCGATTGGTCGTTTTCAGTTTACTTGACAGTTATCAGAAGACAGCCATCCTAAAAAAAAATCTATCTACTGAAGCTCTGCGCTGCTTCAAAGTGGAATCTCAAAATACTCCTCAGGTACCCTTAAGATTGATAAAATGTTAAAAGAAAATTTAATTAAAACATGCAGGCTTAAATTAACTAACTTAACTATTTATTTTTTGTGAGCTTGGGGAATGATAATTTATTTTAATTAATGGAGTAAAATTTTTAATATTTTTGCAACTTAAATAAACCCCTTTTCGGGACTTTAATGAAACCTGTATGTACTGAACTATAATATTTTATCGGTGTTATAAGTTCCATCTAGTGAAATCAATATAAACAAGACTTGTATTTATAAATTATTGTTATTTGACAGTTCCTAAAGCTGTATAAATTGATATAATATGTTTGTTAAGAATTTCTGGATCAACTATGTTCAAAAATACTAGATTTGTCAAAAAGATACCTACTATTACACTGTTGGTTGTATGCAGATATGCCAGCTTGTAGAATAGTGTTACATTGTAAAACTGTTTTTCTTTTATATTCAATTGTATGCATTTAAGCCCTCTTATTGATCAGTACACCAACTTATTTTTAGTCAAATATTACAAGCAAACCATCTTGTAAGACAATGTTGCCCTTCATTATTATTTACAGAAGAATTTTATTGAATTTTTTTTTTGTTCAGTCATTTAACAAAAGAAGTTTGGCTCTAAATATTCTTTAAGAAACTTGTATCAACTCACCTTGAGATTTTTCTAAACTTTAGAGAGAGAGAGATTATATTTCACATGAATATTAGAGTTACAAAAGTTTTTGAATTACCGAGCAAGGGGCAGAGTTGCCCGATATTCTAATTTTTCTTCTTTTAAGTTCAAAGGGAAGAACCATTGATGAAAAAGGCATTTAATCTTTATTGAAAATCAAAACAATATTAAACTTCAGTTTTTGTAAACATTGATATTTAGCTCATATAGAATAATAATTTTCTTTTGCTTTGTAGAAATTGCGCACTCAAACCAACACGTCCTTCAGCAGTGCCTCCGCTAGTCCAAGCACCATCAGCAATCTCCAGTCAAGTCATGCAGTATCCATGCTTCAAAAATTGGTTGCTGAATCAGAAGGCAATTCAGTTGTGTTCACTGAAGAGGTATGGAGCATTTATTTAAAGAAATTATTACTAGCTTGGTTTTTTTTGTAGTAATATCTTGATCTCAATGGAAAGTATGTCTCATTTATCCTCTAATTATGTGATTCTAGATTGAAGGGACTACACGGGAGCAGCAACTTCATGGTATCACTGCTTGTCAAACTGATGATGTACTTCAGAAGAAATGGCTAAGTAATTAAAATTATTATAAATAACTTCATCATATATTTTATAAGTATCTTCAATAAACATTCACATCTTTATGTCGTATAAAATCACTTTATAAAATATGTTATGAAGTTTCTGAACTACATTCATACAAAATATTGAATTAACTTTTTTTTATTATAGTTTTAGTTTGCAAACATTTTTATAATTTAATATATATTTTTTATTTATTTCATGCTTTATGTATTTTAATTATGTTTTCAACATTTGTTAACAATTAATTATTTTCCATTTGCTTTCCTTTTATAGTTGAACTTGTAAATAGCCAAGTTATGTTAAAAGGTTGTGAAACTTCTGGTTATGTCATAGTCAGTGCGGCTAAAGCTAAAATTCTCCAAAGACTACATGCTCCAGTTTGGAAAGATCGCTCTCTAGTTTCAAAGACTACTTGGGTTGGATCATTTGAGTGTATGCAGGTAAATATAAACACTGTTTCTTGGAACTTAGCTTTATTTTTTTTTCACTCCTAAACAATTCAGAACAAATTTTTGTTTAGCAGATTTATTGGTAGAAGGTAAATCTGCTTGGTAAGTCTCACCTTAGTAATTGGTCATGCCCGTTTCTCCCTACAGTACTATGCCACAGTGAATGCTGGAGTGCCCAGTCCTGTTGATAACGTCATGTGGCTCTCAGTTGACAACATAGAAGAAAAAGATTTGATGATCATCAGCGACATTCCCGATTTGGTAGGCAGTGGTCATAGCGTAGGAGGTGTGGTGAGCAACACCGTGGGGGCCATTTCCAACCCTGAATTGGCCCCCATGCAGCTCCAAAGGATAGTGTCCAGATGCGGTTGCCAGTTTTTCTTCGCTTGCTATGGGGAGAACATGGATCCGAGCAGTCTGGAAGAAGTCCCACCTTTGGTAATTTATTTTCTGTTTGTTTTATGTGTTAAGCCTTAATGATGATACTAATAATTACAACCTTTTAACTGTAGCCAGAAGATGATAATTTGTGGGAGCAGGAAGTAGCTGTTGACTCTTTCACTCTGACTCACCATGACTTGGACATTTGCACAAACTCCCTGCAATACGCCATGATTCTTGATGTGGTGAACAATCTTTTGCTGTATGTGGAACCCAGGAAAAAGGAAGCCACCAATAAGCTTCAGTACATGCGTTTCCAGCTGCAATTACGCTCTGTGGACGACCAGAGAGGCCCCATATTGCAATTACAAGAAAGTATTAGGTCAGTTCATTTTTTTATTGTTAATGGAAGTAAATGACTTCTCCAATGTTCGAACTTAGAATCTAAAATACTTTTCTGTGTCATTTCAGATCTTTGGTTTCTAATCTGAGGCGGTTAGAAAGAGAAGTGTATGTGATTCAGAAACTTAGTCAAGAGAATCCAGACAGAGAAGAATACAGAGAGGAACTCGGTATCCTGGATGAAAAAGTAAGCGTACAGTTCTGGCTAAACTTTCATATCTTCTATCAAAGAATTATTTGAATTTCACGGGGGATATTGCCTAAATTTAGTCATTTTCTAGGATAAAAAGATTGTTTCTCTCTCAGACAAGGTACTAATACGAGTTTAATGATTTCAAGGTTATTTTCACACTCTAAATCACCTAGTTTGGTTTTGAAAAAGTAGAAAAATTGAAGTTACACATCACTGTTTTTTATTTAATATGTTAGTATATGAATATTGTTTTACTTAATAATTGATGTCTATACTGGGATAAATTGTTATTCATTGTCTGGTCCTACATGGAGACTTTTCAGGAGTCTGCGGAGATAGGGACTGTTTTCAGTCAAGGAGTTGACACAATGAACGTTTGGTCAAGGTGACTTGCTTTTTGCCCCTTCTTATAATTTATTCAATTCTAATAATTGATAAAGCTGGAAGACCCTATAAAATAGTTATTTCTTATAAGAATATTATTTGACAAAAAAAAATCAAACAAGACCTCATTTCAAACATTTTTGTAACTGGAAGTATGCATTTATTACTAGAATTTTAGAATTTAGGTATCGGAATTGCTTTGTATAAAGTTATCATTTGTCTTCCTATAGATTTGTGAACACAAAGAACAACTCAACTCTTTGAATGAAGAGCTGACCATGATGATAAGCTGCTTCAAAGAGACCCAAATTATCGCTAGTAAATCCCGTCAACGAGCGTCCTCCCAAGGGTCTGGGGTCACCACGTCCAGGAGATCCGAAGTCTGCTTTAAGCACGCCAAGTGGATTTTGACAGATGCTGATGGGCAGTTGGGAATAGCGGATTTAACTTTGAGCAATTTCTTGTAAGTCAATTCTCTCAAAAATGTTGCCTTAGTAAGAGGTTATACTTACACTATTGGAATATTTTCTCACTAAAACTCTTACAATTCTAAATTAAATGCAAGAAAAATAATTTGCTAAGTTTGTGAATGAAAAAAAGATGTATTTAAAAATACACAGAAATTGGTTAATTTTACTGATTAAAATAAATAGTTAATAAACTAAAATTGAAAGAAAGGAGTTTACTACCCATAAAGGGCCATCTAATACGAATTCTTATATGTATGAATTTTCGTAGGTATTCTAAAGTAACTAAGACTGATGACTCCATTGAGCATTTACTTGAAGTAAGCTATGTAAAGATGGAAAACCTTTTACCAAATCAAGTCTATAAGGTAACAATTTTTATTATCTCAGAACCGTTTAAAAGTTTTTGTAGCTACCTTTAAATAAATTACTGTATGTTCCTTGTTATCTGATTAAATGTGGACCGAGACTAACTGGGATAACCAAAAAACTTTTAAAGCTAAAACTGTTAATAACAATTGTGCAGATTTAAATGTAGATTTTAAGGAATGCACAATTTATAGATACACTACATTCAATTCATACTGTTAAAATAATTAAAAGAATTATTTTACTTTAAAAATAGTCCTAAATTGTTCTTCAATTTACCTTACTTTAGTGATTTTAAGCAACAATGTTTTTCCATTTTTAAAGGATAACAGGATCTTAAATGTTTGGTAGATGGTTAAGTGTAGTAAACTTAACCTAACATGATTGATACTGCCAATAGCCATAGGCATGGGCGGATTTAAGGGGGTGCATGGGGGTGCGTTGCACCCCCAACTTTTTGAGAAAATTCAATTTTTATAGGGAAAATCATGTTTTCAAAGCCATTAGGGACAGTTTGCACCCCCAAGTTTTCCACTACGCACCCCCAGGTTTCACCACCTAAATCCGCCCATGGCCATAGGCTTGTCTCAAAGATTAAGCCCTGCACGTCTAACAATGAATGGCTCATTAAATCATTTATGGTTCTTTGGATCGTACTTTACTACTTGGATAACTGTGGCAATTCTAGAGCTAATACATGCAGCATAGCTCCAACCTTCGGGAATGAGCACTTTTATTAGACCGATCAGGACTGAGATAATCAAGGTTTTACTGTAGATAGTTTTTCTAAATGTAATAGTAGAAGAAAATTTAAATCCATAGTATGATGTGCCAAACATTGATGGAGAAATAATGTTATTAACATTTTTTTAAATTTCACAAATAAAACCCTTGTACTCTTATAGATTGTTCTTCAACCAACTGAACTTCAAACAAAGATACCTCTTGAGAGGCAGTGTCTGTTAAGAATATTTTGCCGGGAAAGAGCTCCAGTTGGAGGAATCTCCATCAAGGAACATTTAGAAGTGAATGTGGTACCAATTACTATTGGACTGACTGAAGCATTTTATAAAGCAATGCTGAAATTTTTCTTTCCTGGAAGAGATACAGGTTAGCTATAGTGTTAATAAGTTAAGTGTTATGTATGTAGCTGAATTATTGTTCAAAACTTAAATCCTGATTTGAATTTAGTTAGTAGGGGGTCCCCTAAATAAAAAACTTTTACATCTATAATGCAAAAATTTGTACCATCCTTCCCTTTTTTAGAGTCAAGATTTGTTTTCTTTTCTAATTTCATTTCATTGATTTAATAAGTCATCAGCTAAAATATTATGGATGGATGAGATTCTGATTCGTTTCATTGGGAAAAAATATTTCTGAATGCATTTCAAGAAATCAAGACTCTTGCAGATTTTTTCCAAATTATTTGGAAAAGGGAACCCACACAAGATTTATACCAAGTTGCATTTGAAATTCTAGCATTTTTCTCAGGATATTTCTATGGATAAAGTTGTAATTCATGAACTTATATCATATAATTACTTTTTAATAGCCCATTGAAAATATAGATTATTTTTGTTGTTGCCCCTTGGGAATTTTTAAATCAAAGCAATTATATAACATTTTGCCCTTAGTTTTCTCACTCTCTTATCAGCAAAGCTCTTTTCTCTTTTTCTAAAGTACAAAAAAATGGTAAATTTCATAAAAACTTATATTTTCGTATTAATTTTCATTTTAGAGAAAGCAGATGAGGAAGACGAAGAACAAGTTGGAACCTTAAAGGGCAAAGGAAAACAGAAGCAGTCATCCATGTTTTATGGAGAAAGAGATGATATTGAGAAAATGAAAGTAAGTATATGTTTTAATTCATTTCTGGTTTTTGTTTTCAAAGTATTCCTTGTTAATTTCTACAAAGATTATTTCTTATGGTTTAAATTTATAAAAACTAGTTTCTATCGGCAACATTTTAACAAAAACTTGCAATGAAAAATTATTTTACTTAATCTTTCTTTACATATTTTAAATGCATTGGGAAAATTATAAACTTACTAAATTAATTTTTGAAATATAGTACTCATTTAGTGATCAACTCTTTTAGGTTAAAATAATTAGGTATATTAATAAATTATACCATCCTTAGAAATATTATATAATTTTCTTATACATGTTTGCTTTAATGCATAATTGAATACAGATGAGCTTTCTTAAAGATAAAATGCTTTATTTCATTCATTCCAAAGGAAATATTAGTTGATAATGGTAACAAAAATATTTTACATATGTACAGAAACTTCAATGAACTTTTGAAGCATCCAATCATTCTTTATTTATAAATGTATTCTTTCCATGTAACTTTTAGTAGGTGAGACTTAAAAAACTTAGAAGAAACCAAGATTGTGTAAATGTAAATGGGTTTGTAAGTTTAAATAATATTTTACTATCCTTATAGGAAAGAGCTGAAAAGAACCACACTTTCTTTTCAATTAAAATACCAGAAGTCCCCATCAGAGTCAGCTACAAGGGAAAGAAAGATAAAAATATTGAAGATGTGCATGAACTAAGTCTTCTGCTTTCCACTATTGAATACCACAATAAAACGTGGACATGGCTTGATTTGCTTATGGCATTAAAAAATGATGCCAAAAAGATATTACTCTCTCAAGTAAGATTTTATATCTTGATGATTACAATAGCTGCCTTGATTATTTGTAAATCACTTTATCATCTTTAAAATTAAGTAAAGTATGCTATAAAGAGTAATCTGTAACAACTCTCCAAACAAAGTGCCACTTTTTTTTATTAAAATGGTGATTTGCAAGAATTGTATGAATCCTCTTTCTTTGTTATTTAAATGTGATCAACCATCCAATGCAAACATTGTGTCTTGCAGCTTTCTTAGTAATTTTCTTCCTGTGGAATTACTCTTATATTTTAACCTTTTTTAACTAGAATACATAATTTTTTTAAAAAATCACTTTTAATTATTTAGTTAAAACATCTTTCTCTCCAGCACTAATAAGTATCTTTGTTGTAGGCCATTAAACAGAAACTTTTGAAATCTCGTAACATTCCAGAAGCAGATAATCAGCCTCAAGAAGATGAAAAGGCTATGATTCTGCTCGGAACACAGCTCGTAAGTTTATTGCCTCCACAAACATTTTTATTGTTTTATGGGTTCTATTCATTACTTATAGAGAATTAATATACTAGCTCTAAAGATGGTTAAATGACACTATTCTGAAAATCGTTACGACAAATTTCTACCTCTAGATGGTAGTAAGTAAACTTTCACTCATATATAGCACTTAACTCTGGGTTTCTGCAACTTTCAACTACTTAACTCAATTAGATTAGTTGATTCTATCTCTCAAATGTTATCAATTATTGCAAAGAGTCAGAATTATAAGTTTGAAGTTGTGTTGAAATCGGCTTTTCTTTCCAGGCTGGGCAAGATAAAACCCTTAAAAAAGGATTTCTGAGCAGAATAAGGAAAGATCATCATTAATGGAAAGTGGCTTTGCTCTTTAGTTACTTATTCTTTAAAACTCACCATGCTACCAATTACTTCCAAGATTATTTTTTTAGCTTTTATATAAGAAAAATAGTAATATTCTTTAAATAATACTTCAAAAATGTTTCAGCTAATATATGCAATAATACATAAAATTATTAAAAATAGTACTAACAATTTTTCCAGTGCCAAATGTTCTTAGTTCAATTTTTATTTCTAATCAAGGATTAGCTTTCAAAGTAATAGCTTTTATAATGAAAATGAAGTTATTTAAGTACACTCAATTGTATTTTATGTTTTCCTGTACAGGTTGTAAAAGTATTTTCTGGGGTGTTTTCTTATCAAATCAGTATTTTGCCCACTTTTTACCTTTTGCATATTTTACTTATGTTTTTGAAACACAGTAAAACTTGTTGAAAGAAGAATCACCAAGAGTTTAATATTTTTTTTAAAAGACGAAAGAAGCAAGAAAACTTTTAATAGGATTGCGTTATTGTTTCTGAAACAATTGAATTGTCAGTTTGAAAAAGGGAATAAGTCCGAAAACCAAGTTTTGAAAAAATTGGAAAAAACTGTATAAGTAATGGAATTTATTTTCAAAATTTGTACGGAAAATTCAGAATTCTATTTAGAGTACAGAATAATCCTCGAAAAATATTTTACAGTTGAAAAAAGTTAATGGAAAAATAGAAAGACTAAGATGAATAAAATTAAAAAATTATTATTAAACTGAGTCATTAATGTACTAATTACTTATCAAATTTTATTCTTGCTTAGTTTGCAGTACAAAAAATAAGAAAAGAAAAAAAATTAACTTCAATTTAAAATTTAATAAAAAATACAATGAATGGACATTGATTTTGCCAATTCAAGGGGCTATATCTGCTTATAGGGGGTAGTTATTTTTTTTTTCCTCTTTACACATGTGTAGATTGAAGCTTAGATATTTTTTTTGCGCACAAAAAGTCAATTTGCCATTTTTTGGACTTACTCCCTTTTTCAAACGTATGCTCTATAAGCCCACAAATAAAATTACCTTATGCACCTAGTATGTAAAACAAATTAACTCAAACTGGCTTATTTGCCATAGTTTTATACCACATGGCTGAACTTTTTACACACATTCTTCACAAGATAAGTTATAATAAATGCAATAGTTCGATAAGTATGTCCTTAAAATGAAATGTATTAACTTGTGAGAAACCATATTTTTGCCTATTCAAACTAATTGAAAAATTTACTGCAATTTTAATTGCCAATCAGTGCCTTTAATAACAACTTCAAATACTAGTTGTTATAATATGCATTAGGCTGGGTCGAAAAACACAAATTTTTGAAATTCAAAAACATAGGGGTCTCAAAAGTTGCGTCTTGGCTCGCTGATAACTGGAAAAATAATCAAAAAATTCCTAAAAATATCCCTGAAGAGCGCATCGGGCCTAAAGTTTGAGAAAACTGACAAAAAACACCTTGCAATGGAAAAATTCCCCAAATTTAAAAATTAGGTTAAAAACTTCAAACTAGGTGGAAGTACATCCTTTTAGATGCTTAAAGTAAATAAAATTATTTTAAAAGTCTTACATTATTTTTATAATCCGGGGCTGTAGGCCCAAACTTGGAGAATTTCTCTAGAAAATCGAAGATTTTGGCATTCACTAAAGAAAGGCAATATTGAATTCAAAGTCTTACAAATGCCTTTTTATTGATGAACGTCCTTCATACATTACTTATCTTTCATTTGTATTGTTATTATAAGCATATTTAAAAAAAAATTAGAATTTTTATAAAAACTAAGTATACTAAAGAAATTATGTTAAGTTATGCTTTGTTTTTCTATATTTTATATAATTGTTACAAAAATTACTGTCTTATAATTCTGTTAATCAGCCTTGAAGTGAAAATTAGTCTTAGAGTCAAAATTTGGCCCGGACGATCTTGACAATAATGTTGCATATCCTTCCCTATTATCCTTTCCACATAATTTATTAGCAGACTCAGTCACGAGCTTTACACATCGTTCGACAGCTTGGGCGTGGCAAAGGAGAGTTAAGAAAATCAAATTGTGGTACAATAATTTGTTCATCATGATATGTCCTCAGTAGTTAAGTTTTTCGAGATGGGATGGGGAGAGAGTATGCAGTTCCACTGAATGACATCAACATAGTCAGTAGCATCAAAATTAATGGCAGGAGGTATTAAAGTACGAACCTCCTTTGATTCATTCTTCTTATTTTTAGCTTCTAGTATTCTTTTATAACCTAACTCTCTAATTTCCTGTGTCTTTCATCCACTATCATTGCTAATAACAAATTTTCTGGATGACAAAAATAAGCATTTCTTTGTATCACAGGATCAACAATGGTTTTAACTTTTTTCGGTAAATATCTCGTTGTTTTTATGACTTCAAACACTTGCTTTGGACCATACTTAACAGAGCTATACATTATAATGTTAAACCCCACAGGAGCATATGTGTTTAAAATATAATTTACGAGGATTTTTAGATTTTTCTGGGTGTACTTTGAGAAACGTACAATCTCAAAATGCGGTTGGCACATGTTAGCCATCGCGGGTGTCTTAAAGGACCAAATGTCTTCACCATGTAGAGAAGGTACTTATGATCTTTGCTGAAATCACTTTTTGATACTCGGATTTCTACATTCCTAATTAATTGCTTTGAAATTTACAACAGGTAACTTTTCACATCCAAGTATGTAGTTGTTTGCCAATTTCACCCGTGAATGATGATGGTCCATCCATCTTGGAAAACTTAACTACTGAGGACATATCATGTAATA
Organism: Tetragnatha montana; assembly: GCA_963680715.1. NCBI lineage: Eukaryota > Metazoa > Arthropoda > Arachnida > Araneae > Tetragnathidae > Tetragnatha > Tetragnatha montana. Next base: position 55,444,593 of record OY796676.1, on the reverse strand, counting down.
TGAACAAATTAATGTACCACAATTTGATTTTCTTAACTCTCCTTTGCCACGCCCAAGCTGTCGAACGATGTGTAAAGCTCGTGACTGAGTCTGCTAATAAATTATGTGGAAAGGATAATAGGGAAGGATATGCAACATTATTGTCAAGATCGTCCGGGCCAAATTTTGACTCTAAAGGGCCCCATTCACGGTCGATCCGCTCCACTCCGCACGGAGTGGTGCGGAGCGGAGCGATGAAAAATCGGTAATAAGACCATCGCTCCGCTCCGCTCCACTCCGCACCATTCCATTCAAAGCTCGTTTGGCCGCCATTACTATTTTCGAGCAAAACTGTAGATTTAATTTGGGTGTCAGCGGTTGTTTTCTTAATTAAAAAAATTAAAAAGCCCAAAAGAAAAGAAAATAAGAAACCTAGAACGAAGATTCGGCCAAATTTAATGCAAAAGAAAGATATTCACATGCAAATCTCTATCTTCAATGGAGTCGAAATTGGCCTGTACACAATGAAAAATAGTGTAGTCTTGGTAACCAATAGATGTCATGGCCCAGTGGTTAGCGTTCTCGACTACCATACAGTATACCTGGGTTCGATTCCCAGTGTGGAATTTAAATTATATATTTTTTTTTTATTTCGAAAATCATGAAAGCTTTTGTTTATAACTTCAAAAAATTATTTTTTTATGAAGTAATTTTTTCCAGTGGCCTGATTAAAATAAATTTAATACGATAAAATTAATTTATCTGAGAAATTATTTTAGTATTGTTCAAAACATGCTATAGTGATGCAAGGGGTTTATGAAATAAAAATTAGGTATGCTAGAGCTAGATGATGCATTTTACTTTTAGATTACTATTTTATTAATTTTTACACTACTACAGTTGAGTCTGTTTTTATAAAGCAAATAAGGAAACATGGGTACAATTTCCACTATATTTCCATTTAGGATTTATTTCTACTGAAATCAATTTCTTAATTCCAAGTTTTTTTCCACATTCACATATGCAAATGGATCATTGACTGCAATATTCATCTAAATTGGTAAATTTTAAATTTTTTTTATGTTTTAAAATTTTGTGTTTTCTCTTGCCTTTTTCACCTCAATAAGCAGTATAATGAAAATGGATAATTGGTGGTGTAAAATGAGTAATTGCCTAAAAAGCAATTACTCAGGAAAAATAAATAAAAATAATTCCATTAATTAATAAAATGAGACTATCATTTGGCATTTGGACTTCAAATAAATTGCTTTTGTTTTGATAAATATGGATTATTTTTCGAAAGTTCAGCTAAAATGTAACCACTGAACACGAGATATTCTTTTTTACTTTTGTTTTAATAACTTAAAATTTTACTTCAAAGTTAAGTAAAAACCGATTAGTTCAATATTAAATTAATTTCTAAATATAAATAAAAAATTTAAATAAAAAAATTAAATTTCTGCCACATGAAATTTACAAGAAAATTTTAAAATAAACTTTGTTTTTCTTTTTTTAAATTTCATGAGATTTATTGCATTTATTTAATAGTCTATAAAAAAACATTAATTTTTCAGTAATATAGTTTAATAATTCATTAATTGTTTGAATTTTTTTAAAGAAATATATATTATTTAGTTAATAATATATCTTCATGCAACACTTTTGAAAATTATACGTTCTTTTTTCTTTAAAAGCAAATTTTTATTTTCTCCTTTAAAGTAATTTTTTATTAGTATTTATATATTGATTTTTATTGCGATACCCCAGGTTTTAATGTTAAATTCCTCTGGATGAACTATTTATAAAAAAAAAACATACTTTTGAGTAATAAAAAATAAAAAAAAAATTCTGGTAACAAAACGATTAAAATCAATGGAGGGATTTTAAAGGGGTATCTGGTCACTACTATCCAAAACAATTTTTCATGATGCTTGCGATCATTTGAACCCTTCCATGATTACCAAAAAAGTCAATATCAGATAGAAAATCTTGCGAAAAGGAAGTTTTGTAGCATAAAAATTGAGCATCAGATCTAGCCTGGGCGCAATTCACTCTGTGCTGACTGGGATACCTCCTTGGGTATCACTACTTCAAATGGATTTTAAATTTTGGGATTTGCATTGGAAATTTTAAGTTTTAATTATGAGGAGTTAAATCATAGGTAATATTCTTGAAGATTTTTCATAATTAATTTAAATCGTTTAATTGGACCCGGTTGGAATGATTGGAGAAATCCATCGATGACACGGTGCCACGTCATGAATTACACGCATGATGTCAAAAATCAAACCACGTGACTCTCGATCTGATCGCATTTGGAATAATTGGAATGGATGGATTGCGATTTCGGACTATTTTGGACTCCTGTCACTCCAGTCGCTCCAGTCACTCCACATCATGTTACGTCAATCACTCCAAAAAGCACGTGTTTTCATGGAGTGTAGCGGAGCGGAGCGATCGTGTATGGGGCCCTTAAGACTAATTTTCACTTCAAGGCTGATTAACAGAATTATAAGACAGTAATTTTTGTAACATTTATATAAAATATAGAAAAACAAAGCATAACTTAACATAATTTCTTTAGTATACTTAGTTTTTATAAAAATTCTAATTTTTTTTAAAATATGCTTATAATAACAATACAAATGAAAGATAAGTAATGTATGAAGGACGTTCATCAATAAAAAGGCATTTGTAAGACTTTGAATTCAATATTGCCTTTCTTTAGTGAATGCCAAAATCTTCGATTTTCTAGAGAAATTCTCCAAGTTTGGGCCTACAGCCCCGGATTATAAAAATAATGTAAGACTTTTAAAATAATTTTATTTACTTTAAGCATCTAAAAGGATGTACTTCCACCTAGTTTGAAGTTTTTAACCTAATTTTTAATTTGGGGAATTTTTCCATTGTAAGGTGTTTTTTTGTCAGTTTTCTCAAACTTTAGGCCCGATGCGCTCTTCAGGGATATTTTTAGGAATTTTTTGATTATTTTTCCAGTTATCAGCGAGCCAAGACGCAACTTTTGAGACCCCTATGTTTTTGAATTTCGAAAATTTGTTTTTTTCGACCCAGCCTAATATGCATATTTGTGTTGTAATCAATTTACATAAAAGTAGAGATAGTTAGAATCAGATCTTGCTGTTCCATAATTTCTAGATTTAAGTGCAATAATTGCTTAGCCTTCTTTCTTACTTTATGATTACTCATAAGCCAAGATGAAATTGAAATATATTGAGATTATTATACATAAGTTGTAGTTTTTAAAGTGGTTGAAATGATTTTAAATTGCAATTGATTTGAATATTGTGAAAGGTGTACAAAGTGTATTATAGTTAGGCATGTTAAATTATTTTATCATAATAAACTTTTTTGATATAATTATATTTTATGCTTTAATTGTTGAACTTGATGAGTCAAATTTTCTTTTTTCCATTGATCCTTATCCATGAAATGCCACAAGTAGTTCCTACTTTGTGTTACCCAGCGGGCATCTGTGGGCCAAAGCCATGGAAATGAAGTACTGTTACAAGCTCAACTAAAACATTTTCTCACAACCCTTTTACAGGGGCTAAATTCCTTCATCTCCAGAGCTTTTTTCTCAATTCCACTTAAGAAGATTTCCACCTTCACGTAACAGTGGAGGTGAAAATATGGAACATACCAGGGGACGTGCGGTTTCACAGACCGCGCAACATTATATTTTTTAAAAACTTTTCTAATTAAGATATGATTCTGATATTTCAGTACATTGTTCTTGGAATATTTATCTCTTCATAGAAAAATATTTGTTAACTTTATGATAAAATAAAAGTTTTTTTTTCCAGACAATTTTCCAACAGCCTTAAATTTTTCGATAGAAACCACATAGTGCAGTAAATTCTTTATAATTTAAAATAAAACATCTATTATGAATTAACTGTTTTGTTTTTATTATTTAATCTGTAATGCAAGTTTTAATTGGAAAAAATTCATTGTAGAACAATACAAAAAAAAGTTTACACTGCCTGAAGTATCAGTTTTTTACCAGTGTTTTAGAAGCAAAAAATTTAGAATTTTTCACAGAAATCTTATTTAGTTACCTTTACCACTCTAAAATCACTCCCAACTTCATATAATTTTTTCAACTCTTCCGCATAACCTGGATCAGAAGGATAAATTAATCTGTGCTGACTGAGCTTCAAAGCCATGCATACTAACTCTGGGCAAAATCTGTTACACTGAGGGGGACGTGAGAGGTCTCCTGGACCACTGGGAAAGAATTTGTGAAATTTCGAACTGATGCACTTGTCAAAACATGCTGATAAGAAGGGGTCAGTGCCAAGGTCACGAAAAAGGAAGCTAGGAGAAAATTTGATTCAATTCGACCCAGCATGTGGTAAGGGGAAGGGGAGGAAAATGTTGCATGGTCTGTGGGACCTCATGTCCCCTGCTACAGGTTAAGAACCAATTATAAAGCAATCCCTTATTTGGAATGGCAATAATCTGACAACCCAATCAAAGCTCTTTCTTGCATCGTACAAAGGAATTGGAAAACATCTTCAAAGAAGATACATTTATGCTCAAATGCTTAACTAAATCTAAGATGCATGGTTTCATTGTCAGATAATTAATGTGGCCAGTATGCGTATACAGGCATTTCTAAATTGTTATTCAATAAACAGAAATCAGCCAAATTGTAAATAATGAGACTAATCAGAAGTGGAGAAAAATGTACATTCTATTATGATTTGCCTGATAAAAAAACAATTACTTAAATTTGCATGAAACAATTTTTTCTTAATTAATGAATTTGTCACCAGATGCAAATAATTAATGAAATAAATACAAAATTTTTAATCGAAATATTATGAAACTACTTTACAACATACTATACATAAATACAGCCAACTAAAAATAACTTAAATTTGCTTGCTTGTTATAGTTTTAGAAGTAAATCGGAATCCAAAGTATATGCATTGTGCTGAACTAATGTACCAGAATTGGGGGACGTTTCCACAATTTCTTTTGAAGTGATATCAGGCTGCAAAACTCCTAGTATACTTCGAAGTTCAACCATGTTGTCTATTCTTCTTGCCACATTTTTCAGATGTTCATTAATTTGAAGCTGTAGTTGTACCTTAAACAGAATGAGGTATTTCTAAGTACATGAGCAATATTATGCTATTTGCACATCTCCCAATTCTTTTCAGCATTATGTAAGGAAAAACTAAACCAGCAGATTAATTTATAAGTTACTTACTAAGCTCTTTAATACAAAAAGAATTTAATCATTTACTATGAGTTGTGAATCAAAGTAAAAAAATTAAGGTTGCAGAACTGTTTGGTTAAATATGCAATGAAAAATCCTTTTGACAGAAAACATTGCAAACCAGGCCTATGAATTTAAATCTTGAGGGGGAATAAACTTTATTTGAGGTAATACCTCCCTGAAATAACTACAGAAAAAACCCGAAGAAAACTTTAACCTTGCTACTTTTTAAATAGGGTCACTTGGGGTAAGTAGGTCCCTGGGGTAAGTGGGTCACCCCCCTCAAACTAAACTATGTAAAGGACATTTCACACTTATTCACATTGATCATGTTACATTTTGTCACACTGATGGGCTTTGCATATATTAGAGTTTTGTGTCATTTCTTTTTAAGATTATAGAACTATTGTAAAAAAATTTCCATAATTTTTTTTTTTTGGAGAGTTCAAGATGCATTTTTCCAAGAAGTATTTCCAGGAAAGTTTTCACTATATTTTAATGTTTTTTCAACTGTTGTGCCAGGTTTGACTTAAAATACATACTGCAATTTGAATTTTCACAAAATCTCTTATTTAAAAATTTTTAAGAGGGGGGTCCCACTTACCCCGTAATTTAAGCAAAGTAGGGGTAAGTGGGTCCCCTCATTATGGGGTAAGTGGGACACCCTAGACTCACCATTTTAATGTTTATTGAAACATTTATAAGTAATTTATTGAAATTTTATATTAATTTTGCGTTTTAATGTAAGCTGTGGTAAGTAAAGAAAACTATTAAGTTGGGGTTTTTTTATTCACGTTGCCGAGAAATTAATTAAAACACACAGTGGGGTGGGGGAATAGTTTCGAGGGTTTCTTTATAAGTCTCCCGAACCATTCGAACCTGAAGAAAACATTCTGTAATTATAGTGTTCCAAAAAGGGGTCCCACTTACCCCAACCAACCCTATTAATTTAAATGTGAGTAGATATCTCGTACATGGATTAAGTTACAATAAAATATTTTGCACCTAAAACTTCTATACTTTATCAAGTAAGACCCACTTACTCCTTCTTAAGTTTTGCTTGCTTTCAATCAAAATAAAAAGGGGGTGACCCACTTACCCCTTCCTATGGGGTAAGTGGGACCCCCGTCTCATTTTTTACAAAAAGACCAGTTAAGAAAAATGTAGAACATTATTTTAGAACCTAATTATAAATTTTTGTTTATTAATAGTGTCCTAAATAGAATATGTCATCAAGTTCAAATTGAACCTCTTCAAAAAAATTTTATGAACCTTCAAAAATGTACTGTTCCAAAAAGGGGTCCCACTTACCCCAAGTGACCCTAGCTTAAATATACAGAGTAACTTGGAACATTTTTATTATTTCATAGTCATGGATGATTCATAGATTTCTCAGTCTTTTAAACTTACTATTAAAAGAATTTTTCTGTTTTTAATTGAAGTTTTGGACAATTTAAACTATTTTGGCAGCTCTTTGAGGTTTGAATTATACAAGTTACCAATAAGGCCACATTAGTACCATCAATGTTAAAATATAACTACCTTAATAACTTACATTATATTGCTGCTGGTTGCTGTTTTTAATTAAACAGGCTTCTATGTTTTTTCTGTCCTCTGTGAAGGTATCCATAATTTCTTTGGCCAAGTTAAAGAACCTTATAACACTCCTGAAAAAAAAATCAAATGTATATTAAAATTCAATTACTTTAAGTGTACAGTGTGGTGTGGATTGGATACAATATTAAATTTCCACTTAGAAGAAACTCAGAGCAGTAAGTTCATAAACCCAGAAATCTTGGGTTTACTCCATATTACAATAATTCCTTTGATGCCTGAATGGAACTATTTAAAAATGGTAAAAGAAAATCACAAATTACTCTTAAGCAGAGCCGTAAGAATTCAACCCCCTCTTCCCTCACCCCCTCAATTCCCTGAAATTTGGATTTTTTTCTTTCTTGAAAGCTATGTGACTTGCAAGAAGCAGTCCCACCTCCAGGTGTTACTTAAAGGGTCTCAAAATGAGTTCAAACACTACTTTTAGGGGCAAATTTCCAAATTTTTCTGAAGTTGGACCCTAACCCCCCTCGATATTTTGCCGTTTATTAAACAATACTGGGGTTTTTTTTAGAAAATTCTGCCACTTATAATGAGCTGTGCTCTTGGGTGTGATACAAAGGGCTCAAAATGAGCTAAAATACTATTTTGAGAGGGAAATTTCCAAAACTTTTCTGGGGATGGACCCCCAGATCCTCCAATTTTACTTATGATTCACATTGTTCATTAAGTTTTGAAATTAAGTGTACAAAAATTAGGTTTCTGTGTGTAAGTTATCTAACACTTAACATACAAAAGTACTTGTAAGGAGGAACCTCAGAAATAATGTTGAGTGCAAAAATCTTTGCGTCTTCCTCAAGCCAATGCTCATCTCTCTTCTCATTGGTTAAACAAAATAATTTAATGATGCTTTTCTTTTTACTTGAGAACCTTAACCAATCACAGTAGAGATAAGGAATGGGTTAACTAAGACTACAGAAACTTTTATGTTGAGTCAACCCCCCTTCCCAGAAACAAAAGCCTGGTTACGGCCCTGCTCTTAAGCAGATTATTTCAGAATTACAGTAGAGGTAAATAAAAACAAAAGACATGTATTAAAATATTAAGCTTTCCAAAAGGAATACTTTTGACTTGAAGGATTAACAATGAGGCCTTTCTGGGACAGCCCATTTCTTAACACTTGCTTCAAATGACTGCATTGCTTTGCTATACTTGACATGTGGTCGAAAGCTGTAGTTATCTTTTCCAGATTTTCACCTTTAAACAAAACCAATGTTTTAAAAAAAATTTAAATAATAGATTAACCTATTGATCCTTTGCCATAAGAAATATTTTTAGCTACACATACTCACTTAATATTAGCGTAGACATGACTTGCTTTGAAGTATCTAAATTTTGTTTCATTACCTCATCACACTCAGCCTAAAAAAAATGAATGAAAGAGTAATGCAGGGCAGGGGTAGCAGAGACATTTAAAAAAAATATAGGATTTTTAAAAAAATATATAGGAGTCTCAAAAAAAACCCCGAAAAGCTTTATTCAGGGTTCATACACTTTTTGAGGAAAAAAATTCAAGGACATTTCCAGGCTACCAGATGAAAAATTCAAGGCTGGCTGATATTGTTTGCAACTATTTTTTTAAAGTACTACTTGTGTTTCATTTCATGCAACTTTATCTATTAAACAGTTAAATAAAAGTAAATTTTCATAAAAGTTCCTAGCTACAAAAAAGGGTTTGAATAAAAATTTAATTAAGCTATAGTGTATTAACTAAATATTTCTATGTAATTTTTAAATAAATGAACCTTACAGATTTAAGTTTAAAAATAAAAATTACCTTATACTACTTTTAATAAAACTGTAAATAATGATCAATAGTTATTCTGACTCAAAATGTATAAATTGGGTAGAAAATGAAAAACTAAAACACTGACAGGAGTAAAAAAAACTTTAGCCCATGAAGTTTAATTTCAAACCCAAAAAATTACCCATATTACCCTTTCTTTCTGATAAATTTAAATAATGCTTAAATAATATTATTTACCTTAAAATTTTCAAATACCCTATTATCCTCACACCTTGTAATTCTTTAGCATGTATGAAAATTTGGGATTTTTTTCATTTAAATTCCGTACCATTATAGGATTTCCGGACTTTAAATCACTGGATACCCTGAAATCTTTTAAAGCCTGCTTTCAGCGCAAATTTGAGCGTGCCGAGCAAAAATATAGGAGGCTCATCAAAATATAGGAGTTACACTAATTTTTCAAAAATATAGGATTTATAGGAAATATAGGAGGTCTGCGACCCCTGGTAATGGGAAACAGCTACTCTACTCTCTGATGAAAGGGATTCCCAAAGTGATATCTGTGAATGGGACACTTAACACAGCATTCAATGGCTCTAATACCCGAGCTAACCTGGGAAAAGTAAAGACCAGAAACCTACTAATAAGCATGAGCTACCGTTGAGGTATGAGAAAATTCTAAGAGAGGGATTGATGTACAAAAAGGTTGAAAACCATAAAGAATAGGAACAATAGAATATAAATTTTACCTTTATATTTCTGCTCTTTTCTATACATAGGTCACACATGATTTGTATTGAATGGATACTCTTCAATAATTTCTGATACTGAAAGAGAACAAATCTAAAGGTTCATAAAATTAAAAAATACAGCGATGTAATTAATTACTAAAATAAGTTTATATTTACAAAAAAAGTTAAAATTTGGCAGTGACCTACCTAAAATATCAAGGGTAATAAATTTATTTATTTTTAGAAATAAATAAAATTTATTTTATAAAAATTCCGAAGGTTGATAGCCCAAACTATTTTTATGTGCATTTTATCGGGATTATATAGTTTCTCTAGCATTTGTAATTTGTAGTTTTTATACAATTGTTTTCCTAATTCTTTAAAAAATGCTAAATGATGGAACTGTGGCAAGCTTACATACCACTATAAGAGTCTGATTATTATTAAAAATACAGGGTAAGTAGACCTTCAGATCGGTATCTCCCTGTGGCTTGCATCTTGCCACAGAACAAGAAATCATGGTGAGCTTTATAGCATGAATTAGCTGTAAGTTACTATTGACTTAGGTCCCCTATGCTTAGGTAAGTACTGAAAATACATAGCCTACACAACTCCTACAAATTAACATTTAACAGCAAGATCCAGCTAATTATCAATTTTTCAAAAATGACAGATTGGAAATAGCATTCATTAGTAAAAACTACAACTTACACATCCCACCATAAAGTAAATATTGTTGACGATTCTAAAAGGTGCAGGAATGGAGTAGCAGTAATAAGGCATATATCCTCCTCCATATTAAGAATTTTATTTTTATCCCAGATAAAAAAATCTCTTATCTTACCATTAGATTACGGACACTATTTTTGAAGCATACTGTACAACAAAATGCCAAAAACTATTAAGTTCGAATGCAACGCAACAAGTTATAACTTACCACAGGATCCTCATGAAATGCATCTATTTCTACTTTATCGAGTTCTTGTATTGAAACACATTCATCTTTGATGGTCATATCATTAAGTTGAAACTTAGTGCTATTACTGTTCCAGGAACTCATTCCAGAATCAGGCACACTCAAATTCTGACCACATTTTGTACTTTTAAATGGCGAATTCAATTTAGAAGCAATATCATCTGCTACACAAAGAGCACTTAATATTTCTTCATCATCACCACAATACATGAAATTAGGGGACGTCATATTTTTTCTTTACCAAAACCAGATGACAAGAGGGGGTATCGGGCAAGGTTTGGGTATCGGGTATTTGTTTATTTTGATTATGCGCGCGAAAGTTTCGCCAGTTCCGGATAAGGTTAAGTCCACAGAGTAGTTAAGTCGGTTAAGAATTTTTATTTTTAAGATATTTTTAAATCCATAAGCCGTATGGAGGAAATCCTCTTTCCAACCTTTTAAATAAAGAAGGATTTAAAACAGGTTTGAAGATTAGAAAGAGTTACTAAAGTAGATTTCTTTCGTTTTGTTTATTTTATCATCTGATCTGCTTTAAAAAACAGCTCAACTCTTTAAGACATTGTTTTTGTTTTTTGTTTACGATTTTGTTTGGGAGATCGGGAGAAGTGAGAGGTAGTTGAAATTTAAATTTCCCATCCCCAATATCGTTTGACTGCACAACTTATTACCCCGGGGTGATTTTTTAAATATAATTTTTCAATTGAAAGTGTCAAAAGATGTCTTCATTTGCTAATTGTTCTGTTAACTGGCAGGTACCAACATTTTTATTAGTGACAGGCGCGAGTCGTGGCCTAGGAGCTACCATCGCCCTTGAATTTTCCAAAAAACTTTGTGAAGGTAGTTATGTTCTCTTAATCGCCCGTGATAAATTAAAACTTGAAGGTTTGCGAGAGGTAATTGAGAAATCTACTAGAGTTCAAGCTGTGGTTGAAGCACTAGACCTTACTATTCTTGATAGTCCAAGTTATGAACACTTATTCAACAAGTGGTCAAATCAAAATTTCACACAAGTTATTTTGGTGAATAACGCTGGATCTCTAGGGGATGTGTCGAAAAAAACCTCAAGCTTCTCTTCCGCAGACGAAATTAAAAAGTATATGGATTTCAATCTTCATTCTGCTATGTTCGTTACCTCTGGCTTTATTAATGCCTTTAAGTCTGCTGAAAGAAAGTTAGTCATCAACATTTCATCCTTAGCAGCTGTTCAGCCTATTAAGGGATGGAGTCTGTATTGCACTGGTAAGTATAAATTTGCAACTCTGTTTTGATAACAGAAGGTAAATAGTACCTACTACTCTAAGAAATTAAGCACTTCTCAATTTACTGGTTAAATATGGGTATTCTTCTTCTTCTGTAATCAAGGACCATTGAGGAATCTTGGGGCCCTATTAATAGCAGTGGTGTAGCCAGAGGTAGGATTTTAAGGGTATACCCCCAAATTGGTCTGTAAAATTTATGGAGTTATTAGTTTTCCTGTTAAATATTGCCTAGCTGCTTCAGTTGCCAAAAGTTAGAAATATCACGAAAAATTGCAAACCAACTGAATAAAACTTACAGTTATAATAATAACAACCATAAAAATTTGGCTTTCCACAACAGTTTTGTAGTATTTGATGGGACGGATTACTAAGCCAATGTAGATTTTACGAGGGCTGTCCGTAAAATAAGGTTCCGAAGGAGCTGCAGATGCGAGGAACGCTGTTATGAGGAATTTGGCCACACTGACTTGTACCTTGGCTCTTTTTCTACAAATCCCCACCCCGGCTAGTTGTCTGTGATGATTATTATAGGATTGACAGCTGTTAGAGATGGAGCTTCCACTCGCTTCTCCTGCCACACTCTGAGATTGTTTTTTTGTGTGCGAAAAACATTGTGGCTGTGGACAGTCATTCCCACATGTGTGAAGTCTATGGAGAAAAGTGTATGAGCTTACAAAATGTGCACAAATGGTACAGAGCATTCAAAAACGGATGTACAGACAAGACACCCAATACGACCAACGGGGGACGGATAACGCGGTTCGCGCGAGGAACTAGCGAAAGCTCCAATTTTAACAGCTGCCAAACCTTATAACCTAACCTTAATAATTTAATTTGAATTTCTAATACAATGTTAAATAAAAAGATTTGTTGAAATAAAGGAACTTTTAAATTTAAAAAAGCATTTCATACTTCTATAATGTGAACATCAGGTGCAAGGATTCCCAACATAGGGAATACTTGGAGATCACATCTTCCCAAAATGTAAAACGTCTCCATGGTTACAAGACCCAAAAGCTTAACTGCTACCACAGTTTTAGTTTAGGTTCCCCTTCCGCAAGTTAAGTTCATCTATGGGAATTCCCGTGTTAAAAATTATAGCATTACTCGTTCTGTCTTCTACTATTCTGTGGGTAAATCCATGAAATCCCATACTTTTTGCTCATTTTATGTTAAAAACTGTATATACATTTTTATAGGTAAAGCTGCAAGAGATATGTATTTTAGAGTTTTGGCTGAAGAAGAGGCTGAAACTACTGTGGTGTTGAACTATGCTCCTGGTCCTCTTTACACAGATATGCTTACTCAAATATTGGAGCAAGCTGTCCCAGAAATTCGACAACAGTTCCTAGGTATTCTTGTTTTTATTTGTTACTTACTGATATGACTGGGTATTAACCAGAATTATGAACTGTTTATGTATTGAATTAATTATCGTCTTGGATGATTCTCTAGATGTGAAAATTTGAGAACAAAAATTTGAAAAATTAAGCTTATTTTCAAAATTTGATTTTTTAAGTGTTAGATAAACACCTACTAGTTGATATCCAATAAGTAACAGTAAAGTTTAAAGATATTTAATAGGGGGGAAATTCCATTGTAATGTGCCTGCTATTAAACGTAATGCTTTTTCGTTAAGCAGCGAGAAAGTCTTGTTGCCATCACTTTTGGATTGAATGATTTTGCAGTCAAATAAATATTTCTCAATTTATTTATTATGGGCCAATAATAATAGCTATCAAGGGCCAGATGCAGCTTCCCATAAGCGAGTTAAACAAGATCAAGAATGATTACTTGTTTTCTCGTAAGCATAGGGGTTAACCGTGGCTGATTTTTGTAGTAACGGACCTCTTATCCGTAAAGCTCGGGACCGGCATCATCTCGGATTTCTGAATTTTACGGATTTTTGAACATTTTCCCGAAAACCGGGGTAAAACCGGTTTTCCAGCCTCAAAACACCGTATTAACAGAATTGCGTGTGTATCGTTCCGAAAATACGCAGATCTGCGGAGCCGGGCAAGAGTGAAAAGAAAAACGATCTCCCAATCTCGCGCGCGCGGCTCCGGCATCATCCCCCTCGCCCTCCCTCCCGAACATTTCCCCTTCTTAAAAGCTGAGGAGAAATAAACAATCCTCCCGATCGTCTGCTGCCTCGTAGTTAACACATTCACATTGCTGAAAATTAAATTTTAATCGTATTGCAACGGGAACAAAACGAAACTGAAACTAATACGCTCTCTCGAAAATCTACTGCATGAAAACGATGCATTCGGCACCGGCTTTCCCTCTTTCAATCGCAATATTCTTAGAACAGAACCCGTAGAAAAATGCATCCTATTGGTCCCTTTCAAATTGCTCTCCTCTCCCTCCCACTGATACGAAACAATACTCCGTCCGCATTCCGAGAATCGGTCTCGGCGCTCCTTCTGCTCTACAAAGGGCGGGAGTGGATCGCGGAAACGGGAGGGGGAGCGGACACGGAGTACATCGGGACACGCTGAATCCCTTCGGATTCAGATCTTTAAAAAAGAAAACTGATTTCGGAAAACCTAACGGATTTTCGCGGATTTGGAACTTCAAAAAAAAAAAAAACTGATTTCGGAAAACCTTACGGATTTTTGAACATTACGGATTTTCGGGACACGGATAAGAGGTCCGTTACTGAACTATTTATCCCACAACCAGTTTTTAAAAACAGCTATTGTAAGTAAGATTAAAAAACCTTGTTTATTTTGTTGCCTAGTTTTTGGAAAGCTGCATCTGGCTCCAAACTATCATTTTGATTAAATAGTGCTAACAGTTAATAAGTGACATCTAGTTTTATTTAAATTATGTAGTTGTATTATGCAGGTGCTGGCTTTGTGTGATAAAAATGTATTTTTTTAAGATTCTATTCATTATTGAGTGTCAAAAAAGGAAATTGCAAGATAATTCTAGTATAAATGGGTCTGAGATTTATTCTAAAATATTTTTTTTAATTTTCAAGCTAGGAAAATTGCAGTAATTAAAACTATCTATGGTGTATTTATTCTTTTTATATTATTGTCTTTAGTTCTTTAGTAAAAGAACAGGTACTTTTATCTTGATTTTCTAAAATGGCTAATTTTGAAAGAATAAAAAAAATGAAAAAGCTAGGCATGTATTGTTTATTCACTAAGTTTTAATTTTTTTGGGGGGGTTAAAAAGTATAAGGGTTTTATTAGTTTTCTTGAAAATTAAGAGTTAAGTTGTTAATATAGGACCTTAGTAATTTTTCAATTCCTATGTTTTTTACATGCTATTTGGATAGTTCATAATTTTTATGGCTATTTCATTTCAGATGCACAGTCTCAAAATCAACTTTTAACATGTGAATACACAGTTGAGAGGTTGCTTGGTATTTTAGAAAGATCTCGCTTCAAATCAGGTGATCATGTTGATGTGTTTGACATGAATTATTAAACATTCCATTGTGTTTATTTTATATACCCTACATACTTTCTTTGCTAATATGTGAATTTACCTATCAATAAAATCAAAAGAGCTGTATAATATATATATGAACTATATTTTAAAAGTAATATTTTTAAAATTTTGCTGTATGTTTATTTTTTGCTAATAAAAGAAATCCTACAGTTTTATTTTTTAAAGATTTTTGTAGACAAATTTATTTCAGAAGTTACCACTTCAAATTGACACTCCAATAAACAGATTAGATATGATAGAGATTTTATTTTTCAAAATATTTCACTCTTCATACAATAATGGAGGAATTCATACATTTGGCTTTTCAGACTTTTTTATAAAGTTTTAATGAACACATATGTTGACTAGTTACAACTCTATTATAAAAGTAAATAAAGGCTTTAAATTGAATAAAAAGTATTACAAATTAATGATAGTATGTTGGATGAAACATGTGGAACCTGATTATTTTTTTAACATAATAAAAACTTGAGCATTATTTATGGATGCAAAAACATTTAAATACTGCAAATAACAATACATAAAATTATATACACAAAAATGAAAAATTTTCACAGCTTATAGAGCATTCGCACATGACGTCACTTGGAGGACAAAATCAACGTTGCTAAGGCTGTTGTTAGGGGCGGGACATAGAAGTATCCAATAGCAGCATTCGCACATGATGTCACTGGAGGAATAAAACAACGTTGCTAAGGCCGTTGTTAGGCAGAGTCATGTGATTGAAAATACTCTATTGAAATAAGTTCATTCTTCACATAAGTTGGTTATAGCACACACAGTGTGAAAAAGAATGAGATCCATGCTGCTTATCAGGTCTATTTTTGCATACTCCAAAAAACCAAAACTTCAACATAAATCAAATTTCCTGATAAAAAAATATGTACATCTGAGGTGTTAAAGAACATAATACCAGTGGAAAACAAATTTTAAATTTAATAAATTTCTTCACTGAAGATAAACTTAACAAAAATAAATGATGAATGGATGATAAAAAATTATAATCAGTAGGTACAGAAAACAAAACAATGTTTTAACCATTCTATGATCATAAATATTGTGTGCAGTGCTTTAGTCTTCTTGACATCAGAACATTTTCAAAGACCTTTGAATATAAAATTAGAAGAATTCAAAACTATCCAAAAGTGACAGATATTAACAGGCATTTAAATACTTTGGAATTATTTTCAATACATGTCAAAGAGTTATCCAACATCACCAAGTGATTTTCTCAACAACTTTGTACCGAAAATAACACCAAAAAGCAAAAGTAGGTTGAAGTTAGCATTTTCTTCAAAACAAAAAATTTCTAGAAACAAATATTTTTACTCTATAATATGTTAAGAGCAGAAGAAACAGGGGTTAAAAGCTCCAAAATTTAATAAAAAGGGGGGTTGGACTCAAGTGCTTAAGTACTAACATTTTATTAAAATGCAACTTTAAAAATCTGCTTTAGTTCCTAAGAATGTAAGTAAGTCCACTATTAAGAGTGGACTTTCTTCAGAGATCTTCAGTAAAACAAAAAATTATATGGACTTGTTTATGAACTAAGGTTAACAGTCATTTTCTATGACTGCTAAAAGTCAGTGGTTTAAGTATCATAAAAATAACAATGTAAAAAAGGCAACTTTTCTCATAGTGAAAAATGCACTTCAACATCTTTTGGTTATAAATATTCTATTATATAAGATATTAGTAGAGCACTCGTTGTATAAATTGTTTATGAAATATTTTTATTAAATTATAAATTCATGGAATTGTATTTGAATGAATGAAAAAAAAACATTTTTACTTAAACAGTTAGAAATACTTTCCAGGTATCCTAATAAATGTTATTTTCGTCTTCCAGTCACCGGTGTCAAAATGCAAGGTACAAATTTATGGCAACAGACAACTCAATGCTTTTTTTAAATTAAAACAATATTAGCTAGTTAAGATGAAACAGTGGAAAAAGTCTCCTAAGGAAAAAGTTTAAAAGAAAGAAAAACGTATTAAGGAGAAAAGTAATTTGAAGGAAAAAATTTCACGAATTTTCAGTCTGTTAAGCAAAGGTTTTAAAGTTAAATGCAGTATATTCTCAAGTCATGGGAACAAAAATTTACCTGTAAGAGCAGCCTTAGAATTGCTAGCTTCAATAGGAACAACACAGGTACCTAACACAAAATCAATGACTCAAAACTTGAAGTTGGGATGCCTCGTGCCACTCTCATCTTAATTAGCTCATTTGTGTTTTTTACAAGTAGCATGTGCATGAGTAAAATACATAACTTTTAAGCTCCTTTTAAATGTTATTAGGGATATACAACAGGGTAGATTCTAGGCTAAGATGTGTCCCTTATGAGTCAAATAGCACCATGGGCGTTGATGGAAGCATTTGTTAATAAATTAGGCGACAATAGAAATGTATTTAAAGTACAAAAAGGAAGTTGTAAGGTTAAAAAATTTTTCATAGGAAAACTAAATCACTGAAGAGACAATTGACAAAAGCACTAAATTCTCTTTTCAATATGCCAAGAAAAATAGTGACTAGTTGTAGTTTCTTACAAATTGACAGCATTACAAAAGTAAAATGTCAAAAAAATACACCTAGCAACCACAAAATATTTTGACCTAGGCATACCGTAATATAGTTCCAAATATTTAGATTAGAAAGATTACAAAAATACCTTGTTGCCAATAAGCTTTTATATAAAAATCCTTACTTGTTAAAAATTTATATACAAGCTCTGAAAAATGTATCATAACTATTAAGATTTCATAAAATAAAATTTGAAACATATATTTGTATCAAAAACTGTATAGATGTAATCAGGGCTCGATTTCTAGAGATGCAGTAACCTTTTTTTTTTGGTATTCGTGGGGTATTCCTGAATAGGGTAATTCTGGAGGAATCTAATTCTTAGAGAGATTTACTGGAATGCCATTCAGGCTCACTCCTCTTCAAATCGAGTCCTGAATGTATAATTATATAAATATCTTTGCTAGCATTTAAGAATGATTGGCATAAAAATGAAATGTTACAAACCATGCATCACATTTTTACAAATACTAATCCAATGCAGATTTTTTTAAAAAGAAATGACAGAGTTCACAATCATAAGAAATACACATAAAATTACAAAGATATTCCAAATTGAAACATGAACAACTACACTCTAAATGAGGAATAAATCATAATGAATTTAAACACATTAGCATGGTCTTATAAACGAATATTTTAATCAGTAGTTTTGAGTGTAATTTAAGTACTACCAACATTTGAGCATCAATGTTGAAAAAACCTTGCTAAGCACAAAAGCAAATATATTGTTGATCGACACGTGAGTATTATTAACTATTTCAATAGCTAGATATTTGTAGAGACAGTTAAAAAAGGAACTGGCTATATTTTAAAGTATTTAAAATTTTCTTATGGAGTAAGTTTCAATTTAGTATTGAAACACAGTTACACATACACTTTAAAATTTATTAAGGCAACAGTAATTTTTAAACTAACAAAATTTAGATATTTTGAGAGGATTTGAGCCAGCAAATAATTTTTCCTTTTTTTTAATTTTAACACATTTCATAACTATTTCAAAACATAAGTTTAATTACTTCTTTGGAAACAAAATGTAGATGAAAAACAATATAAATGTGAAAAATTCTTTAGAGACATAAAACTCTAGATTGCAGAATAAATATTTAAATTAATTATAATAATTTTATACACAAGTTTAAATTCTGCAACCACATCTACTGATTACAAATTACTTATTACACATTTATTATATGATTACAAAAATGGCAATTAAATAAAAAGGCTTCCAAATATCCAATTTTTAAAATTTTAAATACAATGCATATTTTATAAACATAAACAATAAAATAAATTCATCCACAAACAAAATACTATAAATAGAACCACAATATGGTACAAAATAAGAAGTTCTGATGGTTCTAATTTTATGCAGAATGCATGTCATTCAATTATACAGAGACTGTCCATTGTAGACAACCAATAAAACCTAAAATAGAATATTGCTGATAGTAAATTCAGTATAAATACAAGATTAACTAAGTAGGGAGAATTACTATAAGCATACACTAAACTAATACCTAAATAACTACATGTTTACAAACCAAATCTTTAACAGGCACATACCATATGAAACTACTTCAATTAAATCAACTTAATTGAAAAGAGCCAAGACAGACTTGATTTGTATTTTATTAAAGCAGATATATTTAACGAAAATAAATGCAAAAAATTCATATAGAACAAGAGAATAGACTAACGAAAAAAACTCTTACTTACTGAATCATAAAAAAACTACTTTCTAGCTATGTCATGCTGTTTCTTTTACATCACCAACTGCCATATGTGTTGTTATACATTCAAACGTATCTGTTTTTACGGTCTTTTTCCATCTTCTCGGAGGACCTTAAAAATAGTAACAGGTTTAATTGGTGGTTTAGAATCTACCAAATTATTATACCAAAATATTTTTAATACTTACCAAACAAACTCAACAGGACTGGTAAAAATATCAAGCCATGTAGAGTACCAAGTGCTATAATTAAAAGGTACATTCTGAAATAAAAGACTTGAAATATCTGAGATTTGGCAAATGCAAGGACCAAAATTCCACAGTCTGTCAATGTTATTCCTGATAGAACCTAAAAAGTAATGATGAACTTACTTAGCTGTTACAGTTAATAAAAGATAAAGTATCAGTTATAAAAGTAGAAGAGTTGTGTCGAAAAACAGACTTTTCATATAAAAAAGCTTCACTTCAAAATATTCCATGTATTTTTTAAATGAATGGTTATGATTTAAAATCTTTTAAATTGAAATTTGGTTGACACAAATAAATTTGACTACTTGGAGGGTTTTCATTGAGATTATTTTAGGAATAAACAGAAGCATAACAGTTAAATTAATTAATTTCTATAACAAGTTGTACAACATCAAGGAACTACAAAACTTCATACTGGTTACAAGGGAAAATAGTCAAACATTTTATCTTCAATGTTTTTTTAATAATGAATCATTTATGGTTATAATTTGAAGAGTTTTTACACTTTAAGTGTTTTAGTTTGAATAAACTATTAAAAGGGATAAGACAAAATTATTACTTACTGAAGTCCCCATTTTAGATAAAGCATCTTGAGTTCTTTGAACATGGGTAAACTTTTCACTCATAGCAAAACTTCTGGTCATGTGTGAGCAAAACTCAACAGATATTCCAACAGCCTAATTGAAATATGTAGAAGTTTGTTAAAAATTAAAAAAAAAAAATCAAAATAAACTCATGATATCTTTTTAATTTATTATGACAGAGATACCTACAAAAATTTCACTTTGTCCATACCATACTTTAGATGCTATAGATTCAAATTATTGTGGAGCCACCAATATAACTATATTTTGATTAACTTGCAATATTTGTAAACGTTGTTCCCCAAAATAATGCGGCAATTTTTATTGGTTTTTAAAATGAAAAAGATAATTTTGATTAGGCATTAATAATAAAAATATTTTTGTTTAAAATATTTTTGAACAGGTTATCAGCCCTGGTTAAAACTGAACTTATTGCCAAAAATTGTTACTTTTCCGTCAAAAAAATTCTACTGTAAGCAAGTGTCATTAGTGCTTATAATTCAAAAAGGGTAAATTCCTTCTATGATTAATGAAGAAACTGGTTTGAAATCAGCTCTATTGCTTTACTACTATTTTAAGAATTTTATTTAAAAGGTGCTCAATTTAATTGCCATAACAAATGTTTTTATGCGTAAAAAAATTTATCCATTACCACATTATTACTTACCACAACTAGATTTACCAAGGAAACAGCATTCAAGGAAATATCCCAAAAGTACATAAGACCCATGATATCAACAACTATTGCAACTACAGTCAGAGTTACAATGACAGCAGAATGAATGTCCAATCCGAGCAGCAAAAATGTAGCAACAAATATGGCACTTATGGACATACTAAGACTTCGCAAGGTGTCAGGCCACATCGTCAAATATTGCTCATAGTAAACATGTACTAAGCTGAAATTATAAAAAAAATATTTAACAGAAAAATCTACTTTGTTTATAGAAGCACATCAAATAAATTCAAAATCCAACTTGTTTCAAATGGAAATTATTAATGCAGTTAATAAAAAGTAATCATGTTTATGTATTTAATATATGATCAACTAATGTTAGTAAATTACTTTATTTAATAATAAGTCCAAAACAATTCACATAACTAAAGTACAGTTTTAGGATATGGAACTAATATCTATCTGCTTTGGCAAGTCTATTTCGATCCAAAGTTATTAGAAATCCTAATGAATAAACCAAGATATTATTATATTATTACAAGGAGATTATGTGTTATATTTATCACTATTTAAAATCATAAAGCCATAAAAAAAATTCTAGAATTTTACTTAAGACTTTACTAAATTCAAGGATAATTTTATAAGTGCAGAAGTGTAACTTGTGTGAACTTGTGAACTTGTGTGAATAAGTGTGAACTTGACTCACCTGTAAGGGAATATCCTAACATTGGTGTTATTTGTACTATTCCTAACAGAGGCTGTTAAATTTCTAGATATTTTTCTTGACCAGTCAAGAGCTTCATAAAAATCCCGAGAGGATTTTAATACTGTGTGGTAAGTCATAAAATTGGTAGCTGAAATAGAATGAGGAAAGATAGAAATCATTCTGATGCAGTGCTATTTGTATTCAAATATTAAACTCCTTAATAGGTCATTCATTCACTTACCACCAATCCTTTGAGAATTGTTATCTTCAACTAATTCAATCGCAGAGCTAAACATGGCTTTTCCTCTGCAAAAGAAAATTTTGATTAGAGTTGCTTTTTTGTTTAAACAGTCTAATTAGATATTGCCAGAAGGAAATAAAAATGTCTAAACACTGGGAGTTTTCTGATAAGAAAACTTAATTTGTATGAGTTATTGGATGACTTTCAAGAAGTGTTTCTTTTTAAATCATTGATAAGCTACTATTTGATATGATTTATTCTTTCTCACCATTTGCATAAAGGAGTGAGTTAATATTGATAACATTTGAACAAATCTTCCTTTTAAAGATAACACTATTCTTTGTGTTAACATAGTTTTAAGTTTTGGATGTATGGCTATAAACCGCAAAACAGTGAACAACTGTATTTTATAAGTGTTTACTTTTTTAAAAATAAATTTTATTTTATTTAATGCTTGTTTATGTTATTTTATGTCTATAGTTTTCTTTTAAAACAAATACCAATTTAAAAATTAAAATTTAAGTAAAAATTTCTGTAAATGGTTTGATATTATGAGCACTTTGTTTAATTGGCACAAAATGCCCCAGCCCTAATGTGTTTCTATTATAAGCTGAATCAACTGTATCAATAAAATATTAATAAATGGAAAATTGCATTTCATATATAGAATGGATCATTTTATTATTTCACAAAGTTTTTTTGTACTTAAGGATTAGCCTGGCATTAATCTCTTTAATCAGACTAAATTGGCAACTTTTCATTAAATTCACACATCAAAATATAACATAAATCAAAAGAAATACCGCTAGTTGAGATATTTTAATGGTGTTTTATTTTGATATTTGATTTATTTTATTTTATGGGATTTAGCATAAAACAATAGCATTGTTGTTAAATGCTTCATAATTACTATAGTTACCCTTTTGGACATTTCTCCCATGGGGAATCAGAGAGAAAAAACCTGAATCTTCTCACAAATTCAGTTTCAGAGAGCGAAGAAGGTTTCTTTGTGCTACATGATCTGCATAAACCTAAATATAATATTTAATGAAACAAAAAATTAAAAATCTCTATTATATTACCATTTAAATGTTACATAAAAAGATGAAATGGAAGTCAATCAATTAAACAAACAATAGATCAATTAATAAGATTTTCATTCAAATTGCTTAGTTTCTATTCTAAACATCCCCAAACAAGAGTCTGACATTAAGGTAAATCTTTAAAAAAAATTCCTTTCTTTTAATCAAAATTTCAATGTTTATTACTTAATTTAATTTACTTTAGTTAAACTTCTCAGTTTTTAAATAGATTTTCAATACCTAAAATATTCTGTTTTTTATTTGAAATTTAGTTTTCTCCTATTTTAAATTTGATTAATTACACTGCTTTGAGTTGTGTGAATGACTTGATTCATTCATTCTTTTCTGATTACCTGACTTCTTGAGTTCCAACCATTATTGGTTCCAAAGGTAAACATTAACTGAGATTCTACTGTAAAGTTGACACTTTTGATCATAAAATATTTAGAGAAATATAACACTACCTTTAAATTTATTAGCAACATAAGATGGGCAGTGAGATCCATTGTTCTTAAACTCAAAACAACAGGAATCAGAACTCAAGTATTCAAAAAAGTTGTCCATCCATGAAATTGGTTGCAATGCAACATATGTCCTGAAATATTCAAAAGTTAAAAAAACAACAATGGAACAAGTAAAATAGGGTACTTACGTATTATCCCGTCGACCGTTAAGCGGCCGTCTAATTCAGCGGCACAGTAATAGTAAACTCAATGGGATTTGATAACATTTCGGATTAAGTGTCACGGTCGACGGAATAATACGTAAGTACCAAAAATAGTTAAGTAATGAAAATAGATATATTTGTGCCTACCTATTTTTGACCATGGCATATCGGCCAATTTCAGTAGTTACAGAGTCTATATCACAGAAGGAGTGTGCAGAACAGATTTTGTTTTGAGCTTTAGGGTCAGAATAATTATACCCATCAGTGATAGAAAAATAAAGAGGTGGACCAACTGCCAGATATTTATCTAGATAATCGAAGTATCTAAGCATGTAAGAGTCCTAGAGGGATAAAAAAAATAATCAAGACTGAAACTAAGTATAATATTTTTTAACCTATTTTATTGTGAAAAAACTACCAAAAAGAAAAACATTTGAATTCCTAAACTCAATTGGACAATAAACACATAATAATACATTAAGATAAATAAATGAATATCCCTCATTATTTACACTCTTCATTTACTATTGTGGTTTTTAATAAAAATGTGAATTTACCAACCTCTGGAACTGATAATTTTTGATCAAATCCTATGTCAATTTTGTCTAAAACTGAAGTTGAAATGCATAACCATCCGGTGAATGATATCATCTAAAATATAATCAATAAAACAGATTTAAGAAGTCATTAGGTTAGTTACCATCAATCATATGTTTCTGCTGAGTTAGAGTGAGTCAAACACAGTACTTACAACAAAAAATCTAACAGAGTTCTTCATGAGAAAAGGGGCATATAAATTCTTTATGGATTTATACATTAATCCTTCTTTCAAGGATGCATTTATTTCACATCCTTTTTTAGCTTTAAAACAGCACAGCCCGTCCAGACGCTGGTTCTGTAATTGCAAATGAGATGAACACTTAAAATCATCGTAAAGAGAAACTCTTTTAGAAAGATGTGGACTAATTTTATACTTCTTATCTTAATACAGAAAACTTTCTTTAGTTAATATGTTTCAAAATTTGTACAATAACCTGAAAATTGTATTTTATGTTTAAGAATAAATTAAACAATTACATTTTAAAATGAAAGTTCATTAAAATTATTTTTAAAAGCTTTTCTTTTTTAGCCTTCAAGATTATGGGGATTTAAATTACTTACACTGATTACACTAAAAGAAAACAAAAATTATAATAAATTCAAAGGGTCTTTATATGGCTAATTTGGACTGAAAATAAAAGTGTTGCAACACATTCTTGTGCATCAACATAAATATTTAGAATGAGAAAGCTGAAATATAGTTAATAAAACTAAAATATTTTAACAACATACAAAAATTAGAAACTTATTACAGAGGTTGACATAAAATTACTTTCCAAAACTAAACAAAAATATGACTGACATGACAAGTTCTTTTCAACAAACTCATTGCATATTAGTTCAAATTGTATGTCATACTAGCCTCTTGTCTTTTGGAATCCAAAATAAAAAGTCCTAGGAAGCAAGTCATTTGCAAAAAGAAGTTAACCACAAGTGCAACTCCAGCATATAATGCAAACAAACGAACAGCAGGCATTTCAGTCAAAGCACCTAAAATTAAAAATATATAAACAAACATATAATAAACACTATTATAATACTAAGAAAATACATTAGAAAATCTGCTTAATAGGCACAAATTAAATCCCCAGGAAACCAAGCTATTCAAAGTATGGATATTTTAGTTGGTTAAAATAGATACAAATAGCTGCTTATTCGACAAAAATTGAAACTCATCTGAACAGGAAGTGTTAAGAATAAAGAATCCATTTATTCGTGATAAATTTTTTTTTTTGCTTAGATAGTTTAATTATATAGAGCCAAAAGGAAATAAAAATGTCAAAAATATGCTTTTTTTAATCTTTTCTATTTTATTTATTGCTTGTTTATGTGTCATTTTAAGTCTAGTTTTTCTCTTAAAACAAATGCTAATTTATAAAAGAAAATGCGCATAAAAATTTTTGCAAGTTGTTTGATATTTTGAGCATTTCTCTTAGTTGGAAAATCTACTTTATCAGCACAAAATGCCCTGGTCCCAAAGTGTTTCTATTAAGCGGAATCCATAGTATTTTCAACAAACAAGAATTTGTCAGATTTTTTTCTTTTATGAGGGGATCCAAGAAGCCATGTAACTTTTTTTAAATTCTTGAGTTATCATAGATATCTAAGAAAGCTAGAGAATTTACTAGGACAGAGCATTAAATTATTTAACATCTGCTCAATTCCTTACTCATTATTTAGTTTAGTTTTATTTCATTCATCCCCAAATGCTGATTTTGAATTTTTCTGTCTTGAAGAAAATCACTAGGACAAATTTCTATCTTCAGACAGAAACTTACTTTTTAAACTTACACCCATTTTCCCTTAAAAAACCAAACTAATTTATCTTGATTTTTTTTAGTTATTGCATAAGCAGTGAACCTTTGAAAACATTACCTATGAAAAAGCAACTGGACATAGAAGTACTAGACAAAAGCATGCTAGGAGCAACTTTTCCTACAACATAGCTGATTCTTTCTTCAATACTTTGCCCAGGTTTTGGCTTTTCTCTCTGGAATTTTAAGCGAATTGATTACTGAGTTCAAAACTTTACGGACTTCATTTCAGAATGATGACAATGACGGGCCTTACCTGATATGCCTGCACCAGAATGAAAATGTTATCAACTCCAACAGCCAAAACCAAAAACGGTATGACTTCCACAATTATGAGAGTAGCTGGAACACCTAAGTACGAAAAGATGCCCAAAGAAGAAACTACAGAACATAAAACAATGAGAACTCCAAAGAAGCCAAGAGTAAATTTAGATTCAACCTAGAAGGAAATAGCAAAAATAATAATGTGAATGGCAGTAATTTCATGCAAAAAAAAGAAACAAAGCTTAAACTAAAAATGCAACAAAAATAGTAATTTTTTTAGGAATGGCACTAATTGTATAAATAAAATATAGTAGCAAACAAGAAAGGTTTCATCCCATTCTACAAGTCATATCATAACAAAATCGACTTACTAGCAGTGTCCTGCACTCATGGAATTCCCCAAGAGAAATGGTGATATAAAAGAACATAAGCATGTAACTAATTCCAACAGTAAGGATATCGGAATGACTCCCCCTTTCAATTTCATCTTCTATAGAGCGCTATAAATTAATATCAACATTGCTATTAGTAATATAAAAATGTATAATAAGACTGTTTGAAAATTACACTATGTAAGTCATATTTATTTAAGTATATAATCTTAAATTATAATGATACTCTGGTGGTCATTAATTTGTTTAAAAGATAGGTAAAATTTATTTATTTACCTCAGCTTTATAAGCTATTTTCATCAAAGAACTGTTGTAGTTTTGAATGAATTCCAAAAACCTAAAACAAAAAAATTGCTCAAAGCTCTGAAAAATTCATAATAACAGACATTCAAATTTTTAATTACGAAAATAAAACTTAACAATTCTAAACATAGAAACTTTGCTAAACTTACTTTGATTCCCATGCAGAAGCATTCAAATTCTTTTCCGCATCATTATAGTTCTTGACAGGAATAGTAATGATTAGAGCTTGAGCCGAGTCATAAGAATCATTGAATCCACCAAGAACTAAAGAAGCCGAATCCAAAGGCCCACCAAAGGGTGCAAAACATTTTGTATCTTTAGGAGCCCTAAAAAAAGATAGCTCATCAATCACACAAGACAAGAGGCCTTCATAAAAACTTATAACCAAAGTTTTAAACATAAAGGATACATACAGAGAACAGCTCTTAAAATGCTGGAGGTATGAAGTTTCACTTTCAAACCATTCCATTTTATTTCCAAAGAATCCAAATAAGCTCTGAATAGCACAGTGGGTGTTGATGGGTTTGAGCGGTGCCAAACAAATATCCCCAAGATGAACAATCTGATCATTTACAGTTGAAGTCAAATTCTCAATTTCAAGCTGCAATTTCAAAGCCTACAACAAAAATATTGATTTCATCCCTCTTGTTGGCATTTTCAAATTTAAAATACATTCTAAAACCACTAAAGTGAAACCAGAATATAGAGAATTCTGGTCATAAAACACCTTTTTCCCTAGTCCTCAAAGAACTAACATTATAATAACACAAGTTATAATTAACCTCAAGTATTAGTTAACTATTTATAGTATAGCTCCATGACAGTTCATTGCAAAGTTCAAATAACATTAGAATATAATCAAAGTAGTTAAAATTGGTTTTAAATTGAAAAGTATACACAAAATTTCAACTTACAGCTTGAAGGAAACTTTTCTCAAATACAGGTCCCCATGAAATGTTCTTTAATTCATGATTGATTACAATTGGATGGTAAAAACTGTCTTGATTTGTGGGTGTAATTATAATATGCTCAATTCTGTAGAAAGGACTAAAAAAATAAACCAATTAGGAATGTCTGAAAAAGAACCATACAAATTTAAAATCATGATTCAAAACTTAAACTATCAAAATTCAATAAAATTTCATCAAACAGCTGTTTGACCACCCTATTAAAATACAATCTATACATCACTCCCATCAAACATAAAGTAAAATTCAAATCTGCTATGCAACTTTCAAGTAACTGTCAGGATAACAATTTACTCTCAATGATTATATACAATGAACACAATCAAAACATACTTGTCAGTATGAAAAACTATTATCCCTATTAAAAATACTTTCAGCTAATAGCTCCTAAACTGAGTTTACTGTAACAAAATTAGTTATCTGCTACTCCATGAAAAATAACCTGAATTTTAAAAATTGCTTCAAATGCGTGCAACACACAAGCATTCACAGTATGCATTAATATTTACCACTCTACAGAAAAAATTCAAAGTATAAAGGAACAAAGTTACTCTGACTTTAAATTGATATGTTTTCAGATAATCAGTATCAAAATACAGTTAGTTAATAAAGTTTGATGCTCCAGCTGAAAATAAACAAGGCATATTAAGGCAAAACTCATGAATAACTAAAAAGAATAATTTACCCAAAATGCTTATTGTAGGCTTCCATATCAAGTCGTGCTTCACTCCCAGAAGAGACCCAGAGATCAACAGGATTAGTGGTAACGTCAAAATGGAAGAGGAAACCAGAAGAAAGTATGCAACATACGAAAAACGAGAAAATCATAACTTTTATAGGTCTTTTTGATACAAAAAGACCCCATTGCATAAACCTGTTTTCTAAATGATCTTCCAACCAGAAACCTATCTGCTGAAATCGAGTTGGCCGAACAGACCTCTCCGCTATAGATAAATGTCTACGTGTAGACACAATTGCAACGGATGGATCTGAAAATACAAATGAAAGTTAATACATAAGATAACTCATCATTGCAATATAACATTTACTTGAGCTAGAAGAAAATTAAAATAGGTAATTAGGGGAGAATTAGAAGTTAACTGTATATCATAAGAATAAAGAGGATCAAGCCTTCAAATTATTATCAATCTGAAAAATAAATAATTTAAGTCACTTAACAAAAAAATTAGTTGCCCATTTCAAACTTACTTATTCTAGATCGCAGTGGCTCAACTTCTTCTAAAGAGCCTAGATTGATTCCAGATGGGGTAGGACTGGGCTCATTTAGTTTTGCTAAGTCAGATGCTGAAATATCATAAATCAATATTATAAACTAAAAGGGGGTAGGATTTTGATTGATATTAAATTAGAAGATTTACTTACTAAACAGTTTGTAGGATTAAAATATAAAAGCACAAGTATACTTTTGCTGAATATGTATAAGTCAACATTTAAAATGAGAGGGAAAGAATGCAATCAAATTAATTGCAAATTATTTCTTTAGCTTGAAAAATAAACATTTATTCCCATTCTAGCAGCTAATTTTTTAAAGCTCATTGCAATAACATGTTGTACATCAAAGTCGTTTCAGGGTATTGAATATAAAAAAATCAAGTGAACTTACACAAAAATCCTAAATTTTTGTGGAAACAGAAAATGAATCCAACAAAAACAAAAATAGTTATGAAAATAATAGCTGCAATGACAGTTGATCCATCTTGTTTCAAAACTTTAAAAGGTTCGATAGGGTCAGGAAGGACTGGTGCAGTCACCATTTGCTTGGAACAAGATTCTTCACAATCATAGCAGCTACAGGAGGTCATGTTAGGTCCCGGTGACTCGGAACATCTAAGAATTAAATTAATAATAAATAATAGAATGGAATGACATACATGAAAAGTCATTGAATAATATTTATATTTAAAGTTAAAGTGATATTTCTTATCCATTATTTTCAATTTCTTACCTAAAAACTTGAGAGTTTCTATTAGTTACAGTAAGGGTATTGGAAAGTTAAGGTGGGCATGCCAAAATAAGGTAAGATATTCATTGAAATTGATGAATAGGATATTTAATGGATTGGTCTCCATCCAATATAACCAGCTCAAATGGTTTACGCTTAATTAAACTAAGAATACTTAGGTATTCAGGACCTTTATTTAATATTCAGAGTTTTATATCAACCATCAATGAAATTTTTATTTCTCATATCAGTTTTTAATTTTTAAACAAAATAGGAAGAAATTTCCAAGTTTAAAGAAGTCTTAACAAATTTTAATGATATTTTTTTAATTCAACAATGCCCAGACATTTCTCTTCTTTTACAACAATTGCAAAATAAGCTTGAACAACAAACCTATAATGTGGTTCCTTCACAGGGCGATAACTTTGTCCATCAACTTTCACTTCATCTTCAACATGCATAATGTATCTGGTCTTGAAGGGTGAGAATGCACTTTCATCAGGGGTGGAGCCCATGAAATCCAACCATCGCTCGGCACTGCATCCAGAACTACCCCACGAACCACAAGCAAAGTCCATAAAAAGAGAACCGGGTAACAAACCTTGCAATCCTTTACAGGATTCATATAAAGTAAATGCATACCTAAACAGGAATATTGCAAAAAAAGTTAAAAATTAGTACACTAGTCAAGAGAAATAAGACGCAACAAGAAGTGAAATAATTATGGGACCATTCAAAACCAGAGGCCACAGGAAACTTGTTATAAAATTCTCTGATAATTCCACTTTAAACATTGTATTTTTGAAAGCTTAATTAAAAATAAATCAGTTTATAATTAATTAAGAAATAAAGCATACATTCATTGTTTTTAGCCAAGTTAGCTATGCATTGAAATTAAGTTCAAAATTTTTAAAATTAGATCATTACTGAAAGTTTTGTAGAAAAAAATGGGGGGGGGGAACAGGGCAGTTGCTTACATAATTATAAGAAAGGGTTTACAGATTCCTTATTTTTGCTAACGAAGGGGGGAAAAAAGTTTAAAATCATTATTACTTGAATGGCCCCTCACTTAAATTAAAAATTAAGCATAACTTATCAATAGGATATTTTTTAAAGTTTCAGCTAATCGTGAAATTATGAGAAGGTATATAATTAAGATATTTAGAAATACTCTTGAAGTGTAAGAGTATTAGAAAAATATAGAAGGGAACTTACAATTCAGATATATGAAAAACTATTTCTTCAACAACTTTCGCCTCATTTCCATCATCATCCTCATAAACCTCTGATTTGGTAACGTTGAGGAATTGGCTCTGCCATGGAGAACAAGACATGAAACAAATAAGCTGTCGGAAGTTATGACGGCAAGATGGGCATCTTTCAAAACCCAAACCATCCACCATATCCATCTGAGTTTGAAAAGATAGGAGCTGGTTTGTGCTACAACATACATGAGGATCGTCATCTGAAAAAAAAAACATTTATATTGTAGTATCTAGGTTTAAAGAGATATTGGAAGTGCAATGATTATTCAAGTCATAAATAGGATAAACATCAAGGTAAGCATCATCAAAATTTAAAATGTTTGGAAGATTAAAAAATGATTAAAATATTAAATCATTAAATTACAATTTAAGCTACAGAGGATTTTAAGTAAAACCCAGAAAATTATGATTACATATAATGTTTAATATTCCTTAAAATTAACTTTATATTAAATTTTGCAACAGCAGAGAGTGAAAACTATAAAGTAACTAAAAACAAAATGATCAGCAAACATACCATATACAAACTCTGGACACAAATCTTGAAGGAGTTTAACTGCTGTCATGTTATTTTCCATTGGAATGCTTTTGTCTAAGGGTTTAGCAGGACCACTGTAAACACAAGGTGCATTCCCAAATAGTCCTTCACATTGATCAAACATTACACATTGACCATCCTGTTTTTGTGCCAACTGCAATAAATAGTTTAATAGATTTAAATATGGATTCATCTATTAGGTTTCAAACTTTGTACTATAATATAACACTTCATAGACCATTGGTGACAGTTCTATGGTACCTATGCCCTACCACCACCCCAAACTATTCTTTCATATTCCTAAAATTACAGTAAAATTTGGGCTTTCTTTACATATTTAAATAACTATATTTTGCATGGAGGAAAATTTAACAAAAATGCTAATATTGTGGAAGACAGATTCTGGTTTAAAAGAGTTTCAGAATGAAGTAGGATGACTCATAATCGTTAGTTCAATTGTTCAAGGAGGTAATCAAATGTAAAACGAAATGTCAAAATAACATTTTGAATCAGAAAATTGAAAAATATACAACATTTTTCAAGGATATTTCGAAGAAATGGGATATTTAACCAGTTTTAAACGTTATAAGCTATACTTCTATACGAACAATAGAAAGTATATTTTAATTTTATGAAACGGGGAAAACTTTAAGCAATTAAAATTTATTATCCCGAACTAAATACAATTGTCAATCAATACAATAAAGATATATTCAGAAGCAAAGGAAGAAAACTATTCAAGTTTCCCTCCAAATGTAATTAGTGAAACCGGAAAACAAATCACATGCCAGTCGGATCATACTTTCCATCCATGAACAAAAACAAAATAATCTTTACTAAATTATAAACTTACCCTGCAAGAAACACAATGGAATAAAACAGCAAGTAGGCACAAAAATATTGAACACATTGTGGTTGTATGGGGCATGGCTAAGTATCACAGAAACTCCGACTTGCGTTTAATATTAAATTCTTCGAGATTTCATAACGCTACAAGAAGGTAAACAAACGGCTGCCGCTCCTTACTACGTTACGATCGTTTATGCGCATGTCCTCTTGCACCTCCCATCGCGTCGTGCTTGAAACAGACCTTTTATTTTTTTTTTTTATAATCTTTGCTTTTTTTTTTATTCTCGTAACCTTTTTTTTACTGCGGGGAAAGTGGAAAGAGTTAAGATTTTCTACGTTCGACTGGCTTGCTTGACGGCTCTATCCTCTCGACATCGTTTTCTTCTGACACAGAAGTTGAGATTAAAAGGAAAATTGGGCTTAAGTGACATTGGTTTCAGCGCTGAATGGAGAGAGGATGGGTCATTTCATTGAGTTAAGTGCCCGGAGGAAAATGATCAATTTTGATTTTCTTGTTTTGAAGGACGAGCTTTAAAGTTGTAAGGAGATTTCATTTCATTCTTGAAACATGACCCGATTTTGTTAACGACATGTTTTCTTTTTTTGATCCCCGTATTTTTGGTTTTTACTCTTTTCGACCAAAACAAAATCCCCAGAGTATTCAATAAAACTAAATACTTCAAAGGATTCATAAAATATTATTCAATTAATAAATTAAATATTACTGTTCTGTTCAAATTATTGTCATTATTACTGTTATTTGGATTTTTTTTTTTATTTTTGGACCCTTTTTAAACAGATTGACCATCGAATTTTATAATGCAAATGCAAAATAGAGAGAGAGAGACCAAATTCCCCCAATTTCTACATAGTTAATTAATTTTAAATTTATGAATGTTCAATAAAAAGAACCTGTTTGTATGATTTTTAGAGGCAAAAGATATTATTAGTTTAAATATTGTTGTTATCATAATGAGGTGAGGTGACCTCAGGAATTTCATATCACTTTATGAATAAATTATTCATTCAAGGAAAAAATGAGCAGCTTCTGTTAGTACAAAGTACTTGGCAGTGGCGTAGCCAGAAAAAAATTTCGGAGGAGGATATTGATATTTCGGGGAGGGGATATGGGGTATTTTTAGTGGTTTTCTATGGTCAAAAAATAAAAATTTCTAAATTACGGGGGGGATATATCCCCAAATCCCCCCCCCTCTGGCTACGCGCCTGGTACTTGGAGCACCCTAGGAGAGAAGTCTGACTTTGCTCCTTGCCTGCAGGCTTTAGCTGGACATAATGGAACGACCTTACACCTTGGGTGACCCTGCCAGGAGAATAATAATCTCCCGACGCACTTCGCCCGTTCCGCCCAGGTACACCCCCTCGCCGGCTACAAGAGCACACTTTGAGGCGACCTGCAGGACTTGAGGGGGTGAATAAATTATGGAAGTAATATAATTCCTATAATTCCTCCTATTTGAAAATTCTTGTATATCCCTCTGAATAAATTATGGAAGTAATATAATGTAGAGAGGGATATACAAGAATTTTCAAATAGGAGAAAGAAATCTTATTTCAACAGGTATGTTTTAAATCGTTTACAATTGATGACAGTTTGTTAAAAAAGACTTTCAACGCATTTCCTAAAAATCTGCGAGCTACTTGAAAAATCCTATTTATACTTAGTTAATTTCTTGGGAATTTTAAATTAATCCCCCCTCTATTGGACCGGAATTTATACTGACCGATTTTTACATTGACTGGATTAAAACACCTGCCAACCAAAAGCTGTGTTATTGCGTTTCGTATTCGTATTTCGCAAGGCAAAAAAAAAAGAAATATAACATTGGATATTTTAATTTAATGAATTATAATAGCACTTAAATATGTACTTTAAAAAATTCTACTTTATTTATAATGCTTGTTTATAACATTTTAAGCATAAAGTTTTCTCTTAAAATAAATAAATTAATTAAAAACATAAGAAATTTAGTCTATAAAAGCCTCTAAAAAAGATTGAAGCTTTAATTCTATACATTCAAACAAAACTATATACATTTCATTTAATACGGCGCTGGCCCGTTTCGGTGTGAAACCATAAATGTTTTTCTAGTTTTTGGATAAATGATCAAGGAATTTTATTTCCCGCGCCGAATAGTAGCAGACCGATTTATAATTTTATCCTTTATAAAACGCGAAAACCTTTTAGCAGACCATGCACTATTTTAATTTTGAAAAAAAAAGTTTAAAAGCAAAATTAATGTTTGGGAAAAAACTTCCTTTAAATTTTTTTCAGACAACTTTGAATTCTTATTTATTATTTTTTAATTGTTCATTCTTGTATGCGTTGTGCTGCGAAGGTGGGATGTTTGAAGTTTTCTTTAAATAGAAATTTCACTACTGAGAGATTTTGTAAAGGAATATCTTAGCTTCATTTTCGAAAAAATTGAAGGTACTCAGTTTTTAAACGCTTCATTTACTCTTAATAAGTCTTAATAAGTGTTTTGCCTGATATCTCGTGTTCAAAAACAGGACAAGAAGTGCATTTGCACTCCAATGTCTGCATGGATTTTGAAGTGTTATCGAGCCTTACACTCTTAATGTTATCGAATTAGATATAGGTACCTATTTCTATCACACTTTGTCTGAAAGATGCACTCACGAAAAACATTTAGTACACATGTCTCCACCGTAGTGTCATTGACTCCGAGTGATGGAGAAAAACTCAGTCGTCACATATCAATCAGACTTTTCGGCGAATGCTTCTATCTAAAAATTAAAATTAAAACGCCCACTGAAAGATGCGTATAAGGTATAAGCTCCGACAAATAACAAAAAAGTTATATTTTTCAGAACTGAATACAAAAATTTCATTTAATTAAATGAATTTTAAAATACAATTAATTTTAAAAATTAAGACAAAGATAACTTTTAAGAAATGGTAATTCAACAGGTTTTACTTAGAAATGACATAATAAATACTGTGAGTAGTAATACCTAGCGATTAAAATATTCTTATAAAGAGTTTAATTTTTTAACTTTTCCAATTATTTGGCCGAAAAATTTAAGCTTTTTTCCGTGTCAGGGTTTAAAAGTTTAAGGCATCCTTCACATTCATAAATAGTGCAGTTTTATGACGATCTCTGTACTAATGGAAAAAAAATTATAGTAATTGTTGATTCCTCTCAAATGAAACAACGCCTGTTTTTCTCCAAAAATCGGAAAGCAATGAAAGAAAGATGGTAATTCTTTCCAGAAAACCGGGTAGAAAAATGTCTTGTTGAAAGTAATAATCGATAAGAGCATCGTTTTGAAAAGAATGTGTGATTAATAATTAATGCTGTTTACCATAAGCAAAAGTGGAAAACGTTCTGCCCACGAGGCACCGCTAGTCGTGTGTATTAATTTTCCTTCTCCTTTTCATGGAAGGAATTCTTCCTAAGGGTGCATTTGAGCGGAGCCATGCCACCTGGGTTTCTATCCCTATTAATCTTTTAACCTCCTTTTTTATCTCTCTGCTAATAAATACCTGTTGCTTGATGGTAAGACTGGTGGTTGTTTGGTGACTATTTTAATGATTATATTATACGTTATTGTTGTTGTCGGGTGCCACCCAAGCTCGAAAAGGATTCAAGGCAAAGGGGATGCGGCTCCTGAGAAAGTGAAAATGGCAGGAGTCCGACTTCTGCTACATGATTACACATTAATATATGAAACAACTCCCAATGTATCAAAAGGATAAAAAAATTTGCTTATTAATAAGAATATAGGATTGTTGTTTAAATTTATTTCTTCTGCTATTAACGTATGGTTTAGTTATAAGCATACTATACGTCCAGGATTACCCCAGACAGTCCGGGGGTTTTAAAGCTGTCCGGGGAAATGATCGCGGGGTTGCAAAAATGTCCGGGATTTCATACGTTTAAGATTTCCGAGACATTTTTATGAAAAAAAAATCTGATCCAGATGTTAGAAATTGCGTTGTTTTACTTTAATGACTTATTTTTATGTGAATTTTATGAGGAAATTAAGTCAAACAAACACTTTTTGAAAAAAAAAAAGTAATGTCAAATGAAAAGTGCAAGCATACTAATTAAGCAATTTTAAAATATGTCCTGGGTTAGATCCAAGACTTTTACTTAGTTCAAAATTTATTTGGCAGCGAAACTAAGTTTTCGAATTGTTATATTTTAGGCATCTACTGTTGAATCGAGGATTTAGGTAGGTGAATTTATACAGAGTGTTTTAACAAGTCCGCCAAAACTCTACACAAAGAAATTTATTTGCGTGGAGGACATGATAAATTATAAACGCCCAAAGAACTACCCTCTCCCCGCAAAATACAATTATTACCCTTTTATTCTTTTCCTGACTTTTTTTTTTTTGCAAAATTTAATTTCTCTAACACTGGAAAACAATGTTACAGTATATAGGCTAAGATTTTTTTTAATATGGGTGTAACAATATTACTGATTATTATCGAACAGTTTTGGAAAAAAATGTAAAATTTCAAAGTTTTTTAACATGACTGAAACATTCCAGTGCCATTTTTACATTAATATTAAATTAATTTATTATAATTTAGTTTGTTATTTAAACTTTTTCTAATGTTTTGAAATCACGGCAAACTCGGAAACTTTTGAAATCACGGAAAATCGGCATTTTTAATGTTGGCCAATACTTTTGTGCTATTTGGGTATAACAATTCTTCTTATAAATTAAAGTCTATCAGTAAGCGAACTTTTTGTTTGCGGGAAGGGTGTTAAAATTTAACTAGAAAACTTATTTACTTTTATTTTAATCGATTAAGTATATTCCTCAACGGCTAATTGAGCAGTTAATTAGAGAGAAAAGTACGAGTGTAATTATATTGCTAAAGAATTTTTCCTCTTTAATCTGCAGTGAGTATACTCACTTCTAAATATGCAGATAGCAGTAATATCCGATTCTATAAATAGCCTGCGAAACATACGCATAAAATGAACGCTAGTGGCAACACTCTCACCCTATGGTTTCTTTCCTTCTCCCGCTTTTGACTGCCTGTAAAACGACTTTTTCCTTGATAATACGCTTTCGGAAGGAAAACAAACTTTACCTAATGGTCTCTCTCTCGAGCTCTTGGTATTCTCTGATAGTATCGCTAACTGAGAGGTTAGTATGATATATTATGTATTATAGTAGGAGAGCCCAGAGTGTTTTTGGGTAGTAACTCGAGCGCGTCAGATAATCATAGGGGGGATACCTTGCATGCTTTTGAGTAACTCCACCAAATATAAGCTCTCTATGTTGGTGGGTAAGTTTAGAACAGCCCGTCAGATTTGTAAAAAAAATTAGTTAAATGGACATACTCGAGCGCGTCAGATAATGATAAGGTAGGTTAGTTATCAGCTAAAAAGTGTACATTTTCTAAAATCTGCCGATTTGAGCGGTGGATAAGGGAGCGGGAGGGTTACAAAGTTGCAAAGTAAAGCCAAGACAGGTAAGACGCTATCGCTCTTTTTGAGAAAAATGTACGAAACAAAATGTTTATAGACTAGTAGCCAGGATACTAGGCTCAACTAGTTGTAAACTGTCTTGGTAGCCAATCTGACGAGCTCGAGTATGTCAATGTAACTAGTTTTCTTTCAAATTTTGACGGGCTGTTCTAAACAAACCCACCAACATGGAGAGCTTATATTTGGTGGAGTTACTCAAAAGCATGCAAGGTATCTCCCCTATGATTATCTGACGCGCACGAGTAAATCCACATTTAGCATCATGGGCTCCCCTACTATTACATTTTTCAGTTCATTTCAAAAACTGAGGTGAAATTGTTTCTTACTTTTGTAATAAAAATAATGTAAATATTAAGATTAATAGTTATTATATTTCAATTTTTTTTTAAATGATACAATACTTCCTGGAAATCAAAACGGAGTAAATGCACCACTATTTCAAAATTTTGGTTCTAATATTTCACGTAGGAAATTTCTCCGTTGATATGTTGTAAACATATGTTGCAATAATACAAAAAATGATTCCAAAAGCATTTTCAATGTGTGAAATAAAAAATTTAGTTGAACTTTAATGGTACAATATCAATTTTTTCCCCTAAATTTTCTTTTCAAACCAGTCTCTAGAAACCAAGCTAAATGTAACAGAGTTCATTATGTTCAACAATATATTCAATTTCTTTCATGTTTTAAATTAATGAACGCATGTTAAATTTAAAAACACCTTGCATAGTGATATTAGTGACAGAAAGGTAAACACTTTGTTATATCAATCAACAGACGCAAGGTTAACTTTCATCACAAATAATAATTATTATTAAAAACTATATATTGCGATTTTTTAATATTTTACTCAAACTTCATTCAAAATATTGAATTTACATAAGGAATGTTTAAATCACCCTCCTTAACAATCTCAATTAAAACACATTCAGTGAGGTGGAAACGACATTCCTACATAACAGTTTTCAAGAAACTATGTGTAGGTATACACATAGTAGTATCTGTCATTACACGTGCACACGCACAGCCCTTGTTTGCTCTTGTAATGGGACTTGAAATCCACCTGATTACATCTAGTTGATGTCGAAATTTACTACTACCTTAATTGTCATCTCGGATAGTAAATCGGTCCTCGAATGCTTTTATGTATTTAGTAGTGTTCGGCACTAGTTAACTAGAACTAGTTGCAACTAGTAGTTAACTACCGATCAACTAGTAGTTAACTAGTAGTTTAACTACTTTTAGTGAAAAGTAGTTCACCTATTAGTTTAACTACTTTTTTAATCAACTACTAGTTAAAACTACTTTCAAATTTTCAACTACTTCAAAAAAAAGTATTTAAAATTTAAAAGGATATTTAAAATTTTTATCAAAGGTAGAGTACTCAAATACCATAACCAGAAATAAAGATAATTTTTGCTCTAAGTATAAGCGGTTTTTTTGTGACATAGATAAGAAAGATGTATTAGAATTTTGCCAAAAAGTAGGTAATGAAATTAAATAGACTAGTTAACTAGTAGTTAACTACTTTGGGAAATAGTTAACTACTAGTTACAACTAGTCCCAATAAAAAATAGTTAACTACTAGTTACAACTACAATTTCCCACACTAGTTAGTAGTTGGTAGTTAACTATTTTTTACCACTAGTTGCCGAACACTAGTACTTAGTTTACTCAGAACATTCAATCAGCGTTGTGGTCAAAAAATATCGTTACAGTTACTCACTCTTCGTTCAGAATATATTCACTCTTTTAAATTTTCAAAGGGGTAAATAGATAAAATCATTACTGACTGAAGTTTGAGAGATTTTCAAATGTTACGTAAGCACCTGAGGGGGAAGGGGGTTTCCATTTGCTTATTTTTGCTGACAAGGGGGCATATGAGGGATGCTTACGTAAGACATTTAAAATACTACTTTTAAAACTCTTGTAACTTGCAAAAATAGTGTTGATATATAACGAGATTAATTTAAAAATTACTTCATCAATTATTAAGTAAGAAATTAAGCACACATTTATTGTTGCAAGCTAAATTAGTTTTTTCTTATTGGAATTGAGTTTTAATTTTTTTTTTAAATTAAATCATTATCGATGGTTTTGTAAAAAAAACGGCGGTGGGAGTTGGGCAATTGCTTATACGTATTCAAGGGGATTTAACAGTTCGTTTGTTTTTGCTAATGCTTATTTAATAGTATTTGAATGGCCCACTCTAAAGAAACAGTATTCATGTTGTAATCATTTGTAGTTTTTTTTTCAAAACTTAATACTCTGATACACAGTTTAAGCTGTCTGCTTTGATAGAAATCGAGAATCAAAGAATGATAATTTTAAACATCTTTGATTGTATGATTTATTCCTTGACATCTCCTGTTGTTTTACTCTTGCGGCCTTAAGACATTCATGAGATAACTTTTTTTCCTCAATTATGCATCATTATGCATTTGCAGTTGTATTGGTAAATCCGGAGAACTCCTATGATATTGATAAAAACCTGTAATATTCTGCTTAAAAATTAAACAGCCATAAAATATTATTTAAATGAGTGGAAGGTAAAAGAGAGATTAAACGAGGGGAAAACGTAAGATTCGGATAAAATCGTACTTTTATTTTAAAAAATATTATCTTTTTCAATAATGATAAAAGAGAAAGGTATTAAAATAACATACCCTCCGAAATTAAAAAAAATTCCTTCCATTGGATCCCTTTCAAAGAAAACAACCAAATATTCCCCATCATCCCCTTCCCAATGAACCTAGTTTTGATTAATTCAGCTATACTAGACTGCAACGTCAGTTGACCATGATGGAGAAACAAAACAAAGTTAAGTTCCCGGCGCGGTGTCTGAATTTTGTGTGAAATGAGGAACGTCAATTTAAAAATATGATTATTTTGTTAGACCCATGACCCATGTATACTGTAGAGTGCTGTCCTTTAAAAACAACCCACTCCAAATTGTACCCTAAAAACAACCCATTGAGATTTTTTAATTAAATAATTAAACTAATTTTACCATCTCATATACCCTGTCCTTCTATGCCCTTTAGGATTTCAGGGGTGTAAAAAAACTGGTCAAAGAACGGTTTATTTACTTATTTTTTAAACAAGCTGAGATAATGAAGATTTTTGGCAAAAAATGTGCTTCAGATTTACAGATTTTGTAAAAATGTATGTTATAAAGACTTTAGAGCATTTTTCGCGAGTTTTTATGTTTTCCCATTACTATGAGAATAAAATATTAAAGTTTTAGCTCAGTCCTCCAATTAGAGTCCTTCTAGGAAAAAGTGGGTTTTTTTCAAATTCTTACTTAATTGGCTGCCAATTTGTAATGGATAGTTGGAATTAAAAATGCTTAGCACTAAAATGTTAGGGAGGATGAGCCGCTAGTACAGTTTTTTGTTCGATTTAATTATCCTTTTTATTAAGCTTTTAATGAAGAAAATATGAAACAGTGGGTTGTTTTTAAAGGACAGCAATATATATGTTACGGGCAATGTGATAAATCCGGGCATTATTAATAATGCCCGATATGAGGCGCGGGCAATGTGATAAATTCAATGGCAATTATCAATGAAATTTATCACTTTGCCCGCCTCCACTTCGGGCATTATTAATAATGCCCGATCAATCACTTTGCCCGCAACATATATATAGCATCTTTTTTATCACGATTTGCGTGTACCTCCTAGAAACCCAACAGGCTTTCTGTTTACTCAGTTTTTCCTTCCGCGTAGTGACGTCATAGGGTCAAGAAACGTTACTTGCAGTCAAGTATATTACGTGGTAACGCATAGGTCTCAAAATTAAATTTAGACCCAAAAGCGTTTTTAACTGTTTTACTGGTGATCTTTGGATCTTCTGTCACTTCACTCACTCGTAGTGCCTAAGTAATTCTACTGGGACGTTATTACAAAGTGGGACTCTCTCTGCCATCCATAAATTAGAATCCAGCGCTCATCACCTACCTTACTTTCTATTCTAGAGCTTCCTTGTTTTTCATTAACCGCTGTCGTGTGAGCTATGTAAAGGAAAGTGGGTTCGAAGATGAAGCCAATGATACGTTTCCACGAGCATAATCAATGCAGCCCTCCATTGTCTCCAGCTGCTTTTAATAATGCAGTCACGTACTATAGTCAATGAAATCGTATACTATAATCCCGCTTAAAAACCTCATTTTGAAGGAAATTTGTCGCATAGAAATAGCCAAAGCATAGATTGTGTGGAAACATCTCTGTTAAAAAAAAGTTGTTCTCTATATAGTAGCCCTTATCAACGTACTATATAACCTTTGTGAGTAAACTATTCAATAAGTATAATAAATATTCAATAAGTATAAGTTCAATAGTATAGTGATGATAGGTAAAATAGGTGTACAGAGAAATTAAAATATCCGTACGAGGAGAAGCCATGCATGGGTTTAAATAAAAGTGAATTAAAAGGCATTTTGATACAGGAAAAAATAGATGCTGAGTAGCAGTATAAGAGGCTCGAGAGCAAGGCGATGCTTTAAAAGCAAAAGAATCCTAGGCAGTCAAGATATACAGGGTGGTCCGTGAATGATGATATTTTAAGTGGTGGCTATTAATTTCTTCGAGTTGGGAAACACTGAAAGTTTCATGAGCAAATTCCAATTAATGTTTTAGTAATTGGGTTCATAATTAGGAGGACCAGACGTCCCGCTTTTGGTGGGACAGTCCCGCTTTTTACCTCTCTGTCCCGCTGACCCGCCTAAATGTCCCGCTTTTTTTTAAGATTTTTTTTTTCAACTTTTGGCAAAGGCAATATTTTCCCAGCGAACTGTTTATATGAATACCTTCGTTTACAGACACAAGATCCCATTATTATTATGAAAACTGATCGAAAATTGTGTAAAACAACAACACGCCTGGCGCCTCATGTTTTGCAACCTTGTGACAGAGGAGACACCTCATCGTTCGAGTGTCACCTACATGTGAGTCGCCACCGGCTCTTTGATCCAGTTCTCTCTCTCTCTCGCATGTCTCAAAAAACCTATCTCTTTCTGATGCGCTTTTATCAGGCAACGAGAGAGGCTGTAGGAAAACATTGAAAATCTACTTATCCGGTTTTAGATGACACAATAACCAGTCGCGTAAGAAACGCGCGTCGGACTCAAAAGAACAAGGCTGTCAGGAATTGATTAAAATTCGTGACGTCACAATTCACGCGATCTTCGTCAAGGTTGCCCATGTGTACACAGTCACAGACCTCGTTATAAATTGTGTGTGTGAACCTTTTTTTGTGTGAATGAGATGATAAGAGAATCTTTCCACATTTTTCGTGTATTATTATCTCCTAGACACAATAAGTGAAAGATTCTTTATGCATTCGTTCTACAAATAGGAATTGTATTATTTCGCATGCTTATGACTAATATTTCCATAAGTATTCCTGTAAATTCTGGGAAACCTTCCCGAATTCTGGAATATGACTGGGCCGTTTATTTGTGCCTCAGAGTCAAAAGAGTCATTTGCTAGTTTTTAAAAGGAGAAAAAACTAAAATTTTAGATTTTAATTAAAATTTTTGAAGTACTAATTATTCCCAATTAAAACTGAATTAAATTAACTTGAAAGTTTATTACTTCAAAAATTAGAATTAAAAAATTCGATCAAAACTTTGGTTTTTCTTCTCTCCTGAAAAACTAACAAAACAAAGATAAGACCTTTTGGCTCTGATGTGAAATACAGATATAACCAGATATAGGAATTTGTCAATTTAAGTGGTTTTTAAGAACTGTCAACTTTTAACCTAATTTTTTTTTCAACTGTAGAATATTTTTGAATGTATATATAATAATATATATGTTTTTTTTTTCGATTATTGTTCTGTATTCTAAATAGGGTCCTGGAATTTCCAGTAAAATTTGGTGGTTATACAATGA
This sequence comes from Tetragnatha montana, assembly GCA_963680715.1. Taxonomy (NCBI): domain Eukaryota; kingdom Metazoa; phylum Arthropoda; class Arachnida; order Araneae; family Tetragnathidae; genus Tetragnatha; species Tetragnatha montana. The sequence continues at coordinate 55,400,714 of OY796676.1, read as the reverse complement.
AATTCCTATTTATGCCAGGTTTTTTTTCTCCGATTTCCTCAAAAATTGGTTTTTGCGACAATTCAATTGATAATGAGTATAATAGCGCAAAGGAGAGTAAGATCATTCTTTTAGATCTCCTATATAGAAGAGGAGGAAAAGTGAACAGGTAGCTCGTCCAAATGAAGAGTTGATCGCCTGATAGAAAGCGGTTTTCTCGCGCCATTAACGCATCTGAATTATTTATTTCGCATCCTGAGGCATCCTCTTAAACCAGAGAAAACTGTTGGGAAAAGATGCTTCTCTATCATTTTGAAGTGCACGAAGGAATGCATCTGGCTTCTAACCGGATGGTGACAGAATAACAAGCAACATCTTCTGACATTTTGATAGAGATTAAGAATTCTTCGAAGGTTGTTTTCAGAAGCTCCTCGCATAAAACCATCCATCAGTTGTGTCACTTAAAGATAGGGTAGGGTTACGCAGCGTTGACATAATAGCCTGGCTCAAATTCCACCGAACTCTTTTTCCCTCATTTATAGTATTATAGGGTCATTCCATTCCACGGTATTTGAGGCATTTTGTAGAGACTGTGATTGAAGGTTTCTATGTAAATGTTACATATTTGAAATTTTCTAAACGCGTGCTATTTCGTTTATTAGAATAGAGGGAATCAATGTCAAATTTATGTAAAATATTAATACATGATACCATATGTATTAATTAGGCAGGAATACTGTGTAATGCCTAATAGTTTCGTGAAAATGCAAAAAGCGTTTTATTCATCAGTTATTCCTCAGGATTGGGAGTTAATTGAACAGGCTGGTAAATGTCTTTATTAATGTTAAGTTCTTCCCTGCTCCTTTTTTTGGAATGTACATAAGAGAGAATTAAGAGAAAAATGAGAGTGAAAGAGATGAAATAAAATTGAAAGAAATATTAGAAATGGAGATGAGAGTTAGAGAGTTAAGAGAAAAATGAGAGTGAAAGAGATGAAATAAAATTGAAAAAAATATTAGAAATGGAGAAGAGAGAGAGAATTAAGAAAAAAATGAGAGTGAAGGAGATAAAATAAAATTGAAAGAAATATTAGAAATGAAGAAGAGAGAGAATTAAGAAAAAAATGAGAGTGAAAGAGATAAAATAAAATTGAAAGAAATATTAGAAATGGAGAAGAGAGTTAGAGAGTTAAGAGAAAAATGAGAGTGAAAGAGATGAAATAAAATTGAAAAAAATATTAGAAATGGAGAAGAGAGAGAGAATTAAGAGAAAAATGAGAGTGAAAGAGATAAAATAAAATTGAAAGAAATATTAGAAATGGAGAAGAGAGTTAGAGAGTTAAGAGAAAAATGAGAGTGAAAGAGATGGAAATAAAATTGAAAGAAATATTAGAAATGGAGAAGAGAGAGAGAATTAAGAGAAAAATGAGAGTGGAAGAGATAAAATAAATTTGAAAGAATTATTAGAAATGGAGAAGAAAGAGGATGGATATGACAGAGATTGAGAGAAAATGTAAATGCAATATAGTTAGCCGGCTTAAATTATAATAAACCTTCTAAGCATAATTCCGGTTTAACCGGAGAACGAACAAAAAATTATATTCTGTTGGAAATAAATAGTTAAATTTAGTTTTTCTTAGTTATTAAAAGATTAAAAAAGTTTTATACACCGACCATAACAAAGAATCTTTTTAAAAAAAGTTCAGTCATTTTCTGCTGGGGAAACTGGAAATTCACTACTTTCTGCATAATTCTGTCCTTTTTCACTTCTTAATTTAATTAATTACTGCCAGTTGAAGCAGAGATCCGGAGGATGGGGTAGTCTATTGTATTCCAGACAACGGCAACACAACAGGAACACAGTTCCGGATCAACCACAAACTCTGACGTATATTTTACTAAGTAATCATCAATTCAGGATGATCCGTATCCTTAGTAAAATACGTCAGAGTTGGTGGTTGCAATCCAATATTTTAAGCAATTTTTATATTTTGATTGGAAATATACCAAGATGAATGCAGGGGGGGGGGTGAAGTAAAGAATTTTTGATGGTATACCTAATAGAAGAAAACAACTTCGTTGGAATTTCGTAGAAAATTCCGGGTGACGCAACTCAACTCTGTGGGTGTGATAGAAGTTTTTTGAGATTTGAGGCACCCCCAATATATCTTAGATTTGCCCTGCTGCAAAAGTGACATTTTTTTTTCCTTCTCAGATGTAAGCGTGATAGGATTTTTTTTTAAAGTAGAGGGGCTGTTCAAATATTACGTAAGCATCTAAGGGGGGAGGGGTTTGCTATTTGCTTATTTTTCCTGTCAAGGGGGAGTATGAGTGATGCTTACGTAAGATGTTACAAACACTGCATTTTCGAAAATCCTTTGTTTCTTGCATAAATAATTTTAAAATTTAACCAAAAATAAGGAAAAAAAACTAGGAAAACAACTCAAGCATTTTTCACAAAGAAAGTTTTAACGATACGAACCTCCGGCCCGCTGGCCGGATCCGGCCCGCCACGTCATTTGGTCCGGCCCGCGGAACATTTTAAAAATTGTACTCAAAAATCACATATTATTCTAGTCCAGATTTTTGTAACTTTAACAATATAATTTTTGTTTCTAATCAAAATATTAATCTATTGTAGATTAATGTAACTAACTTTATAATTATTGTATGTAATATTATTCTAGTCCAGATCAGAGGCGGATACAGGGGGTGGCACTCTGGAAAGTGCCCCCCCCTTGGACCCAAAAATCATTCATAAGTACGAAAAAAAGTCCCAAAAAGTACTCAAAATGAGTTAAAAACCTACTTTTACAGGTCAAATTCCCAAAATTTTGACATTTTTTTCAAAAGATAAAGATGATGGTCTGAAGAAGTCCCCCCCCCCTTGAAGCCGTGCTAGATCCGCGCCTGGTCCAGATTAATGTAACTTCATTATAATTATTTTATGTAATCTAGATATTGTACAAGTCCAGATTAATTTTTAACTTTAGAATTAAACTTCATAAATATATATAATAAAAGGCCTCATTTTTTTAATTAAAATTTATTACCTATTATCTACTCTTTGGCCCTGCACGACATTATAATCTTTGAGTCCGGCCCGCGGATTCGAAAAGGTTGCCCATACCTGCGCTAAGGTGTTCGTGGAGAACAATGAATTTCGGAAATCTAAGCATCGCTAAAGATTTTGTACAAAAATAGAACTAAGGTGGGGGGGATCGGGCAGTTTTCTTATGTAATTATGAGAGGGGGGTTTGCGGTTTGCTTATATTTGCTGCCAAGGAGGAAGGGGGTCAAAATGACCAAAAACATGCTGACATAATATTTGAACGGCCCCAAATAAGTAAAGTAACCGTTTATTGTTTAAGTTTTCTAAATATACAGGAAAACTTTTCTCAAAACACATTATTCAATTTCCTTTTCTGATCGTTGATCGCAAGCTTAAAAATTGTTTTCAAACCCTATTTTAAGGTAAATTGAAGTATATTCACTCTGAGCAGCAAATTTTCTTCAATAAAGCTTAAACACCAAGCAGGATTTGTTAAAAAGAAATTGCAAATCGGTTTTAGTTTCCTTTAGAAATTCAATATTTATTTAAAAATTACTGCCTCAGCTGGTTTGAACTTGTGAAAAGGTTCCTTTAGAAAATAGCATGTATGCGCGTGACATGAATGAAATATTTAAGTTTTTATTGGATGACGTCTTTGAAAAATTAAAGACGTCGGCGAGGTATTGTTCTTAGGGCATTTTTTTTACGTAAGAAATCCTTCTGTGCACATGTTGGGGAGGACTTTTTGAATGAAACACCCTGTATAATATCGAGTTTCAGATTCCAAGTATGTATTTTAAATTTAAAATAAAAACTGTTATGGTTGTTATGAGACATATTGACGAAAAAAACGATTGCTCACTGTTATGCGAAAAATAACTAGGGCGTTGCAACCCCACATTGCACATGTTCTAATTCATCACTGTCTTTCGTCCTCAACCGTAACGTTTTATCTTTTTTAATAATAAACGGATGATAAAAGTGGAGTGAAAATCAAACGAGAAAAAAATTCTTCAGATTAAGAAACGATCTTCCGAGAAATCATCTTGCTTCAATGGCAACAGAAAATGTTAAGATATTTCAATTAATATGTTTGTATGTTCCTATTCATATGCTTTTTGTTCGTAGAAATACTAGATAGCATCTTACCTCTCCAACTCACAAAAATTGTTAAAAATTCTAAAAGTTCAGGAAAATATTTAAAAAAAAATAACAGGTGATGAACGAATTCTAAATTAAAGTCAAGGAAAAAATGTACTAATTAATTGTAATGTAAAAAAATTGCAAAAATTAGTTAAATTCTGAAACTATCATTCAGGAATTCACTTTCAATAAGGTATGGTATGGAAGGCCAAACATAGCTCCAAAAGGTCACGAGGCGCTGTTTTAAATTCGAAGGTTTTTCTCCCCTATTTTAACCACGTGATCAATAAATATGATCAGTTAACCAGTTTGATTATATTATTCTTTTTTGGGAAACTTTTTCCTTGAGTTTAAAATTTCAACAGACAGATTGTATTTTAAAAATTCTGATGATCGTTTAGTAAAAAAAGTTTTCTTTAGATCTCTTTATCTATTAGATATTAGAGAGTGGTCTACCTCTTTTTAAAATTCAACTGACCATTTCTACTGCAGGATAGTTGTGCATTTTTTTTTCGAATAACCAATTTAATAAAACAAAATCAGAAAATATGTGTGTTTGATAGGTTGAAGTGGAGAATAAAAGATATACCGCGCGCGAAGTACAATATTATTTCAAAGGTATTTTTACAGTAGATAAAAAATGCGTCGGTTTCATTTCATAAAATGCGTCTATCTGTAACAAAAGTTTTATATACATATATGCCTTTAAAAGGAATTATTTATAATTGTTTTTTGTACAGATGGCCAGAAAATACTCTAATTTCTGCATATTTTATTTTTACGTCCTTGTTACTTTAATTAATTCGGCGGGTAAGCGTAGATCTAGTTAATAAGGAGTTTTTATGGATTACTGCAAAAAATAAATCCTCTGTTGTAAATTAAAGATGTAGGCTGATAAACAGCCATTTCCAAAGATTTCTCCAAGAAAGGAAAATATCTCAATTAGTACAGGTACACTCCCTAATTGCTTCTTGATTCTTTATTTAAATAATAGATATATTTCAGTCAGTAAAAAAACTGTGAAATATATCTGTATATCATAAAACCCCTGTGTTAAATAAAATTTATTAATTATATTCTTCTTTTTTCTTTAAAATACATTGTTATCCTATTGTTTTTTTTAAATAATTTCCATCATCCCTCTTTCTCTCTCTCTTCTCTCTATTTCTGCTGATACATCATAGAGAGAGGATATATCTCTGCTGAAAAATAATAATACGGAAGACGTTATCAATATCCATGTATTGATACTCTTCCTATAGTCAAGCATCATCTAAATCTAATGAATAGGTTTAGTAGATGTATAGCTGAGCTTATCAAAAATTATAGATCCACCTCAAGATTATTACCGTCAATTGAAAATAATAAGACGCATATATCCCGTTTCTATTTTTGATAGTGAACTTCATCTTCAAGGGTTTTATCTTATCACTTCGTCGGATGCATACAATCAGGAGTGGTGAAAATCCGAGAAAACGTGACGACCAGGAGAAGAAAATAAACACACACCAACCTCTGGGATCCGTCTAAAAATGCCGAAAACTCCGAGCTGAAATTTGGCCCTCTACCAAAATTACACAAGAGCACAGCCCTCTCCACCTCTCGCAAGGTCTTTAGCATTGAACTGCTTAAGTTCCGACGGAAAGCTTAAGAGACTGTTTCATTAAAATGGTTTTTTTAGCGGAGAAAACGTTCTGGGTTGCCCTGGTATTTGAATTTTCCAAGCTAAATTTTTATAAGAAAGACATTTAAATTAACACATATAGGAAAATGAGGTCGAGCCCACTTAAAGCGGTCGCAGTCTAGAGTGAAAGGAGAAACAATGCCGGTTCTTTTACCGTGATTTCTGAAGGACAAGGCCTCCTAATTCTGTAGTGACGTCACATAATCTGTTTAGATGGAAGTCTCGTTGAATTTATTTGAAAACCAGCTTTAAGTATAATTTCATACTTTTTTTTCTTTTTTTAAAGATTTATACGCTTAGGGGAAAGGAGGATAAGTTTGCGCACAAAAATGATTTTGAGCTATAAAATTGAGTAATGTAAAAGCCAGAGCCACAAAAATTTAGTGAACGTAAGTTTAATAACTCAAAGAACCAACCTACAAAAATGGAAGGTCTTAAGTTAGCTTAAATGAAACAATATTAAAAATCACAAGGAAAATTTTAAAAAATTGAATGCGTACTTTTATCCAACCTGGCGAGTAAAAGTACGCAGACAAAAAAAATGCCTCAATTTTTTTTTGTAATAGGAAGATTCTTCCCTCACATGTCACCTCTCTTTAAGAATAATAATCTTCTTGAAAAATCCATGAAAAATCCCACTTTGTTTATTTTCAAGGATTTTACATGAGCTAGTTTTCAACTTCAGATGGGTTTTATGCAAGGTTTGGGTTTTATGGGTTTTATAAGCTTTCAAAGGGAAAAATAAAAATTCCTTCAACATATGTAGCACATCTCTCATGTGGTGAAGAGTAAGTTGAGTTATATGATTCCCTCTTCTACAAAAATAAAAAATCTCAACTATTTTGTAGTAAGTATATTTCAATAAGAAACACTCCAAAGTAAATTTTTTTAAAAGATTTGACCTGCTGTGTTTACTTTTAAATTATAAAATCTATCCCAGATTTGAACTGCCCCCTTTTTTTAAATTTTTGAGACTTTCCAGAACTTTTAGTGTTTTTTTATCACGTACTTAAGTTAAACAAAAGCGGGTAAAGAATCAGTAACCGATAGAAAAGAAAAAGATGATCCAGAAAAAATATCTTTTGGGATGTAAAACGGGACTTATAATATAGGCATTCGGATCACTGGAAGAGGATGGTCACGAAATTCAAGCCTCACGTTGATAGTGTTATCTTCAGAAGCTTCATAAAATATACTTTTCGTAGGCCATTTAAGACCGTCACGTCATCAAAAACTGAAGTTACGTAATTTGTTTTCTCCAAATAAATAAATTACTGAAAAGAGTTAAAGGGCAAGTCACGTAATTCTTGTGCTGAAGTCGAACCCCAAAATACATTAATTAAAAGTACACTTATCTCATTCCGGTTTTTATAGAAATGGACAAGCATAAGTATATGGTTTTACTTTCTTTTGAAGATATGGGGACTGAATAGAACTCCCGTTAGAATAAGAATGCCCTGATTGATGATGCCTGGGGTATCTTAAGATAAGAGAGTATCTTAAGAACAGGGTTTCCAAAATTTTTTAGCATAGACGCATCATGAAAATGAATTTTGCTTGGCTCTATGGACCTCTGTTTACAAATTATATTCATTATTTTCCCCGCAAACAATAAAGGTTACAAATTTTCCATTTTCTATCAAATCGGCCGTATATTTTTAAGGTCAAGCAGTAGAGCCATTTTTAAAGAAAACAAGCCATCTTGTTTTTCTTCTCTTCTCATAGCTTAAAAATCTTTGAAAAAAATTGGTTAGAATCACGCTTAGGCATTTTATAAAACGTCAAGTTAAACTCAAATTTTGTACTCATCGAACTAGCTAAAATGGATAAAGAATGTGATAAAGTTTAAAAAAATAGTCAGAACTCTAAACCTTCCTCGACCCCTTTGGGAATACTAGTTGAGGGACATTTAACATTTAAAAGTATTGGTTGTGGTGGAAAGGTAGAACCGTAACCTTTTGAGGAAATCAATGCTTTCCATCTTCTGTAATTTTCTAATGCAAAATTTATGAACGAAGTTGAGAAATAAAGGAAACAATTAACATATTACTTAAATGTTTCATTTTCATTTAGATTTTCTGTGAAGCCAATCGAATTCTAAAGACCTATTTTTGTATTGCATAATTTGCTTTCATTTAGAACTCAGTTTCTCAAATCGTAGACCTGGGGCGCCTTTAGTGCACATAAGAAAATAGAAAGAATTTCGAATAAACATGAAATAACATAAGCCATCGAACTACGAACTGAACAGAACCTGATCATTACACCTATACCTGAATGACATTTTTATGAAACTAAAATAATACTAAATACATTTAAACTTGAGATGGGCCCCGAATTAAAAAAAAAATAGTGCAATAACAATTGATTTTTCTTTTTAAATTTCATAACATCCAAATTGAACCTGGGGGCTTTCAGTAGTATCTGTAAGGGTTTTTTTTTTTTAAATTAGAGTTAGATTGTTTTTGTATTTCTTTAGAGAGTATGATTCAAATTAAATAGACAGTAAACACATAATTCCTTTATTAAAAAAGCATTTAATTTTGAATGAAACCATAGTAGCACCCACCTACCTAACTTAGTCATGATAAAATATTTAAAATTTAAACAAAGTGAAAGTTTTTTGTAATCGCTATACTATTTATTTCTTCCCCTTATTGAGAGCACTGAAGACGCTCCAGTGTCTGGAATAAAGACTGACCTTTTAAGAACCGAGTACAAGAGCGGACTAGAAACTAATATTTACTCAGGCTGAGATTCAAAAGCTATTAAACCTTATTCAGATGTTATCATTACTTTTCAGTCCATAACACGAAAAGTCAGTGATGAAAGATCGATTTAAAATAGAAAAAAAAATTAATATCATTTTACAGACACTATCTATTCATCTTTATAAATCCAATAGTTAAAAAAAATTTTTAGAAGTCAATTCTCTGTTCCCTCCGGTCCTCTATCTCTCTCATCCATATTTTTCACTGTTTTTGAATATAACTTAAAAAACTTAAAAGATTTGCTGATTTATTTACGTAAAAATAGAGTCATGACAACTTAAAAAGAACACCCAATAAATTTAAATTTATAATTAAAAAATAATAAAACCAAATTATTCCATTTTGGTTTCAATTTCCTTTTAGTGTTTAATTCGAAGAGTAGGGATGGCGAACTAAAATACAGATGTTAGAAAATGCAAATTTTTATGACATTCTTTTCAAACCCATGGCATTGTAAACTTGATTACACAGTATAAAAGCAAATGCTTTAATTTAAAATATCAGGCAAGTGTCTCTGGTCTATTTCGAAAACAAGGAACTTCAGTTTAAGGTGCTGTCTATTACACCTTGTACGCAATAATTGTTTAAACTTTCAACATTTCATGATGGAAACTTTCAAAATTTCATGATAGAATTTAGAAACAGGGAAGTTAGTCTGACGATCCAAATAATGTTATAACTTAATGACTTCGGGTGAACGTTTTGGTTACACGAGAACTATATGAGTAAGTGTATATTGAGTTAAATCAATTCTTTTTCAGTTCCTGGATTAGTAGCAGTTTCGGGGGATCATATGGATTTTTCTTCGGGGGATAATCAAAGTGCTTCAAACTCTTGAATGGTGCAATCCTGGGCCGTATCGAAGGGGGGTTTAAAGGTTCAAACCCGCCTAAATTTTGACATAAATTTTTATACTATTTTTAATCTTCCAAAATTACACCGGCACACAAAAAAAAATTAAGTAGAATGTGCATTTGACCGGACCTACCTACGGGTACGTATTTTGGTCCGCTGAATCCGAATTCGAGGTCAGTTTGACCCCTACACCCTCGAAATTTCGAGAAAACTTCGAAAAACCGTAAAAATGATGAAAATCGGCAGTTTTAATGATAAAAAAATTTTTTGGAACTAAACTAAGCGTGATTTTCATGTATTTCGATCCGCTGAATATGAATCGAAACTTTATTGAGACCACGAGCCATTTTAAATGTGAAAAAATCACACAAAACTCTCGAAAATTCCGAAAAAATATAGATATAGTTTTCATGATAAAAAAAACTTCTTCTGGTCCAATTCAGATAAAATTTTATATCTTTTGATGTCTTCAATTCGCATCTTAATTTTTTTAGTCTATTCACCCTCTAAAGCTGGAAAAATTCGAAAAAATTGTAAAAATGACCATTCATAACAGAAAAAAAATTGATTGAACATGATTTAATGCCTAAATAAATACTCTATTATATACTATATATTATATATTATACTCTATTATATATTATTATACTCTATTATATATTATATATTATATTCTATACTATATTTTTTTATCATTAAAACTGCCGATTTTCATCATTTTTACGGTTTTTCGAAGTTTTCTCGAAATTTCGGGGTGTAGGGGTCAAACTGACCTCGAATTCGGATTCAGCGGACCAAAATACGTACCCGTAGGTAGGTCCGGTCAAATGCACATTCTACTTAATTTTTTTTGTGTGCCGGTGTTATTAAGTGGAGGGGGCAGGGGCGGATCTTCAGGGGGGCACCAGTTTTTTTTAAATATCTTCCACAGTAAAAACTGGCCATAAAGCTATACATTAGGGTGGAGCGAAAAACACGAATTTCGGAAATTGAAAACGCCTATTGTGAGAATAGCTGGCGTCTACCATGCCTTATTTTAATAATCCAAAATATTAGCTGAATTAAGATAAAACACGAGTTACAACCTGAATGAGAAATATAGGACGCGAAAATTGTTCATTAAACTTCGGAGTATTTTTTATGGAGAAAAGGACCTGGTGGATCAAAAGAAATGTTCCCATTAGCTAGAAATTGACACTGTGGAAAAAAAATTATTGCCGACACCGTTCCAAAAGACCGTGTTATCGCTCCGAAAATGTTCAATGTGAGAATTATGCTTTACATAACCCAGATTCAATTCCGATAAGTTATTTCATGTGAGATGCGACAACTTAGATAATCTAAGAAAACATAGTAATTACCAAATAATATAGGAATTTTATTAGGAATTTATTAAACAAGTATAAAACTAACGGAACTCATAAATGTTTAATCTCTAAAGTTTGCTTCTTCGTAACATATACACAATTTGAGGTATTGGATACATACAAGTGGCCTTATTCACTGTTAACTTAACCAGCGGTCAAAGAATTATGTATCGACGAGAATATGGTCGAAAAAATTTCCTATCATTTTCCTTATCGATTTCGAATTTCGAATCTATAGACTTTCCATTGGTTCTTGGCGTTATGACGTAGTAGCGACGTCAGTATTAATAAGTCCCTGCATGTAAACCCGCCCATGGAGAGAGACAGTGGCGTAACTAGAGTTGACTCATGGGGGGTGTTACTCCGACCAAGTCAACCCCTCCAAAATATTACTCCCTTTTAAAAAAAATGTCTCATAATATAAGTAGTATAATATAAAAAACTTTTTTTGGCAAAACTTCCGAAGGGAAAACTTCATCTAAGAGGCTTAATTTTCAAGGGAAAAATACAGTATAGCACTATAACAGACGTAAAAATTTTAAAGGGGGGTCTGAGTCTGGGGGTTCTCCCCCAGAAATTTTTTAAAAATTTGTCTCTCAATGTAGTGTTTAAACTCATTTTGAGGCCCTTTGGGTTAGTTCCTAAAAGAACAGTTCCTTGTGGACCGCCTTCCTTGCAAAGAGAATTTTTTTCCCCAGTTTTTCATGTTTTAGAAACCGTCGATGTAATGGGGGGGGTTACAACCCCAATAACCCCCCCTAGTTACGCCTATGGAGAGAGAAGTGCGGTATCACACACTGCAAATCAGCAAAAATCCAAAACAATTTTTGGGGGTATGTAGTTCACACAGAAGTACGAACAACAATTTAATAAAAGTTATACTAGTCAAATGAAAGTTCACTTTGAAATTATACGGGGGATTCATTTCAGATAAGGGGTCGTTCAAATATTACGGAAGCAGGGGCGGGTCCAGGGGGGGCTGGGGGGGCCTGGGGGCCATGCCCCCCCCCCCGAGAAACCCTAACAAATAGCTTAAAAAACACTTTCTTAATGTTAAAATTCAAAAAATTTTCTGGGGGAGAACCCCCAAACCCCCCTTTAATATTTTCACATCCATAGGAGCCAACTTATATAAAATATTGGGCGGGAGGGCCAGTACAAGACATTAAAAAACATAAAATTGAAAGAAACAACCACTAAGTTTACGTGTCTAATTACATAATTTTGTATCAGATGTATAGATTAAATTTCGTTACATGTCCCTTTAAATATCGCCAAGGTGTAATATTTTGAGGTGCATTTAATGTAAAAGTTTTGTGTAATAATGCGAGCTTAAAATAAGATGGGGGTCTGGGCGATCTCTCCCAGAAAAATTTTAGAAATTTCTCTGTTAAAAGTAGCATTTTAGCTTAATTCCAAAGTTTGGGGGCTCTCCCCAAGAAAATTTTTAAAATTTGACCCTTAAAAGAAATTTTTAACACATTCTGAGACCTTTTGTGGGTTACCCTCTCCCCAAATAACCGCTCTTGAAGGGGGGATTCCAAACCAGAAAATATCCAAACATCACAAAATATTGGGAGGGGGGCTTAGCCCCCCTTCAGCTAACATTGGATAGGGCTCAAGCCCTCTCAAACCGGTAATACTATAGTTGAAATGGGCGTATTTGCAAACATTTTCAGAAGAGGACCCCCGGCCCTTTTCAAAATTGGGCATCTATTGATAATTTCATCCTTGAAAATTCTGTGGTTTACATGCTTTTAAAATGAGCTGAAACTTTATTTTTAGAGGCAAATTTTCAAAAATTTTCTAGGGGGCACCCCCCAGACCCCCTATTAATTTCTCATGGTTACTTATTTACTGTTTTCTCCTTGAACTTGTTTCTCTCCTCTCCTTTTAGGAGTACAAGAAGTTACCCTCTTTAGGTGTTGTGTTATCCAATGGATACCAAATGTACAAAAATGAGCAGAAAAACTTCTATTTGAAGCCAAATTTCACAAAATTTTCTGGGGGAGGACCCCCAGACCCCCCCACATTTGCTTTCGAGCTAGCATTATCTGAAGAAACCTTTATAACTATAACAAAGTTTCGCATTTTATTTATGTTATACTTGGAAATTTGGGAGCCAAACACCTCGCGAACACAAGTATTATTATGGCCTTACAAAAATGTTTCACCCCCCTCACTTTCTAAAACAATGGCACGGGCCCTGGATATCCTCTAAGTTACTATAAACCCCTAAAAAGCTGCTTGAAAGCAAGCACTCTTCAAAAAATTTTCTGAGGCGCTGAAAATTTTGAATGTAATACCCTCCGACTTTGACATGGCCCCCCCCCGAAAATCTGGTCTGGAACCGCCCTTGTACGGGAGCACCTAAGGGGGGAGAGGGTTTGCTGTTTGCTTATTTTTCCTGACAAGGGGGAGTGTGAGTGATGCTTACTGAAGATGTTACAAACACTGCATTTTCGAAAATCTCTTGTTTCCAGCATAAATAATTTCAAAATTCAACCAAAAATAAATTTCACAGAAAAAAAAACGGAACTAGGAAAACAATTTTAAGCATTTTTCACAAGGAAAGTTATAACGATAGGATAAGTGTTCACGGAGAACAATGAATTTCAGAAATCTAAGCATTACTAAAGATTTTGTACAAAAAAAGGGGGTCGGGACACTTTTTCTTACGTAATTATGAGAGGGGGGTTTGCGGTTGGCTTATTTTTGCTGACAAGGGAGGAGGGGATTCGATAATGACCAAAAACTTACTTATGTAATATAATATTTGAACGGCCCCTAAGAGTTAAAATGTGGGGTTCAAAGTTTTTCCAACTTTGTGGTAGGGCAAATTTTTGGTAGGAGAGTGTGACATGTAACAAAGGGGTGCAGTGTGACATCATTTATGGACAGCTCCACACGTTTCCCCACAATTCTAATTAAATACAAATTAAGTCGACCAACTACATGCAAGCGCCCACCAAGGTTGGTCCGGTAATTAAATAAAACTAGATTAAAAATAAAAATGATGCAAGATTTCTATAACATCAAAGTTTTATCATGACATTGTGGCAGTCTGCAGTCGCTCTGCGTGGGGCACGATCCTGAGCCCCAACACCCAGAGTTTAGGTTTCGGTTCGCTGGGACTGGGACGCTCCCCTCCCCTATAAAGGCTCTCTACCCTCCCCTCCCTCCCCGGGTTCAAAAAAGAGCAGACTCGCTACGGATTCTTCCTCTAGCGGACGCCATGTCTCTCGGTACATTAAAATTTATTTGTAAAGTTTACCCATCAATGGTTTATTTTATCCTTCTGATTACCTTCATTTCACCAAAACATCCTTTTAAATGGAATAGCGAAAATTCCGGTCGATATAAAAATCGGTCAGTAAAATCTGGTCCAAAGATTATAGCTTTACCCATGTAATAATTTTTTTTACTGACCGGTTTTTACATTGACCTGTTCTATAACCTTTTAAATAGGAACTAGAAAAGGAATTTAAAAATATCGAAAACTCCTTTAAAAAATTTTCTATAAAAATATTTTATTTTCCTATACACCATACATACACTGAACACTTCACTTTCTAACAAAGAAAAGAAAGCTTAGACGTCTTGACAGTTATTCACAAAGCAAATGTGTTAGAATATATCACAGGAGCTGGAAATAAAAACTAACTCATTTAAATAGAAACCTAAACTCTATTATAAACTCTACATAAAATCAAGATCTGAAGTTAGTAAGTTGAAAAAACAAAAAAATTAAATTAAGCATGATAATGGTGAAAAAAAAGCATGTATTAAGTATAATAAAACTAAGTATTACTTCAAAATATAAAAAAGTAAGGATTTTTTTTGTTAAGACTAACTTATGCAGCCTGAATAGTTCATAAATCATATTATACAGGGTGTTTCAACAAGCCTGCCCAAACTCTGTACAGAACGATTCCTTGTGCGGAGTATGTAAAAAATGCCCTAGGAACTACACATGTACATACAGCAAGATTTATTTTTAGAAACATGTGACATCATATTCGATAAACACCTCATTATTTCATTCCATGGTCCGTGCACAGCGGATATTTTTGCAGTGAAAACATATCCAAATAACCATGTTTGGGTCAAAACAATGGGTTGTAGAGGTATAGCTCTTCAAGAAGTTTTTATGTACTCCATGCAAAATGAATTTGGCTGTGCAGAGTTTGGGCAAACTTGTTGAGACACCCTGTATATAAAGAAAATCTGAATAATAAATTTGACCCAGAAAATATTTTTTTCACATCTTTACCATCAAATAGCTCAATATCATAACAATTCATGGTACTATATAAACAAAATAAGTCACAACATCTAAATTTAATTTCATAGACCAAGTCAAGAGCATATGTTATAAGACTACTTAAAATACTAACTAAATGAATAAATCTTGAAAGTCTGAGTCCAATACGAGTAGAGCCTCAATTTACTATGCTTTTCTTAGAAAAAAATAAAATTGAAATGTTTGACAAAGATCTCTGATAACAAATTATCATTCTTTAAAACCCAAAGAGTGATGAGGGGAGAGGCATATTCCATGAATAACATGAAAACTATCTTTAAAATATTTTCTTTTTCATTGTTTTGTGCAGATTTCAAGTAATTTAAGTTTTCAAATTTCTCTATAGGGTATAATTATGTTTCAAAAATAGTACTACCGGTTACTGCATAGAAAATTACGAGTTTTCAAAAAATGAAGGACTTATTTAGATAAGGATATAGAAATATGTCCATATATCTATAGTATAGAGATAAAAATTTTAAAATTGCTAGTGCAGTTTTTTACAATATTATAGTAGATTTTTAAGTAAGGATAACCAATTTTTAAGTAAGGAGGCCAGACATTAGAGAGAAATTACATTATTTAATATAAACAATTTTAATAACTGTTATTATGCAGTTTCTATTATTTGTTAGTGACTGGGGTCACTTTAAGTGGAAACGTTTTGCAATGCCATCAGAGAGCAATGAATTTTAAGGATGCAGAATGGGGTGTTCAATGTATTCTGTGGGCAGTGGAAAGGGAACTGGTTTCCCCCCTACTGCTCAAGGAACATAGTGGGATTTCCCTTTCAACATCAGTGATATTTATAGCTTTCCATAAATGGTTAAGTAAAATGTTTCTGCCTAGTCTACCAGCCCTTCATTAAATTAGATGGCAATAATTTTAAAAAAATAAGACAAACTAAAAAAAAAAAAATGTTACACGCCCCTAACTTTAACAAATTAAGACTGATAGTAAAAACATTGTTGTTTTTTTTAAAAATTCATTAAGTATTTTATCAGAGATTTTGCCTCAAGTCTTACATAAAACCTATAACAGCATTTGCATAAAATTCAAGACATGGATATGAATCACTTACAAAGCATATTAGACAAGATTACAAATATAATATATGTAATATGTTAGCTCAAAAAGTGTGTACCCCACATACATTTACCAGAAAAATTCACAAATCACACATAGTACTTGTACCTATGAATATATAGCCTTTTTTCATG
Source organism: Tetragnatha montana (assembly GCA_963680715.1). NCBI lineage: Eukaryota > Metazoa > Arthropoda > Arachnida > Araneae > Tetragnathidae > Tetragnatha > Tetragnatha montana. Next base: position 55,384,341 of record OY796676.1, on the reverse strand, counting down.
TCTCATACCATAGAAAATTTCACACACTATACTGCCAAAAATATTTGGACACTGTGACATTGAAAGTTGAATTATTTTTTTCTTAAAATGACTATAGCACTGTGGTTGGGTGAAATAGCCAAAAAAATATTTTTGAGGAGGGTTTTATGATTTCATGGCATGAGTGTTATCAAGATAATAAAGAAATAATAATAAAGAATAATAAAGAAAATTTTGAAACAAAGTCTTTTTTTAATAAATCTTAAGAAATTTTTTTAAAGTTTTAGATCTTCCCAATGAAGATATTACATTTTAATTAATGCTCATGATTAATTTGTTTGTAGTATATAATTATCTTTTAACATAGAAGTTTGTTACCAGCCAAACAAATCCTTCTATAATTTATGTTTAAATACAAGAAAACTATCTCTCATACTTTATCCTAGAAAGAAAGAAATTTTTTTGATAGTTCAGATGAATCAAAATACTTCTAGTACTTCAAAAAATGTGCTAAGGTAATTTTAGCCTTTTAATATTAATGAAAGGTTTATTATACACACATTGTTTAGCTGTAAGTGGGTAAGATTAATATTTCAAACTGAGTTTAATATTAAAATTGAAAAATTAAGTTGGCAATAAGTTTATAGAGGTACATTAAACTCCAACACAGTCCTAATATACTTGGTAGTATAGTGCATTTAAAAGGTGAATTAAGGTTTTAATACATAAATTACATAGCATTAAAACCCACACATTAAATTAACAAAAAATTTAATATTTTATTTTTAATACTAGTTCATCTGAGCACAATATTTGGCACAACTCTTACTTCAAAGAAAACTATTATTTTGGACTTTAAGTACACACATAACATAAAAAGGCAAATATGAACACACACTTAAAATTTTGAAACTATATAATGATTTCATTAAATCTATTACTTTAAATTCATTTTTAAAACCTTTAAAACACAGTCAAAATATTACTTTTCATTTGAAATTTCAATTTTTATATATTTAATAAAGAACCTTAAAAAAAGACTATGAATTCTCTTATTTATTTTTCAAAAGCTTGCAGTTATAAATTAGTGAATGCTATAAATTTTAATGAGGTAGACTCACAATGTTATCAGAATTTAAAATTGATAGGTTCAAAAAATGTAAAAGATAGAAAAACTGAAAAGCATAGAAAAATAATTGGGATTTAAGATATTTTAAAATCTGGTTACTTAAAACTCTTAGTAATTTATACAAGTAAGGTACTTTCTTCTATATCAAAACTACAAAGACTGTATAAAATTTAAAACATTCAAATGATATTTTTAAGCTTAACCTCTTGAAATAAATACATATAATAAAAAAGCTTTTTTTTTCTGATTTTTAAAATAATAAAACTTGAAATTTTTAGAAAAGTACTTAAATGTAAAACAATAGTTGAAAAACAATAACTCAATATTCATAAAATTGAAGAAAAAAATACCAAACAACTGAGATTGCTCAAAATTTTATAGTAAATATTATGATTTTTTTTAAGCATGCTCTAATAAAAATAATTTTCATATTATAAAAATTGCTTAAAATGATTTTTAAATCTTTATCATTTTATTCTGTACAGTTTCAAACAGAAAAGGGTCAGTTTTTAAAGCCTTGGACACAATAGAAATCCTTCAAAAATTTACATAAATAAAAATACAATAGCACCTGGAATTAGAAATAACTGGATTCCCAAAACTGAGAATTTTATGCATCCCTTTGAAACCCCTTCTATAAGAAATATATCTCAACTTTTTTAAAAATTAAACTGTATCTTGATAGTTTTCACAACAAATTTTGCTTGTACACCAGTATAATTTACTGATTTAAAGATTGAACCAATATACACACAAAATGGTACAAATAATGACTAAAAACTTTTTGTTCACATAAACAAATTAAATAGCATGAGACTCCAAATTGAACCAAATGAAAGTTTAAAGCCTAAGGACATATAATTTTCCAAGCAGCGTAGTGTAAATCTAAACCTAAATCATGAATCTTGTCAACTCATCTAAATTAACTCTTGATTCAAAATAATTCAATTCTAACACCATACTCTCTGCAAACGTTGTAACCACTTATCACACTGTTTACACAGGTTTTTGAAATTTTTCATATTCTCTTTTAAAAATCAGATACCATGTGGTAAATCTTAAATGGGGAGATTCGGCCGCTAACTCCTTACACACTTCTCGGGGATGCATGATAAAGACTATCTCTCGGAAGAGCTGTGAGAAGGGACCTTTGTGAAGGTCACATTTTGCATGTTGTCTCCGGGGGCATAAGACTCATTGATCAATATTATAGCCTGATTTTCCATGAAACTTTTTTTGCTAAACAGTCACCAAGAGAAGGCAGAGTGTAAGGTAACAGCATAGAAGAGAATAGGAACTTATGACATATATTAACATGAAATTGTGTAGTATTGTTACATCCTGATAAACTCATTTGCAAAGAATATGGCTTTAACTCAAAGCGTGCATCAGGTAACTTATAAACAAAAAGTAGTCACAAAATGCTCTTCTGAAGGAATGTACAAAATGTAAAATTAAAAATATCACTACATAACAGGCACCTAAAAAGTTTTAATTACTACTTCTCAACAAAAATAAAAATATAGACCATATTATCTAGCTATAAAAACTAAAGTAAAAAACAAAGCTAATATGTTGCTTTTTTTAATAACAATAAAATGATCAATTTAAAAACAAGCATATGATTTCAATGCAATAAAAATTAAGTAACAAGATGAATTTGAATATTTCATATGAGTAGATTTAAAAATTGTTTTTTAATGTTAAAATTTTCAACACAGTTCAGATACATGAAAAAATATGAACTTTAAGCAAAATCTTAAAATAACGATTTTTTTGCCTACCTTATTAGCAAGATAAATAATAAGCATATAATAAAGATTTGAATGAACAGAGTAAATCTTAGAGCATTAACAAAAAACTAACTGCAAATTTTTTTTAAATAGATTTTTTAGATATATACTCCATATTTTTATGGAGTTTTAATATGCTCTTGAAAAAAGTATGAAGAAATACTTTTTCTTCCAAGTAGTAAATTTTTAAATACTACTTAGTATATGAATCAGTCTAGAATACATAACAAATAGTTATGGGCATATTAATTAAAATTCAGAAAAAATGTCAGTTAATGAACTACCAGTTAAAAGTTTAAAGAATTTCGAATACAATGAATTAGAACAAAAATACTACTAACATGTAAAATATAATTATAAAATGGTGTATAAATTTTTTCCACTAAAAAAATGCTATGCAAAGCCTGATATGAGACTTGATTATTACAAAGTGCTTCCTCTTTACATGTACTTATGCTAATCTGGAAAATTCCAAAACCCATATATCTTTACACTATAGATAAATATTTTAAAAACTATATTATATATGATGGGTCTTATTAAAACATACACTGTCAATTAAAAAATCTAAAACATCAGAGAAAATACGAGTACATCTGTAATACAAAGGGCAAACATAAAAAAAGTAGTTAAGAAAAATGCATTTGTAAAGTTTCCCATAAGGACAATCTTAAACACTTGGTATTTCTGTATATTATTTTGATGGGGAAACAAGAGCAATCTCAATATGAAAAATATACCTGTAGATTCCTTTAAGGGTCTGGATTTGAGTGGCGAAATAAATCTTTTTCGGCTGATCTCGAGTTTGCCCTTTGTATCAGGACATCCTCATGTATTCATTCGTCAATCATACAATGATCATTTTAAAGTGTGCATTTCAGTAACTGTATGAAAAGAAACTGTTTCACAAAAATAATTGTATCAGTAGATTCAAATATCTGGTCACAATTATTCTACATGGTAGTTACTGATCCGGTTGTTAATAGTGTTGAATCTCACTAAAGGAGTGATAATGTGAGGCAACAAGAAAATGGCAGCGAGAGCTAGCCAGTGACCAGCAAAATAGAGCTTCCTAAAAAAGAGAAAGAATTGCCATAAACTTCAAAATCATAATAGCATCAAAATAATTGGCCAATATGAATCAGTTAACTATGTAATGAGGTAATTATTTTTAACTCCAAGATCTTATAAAGGAATAAAGGATTATTTCAAAAGTTGCATGTTTTTTTTACATCATATTATTGTACCTTCCGAAGAAGACTGCTCCAATATGAAAATCTAAAAGTTTCAATACGAGTTCTTCTTGGCTATCTACTGCGGTTTTTGACACTTTGGCGCCTTTATTTGGCTGATAGTTTGTCCCAGATCCACCATGTTTAACCACGATTCAAATTAAAATTAAGTCAAATTTAAAGCTCAGGGAATACTTTAGAACACAGTCCCTTTAAAAAAATTTAAAGTTTTTCATTTTGACCACAGTATACAACTCTAAAATTAACTAAGAAATCCTTTCCAAAATCACAATATCCCCTTACAAAATTTTTCCTTTAGCATGTAAAATTTTAAAATTACATTTTTCGAACTATCTATGAATTAAAATTAAAATAGTTTTACTTTTCTCACATTGTCTCAATTGTTTATTCCTGTAATTTATTTTTGTGTGTTATAAATTGTTTTGTAACTAAATATAAGCCCTTTCTTGTAGAAAAGGTTACTTACGAATAAACTGCTAATGAGGCATTGCATTCAAGAAGTATGAATGGAAAAACTATGTAGGCCAGAGAAAATCTAGTAGTGATGCAAGTTATGACATCATACAACCTAGAAGTAGACTTTTTGCCTTGAAACATTGGTCGAATTCCTCTCCTTATCTGAAACAAAATTGAAGTACCAGTTTATATAAGGTGAATAACACCCTGATTTAAATGGTGTAGCTACTGTAGCTAATTTAGAAACTTACAGATCTTGCAGCTAAAGTAAATATAGCTCCTCCTAAGAATGTAAAATAGTATCCTGGATAAAATCCATGCCATACAGCAGACAGTACATAGGTCCATAATGTCTTGTGAGAAGGCGCTCTATCATATGCAATGAAACGGAGCCACATTTGGGTGGATTTATTCCAAGTCTCCAACGTTTGCCGAAAGTTGAGTGAAAACTAAATAAACAAAAGAAATAATGAGTCCATTTGTACAGCAGTCAAAAACTACACATCACTGGGGGATAAACTTCTTAAGAAATATTGAGTGAATAAATTATACTGAATTTTAATTTAATTAATTGTCTATAAACAGTTTTTATCAAAATTTATGGGTCTTTTTGTTTTGATTCTTTTCTGAAATGAGTTTTGGGTTTATCAAAAAAAATTTGAGTAAGAAATCTGCAAAAGAGTTATGTCGAGTGCCATTTACAACTTGATCAGGTTAAAAAAAACTGCTTAGTTCCTGTGGGCAGTAATAAAGAAAAAACTGCATAAATTAATACATATTACAAATATTTGCACTTCTCTTCAACACAAAATTTCTTTTGTATCTCAAAGTATTTTTTATTCTTTGTTTTTGTCAGAAATAATTTCAGTGGGATACTATATTTAACAAACTTTTCCTTTCCTTTGCAAACCTTTTTTCAATTGGAAAGAGACAATCTGTCAAATTTTTAAAAGTTATTTGGTAGTCTGATTAAGTTGATTTTAGAATAAGGTTTTCTCTTTCTTAATAATAAATATTTATAATAATAATTTCTTAATAGATAAGGTCTTGCTCTTTCTTTCAAATTTCTCTTACATTTTTAATCAAGTCATCTCTTGTGTTTTTTTTTCCTTGTGTTCTTTTTTATGATATATGATGGGTGTATTATGTTAAAGATTATAATGTAGAATTTTCTGCCCATTTCTTTTATGTCAATTAAAATGTGTTTGTCATTTACACAAGAGTAGTTCTTGTTTACTAGAATGGACACTACATTAGAATAGATAGTTTTAGTAGTTCCCAATGGGGGGAAAATCAAGCTTTTTAAGGGGAAGGAGTTTTGTATGCTCAACAATTAATTATTCACTGTGTATTTCAAAACTATTATCTTACCTCAAAATTTATTATATCAACATTAGACATGAGGTCCCATTTGGCATGCCCATCACTTGTCAAGCCATTGAAGCCCATGCCAGATGCATTACATACAGCTTCTCCTGCAAATGATTGTACTTGTAATATGAGTAAAAGGTAAATAAATAAGCTTACTCACTACTCTACTCACATAAGCTGAAACAAAGTTTTATTAAAAAAAAACGTCAGTAGTTATTAACCAGATCTCTGCTTTAACTGACAAGGTCAGAATTTAATTTTTAAAAAGACAAAATTATGCAGAAAGTTGGCAAGCATTAAGTCTTCCAAAATATACATTATTTTATTTTAAAAATTCCACTTAAAGGTTATAAAACTTTAGTATTGAATTGATAAATTTGTCTTCAATTAATCTACTCATACAATTTGGGCCAGCTGCAGCTTCAATTTTGTAGGCAGTTACAGAACCGGATTTCGCCCAAGAACATTCTGTCCTAAACATCTGCTCCCGAGCAGGGGGTTAGGTTCCCGTGGGTGAAACCCCGGGAACTGGTGGTGCTGGGAAATATTCCTTTGTTGAAGAAGTTTAGTTGGACCGGTTTAAACAACTAGGAAAAACGAAGCTGCATTTGGCTCTTTATCTCTCTCAGTAACTTACCCAACAGCCATGCATGGTAATATTTGGATCTAACTACAGATGTGGCAAGTAGCAAATACATTATTTTTGAATACCATGGCGTGTTGTTTAGGAACTTGGGATCTGAAGGAAAAAGTATTTCATATTCCAAATTATGAACAAGTTTAAAACTTTTAAACTAGAACATTTAAGGCATTGAATTTCAAAGAAATTAAGTATCACAATATCTTTAACACAATAATTATTGTTTTGAGCAGAATTAAGCAGAGTTGACTTTATTTACTATTCTTATAATAACATTGTCATAAATACTACAGGGTGTATCTGAAATGATGCAACAAACTTTGAGGGGTGATAGTACTCATCAAGACGAACAAGAATTGGTATAGAAAGGGGGGTCGCAGATATGCCGTTAAAGAGCTAGGACCTAATGTAGTGTGAGTGCGTTTCAAAAGGCCGTTTTTAGAAGGCCTGTGTGACGAAACAAAACATAATAAAATGAAAAACATTATTGCGTGAGGTACAGGAGTATCCGTACTACTTAAATCCTCAATGTGATAGAAATTGGACCACTTGCTAAACCGTGGGGTGAGTTTTAAAACGTGCAATATTCATCTTTTAGCCAAAGAATGGAGTTCCCTTACATTAGTGTAATGGTACTTAGAAAAATGATGATCAGGGAAGGAATTTTCAATGATCATACATTGATCATTGGAACTGTATGATTTTTGAAAATTCCTTCCCCGATCACCATTTTCTAAGTACCATTAAGGGAACTCCATTCTTTGGCTAAAAGATGAATATTGCACGTTTTAAAACTCACCCCACGGTTTAGCGAGTGGTCCAATTTCTATCACATTGAGGATTTAAGTAGTACCGATACTCCTGTGCCTCATGCAATAATGTTTTTCATTTTATTATGTTTTGTTTCGTCACACGGGCCTTCTAAAAACGTCCTTTTGAAACGCACTCGCACTACATTAGGTCCTAGCTCTTTAACGGCGTATCTGCGAACCCCTTTCTATACCAATTCTTGTTCGTCTTGATGAGTACTATCACCCCTCAAAGTTTGTCGCATCATTTCAGATACACCCTGTATAAAAAGGTCCTCCAAATACAAAACAAAGATATCATCTCAGAAATAAATCTCAAGAATCAAACCATCATAATACATTAACCAGAATTTTAAAAATTTCATACCTTGAAGATAAGTTATAGGAAAAAATGGCACAATGGTTACTAAAAATAGTGCACAAAATATGCTGACTACAACCTTCCGTAATACAACAATCTGAAACAACAAATATGACTTCAGCTGTAAATATATGAATTAATCTATACTGGGGTGATAGAATTTATCTCATTGAAAGAAGAATTTTATTACAAATAGATTAAAAACACTTACATTTGGACTAATGTTTTTTACGACGCTTTTCCCTTCTACAAAATCTATGTAGTCATTATAAAACACCAGAGGACCACACATTAGAGCTTGAAAATGGAAGATGTAGCTGAAAAACTCTAATACTGTTGGTATGTGCCTGAAAAACCACATATTTCATTGATTAGTATTTTCTTAATATATTGATACCTACAAAAAATTTAATGCTTGAAAGAAAAGAATGGCTTGAGTGGCATGGCACTCAAAACTTGAAAATAGTTTAAATACATTCTAATAATCATAACTTTCACACTTTTACTTGGGAACAACAGGCCACAGAAAATTGCTTCAATTCTACGAAGTGGCCTAAGAAATCCTAACTTTTTAGACCAGATTTTAAACATTTGCAAATGTCAGAGTAGTAACTTAAACGACTAAACAAGCATGTTCAGGTAGAGATTATAGTCTGTGTAAATAAAACAGGCGGTTAAACGTCATTCTTTACCATGGCAACGCAGAAGAAATACATTGAGAAAAAAGTCAAGGTCAACCGCCGATTCTATTTACACAGACTATAGTGTTCACTGTTCATGTAATAAAAACCATAAAAAACACAGAATGCAGTTACTTATTTTCAATGATATTTGAATTAGTCCAACACTAATATATATTATAGAGCAATTCTCAAGCTACTTTTTATATGTAAAAAAAAAAGGAAATTGGTTTGTGTATTTTGTTTAACAGCTATATACATTCTCTAATTTAATAAACTTAAAAATACAATTTGATTTTTAAAATAAAAAAATGCCCCAATTCTAAAAAAAAGTATTTTGTTAACAGAAGTGGGAATTTAGAGAAGAAAAAAGTATTTGCAATTGGTTTAGCTGAAATTGTATCACTGGCCAATTACATGGATCTCTACTCCAAAACTGTGGAATATACAGATCCATAAACAATCAAATAGGGTTTCTGTATGATAATGTAATGATGTGAATGTGACAGACAAACTGTTGTCATTTTTAATGGATTTATTTAAATACGCAGCATATTTTTTGGATGGATTGTAAATTGTAAAACTGCAATTTTGGTTACAACTGAGGTGAATTAAATGTACAACTAGTTAGTAAGAACTAGATGGTTATTAAAAAATGGTTAATAAGATTTACCTGACAGCACGCTTCCTTTGTTCAGGTGTCATTCTTTCTTCACTTTGGCAAAGACCATCATGAAGGCTAAAGGCCAAACTGCTAACTTTTTGAGTTGTTATCATCATTGGTCTAAAGGGATAATTCAGACATTTAAAAAAAAAAAACCTGAGAACTGAAAACAGCTACAACAAATCACAAAAAAATTAACTATACGTGAAAAAATATTTTGTGATTTCACATTACACTGATAGCAAGAATGTAAAAGCAAGATTATTTGCAATTGTCTCTCAGCTAGATTCATCTTGATTTGAGACATAAAAAGATTAAAAGTTTTGAGCATAAAAAAAAGTATCTAGATACAAAAAGTTATACAGACTTAAATTGAAAAGAAAAAAATTTAAATGCAAATAAGTTTAGAAACTTGTGAGTCTTAGTATTTGTGGCAAGTGCGAGCCACTGGGAGATACCGATCCGAAGGTCATACGACTCAAAAGTATACTCTGGAGTTATAATCGCTTCAGACGGTATTTATAACCCGTTTGAATTATCTGACTCTTATAGTGGTGAGTAAGCTCGCCACAGTATTTATTGATAGAGAACAGTTAGGCGAATTACCCAGTAACATCCACAGTCCAGCCACCATAGTCGTAGGTTAGCCTCATAAGATGCATTGATGACAAATACAATAAAGACACAAAGAGCACCAATCTAGAAATGCAACAAGAGTTTTTTAGTAAAAAATAACTAAAGTTATGATGAAAAAAATTATGATAATTTTAGATTCAATGGTGTATATATGTTACGGGCAATGTGATAAGTTATTATTAATAATAATGCCCAGATATTTCGGGCAAAGTAATAAATACTGATTGAAAAATGCCATTGCATTAATCACATTGCCTGCCTCCCCACATTAATTAATATTGCCCGGTTCATTATTTTGCTCATTACATATGCAAAGCAATGGAAGCTTCATGTTTAGATTATTTTACCACTGAACTTAAGATTTTATAAACACTGATAATGTCGAAAAATAATTAAAAGATTGTTAACTTACCGATGCATAATATGGGGTCTAACATAATTCATTATGATATAGCTAAGAGTAGTCTGCACAACTAAGTGGGAAATTTGACTGAAAAACCAATTAATAATTATACTAAAATATAATAACTAATCAAAATTTTTAAATCTTAATGAATATCAGATTTACAAGGTAGATACTTTTAAAATTAATCTGCTCTCACCCCTTCATTGAATCCGAAGGGCCAGACAGGCTGTTCTGACACTTCAATTAATAATGTTGGCAGAAGATAAAAAATATAACTGTTTTCCTCTGCTTTTTTCAAACATACTTTTCAGTAATAATGTAAACTAGTTTGTGCAAAATCTTACACAACCTGGGAGGGAAGAATGTCTAGAGAAGCATAACTTAATATCCAAAGGTTAGGAAATGATAAAATATTGATAAACATAAGAGGAACAAATGAATTTAAAAAATTTTAACTCACTTTACCAAAAAAAGCCAATAAAGTTTAAAAATTAATGGAACAAATTTTGTTACTTTAAAGATGCAGCACAAACAACCTTTTTTGTAAAACAGTTTTACATCAGTTTTAAACTTTTTTCCTATAACCAAAACTGCTTTTCTTTCACACACACTATTAAAAATCAGCTAATTTTAATCAGAAATTTTAGAAGCTAAATATTAGAAATACTATTGCCAAAATTAGTAAAGAACTGATTTGAAATTCGAATGAGCAATTAAATTAAATGCAAAAACAAATATTGTCTGTCTACCCACGGCTTACTAGATACTTATACAGGCTAACCGAGTTTTAAACAATGAAAACCATTTGACAACTTTCCCCGCTTGGAGCGCTACAAGACCCACCTATATCACCCACCGCCTTCAACACTGTGGATATGCTTTGCCAGTTGGTCCAGTATTGCCATCTGGATTTGCAATGATTTCCGTACTCGGCTAGCCTGTATAAGTATCTAGTAAGCCGTGGTCTACCACAAGTTGAGCTCGCGTTTTTGTTTTTGTTGCCGTGAAAACAGGACTCGCTCCATTTTTGACAGGTGAAACAAGAAGAAAAGTATAACAACTTTGGCTTACTGAAAAATGAGACTGGAGATTTTGAAGAGGTGTGAACTATATATGTTTTGGTGATATTTAATTTTTGATAAAAAATATATTTCATTGCAGGAATTTCTAATCATTTTTATCTGAGTAAAACCTTATCACACCAAAGTAGTTATTGGATTTTAATCGAAACCAATAAACTCAAGATTGGATTTGATTTTATCATAAACCAGAACTGAAAAATATGAATCAAAATTTAATAATTAAACCAAGTTTTTACAATTAAACACTATCATTATGACATACTTAATTGTAAATATATTAACAAACATAATCAATCACCAAATATTCTGCCAATTAGTCGCAGCCGGCTTTAATCCTGCCAGTTCGTAGCACAGTTAATCCATATTTAAAATGGACTGGTCTTATTTCTATAGCAACCACCATAACCAGACAACTTGGTGGGAGCTCAACTTGTGATGGACAGACAGAACTTAGATGATTTTTAAATCCAAAGCCACTAAAATAGCTTGGCAATTTATAGAGGCAAGGATAATAGATAAAGCATACAAATAAATTTAAGAAAATTATCTTTACACCAAAATGTTTTTACAATACTCACTATCCGAAACAAAAATATCCTAGACCAAAGCCAACAACAAATGCTACAACATGTCGAATTTCTGTTGAAACCTTCTGTGGGCAAAAAACTTTGCGGTATAATACAGCAAAGGCCAAAGCTGTGAATTGACATACTAAAAAATTAACCTGAAAAAAAAAATACTGCATAAGACATTTTGGTACCCTTTCATAATCCACACCGTCATCAAAAATGATTAAGATATTTTTGGATGCCCCAAGGATTAGAAACATCACCAAATACCGAACCAACGGATTTAAAAACACGTTACGTTGAGATGGCAAGATCAAAAATTCTGTGATATTGTATTTGACACCCAAAATTTTGATAGCATAGTATATAACAGAAAAATGTGCTTATAACCAATATAGTTGATAGTGGGGTAATAGAGGCCTCTGCTTACTCAGTTGAGCCGCTTATAACCAATATATTTTGTACTTGGGTATTATCTGTACACCAGCAATTAACTGCCAAACAGAGATTTTACTGGGTTCATCAAGTGTTTGTTTGGTGTTCTTGTTAAATCCTTTATTTACTTCCAATTGGATTGTGTGATTTTTTGTTTTATTTTTATTTATTTTTAAACTGTGAAGCATAGCAATGGTAAGTAATCTTTTAATGTTACAACTACTATTTATGTAATAGTAATGATAAATCAAATTAAGTAACAACAGTGGGAAGCACACTTTTAGTGTGCAAATTTTAAAAATAATGGCACCAAAATCGATTAAATTCTGTTATCTGTCCAGCTAAATATCACCATGGTGTTTCAGACCTCAAATATTAGAAATATCACCAAAAATTGCAATCTAATTGATTAAATCATAAATAAAAACCATAAAAAATTGGTAATGTTTGAATACATGGTGTCCAAAACACCATGGCGATATTTAACAATCTTTTTAATTTAAAAAGAATGAGTAAAACTAGAGGGTATTCAGAGAAAGCATAAAAATCATTTAAACACAATTTCTTTAACAATTAAATACCTGATCGATAGGTAGACGAGTTAGGTCGGCCAACCAAGAAAACGATCTTGTGCCGGCATAAAACCCTTTCTCTGATGAGGCCATTGAATCATTAATTTAATAAAGTACAAGATTTCGCTCAACAATCTTCAGCATCCAAACTAAATATTTAAGAGCACAATAATCAAGCTTTCTTAACATCTTATTGATTTCATGAATACTTTGTGTTACATATGATATGCTAAGAATGTGAAGGAAAACAAACATATATCGCAACATATATTTCACACAGATTAGCGGTTTCGGTCTAAAATTTTAATGGACAGGATTTATTAATTCACCGGTCAAATTTTTAAAGAAACAGATTCTTGTTCTTGTTCTTGTTGTTCTTGTTGGTTATTTAGAGACATTTGCTGACTCCTATGGAGCTGCTTGGTCTTCTTCTTCCGAAACTTTTTCTCTGAATTATTGTGAAGAGGATGGTTTTTTCTGTATTTTTCAGTCTGGTTTTATGCTTGCTTTGAGAAATGCGATTATGGCGTGGATTTTCTTTTTACCGTTTCCTTTATTTGTTTTTAGGATTTCAGAATAATTTAAGGAAGTTATGTTGAGGGAATTCATTAGTTTTTCTCTTTGTTTGTCGTATTTTTTGCAGATTAACAGCATGTGATCATTAGAGTCTATTTCTTTGCATATAAGACATATGGGGTTAGAGATTTGATTGGACTTGAAAAGATTAGCCATGGTGGGGAAGGTTTTGGTTCTTATTCGGGATATCATAACGTCTTCTTTTCTGTTTGATGTGGGAAATTTTGTCTTCAGGTTCTGGTTGTCCATGTGTGTGAAGTCTGCGTATTTTTTGTAATTTTTCCATTCCATTTCGGCTTCTCCTTTGATTTTTTGTCTTAGCTCTATGTTGAGATCCTCTGGGGATAGGCAATTTTTGATCAAGGTATTAGTGGCCCTTTTTGCCTCTTTGTCTGCTGTTTCGTTTTCTGGGATTCCTTTGTGTCCTGGAATCCAAATGATGTCTAGACTTCTGGCTGTTGTCAGAGCTTCGTTAATGGAGTTCATGAGTTGGAGAATAATTTTGGGTGATTTTAAATTTATCGCTTTTAGGGCTCTGTTTGACTTCTGACAATACACACAAAACACAAACATTGACAATTTTGTGTGGAGAGGAGATTGGTGGAGATGTTTTGGGAATTCGCTCTTCTCTGTCATTTCCAGTATTTTGCTATTGGCCTATCACATCACCTCATGTTTTTTGACCTGTTGCATGGTTTGTGGTGGGCGTGGGGTCAGTGGGGTGGCGACAGCTAGCTAGAAATGGCCAATGGCCAACCTTTACTGGTATTTAACTACACAAATTTAAAAGTAACTTAAATCTTGTACTTCAGTTACTTTCTACACCCAAAATTAAAAAAAAAAAACACAATTCAAACCATTCAAACATTGGAGAGAGGAACAAAACACTTCTATTCCACTTCTATATAAACTGATATTTTTAAATAAAAATAAGAAATTTTATAATTTCATTATATAGGTATTTAAATTTATTATACTAGGGAGCTACCGCCCCCTGATGTTCGTTATCGCTCACCAACCCCCTTAAACTGCTTACGCAGGACCGTTTGCATTGCTTCGCAATCCTCACAAACACAGCAGCTCACTGAACTTAACTCACTTTGTAAAATATTATAATTACGAAAATTAGCAGAAGAAACGTCAACCAACTTTGCAAACATATGTCACAGGTCATCTCCTTGAATAACACTCTCCTGAAAGTTTTAATATTTATAACTAGGCTTACCATATGTCCTGGGTTTTGGAGGCTGTCCTGGGACTGGGTCCAGTGGCGGCTCGTCCATAGGAGCACAGGAGCACGTGAACTCCCACAGAAAAAGTAGAACAAAAATCGAATATAAAGATAAATAAATATCAATGGAAATATATACTCAATTTCTTTTTCATACTCAGAATTATGCCCCCCCCCCTTCTCTACTCAATAAGAAAAATTTACTACCGGAAACGCGAAAGAAATCGAAAAAAGAATGAACTGTTATTTTTCTTTCTTTTTTAGCACGTGTGAGCGTAAAAAATACGAGATTCCGAAGAAACCCCGACTGCTTGCCGGGGGAATTTTCAGCTTACGGCCTCCCAATTTGGATTCCCGCTAGCACAAATTTTGTGTGCCGAGGTTTGCGTTTTTGAAGCTCATCTTGGTTTTTTTGTGGTCTGGATTTTTTCGGCTAATTAGAAAATGAGAAAAGTACTTTTTGAAAAGAAAATTATAATATTCATGTCAACTTATTTTCAATAATTATAAAAGGTATTTGTGAGGTATTATGAATATGATATGGATAAGTATTATAAAAAATGAAATGAATAAGTGTTTGTTTATTTCCATTAAATGCATATTTTTTCAAAATGAAAGAGCATGCAGTGAAGAATTTAGACATTTAAAACTACTCTCTTAAGAGAGATAATTTTTTTATGTGTTGGTCCAACATCCTTCTCTTTCTAGATCTTGTGTAAATTTTAATTTTTATAAAATGGTTGTGAACCCCCAGTTTATCAACTCACGAGCCGCCACTGGGCAGCCATTATTGGTTTGGCAATATTTATAAGGTTTAACCCCCCCCCCTGAAAATTTGATTATTTTTTTACGCATTGGGGTTTTTTTTCATTTGAAAATTATATGGCCTACCAAGATCGGTCTTTTTTGGAACTCCTTTGGTAAGCATTCAATGGACGGTTAACCGATGTAAACAACAACAAACAGTCCGACATTTTTAACTCTAGTTATAGTTCCGGTGTATCCCTCCGCTTATGTTTTCTATGGGAAAAAGGCGTAAACAGGCTCATTTTCTCAAATAATTTTTGATTAAAGTACAGTTTTAAATGTTTTCCAAATAGTATCATCCATAGGATAATGATGAGCTTAGTAATTTCGTTCAGCTTTCTATCCATTAACTTAATCACAAAAAATATTATTAGATTAACTTTAATACGAATGGGTTGCTAGATTTTACGATTATCGCTCAATTTGGCGGTATTTACGTTTTGTTTCTGTAGTTTCGTTACACGAGTATTTTGGTTATTTAGTTGATATCTTGATTATTTAACTTGAAATATATGCTCATAGATGTAAAATACCTAGTAAATATCTCAGTATATATCCAAAAAATAAGTTTTTACATATGTAAATAATAAACACTGGCGCACATTGGCGGTTGCTGGCGCTCTGAAAAGATGCCAAAATGTAACCCGGAAGTGCTTAAAGACTCATTTTCACTACCGCCCTCTATACTGAGTTTGATGGCTGCTAACCATCCATACCTAAAGTGCGTGTACCTACCAAATGTCCAAATATGAATTTAAACCCTACTTCTATTTGTGAGTAAAATTTTTAAAAGTTTCCTGGGGAGGGGCCCCCAGACCCTCCTCTTCCATCTCGGGGAACGCACTACACTACCACTACCAACAAAATTTTAAAATAATATTTCCTTTGAATCTTCTAAAAAGAAAGAAACATTCGAACATTTTGAGGTCTGGTCTTATAAGAGGAGGTAAGAATATCCCTAAAATATTTATTATTAATATTTATTTATTATTTATTATTATTTATTATTTTATTATTATTTGGTATTATTTTTTTTTCCCTAAAATATTTATGTGGATTTTTGATAAGGGATTGACAGTGGCGGCTCGTCCATAGGGGCTGCGGAGCTGCAGCACCCCCAACCAAAATTTCCCCGAATTCCAATTTTTATTAGCTTTAAAATATTTCAAAAAAGATATATTTTTTCTCTTTATTCTTCCTTATTATCCCTTTTCAATTTATAATTCTCTGTTATTAGTCATAATGCTGGAAGCACTCCGCCGTCTAGCCAATAATTTCTTTCCGGGTAGCACCAGCACCCGGAAATATACCGAACGAGGTATCAAAACTTTGCTCTATCATATCAAATCAAAATATCAAGAATTTAGCACGCGAATCTGTTAAGGAGGAGAGGGGCTGTTGTGTCAACAGCCCTGACCCTGGCGCCGAGCAAAATAATGATGTTTCTTCTTTGCGAGCGTAATGAAAACGGATGTAAGAAGAAAAATATCCAATTTCTACTAATAATAAATCATATTGGCTTTTTAGCTTTTCTTACTTAAATTTAACTCTATTTGCCATTATTTTTATTTATAGCTTCTTTTTTTTTTCTTTTCAAACAGTAATAAATAATTCTATTCAACTAATTTGACATATCAGTATTGTATCCTATTTTTTCCTACTTTTTTTTATTCACGAATGTTATTCTTTTTTTACTTCAAATTTGATTTTGGATAATGCAATTTTTCAGTCATTCTAGTAGCGTGCAAGAGAGGAACTCATCGTATATGGATGGGATAATGTGTAAGATTTTAATTTTTAAGTTTTATTAAGTAAAAGGGATGTTCTGTTCTTTTAGCGTATCTGTTGTGAATTTTAATTTCAAAATATAGAAAATAGAGTAATTAAAAGAAAGTGTGATTTTGATCTTCGATCTTGTGAATGAAGAAGTCAAAAAGAAACGATGATGCTTGGTGATTACATCTGTAAGCATCTTTTTGTATGATTTCTGTTACTTCTATCCATGTTTTCCAGAGTTTTATTTGTAATTTTATCGTTTAAAATATGGTCTAAAATACGGTGTAACTTGGTGGAACAGCGCCGGAGTAGCACCCCCAATAATTTTAGCTACGAGCCGCCACTGGGGATCGATGACCTTTCTAAATTGAGTCGAGGTCTGAAAAAGTTTAGGACGCCCTGTTTTATACTGTAGTATCTTTAAAACAGCAAAATAACTACTAAACTACTATAAATAAACGTTAATTATCATGATTATGGAACCAGTTTTCTATTTTCAATGTCGTATTTAATTTACAATGATAATAATTTTGCCCGTTTACCAGAAAGCTTATTAGCCAAGGCAAGGAGATTGGGGATATATTCTCCCGAAAATAGGAAGGTTTTCTTTTTGGACCATAGAAAAGGACTTATATAAAAAGACATTATTTACAACCCTATTCCCTCCTCAGTTTTATCAACCTACGAAACGTTTTTTCTTGCTACGCCACATCACTGCCGAGACATACTCCACCAGAAATCTATATATAACCAGAAATCTATGTATTGAAACCCCTTTAATTTAAAGGATAAAAATAATTTTAACAAATAACTTATTTGAAAAAAAGATCTTAGTTTTTAGCAGATTAGAATGTAGTATTAATAACCAGCTTAGAAAATTTGGTACTTGCGTATTATATACCGTCGACCATTCAGCGACCGTCTAATTAAGCGGCACCGTTATAATAAAGTCAATGGGATTTGATAAAGTTTTCGGATTCAGCGTCACGGTCGACGGTATAATACGTAAGAACCGAAAATTTCATTAAAACATTATGTCGTGAGAAATTCTTTTACCTATTGCAAAAGTACCCATCAAAGGAACTAAAATTCTTTTGGTCAGCCGATGCAAAACCAATGCGTTTATTTAATTGAAAAACCGAATTTTCTACTTTTTTGATAAATTGTAGCTACAAAACATATAAATGTAACATACACGTAGAGGGGACCATACATATATTTAGTTTCTTTCAGTGACGGATTGTGGGTGGGAGCGATTTACATTTACAATTTACAGTTTAAGTCCTCCTCCTCCTCCTCTCTGGGAGATAAATTTTTAAGTTATAACGTTTTTATAAAACTTGAACTGTTAAGTTCTTTTGAGATTTAAAATTGAAAAAAAAAATAAGTTTAAAAATAGGGGAGGATGGGGCACATTAATTTAAAAAAAAAATTGGACGGAAAAAAATTGATGGCAGTATAGAAATCCAATTAAAAAAGGGGGTCTGGGGGGTCCTCCCCCAGAAAGATATTGGAAATTTGACCCTTAAAAACGGAAGAAAACTTAAAACTTTCGTAGAGCCCCTTTAACCCCCCTTATATTATACGCCTCTGGTACTGGGTACTGGGGATTTCCCCCCTCCCTAAAACTTTTTAGAATTTAACAAGCAAACAAATATTTTTCAGACACTTTTAAGGGGTATCGACGTCCTCTGTTGAGTGGCTAATCATAATTATAACACCTAAAATGGGATCTAAAAAGTTTTAGTTCAAGCCCAATAAGGGGGTCCAGAGTCGCCCCCCTTGCTTCGCCCCTGAATTGGAACTTCTATCTTATCATGATAGAAATAAACAACTTAAACTACCCTATAGCCAAAGAAAGATGAGGGGGTTCGGGGGTCCTTCTCCGGGAAATTTTTGAATTTTAGCGTGCCAAAAAGTGTTCATACTTCTGGAGGATTTTTCTCGGGGGGGGGGTCGTCCCACTACCGTCTCCCCGCAGCAGTCTATTCCTATGGAGGAGCTTTCTGCGCATGCTTGGGAACTTAACGTCGTGAGTGCTTTTATTCTTACAAGTCGGTATTTGTATGCTAATACGTTGTTCACTAGGATATTTAGCTTCTCGAAAAAAGATAAGATTTTTTGGAAATATATTTGAAAAGTAGAGATAATTAATAATTTTTTGTCTTTGTGTTCTAATTGGATTAATAGCTAGATAAATAGTTGGTTTATACCGAAAATTTATATGCAGCACGTTGTTTTGATTAGAAATTAGCATTTAGTATCTCAAAAAACGCTAAATTTAAGAGGTAAGAATAAACGGGGTACAGTGGACCACCCCCTCTGTTTCTTATATTTCTTTTATGCTTTAAGTATTTCAAATTTAGTGAATAGATGACACTCCTTCAGAGTTAGAACAAAGTTAGAATGTTCTTACTTGACTAATGAGCCATTTTATTCCTGATAATCTATTTAAATTATGCACAGTAAATTTATCCCTTCAAAGTTGACTGCATTTTTTACTGAGGATTTTGGGATTTGAAAAACTTATTATCAATCATCGCGCAAGCGCTCTCACAGGACTCCGTAACTGAAGAAAATATGGGAACGACCCCCATAAACTCAGGAGATAAAAAATTGGTATTGAAGTTCCCGAGCATGCGCAGAAAACTCCTCCATAGGAATACACTGCTGCGGTGAGCAGTGGCGTAGCTAGGGTGGGTGTCACCCGGGGCGGAAGTTCGCGGTGTCACCCCCAGGGTCGTCCTTTCAGTTTTTGGTTGGGGGTAAGGATTTTTTTTTTTAAGTGGTGCTGGGCCGTAACCAGACTTTGGTTTTGGGAGGATTGCCTCATCGCCATTTCTAAACCCCATACCTAGTTTTAGATCACATAAAAGTAGTATTTGCATTATGGTGCATATAATGTCACAATTTGATAACTACTCCAAGTAAAAATGGGGGGTCTGGGGGTTACCCCCATAAAAATTTTGAAAATATGCCTTTAAAAAGTAGTGTTTTAGCTCATTTTGAGACCTTTTGGGTAACATCCAAAGAGAACGATTCCTTGCAAATCCCACAATTTTCAAGGGAAAAAATTATAAATAGGTATCAAAATTTCGAGAGGGGCTAGGAATCCTCCCCCAGAGAAGTTTTCGAAATTTTCCTTTAAAAGTAGTGTTTTAGCTCATTTTGAGACCTTTTGGGTAACATCACTAACATCCGAAGAGAACGATTCCTTTTAAACCACGCAATTTTCAAGGGAAAAAATATAAATAGATATCAAGATATTTTAAAGGGGGCTGGGGGTCCTCCCCCAGAAAAATTTTGAAAAGTTGCCTTTTAAAAGTAGTGTTTTAGCTCCTTTTGAGACCCTTTTGGTAACATCCGAAGAGAACGGTTCCTTGCAAATCCCACAATTTTCAAGGGAAAAAATTATAAATAGGTATCAAAATTTCGAGAGGGGCTAGGAATCCTCCCCCAGAAAATTTTTCGAAATTTGTCCCTTTAAATTTGTGTTTTGTCTTATTTGAATACGCAAAGGGTAACCGCTTCTAGTAAGCGACAGAAATTTCATGGGAAAAACACTGTATAACAGACTTTAAAATTTTGTAGGGGGTTTGGGGGTTCTCCCCCAGGATTCATTTTAAAATTTGACCTTCAAAAGTTGTGTTTTAACTCATTTTGAGACTTTTTGGATTACACATGAGGCTGCGGTCAGCCAGAAAATCAGTATGGTATCTGTTCAAAAAATCTGCAGTATCTGGTTATCGGGCAATAGGAAAACCTCAATCAACCCCCTTCAGTGGTCCCTCCAACAAAAGACAGCCCTCGGGGAGGAGCGAGAAGTCACTATCGGGGGTCTGCTAATTGACTGGGGGGTGACTTCGGACTCCTTCGCTATTGTTGGAGGGGTCATGAATGGGGAGATAGGGCAGATTTTTTGAAGAGATACTTTTCTGGCTGACCGTGCCCTGATGCTTCCTTGTAAGTTACAGAATTTTCAAGGGACTTTAGCTATATTTCATATAACACTGAAAACCTTGGGATTCAATTGCTCCCCCCTCCCCTGCCTCCCAATAAGAAGATTTTTTAAATGAAATATTTTTAATACTTTTGGGAGTGTTTATAATTAACTTTTACAATCACAAGTCACACAAATATCAAAATAAATTATTTAGCAAAACAAAGAAAAAAGCTCATTTTATTCCTACCTTCGCTTTTCCAAAAAAGCATAAAAACATTTTACCTTTTGAGGTTGAGGAGACTCGAGGAGACTAAAAAATTCCAGCAAGTGATCCAACAATGGTCATCACATCAACAATCCCGACGAAAACGCATCTGAGACAGAGACACAGTACAGTACAAACACAAAATCTCACCCCCTTCACACACGAAGTCACGTGACGTGGGGTATTACAAAACAAAGATCCAATGCACACTATTGGACATTGCCTATACTAATTACGACCAGGGGTCGTTTTCGGCGAAACCCCCATTTCTTCCCCTCAACGACAGCTTTGACAAAGATTGATTTTCGGCGCATTTCTGAAGTAGGACACAACTGCAAATGAAAATAACCGTCCTCGAAACCAATTTCCTGTTCGACAGAGATAAGACATGTCCCCCCTTTGAGAACGGGAAGAAGGCCCCACTAACACAACATTTCAAGGTCACGAAAACAGTATACCACGTGCTAACTAATCGTGAATTCGACATGCTTGCACCCCCTTGGATACGGGCCAGTTGGGTAAACAATCTCAACAACCTGTCTTTACCCCCTCTGAAGGGGGAAAAATTCTTTCTACCACCTGCTTTCCAGTGGGAGGAAATCTGTCCAGTGTTGTGACTTTGATCTCACAGGCCTGGGTGTCACCCCCTACATAGCCTGACGGGTGACACCCGGGGCGGACCGCCCCCCCTAGCTACGCCACTGGCGGTGAGACGGTAGTGGGTCGTCCCCTCCGCCCCCCTTTAATCAGTCCCTGGTTTCTTTATTACTGAACAAATTGATGATGAAATTTATTATTGAGCATGAACAAACCTCTAAGCCAGGCCACAGAGAAAAAGCAGAGGGTCCATAAAGTTATTTTCAAATCTCCTCATAAGGTAGAGGGCATCACTGTAAATTCAATGATTGACAGAGACTGTACATTTTGGTGGTCACTAGCTGTGATTGGATGTGACGTGTTCATTCAATCTGTCCTTTCGAAGGGCAATTGGAGGATCAAGCTTTTATTCTCCACCTCTCGTGACATGACGAAAGAGATGTGGATGCAATCCCAGCGCGAATCACCAAAGTTTAAATTTTACATTTTAATTTTCTATATAAGGCTTTACGACATTTTTTTATTAAATTTACCAAAATTTTACCTCTTTTTATCTGTTTGCTCTCTTGTTTATATCTTTTAATTAATTCTCGTAGAGCTATACTGGACAGCAACTTTTCTTCACCTTTTGACGTGTACAATTAGCTTTCTCAAATTTGAAATTGGTGCACGGTAAAGTTTATCTGTCCTCGCTAGGCACGAGTGGCAAACCTAAAATCAGCACCCACAGCAGGAAAAGCAGTGGCGAGTGCAGGGTATCGGGTATCTAACAGAAGTGAGACAACCATCTTTATGGCTTTTATAGTGCACTCGCCACTGTTTTTTCTGCTGTGGGTACTGATTTTAGGTTTGCCACTCGTGCCAAGCGAGGACAGACAAACTTTACACACCCTGAAAGAAACCCCTTACCCCAACCTGGAAATAAATATGACGTCATGAATGACGTTCCAGTCCCAAGAATAATTCGTTATGCAGATGACGCTAGTAGTCGCGTAAGTTGTGACACAGCAGACTATAGTATCTGTTTTTAAAGCATTTGTTTACAGATGGCATCAAACCCCATTATTTGTATGGCAACGTCTAAACGAAATTTAACCGCCAGGACTTAGCCATTTTATCATCGTGTGGGGTGCGGTTTTTTGCCGGCACATATAAGTTTATTTCAGTATTAAGTAGAATTTTCTGCAGAAATGTCGTCAAAAACCAGAAAATCAACGGCGGCAAGTGCTTCGTCATCGCAGCAAAAATCAACACCGAGCACCTCTCAAGAGGAAGCGAATCCATCGAAGAAAACTCCTCTGAGTCCCGCGCGGGTAACGCGTTTGGAAGAGAAAAGGCAACTCCAAAATTTAAATGATCGTTTAGCAACTTACATTGACCGCGTTCGTTTTTTGGAAGGTGAAAACAATCGCCTCGGTTCCCAGGTGACAACTATCGAAGAGAAGTATGAGCGGGAAATCAGAAATACTAAAGAAGTTTACGATAAAGAAATCGTCAGTCTTCGCAGGGGGATAGATGAAACGGCTAACGAGAAGGCTATGGTCCAGCTGGAATACAAGAATGTCAAAAATAACTTGAACGAACTGCAAAAGAAGTAAGTTCCTCTTTGATGTTGTTGTTGTTGTTCCTCATAAGTTGTTTACATCATGAGTAATATGCCATTTTTAAACCTTATTCTATGTATTATTTTAAGCAAATTAGCGAAATCAATCATTTCTATTGGCTTGAACTTAAATATCTGCTATTTAGAGGCATGACCTAATTTTTCTTATCTGTTCTGTCATTCTAACAGATGTGCTGATAACTAAGATTAATGCTTATCAAAATCAATATTGCAACATAATATTCCTTTTAACTGATCTGAAAGAATCAAGGGTAAAGCATTTAGGGAAGTGCTGAAAGCAATACTTTACTACCTCAATCTTAAGCAACCCTAACTAACTTTCAAATTTTATTCTGTTGTATAATTTGGTTCCATTTTGTGGCCAATTCCATTACTTGTCCCGGTTCAGCGTTAGAAAGTCTTCCAGCTGCCATAACCCACAGCTCAAATTGTGACTGACAACAATAGAGATCTAATTATTAATATTATTAGATCCTAAAATAATAGTTATTAGTAGATTTGGATCAGCTGGAATAATAGTCCTCCATTTCGCGACTCGCATTGCGGTCACCAACTATACCGCCTACTGTACACTATCGTGCCGCTAACTTCCGTACTGTTAACTTAGCGACCGCAACGCGAGTCGCCAAATGGAGGACTCTTATTCCAGCTGATCTGTAGATTATTGTTTGAGATCTAATACTGTTAGATCTCTATATTTAAATCATGTTGCTGTGGTTACAAATGATGACAGGAGGGCTCTTTCTAAAGCTGTTCCCCGGCTGTCTGTCCCATTTATAATCCCCACGATTGATAACAGAAGGGAATGGGTGCCACCAGGGTTGGCACGGTTTAAACCATTTGGTTTAAACCAAATGTTTTTTTTTTTTCATAAAAAAACAAATGTTTTTTTTTTTTTTTTCCCAAAAAAAAAACTTTGCTAAACTTTTGGGTTTAAAGTCATTTATTGATTCAAATATTGTCTTTTGAACAAAATATGTTGAATGCTTCTGACATTAATGCTGTAAAGCTATGCAATTTTTTGAAAACAATTAGCCAATTGAAATTTTCTTAGAAAGACTCCTGTTTTTTTTTATAAAAAACCTGGAGTGGTTTGGTTTTGAAACTTGTTTTTTATTAATTCATTAAGAACTAGATATTTGAATGCATAATAAAAATCAATTGGTTTTTTTAATCAACTAATCACCGTATTTTTAAATTCGCATTATAAAGAACCACTTGGTTTTTTAATGCTCTAAAAAGACTCCCTTGGTTTTTTTTTATAAAAAACCAATTTGTTTTTTTTTTTAATTCATTTAGAACTAGACTAGATATTTGAATGTATCATAAAAACCAATTGTTTTTTTTAATCCATTGGATTTTTAAGTGTGCATTATAAAAACCAGTTGGTTTTAAATGCTCTAAAAAGACTCCCTTGGTTTTATTTATAAAAAAAACCTATTTGGTTTTTTTAATTCATTAAGAACTGGATATTTGAATGCATAATAAAAACCAATTGTTTTTTTTAATCAAATAAGCACTGGATTTTTAAATATAATATGCATTATAAAAACCAGATGGATTTTTAATGCTCTAAACAGACTCCCTTGGTTTTTTATGGTTATGTATAATTTTAACTTTTTTTTAATTAAATAAAATTAATTTTAATTAATTAAGTCACTTAGTTAATAGCTGAATTGATGAACTATTTATTCAATGCATTCATAAATGAAAACAATCAGAAATATTTGTATTTATGTGTTAGGGAAGAATTTCAGTAAAAAAACCTGGTTTAAACCAAAAAAAACCTGGTTTTTTTTTTTAGTTTTTTTTTTTTGAAAAAAACCTGTTTTTTTCCAACCCTGGGTGCCACTCTTCAGTCCTCAGGACGGAATTCCGTCTTTTTAAAAGTTTTGTGAACTGAATTCCGTCTTGGTTTTATTATGAAAAGTAAAATCGGCAGCAATTTGTACTTAATTTTGGTTCTTGCATAGTAACCCATTTTGCCAAGAAATAATCCTGTTTTACACATATACAGCTTTAACTTATAACATTTAAGGACCTGTTCATGTGATATTTTATGGGGTATTCTGCAATTCAAAAAAAAAATTCACTTCACTGGAGAAAAATGATTAAAAAGATAAAGTTCAGTCTTACAATTTTTGAATAGTGGCACCCATGCAGAAGGGAAATAAACTTTTAGTTACTTCCAAATGCTATATCCATGGCTTAATCCTGAAAATAGGCAGTTGGCAAGTCGTGGAAAGACAGCCCCGTTCTCTCTGCGCTACGACTGAGGAGTTTTACTGTAGCTCAATTTTGAAAAGAAAAAAAAGTTTAAAATTCATATTTTAAGATGAGGCAATCTTCGAGCTTAGGTGACATGTCATTTAAAAAAAGAATAAAAGAAGGTAGATTATGAAGTACAAAAAATAAATTAAACTTTATGGATTATTTGGTAATTATTGAGCCATAGAGAAGTTCAATAAGTAATAAATCTGTATTTTATAATAAAAACTTTGTACATGATAACATTAGTTGGTTGGTGTCGTGTCCAATTGAAGTCAAGTTAAATTGCTCCTTTTTTAACTTTTGAATTAGACTTTTTTGGAAAAATTTTGATGAATATAATGTCAAAAATTTCCCCCAAAATCTCTACATCTAATTATGTGTTAAAGGGGCTGAAACAATTTCTGTACTCCAGTTAAAAGGTTGAGTAGAGAGCACTTCTGAAAACAGGTTCCCCTTTTGTTTTCAATCCTGTTAAGGGAGTGATATTACACTAATTCTCATTGTGTCATTAAGTTTTTTTTTTTTTAATTTTAGTTTAGTTTCTATCAGGGTTGTTACGTTTAAAACACTTGTTTTAAACACGTTTAAAACAAAGCAAAAAAAAAACATTGTTTAAAACACATGTCATACCTGCCAACTTTTACGGATTGTCCGTAAAATTTAAGGATTTCTGTCTAGTTTTACGGTTGTACGGATGGATCAGAAAATTTTCCGGATTTTGCATTTCTTTCCACTTAACTATCCATGAAAATGCAAAACATTGGAAAACTAAACGATTTTCTCTAATTAATATCTTTACTTCAAAACCATCTCCTAATCCCTGCTCTTACGATTTTATCAATTTTGATTCTTTTATTGAGTGAAATTTAAATTTTGTTGCAAATCTTTTTTGGATTAGTCTGCGAGTCTTGGCGCGCGCTCACCCGGTAAGTTTGCTTCCCCCGTGTTCCGATCGCAACGCAGAAAAAACAACTATACCGAGATTGGACCTGTGGTTCATCATCGCGTCTTCCTCAATTAGCATTGTAAGTATTGAGGCTTGTTAACGCTGAGAAGTTTCTCCTTGCTTTCTAATTGTAGCAACTCAAGCTCTTATTTAAATTCATCTTTATCACATGCTGCTGAAAATGTTGATAGAAATTTAGAAAAAAATTTATAAAACCTATAATCATCACATTTGATTTGAAATTGATTCCAAACAGAAATTTAAATAAAATGGTTTGGGAAAAAGAGTACAAGATATTCATGTAGCCAAATTGGTTTGTAGTTTATGAATTTTGTGAAGGGGGATAAGTCAGTTAGTTATCAGATAAGTACTATGATATTGAACTAAGCTGATTATAAGCTTGTAAAAGTTTAACTTAACATACTTATAAATTTAAGCAAATAAATTTTCTTCAATTATGTGAAAATTTTAAATACTTAATAAAAATAATTTAGGTAATAATGCATCAATCTGTAATCTGTACCTTTTTTTGTTCGAAGCAATTAAAATTGTAGTTTTGTAACGTTATGCTTCAAAAAGTTTTACTGATGCAAGTTTTCAAAATATGTCATGACAGGTATGACATGTACTTTTTTAGTAATTCTTTTTCTATGAACAGATGCAGGGTTCCCACGGGCCTTAAAAATCCATGAAAAGTACTTGAATTTCATTTTTATTTTCAAGGGCCCTTTAAAGTACTTGAATTCAGTGCAATGTCCTTAAAAGTCCTTGAATTTTATTTGAAATATTTTAATTTTCAGTTTGAACATAACAAAGTTCATATTTTATTCAAATAGTTCATACCCTGTTAGCTTAAACATGAATGGGATTTTTTTAAATTGTACAACCCATGAAACAAGTGAAATATTGTAATATGTTTGAAATTGTTAAATATACGAATGGTAATATAATCTAGTCTTCACTATAAGAAAGGTTTTTGAGAAAAGTTGTTTTCTGAAGTAGGGGTACTAAAGAGAAGTTTTGTTGCTTGTAAATGGCTTTTTCACCTTTCTATATTAGTCCTTGAAAAATTTAAAATGAGCCTTAAAAAGTCCTTGATTTTTTTCCTTACAAAAGAGTGGGAACTATGAGATGGCATTAGTATATATAAAACTAAAACTGATTTTTATTTTTATTTGATTGACTTTATTTGATTTTTTTCTAGAAAGTTATTTAATATAAAATACAAATAACCTTAGCGAAAATCAAACTTGTGCAATTTAATGAACTAATAGAAATCAACGTTTTTATTTGCACAATTTTATTTTATTTTATTTTTTTGCACATATTATTCTTTTAAAATTGTGCAAATAAAAACGTTGATTTCTATTAGTACAAATAACCTTGTTTGAAAATCATATTTTTTTATAATTGACCTGTTCTTTATGTTTTATTTTAATATTTTAAACGATCAATGCTGCTAATGTCGTCAAAATATGCAATGATAAAAAGGACTGAAATGAATATGCATATAATAACTTATAAATGTTCAGCTCGTATCTTAAACCTTTTAGCAAAATATATTGACATTTCTAATGTTAAAGCTGAAGTTGTTGACATAGTAACATATTTCCAAAACAATCATTTTACTTCGGCCAAGCTCCAAGAAACAGGTGCTAAAAAGCTCAAGATGCCATCTGATGTCAGAGTTAGCTTTGTTAATCCATTTTCAATTTTAGAAACTTAATTAATTTTTTTTTAAATCATGTTTTTTTTTATATATATAGAATTTCTGTGTCAAGGTCGAGGGTAAAAAAAAAACATGTGTTTTTTTTTAAAAAGAAAAAAACATGTTTTTTTCCATCCCTGGTTTCTATTGTTAACAGTGGTGGATTGTGTGTGTGTGTGTTAGTTTATTTAAACTGTTAAAAAAACTAAAAATTTTATTCTTTGTAAGATTCCAGAAAAAAGAAGCTGATTTAGCTGCAGCTGAAAAAAAACTTAACCACCTTGAGAATCGTAACCTAGAATTGCAGAGTGATATTACTACACTTACTGCTGAGAATAAAAGACTGGATGATAAAGCTAGAGTGAGTACAATTTGTTGCATGTTAGTGGATTTAAATTAAATTTTAAGATTTTTAATTGTAAGAATTTATATAATTTATTAAATGACTTTAAATGTTGATTTCATGCATTTTCATTCACATTTTTCTACAGGAATGCGAGATGGAAAGGAATAACTTTGAAGATGCGTTGGCAAAAATGAGGAATGATTTTGATGCCAAAACCCTAATGATTGCTGATTTACAAAACCGACTCCAGAGTTTGCAAGAAGAATTGAGTTTTAAGGAGACTGTTTTTGAGAAGGTATTTATCATTTAATTAATGGAGATTATAATTTAAATTTTAGGTCCACTTGTTTTCCCCTCTTTTGTATGGCTGATAGCTGAGTTGTATTCAACTTTTAGATTCTGATGTATTATTCTGTCAGTTTCAGCGGCACAGTTAATGGGCTTTGGCTATACATTTTCGTTTCCAGCAATAGGGTGGACAGGGTAATACAGAAGTACTTGCTGTATTATCTTCAATTCAAGTTCATAAAAACGACCCTTTCTCAAAATTAAACAGCAAACTTAAACCCTTTCAGTCCTAGCTGCCCCAAATTTTTCTTAGGATTCAATTGTAATCTCGGGCAGCTTAGGGTTAAGGAGAAAGAACAAAAATCGTAACAAAGCAAGCACTTTAAAAAAATTTATTGTCCTCTGGTTCCAAATGTTACTACAAATTTAATATTTGAGTTTAGCACTAATGTTTTTGCATTTTTGATTTTCAGGAACTCTCAGATTCACGAGTGTATAAGAGTGTTGAAATATCTGGTATCGATAGCAGTCTGAGGGAAGATTATGACCAAAGGTTAGCTGACAATTTAAGGGAACTAAGGGATCAATATGAAACTCAAATGAAATTGAGTAGTGATGAAATAATATCAATATATGAAAGGAAGGTATGTATTATTATTTTTATCTTATGTTCTAATTTAAGTAATTTTAAAGGTACACTTGACTAAATAACTCTTAATTATTCTCTTTTAATAACTCTTATTATTATATTCAATATAAATGTTATTAGCAGGGATGAATAGGTGATTGTTCTGGTATCAGAATAAATTTTTATGTTCATTTAAGTATTGATAAATATGTGCAGAAGGCTCCTTGCTTTTGAGTGCTTTTCCTCCAATTTCTTTTAACTTTTGAATGGTTGAGCTTTTGAGTTTTCACCTTGAACCATTTTTTTTTTATCAGCAGGTTTGTATTTTCTTCAAGTCAGACGTAGAATAGTTTATTGTTATGGTCCCTTACATTTCTTGGCCCTCACTGCCATGGCTCAAGTAGACTTTAAAATGAATATATCACATTTTTTCCTGAGAGGTAGGGCAATGGAGAAGTGAGTCCGAGGCATTTTCCCCCAACATCAGGGTTCGTACGCGGCCTTGAAAGTCCTTGAATTTCAAATTTTCGATTTCAAGGCCTTGAAAAAACGTATTTTACCCTAAGAGCCTTGAAAATCCTTGAATTTTATTTAGGCCTTGACATTTTTGGCCAGAAAAAGATTTCAGGGTATCTGCTGATTATGTTAGTCCTGAAATCCTCCTGTCCGGAATTTCAATGGAAAATCCCGAATTTTCATACATTCTTCCGGACGATTGCCTGTAAAGTTGGCATTTTGACGGCATGGACGCAGGCAGAAAAAACAACTCGACAGACGGTTCGCGATCGCGTTTTTCTTACTTTGCATCAATATCCTTGGCTTTAATTGCTTGTTTTTTGGAGAAACTGTTCACTTATTGTAGTTCAAATGTGTCCAATATTTATCTGGTAAATTAAAAAAAAAATTTAGAGGAATTTCTTGTTGTTTGCAAGAAGGCAAATAGAAATTTATGGTTTGAATTTGAGAGCTTTAATATCAAACAAAGAATTACAAGGTGTGTAGATTCCTCTACACTGTAGGGTATATGAAAATTTTAAGGTAAATATTATTTAAGCATTATTTAAATTTTCTATCAGAAAGAAAGTCTTACAAAATCTTCCATATGGGTAATTTTTGGGGGTTGAAATTAAACTTCTTAGACTAAAGTTTTTTACTCCTGTCAGTGTTTCAGTTTTTCATTTTCTGCCCAATTTATACATCGAGTCAAGGCATCATAAAAATATTGATCATTACTTACAGTTTTATTGCAAGTATAAGGTAGTCTTTTGTTTTTTAAAATTAAATCTCTTAGGTTTATTTATTTAAAAATTACGTGAATATGTTTTGTTAATATACTATAGCTTAATTAAAATTTTATTCAAACCACTTTATTTTTGTAACTAGGAACCTGTATGAAAATTCGCTTTAATTTAACTGTTTAATAGATAAAATTGTATGAAATGAAACTTGAGTACTACTTAAAAAAGGTTACATACAATATTGGTCAGCCTTGAATTTTTCATCTGGTAGCCTGGAAAAGGCCTTAAAAATCCTTGAATTTTTTGCCTCAAAAAGTGTATGAACCCTGCCCAACATGCTTGTGAGTGTGTAGCCAGAAAGTCAGTTTTTTTTTTCAGATTGAGGCAGCTACATTTGATATTATCCATCAAATCAAATTTCCATTTGGAAATTTGATTCATTGTGATATTCTGGGTGTTATTTTTTCTTTCTTGGTTTTCTCTTTTAGTCTATCCCTCGATAAAGTATGTGTTGTGTGCATTCACTACAAATGCAGTGAAAGTGAACTGTTTGGTTAATTGAATTGGTTTAATGGAAAACAATAGAAGTTCAGTTAAATGTCCATGAATTTGTGCCATTTACTGTTTTGTCTGGTGCTAACTGCTCTTATTTGGGCCTGGCACCATTAAACACTCATAGATTTGTTAAATGTGTTTATTCTTGCTCATTTGGATTTCTGTAGCATAGGGACTTCCTTTCTAAATAAATGTATTTTCTGCTTTTTAATGATATTCCTTGAAATGGTCTTGGAATTTTTTCTGACTTTTAGTCAGGAAAAAAATAAGTAGTTTAAAGTAGTTAGCATAGTGATTTAAAGTAGTGGATAATTTAAGGATTTCTCTAGGTCTCTTGATATTCCTATGAAATCAAATGTACTATTTTAATTATAAAGTTTTTAATGGTCATTTTAGCACTCTATGTTAAATACTACACTGCATTAAATAGTTCTTATGAAAATAATATTCATAAGAATAAGTTTTGTTTTAATATCAAATTTAAAACCTTTTCAAATTTGTTTTATTTGCAGCTGTTTGATCTTCAGAAGGAATGCGACACAAAAACAAGGGCTTTCCAGGGAAGAGAAGAGGAATCCCGCACAATAAAGAGCAAATTGGAACTTCTGACGTCAAAAGTGTCAGAGCTTGAAACTCAGGTTAGTGAGTGATAAAATGGGATAAAGTCTGGAATCCAAACTATAGCTAGGTGCTAAATTCATAAGTGCCAATGTATAAATAAATTATTTCTTATCTTGATTTGAGAAAATGTTGATTTAATCACATCATTAATCACATTTTTAAAAAATGCTGTATCTATAGTATTCAGTAGTTCAGCATTAATAATTGTAGCTATAAAACATCTTTTGCTTTTTATTATATTAAGTAACTAATTTTAGTAACCTTTTTTAAATTGTTTTTTCCCCCTAAATTAAAGAAAACGATTAAATTAATTATTTTTAAGTAAGTTATTTGAAGAACGCTTGTAGGAGGATTTATGTTTGCTGATTTGCTCTTCAATATTTTTCTCTAGAATGAGTCATTAAGATGCCGAATCAAAGACCTAGAGGCTCTTCTTGAGCAAGAAAGGGAATGGAATCATTTGGCAATGCAAGCCAAGGAGGAAGAGCTGAAAAATCTCAGAGATGAATCTCAAAGGCAGCTTGCTGAGTATCAAGATTTGTTGGGAATCAAAGTTGCCTTAGACATGGAAATAGCAGCATATCGAAAGCTGTTGGAAGGCGAGGAAGCTAGGTAACTTAAACCTCCATGTTCTTGTTCTTCATAATATTAAAGAAATCTTTGCATAGTCAGAAATTGAGGCACTTGATCAATTTTAAAAAAGTTGGGAGTAAACTTGTTTCTGGAAACATCGCAATTGCTTCAGAAGAATTAGGATTTTTATTCTTTACTTTGGAAATACTCAAAATTTTTTTTTTCAAATATACAAGAGTAATAGACTAGAACTAGAAATGTCTTTTGTTTGCTTTAAAGAGTATTTTCAAAACATGGATTGATTAAGAATTGGAAAATATGTGCCCTGTTAACATGGGAATACATAAGTGATACAACAATGATAACAATATTTAAATTAAATAGGGGCAGTTTCTAAGCAAAGTTGTGGTTTATGTTTATGGCATAAGAACCAAGTTAGGTCATATTGTGCATTCTAAGGAAAGTATTGAAAATCTTAAACTATGACATCTCTTTTAAACAAGAATAGAACATTTTCTTGGGATGCACGATTTTAGAAATGCATGGGGCAAATAATATAATTTTTTTTATTGAACTTGAAATGACTTAACCCAATACTAACTGTGTTTCAGATTACATTTATCTCGAGAAGAAACTCCATCTAAAGAAGGAGGAAGAGCCACGCCAGCTCGGCGCACTCCGCTGAGGAGCACCAAGAGAAAGCGCGCATTCTACGAGTCGGGGGAGAAAACGACCAGCGACACGCAAGTGACCGCTTCTGCTAAGAGCGATGTTGAAATTCACGACCACGATGTGGAGGGAAAGTTCATACAGCTGTTCAATAAAGGAAGCACTGTAAGGAAACAAAGTTTCAGATTCTTTCGTATAGTTGACAGATTTTCTTGGAAAGTTAGCTTAACTCGTAATTTTTGTCTTGCAGGAAATTCCTTTGGGTGGATGGCAACTTATCCGTAGGGCCGGTGATCAGGAAACTATTTACAAATTCAGCCGAACTACTGTCATCAAGGCTAATGCTTACATTTCGGTATGTATTTTATCATTGATTCCGAATTGCTCAGTATGTAGGATTTTAAAGGAGTTGTGAAATGGTTAGTTGTAATATTTAAACTGGTGACACAAATTCTATGCTTTTGACATAAACTATGATGCCTACTAATTCAAAGATTTATTAAAATTCAATTAGTTCTCTTGGTAATCATTAATGTGCAGCAAAGTTATTCATTATCAGGGGTCGATCCAGTCAAAAATTGGGGCTCTTTTGCTGCCCTTTCACAAAATTCCATCTCCTAAAAACAGCCCGTCACAAAATTAAAGTTCATAAGAACGACCCTTTCACAACATTATAATTAGCTTTAATGATTATTTGCAAGAAAACATTCACAAAATCTTGTTTGTTTCAAATCAAAAATTTGTTTTTTACAATATTTGAAAAATTATAATATAATTTGACTGACTGGTTCTATTTCTTAGTCTGTGATGAGCTATGTACATTGAATTTTTCTTTTATTGTGAATAGGTGTGGAGCTCTGATGCTGGCACTACACACAATCCTCCGACTGACTTAGTAATGAAGGGACAAAAGTGGTTTGTTGCAGATACTATGAGTTCTGTTTTAGTAAATAACAACGGAGAGGTGAGTTCTTCTTTAATTTCACATCTAAGAAAAAACACCTGCAAACATGGGCGTAGCCAGGGTTCATGTTAGGGGGGGCAAGGATACTTCCCTTTTTCCCTTTGCTCTTGATGTTGCAGTGACTAGGGATTGACTCAACATTATTTCCCAGGCCCCCCATACCCCATGGCGAGTACTTGTACACGCTAAGTTTTAGGATACTTATACAATGTATTTAAACTTTTGCACACCTAATGTAAAAATATGGGTAGTGAATATGAGCTAAAAAATGAAGGGGTCTGGGGGTCCTCCCCCAGAAATTTTTTTAAAATTCGCCCCTCAAAGTAGTGATTTAGCTCATTTTGAGACTCTTTGGGCCAAAGAGAACCACTTCTTGTAAGCCACACAATTTTCAAGGAAAATTATGTACTATTGCTTTGATAAAGTTTTTCAAAAAAAATTATACTGAGTATTTAGGGGGGGCAGCTGCACCCCCCTGGCTACGCCCATGCCTGCAAACACTTTCAAATCACATGGAAACTAACAAAAACCTACTAAAAAGATGTTTTAAAATCATAATGACATCTTGTTATTTTAAAATGTGTAGAATGTCTGTCCTTTAACTAATAGGATCTCTTCATTTTAAGGGTTTTTAAAACTACAGTAGAACCTCTTTAGAACATCGCTTACCAATGACAAAGTACGATTGTTTTAACACAGTAAAAATTTTATTCTCATTGACATACTTCTGTTAAAACGACCGTATATTGTAGTTTCTTGGAGGGGTTGCTATATGGAGGTTCTACTTTATTTGAAAACTCTACTTCTTATCTTCCTGTTGGTTGGATTTCTTATCAAATCAAGGGGGAGACTATGAATTATTACTAGATAATAATTTAAAATCCCATCACAGCTTCCTTCGGAGCTTTCTTGAATTGAAATAATGGAACTCAAGCAAAAGAGTTTGTTTCTACACACAGTCATTTGATAAATATTCCCCAATTGGGCATGAATGTTAGTTTTTTTTAATTACCTTGTACATATAAGCTTTTGCTACGAGACTATCTGAAAACCTGATATACTAGTTCTTTTCAAATGAGATATATGAAAGCTATATGCAAAATTTTCAGGAAATGGCCTCTCGGGATACTTCTAAGAAAATCTCAAGGTCTCTTGAGCAAAGAGTACTTGATACCAGTGCATTTCCTTCTCAATATGGTCCTGAAGAATTATATCATCAACAAGTATGTATAAATTTCTTATTATTTTGGGAGATAAGATACTAAGCCTAAGTTTCTAATCTTATTAACGTAATATTCAAAATCTAATCTTAAATGGAAGTTTTTCTTTAGGATTGTAAGCCCCGGAAATCCGAGTTTCTTAAGAGCATAGATCCTGTTCTTTTGGGGGTTTTCAAAATTTTTGAGCTCAACGAGAAAGTGTAAAATTAAAAAATAAGGGTAGGGCTGCAACAATAACAACTTTTATGGAGAATCTGGTCCCATCATTGGTTCTAAATTACATAGTAGCTACGTCATTCTGAAAGGAATTTTTCGCCTCTGTAGCTAAGAATGATTAAACATTCTGAACCAATATGTCTCATGGGTTCATGAGGAAAAATATCTTCCAAACAAGAAATTTCTAAAAAAATCTGTAAAAGTTCTGGATTTTAGAGCATTCTGGAAAAGTGGTTGAAAACAACTTATTGACTGTTTTAAATGGTATTCAAGAAAGTCCTTAAAACTCCTAAAAAAGTACTTAAATTTTACTCTTCCAACTTCCGTACGAGCACTGATTTAGTCGCAAAAATTTTATTGAGTACATTGAGTGTTAATGATTAGATTTTTCTTACATAAATGTAATTATTTTTTCTTTTGCAGGGTGATGTAAAGGAGAGATGTACAATAATGTAATCAAAAAAGGTTCTCAACTCATCTTATCAGTTATGAATTAAAACTTTTATACATAATCATTTTTAAATTATCACAGGTAATACTTTTTAAAATAATCATAAATTTGTAACTCAAAATAGTTCAAAAGTTCATCAAGCTATTACTTTTTTTGTTTTATTCTAGAAACAATTATTTGTTACAGCTATTTTTTTTTTTTTTTTAAATTTAGCTTTTGTGATCAATTGTAATTGCATGATTCTTATATTTTGCCTATTTTTGAATCGAGTATACCTTGATTTGCAATTATGACTTCATTTACCAATTAAGGACTACATTTTCATTCTCATTTCTTCCTGTCATCTGTCATTGTAATTATTGCCATTAAAGACAGGTCCATGTAATCATTTTCCTGAGAATTTTAACTTTTTGGTACACCTATGTGGTTTTTAATTGTTTTGTGCATGGTTTTTGCCATTTTTGATTTAGTTACAACTTTTTTTTGTAGTTGAAATGATTAGAATGTATTATTACTTAGTAATTTTACTCGCTTTATGCATTGCTTTTTGATAAGTGCATTTTGTGACAAAGTAAGATTTGTTGTATCTCAATTTGCCAACTGCCATTTCACTTAAGTTGAATGTTGTAGAATTTCTGTGTGCAAACTGTTAAGCTGTTGGTACCCGATGAATAGTGCCATGTCTGTCATATATTTGGAATAAAATGTTAATTTGAATTGGACTTTTCTTTTTTTCTTGGGGCTTTTAGTGAAGTTTATGGAAAGTAGGGAAATTTTCTACGTTATTGAATTTACACACATGGCCTTTCAGGGTCTCAAGCCATAGCCATCTAGAACAAGCAAGCCAGGACACTTCACCTCGATGATCTACCTCCTTCATTCGATTGGTTGAGGAGCAGGGGAAAACATTTGAAGTGCGCGCTTATTCGAGGTTCGCCACCTTGAAGTGTCTTGGCCTACTTGTTTAGATGGCTATGCTCAAGCCCCCTGAAGTTTCTAATTATATTGAATTATTAAAAAATTTATTAATGACTGGTAAAGGATATTTTGGTTGGGAAATATCAGCTTATCATATTTGATTAGTAGACAAAGACCTACTTCAAATACTTTTGATTCTTCCTGAATTAATTTCAAGATTTTCTTAATGTAATTATGATAGAAATTCTGAAAACTGAATTATGCCAATTCCAAGTAGACAAACCAATACAAAAATCTATTTAAAACAAATCCTGAATATATGCAAAGTATTTTCGATATACAGGTCATAATTTTATAACTTTTAGTTTTATATTGAGTTGTAATGGAAGAAAAAAAACTATATTAGTTTTTTTAGTTGTAAGCATTTATTGCTGAAAAGTAGGAATTCATTAATGGTGATGTACTTGTTAACAAATTCAATAATCCTTAACATTCAGATAAAAATATGTAGAACAATAATAAAAAGCTGATATCTGTAGAATTTTAAGAAATTTGTTTCGCACATTGAATAACTGCATAATTTCCGCTAAATTTCCAGTTTTCTAACCGTGACAAATATTCACTTGTGCCGGATGTTAACCCCACTACCACATCTGCTTTGATTGTTCGTAAAGTTACCAAATTCGTTGGCAGGAACCCGCACAAGGCAGTTTTGAAAGGCGTCGTCTCTTCCCACTGTCTGTCTCCAGTAAGTTTCCTGTAGTTCAAGTCTCCTTTGAATATTAAGAGCTGGCTCTTGCTCAACTTGCTATACAAACCTGGATCTGCCGAGACCATCTCGCTGTAATCGTGTGGGAGAGTCCAAAACTGATGCTTGCAGATAACCCACTGCCCAGATGCGAGCTTTTCAGAACAAGATCTGCTAAAACTGACTAGATTTTTGTGATTGCTTTGAGCTAAAGTCTGGAGTAACCAATAGATATCTTTTTCTAAGGTGTCGGACACGAACCAAGGCATCTTTTTAACATGGATGTTAATCTTGCTGGCCAGTTTAGCTTCTGTTAAAAATAGCATGAAGCATAAATCGCAAAACAGTTCAAACCCAGCATTGTCCAACACTATGTCCACTTGGGTTTCATTGGAACATTTTTGATTATTTTGCAAAATTTCCCATACAGCTTCAGTGTCATTAGCCAAAATCTTATCACAGAGTTCATTCAGTTGGGAAAAGGGGTTGGTACGTTCAACATTCTCCTTTCCGGCAGAATGAGATAGATCCCATTTGTTGCTCCACAAAGACATCTAAAAGGCAAAAAATGTTTCAGCAACAGTATCATAAAGAGTTTCACCTAACAAATCTTTTAATAATCTTCCCAACATCTTTTTAACATTAGTGTGGTAAACAGAGCAAAAATATAAGTGCTCAATTCAAGTCTTACTGCAGGAAATTTTAAAACTAAAGACGTGAAAATCTTACTTCTAAATATATTTTGAAGAGATTGAACAAATCCTTTTGGCTGTTGGAGTTCTTGAGTTCTGATATAGTTTGCTCCAGTGCTGTACATAAATGGACCGCTGAATCCATTGCGGATAAAAATGATTCTTCTTTTTGTTGGTGAAAAGGGTCAAAATCCTTAAGGTATGTACTGCAAAATACACATTTCTATAAGATTTCAATACAACCTTTATATAAAACATGACAATTTAGATGATGCAGCTTGGTGCAATGAACTAATTGAATTGTGGCTTGATTAGTTTTCAAAATTATCTTTTTCAAATGCCAATGCTTAAATGGTTAGTTCGCTAAACAAATAGTATATTTTGGTACTAATGAAAACAAATTAGAAAATTATTTTTCTTACTATCTTTCACATTAAGTACCATTATACTTTATTTGCTTAAATCAATGAAAGTTACCTTAAGTTGAATATTTCTGTCAGAAGTGAGCTAGAAAGTTGTATTATATATTGGAGAACAGGGTGGCCTAGACCCCAATAAAAACAGGAAATTTTGTTATAGGATAGGATAATACAGGGGTTTCCAATAGGTGGTCAGTGGACCCCTGGGGGTCTGCAGTATGTGTCCAAGGGGTCCTCGAAATTAATTATTTTTTTATTTTCCTTAATTTGAAGTAACCCTTATCCTACTCAGCAGTTCATTCGTTAGTTAATTGTCACTAGTAAAAATAGATTAATGTAGGTGGCGCAGCCACTGTTTACCACCAAAGATAATTTATGTTTTGTTTTTTGCAATTTTTTTACTGACTAAAATACGATAGTTTCGGTTTTGAAATCGATTGTTGCTGAGAGCAGACTTGCTTTTTGCTTCGTGTGTTTGTGTTAAATGACTTTTGTTATTGCTAAATTGCCGTGAACCACCATAAATTACTTCATAATTTAACTCAAATTATAATGATTGTAATATTCATGTAATGATTTGAATACATTAGTACATAATTTGTAGTAGATTCTATATAATCTACATTTTTTTAAAAAAATTTAAGCCTTTAAGTTCAAGGGGTCCTCGTCAGAAAATTAATTGTAAAGGGGGTCCTCGGCAAAATTTTATAGGGAACCCCTGGGATAATAGATAAAGAAAAATTGGAACTATTTTTAACAAAAATATATTTTTTTAATTCGAACAAATTAAAATTTCATTGTATATTTTAGCATAAAAGCCACAACCGATATTACTTTACCTCAAATTGAAATTAAATTGTATGCTTCTGGCAAAAATTGTTTTGCCAGAAGCAGAGGAGCCAGTTACAGAACTCGCTGTAAAAAATTATAGGGTGGTTAGAAGGAACCTAGAGATGTACTGTTCAAGTGCTATGTCCTAATGTAAAAAGTGGGTGTTGCAAAAAGTGATTTTCCCAAGACCGGCTCGTGTGAAAAAACAATAATTGAGTGAAAAGATTCTTTGCATAAAGTACAACAGTATGCCAGCTAATCTCACCATAAGTTGGAGTGAAATTGAAACACTTGTCAAACCGTGGGATGAGAGTTAAAAAAAGCAATATTGAGAGTTTAGCCAAAGAATGGAGTTCCAGGGAAACATCTGCAGTAGCGATCTTTCCCCCAGTTACTTCTACCTGTATTTGCATCTAAAGAAGTTGCTATCTGCCAATGGAATACCATCAGACAAATGGGACTCCATTCTTTGGCTAAACTCTATGACAGTGAGTTCTGAAATGCCCTATATATTGGTATAATGGACATTTAATTTAATTATGCCAAGTGATTGTATTGAATAATTGAATATCTCTTTTGACTGCATGGACATTTTTTGCAACAGTGGTAAATGAACCACTCCAAAAGAAATGTTTGTTTTCATTGTGAAAATAAATTTATTCAACACTGGGGATTATGAACATTTCTGGAAAGTGACTACCCAAGGGAAATGCACCAAATCTCATACCTAAGTTCAAATGCTTGTTTAATTCTTCTGTACAGATAGCACTCAACATACAGCCATGAAGACTCAAACCAAGCAGGAGGAAATCCATTGAGAGATTCTTGCTTGGACAAGTATTCATTCCACACTATAACATCTTGGGTTTCAGTGATGAGAGGTTTTATGAGCTTGTTTGTTACCATTTCGTTTTTAAGAGCTGAAAGTTCCCCTATAATTTCTTTTGTTTCCTCTTCAGCAGCCTAAAGTACAATTGTTTTATAATACACAACATCAATTAGATAATTCTAAACAGGGTTCTCAACCTTATATATACACTGACCCTCTTTTTAGGTTGAATATTTTGCCGACGTCATCTATATTTAATGCTAAAATTTAAAAAAAAAACTAATGTAGTAGTAATTTTTTACTCTTTACTAACAATCAGTAATTTTAACCCGTAATCGTAATCAATGAAGAAATATAACAACACATCACTTTAGGATGTGCCAGGAGTACTTTACTTAGGTAAGACTAGTAATAAAAACCAGTGATTTTATAGTCTTAAGAATTTTATTAAAGTATTTTATTTTATTTTTGTTCATTATATAATTTGCGACCCCCCAGACACCTTTTGTCAGAAGCGACCTACCCATAGAGGAGAAATAGAAGTGGAGAAAACATTCCCATTGAATTGACTTTGAAAAAGAGTACCTGACATTAGCAGGGCTTCTTCTGATGAGTTGGAACATTATCGCTTGCTTAGTAGTAATTTCAAAGGCGTGGGCTAAAGCTAGGCGATAAAATGTGAAATCAAGAATGTACATATTAGCAACACTGC
The DNA here is from genome assembly GCA_963680715.1 of Tetragnatha montana. NCBI lineage: Eukaryota > Metazoa > Arthropoda > Arachnida > Araneae > Tetragnathidae > Tetragnatha > Tetragnatha montana. Next base: position 55,342,844 of record OY796676.1, on the reverse strand, counting down.
ATAGCATAAAAGTTTGGCAGTGAAAACAATTTCAAGTACATACAATTATCACTCGCGTGTTTGCGGCCATCACGTGACTGGTCTTTCTGGAAATTATCTTAGTCATTCTTTAGGGTTACCATTGCTGACACCACCTCTATCTCTTCTCTATGGACCCATTAATTGAGAACCTCTGTTCTAAGCCCTTCCTGTAACTGGAACCTACTTGTTGAAAGCCCCTTCTCTAATATAATGGAGCAAACTTAGAAATAGCTTGATACTACGAAATAGCTTGACGATTTACAGGATCCAATAGATTAGTATGCTTTTTATTTTAATATTCATTCAAGCATTTGTCAATTGTACTCAATTATTACTCTAACAAGCAAATATGAGTCTATAAGGATATCTCCACATGTGCTGCTATATATGAGTTGTACCTTTAAAATATTATAATAGAATAAGTCATGATACTACATACCTCTCCATATGCAGCAGAAATGTTGTTTCGACTTTTGCACAAAAAGTCAATAACGTTGACTAAAATAACAGGGAGTCTATCCTTTATTGTAAGATATGCATAACTCCTATAAGACATTATTACAGGAAAAAATTATTTCCAGAAAGTGGAGAATCTTGTATTATGTTACAGGCAATGTGATAAATCCGGCCCTTATTAACAATGTCCACGTATTTCGGCCATTAGATGCCATTGAATTTATCACATTGCCTGCCTAACTTCTGACATTTATTAATAATGATTGGTTTATCACTTTGGCTGTAACATATAATCCCTTAGATATCAAAATATAACATAAATTTTTGATAATAAAAAGGTTTACAGATTCTTGTACCATAAAAAACATTCCAGACTAATGCAGCTTGGTACTACAGCTGATTAGAAAAATAAAAGATTTGTTTTGGACCATGGCACATAAACTATCATTGGTACAAGGACCATACAAGACCTTTGTGTGAAAGGGTCTAGAATGGGTAATGTATACGCTATGCTATGCAATCACTAGGTGGTTGGGAACGGGGGAATCAAGTTCCAGTAGGGTACAGGAAATCAGGGTAGCAAGCTTCGCTAATTAAGCACCTTCTTCTTCGAGGAAGTGGGGTAGTAATTGGCGAGAAGTAACCAGTTTGGCTCTCTCTTTACCTCCCCAACCCAGTTTCCAACCTTCCCAAAAAGAGAATGGTTTGGGGTTACAAAACGATAAAAGGAGGATAACTTGAAAAAAAAACTTGAGTCCCAGATACTTTCCTTCCTTCCTCCTCGGCTCTACAGTCCATGTAGGACCTTGGCCTCCCTCACGAGGCAGCTCCACCCTCTCCGATCCCTGGCTCTTGTCTTCCAAAAACTTCCAGATACCACCTTTATTTAAAACTTTTTATAGGTAGCAGAGTGTGAATGTGACACTTTGTGACATAGGGTAGGGAGGGGGTCAAATATGTTGAAAAAAAGTGTGACATCAATTATGGATGACCCCTTATTGGATAGTGTTCTTTGATATTAAGGCGATGATATACAAATAAAATTATTAACCATGAAAGCAATATGCCATTTTTATCGTCAGTCAAATCAAACCTTTTTAAAATTAGATTTATAATGATAAGCTATAAGAACTAATCCTCTATATATCCTAATAAAGACTTATAAATTATGTAAAAAAATGGAAAACGTTTTTAATTGATCAACTGCTAAAGTGACTATAATTTGAAATCTTTGCTGATCAGATAGCAATAATTCCTTACCCTTTGTATTTTCCAGAATAATGTTCAGGAAGTTTTACTTCAGTTGAATCATGCAGTTGAGAATACATGGCAAATCCAACAATAGGATATTTAATAGACAATATAACAATTATTATGTATGATAACAAAATCACAAATTTATAACTTAAAGTTTCCTTCTTAGTTTTTAGCTGACGGGAAATTTGTTATGGTCTTACGGTAGTATTGGTAAACAGAAATCAGCTGGCAGTAAAAGTTAAAGTTTATAAGCAAAATTTCTGGCTCATTAGATTGAAAGTGAATAATAATCGGAAAATTTAATATATTAAGGTTAGATTTTAGATTATTTCTTCACCTTAAGCTGATTTTTGGAAAAGTGTGATTTCGTACCAAAGCTCAATCTCAATAGACGCAAACACAAGAGCGATGAAATAGCTTTAAGCGTAATGCTTCCTGTGAACTTTTTATTTATATAAATATGGATAACTAATTCTATTTAAAATGAAAGGTTGGAATACAAAAAATATGTTTTAATGAACAGATCTACAGTTTAGATTATGGTTTAGATTCGAAAGAAAGCTTAATATTTTTATCGTTAGGGGCGCTTCACTTCAAATCTATTGATCATGGCTAATCTGTCGATTGAGACGTTGAGATCTTACGAAATATTACTTTGTGTTGGCAGCATAATTGAAGTATATACGAAGATAGACAAACTAAAATTTATCTGAGGTTCGTGATTTTTAAATAAGTTATCTTTAAGTTTACTCAGCTTTATTTTTGAAATTTGTACTGCTTTTCCAACTTATGTTTTTCAGTTTTTTGTGTTTTCTGTACTTTATCATACAAGGTGTAAGGGAAATACAAAATATAAAATTTCAACTGATTGACGTTAATATCAAGTAAATTAATTTGTTTTAAGACTTAGTTGTGGTGTTTTAAACCATTAATTTTTTGTTTTAATGAAGTATATTTTGTTTCAAAACAACTCTTGTACTAGTATGTATTCTGTTTCGGCGATGTGCTCCATGCTTGAGTAATATACCCAACGTAAACAAACGTCTTACAGAGAAGTGTCAGTAAACATCAACCCTAGTGTTCGGGGTAAAACATATATATGGAGGATAAAATTAACTACTTAGTTTCTTGTTACGGTTTTATTGTACGTGTTGTAAGCATATTTATAACTCAATATTTAGCTGTGAAGGCTGTTAATATCATGATGATGTAAAAAGAAACTTTTCACTTGTCAGACACTATTATGGTATGTTGAAATTTTTGAGGAAAGAGTGCATAGTTGGAGCTGGTTAGCCGCCTTCAGGATGAGTTTTTAAATCTGGTGATGTATCAAATACGGCATTTGGGTAAATCCAAAAACGCCGAGCCTGGCCGACATTTTTGGCGAAATTTGGTGTTGCCAATGGCGTTAATTGGCAAGTGCAAGTAAGCAATTCTACTTCTATAAAACTGGGGGAACAGCTTCAGAAAAGGTCCGCTTTCCGCCATGTTTAACCACAGCTCCGACAACAGCATGATTAAGTGTTGTCAGTATAGAGAAATAATCGTACTATTAGATCTCTAACGATATTATACTAATTACTATTATTTTAGGATCTAATAATATCAACAATTAGATCTCAATGGTTGTTGTCATAAATTGAGCTGTGCTTAAACATGGCGAAAATCGAACCTTTCCTAAAGCTCTACCAAACTGGGTTGCAAGAATTCACTATTTTTCACCATTTTTGGTGCCAGCATTCTTGGATGACCTGGCATTTGTTTCATATCTGTGAATTGAAATTTCTGTCTACTTTCCAAAGCGGCTTAAGTGAAAAGTTAATAGCAAGCCTATAATAGCCAATCTTGCTAACTTCATCAACAGTATGGGCCACCGTAAACTTTTCCACTGGCTGTAATAAAACAATTTGCGGCCGGACCACCAGCAGTTTATCTCCCCTCTCTCCCTCAATCTCTTTGTATCTCCCCTTGCACTCGCGCCTGTAGAGGGGTCGGTAATTGACCACACTAAGACAACGGCACCATAAACTCAGGTTTCTTCCTGGAGATAAGTGTTTTATGACAGCCAGTGGAAAGCTCTACGGTGCCCCTAGGTATAGGCCAAAATTTCAATGAAACTATGCACTTTTTCCTTTTTAGAGGCTTCTATAATACAGTTCTACAAGCCCATTAAAATGTAATTTGTTTCAAATTATATCAACATTTCTAACGTTAAAGCTGAAGTTGTTGACATAGTAACATATTTCCAAAACAATCATTTTGCTTCAGCCAAGCTTCAAGAAAAAGGTGCTAAAAAGCTCAAGATGCCGTCTGATATAAGGGGGAGCTTTGTTAATCCATTTTCAATTTTAAAAAATTCAAATTCAATTTTTTAAATCATGTGTTTTTTTAGAATTTCTGTGTCGAGGGTAAAAAAAACAAATAAAACGTTTTAAACAAAAAAATGTGTTTAAAACAAAAAAAAACACGTTTTTTTTTGTTTTGTTTTGGGAAAAAAACATGTTTTTTTCCAACCCTGTGTGAGGTGAAACACTAGTTTATTCGCTACTGTGATGTCATGCCCATCAGAACTTTTTAATGAGAAGTTACAATCCATTAGTGTTTTTAAAAATCTGAAAAATTTAAAAACTAGGTATTTAGAGCCTCTGTGACAACATATATATATACAATAGTCAAAATCATGAATTTTAAGAAGTGTTTACCTTCCAATTGTTTGAATAATATATTTTAAAATTATATAAATGACACAACAATGATTTTTAAATGGTTTTGATTTTAGGTAATTTTTTAAAGATTTTTTCTCATAAAATATACAAGATGCCTGAAGTCCCAATGGTAGCAAATGAATTAAAATTGAGTACTTACCTTAAAAAATATTAAAAATTGATAGACTGAATTTGTAATCAGCGAACACAACTGAAACCAATAGATTACCTACTGAAACTGAGGTCATTCCGTTCATCTGCATTGAGAGTAGTCTCAAAACTACCTAATTGTAATGCAGAACTGCATTACATATTATTTTAATTAATATACTACCCCTGTTTACCTCTAAGTCAAAAATTCCCCGACCCATAATACCACCTGCATGCATTTCGGATGTCAGTTCCAATGAATTCGTAGTGACCTGGTGCATATTTTTTCCAAGTATTTCACGAAACCAGACGCTCCTAATCCCAAAGTCCCAGACATTGCTGACGACTTTTTTTGTTTTTTTTCCACCTTCACCCTCAAAAACTGGCCAACGGAAAGCCAAGCCAGTCACATTTATAAGGCAAAATCACACGTGCGCAATCCATACCCTGTTTTACCTTCTACCAGACAATATTTGTCAACACCCTGCACCAACAGTTAAATTCAAAGACACCCCACTGTACTTCAGGTCAGAGTTCAATTTTTTTATGATAAAAATAGTATTGCAATTATACTGACCTGACCTATAAATGGTGATTAATTAAAATTAATTTTTAAATAATTAAATTAAAAAACTCTTTTTATTGAATAAATTTAAGCGTAGTTAAAACAGGCTGTGATATCGTTTTTGTACGTATCGTACGCTTAAACTTTTTCTTTGCATTTACGATTTTTGTTAAATGAATAAGTGGCATAAAATGTTAGATGAGGCATGACTTTTTAAAACTTAAGAAATGTATACTCATAACAAAGTACCAGAGGTACTAATGCTGTTGACTTAGGGCCGTATTCAGAAACTTAAACTCGATGATGAAACAATATGATAACGATCAATTCCGAATGATCACTCCAGATCAATCGTGAAGCTCGATTGTCCGCTGCTGCTGCCTCCTATCATAAAGATTTACAAGTAATTATATGCTGATAAAACAAAAATTCTGCTAACACTAGATTTTTATTACTTTCGTAATATATTAATGTCTGAGGACTGTTTTTGGTAATTAGTAGCTGTTCTAGATTTTTTGGAACTATTTAACGGACCACAAAAAGTGTAAAAGCAATCGGAGTACGGCTAGAATCTCGGAAGAACATGGCTGACAAGAGCTGTGAAGTTTGAAATATCTCTCGTTTGATGATCGTTCGCGATCATTAAGATAGATCGTTATATAGTATCATTTCATCTTCGTGTTAAAGTTTCTAAATACAGCCCTTAATTGCTTTTTCTTTTTAGTATTTGTAGTTTAATTAGGATTTAAATAAAATGTTATTTCTTTTTAATAGATCCATGAATTTTATGAGTCATGATAATCAATAAGCATGCCTTGAACTAAGGAATAAATTGCGTTTATTATAGGTAAGACCAGTTTATTTTCCTAGATAAAATCCACCCTTGACAGGGATGCATTCAAGTTTGTTTGTCCCTTACCTGCTTTGTTTTCTTTTCCTCTTGGCTGAGTACTTGATGTCAAAATTGGTACTACTATTCTATTACCATAAATGTATATAACCTTGCTAATGGAATCAGTGAGCTAAAAATGCATGAAAAATTGAGTAGGTGTAATATTATTGCCTGATTCACATCTGGAATTGTATCAGCTGGTTCTTTGATCTTGGTGGGGGCGGAGCCAAGAGTTTTAGTTTCAGTTTGCAATCTTAAAGGTAATCTTTTTATGTGAGTTCTTATTCTCACTTAAAGGAATTGCCTTAGCTGGTTCTTTAACTTGGTGAGGGAGGACCTATGAGTTTTAGTTTCAGTTTGTGCATTCTTACTATACTGTGAGTCAGAATAAGTTTTATATGAACTGGTTAGCATGAAAATGATCTAAGTCCACTGAACGTAGTTTTAAGTAATTGAAGGTTTTCTCTAATGGTAGTACCTCTGTTAATCCTATGGAGAAGACATTTTTTAGGCAGCTCTTATATATAGGCCAATCATTGAGCTATTTTGACTTAGGTGACTACTACACTAGGTAAAGAATCTTAAAAGGAATCCAAATCCAGGCTTTTCTCAAATTTATATTTTTAGACTTATAATATACCACTTTCATCCTGAGCAGTTCATATGTTAAGCTCCTTTTGTTTGCTGTTCTAGCTGCAGTTTAGTATAAAATGTATCTGCTGTCTTAAAATACTTTATTTTCGAATATCTCTCGTGACTTGGAAAGAAATTTCAATGTTCAGAAGACTAACTTTGTATATTATTACAACTTTTGAGGAAGAGGTTCCGTGTAACAAAAATTGAACTGTAGGGGGAGATTGCGAGTTTGCTTTATGTAATTATTTGAGGGGGTTTGTGATTTGCCTATTTTTCTGACAAGAAAGAAAAGGGCAAAAATGACTAATGGCAGGGTTATGTAATAATATTTGAATCAACCCTCTAGGACTCTGCTACGCTCTCGTTTTTATTGAAGTGGCTAATTGTTTTGTAATTTGCATTTAAGATTTATGCATTTGCTGTACTACAACAATTGTTTGAATTTCATTCCAGTTTTAAACATGGCTGGCTCAGAGCATTGCAAGGAAATTGAAAAATGCATCAAGGATATGATCTTCAAGACCAGCAATCCAATATCACCATCTCGAGAGAAGAAGCCTGGTTTGAGTCAGTCCCACATCCCATCGGACAATCGATGTTACGTTTCGCACATAGAGAAGGCCGCTCACCAGTCGACAAGTGATATAAATCAACCCTTTGGGAGGATTTTATCAGGCCAAGTAGGAGCCAGTGAGCTGATCGACTTGAACGTTTTGACCACGTTTGCTGCCCAGCACATTGACGATCCTCACTTCTCTCCGTCGGATCTGGCACTCGGCAGCAAGAAAGTCAAGCCGCCTCATCCGGACCTTGAAGATGGCTTTAGCTCAGGGCCTAAAAACGGGGAACAGAATCCAAACATTGCAGTTTGGCTGGATTGCATATCTAAAGAGATCCAGAGTTCTCCCAACTTCCTGAAAATGCCTGATAATCCTGTGCCTCAAACCGTAGGCAGTCCACAGAGATCCCAGGTGAATGGTCCCAAATCGGGTAATGCTGTTTCGCCTTATTCCAAGCAAAGTGATACTGCTTTCGACAAAAAGGACTCAAAGAAGAAGAGGAAGAAAAAAAAGGACAAGAAAGCTAAGAACTCAAATTCGATCAGAGAGAATGTACCTGGTGATCCAGTTAGCAAAATTTCAGAAGAGTTAAAGGATATGAAGATTAAAAGTCCTGTACCCAATTCAAAAATAAAGGGTAAGCATTAAATTTTCATCTTATTGTTAGCCTATAATATTCCTTTATAATGTGTGTTCATAAAGCACCAGAGAAAATTTGTAATTTAATATTTATTCTTATATATAGCTCTACGTACATTTGTTATGTGGGAATCAAGCTAGTCAGTTGGTTAAATTATAAAAATTGTACATTTTTTGTAATTAAAATTTTTCTACCATAACAGTGTTAAAACTTAAAATAGGCTTGTAGAATTGAAATCTGATTATTAAAATTTCCTTCAGAGAAGAAATAAACAAGCAAAATAATCGGTGTAATAATGCTAATAAAATAATTGCCGTTTTTTATGGCCTGATCGTAAAAGATTATACATTTCGGGTTGTATTAAGAACCAAGATTTTTCTTTGGTCAATATGACTTCACAAGATGTGATTTCTTAAACTCAGAACCAATATTATTTGTGTTATACAGGAGTCTACTGTATTTAGGTCTTTACTTTTTTTTTGTCTATTTTACATGTTAGCAGCTTTTAGGACAAGTTTTCATAAGATTATTAATATTTAAGATGTTTTTTATTTTTTTGCTTAAAATTCTGAAACCAGGTTTAAAATATTTTCATTTGTTAAAAATTTGCTAAAATGTGTAGCATATTCATAGCAATAATTTAAGTTTTCTGTAAAAAAAACCTTTTTTGTTTAAATGTAAATATATGGTCGTATGTAGGCTAGAAACTACTTGAGTGAATCAGTAAATTACAATTGGTGTCAGGTAATAGATTAAAGGTAAGAAACACGGTTTCATTACCAATAAAAGCTTAATGTTTACTTGTATTTGATAAGAACTGAGGTTTGTTGGTTATCAGAATGCCAGTGAGATATATGTATATTTATCAATAAAATAAACAATTTGATATCTTAAATTTTGAATTATTTTTAGCTTTGTTTTAGCTCGTAATCTTTATTGATAAAATTCATGCATTCAACTGTCAATATCTCTACATTGATTTTGTAGTTTTACCATTAAAACACTCCCACTAGCATAGGAAAATTCAAGGGGGACTGTGAGGCTATCTATAGGCATCCTTCTGGGAAGACACATTGGGGACCCATGTGGAAAAAATAAACTATCAAAACCTCTAGTGTAATGCAATTGGAATTTAAGTCTATAAAACTAGACACAAACAGTGGTTTTTACACATATTAGGTTATTTTGTAGAGAAAGTCATCAAAAAGCATGCATTGTAAGTTTTTTTTTTAGCTACTGAAGTTAACAATTTTATATCTTATTATTGGTTGCTGATGTATAATTCCATTATACTGAAGAAGAGCAACTATCTCAATTTGCAGTGTACTTATGATCCTATTTTATTATTAATTTCAAAACTTGTAATTTCTTATTGTGCCATTTTTAAAAAATCATGAGTTAAGAATTTCGCTTTCACTTCAAGCACTATTATCAATGCCTGTTTATCACTTTACCCATTACATACGTCCATATCAATCATGTGTATATTAAGGACTTTTATTCAAGTAATTACCTACAGTAAAAATTAAGTAGATAAATGGGGAACATGTATCACAGAAGCATGATGTTAGTAGAAAAAATTTTACTGATAATTACTGGCTCCAGAAATCACATGTTGTCTGTTTTTTTTTAGATACCAAGTCATCAGAAAAGAAAGGGTCTGGTGAACACACAGTTATTAAATTGAAAAAAGATGTGTTTGCATCCATCGGGATGGAATATCATTGCTACAAAAATGAGGTTTGCAATTTAATAGTTTATTTAACTTAATGGTTAACCCTCCTGCCGGCCAGCCCGAGAATGCTCGGCTTTCTCCTGTGTTAAACCAATGACTAGCGAAAACGCTGGCAGCCAAGAGGGTTAACAGCTACTTAATGTACCCAACTATTAAATATGCAGCCACTTTTTACCACATGCCTTATGCTTCTTCTTGAAACCTGTTGAACTAGCAGCATATTTTATTTAACTACATTTACTAGCCTCTATAATATGTATGTTTGTGTGAAAGTGATCCTTTAGTATTCTAAATCTTTGTGTTCCTGTGATCTATCTTGTGTTTAAAAGATAATGCTTTGCTTTGATTTAGGCCATAATCCGCTTTGCCATATTTCCTTATTTTTAATCTGACCCCTTTACTTATCTCCAAGGGGAAGACTCTGAAAGAAGTACTCCTCTTAGGATGAATTAAAATTAATAATTTCATTCAAACATTTTTACATTTCAAAAATATTTTTTAGGGAGGACTCTCAGCCACTTAAGTTAAAATTTATGTATGTGAATGTAGTTGATGGAAAAATGTCTGAAATGTGTGTGTGTGTGTTCTTCCGTGTACTATATAAAATGTGTCCCCAGTTAGGAAAACTTATAATTCATAATAAAAGTGTTCTTTATTTACAGGGACATTACAAATTTCAATGTCATATTTGCAACTGGAACAATGACTCAATAGATTTAATTGTCCATCATATTGGTACCAAAAACCACTTTACACTAAAAACTGTAAGTACATGAATCTTTTATCTGCGTAGTATTTACTTTTCCAAACAGTGTTGTTAGTTCTATATTACATTCTTTTAAAATTTGAAGTTTTCTTTTAGTTCCTTTTCTGATACTAAGCATGGGTATAGCCATTTATATATTGGGGGCAACAATATTTTAGGTTGTATAACCTAGGGGTTCAAACATTTATGTAATTTGATTCCAGTAAAGAACTTGGGTATCTAACCTTTAATGGAATTATAAGTCATACTATATGGTATTCAAATTACTTTTTAAAAAAAATATCTTGTGTATGTCTTTTAGTGCTAAAAGTAAATCTATCTAATTGTTTGCTCAGATATAGTGAGAGCCAGTTTTAACTTTAACAATTGATAAAAATGAAAGAATCATGTAAAAACATTAAGATTACTTGATAGTATTTATTATTTTTGGTATTTACGTATTATCCCGTCGACCGTGACGCTTAGTCCGAAAACGTTATCAAATCCCATTGACTTTTCTATTACTGTGCCGCTGAATTAGCCGGCCGCTGAACGGTCGACGGGATAATACGTAAGTACCTTATTTTTTTACAAGTTCTGTTTGAGAAAAATATAATTTGTTGTAATGCATTTTTGTATTGCTTGCTTGCAGCAAAATGACATGGATATGATGCTGTCATTCCTCCCTGAACCACTGAAACCGCAAGTTGAGGCCATAAACGATCTGCTTTCAACAATTACCACAACAAATGGTTTGCGAGATTCTGATGTTGCTGTGAGGAACAAGTTGTATGTTAGACTAAAGAAATATGTTGAAACGCACCTACCAGGTTAATCTTGTTTTTTTTTTAAACAAATCTTTAAATAATATTCTCTGACAAGGTGATGCTTAATAATCTGCTTACAGATTTGAATTACATAAGACTATCCCAGTATTAAGATTTTACTTCAATTTTTTAGTTTAACTACCTGAATCTTCCAGAATCCTCCCATAAAAATTGATAAGATTTTAGCACCAACTATTTTTCGATTGTTAGATTTATTTGTCTTAAATTTAGAGAATAACCATTAGAAAATTTCTCAAATTTGAGTATGTTTTTTACTTTGGTAGTATTTTTTGCCGTAAATGTTTACTTGGAATTTTTGTATTTGAAGCAAATAATTTCTAAATACTTAGAAAAATCACATGAAAACCTCTCATAATTAATTTATAATATTTTAAATGTAAAAAGCAATTTTAAGCATCATTTATCCCAGTTTCCTCTACATTTTATTTGACCTTGGTTAATGAATTTGATTGACCTTAATGTTTATAATTGGGCATGCCTACTAAAGTTTTGACATGGATGAAACTTTAAAAAAGTGATAATTTGTAGTTGTTGGTAATTAAGAATTATAATTTTTAATTGTGTCCTAATATTAATTTTGAATTAATCTGAACTGAAATTTTTGTGTTTATTTTTTCCAGGTTGCTCTTTAGATCTAGTTGGATCTACTGCTTTTAATTGCGGACTCAAGACTAGTGAAGTAGATTTTGTTTTAAATGTTGGACCTAACCAAGAGATACCAGATGCTTTGGAAGGACTATATGAACTTATGGTCAAAGGTAACCTTCATTTTTTGACTGCTAAGTTTAAAGTCATATACCAACACTTAAGTGCATAAAGACATAAAAACTTTATCAAGTTATTTGGTGCCATTCTTTTGTAATGGTTCTTTGCTGAGCAGATATTGGCAAGTTCTTGTTCTCTGGAAGTATTCCTTTCTAAATGATTGTCCTCTGGTCAATAAAACTTTTTTGAAGCACCTTGTTGATTTTCAGCAAAGGTTGCTCTAAGCAAATCTCATCTTTTAAATTGAACTTTGCATAAATTTAAGTGATGTGATTAAAAAGATGTAACTAGTGTTATAAAATAATATTATTATACTAAAAGGTTTCATTAATTTTTTAGATAGTTCATTCGACAAAGTGTTCAATGATTTCAAAAAGAAAAGACCCCAGATAATATTTGTGGACCATGAGACAAATATACCATGCTATATACTAATTGACAATGGATCTTCTTCGAAGATAGCAAATCTTTTATCTGTTTACTTCAGGCTAGATGAAAGAGTTAAGACTTTAGGAATTGCATTACGATACTGGGCAAAAGTAAGAAAAATTCCTTATGCTCTCCTAAATTGAGAATTTATATTTCATAAATATAATAATTTTTGACTCTTTTAGATGTGTCTTATTGATGAACAAGATAATGGCACTTTTCCATCATTTTCCTTTGCCTTACTTTTGGTGCATTTTCTTCAACAAGTTCAGCCTCCTGTGTTGCCTGTTCTTCATGAGGTAAATGGAATTATTTATCAATAGTTTTTTTACATGTATATTTTAAATTTCTAGTGCACAGAATTATTTTTTTTGCACATTGATACTCTAAACAAATTTCCTATGTAGAGATTTATAGTGTTATAAAATTAGGATATTTTGAATAAGCCAATTTTGTCAGATCTTTTTATACAGCTTATTGTCAGCTTACAGGAGAAAGGCACCAATTCACTTCGGGGCTCAACTACTCTGTACGAGCTATCTTTTTTGCCGTGAAATTTCATCAATACACTGATTGCTTTTCAGCCTGGCGAGATTTTGTGAATTCGCTTGTTTGTTGGCATCATTCTACCACTTCCATAGTGCCCAACTCTCCCGATTTTTTCGGGAGATTCCCGAATTTCACTGTAATGTCCCGATATCCCGAAAAAGTATTAAATCTCCCGAATTTCTTTATAAATCAAGTTTGAGGATTTTACTGGCAATTTTCGTTTTTCTGATTGGGAGTGTGTACGAAACCAGTCGATAATAGGCTAGGAGCGAGAGTTGTTTGAAGTTTTGGATAGAAGTAGCTTTTGTTTAAAAGTGTGCAATGTTTTTCTTATCAAAATGAGTAGTAAAAGTTAGTGTTCGGCAACTACTACTACTACTACTACTTATCCTCTTCGCGCCAGCTGGCACATAAGGCCTCGAGTCTCTTTCTCCAAGCACCCCTGTCCTGGGCCAACCCTCTTGCCTCCTCCCATCCATTCAATCTTGCCTTGCACAGATCTTGGTGCATGTATCTCTGCCAAGTAAGCCTCGGCCTCCCTCTTTTTCGTTTTCCGTCGGGTGCCCAATTAAGTGCGATGTTAGCAGGGCAATCCCGTTTTGAACGAAGGACATGTCCAGTCCATCTCCATCGTCTCTTCAGTATATCTTCTTGAATGGGCGATAATTTTGCCCTTTTTAATAAATCTTTGTTTGATATAGTGTTAGGCCAGAAAATCTTCAATATAATTCTTAAACATTTGTTCTGGAATATTTCTAATTTTTCTATTTCAGTTTTACGGAGATTCCAACATTCAGCAACTAGTGGTCAAAAAATAGTTAACTACTAACTAGTCTGGGAAATTGTAGTTGTAACTAGTAGTTAACTATTTTTTCCTGGGACTAGTTGCTACTAGTTAACTAGTCTATTTAATTTCATTACCTACTTTTTGGCAAAATTCTAATACATCTTTCTTATCTATGTCACTAAAAACGTTTATACTTCACGCAAAAATGGTCTTTATTTCTGGTTATGGTATTTGAGTACTCTGCCTTTGATAAAAATTTTAAATATCTTTTTAAATTTTAAATAAAACATTTTTTGAAGTAGTTGAAAATTTGAAAGTAGTTTTAACTAGTAGTTAATTAAAAAAGTAGTTAAACTAATAGTTGAACTACTTTATAAACTAAAAGTAGTTAAACTACTAGTTAACTACTAGTTGCAACTAGTTCTAGTTAACTAGTGCCAAACACTAGTAAAAGTTAATAAAGAAGAGTTTAAGTTGTAAGTATTTCAGTTGTGAGAATCCTTATATAGTATTATTTTTAATTTGTTTTTACTCTTAAGTCTTGGAGAAGTACTGTATTTCTAACAAAATTAGATGTTGTAAAAATCTCCCTAATTTGTGTGAAAATCTCCCTAATTTTTGTGAACAATCTCCCTAATTTATGTTTTCAAATGTTGGCCGCTATACACTTCCCCCATTAGATTCTTCCAAAGTGACAATGTCTTTCTCCTGTAAGTCAACAATATAAGCTATGTGGTTTGTATATATTCAAGGTGAAAAAGGTTTTGGGTACCAATAGGATTTGTAAGGAAGTCTTCATGTATAATATTTTTTTTAATATCAGTGTTTGCAATTTAAAATTTACTGTTTTAATTCAAATTTCTGTGTGTGCCTTTAAGTTTTGTTTTGTCATAACTTGTTTGAAATTTCCATACCTTTATTTGCAGGTGGAGAACTATGCTTCTACTCCAGAATTCTATGAAGAATACATATCTGTAAGTATCTATCTTGCTATATCCGACTTTTTATTCATATATTTTGTTATGCAATAGCATTTACCACATTTGACTTCTGAAATTTACAGGAAAATAAGTGGAAATCTCAAAACTCTGATTCAATTGGTCAACTGTGGATTAAACTTTTCCAGTACTATAACTTTGACTATAAAATAGGGGAAACTGTTGTTTGTATAAGAAGCTCCAAAAGAGTTTCCTGCAAAGATAAAAGCTGGAACACTAAGTTTTATGCTGTGGAAGGTAAGATTTATAATTTTGTGTACCATATGTCTGTAATTGTTCTGGATAGTTCTGAATTTTAGTGCAGTCCAGGGATGCAAAGTTTTATGACTGCCAAGGTTTTAAAAAATTTTATACCTATTTGTTCAACATAGTGTTTTAATGCTTATAGGGGATAGCATGACCTCTTAAACTAACTATGGTTTCAAACTTGGTAGGTTTGTAGTACATCCCAAGAGTATCTAGGTTTTGTGCCATTAAATTATTACCAAACCATTGATATTGGAATAGCTTAGTTGGTAACATACTTGCTTCCTAACTATCCTAACTATCCTTGCTTCCTAACTATCCGGCCTGGGTTCGATCCTACCTGAGAAAAATATAAATTAGAATTTTGTGAATGGTCTGTAAACAAATCCAATTTCTTTCTAGATGAACCCCTGCTTGTACAATATATGCATAATTTTAAGCTTAGTTTTGTAGTTGTAGTTAAATTTCAATACTTTTTTTTAGCAAAACCAAACACTAGTTTTGGTTTTCTCAAGACAACAAACTTAAATGTGTTTTTTGTTACAGATCCCTTTGTTAAAAGAAATGTTGCTTACGTAATACCTACATATCAGGTGTGCCAGTTCATACACCAGTGTTTTGTTAGAACTTATAGATATTTTGCCTATCCTCAACTTAAAGAAGGATCTGTTAATCTTATGAAAACAAAGTCTTTTGATGCTTTACAGTTATCAGAATGTAAGTTTGTAAAGTCTATTTAGTTTTAAAAGTATATTAATATCACATCTATTATATAAAGATCAGTTTTTAGGTTTTACAAAAATATATCTAGGAAAGCTTAAGATTCTTTCATCATTCTAAAAATGTTTTTAGATATAATGCAATTATATGTATGAAATTCTTAAAAAAATAACAATGCTGTTGTGCTAATTTTTTTAATTTCAATTATTACTTTTATTACTTATTGATAACAGCTATCATAATAATTCTCTTACGTACGTGGCTTACGAATTTGGCAGTATTTGTTTTCTCCCGTTGGCAACGGTTGGTTTGTTGTGGTTTTGTGTTTTGTTTACGTTTTGGCGATCAGATGTACAATCTTCGTAATCACGAAACGCACAATAACCTGGGTTCAAATCCAGGTAGTACACTTCTACTTACGCTCTCAGCTAGGCTGTACCAGCGTATGGCGAGCGAGCATAGCGAGCAGGGGGCGATGCCCCCTAGTTATTTAAAATTTCCTTAAAAATGTCTCCATATTTTCATCAAAATTTCCCCAAAAATGTTCTCATATTTTTATTTCAGTTTGTTATTGCTGAGTACAGAGTTTTTATTATAAAATATAGTTTTCTTAATTACTGAACTTTTGGGAAGTTTTAATAATTACCAAATAATCCATAAATTTTAATTTTTATGAACTCAATACCTTCTTTTATTCTTTCTTATATACATGTGACCTTAGCTCAAAAATGTCTCTTGCCTTTTAAAGTGAAAATTAAAAACTTTCAAATTTGAGCTACTCGGTAAAACTCACCTTTTTAACTAAACTTTATAAATCAAGAACATTGGTGTGATTAAACAAGAATGCGGTTTGTAGTGAAAATCACCAATTTAATCATGGAAACATTTTTCTTCCTGCATATCAATCAAATAGCTAGGAAAAAACAACTCTCGGGTATTCATCAAGAAAACTCGTTATATCGGCATGGATCCATACTTTTCTGCTCTACATCCATAATTCTATAGCTTTTACCTAATTTTTGTAGAATTGGGAGGGTATGATATAGTCACTAGTAAAAATATTTGTTTATTACTAAAAACAATTTCTATTATTTATTATTGCGATTTGTCTTGTGTTTTTTCTTCATAAACTTGGGCAAAAATTTCCCCATAGCTGCCTGAATTCCCCTCGTACCTCGTTTGGACATATTCTGCATCCCTCATGGTTTGTTGCTATATAAGTCTTTGCATTCAAAATATTTTAGAAATTTTTATGGTATGGTTAAAGACAAGAGTCCATTTCTGGAATTACTGGTGCCAGAATGGTAAATTTCTATTGGATTAGTGGGAGTATTCCAAAATGAGAGTTCTATGAAGTATTTCATTTGCTAAAAAAAGATACCAGTACCTTGTTCCGGTGCTTTCCACCTCAAATCGAGCTGTAGTTAAATCTTTAGATGTAGTAATATCATTCTGAAATATGTACTATTTTCAGATGTTCCAAATACAATCACGTTAAAAGAAGGCTCAGAAGAGTCTGACGAATCTGACAATGAAGAGTCTGTCCTTTTGAATGCAAATCTGGAGTTGGAAGATCATGATCCCGATATTCCTCTTGAAGACCTTGTGGCCACTGTTGCAAATTTTTCAACGCTGGAATCTAAATCAGAAAATAAAGGAGACAAACATCAGGATTCTGATGCACTTGATTCTCAACCCTTGATTGAGGAAAACAGTTCATCAAAGAAACAAGGAGACAAATACAAAGAGCTTCCAAAGAGTACTTCCAAGATGATTAATCCAATTTGTTACTGGGACCTCAAAGGAAAACACTTTGTTAAAGAGGACTTTAAATATGAATTTATACCTGTGACATTTAAAGGAAACAAAGTAAGCATAAAAATTTTTCTCACCAAAGTGGTGAAAAATAGAATCCATTAAAAAAGTAATTCCTTATTTGTTTTACAGACTGTTCCACTGACTTGCAAATTGTGCAAGGAACAAGGTCATCAAAAGAAAGTAAGTTTGTTACACTATGTAATAAATCCAGTTTCTTTTATCCTTAGTTTGTAAAGAAGTATCTATTTTACCATTACTTTCTTACTAAATATATACAAGCTAGACAGTTTTGGTTATGAACAAACAGGGTTCCTTTGTCCTTGCTAGGGCTGATAAATTAGTCCTGCTCAAACAACCAATGAGTAAAAGGATTGACAAAAATAAAATTGTAGGTATAACTGAATTATTCTAACCAATTGCTCAGTGTAATCATATATAACCATTAGTAACGTTTTGGCATAAGCCTAGTTTGTAAACTAGTTAAATTCGTTCTCCCATAAGTACCTGCAAAATTTAATACTTCATCAATGTAAAAGGCATGTTTTTGAAATGAAAGAAAATTTAATTGAAAAATTTAATTTTTTTTAGAAAGTATTTTTTGTTGAAACTACAAAGAGATTTATGCTCTTTCAAAGTGTTTGGAAATGACTTCAGATATTCGTCTGATGGTATAAAAATTATGCAACTTAAAACTTTAACATTCTTTTCTAACTAAACAAACTTTTCTTATTGTGCCTTAAATCAATCAATCTGCCATGTCATCAAGTTCCATCTGTGAGACATTATTTTCTATGGTAGAATAGAAAGTCTGTTGTACTGTTTAGTAAACTATAGTTAACTTAAGATTGATTGTTTAATAACAATTTTTCCTAGATCAGTATCCTTGGATTGCAACTTTTATGAATATTTTACTGAGTATTTAAAAAACCTTTTTCATCACAATAACTAATTTGTAACCTCTTAAGAAAAGTTTTTTTCTACTTCGTTACTACTACTTGGTTATATAAATGGCTTAACCTTGTAAAGTAATTACATTCAATATTGTACTAACAAGAGTGGCAACACAATCTACTTTGTTGTCAGTAATTCAAATATTTATAGAACAGCTTAACCAAGGCTAAACTGGATCGGTTAACTGTGTTATATCAGGCTTGGACAATGAGTGAAAAGATCAAAGAAGCCGACGTTACTGGAAGTTTTCAGATCTTACCGCTTGAAAGCGCTGGCCACGTATAGGGAAATTTGGTTGATTGATTGGGTTGGGTTCTTGGTGCTTTTTGCCTCGGCTCTTTGGCCGACATATACCTCGCATGGATGAGAGTTGAGAATCAGCCACCCGGAGATAAAATCTTGGGAGAGAAGGAATCTTTTGGTTTGAAGAGGGAAACAAATTCGATTTGTCAGCTCTGTTTGATCGCTAATTTTTTGTAGGTTTCTAATGATCTATAGTCTGTGTAAATAAAATTGGAGGTTCACTACTAGTCATTTTCCACTAGTCACAATACACTGCCACATCGTTGGTCATGCGCGAGTCTCAATTCAAGCGTGACGAGTCGGCAATTTTATTAAAAAATGCCATGAATGACAGATAGATGGCTCTGGCCACGTATGGCTCACTAGAGACATAATCCGTAACATCGCTTTTCACTCATTGTCCAAGCCTGATATAACACAGTTAACCGATCCAGTTTAGCCTTGGCTTAACTAGTTGAAGTAGTTGTATACTTGAGCAGACAGCTTGACTATAACTAGTGATTGTAAAAGTATAATTTGTAAATGTCTCACCTTTAGCCAGAAAATTCTACAGATCAGTGATATCTTGTATGAAATGAATGTTATGCTTTTTTTTTAAATTTAAATTTCAAATTTTAGAATTGCCCAATTGATGATCTACCTCCAGTTAATCCTCTTCCAAAAATGAATCCCGAATTTATGAATATTGTGTCGAATGTGTTGAATTCAATTAAAGGTAAGAAAGTATCTAATATTGTACGTAAGCAAATATATTTGCTAATAATAATTTTGTCCTATTTTTTCATTGCCTAACATAACTTATCAATAAAAAGACAATTGACTCGTAAATTATAAAAATATTTGCTACTGTTCTAAATAGTTATTTACTTCAAAAGTGAATTTCAGTTCTTATTGTTTTAAAAGTAGATTGCTTTACACACTTGATTGCTTTTGATGGCACTTTAAAACTTACTACCAAATATTTCAATCTTTTGATTTCCACACTTTTGACACTCATACTTAAGATACTGTTTTGTATT
Source organism: Tetragnatha montana (assembly GCA_963680715.1). NCBI lineage: Eukaryota > Metazoa > Arthropoda > Arachnida > Araneae > Tetragnathidae > Tetragnatha > Tetragnatha montana. The sequence goes on along the minus strand of OY796676.1, from coordinate 55,323,049 downwards.
TTGTAATAGCTTTATCTCTCATCTTCTTTTTACATTTCCTGATGAAGCTTTTAAATTTTTAGATAGGAATGTTGTGAGTAAGATAGACATAAGCATCATCGAGAATCATATGAAAGATATTGAGACTTGCATCAGAACTGTGTATCCAGGTATAGTAATACATTTAAAAAATACTAGGAGTTGAATATGATATTTTTGTAAAGTAAAAAAAAAAATAGTTATGTAATTTAAAATTTTATTTTAAGATGCAACTTTAAAGCTGTTTGGTTCTTACTGTAATGGCTTCGGGTTTAAGAGCAATAGTGATATGGACTTTTGTTTAACATTTGAAGGTCATCTTGATGGAAAAGTAAGTATTCTTAAGTGTTTTGGCTTATGGAATGCATTAAGTAGTAACTTTTGACATAATTTCTGTGTATAATATTTTGTGTATCTTGTTTTTAATCATAAACCTTATTTAAGGCTCCCTAATATATTTCATAAATGATTTTCTTAGTAATTGATACTTTTTAAATATTTTTCTTAAAAATTCTAGTGAAGTTTTGGGCTCAATTCCATTAATGGTCCCGCTCTTTTGGACACAAATTTTTTTTAAATATTGCTAAATAATTTCAAACTCATAGATTAAAAATTTCACTTATGTTAATAACTGTTAAGTTATATCAATAAAAACTGTAAACATGTCGATATTTGAATATAGGGCGTTTGAAACAGTTGACAATATTAAGCATGACCGTTAACAGAATTGAACCAAGTTTTCATTTCTTTATTCTATCTTTCATTTAATTGCCAAAAACAATGATAATTTTATTCTGTTGTCTCTAATTTATTAATTGGACTACTGTAAAAAGTCACTTGACTGTTTTGAATGCCAAAGCTTACACCAAAAACAGCAAACCAAATTATTCTATACAGTCATATTGATGGCAATGGCAGATTGACAGTATTTTAATCTTTGGAGTCCAAAGTATTTCAATGATATTTACTAGAGATGGCTGATGTATATAAATTTATTTTTGAGTACTTAGTTGATGAATAATAAATAAATAAACATGATAAATTTTTTAATCACTCATTTAAAATGTTAGCTGAGTGATTAAAAAATTTATCCTTGTAATTATAATTTTATTCCTATAGCATATCACCAAGTTAATATATATATATTTTTTATCCAACCTGATTAGATCTTAGAGTAAAATAAGCATGTTAATGTAGGGTCAATCCATATCAAGTGATCCAGAAAAATACAAATGGTTGCTTGACTACTTTATAACAAATCCTAACCGTTTATTCTAACATAACTTGATATTTTTATTGTTACATTTTAATTTCTCCAATTGTGCTTTGATGATAACTTTTTAAAACTTAATTTTATGTTAATTTTTTTAGAACTTGGATAGCACTGATATAATTAAGAAAGTTGGTAAGCAACTCAATAGTAACCCTGAGCTTGAAAATGTAGTACCTATCACTAGTGCAAAAGTTCCTATAGTTAAATTTAGTTGGAAAAAGTCTGGCATAGAGGCAGACATTAGCCTCTACAATACTTTGGTATGTATTATTATATTTTATTTTTGTGATAGTTATAGAATCTTTTACCCAACCTTTTAACTGGATTACTTACTTTTATGGTTTAAAGAAATAATGCTCTTTCAGGCTTTGGTGAATACTGAAATGCTAGAAGCCTACAGTAAAATTGATCCTAGGGTGCAGGTCTTGGGATACGCTTTAAAATATTTTGCTAAGGTAAGGTTTCCCCCGTATGTTTGAAGAGAAATAAATAATTTTGAACGAAAAGTGGTCACTTGGATTACAATTTAGACTATTTTATTTTATGCTGCTTATATTCAGCGAATAGGTTTATTATGCTCCGACATCTTTAACAGATCTTAATTTTTAATGTACAGCTAGCTGACAGAAAAAAATTGTTACAGAGGACACAGTGGGGGGTTAGGTAGATGATTTAGATGTTCTTATCCATAGTTTAATGTTTCGTAATGAAACAATTTTCTTTAAAGCCTTCACATGCACCTTTTTCTATGTGGTCCGCAATTTAAATCCAATTTTTTTAAGAAGAGCACAACATTAAAAAACCCTAGACATCTAAATAATCTAGAACCCCAGCCACTCACCTGCAATGTAACATGTTTTTTTCCCATTGCAGCTGTGCAGGATGTAGGTATTCTTTAATAGCACAATTCACTGGTTTTGTGTTAATGTTTGAAACTGTTAATAAATATACTTTAATATAACTATTCAAAAATTATCATTAAAAACAAAGCAAACTACATCTGAATTTGAATACATTCAAAAATAAAAATGATTGTATTTGCCTATGAAATAAACCCAAACTATCCTTTAAATATTTTACTTTCTTGTATCTAATGATGTGTACTTTTAGCATTTAGGTGTCTGTGATGCTTCTAGAGGAAGTTTATCGTCTTATGCTTACATTTTAATGGTGATTTTCTTTTTACAACAAAGAAACCCACCTGTTATCCCTGTTTTACAAGAAGTAAGTGAGCTTCCTATAATAATTATAAATAAATAAGTTGCTCTTGGAAAAGTTCTTTTTTACTGAAGTATTAAGATTCAATTAGAACTGCAGCGATTCAGACCTGCCTTAAGATTCCGATGGGGATTATTTTACCCTTATCTTTAGATTTGTGAGAAAACGGAAACCCTGGCACATCAACCACAAGTTTGCAAAAGTAAACTTTTTTGTTCTTAATAGGGAGGAGGAAAGCAGGACATTCTTAACCCTTTTTTCATTTACACAAGGAAAGTTTTTAATACTTGAAAGCCTTGGAAATAAAAAGCTCAAAAATCAAGAATAATTTTTGATGAATTAGGTAGTTCATTGAACTCTTTTATTGTTACCTAACTAACAAGGAATAAATTTTTAATATATTTATTCCAAGGTCACAAAATTTTTAGGGACCCAAAAATAAAGGGATCAATTTATATTTAGCAGATTTTTCAAGCCATGTCGAAATGATCCATTTGGCTGTTCTAGGCAATTTATTGCTATATTAAATTAAATAGAAGCACAGAAACTTTCAACTGTATTCTCTGATGTTGTTTTTGAAGTGTTAAGTTTCAGATTTGACAACCCATTATAAAGTGAGCTACAGTTTAAGACGATGGAAAAAATGAAAATAAACCCATTTCCATTTATATTTTATTGTTTGATTTTTATTCTAAAAAACAACTGAGCTTTTAGTTTGTATTAATTTGATTTTTATGTATAATGTATCTTTTAGTTGTACAGTGAAGAAGAAAAACCATCTCTCAAGGTTGAAGAATGCAATGTATGGTTTTGTAGAGATGTTGATAAATTGGTATGTCATGTCCTTAGTTTTTCATACTCATAAAAATTGTTTTTCATTATTATGCAAATAGTTGAGTTTTAAAATATTTGTTTCAAAGGATTACAGATATTCATAACACGAGTATTCAGTATTAATTATAATTTTTTATCTAATTAAAGATGATTATTTCATTAAAAATATTTTTTCTTATAGTTTTACTTGCACTTTTCTATTTTAAGGCACTTTTGTCTCTTTTGTAAAAGTTCAAGTAATTGGAATTTGGAATATTTTGTTTATTTTTTTAAGTGTTTTATCTTCATAACATCAGGGTTGCTGCATTTTGTAACATTGTGGAAACCTAAAAACTATCCTTAAAATCAAAATGGGAAACATTTATATTTATGCTCAATTAATTGTCCTTTTTATTAAGAAACTCATTAAGGAAGCAACAATTGCCTCTTAAAGAGTAGATACTTAAAGAAAGACAATATTTAATCACATAATATATATCATCACGATCAAACTTGCATGGTCATGTGTCAAACTTGCTCTAGAGTTTTACTGCTGGAACACATATTTGTAATTTAAATCTGCTCTCAAATCATCCACTTTGATCAGGAAATAGTCAAGTTATATGAATAAAACAAAATTCTAGTTGTCACTAGTGAGTGGTTCTAGCTGTTGAAATCCTATGTTAGTAAATAAAGACTGCTGAAAATAATTAAAACCAGTTCTCAAATAAATACTGAAAAGTAAATTTTTACACTGATTTGATTGACATTGGGATTTTTTGATCCTTTGATATTATGTTGATTATCTTGTCTTTATTTTAATTATATATAATTCATTGAAGTAAAATTACTGGGCATTTCTAAAACATGAGTAAAAGTTTTTAGTCTTTGGAAACCTAGCAATTTTTTTAACAGGATGTAAAAATTAACTCTTGAAATTAGGGAATACAAATATTTTTAATGCCAAGGTTTAATCTGTATTGTTTCAATTTGCCTTTATACCGCATTTGAATTACTTGAACATTATAATTGTAAGTGGTTGCCACAAATCTACTACTACCACCTCGTAAAATTTTTTAACCTTTCCCATGGGCTAAAGTATTTAATATTGTCTGTTTATGCCACAATATTGTTTAATAAGTGTTTTTGATACAATTTTAGAAGGAGATCTGGCCAGATTATGGAAAAAACACAGAAAGTGTGGGAGAACTTTGGCTGGGACTGTTAAACTTTTACACCTGCGAATTTGACTGGAAGGAATATGTAGTATCAATCAAGCAGAAAAAGCTTTTAACTCGTTTTAAAAAGCTTTGGCAAACAACTCAACTTGCTATTGAAGGTAAATTAATATTTTTTAAGTATGCTTTTCTCCAACTTCATTTATTCTACCAACTACCAGCTTTTAAACCATGTGTGGCCAAACATTTTCTAAAGTATCCCACTATTTAGGAAGCAAAATTTATGCATGCCACTTACAATTTTTCCAATATTCCAAAAAAATAAAAAAAGTTAAAAAATAGTATTATTTGTATGTAGACTGACTGTGGGAATTTTAAGCAAATAAAACATTTTTCATGCAAGTTTCTGTGGTGGATATTTTAAAGTAATATAGGAGGTCCTTTCACGAAAAATTGTAGGAATTGTCCCATAGAACTAACTGACTTTTAATGCCTTTTGAAACAGTTTTTTTTTTGAAAATCACTAGAATCAATAACATCAGAAAATTTTTCCGAAATCCCCCCAAAAAGTTTCATTTCATAAGTTATGGGCTGATTTCTAAATTATAAACTATCTAGGCAAAGAGAAGTAACTTAATGATCTTTATAGTCTTCTAATTAGTGCCTGCTGCAAAAGAAGCTAATATTTCTGAATATAGTTAAGGGACACAGAGTTAAGTCTTGCAGCAGTCTATAGGTTCTAAAATTCTTCATTTTGTCATTTCAGTCCCACTAAAAAAGCTTGAGCAAAGGTGGAATAGTAAAAATGTAACGATCGAAGGTAACTTCTATAATCTGTCTTATCACTTACTAGCATCATTCTCATCCTATCTTTGAAAAATGCTTCAAAGCTGGTTTTCATTCACTGTGGCATTCAATGCATTGTCTTTTGGAGTTTTTTTAGTTCTACTATGAAGACTGTTTTACGCTTTGAAACCCTTCGTTTGTTTCTAGTTTTATCAACAAATCTTGCATCAGATTGTTATCCTAAATTCCTGAGTTTTTGTGTGTTTTATTAATAGTCTTTCTCTATCATTTAGTTTGGGTAATTGGGAATTAATGAATTAATGAAAGCAAAACTAAATATATTCCTGTGTGTATGACAGCAGTGAGTTCAAACGTCATAGAAATTGAAAGTCACAAATTTGAACGTGTTGATGGCTTTAATTACCTTGGCTCAAACGTAAACTGTCGGAACCAACTAGACTCGGAAATAAAACAACGTACAGTTGCTGCAAATCGCTGTCTTAATGGATTGAGGCATTTTCTTTACTCAAAATTAGTGAAAAGGAAGACTAAGATCTTAATATATAAAACCATTATCAGACCAATACTCACATATGGCTCAGAAACCTGGGCATTAACAAGATCACATGAAAATCGGCTGGCTATATTCGAAAGAAAGGTTTTAAGAAAGATTTTGGGTGCTGTAAACATCGATGGTACATGGAGGCACCGATACAATAGCGAGCTGTATAACCTTTATAGAGAGGCAAACATCATCAATTTTATAAAGGTCAACCGTATGAAACTTGCTGGACACCTCTGCAGGTTGAATACTTCCTCTCTAGCTTCAAGGATCTTTCACTTTAAGCCAATCGGGACCCGTTTAAGAGGCAGACCCAAACTTAGATGGGTGGACTGCGTTGATGAGGATTTTAAAAAATTAAGAATTAGCAATTGGAGAACCCTATCCAAGAAGAGAACAGAATGGAGGAGGATTCTTAGGAAGGCCTTGGCCCACAAAGGGCTGTGGAGCCAATAAAGAAGAAGAAGAATTGGGAATTAACTTAAGACTTTGAAGGATTTTTTTTTGTACAATTAACTATTTAAAACAGTTCACGGCTACCTGTGTTACTTCTAACTTTGTTTCAAGTTTCATTTAACAGGTTGTAGGGAGGGAAGGAAAAAAATTTCCTAGATGAAAGATCCATTACTGTATTTTAATTTTAAAATCATCAGGTACAATTGAACTCGTTTACAGCAAGCTTATACATAACAAGAACCAGGTGTTACTGAGTAAATAAAAGTCATTTTTTTTTGGTTGGGGCACAATGTGAACATGCAAGAGAAAACTTGCTTATTACGAGCATGTGTTTCTGGACTAACCTCGATCTCTTATCTAAATAGTTTATAGTTATTTTTTTTATAGTTTATTTTTAAGCATTACACTATTATTTTTCAGATCCATTTGATTTAAACCATAATCTGGGTGCTGGTCTCAGTAAAAAAAGTGAGTAGTGCTTTTTGTATTGTTTGTTATGCACAGTTACTCTGAAGGTGCCGAAACTTTCTTTTATTTTCTTTTAGTGAATTCATACATACTGAAGGCCTTCATAAAAGCACGGGAACGATTTGGCACTCCTATGTTTGTAGAAAAACCTGAAGTAAGAATAATATAGCTACATTAAAGTTTATATAGATTACCCTAGAGATGAATTGGTAATTAACGTGTAGATGTTCGTGAAATTACGAGTTTTAATAATTTTAACTGTCTTTTCTAGCCCTACCTGTTCCATAGGAATTTCTTAAACTCTGGCATTGAACCACCTCAGGATAGGGGGTGTAGTAACTGTGGAAAGATTGGGCACTTGGCTCGAAATTGTCCCCAGGAAAAGACTTGTTCCTATTGTAGAAGGCCTGGCCATCTAATGAAAAATTGCCCCAGAAGGAGAGGAGATAATAAAAAGCCTAATAAAGATAAGCAGCGTCCACGAGGTAAGCTTTTGGCTTGAACTCTTCCAAGTTTTTAAAAGGCTTTTATGGTGCACAGCTTACTAGATACTTATACAGGCTAGCCGAGTTTTAAACAATGAAAACCATTTGACAACTTTTCCCGCTTGGAGCGCTACAAGACCTACCTATATCACCCACCGCCTTCAACACTGTGGATATGCTTTGCCAGTTGGTCCAGTATTGCCATCTGGATTTGCAATGATTTCCGTACTCGGTTAGCCTGTATAAGTTTCTAGTAAGCCGTGTATGGTGTATACTATATTGTGTTTAAAAGGATAGAAACATATTTTCTCAATTTCTCAAAATATCTGGATTGAAATGTGATATTGTTTTCAAATTTCTTTTTGAGTTTCAGAGTTATAGTTGATTTAAGTAAATTTTAAATAAAATGTTACTTAATCAGAAGTGGAACTCTTCAACCTTAAAAGTTTCTTTAAAAATCAAAAAATCATATTTGAAAATCCATCGCAAGTAAAATTTATAAAAGTAAACAAATTTTCCCCTTTAAATCATGCAAAAAGAATCCAGTAAATCTCTAATTTTAAAAAAATAATAAACCAAGCTTTTCTTTTTGGTTAATGGTTATCCACTGGTTTTTATCAGTTGTACATTATGGGTTGGGATAGTTTTGCTCAAAATATTAAACTAAATAAGAAAACTGATACTAAATAAGGAAAAGAATAATAAGTAAAATACATATTTATAATATTAGGGAGCTACCGCCCCCTGCTCGCTAGCGTTTTGCTTACCCACCCCTGTAAACTGTTTACGCTGGACCTTTTGGATTGATCCTCACTGAACTTAACTCACTTTATAAAACAATTCAGAGCTTGGTAAATCTATAATATACAAGCTTGTTATAGACATAGGAAAACTTACCTTGCTCACCCCTGGTATAAGAGGCAGTCTCCAGTTGGTGCCCTTACCATCAAGGGGGATAGGATAGTACAGACCACCATCAGCAGTCTTGCTAGTGGACACATTAAATGTCTTACTTTTGAAAAAGGACAGAAAAAGTTTCCAACATGCAAGAAGTGCAACTCCTCATAGGTCTTATCAAAATACCTGCTGCACTATACTGTACTTGAGAAAGAAGACATTTATACCAAACCACTCCTTGTTTTTAATATTATGAAGATTTTCAGCCTTGTGGACTTGGTGTAGCCTGCGGCTATAAGTCTGGAATAAGTCCCACCACCATCACAAGCTTGTTAAAAAGTTGTCTGGATTAAAGACTTTTATTATTGTTATGAAAATTAGTTAAAGCATAATTGATTTTTAAAACCAAGTCCTATTAATAATTGTCCTACCATAATTGATTTTATTAACCAAGTCCTAATTTTAAACTTACTATGCTTGTCTCAAAACTGTTCATTTCAAAGCTGTTACTTGTGATAGAGCTGGTTAGTTTTGATGGAGTCCTTTCTGACTGAAAACATCCTTCTGCTCTTTTTACAGGGGGGCAGAATATGGACTCGAAAGACAAGGACAAGCGCATGAACTACAACCAAAATTTCAAAAACGACTACAAGCAAAGACCCTACCCTCAATCTCACCCTCCACCCGACATGATGCAAGCAAAGCTTGCGGCAAGCGGCATTCCAGCACACCGCTTCCCGGTTCCAGGATTCCAAGGAGGACACAGGCCCATGATGCCTCCCCCAGGGTTCATGGGACCCAGCAGGGTTCCTCCGTTCGGAGGCCTCGACACTTCCGTTCCGCCGCCCTTTCCACGGAACAAGAACGACATGAGCCCACCGAAGCAGTTCAGCTCGTCGCCACCCAAAAACTACTCTCCGAACAAGTCTGCTTTCCATCCACCATCAGACTCGTGGGGAGTGGGCCGACCTGGGTTTCCTGGAGACAGGGCCATGCCCAGGAGGAATCCCCAAGGCGAAAGACAACAACAGCAGCAGCAGCCTATGAGAGGGCATCCGTGGCCCCCCCCTCCCGACCGAAAGATGTTTCAGCGCTACAATGCCTCCAACAGGACCAATGTCGATGGCTCTCAGTACAATTCCAATCACTCAGACCGATGGCAGTCTTAGTATTTGTTTTAGTGGCGGTCATTTAAAATGGAACTCGACGGGGTCAGTTTTTTTAAAGGGTACAACCCGGTACGCAACTCATTTGCATAAATTGAAGTGGTGATATATTTTTTTTCTCATAAAGGGCGTCAAGATCAGCTGTTTAAAGGAATCACAGCTCTTGATTTGTTTTTATCGACAGAAATGCAGAAGAAACATTTTGGCGAAAAAAAATTTTTGTTGAGTTTTTGTATGAAAGGCTACAGTGAAAGCCTTGGCTCACTTGTTTTGTTGATTAATCATTTTTATTACTTTCTTGCCTATCTTAAATTGTCATTGCAAGCTTCAAGGCAATGTTAAAGTTGTCCTTGTATTTCTGAAGCTCTGTGTGCATGTTTTTGTAAACAAGTGGTACTTAAGAGATGTCAATCTTGTTGATTTCTTTATTAGCCATTGTGTATTTTAAGAGTTTCATGATTTTAATGTTTTTAAAATTCTTTTTTGGTGATTAAACTTTCTAACTTAACTTGATTTTGACTCATCAGTGTTTCAATTTTAATCACATAACATCTCTGCGTTGTTTTCTGTGTTTAAATAGGGATTTGATTTCTATTAAAACTTTTAAAACATTTCATCTTGCGTTTTAATTATTTTTATCCTAATGTTTTCTTGCTTAGAAAGGTAAATTGAATTGAGTGCAATTCAAAATGTTGTGTTAAAACATTGGGCTTAATCAAAATATTTAAAAAATAAATATCATTTTTATTGTAATTAATTGTTTCAGTTTTATTGAAAGAGGACCTAGATTTGTGCGATTTTATAGGAATTATTTAAGTAATAGCTATGCAAGATATTTCAACCTCATGTTGAGGAAGTACATTAATGAAATATTTCATTATTAGTGGAATTATTTAATTATTATTTCTTAAATTGCCTGTATTTGAAGCATGTCTTAGAAAAGGCATTTCTGTGTAAAATAAATATTTAATTTAATGAATATATACTTCAAGTACACAATCAAAAAAAGTCATTGATGTTAAAAATCAACCAGTGTATCCATTGCTGAGCTTTGAATACATAAAACTAATTCATTGATGTCTACATTTTCTCATGGGACATCGGATCTATCATGTTTCTCCCCTATCTCGGTTTGTTAATTTCTATTATCTCTTTTAACTGACCAAAACAAAGTACCTATAAAGTTATTTATTTGTTTCTTTCTCTTTAAGTATAGTTCAAACTGCAATGATATAATCAGCTTCATTAGTATCATTTTGTTATTTAAATCACAATCAATTAAACATGATGAGTTTTACCAGCCTTTTGTTCAGGCCTTGTGAAAATAAATTAATGAAGGGTTTTGTATGAATGGTTGTATGTAAATTTTGTGATTAGTTTTCAATTTGTTCTTTATTGATATCTGCTGTGATTGGCTGTACTTTGTTGGGTTTTGCTTCATTTTTACAAAAAGGTAAAAAAAATCATGATCTGCTTTATCATTTTCAGTAATTCATTTGTCTGAAAGAAAAAGGCCAGTGACAATTGTGATGTAAAATTTGTTAACATTACTGTAACTGAGAGGTAAACTATTTGTATGTCATACTACCTGTTAAATTTCTAGAATCTGAGTCAATGTGGAGCCTTTTGGTGCCAAAAGGTTCCATTTTTGAAATAAAAAGTGTGTTCAAAATGTTTGAAACTAACTCAAATACATTAAATTGTGCTCTGATTAGCATTTGACCCATATAATACTATAAAGTTACATCAATAGCCATATTCACAACCATGACCGTCGGTATTAACCAGCAGCTAAAGAAAGGAAAGTATTTAACACTGACGCTGATGGCTGTGAATATGACCCTTACAGCCATATTCACAACCATCAGCGTCAGTGTTAAATCCTTGGTCAAAGAAGGATTCCACCAATCAGTCGAGGAAAACCTAATTTTTCTTTCCTTAGCTGCTGGTTAACTGTGACACTGATGACTGTGAATATGGCTGTTAGTGTACCTCTCTATTGCAGAACTAATGTATGGTTCATAATAACAATGTTCTTTAATAGGAGTAGCAGTAAGAACAATTATTTCCAACCTTTGTTTCCTAAAGTGTACTTCAAAAAGTTGAGTATTTCTCTACTTGGTACATTTTCTATCCACTTAAAATGCTTCCTTTAGTTTCCAAAATCGTTTTCTTATTACTTGAATCAAATCATGCTCAATTTTATGTTTAACAAGATCTATATTGTTAAATTTGATAAAGGAAAACAATAATAATTTTAAATAATTAATTTCTTCAAATTTTCTCTATTTTTGTAGTGACACCAAAGTTCCATAACTGAAAAAATATAAGTATTTAAGGTTTTAATGTATGATTTTATAGTCACAAAGTGACTGAAAAATTTTAAAAGATAATGTTAAATCTAAGATATTAATCTTGGATAGTTGTGTAAAAAGTTTTAAAAGTTTATTTTGTTTAATTCTTTAGTAAACTTTTCTATTTTGAATATTGTGACATTTCTTGGTTTTGTAAATGTACTCGGGTTATTTTCTCTGTATTTCGCTGTTATGTTCAATTATTATTTAAAGAGTTTGGAGCTGATTTTCCTACTGTAATTTGGATCGATTTAGCATATATTGGACCTAACGCTGTACCTTTTAGTTAGGTATCCATGATAGCTCAGTTGGTTCTTTGCATTTTAAATGGTTTATTCTTGTTTGACACTATTATTATGATCAGGCCTTAAAGTGTAAATGCTGAAAATAAAGGAATTTTTTTATTACTAGTACAATTTCAATGATTCTTGAGATCTTAAGTACACTTAGCATTGTTTTTAATAAAATTAAAAGGGCTGAACTGAGTAGATTTGTTTCAATCTTCTAAAAAAATTTGAGATATGTTGACTAAATGAGACCTAAAAGTTTTAATAATTTAAATTTATGATTGTTTTCTTTTTCAAAGTTAATAATTAACCTCTTGGTCGGCGTAACATGTCCAATGTGAACTGGCCCATTTTTGTAACAGTCACATATCATTCTACGGGCAGAAATCCTGCTGCCCTGCAAGTTATTTCATTGTTGTAGTTGTCTCAATATGCTTTCCCAGCTCATTCCCCATTCCAAACCAAACGCAAAGAATGTAAGGGGTGGGGTGCACTGGTCTGAAGAATTGCAAGTCATTAAACTGTCAGAGTTTCAATTGAAAGTACTTGCACTTGTTTCTTCCTTTGCTTTATAATGAAATTCATGGAGATTCAATAGAAATCCCTTGGAATTTTGCTGACAAATGTTCTGTATAGATGTCAAGGGCGATTTTCTAATGCAGATATTAGAAAATCAAGTGTATTGCAGGAAAAATCGAGATTACTTAAGTATCGAATTTTAATATTGAGTTATTTTCTTTAGGCAGATAATTGTCACAAATCTCAAGACTCAAAAAATAAGGAAAACTGGTGATCAGTGAGCGAATTATCGAATGTTTAAATGTTAAAATCATTACATTTCACTTTTAAAATGGGGAAAAATAGCTAGCTCATGGGATAAAAATGTGTGCAATTTTTTTGAATAAAATAGAACATTTGAATTTTCAGCATGAAAAATTTTTGAAAAATAAAACGTTGAAGAAGGGCTTACGTATTAGTTGTTTTTGGCATGCCATTGAAATAGTATTTTGATTCATAGGTTCCCAAATGTGTTAGGACCTCTGCTCTTTTCTTAATGAAATTTTCTGCTCATCCGATCCCCTTAAATTGCTTTTTTTTAATAAGTATAGCACAATGAGCATTGCAGCATTAGTTAAAAGTTAATTTAAAAAAAATAAAGTATTAGGTAAGTAAAAAGTCTTTTCAAAGTAAAAGTTTTTTCAGTTATTTTTTTTTATTGGAGGTGTTTTTTTTGTGCAAAACATACTTTGTTCAAGTGGGGTGACCTGAAAAAAGTTTTTATCATGTGCCTTATTTGGAATAAGCGGCAACCACTAAAATAAGGCATTGTCATCAATGGAAAGTTGACTAACCTAAAATGGACTTGGGCAAATTTTTACTCTATTTCCTTATGTTGCCTTACTCTATTGTTTATAAGTGCTAAGCAATATGCTCTCCTAGCAATGAGAGGAGAGAATTTAATGGATTGGTGAAGAGAAAGAAAGGAAAGATTAGAGAAAAATTACTTTGACGAATGAAATAAAAGAATGAAGAATGGTGAGCTAAAAAGAGAAAAAATAAGAAAATAAATATCTATTTACAGCAGAATAATGATTTTTTTTGCATCCATATACTCTTGGATATAAAGTTTTGTTCCTCTTCGCCCCTTTTGGGGCCATTCAAATATTACTTAAGCAAGTTTTTGGTTATTTTTGACCCCCCCCTGTCAGCAAAAATAAGCAAACTGCAACCCCCCTCTCATAATTACGTAAGAAAACTGTCCGAACCCCCTTTGTTATTTTTTTGTATAAAATCTTAAGTAATATTTAGATTTCTGAAATTCATTGTTCTTCATGTAATGTTATATTGTTAAAACTTTCCTTGTGAAAAATGCTTAATTTTTTTTTCCTAGTTCAGTGTTTTTTTCGTGAAATTTATTTTTGGTTGAACTTTGAAATTATTTATGCAAGAAACAAGAAATTTTCCAAAATGTAGTATTTGTAACATCTTAACGTAAGCATCACTCACACTCCTCCTCCCCCTTGTCAGGAAAAATAAGCAAATAGCAAACCACCTCTCCCTCTTTAGGTGCTTACGTAATATTTGAACGACCCCTTTTTCGAATTAGTTTAGGAGTAATTAAATTTCAAAGTTTCAAAATGTTTGACGCTTTTTCGTTTTTTAAAATGTAAAATAAAAACTAATCGTTGTAGAACTATTATATTTTAAACACACATAAAATTACTTTAAATTAAATGGGCGTGTTTTTTTTATAAAATTACTTTTATAAAAAGGGCGGGTTTTTAAAAGGGAATTAAAAATTTAATTAGTTTTGGAATGGACAGTATGCACTATGTCACGAAACGCTATAAAACTTATCCCAATAGGATGCTTAGAAATTCGATCATGAATAACCCGAAAATCAAGTTTAAAAAATACAAAAAGTTTTAATCTGCAGTTGGTTGACAGTAATTAGTACACTTGTTGGATAATTTTTTTTTTTTTTTGGGGGGGGGGGAAACATGATGGAATGAGGTATTTGCACGTTTTGAGATTAAATTTGATTAAAATAGTACATAAAAAACCATGAAGAATGACGTTTAAATGAAGAATCTGAGTTTCCTAGAGTTTCTGAGATATAAATTTTTGAAATTTCGTTTTGCGTTTTGGCGCGAAAACAGAAACACAGAAAACAGTTGTTTACAAGCGCTGTGACGTCACATCCAATAGTATCCCGTTTTCCATCCAATCATTGAAAAACAGTAAAAACACTAGTTTCGAGGGCGCTGTGACGTCACATCCCGTTTTTTGATCACGTGACTTTACTAGTGTTTTGGCAAAAATAAAACTGAATTTCAAATTATTTAAAACATATTTTTGAACTTAAAAATCTGATATTTGAGAGTTTTAAACTATAACGTATCCAAAAAGTGAAAAATTAATCAAATCCCCCACTTATGCAAATACCTCATTATTGATAAGTTAGACTCTAGAGAGTATTTCAGAAAAGGTTTTATTTTGGTAGTTTAGGGGTAATGATCCGGGTTAAAATATTTATAAGCGAGCGGGATGTGCTGGATTAGTGAGATGAAACAAGATGAGTTTTGCTCACTGAGATCACGAAGCGATCTGAAAGGAACCGAGAAGCAGTGGCATCTAAATCCCTTTCATAACCCCAGCCATTCCCTCACAATCACTTATTTTCTTTTGTTTCGTCTGAAAAACCCTACCAAAGCGAAAATCGTGAATGATCTAAATCTTTGCTTCACTGCTAGAAAAGTGTTATTGCAAAGAAACGGGTTTTACAGATCGCTGATGAAGGTTGTTGCGCAATACAACATCGGCAGGAAAGCCAACTTTAAAAACGTACTTTCATACTGAGTTCATGCCATTGACGTTTGTTCCGTTTACTCTTATTCATTATCACAAAAATGGCCATTTTTATAATTTTCCTTAATTTAAAAGGGGTTGTAACTTGAAAAATATCAAAAACACATTTTTAACTTAGATTCGGGAGATAAATAGATTTTATGGAGGTTATGGAAATAAAGTTAAAATTAGATGAAAAGAGAGAGTTTCTATCCTTCTCTCTTTATCTGTTCCTCTCTCTATTTCTTTATATTTTTCTATCTCCTCTTTTCCCAGTTTCTTTATATTTTTCTATCTCCTCTTTTCCCAGTTTCTTTCTTTTTTCTCTCTTCTTATTCCTTTCTGTCTCTTCTTCTTTATCTATAGTAGGGGAGCCCATGATGCTAAATGTGGATTTACTCGAGCGCTTCAGATAATCATAGGGGAGATAGCTTGCATGCTTTTGAGTAACTCCACCAAATATAAGCTCTCCATGTTGGTGGGTTTGTCTAGACATGGCTTACTAGATACTTATACAGGCTAGTCGAGTACGGAAATCATTGCAAATCCAGATGGCAATACTGGACCAACTGGCAAAGCATATCCACAGTGTTGAAGGCGGTGGGTGATATAGGTAGGTCTTGTAGCGCTCCAAGCGGGAAAAGTTGTCAAATGGTTTTCATTGTTTAAAACTCGACTAGCCTGTATAAGTATCTAGTAAGCCGTGGTCTAGAACAGCCCGTCAAAATTTGAAAGAAAACTAGTTACATGGACATACTCGAGCGCGTCAGATTGGCTACCAAGACAGTTTACAACTAGTTGAGCCTAGTTTCCTGGCTACTAGTCTATAAACATTTTGTTTCGTACATTTTTCTCAAAAAGAGCGATAGCGTCTTACCGGTCTTGGCTTTACTTTGCAACTCTCCCGCTCCCTTACCCACCGCTCAAATCGGCAGATTTTAGAAAATGTACACTTTTTAGCTGGTAACTAACCTACCTTATCGTTATCTGACGCGCTCGAGTATGTCCATTTAACTAATTTTTTTTACAAATCTGACGGGCTGTTCTAGACAAACCCCCCTACATAGAGAGCTTATATTTGGTGGAGTTACTCAAAAGCATGCAAGGTATCCCCCTTATGATTATCTGACGCGCTCGAGTTACTACTCAAAAACACTCTGGGCTCCCCTACTACTACGTAAACAATTGAATTTTAAAGTTGACTGCAAACAAAACACAAGTGCTAAAAAATAAATTATTTATTTTTTGTACGGAATGGTTATGAAAGACTTGAAATTTTAGGGCTAATATTGAATATCAGGCCGATTTTGCCGTAAATTATACAGAAATAGTGAAAAAATTGAAATATTTTCATCTTTATTTTTAAGTGCTTCAATTGTTTTCATTCTTTTTCTATCAGGTAACTTTTGCAGATCACCTTTACCTTTAGACGCAAACAGTCAAAATGTTGTTTTAGGTTTGCCTCAGGATCCGCCTAGTGGTTCCCCCCCCTCGTTTGATTAAAAATATAACTCAGGGAATCAATGTTTCTTAAACTATCATTGTAATCAGAACCTTGTTAGAAAAAATTGTAAATTCTTGTAAAATTTCTATAAACAAAATGTAACTGTATGTTAGGGGGTCTAAGGGCCCTCCCTCAGATTCTTTTTTCGGGAATTTGACTCTTGAAAACTTATTTTTGATCACATGAAGCGCTAGATTGGCATACACAACCTAAGTCAAAAATGCTTTATTAAATATTCGTTGGAATTTAATTTAATTTATATGAAATTTTACTGAAAAAAAAAACGAAAACTGGTCGAAACAGTATGAGCAACTACCTGGGGGAAATGCCCAAACCCCCAAACTAAAAAAAGGGAAGGAAAGGGAAAAGGAGAAAGAAATGGGGTAAATACGTGTGAAGGTGTAAGGATAAGGAGTAGGAGGAAAGAAATAAAAGGAAAATATAGAAAGATATTTTGAATGAAAAGTGACCGCAATTAAAAAAAAAAGAGGGTAAAAAGGAGACGATCATTCAAAGTGCACTTTAATTAATATTTTTTCCACGTTTCTTTCCCTTTTTGCACCTTTCTCTCTCCCTTTTCCCTTCTTCCCCCCTTTTTTGGACCAAGTGGGGCACTTTCCGGAGTGCCCTCCCCTTGTGAGATAATTATATTTAGAACCGGTAAGACCCCCCCAAAATTTTTTTAAACCCATATTTCTTTACATTTGACTCTTTTCTACTTCTCTATCTTGGTCTCTTAAAATTCACCATTTCTTCTTCAGATGAAAAAAAAAGTCTTCCATTTGGAATTCGTAGGGCAGAGAATCAACCCTTTCACAAAACAAGCAGCCACTCCATCCAACAGATAGCGCTGCTCTCTCAAACCAGCCCCGCCCCCTCTCTGCCCATTGGGCGCCTACCCGTGACGTAACTTGACACGGTTTGAATCGGGAGAGAGTGTTGTTTTCATCCGCATGCATCACTCGGATTCTTCCCGTTCGAAAGTGAAGTGATTCATTTTTTCCGATCATCACCATCACCCCAGTTTTGCTCTTCTTTCTCATGACTTCCTGACACCGGCGAGAACTGGAACATGGGTGTTGATAACTTTCACTCGTCCCGTTCGCTTCGTCAAGACGATTCGGCATTTTTCTTTTCGGTGGAACGGGGTTTGATATCGTTTGCTGATTTTTGAATTGTTTGATTTAAAAAAAGAAGAATTTTAAAATAATTTTTACTTTTTGACGTCGGACTGTTTTGCCAAAAGAGTCAGGAGCCTTGTTGTTTGGAATTTCTTTTATTGTCGAATTCTTGAACTCATTCATGTCACGTGACAGATGGATACCATCAATCAAAACATCATCGTCCATGTGGCGGAGTTCATTAAAGGTAAGAATGATTTTAATTGAGAAAAAACTAACTGATGAAATTAAAAATTAAGAACATCATTTAAATGACAATGGCGAAAGTTCACCTTACATAGTTTTGTGTAAGTTTTAAAAATATATCAAACTGATTTTAAAAAAATGAGACCACCATCTAAATAATCTAACAAATTTAGACAATCATTTAAATGAGCTGCTTAAAATGACAGGGATTTAAGTCTACTGGTACAGTACATAGTTTTAAGTGTGTTTTTGAAAAAAAAATATTTAATGGATTAAAATCAAAACTAGACCGTCATTTAAATGTGTGCTGATCAGAATGACAGTAGCGGAAGTCCACCGAACATATTTGAGTAGTTTAAGGTTTTTTGTAACACCGGCTCAGTTTTTATGGAGAAAGGATTTTTGGGTCAATTATTGAATACTTGAATTCTAGGACACTGGTCGGCAAACTTATTTAACAAGAGATCCAAATATCAACAATTCCTTTAAGAGACCAAATATGTGTCTGTAACCAAATAGGTATATTGTCATTATTTACTTATTCATACTAGGTTTGTGGATCAAAGCAAAAACTAAATTACTTTTTGAAGATAATACAAAGTGCGAAGCAAAGGGGGATTCTAGGGATCCTCCACTGGAAATAATGTTCCTGAAATTTTATCCTTGCAGGGTTCGTACAGTGTTTAATAACTCCTAGTTTGCCCTATTCTTCACAAAAGGACCCTCAAAGTCCATTCAATTACTCATTAAGGTCCTTACTTTTCAGAAGTACCCATATAGTTGTTTTTCTTCATTGCCCGATTCCGTAGCTGTCATCAGTAGGGGAAAAAAAGAACCTTCCGTATCATTGCAAAGATGGTAAAAGTTTTCTTCTGTGCAAGTGGCCTGGAAGAAAACTTTTATCATCGTAACTCCGGCCGTGAAAGCCTCTGTTGTTATATTGCAAACGTGGTTTAGCCTATGAGAAATTGGGAAAAATACCAAAGCTCATAATGGTGCTCATATGGTGCTATAATGGTGCTCATATGGGTGGGAACGCCGAGCGTCACGAAATACAAGAAGCTGACGATCTAAGTGTTTTGAGTGCAAAATCGTGAGAAAAGAAGCTCATTAATGTTATTCCTATTCGGGAGACGAAAATATATTAAAATATTCTTGTAAAGTTGTTGAAAACAACTCATCGACAATTTCAAATGGCATTAGAGAAGGCTCTTAAGAAGAACTTAATTTTACTCTTCAAACTTCTGTACTAACCCTTCCTTGGAAGTCGTGTTTCAACTCGTATATTTGGATTAAAGATCTCCTGTCAAGTGTCAAAATCTAGAGAAAAGAGCCACGCTCATGGTGTCAAAGAACCATGGCTCGCGAGCCATACTTTGCACTGTTGTCATTCTAAGCATCTCAAATGACATAAACCAAGAGATTTTATCTACTCATCTTTCAGAACAAAGAAATATGAATATGGATGGTGCAACTAGCCATCCCAGAGGTATATCCCGCGTTTATTTGACAGATATGATTCTTCCATCAATACAAAGGAAGAACAGATTTGCAGAAACATTTATTTGACGTAAAAGATTCTTCTATCAATACAAAGGAAGAGCAGATTACACAGAGAATAAGATTCAAACTTATCTTGCGAAGATCGAAAATTGAACAGGGAAAATGCCACTTTTCGCCCCCAGGTAAAAGGAAGCGATTTTAGAAAGTTCGTCCATTTCCTCTTACATAAAAGATCTCCCCGATATTTACTCTCGATTATTTTTGACATTGTGCAATACTAATATACAGAAGTTACTATTTCCGTAATGAGGATGATTTTTTAGCTATTATTTCCAGTACCATCTCTATTTAATCTTCCAGTTAAGGATGTGATACAATACAATTCATTCCTTGATTGGTTAGAACTGCAGGGAGCAAGTTCCTGTCTAATTGCATCTCCGCTTTAACCGGCCGTAATTAATTTAAGTGCCAAGTATACCGAGATATAATTATGCAGAAAATTATATCAAACTTTGAGCAAGAACAAAAATAACCAAATTTCCTTTACATTCTTCCTAATAGAAAGAAAAACTTTTGTAGTAAATTGACGCATGTTTAAATGCGTCTTTTCTCTCTATATTAAAAAAAAGTAACAGTCGCCGCCGCCGCTGTTTCAGAAAATCTTCACTTTGACAATTTTGAATTGTCACTATGCAAAAACTATGGAACGGAAATTATTGAAATTTTGACCATTTGCAGACAAATGTATGAGGGTCCTTTTCGTTCCAATAGCTAATTAATGAGATAATTAGTTCTGGAATTATATAATGTCAAAGTCGAAAATTATTTTTTTCTGCTGCGAGTTCGCCCCCAGCAAAATCTATTCGCAGCAGAAATATGATTTTTTGCAGCCGCATTCTCTTAGATGTGAAGTTTTGCACCTCGTCGCCCTTTTTTCGAATTTCGAATTAGTTTTGGAGTAATAAAGTTTTAAAGTTTCGAAATTTTTGACGGGTTTTCGGTTTTTTCGTTATAAAAGAAAAACTAATCACAGTAGAACTATGATATTTTAAACCTACATACAATTATTTTTTATAAAAATATTGGCGTTTTGTTTTTCAAAAAATTCTAATTAGTTTTAGAGTTATTAAGATTCAAAGTTTTAATTTTTTCTTCTCTTTCTG
Source organism: Tetragnatha montana (assembly GCA_963680715.1). Classification (NCBI taxonomy): domain Eukaryota; kingdom Metazoa; phylum Arthropoda; class Arachnida; order Araneae; family Tetragnathidae; genus Tetragnatha; species Tetragnatha montana. The sequence continues at coordinate 55,302,203 of OY796676.1, read as the reverse complement.
TTGCCGTTCACTAGAGAAACAGGCGAGTTTTATGATGAGTCTAATGGACTCTAACCGCCTATCTGGTTCGAGACTTCACAGAACCAACACGTGACCTACAACTGAGCTTGCAATTGGTTACCACAGATACTACACTAGTAGATCTACTAGTGTAGTATCTGTGGTAACCAATGGACTCTAACCGCCTATCTGGTTCGAGACTTCACGGAACCAACACGTGACCTACAACTGAGCTTGCAATGGACTCTAACCGCCTATCTGGTTCGAGACTGCACGGAACCAACACGTGACCTACAACTGAGCTTGCAATTGGTTACCACAGATACTACACTAGTAGATCTACTAGTGTAGTATCTGTGGTAACCAATCGCAAGCTCAGTAGGTCACGTGTTGGTTCCGTGTGATGTCAGACGGTTAGAGTCCATTGGTTACCACAGATACTACACTAGTAGATCTACTAGTGTAGTATCTGTGGTAACCAATCGCAAGTTCAGTAGGTCACGTGTTGGTTCCGTGTGACGTCAGACGGTTAGAGTCCATTGCAAGCTCAGTAGGTAACGTGTTGGTTCCGTGTGACGTCAGACGGTTAGAGTCCATTTCTTTTATTTTCAACAATGTTTTTTCTACAAAATGGTTGATGATTATTAGTAGACTTGCTGGATATTTCTTAACATTTCGATTAAATTATTGATAAGCTAAAAAAGGAATGTATTTCAGCACCATTTTTGTTGTTAATTTAGGGGAATGATACGAATTAAATTATTTATAAGCAAGAGAGAGGTATTTTCGGTATTACAAGAGGCTTAATTAAGTCGAGAAGAGTGTTAGGCTGGATTGTTGAGATGAACAAGCGAGCTCTGCGAGCTAAGATCGCGAAGCGATCTGAAAAGAACTGCGAAGCAGTTACGGGGGTTGGTGAGCGATAGCGAGCAGGGGGCAGGCCCCCTAGTATTTACTAAAATAGTACCGCAAAACGGGGTGAGTCGGAGCACTTAGTTTTTGCTTTTAATTCCGTTTCAAATTACTGTCATGAGGAATTCGCCCATAGATTAATATTTTAAGGATATAAGCTATTAAAGTTAGCCAAACAAAATGAAAGAAGTGTTTTAAAATTAGTTTTATAATTAATTTAATAATTAGTGAAAACAGAAAAAAAGCAACAAATGCACCTGTTTAAGATTTGATATAGAAAATGTATTATCTGTAAGATATGGAGCTGCAGACCCCTAAAGTTATAAACCGCGAAAAGATAAATCAAATTTCCAGGATTTATGAAAAATTATTTTACTATTTTGATTTTAATCTTTTTACTTTTATATCAAAGGGCAACACTGAGGCATTTCTGAAGTTAATCGATGAAAATAACCTCGTTTTACAAAAGTTAAGGTAATACTACCTTAAGTTACTAAGTTTTTGGGATCTCAGCCCCCCAACACGACAACTTAGGCATAATAAGAGCTTTAAAGATTGTGGTTACAAAGTGGTATTCCGATTCACCCCTATCTACGGGGTAAATCGGAACACCATTAAAATTAATAAAAAAGGGAATAACAGTTTTAAAAAAAATTTTGTTTTTACTCAAAATTGAAAGAACATAAAAAGACCGAATACTCCAATCAGAAAATTTCATCAAAATGATGCTTTTTATTATTACTTATTTTTACGTTGAAAGATGATGGAAAAGTATTCCTATTCAACCCGTTTTACCATACATTTCCATCCGAACCGTTATCCGCGGAAATATTTTTTTTTGGTGGGGGGTTTGAACCCCTCCCATTCAAAATTTTAATCGCTATTTATATACTAGTTGTTTTTTTTTTCTTGAAAATTCTGCGCCGTACAAGGAGCGATCCTCTTTGGATGTCACCCAAAGAGTCCCAAATGACTTACACTATTTTAATGATTAGATTCAAATATTTTCAGAGGGATGACTCCAAATCCCCCACCCCTTTTGGCTTGAAACAATTTCTTTACATTAAGTGTCCAGTACCCCAAGGTCAAATATTACCCGAACATGTTCAAACACATTGCACTCAACTTATAATGTACCCCTGAGGAGGGTTAAAATAATTTTGATCCCCCCAACGAAACAAAAGTTTAGTTACGGGCCTGATTTCCATCACAATTCATTTAAATTTTTTCAGTCTTCAGTTTTACAGAATTTTGCTTAAGTTACATGTGATTCCATTTGGATATGTTAAGAAAACTGCAGGTTCTTAAAACACATTTTTGAAAGATTAAATAAAGAACCACGATATTGCTAAAATTGATCACAAATTAATGAAATGTTATAGTTATTATTTGAAAGTCGATGGAAGATAGTTTTAGAAAATAATAGTTAACAAAATATATATAACTTATATTTATTTTGAAGTAAGGAAATAATTTTACAAATTATAGCTATAAAACAACATATTAGTGGTTTTGTATTAAGTAAAATGGCTGTAATGCGCACAACTAATTTCTAACTAACTTTCTTTAAACTGCTAACTAGAGATAACTTTAATTTAACATTCCGTTAATTTCTTCTTTGGAAGTAGCTGTTATAAAAAATGACGTGTAACTCAATGGAGAAAATCAATGAAAATGTTTTGCATAATTTATTCAGGTTTAAGTTACACCCTAAATTATCCAATACTAAAAAACTTTAATGAAATCCATAATTATCCTTTTGAGTTCTTCTATTTTCGTCCGAAAATTCGCTTGATTAAAATATGAATAATCATCAAAAGTTAATCTGACACTTTAATCAAGGTCTTTTTACTGTCATTTATTCCCCAACTTTAAAGCAATTTGCATGAGTAGAGAATGTCTCCGGAAGCAAAATTAATAATTACCAGCAAATGATATTAAGGTTTTGATCAAAATAAGAATACCGTTGTTGTAATTAAAAAGGAGAAGTATGACAAAATGGACATCACAGTCATAAGTTCCACAAAGTCAAGTAGAATGCTTTATTTTTAATTTTTGACGCTAGAAACATTCCGAATTTTTTTAAAAAAAGATTACATGCCTTTAATTCGGAAAATATACTTGAATTATAGTCACTATGGAGTTAATCGCTATATTTTTAATGAAAAACAGAACTGAAAAGGAAACTATATATCAAAGTGTTTGAAAAAAATCCAGAAGTTGGGTATTATTCATTCAATGAGTAAGCCGTTTATATGTTAAGAAAATGTAGTTTAAATTTTGGGACCATATCCCTGATTTCGTAGAATAATGTCACAACTCGCGCGAAAATTCTTCATCTTTAGTATAAGGATCCTCAAGTAAATTAGAGCTATGGTTTCAATTGAGGAGACTTGATTTATTGCATTTAGTTTTCTATATAAAATGAGAGGAAGAGAAAAGAAAGATGGTTATAAAAAGATAAGAGGAAGAAAGAATAAGGAAAGAAATAGAAGATGTAGGATTTTAAAAATAGAATAGGATTAGGATAGGGTTCTTTTCTCTTTTATTTCTCATTCGTTTCTTTTTATTTCTTCCGCCTATCTTTTATTTTTCTCTATCTTTCCCCTTATTAATTTTCTTCTTTCATTTCTTTTCCTTTCTCTTTTTCTATTTGTAAGGAACACATGTTAATTCACTTTAATTGAAACCATAGCTCTAAATTATATTAAATATGAAGGATGGCGTAACTGCATTAAACCAGTGATATAAGTTTTATTCTCCATTACTCTCCAAACTAGTTTTCACCCACCCTCGACAAATTCGATGGAAATAGATGTCACTTAAAGCTGTACATTTTAACCAGGCCATCACACTGTCATGAAATCATGTGAGAGTGAACGCATCATAAAAAAAAATTCCTGATTCCCAAAAGCCATAAAAATACTTCCACGCAAAAAAATTACTCCGGTGTGATATAGCTCGCTTATATGCATTTTTTTCTTCGCTCTGTCGAAGCTAATATACTTTTTTACCTTTCTGCTGATTCGAGAGCGACGTGTTTTATCACTTAATGACGTTTCTTTACTCTATGGATAAGGCCGACCGGGGAATCATAGTATTATGTGTTTCTCTGCTTTGGAAAGTGTAAGGGGTGTTATCCTCAGAGATAAATAAAACCGTCCGATAAAAATCCTGATAAAACATTGAAAAGGATGCGGCAGTAAATAAATGTGTTTGCTGGTTTGATTTGGAAAAGGCTGAAGTGGGTTTTTTTTTTTGGTTGTAAGAGTGATAATTTTTAACAATGCGGGTGTATGGCTTGCTACACGCGACGCGGTCGTAACAACTCTGAGAAAATTTTCTATCGTTCTTCACTGATCGGAGCGAGGGTGTTCAGTATTACGTACATTTTTGGGGATTTTCATTAAACTCCTTATCAGCAAAAATATAAGCAAATTCTGAACCCCCTTTTGTAAACACCCCCGACCGCTTTTTTTGTTCAAAACTCTTTCAATTATGATCTAATTATGAAAATTTGAAATTTTCCCCGGCTGTATTCACCACTTACTTGACCTAAGGTTAACCTGGAATAAAACTTTTTCTACAATTCTGATTGGCTTAAAATTTGTTTCCCTTTTTCAATTACCAATTAGAAGTTTTGATTCCGGGTTAACCGTTTTTTTTAATGGCAGGTAATTTTGAACCGTTACAGCTGTAACTTAAGTCCATTAACCCATATAATGCCAAAGCAGTACTTACTTTGCGTTACCCAGTGGGCACCTGTGGACCGAAGCCACGGAGGCATGGCCTGACGGAGGTGAAGCACTGTTGCCCACGCCACACACACATTCACAGCCCCTTTTTACAGGGGGTGGGGGCACATTCATTCATCACACACATAAGGACAGAAACTAACATCCATGCCAAACGGGGATTCGAACCCCAGACGTACGGCTTCGCAGTCAGATGTTCTAACCAACCACTTGGCCAGTACGTCGCAAGTTAACCTTAGGTTAGGTTAATGGTGAATACGGCCGTAAGTTTTAATAAAAACTAACTTGGATTGAACCAAAAAATATATCAATGGAACCAAAAATGTTGATGTCATTGGTTCTAGTTATTGTATTGTAGTAACTCGGTCATTATAATTTTTCACCCTGATCGTGTTGTGAACGCGTCGCATGTGAGCCATATAAACTCTCCCTATATATTCACAGCCATCAGCGTCGGTGTTAATCAGCAGCTAAAGAAAGAAAAATTAGCTTTTCGCCGACTCCTATTGGTGGAATCCTTCTTTGACCGAGGATTTAACACCGACGTTGATGGCTGTTTCGAAAAATGTAAACATGTTTTTATGGCAACGTAATCTTGACTGGAAGCAGTCGTATAAAGCTCTGCTGACATGATATCAGAGATGCGAATATCTTTAAGCGATGGCCGTTCTTTATTTGGATTCTATTCAACGTGATATTGTGAAAATGGAAGAAGATGCCAAATTTCTCTGAGGGCTGAGGGAGGATTTAATTATAACATCAATACTCTTATTTTTTATCCTGTTACGCCGTTTTTTTAACACCAATGAAGGAATTAATGTAAAAAACTTATTTTTTATTATAAAAACTAATAACGTATGTACCATAATAAATTATAGTTATAAGAAATTTTCTTTATCAAGAAAAAATATAAATATATTTTAGTAAAGATATTCAAAAAAACATTCATGCCAATCTACTAAAAGTTTAAGAACTTCGTCATTTCTTTTATTGTGAGGAATTTATTTTATAATTAACTTAAACTTACGTTAGATTATTTAAAGATTGAGGGGCTTAAGGCTTTTAACGTTAGATTATCTTTTATGACAAACCAATCAACAAGCAATGACTAATAAAAACAATTCAATTAACTTAAAAACTTTCGGTCAATTTTAGAACTGAACTCAAGAAAATAAGATAGCTACATTTCAATTCCTTTGTAACAACACAAAATTTCTTATTACTGAACAATGAACAAAATTTCCGCCGAAATTTTATTTTATTTCTCCAATGTTTTTAATAGTTGTTGTAGTATATAAGATTTTTTTTTTTCTTTAAATTACAATATTATACATTCAAATGAATTGCTACACATAGTACTCACGTTTTATTTCTCTTTTATTTGTTTAACAAGAAAGTTATGGCTCCCATACTCGCCCAGAAGGTTTCTAATAATTCTGTCTGAGAACATTTTTCTCTTTTTTTTTGAGTTTATCCCTTCATTCCTAACACGTTATTGAAGCCGGAATACTTCTCCAAGTTTTCAACTCGGCGGAAAAAGGAAATATTTTCCTTTTGAAAAGTGTATTCCATTCAGAAAGATTTGCTCTCCGACAGAAAAATAGCAAAGTCCGTATAAACGAGCGACCTAAAAAAAACAACAACCGGATCAGGAATCCATGTTGTCATACGCAATCAAATAGGCGTCTAAAAGTTTCTAACCTTTTTAAGAAAGTTTCGGAACTCACTCCTGAAAAAAATATACTGCGTGATATGAAATTTTAAAAAGTGGAACATTTCCATGGAGAAAGTTTTTGAAGCAACTTGCTTCTAAATTACCGTTTTCAAAACTTTGTGAAATGAAGGGAGTTAAAATGTCGAGGCACTTATTTTGGTATTTTAAAGTTACTTAAGAAATTAAAGTAATTGATACTCGTTTCGAGTGGGTATTTAGAAACTGTGAAACATACTTTATTTAGTTGGTTGCCATTTATTTTCTGGAAAATGTTTAAGATTTTTTTTTAGGTTTTGAGACTAGATGTGAAATAATATACTCTGTTTTTTCCTATTTTTCTGAAATGTGAATTTATCTCAGGAAATATAAAAAATTAATGCTAAAACTAAAGGATATTGTTTCTAAATAAAGGAAGAATTAATCATTAATAAGGTTTGTTTTGATAATAATCATTCAAACCATCCTAACATTTTTAACAGCATTATGATGTAGGTATTCAAGTGTAGCAAATTCCGCATTAAATGGTTTAAAGTATATTTAATTGCAACTGTTCATTGCCTTTCCTATTTTATAATAATTACCTGAAACGCTTTATTATGTTACAAATTATTTGAATTTCTGTTAATTTATCACAATGTTGTGAAAATTAAGATTTATCAGTTATATCTGTGATAAAAAAAGATGCCTAGACAATTTAGTTTTAATCATGATTTATTTTAATAAGATAATTATAACTTGTTTTTGATATTCACTACACTATATCTATCCTATAAAGGATACTTGTTTCGCTTTTTAAGAGTTAGGTATCATCACATATGTAGCAATTAAAATAAAGTACAATGAATTTCCTCACTTTTTAAAAATTATTACAATGAATGGCTAAATAATCCCTTTTAATGGTCTCAACTATTAACTACTCATGAACAGCACAGCCCCCAAATAGTTAAACGATACCAATTCATAAAAGAACTAGCCATGCAAATCGTCTAGCCATATTAATAACTAACACGCATTGTTTGAAACTCGGCAACATTTGACTTAAACGACCCCAACCTTATTGTAACGACAACGGTGAGAATACAATAATACTAATAATAATTTAGATACAAAGCCATAAATCGAGCTATTAACGCAAAATCCTCGTCGCAATCTCAATTTTAATTAGCTCTTTGTTAATGAACCATTATAACACTAACTTGCGTCTGATGAAATTGATTTTGGAAATCTGACACTGGCCTTATATTGATCGGCCTCTGCTAAGTTTTCATCAGAGGGGTTTGGGAGCTTCCTTTTGGTTTCTTTTTGAATCTTTTCCAAACGATCTCATTCTCACTCTGGTTATCTTTTTTGTCTTGGCTCATTTGTATGGGACTTGTTTGGAGCTTGATGTATGATCCTGCCCGAATGTTTGTGAAGATTAAGTGTTGCCGGCTTTTGAAATTTGACAGCGTTTATTTGAGTGGACGCGGGAATTTATAATCAGGGTTCTCATGTTGTTAGAGATGAAATATTGCAGAACATTTTTAATTTTTTAGAGAGGCTTTTTAATTGAAAAGAAATGTGTGAGGGATTGTTTTTAATAACTTTTTTTAATGAAGTCTGTATTTTGTTTTCTTTCAGTATTTTTAAAAAGATTTTACTAAGTAACTACTGATTTTGTTTCTATAAATATTTTTTTTCAGCTCATTCAGTTTATTCATTCAGTTATTTCGTTTCATTCAGCTAAAAGAAGAAATAAGTTTTAAGTTCCTTGGAACTGGATAATAGTTAAGTTTCAGTTGATTCTGTTGTTCAGTAGAACTAGAGGGTAATTGATATTTGTATGTTTTGTCCATGTAGAGGAAAACGGGACAGTTTAATACAGCAAAATTCAAATCCATTTTTTGAGTGGAAAAAATGACTTATTCGGATAGTTTTTTTCTAAAAATATCTAAGAATGACTCAATTTTAGAAAACCAATTAGAAAAAAAATATAAGTTTAATGAAAATTAAAATATAACAACCTTTGTAAAAATTCAATTTTGTATCAAAATGCCCCACCAGTGGGGCATTTCGATACATGGCTTGGGGTATTTTAATACAGTGATTAATTTGCTCAAAAATAGTAATTAATAACTAAAGTTTTGAAAAATAACAAATATACTTTTATTGACATGTGTCTGCAGCACATTTTTAACACCTTTTTTCAAGTATAAAAAATCATTTTTCCATTAAACATTTAGAAATAAAAATAACTAAAGAATTTGACAAATGGTCATTTTTAAAAAAAATCTCTAATTAAAGAAATAACAATCTGCTTTGATGGGATAGTTTTAACGTGATCAAGTCAAATAATATTCCAAGGTATCTTCACCAAAAATCATATAGAAAGTAAATAAGGCACTAGTTTGTGCCATCTATAGAGCATTTTCAATCACGTGACTCGGCCTAACAACGGCCTTAGCAACGTTGTTTTTGTCCTCCAAGTGACGTCATGTGCGAATGCTCTATTGCACTTTATACTAGAACTAGTGTATCAAAGTACGTATCAATTTGCCCCATCTGTTGTTTCTGAACAGAAACCTTTAATTAAAAAAATTGGCAAAGGTTATTTAAAATTTAAGCATTTCCCCTATTAACAACAAGAATGAACTTAATTTTCAAATTTACAGATCTCTGTATTCCAAGTAGAATAGCTTCAGGAAAATTTTACATTTTACTTAGAAATTTACTTTTGGAAATTTTTGATGAAAAACTTTTAGTTTCTTTCACCAAATTTTATAGACTTTTTACAGAGCTTAATGTTTTCATATGTTATGCTTAGGCATATAGACACAACTTTTCGCAAAAACACGACCAAAATAACCTTGATAGTTTTTGAGATATTGAAAGTGTATTAATATGCCCCTTGTATGAAATTACCCCGTTTTACCCTATATGATCTGTGCTTTGTTTTTCAATACACAGGCGATACCGTTGGTCAATTTATACATCAACAGGGCCGTATTTAGGCACGTGCAACATCTGCTGTTGCACAGGGCGGCAAAATTTTGGGGGGCGGCAGTTAACAGTTTTCTTGTATTTTTTGTTGACTATCATTTTTCAAAATGAAATTTAAATCATTCATAGTGTAGAAGAATAAGTAATAGTTTTTTCAGGGTATCATAGTATCATGGCTTCCCAGTTCAGGGCCGCAATTTTGATATCAATTTTTATATTGTTCTTCCCTTGAAAATTCTGCAACTTATAAGGAGAAATCCTCTTCGGGTGCAACCCAAAGGGTCTCAAAAAGAGTAAAAACAATACTTTTTAGGGTCAAATTTCAAAAATTTTCCTGGAGGTGAACCCCCAGACCCCCCTGCAAAACTTAGACGTCTTTTTAACAGTGTTTTCCCCTTGGAAATTTTGCCACTTACAAGAAGTGGTTCTCTTCGGGTGTTTCCCACAAAGAGATTCAAAATTATATAAAAACACTAGTTTAAAGGGGAAAATGTCAAAAACTTTCTTGGGACCCCAATCCTTCACATTTTCTTGAAACATAAAATGAAATAGGGGGGGGGCGGCAAAAACCCTAAATACGGGCCTGTACATCAATACCTTAAATACTCCCAACAAGACATTTTTAACAGCGGTAAAACACAAGAACACTTCTAGTATTTAATCAAGACAACAAATCGCTGTATCCCAAATCGTTGCCATTCGCAAACAAACTAAAACATGCAAACACGAAAGAAGAGAACATGAATGCTGCACATGAATGAGATTGAGAAACCAGGAAGCAGACGGCCCACCAACAACAAACCAAATCGGTTTCACGTTGTTCGTGTGAAATGCCCGCGAAACAAGAGTTGGAGAGGTGCCAATGTTTCGTAGCAATTTCCAAACAATTCCTGCAGCAGCCTTACCTGTGTAACTCTCCCCCCGTGAGAGCGCACAATGAAGGGAATTTATGGTAAAACTGCTCATCATGTTCTGTCATCGCGCTTACAATGGCGAGCGTGAAAGCGTATATTCTGGAAGCTGTAATTCCCTCTCTGCTGCTGGAATGGAATGCGAAATTCCATTCAGGTGGTTTGTTGTTCTTTGAATAATGCAAGCTCTCCAATCTGCACTCGAAAGCCGTTCAGGGATTGTGCGTAGTTTCAAAGACGGGGATAAAACTGTTCCGGAGGACAACCGTCATCTTCCTTTAATAGGGCACCCGGGGAAGTTACGAGGTGATAATTTTCAGTTTCTTTCGTGGAAAGGACATAATAAACGCCGTATTTTTTGCGAAAAAGTTTGAGATTTAGTTGCAAAAAATATATTCTAGGACGCAGCTAATATAACTTGGCCTATATTGGGTTACTTAGTTTCATGCTGTTTGATTCTTGATTCCCCGTTGCCAAGGGCGCATTTAGGAGGAGACTAGCTTAAAATTTTTTGGGGATACCGCTCCAGATTGTACTTGGGAAACATGCTACTTACTTTAAAGTAATGTAATATCTTGAAAATGTTAGTTGCACATTGTCCTTTGATCAATATTTGGTTAGTTTGCATGAACCAACGATAAATATGAAAGAATCCAATCTTTTCCGGTACTATGGTCAGAATCCCTGTTTTAAATTCGTTTAAGGGATTAAAGTGTTCCGCCTACGGTAGGCATACTGGATCTATGGTAAAAAAAAAAGTTAATTTCGTCATTCGAATTTAGACCCTTTAGCTTTAGGGAATCTACAGATATTTTTTTCATTTCGAGTTTAAGATATTGAGTTTTCTCTTATGGGAAAAAGTTTACGAACGGGTTTTTGCAAAAGCACTTTTGTCGATGTCTTATCCAGAAGGTCTTGAATTGTTCCACCACAGTAAATCACCTGAACAATTTATGCTACCAAAATTAAATTTTATACAGCTTCTACAGAAGAACATGTTACCTTTTACCCGTTGACAAAAATATACCTCAATTTCATAAAAGTATATCAATAAGTACTTATCACTTTGCCCGAAATACGCGGGCATTATTAATAAAGCCCGGATTTATCACATTGCACAAATATACTTTGCAGGGAAAAAATTTCTATTTAAAAAAAAAGATGGACGATAAAATAATGTATCTTTGATACGTAATTTAAGTTGGAAGTTTTCCCCCTTCATTCCTAAGTCTTATTAGGGATGTCGAGAGAACCTAATTACCTCTAAGTTCTCCTCATAGTTTTTTAATCTTAGGATAGTTTCTTAGCGTTTTACTTGTTTGACAAATTAATTTTCTTCTTCACGTATTTAATACTAAAAAAAAATAAAAAGGAACTATCACCCTAATTTCCTAAACTCGGGTCCCTTAGCTGAAAAGAAGAATTCAACTTCTCGTAATGAGAGAGCACTAACTATTCTTAGTTCCAAGGATAATTGCTCTCAGTCTCAAGTGGCAAACTCATTTTCCTGTTCTCTAATTGGAAACCATGTTGAACCAGGGAGGGATCATAAATTAGTTACGTGACACTCTTGGAGAGGGTTGCCATGCACAGAAAGCAAACTGGGATAAATTATTTAAGATGAATATTCATTGCGAATTAATATTGGTGTTAACTTTAGAATCTGATAAAAGAGTATAATATGCTAGTCTATTCATTAAAAATTTTATTCTGAGATTTTTTATGACCATTATCAAATCATCCATAGAACTTGTATTATGAAGGGGATTGTACCATATATGTATCAACTTAATTTTTTATAGTTGGTACGCAAAATTACAAAACATTTTTTATGGGAAACACCCATAAAATTATGGAGTTTTCTCTTCTCTGAACTCTAGATTTTTATCGATATTTTTATACAAAGTATGATATATTTTACTGATTCTTATCTTTGTAATTGTCGAATATTGAAGTGATTTTGATAAAATATATCGATAGATAGTTATATCAAAACAAGAAGGAAAGTATTTATTCAATATGACATATTCTAAGAACGAAAATATGACAAAATAAAAGACAAATGCGATGAAATCTTTAATTATTTTGCTTACTCCACCGTGTTAAAATAGATGATTTCCGCACATTATGATGACAAGTAACTTGCAGTACCCTCTGTTTTTATAGTAATACGATTAAATATTAGTGTGGGTTACTTCAACTTGTGTTTTTATTGGTAATACCCTACATAAATAGTATATAATACGTAAAATTTTTTTCCGTTTAAATATATTTCCTGTGCAATTGTTCTACTAATATAGGCCAATTAAGCTATCATCTATTCCCTACAGAAGTTATGTAGTAGTTTATTGTATTCGATTTATGAGACAAATTATGAAAATGGCATACTTACTGTTTAGGGCCTATGTACTACCTCCAGATCAACTAATGAATTTTTTTCTTGCATTTAACTTATCCACCCGAGAGTCAAATATTTTTTATATGTAGTGCAATTCAAATTAAGTTTTAAACTTTCTTTTTAAACGAGGAGAATGTTTACATGTTTACTATAGAGGGTAAAGTTTTCATAACAGTAAACAGTAATAAAAACAACAAACTGCAGTTGTTCAGTCGGCTTCGAAACTGAGTGCTGCACTTCCCCTCCCTCTTGATATCATTCTATTGAGACACTTTCTCTCTCCAAGGGGGTCAAGTTCCTTAATTCCGCTGATTCAGCCAAGGTCCGAGCGGATCAATACGACCTACTTCGCGAGCCAACGTCCCTCTCCATACCTTTTACAAAAGTGAAACAAAGGTACAATCCGTCCGCTGGGTTTTCTGAGAAGAGCCAACGTACGCTTTAACCATTGTCATGGTTACGGAATATCGTAAATAAGTGAACCCGCTATCTGCGGACGGAATTTCAAGTGTCTCACATAGTAGTACGGAGGAGTGAGAAATTTTAATGCGTGAAAGTTAGGGTCGTTTTGAAGTTTATTGGGGGTGGAGGGGTAATTTGGGTGAGAAATCGATGAATAGTTTCCGATGTCTTTTCTTAACGGTCGCAATGAAATTGGATAGTTCTGACTTGAGAAAGGGAATTATAAAAGTTTCCACGGGAATGAGTTCTTCAGTTTATCGACGTTTTTTAATCAAGTCTCGGAAACGCTGTGTACTTTCCTTGCATCATTTGTTATCGAAAAGATGCGAAGTAATCTTTCAGATCTTTTGTAACTTGATCGTAAAATTATGCGATAGTTATGTCGAAAAAGATAAAAGCCGTAGTATTATGTAGATTATCTTTCAATTTTTGTTGCTGTCAACTGGGATGCTTAAAGTTTTATGCATCGAAAATTTGGTAGAAATATGTTTCAATATTTCTTAATAAAATCGTTTGTTTTCTAAAAGATGAAAAGTTTTGAATGCTGTAAAAATTTAAACTTTATTCACTGTTTTTGTCATTTGGGATTTATTAACTATCTCATCAGGGAGCGTTCAAATACTGCGTAAGCATGTGTTTTGGGGTATTTTCAACCCCCTTCTCCCTTGTCAGCAAACAAAAGAAAAAAATCATCTCCCTCCCACTTTAGGTGCTTATGTCATATTTTTTTATGCCATTATAACCTTTACCCCAGATAGAAATGTAGCCCATTTAAGGTTTTTCTAAGGTTATCATTGACAACCTGTAACCTTGTGAAATGGTAAAACCCCTATAAGATTAGCGGTAACCTTACAGAAAAACCTTAATACAAGGTTAGAAACGAAGAGACTGGTTTTGAAAAGGATTTCAAGGGTTTTTCTGTCTTTTTTTTTCTTTAACCTTGTCATGCAAACCCAAATATAGTATTGCGGAAAAGTTTTTTGGCTAAACTTTTTTGGGAAACCCAATGACAATGAAAGAGATGGTTAACCGTAAGGTTACATGCTATCTTAGAATATTGAATCTAAACTTGAAGTGAGGAGAAAATACCGAGTACTAATTAATATTAGTTTAATAATAAAAGTAAGAGAACATGTCTTACCACCCTAACACTTGCACATTCATGGCATGGTAGCATGCTCAGCTCATGTCACAGCACGCCATAAATATGCAAGTCTCCCTACCCCCCTTGTAAAGGGTGTTTCAACAAATCTGCCCAAACTCTGCACAGAACTATTTTCCTTCTATGGAGTACACAAAAATGCCCAGAGAACTATACCTCAACGACGACTTTAAGTTTTTCGAAAAATGTGACGTCATATCCAATAAAACCTGGTACTTACGTATTATCCCGTCGACTGTTCAGAACCGTCTAATTCGGCGGCACAACTATAGAACAGTCAATGGGTTTTAATAACGTATTCGAATTCAGCGGCACAGTCGACGGGATAATACGTAAGAACCAACCTTTTTTTTAGAGTGAACCGGATGGGACATCACACAACTTTTTCTATCACGATAACAATAGCAATTCGATTTTCTCGAAAATATGGATCGTTCCATGCGTTCATGTTCCCTTTTTTATACGTGTGATCATGATTGATTTGTAAAAGATCAAGAACAGAAAAAAAAAACTTTTTTTCCCTCACTAAGCGTTCATTGATTCTGCGTTCAGTTTTAACCTAGTGTTACTGACCTTCCCATACCATCAGAAAGGTCAGAACTCTGTAAATAAAAGATAGAGATTCGTACTACAATGGAAGTATTCTAACTAAACGAAGCCTAATTTTACGCTTGGCTAAACGTGGAACAAAATATAATTATTCTTTCAGCACCTGTTATTGAACTTGCTTTTGAAAGTTCATGGTGGTTAAGTGGTGAGATAATTTGGTTAACCGTATATGAATACGTCATTTGCGATTTTGAATATCAGATGAAAAACATCCCATTTAATGGAGCTATAAAAATTTAGAGGTTACTAACAAGGTAACTTAAGTTTTTTTACTGTAGCATTTTCTTAAACATAAGTATTTTAAAGAAGAAATAAGAATTTCACACGAATATAATTTATTCCCTGTATAAGTAAAATATTTATTTTAAATTTAAAAATCAATTCTAAATTATTTGTAATAAAAATTTCGAGTTAGTGAATTTTTCTTAGTTTCTCCGTTTGTTTCAAACGCTCTCTCAACACGTTCACGCAAAAAATGGAGAAAATCATTAATTTGTTTATGTTTTTAAAAATTTTTAAAGATGAAAAAGGTATACCTGTGTATTTCTTTGGTGTTAAGTAAGGATTACAACATTTTCCTCCAAATTTCCATTTAATTATATATTTAATATTTTAATTAGAAAAATACAATTTAATAAGTACAACTATAGTAAATAACAGTAGGTAAAATTAGGTAAATATTATAATTATAAACAAGAATCCAAGCATATTATAAAACACAAAGTAAGAATGATTAATATACTTGCAATGAGTATTATTGGTTTTTAACGTTTCGAAAATTTTTCTACACGGAGGTATAAAATATGGTCTTAAATGTTCGTGAGTATCGTGAGTATTAAGTTCATTCTAGACCCTGGCTGATAAATTCTATAAAATTGCATTTCATTTAATAGAAGTCTTTCGTAACTAAAAATTACTGTCAATGTTAAGTTGTCATTGATTTAAATTTTCTGTCCCCATGCGAATTCATTCAGATGAGAGTGACAATGGGATTTCTACTCGTTTTATTCAATTTGTTATTTTCAAATTTAATTAAAAGAATGATGAGAAAGATGAGATGATAAGAATTTAAACGTTTGATTATTATTTTGGTTGATTTTTTCAAAGGGATTGGTGGGGTAAAATGGTCGTTTTTTTAAGAGATCCGTGAAAAAAGGAGTACAAATTGTGGTAAACTAATAATTTTTTCCTAGTAACACCTCTTATAACATTTACAGCAACGATTCTTAGAAGCTTATATTTTTTTAGCAAAGTAAAATACTTGCTTTTCCAAAAAGAATACTTGAGAGCTTTTCGTGCATGTTTCCCGCCTTTTTAGATAGTGTTTCCATGCCTCAGAACAATCCATAAATCTCAAAGAAACCCCGATGAATGGAGCAGGTGAATAGAAGAGATCGTGGGACAGGTGAAAATTCAACCTTAGGAACTTGTTGATGAGTAATGGACCGTGTGTGGTAGCCCAAAAGGAAGGGTGTCATGTGGTATTCGTGATCACATAACCCGGGTTCAACGCCCCCTATCTAAATTATTGTTAAACTTGCCCTACCTGGGTAAGAATGGAAAAACATTTACACAGCTATACTTAAAAATTAAGATAAGGTTTTAATTAGAGTAAAAATAGTTTTCTTTGAAGCAATTTAGCATATTATATGGTTAAAATACTTAAATAACGATCAAATATCTATAAAAAATGCTATAAAATATTATGTATTAGAAAAGCTACTAGAAATTTTTAATTGAATAAAGAAGTTTTGAAGTTTTTGTTGAAAGAGACCGAACGCAATTAGGAATCGGTATTTATTTAGCTATTTAAATATGTAATTTCAGATTTTTAACAACGTTTGAAAATGTAGGTTTTAAAAATACTCGGCAACTTTGGGTACTCTTAAGTTCTAAGTAAATGCCTTTGACATGAAGTGGGTGTAATCCATTGGTTATTACTTATTAGTATACATTTTTCATGTGTTGCATACCAATTTTTTTAAAATTTGATACAATTAAAATCGAAAAATTAAAAGCTATATTTGTAAATTTTACTAATTGATTAAAATTTACGTATTATTTCACGTACCAAAAAAAAATTATCCTAAGAGAATATGTATTCCTAAAATGTACTATATTCTATACTAAAACATCTATTGCCAAATTATGTGACTTTATTCTTATAGGACATAATTGTCTTCTTCTTGCTTATCCCTCTGATCTGAATCAGATCCTAGATTGTTCGCTTTAAATACCTCCAAGACAAAAGTAGGTCGCTTTAGAACAGGTATGGGCAACCTTTTCGAATCCGCGGGCAGGACTCAAAGATTATAATGTCGTGGAGGGCCAAAGAGTAGATAATAGGTAATATTCTTTAAGTAAAAAAATGAGGCCTTTTATTATATATATTTATGAAGTTTAATTCTAAAGTTAAAAATTAATCTGGACTTGTACAATATCTAGATTACATAAAATAATTATAATGAAGTTACATTAATCTGGACCAGGCACAGATCCAGCACGGCTCCAATGGGGGGGGGGGGCACTTCTTCAGACCATCATCTTTATCTTTTGAAAAAAATGTCAAAATTTTGGATATTTGACCTGTAAAAGTAGGTTTTTAACTCATTTTGAGTACTTTTTGGGACTTTCTTTCGTACTTATGAATGATTTTTGGGTCCAAGGGGGGGCACTTTCCAGAGTGCCACCCCCTGTATCCGCCACTGATCTGGACTAGAATAATATTACATACAATAATTATAAAGTTAGTTACATTAATCTTCAATAGATTAATATTTTGATTAGAAACAAAAATTATGTTAAAGTTACAAAAATCTGGACTAGAATAATATGTGATTTTTGAGTACAATTTTTAAAATGTTCCGCGGGCCGGACCAAATGACGTGGCGGGCCGGAGGTTGCCCACCGTTGCTTTAGAAGATCCCGTGTACCAAGTTAAAGCAGTTGACGTATAGTAATTGTTTTCATTGTAAGAAACATTTTAAAGGGTCAATTTTAATTTGGTAATCTTTTCAATATTTTGGTGTTTTTAACAACTAATTCTATTTGAATCATAATGATAAATAATGCCATTATATTCCCCTCATAGTTTTTAGTCTCAGTATCTCTCTCTTTCAACTTTTAATTAAAAGTTATTGTTACTTTTGTATCCCCCCCCTGTTTTTTTTTATCAAATATAAACTTTAAGTCCGTTTTGTAACATATTGACATTAAATGAAGTAATATAATCAATCTAAAAGTCAAAACTAAGTTAAAATAAGTGAGCCGACTATCAAATTTCTATTTCTTTTAATACCTTTTCTGATTAAAATTTGTTTGAAATTTCTATAGAAAATTCGTTATGCATATGAGTACTCGAAACTTTCAAGAAAATCAAGTTTATAATAATACCATTTGGTCCTACATTATTTGCAACTGTATACAGTTTTTTAAATCCGACAAACCACAAACAGTACAAGGAGAGTAACTCTCGGGAAAGAAAAGAACTTTCAATATCTTTTATGGATGGCTTTGGGATTTTGACTTCTTTGAACGTTAGGAATAAAAAGAGCAATCGAGAAACGATATACTTTTTTCGAGTTGACCAATATACTATAAATCTAGAAGTATTTCAATAGGATACATTTTTCTTTATAATAGTTTTCGACGTATTTTAGATTCCATTCATTCTGTCTATAGAGTTTTATCATTTTCAATAAACTTTTACAGAGTTAACTATTTTATACCAACTAAAACTTTTTTCCCCACTACAAATTGAATCTTTCTTTCTGGATTGTATCACTATTATTTTTCAAATAACATACAGGTACCAGGATCTATTATGGTCACCAAAGTAAATGCAGTAAAATAGTTTTACTCCTTTAATAGATTTCTAAATGAGATAGTTATTTTTTCTCTACAAGGTGATAAAGACTTACCCAAAAAGATTTTAGTTTCATTTAAGCCTTACTAAAGAAATGGATAAAAAAAAAGCTTTTATTTCTTTTGGCCATTATAAGTAAACTGTTGAGTATAATTAAGAATAAAGTTGACAATACTTGAAAATTTTTAAAAGTATGAACCTACATAGTTGAAAGTCTTAATATTTTCATATTCATTATATTTATTGAAAAGTTACATACCATAATGCCATTAATTTCTAAACAACTGAAATATAACGCAGCAGTTTGATCAAATTATCAAATTACCTTCTGAAGTTTGATACCAAATTTGTTCAACATGTTAAGTAATGAATCAAGATTAAATTATTTTACACACGCAGGTAATTTAACTCCAGCTCTCTTCTAAACAATGGACGTAACTATTTGTAACCTAAATGGCCGTCCAAAACCACTTAATAAAATTACCCAAACTCGGTTTAACTCGATTGCAGTATAAATACGTTCAGAAAGGTTTTATGTTTCGAAGAGGGTTCAATAAATAAACTTTCAAAAAGGCAATGAACTTGAAACACAATGTGAAAAAGCTTTTTTCACTCTCTCTATCCCCGTAAAATAAACCCGACATTGTTTGCGAAGGAACTTAAAAAGAGTGTAACGACTGAGAAAAAAAATGCCATCTTTCCTAGAGAATGGCGAGCTCTTTTATATTTTGAGAGAAGTGAGAGAGTCCTGTTTAGTTTTGGTTTAAACAGTAAATCGATTGTGGCTTTTGAAATAGGACATGAAGTGGCGATGGTCGCTTTTGTGCCACTCGAGTTCATTATGTAATGACCCTTGTTACTGAGCTTCCAGATTTATTTTTGTTACTAATAACTGCACTTCTGGGATGGGAGTTTTCGGTCTTTATGAGTCTGGTTCTTCTCCATAGACTTTATTGAAACTGTAACAAAATCTTCAACCAGGACTTTGTGTTTATTTTTCCAGGAGTTCTCTTTGTTTCTTAACGTTTGTTACATGGGCATAAATACTATATACTGTTAAAAGACGGAAAGTCTGTAATATAATTTTCTGAAAATTTCTCTAAAATAAACGGAAATATAGTGACGTACTGACTGACAATTTTTTTCTTGTAAAGTTTATAAAAAATTGTTACAGTGAATGAATTTAAGATTTTGTGAAGTTGTAAGGATGTTCGTTATCTTTAGTTTAATAAAAATAAGCAAAATAAATACAGACGCATATTATTTTACCACCACTTTATTAAAAAGGTAATAAGGAAAAATATATGCAACTATAGTAATTAAAAAGGAGAATTTGTGTTTATTTTGAGGGCTACAAGCCCATCTATATGAATTATTGTCCTTGATAGACTGATTTTTCCTAACAGTGTAAATACCAAAAATTTCATAATATTATGATTCTGAAGTTTTATCTTACCTACATAACTTTTTAAAACAGATATTATGGTTTAATTAAATAATAGATATAATTATAAAACACTTGTTAACATCTAAAAATAAATGCCTTGTGAAACTACAGGGTATTCTTTATTATTGAAAAAATAAAGAAAATGTGAGGAAAATATTTATTTTCTACTTCTTTTACAAGTTTAAACCTTAAAATATCTTTGTTAGAAACTCTAAAAAAGTCAACCATATCTATTTTTTACCGTCCTATGAAAAATAATCCACTCTATAAATTGATTAGTATTTCACTTATCTTAACTTCTTTATCTCTAACCTCTGTAATTCACATAATTGAAGTGGTGGATGAAGATTTCTAATGTAATGAATAAAAATTAAAAGCGATTTATGTATATATCAACAAATTTATTTTAAGATTAACTTAATGTCCTATTATAACTTATGTCCTGTAATTATTTTAAGACGATCTTAATGTCCTGTTTGCTTAATAATTTCTCTTTTAATAACTTTTCTCTATTAAAACTTCCTTTTATTAGAATAGTTGCGGTAGAGGATCGTTTCCTTTGATATACGAGGTTTTTTTTTCAACTTCCGTTTTGCTCCTGAAAATAAAGTAGTAGGAATTTCGAAATAATTTTGGTACTGGTAGTTAGGTACATCCTTCAGGATCAATTTGCATCTTTACTGCATAAAAATCGAACATTTTTTCTGTTAGTTATCGAATTTACAAGCGCGCTCCTTGAATTTATTTCCCGCCAATGAGTGAGCAGGTGAAAATTGCAGGAGGGGAAAGCGAAATTCTCTTATGGCGGGAAATAAGTTCGAGGAGCGCGCTAGTAAATTCGATAACTAACAGAAAAAATGTCCGATTTTTATGCAGTAAAGATGCAAATTGATCCTGAAGGATGTACCTAACTACCAGTACCAAAATTATTTCGAAATTCCTACTACTTTTTATTCAGGAGCAAAACGGAAGTTGAAAAAAAAAACAACCCTCGTAAAATCTTCTTAACCGAGTTTTATTCTTAAGATAAGTCAATATTAAGTCTTATATACTATCTGTTTTAGTTTCTGTCTCTTGAAAATGTTTAATCTTGAAACTAATTTTCTTTTCAGATCGCCTCTACTTCACCACCATTCAGGATAAAAAGAGGCCCAAGATATCTGTCACTCATCATTACTTTTGCATTGATGACGAATTTATATACAACAGGTAATCAAAGTTTAATTTAAATACTACAATTGAAGCCACATGGGTTTTTTAAAAAAGTTTAGTGATATAAATTTAGTATATCTTTATTAAAAATTGGATTTTAAAGTCACTTAAAAAATTAAAATCTTAACAGAAGCGGTGGTAATATTACGTTTGCATGTAATATAAATATGTTTTTGAAAATTTGAATTTTAGAAATTTAATTAATCATTTTTAAATACTATAGAGAGCCGTGAGATTCTTAAGTTGATTCTGATCTCTAAGATTGATCACCAAGTTAGATGCTTTTTAAATGAACTGTAATTTAACTCATAAACTTGTTTGAAAATTTTTTTACATGATTTAAAAAACCGTGATTTAAACCAATTAATATTTTAAAATGCCACAGTTTATTGTAAAAGTAATAATTGTTTTAGTTTCAAACGTATTTGAGACCTTTAACATTATTACGATTTTATTTGTGTTTGATTCATCAAGTTTTCAAGCTTAACTAAGAATTGGTTTAAAACTACTGCTTCTGGTTGGGGTGCATTAAAAACCTTCTTAACTAAAGCAAACCATGCTAATATTCTTTTTTTAAAATTTAAAGTTTGAGATTATAATTTAAATTTATAATTTAAAAGTACACTATTTAAAAATCAATTCCTTCTACTTATAAGTAGCAGAATAGTAGTGCGTAGGATTAGTTGCAATAAAAGAAATTATGAATTAATGAATCAAATGAATATGCAAACAACCCATTAACATTGCTCATAAAAATTCCTTTTAGTCAATTAATAGCAAAAAATTCTAAAATTTAGAGTTTCACAGTTTTTATTTCCCTTATAGGAAATTTTTAGAAAAAAAAAAAACATAACACTTTAATGAACGTTCCATAAAGCAACATTAATGACAAAAATAATTAATTTACGATCGTTAAATAGTCAAGGTGGTTATACGTAACTCGACAATTGTTTTAATGTTCTCATTAATGAGATTTAACAGTTCATGTTGTTGAAAAAACATTCTTTAGTTCTAATGAGAATTAAATGCCGACTAATTTTACGGCTGAATAAAGTGGTAATTTTTCTAGAAGTGTTTCATTAACACGAATATTTGTTAGAATATGATTATTTGCATTCATTACACCTTAAAATGAAACTTTAAAGCACGATCGGTTTTAGTATTTTTAGCACGTTAATAAAGGGAAACTAATTACTATATAATTTAGCAATTTCAATATTAACTGGGTAAATATCTTATTCTTTTTTTCAGAAGATAACTTATATTTAGGTTTTTTCTGACGCATTTAGTATTTATTTTTATGTACATTAATTATCCATGAAAATTTTATTATTTTATTAAATAAATAATACAAGCAGGAGAATGTATATTTTTGAACCTAATATTTTATTTATTTTGTTGGATTTCTTATTAAAATATAGCAAAGTAATTTTCGAAAAACGATAAGAGTTTAAACAAGACACTATAAAGAACGGATGTTTCATGCCTTAAAAAATTACCAGTCTTCTAGAATCATCAATGGAATAAAACTTATCTTTTCTGTTTTTATGGGATCATTAAATTATTCCAAGAATTTTAAAAAAATTGAATGTGTATTACAAACAACGAAGTAAAGAAGATGATTCTAAAAAAAAAGCTACAAACTCAACTTGGCATTAAGCTTTATATAACTATTTTTTTTAAAATTTAATATTCAAACAGAGGTGTTTGGCAAAAACTTTCAAAGCATATCGGAGGGCCAATCAATACTTACATTACAATAGTTTTGTCTTCTGTATAAAAGATATCCTTTAAAATGTCTAAACTCAATTTCGCGTTGGATTTTGATAGTTAAAAATAATTGTACTAACATTTAAAAACATGTAGTATCCTTTATGATATAAAATATCCCTATGTCTGTAATTTTATCTGTATTATAAAGTTTCTTATCGAAGGTGTTATCGAATATACACTACTCATTCATAAAAGCTTTAACTGCCTGCCCTGTCAAGAGTGTTGTGATTGATGAATTATCAATAGCATATACCAATATTCCTATCCAAGATTTCTTAGTAACTTTTTCTGAGTTATTTTCTCAGTTTATTTATTATCAGGATAAGGGAATGAACTCAAGTCCATTTTCTTATTAATGAAGTCCTAAATATTCATTATAGTGTCGTGTTTTGATATTTATTGCTACTTAAGAATTTCCTTTATCTTAGACTGTTATTCCTTTTCTAGTTTTTATGCCGATTTTGGTCCTTTGAACTTAGCTATGGTTTACCGGTATTACTGCAAGGTGAATAAAAAATTAAAGGTAAGACAAATTTCTATGTTTTTGAAATACTTATTAGTATTTTGGGGAGAATTTTCTACCGTACAAATTTCGTAAAATCAAGTAGGGGATTGCATTTTCTTTAGATGAAAGGTAACTAAATTGATAATTATATCAAAAATTTGGTAAGGCAATTAACTATCAAGGGAAAGGATGGAATAAAGTATTATATTATAGACTTTTGCACTAGAAAATCCGAATCACTATCGAAAAACCGAATCACTATCGAGGCATGCAGAATCGAATTACTGCATGCCTCTCTTATCAGAAAATGAAAAGTTTCAAAGTTTATTCTTTTATGGGTTTGAAATGTATACAAGGAATTTAGAAATTTAATCCACCGATCGACTTAAGAAATTATGGATTCAAGTTTAATAATTATTCAAGGTAGTTATTCAAAATATGCAACAAAACTATATTGTTTTTATACTTCTCATCTTAAACGCTTAAACTGATTTAAATTGAATCCATTTTTTTCAATAGCGTAATTGGTTGTTTTTAAACTTTTGTGGTATGACTCAGTATGACTATGCTATATATAAATTCTCAGTATGACTTTATAAACTACATATTTAATAAATTCTCCGTACTGGATATAATTTCACTCTACTCTCAATATTTTGTTAATGCTTTGAGTATTGAGTGTTTCTTTAAAAAAATTCAAAATACTCATGATATTTTTCATAATTGAGGCAACATCGTACCAACAGTAACTCTAGCTCGTCGTTGTAGAAAGTGCTTAAATTGCAGACTTAAATTGAAATGAATATAATAAATCTGACAATAGATGAATTTTTTGTTTAGTTTCAAAACATGAAGTAATAAAAATTATTGCATCTTTTAAATCAGACTACCCATTTAATCCTCTTTGATTCAAACGCTTTGTTTTTGTTCCTATACCTATGCTCAAAGAGATATCATTTTCTTTCTGTTACTTCGTTTTCTACAATGTTCATTTTTTACCTAGTATTATCTAGTCTAGGTCAATTATCTAGCAGATATAAAAGAGATGAAGATATTTTCCTGGCGAACTTCGACAAAAGCAAATTACATAGAGACATGTCATAGCATAATTCCTCTGTTTTCAAAAATATCAAATCGTAATCAAAACACGTTGTTAATATACTCCCTCATCACCTCTCGCTACTGAGTATAAGAAAACTTTCTCACACGACATTCCGCCATTACTCTGTAGATTGCTACTCGTCAGGTCTTGAGAAAAACAAGCCGCCATTTAATTATGCATCAGCAACCTCAATTTCCCGCCGTTTCTCCCGTTTTGTTCCATAATAATCACAGGGCGACATTTTCCTTGTGTCCTGGATTGCTCTGCACTCGGACAACTGATACGTACTCTCTGATGATAATCGATTTTTAGAATCGTCCTGTATATCAGAACTGGGATTGCAGCACTAGGCCACGTTCAATTGGGTCTGTGTTGAACGGATTTCTGTTGTTGCGGTGTTCTGATTTTGTTGTTATTTAGTGTTTTGATAGCAGGTGATTTAAAGTACAGAACAAGAAAGCTTGTTTTGGTCAGGTCAAGATAGGGTCCTCGTTACTGAAATTGCGTAACAAGCAATCCTGATACTTCATGAGTAGCTATAAAATATATTGTTTGCTTCAAAAAATTTGTGGTAGATCGGGATTTTATGAAAAAAATATGTGATATGAAATACACCCTGTAAAATGAGGTTTTCCTTCATAATACATTAGAAGCAGAGAAATCAACTTTACTATCAATTTAAAACTGCAGTTAAGCTTCTGTCTCTATCTGTAAAAGGAGGTTTTCCTTTGTGATAAAGTATTAGCAAAGAAAGCAACTTTACTTCTTCTTGTTTTCTAGATGTTTTTTAAATGATTGATTATGATGTCTATACGCTATATTTGTGTAAAAACAAGGTTTTATAAAGAAAAAAAAAGAGGACATTTGACAAATTACGGGGGGGGGAGGAGGGGTATCTATTTATTGTGTTACTAAATGAAACAAAGAGTATCGAAAATTCTAACTTTTGGGCATTGCACTTTCAACTGCCTTTTCATTGTTCTTAATTCTAAAAACACCTTTCTATTAATTTATAAGTAATAAAAGAATTTCTAATTCTAATGTAACGGAAATAGAGAAACAAAATTCAATTCATATTATTCAATTTTAAAGTTTTAACCGAGTGATATCAAAATGTGGGAAGTTTTACTACTTTGCAACTTTTTATATGGAGTGATATTAATTTTCTAAGATAAGCATGATGTAATTTTTTAATTTAAAAATGTAAATGAAGCCATTTATCTATTGGAATTTTATTATATTTGAAATATTGGGTTAAATTTTACACATTTACATTATTATTACTGTTAATTAATAAATCAATACATTGAAAAGGTTTTAAGAAATACTACTCCCAATGATTCTGCTTATTCGTTGGATGTTTTTATGGTCCCTGAGTACTGATAGCTTTCTATCTCTGGATACGTAATATAATGGACTAGTAGTACGAATAGATATCGGAGCTTATAAGGCTTCAAACTGGATACGAACTTGGATAAAACTCCATTCTAGTTCATATCCAATAAAACCCTCCAGTGTTCAATCATGGTTTTTGTGTCTCAGCCTCGTTGAGTATATTGGTGATTTTATAAATCTTGTGACAGGAGGAACACCTAAAAATGTTTCTCTGAGAATGGAGGAATCTTTAGGAAAGACGGGTAGTATCCGTTTCCAAATTGATGGTTTTAAACTCGTATTCAAGTGACTTGGCAGCTTATGATGAGAGATTTAAGTAATTTTCATGTACCAGTGAGGTTTCTCTGACTCTTATTTCAGGAATTTATTTTTCTTGAGAGGTTTCGAATTATCATGTTGTTGCAAAATGTATTTCTAGTTATAAGCATTAAAATAACATTTTTTTCTAAAAGGAGAAGAATTTTTGAGATTCAACTATATGATTTTTTTATACATCTTAACAAAATTATTTCTTTAAAAAAAGGTAGGGATACTAAACCTCCTTCCGTTCAAGCGACATTCTTGTGTCCCACTAACCATGCATGCATATATATTTTAAGACATAACTTTATCATTAATGATATAAGATAACATGAAAGGTGAAATGATTAGATTTTTCTAAGGTAGTTGTATTAGATTTTTGTAACATTTACCTACTTTTCCCAAACTTACCATATCTATTGCTTTAACATAAACTTATCTAATTATTCAGTGTATATGTACTGCTTTTCCCCTCCACTTGTTTTTTTTTTTTTTGTCAGGGATGTTTCAAAGATATTGGGAGAAAGAAAACCCTTATTTCTCACCAAGAAGAAAAGCCGAGAAATTTTGAAAACATACAAACACACAAATTAGATTTTTCGTCACAGCGGCCACCTGGGATCACTAGATCCATGTAGGTGACCAAATAATTAATTAATTAATTATTACAAAGACCCTTTAAAGATAAGAGTTTAGAAACTACATGAAGAAATTCATTCAGCTATCAATAACAATATCTGGAGTTTATTCAACAATATTGTACAAAATTAAGCCCGTTCTGTATCCGGCTAGCGGATAGCAGTTTTGGGCCCCTCAGTCTCTCGTTAGCCTGCACAAACTTTACACCGAATCGCACAGGTGTGTATCACCAATTCATCGCTTCGACAATCGAAGCTTTCGACACAACAAAACAGAGCGAACATTAGAGTCTTGCGTAAGGAGAGTGCCCACTCTGGGCGTGCCCGCGCCTTCGCTTTGGCCTTGCCTCGGGGATCGATGGAAAGGTAGGACGCCTCCTCTCGGTTATTCTGGGGTTCAGGGACGGTCCCTTCCCGCCATAACTAATAAGAAGTGTTGTTGGAATTATGAGCGTTTATGTTCAGGAATGTTTATGGGGAAAGTTACAACGCAAGTATTTGAATAGGAAACGGGATGTATCCGTATCGTATGAAAATAAGAGCGGTTCCTTCGGCAGACTACAGTAAAGTCTATGGGTGGGTTACGAATGGTATCTTACGAATTCTCTTTAGTAGTATTTCCTATATACAGGGTGTAATAAAAGTGCATTTCACGGCTTTTATTTGGAATCAATGTCTCCTGCGTCAACAGGGCTCATAAAAAGAAAAATATAGCATATTTGGTAGTTTTTTTTAGTGTTATCATGCAGTTCTTGCGGTTTTTTTAGCAAATTAAAGACAAATTAAAAAATCAAATAAGCTGCCAAATTTAGGAACTTTTTCTTTTCTGAGGCATAAAAAAGTGTTATTTTCACTTGTTAATATTTCCTTGAATATTGAAGATATTTTTATGAAATTTTTTTCTGCTTGTTTTTCATGATACTTCCAACACTTTTTTCACTGATATTTTTGTTCTATCTCATTTGGTTTCTTAATGAAATTTTTCAACTTTCTTATTTCGCTGCTAGGGGCAGTATAAGTCATCACAATGGATTATCCACGATCACTCTTACCTAGGGGTGCATCTTACTTCCTTGACCCTATAGGAGACGTTGGTTCCAAATAAAATTACTATGCGACTATATTGAAACACTATGTATTTGCTAATGCTTTTTAGATAATTTTAGACTAAAAGCAGAAAGTGTTGTGGTGATCAAATTCAAGTAGTAGAAGTGTTACTTGAAAACTAAAACGAAATCTCCCCCTGATCACAACTCTTTCCCCGACCCATGACTCAACTAACACATCTTCCACCCTTACAAAATAAGCCTCGGCTTTTCAAGCCTATTAAGAGGCAATTCAAGACGCCTTTCTCCCAATACCGCGCGTCCTACATAAGGTTTTAACCTCATATAAATAGCTCGAAAGTAGTTTGTATTCTAATCACTCGAGTTGGAGGAGTAACCGGTTGTCGTTATTTTGAAACACCTGTTTTTGTGCGAAGCCCACCACTACTCGCAACCTTGACTGACCATGGGATGGTAGGTTGTGGAGGACATCTCTCTTAAAGGGCACACACGTCGTGCTGTGACATAAGTTTATGAAACGAAATTCTGTTAATACTTATTCAGAAGAGATGGAAGTTTGCACATGTGAGTGGCAGTTGTTAAGCGTTAAATAATGTAAACAAATAGTGCCACGCCCGTATTTGATGAATGCGGCTGACAGAGGTGCAGCTTTTCCCAATTTGTGTAACTTGGTATTTAGATTATTATTCATGGAAGAACTCAAAAGTTTTTCTTTTGTGCATTTCAACTATTATTTGATAATTGATGAGGTGAGAGAGTGAAAGAAGGTACCTATGTAACAAAAAACCTGTTTCGAGACATTTAGCCTAAACCTCTTTTGTGGTCAAATAACTCCATCATGACACTGATATCTTTGCTAATAATGGTCGATGGGAGTCTGTGCTAGAATGTAGGTCTCAACGTACGCTCACTGCAATAACTATTTTTTTTAAATGTCACTTATCTTTTCTTCTTCCCTTTCTCACTTCAACTACCAAATAACTTTATACAAGGGGTTTTAATTCTTAACGTTGACTTATTTCAGAATAATCGTTTCCTTAACTGTGGTTTGGGACTCAAAAGGGTTCTCAAAAACAATATCGTAGTGACGCGAAATTTAAAAACTGATATGAGAAAATATGAAAAGCAAAAATTTTCTAGGTAAAATTTTACATCTTCTACAAATGGAATATAAATAAGTTATAGATAAAAACAAGAAAACTAGTGCATTTAAGATTTAAAGAATACAATAAACTTATCTCTTACTTTACTTAAATTATAAGTAATGATGCGCAACAGAGATAACTTAGATAGGAGCTACAATGAAACCTTTGTATAAAGATACTACTGTCTATAACGATATTTCTCTATTTGTTGTTCCAGCGAGGTTAAGTCAGCAATCGCATGCTGTCCATAATAATAACCTGTAATATATTTTTTTTAGCCCCTATAGTATCTTTATGAACAGGTTTTATTGTATCTGTAAAAATAAATATTTTTATTACATACATACTTCATTTTATTCTTTTAAGATTGTATGGTTATCCCAATTTTCCTTATAAAGTGAATACTTATATTTTACATAATGTAAAGATAGTAGTAATATTTGGTTCTCTAGAGATAATCGCCTAGCTTCGTCTAATTTTAAACTGAATTACCGTCGACCATTCCATGCAATGGGCCTTTAATTTAATTCGGAAGCTGGAATACCATTTGGTTTGAACGCAATATATTTTGATCTCGATCAGAATAGTTAAGACTTCTCGTTTATCATCCAACAAGGGCCGAGAATTTAATGAAATATAGTTTGAGTGAAAAGCCAAGGGGTAAAGGTGACGATGTGTTCACTCTGCGTGGTGGAGAAAACATATTTACATATCCTTTAGTTTCTCTAAGTAATATTTAACACATTTATCTTTTCATCATATTGTAAAAGAGGAGAGCTTCTGGGTATTACGATTGTTAAACAATAGATGTAATTTCAAAGCAGCTGTATGTTTTTCATTCATTCTAATTTATTAATAATTTAAAATCGAAAATACTTTAAAATACTTATAGGATGTCGGTTTTAATAGCAAATACACAGTAAAAAATGCTGGAACGTTCCGTAGCAAAACTGGGCAGCTGGGTTTCCCAATTTTTCCAAGTAATGTTCCTGGAAAATATCAGGACCCA
This sequence comes from Tetragnatha montana, assembly GCA_963680715.1. Classification (NCBI taxonomy): domain Eukaryota; kingdom Metazoa; phylum Arthropoda; class Arachnida; order Araneae; family Tetragnathidae; genus Tetragnatha; species Tetragnatha montana. The sequence continues at coordinate 55,271,843 of OY796676.1, read as the reverse complement.
GCTGCCCAGTTTTTCCGAGGATCATTCCAGGATTGTTTTACAGTGTAACAAGGAATATTCTTAAGCAGACGTGTTTTTTTGATTGCTTACAATCTTACTTTTAATTGCCAGATTTATCTTAGAGAAATGATATGGGTTTTATTACCCTCTTGTATGTACTTTAGAAATGTTTTCTTAGTTGTAACTCATAAACAAAGCTTAAAATTTGAACAAATAAGGGAAAATAAGAGGAAAAGGGTAAAGGACAAGGGAGAATCCAGGGAGAGGGGCTATAGGGCTGCAACCCCCCCTAAAATTATTTTTTTTCCAATTATAGTACAAATTTCTTCAATAATTTAATTTTTCATGAAAACAGGTAATAATAGGGAATTTATGATATTACTCTAAGAGAAATAGTTTAAAATTTGGAAATTAAATCCTTTTAAAATGAGAAAGTCGTGGCAAAATATACACAGTTTTGGTACCTCAGCCCCCCAGACAAAAATCCTGGATTCACTACTGCTAAAGAACCATGCTATTCTATCACAATATTGTTAATACTGGAAATTATTTATGGTCTAATTTGTTAGATTTCCTATAACCATTATTTACATCATATCCCTTGAGCATGAATACAATTAGGGAAATAACCAGAGCCGAGTTTGATTAATAGAATCCTCGAAGGCAATAATACATCTCCCCGCCTGCCCGTTGTGATGAATTACAGTCGCAGTGGTCTCGCTAAACCAGAGTTGTCCCTCCTCCATCATCCTGACCATTAAGGCGAATGTAACTGAGACCGTAACCAAGAGAGTCATCTGGAGAGAAAAGGACGAGAGAGAGAGGAAGAAGAGGGATGGTCTGTGGATGGAGAAGGGGGAGAAAGAACAAAGAATGGGCCTATAAGAACAGACTTGTTGGTGTCTTTGAAGTGTTTCACCGTTGGACATTTACTAATGGAGTTCTTTGTAACAATGATGGCAAAATAGCTCTTACGTTTATTATAGTGTTGTTTATCTTAATTTTATGAAGTGATAATGGGGGGGGGATTCCATGATGTACTATAAGTTTTCTCTTTCGCATTAGTTTATGTTGCTACAATGGTCTTTCCGTTTTATTGACGTTACTTTTAAGAAACAATTTTTTAAAATTAATTTTTATAAGGTATAGTTATGAAATTATACCTATAGAATACTACTCTGATGTAATATATTTATTTGAATTAATCTTTATAGTGTTTAAAATCATAAAACTTAAATAAAAACAGCAAAACCAATTCTAACTGTGATTAAAGTGCAAAATCAAATATTTTCATTTATCATATTAGGAGATTACAAAAAAATCTTTTACTTCAATAGAAGATACAGTATTTTCACCAAATTATCAGCAATAGGTTTTGTTGTATTAAACAAATCTTCTTCCCTCCCCACAGATACATCATGGGTAACAGCTTACTATATGAATGATGATTACGGTCTTATTCACAAACCCCCTTGTAAACCGTCATAGTTTATAAACCTTGTAACCTACCACCATTCATTGCTAAGGAACTTACTACTTCCAGTCAAACGAAAACTTACGGAAGTATTATTATAGTGGAAGAGACTGCTAACAATTCTGTCCTTGTGTTCATAAATAAGAAAGTGGACAGGGAAATGACATAATTCAATAAGGAAATATGAAGAAGAACAATACTGTAGTGGCCTTTTTATTGCCTAGAGGTTCCAACCGATGGTACGTGAACCAAATAAGTGTAGTGCTGAAAAAAATTTGGGGACAAGCTAGAGAAATTAGAATATCCATGGGGCAATCAAGCATGGGTATAAGTAAAGAGATTCAAAAGGCCTCAAGGTCAAAAGAGCTAAACAGATGCTGAAGAGCAGAGAGATGTTGAAATACTGAGATAATTAATAAAATTCATAAAATGAATTCAATGAATAAAATGAAAGATTTTCATAAAATGTTTTAGCATGATAAATGAAGTATCTTTCAAGGTAACAGGATGCTCAAGAGCAGAGACTGATCTTTGTGGGCAAAATGATATTAAATAGTGTTGTTGTTGTTGTTTCTTATGCCACTTGGAATATCCAAGCTCCATCCGCAAAGCGTACAGGATTTAAGGCAAAGGGGGTGCGGCTCCTGAGAAAGTGAGGCCCATGAAATGGCAGGAGTCCGACTTAAGCCTCGGATGATATGTCGCCACCATCTATCACCACCTCGGACCCACAGATTTAACGAGCACGTACTCCGCTTATACTCGGTGGGTCTTCAGTGGTGTCGGGAATCGAACCCGGGACCCTCCGATCCCGAAGCCGATGCCGTAACCACTAGGCTCCCCACGGCCCCATATTAAATAGTAAAAGTGATAAAGATCAAAGGTATGCTCGAAAAGGCATGCTCAAGAACAGAGAGGTGGCAAAGAACAAAAGGACGCTGAATAAATAGAAAAGCGATTCTAAAGAGCAAAGGAAAGCTGAAGAGCAGAGAGATGCTCAAGATCAAAAGGATGCTGAAGAACCTGTAGCGACCATAGGGCCATCAAGGGCAGACTATAGATGTAAAGGGTAACACAGTGAATTAAACTGTAACAAAAATTGAAATGAAGAATAATTTAAAACGAAGTTGAAATGCAGTTATTGAAATATGAAAGTTGTATGAAAACATCACTAATTTTCATAAAATGTTTTAGCATGGTAAATGAAGTATCTATCGTCTTTGAGGCGAACGATTCTGAAATGGTACAAAAGGATAACGTTGGGGAACATTGATTTAGACAAAATGTCCAAATGTAGTTAGGCTCTTTGGAGCACTCAACAACTGTAGTCCGCAATTCTGAGTATCAACTCCTAACACCTTAAAAAAATCAGAGGAATTCCCGAATAGTTTTACCAACCAGTCATCAAACGGCCGACTCTCCAGGAGTGCGGACATGTTTATGCATGAAAACGGGTTGGAACGGAAAGACGGGAGCAGTGAACCGTCATCTGTGGAGCACCCCCACCGGTAAAGAGAGAGAAAAAAATATCTGCATTTCCACCCTCTCTTGAAAGAAAAGCTACGCTCCATCTGAATCAATTCTCGCAATCCATCTCTCGACCGCATTGACTTGCCTGAAAGAAGGGGTTCAGCTCTTTCTGTAAGAGGAAAACCGAAGTTGTACATGAAAAATCGCCTCTGTGGAAGAAAAAGTAGCTTTCATTCAAAGGGTTTTAAAGATACTGCTCTTGGTCAGAAGAATTTTTTTCCGGTAGTCCATGGATTTATTAGTTACTACAGTCATGAGGATTTTTATTTTTTGTATAGAATTTGGGTGGTCAAATCTGAATGTCTACAGCCGTGCAAAAATATTTCTTGAAAATTGTTTTAGGTAATGTTCATGATTCGGTTTTATGTTTTTACTGGTTCTAAAGTTGAAGTCCATTTATTTCCATCACAGTGGAATTTTTTTACATAGTGATTGTGCATTTCTTAAATAAAACAGTTAAAATCACGAAATTTTGACATTTTATTCAAAGTTTTTTATAAATTCATTTAAACAGCATTTAAATCCTAGTTCTTAAGCATATTTAAAACTTGCAAGTTCTTACACAATGTTTTTTCTTCACTTCAAAAGTTCTTTCACCGCTTTTCTTCTTGTGAAATCGGCAGGAATGGTCTCTTATTAGTAGCATCCATCTGTAGTTTGCTAATGATGCTGACATTTCATTTTACTCGATATCGCTTCTTCATTTTACATTTTCCTTTATTACCTTGGTGAAATTTTTCACTTTGGTCTTCGGTAAATGTTCTCATAAAGTTTCAGGAAAAAACGGATACGAATTAATAAAATTAACTTTTAAGCTCATAATAGGTACATCTTAAACCTTATATTTTTTATAACATATTCCAGAATATATTGGTATAATTTGCGTCTGGTTTACAAGAAAGCAGTTGATAATGTTAGTTTTAAAGATTTGTGATTTTTTTTTGTTTTCTCCCATTTTAAATTGAATCAAACTTATAAATTTTCATTATTTTCCTGCTATGTGGTCCTAAAAAAACAAACACCTTTCTTCTGTTGTTGCTTTGGATATCTCTAGAAATTTTCTCAAATGCATTCGAAGAATTAACCTTCTTTTGGTAAATCATTAATGAATTGTTTCACAATATTTAATTTTACTTGAAGCGGTGAAAGTAACACTTGTTTGAATAAACCAGATTTTCTCTTGGAGTATTTGTGTTTAATAGGCAATTTACAAAATCCGACGAATATTCTGGATTCGGAACATAGTTCCTTATTTATTTTTAAGTTATTTGCAATACATAAATTTTACTAGCATTTTAAATCTATGAATATTTTTTTAAGAAATCAATAAAAAAGTAATTCCGAAAGTAGGAGAAAGATTTTCCGACCAATCAAATCTTCTAAAAATGCAATACACGGATTTCTCAATCTATTTTATATATTAGTATTTTATATGATATATCATACATGAAACTATTTTGAACTATTCAATTGCAGTCATAAATAGGGGTTTATAAATCTGTTTCTGATCAATTAAGACTGATTTTCTTACCATCTAAACTGAATATTCATTTAAAAAATAATTATGTACCCCACTTTTGCTGCCAAACCATTTCCAAAACATCTTCATACCCCCATCCATTTCTGGTACAGTAATTGTAACTCAGTTTTCCATCAAACTCTTATGACATAAACAGCAATTACAAAAATAATGAATACAGGAAGCGTGAAATGTCCAGTACAGTACGATATGGATATGGCCCGATTTCAAGTCGTGTAACACCCCTAATGTCTCGGATTTAAGATTTTCTGTGGCACTTTTCCCTCTAACAGACTAATCATGACATACACAGGCCATTAACCTACGGAGGTATAAATATCCGTTGCACACCGTATATCTCCCTTCGTACGCCCACGTATACGGCCCAAGCACTCTGATTCATTTTTAAGAGATCTATGGACGCATTATTCCTTTTTTTTTCTTCTTTAAAAATCGACATTAGATGACGTGATTGTTATTTGTAGGTGATACGTACTTAGATTATAATTTAACGGGATTTTCTTTTCCTTTGAGTGTGTGTGATAAGATTAGGGTGTAGGGTGGGTGTTTCATTCTTTTTTGCGATGAAGAAAAAGTTGTGCGCTAGGATTTTTTTTGTCAATGGAGAGATATAAATATTTGATATAGAAATACATTTATGGAATTAAAGAAGAAATCCAGAAACTATTTACTGGATTCTATAATAAATATAAAAGGCTTCAACAAAGGTTGATTTACTTTTAATACCCAGTAAAGTTTTTGGATAAAATATTGTTTTTAAACTAAGCTTTGTTGAAGGGCTCACAGAATACTCTTAAAATCATGGAAGAAAATATTTATTACCTTCGGTATGCTTAGAGGTAAACCCTCAGAAACAATTTATCAAAGCCATTGGCTAAAGGCCAAGTATTTTAAATAATTTATGTATACATGAGTTTTTCTCTTGCTTACAAGCCCCCGAAGAAATTTCTTATGTTTATTTTTCCAAACTTCGTATAGAAAGAACTGCTTTAGGCTAGGTGCTCAATGTACGAAATTTGTTTCTTTTTCTTTCATTCCGTTCTTTTCAAAATCATTTATTTAGTTTTATCTTGGTTCGAGATGAAATACGGTCTACTTTCTTGCCTCAAACTTTTTTTCCATGCTACGAAAGAACAATAGTTTAAGAGCGAAACAACAATGATGTTATGAATTATTACTTTTATGCGAAGTTGTTTTTATACGGGTATTCTCTTGTTACTAAACGTGACCGAAAAAGATTACTTTGTTGTTGTTTTTACACCCACTTCTTACAGTTGATTTCGGTGCTAGATGGTGCTTGAGACAGTCGTAAAGAGTGTGGATTGAGGGAATTGAGAGTTGTAAAATGTGTTTAGAAAATTTTTCATTCGAGGTAGTTTGGAAAACAATTGTGTGTAAAATTTATTGCATTTTAAACAAGATAAATCAGGTTTTCTAATCTTGTATGTACTACGTTGCGTATAAATTTTAATTTTAGACTTCGAATCTTTTATTATAAAATAAAATGGAGTGTATTTTTCATTGCAAAAAGAGAATATTATCATTTGAAAATTTTAAATAAGGCACAAGGCATTTTCTTGGATTTTAAAATTAATACAATATTTGCTCTGCATTCATACTTAACAGAGATTTAAGATTATATCAATTAAAAATATTTTTGAGAATGTCTTGGTTTTATTTCAATAACGTAATAAATATTTAAAATCAATAACAATCAATTATAAGTGCTGCAGACTTCTGGGTTAGGCAGCGTAGCTGTTTTAGAGGCTTTATAAATAAATTGTCTACTTTTACTTTTTAAAGGCGTTCGTATTATTTTACTCCAAATCTTTGAATTTTATATAAATTCAGAAAATTTATTTTATATTTTATACGTCAGTGTTTATGAAATTTTTATCGAAAACTTTAAACAGCAAATTTAAATTTTTATACAAGCAATTCTCATGTTTCTACCTTTACAATAAAGTGGAAATGCTGTAAAATAATATTTACATAAAGTGAGATCTATAATACCGACGAATAGAAGAAATAAAACCTTCTTTGTACTTTTAACAAACGCTGAAAACCCGTTTTACTTAACTCGAATTAAAAATAAAAAAGGCTCATTCAGAAACTTTTCCTCACTGTCGTAACTCAGTTATCTCAATCACAAATACTCCTCCACTTTCCCACATGTTTGTTCCAATTCCGTTTGTTCCTTTTCATTTGCGTAACAACGCTTCCCTTTTCCAGTGACCTTAGCAAAAAAATAAATTCGCACGAAAAGTAAACAATTCTGTCGGAAACATAAGGCCAGTTCGCCTTCATTTTGGTGCTGCTATTATATTATTTGTCACCTTTTGGAATCGTGGGTGGGACATTGGAGGTGTTCTCTTTTTGTGTGTCGCTTGTTCCATTGACGGGTCTCGTGATTGCGGAAGACAGCCACTTTGTGTACAATGGGAGATTGAGTTGTTCGTTCTTGTCGCTCCACTGTGACAAATATTGTAATAGCGGGTATCGGTGGATGTCATTTCGCTTTATGTTTGAAAAGAGATATGCTATTACTTTGTGCTGAACCAGGTTTCATTTGGCATTGAAAAAAGAACAGTTACAAGTTTTTCGGAGCACACAGTAAACACTTAAAAATAAATTTTATGCTTTTTTTTTGTATAAACAACGCATTCCATCTGAAATTAATTAGTTTGCACATCCAGTGTTATAAGAGGCAATAATCTCAACTAAAAAAGGAAAAAACTGATCACTTCAGGAAACTTATTAACGCTTGGGAGCGGCAAATATTAAAAGGATATTAGATGATTGAAAAACAATCAAGCTGAAAATCATCCATTAATTTATATTTATTGATACAAACTTTATTAGAGCGTTATTATAAAATTTTATAACAGTATTTGAATTAGGTAATAAGAGTGATATCAAATAATGAGTACTTACTTTTGAAAGTCAGATACTCAAATTCGGGGTCTGGTCTGTTGCCTTTTCTCTCCTAGCCCCTCGATGGGACGATCCCCTTCCGAGAACATGAGAAATCTGTAGATCGAGGAACAAGTCCCAATCGTTGAACCTGGGAGAGATCCTCGAATTTCTCAGCCTCTTCTATAAGCCCCCTGAAAGAATAAAAAACCGTATAAGGCATCAACTGTAAAAAATGGTTAAGAGAATTGAGAGAAATGTCGTTTTCTACTTACAATTGGGGGAGGGACGCCCAACTTCGGGGTCTGTTGCCTTTTCTCTCCTAGCCCCTCGATGGGACGATCCCCTTCCGAGAACATGAGAAATCTGTAGATCGAGGAACAAGTCCCAGTCGTTGAACCTGGGAGAGATCCTCAAATATCTCAGCCTCTTCTAAGCCCCCTGAAAGAATAAAAAACCGTATAAGGCATCAACTGTAAAAAATGGTTAAGAGAATTGAGAGAAATGTCGTTTTCTACTTACAATTGGGGGAGGGACGCCCAACTTCGGGGTCTGTTGCCTTTTCTCTCTTAGCCCCTCGATGGGACGATCCCCTTCCGAGAACATGAGAAATCTGTAGATCGAGGAACAAGTCCCAGTCGTTGAACCTGGGAGAGATCCTCGAATTTCTCAGCCTCTTCTATAAGCCCCCTGAAAGAATAAAAAACCGTATAAGGCATCAACTGTAAAAAATGGTTAAGAGAATTGAGAGAAATGTCGTTTTCTACTTACAATTGGGGGAGGGACGCCCAACTTCGGGGTCTGTTGCCTTTTCTCTCCTAGACCCTCGATGGGACGATCCCCTTCCGAGAACATGAGAAATCTGTAGATCGAGGAACAAGTCCCAGTCGTTGAACCTGGGAGAGATCCTCAAATATCTCAGCCTCTTCTAAGCCCCCTGAAAGAATAAAAAACCGTATAAGGCATCAACTGTAAAAAATGGTTAAGAGAATTGAGAGAAATGTCGTTTTCTACTTACAATTGGGGGAGGGACGCCCAACTTCGGGGTCTGTTGCCTTTTCTCTCTTAGCCCCTCGATGGGACGATCCCCTTCCGAGAACATGAGAAATCTGTAGATCGAGGAACAAGTCCCAGTCGTTGAACCTGGGAGAGATCCTCGAATTTCTCAGCCTCTTCTATAAGCCCCCTGAAAGAATAAAAAACCGTATAAGGCATCAACTGTAAAAAATGGTTAAGAGAATTGAGAGAAATGTCGTTTTCTACTTACAATTGGGGGAGGGACGCCCAACTTCGGGGTCTGTTGCCTTTTCTCTCCTAGCCCCTCGATGGGACGATCCCCTTCCGAGAACATGAGAAATCTGTAGATCGAGGAACAAGTCCCAGTCGTTGAACCTGGGAGAGATCCTCAAATATCTCAGCCTCTTCTAAGCCCCCTGAAAGAATAAAAAACCGTATAAGGCATCAACTGTAAAAAATGGTTAAGAGAATTGAGAGAAATGTCGTTTTCTACTTACAATTGGGGGAGGGACGCCCAACTTCGGGGTCTGTTGCCTTTTCTCTCCTAGCCCCTCGATGGGACGATCCCCTTCCGAGAACATGAGAAATCTGTAGATCGAGGAACAAGTCCCAGTCGTTGAACCTGGGAGAGATCCTCGAATTTCTCAGCCTCTTCTAAGCCCCCTGAAAGAATAAAAAACCGTATAAGGCATATCAACTGTAAAAAATGGTTAAGAGAATTGAGAGAAATGTCGTTTTCTACTTACAATTGGGGGAGGGACGCCCAACTTCGGGGTCTGTTGCCTTTTCTCTCCTAGCCCCTCGATGGGACGATCCCCTTCCGAGAACATGAGAAATCTGTAGATCGAGGAACAAGTCCCAGTCGTTGAACCTGGGAGAGATCCTCAAATTTCTCAGCCTCTTCTAAGCCCCCTGAAAGAATAAAAAACCGTATAAGGCATCAACTGTAAAAAATGGTTAAGAGAATTGAGAGAAATGTCGTTTTCTACTTACAATTGGGGGAGGGACGCCCAACTTCGGGGTCTGTTGCCTTTTCTCTCCTAGCCCCTCGATGGGACGATCCCCTTCCGAGAACATGAGAAATCTGTAGATCGAGGAACAAGTCCCAGTCGTTGAACCTGGGAGAGATCCTCAAATTTCTCAGCCTCTTCTAAGCCCCCTGAAAGAATAAAAAACCGTATAAGGCATCAACTGTAAAAAATGGTTAAGAGAATTGAGAGAAATGTCGTTTTCTACTTACAATTGGGGGAGGGACGCCCAACTTCGGGGTCTGTTGCCTTTTCTCTCCTAGCCCCTCGATGGGACGATCCCCTTCCGAGAACATGAGAAATCTGTAGATCGAGGAACAAGTCCCAGTCGTTGAACCTGGGAGAGATCCTCAAATTTCTCAGCCTCTTCTAAGCCCCCTGAAAGAATAAAAAACCGTATAAGGCATCAACTGTAAAAAATGGTTAAGAGAATTGAGAGAAATGTCGTTTTCTACTTACAATTGGGGGAGGGACGCCCAACTTCGGGGTCTGTTGCCTTTTCTCTCCTAGCCCCTCGATGGGACGATCCCCTTCCGAGAACATGAGAAATCTGTAGATCGAGGAACAAGTCCCAGTCGTTGAACCTGGGAGAGATCCTCAAATTTCTCAGCCTCTTCTAAGCCCCCTGAAAGAATAAAAAACCGTATAAGGCATCAACTGTAAAAAATGGTTAAGAGAATTGAGAGAAATGTCGTTTTCTACTTACAATTGGGGGAGGGACGCCCAACTTCGGGGTCTGTTGCCTTTTCTCTCCTAGCCCCTCGATGGGACGATCCCCTTCCGAGAACATGAGAAATCTGTAGATCGAGGAACAAGTCCCAGTCGTTGAACCTGGGAGAGATCCTCAAATTTCTCAGCCTCTTCTAAGCCCCCTGAAAGAATAAAAAACCGTATAAGGCATCAACTGTAAAAAATGGTTAAGAGAATTGAGAGAAATGTCGTTTTCTACTTACAATTGGGGGAGGGACGCCCAACTTCGGGGTCTGTTGCCTTTTCTCTCCTAGCCCCTCGATGGGACGATCCCCTTCCGAGAACATGAGAAATCTGTAGATCGAGGAACAAGTCCCAGTCGTTGAACCTGGGAGAGATCCTCAAATTTCTCAGCCTCTTCTAAGCCCCCTGAAAGAATAAAAAACCGTATAAGGCATCAACTGTAAAAAATGGTTAAGAGAATTGAGAGAAATGTCGTTTTCTACTTACAATTGGGGGAGGGACGCCCAACTTCGGGGTCTGTTGCCTTTTCTCTCCTAGCCCCTCGATGGGACGATCCCCTTCCGAGAACATGAGAAATCTGTAGATCGAGGAACAAGTCCCAGTCGTTGAACCTGGGAGAGATCCTCGAATTTCTCAGCCTCTTCTAAGCCCCCTGAAAGAATAAAAAACCGTATAAGGCATCAACTGTAAAAAATGGTTAAGAGAATTGAGAGAAATGTTGTTTTCTACTTACAATTGGGGGAGGGACGCCCAACTTCGGGGTCTGTTGCCTTTTCTCTCCTAGCCCCTCGATGGGACGATCCCCTTCCGAGAACATGAGAAATCTGTAGATCGAGGAACAAGTCCCAGTCGTTGAACCTGGGAGAGATCCTCGAATTTCTCAGCCTCTTCTAAGCCCCCTGAAAAAATAAAAAACCGTATAAGGCATCAACTGTAAAAAATGGTTAAGAGAATTGAGAGAAATGTCGTTTTGCTATTTACAATTGGGGGAGGGACGCCCAACTTCGGGGTCTGTTGCCTTTTCTCTCCTAGCCCCTCGATGGGACGATCCCCTTCCGAGAACATGAGAAATCTGTAGATCGAGGAACAAGTCCCAGTCGTTGAACCTGGGAGAGATCCTCGAATTTCTCAGCCTCTTCTAAGCCCCCTGAAAGAATAAAAAACCGTATAAGGCATCAACTGTAAAAAATGGTTAAGAGAATTGAGAGAAATGTCGTTTTGCTACTTACAATTGGGGGAGGGACGCCCAACTTCGGGGCTGTTGCCTTTTCTCTCCTAGCCCCTCGATGGGACGATCCCCTTCCGAGAACATGAGAAATCTGTAGATCGAGGAACAAGTCCCAGTCGTTGAACCTGGGAGAGATCCTCGAATTTCTCAGCCTCTTCTAAGCCCCCTGAAAGAATAAAAAACCGTATAAGGCATCAACTGTAAAAAATGGTTAAGAGAATTGAGAGAAATGTCGTTTTGCTATTTACAATTGGGGGAGGGACGCCCAACTTCGGGGTCTGTTGCCTTTTCTCTCCTAGCCCCTCGATGGGACGATCCCCTTCCGAGAACATGAGAAATCTGTAGATCGAGGAACAAGTCCCAGTCGTTGAACCTGGGAGAGATCCTCAAATTTCTCAGCCTCTTCTAAGCCCCCTGAAAGAATAAAAAACCGTATAAGGCATCAACTGTAAAAAATGGTTAAGAGAATTGAGAGAAATGTCGTTTTGCTACTTACAATTGGGGGAGGGACGCCCAACTTCGGGGTCTGTTGCCTTTTCTCTCCTAGCCCCTCGATGGGACGATCCCCTTCCGAGAACATGAGAAATCTGTAGATCGAGGAACAAGTCCCAGTCGTTGAACCTGGGAGAGATCCTCAAATTTCTCAGCCTCTTCTAAGCCCCCTGAAAGAATAAAAAACCGTATAAGGCATCAACTGTAAAAAATGGTTAAGAGAATTGAGAGAAATGTCGTTTTGCTATTTACAATTGGGGGAGGGACGCCCAACTTCGGGGTCTGTTGCCTTTTCTCTCCTAGCCCCTCTATGGGACGATCCCCTTCCGAGAACATGAGAAATCTGTAGATCGAGGAACAAGTCCCAGTCGTTGAACCTGGGAGAGATCCTCGAATTTCTCAGCCTCTTCTAAGCCCCCTGAAAGAATAAAAAACCGTATAAGGCATATCAACTGTAAAAAATGGTTAAGAGAATTGAGAGAAATGTCGTTTTCTACTTACAATTGGGGGAGGGACGCCCAACTTCGGGGTCTGTTGCCTTTTCTCTCCTAGCCCCTCGATGGGACGATCCCCTTCCGAGAACATGAGAAATCTGTAGATCGAGGAACAAGTCCCAGTCGTTGAACCTGGGAGAGATCCTCGAATTTCTCAGCCTCTTCTAAGCCCCCTGAAAAAATAAAAAACCGTATAAGGCATCAACTGTAAAAAATGGTTAAGAGAATTGAGAGAAATGTCGTTTTCTACTTACAATTGGGGGAGGGACGCCCAACTTCGGGGTCTGTTGCCTTTTCTCTCCTAGCCCCTCGATGGGACGATCCCCTTCCGAGAACATGAGAAATCTATAGATCGAGGAACAAGTCCCAGTCGTTGAACCTGGGAGAGATCCTCGAATTTCTCAGCCTCTTCTAAGCCCCCTGAAAGAATAAAAAACCGTATAAGGCATCAACTGTAAAAAATGGTTAAGAGAATTGAGAGAAATGTCGTTTTCTACTTACAATTGGGGGAGGGACGCCCAACTTCGGGGTCTGTTGCCTTTTCTCTCCTAGCCCCTCGATGGGACGATCCCCTTCCGAGAACATGAGAAATCTGTAGATCGAGGAACAAGTCCCAGTCGTTGAACCTGGGAGAGATCCTCGAATTTCTCAGCCTCTTCTAAGCCCCCTGAAAGAATAAAAAACCGTATAAGGCATCAACTGTAAAAAATGGTTAAGAGAATTGAGAGAAATGTCGTTTTCTACTTACAATTGGGGGAGGGACGCCCAACTTCGGGGTCTGTTGCCTTTTTTCTCCTAGCCCCTCGATGGGACGATCCCCTTCCGAGAACATGAGAAATCTGTAGATCGAGGAACAAGTCCCAGTCGTTGAACCTGGGAGAGATCCTCGAATTTCTCAGCCTCTTCTAAGCCCCCTGAAAGAATAAAAAACCGTATAAGGCATCAACTGTAAAAAATGGTTAAGAGAATTGAGAGAAATGTCGTTTTCTACTTACAATTGGGGGAGGGACGCCCAACTTCGGGGTCTGTTGCCTTTTCTCTCCTAGCCCCTCGATGGGACGATCCCCTTCCGAGAACATGAGAAATCTGTAGATCGAGGAACAAGTCCCAGTCGTTGAACCTGGGAGAGATCCTCGAATTTCTCAGCCTCTTCTAAGCCCCCTGAAAAAATAAAAAACCGTATAAGGCATCAACTGTAAAAAATGGTTAAGAGAATTGAGAGAAATGTCGTTTTCTACTTACAATTGGGGGAGGGACGCCCAACTTCGGGGTCTGTTGCCTTTTCTCTCCTAGCCCCTCGATGGGACGATCCCCTTCCGAGAACATGAGAAATCTGTAGATCGAGGAACAAGTCCCAGTCGTTGAACCTGGGAGAGATCCTCGAATTTCTCAGCCTCTTCTAAGCCCCCTGAAAGAATAAAAAACCGTATAAGGCATCAACTGTAAAAAATGGTTAAGAGAATTGAGAGAAATGTCGTTTTCTACTTACAATTGGGGGAGGGACGCCCAACTTCGGGGTCTGTTGCCTTTTCTCTCCTAGCCCCTCGATGGGACGATCCCCTTCCGAGAACATGAGAAATCTGTAGATCGAGGAACAAGTCCCAGTCGTTGAACCTGGGAGAGATCCTCGAATTTCTCAGCTTCTTCTTAGCCCCCTGAAAGAATAAAAAACCGTATAAGGCATCAACTGTAAAAATGGAATTGAGAATTGAGAGAAATGCAAGTTAAAATACAAAGTTTACCACTGCTTTCTTGTATTTAATATATTTTCATGTATTTCATATTTTGATTTAAAATAGCATTTAGAGAAATAAAAGTTGTATAAATGTCTATCTTCTCCTCCCTTTAATGTTAAAATTTTTATATTATTCTGAAAATAATCTTAGATCTCCAATAATAGAATAAAAGCTATTATTTAAAATTAACTTTTTTTAATAACAAAATATCTTACAATATCTTGATTTCATTTTAACATAAATTGTCAAATTTAAAAAGTAAAGAAATTTGACTGAAATTTTTTCTTAATTATTGCGTTTGGGTTGCAAGTAATCCACGAAGTGTCGATTTCCAGTTTATACTCTAAATTTGGCTACACTGTTTTTTAAAAATTTTAAAATAGTATTACAATGCAACTGAACTATGTATGAAAATTTACTTACATTTGTGTCCTACTGTAAATACATTGAGCGTAAATGATTTAAAACCATTAATCTAAAAACAGTTTCAGCTAAAAGTCGAGCAAACTTTGCGTGCTGCATCACTTTTGAAAGCTGAAGAGAAACTGAAAAAAATTGTTTGTTGCAGTTTTTACAGTTTTATTAAACCCATTGTTGCAACAATTATGAATTGTTGATTCATGAGATTTATTATTAAAGTTCATAAAATGATTGTTGCAAATAAAGTTTTTTTTACAAAAATATCAATATCTGCCAATTTGTTTGAATTTAATGCCCAATAATTCCCTTATTATGATTACTCGTGAAATATTATTTTTGCAAACACCTTAAGGGATATGAAATGAGTTAAAGTTAATCATATTTAATTAAAGCCTACACAATACTTAAAATTTTACCAAATGGACAAATATTCATAGAAAAGGAGGAAAAATGAAAAATAGAATTATTAAATAAAAGGAGTAAAATTTCTGGAAGGAAAAGTTTTATTAGCCTTAATTTTACACTGAAAGCTAAATATTTTAACAAAACATTTATAAGTATCTATATCTTTTAATATTTTTTATGATGTCTCACGCTTTTTTATAATTACTTGACTATTGCTTGCGTATTTTAAATTCTTGGAAAATTATATTTTTCTTGAACCTCAATAAAGATCAGCATGCCAAAAAACATTACATTTTATAAATACAAACTGTTGAAATCCTTATATATCTATTTTACCCCGCTATTAAAATTTTACCCCTCTCCACCCTTTAAGCTTTAATTACTAGTTTTTGAAACGTACAAAATATTTGTAATATTTTTATCCCTAATTACTCAAACTCATCAACTTTAAAAGTCTCTAATAGTTCTATAACAAAATTACTATTCGTATTAAACATTAAGGAAACATAAAGGAATTTTTAATTAACTCTAAATTTACTTACTACATCCTTTTTTTTTTTAAACAAACATTTGAACGCAAAAGTTAGATTTCAAACCAACCTCCAAATAACTTCAGCTGGAAATCGCGATTTCGAAGAACAAATTTTGCAAGCTGTTTCACTTTTGAAAGTTGAGCAGAAACTGACCAAATAATTTATTTATGAAACACACTGTTGTGATAATTATGTCATTGTTGCTTTTAAATAAAGTTCACAAAATGGGTAGGTATTGTTGCAAATTAAGACTTCTTGTGGAAATATCCGCCATTTTGTTTAAATTTAATATTTTTTTTTTCAAATTACTGACTTATTTTAAGAATTACGTTGATTTACGTGATGAATGTACGACGTTTGAAAAGGTCTTTAAGAGAATGTAAAATGAATTAAGGTCCATCATATTAAAAAATACCTGCGCAATATTTAAAACTTCCTACATAAACAATATGTGTTCATAGAAAAAGAGAAAAGGTATTTTTCATAAACAGATAGACCAAGTCATGTTTGCTGATTTGGAACCCCTATAACTGTTTGAAAAATTTTGACGCAGACGCTGTGTTGTGGATTGCGAAAAGCGACAGCCCGAGACTAGAGTCTAGTCAAAAACTATTCGGTATTCAAATCATCCGAGGATTATAACGGGATATTTTATAAATAAATCACAAGCTCGTACAATGTTTGAATTTATTTGATTTTATACGCTTTTTTTTAATTTTATCCTCGCGTGTTCATCTTTTTACGTTATATCCCCATAACCAACAGTATACTACATCCCATGCATATTCTATTTCAGACTCTATGAACCCGTAAACATATGAGAAGAACCTCATAAAATATGAATGCTCACAAGAGTAACAAAACTAGCATGTACAAAATCTCTTTAGGTTCTGAATAAAAGATATCCTCAACCTTGTTTTTTCTTCTGGTAACCCAACCTTACAAAAACTGCTTACAAAAGCGAATAACTCCCCCTCTAAAATCCACTCTAACTTGCTTAGCAAATCCCCATACCCTCTTCAATGCGAAACTTAACATAGCGTTTACTAGTACTCGTGCCCATAAAGGAAAGTTGATTTCCCTTCCAAGCTGCAGGAAAAATAATTACTTAAAAAGCAGCAGACGTGCTCCTCTTGCTCCTTTCTCTCGGGTATCGTTTCCCCGTGGAAGGAGAAAGGCTTTCCCCGGTCGTGTTGGGGCAATTTTCTTAGAGAGTTTTGCAAGGATTAGATTTTCTTTGCTGGCACACGGGAGGATTTTGCCTGATGCAGTATGGCTCTTTAACTATTCCCAGAGAAGGCTACTCAGGGTATGGTTTTGTGACCGGTGGCGTGTCATTTTGATTTTTTCTTGGAAGATGCTTTTGGGACTTTCTCAAATAGGTGGTCCATTTCGAGATTGAAATAATAAGGTGGCGAGAGTCCAGACGTATTTGGCGTAATTCAACTGTTTAAGAGTAACTTTTTAGAAGTTTAGTAAAGGAAATTTCGGTATGTTGTATAGAAATAACTAAAGACTGTGCATCTCGTAATCTGTATCTAACCTGAGGAAACTTTTTATCCAACTTAGATCCATCTTCATTTGTGTAATTTTCATTTACTTCCTAATTTCCTCTGCAATACAGTTTTTCAATATTAAGCATCAGCGTTTTAAATTCACATTGAAGGGATTTTTAATGCAATTAAATATTTATATTACAGACGCTCAATATGTTTACAAACAATAATGGGGTTATCAGCTTGAAATTAGGAAAACTTACGAAAAGGTAAGGTAACTGCGAAAAAGGGATGAAATTTTGCAAAGTCGAACACTTTTGTTGGCCCATAAAATATATTTAAGCCGAGTTTATATTTATTAAAGTTTTAAAATGCACTTTTTTATAGAGATAAATGAAAAATGGATTAATTTTCTGACACTTTCATAAAACCTGAAAGTAAACTAATATATGTGTTTACAAAGGATAATGTTACGAAAGGAGTTCAGTAAACAAACAACATTGTTTCATAAACGATATCTGACTAATTTTAAGTATGCAAGATATATTCACGAATAAACCAAAAGACTCTTATTAAGATTTATATTATCATTATTTATACCTTTACTCGTGAAATTCAGAATTGATAACCTCAATATTGAGACGTGACTTTACTATCTCAAATATGCAAACAAGTTTAAAGCAAGAGACTCGAAGTCTTCTAAATTGATGACAAGTCTCACCTAACTCAGTCTCGAGTCATTAAAAGTGTCTTATTTGATCGATTAGGATATCAATCTTCTCTTGGAGTTGTTTATTGATGGCTATTCTACTTAACTAGCTGTTACGACCCGGCAAAGCCGGGTCTTACAGCTAGGCTAGCCTTTTATGCGAGCTTCGCTCGTTACTACTTCAAGTTCCTATTAATTATACATTAAATAAGAAGTTTAACTTTAATAATTTATTATTGTTGAATTAGAAACCAACTTCCCTAAAAGTAACTTTTTAACCTTTATTAAGTAAACCAACTTTCTTGAAAGATATTTATTTAAAAGCTATTATATTATTTTAAAATTTTAATTACTTTTATTTATTTATTTTTCTGATTATTGCGAGATGGCATCGAGTCAGTGAGTGACGTGGGCTTTTATATTTTTCTGATGATTATGATTATTATTGCGAGATGGCATCATAGTGTGCGAGCGTTCCAGAATCAGTGAGTGACGTGGGCTTTTATATGAGAGATGAGCATGCAGTAGCCCAGCTGTGTGTTTGAGATGGCTGTAAATTTTATCTAAATCCATGAAAGTACTACTCGAGACCCCATTAATTATTTGCAACGCTTTAAATGGTCTCATTGAGTCAGGATGAAGTTCAATTAGTGTAATTAATTGGTTTGAGTAAGAGTTAGTACGTTTTCAAAATTTTTTTGTGTTTTAAACGTTTTTTAAACTCAATATTCCTTTTTAGAGTCGGAAATACTATATTGCTGTGTTGAACTGGACGCTTTTTTTTACTGCTCTTACAGTTCTGCATTGTTTTTACTGCTTTTCTAGGATGTTTTCGGTACTTTTCTGAACGCTAACTATATTTTTGTAGAAACTTTTCAACACCATGATAAATATACGATGCTATTAGGTTCTTCATTCGTTTTAGACCAGACTCTCTCTTTAGAAATCTCTTTAAAATCGCATCATACAAACAGATATTTATTATTCATTGTGTTCCTAAAGAATCCCTTTTCATTACAGTTGTACTACAAACATCTTAAGTTATACTTAAAAACTCTGATTTAAAGTTTTGAAAATGTTTTATAACATTTATTCCTTCTACTATTTTAAAAAAGGTGTCTTTTGTACGTACTTGAAAACAAAATTTATCCCCAAAGAGTACCAATAATGACTCAGATTCTAGAATTTTACCTCATTGTTTATACTACACATTTTATCTTTCATTTACAAATTTACCATTTACCCTTTTCTCTCAAAGTATTCCATTTTTGTTTTTTTTTACGAACCCAAGGGACATCTAGAGTTACACTCCGAAATTTCACCGGATCAGTTAAGATTCGAAATACAATTATGAGACCTCGCTCTTCGGGCAGTTTCCCCTTTTCCCCATGAAATTCGAGACTGATTCAGAAGTTTCCGAGATTTTGTCACAATACATGATGAGATTACGTGATTCCAATATTTTAACGAGAGATTTCGCGGTAAACAGATATCGAGGAACTTTTATTTTGTAAAAGGGAACTAGGACGTGATTTGAATTCGGAAAATAAAATGTAACTATAGGAGTTATAAATCCTTTACACGATGAAGCTCTGTGAAAAAGATTTGTCCCCACGCTTTTTGGGATTAGTGAGTTGAGTAAGCACGTTTCCCGCCTTTTGTGCTCAGCTATTCTTTGGCAGGTTTTGTGCATTTGTGAGAAATCGTAGTGGATAACACCGCTAAAACTAAAACCTAGAAAACTTTGGAAGCAATCTTTAAATTTATGGGAGTGTTCTGTTGTTTGATTACCCCGTTTACTGAAAACCAGACACAAGGTTTGTAAAAGTAAATAATGAGATTAATCTTTTCTGATTTCAAAATTAATTGTGCTCGACAATTTTGTGCAGTAATTATGTTCTTCAAGATTATCTTGTTGGAGTATAAATTATTTTGTATTAAAAATCCTACAGGGAAAAGTGGCTGAATTTTTAAAACTTAACGACTAATGCAGTAGTTCCTAACTCGAAAAAAAAATAATTGACCATAGCCTTAAGTATTATTACCTTTAGCACCTCTATGATCTTGAACCTCTCACTGCTCTACAACATCTCTTGGCTCCTCAGAAGCTCTTTCTTTGCCTCTTAGCCTTCCCTTCCTTTGCCCTTGAGCCTCTGTCCCTGATCTTCAGCATCATTTCCACCTTTAGTCTCTGAGTCTTCTTAAGCATTCCTTTACTTTTCAACAATAATTTCTCTGATCATTTTACTCTACAACATCTCTTTGTTCTTTAGCATTTTTGACCTTGATACTATTTGATTCAATATTGTTTATTTCGATGTATCTATTCTTGCTCGGATATCTTAATTTCTATAGGTAACCCCTTAGTTTTTTTAGAAATGTCGTAGAATCTCACCTCTTTTCGCGGGTCACTTTTTATGATATCACGGACCAGTAATGGTCCACGTTTCCACGTACCCTCCCCTCATTTGAATACCTCTGGGAGAATGGTTTTGGGCAAAACTTTTGTAATAAGACACACATTTTAAATGCGTTTTATCGTTTACTTTTGTTTTTATTTTAAAAAAAAATCTTTACCTTCATCATATGTTATATTTACTGTGTGAGAAAGAAAGCTGCAAAAAACCTCCGTCACTATACCGTTGTTGCAATAAAAAATGACCCCGAAAACATCACAAGTCTCCCCACACTTACAGAAACCACACCTGCGAAGTGAACCATCAATTCTTCTCCTCCTTATAGCGTCCCTGAATGTCCCCGAGAATAAATGAAAAAGCTGAGATTGAAATCTCTCAAACACGACGTCAATATCAAACCCCTCCTCTTAATAGAATTCTTACCTGCTCACCCAATTTTCGTGACCAGCCGAGGTATATTAAGACCCTCGGTTTATCAGAATAAGGGATGGCGTGCAAGAAGTATTATTCAAACCAGGTCTCGACCTTGCCAGACGTTGTTACGTCGCTGCACGCACGATTATTGTGCCGTCGTCTTCTGCTGTTTTCGAAACCACTCGTGGCTTTTGGTGGACAAGGTTAAGATAAACTGTGGCTGGAAAAATGTGTGTGGTTGAAATTTCTTTCGAGTGAAAGAAATTTTGTTCTGATGAAATGTATGTAATATAAATTAATGATTTTTTCGCTCATTAAATTTGGATACTTGTTTTCATTTACTGTTGAACATTAAGAGATTAGATATCTGGAGTTTATTCCACAATTAAAATTGGTCGATTCTCCAGTAGTGATATCGTATTTTTTTAAACAAGAGGATTTTCAAAATGTGCCCCTTGGGGCCTTCTTTACTGCCGTGAAGTCTTTTGAAAAAAAAGTCCTCTCTCATGAACGTTTAAATGTGTAGGTATGTCATATCAATGGAATGTATCTGTCTGTACCGTGTAAATAATTATTGAGGTAAATTTGTCCACATGCCCTTTATTTCCATTTCTTGGAGGACCTTATGTTATAACTACCATCATTAAGGAAAATTTTTGTAAGAACCTGTATCGAAAAAAACCTTCGTATAAAAAATTTTTGGAGTGTCCTAATAATATTGGTGATATATACATATGTTATTGCTTTATATTCAACAAAGTAACCCTGCTGTTTTTTTAGTTTCTTACTCTTCCTTTTTGAAATATTTTATTTTACCCATCGAGGTATCAAAATAAAAACCATACAACGCCATCTCTCCAAAAAAAAAAAAACATTATTCCTTAAAAAGCACTCTTATAAAAAACACTTTCCATTTATACCACCAGTCCAACACATTTATTTTCAACCATCAGTAGCGCCAAAATAGATACCGAAATCCTGTAGTATTCACGCTACTTAATCTGGTGGAGTTAATGAGGAGACGAGACTCAGGGGAATCCCTCCATCAAAGATGGAGGAGAGCTTCTGACAAGAGCGATCATAGAGCGTTAATAATAAGAAAAAAATCCAGTTTATGAATTATGGACGGTAGTTACAGGGTGTGACCTTGAAGCTATTTGCACTTGATCCGATGCCAAATTTCCTCGGCACCCAAAACGGGGTCTAGGTAGGAAGTGTGAGTCGGGTTTTTTCGGAGCATGGGGTACCTGGATGGAATTTTCAATGAAGTAAGCTGGAAAGAATTCCATATGAAAAACTTGCCTTTCTTAGAAGTCTATCTGAGGAGCGCTAAAGAGATGCTTAAATGTTCTTGGTTGAGTAAATATAGTTGTGGGGAGTGTTTCAAGGCCATATGTGAATAATAAAGAGAGAGTTGCAGTCGGTAATAGTTATCGATGTCAATCCCAGGGGATGCCATAAATTTAATTTATGAACACTAAATTTGCACTCAAGTTTTCCCTTTATATCAGGACTAAGAAGTAATCTATGAAATTATGTTTTTTTTTTTTTCAATTTATATGAAAGAGAAAAATCCAACAACTTTTTTAACTCTACAAAATGGTCATTTTATATTTAAAAAAAAAATTATTATTCTGGATTTTAAATAGAGATTTGGTGTTCCAATCAAAGGTTTGGTGGTTAAAGAATAATATTCTACCTCTTAATTATTTTTAATTATAAAAACCTAGCAGTTTTTGAACCCATCTCCTTCTTAGAAGCTGAAAGTTCTATTATTTTTCCCCGTTGAAAATAATATTTTCTCCAAATAAAAAAGATTTTGGGAAAGATGAGACTACGGAAAACTGAAAAGGAAATTTACTTTTTCGCTTGGATTGGAAGTTTAAAAGGGTTTTGGGATTGTTTATTGGAACATTTGTGCCATTAATTTTTTTTTAAACTTTATCTTCTTCCAGCCAGTAATAGAAACAATGTTATTGCTTTAAATCAATTACAGAACATAGGATAACTTTACTCACTCCATCACCAACTCTCCTCAATATTTTGAGCTCGTAAAACACATTTAGAGAACTATCTCTTCCAAACTCAAACAGTCATCAGTGAAAAACATAACCTAAACCTAAAGCCCTATCAAAATCTTCTTTTTCTCGAAAAGAATTCCCATTAAAATGACGAAAAAAAAATCGAGTTAAATGAACTGTAAAGTGCGCCCGTGAAAATAAATCGATCTGTGCCCGTCTCGACTCCGAATGATATATTTTCATTGATGAAACTCTGATTTATTGATTGAAGTAAGATGGTTAAGGGGCCTTTCACAAATTACGTAACATAATTTTCAAATATTTATTTATACCCCTTCCCCATATGTCACAACTTGTCAAATTTCAGTAGTCCCTTCTTCCTCATTGACTCGCTTAAGGGCCGTTCCAATTTTACGTAAACGTGTTTTTTTTTCGTCAAATTTAGACCACCCTCCTACCCCTTGTCAGTAAAAAATAAGCAAATTCAAAACAACCTTCTTATAATTAAACATACGTTAGCATATACTATT
This sequence comes from Tetragnatha montana, assembly GCA_963680715.1. Classification (NCBI taxonomy): domain Eukaryota; kingdom Metazoa; phylum Arthropoda; class Arachnida; order Araneae; family Tetragnathidae; genus Tetragnatha; species Tetragnatha montana. The sequence goes on along the minus strand of OY796676.1, from coordinate 55,248,732 downwards.
CACTCCAATCTTTCAGAATGATCATTTAAATATTTTATCATACATATGTATCGTTTATGTCGTGCCTGCACAACATACGGCCCGCGGTCCGCATTGTGGCCCGCTAGCTCTATTTTGTAGCCCAACAGTCTTGAATGATTCTGAAATTTTAAAAGATCGAGGGAAAATTTAAATTAAAGGTACATTAAAAGTTTGCTCAAGAGATCCTGTTGGAAAATGTTTAACTATTTCACTTATGTATAACTCGTGTTTGTTTGTCCGTATACTATAAGGAACTTGCGCCATAACCCCTCGAAAAAGTATTGCAATTTGTGAACGGCCCCCCAAGGACTTCTTATCTCAGGAACGTGAATGGAATAATAGAGATGGTTGGAAAAGGTGTGAAGAGCATTAATATTAAAATAGATTCCATTTATAACCTTCGGTCAGCATTTTCACTTTTAATGCTTTGAAGTGATTGTGCCCTTAAAAATAGAATTTCTCTCAAGCTTTTGAACTAATAGAATATTTTAATCTGAAATTGACTCGCTATTTGACAGTCTCATTTACCACTCTATTTAATATTGGAGAACATTAGTTAAATAACGGTAGTCATAGAAAAGCAATTTATTTAAAAAGTACTTTTGTCAAACTGATGCTTATTTTTTCAGTAAGAAATTGCCCATCAAACAGGGGATATATTTTGTTCAATAAATCTTATCTTACCATTTTCTTTCTTGATGTACGGAGTTAGATGGAAGACCCTGGGGGACACATTTGTCTTTGTGGAAACATCAATTACAATTGTAAAAAACATAAATCTTGAAAAGTTAGGGGGCAAAAATATCCATTTCACTCTAAATTCCCATGGTAAGCCCAAATGTCATAATAGAAAAAAAATTAACTATCACATTTTCAGTAATATATTTAAGATTAGTGTAAGGCCAGGGTCAGACATAGACAGTTAATGATTGTGACAAAAAACTAGATTGTCTACTTTCACACCCTTTCCTATATTTCAACTGACTACAATGTCTTAATATTGGGTCATATTTTATTCCAAATGAGTAAGTCTAACGTAAGATCTTTTATTTATGGTAGACAATCAATAACATCGCTCCCAAGACCACTTTTTATACCTTTCTTTTTAGATATTCTCATTGATCCCTTGTTGTTTAGATTCTCTATGTAGTAAAGTGATCAAAAGTTTTTACACAGAACATTAACTTAGGTTTTCTTTTATAATAATTTATTTACTACGTATGTATAGTGTATCATGCAACGTTGCTTAAGCAGTCGTTGCTTAAATTCACCACGTTTGATATGTTGAAAGAGTCAAAGTTACGTGTCATTATGTATGACGACTTAAAAGATTTAACAACCATTGTTGAACTTAATTTTACATTCACAAACTTTCACTCAATTTATTTCCAAAACACGGCACGGCACAATCGACACCTGTAACAAAATCATTACTCCACTGAAAACTCCTCTAATCGAATCCAATTCTCTGACGGGGTGAAGTATTCTCCTTTTCAACTCCTTCTGCGTGGTACAATCCATAACGCAATATGCGTACGTGATTCCACAACTAATTTTGCATCTAAACGGGTGCTCCACAAGTTTAAAGCATCACTTTTTCACATCACAAGTCACGATCCACGGCGACCGTTATTAGCCTTTTACCTCGGGAATTCAAAACCCAGTATTATTTTCATACATACTCACGTCTGTAGAATCGACGCTATTTTGCTGTTTTACTCGAGTGTCGTCGCATTGGTAATTTGCCTGACACGCGAACCGCTGAATATTCTCCATGACGAATGAATGTTTTTGGGGGGAATAACTGGGACAAAGTGTGGGTGCCGTCGAAAACCAGAGTGGTAATGAATTCGCACTTCCGGAAAAATGACAGGTGTTCTAATTTTACAAGCTTGTGTAAATTTTGACACACACTCTTCACAAAGATGATTAGTTTCCCTGAAAATAGGATTCGGTATTGATGTATAATGAGCGGTCTACCACTTATTGTTAGTTGGATTTAGGCTATAAAATTGGTTATGGAGTCTTGATTGATAACTGGTTGAGTTGATTGCTTGATAAAGTGCAATATTAAAGTCAATTTCAGTGTCAATTATAAAAAGTTGTTTGGCCGCACACTACACAAATACTCGGGATTCTAACGTTATTATTTTTTTCTCTATATGAGACATGAATCTGTCTGTATTTGTGATTTTGTGTGTTTATGATTTTGAGGTTCTTATTTAAGTTATTAAGAGCGAATTCATTAGCTTACTTGACCTGCTCGTCTTTTTATACAGTAGATAAAAAACACAGATAAGAGAGGATTGCTTCATTTAAAGAAGCAATAGTCGTTTCAATCTGATGTCGGAGAATTTTATATGGAAAGAAATGCATTTCAGTGGTTCATTTGGGATGTTGATTATAAATGTTTTTTCCGCTTTTCTTTCCTATTCTTTATAGTTATTCTTTCTCATTATGTTTTTCTCTCTCCGTTTTCTCTCTTTTCTCTTACTTTGGTATAAGAGCGAATGAAAAGAGCGAGCGAGGGAGAAAACTCCAATTCTTAATCGCATTTAAGAGACTTTTCTATTATCAGCACATTAATTTTTCTTGTCAAACGGGGAGCTAATTTGAAAGAGAATAACTTGGAAAAATAAAGGGACTCGATAAACTTTTCTCTAGTAATGTGAAGAAAATTAATTTGGGAGCTCTCCATCTTTTTTTCTCTGGAGGAAGGATATCCCTCAAGAAAAGTTGAATCGCAAATTTTCTTTAAAAGTCTAAAAGAGGCGAAAATAGTGAGGGGACGACACGGCCAACTTCCGCCCCCGATGACACTCGAGATAGCTACGATATATTATATACTGATCGGGAGAAATCAACTTGGTCAAAATGCAAATGCATTTGAACCGGGCTGAATAAATATTCCCTGTTTGACGTTTTCCTGGAAGGGAAGAAAGAACAATAAGAAAAAGCAAACTAAGGAGCGGTTAAACAATGCAAGTTCTTGCCAAACAAGTTGGGAATGAATTATAATAATAGTGGATGGTACTAATTAACTTCATCTTAAGAAGTATTTCCTGTTCTTAGCTTTTTTTTCTTAGGGAGTAATATAGTATCTCGAGAGTACATAATTGTCATTTGTTATGATATCTGAAAGAAATGCACATTAATTAAAAGAAAACAGCCATATCATGTTAATGAGTTTATATATAAGTATGAATAGCTGTGAAACGCAACGTGATTAAAAGCTGTATGTAATTAACATTTTGTGTGTTTGATTTTATTAATTCCACGTAATTCGCAAAAATAACTTATGTTAAAAAGAGATTTTGGTGCTAATGAATAAAAATGAGTTTTCTGTTATAAAGTTTTTCTATGCATCTTGTTATTGTTTAAGTTTTTTTAAGAACTATAGAAATAAGAAATTTATCTTCCTGGAAATCATTCTATTTCAAATCAAGAGATAAAATATAAATTAAAAATTTAATGAAAATTAAGTGATACAAATATTTGTTATCAACCAATATAAAAGCAATATTAGTTTCTCGATTAGATTTGATGGCATAAAGTTGTTATAAATAATTATAAACTATCACTAAAATTTCAATTTATAAATGAGAAAAAAGAAAAAGTGATTAAAGAGATTTAATATGCCACTGCCAGTTGAGGTAAAAGTTTTTTACCCCTCAAAGTTAAAGGAATAATGTTTCTTCTTTGAGTACATATTATGAAAATGATTTATGAAGTAATTTTAAAACACCTTTCATATATTTTAACTTACTACTGAAAAATTTACATTCGTTTTTTTCTTTCAGTCCAGAACACTAGCCAAGAAAAAAATTGTTCATTATAGTACTACATTCGGAGAGAAACGGGTGAATGCTGCATTTTTGGTTGGTTCCTATATGGTAAGACAGATATGGTTATTAAATTAAGTTTATTTGAATATTTAAAAAACTCATTTACACAAGTATACAAAAATTAAGGATAGTTTTGATTTTTTAGGAATAATAACACAAATCTTAGTCCTTTGTCAATGAAATTCGTGTTATAGGATCATCTAAGAGTGGGAAAATATGTAATACTGGATCAAATTACTCTAATAATAGTTTAAGAGGGTTACAGAGCAGCGACGGATTAATGCAATTTTGTGGGTGGGGGCGGTTAGATGGAATATTCAATTTACAATAGGTCCTCCCTGGGAGATATAGTATAGTATATATATATATTTTAATAATTATCTTTAAAACTTGTAATTTTAAGTTGTTTTGAGACTTAAAACTAATATAAAATAACTTTAAAAATAGGGGAGAAGGGGGTAAATCCAAGTAGTATTGGGTCAGGGAGGGTCCTTCCCCAGAAATTTTGTTTGGAAATTTGACCCTAAAACACAGCATTTTAACTCGTTGTTATCCCCTTGTCCTACTTTTGAAGGGGAGGACGGGACCCTTATTTAACCCCCCTTATATACGCCTAGAGAAATTCTTCAAGCCTGTAAACCCGCGAAAACGACGCAATGCGCCCGCTTCGTCCGACTCGCGTGCAGAAAAAACGCTGCGCCGGTCGAGCCCGACGCTCAAACATAGCAACAACGCAAACAACAACAGAAGTTCTGATAATGTTGTAATGGATTGTTCTGTAGTTAATGATGATTTGACTGATACTAATGTTGGTAACCGTACTGTATTAGACGGCGAACTCCCGCTCCTTAAGCCCATCTTTCCGAATTACGATGGTGCTGATAACATGTCTGTTTACTCTGAAGTTGATGATGTGATTACGGAACCCAAACCTCCTCGTATACAACCTGTGATCATGCCCTTACCCACAAACTCTTCGCTGTTTGTTGCCGATCTGAAAAAACTTGTCCCTGACTTATCTGCTAAAATCCGAGGTCCAAACTTGTATCTATATGTAAACTCTGAAAATGAACATAGAGTGTTGACTTCCACTTTGGATAAAAGGGAATCTCCGTACTTTTTCCGTGTTCCACGTGACAAAAAACCGGTAAAAGCCGTAATCAGGGGTCTACCGATCAATGCTGATAAAAGCGTGATCAAAACTGACTTGTGCGATAAAGGTTTCGAGGTTCTTGAGATAAACCAAATGCGCAGCACTACAAATAAATCATTTATGCCTCTATTCCAGGTGCACATTGCCAGGTGTGAGGGCGCTAGGGACATATTTAATGTCTACGAGATAGACAACTTAATCGTTAGCGTTGTGCCATATGTTAAGAGGAAAGGTGTTCCTCAGTGCTATCGTTGTCAGGGTTTTAACCACTCCTCCCACAACTGCGCCATGCCAATAAAATGTGTTTTTTGTGCTGGGGCACACAATGTCGGAAACTGTGACAAAAAGGGTACTGATGCTAAACCAACGTGTGCAAACTGTAAGGGTGATCATTGTGCTAACTGGGTAGGGTGCGAAATGTTTCCTAAACCAAAAAATCAAAAACGAAATCAAAAACAGACTGGAAAACCAAACCAAAAACAAACTGAAAATACTCAACCAAAAACCTTCACGTCCAAAAAAGCTGACCCTGGTATTGCGTACTCTGATATACTTAAAAAGGTACAAAATGCTCCAAATCAAACTCCACCTGCATCAATCACTGCTGATATGTCTGATGTACTTAAAAATATGAGTCTTTTCATAAGGTTTTCTAACATCCTCACAGGTATTTTCGGTTCCACTGAAAAGTTTGAGGAACGAATCTCCAAGGCTGAAAATGCCAGCTCACAAAACGACAAGTTATTTGCTTTACTGGGCCAATATTAGCTCGTGTATATCTAATATTAAAGGTCTGAAACTAGTGTACTGGAACGCTAACGGTTTACGAAACAAAATGAACGAACTGCGTGTGTTTGTGAATAAACATTCCCCTGATATAGTATGTGTACAGGAAACATTTTTTGGTAGAAATGATAGTCCAAAAATGCCCAACTATGTGCTGTATAGTAACCCTCGTGTTGGTTGGAAAGGAGGGACAGCAATCTTCGTTAAAAACTGTGTTTCGCATCATGTTCACTCGTTCACTAATCTGCCGCCTTTTAGGTTTATTGATGCAACAGCTATAACTGTTATGGGTCCTACTGGTGCCCTACTTATTGCCTCGGTCTATGTAAAACCAGGTTCTGATCGCATGTTTACGCTAGATTTCGAAACCCTACTGTGTTTGGGCAGGGAAGCCCTGCTTGTGGGAGATTTTAATGCACACCACCGTCAGTGGAACTGCAGATCCACAAACGTGCAAGGTAAAAGGCTGCTAAATTTTGCGAAAGCCGCGGAACTTGATATTTTAGCGCCTGATTCTCCAACACACTTCCACTACGATGGCAGCCCGTCCATTATTGATCTTCTAGTAAAAAGGGAGTTTCCGTATGATCTAAAACTCACGTCCGTAGCGGAATTATCTAGTGATCACAACCCTGTGATTGTGGAAACCATGTTCTCGGTGCCTAAACCGGAACCCTTTTTCCGCCCAAATTGGGAAAAATTTACTGAACAGTTGAGTAATGTTGATTTTCCTGCTGTAATGCCTGAAACTGAACACGACTTAGATGTACTTGTGAAAAATACAGTGTCTAACATAATGACTATAAGGGAAAATACAGGTAGATATGTTCCCTCTACGCAAGCAAATACCTTGCCCATGTCTCTACGTCCTCTACTTAGAGCTAAGAACCTGGCCAGAAAAACGTGGCAGGATACCAGGTCGCCTAGAGATAAGACAAAACTCAACAGGTTACAAGCCGAATTCAGGCTGGCGCTAAACAAATTTAGGGAACGCAAATTTAGGGAGGAAATGGAGGCCCTAAATCCTCAAGATAACTCACTGTGGAAGGTAATAAAATACCGACGTGCCAAAAACAAGAAAACGACTATCCCAGTGTTGTCAAAAAATAATAGTACTGCTTTTACTGTGTCGGAAAAAGCCGAAATGCTAGCTGATAGCTTGGAGGCTCAATTTTGCGAAAATGAAAATGGTGATGCTGATTTTGAAAATGAGGTAAACACACGTGTACTATCAAAACTATCTGAAACGCACATTGAAGAAATCCCTCAAGCGTATCCCTCAGAGGTAATTGCGTATATCAAAAACTCTAAAATAAAAAAGAGTCCAGGAGGTGATCAACTGACAAACGAAATACTTAAACATTTGCCTATGAAAATGATATTCATAATAACTATGCTCGTAAACAAGGTGTTTAAACTAAAGGTTTTTCCTACAGAATGGAAACAAGCAGTAATTGTGCCTCTGTTAAAACCAAATAAGAACCCTGCTGACCCGGTAAGCTACCGTCCCATTAGCTTACTTCCCTCTCTTGCCAAGCTAACGGAAAGTCTGTTGGTCAAAAGACTCCTTGTTCATGTTAACCCTATAATGGCTCCCGAACAATTCGGTTTTCGTCCCAAGTTATCTACTCAACACCAACTCTTAAGGGTGGTAGAACATATTCATGATGGGTTCCTCGCCAGACGATCCACTGGCGGGGTCCTCTTAGATGTAGCTAAGGCATTTGATAGAGTATGGATAAATGGAGTACTTTACAAACTATTACAAGCCAATACACCCCACTGCTTTGTGAAACTCATTCATTCGTACTTGACAAATCGTACTTTCAGAGTGAGAGTGAACAATCATCTTTCCTCACCTAGGGTAATACGCGCTGGAACGCCGCAAGGCTCAGTGCTGGGTCCGCACCTATTCAATATCTATGTGAATGACATACCCAAGCAGCCGCTGGTGCAGCTTTGTCTATATGCTGATGATACGGCACTGCTGGCTCAGGATAAGGATCCTAATAAAGTTGTAAAACAACTAAATGATGCTCTTTCTGAAATTAGCATCTGGTTAAAACACTGGAAGATAGATATCAATGTAAGTAAATCTCAATCAATCCTGTTCTCGCATAACAGACAACTCCCCCCTCCCCCTGTGCTGAACAATACACTAATACCTTGGACTAACGAAGTACTTTATTTAGGCGTCACACTGGACAGGCGATTAACCTGGGCCAAGCACATAAAAAACACTAAAGACAAATTTGGAGTTGGAGTCAGAGAACTGTTTCCCCTCTTAAATGGTAGATCCCATGTGTCAATCAATACCAAACTGATGGCATATAGATCTGTGTTAAGACCAGTTCTCTCCTATGCTTGTTGTGTATGGGGCCAAGCGGCCAAGACCTCTTTCAACAAACTAGAAGCCTCACAAATGAGGGTTCTCAGGCTAATACTCAACGCACCATACTACTATCGAAATATTGCTATACGTAGGGACCTTGATGTACCCACTCTTAGGGACTTCTTCTCTAAACTTGCGGTGAAATTCTTTGCTAATGTAGAAAGCAGCGAAAATAGCTGTGTACAAAACATCAAAAACTATGACCCCCGATTCGCGCGGTACAAAAAACGCCCTAGAGCTCTTCTGCGGGAGATTTTGTATGCTACTACTGAGTAGCAAATGATTTGCATGTGATTGACCAATCTCATGCCCTACTGCTGCTCCCATACCTACATAAAAGCGAGGTCGAGCTAGCAGCTCTGTCTCTCTCCTCTCAGCTCTGTATCTACAGCTCGGTGGACTCATCAGTCCTTTATGCCTTTAAAAGCGAGGTGGAGCTAGTAGTCCCTACCTATCCTCTTATATTTTAGTTATACCATGCTTTGCATCTAACCCTTCTGTTTTAGGCAAAACAAATCTGCCAGTTATACCGGAGATAGAAGGCCCTTCGGGCCTAGGTGCTCCATCGTGTTCCCCCCTCTTCTTCTTCTTCTGGCTCATGGCATGGTACTGGGGATTTCCCACTACATTTTTTAAAATTTATCAAGCAAAAAAGTGTTTTTTAGACTCTTTAGAGGATAGACGTCCTCTGTTGAGTGGCTAATCATAATTATAACACCTAAAATAGGGTCTAAAAAGCTTTAGGTCAGGCCCGATGGGGCCCCTCGGACACTCTCCTGAAAAAGAACTTCTATCTCATCATCATAGAAAACGACTTAAACTACTCTATAGGCAAAGAAAGAAAGGGGGGGGTTCGGGGGTCCTTCCTCCCCAGGAAATTTTTTGAATTTTAGCATGCCAAAAAGTGTTCTGAAACTACATTAAGGGGATTTTTCTCGGAGGGGGGGTGGTCACCCCCTCTGCCCCCCTTTAATCCGTCCCTGTTACAGAGGCCCTCCATTGATAATGAAGTTTGAGTAGATGTCATAAAATATCTAAAATAAAAATGATACTTAAAGTTTCAAATAGAATTAAAAAAAATCATATCCTTTTTCAGTTACCCCAATTTGGGCTTTCAAATCACTTCATTTTTTAAATATATTTTTTTCTAACTGTCCTGTTACATTTTTTGCTCTTTTTTGGTAGCCGTTATGTGCAAGTTTGTTGGGGTGTAAATACGAATACTTTCTGGAGTGGCTGTAGTATTTGCACTTAGGAAATGGCTTTGAAACCGCCTTAACCCTATGTAGACGGTTCGGCCGTTTTACGGCCAAAACACCAACCTCCTTTAACAGCGGGAAAAAATCCTGCTTTGCCTTCCCCCCGCGCTCCGAGAGAATGTCGTTTCGTTATCTCAGTGGGCAGTGGGGTGGGGAGTCGCTTCGCCCGGCGCGGAAGTGTCAGTTTTCGAGATTTGACTGATTACGGGTGTGGGGCCCGAAAATTTGTATTTTCTCACAGCTCTTTCAATGGAATCTTCTCGATGAAGAAATAAGATTATTATCAAAATTAATCATACAATTGACATCATGGTATTTTGGGATACTTAATAAAATATGTGTTGTGTTTTTTAAATTACCAAGATTTTTTTTTGTATCTCAATATAAATATTTGTTTTGATCAGAATTTATTTCCAAAATATGACCTCCTGGAACTAAAATGTCATAGTGCATCAGGGACATAAAGATTTAATATTGTCAAATATTATGAATGATTCAGAATATTTTAGGCTTTTGGAAATTTCTAGCGTTTTAGTGTAGTATAGATCTTTTATACATCTTTCAATGCAGAAAATTCAAACTCACAGAACTATTAAGATAAACAAAAGGCCAGAGAAATAGCTTTTATACAGATTTCATGACGGTTTATATTATTTTTATGACAAAGGAAAACACTTCTAATGCGTTTTTGTAAAGGATAAACGTTAAAATCGACAATAGGCGAGATGGAACCAGTCTAGGCGAGCTCGTGACGTCACATTACGATAGTTCGGCAAATGGTCGAACCGCGAAGCATTCGAAACCTCGCCTACGGCAAATTTTCCCTCGCCTACGAAGCGACTGCTTCGGAGGGCTCGTAAAGGTCTTTTCGCAATTATCGTATACGCTATGTATCGTTTTTTTGCTATTATTTCCTTATATTATGACGTTTCTTTTAGTTTTTAACCTTATCATTCTTTGAGGTTATGCTTAAAAATCTTCGATTGTACTTTTTAAAGTATTTTATTTAAGAACTCTTTCTCTATGTCTGCGCACGGTTTACTTTGGGAAGAGTAGTGATGCGGTGTAGTGTTTTGTTTGCATTTTCTAAATCCGAAGACAATTTTTCATTATGGCTGGGACTTTAGGGATGCATTCAGAAACTTTAACACGATTAAGAAACGAAAACAAATTGAAAAGTATAGCCCTTCCATTTATAAATTGATTTATTCATTAACGTGATAGTGGAGCCATCTATGGAAAAACGTCACAAGTAATTCTACACTGATCCTACAAATTTGTATAAACGAACACTAATGTCCATTACTTTCGTACTAGATTAATGTCTGAGGACTTGCTTTGGAAATTAACAGCTGTTTTATATTTTTTGGAACTATTTAACGGACCACCAAAAGTGTAAAAGAAATCCGAATACGGTTCGAAACTTAATACAAGATGGCGAACGATATTGCAGCTCATGCGGATGAATACTACCTTCGAATAGGATGCTCTCTTTTGATTGGCCAGTTCTCTTCTCGAGACGAAAGCGAGAGGCATCAGTAAATCCTTTTCTACCACCGGTTCGCGGTCGGGCCAAAAGCGCGTTTTGGGAAGGTCTCGCTTAGAGAAAAGCGTGTTCTCGGCTAGGCGAGCTCGCCTATTGTCGATAGCAACTATAGGCGATGAGATCGCGGTTAGGCCCCTGATCTGATATCTAATTCGGAGTATTTTGAAAATGGACATCTTACAATCGTCTCTATTCAATAATTACGAACAGATTCGTGTTCGTACATGTGCATCGAATGAATTAATTTTTGAAAGAGAATTTTGGCCATAGGTATGCACCAATCTTGTCTAATAGGACGATATTCTCAGATGAGTGTAGAAGACCTAAATTCAAAGATTTCAATACTTCAATTAAGTCCGTAAGAAGAATACTAATTGATAGGATTTAATTAATCCAATATCTCAATCGAATATTATTCTAATAGAAAAGTAAACTGTTCAAAGCACAAGGAGAAAATGCATTTTATTGGGGGATTTTTACGGTGTAACAGCCTATCTAAGAGGCTAAACTACAAAATTTTTCAGTCGGAGCATACCAATGAATAGTTGATAGGATTTTATTAATCCAGCATCTCAATCGAATATTATGCTGATAGAAAAGTAAACTGTTGAAAGCACAATGAGAAAATGCGTTTATGGGGATTTGTATGGTGTGAGAGCCTGTCTAAGAGGCTATACTACACAATTTTTAATATTACCCAACCCAGACATTTTGAGTAAATTAAATAACATCCATTTATTCGTCAAAGCAAGTTGTTTTGGGGATTTTTTACGGTGTAACAGCCTATATCTAAGAGGCTAAACTACAAAATTCTTCAGTCGGAGCCCATTGAATAATTGATAGAATTTAATTAATCCAGCATCTCAATCGAATATTATGCTGATAGAAAAGTAAAATGTTGAAAGCACAATGAGAAATGCGTTTATTGGGGGAATTTTATGGTGTAAGAGCCAGTCTAAGAGACTAAACTACAGAATTCTTCAGTCGGAGCATACCAATGAATAATTGATAGGATTTAATTAATCCAGCATCTCAATAGAATATTATGCTAATAGAAAAGAGTATAAATGTTCTCTTATTTGAAGTATCCTTAACTCAACTAATCAGTATAATGAAACTTCTTTAATTTTTTTCAAGATTTCAACCCTTACTTTGTAAATTACAAACCCTGATGATTATTCACAGTTTTTATTTTAATTTTTTTTTTATTAATAGAAGTAATCTTTTTGTGAATGTCACATTTATCTCTAACGCATCAAACTATTTTTCCTGTAGAAAATAAAATTTATGTTCTTATAACATAATTTAGGAAAATTCTATAAATTGAGATGTTATTTACTGTTGCCATTTTTTTGACTTCAATGATAAATTTCTTAATATTTCGAAATTAAAGGTAATTTGAGGTTATTCGTTATTCATCAAATCAAACTAAGTAAAGCAAAAAAAAACATCCAGTCCAGAGGTCCAGAGGCAAGAGAGCCTGGTGAAGGGAGCCGACATTCCTATAACAAGATCCCTCCGTCTCTCCTTGGAGGGGAGATAAAAAACCCATTAACTATCGGGGGCTCCCGCCCATGACAACTTTGTCTCGCTGTTGTCGAATCTCGCTGTTTGTCGAAGATTTGGGTTTTCGAGAGCCGTCGTTAAAGAGTTAATTCTTCGGCTTCGGCAATACCTCGATGAGTTCTTGAGAAAAATACAAATTTGATTTATTAAAATTAAAATTTATTAGCATTAATTTGATCCAAAGTTTGTAGAGAGAGAAGGTTGGCTCATCCGTGACGTCACCCAATGGGAAGAGGGGTCTCTGCCACTGGCAATGCTCGTACAGCCTTCTATAACTTCAGAAAAGAGTACACAAACACGCAAACACCATTTTAAAATTTTAAACTGGTTAAAACCTTGCGGTTAAACCATTCTCAATGTGCTCGTATTTACCTACGTGTTTAACGCCATCTCTTGGTGCTTCGAGTAACTAGATTGATGAAGCACAATTTTTATCGTTTGCTGGTTAGGCCTTTTCTCCATAGACCCAGAAATGAATCTGAAAACCGTTAACTTTGACCGTTCATGTAGTAAGTGTAAATAAACAAGGAACCAGCTTATTTTTTGAATTTGAAGCTGTTGTTTTTATAAACCATGTTTTAAATCCAATTCAAGAAGTAGAATTTCATTGTTCTTTCATTCTTAACTCGAAAAACAAAAGCAACGTCTGTTCTTTATTACATATTTTATTTCGTTGTTTTGAAAAAATGTTTCTCCATCAGATTGTGTATGTTTTAACTTCTGGTATTTACGGTTGAACTGTTATTGTTAGGTTATAATATTTTTTGAGATTAAAATTTTATTCAGTTTATGTGATTTACAGATTATTCAGCATGGGAAGTCCCCAGAAGAAGCTTATAGGCCCCTCATTTTTGGTGGAAGTCCTCCATTTCTTTCTTTTCGGTAAGAATATAAAGCGTTGTCCATAAATAATCTCCCACTTTTTCGACTCCCTCTCCTTTTGCCCCTTTGTCATAATGGTACTTTAGGATTAGCCAGGTGCAAGTGTCAAGTTTTATGCTAAATCTTCAAAAATAATCAAGTATCAAAATAAAACACCATTCAAATATCTCAACTAGTTCAACTTCTTTTAATTTTTGTTATTATTTTACGGGTAAATAATAAAATGTAGCCAAATTTGACCGATTGGAGAGTTTTGCATCTGGCTAATCCTAAAGTATAAAAAACCTATTAATCTTGATTCTTGACCTTGTGTTCATTATTAACCATTAGTTACTTTATTTGGATTCAATTGTGGGTTCAATTCCTTTAACTGTCCTGTTAAATACAGCCAAGCTGATTTAAACGCCAATCATTCAAATATCACTAAATTTTTATGGTTGTCATTGAATCATTGATATAACTTTATAATTTAATACAATAGTATGCAATATTTCTTGGTGAAGTTTATAGAATTGAATCCAATTGTAAATAACAGTATGTATAATTTTAATTTGCTATGGTAATCAGAATTTCGGTATTCTTGAAATTTTTTTGTCTGTTTCATAGTTTTATTCCTGAAAATCATTTTTATAAATATTTGAAGTTTTTTTGAGGGCTATTTTGACTTTCCTAAGAAAAGTATGGGAAGAAATTCTCCTATTAAGGATTATAGTTCACATGATTTTTTAAGATTAATTTCACCACTTTTAAAGAAAAATTTAAGAAAAACTATCACTATATTATTACTGAAAATTAATTACTTAAAAATCTGTACAGAAATAAAAACAAATAACAGGTATGTATTAACAGACTTGGCGAATTTTACTTTTTCATTTCGGATTTATTTGTTAAAATAAATTCTATTTCTTCTTAAAAAGTATTTAATTGTAATGATGATTCATTTCAGAGATGCATCTGTGGGCCCATCTGCATATCACTTAGGACTTTTAGATTGTTTTCGAGCCATTAAAAAGGTGAAGATTTGTTTTGTCCTCTTATATTTATTCTAAAGATAGTTTTCTGTTACCCATACCATAAAATATTGCATAGTTATTTCAGGTATCAAAGTGCAAAAATTTGGTGATCTTTGCTATTCAAAATATTTTGTTAATTTTTCTACAGCATGAGAAGAATAGAACTAACTAACTAATGATGACTTATTCTAAGCTATTAAAATATGTCCATCTTGAGTTTTCCTTGTGAAATATTAAAACAGGTTGACAAGAGACAAATAACCTTTAATGCTTCAGTACCAGGAAAAGTTATATATAAGTTGGTAAGAAGCTTAGATGTTCATCAGTGATAGTATATGAAAAGTTAACTATGCATGAGGGATAAAATTATAAGAAATAAAAATTTGATTCCACAGATTTCTAGGTTTGATATTCTGTATTTTGATTTATTGCTGTTACTAAACTATCATTGGAAGCCAAGGGAAATTATTTTACTTAGTATTTAAGAAGAAATACTTGGCATGTTTTTCAATCTATATTTCATTGTCACTGACACTGGCTTCTAGGCCACTTATAAATTTAGTTTCGAGATATTATAATGATAAGTTGAAAGTTAACTATCTGAAATCATAATTTTTATATCTTTTAACAATTTGTTTAATAAAGTATGTTTTATATTTTATTTATCTGACTTCTGAAAAAGTTTGCTAATCTGTTTATTTTATCAAAAACCTTTCAGTATATGCTAATTATTTATTATTTTTCCAGGCTTTGATTAATGGTTTCTTTAATTTTGAAAATTTTGACTTAGAAGAATATGAGTATTATGAGGTTAGTGATTTATAATTATATTTTGCTCTTTTTAGGAACAATTTAATATAAATATCATTAGGTATGTTATTTGAAAAACTTAATAAAAGTGAATATTGTTTGAGTTTCAGTAAGCTTTTTATTCATAGTAGTATAATATTTCTCTGAAACATTTATTTAAAAAGAAAATTATGGATTGCAAATCTCTTGTATACAAGATGTCTTATAATTTAAAGTATTAGTTGGACAAAATAATATAAAAAAGTACTTTTTCTTCAAGTTCTGTTCAAATGTGTCCTTTTGATTATGATAAAGTAATTATTTTGATGCATTATATGCTATAGTTAGTATAATGTTATTTACTTTATTTTAGATTGGGTTATTATAATTTTAAGCATTTTATATTTTGTAGCGTGTCGAATCTGGTGATTTGAGCTGGATTGTGCCAAATAAATTCATTGCCTTTTGTGGACCTCATCCTAAAAGTAAAATAGAAAATGGTATGAGTATATGCTTCGGATATTTTTATGTGTTTAAAAGTAAATATAGATTTTTCCCCAAAAGTGATTTAACTTCCTTGATTTCTCTATTATGAAGTACTTAATGTTTTCTATTCCTTTATAGCTATAAGTAACTTTTTCGTAAAATAAAAGAAACTTTGAACTCGATCTAAGAGACACTTTATTGCATACTTGTATTATAATACAAGTCTCCTTCCTTCAACCTGTGATGTCACTGGCAAGAAAGGTTGTAATCTAGTATAATTGTTACATTCTAAGAAAAACAGTGGATTAATCATAATTTAAATGCTTATGATTGGGGCTTGATTTGAGCAGGAACACCCTTCTGGTATATCTCCCTTGAAATTGGAATACCCCCTATACCCTTTTTAGGAATATTCCTACTTGTTTCACCAAATGATACCAGTCCAACACCTGTATAATTTAGAAATCAAACCCTGCTTATAACTAATAAGTATCTAAATTTAGATTTTTTGAACTAATATAATGTTAGGGCTTCTAAAAGTGTTCCTTATCATTGATTCACAGTAATCCAAAGTTTTCTTTAGGTTATCCATTACATTCTCCAGAATCATACATTCCATTTTTCCGAAAGCACAATGTCACAACTATAGTCAGACTGAACAAGAAAATATATGATGCTAAGAGGTTTATAGAGAATGGCTTTGACCACAGAGACTTATTTTTTATCGATGGAAGTACGCCAAGTGATATGATCATGAGAGAATTTCTTGATATAGCTGAAAAAGCAAAAGGTGCTATTGCTGTTCACTGCAAAGGTAATTATTCAAACATTTCAGTTTGAAAGACTCTTTATTCTGTAGAATGAAATGCGGTGTGTGATGCATATAATTACCTGCTATTTTATTTACCTTTGAATTGAAAGCATGCCATATGCTTTACTGAAGTATTTAGTTTAGAATTGGTTGTTTGATTGCCAAGTGTTGTGGCTTAGAAAACATTGATAAAATATTAACTTCTCTTGCCTCAGACAACAGTTTCTCTATTAATCCAGAAATGTAGTTTTTTCATTGCCCTACTCATTATGTAAAGTTAACAGCATTTGATCTTAAATAGTTTAAAATAATAATAAGGTTCAAGGATGGAAAAATTCAGTTACTGTACTGCAGTGTGGCGAATGTGGCAAGTGCGAGCCACGGGTAGATACCGATCCGAAGGTCATACGACTCAAAAGTATACTCCAGAGTTATAATCGCTTCAGTCGGTATTTATAACCCATTAGATATATCTGACTCTTATAGTGGTGAGTAAGCTCGCCACAGCAGTAAAAAAGTAATGTTCTTGGGTAGAGAATTTAATTTTGTTTGCTAATTTTTTCACCAGCTGGCTTGGGTCGAACTGGCACTTTGATTGCATGTTATATCATGAAGCACTACAGATTCACTGCAGCTGAAGCAATCGCCTGGATTAGAATTTGTCGTCCAGGTTCAATAATTGGGCATCAGCAACTTTGGCTGGAAGAGTAAGTCCTTATTTTAGATTTTTGTTACCCACAATTGGATATTTTCAGAAGCATTGTGTTTAGGTAACAAAAGAGGCTGTGACCTCCATCTGTTCTTCTGTTTTATTATTTATTAAATTAGTAACAGTATTTCCTTACCTATATAAAACAATAGGATATTTTATTTATGTATACTAAAGAAATAATAGAAATTCACTTTTAATGTGGTTAAATCATGTAAATTTTGGTAAACTGCTTGTTAAAATTTATTACATTGTTCAACTTAATTAACTTAATATACAGAATCTCAACAATATCTAAGTTGTTAAAATCTCCAAAGCATTTTGTCATTCATATGCTGTTTGATGTATGGAATATGTATTTTCTTTAGGAAACAGTCATATCTGTGGCTTCAAGGGGATATATACAGGCTGAGAAAGTCTCATTATGGAAATACAAAAAGAAAACCATCAGATGGAAAATTGAAGGAAGTGAAATCCCCTGCCAGATCTAGTCTTGCAATACCTCGGGAAAGATTGCAAAATAACACCCTAAAATCAACCAGCAATAACTGCAGAAACAGCTTAGAGGCCTTAGAAAATGGTGCTCATGGAAAAAGTAGTGAAGTAAGAAAGATGATTCAGTGTAACTCTGACAATTCAGAGCTAAAAGAACTAGCAAAAAGTTTAAGTACCACACATTTCCGTGTATAAGCACATCCATGTATAAGCTGAGTAGGAGTATTGAGTATTTTCTTCCTTAAATTTAAAACCCCTTTATATAATCTGATATTATGTTATCCAATCTGTTAAAGTACAAATTTTTATTGAATACCGTAATAGTAACAGAGCGAGTATTTTTAGTATTTTATGTCATGTAGTTGTTATTGAAGGATTTTTTAAAACTTACAATATATGTATAGAAAGTTTATTCCAAAATAAGTATATTTAGAAAACTAAACACATGCTACATTTTTAATTTTTTAAGTTTGATTTGTTTTGATAAAGTTATTTATTGATTTGAGTACATCCATTTACACTTTCAATTTTGAATTTAAGTGTTTTATTGCAAAACATTTCTGAAATATTACTGTTCTTTAAATCTTTCCCCATTCAAATTCACACTCTTTTAAAAATCTTCATGTAAAGAAAATGTATCTAATGGCAAAGCAAAATAAATTAAAAATTATATTAGTCCCTCTAATTTCTTTTTTGGAATAGTCATGATATTGAACATTGAAATGTAATATAAAAAGAGCTACATTACTTTAAATAAAATTTGCTTAATCATTTTTAACTTTAAACTTGAAAAAAGCAATTTTTTTGTATAATTGCTGAAATATTACATTGCTTAAAATAAAATATATTTTAAGGGCTTGTTTCTAATATAGAATTGCTGCCTCTATATCTGAAATGTTTTGAAATGTTCCCTATTGTGAGTGATTTTAGTTTAAGCTTTCTTGGTATCTCTTTATAGGGAAGTAGAAATGGGAACAACTTGCTGAATGGTGAAATGGACAAAGAATTTCATACCCAAGGGGACAAACTAAACATCATCAAAGCTAACAGGAGGCATCCTAGATCAATTACTACTGGAACATTACAGTTAGTAACCTTATTTACTGTATACATTATGTGTGTCTAGTAGTAATATTGTAATTCACCACTTACAAAGCAATATGTGCTAAACTACTTGTTAAAACTGAGAAATCCTATAAAAGATATTTGAGTTGCCAAGAACAGGGAGGAAATGCCCAACCCTAATGAAAACCTTTGGTGAATTAGTTTAGTACTTTTTATGAAATTGGCACTGAATAGTGATTTCACAATTTGACCATTACCTGTGATGCTGTGAGAATGATGGCAGACATGAAACACTTTCTTCCCCACATCACACTTCCCCCATCAGCATTTTTCACATCAGTCAACTCAAAAAGAGCTTTTGTGAAATATCTTAACCAAGAAATGTGAAGAAATATCCCAATCTCCAACACACATGTTAAATTATTCACAGTATTAAACTTCGATATATTTCCTTAATTTACTTAAGTATTTATTATTCTGTGTCATTTAAGGTCAGATTTTATACTTTTGTTTATTTGTTTGTCTTATCTACCCTTTTTCTCCCAGCCGAGCTTTTGCGCCATGTAATCAAGTGTTGTCAAACTATAAACCAACCCTTATTGTTGCAAAAACAGATTACAAAATTAGATGAACAATTTTGAATAGCTCTGTACTGTTGACCCCAGTATGTTGATGTAATCTATACCTTATTTTATTTGTATGCAGTTTAGAAGAAATGCGTGCATTGAAACGGACAACATCTCAACCTCTACGACCCCTGCCCCCTGGTGGAGCTGTGGTTGCCCCCACATACCTCTCCCCTACCAAGCCAATCAGGGAGTGCAGAATTTTGAAAACTCCTAGTCCCTCAAACTCCCCTACACAAACTCGAAAACTAAATCCCAAGCTAGTGGCTCCTACTGCTGCTAGCAAAAGGTATGAAGTTTAAGCTATTGTTTAGGTTTCATGATGATTTGTAAACATGCTTTAATGTTTAATTCTTTTATGTTAGAAATCTTTAATTTTCTTGTTCTGTACATAACCACTCTTGAAGATGCTTGTTTGATAATAACCTTTACTCACTACTTTGGATGGTGAGCATTTTCTTGGAGGTTGTTAACACTGTTTTGGATTTCTTTTTTTTACCTAATGCCAGGATTTATTTTCATCATAAATTTATAAGGTGGAAAAGGCTTACTAAACTAAACTTTTCCCCAACAAATTTATGCTATTAACACCAACACCCTGGTACCCAAAATAAGCAAGATAGAAATTAGCACCAGGAGCATGGAACCTCAGCACCGGTACCTCCGGCGCCTACGAGACCTCTTGAGGGCAGGACGGTTATAGAAACGTCCACCGCATGTCGCCTTCCAGGGCGACGGGTCGGTTCGCCCTGAACTTATTATTATTATGTTTCAAAGTAATTTTGTTCAATGGAGAACATCATAAAATAAATATCTTTGAAATTTACATTTATTAGGCAAGCATTTCTTTTAAGAAACCTTTATAAATTGTTGAAGGTTTTAATTCTTGGGGGGGGGGACTGATGATAAAAAAATGTATTCCCTGATAAAAATTGAAAAAAAAAAAAAAAAACTTTTAAAACTTTGAAATTTGCTGTTTTAGAGAAAGTTCTAAATTAGTTTTTCGCAGTAAATATATAACCCTCCTCTGGTAACAACCTGTACAGAATTTAAACACTACTTAAAAATATCTTTAAATCTTTTGTTTGTTACATCTTACTCTTAAACTTGATTTAAAAAAAGTTTAATAATTCACTTTTGAACACATTGCTGGAAGTTTTAACAAACTACTGTGTACTGAAATTTTCACAGAGTAAAAATGGTTTTCACATGAAATAATTTAACCTAAAAAATCAAAATTAAATTGTAATAAACATAATTTTAATAGATAATTTTCAAACCATTTACCATTAAGTTCTTAAGTGACTGGAACCTTTTTAATTGTACCCCTTGAATATATAATAAAAATTTAAAAATCCGTAAATATTCTCAAAGAAAAAACTTGAAAAGTGAAGATTCTATTTCAACATTTCTGCCTCTGACACTTACGAATATAGAGCCTAGTTTTTAGTATGTAGTTTCTAGAGTAGAAATATGCATGACCTTTTGAGGCAGGGACCAACATTACAGAAATCCAACTATCCAGTGGCGGATCCACGGGGGGCAATTGCCCCCTCCCCTACAGACAATAGAACCACCTGTGTACACTGTGGGGTACGACAAAATCCCCAGATGTAGGGTCCAAAATGTGTTAAAACACTACTTTCAAGAGGAAAATTTCAAAAGCTTTCTGGGGGAGGGCCTCCAGGCCACCATTTTTTACTGGAAATTACAAAATTTTTGCATTCAGTACCCTTAGATTTAAAATTGGTTTTTGTGGGTGGAGACCCCCTTTGTGCTCTTGGACACTTCCATAAAATTTATATATAAATTCTACTGCATTGCTGTTAGTGTTCTAAAAGGCTGGATTTAACCTATTATCCAAGCTTTAGGAGAGCCATATAAACAATTTTTTGAGTTAACACCCCAAAATAAGAAAGTCTAATTTCGAGCCTAAAACTAGGACAGAATCGCTCCTCCCAAACCTAGTCTGGATCCGCCACTGCAACTATCTCTGTTTCACTCCAAACTTACTCCAGCTCTCCATTCCACATAGACATCGGGCATGCTGTGTTCTCGAACCCATTCAGCATCCGCCTGTGGTCCGCAAGAAAAGGACTTTCCCGTCCAAGCCAACCGTTCTGTGGGACCCCAGTAGAAGCTACCTCTCTAGTATCAGAGCTCCCTACTACCACCTCAGGCCTCTTATCTTTCCTTCCGACTTGCAGCCGAGCGCTTCCAAAAGCAGCTCGGTCTTAGACCCTCTCTACTACCCGTCTTTTATATCGCGGTACCCACCTTCCATTCTGTAAGTAGCTGCTGTCGCTACTGCTGCCTTTGCATGCGCTTTTGGTTTCTTTCTTTGGGCTTCCAGTAGTGTAGTTTCTTTTCTTATGCTTAGAACTATTAACTTCTGTGGGCTGGAATAACACTGTATAATGCTTTTTCTTGTTCTTCAGGATAGAGTATGCATGGTCGAGGGGGGGGGTTGTGATTTATTTGATGTGTAATTGAGATAAGATTTTAATAATAGTGTAATTGAAATTTTTATAAAAAAAAAGTCTTGTGAAATCCAAAGGACTTTTGATTCAAAATGCAACATACTTTTTTGTGTCAAACTGAAAATAAATGTGATTTTAATTGCTAAAAATAGAATAGAATTTATTGCATTGATTCTTAATCAATTGAAAATTTCTCATTCTTAATGGCTGATTTACTGTTCATTTTGTTCTTTAATTATATCTTTAATACAATTATTGTTTTATTCAATTGTCACTTTAAAAATTTAGTGATCATATTTATTTTTTATTACATAAGAAATATGCAATGAAGAGTGTTTTAAGAAAATTTACTTGTTTAGGTGAATATTAAAAAAGTTTTTACTAGTTTTTTTAAACTTTACTTTAAAAATACAGTGTTTTTCCATAAATAGAACTCAATTAGTTTTTCTTGTTGAATCATAGATCCCTATTCTTAGATTGTAGATGTAGTTATAGTTTGGCATGTCTGGATTTATTTTTATTTTCATATTTGTTAATAAACTGGAGAAAAGTTCAATTCTTATGGATAAGAAGGGCATTTGTTTTGAAAACAACTAAATCTCACATCAACCTATTCTGCTTCAGCGTGTTCTTTGTAAATATATATTTCTAAAATGATTAAGTATTACTTAGTAATTGTTAATTAAAATAATAAGGTCAATATCTTGCTAGTAAAAATTAGTGATGGGTGAAACCAGTTTTTAAAATTTTTTTCATTTACTTTTTATTTAAATAGAAAACTGTTTTGACTTTGAATACTGTGAATTAAAAGGTGGAGATATAAAATTTCACTTTGATACAATCATAAAATAACAAATTCTGGATCAAATGTTATTGAACTTGGTTATAGTTAGGTCATGGGATTTTGTTTTCCTACAAGTAAGTTGGTTCCAGAACTTGGAGAGAATAATATAGTAGAACTTCTTTAAAATGACTCCTTTAATAATGAAGTGTCAGTAATTTTATCATAGGAATAATGTTATTTTTGATTTGTTATACCAACCTCAAACACATGAGTTTTTGTTATAACGACTGTCATTTCAGTCAGAATTAGTAAAAATTAGATAATTAATAGGTTAGAACAGAAAAAAAGGGGTGTATGAAACCAGAATTCAAAATATCAAGATATAAAGTCCTTGCGTTAAAGTTTGTGATAATGAGAGTGTATTATATAGCTTACCAGACCATGTAGATAACCTTTTCTTTTGCTTTAATACCTTTTTGTGTTTTTCTTTTAGCTCATTAAAGAGTTCATTATCTTCCATAAACAAGCCATCGATGCCAAGATGATTTAAAGTATTGTTGCAGTGAGAGAAAGATATATGCTGGCGTATTATCTTTTGGGAGTAAGGTGAAGTGACTTTTAAAACTGCTTTGTGATACTTTACAAAAAATATATCATTGACGATTTTTTTTGTTGGTTAAAGGTGTTCTTGTTTCAACTTACGTTTTACTTGAAATTTTAATACAGAAGTGTGAATAACTTTTGTTTTTACTGTTTGACTTTACTAGTGTTAAACATTTTTCTGGTATATTTTATCGTAGTTTACTGAACATGCTTTCAATGTGCTAATATTTTAAATTGTTACTGTTATGTTTCGTAATTCCTTGTTTTAGGTTTAAAAAAACCTCTAATTTACTGTTTCTTTGGTAACGGAATATTTACTGTGTTGGTTAAACTGTAATAGCTTGACTTTTTGACTTAAGCTAACTCCTTTTCAAAAATATTTTCTTCAATAGTTAAAAAAATAATAAAGGAAAGTCAGACGATATCCATCTTGAATATTCACCAAAACATGCCTGCATGATTTTAAATGAACTGCTGTTACTGGTGAAAAACTCCCTTTTTTTATTATTCTTTATGGTTATCAAAATGTATCAGGAAAAGAAAAGTGATAAAATTTGTTGTGTTCAAATTCTTAAATGAACAAATATATTGGTTGCCATGCTATAGAATTAAACTTGTTAACCTTTTTACCTGTATAGTTATGTACTTTAAAATACCCTTAAAATAATAGCAATAGATTAAAAATTCTTTTACTGCATTTAATATTTTAATAGTTAAATAGTAGAAATAACTTCTAAACCATTAAAAAGTATTTCAGTTACCGGTGTTACCTAGTCTCAATTTTCTTACATTTAATGTGTAATTAGATGCTTCGAAAGATAGCTTTTTATACTGAAAAATAAAACATTTTCATCTGAAAATGTTGACAGTACTTTGAAAACAATCAGATCACCTGAGCTTTGGAAAAAATCTTTTTAAATGCTGGACAAAACTTATCATTTTTATAATTCCAGTCACTATTTGATATATCCAAAAGGAGTAAAATTGATTTGGGTCAGCTTTGATACTTGAAATACTTTCTTGAAATGAATGGAATACTTTCTTCACTTTTGTACTTTTGAAAATCCAAAATCATTTTCTAAAAGCCTCAAATCTTTCTATATTATTCTCATGCTAAAAAATTAACTTTAACAAAAAGAAAATGCTTGTTTTCAAGTTGCTGAATAGTGCCACTCAGGGAAAACTCTAAAGTTGTTGAACAGGGAAATTTCCAGTTTCAAAAAATGGCATGTGTTACATTTGTACTCAATATTCATTTATTTACTTTTTTGTTTTTTCTTCTAAATAACAAGACTATTTTTCTTATTTGATATTTTAAACTTTTTTAACACTGACTACTGAATTGGGTAAACTTCTTTTTATTGTCATAGGTTTGCAGCTTTTTCAGTTCAACTTATTCAAACTATTGTTTTTATCCTGACAATTTGACGAATTTGGCATTCGAACCAGTGACTTAATTTCAGGTGTTGTTTTTTCGCCTTTTCTATATTGTATCAAAGTTATTCATGAGGAACATATTCCATTTCATCTTTTTGTTGAGCTTATTTGTGTAAATTACAGAGATGTACATTACTAACATGTAAACTGTCTGTTCACATTTTCATGTTAAATGTTTGCTATTTTACTTTAGTTTTAATTAAAGTAACATGTAACCAAAAAATATAATGTTCAAATACCTCTTTACTAATACTACTACTTACTAAAAGCAGCTTTAATTTCTTTTTTACATATTTTAACTGTAAGTACTCATTATTAGGGTTAAAATACCCAAACTTTAAAAATAAAATAACTTCATCTATTAATAGTTTAAAGAAATTATATACTTACTCACAAAACCCAAGTAACATTTGTTTTATTCAGCTACTTTGTTTACAGTAAATACTCATCTAGAATTGTGTAAGTTGTGCATTACTCAAACCTTTTGAAAAACTTTATTTAAATATGTCTCATTCCATGTGTGAAAATTTGTTATTGGATTTTGTACATACCCTTGGCATATTGAAAAATATTGTTTTTCAATAAATTGCTGTATTTTATATCCATGTTCTCATTCCACAATATATACATCCTAGATTTAAATGGTAAAAAAACTCCCAACAATTTTTAATTGAAAGTTCTCTTTCTTTAAATATAGAAATAATTTGGTGATTGAATTTTTGAGATAGACACAGTTTTAATCGTCACCCCAAGAAATTGTCTCTGAAAATCTATTTTTATTAATGTTGATATTTAGAGTATGATTAGGTAAAAAGTTGACTATTTATTTGTATTGAATTTATTATAGGTATATTGCAGTTGAATTCTGACTATTTTCTAAACATTTAAAACTTTACAAAACTCTTTTTAAAAATAATGCTCTCAAATTAATACAAGTATTGTTTCTAAAATCACTCCCTGGTATGTGTAACATTTTTTTAGGAGGGCTGAGACTCATTCCATCTTATCATAATAAATAGATCAACTTAAGAATATTTTCCTTCAAAAGATGCATTTTACATTTCATTTATAGGGTCCATGAAAAACATGAACTCTTAAGTTTCATCAGTGTGTTATGATGTAAAATGTAATTTACAGTCTAAGAGTGAGTCTACTACTGTTTTAAAGTCTAAAAGTAAGTATTTAGTAGATAATGAATTCATTAACATAACTACAGCAGTGTATAGCTTTAAAGTCCTGGATAAAGATGGGCTTTATCCAGGGCTTTATGTAGCTTAAGATAAAACGGTATTAAGAATATGGTTACGAAGGAAGTATTTGATTGTCTTTATCCTTGTTTACTGATAATTTTACAAACCAAATATTTTTATCAATAGTTTGTCACTTAATACTACTAAGTTTCATGATTCATTTCAAATTTAAGATATGAGAGCTAAGAAAGTATCAAATTTCTGTTAAAGTAAGTGTATAAATTGAATTGTCAGTTTTAAGAAGGAATAAGTTTAAAAAAAAACAAGTTTAAGAATTATGTGTAAAAACCCAGCATTCTTTAGAGCTTATAATAATAGTATAAGTTTAGTAAAGTTAAGAATAGTTGACTAATGAAACCATAGTTTAATGAAATGGTGAGAAATAGACTAGTTTGGAAACATGTTTATTTTAAAATTGAAGTACATTGCTTTTTAAAACAAGATATTCAACCACTTAAGTTTTGCAACCATCATAAATTCTTAATTGTAGTTGACAGTCACCAAGCACTTATAAGAACCCAATCTCCAGTTCATACAAATGCTAATGTTACTAAAATTGTTGAAATCTTAGAAAATACATATTTTATTAAATGTTTAGTTGCAAAAACAGTCACACTGAACCTTACAGTACAGTTAAATAGTAGAAATACAGGAAATTTAACATTAAAAATGCTTCTTAAAATGATTCATTTTTACTGTAGATTAGGTAAGTTTCTTTTCAATATAAGATTACGAACATCAATAATAATAATCTTATAGCCAAATATTGAATATTTTAGTAGAATGATTAAAACGATCAGAAAGATATCTAACCTACTCTTACTTTTGATAGGATGGATAACCAAATAATTAATTTAACCCAGTGAATGATTTCAATAACTAGATTGAATGAAGGAAATAAATTTATTTCAAATTCGTTCATTTAAATTTCAAAGACAAACATGTCTGTGGTTCCGAATTTATTTCACATCCCCCTTACCTTTTGTAGGTAATCTGGCAATTCTGCAATATTCTTAAAACCAATTATGATTACAGTACAGCATCGATTATCCAAACACCAGTTAACTGAAATATCAGTTATTCAAAAACGTCACGTTACCCAAATTCTGAAAACTTTATATTTTTATTTTCTACACTGTAAATAATTTCATATTTGTATGTGTACTATTTGCTGGGCTTAATACAAAATATATGTTTTGTGTTTAATATCACTCTTTTATGACACCAATACTATAAGTATTTTGTAAATGTTCGGTGATCTGAAAAATCAGTTATTCAAACACCCTCAATCCCCTATGATTATCGATGCTCTACTGAAGGAATTTTAAAATAATTGTTGTAAAACTTTCACTGTAAAATATATTCCTGTTTTAATTAACACAAATCATCTGCTTAATTAATACCACAATTTATAGAGTAGTGATTGAATTATTCGAGGAATAAAGTATTTAAAAACGCTGTCTCTTATGAGAAAAATTCGTATAATTTGATCCAAGTACAATCTTACTAATTTTATAAAATAATTTATATTTCCTAACACGATTCAAGTCCCCACTGCATCTAAGAAAATGATGACGTATGGGTGACCTAGAAGATTTTATTACAACTTGATTCACATGAGAACATTAGCACCTGTGAATTATACATATTGAAAAATTTTACACTTTCTCTATTGAGAGACAATTACAACTTTAACAATTTCCATCCCTGAAATTCAATCATCTAAACTTTCACCATAAAATGGTATTCTAAATACCTTAGAACTCCAATTATCCATATTTATCAGCCCCTATCCCTTGTTAGTATAAATGTAAATATAATAGAAAGGACAATTCCTTAAAAAAAACTCACTCAGAAAATATTTAACAGTACCGAATACAATAAAAGTGCTCTATAACAAGAACAACGTTTTTTGCATTTTCTTTTATGTAAAAAAGGATTTATAGAAGAAAATGGAAATTTCTCATTTGACAATTAATATTTATATTAATTCCATTACCCTCAGACGAAACTTCATAACTCGTATGTTGAATAAAACGGATTTTCTCAAAGCTATCCAAGGGGATAATTAACGATTCTGATACTGAAAATCGGATGATTAGAGTTCTATTGTAATAATTATATTTTGTAAATCTTGAATAAGGATTTTATATGAGATCTCACAATCTCGTAAACTAATCTATGTTTTATCTTACATTAACTCGCCAATTCTAAACCTAAAAGCAATTAAAATTTGAAACCTAACGTATGATTCTTACATTATTTAATCCTAATGAAGCAGGCAAACGGAGTATATGCTACTGCAAATGATCCTGAATGAAAAGGACACACACAAAACAGACTCCTCTATGCTAGAGTGCATGTAATAAAGTGGATACAATCCACTACTTTTCTATGGGTTACCTTTTAAGCGATTTAAAAAATATCTCTGTATAGTTTTCAAATACCAGTGGACTAAATGGTTGCCCATTTCCCCTATTTTCATCTATGTATAGGTATTTCAAGAAGCTCAATGTCTTTAACTTGTGTGGAGTTTTGTCCTCTAAAATTTTCTCTCTAGCACTCTTAATTAGCTCTATTGAAGTAAGATCTAGTTTTAGACGTCACAAGATTTGGAGAAATAGTGGATGAAGTTGCTTCAAATGGTTTTCATGCCACTGCAGACTAAAAAATGCACACTTAGGACAAAACCATTGAGAAATTTTAAAACTCATTCGAATTTAGCTTATTTTTTTTTAAATATAAATTTCTATCAATTTTAAATATTTGGATTGATATGTCATTAGTAGGTCATGAAGCCTAGTAATTTAAGAATTCCATAAATATCTTTTAAGTTAAGGGATATTCAAAACTTGATTTTAATATGTTGGTGTATATTGCTTAGGTATTGCAGATATCTTAACTTTGCTGAAAATCTATGGAGTCTTCAACAACAAAAAAAAAATTAAGGGAGGATAAAGAGAAGTTAGAATTGGTCGATTTCAGTAAAATGTACCGTTATTTTTGGGTAAACATTGTACAGGGGTTTGGTGAGGTCATTGTTTTATGGTGCAAAAGACTCGAGCAAGATCATAGTGCGCCAAGCTAGCTAACATTGTACGGGGATTGACTACTTCCATGCTGATAACCACTTAATAGAAAGATAATTTTGATTTTTTTATGCTTAAATTAATTTATCCTTCTTAAAATATTAAGAATCTTGAAAATCTTTTATTCATACCGACAGTTCTTTGAATAATATATTATGTGGTGTTTCATAATTTCTAAACGGCTTTGCCCTTTGCCTACCAGTGGTTTTGGTTTCACTGTTAGCTCTTTTGGAATAAGATCTAGTTTCAAACATAAGAACCGAAACGGATAATAAAGAAGGTTACCAGACTTCTTTTTCCTGAGTGTAGAGATACATAATTCTTATGAAAACTTCATCTCTTAAAGTGCCTCAGAAATTACACCCTTTAGGCATAAAATTAAGCTTAGACCTAATTCAATATTCTAGTAGAATTATGTACCTTGAAATATCTAATATATTCGTTTTTCCTATTTTGATTTTTATAAGATCGAGGTAATCAATTTAAATTTTAGGTATCTTGTTTAGATGAGCTTCAGAAGCAATTGGATGGGAAAAAACCTCGAAGCATTTATACCACTCAACCTTCCAATGCTCATTAATCTTATTATAAATAGCCCTTTTTTGGAACCCCCCTCCTGTTCAAGCTGTTTTTAATGGTAACTTTTGTATTTTAATTGACTGACTTTTTTCTAAGTCACTATCATCGTATTGGTGATCTACCTTTGACATATGAGAAAAAAAATAGACCTCTGGATTGACGTAATCGTATATCAACCTAAATGAAACTGAATTAAGCATGACAGAAATCTGGTAACCTTTGATCAGGAGCATAGCCAAGTGGGGATTTTGGGATGCATCATCATTTTTTCCTATTCGAAAGGATTTGAAGATAAATCTCTCCAAAAGATAAATTTTTTTTTAATATTTTTGACCAGAGGAAATGCCGTTTTTTTTACAACATTCGGAAATACATTATCCCCCGGGCGGTGGTGAAGTGTCTGGAAACGCCTCTTTCCCGTTTCGCGATGTAGCCGGAAAATCCGGCTTTGGTCGAATGACTAATTTTTACAATTTTGCATCGTATTTCACAAATGTATACGATTTTTTACGTTTTTACTTGCATTATTTAGATCTCTTTCTTTGAAACCATCGGAAGTGTACCGTGTTTCATTATTGCCGTTTCCAACTCAGGCTTCTCCACTGCTCCCCAGACCATGGGCGGATTTAAGAGGAGTCATGGAGGGCTCTCCACCTTTACCGGAATTTTTATTTTTTTCAATAACACTGGTCTACAAAAAAAAAACTTTTTTTCTGATGCCGGGAATATTAAAGCTGATTTTGTATATATTTGACCTCCTGATTCAGAATATGGCATCCATTTTTGCTCATCAGCTCTAGTTTTGGAGATATTCCAGAATTAAGTTTTTAGACTTTTGCTCTACCTTTTATACAATATGATAATATAAAGATGTCTTAAATATAAAAAACCAAACTCTCCAAGGCTTTTCCTATTCCTTAGGGTCCCAATAGATAGTGTATACAGTTTCAGCCCCCTGAGTTAGTTCTAAGGGGTACCTATAGGGCCCTAAAGTTGGAAAAAATGGTCTTTTTTTCAGAATTTTTAAAAAAATACTTTTGAGTTTTCTAATGTGATAAATCTGGCTAATATATGTTATTTAGAACTTATTTAGACAGGATAAAATAATTTTTACTTTTAAACTGCCCCGCAAAAGACCTATTTTCTAATTTTAGGCGAAAAATAGGGTCATTTCGTTCAAAAACGCTAAATACCAATAATGGTGGTTGAAACAAATAAATTCCGAATTTTTCAGAAGTAAGTCCTCAAAAAAGATGTCCTTTGAAGTAAAACTGAAATTTCATTTGATAATGATCAGTGAAATAACAATAGAAACTGCTCCCAAGCTTTCAAGCCCTAAAATTTTAAAAAAGTGGAAAAATTCCCTTTTAAATTTTTTTTTTCAGTTTTACATCAAAAGACATCTTTTTTGAGGACTTACTACTGAAAAATTCCGAAATTTATTTGTTTCACCCACCATTATTGGTATATAGCGTTTTTGAGCAAAATGACCCTATTTCTTAGAAAATTATTAAGACCTAATTAGAAAATAGGTCTTTTGGGGTGCAGTTTAAAAGTAAAAAAAGATTTTATCCTGTCTAAATAAGTTCTAAATAACATATATTAGACAGTTTTATCACATTAGAAAACTCAAAAATATTTTTTTAAAAATTCTGAAAAAAAGACCATTTTTTCCACTTTTTTTCAACTTTAGGCCCCTATAGGTACCCCTTAAAACTAACTCAGGGGACTGAAACTGAATACACTATCTATTTGCACCCTAAGGAATAGGAAAAGCCTTGGAGAGTTTGTTTTTTATATTTTAAGGCATCTTTATATCACCATATTGTATAAAAGGTAGAGAAAAAGTCTTAAAAATTTAATTCTGGAATATCTCCAAAACTAGAGCTGATGAGCAAAAATGGATGCCATATTCTGAATCAGGAGGTCAAATATATACAAAATCAGCTTTAATAATCCCGGCATCAAAATGCGTGTTGACCAGTGTAATGAAGGACATATTGTTGGGGCATCCTGCCCCCATGGTCTTAAGCGGGTCTCCCACCTAAATCCGCCCATGAATTTTTTCCAGACCACGGGCCAACTGCTCCTGACGATCGAATACACGCATTTCGGCGAACAGACAGTTTCACAACAAGATATCTCGCATCAATCTTACAAGGCCCATGTTCTTCACACATAAGGCTCATCGAAAATGATCCATCAATCACTGCAACACCTGATCATCCATCAAAAAAAGACAGTCAATCCATCCTGTCCCCCGTTGGCATCACTATATCATCATAAAAGGCTGTGTTGTGTCTTACTAGCTCACTCCCCTTAAGGTGGCTTGAGCATCAGGGTCCTCTGCACGAACACCAGCTTCTGCTCCAGCAGTCGCTTCTCCCTCATGGTGTCCTGCAACCTGTTGAGCAGGGCTCGCTCCGAGCCTTGCCACATCTTCACGATGTCCTCCTTGCTCATGGCGTCCACTCTGAGGGCGTCCAGAGAGCTCCGCCATTGGGGCTCTTCGGGGGAGGTGAGCAAGGGGGGCGATCTCCTGCCCCTCAGGGAGTCGAGGGAGCGCACCCGGGGGCTGGGGTGCAGCCCCGTGCGCCGCAGCCAGGGGTCCTCGCCCCCTCTGGCGTGCAAGTCGCCCGTGCTGGCGCTCAGGCGGTGGCGATGAGGGAAGGTGACGGAACTGTCCGAGCTGCTGTAGGATTCCACCAGGGAGTTAGGGTCTTCCGGGGAGTCCGAGTAGTACCTGGAAAAAGGAGTTATCAAACTCCCACACTTGCTCCCAACTATACCATGAACATCTAGACACATAAGGCCATAGAAGCTCGAAATCGTGACGCGAAATAGTAGACAAGACGCCACTTTTCAACAGCGCAAGGTGCAATATTTCAGACTGGAGTTGCGCTGTTGTCCAAAAAAATCTATGAAGAGGGACGTCTTGCCTACTATTTCACGTCACGATTCCGAGCTTCTATGGCCTTGTGAGTCGTGACCTTGATACACCTGATCATAAATACGAAGGGGATATTATTTGGGTCGAAACTTACTAGGGTCTTGATTGGAGCTCTGTGCCTGGATGCAGGCCTTGTGCCATAAAAATACACAACTAACCAAACTATAACGTTCCACTAACCAAAAACTATAACTTTGTCGGATAAAATTGTCATTCCAAATATGGAGTTGCGACGGCAGCGTTCCTGCGGACGGAACGTTTTGATTATTGTTCTTAAGCGGAGGTCGGATCGGAGAATATGGGAACAATGCAGTTTACAACACGCTCCAAGCTTAAGTATAGGTGCGGATTGAGAAATTTGCCAGCTAAAGGACGATTGAGTAGGGCCGCCACTCATTTATTACGATGATCACTTAGATCTAAATTGCCTTCACACTGGGCCAGTCTACGGCACCAGATCACTAAAATCCAATGAAAAAGTGAAAGGGGATGCTCGACCATATGCTCTGCAACCTAGAACTATTTTCAATATATTTAAGTGATCTCGAAATTTAATTTGGTTTACAGATGTCATTACTGAGATTTCAGTGCCAGAAGTTGCGGATCAGGTAACTAATTATTATTCAATCACTTTTGCTTCCACTTGGGTTTAACAGAACACAAGCTGATGTCTTAACACTAATTGGTAATTTAGAAAAAAAACCCCAGCACGTGGTGATCCTGAATCACACTTCGGTTCTGGTTTAATTGAGCTAGTTTTGCTTCTGTCGCAAGCAGCGTTGCTGCTTTTTGAAGCTAGTCGGGGAAGAATGCGCCTTAGATCTTACAAACTTTACTTAAAGCTTGATGAAATTTTGCGTTAGTGGTTTGTTGGATTGAAGTTAAATTTTTGAGTTTCTCGCAAGCCGATTCTGATCTGTTTCATAACAAGATTTGAGTTTCAAAACAAAAACAGATTTGTCAGTTCCAATTACAATGTTTAGTGTTTTATGTCAGAACCTGGAGCCATCATTCCTGTATCGGTTTCTGAAAAGACCTTTGGCATTTTAAGCAGTTGATTATTGTTATTGACTTTTAAGATTACCTATATTGGTTTTTCTCGGAAAAAGTTTGAACTTTCGTCTTACAGCGTCATCGTGTTCTGATGGATGCAAGGATAGGAAATCGAGAAAAATCTAATCTCTGGAAAAACTTCGCATGGGTAAGTTAAATCTTCGCTACAAAAAGCTTCATAAAAAATGGCGTTACTTCAATTAAACTTTATCGTGATAAAAAATATCTGTAGGCATGTTTTATAAAAATATATAAGCTTTCTAAGCCATAAGCTCAACGATTGGTCTATAAAGAAACCTTCAAGTATACTCACAACTAAAGGCACACTAAAACAAACTCCCCCCCAATGCTAAATATTTCTTTAAAATCTTTACATAATATTTCAACAACTTCAATTATTTATTACGCTCCGATTTTTCATTCGCATTTTTGCAAAAAGGATCTAAAATATTTTCGCATTCTGTGAGGTTCCTTTCGCATTTTTTGAAAAAAAGTAACCATAGTGGAATCCTTTACAGGGAGGGAACCCGCTCTCGCCATTTGTTCTTGACAGTTAACGCTAGAGTAGCGAGCGTTAGGGAGGGTTTACACTTATGCGTTTGGTTTCGGTACAACCCTTTTTGCTTGTAGATACACACCTGTTGCTATGTGCGGGGTCACATGATTGCAAATGCTCCAATAGAAGCTTTCGCACATGGCGTCACGACCAGTTATTTTCTTTTAACTGTTAACTGCTGGTGGAGACGCACCGGGTGCGAGTCACGTGATTGCAAATGCTCCAATAGAAGCTTTCGCACATGACGTCACGACCATTTATTGGGGGAGACGCACTCGTTGCTAGGGCGGTTGCTGGGTGCGAGTCACGTGATTGCAAATACCCACCTGTAGGCGTGCATGATCGCGGCCGTCTGCCGGACGTCGTCCAAGCTCGAGGTGAAGGTGATCTCCGGGATGGACATGGGCATCAGGCGAGGGTCGTCTTCGTCGTCATCTTCGTCCTCGTCGCTTCCGTCGTCCGCCGTCACCTCCTCCCCCCACGGCACCCCCTCGGCCCCGGCGGGGGCGGCGGCGGTGCGAGGGGAGGTGAGGCGCGTGCGGGAGTCCTCCCACGTGATGGGGGACGACTTGGGGTCGTTCTGCTGTCTCACCCTGCAGGGATAGACTTGAGTTTTGATCTTGGCTTCACTGCCGAGTAAGTGTTATTGCGGGAAAACGGGTTTTACAGTTGGCCCAAGATAGTAGTACTATATTTAGCTGGGGCTACTTGATCAATTTAGGAAGTAAATAAAAAAGTTTAAATCAGTGTTTCTCAACGTTTTCCTTAAAAAATTATTTTTCCCCCACAGGGCTTTTAGACAAGCTTCATAGGGGGGGGGGATTTCGGCTTTCAACTACCATTTCACACATGCATTAGAGTAAAATTAATGTAAGTTTTTTGAAAATTGAAGGCTAGGATTTGAATCTTGGTGCATAAAAGTCTGATATTTTGTAGGTAACACTGAATTTTTTTAGAAAAGGGGTTCGGCGTTCTCTCCAGGAAATATTTTCAAAAACTGACTCTTACAAACAGGGTTTAGTATAGTGTAATTTGCAATATAATATTTCTTTAGAAAATTTCCAAAATTTGTAACTGCTCTCCTTCTATCAAATTTCCCCCAGGTGGGGCCTGAGCCCCACGTTGAGAAACTCTGGGTTAAATCCAAAAGTCGGGAATTAAAAATATTATGTTTTTATGTTTAAAAGTTTCAACGTTCAACATTTGTGTAAAAAAATGAATGAAATATATTTTTTTTGTAAGTTATTTTACGATTTCTTAAATGTGTTATAATGTGAACGTTTTAAATTAAGATTAGCCAAAACTAGTTTTAGGATATATAATTTTGAAATAGCACGTCTAGTCTATAATTGAACCGCCAGTTTAAAAAAGTGAATAAGTTCAAAAAATGACAAATTGACCTTTTGTGTTCAAAAATATCTCCAAGCTTTGCTCTTCAGATGAGTGGAAAGGGGAAAAATAACTACCCCCTATCGGCAGATATAGCCCCTTGAATTTGGTGAAATCGATGTCCATTCATTGTATTTTTTAATTTCAATTGGAATTAAAATTAATTTGTCTTTCTTTTCTTATTGTTTGTGCTGTAAACTAAACCAAAATAAACTTTGCTTTTAATTTAAAAGTGTTTTTAACTTTTTTTTTTATCATCTAGGGAATGATTGACTTCATTCATATTCACCTACTCCCTTGATACTGCTTTAATGACTCAGTTTCATAATATTTTGAATTTTATTGGTCTTAGTCTTTATATTTCTCACTTTTGTGCTGTGAACTAAGCAGAAATATAATTTAAATGTCAATTTAAGGGGTTTTAAGATTTTTCTTCAGTTAAAATTTTATAAGGTTTAAAAACAGAATTAAGCCCACCAACTTGTTTCAACCGTAAAATATTTTTGAATGTACTTATATTTGTTTCGATGATTGGTTTGCAAATGATGAAAATGATTGCTTTGCGATGCTTGCTTTTATAAATGGGACCCTGAATTTCCAGTAAAAATTTGGTGGTTATACAACGAAAATTCCATTACTTATACAATTTTGTTTTCGATTTTCTTAAAACTTGGTTTTTGTACTTATTCCCTTTTTGAAACTGATGACGATTCAATTGTACTTACACTCTTCTAATTTCTTGAATCATGTCGAAGAACTGTGATTTGCTCTTTCTTCTCCTTGCTTCTTCTTTGAACTTCTATAAGATTTGCGAACATAGAAATAAATAAATATCAATTTTTGAAATGCACGATATTTCAATTACATATTTTTGAACCATTGAGGATTTATTTGTTTTTAACAAATTTTAATATGTGGGCGGGACCATCGCAACGTCCGCCGTGTGTCGACTTACAGGCGACGGGTCGGTCTGCCCTGACATTTCTTATCTTAACAAATGTAAATCGAAAAATTAGTGTTTTCGTTCATTCGTGTTTTATTCATGGGGTTATACATTTTAGTTTCGATAAAATATTCTAATTTATAGAGGTAATTTCTCAGTAAAGATATTAGAAGTTTAAAAATGTTTCATTTCGATGAAATTTAACAGAATTATTTATTCCTATCTTAGATTTCAATTATTGAGATTGTCGCATATTTAATTCTCAATGCATGAAAATACGTAAAAATTTCAAATATAATAATTTTACATTCCAAAAATTAAGAAAATCTTGACATTTTCCGGAATTCCAAACGAACAAAACGAATTAACAACAATGACTTTCAAAAGAATTCCGAGAATTAGTTAAATGCAGGAGATTATTAATTTTACATTGAGAATTTCATAAAAATACTTGTATTGTCTTAGAAGTGAACATCTTCTCTTTGCATTTATTCAAAAGGAAGTTTTATTATTCCACTTAAAATCTCAAAGGAATTCATTCATACATGCCAAAGCTGAAATTTATAAACGCCGTCTGTTTGCCTTTGCGCTTAACTGCACTGTTGAGGAATTTAATTATGGTACTAATACAAAACTTTCAACTGAAAACAATAAGGGAAGTCGTTAAGAGTTCTCGACTTGAATGCGTAGCGCGCAGCCATGATTAGTTAGTAACTTCAACTTGGCCCGTATTTACACTCACAAGACATGTATCTGGTTATTGGAAGGGTAGATTTTATAGGAATATATTTAAGAATAATTTATGCACGTATATGATATAGCTTCATATTTGTTGAAAGCATTTTAGTGATGAATATTAATTTATTTGGAAGTGAAAAATGGTGTAACGTCGATAGAACCAATGTATTTCTAAAATCAAGAAAACTTACCTTTTTAACACTCTTCTGGAAAAGGCTTGCTATCTGACCCTCCCTCAAGTTGGATATTATTTCTTTTACCGAATGGTGTGGTGATACAAGCTCAACTGTGTTGATAAACCGGTAAAGTTTCTAAAAACGCAAAAAAAAAAAAATTGAGATCAATCACTTATTTCAAATTGCAGTTTTGGCAATACTTAAAAATTCGCCATTGTTTATTTCAAAGTTAACAACTCTATGGTTAACACAAAATCCATAAAAATAAGAATAATAAGTTTCCGGATGCTACACATATTGAAAGTTTAGAAGCTATATTAAATTAATGCAATTTATTAACACTCAATTGTGTTTAAAAATAAGATGTGTGAATATTATAAGCGAGGAAATACATGCAAGAAAGACTTAATGTTCTTCAGGAAGAAGCACCTTTTCTGCAGAACCACTTTACGTATACAGTTTCAATATACTTTATTTGAATTTAAGAGAACCTTTCCGGAACAAAAATTGTGTGTGTGGATACAGAATAAAAAGATTTTTCCCTCCCATCAAACAGGTTTTTTTTATAAGAAAAGATAAAAAGGGATTTTTTCAGGCTGAACGAAGTCCATTATTGAAAAACAATAAAAGAGGCGGCCTCCAAGTATGCGTTTTTTGCTTCTAGGTTATTTAAATCCAAAGAAGTCTTTAGCATAAATGATGTTTTTTTTTGTCTAGGAAATGTTATCCTTTTCTCAAAGTTCATTGTTTTTAAGATAAAGTTAAGTTATAGAATACTTAAAGATGTTTTATAAATAAAAGACAGAAGAAAGATTTTTTTTTAAATATTAGGTTGTTCTTTTATAACTTTTTGGCCACATAGATGAAAAAACGCTTGGAAAAATTAAATTAATTTAAATTACAGACACATTATTATTACTCATTTTACTGTTACTTATATTTAATTGTTATTTTTTTCTTTAACAACTATCCTTTTTTAATTTTCAAGGATATTTTAGCCGAAACTAAATGACAGTAACATATACCCCTAACAGATTTTTAACATAATAAACTGTTCTTAGGGTGGTAAAAAGTTGCCAGGAACAATGCAAGGTAGGCTGCTATTAAAAACGGTAAGGAATATAAAAATTAAATTGCCAAATATATGTAAAGTTTCTTTTTTTCTTAATTAATTGACTTCAAAATGTTACTGTAGTAAATTTTTGTTGTTTTAATATGCCCAACAACAGCATATATTTTGTTGCTCCTGGTATTTTTTGTCCACATTCATAATCATAACTCACAAGGTGTGGTGCTACAATTAAAAAAAACGAGGCCATTTTGATAAATTTATATATCCGTGCAAAGCTGCCACTGACTCGACTGCTGCACGGGTATAAATAAAGTAGATCAAACGACGTTAAGGTCAATAATGCTATAGCAGAAGAAGTGAAAGTGAGCTCTTGGGGGTCGAAAGATGAATGAAAAAGATGCTGAAGAGCATAAAGAGATTCAAGAGCAACGGGATGATAAAAGTTAAAGGAATGATGAAGAGGCAGAGAGATGCTCAAAAGCAAAGAGATACGTGTCGTCATGCTGTCAATAAAAGCATGTTGAAGTCAATTGCTGCTGAAGAGGAAAGGAATGCTGGAGAGCAACAAGATGCTAAAAGCAGAAAAAAGGCTCAAAAGCTAAGGGACGCTGGAGAGCAGAGGTATGCTCAAGGGTAAAGATGAAAAATGATGTTCCGTGTGAAATATGTTATTCATTATTCACTTTCAACGTAAAATTTTTGCTTTTTTATTGTATGATATCCTAGGAAAATGTCTCTTGGTGTCTAGGAATTTTTTGATGCGCTCTTTGCTGGAACAAAAATTGTGGGTTAGAAGAAAAGGAAAAAATCGAGTTGCTCTACCCATAAAAAAAGAAACTCAAATCCACTTCCTAACTCAAGTCTTTCGACTACTAACTAAGTCAGTTTCCCGAAGACTGTACCTGGCTGAAGAACATAAGGTTTGTTCTTTCCAGATGTACTTACAAGCTAAATATTTTTTAGTAATGAGCGTGAAATGAGCTTTAACATTAAAGGAAAGTCTTTAAAAGAAAGCCTAAAGTACTACCTGGCTGAAGAACATGAGGTTTGGTGGGCTCTTCCAGATATGTACTTACAAGCTAAATTGTTTTTGCAAATGAGCGTCAAATGAGCTTTAACATTAAAGGAAAGTCTTACACAAAGCTTTTTGGTATAAGTCAGCCTAAAGTATTACCTGGCTGAAGAACATGAGGTTTGGGCTCTTCCAGATGTACTTACAAGCTAAATATTTTTTTGTGAATGATCTTTAACATTAAAGGGTCTTACACAAAGCTTTTTGGTATGAGTCAGCCTAAAGAACATGAGGTTTGGGCTCTTCCAGATGTACTTACAAGCTAAATATTTTTTTGTGAATGATCTTTAACATTAAAGGGTCTTACACAAAGCTTTTTGGTATGAGTCAGCCTAAAGAACATGAGGTTTGGGCTCTTCCAGATGTACTTACAAGCTAAATATTTTTTTGTGAATGATCTTTAACATTAAAGGGTCTTACACAAAGCTTTTTGGTATGAGTCAGCCTAAAGAACATGAGGTTTGGGCTCTTCCAGATGTACTTACAAGTTAAATATTTTTTGTGAATGATCTTTAACATTAAAGGGTCTTACACAAAGCTTTTTGGTATGAGTCAGCCTAAAGAACATGAGGTTTGGGCTCTTCCAGATGTACTTACAAGCTAAATATTTTTTTGTGAATGATCTTTAACATTAAAGGGTCTTACACAAAGCTTTTTGGTATGAGTCAGCCTAAAGAACATGAGGTTTGGGCTCTTCCAGATGTACTTACAAGCTAAATATTTTTTTGTGAATGATCTTTAACATTAAAGGGTCTTACACAAAGCTTTTTGGTATGAGTCAGCCTAAAGAATATGAGGTTTTGGCTCTTCCAGATGTACTTACAAGCTAAATATTTTTTTGCGAATGAGCGTAAAAGGAGCTTTAAAGGAAAGTCTCACACAAAGCAAGCAGCCTACCTGGCTGAAGAACATGAGGTTGGGGCTCTTCCAGATGGTCTCTTTGGGCTTGTCTCGCAGCACGGGCAGGGCGTACCGGAAGATGGCATGCTCGAGCCCCAGGATGAGCACCCCGACGCCCACCCCCACCAGGAGCATGATGAAGACCCCCGCCACCGCCTCCACGCTCAGCGGCTCCGGCTGGTTGAAGCGGTGCAGACGGTCGTCGAAGCAGGGCACGCGGCCGTACCACTGTTTCTGCAGCTGGTCCACGAAACCGTACGCCAGGTACTGAAGCAGCAGCTCGTTCATCGATGCCTATATAAACGCCAAAATAAAATCTTATCTCACATAAAAGGTAATTCTTTAATAAAACCTATTTTGACTGTAAGAGAACTCTATATTTTTCGACTATTACTTTTCATTTTCAATAATAGGTCTTTTTATCAATTAAAAACTAGTAACTATTCTCTTAGAAACATTCGAGGAAATTATTTTATTCCAAAGTCAAACAAAGAAATTTTTCATAAGTCTCATGTTTTTCTAGGTCCCTTTCTATTTAATAAATTAAACGAAACCATTAAAACATCTAATAATAGAACTGAATTTAAAAGTGGTCTTTATGATTTTATAGCCAGACACAATAACATTGAGAAATTATTTAATTTAACCAAACAGAGTCAGCGCAGCTTCGTTGCCAAAGCAAATAAATTATAAGCCCTTTAACACCCTTTAGAATTCAAAGAGGAAATTCAAATAAAATCAGTTTTCTCTAGGTTTCGCTACAAGTTTTCATTCATTCTGTCCTTTTTAGCCTATTCTCAAAATTCCCACTTAAGAACAGCTTCCATTTTTATCATAAAATAATTACAAATTTCAATCACAATCAATGATTATAGAAATATTATAAATGCTATTTAAATATTAGTTATTAGCCGGTTACATAACATGAAGAAATATGTGAAGGATCTGTTTTCGTAAATATCTTTTATATACATATTTTAATTAATTAGCTACTCTCTCTAAAGGCTATTCTTAATAGAAATTAAATTTTCTTGACTCGTAAGTTTTTTTTTTGGAAAAGCAGCGAAAATCTAATTAATGTAAGAGGAGTTAGTTATTTCGAATACTTTCATCAGCTCATAGCCTTGTTTGATTTTATTTTCTCTCAAATTTTTTCAAAAATTCGTAACTTGGTACGAATGTCATTTTTAATTAAAGGTAAATAAAAATTATCTCTGTGAAGCTACCAAAATTTTCTATCGATAATATTATTTTGAAATAATTGGCTAAATTATGAATCGTTTTCTTGAAGTAGTACCTAAAATTTAAAGCTTTACTCGAACTTTTCCTTTACTTTTCAGTATTTAAAATAATATTTTTTATCAATTAATATGCTAAATAGTTAATACAAAATATGTAAAAAAGTTAGACGTTAAAAAACCGGTCTGATCTGCGTAAATATGGGGAATAACTTTCCATTTTACCTAATAAGAAAAAGATTAATTACGAATATTGATAAAAATCTTAAATAATGTCTAAAATCTTTCTTAGACAAAGTGTAAGAAAACCAGTTCATCATAACTAGCATTCACCGGACCAAGTTAGAGGTATAGCAATAAAATTTGAAACTAAATTATTAACTAATAATGCCCGGATTTATCACATTGCCCGTAACAAATAGTACATCCCGAAATTATTCCCTTTGGATTTGGACCTAGATCAACTAACTACGCATAACTGTTAGGACTACAAGGTCTAAATCATAAGGCTAATCATGAGACTAAAAAAATACTATTTATATTATTTGAAGTATTAAATTTTTACTTTCCTGCATTCTTGCTGTCAATATATTTTGTACTCAAATCTACTATCTACTTTATTTAAAAATTTAAACATATATATCTCGCTGATTTATATATATTCTGACTTAATTAGGCTTTTAAAAAACAGAATATGGATTACTCAATATCATTAATCATTTCTCTACACCTGACAGCTTCATTAGAATCTTAATTTTTATGTTAGCATAATCTACTCTTTCTTAGCTAACTTATACTGTATAAGAAACGTTTTCAGATTGATATCTGATGATGGATAGCAGACAATATAAGGGCTGCACCTGTTCAAACTTTCTTTGGAAAATTTAGACTTTTAATCTTAGAAGAGAAAGTCTAAATCGAAGAAGACGTTGGTAAACTTAGTGTTGAATAGTTTTCCTAACTGTTATAGTTTAGTAAAAGGTTGGATGATGGATGAGATTGGAAATAAGAATTGTTAAACAATTTGCAAATTTTTAGCTTTACCACATTTTTATTAGCCCGCTTTCAATCTTGTCTGTTCGGGTGGAATTTAAAAATCGATTTTTTACTAACTTGCCAAAAAGATAAAAACTTAAAATTTTTAAAAAATATAGTTCAAATCTGGATGACAATGCAATTTAATCTCGTTATTTTGAATTAAATTTGCTTCCCGCCTGAACCCCTAGGGAGGGAGCTTAAAGGGTTTCCCTGTCGTCTTGCACTGTCTAAAATTCTTCGAAATTTTGCATAAAGGATCCTTTTTATAGAACTTTGAAAAGAAGTTCATAGATTTTTGGTATTGGAATTTTAAGGGGGCGAAAATCCTCTTTCTGTGATCAAATCCAGTGAAAACGCTCACAAGTCAAAGAATTAAGTATTGGTGTTCTTAGCCAGAAACTAAAAACGAGTGGTTTTTAGTTTTACAAGGAGAGGATCCCAACGTGTCATCACCGATTTGGTTCATTTTTGGTGTGGAAGTAGTGCATGACTAGGACATCAATTTGTGAAAATATTAAGAAGCAACTTTCAGAAATTTTGGAGAAAATCGCGAT
Organism: Tetragnatha montana; assembly: GCA_963680715.1. NCBI lineage: Eukaryota > Metazoa > Arthropoda > Arachnida > Araneae > Tetragnathidae > Tetragnatha > Tetragnatha montana. The sequence goes on along the minus strand of OY796676.1, from coordinate 55,205,387 downwards.
TAAAAATCTTAACTTGTACTTATATATCTGATAAGATTCTCGTCTTGCAAGCGGATGGTGGTGTAGCGGCAAGAGCTGTGATTCCCAACCCAAAGGTCCCGGGGTCGAGTCTCGCTGCATACCATATTTTTTATTTTAATTTTCCACACAATTAGGAGCACAGATATGAAATAAACTTATAATAATATTTAATTATAAATTTTAAAATATTGTTTCTTGTGCGTAAAAAATTTTTGGTAAATCTATATCTATAAAAGCGAAATACCACTGACTGACTGGTAAGTGACAAATACTCAACACGGAATCTCCGAAACTACTGGACCCAGAGGCTTGAAATTTGACAGAGACCTTCCTCTCAGCTATGCGACGCGCATAATCGAACGACTCCTTCACTGTTTTTCGGTGCTTTTTCGGCTCCGTTTTTCCCGTTGAAATGCATAAATTGCAGTAGGTTTATTTCTCTCTTGAGGTTTCGTCTGGCCTCATGTGATAAAATATAATTTCAAAAATTTCATAATTTATAACAAATTAAGACGAAAAACACAGTGTAAATTTCTATTTCAAAATTATAACAATTTTCAGGAAACGTATAAATTCAAATAATTAATTTTGAAACAACATTTTCCTTTATTTGTAATTTTAATTTTTTTCTAAAATAAATATATTTATGGAAAGGCTAAAATAAATGGTTTCCATGGAAACAGAGCTGAAATTATTTCATTGTTTCATGGGGCATGGTTTACTAGACTTATACATTCACTAAATTTTTATTGTTAAGTACTAGAAAACCGTTTTTACTAAGAAGTTGGCTATCATGATAAAAGGAAAATGAGATTTATCAAGCATTTTATTATTTTGATAAAAATGTTTTTATTTTTGGAGATGTAGGATCATGCAAATAAAAATGGATTCTTTATCATTTTTGAATATAAATTAAATTAGGTATAGTTAAATATTTTGCTTTGGCGGCGGGAGTTGTTGACTGAATTACACATAGGGATTATTTTTTCATTAAATTAATATCATTTTTGGAAAATGATAGAAACTTCATATATGGTTTGTAACATCCTGTAGGAAATTATTCCCAAGGGGCTCAAAGAGGGTTGTGATTTTTACTTCCTAAGTTTTTATCAAGTGGTTTATAAAAACCGAAGCGTAATTTTTGAAAAGGACATCGGAAATACTTCATAGAAATTTTGTTTAAGATTTTAAATTATAAATTTCAAAAGACTGATGATTTCAATTGGATTGTTCTTTTACAGCCACAGTAAAATGCAGGATGGGATACGTTAGGGTATATTTTCACAGTAAGAAACCGGGATGAAAAAGACGACGGGATGATAAGTGATTGCTAACCAGGAAAAGAAAAACCATATAATTCAATAAACCTGATGATTTAAATTGGATTGTTCTTTAACAGCCAAAGTTAAAAGCGGGGCGGGATGAGTTAGGGTATATTTTCAAAGTAAGGAACCGGGAAGAAAAACACGACGGGGGTGACTGCTAATCCAGAAAAAAAAAAGACATATAACGTGATAAACCTGATGATTTATTTCAATTTGATTGTTCTTTACAGCGAAGGTAACAGCCAAATTTAAATGCGGGACGGGATGAGTTAGGGTATATTTTTACAGTTAAGAACTGGGATGAAAAAGACGACGGGGACGACGGGATGATAAGTTCCAGAAAAAGAAATCCAGAAAAAGAAAAGACATAACTTGAAAAACTTTTTAAAATCCTATTTATGAACTAACTCAACCCGTGCAAGGCCGGGTAAGTCAGCTAGTATATAATATTTACAATAGGATCATAAAAAATTGGATTTAATAATTTATATTTTTGGGAAACAAAGAATGAAAAGATTTAAAAAAAAAATAATAATTATATGATTATGTCTGTTTACAAGTGAGAGAAGAGGACAGAAATATTCAAAAATATGAAAAGGGGATGTTTGGAATTCATGAATTTATGGCATCTCCAATATCTGTCAATCCTCCCCCAAAGAAAACATTTCATTTACAAGGTATGTCTTAAATGCCCCTTGATGGTAAAATAGTCATTTCCTCCTTGTTTTGCTCCTACGTTCCCTCTAATTTTCTAATTATCAATTCACCATCCACCCCTAAAATACTTGAGCGGAACAATACATTTTCACTTTTGGGAATCGCCGTCCCCCAACTTACCGTGAGGGGGAAGTTTTTCTGCATTCCCACTGCATAGGCATCGTCGAAGATGGAATCGGCCAGGAGGTGGAGGTTGCATCCCGGATCGTTGCCTCGAAAGTAATTTAGGACTGCAGTATCACCTATCAGCATGTCTAGCTCTTTGTTCCTGAAAACACATGCAGAAATGACAAGTCACAAGGTTTCCTTGCAAAATAAGCATTGTCACTGTCAATAAAAATATCTGGGGGGGGGGGGGCAGATAATCATGGGAATTTGGAGTGCCCGTTGGAAAGTGCAATTGTATAAATTACTGGAAAATTTAACTGTTTTTGTATAAAATGATTCCAACATTATGGAGGATGCCCACTTGTGCCTCTAGGAATGACTTTGTGAAACCTGATTATTATGTTGTTTTCTCGGAAATTTTTAATTAATCTAAAGAGAAGGCGATTTGCGGAGTAATAAAATTACACTTGGTGTAAAATGATTATAAAATTAAGTAAACTTGTTTTTTATGTATAGTTAAACGTGTTACGTTACTTTTACGTGTTAAGCAAAATATAAATAAGTTCACATCACTGCAGCAATTCCACACTTTAATTGATTGACGAACAATAAACTAGAATTTAAAATCTTTGACAATAATCTTGAAAATTCAGTTTGTTGAGTTTTAACGGTTTAAAGATTCACATTTTATTCATTAAACACTCTTCGAGAAAACAAGTTTTATGAGGAGCCCCATCAAAGTTAAAGCCCGTATCAGTGTAAGTATGATATATGCATGATGAGCTTTGTGGAGTTTTTCTGATCTAAAGTAAAACCTATACTATTCAGAAATAGAACATTTTGAGAATATTTTTATTCCAGTGAAAATTATTTGTAGATAAGGTTCTCTTACATAACCATATTCCCTCTTTCAAATAGTGTAGTGGAAGTTTAAATAAAAATATTATAGGGAATCCCTTTTCTGAAAATTTTAAAATATAATTTATTCTTTACATGCTTTCAAACTCGTTTGTTCCGAGAAATGCGAAATATACTTGAGAATTCCGAACTAAAAAACGTTCCAGAAATAAAGGCTAGTGCGTAAAAAATCTGTTTCCTAAAATAAGTTTGGGATTTGAGCAGGAAAGATGAACTGAGCTAGTTATGAATATTCATTTTCTTGAAAACATTTGAAATTTTAAGGAGGGAGAGAAGATATTACTTTTTTGAAATAAAACTCCGCTGCCATATATATGTCAGCAACAAGAGTGGAAATAGAAGCAGGGACTGGAATGAAAAAGGTTTCTGTGTTGTAAACAAATCTAGGTATGTTTTATTATTTCTTCTTTCGTATTTATATGTTTATCTCTGAAATAAGCATATTTCTGTTAGACGGATTTTTTCATAAACGATATTAGCTGTTTACTATCAATTACTGGCAATATGGATTCTTTGTTTCGTTTAAAAATTTTCTATTTTACAAATTATACCCACTACGTCATATTTCGAATGAATGGTGGAAACCAATATGCAGTAGTTCTTTTCTTAAATAAATATTGATTTTGAATAATAAATATACTTTTTATTGATCTTCTATCCTGTTGTTTGAACCCGTTTCGAAAAATACCACTGAAATTGGAAACCAATCTATTAAGGAGAGTAAAAGGAGGTGATCATACCTGAGTTTTTCCAGCCCCTGCTGCAGCGTCTGCACCCCGTAGCGATGTATGTGTTCGGAGAGGGCTCGGTTCTCCTTGTACACGTAGAACTCCGCTGCGCTTCCCTTGGCAGTTCCCGTCCGAAGGTGCAGGAGCTGAAACACAAAAATGGGATTTTTCTTGCGTAAAACTAACTACAATGAAATTTCAGTTTTGCTAGAGTTTATTAAAATGTATATTAGTTCGAGATTGTGGGTTCCAGAAGAACTAACTACTGCAGAACTATCGCTTCTGTACGAAAGTTGTGTGCAATGTTATAGGAAGAGCACAGAAAAAAATATCTTGTTAATACGTGTAATATTTTTAAAGGTATATTTGTAGATGATGGTTTAGATTGTTCTTAGATTGACTAGTTTTTTCCGACGTTATTATTAATTTCTTTTGGTCAATGTTGACTTATTAAATTCAAAAAATGAAACAAACTTTCAAGTTTGTGGAAATTTCACTGAAGGTACGAGAAAGGGGAAATTTCGATCACTGATATCGTCTCGTGTAATAAAGATATTTTCATGAAACTTTTTCCTGTGGTTTGCTTAATATTCCACATGTTTGTCAACCATGACCCTTAATTTTTAAAACGAATTATTCGACTTTCTCATAACGCCGCTAGGAGCGGTCTTCATAATGAATTCAAAATAAGCACCTAGATATAGGTATGACTCTACAAGACGCTGTTTCAAATTTAAAAGGACTTACGAAACACTTTAGGGGCCTTTCAAATATTAGGTAAACATGTTTTTGGTAATCTCTGACCCCCTCTCCCTCCTTGTCAGCAAAGATAAGCAAACCGCAACCCCCCCCACTCATAATTACGTAAGAAAACTGCGCGACCTCCCTTTGTTTTTTTTGTACATAATGTTTAACAGTGTCTAAAAATTGTAAAATGTTTAGTAAAATTTATTTTTGAATAAATTTTGAAATTATTTATGCAAGAAACAAGATATTTTCAAAATTCCAGTGTTTGTAACATATTACGTAAGCATCACTCATACTCCCACCTCCCCCTTGTCAGGAAAAATAAGCTAAGAGCAAACCCCCCTCCTTAGGTGCTTATTTGAATGGCCCGGCCCTTTATCAAATGTATCAACCCATAATATTACCCCATTAACTTTTTTACATGAAATCAAAGGAGTCAAAAAGTCCAAAAGTAATTGCGATAGAAAGCAAATAAAATTCATCCAAATAAAAATACCCCTAAAAGACACATTAAAAAAAGTCTTCCTCCTACATCAAGTAAAACTAACCGAGCAAAACTTCTTAACTAATAAAAACGATACTCTGTATTTATATCACCATGATGAAAACCCATTAAACCAAGACAAATCTAATACACAAGCCGTGTAAAGTGGTGCGTGATTTAAACGAAAGCGGGGCATATTTTTACCCGGGTGCCGTCGTACACATAATTAACTAACCATCACCCGATCTTCCGCTGATAATGTTGACACCGGTGTTGTCAGGCTCAGCTGCTCTTTTCACACCAGATCACTCGGTGGGTTGCAGCTTAATTATGGATCAGCATCTCCTCTGACCGCCTGATTATTTTCCCTGAGGAGGGGACGTGCATCAATCGCGGGGGTGGACGAGTCCCCAAAGAAAATTGATCTTTTTGGCTAATAGGATATTTCGAATGTCCGTTTCTTGGATTTAGATTTTGAACTATGTCTAGTAGAGTTTCGCGGTAATGTAACCAGAAAAAGAAGAAAGATTAAATAATTAATTGAAAACTTAAAGAGAAATTTCAATTAGAAAAATGTCTGGCTATATCATAACAAAAGCTAAAAAAAGATATTTGAGAGTGAAAATTTCCTCTTTTCTTACTCGTAAGTTAAAAAAAAACTTTAAAAAATGCAAGTTTTTTTTTAAAATTTGTCGTCATTTGATTGAAAAACAAAAACTACATGATAACATTGAAAAAATATGTAATATTGAGGATGATCCCTTTTCCATGTTCTTTTTATTTGGGGGATTGAACCATCAGGCATTCAGGTGATCTAACTATTTTTTGTTGTTAGTTTTGGCGGCAATTAAAACAAACCCCAAAAAGTAATGTACCTAATACTTATACTATGAACACTAAATATATGAGTATTGATTCTAAAATAGATGATGTCTAAGCATTAGAACTAAAACATAAGAACATATAATAATTGCATAATAAATTTTGCCTCTCGAAAGCCAAACGTAACAAAATTCTCAAACCATTTAAGAAAAAGATTTATCTGCTGCCATTACAGCAAATCAGAGTTTAAAATTTTTCAAAATAAATAAATATTGAATTTGAAAATCAATCTAAGAAGGGTAAAATAATTGTCCCTCGTTATAAAACCTTTACCTATGCCTTCCGCTAAATATGTATAAAAGTTTTAAAAATTCTTCTACGCCGCCAACTAATTGCTTAGATAAAGGTAACTGTCTATTTCCTTGAAAACAAACCTTTATTTCTTTAATCTGAATACATTCGCATTGTTTACCAAGACTCATTAAAGAAAGTGAATTAGAATTCTGAAGAAACACACTTCACGTAATTGATGTTCGTCCCCTTAAATTGGTGTGCACGGGTTTTCCTCTGATAAAAAAAAGAGCGAAAAGCTTCCGATGTGCTCTGGAATACAAGAGCATGCCATGAATAATAATAACCTCATGGTTGTGATCAAGGCGTGAACGAGCTTTTGAAAAATACAGTGTCTCAACAACGAATAAAATGAAGATAATTTGCCGTTAATACGTCCTTTGTGAGAGAGTTGAAAATTATCGTGGAAATTGAGAGGCTTGACTTCTTATAATTTATTCCGTTTTGATAAATGTTTATCTTTGAAACATGTTTAAAGGAACTCTAATAAAATTCTATTATATTTTACTCTATTCAGCCTCACACTGTAATACCTTGTACGGTAACTATTAGAGAAATTATATTGTTGATTTTATCAAAGAATCACGAATACTTATATCTAAATAATGGCCTGGGTACTGTAGCAAAGAAATGACGTGGCTGTAGGCTTCCAAGTATGCTTGCTTTTGCTTGAAAGTATTTTGTTTCCCAAATAAATCTTTATAATATCCCCTCCCGTAACAATGATATGAGGAAATTTTTACTATACGGGAGGTTGGTGGAGCGACTTAGATTGGTTGTCAATGTTCTTTTAATATGGAATTCTTCTAGATTGGTCTCACAGTCCAAAAAGTAGTCAAGACAATATTCATTAATAATATTACCTTGGTCACCAATCTAGAAGTCTTTCCACCAAATTCCCGTAGAGTAAAAGTTTCTCCATTTGCTGTTACATCGTTTTTCGTCCGGAGAGGTGATATGGAGATATCGTCGACTTACTGGAGAAATGCACTAAGTCACTTTTGCAGAATCTTTTACAAGTGGTAAAACGATGCTAATGAACAAGCGGATTCTCAAAATCTTGCCATGCTAGCTGGAAACTGATTAAGTGTTGATAAAATTGCTTTAAAACGATCGGATATCGCCAAATTTGGCGTAACCTAGTACAGAGCAGTTAAACCAGAAGTGACTTAGTGCCTATCTCTTGTAAGCCGACGGTATAATGATTTAGGGTCGTATTCAGAAACTCAAACACGTAGAAGAAACGAGATGGAAACGGTGAAAAATCTCACGTAACGAGAGATTTCAAACGTGAACTCCGGAGTTCCCGTTCTTTCTCTCGTGTGCTCATGCCTCCTCCTGTTGCACATCCTTACAAGTAATTATACACTGATAATACAAATTCATCCAAACTCTAGATGTCCATTACTTTCGTAATATACTAATGTCTGAGGACTTTTTTTGGTAATAAAAAGCTGCTCTAGAATTTTTGGAACTATTTAAGGGACCACAAAAAGCGCAAAAGCAATCCGCATACATTCGAATCTCGGAACAATATGGCTGACGAGAGCTCCGGAGTTCACGTTTGAAATCCCTCGTTTCGAGAGCTTTTTCACCGTTTCCGTACTTCTCGTTTCTTCAACGTGTTTGTGTCTTTCATAATACGGCCCTTAGTTACGAAACAATACATTTGTAACCAAATAAGCGCCAAATACGCAGTCTGAAATAAGAATTGACCAGTGGCAGTTCTATTAAGGAAGTACTGTAGCCTATTGCTGCCGATAGTCTCTCCTTACCTGCGCGTCGTGGAAGTCGTCCACCCGGAGGTGGAAGAAGAGGCCGGCGAAGAGCGCGGCGATGTTGGCGGTGTAGGAGGCGAGGAAGATGACGCTGAAGCAGCCCCAGATGTTGATGAGCACCTTGTTGGGCCAGGACTTGGGCGCCTTGAAGGCCACCAGGTGCGAGAAGAGCAGCGACCACATCACCCAGAGGGCCGAGGCCAGAGTGAAGTTCTTGGTGCGCTGACGGCCCCACGGGTTCAGGCCGAACGGGCTCAGCCACTCGTAGACGGCCGCCGCCACAGCCGTCGCCGTCAGCCCGCAGAAGATGGCCACCCACAGCTGGATGCTGAAGGGCACCAGGAACGCCGACAGCTACAACATCAACACTCTTCATAAAGACATAGTTTTTACAGTCATTAGGAAAATATGGAGTAACTGCTTTAAGTGGTTTCACTAAATGCTAAAGGTTAGGTTAGAGGTTAGAAGCCAAGGACCAATGCAGAAGAGTGGATGCTGAAGAGTACCAGAACCCCGCAAGGTGCCCTCAACATTACGAGGATATAAATATTCATAACTACAAAACTAAGGTTTTTTATTATGTACATTCAGAAAAACTAAAAGTTTATATTATTTTCAGAGCACAATTATACTCTTGTAATTTATTAGAGAACCATTATACTCTTGTAATTTATTAGATCACTATTATACTCTTGTAATTAAAATAGGCGTATTTATTGAGTCAAGACCCTCTACATGACCTCACAACCCGAACGTGTGAATTTGTAATTCTAAGTTTAAAGAGCCTAAAAACTTTCTTTAGGCCCTTGGGGGTTAAACATCCGATAGGAGCTGAAAGATGTTAGACATAGACTTAACATTACTAAGTCACTGATTTCGTTTGACGTCACACGTCCGAGTTGTGAGACCATCTATAAAGAGGGTCTTGATCGAGGTCACCTTGTTGCCTTGCCAACGAGTTCATTACAATGAGAGCATTAGGAGGGTCTCAAATATACGATATTATAATGGAAAAGGACAGAGGGAGAGTGGGGAAAAGTGACTATTCTAATTTCAAAGAGTTGATTACACTAAAAGAGTTCAGCAAGGTACATACCGGCACGACCCTGTACTGCGACGAGGTGAGGCACGACACTCCGGAGTGGAAGTAGGGGACGGAAAAGTCGATGGCGCGCTGGCGGGCGCTGGTGACGGAGAAGGCGGCGAAGGTCATGTGGGCCGCCCCCGACACCAGGTCGGCCGTGATGCCGTTCCAAGGGCGACCCCCGCGCGAGGTGCCGAACAGCCCGTCCGCCACCAGGTACAGGTCGAAGTCGAAGCCCAGGTCGCGCGAGAGGGCCAGCAACAGCGCGATGGAGATGCCGGCGCAGCACGACACGTTGTACAGCACGCCTGCATGGGGAGAGACGTAGTTTGGATGAGAGTGCAACTGATAGAGACTTTAAATAGGTCGTGATTTCGTGATTGCAGCTGATTTGGGACTTGTTTGGACAAGAACGGGGGGGGGGTCATTTTTTGAACTAGTGTATTTTTGAGTCACTGAGTGATGCTGCACATTCAAATAGAAGAAGCTTTTCTCGAAACTAGGAAAAATATATTGGTGTTTGTAGCGTGTGGTGGTAACGATACTTTACACTTTAGAAGCAGAAACTGGCCCCACCGGACAAACAAACCTCTGTTTATTATTATTATTATTATTTCAAGCCCTATTTTATTGATTTTATTATTTGGGAAGAGATTTCCAAATTTTTATTCCTAAAACCCTTTTTAAAGAGAAAATTTTCAACGAAGTACTTTTAAGGTGAAAAAATATCTTGAAGTTTTATATAGAAAATAATACGAAAGGGAAATTTGATTAAAGAATTTTCAAGCGAGAAGTTTGGTGAGTTTGAACTACTCCAACTGGAACAAAGAGCTAAAGTCATTTCTTTAAAACCTTTTCCACTTCCACAAGAAGCAATACTGTTCAGGGAAAAAGCAAGTTATTCTGATGATGCCGGTATTTCTTCGAAGTAAGACAAGGGAAATGACAGTTTAAGAGATGACTTTTCCACTCCACTGCATTTTTTAAAAAGTAAAATGGATTTGACGCGGTTGACAGATGGATTTAGTTTTATGATCAATGTGTCTAGCTCCAAAGACTTCAATAAAAAACGACAAAACTTTCACGAGGAATGTAAATTTTGAAAACCAATAGGCTTTTGATATCCGAAAGTACTTCTCCGAATAAAGTTAAAATCTGGTTTAAGTTCAAAAGTACACGGTTGTCATAAAATAACGACCTTCACCTTTTAGACTTCTGGTGACGGCCCGAAAACCAAGGCAAAAATTTATATAAAGAGCCACTGTGAAAGGGAAAATGAACTAAATTTTTTGTTTAAAAAAATTCACATCTCTTCAAAATGCCTTCTTTGAAGTTTCATATTTTTTTAAACTAATAGTTTCGTCTGTAGCGAAGTTTAAAGTAAGGTCGTTATTTTATGACCCCCCTGTACTTCAAAGAACTATAATACTGAACAATGAGAAAACTTACATTCTAATGATGCCTTTCTTCTTTTATCGGTAGATGTAAAGATTCTATTGCCTTTAAGAGGTTAATGCTAATTAAATTTGATTGCTACTCAGTCTGCAAATCTTGCCTTTTGTTAGAGTATCCATTGTGAAATGGGGATAAAATGTTAAATGGGACCGTTGATGTGTTAAACAGGCTGTTTTAATAGACCATTTTCAAATTATGTCACACGGTTAGAGATGAGGGTATCTTCTGACGTAATGTGATAAGGACTGAGTTTGATCTTACGAACTTAATACTTTAAAACTATTCAGTTTCTGCAGCTAAAATGTTAAAGGAGACATCTTAGCCAATAATACTCGTAGTTTTGATTTCCAGAAATCAGGCGGATAACAATTCACGAGTAGTGAATGCAGTATTATGGTAATGTAAAATTCGAAATGAATTAAGATTAGGTTTGGAGTAAAAGAGTGACATCGTGATAGGGTAGAAGTTTACTCGTGTCAGAAGAGAAGGAGGGGGTATAAGTAACGTTATTCGGAACGATCCTCCCTGATTACTTCCCAACCATACTGAGATGCGAACGAGTGGTGTTGTCAGAAGATAAATTTACAGGGCGATATTTTGGAATTTTGGAGGGGATATGTGGTAAATATAATCTATCTGTGGAAATAAATATTTCTGACTTTTTGGGGAGACATATACATGACCAACTAGACTAATAAGGTCGGAAAAGCTGTAAAATTGTGACTTTAGACATCTTGACGTCCAGATTGATAACTATTTGCCAACTGCTTAACTACACTCTGAAATTTGTTTGCCGATAGGATTATTCTTTCAACAAAATCACATCTCTTCGGCACAAACCAATCAGACCCTTCTGCAACATTTTATCAAATAAGATCTGTAAATATGGGTTGAGTTGAAAGGGGAGTAAAGTTAAAGAGTAAAGTCAAGCGGTTATCAATCATGACGTTAGAACGTCTATCACACGTCTCAAGTTCAAACTTCACCGGACTTATTGGTAGTTTAGCTATGCTTCTGATCCCTCCTTGACTATGCCGCTGATACGAAGACTCAGAACATCACCAAATCCTCCTACACCTTTTTTGTGGCCAGATCAACGGCCATACCATAAAAAAAACACAGTTTCTCGTTTCTCGTCCTCTCGTTTTCTGGAAACACCACGTGCTATTGGCATTCCTTTTAATAAGCCCGGTGGCGTAGTGGTAGTGAAACTCGCTTCCACGCCACAGGCCCGGGTTCTATTTCCGGGTTGGGCAAGGCAGACTCACGGCTGTATTCGCCACTAACCTGACCAAAGGTTAACTGGAATCAAGCTTATACGACAACTCTTGATAGGTTAAACCCTTTTTCAACTACCAATTAAAAGTTTTGACTCCAGGTTAATCTTTGGTTAAGTTAGTAGCTAGTAGTGAATTCGGCGGTCAATCTTTCATCCCTCTGCGGTCGATAAAATGAGGACCAATTTCGCTTGGGAAAACAAGGGGCTTTGCCTCATCTGACTTTCAGTCACACGTTCTGTAACAGCTCAGCTCATGGCCTCCCCCAGTGAAGCTGATTATACTGGGGTTTGAAGGTCTAACGACCTAGGTACTCCCTCAAGTATCCCCCCTTGTTTCTTTAGTGGTGAGTGACCTACCCTCGTATCTGCCTGCGGTGTTGTAGTCGGCGAAGATGGCGACGATGTCGTTCTTGTCGCTGGTGTTGAGGCTAAGGCACGGCACCCCGAGCAGGCAGCTTCCGTTGGCGATGCGCGTGCCCGGCTTGACGAAAGGGGGCGCTTGGGCGGTGACCACGCGGAAGCGGGGGCGCCCCCCGGCGGCGGAGGGCCGCACCAGGGGGCGCCGCGGTCGCCCCCCAGCGCGCAACCACACCACAGCTTCCACGTGCACGCGCGATCCCGTGACGTTGCCGAGGCGACGCCAGCGACGCCGCGACCCCACCGACACCAGGTTGAGGATCTCGAAGGAGGCGGGTTCGAGTCCCTCGCGGGCCACGGCGCTCTCGCGCTCCAGCTGACGTTTGATCACCCTGCAATGGAGAATATCGTCATTAGAATCACTCTTGTCATGTATCGTCATTAGTGGGATAGAGAAAAATTCTAACAGAAGGTCCAAAACGCTATTTTCAAATCCCTTCGTATGATAGAGGGCAGCACTGCAAATGTCTATGATTGACAGAAGGGTAGGCAGTACAATTTGGAGATCACAGCTGTGACGTGTTCATTCAATCTGTTCTTATCAAAGGGGTATTAGAGGATTCGACGATTAGGATTCTATTTCTCATCCGCCTCTCGGGACGTGACAAGGGAGGGGGGAGTTTGATGCCATCCCAGCGCCAACAGTACCCCTCTATCACAAGGCATGCCTCCTGCTTTTTCGATTTCCATTATCGCCTATAGCCATGGACTCTCTGTTCTAGTACTTTGTGATTAGTGGGTAGTAGTAAACCTGTATTTAGAATAGAAAAGGAAAATGTTGGCATTGTGTTACATATGAAGTACCACTTATAGTCAAAAATAGTCAGTTATAATTTTCATGAATACGATAAATCATGAAAATTGGCTTTTAAAGTATTATTTTAATTTGTTCACAATGTTCACTGTAACTATTTTTATTTATAGTAGGTACTCTGCATTTTGGTACTTGTTTAACCGAAACGCGTAGAATTCAAAAGAGATTCATTTGCCCGACACTCAACTGCCCGACGTTCGTTTGCCCGACCATTCTCCTTCCTTCCCGTTGTATCTCATTGGCGATGTCGAGCAAACGTACCGGTCGGGCAACTGATTGTCGGGATTTCGAACCAGAACCGATTCAAAAACATATAGTAGAAAAGAAGGAAGGGAGTGCAACTGACGTGTGTAAGGCTTCGGAGAGTCGCCGCCGGTGGTCGGACACGTTGTTCCAGCAGCTGAGGTTGGAGTGGTTCTGTCGCTCCACCAACCGCCAGTTGCCGTCCAGGTACTTGACGCTCTCCGACACCACGTCCATGGCGGAGCGAACGCTGTGTCTGGAACAAAAAATCTAAATTTACCGTTATTGTCACTGTGTATCATTTTCTTAAAATTTCCATGATTGAGTTTTCAAATGAAATAAAACTTGTGTGGCAACTACTTCTTCACTAGCATTACAACCTGTTACAGGTCAAGGCTTTCCGGCCAATTCTTCCCCACCTAATCTTATCCTGCGTCATGGTCCGTCGTTCTTTATTTCTTTTTTTATCATACAACAATCTGTAGTTAGGATTCGTTTTATACCTCTACATTTGAAAAGGTTATTTTTTTAAACCCTTCCCTAATTCCTAATTTGAGCCCTTACAACAATTTAATCAATTGAATCAATTTATAACCTGAAATTTATTTGCTTTAAATGGAATGGGAATGACCATACAACGAAGGAAAAAATATTACCATTTACAACAATTTTACTATACAGGGTGTCCCGTAAATGATGTGTCACACTTCTAGGGGGGATAGTAGACACCTAGACGAGTCAGAATCACATAGGATTTGGGGTCCCAGACCCAATCCCTGGGAGTTAAAAATGGAGCGACACCCCAAAACAAGTATTGAAAAATTCAATTTGTAGAAGAACTACTATTGGTAAAAATGTAATTATGGTCTCAAATTTTGTGGTTTAATATGATCCTCAAAATTACTTTGACAGTTTTCAATTTAAAATTTTTTTTATTACGAAAAAAGTTAAAAAACAGCAAAAAAATGTGAAAAAGATGCCAAAACTTTATTTTGTTTTCCGAAATCCTTTCTTTCCATTTGATAATTTGAAAGAGCATAATTATTTAACCTTAAGTCCAAAGTTTCACGTAAATAGCATCAGTATTAAACGCTTGAGAGCCTGTTAAAGTTAGTTTTATGGGAGCAAAAACGGCTTCGGAAAACGAACGTTGAGGGACAATCTACAAGTTACGGATAGATGCTCGCCAAATTTCCCAACATTATTTGCGATACGAGATTCCTCGCCAACCTACGCTTCTACAGATAGTTCAAACTTCCTTGGCGATGTGTGGCCTTAGTTTTTGGATCGTCACTAGAAGTCTAAAAGGTAAATGTATTCAAGCTATCAAATCAGACACTCAAGAAAAAATTGTTACTATACCTAAGAAAATAAGCAATGTTTGTTTAGCAAAAGGGATAGTTACAACTTATTTTTTCTTAAGTCTCTGTTTTGTTAAGTTCAATAAACATTTATCTTCTAGACTTCTGTGACGGTCTGAAATCGAAGGCAAAAATTTAAGTAAATTAATTAATTTACTAATTTTTTTCAAAATAATTCCTATCCCATAAAAAAGTGAACCACCATGCCAACTTTGAACACTTTTTGTAAACAGTTTTTGTCGTTATTTTTCATTATACCCCTGCTTTAGGATAGGTCAGTCGGCGGATCCTCGATCGCTGGGTTCGTGATTTCGAATTGAGATACAAGATTGGTTTCTTAATCGAGAAATGTCAATGGGAATAAGCAAAGTATATGGGGGCTATCCACTCACCGTCCGATAAGCAATATCTTAGGTTTGTCATAACTTTCAATAACCTGCATTCTTTTATTTTGCAAATTTCTTATATCGGAAGTTGAGGGGAGACCCTGCATACCCACTTGCTTATTATATCATTCTTTAATTAATAGGAACCACCCTTGTATCGCAACCCGAAATCAGGAACCTAGCGATTGAGGATCCACCGACTGACGTATCCCCACTATGTACAAAAGATATTTTACGAACCATGTTTGTAAATAATAGATTCTTCTGTTTTTTTACCTAAGTTATCAAATGTACAGTTTTCTCAAAAAACGCAATAAGTAGTAATGCTGTTTGCATGATTGATACATTTGTAAAACTAACACAACTAAAGTCTGTCTGTCCTCGCTTAGCACGAGTGGCAAACCTAAAATCAGTACCCACAGCAGAAAAAACAGTGGCGAAAAAGCCATAAAGATGGTTATCTCACTTCTATTAGATACCCGATACCCTGCACTCGCCACTGCTTTTCCTGCCGTGGGTAGTGATTTTAGGTTTGCCACATGTGCCAAGCGAGGACAGACAGACTTTATCGATTGAATAAAAAACTATCGATACTATCAGATAATTTCTAACAATTCATACTATTGATTTTTAAGATCGATAGTTCCTAAAAATCAGTAGTAAATCATGTTTGTTCTTTAAGTTCAAAAAATTTTTTAATTAAATTAATTAATCTCTTGTTTTCTAAAAATACATAATAAGAATTAAGAATCAACATTTTACGCTTTTGAAATTTTCATCCCGCCAAATTGTTCAATTGGCGCATTTCAGATATTTTCATACTCATCTCCTGTCTCGCCAAATCGGGCGAGGAATGAAAGTTGGCAGACATCTATCCGTAACTTGTAGATTGTCCCTAAACGTTCGTTTTCCGAAGCCGTTTTTGCTCCCATAAAACTAACTTTAACAGGCTCTCAAGCGTTTAATACTGATGCTATTTACGTGAAACTTTGGACTTAAGGTTAATTAATTATGCTCTTTCAGATTATTAAATCGAAAGAAATGATTTCGGAAAACAAAATAAAGTTTTGGCATATTTTTCACATTTTTTTGCTGTTTTTTAACTTTTTTCGTAATAAAAAAAATTTTAAATTGAAAACTGTCAAGATAATTTTGAAGATCATAATAAACCGCAAAACTTGAGACCATAATTACATTTTTACCAATAGCAGTTCTTCTACAAATTGAATTTTTCAATAATTGTTTTGGGGTGTCGCTCCATTTTTAACTCCCTGGGATTGGGTCTGGGACCCCTAAGTCCTATGTGATTCTGACTCGTCTAGGTGTCTACTATCCCCCCTAGAAGTGTGACACATCATTTACGGGACACCCTGTATGATAAATCTTGGAAATTGATACTGGAATTT
Source organism: Tetragnatha montana (assembly GCA_963680715.1). NCBI lineage: Eukaryota > Metazoa > Arthropoda > Arachnida > Araneae > Tetragnathidae > Tetragnatha > Tetragnatha montana. The sequence goes on along the minus strand of OY796676.1, from coordinate 55,188,943 downwards.
TATTTCTACTCCATCTTTTTGTGCATACTTGTGACACCACATTCCTGTGCAAAAAAGTCTCAATTACCGTTTTCATACATCCCAATATTGAATTCATTAACACCCTAGTAGATCAGCTGTATTATACAGCTACTCTAGAAGGGGTGTTAATGAATAATAATGATTATTATTCATTATTATTTTAAGACATGTCGGAGGCTCCCAAACGGAGCTTGAAGTCAGTGCTTAACTAATAGGTAAACACAATAGCAACTGAGTTCCCCCACTCACTTGTTGGTGACTTGGTGCTTGAGCCTGAGCCCTAGCACGCCGGCCGGATAGTTGCCAGACTCGGGGTTGAGGGTGGTTTTCTCGAGCAGGATCCAGATCCAGTCGCTCTCGACCATCTTCAGCTTCCGGGCCTCTTGGAACACGAGGCGGGTGGAGCGTCCCCCGGAACAGCATAGCACCAGGACGCGGTTTCTGGAGGCGTGGCAAGAGCTCAGGAGGGTCAACAGCTTCGTTCTGAGAAAGATATTGACGATGTTGGAAAATTTCCGATTACCAGTAGCGATTCTATGTGCCTTAGAAAGTTATATTGTTAGTAAATGATGTAGTGTGTGGCTTATCACTTTTGAGTTGGTCCGGTTTTGGTTAGATGGTGACACTGAATTGACCAATGATATTGCACTCTATCAAACAATTTCAGAGGCGTATATAAAGTGAGGTGAGGGAGACCGAGATCATAAGAAGTTTTAACCAAAACAAGTTATAACCCTAGTATTAGGGTCAATTTCCCAAAATATTTTCTGGGGGAGGACACACGGACTCCGTTTTGTACTTGGAACTTTATTACTCAAAGTGTTTTTTTTATATTAAGTTGATCAAGTTGTAAATACTACCTAAAATATATCAAAAAGCTACATTGAACCTATTAAATATGCATGAAAAAGGCTTAGCAATAATTCTAGGTCGTCTCCTCAGGAGCAAAAATCTAGCTTTGGGCCTGATAATGACTAAATATGTTTAGAGGTATTTGTCCCCCCCCCCGAAATAAATTTCTATATACGCCAGTGACCAATTTTAAAATAAAAATCCTACTAACTCAAAGGTCACCTCAAAGTCACACACTACACCATTAACCTAAAATATTTTAACATTTTATTTTAAATATTGTTATTGGATTCCTTGTGACCAAAATAACAGTTATATGCAAATGAATGAATTGAAATCATTCACAAAATATACTAGTTGCGGGAACACAAAAGACAGTGAAATAAGTTTCTAAAAAACATCATAAAAGTGGACACCTACTATCTAAACCTTTCAAAGAATAGGGATCGGGCCCTATGATTCCACAGTTTGTTCCCTAACCCACCAAGCCATGCGAAAATTCTAGTCTTCTAATAAATTTAAATTTTCTATTTCCCGTACTATGAATAAAAATTATCATGAATAAAAACTACATTTAAGTATATTTAATATAATTCAAATTCTTTATACTTTACTATTGTAAAGTATAACGAACTTACTCTAATCAAAACGTTCATAACATAATTATGAGACTACTCGTACAGTGAATAGCAACTTATTTGAGTATGTGTAAAACAAAATCAAAAATACTTATTTTAAATGAAATCTAGGAAAAAATAATAACTAATACACAACAATTAGCAAATGTTTTAACTCCTAATTATATAACTTGGGAATACCCAAAAATCAAAGATTTATAAACAAAAGATAATCCTACTATTATTTAAGAATGCATTAAATTCAAAGAACAACTTCAGAACTCATGAAGATTGTATCAAAAAGCTTCACACTGTTGCCACTTTGAAGCTTTATTATGAAAAATGTAAGCCTGATAAGCCAGAAAATAGAATCTTTTGTAGAGGATGCGCCATGAAAAAGTTTCTTCTCGTAAGAGGAAGAGAAAGAATGGAAACGCTTCTTTCGATAAATTGAATTTCTTTCTCTGATTCTGGAGCGAAACACTCGAGTTATTTTTACTGAGGTTCTTTGAGGGCCTAGGGAGCGTACAGCTCCTATTCAGATCCTGTCGAAAACCTTCAAACCAGTCTTGTCCTTTGAGAGCGGAAAAATTATGCCAACAAGAATACAAGATACTGCTTATAATAGGAGGATCGTGTAGTCTACAAAACGGATTGAATATATTGTTTAATATTATTGAAATACGTAGTCTTGGTAACCCAAACAGAACATTTTTCGAACTTTAATTAGGTTTACGTGTTTTAGATACATTGAATTTGTTTACCATGAGAAATTTTCGGTCTTATGAGGGTTTTTCAGTTTATATAAAATTAATGAAACACAAAGCATATTGTTATAAGTATAAGTAACCGATATTTTTTTTCATTCTAGTTTCAATTTATGTTTTAAATTAATTGAATTTAACAATAAAATACTTTCAAAGCACTATTAAAGTGTTTTGTGTCATCAGTGGAATAATAGAAAGGAATGGTACATTCTGCTGAAATGCTGATGCTGATATTTTTAGGAGTTCATATATCTTTTTATTCTATTACGAGTATCGAGGGAAAAACAAAAATTACCCCAGTAGCCCAGCAGCATTTGTTAGTATTGGCCCAATATCGGTTCAATATTGGCCAGTATCGGCTCAATATTGGGCCTATACTGGCCAATGCTGTTGTGCTACTGGTGTAATAAAAATAAAGCATTGCATTTTGCTACAGAGAATCTTAAAAAAAATAATTACAACCTCTCAAACAAAAATATTTCAGAGAAAAATAATTTAGACCTTTAATAAGGGAACGAGAAACGATAAAAGTAGTGTCCTAAACCTTGCCGAGAAGAACATTTCGGCATCAGACTGACTGAAAAGCTCCTATAAGCCACTCAGACAAGAAACGAGCAACGAACTCCTAATTAAAGATAACTCGAAAGATTCTACAAGTCACAGCAATCAGAACTGCTATTATGACACCATATGAAAAGAACCTTATCTTCTCTCTGAATGTCATCTCCTTATCACTTTGGAGGGTTTTGCGCTTAGAAACCGAACTTATCCTCCCGTCATAATGGCTCAATTTGTCCGCTCCCAGAATTCCCCAAAGAAACTTATTTAAACCCGGTTATTACATTTTGCCCCAGTCTTGCCAAGAGTCGTTATCCATGGCAAATAATCCTTGGCATTAAAGGAGTAAAACACGAAGGGAATTCTTAATAGATGGTTCCCTTCTCTTACCCGTCCATTCCGGTTCCAAAAGTCTTTTGGTGTGAAGAAGAAAAGCCGGCAAATTAGGGAGGGGGCCATTTTTAACTGTGATCGTGTCTTCCATCCAGATTGTAAGAGGAGTAGAGGTCTACTCTCTTCCCGAATTGCATTCTGTTTGGTAGTGTAGTTTGTTCCCGATTAGGTCGAGGGTTGCTTTAGTTTCTATGGTAGAGTTTATGTTGCTTTATACAAGAGTAATGTGGTATGTAATACGCAGTAATGATTAAACCAAGAGTGAGGAGATGCGGTTTGAGAGATATTTTTTGGTTGACATTGTAAAAGAAAAACGACATTTTAGCGAGTGATAATTAAAATGGTAGGAAATAGTTGGAAAATACTATTTCAGTAAATTAACGGTAAGAAACTAGTATTAAAATAAGAAATTCCAGTTCATCTTCTCAAAAATTAAGTAATTATTAGTAATTTTTTTATAAAGTCCAAAAATGGGACGTTTTTAAGACAAAGAGGTTCAATATTACTTTTTAAGCAGAACCCTAAAAGCATACTAAATAAATGATAAAGGTTTGTAAGTATATAGGAAGAAATTTCCTAAATATAGTATTGGGTTCACTTAATTACAACCAAAGTTTTACTTGTTACTTCATAATATATTATAATTTATTTTAAAAATTTGAAGAGCTAATAAGATTATTCATAAAAACTCAAAAATGGATGAATATGTAACAAAATATGTATTTATAGCTGAAATATGTAAAACATGTACCCCCCCCACGAAATATGTAAAATAAAAATGTTCTAAATCGATCCAAAATCCCTTGAAACGTGTAGCATTTGAGAGAACTCTGCAATATCAGATTACTGAAAAGATATGTAATCACATGGAAATATAAGCCCTACTTATTATGAAACACACATGGAGCATAAACGTTGTTTCTCTTTATAGGTCATATTGTGTTCCACGGGAAGAAAACCTTCCTCTCTCTTTGGAAGTCCTGAAAAGACTCAGCAAGAATGTCACATCATCAATCTGAAGGACACAAGGGGCGGAGTCCAAATGAATCTCTGCTTTAGCCCTAATTACCATCGAGTGTTAGGGAATTAGCACTTTTTGTTCGAATCAGGGAAAAGGGTAAGTAAAAGAATCCATCATGCCTCATAAATATTGACCGTTTTAACAAGCTTGCTATTGGTTTTGATCCAGAAAATAAGTCTTAGGAAAATTGGGTTGGGATTTCCTCTTTTTCTCCTTGAAGGATTTACGTTTATTTGGATATGGACTTTTTTCTCCTGACTGCTTTTAAATTTATTTCTAATGTATTTGTTGTTCTGGTCGAAACGGCAAAATTCAAAAATGAGTTTACTTTTACTAATACAGATTTATATTTCTTTGAAGTAATTCAACACATAAGAATCGAGGCCTTCCGGATGCAAAGACATATTCCCCAAATGTTTTTCTAGAAGAAATGCGTTTTTGGAAAATTGTATTCTACGAGTAGTTCTCCTCAATTCAAAGGACATGTCTCCTTATTGGGGGTAGATATTTTTCACCTATTTATTCTACGAGTAGAGCGAAGCCTTAAAAAATGCTTTCTTTAGAGCCTAAAGAGGTATTTTGTTATTTTTCGTCTTCTATTCCCATTTCCAAACTGAGGATTCAATTTTTAGATACCTAGGTATTGGTTCTCCACAATAGTCGTAAATCCAGGATTCTTGTCTGGGGGGGGGCTGGGGGTCCAACAAGTTTGTATCTCTAAGACGTTTTAAATTTTAAAACAGTTAAAGGTTTTTTTTCTTATAGTACCTAACCATAAATTTCTTATTTATAACTTTTTTTATACAAAAATAAGTAGCCAAAATCAAAGCCGAAGAATCGTTGGATCAACAACTACCCCCATTGAAAATGAGGAGAGCCCTGTTACCTTGGCAGCAGAAATGTAACCGAAAGCTCAACTTGTGATAGGCAGACAGTAAAGTTTATTTAAAAAACCAAAGAATCGTTGTCAGAGTACCTGTCGTTGGGCAGGGTGAGGGTCTTGAGCGCGCTGTCGGCGAGCTGTCGGAGTCTCCGGTGGAGGGCGGCCGCGAAACCGCTCTCGTCCAGGAGTAAGGTCACTTCGAACCAGTCCTGCGACGACAGGAAGTGGAACAACGCGTCCGCCAGGTCCTCTGGCCCGGGGTCCAGGCTCAGCACCCACTCGTTCATTTGCTGCAAAAGAGATTGAGCCGCAGTCAGTGACACACTCGTCATTTGCCGAACATCAGTTATACTGGTATACTAACAATCGCTAATTAATTTGTTATGACAAGGGAATAGGGACGTCAGTGATAGTGATGGACCCATTGAGTGTTTTCAGGTGACGTCACAATCAGTTATTTTCTTTTAACTGCTATGTAGGTCAACTCATCTGTTGCTAGGGCGGTTGCTAGGTGCGGCGGTATCTGTTGCTACGGCGGTTGTTAGGTCCGAGTCATGTGAATGCAAATGCTCCAATAGAAGCATTCCACGACCAGTTATTTTATTTTAGCTGTTAACTGCTGTAGGTCCACGCGTCTGTTGCTAAGACCGTTGCTAGGTCCGAGTCATGTGATTGTAAATGCTCTATTCGTTCGTTAATTTGTTTTAAACAAGAGAATAGGAACCTTAGGTGGTGATTGACCTACTAGTTCGTTAATTCGCTATGCAAGAGAATAGGGACGTCAGTGATATTGATGGGCCATCTCGTTCATTTGTTGCTATACAAGAGAATTAAGACGTCACTGATACTGATAGACTCGCTCGTTCATTGCTATACCAAAGAGTAAAGATCTCAGTAATACTGATAGACCCTCTCGTTTGTTTAATTTGCTATACGAGAGAACAGGAACGTCATCAGTGACACTGATAAACCCACTCGTTAGTTAATTTATACGAGAGAATAGGGACGTCAGTGATACTGAAAGACTCGCTCGTTCGTTAATTTGCTATACAAGAGAATGAGGGCGTCAGGGACAATGGTGGACTATCTCGTTCATTTGCTATATACAAAAGAAAAAATTGTGATTGATACTGATAGACTCGTTCGTTCTCATTTCTATATGCAAAAGAACGGATAGTTAGGAATTCTGATGGACACACTCGTTTATTTGCTGTACAAGATAATAATGACGTCAGTGATTTCTGATTGATAAATATACAAAGTGTCTCAAAAAGTCGTTGCCAAACTTTAGGAGAGTGGTAAAGGGTGGCATTAAATACGGGTTGTTGTAGGAACACGGTTTGGGATAGCTTTAAGTTAAATTTATAAAAACTAGGTTTAAAGCTTTTTTCTTTATGAGGTCTTAAATTCTGAACATATTTGGTCTTGAATGCTGGGGTGCATTCTGAATTGTCTTTGCTACCCCTTATCACCCCCTAAAGTTTGGCTACGACCTTTTGAGAAACCCTTTATAAGATGAAAGAGAAACAATGGAAAAAATATGGATTTTCTTTTATGGCGTCACTTGCATATTAAATTCCTTAACAACCCATTCTAAATAAAAAAAGACTTTGTTTGGAAAAAGAGTAAATTATAACATTTTTTATAAATTTTGTAACAAAGAATCCATTAACCGTGAAAAGAATTTTCCGAAACGATACTAATTTTTTATTAAAAACATTAATTGCAAATCATACTATTGGGTAAAATTTTCATTAAATTTTCAAAGAAAACTATCCGGATACTCTTTTTACCAAATGATGGTAAAACGATTCATTAAGGCAGAGAATATTATGTTAATTCAAAAAACAAACGATGCATATTAACTACTTCCCCTACCTGAATCTCTAGGAATCCTCCTCCTCCTTTTCAATAGCATCAAATAACCATCATCTGAATTTAACATCATTAACGTTTTGCCGATTTCAGAAATACAACGCCCGACGCCTCTTTTCAACGTTCATATGTAAAACACAAACATAATTAACAGGATTAACTAGACTTGGTAATTCGAGAAACCAATTGCAACTGATCCCCCTCCCTCTAGAGAGGGAGTAAATGAAGTGACTCGGATGAACTGGTTATAACCACTGGATATGAAAAAAAGGAACCGCTATCGATTTGCAAATGAAGGTATTCTGGATCGGTGTTCTTTTTCAAATTGGGGTGAATTATGAACCGGTGAAATCATACGAGAGGGAGATGATTTGTAAAAGGTGCCGAGAAATTTGAAATTCATGGGAAAAGTTTTTCTTTTCTGAAAGAGACTTTGGGTATTTTGGTTTTTATTGCGTGTTGCGTAGCTATGATGTGTGGTTTTGTATGATTGAGAGAAATATTTGATAGTTTCAGAGATGTTTTTGGATAAAAAATTACTGGGCATAGTACCTAATAGTTTAAAAAGTTAATTATACTTGTTATTGGACAATGCTACTCCAAGAATTTTTAACAGGAAATTACATTACACAAATATTTAAACCTAAGCTGTGATTTTTAAATCTGTACATTTTCTAAAGTATTTTAGTGTTTAAATGAGTCTTAATACAACATATAGCTACTTTTAAAATGATTTAGTTACTTTAAATATCCTTTAAATATATACTCGTTTCTTTAACCGAGATATTACCTGATTGCAACGAGAGATATTAATTTATTGAAACAGAAGTATATTTTAAAATAGGTTTTGTTCTTAAGTATTATTCTTTTTATCCAAGCATGTAGGAAGGGTGTACTAATATCTACTAACAATGAAGTCACTTCATTAAAATCTATCTTTGAGGTTTAATTTTTCTTTTTATTAAAAACGTAGAAAAAGCTAACCTTCTTATAGTTTTCTTATAGCAACGTTTGGAACATAGATGTTCCATAACCAAAACCTATAAATTTTCATCATTAAAAGAAAAACATTTGTTTACTTGCTATAATCTTAACTAGAAAAGATGAATACTATTCAAACTTTTAAGTAGGTAGTAAACTATTTATCACTTGAATATATGTTAAGAGCCATGCTTCTTCACATAATTCTTCATAATTTAATGCATGAACGTTAGCTGTTGCTATAATCACCCTGAAAACTAGAACCGTACACGTTCTGGCGCCCAAGTTTGATGGATTCGGTTTTAGAATTTCTCTCCAGAAATGAATTATAACACCAGGATTGTAAATGATTAAGGTAAGGGGGGAAACGGAATTGATGCTTACAGGAAATTTATTCACTTAATATTTTATAAATGAATCAGATATACATTGGTTTGTGTAAAGATAACTTTTTAGGGTTTTCTTTCTTAAGTTCTTTTATAAGTAATATATCGTGGTTTTTAAAAATATTTTATAAATTATTACATTTAATCTTAAGTTGAAGATATTTGTAAACACCTTAAGTGTCCGAAGGTACAGTATAAGGTGTTATGGGATTCAAGATTCTATAAAAAATAAAAAGCATTATGATCTGGTGACATCTAATATCAAAACTAATTAGTCAAAATCTTGATTATTCACCACGATTATCACATTGCATCATATGAACATTAAAAGGGAAGAAAAATATTAGTGTATAGTGATGCACTAAAAGTAACTTTGATAACCTAAAACCAGGAAATTTATTACATTTAGTTAACTTTTTATTCAGAGCTAATTTCACGTTATAGTTATTCAATATCCACCACCAATTTAGATTCAGATTTTCGTTTATTTCCAAGTTTAAAGTTAAGTGTCCAAAGGTACAACTGTCCTTAGGTGCAACTGTTTCCCCTATTCATTACAAATTTAATAAAGCCTCTTGAAGTGTCCCAAGGTGGTCCACTTGTGGGGCACCTTGTAACACTTCAATAATAAACTCAAAATAATAAGTTATTAAAAAATACAGAAATAATACATTAATTAAAAAAGAGGCTCTTTTTAATAATATTAAATTGGGCATGAAACCTTTTACATTTAAAATTCTTCTCTGATTTCATCACTTTTGTAAAGACATAAGTAACCAATTTTTGATTTTCTTCCACACACTTTTTTACTCCAACTTTTAAATTATGTTTCTTTAAATTCTCAAATTATTTATTTTTTCAAATAAAAACTATTTTTTTTACTCATGAGAGGTGTGGGGAATTCTGGAACAGGTCTCAAGATTCCCCACACACCTGAGTGTCCCATGGTGCCCCACTTGGCCCTTTGGATATTAATTTAATTACATGTAGTACCTACTCTTTTAGGTTAAATAAAAAAAAATATGTCCTTTACTTTTCTAAAATATTTATGGATGCATGTATCTTAATCTGAACATAATTATAATATAAATACACTTCATAAATTCTTTACAAACTTTACGTGATATTAACTTTGCACCAAGCAAAAGAAGAAAACTGACGTAAATAATTATCTACACGAACAAAAGATTCCAAAACATGGTGAATATTGGATTTTAGAGTTATTTATTTATAACTGTAAGCATGATAGCATGAGTTCATAACTGTAAGTAATATTGCGTCTGAAAAGTGTAGCGTCATAAGGAGAACCATGTCTCAAGATGCCCTAATATTCCCTAACAAAAATCCAAATAATTGTTTTTCATTTTAAAAAAAGATAAACTAAATATCCTAAAATATTTTAAACTTTCACCTAAAATCTTGAAATAAAATGGTCAAGCTTTAGTTTATGAGTCACAGATATAAGTAATTTTTTTAGATGCGTAGTTAAATTATTATTCGACATTTATTAAAGTCAATCTATACTTTTCTGTTGGGTTCTGTGAATTTTAAGTTGAAAAAGCTGATGTGCTTTAAAAAGGTTAAAACTTTCCAGTTCAAGAAGTAGTAATCAAAAAGAAAATACGAATTCCTCAAAAATTCGTTTGTTTCTTTTCTTCTTCTAATAACTAAAGACTCGAAATTCCACCAGAATTCTTTTACACGGCCATGCAATTAAAGAAAAGCCCCTTCTTTCACTTGATAACCCAAAAACCCTAAAACAAAAAAAAAATTCTAAAGTTAATGAAGGTCGTTTATTTTCTGTGACTAGAGCCGTTTTGAAAATAAATAGCTATGCGTGTAGAAAGCCTCTGGTATCAGAGGTAGGATGATACTTTTCGAAAAGCTAATTGCAAGGTCATTAATAAGGAGTATTTTTTCCCACGCCATACTTTATTGATTCTTTTTGATACTTCTACGCCGAACATTGCTTAAAAGATAAAAGTTAGAATCAATGATTTCCTTAAGAAGTTTGGAGGAAAGCAATTTTATTTCGTAGTTTATCCATCGTTTTATGTTTTTGTCGTGAAACCAAAGAAGTTCATACCATAAATCTTCTTTATTGTGTCCTTTAACTATAATATGAACGACATTATTTTCTATCTAATTACATGCTATTAATTTAAGAAGGGTAAATGAATTTTTAATATATACAAGATACAAGACTTGAAATAAGTCGTGAAGTCACCAAGGTAATATTAATGAATGAATCTTAAATTGATTCATGATTGAGTAGAGAAGAAGCCAATTTTTAAGTCTTCCAAGCCAAACTTCACGTACCTATAATAAAAAACTGCTCTATTTGGAATTATGTAATTCTTTCTCCGGATGTTACCTAAGTTTGCTTTATCTTCTAAGTATAGTAATTCTAGTACATCTGTTCTATTTTATAGTAAATTAGGTTTATTCATCCTTCTTTTCGAGAAAGTATTAAAAAAAATTAAAGGTTGCAACTTTTTAACAATCACGATAGCTTTTAAGAAACATCTTCTTTTAAAAGGTTTCTTAAACTATTTGGAGTTTAAAATTATTATTAATTTAATAACCAGTTACTATTAATTTACGGGGTGCTTGAAGATACCTATTCCTTGAAAATGTATTGCTTTTATAAAATTTTAGCGTAAAGTTATAAGGCTTTATAAATGCGTGTTAATTTTAGTACACTTGAAAAGGGATGCTAAATAAATGGAAACTTGTTATTTAACCGTTTATTATCTCTTTAATAAGTTTATATGTTGAAAATACTCGTAATACTAGCACAATAAATGTTAGAGACACATTATTTCTTTCTTTTACGAGGGACATTAAGGACTTTTTTCTTATAAAAACCCAATATAGTGTTTCCCCAAATATCTCTATTACCACACTAACTCACCTCAACGAAAAAACAATAATAATCGCAAGGTGCAACGCAAACGCAAAATAAGTGCCAAACCTTCCTCCCCATAGACGAAAGTTTTTTTCCCCCTCTGTCGAATAATAGACAGTCGAGAGACCTCATACAGAAGCTTCCCCAACGACAAAAAAAGTTGGATTTATTACGAAAGAACTAAGGATGTTCTTTCCCGAGAAAGAGCAAACAAGAAGAATAAATGAACACAAAGTAAGAAGAGCCAGGCTCATCAGATCGGAACTTTTTGTCAACCTTTAAGAATTCCGAGAGGTAGAAAGCATTGAATCATACTGGGAATTCGGTTCTTGGAGTCTTTCCAGTTCAATACAGATTCCCCCCTGTGTGAAAGACTTTATTACTTGTGATGCAAGAGAGTTTTTTTTTTGTGACCGATGCTCTTGGGGAGTTTTTTTATATGACCAGAAAAATAATCACATTGTCATATACAGTATCGTTAAAATGAGTTTGATATGCCTCTCTTCCTATCTTAACTGAATTAAAATAATGGTAAACTGAGCAAGTTTAGAATTGAAAGTATCAATTCATTAATGGGATAGGCAAATGCTATAATATTTTTTATTAAACTGGTTATGGAGAAGTAAGTAATGCTTTTGAGAGAAAGAGACTCAAAGGAAATATTCTAATTAAAAATATTTTTCTGTATCGAAAAATATGTAAACTAAATTAGCTAGAAACATTTTATTCATATACATTTTCAATTCAATAGGTTTTACTGTTTTATTTACACTGAAACAGCATAAATTTAAAGAAAGAAGTAAAAAATAAATCCAACATATTTTTTCATAACTGCAAACAATTTTTAATAGACTTAGTCCACTTTTCCTAGTGGCTCAATTGTAAAAAAAATGTAACTATTAATTTTTTTTTGTGTTTGACTTAGTTATTAAAACTAATTATTTACAGATAAGATATAGATAAGATACAGATACAGATAAGTTGAACAAAGTTAGGAGTAAACCGTCTTTCAACGAAGAACAACTTCAACCTTAAGAATAGTCTAGTCTAGCTCAAAATAGGAAAACTCAAAGTTAAAAAGTATTGTTTTGCACCCTAAATGGAATTCTAAATAAAAAAAAAAAATAGAAGTTTTAAAATAAAAATTTCACCATCTTTAAATTTTATTTTCTCAAAACCTTATTTTTGGACTTATTATATTCTTAAAAATTACAATTAGATTGACTTTCATTTTAATAATTCGTATGCAAAGAGGTGTTAGTTTTTATATATTGATAGTAATAAGAGATAATTAGTTTTTAATTTACTTTAAGTCTTAGGATTCAAAATTAAAAAATTCATTAATAGTGTTGAGACGAAAATACTAACAAGTCCCTGATCTTTATTGAAATTTAATTTATTTTTTTACTGAACATGAAAATTTAACAGCATGCTTGTATAAGGTTGCCAACGACTTTTATTCTCATTAAAAGGAATTATCGGAGCTATAAAAAATATAATCTGGAGAAAAATATATCTTCTAATAAAACATCCTTTGCTCCATTGTGCACATTACTCTTTTTTATTTGATTAACTTCCATTTATGATTCCCCTTACAGCCATTAATGACTATAGCAAACTGGCTAACTAAATTAAGCCTAAGGAGATTGCATACCATTTTCTTACATGTGCAAACATGAACGTCCTCAGGTCAAATCAAATATTAATCACCACTAAATCCATTTATTTCCTCGAAATGGTTATTCTCGAAAGGATCAGAGAAATCGCCACCGTTTGTAACACCTCCTTTTCATAGCAATTCAAATAATCGATTAGGCTAGTAAAACTATTCTAATAACTGCTGCATCCCCATTGGCTGCGATCTCTCGTTGAGCTATTGACGTCACCACGCCAACAAACAAGCGTTCTTTCATTTTCCGGAATTGAAAATGGCGGCGTTCTCACATCGTTCCTTGGCAGCTGAGGAGTATTTTGAATCGAACGATTCTGCTGGGTAGTGTTAAAAATCGTAGTTTGGAAAGAACATAAATCCTTATGCTTCTTTTTTAAATTAAATCTGCAAGTACGTTGAAATTAGCTACGATTTTTTGCTTGTTCGTGCTGTTAGATATTTGATGTGAAATGACTAAATTGTCAGTTTGCATCTTTTATACAATTTAAAATATTTTTTTTTTGTGTAATTCTTAAAAATGTTAGGCAAATGAAGGAAATTAAAACAAAACTAAGGAATAACACATTTTTAAGCGAATTTTCCTTCTTCACTTGTTAAATCGTAGTGCAGTAGAAAATTAATGAATGTTTTATATGAATGATAATTTTTTACCCATTTTTTTATTTTGTATATCACGCGTAATTAAAGGTGTGATATGCAGTCTTTATTTTCTACAAACAACTTTTCTAATCGGTGTACTGTTGCTTTAAGTGTGAAGTAAATGCACAAAAATTTAACCAAGGATGCGTAAAATTTTTAATCAACTTTATGTAGGAAATTATCATACAAAGTGAATATTTGTAGTTTTAATCATTTTATTCATATTTGAGCTTATTTTGGTTTTGTTATTGTTCTATGACCTAAGAATTTAAAGCAAAATCAAATTGCTCCAGCGCTTATTTTGGTAACGTTTTGTTCTTTATTCTAATTTAGCACTTCGTCCAATTATTGTTTTGACTATCATCTCTTTCACGAAATTCATCATATTCATCTAAAAAAAAACCTTGAAATGTTTTTTTCTTATCAAACTTGGTTGTATTGAAAAAAAAAACCTGTTTAAGTCAACCTATAATAAGCTATATTAGCTCTAGTGTAGCTCTAGCTGTGTACATAAAACGCAGTACATACTTTCCTTGTCACAAAGAAACTTTCCAAAAACGTATATTTAAAATCACAAGAACTAAAAATAAGTAGAACTTACTAAATTTAACAGTTTAGTTTAATTTAAAAACATAATTGCATATTCTTCCGATTTAACCCCTTCCTTTCTCTTAATGCAGCACTCTGCAAAACGAAAACAAACCTTTATTTTTTCACCCACTCAATTCTTATTAACCTTTTGTCTTTTACTTGTGCCATTGATTTTGAAAGTGTCATAAATCAACTTTCCGTATGAATTTGAAATAGTTTAAGATTTTTTTTTATTTATCCTTTAATTATATGGAAAACCGAGGATCTCTACTAATTAAATTAAACCCTAAACCTCTCGCGCCAGCACACACAGCCTTTCCTGATATGATTCTAAGTCTCATAATAAGATTAATATTATTTTAAGATTAGTTTTAAATAAAATATTTTAGCCATGTTTAACTTATAAATAAAATAACGCTTAATATCTTCATCTAATTGCTTTAATCCTTCATTAAGTTACAAGATATTTAAGTGCTCATTTAATTACGATTTCTTCACGGTTTTGCAAATAAAATAAAGAAAAAAAAATTAACTCGACAAATTTCATAAAATGTTCTTTTAAACAGTATGTTGCATTCATTGGTCTATTGTGGTCATTATATGTGTTAACATGCACAAGATGACCCTGATTCCACAATTTCCCTCGCATTGCATTCCGAACATTACAAAAAGTTTCCTAAAGCTCGTAATTTCAAATGAATGATACTATAAAAACCTTCATAAATCATTCAGCATTTGAAGAAGCAGAAATTTGGGGCCTTTTGAAATTCAAATGGTGATCAATATTCACAAGCTTGAGTAGTTAAGGGTTAAGAAGAAAAATATTGTACCTTCTTCCGAATGCATCGAATTATTTTAATCGAAACAGAATATGCATCAGGATGTTTCAACAAGTCCGCCTAAACTCTGCTCATCAATTAGTATTCCTTGCGTTAGGTAGATAAACTTTTCCCACATAACTATTACCTATACGACAGTGGTTCCCAAAGTGGGCTGGCGGTTGAAGCATTCTAAGGGAGAGGTGATGAGTTGATAGAAAATTGGGGAAGTTATCAGAATAAAAGGGGGCGTTGACTACTTTTTAACTACTGCTTAATGTCATTTTATGCATATAAAACTTTCAAAAATCCTGTAAAAGTAGATTAAAATCACTTTTTAAATTTCTTCAATTTAGATATCAATTATTTAAGCTATTTTTAAGATGAAAACAGTAAATTTTGAAACAGAACTGAATGAAAACAGGAAGCCTTTAGAATCACATAAATGGTTTCAGTACATTCTTCAGAATCAGGTAAATAATTATTTTTAAATCAAATCTTATATAAGGTACAGTCGCGAATTATTATCATAATTACTTCAAATTAAATTTTAGGTGCATAGAAAACTTTAAATTTTAAATATTGTACATAAACTAGCTTTAATTTATTTGATTTATTATTATAAAATTCCATGAATTAAAACCAATAGAGGAAAAATTTGCAAGGGGGCGTTGGAAGGACATTTGTGAACCTGCGCTTTACGACGACTTTTATTTTTCGTAAAAAGTGAAATCCTATGAGATAAAAACTTAACTATTTAATTTCATGGTGCGTGCATGCATTTAAATGGATATTTTTAACATCTTAGTGTGTAAACATATTTAAATAACCATGTTAACTTTTTCAATATACTTTTCTTAGCATAAATGGATGTGAGGTCATACACTTTTCTGTCGAGATTTTCTCGAAAATCACGGGTTGTGGCGGTACAGTTCTCAAGGCATTTTTTATGTTCTCTACGAAAGGAATATGGCTCTGCAGAGTTAGGTCGGAATTGTTGAAACACCCTGTATACACTTCTTTCTGAAACTTTTGTATTACACCACTTTCAAGAGTAACGGCAAGAGTCAGTGGGCAGACTTCCGAAACAAAGTAGATCGAAAACTAGGAAAGTACACAGATCAGCCTTTGTTTACAAGTGTGTTAAGTGCTCCCCAGATCGATTCAATCAAAAACTATTTTACCTCGAATCTACTTTTATCCGATTTACGACAGTCTCTCGCGGGGAATTAAATTTCCTGGAAAACTCGATTCGGTTTCATTTCCAATCAATTCTTCGGGTGGAAAATTAAAAATAAAAGGAATGTTCTGTGTGTTCTTTCTTGGCTCCGCTTTGCCCATGTCTCTCTCTAGCTTCCTTTCAAACAATGAATTAAAGCGGTGTCTTCCTCCTAAAATACTCTTCATTTCCGATTAATCGATGTAAATCGTTATCGCTTTAGAGAAGTTTGCGTAATGGAAGTCGTTTAAAAAGAAAAGGGTGACATTTTCGACTTTGTCTGCGTAATGAAGTTAGGTTTTTGGAAATCTTTGTAAATTGAGCTGAAGTAAAGAAGTTAAATTTATCCGTTTTAAGGGTACTTATTAAATTTTTTTATCATAATATTGTTATTTCAGCTGAAAAATTTGATAAGTATTTTTAATAAAATAAATACGAAGTAATCAGCAAGAAATGAACGTAGAAACATTGTATGATGAATAAAATTAAAATTTTCAATAAATTACATTTTTTAAATAATATTGAGTTTTTTTCTCAAAATGAAAACTAATTGACGAAGAAGGAATAAAAATTGCCGAAGATTACAATAAAGAAATTTAAATTAATTTCTCAATCAAATTTATTCACTCTTCAATTTGTATAACTTGATATTTTATTTATTAACAGGTTGTATCATAGGAAGAACGTAGTGTTCACTTTCACGTAGTGTAATTTTCATTAGATCTTGTATTTCTCTTTTTCTGAATTTCGTGTGAATTAATAATTCTTGGCGATGCTCCTCATTACAATATTCATTATATGTTAAGTTCCCGCATATTTTAAAGCTTTCATTCTCTTCCAGTTTTAAGCCCAAATTTTCTTCCTAACATCTTGAATAATAAGAAACCTCTTAATTATTTAAAAGATTTCCTTTTTTTCGTGGACGAGTTCGGCGTCATCTGGCTGATTTAATCCACGCCAGAGAAAGCTCAGCCGTTTTATACAAGGTGTTTCAAAAGTCGGTTTCACAGTTTTAATTTGGAAACAACGTCTCCTAGGGTCATGGAAATAAAGTCTACGCCTTGGTAAATGACCATGGAGAATTCATTGAGATGACTTACAGTGCCTCTAGCGGCGAAATAAAAAAAAGTTAAAAAAGTTAATTAAAAAACTATAAGAGATAAAGGATATATAAATAGCTCACTGTAAAAAATTTCGTGAAAATATTGCTATTGTTCAAGAAGATATTAGCACGGTAAAAATAGCACTTTTTTCAGGACTCAAAAAAATTCGCAAATGTGCAATTATATTTTGTCTTCCTTTAACTAAAAAACACAAAACTACATAATAACACTGAAAAACTTGCAAATTTGCGAACTTTTTCTTTTTTGAGGCCTAAAAAAGTGCCATTTTCCCATGCTTATGTATCTCCTTGAATATTCCCGATATTTTCACGAAATTATCTGCGAATTTTTTTAATATTGGAAACAATATTTCCTTACTGAAGTTTTCTATTTATATCCGTTAGTTTTTTTTTTAACTTATTTTTAAAACTTTTTTTATTTTGTCACTAGGGCATTGTAAGTCATCTCATCTCAATGGAGTCTCCATGGTCACTTACTTAGGGGTAGAAATAATTTTTATGATTCTAGGTGATGTTTCCAAATAAAAGCCGTAAAACCGACTTATGAAACACCCTGTATTCGAATTTAGTTGCGAAATTTGATTTCACTGCCCACTAAGGATACTAAAGGAAAAACACGTTCTACAGGTACAACCTTCACATATGTGTATTGTAGTGAAAGCAAGTGTTAGTGGAGTTGTCATAAGAGAATGAAGTCGGTTTCACTGCATACAATGTCCATGCAAGGTAAAAACAGTTTTACAGGAAGTGTCTGCTTGAAGCATGGCAGCGAAGTAAACAACACTGTGAGTAATTTTACGATACATTGTTTGGAAGCTGCAAACTAACACAACTTTATAGTACTTCCACATGTGAATTATGTGTGTTTGGTAGTAAACCAATTACATTATACAAAAATTTAGGGTTTAAAAATTAAAACGACAAAAGAATGATCTTTGGTGTACTTTTATTTGTGATTTGTAACATTTAACACACTTCATCTTAAAATTATTTTTGGAGAACTCTGAGTAAATAAATTGTTTTATAATGTTTCTTTTCTTAAAACTTTTAATCTAAAAAAGAGGTTTCTTTCCCTCTGGAGTTAAGGACACTTAGAAAATTAGTACTAAAGTAATATTTTCTTTCAGACTGTTATAATATTCCGTTATAAAATACCAAGCTGTTTTAGACTACAAATATTCAAAATTCACCAAATTTTTCCTGTGTTGCCTGCTATGTAACAGTATATTTTAATCGGCTTGTTTGCAATTTTAGAGATATTTTTAATCTTTGATGCTTGAACGTGATTAGCGATTTTTAGTCGATGATAGACAGATATCGAAAAAGTACCAAAAAAACTTATTTAGACTCCTTTTAACCTCGTATTAACTTTAATAAAAAACATAGAATCGCATTTTTATAATATTGATTACTTAATGCAGCATTAAGAAAACTTCGGAGTCGTTATCATTTGTATTTTGGCCGGGCAAGTCATAATATCCATGCACCAATAAGTTTACCAGGTTTTCAAAACTAGCGGGATGTTTTTGGAATTGGCGATTCCCGCATTTTATTATTATTTTTTTAGTTAATAGAGATGGCTGAAAAATAAATTTTGTCGCAAAAGTTTTTTTTTATTCTGATGCTTGATTACTTTTTTAGTTTGTCTTTTAAAAGGATGCAAAAATAGCTTTACGTCACAAATAGTTGTGTGACGTCAGTTGGTACAAAACACACTAGTAACAGCCTATCTAGAACTTTACTGATTGGCTATTATACTAGTTTATGTTATGTTTGTTTGTATCGAACTACGTCATGAGTGCTTCGAGGTCAACTCAAATTTAGCTATTTTTATTTTCAAATATCTAATTAAATCATTTTTTTAAAAACTTTTAATGCTGATTTTTGTAACTAGACCGAATTTGTTTTACCGAAAAAATGGATTTATTTCTATATTTAAAAAATACGGGAATTGTCCATTCTAAGTGTTCCCTCATTGAACGAGGTCAACGAAGTCCTTCCGGGCTACCAAGCAATCACAAAGCAACAAAACGACATCAGTTCCACACAGAAACCTCCTCTCCGTAAAACCACAAAAAAGACCTCACTGCTTTTTATGAGAAAAGCCCCCTCGATAAGAAAGACCGAGAAGGAATAAAGCCACCCACAACACCAAACGACATTTATCGAGATATTCTTCAGCGATGCAGAAACCACTCAGAGAGCTTTCCCCGGACGTGGTACACCCGTTTGCAGAGGGCCAGAGAACAAGCACGGAGGGATTATTCTTCCTGTGAGGGGGGAGGGGGTAAGAGCACCCTCCTAAAAGGTTCCATGAGGCTTAAACGCCGCTAATGACCATTTCGGACACTCGCCATTTGGATAATTGCTTTTCTTCTTTTCGGTCATTTCTTCGGGCAGAGTGGATCATGTGCGTGAATAATTCCGAGTGTAAGCGATAGGGGATATCTTCCGAGAGGGGGAAGATTTTAGTGAATAGCTTCACTATGCAGCTTATTTGTTGAGTCGTTCTTTTGTTTGGCGGGATTCCAATGGAACGGTTTTGGAACCAAGTAGAATTATTTCTTTTCATAATGGTTTATTCCTTAGCCGTGGGATTTATGTGTGAAATTTAAAATTAGTTTCGTATTTTTGAATTACGTATAAAGTTGAATTATTTTTATAACTGAGTTTTGAAACCAACGAAACATATTTGCTTGTGAAATGTATAATTATATTGACTTTATAAGATGAATGCTTTGTAGTTTACTTTAATTAAACATTTCTCATACCTTAAATCAAAATATGTATTTATTATGCGCAATAAATGCAATATTTTTTATAAATATTGGTTTAATATTAAAATTTGTTCCAATATTATCTTAAATTGTTAGAACTTCCCTATTAATTCATCATGTTTTTTGTAAAAATAAGCAAAGTTTGTAGGGAAAAAATACTTAGATATAATTCAGATAACAAAACATAGTTAAAAACATTTTTGTTAAATTCTTTCTCCAAATATAGTACAAATGTTTTTAACAAAAAATATTTCTGGATGTATTCCATTGAATCTGTTACTAATAACTTCTTAAGTCATTAAAAAAACCCACTAAAACATTTTCAATTCTCATCATCGTATTCAATGCTCGTACCACTTGTTTTTAAAAAAAGTTAGCTTTAAGAGAAAAATCAATTAAGAATTCCCTTTTTTTGTAACAAGGTGGAGACAAACATAGGTGGCAATTAAGAGTAAAATTAACAATGCAAATAAAAAAAAATATCTATAACGGCAAACTTTAATAATTTCGAATGTAAACATGAGATTTTATCTAAAAATTTCAAGGATCAATCAATTATGCCAAGACTTATTGCAATGCACTTATCTTTAAAAGAAAAAACTGTTTTTATACAGTTTAATCCTATTTATAGCAAGTCAATTTTAATATTTTTTAACGATTCACTTCCTTTTTTAAGTAGGGGTTGCATACATTCAAAGAGATAAGGGATCAACAGTAACTAAATAAAGTTAAAGTAGCGTTTATTCTATAGTTGGTATTTTATAAAATGTTAATTATTAGTTATTGATTTTTTAAAGGATAAAGTCAGGGATATCGTCCATGGCACAGTAGTACTACATAACTTTTTCCCAAATGCTCAGGAGACAACCTCTTTTACCTGCATTTCTAAGGTCGGAGTAGTAACAAAATTCGAGATTAAAGCGATCCAAGGTTTATTTTTTTATTTTTGCAAAACCATTAGCAACCTGGCTTCAGCTATTTAATCAAGATTGATACATTAAAAAGGGTAAATATAATCAAGACCTGTCTTAGTACACAGTAAGCTACATTGTTTGTGTATCATTTACTGGTTGTGTGGTAGAAAATGTACAGGATGTTTTGAAAACCGATTTCACTTCCTTGGATTCCTTGTAGAGTTATACGTAATGTGTGAATAGAAGTGACAATGAAGAATCTATTTAAACGACTTACAGCATTTATAGCACTGAAATAGGTATTTTAGAGTAAAAAATATATTCATACAGAAAAAAAGTATCATGAATATACATGTAGCATTCGCTGATATGTTTACATCCGTATGGATATTATGTAGTAGGAAAAGCTTAAACAAAATAACAACAATTATGCACGTAATAATAATAAATAATGCATTTAATCTAGCACTAGCACCCAATTCCAAAAATGTTCGCTTGACCTTTATTAAGAGTGATAGTGTTTTGATTATAGTAAATCCATAAATGATCACGTTCCAAATATAAAAAAAATCTTTGGGACTTATTTGTGAGTTTTTCATGCAAATATTATTTATGATCCGATTTCTTTTCGACTAGTGTTTACTCTTGAAACAAAATAACACAGTATCTGGGCTCCTTCAAAATGCTTTCCTGAGTTCGAACGATAATTGCGATCCGATTCTTCAGAACAATACGAAAAATAAAAAGTTTCCGAGTGTCTTTCTTTCCGATCTAGTGGGTCTACTTCGAAAAGGAAAAGGGAAAAAGGGGGCGAGAGATACTCTGAAGGTCCAAATCGGGGGGTCCAAAAAGTTCAGATAAGAGGCATTTGTGCTGTCTTTCGTCCAAAAGATCAATTCTTCGCGGAAAAAGTTTTGCCCTTTCTTTCAATGGAATACTTCTCCCGCTGATCGGAGTACCATTGTCGTTTTTTCCCCGATTTTGAAGTTTTGCGAAATGCACATTACAGTATTTCGTCGGGATTAAGAAATAAAAATCGCTCTGCGTAGGGAAACGCTTCAGACATTCTGGCTACTAGATCTTTATGCCAAGTGTTGCCAACTCTCAATAAAGAAGGTCGTCCGTATGAATAGTTTGTGCCTCTGCCATTTATTCTGGGGTTGAGATCGTTTTTATACAAGAATGGTTGGCAGCGTTTTTTGTGGAATTCCAGTGAATGGGAAGGAACTCTAATATGGTGTTATTTTTTATTCAAGGCGTTCCTTAAGGCGGGATTCGAAAATGAGGATGGGATCCATTTTGTTGGATTTGCTGGAACGAGTGTTTGGGAAATCTTGAATTTGAAGACGACGCGGAGTTTATCGAAAATTTATACATGTGTGACAACAGTAGGGGTAAAGTATATGAGCCGGATTCAATTCTTATGAAGCAAAATTATTTTTATATGGTATGAAAATCCGTGCTGTGAGACAGAAATAAACATAAAATTGAAAACATGTTACATTTACAATCATAAAAATGGATAAGTATTAATACATCTCATTTAACCGAATTTTTTTTACTCACGACCACAATTGGGAATTTTAAAATATCCTAACGAACACTCATAGTATACCACTGCACAAAATGTTCCTCAAGTAAAAAAAAAATATATTCGACATTTTCTACCCATTTTGTGAAATTAACTTTTCTTTAATAAACTTTCAACTATATTCCTTCAAAAAACACGCCTTCCATAGTACTTATGAATTTACATTAATTTGTTAGCGGTACAAAATGTTCTTTTGTGTGTCGTTATGTGATTAACAGGAGTATTTTCACTCTTTGAATTTTCACAAAGGTTTAGATTTGAAAATGCATGCATGCAGTCGTTGCCCTTCTGAGTCGTTTCGAGGAGTGTAGGATAGGATATAAAATGAAATGAACTGTATAAATATGTAAATATTAACGCGTCTTACCAGCTAGATTACGCACCTTTACACGCTTGCAGCGCAGTTAAATTTTTTACAATTTATTACTTTTTTTAAGCTGCATCGTCAGAGCTAAACTGTTCAATATTTCAATCAAAGTATAGGTTTTTCCAACCACAACTAATTTATTCTTATGCGTCATATGAAGAGAAAGAAGTAATACTTCAATTAATCCTGTAACAGTATTTTTTTTATAAATCCAATATGCCTAGTATCCTGTTGCGATAAATCTAGTAAAACGTCAAAACATTGAAGTTGGTTAATTTCAAAGTAGATTTTCTTCACGCTCTTTTAAAGACGTTTTGCCTGTGTTGGTAAAAATATTAACTGAAAACAATGGGGCAAATTGAAAAAAGTTTCTAATTTAAAAATGGAATGCTTTGAAGGAACGTGACATATTATTGGCTCATCTAGGGTTGGAAATCTTTCGATCAAGACCGAGTTTGTCCAAATCGGTTCAGGGGTTCGGGCTGGCGGCCGGCCGAACGGAACCTCCCCATAGAGTTAACATGGGGGCAAAACGAAAAAACCGCATAATTTAAAAATGGAAGGTTTTGGAGGAACGTGTTATATTATTGGCTCATCTAGGGGTGGAAAGCTTTCGATCAAGCCCGAGTTTGTCCAAATCGGAACGGGGGTGCGGCCTGGCGGCCGGCCGAACGGAACCTCCCCATAGAGTTAACATGGGGGCAAAACGAAAAAACCGCATAATTTAAAAATGGAAGGTTTTGGAGGAACGTGTTATATTATTGGCTCATCTAGGGGTGGAAAGCTTTCGATCAAGCCCGAGTTTGTCCAAATCGGAACGGGGGTGCGGCCTGGCGGCCGGCCGAAAGAAAACCCAAATTATTTTAATATATAAGAAGATGTGCTCCTTTAGAAGAAAAATAAATTTCCCGTTTTGCCTCATCTCACCCCATGCATTTTAAAGTTGAACCGGGTGTATAACGTTATAGTGCATATATTGACATATATAGTGCATATATAACTATATTCTGAGAAAATATCAATGTATTCAAGAATAAAAGTAGGGATCTTCCTTTATGTCGAGAGATTTCAATATGCGTTTCACTTTTCTCTAGAGCAGACGTGTAGAGAGAGGATGTGAAAACATGTTTCCTTTTCCTCAGAACAAATTCCACCGTTCCTCTACTCTACTTTATTGCTTTTTCGAATGTTACTGAAGTTTAGAAAAGAGTCTCTAACTTTATGTTTGAGTAAAAGTCGTTGTTCTGCTTCGTATTGTGGCTCCTTTCACCGATTTTATGACCTCATTTGAACTACCTGTTTGAAACTTTCACTAAAGGATAGAGATTTACATTCTAACTTAATCCGATTTACACCAGCTTAGGATTAGTGAATGCGTTTTGACGACCAAACGCTGAAAACTTTCACATTAGTCTTTTGTTAAGAAAGTTAGGAATGAGAGCATTTGAGAGTTAATGTACAAAATTGGATTAGTCAATATATCAACACAGATGGGGTATTAATTTATTATATAATACAACTTTAAATTTAAAATAACATTATAGAATAAACTAGGGTGCCAAACTACAGTTTAAAGAGTGACAAAGGTTAGACGCTGTTTAAAATAAAAATAGAGATAATCAGAATATTCTAGAAATAAAATAATTTATATATCTCTAAAAACAATCTTTTAAAATCTCAAAAAAAAAATTTTGTAGCTTTTTATGGCATTTTAAATATGAATGGCGATTGCAGTTTTAAATTTCTGTAATTATGCTGAAGGGGGTAGTTGATTCCTTATAAACACTTCATTAAGATATAGAGAGTAGAAATAAAAACTATAGTCTAAGATTTTACTGAGTTTAGTAAAGAGCCAAAGCATAGTTATAAATTTGATTGGTGCAATATGCACACTTTCATTTGTGCTGAGTAGAACGAAAATAACGTCATTAGAATAAGTCTTTTAAAAATAATGGTTGGAGTAATTATGGGAGGAGGGTTCTTAACAAAGCCTGTAAAGTTCCTATAAAGCAGACCTACAGAACATACAGCCCATCAGCCCTCTATTTGTAAGTCTTGAATAAGTCTAAAAATTAAAGGGATTGAAGAATAGAAGTTAAAAATATACATTTATTTTGTAAATCTTTGTGGATTTTCAGAAGAATTCACCCAAGAAAAATTTCAAATTGTTTATTTCACCGATTATGAATACAAATAGTAAAGGGGAAAAAGCTCTCAGAAATTTCGGAATTTTTATTGAAATTATAATGCACAAACTTGGCAGTATCTCTTATAATACAAACTATGCTATTATTTTTCTCTATTATTCAATCATTTATAATCAATCTCAATGTCATGAGCAAACAATATCGATTTTTTATCAATATTTTGGCCACCCAGATCACACACGATAAGATACTTTGGTCAGTGATGGAAAGTTAAGCTGTCAAAGGTTGGCCCCCATTACAGTTAAAATTGGGGCTATAAAGCAGGGGTGGCCAACCCGCTGCACGGTGGACCTAAAACAGTGGCACGCGAAGACATTAAAATTTAGAGAAAATATTGTTGTTTAAAGGCATTAAAATGAGATTTCAGTGCTCCGACCATCTTCCCTCGTATGACAAGGGCCAGTTTTAGACAAAATTGTAATTTGTTTGAAGGGTTTTTTATAAGATTTCATTCATGATTTTAATTAAAATATCTTAAGTTGTAATAATTTGTGTGGTCTGAATGACAGTAGCCTAATCATTCCTATTATATTAATTCAGAACCAACATTATAGCTTAAAATTAGCATGATTTTCTCTTCCTTGCGGTACCTATTACATGTAGTCACTTTTTTGAGTTATTGATTCTATCAATTTTCCAGTAGGTACCATTGTGTTGCAAAATGCATTTAAAGTCCGTTTTAAGGCAGAATTTAAAACCTTGAAAGTAGCACTCCATATTACTCTTTAAATCCCCTATTCTCATACTTGCATGTGAAAAAACCCGGTTTTTTCGTGTAAAAATCTCATATAATCAGTCTACGAATGTGTTAACCTTATTATATTTTTGGGTAATTCACACATAATATTTGTTTTCCAAATAGTGGAACTCTTCCCAAAAATATTGGCTGCCCCTGCTATAGAGAAAGCATTTCAAGCTGCTCTTACAGCCAAATTATTTGGCTACCAGTCTACAACACAGGGCCGTAACCAGACTTTTGTTTCGGGGGGGGGGGGGGTTTGACTCAAATATTTTCTGAGGTACCTCCTTACGGGTACTTTTATAGGTTAAGTTTTAGATGACAACACTGAATTGAAATTTTGAAGCACTAAATTTCAAAATTGTATAAATATATGAATTCGAAGTAAAAGGGGGGTCTGGGGGTCCTCCCCCAGAAAATTTTTGAAAATTTGCCCCTCAAAAGAGTGATTTAGCTCATTTCTGAGACCCTTTGGATTACACCCATAGAGCACCACTCATTGTAAGCGGCCGAATTTTCCAGGTAAAAAGAAGGTATATTGTAATAAATGGCGAAATGTTAAGGGGGGTTTTAGGTTCCTACTCCAGAAAATTTTTTGAATTTTCCCCCTAAAAGTGGCATTTTAACTCATCTTGAGACACTTCAGATTACATTAAAGAGGACCACTCCTTGTAAATCACACAAGTTTGAAGGAAAAACCGTATACTTAATAGATTTCAAAATTTCGAGGGGGTTTGGGGGTCTTCTCCCAGAAAAATTTTGGAAATTTACCCTTAAAAGTAGGGTTTTGACTCATTTTGAGACATAATATACCCGATACTGATAATAATATACCCGAAGAGGATATCGCTCCTTGTGAGACATAATTTTCAAGAAAAATAGCAGTATAAAAATTGATGTCAAAATTTCGGGGGGGGGGGGTTTGAACCCCTTAAACCCCCCCCTTGGATACGGCCCTGCTACAACACTAAACAGAATAAACAAACACAACCCCAATTCATTCTCATCTTAAAAATTCAAACTATTTGACTTACGCCACGCTTATACAACCAGCTCATTTATCGGAACATCTCAACCTTCAGTAAGTGCCTGCTAGGTAGTTAGTTCCCTCTTCCCCTTCCTCTCATGGACGCGCTCTCACGCGCTCGCAAATCAATATTATACGCGCGGGCACGCTCGCTCGCTCGTAACTAGATCTGTCGGCTCGTGCGAAACGCCGTTGCCCGAATCGATGACCATTAATGCCAGGGGCCTGAAGTTACACCAGGAGATTAAAAAGTAAAGAATTCTGAGTGTAAAGGATTGCGGTACTATGACTGAGGTATCAGCGGTTTCTTGCGATTAGTCATAACTTGAATATCCTTTATCTTTAGCACGAACGGATCTTGAGTAGGATTTTGGAGTTATAGTTTCTATTGAGGGATTTTGATTGGTTGGATTCTGTGTTACTTAGAAGGAATAAAAAGGTGATAATGAAAGAAATAGTAGAGGCATAGAGTAGAGGGCAGTAGAGAGAGGAGAAATAAAAAGAAAGAGGGACGAAACCCAAAGAGAAGGAAAAGGAAAGAAACGAGAAAGTTATGGCTTTCTTCCTTTTCCTATTGCTTTCTTTTTAACATCCTCATTTATCCTTCCTTCTTTTTTTATCTCCTTTTCTTTTTAAGGGACCCTACATTCGACAAACCAAAAGTAATCTCAATAACCCATTTGAAAACCACAGCTCAAAAAAAATCTCATAGCTCTTTCAATAATTTCTCCAAGATTATCTCTACTATTTTCAACTATCAAGATATTTCACTCATTTTTTATATTAGAGGTGAAACTTTTATCTTTATCTGCCCTACTATTTCATAAAGTCTCGACTTTGTTTCATATTTTCATTTTCATTGTATTCTATAATTCATTTTCTGTTTTTTTTTTTTCACTTAATGCTTCGAATTTAAACTAAGCAAAAATATAATTGATGTTCGAAGTTAAGTTCTTCTTCGAAATTATGCTCATTTAAAATTTTATAAATTTGAAGAAGGGGTTATGTCCAACAGTTATTTTAACTACAAATAATTTTTGATAAGTGTTTTAATTGATGAGAGAATTCTAAACTTTAAGAAGGTCGTTAGATCCGAGTCTAACGTTTGTAAGTTACTTTTTCGTGAAAAGAAACATCAGGAAAATTATAAAATAATTCATAATAATAATGAATGCATAAGTTTATATCAGATTTCTACTTAAAGTTTATGAAGGTTAACGATACTAATTCTTAGAAACCTTTTAGAATTTTTTGTATAACCTACATGTTTTATAGCGCTTTCTTTCGCTTACACAATAAAAATAAGAATATTTTACATTTTTGCGAATACCGTTTATGATCTTATGCCTAGGATTTATGATTCTTTCCTTCTCTTCGTCTATGAATTTCCTGAATTTCAAGCGTGTACTTCGTTTTATGTGTCCTAAGAAGGAAATGTTGGCTCATATTTAGGAAAGTTATTTCAGCATGTAATCATCTAATGGACGTGCTTGTGCATACAATGTTAATAGGATTTACTAACATTTAAGTGTAACATTAATTTTTTTTTAAATAAAAAGAGAAAATAACAAAATTTAGAAATTAATCTTATTATAAAGACATAAGAGGGTAATTACAATATTGCTTCCCTACCAGAGGACATTGTACCAACAAAATTATTTTTTGGTTTTTGTGAATGGTAAGAGAACAAATTTATTTTATTGACAAAGAAAGAAGGATTTTACAGTTGAACATACATAACCTGGAGGAAATAATCCTGTGCAGGTATAATAGAAATACAATGAGATATAATAAACAAACATAAAATTACTGGCAAAATTAATACTTAGAATTGAAATACGAAATAATGAAAAATGTGAAAGGAAAACAAAAAAACGAATAAATATGTATTAAAAAAAGGTGTACTAAGCGTTGGCGAAACGGTACGGTGTCGGGGAGTTATCAATTAATTTCAGTCAGTTTAAAAAAGTTGTTCAATATCAGTAATTGTTAGTAAATATAGTTTTAGATGCTTTTTGAAGGTTTTACTGGTTACACTATTTTGTATATTTAGTGGTAGGCTATTGAAAAACTTTGGGCCAAGATACGAAAATATTTTGCGCATGATTTCTTTAGTGGGATATGGAATTTTGTAGATTTCATTACTTCTTCTTGCGTAGAATTTTTGTAGATGAATAAACAAGTTTTGTAAAAATAAAAATATCGTAATGGTAGAATAGATAAAGTTTGGTACATTAAAAGATTTGTGTGGTCTGAAGTGTTTAATATCACTTTAATGAATTTATTTTGGAGTGAAATTAAAGCTGAATAATTACTAACGTATCCACCACCCCATGTAGTTAAACCATATGAAAAAATTGGGTAAACCCAAGCATAGTATAACTGAAGTAAAAATTTATTGTCAATTGAATAACGTAACTGTTTGAATCTAAAGAGAAAAAATCTTAGCCTCTTAATGACATACATTATATGGGTTTTACATTTTAGGTTTGAGTCAATAAAAATGCCAAGGTATTTCATTGATTTTACCTTTTCGAGACTTGCACATCGACAATTGGAGTTAATAGGACACGTATCTAAGTGATAGACCAAAGATAAGTTTAAATCCGTGTCTCTATGTAAATTGAAAGTTAAAAATTTGGTTTTATCTATATTTAACTTGAGGCTATTATTTAAAAACCAGGATCGGATAGTAATTAGATCATCATTAATTAGTTGGTGATAATTCTGGGATTTTTCGAAACTATACAATAAGGTCGTAATCACCCTAAATCTCCCTAAAAGACCTCCAAAAAAATGTACATCCTTTACACTTCTGCATACTTAGCTCTTATATCCCTACACTTCAGGATATTTAGCTCTTAAGCGCAACTTTGCTCTTCAGCATACTTTTAGCTTCTAAGTACATATTTACTCTTCAGCATGCTTTTCTCTTAAGTACATCTTTACTCTTTAGCACCTCTAACTCTTCATCAGCATACTCAGCTTTATTGCATTTTTGACATTGATGTCCGATTCATTTAATGCTAATTTACACTGTTTCTTTTTCAATGTTCATCATGATGAGTGATCCTAACTGAGTAATGACACGTTTGCATAAGAAATTATAAGAGTAAAATGACAATTAACACTTGTTCTTTTGGATGATTCCTCTAAAATGAAGATCGAAAGTGAAAAGTCTAAATGAGCTTTTGGAATCATCCAAAGTTAAAAGTGTAACTTGTCTTTTCACTCTTTACTGCTTCACTTTTCTATCCAAACTAGCTATTTCACAGGAGTGAATCACTCAGGATGAACAGTGAAAGTGAAACAGTATGAATGATCGATTTTAGAGCGTTAAAAACAAATAATAGACAAAAAAGTGAAAACAACTAGAGGCATTGCAACTCGTGTTTAAAGATTCCCCATAATCTAAAAATCTATGGGTTTGAATGGAAATGTTCAAATATATAAAGAAACTCGCGATTTCATCGCGACATAAGCCCGTCCCAGTACCGACAAGTTCATTAGATTTATTTTCCGTCATTCTTAGTTCGCTCAATGCTCTCTTTCCCTTTCACTCAATGTAAACACGTATAAATACCACACGCATCTCTTCGATACGATGGGGAAAATGCTTGTTTCCCAACTTTTTCCCCGAACAAGTGCCCACGACTTCCGCCGGGTGGTAAACGAACGACCTCTCTTAATGGAACGAAATTTTTTTTTATTTATTTATTTATTTCTTTACTCTTCCGGGAAAAGTATGGGGGTATATGCTTGTTTAATCTTTTTCATCGGAAGAGATCGTTATATTTCCTGGGTTCTTTTTTCTTCTGTTTGGCTCTTGAACCTTTCGAAACTAGTTTTTCTGTGTTTATTTATTTTACAAATAACGGAGACGGTCTGTTTTTGAGAAAATGGCGCTGTGTTGAGTGTTAAGCCTAAATGGAATATTCCATTGGGTTTTTGTAGTGTTATTTTTTTGGTTCTGTGATGCTGGGAAAGAAACAACGTAATATATGTCGTTTTTATAATGCTTTTGACGATGTCCCGAGTTCAATATAGGGGGGCGCTTCTATGTGTTTGGGGAAGATTTGTTTTGAAATGCCGCTGAGTAAGGTTTGGTTTAAGAGAAAAATTTGGCATGACATTCTCGAAACGTTCACTCTTAACTTAATGCATGCCCTGAAAGTGTTCATATATGGTGAAATTAGTCTAATAAATAAATGTATTATAAAACTTTTTCCAACTTAAAGAAAAACGAAGCTTTCAAGGAAGGGCTTTCATGATAAATAGATTTACTATTCAAATTTAGGATACTTAAGAAATGTACTTTTATGTATAGTATTTGAGCTGCTACTCATAAAGTTTAATTGCGCTTTTTTGTTCGACATAATTCACGTTTGTCGTAGATACTTATTGTGCATATTTTAAATACAATGTAGAGAAAATTAGAGTTTGGCATTTCTTTTTACCTAGTTTGAAACATGATCAAGTAAGTTTTAATCTTGTTGTTGTTTCTAATGACACTTGGAATATCCAAGCTTCCCCCGCAAAGCGTACTGGATTTAAGGCAAATGGGGTGCGGCTTCTGAGATAGTGAGGCCCATGAAGTGTCAATCTTAAATGTTCTTATAATTATAATACCACAATTGTATCATGGACATAGACATTAAAAGTGAGTCAATAAAAATGAGTTAACTTTTTCAAACCACCTTAAAGCAAACAATTTTTATTTCTTTTAATTCTTAAACGTGATAACCTTTCATCTTTAGCATTTCTATTAATTTTGCCCAAACCTTAAAAAACCCCGCATGAAAAAATTTATAAATGCGCTTAAACTGACAAATCCACCACTTTTCAAACATCCCTCTCCGTTTCAGTCTCTCTTTTGTCAGACCATCCGTGGTTGGGATTGCCGATTTACTTCTCTTGTCAAGGCAGGTCACGCCACCCTCTCCCGATCGTCAAGAGAGAGAACAGGTGTCACGTGATATTTCATGCGAAAGATATTTGTCTTGATGGATGGAAGTGGACTTGAAGATAAAAAGAGGTTTCGGCTCTGTTCTTTCTGCGATTTCACCTTTTTCGTACAGCTTGTTTTTTTTTCAATTTTGGGGTATGAAAAATTGTTTTAACAAAATTTAAAATTTAGATTTGGACGACCTTTAAGTATGAAAATAGTACATCAATTAGGAACTTCGAAGTGTCAGATATAATAAATTGCTTTTTATTGTAAAGCTGTAGATTTATTTTATTCAAAATAAAATACTACTAGAGACATAGCGTTCTTGAAATCTGTCGAGATCTTATGACTCAGAAACCTCTGGAGAAATATTCTTTATATTTGATAGGTATGACCATTTTCAATTGGAAAACCTGAATTCAAGAATGTACAATAATAATCAGTTGAATTTGAGATATTGACCATATTATTTTTCATTCAAAAACATCATAATAGAAATCAGTTTACTAAATCAGATTTTTAAGACCGCTGTTCTGTGAGCATAATATGAAATTGTTCTGCTATAAAACTAGTCATGGAAAGTCATGGCGAAAATTTAAAGGTAGTCGCTTCAATAGTAAAATGTTTTTTTATGGAATTTTCAGATTTCAAAACGTAATGATTCAATTGATTCCAAAGCATGACTTTTATAATTTTTCAGCTTAAGTTAACACTAACTGGAAAAAAACCGCAATGGTTTTCCGCACAAATTTGGTTAAACTATTAATTTTTAGGGAATTAATTCGTGGATAATAATTTACCCCTAATTTTTAGTTAAAATCAAATCTCCATAAGAACTCTTTTTTATAATGTCGGTGAAAACACCTGAAAAATAGCTTAATTAGTTGAGAGATAAAATATAAATATTGATGAATTATTTTAATTGCACAGCTGTATAAACGAAATAGAGTTTTATATTTTTCTAGAACGACATTTTTGTAACTCGCAATATATTTTTTATTACTGATGTATAGTCCAACCGGTGAAGGGAAAACTTGTAAACTGGTTACTTCGCTAAATTTTGGGTGTGATATTAATTCATAAACGCTGAAAAAACATTTTGTGACAAATCTGTGTGGCTATCATTTATATTTTTCTGCTAAAGTTTTCCCTTGGCTGTCGGATATTACATTACTCTATTTCAGGTTCAAAACTTTTTCAAAAGGGAAATTCATTAAGAATATTGAAATTTAAATGGCAGAAATGTAACAAAAATGTGAATTTCAACAGTTTAAAAACAGTTAATCATTTTCTCGCGATAATGTTCAGTTATTGAAAGAAACTGTTGCAACTTACTGAAACATTAATTTCAAGAAAGGCAGGCACGTAAGCTCTATCATTTGGAATAAATTATATATTTAATGCTGGAAAGAAAATGTACAGAAAATTCTTATTGTACCTCACAAATATCCCAGAGAACCATTCATTATACAACAGGTCAAACTAATTTTGGAAATGAGGAAGTATATTCAACACAAATATCTTTTGTAACAAGCGTTATCTAACACTGTGAACCATTACATCACGTTGGTCCCTTCCCTGAGTTCCTTTCATGTCCTCGTGCGGATGAGTGAGTTGGGTTGAGTTGTTGCCGGAGGATGTCATTACAGAAGCATGTCAACAGCACGGAGATGCGTTGAGAGGAATGAGCAGCTATCGAAGGAGATCACATGTTGCATTAATTCTTGCGCCAAGCATGCAAACGCCTAGACAAGTTTCACTTACTAGTCTATTTAATTTCATTCGGTTAATGAAGATTAAGTGAAAAGCGAAGTTTATACTTTTAGATATTGAGTGTCTTTAGAGGTACTTAATGTTTAAGTTTGTAATATTTGGATATATTAGGTGAACTAGATATCTAATAGTATTTTCGAAGTTAATGCTTGAAATACTCTAAAACGTGACAGAGCCGTATCCAAGAGAAGATAAGGGTTCCCCTTCCACCCCCAAAATAAAATGATTTTTGATTACATACGGATTTTTCTTTGACAGACTGCTTTCAAAGTATGTCTTCCTAGGATGTCACCTTAAGTGTCCCAAATGTGTTATATTATATTAAAAAATACTGCACTACTTTAGGAGGACCCCCATGGCCCCTTTTTTATTTGAACTTTGTATTATTTATAAACACAATTCAAATCCCCCCCTTTAAATGCTTGTAAGAGTTACATTTAATTTATTATACTAAGGTGAGTGGATGGAAAAGAAATAACCTAGGACCTGAAACAAAAAGGATGTTTGAGACATATGAAAGAACTTAAAACATGTGTGCATTCTATTTTGTTGTAAAATTGAATGACTTTGATGAAACTGGCGTAGACATGACGTTTTATTGTTATGCATCGAAGTTGTGTTATGAAACATTTCATATCAGACGTTTTTTTTTAAAAAAGAAGACAGTATAACTCCATTTCAACAGTGTTTTGCACATGACAGGGAAAATGTATTGGAAATATCACATCAAAACGAAATTATCATGTTGAAATGATCATCTTGTGATGCATTGAACATATTTTATCCGTACAGTGTTAGGAGAGTTTTTAGTTATTTTTTCCTAAATCTAATGAAGATATCGTTTTGATGCAAAATTTATGATAGATAAACTACTCCTATGAATCACAAATGAGTAGGTATATTAAAAAACAGATTTTATTTGGAATTGAAGAAGAACAATGTTATATATTTTTTTCTCTTTGTAGCACCAGATATGTTGTAACGTAACCGTTTCATCTGGTTCTGTGATGTAAAACAATGACAGCACTACGTAGCAAATGATGGACTTCGTGTTATTGGAATCGCAGGATATACAACTTAACAAACAGCTAAGAATGTTGACGAATGCCACTAAAATCCATCAATCAATACTGAATAGTTAAAGTCCCCAAAGGAATTTGATTTTCACCTCATGAAAAGTTAAAATGGCAATAGAAGACAGAAGAATAGACAATAGACAAAAATTATTATCATTAATAATTTTAACTTCCATTACCATTACTTAGCATGAAAAACCATGGCCATTTAAAGCTATTCAAGTAATTCAGATTGTGTTGTAATCATTAGATGTTGATTATAGTGGATTTAATAAAAATCATACGATTTCTCCGAGCCAATTTCATTTTTCCAATAGAAATTTTAAATTTGCTTTTCAAAAAGAATACTCGTATTTTCAAATTTGTGTAATATATTTTAAAATTTCTCGACGAAAGAAAATTTCTTGCGACTTTACATAAACATTGTTACAAATATAATTTTGCTGCCAGTATTCTATTCTTTAAAAATACATTCTTTGACCTCTATTTCAATGAAATTGAGGCAGCATCTGTTGAAATGCAATTTTTCTTTCGTTTTAACTAAGTAGGAAATTATAGTGGGCATTAAATCTGTTTTATGGGTTCTACCATCTGGTTTCAGGGCGTGTATTGATTCGCGCATTAATTTGCAATTTAGCCCTTCGAAGCGTCGTACTGAGAGGGCTTCTGGTTCCCCAGTCTATTAAAATTAATGCATGGATACATTAAACTTGGATCAAGGAAACTAGGTTCAAAAGATATTACTTACGGTTAATAAAACCATAAATTTAAACCAGATTTCACTTAATAGTGTAAATATTAGTGAGAAGCGGTAATCTTTCGATGGTTTTAATAAGTTTTGAGGAGAAATAACTCGAGCAAGAGTTTTTTCGAATAATTAAAGGTTATTTGAAGAGTTTACATTTTTTGGTGAATAGGAATTATCTTAGTATCCGAGATGGTGAACTTTTGCCATATTTCTGTAATTTTTGCAATCCATCTAATATTTAGTAAAACTTTCCTTATTGTAGCCTAAAATTTAACTCGAAGCGATAATATGTAAAGGGTGTTTTATTTATAGCAGTTTCTGTAGCAAATAAATACTTTTTAGGTGCGAAACTTGTCAATATTAGGCTAATGACACTATGCTGGTATCGACGCATAGTTTTGCGCAGAAGTCTGTATCTTCGGAATGTAGATTGTCTGTAGTAGATGATTTGCCACAGATGCGGCCATTCTTCCCTCAATGGGGTTGTTATTGCTCTCCATTGATGCAGGAGAGGTATTGGACGTCGAGATGCTTTCAAAGCACTGTATTGGCTGCCGTAACTGGCATGAGAAGATTAAGTCTTCAGATCGATATCTCTCATCGGAAAATGGACATACATGTACTGTAAACTACAAAGGGTCGTCTACGAGCATGGAGCCTGTGATAATTTTTTCAGCGCTCCACTCCTACTAGAGGGCTAAAACATGTTGAATTTTACAGTGATGAAGACTTTGAAAGTTACTCAACCGTTTGCGACATGGATTTATAGGGAGGAAAAGAAATAAAAAGGAAATAGTGTGTGTTGGACACTACCAGAAGAGGTTAGGAACTGCTCAGAGGCTGCCGAAGAAAACTGTCAAGCTCACGGATGTCAATATGATGCAGAATTATTTCGGGATTGCATTACGGAGAAACACCAGTTCCGTAAAGGATATCGTCACCTTAATATCAAACACTACTATCTTCGTTCAGCAGCAAACTTCGGAAATCCGGATCCTGGGCGATCGAACCGGTTGAGAAGCTCATTTGATTGGTTCGTAAGCGCTAACATCATCGAGCTGGAAAGATCAAAACCACTCAAATGAGAGGGGATTACTGAAGTTTGCCAAACGGAGATAGTCATCTTTGCGCACAAGACACTCATCCCCTCTACACCAAATACCCTAAAGGCAGTGATAATTGGTGCTCTTACAAACGTGCCACAGCTGCAGGTAAAGAAAGCACTCACAAACCGAAAGGAGGATTACTGCTGGAGCTTATCCCTCATATCAAGCCTATTTATTCCAGGATTATTAGCCCAGAAATGCCAGAGAAGTGTCTTCACGGCAAAACTCAGAATGCTAATGAATCTCTGCACTCATTAATTTGGAAGCTATGCCCTAAGACTTTCATTTCAAGACTTCATTTACAGGTATCGACACAGTTAAATTAGCTGCCAACGATGCTGTTTTGCATTTTAACTGTGGATATAAACCCGAATTAGAGATGATGAAGAGTATGAGGATAAAACTCTAGATCATTACGTGGTAGATGCTGCAGTTCCAAGACTCTCACAGAATTTCAGAAAGTTTACGGCTTGACACCACTCCTGGGAAAAAGGTGGAATATTAGGAAGCCTTAAGAAGAAACGGAATGTTAGGTGGATGTTAGAGGTGTCATTTATGCTTCAGGAAACTTTTAATTTGGTATTTTCCTTTATTTTAATATTTTTTGATAGTTTCTAACTACTATACCTAAAAATCAAATGTCGTGTCACAGCAGCGGTCTATAGCGAGCAGGGAGCGGGCAGCCCCCCTTTATTTCATAAAAAAATTCTAAAAATTTATAAACTCAATTTTTGAAGTTTTTTTTACTATGTTATGCTCTGTTTGAACTGTGATAATTAAAAAAGTAGTTAGTGTATAATAATTATTTTTATATCAAAATAATTAGTGAAATAAAAAGATGGAACTGAGCCTCAAATTTGAATTTTTGTGAAGAAATTTTTATTTATTTATTTTTTATTAAATTTCAAATGTTTAAGTTCATGAATTTTCTAATTCTCATGGGAAAAGTATTTGTAAAAATAGTGTTAATGTTAGCAACTCAGTTTGATGTGTGTGTGTGCCCATACCGTCATTCATATTTAAAGGAATGTTTTCATGTAAACTATGTACAATTTATAGAACGTGTTAAAATAAAGACCGTTGAATAACCGTTTAAAATTATGCTAATTAGCTCCTAATATTTTAATTAATTAGTTGTTCCATATTAATTAAGGAATTGATTTTGAGCAAATATCAATGATATAGGTACTGTGAAAATTTGGTATTTTTATTCCAAAACTAATAAGAATTTCTAGTCTGTACGTATGCCTCAAAAACAGAAAACAATAGCAAACTTCAAAACACCCCATTTATCATTTATCTGCTGACGAAAATCAACGGAACCAAAGTTACAAAGCCACAAATTCAATAAACTGCAAACAAATCTCTCTAAACCAGGCTCGTTACAACATCACTTAAAACACGTCGCAAAAACCCATCCTTCCCTGTCACCGTCGCTGTCAAAACCATAATCTAAAACACGTTCATTAATTCGCAAATTACAGTCATTTTTCAGCGGCGCATACTCCAACCAACCACCCAAATCACTTATTTATCGCCAAACACCAGAGAAAGAAGCTTCTCCTGTTACTTTCTCAAGGCCTTCTTGTATCCCCAACTGCAATTTATTATGGTATCGATGAATTCTTCAGCCGTAATACGTATAAGACACGGGGATCCTTTTTTTTCCCTAGCTGGAGGATTTATGTACGCAATTTACCCTAACAGGAAGAAGGGTAAGTTGAACAACTGATTTCCAGGGGGTGTAATTCCCTTGGAAGGGTATGTAGCGGAAGTGCTGGGGTGGTATTAAGCATTTCGGGGTTCTTTTTTTTTCGTTTCTCTCTAGCGGCTTGAAGCAAAGTGATGGAGCGTCAATTTGATTTTCTAGTCTTTTCTTAGTAGCTGAAAAAGTATGCGGTAAAAGGCACTTATAGGTTTAAAGGTCTGTAAGACCATTTTATGTCCTGGAATAATCTAGCAATTTCTGACGAAGTTTAAAAATAGGTTGTCTTAAGCGTATTCTTTTTATGTATGTATTTAGGATGCGTGTTTTACATTATGACTAATTTTTTTTTGTTACTCTGCGATGTACTTTAATGTACCACAGTGTTTGATAGTTATTTTTAAAAATTGTAGAATAATGTTATTGAATTATTATAAGACTAATATTTATTTTGTAACTTTTTAAGTATTTATTTCTTATGATTAAATTAAATGCTTAGAACATAATTTATAAAATCCTATCCTATATCATATTTATGATATACTTATTATCCTTATACTATATGTTACGGGCAAAGTGCTGAACCGGACATTATTAAAAATGCCCGAAGTGAGGTGGGCAATGTAATTAGTAATTAGTTTTTATATGTAAATACTATTTGTACAAATCACACACACATGAAAAAAAAAATAAAAATAAAAATGCACTATATCGTTATTGACAAAATTAATTTTTGAATGTTGTGTATTAATGTTTGTAAAAACTGATCAAATGCTTTGTTCATCATAAACTAACATAAAATCATTGTTGCATATGGTGGGAGTATTTTTAAAAACTTAAATGATAGAAAAATGAGCTGGATTAAATGTCTAAAATTCTTTACCAATCCTAATTAAACTCATCGGCCCAAA
This sequence comes from Tetragnatha montana, assembly GCA_963680715.1. Taxonomy (NCBI): domain Eukaryota; kingdom Metazoa; phylum Arthropoda; class Arachnida; order Araneae; family Tetragnathidae; genus Tetragnatha; species Tetragnatha montana. Next base: position 55,149,730 of record OY796676.1, on the reverse strand, counting down.
AACCCTATAGTGGGCCAAGTCCTACGATGCCCATCTTCGTTTTCTTGACCGTGGGGCCCTGGGGTGCAAGGCATATGTCCCGGTTAGGTGGTCAGTCTAACGCAAGACCCCCAGTGTTTAGTTCCCAAGCACGCTTGGTCCTCATTTTATCGACCACTCAAGGAATGAAAGGTTGAGTGGACCTTGCCCAGCCCGGGAGCCGGGAATCGAACCCCGGACCTGTGGCACGGAAGAGCTATGCGCTACCACTGCGCCACCGGGCTTCTTCACCAAGCCTAATTAGACATAAAAAATGTGTGAAACAAATAAGGTGAGTGAAGATAAAAATGGCTAACTTCTCCTGTAGGTAAAGAAAATCAAGGAAGAAAAACAAATAATTATTTGAACTATTCTTTAATCCAGAAGAGAAGTACTTTTCCAAAAAGTACTTTTAATTGTTAATTAATCCTGGCTATAACAGAGTTAATAGAATAAAAAGTAATTCTGTAGCTATACCCGTAGAAGCTGTACGATCATAAAACTTTCAATATTTTTACAGTTCTTTGGAAAATTATTACTCTTTATCATTATCCTTGTAATTGTTTCTTAACAAAATTATCTAACACAACACTTGTTGTTCTTTGAATAAATCCCCAATTTAATTATTTATGGCTTAAACTCTTTTAAATATCCTATTAGTCTCATTAAATTTAAACAAAAAGCATTTAAAGTTTTACAGCTTATGGTAATCACTCGTAATTCAAAACAAGCTTATTAGTAAAAATTACCCTAGTTTAGTACAGATTTAAAAACAAGTGATTATCTTATAAACACGACATAAATGTAAACGATATAAGTTAATGGTATGAATAAGGATAGGTGTTTGACCACGAAGGTCATTAAAATAATTTATCTCTCTACGAAACACACATTATAGAGTCCTAACGAAGGATATAATTTCCACTAATTCTAAGTTACGCAAAATCGATACGCACTTACGGTAACTGGAAAAGTATTAGCAGATTTATTTTCATTTCGGCGCGATGGCGGTTGAATTATCCTTAACGAATCCTGAGACGTTTTCCTTATCCAATCCCGAATCGCTAATTCCACTTACGTAATAAGGAATACTCAAGTGCGTGGAACGCCTTTTCCGAGTCAATTCATTGATTTAATTGGCTATTTATGTGGGGATGAGTTAGTCGCTGTGTCTATCCTAGAATTCAGACTGCTTGAAATTTTATTTTGGTTATTATTTGTCTGGTGAGGGAAGTGGATTCATATTCGTATATTGAGGGATAACTAGCTAGTTTGTGTCGAATTGAGTGGTTTAATTTCATAACTTATTCGTGGTTGAGTGATAAAACAGAATTGAAATGTTGTCTAGTCATGTGTACTATATGGATCTAATATGTTTTGGAACATTTAACGACTAAGTCACTAACCATGTTTTTATAGAGTGTTTTCATGTGACGTCACAACCGGTTATTTTCTTTTAACTGTGTACCTTCTGTAGGGCTTTTAACTGTGTACCTTCTGTAGGGCTTTTAACTGTTTCTAAGGCCGTTGTTTATCTGTTGCTAAGGCGATTTTTAGGTATGGGATCACGTGATTGCAAATGCTCCAATAGAAGAATTCCACGGCTAGTCATTTTCTGTAACTGTTAACCACTGTAGGGCAAAAAACTGTAACCTTTTTGTTGCTAAGGCCGTTGTTAGGTCCGAGTCATGTGATTGAAAATGCTCTATTAGCTCGTTTTCAAATTTTATTTCATTAATTATTTTTCTACATTTTCCCCTTTTCCCTGTATATTTGCGAGGTAAAAATTTGAGCACAACGAATTTTATGATATCATAAATAATGTAAATAGTTTTTTTAATTATAATTATAAGTATTGGTACCTATTTAATAGAAAATTTAAAACTTCCAAGTTCTATCAAGAATAAAATGCCAGATTATTTTAATAAATATGAGGACAAAAACGAAATTTTACGAGTAGACTACAGGATTACCATTACTGCTTTCAATATTCTAGTTTTTCGTACTATTTAAAGAAGTAAGAAGTTTACTATGCATAAATTATACGTGATCTTAAAAATACAACACTATCATTGCAAGGCTCAATTAAAAGCTAGGAGTTATAAACAAAACAAACATCAATTATTTTAACATTAAATTCGAGTTAGGTCGGTTTTTTTTTACTTTAATTCCATGAAATGAAGTAAAATATGAAAATTAGATCTACATAAATGACGTCAAATATTTTTCTTTCTTTCTTTAGTTCATTCAATTTTTTTTATTACTTCAACCGATATTTATTTAAAATGATAAAAACAATTTAACTTTATTTTAATCTAAATATATTCATTTTTTTAATTCAACTCAATTAAATCGTCAGTTTTACGAGTAGATTAATAGAAGTCCAAAAACAAAGTATTGTAAAGATCGAAAACAGGGGAAAACTTACTTTGTATAGTAAAATTTTTATTCTTCAACCTAAGTTTTACCGGGAATTTATAATTCTATTTGAACAGTATTTTAAAAAAAATATAAGTGTGTCCAAAAACTTAAATTAATTTCCTTCTGAAAACTTTTAAAGGAGTTAGGTAAAATAGAAAATAATTGAAAATTGAAAATTAAAACATGCGTTAGCTTAGTTTATAGCATTTAAGTATAAGGAACAAAAGGATGAATTTTTAAAATATATTGACTGAGACAAATTAAGTTAAAGTTTCCCCTCCGATACATGAACTTCGAAAAATTGTTGTCTAGCTCTCAATTTCAAGGAGCTATTTATCTCTATAGAGGTTAGTTATTTTCTTATTCTAACCACTCACGTAATGGCCTAAAGATTATAGTTCGATGCTTTAGAGCCCAGAAATTATTTCTTCTTTCTCAAAACTCTCAAATTTCTATGTTTATTGCTAAGGGGAAATTTCAATCATAAATATAAGTGTTTAGAAATTAAATATTTCTTAACGTTAGGATACGAACTTCTTTATCATAGCAGAACAAATTTTCACTTTGACTATCAACGCTAAAATTGTTACGTGTTTCGCTACAATATGTTCCCCACCTCCATTTATGTGGAGAGCACCACTAGTGAAGAAGCTTGTTATCTGGAAGATTTTCTCCTTCTAGCTCGTATATCACGCCTGGGAAGGATCATGTTCTTGTTTGATAGCACTATTCTCGCACCTTGTTTTAGAACTCGTTGCTTTTGGATATCATCATTTAGCTTTTATGCCAGTCATACTCATGCATCTTGAATGATAGACTAGTACCAATATTAAAAGTAAGAAGAAGGGTCAAGATATTCTTGAGTGTTAAGTTTTTTGTTCCTTTCTTTGAATTTAAGGTCTTCATATTTTAACAAAGATAAATTTTCATAAGAACTACTCTACTTTTATTTATAAGCTAAATTTTATAACACTTTACCTGATATCCTATGGAATAACCTTTTCAAACTACAAAAGAAAAAATTAAAGTTTTTGTTAATAGGCAATAGGTGATAACATGAATATTCTTCAACAAACGCTTTTCTTTCCTATACATATTAAACTGAATATTCCCCTGCAATGGTTCACTTGTCATCTTTCATACTTATTTTCTTTTCTTTTACTGTAAAAGTTAATTTTTAATTGTGTAAATTCCCTTAGGTTACTCATATGGGTTGGTTAACTATTTTGTCTAGTTTTTGTTATTTGTTTTATTCTTATTTAAATTGGAGTGTTAAAAATACATTCTCTAAACTTTTTGTGCAAATCTATGAAAGTACACCCCCCAAAAATGTTTACCACGTAATTTGACTTGAAAAACTAACCAATTCAGGCATAAGTTTTTACTGTAAATATTTATTGAATTTACCTGAAACTAGTTTACCCTTTGTTTATAAGTACAACAATAAGTATCAACAAATACTTATTGTTGGATTTTTATTTTACTTGAAAAGATTTCTTTAGTTTTAACTCTATTAAGGGATTTATAAGCTCCATTTATCAGGGTAAACAAGGCGTATTATCTAAGGTTAAATAAAGGATTTTTGAACGGAGGTGGAAGGTGGAGTTAATTCTCTATTATTTCAAGTTTGTTTACTCAGTGTCTTCCCGACATCGATTTTAACACTCTTAGAATTCGCCTAGATAGTTGGTATTTATCCACCATACGCACAAGTAAGGGATGTTTTTCTTAACTTTTCATTTTTGAAAAAGCATAAAACATATTAACAATATTAGTTGCATACTTTATTAATGGATAATTAGTAATGTGTAGTTGCACATTTATTAATGTGTAGCTGCATACTAATTAATGTGTAGTTGCATAATTATTTAGGTGTTGGAAGGAATATTTCGGGCTTAACGAAAATACTGTGTAAAAATGTTTTGTAAGTCACATTGAAATTTTAAATTCTAAGTAACCTTTTACAAAATAATCTACTATAATTGAAATTCGACTTGTAACTTATTGGTTCATTTTAAGTTGAAACGTGGCACAAAATGTATTACATTTTAAAATATGAACTTCTTTTTAAATATTTATTTTTAACAATATTGTTAAATAATACAGTACAAATTTCTTTATACTAAAATTTCGAATATTTTAAATACATATTTAAAGATTAGTATCTCTTTTAAAAAGAAATTTAAAGAGTCTAATAAAGGTTTTAAAAAATTGACTGAATTGAACCAGCTTTTATTTAACTAAACCTTCTCAAAACTATAAACTATACAATTTTATGCACTTTTATAATATTTTTATAATATTTCTACGCCTCTGTTTTAATTCTGTTGTCACATATAATTGAAAATGTATTGAAACATTGAAAAAAGAACAAAAATTTAGTAAAATAATATATAAACCTATTTACTCTTAAATCAGATAACACTTCACTCCTTATTCAACCAACCCATCTGCTTTGTACACACAAAATAAATAAGTGAGATAACCGAACACTTTAACTTCCATTTATGGACAAATCCCTTATTTTTCCGCACTAAAACCACAACAAAGCGCCTTCAACAGCGCACTAATCAAAATCAATGACTCACTTCCTTTTTTTTTCAATCGTTCACAAAAACAGCCGCACAATCATGGTTAATTGTGCGATGGTAATCTGGTTTGTCGGTCCTGTTTGAAGCTAAAAAAAACGTTCTAATGATTCGGGGGTTGAAGGCCCTCTTCCACAACACTCCTTCTCCTCGAGGAGTTCGCTCTAGATTAAATTAAGTGTGCCTCTCCTTAATTATTCTCTTTTGGAGAACTGTTGGATTCTATGTTTGGAATGGGAAACAGTAGGGAATGCCCGAGGGCTATGGAATATATCCGGGAATATATGTCTTGGTTTAAGAGAGAATGCTAACTAAAAAAATGAAGGTCCTTTAACTTGTGAAGTAAAACCAATAATAATATTAGATTTCAAAAATGTAGTAAATGTATGAAAACTTTTATGAAAGTGATGTATAACTGAAATTTGATCCTTTAAATATGTTTTAGAAATTTTAAAATAAATAATTTAAAAAAAGAATAAATTATAGACTTGCAAGTAAATACAGTAGGTAAATATTAGACCGCATTTTTTGAGTATCACAAAAATAGTCAAAATCATGAAATTAAAAACAAATTAAGGAAATTTTATCATGGATTTGGTGTTACAGTATAGCAAATATTTATTTGTTAAAATCAAATTTAATGCCTGGAAAGGTTGAAAAGGGGTCAAACGGTTTTATGCAAAGAGTACTAGAACAGAGAGTCCACGGCCATAGGCCATAATGGAAATCGAAAATCATGACATTATGTTACTGGTTGGGAGAATTGTGGCGCTGGGATCGCACTAAACACACTAGCGTCTGGATCCAGTCTGAATCGTTTGCCGGCTGCCTATGGGAGATCGAAAACACCTTTTTGCGCATGCGCTGAGATCTAATTTGGCGAGAGATTTAAGTGGCCGGCATACGTTCCAGACTCTAGTGTGGCGCCCTCACATCAGTAACGCATTTGAAAATAGCCTCGTGGACCCTCTGTTAAGATATTTCTCTGTGGTTTTATGCACCGAGTTTTTTTAAGTTCAAATTCTAAAACAAATTCGCATATCTTGGAAAATAAAATACCCCGGTTCTTAAAATTTTAAGTGATTATTTAATTAAACCTTCAGAGAAGCTACCCAAGGTTTCATTCGTCTCGTTAAAAAGGGGCGATTCTGTGAATTTTTATATTATATAAGTGCCCGGGCACTAATTTTTGTGCAATCGAAAAATACATTAATTATGAATTTTACATAAATTATGTTTCTGATTATAAACTTAATATGGCTAGATTAATTTAAAAATAAATTTAATTTTCATTCCATATATTTTGCAAAAACATTTAATTTCCCATAACAAAAACACTACCTAAGAAATTAATTTACATTTTCATGGTAGTTTTTTTATTTGCTTTTGTTTTCGTATAAAAAATATCACCATAAAAATGTCTGTTACAGTTAGCTTGTAAAACTAATAACTATAAAATGGTTAGAGTACCTAATTTAAGAAAATACAAATCGTACGTTGATTTAAATTAAACCCTGGAAAAAATTTTGTTTTTCAACCATCGTTTAGTTTAGTGGAAGATAAACAATCGCAGCTAATCACATCCATCCATACAACCGGATAGAATGCAGTCAAATTTGCCTCACAAATTTAAGATAGAATAAAAAAAAAATATCCTCCGAAACCCTTCTTCAAGTGTGTCTTTCTATGCATCAATTCATTTTAGCTTCAAAAGATCGATACGCTCTTTCTCTTGTGTCATAAAATTTTCCGGAATATGCCCTTTTTAGTAGGCTAATGAGCATAAAGGATAATGCTTTCAGAAGATCGATGAAAGAGGAGATTTTTCGCAAATAGAATTAAGTTGAAAGAAAGGGTTTATTCTAGCGCTTTCATTAGGTATTCTCAAGATAAATAGATGGATAAATTTCATTCAAGTAAGCGTTATGTAATGTTCTCCGCCATTCTATTATTTTTTTTGCAAAGTTTTTCCTTCCAGAAAAGCTTCTATTGCGTAAAATTATTTAAATATTTCGCAACTATAGAATTTTTACCCAGCTGTAATGATGTTGGATTTGATTTGGTATGTGTTTCATTCATGTAGATATAGTGTTTTTGAAGTAAATTGAAATTTAGTTGAAGTGGAGGGAAAAATGTTAGAAATGACTTGGATAATTTAGCAGTTTTTAAGATTGAGAAACACTTTGAACCTAAAGTATTAGCTTACATCATAATTTCTTGGATGAAAAGTGTTTTTGTTTCAGCTTTTTCGTAATTAGGGAATGCAGATTATACGGAGTATTCAATTCATGGTGTTTCGAAAGTCCTTTTCACTGTTTTTAAAATAATGACTCTTGCAATCATGGAAGTATGCCGGACCCATTTTTGTTCTATTTATGACACTACTGACATATTTCTAATTTAATTTTTAGTTCGGGTTTTTAATTTTTGTTTCAAATTTTTCTAATACAAACAAACACATCAATACACTCACAAAAAAGGACATAAAAAACGAAATAAAAAAAAATACAAGGTACAAAGTAACTCACAATTTAGTTAAAGAAAAGATAGAAAAATAAATTAATGTAACAAAGAAAAGTAGAAATAAACCAAAAGAAAAATAATAAATGTTATCTGTGTGATATCATAAGAATCCACAATGTAAATCTAATAAATAATTCTTTAAATTTTTATTTAAACTTTCTTGTTTTTTCGCAAGGATTGCTGTAAGTTGTCTTGATGGATTTATCATAGTCACTTACTATGGGTCTACCATACTCTCATTACTGTACGTACTGTGTGTTTGGCGAAATTTATGTCCTGTTATGGGCCTTGCGCCATAAAAGTTCAACCAACCAACCAACCAACCCATTACTGTACGAGACTTTGTTTCAAATCTAAAGCATTGAGAACGACTTTTGAAACACCCTGTAGTTATTTTAATAAGAAATAATGAAATTATTCAAACTTAAATAACTACCTAAATAATAGGTCAAATATAAAAATAAGAAGCATTTTAAAATTTCGCATACCTTTTAACTAATGGTGTAATTTTGAGAAAAAATGTATACCTACCTCCCAAGAAATCTTTTTGTGAAATTTATACGAAGTACAATATTAACTGAATAAAAATAAGTTTCAACAATAAAAAAGAAATAAGTCCTACTTTTCAAATTAAACCTTAAAAAACTGGCTAAAATTAGTGATAGAACTAATTCATTTAACAGCATTTACAACATTGTTTAAAAAAATATCTTTAATTTTTAAATGACCCTTCTTTAGATCGTATTTCTTGGATAATTAGCAATCAATGCACATCTTTTTCAACGCAAATATTCCACTTGACACTTCAAACAACCCTGTAAAGAAACCAAATTACATTACTAGCTCACTCGTCTGATTTTGATTAAAAGCTCCTTCCCCCCTCACCAGCATATTTCTTCAAAAACTAAAAACACATTACTAACCTTATTTGGAAAGCGAAGGAATCTTTAAAACGCGCCGAGAAAAAAGAAAAAAAATTAAAGCGACTGCAGAGAAAAAACTTTTTTTCTTTTAGTTGGATAAAATCGACTCTTAAAAGACAAAAAATATCAAGAAACGATGAGGATTATCGTGGATTTCTTTCCTCTCTCCAGTCCTGCCCTGATTCTGAATAAATCAATACTCAGAGTTCCAGCGCCTCCATGCATAATTGACTACACTGCTTCTGATTAAAAGTGAGTCTCTTCTGTTTGCTTGTCGATGAAAAGGTGTGTGTATATCCATTGAATAAACTAATGCTTGTTTTTCTCTATATTTGCGAGCCAATCGTCTGCCTTATACATCTGAATGGGGCTGGATTTGTTTCTTCTAACTAGGCATGTTCTCTATTTATTGAAACATAAACAGCTGTAAAAAGCTCAGAGATGTTTGCTACTTTCATAGGAAATCTGAATGTATCTTTGATGTTCTTTTTGTGGAAATTATTTGATCTATCGCATAAAATGCTAATTTTATTAACTTTATTGAAATTTATTTTATTTATCATGTTTTAGCTTCTCAGAAGCTATTTTCTTTTAAGTCTATAAAGCAATTTAGAGTTTAAAATTTAAATCATTACGAATCAAAACTTTACAGGTTGGGGCATGGTTTAGAGTAGAAGCTTCTTATATTTTCGTTTTATCTCAAAATCTAATATATAAAAATGCCTCAATATTTGACTAATCATTTTAGCAATCAATTGAAGTAAACATGGAAATGAAGTCGCAAAATATTTAAATTTTGATGTTTAAAAGGAGAAAGACTTGTCAAAAGTTTGGAAATTTTCACTTTATTTCAAACTTTATTATGTAAAATTATTCCATTTGAAACCTTAATGTAGATAACAGTTCATTTTGAAAGGAAACTGTTTGTTTCTACTTTAGTCCTCAGAATATTAATATTCTTACAACAATTTTTGTTTACGTCACAGTAAAAATAGCTTCCCCAGTAAAATTTCACTAGAATGTTATGGTGTGGTAACTACATCATTTATCAAAACCTGTTTTTAATATACGTTTCTTTTCTCCGTCATACATCACTTGTAAACTGAAATATTAATAGATATTTTCAATGATTTTTCCAAGAATTTGGTTCTGAACATAGTCACATTATTTTGGAAATTAGTAGAGTTATTTTAATTAGTGATTTTTTTATTTATCAATTACATTATCTTCATTTTACAAAAAATATGAATAAAAAGGCAATGTACTGTAAACAGGTAAAATTTAATACAAAAAATAGAAATTATTTTTACTTTTTTTCAATGGGAAAACGTTATACAAATCCTTTTCCACTTACATTCGTGAAGGTTAAGATAATTAAACTCTCATAAGCATATTTGAAATTATACAAATACAAATACAAAAACTGACGACCAGCTACAGGTTCAAATCCCAACAAGGCTGGTCCTATGATTATGAATTCCCAAATTCCCATACTATACCATAAATTCCATAAAATACTATAATGTGAATATTAGGAATTTTCTTAGGCTTTTCCTTATTCCGAAATATCACTTCTTGCAAGACGTATATTTACTTTAAAAAAAAAAAAAATTTTTTTTCGTACACGTTGAAAGATATATGAGATTTCTAGCTATTCAAACAACAGACAAAATTGTTCAGGTACTTTCTCAATATAATATGATGAATAAAGCGTTACCATAGAAACCGGAGCATGGCAAAACCGAGCTACTTTCCCAGCTATTTTTTGACAGATGATAAACACGATGTTCTTTGCTTTTATAAGTGTGGAAGAAAGTATTTTTAGAATATAGGTACTGTTAAAAAAGTTACTTTTTTCTTAAGACTGATTTTTTCTGAAAGAAATTCGTTCTGTTTATTTTAAATGTCTCAATAAAAGATAAAAAAAAAAATAGATGACAGAATGAACCGATGTTTATTGCGAAATCTCTTTATGTGCTTTATATACGTTCCAAAGAAATCATTAAAATATAATGATATTATGAAGTGTTTGATGTTATGAAAACTAATCTTTTCTATATTTTGTTATCAGGGAATGTATTAAACATGTTTATCTAAAATAACCTCGGAAAACATATGGTATTTACGTATTATGGGCAATGGGAAATCGATGTTGCCAACCTTGGATGTTGTAAGTAAAAATTAGTTCGATATTTGACCGATAGACGGCCATTTTTGCATTTTGCAAAAAAGTTTTTTATTCCTAGAAGGGGTGTCTAGGATTAAGTTTAACTGGCAAGAAAGTTTTGGTTAAGATTTAATTTTTGAAGGAAAACATAGACCATATGGATAGTAGTGAATATGGATGGGATCAGTTTTATGCTTTGACCATTCCTGTTTGCTACACTTAATCCTAGACACCTCTTCTAACGATAAAAATGAACTTTTTTTTTCAAGTGAAAATCGCCATCTATCGATATCCGTTCACTAGAACCAGCTCTACGAGGGTTCAATCAAACAGGGTAACTTATTTTATAAATACGCTGCATTTTTCATTCAAACTGTTAATATGTGTTCATTCTTTTTTAATAAGTAGTGCTGTTACGGAACATATTAGTTTATAGTTGGCCCGTTTTGATGGATCAAGTTATTAACGGAACTTTTTATGCCTTGAAGTTACGCTTGCCATCTTTGAAAAAAAAATACTTTAAAGGTACACGAAATTCGAAACATAAGCCAGAAGGGAAAAACCTTGAATAAATCAGACTTACGTTAGTTTGCATAGCGAGAGTTCTCAGAAAAGCTTAGGTGTTGGAGCTAGAATAGAAAACACAGCGGAATGCAATTCAAATATACATTTTGTGATGCTAGGAATCTTTCCTCCCCAAAGGACCAGGGAGTTGAATTTTTAAAGATCTCTCATATAAAAGCCCACGTCACTCACTGACTCACTGACTGATTCTGGAACGCTCGCACACTATGATGCCATCTCGCAATAATAATCATAATCATCAGAAAAATATAAAAGCCCACGTCACTCACTGACTCGATGCCATCTCGCAATAATCAGAAAAATAAATAAATAAAAGTAATTAAAATTTTAAAATAATATAATAGCTTTTAAATAAATATCTTTCAAGAAAGTTGGTTTACTTAATAAAGGTTAAAAAGTTACTTTTAGGGAAGTTGGTTTCTAATTCAACAATAATAAATTATTAAAGTTAAACTTCTTATTTAATGTATAATTAATAGGAACTTGAAGTAGTAACGAGCGAAGCTCGCATAAAAGGCTAGCCTAGCTGTAAGACCCGGCTTTGCCGGGTCGTAACAGCTAGTGCTTATATAGTCATCGATCTTGTTCTTTCATACTATTGTTTAGGTTCACTCTATTTTAAGAGATGGGACTAGTACTATTTTTACAGTTTTTAATTTAGCCTAGTTCAAAAACAAAAGGTACGATTCGTTTTTCATTTTGTTTTCACTCTTTTTCTTCATGAATTTCTCGGGTTTCAAAGTATATTCGAGGGTTAGAGTTTATTGGTATATTCAAAGTATATTTTTCCACTGTATTTTAGGAAACATATGGATAATAAAATTTTAATAGTATATAGCCTTTTGGTTAGAGTTGATTTGTTGGAACAAACTCAAGAATATTGCAATGGGCCAGGCTAAGGATAACTCTTAGAACTATGTCCATAACTTATGAAATCTGATACACGTAAAATCTTTCCAATTATTAAAATAAATATTTGGGTTTTAAATTTATCAAATAGCCATATCATACTATTAATTATGAGCCAAAATCCAGTTTTAGTAAATACCCTCCTTTAATTTATTGTAGACGCAATAAAAATACAAGTATTCTTGGAACTAAAAATCAGAAGATAATACTTTCAATTTTAATAAAAATGCATTGGTTTTCAGTTCATATTTTCTCTTTCATTTTAATAACAAAATGACTATTACCCTCATTTCTTTGAAACCTATAAAAGTTCAGAAACAATAGAAAAATAATTTTTTTACAGTAAAACTTCAATATAGCGACCCTTACAAGACCAACAAATAGGGAAGTTTATTATAACGAATTTGAGAAAAACAAACCAAACGGAATTAAATGTGGAAATACTACATTATCAACAGGTTCAAAATGTAAAGCAATCAATGCGAACTTTTCGAAGCATTAATGACGATCACTGGAGTAATTTAACCATCAGAAAAATGTTCTAGCCTCTTAAAAGCCGATTTTTACCAATTCTGACTGTAACTTGGGGTCACTATAATAAAAAACTAATGGGTTTGGGGTGAATAATGTAATAATATTATAATGAATAATAAAATGAGATTATTAGATTATTCCTATGATAAAACAATCGGTACTTTAACTACCGGTCATTGTAACGAAGGAGTCGTTATAAAGAGGCTCTACTGTATTTTCTATTCTATTTATGTTATGAATTTAAAGTTTAGTAAACTTGAGCAACTATTTAACAAATCAGTAATTACTATTCCTTATGAAAGGTTGGTTGGTTGTTTTGGGTTTTATGGCGCAAGGTCCCTATATCGGACATTCCGCGCCAAACACAAGATTAGTAGTTAAAAAGATATTTAAATTAAAAGTCATGTCTGTTTCCAATCCTTCGGAAAGGAACCGAAATCGATTTTACTCGAACTCTGGGCAACAACTCTACAAAACAGTTAATAGTCTTCTCAACACGATGCCCTCCTAATTGAATTTTATGGCACGCGCGTTCGACTGAGCATGAAATTGGTGCTGTAAGGATAATAAAGAACGTTTTGTCGCGGATCTGGAAGTTAAGTGAAGTCGTGAAGAATGCTGTTTTAGAATTACGTCTCGTTTTGTTTGCTCAAGCCGGCTTTGAAGCAATTAGGAAAGAAGGGAGTGTGAAAGGGGCGCTTAAATCATTGCAGGGATTGTTATTTGATTTTTGCGTTTTCACAGGGAATGAAATCTGTTCTTTGAGTTTTGTGAAAGAGGTGATGAATTGGACAGTTTAGGGACCATTTAAAATTACATCACAGATTTTTCAGGGTTTGTATACTAATACCCTTAGTTCTATTTACTTCCCGATTTTTCATACTTCAATGAATCTTTTCTACTTTTGAATTTTAAATTTATTCCATGTCTTAAAATTTAAAATTTTACATGGCCGTTATCGTTACAGATCTATACTCGATTGCAACGTTTCTTGAACCCAGTACGTCACAAATGCGGAAGGAGAAATCGGTAAACAGAAAGACTGTTGTATTGATAGGAGGAGTTTCGGTACGCAAATCGTGATTGAAAAGCACTATAAATACATGGGTTTAACAAAAAAATCATGTTTTTAAATTGACGTTCTTTATTTCACTCAAAATTCAGACACCGCGATTGGAACTACTTTGTTTATTAGTGACGTCGTAGGGTCAACTTAAGTTGCAACCTAGTATAGCAGAGGAAAGAATACCTTGTTTTACATTCTAAGGAGCAATAAAAGGAAGTTTTGAGAAAGTTAAACTTTAACTCCCCTTTTCAAATTCCATATTGCCCCACACATCAGGACCCCTTCCTCACCCCCTAAACGTGGGATATAATTTGTGAACGACCCCTTATCCGTTGGGAGTTATTTGAAAGAAAGGCTTGTTATTCGTTCGTTTGGATGATTTGAATTAGCAATAATTAATGGTTTGTAAGCAAATCGGTAAAGATTTTCAAATGTCACTTTACCAAATGTACTTTACTAAAAGAGTTATATGTGGAGGCGAAAAGCGAAAAGGGACCTCTTGTCGGCAAAGTTGATTTCTAGAAAAAGCCAAAAAAAAAAAAGCCGTCATTTTTGTAATTTTTTATTATCCCATTGTTGACAATTGAATCACATAAAGCACAATTTTAGGCGAGTTTAGCCGTTGGAATCATTCCTCAACTCTGTAAAATTACGAGAGGGTAGCAGTTTAAAAGTTTAAGATCGTTTTTCGCGAAATCCACTTATTCTATTATAAAACTTTTAATTACTGGCGATTCGTCATTTTTTGAGCTACAAGAATGATGATGGTCTTAAAATCTTCATAAATCTGTACAGATTGAGAAAAAAATAATAACTCCATTTCGACGAACTCCGAGAAGTGGTCCCTTTTCGCTTTCCGCCTCACATATAACTCTTTTGGTAAAGTAAAAATAACTTATGATTTCGCAATTCGGGAAAAAGAAAATTTATGAGAGTATTTTAATCATGATACCCAAACGAAAAACAATGTATGTGGCGAATACAAATATTAAATTATTTGGCACAAAATATTGAATCCAATCTTAAAGCTCTGCACATGACTATTAAAAAGTCATACTATAATACATTCATGAAAATTATAACATTTCAAAATTTATAATGAATATAACACAAGTATTTTTTAAAAATATAATTCGATGATAGAGATGCAATACTTATATTAATACTATCCCCGAGATTATCATGGAGGGAAACTTATCCCTACAAACGAAACCACACTTCAATTTTCAGTCATAATCAATCAAAACTCCCTCTCAAAAACAACAGCATCCAGCCAGTCAAATTACCCAGACAAAATCTATTCCCAGCTGTCATCCCTTTAAACCCACGATCAGCAAACTTTCCAAAGCACCCTGGATGAGATAGAAAGAAAGAAGGAATCAAGCAGGGATCCCCTATCTATCCGATAAACTATAGGCAGAGTTTGATGACACGGGACTCCCTGTTGTAACACAACACCGCAAATTGGTCTTCTTTTCACCCCCGGAATCGATGTTCAGGTAGGGTGGCTTAATATATTGAGCTGATCTGCACAACAGTGGCTTAAGTCTCAATTTACAAAATTTGAGGTTAGAAAGGGTTTGGGTTTCACTATACAGGGTGTTTCAAAAGTCTCCTTCACGACTTTTATTTGGAACCAACGTCTTTTAGGGTCATAGATGTATGGTCTACCCCTTGGTAAGTTGCCATGAAGAATTCATTGAGATATCTTACAGCGTCCCTAGTGGCGAAATAAAAAAGCTAAAAAAATTAAATAAAAACAGCTAAAACTTCAGTACGAATATTGTTGCCAAAATTATAAAAAACTCACTGGAAAAAAAAAATTCATGAAAATATCGTGAATATTCGTAGATATATTAGCATGTGAAAATAACACTTTCTCAGGAAAAAGTTCGCAAATTTGCAAGTTTTTCAGAGTTATTATGTAGGTTTTTGTTTTTTTAGTTATATGAAGACAAAATTTAATAAAATTAAAAAAAAAAAAAAAACTTCTAAATTTTCGAACTTTTGATATTTTCATAAAATTTTTTCCAGTGAGTTTTTCATAATTTTGGCAACAATATTCGTACTGAAGTTTTCGCTCTATCTCCTTTACTTTTTATTTTTAATTTAAACAATTATTTCGTCACTAGGAACGCTGTAAGTTACCTCAATTGATTCTTTATGGTCACTTACCTTGGAGTAGACCTTACTTCCCGGACCCTAGATAACCAAATATAAGATGTGAAAGGGACTTTTGAAACACACGTATACGTATATTATTTATTTATGTGGTAGTTGTCAAAGTCAAATGCTAAATAGTTTACCAAAATGAGCAACCTGAAAAAGGATTTACTCAAAGGAAAGGTCCAGGTAACGTTACAGAAAATTTTTAACAAATCATGAGGGCACAGAAAATAAATGTTTAACAAATCATAAGTGCACAGAAAAATTTTATTATCTTACAATTTCAATGAAAATTTCCTTACGTTATGTATAATATGGGCTTTTTAAAATTTTGATGTAAGTCGTACAGAAAATTTCGCCTTTAGAGGTTTTTAGATCTTGATCCTCTTTTTCTTTAATTTAGTGTGATTATATGAAATTATGTTTTATTTAATTGAATATTATTTTATTTTTGGAAAGAAATTTCTACTTCTGAAATTTTTAATTTATTGATGGAATTGAAATCAATTGTATATTTTCGCCACAGATTTCCCCTGATGAAAAAAAAAATTCTTATAACACCGGATCGGACATATTCTTCACCCCTAAATCTTAAACATGTGTCACTTTCATCCTGAGAGGCTCGTATACGCGTTAAAACGGCGTATCGTAATAGATAAGCGTTAAAACAGGCTATGTCGTATTAGAAGTGTGTTAAAGACGGGCCCTTTTTAAAAGATACCTGTTGGTGCCGCGTTAATGTGTTGGTAGCGCGGCCTTTAATTTGACCGTAATGGGGCCTGGGAAGAGATCAGGTGATGCCCAGTGTTTATGGTTGTGTCCTTGAGGGAAATGTCGTGTTCAGGGGAAATGGTGATTTATGGGGTGCTTATGTTGGAAGGATGGTCAGAGAATGGTTTCAGAGGGAACAGAATCTGTTAAAATTTGTCTAAAATTCTACTTTTAAATTTTTTGTTGCTTTAAAGCAGGGGTCTCCAAACCTCTCAGCCCGAGGGCCGCATTAAATATTTCAAGGAAAATTTATTTCGGGAGGGCCGTAGTTTGGAGACCACTGCTTTAAAGCATGAATTCTCTACTTCTAATATTGTATTGCATTTTTCAATAGAAAAAAAAGGAAGAGCCACAAATAACTTTATAAGATGCTTTTCATAGCTCATAGTCAGGAAAGTATATTTTAATATCTAACCTGTCTTTAAAAAGCAGCATGTTCTTTAATCTTTTCAAACCCACCCGCCTCATAGTTTATATGGGATACAATTGCAATCTCGGGTGGTCTAGGATTGATAGGGTTAAAGTTTATGAACCCGTTTTTCTAAAAAAAACCTTTCAAAGAAGATTATTTGAAAATATGTGTTTATCATATCTTTTTAAATTTCAAATCAGAAGTTTTTAACGAAAAGAAACTTCGAGGTTTTAAAAACTTTTTAAGGAACGGATTAAAATGAGGAAATGTACCCCCTTGCAAAATCTATAAAAGGTTGTGCAAGTGAATAATGAATTCAGTGATAAAAAAGGAATGTATTTCACAGTTAAAAAAAAGAAGAATTTTGAAAATCATTATACACAGAACCTTCGATAAAAAAATAATTAAATATATATTAAAGAGGAAGAGGAAACACTTCTTAGAAGAAGAGGAATATCAGAATAATTGCAGTAAAATATACAAAGCTTATTTGAATAATTATAAAATAATTCTTTAAATATAGAAGGAACGAATAAATTAAGAATGATTAATGAATATAGGTAGAATTGTGTGGAATACTTAAATAACTTAATAACTCAGCTTATGAAATGGCAGTTCTAAAAGTTCTAGCCAGACCACAAATTTTACACGCAACTAGATTGAGGCACTAATTTAATTCAACAAAATTTAACTGCCAGTCTTAAATATTTGCTCACCTAAGGCGAGCGAAAATTCTTCCCTGAACTGAACATTGATAATTGAGTTATGGAATTTTCGCATCAATCATTTGAGATATACATCGCACTGCAAGTAAATACCCACATTTACTATACTCGACAGCAATGTTATCTGACCCTATGACGTCTCTACGTGGAAGAAGAAACTGCGTAAACAGAAAACCTGTTGGGTTGTTAGGAGGAGTTTCGGTACGCAAATCGTGATCAAAAGACGCTATATATATGTTACGAAATACTCATTAATAAATGCCATTGAGATTGAATTTATCATATTTCCCTCCTCACTTCGGGCATTATTAATAATGTCCGGTTTATCACTTTGCCCGTAACATATGCATGGGCTTAACAAAATAATCATCTTTTTAAATTAACGTTCTTCGTTTACGTTTAGTTAACGTTCTTCATTTCACTCAAAATTCAGACACTGTGCTGGGAACTAATTTGTTTGTTAGTGACGACTTAGGGTCAGGAAACGTTGCAGTCTAGAAAGAGCTACATGTAAAACAGTTTACATTGAAAAATCTCTTTCAAAATTAAACGACATTCTGCCAAATTCGTTCCGAAAGAACTCCCTTAAACGCCATTCTTCGCCTTCATTTAATCAAGCATTCCTGTTTTCCTCGCCCGGATTACTAATCTTTTCCTGGGAAAGATTTATTAGAACCCCCCCTCCTGTTTTTCAGTTACAAATTGCTGGAAATCCTTTATCAAACGCGACGAAGTTGCTCTCTTTTCCGTTAAGCATACGCGAGGGTTACAGATTTCCTCGACTCCGAGAGGATTTTAGCCCGATGGATAAGTAAGAGGAAAAGAAAACAACGCAAAAAAAAAAAGAAAGGTTTCCATGGTTACCTTAGAATCTCATCAGCGGCGTATCAAGCTGTTTTCTTTTGAACTATGGTTGACTAGAGTAAAAAAATAGTGAAGTTTATTTCCTCGAAAACCCCATCCCAAACACTCAGTAGGGGAGGGGAATGGAGCGACTTACCATTTTAAATGTCTCGTGAGACGACCGTTTTTAGGGACGTTAGTCGTTTCTTAAAGATCGAGAAGTCTTTTAAACACCTGTGTTCCGTCCAACTGGGCATTTAATTTTTTAAGTTTAAGTCGCTAATACCAACGTGACATTTATGTTGTGTTTTGTACTGTTATTTTGAGTTTTATTTTGTATTTTATTCAATTTTGATGTTTAAATTCAATACCATTTTGTGGTGAGTTCAATATCATTTCTTAATTTCAATAGCTTAATTATATGATATTTTGTGGTTACATAATTTAGCTTCATTTTTTATAATTCGAGCTAAGCTTATAACCGTGTGGTTTTATTGAAACCGAAACAAAATATATTTTTAGAATCAAGTCAAGTTTTAAAATATCAATTACATATAAGTATACCTTATTTATATATTTTTCATTTCATTGCTTAATTCCTTTTCCAAAGTTAAAAAGGGAATAAAGTTGAACGGACATGCAGAATAACTAAGAAATACTCGTAAAAGGGATTAAAAAATGTTCCGATTATGTACAACATAAAACCGAAGTAAATATTTTAAGTTAAAATTTCAATAGTATCTTCATTCACATTTTATTCAGAGTGTTTTCCAAAACACTTATTTGAGTGATTTAAAATAATTTATTTTTCAATTGAAATTCACATTTTTAAATTTTAAATTCAAAAAAGCT
Source organism: Tetragnatha montana (assembly GCA_963680715.1). Taxonomy (NCBI): domain Eukaryota; kingdom Metazoa; phylum Arthropoda; class Arachnida; order Araneae; family Tetragnathidae; genus Tetragnatha; species Tetragnatha montana. The sequence goes on along the minus strand of OY796676.1, from coordinate 55,130,227 downwards.
TTTTAAGAGTTTGAATTATTCATAATATAAAATGACACATTTTCTTACTAAGAAACTCAATCCCCACCCCGTCAGAAGTTCTTAATAACAACTCCTTTCTTGAAAGATATTGTTTTAATGAAAAGGTAATACTTTTCCCAAGAATCTTTTTAAACAAGCAACACAAATATTATTTACATATGTATTGATCCTTCATTGCAATCTGATTGGATAACTGTACATCATTGTGCTCACGTTCAATAATAATGTCGCATATCATTCTCACACAAATTGAATTATCTGCATAATCACGAATCCGCCATCCTCTATTACGAAAGAAGCTTGGCAACAATAATGTATGAACCGAATCACTCAAACTGACGTCTTTGTCACATCCCTATACTTCAAGAATTCTGTTACAATAAATTGCTCTATTACAGTGTTTTATTCTCCCGTACATTTCCTCTGGAATAACATTCGGATGCTTATTTTAACGTATTGCTTTCGGTTCAAATTACCTTTGAACTTATTTTTAGTATTTAACCTTTAAAACGACGTAATTTAAAGTCAAGGTTCTGCTTTTTAGCTTAAAGGGCCATGTTTTCTTATTAGTTAAACCTTTCTTGACATTTTATGGAAGAAAAATACTACTTGTAGTTTAAAAAAAGAACAATAAAAAACGCACTATGCAATAAAATATAACTAAGAATGAAAAAAATCTCTCCTGAAAGCCCTGATGAACGTCTGAAAACCTGCTGAACGTCTTCCAAACTCAATGGCATCTAATATTGTACTGGTAGTTTATATGCAACTGGGCTTTTGCCTTGTGAGAAAAAAAAGATCCGATTTTGTTCTCAAATCTGATAAGTTTTCTATAGATATATTAGGCAAACGAGGATCTCAATGAACCCCATTACATTGTTTTATTAAAGCCGAGTTTCCCATGAAGGATTCAAACTAAATTACATATCTCCACAATGTGCCTGTACTTATGTTAGAGGAAACATTTAAAATATCTGACCCAGCTGTTAAGTAATTCTTATTATTTTCAAAATTATTCAAAAGGTTAAACTGTTTATTATTATGTGCCTTATAAAAGAAATAGTGAAATTATTCAAAAAATTCTAAAATTCCAATCCTTTCCATCATAAAAACACCATTCAAAGGAATTATGAAATCTAAAAGGTTTATAAATTAATTAAATTCCCCCAAGGTTCATTTCAAATGGTTTAGGGCCTTTTCTCACTCTGCTTTTTAATTACTCAAACGTTATCAAGTTTTGAAATAAGACAAAACTCATCGAAAAATTATTGTTATTTTCCTTCTTTTCTTACTGTTCACAATGATTGCCGTTTAAGCCTTAAAGCTACTTGCATAATAATTTCATTGCATAATTTTTCGCTCGGGCCGTTTTCTTTTAATCTTTGAGATAATTTTAAGCGCTTTTGGTTTAACATTCATCTCTTAGAGTGAAATGTTTCCTTTCACCCTTTATTAAAGTCTCGTTTGAAGAGTTTGAGCGATTTGTCTTGTGAACTTATTGTAGGTGCTGATATTTGACCTTCAATCCTTGAAAACAGTTTATTTGACAAAAAAAATATGCATTTTTTAAAGTCAGACTATTATTGTTATGAATTTAAATTAGGTTTAATCTCTAAACGTAAGTGTGTATTTGGGACTCTACTATATGGACTACAATATATTTTGAGACTCATTCATGTCTAAGAATGATTTATAAACATGAGTTATTCGTGTCCTTGTGTTAATGAGTGCATTATATCGCTAAGATAAATAGGTGTAGTAATGTTTCTATGTCATATTATAAAACAATTTTCCAACGTTTGGCTGCGAAATGAAGTATTTAATATCGCCGCTAAAAGAACCAATCGTGAACTTTTGCTATGTTCGTAAGTGTGAAAGATGAATGTTATAATATGCATTTAAGCGTAGACTACCGTTTAAAAATTAAAGAAAAAACTGCATTTTTGTCATATTTTAATGACATATTGAGTTGTTCTGGTTTTATGAATGACAAGATCTTGAAGAACCCTAATTGTTCCTCATTTTTATTTTGGGTGATTTTTCAGTTTAACCTTGCTTGACATTCTAAATTCTAGCATCTTAACTGACTACCTACCAAGAAGTAAAATAAACAACGCATGATTCAATATTTTAGTATTAATATTTTATTATAACCAATGTTTTAAGTTCTTTTTATTCAATTATCTTCTATAACTTACTCAAAACTCCTCTTAACTTAAATAAATTGACAAAAAGTAGTTTTACTCAAAACAATTATTTCTCCATGAGCTTTTAATTAAAGAAACAACTTCAACTGATAACGACAAAGCAATTTTCTAGAAAGAAGGGCACGTTAAAAAAAAGTTTTTCCTAAAAAGCCACCTTCTATTTTATACCAGTAAGAGCAGTAAACCTCTCTCTCATGCTGGATGCCACATACTCTTAATTAAATACTATCCACTCTTTCATTAGGTTCTCTTTCCTGGGCTATAAAGGGAATATATTACTGAAGATGCGTTCTTTATTAATAGGAAGGTTTTTGTGAGTAAGTTGTTAGCTTGAATTAGATGGTTATCTTTAGAGTTGAGGACTTAAAAAGTGCATTCTTGAAAAAAGTTACATATTTCTCTTCGTTTTATGTTCCTATAAAATAAGGGATAATTAACTCTCTCAATTTATTTCTATTGTCTCCAATTTTTTTTTAGTTTGGAAGTAAGGGAATGACTGCTTTGGGTATTCGGTTCAAACTATAAAAAATTACAGGTTTTAAGTAATTACGGCAGTAAATTTAGTTAAAATAAATGACTGTTTAGATAGTTTGTTGAATTAAAGATAATCAGTAAGATTTTGTTGTTGTGTTTGGCATTTCTCAAATATTTTTCTTACTGAGAAGATCTCTCAATAAATATTTTTGTACCTTTTTAATGTCGTACCGTATTTTCATTCTAGTCGTTTTAAAAAAAAATATCATTTTAAAATACTCAGTGTTTGATTTAATTATGTCTACTTTAACTGTTTAAAACACCTTTACATTTCAAATTGGGGAGATGCTCCACTTTTTTTAATTTTCTTAATAGATTGTTTTATTTTATGACAACTTGTTTTTCAATAAAGTAAAATCATTTATTGTGGAAGCAATTTTAAAATTATATCAGTGTGGTAAATTAATTTAGCTGATTTATGCAAAAACTGGGACCATTTCAAAGATAAGTTCAAAATCTACACTATAAGTTATCATATTATTTCTCTTGATACAATGGGTATTTTCAATTCTTGTAAATAAAAAAAAAATGTATGCATTAAAGTATGACGAGGAATAAAAGAGAATTCCATTGATTTTTTTGCTACTCGTTTTGAGATTTGATTTTGAGATTTCCAACAAAATCCTTTAAACTTCAAAAGTTTTATGGTCCCGTTTCATGCCGATTGCTGAGCTACTGTACAGGATCAGTCAGAAAAGTAGGTACTTTACTTCTTGTAATCATAGAACGGGAGAAAAATGTGGGGATACTAAAAGTAATCTGCTCAGATACATTGAAATTGACAAAATTCGACGGCTAAAAACAATGTATATTTTTTATTGGAATATGATCAACACAAGAAAAAACATCTATGGCGTTTGGAATGGAGTAAAAAAGATGATAACAAATAAAGAATGGGAAATGTCTAGGAAAAACAACATCTTTATTGGGTTTCTGAAATTTTCCAATCATCCTTGTCCCCGAAAAATGACACTTTCTACTTGAAACAAATATTCTTTTAGATGTTTTTGAGATCGTTTGTTGGGAATGAGTATTTCACTTCAATGTAATAAGGTTTTTTACAGTTGTGAGATAGGGAAATTCTTTGATATGTTTCATAGTAAGTACTACAAAAACTTACACATCTTGAAATTTAGCGATACTACAGGAATAATGGTTATTATTTTAAAGTTATTACGGTACTTAATTATTTTTATTTAAAATAAAATGAATATATCTCTTATTTTTTAATAAAAACATTTAACCCTACATTAAATTAATTTTATAATTTACATTATTTCAAGTGAACGTTTTCCTAATATATTTTTAATTCTTAAAATTGCTATAACCGTAATATTAAATTTGGTTGCTTTCTTTTTATGACTGAAAATACAAGGTTAAAGTTTCTTACTATTAAAATAACTTTATCTATTTAACACGAAATCCAAATATCTTTCCATAGAAAATGCATAAGATAATACAACTAGTAAAAAAAACATATGTTACTGAATGCTTTATATTCCAATTCATGACTATGGAGACATTAGGAATTAATGATCTCTATCTCGACTCTGATAGTCACATAGATTTGGCACACAATTTGGCGTTTAAAAACTACCATCAGCCCCCAAATTGAGTAAACAAACCCGTTTTCCATTACAACCTCTACAATTATTGCACGACGCAAAAAGTTTATCTCGTGGTGGTCAGACTATCTCTTCTGAAGTAATAGTAATTTCAAGATCAATTAATTGATTGCGTGATAACTGAGCTCATTTTGAAACTCAAATTAACACAATTAACATTCTTGAACGAGAGACTACTAATTTCCCCTTCAAATTCCTATTTCTGAACTCATAAACCCCAAGGTGGAGAATTTCCTCCCAAGCAACAGATATTCCGCTGTAAATCCTATATCAGATAGCAAAGCAAACGAATTCCCTTCGATAGGATCCCGGGAAATAAATCCTCGTCGGGAATATAAACACCGATATACCCTTTTGTGCCCTTATGGAGCAATAAGTCGCCGTTGTGCAGCCAATCGGAAGAATCGATCATTCCTCGCCAAGGTGGCAGTTGTCTTGGCGATATTACTCATAGTTTTGATGCCATATCGCTGCTGAGAGTGTCAATGAAGGGGGGAGTCTGATGTCTTGTAATCGGTGGTGAGGGAAAGGGGATATCGTGTGTTGTGTGAATGAGAACAAATGGTTGTGTGCGACTTACAAATGAATCGTATAGGATTCGCTGGAATGATGAATAGGTTATTTTTGTTTTGTTCATGAGCGTATCACATGAGTGGGGAAGAAGCCAAGGTGCACAAGTGAAGGGTTTGATATTTCGTACGCTGAATTATCACTGTGACTAAACTACCTTTGGAAGCTAAAAGAAGGTTAGAATTTGTATCGAAAAAGCACCCTCGCTATTTTTGCTTTTGTTGACTAAAAATAGAATAAAGCCTACATCAATCTATCTGTCATATACCTATTATCTTTTATTTGTATCAATCATATGGAGAGTTTTGATACAAAGATAGGTATAGAGATGGATGGAATGATGTAGAGAGGTATATGGCGATATCGGCAGTAGGGGCAATAGAGAGTGATAGAGAGTTGATATGTAATAAATATACAATAGTAGAGAGAAATACTAAAGTAAACAGCAAACAATAATAAAATACAGTGCAGCTTGGATAACTCGAACGTTTCGAACTTTTCTCTCGGTCCCTCTCGATGAAATTTCTATTAAATCAATGTAAAAAAATCGTTGATAAATCGAAGTTCAAGTTCTTTAAATCCAATTTTTTCCTTCAAAAATTTGATATAGTAACGGTTTTTGGTCATTCATTGTTATTGTGATATTTTTTTCTATTTGTCGAGATAATTTTTGTTTAGAAACTGATAAATACTTTTTAGAAACATAAAAAAGCAATTATTGAAGTTCTTTTAAAAAGTCTACAAAATTTGATCATTGAATGATCATTAATGCATTAAAAACGGACGTAAAATATACGTATTTACTATGCTGAGTAAATTTACTTTAAGAATGAAAACCTCAAGCTATCAAACTAAAATGATCATGAAATAGGGAACATGGACCCTTAAATAATATGAATCCACAGCACAAAAGAAATCTCCAGAAGGTTTACCATAATTTGTCCATAAACATTCTCCGATTCTAATACCCTTTCCCAATTTCACATTCTAAAAGCACCATGCACTTTCTCGTGATCTCTAGTTTGGGATTCTACATCGGAAAAATAATAATAAACCCATCCAATTCTGCTAAATTCGGGCGTCTTTATGTAAGAAAAAAGAACGAATCATTACATTCCGTCCCTAGCTAACTGTCAGGGCGAACGCTCCGGAAGCTCTTTCCTTTTCAATGTTCGACAGCAAACGATGTTATAGTTTTTTTTTATTCCGAAAGGGGGCGGAGTTCACGTCTCATTGCTCCCTTTCCCTTTGTGTTTGTGCTCCCTGGCTTTCATCACTGGGAAACAGAAAGTGCCAGGAGATTATCTCTGCTCATAGGCCGTTATGGTGTATATCCAGTCGGTTCCGGAGATCGGTTCGTGTTTATTCTTTTGGAACCGTTTTGCCCCGTTATTTGGGACCGTTTTTGCTGCGGTTCTTTATTATTCGCCGCCTTTGTTTTGATTTCTTTTGTCTTTTTGGGCCCGGAATTTCTTCATTGGAATGTTTTTCGAGGGCCGATGCTCTGCTTTTCTTTGGAGTTATCTCTTTGTTGAGAAGCATATCACGTGACTAGGAAAGATAAAAACACTCTCTTTGACCTCCGAAGATACCCACTTCTCTTATCTTTATGGCTATGGACCATGCTCGATTAACATGCTTAGAGCTTCTAAACCGATTGCTTTTCTTTCTTCAACCATTGAAAATATATCTCTAAACCTTACTTTTTAATAAAAAATAATGGAGCTTCTTTATAGTAGCAGCAATTTAATCTCTTGAAACATACAGGCTTTTGACCTTTAAAACTATTTTCATTCGCATCATTAACTTAACTCAAAAAGGATTATAAAGATAAAAAGTCTGGAAGTCATTAAGGGAAAGAGAAAAATTCCTCAATTATTAAACAGTTCCCAGTTGTCCGTGCCTTGAGGCTCTCAACATTTTTCTTGAGCGAAGAGTATCATGGTGTAACTTTTAAATTACTCAGCAAATTAAGACGCTTTGTAGTGAAAACCCTGTTGCAAAGTTTCTCGTTAAGAAAGCTATTAGAATTTAATTTAGTGATCAGTTAAAAAGGGTATAAATATCTTAAGAAATTTAAATATAATTCTATGCACTAGTTTAATGGATACAGACAGATTGACTTTTTCTCCAGTTGTTTTGTTCCTCAGCTTTATAAATTGTGAAATGTTTTGAAACTCAGACACATAATTTGTTTGGTAAGCGGCAGACTTGCAACCGCAACGATGACACACATTGTTAGTGAGCATATTTATTTTTGCTGCTTGTCATTTAATAGTACAAAAGAAGTAACAGTATTGTAAGGGAAATTCTGCCATTGTAAGTATGCTATTTTTTAGCCATAGTTAATGAAAAAAAAATATTTCTTTATGGTTAAGTAACTTCAAAACACCCAAAATAAGAACATTTCACTCGCAAAATTGTCTGCATTTGAGATAAATTTCTCTTAATGTTCTTTCATCCTAGACTAAGCAACCGAAAATGCTTTTATTGAACATATTCGTCAAGTTCATAGTCAAGTCAAGTCATAGTTCTACATTATTCTAGCGTTTTAATTTTCGCAATGAATTCGTTTATTATATTCTGGGACATGAAACATTCCAAGATGAAAGGGGCACCAAATAAGTTTAAGGTATCCAAAAATTATAATTGAAATTCATGAATGAGAAGTTTAAAGGATCAAAGAGAAATCTTTGAATTCCAGACATTCCAGACATCCAAGTTTTATTTTGTGTTATTTCCTCGAAGTAAATTACAAATATTTTTGAAAGGTATTTCCGGCTTTAATAAGTTATTTTTAAAAAAGTAACATCATTTTCTTAAGAATATGTCGATCCTCTTATAAAAGCGTTACTTTCTTAACAATAACCTTAAGTAACAAAAAACACCTTAAAGTTAATAGGATTAAAAACAAAATACGATTTTTTTTAAAAATATTCGTTTAAAAATTTCATTTTGAAATTGAGTGTTGGTGTCTTAACCTGAGGTAATCCTGATGCATTTTAAACTTATTTCCGAAGCGCTCTGATAAATTCTCTTTTTAAACCAGTCTCTCTACTTCGAAAAAAGGTCCTTTTCAATCAAGTAAGGTAAAATAAAGACTCGTCATTTACTTTCGTCCATAGCAATCCGTTTGGCCACTCTTCCCACCGCATTGGACCGCAGTTGTCATCGAACCGCAACTGCCAGACGGGAGCAGCCAGACCTATTAGCCGCATTGGGCCGCTTTGATGGTAATGGCGCCGGGCGGAGTTAGCGCCCCGCAGTACTAGACAGGGCTTACGCCGGGGCTATTTGGGAAATGCTGTTTTCCACTCCAGCCCCATGGGGCGCTTTTCGGGACTGAGTTTTCGAGTGATGCAGTTTTGTCGGAAGGGCTCAACATTTTTATAGGGGCGATGGGGTGGCTTTATGACGAGTGGGGAGTTATTTCGAGAGGCTTGGTGTTTTTCGGTGGTATTGTTTTTGTCTGATGTGCTAGAGTCTGGGAAGAGTCGTTAAAGGGGGAATGTTACGGAGGTAGGTGCAAAAAGTTACCGGCATTGGTCGATTACAAATTCTTAAAAAATGGAATAATAATTTTACCTTATTGGCTTTCAAAGTATTTTACTCCCCCATTTACACACTTCTTCCAGCGTTTGTACTATAACTGTTCAAAACACTCTTGGAATCCATTATTTGAGATGTCCATTTTGTAAATGTAATTGCAAAAAGTTTGATAAGTAGTATTACATTTTTCAGTCCAGTTAGCCAATAGTTTACCTTGAATAACTGTTAAGAGTAAGGCAGTTTTTTTCGTAAGTTCAAAATTTATAATATGTAATATTTTTTTCACTTGTATAAAATTTTCATTCGCGATCTCATTAGAAGAAAGCATTCTAATCTTTTTATGTTTCATATCTTTTTCCTATACCTTTCTTAAATTTTCCAAACATATATGCTGCATACTTATAATGTCCAAGCAAGGTTTGGCTACTTAAAAAATGTGAGAAAAGACTTCAATAATTAACCTTTTATAATGAGGGAATTGCATAGGTGAGGGATTTGCTTAATTTTACACTTTTTGGATACGTTATAGTTTAAAACTCTCAAATATCAGATTTTAAAGTTCAAAAATATGTTTTTAAATAACTTAAAATTCGATTTTATTTTTGCCAAAACACTAGTAAAGTCATGTGATCAAAAAACAGGATTTGACGTCACAGCGCCGTCGAAACTAGTGAATTGTTGAAAATAAAAGAAATCAGACTTATCATAAAACCAAAACACGCATAAAACTCGTCTGTTTTTCTAGTGAACGGCCAGAAAAAGAAAAAATTTAAACTTTGAATCCTAATAATTCCAAAACCAATTAATATTTTTTGAAAAACAAAACGCCAATCATTTTATAAAAAATATTTGCATGTGTCTTTAAAATACCATAGTTTTTTAGTTAAAACTTTGTGAAGAATAGCAGAATGAAGCAAGCTAAGCATACAATAACATAGCGGGTCCAAGTGGGTCCAAGCGCTGTGACGTCACACAGCAGCCATAACGAAATTACTGTTTTTCCCGCAAATACTGGAAACGACATTTTAAAAATTAATATCTTGGGGAATAGTTTTCCGATTTCAATAATTTTTACGTCATTTTTTATGGATTTTCATCCTCTATCATAATAAAATTAAAAAAAAAATGTGCAATTCCCTCATTATGCGTGTGATATTTGTACAACTAATCAAAAATAATCAATCTGTAATTTCTTTTATATTCAAGCCATATTTTAAATATTTTTCATATCTCAGGAAACCATATTAATAGAATTAACTTAAAAGATAATCATACTTAAAAAGCTCAAAAATGGTAAAATTAATCAATAAAAACAAGACATTCATATTTACCAAACCCTTGAATTTAAAATATTAGTTACTTTAATTGGTCACTAATTTTTAAGAACCCATTAGTTCAAATTCATTTATTAATTAACAAGAAAACGTTAGTGCTAAAATTTCTTTTCAATGAAATTGGTAATCTATATCTATAAAAGCCAAATACCACTGACTGACTGACTGACTGACTGACTGACTGACTCACTGGTAAGTGACAAACACTCAACACGAAATCTCCGAAACTACTGGACCCAGAGGCTTGAAATTTGACAGAGACGTTCCTCTCAGCTATGCGACGCGCACTAAGAACGGATTTAAAAATCGAACGACTCCTTCCCTGTTTTTCGGCGCTTTTTCTACTCCGTTTTTCCCATTGAAATAGCATTATGCATTGTTGAAATGCGTAAATTGCAGTAGGTTTATTTCTCTCTTGAGGTTTCGTCTGGCCTCATGTGATAAAATATAATTTCATAATTTATAACAAATTAAGACGAAAAACACATCGTAAATTTCTATTTCAAAATTATAACAATTTTCAGGAAACATATAAATTCAAATAATTAATTTTGAAACAACATTTTCCTTTATTTGTAATTTTAATTTTTTTCTAAAATAAATATATTTATGGAAAGGCTAAAATAAATGGTTTCTATGGAAACAGAGCTGAAATTATTTCATTGTTTCATGGGGCAGGGTTTACTAGACTTATACATTCACTAAATTTTTATTGTTAAGTACTAGAAAACCGTTTTTACTAAGAAGTTGGCTATCATGATAAAAGGAAAATGAGATTTATCAAGCATTTTATTATTTTGATAAAAATGTTTTTATTTTTGGAGATGTAGGATCATACAAATAAAAATGGATTCTTTATCATTTTTGAATATAAATTAAATTAGGTATAGTTAAATATTTTGCTTTGGCGGCGGGAGTTTTTGACTGAATTAATTACACATAGGGATTATTTTTTGATTAAATTAATATCATTTTTGGAAAACGATAGAAACTTCATATGCGGTTTGTAACATCCTGTAGGAAATTATTCCCAAGGGGCTCAAAGAGGGATGTGATTTTTACTTCCTAAGTTTTTATCAAGTGATTTATAAAAACCGAAGCGTAATTTTTGAAAAGGACATCGGAAATACTTCATAGAAATTTTGTTTAAGATTTTAAACTATAAATTTCAAAAGACTGATGATTTCAATTGGATTGTTCTTTTACAGCCACAGTAAAATGCGGGACGGGATACGTTAGGGTATATTTTCGCAGTAAGAAACCGGGATGAAAAAGACGACGGGGACGACGGGATGATACGTGATTGCTAACCAGGAAAAGAAAAACCATATAACTCAATAAACCTGATGATTTAAATTGGATTGTTCTTTAACAGCCAAAGTTAAAAGCGGGGCGGGATGAGTTAGGGTATATTTTCAAAGTAAGGAACCGGGAAGAAAAACAGGACGGGGGTGACGGGATGATAAGTGACTGCTAATCCAGAAAAAGAAAAGACATATAACTTGATAAACCTGATGATTTCAATTTGATTGTTCCTTACAGCGAAGGTAACAGCCAAATTTAAATGCGGGACGGGATGAGTTAGGGTATATTTTTACAGTTAAGAACTGTGATGAAAAAGACGACGTGGACGACGGGATGATAAGTTCCAGAAAAAGAAATCCAGAAAAAGAAAAGACATAACTTGAAAAACTTTTTAAAATATTTATGAATTAACTCAACCCGTGCAAGGCCGGGTAAGTCAGCTAGTTACTAATACAATAGATACCATCTTTTTATTAAGTAAGAATAAAAATAGTAATTAAACTAAACAGCATAATACGATCGAGACAAAATAATAATAATGAATTTTTTCAAGTTATCTTTCCAACAAAAAAGCGCGCTTGAAATAACAGGTTTATTTACTTGTTATCAAGGAGCCAACAAACATTATATTCCAATTTCAAGCATTATAAAGAAAGGTATTATTAGTATTTCGTTTCTTCCAAGTCTTTTGAGAAAATGGCAGTGTTTTTTTTCAACTAAGCTCCCTTCTCCTTGGCACGAAAGTAAAAGATTAAACAAAAATAATCCCTGTCATCACATGACGTCATTCTTACGTCACCGTTCCGGGATGAGAATCTCAGCCAATGAGGAATGAGGGTTAGTTTTGTCGTTTTAAGAACACAAGGATATTTCTCTAGAACAGAGAAAAAAACCCTTTAATTACTAGAAAAAAATATGCCTTCTTATCATGGTTACCTAGAATCCGTGATAACAGACCGAAAGTAAAAACCGCGTTTTTCATATCTTATCTTAATTTTCTTTACTTTTTAAGGCAATGCAGAGTCGAAAAAGATTATTTTTTCTGTCGAGCTCCGTTTTTTTTTTTTTAAATTAGGTCTTTACCGTCTGTTTTAAAAACATTTACCTCTTGTGGCTTTATTTATTTAAAAATATATTTCCTAAATGGAAAGGCTTGGTCTAAGGAATGGCGAAAATTGCTACTGAGTGTTTTGACAATTTTTAAGCGATGGGTGCTGATTTATAAATACCTATTTTGACTTGGAAACAAGATAACACTTTCTTTTTAGAAATCAAATGCAATATTTCTTTTTATGGGTAATTTTACAATAAAAAATATCATAAAAGTAATATTACTTATATCAAATAAACAGAAATACTTTTTATGAAAGATTATAAATTTCTGATGTTTTATATGAATTCTATGAAATGAGCAAACGAATGCGATAAAAACCTTTTTTTAAAGAGAAAAATAGTTAGAGTTATTATGTGAAGGTAATCAATTCAGATACTTTTAAGAATAAAAAAAAAAACAATTGATTTTTGGTTGAGAGACTATATCATTTAAAAAAATATTACTACTTAGAGTAGTATATTGAGTAATCAAGATAAATTGATATATATTTTGCAATGTGTTTTGAATATTTAAGTTAAAATGTATATTGTTCGTGATACGTATGCTCTAAATACATCTATTTTTATTTAAAAACATTTCAATCGGCATTTTAAAGTTTGAACTCTACAAAAGTATTGATATTTTTTATTAAGACTAGGGGGCCTTCCCCCTGCTCGCTATCGCTCACCAAACCCCCGGAACAGCTTCGCAGTTCTTTTAAGATCGCTTCGCGATCTCAGCTAGCAAAGCTCGCTTGTTTCATCTTACCAATCCAGCACACCCCCGTGGTCGGCTTAATTAATGCTCCTTTACAACCGAATTAAAATTATATCACTCTTGCTTATAAATAATTTAATCCAGCAAAGCTCGTTTGTTCATCTCAACAATCCAGCACAACCCTTTTCTCCGCTTAAATTAAGCCTCTTGTAACAAGGAAAATAGAGTGTTTTCAGGTGACGTCACAAACGGTTATTTTCTTTTAAGTGTGTATCTTCTGTAGGGCTTTTAACTGTTGCTAAGGCCGTTGTTTATCTGTTGCTAAGGCGGTTTTTAGGTATGGGATAACGTGATTGCAAATACTCCAATAGAAGAATTCCACGGCCAGTCATTTTTTGTAACTGTTAACCTCTGTAGGGCAAAAAACTGTAACCCTTCTGTTGCTAAGGCCGTTGTTAAGTCCGAGTCATGTGATTGACAATGCTCTATAAACATTAAACGTGTCTGATAAAGACCTAGTAAAACTATGAAAAAAAAAATTAAACCTTGATGCTTAATAATTCCAAAACTAATTAAAAATTTTCAAAGAATTAAACGCCAATCTTTTTCTAAAAATAAGAACATAATTGGTTAAAAAATCATACTCCTATTGTGATTAGTTTTTCTTTAAGACCGAAAAAAACGAAAAAGTGTCAAAATTTTCTAAAATTTAAAAATTAATTACTCTAAAGCAAATTCGAAAAAAGGGCGACGAAGTGCACATCTTCATACATCAGAGTATGTGACTGCAAAAAATCATAGTTCTGCTGCTAATAGTTTTCGCTGAACTCGATTACGCGGCGAAAAAACAAAAACTTCAAATTTGACCTAAAAAATATCCCAAAACTAATAGTCACATCAATTAGCTTTCCATTCGAGAATATTCTCCAAACATTTCTCTACAAACATTTCAAATTTCATAAATTTCTGTCAAGTACTTTTTGCGTTGTGAGAGGTCAAAGAGTTCAAAAATAAAAATTTCTGAAACAGCGGCGGCAGTGACGGTTACTTTTTTTTTAATATAGAGAGATAAAATTAAGGAACAGAAAAAGAAATTTGTAGCTAATAAGAACTGTATGTCAGACCTCGGATATTATCACCTTTTAATACTTCAGTGAAATTTGTAGGCATTCTGTAATGAATTTTAAAACATTTGAAGATTTTAACGCACACGGTCCTTGTAAAAATTTCATTTTTGCATTCTCTTAAGTAGGCCTTCTATGGAATTTCAGCTTGTTTCATAAAAATTGTCACTTTTCACAATGGACTCTAACCGCCTATCTGGTTCGAGACTTCACGGAACCAACACGTGACCTACAACTGAGCTTGCAATTGGTTACCAAAGATACTACACTAGTAGATCTACTAGTGTAGTATCTGTGGTAACCAATGGCAAGCTCAGTAGGTCACGTGTTGGTTCCGTGTGACGTCAGACGGTTAGAGTCCATTGGGAATATGATTTTATAGGAAAAATTTAAATAGACTCTTTTGGTTCATTCTTCCTGAATCACTGTGAATCCTTGGGATATTTTAAGGACACAAATGTTCAGATTGGGCATTTCATTATTATAAAAGGGAAATGAGACGCTGTAACCTTTATATTCTTATTAGATTTAGGATTTAAGATGAAGCTAGGATGTGTGATATCTTTATTTCCAAATAAGCAAATTACCCTGCTTCCCACAGTTCCAAGTCTTTCCCTATGAATTTATCTAAATGATACTGCCAGTGCTCTGTGCCTTATTTCAATTTCTGAAGAATAATTTTCCTTTATCAGATAGCCATAAAATGTAGTTCTTGGTTTAATCAGCCTGTCTTTCAGCTGTCACATCAACATATTTAGGAATATGACATTATACTAAGGTAGTTAGTTACCACTAAAACAATTAGGAATATTTTTGTTAAAAATGCAAATGTTTAAAATTAAAAAATCAAATTTTTAAAAGATAGTTTAAAATAATTATAGCTGAATTATGTGCTGCCTATCGTCTTTTTCATTCAGGTAATTAAATTTTTCTATTCTAGCAATCCTTATTTTCTGTCTTTGAATTTGATAATCAGGTTTTTATTAAAAAGTCAAAGTTGATAACTAAATTTGATTAATAACTTTTAAAATCGGGGTTGGTTTGAGTATAATAATAATAGTTAATACGGATCTTACATTTTACTGATTCAATTAAAAGTTTAGGATTACGGTTTTACCCAAGATAAGAATGATTAATTCATAATAAACACTATTTAGATCAAAATAGAAATCGAGCCAAAACATATTGTTCCCACCACCCTAAAACGTCAATCTACTTTTTCGAGGATAGGGGTCTTTCAATAAAAGTTTCCGGAATAATCGAGGTATATATCTTTATTGGTGGACATTTTATTTTTCACGAGCACTAAAATTATTTATATCCCTGATTTGAAAAATATTACTCGGGACAATGATAATTATGTTGATCTAAAGAAATTATTCACACACAGTGTAGATTAATATAAGATTTTTTTCCTCTTGTGATTAGAAAATAATAATGCGATCTTGATTAAAAACCCATCAGTATATTTTAAAAAAAGTCGCAATACAATTTTTGATAGAATTTGAAATTTTTTTGGGTTTCTTTGATGATCAATTCCATACCCTGGAGAAAACAGTAAAATGAAGTATAGAGGAGTAACTTTAATGCATTTGGAAATTTATAGTTATTGCAGCACTTGGCATCATTAATCAATTTTAAGCCATGCTCTGTACTGATTGCGTCCGTTTTTTTTATTTTTAACTGTTATCTCTAATATGTAACCTACACATCTGCCATCTGCTCTAAACGAAACTATTATTATTATTTTTTTTTTCATTTTTAAATCTCATTTGAAATATTTAACTATTAAACAGCAAAAGCCAAATTACGAGTACTATTATAAATTTAAGTTCTATTTTACGACCTATATCCTCGTATAAAGATAAATGCTGTCTAAACCCCACACACTCTGAATATAAAACAGACCTATTCCATTTGAAACTTGCGTTTAAATTTGAAAATAATGTCTTTGATCCATGCAAATGGCTGGATCGTATCCAAAAGTAGTGTGAAGAATTTCTCAAATGGTCAACATGACCTCAATTTCTTTCAAAACACTGCTATGTAGGAGAATCACATACGAATTTAATGGTAAGAAGTGGCAAAAGGAGGATATTATCAGTTTTTATAGCCATTTTCTTATTTTTCTTAACTTCCTTTGTTATATGTAACGTCAGGGCAACGGCAATTAAGAGAACTATTAAACTGAAGTGCTTTTTAAGAACCTTAAAAGTAAATCAAGTCTGAAACCATTAAAAAATAAAGGATCACTAAAAATATTAAGAATTCATGCTGACTAGTGTGAGTTTTTTAGAAAACTGGCCCAGTAAGAATTGTAAGGTTTTGAAATAATTGTTTTATTTTTGTGAAGGTTTTGCTTTTTAACACAAAAACATTCTTCTAATAAAGTTAATGGGTGGAAGAGTTCCTAAATCATCTCCAAACATTTGTTCTATAAGTTTAAAACATATTTGATAAATTACAGCTACCTTTGAGACTTAATTAGTGTGTATGCTTTGAATCTTTTTTTGAAAAATAAATTGTTAGGTACTCTTATTTTTACATCTATTCAATCAATAGTATCATTTGAAAGATTTTGCAAATTCTCTAATAACTGAATCAAATCTAATCCAGAAAAAGAATTCCACATTTTCTTTTACCGAGTATTTGAAATTTATGCTCCATAGATAGAATCAAGATTGTAAAAAGAAACTAAGAACTAATCGTATATTTTAAAAAATAAAATTTGAAAGTAATAAAATATTCGAAAACTCATCCTTGCTTTGGAAAGGATGTTTCGGGGGTTTTCCCGAAGATGTTTGGAAAATCCAACCCTTAAAAACGGATTATTAACCCATTTCCAGAATATAGCTGGATTAGAAGATTCAACACTGAAGATGTGTAGGTAATTAAATATCTCATCTAGGGCCCTAATTTAAAAACCCGGCTCTACATCACTGTCTCATATCAATACATCAGTTCAAAAATGGCATGTTCTCCAACAACCTCATAGGTTAATTAATACCCGTCCCCTCTCCAAAAATAAACCCACCCGAAAAGGATTTATTTGTTGACACTAATTGAAGACGGGATCCGTTTTGCAGAGGCTCCGCATTTATTCCCAAATCTCCTGGGCTTTTGCCACCGAAACAAATGCCTTAGTTGTTGCCACGAAAATTATTTCCACCCAGAAATGGAAGTTTTTTTCCTTATCATCCCTCCCTCCTTGTCATGATCTCTCTCTCTCTCCAGAAGTGATGCAGAGGTGGGAACAATAACTCATTAAGTGGAAGAGGAAATCGGGTTTTGGTGGCGGTATTTGTTGTCTGGGGGTGGCATCAATACATGTCTTCGCTTTTGTGCTGATGAAATTAGATAGTTTTTGGTGGATAAGGGAAACTGAGAGAGAGGAAAATTAAAAGCAAATAAGTGAATTGTTTTTAAGTTTTTTGTTTGTGGAAAAAATATCTCTATAGTTTTTTGTCCACTTTTGTCAGACTTATAAGAGGCTTTCACGTGGTTAATTTTTAAAAATATTGTAGATAAGTTATAAGCTCTATACCAGAAATGTGTTATAAGGATCAGCAATTTAAAAGTTTTTCTCTCGAAATCGTCGACCAAAAACTTAAAAAAAAAGACAAAAAGGACAAGTATGAAGAAATAATTTTAAAAAGTGTGGAAGTTGTCAGATAAATATTTAAATACTTTATAAAGCAATATACCGAAGGAGTGTTTTAAACTTAGTTTTTTAAAACAATATGTTTTTTACGTAAGATCAAACAAAGGGTGCTGAGAAAATATTGATGTTTTAAAAAATAAAAAATTTGACTAAAGAATCCCTAAAATCCACTGGGCTATACTCTATACTAAATAGAAACAGCACATACATATGAACCTTACAATTCAAACTCAACAAAATATTATCTCTATTAGCCTCCATATCAGAGAACGATACAAAACATCTAAACAGCACCCAAACCAACGAATGCACACTGCGATGCATCTGACATTTGACCTCTATCAAATTGTTAAACCACCTATCTATTCAAACCACCTAAAACCAGATCAGAGTGAAACAAGGTGGAATTCCAATCCCTGTAAAGGGAGACTAATGTTACTACCTACCTTTCACGTCATTGGATATATGCAGCATTGTTCTGCACTTTAACCTCAATAATAGCCTCTCTGTGACTGGACCATGGCGATCTCCGGTATCAATGGATCATTTCATTAAACACGCGCTACCTCTTAATTGCTTTTCTAGAGGAGCAATGTAGGGTATCTAAATCCCCCGCTCTCAATCTGTTCGGTGTAGAGTCGGAATAGCGTGCGTTTGCTAGGGCTTTGTTTAGGTGTAGGTAATGTGTTTGTGATGTAGTAAATGTGAGATTAATTGGGCGAGTGTGAGGGAAAAGGGGGAGTTTTGGGGGGAAGCAGGTATAGAGAATGGGTGGTGATTTTTAATTGTCTTAATTAATTTTTAATGAAATAATGTAGTCAATGTAAAAGCGTAAAATAGAAATTTAATTTGGACTTTTTTTAAAGATGTTTTCAATATTTTCCACTGATTTAAAATTTAGTGATAGTTAGTTGCTGTTTTTAACACCGCATTGTTTTCCGGATCTAAAATTAATTTTTAAAGTGTAGCTCTTAATGTTTTCAATATTATCAGTGCAGTCGTTTTGTTAGCATAGATAAGATTAACCAACAAATAAATAACATTTCAAAGAGTGTAGCATAATAAAATTCTATAGAATAGTAAATACATTATTATCTACAGTTAAGTTTGTGATTTCTTTCTAAAGCCTTTAAACAAGAGCTTATCAGAACTGAAATTTGCAGATGTACTTTGACTTGAAAAAGAACAAAAACATATTAAACTCCATTTTAACCGGTCTAAATTGGACAGAAGTATGGCAATTATTTTTCTAGCATAGTAGTTAGCCTGGTTAGTATTAACTGCTGAAAAATATTGTACCTGGAATGTTTTATTATATTTCAAAACCTATAAAAACTTGGTGATTCAATATTTACTATCTGAAAACTTTATATTTCCGTGTAAGAAATGTACTTTCGCGTATAATATGGTCATTGTTTTAATACCCCGCTAAACCATCAAAGTAACAACTCAAAACATGCTTGTTTAGAGTCACACGATAATAGAAACAACAAACAGTTTCTTCAGTTTGCGTGCGAAGTCTATTTATGTTTCACCGAAATTCTTTCACTTCCTAAAATAAAAGAGCGATTTCAGGTTAAGACAAAAAGAACTGAAAAACCCAATAAAGAATAAAAAAAGTCGGATCTTATCAAATTTGATAGTCTACGAAAAGGCTCTTCATGCCGAAATAGCTGACGTTTTTTCCCGAACAAACCATAAAAATTATTAAAAAAAAAGAGGAGCTAAAAATAAAATTCGTCCAAGACAATAGAATTGAACGAACTTTTTACAATTGAAAGTGGCAGGGGTGAAGGGGAATTTTAGCACTGTGTTCTTTTTTCCCCTCGGCAAGATAGAAATCTGTGTAGGAATTCCTAAAACAAACCTTACGTTCTTTTCTTGAATTACCGACTTATGCTGACGTAATCACATTATCGAGAATTCTTAGCCCTGACGTAAGAATATTCTTCGGTGTAGTACTACATACAAATCTTTCCGGTGAAGCTCTCTGGCTCTTTCTTTTAAAAGATTTCAGGCGGGAAGGGATTTTATTTG
This sequence comes from Tetragnatha montana, assembly GCA_963680715.1. Lineage (NCBI taxonomy): Eukaryota > Metazoa > Arthropoda > Arachnida > Araneae > Tetragnathidae > Tetragnatha > Tetragnatha montana. The sequence goes on along the minus strand of OY796676.1, from coordinate 55,110,450 downwards.
CTCTTTTAACCAAATACACAGCTCGGGGCTTTAGCGGTAAAAGTTCCTAATGCAATTAAGTGTGTTAAGATATAGGGTGGGTATATTTCAACTGTCTGCTTTGATATTTTAACTTGGTTTGTTAACAGACTTTGGCTCATATAAGGTTTAATATTACCCTTCATGAAAAAGTGGTGATTTAACGATAAGTGTTTATTATAACGAACATCAGATATTCACTGTAGTTCTTAATATATAAAATTTTAAAATACGACTATCCATTTTTTTTCCGTTTAAAAACAAATGGAAAACATTAAATATGTTTACACTCCGTTTAAAAACAAATGGAAAACATTAAATACGTTTACACGTTACGACAACATTAAATACGAAACGTAGTTAAAAATATTAAATAGAAAATATAGAAATACAGTATATTCAAAGGGAGTGTTTGAGTTTAAGAGGCAATTGGATAGGCTGTGGGAATTGGGGAATTCATAATCATAGGACCAGCCTTATTGGGCTTTGAGCCTGTAGCTGGTCGTCAGTCTTTGTATTTGTATTTGTATTAGTTTAATCTTATTTTTAATAGCCCTTTTATTATCACTGTTACAAAGAGCGCAAAGCAGGATACTTCACACAACAACCTTGTACATGTCCATCAGAAACACAATTCATCACAACACATACGAAAACACATGAAAAAGGGAACAACAAAGTCTGTCTCGGCATAGGGTGGCTCTGACAGTAATCTGGCTTCAAGGAGATTGGAGAGGGACCTTACTTAATCCTGTTTTGTACAGCAGACGCAGTTAGTAGCGATGAGCGGCCTGTTTTTAGGGTTTCGAAAGCGACGGAAGCTTCCGGGCAAAGAGACAACGAGGGCTTTTTTGCGCATTTATTTAATTAGAGGCCAGAAAGAAACAAGCTATGTTTTTCTGTGTTGGATACTTAGAGAATTAAATGTAACTGGGTTTCCAAAGTTGGTATGAAATTAATGTTGTTAGAGTTGGTTTTCAGTGTTAAAATAACATTAAGACTACATAAACTTTATATAAATATATTAAAACATTGCAAAAACATACAAAACAAGAAAATGAAAGAAAAAACAGTCATAGAAGTAGAAAATAGTTACATAGCGCAAGTATCATCTATGACATCAAGTATCTAATATTTACTGTATTATGGAATTGAAGCTGCGTTGACTCTATTTTGGTAATTTAAATAGTGTTTATTGAACATAAAATTACACACAAATTTAAGTATAAATAGGTAATTCTTGCAAAATTAATTTGTGAAATCAATTTCTTTCTGATGGTTAATTTTTCCCGTTTTCTTTGGGATCTTCTCTTTTATGTAACTGTAGTCAATAATGAAATAGTCGTGCCATGGATTTAGTATCATCGATAGTTTTTCTTTTCTCTATTATTTATTGCACGAAGGCATTGGAAGTGCTTGCTGCAAAATCAAACTCTAATGAAGAGCTATTGGAGTTAGCTAGTTGTTTCTGAAAGCGTTTCGGTTGCAGTTAATATATATATATATAAACGTAATATAGTATTTTCTGTAATTTTCTATGATTGCATATAATAATTTATATCAAATCAAGTGTCCCAATTCATTTCAAAACAATTCTAAAATTTTTAAACGGCAAAAAATACAATGCTCATAAATAGGTCAATGCACATAAAAGTGCATTTCTTTCACTTTTAAGGAATTTCTGTTACAATTTATCAAATATTTAACTAATTTCAAATAATAATGATGATAGACATTAAATTATCGTAATTAAACGTGGTTGTCGAAAGTTACATGTCACTAAGAATGAACAACAAGATGATTTACAAGAAGATGATTCAATTATAAACAAGGAATATACTTTATATTTTTTGCACAGAGCCATTTTTAAACACAAAAGTTCTTGATCGAATTCTCATAAACAAAAACCACCTACAATCAATGATTGCCCAAGAACAATACAACTACACTTCAAGATCTTGAGTGAGCAATCAATGCTCCTCAATCCCCTAATTCCCTCCTCAAAAAACCACGAACCCAAACCTTTTCTGCTTACCCAAAAACGACGCCAGGAATCGAATTTGAATTAGAATGATCCCCGTTTCAAGCGATGCTTGCCAACCTAATTAGTATGCCGCATCCACAATGGCTGGCTTCTCAGACACAAATAAAATTCCCGATTTCTTCCGAGTTGTTTCTATAGAAATAATAAGAAAGGAAAGGGCCCGAGACTTGAATAGGTCTCAACGGCACAGGAGATTTTTGATTTATTGCTTTCTTAGGAAGTTTTCCTGATTTTTTTTTATTCTTGGCGCGGCCTTTTCAGGGTAATATCCGAAACTCCTGGAGATTAATTGGGGTTTTTGTCTCCGGGAGCTGAATGAAGGAACATGATCTGCAATATTAAGGTGTCTATTTTTAGATTTTCTCGTTAAAGATGGGCGTCTTGTGTAACGATTCTAGGCACGGTATTTCTTTTGGTGTTGGTTATTGAGTTGAGTTAGTTTGTATTGTGTGACCTGTTTAATATCGATTCGCATGAACTTTTTTTGTAGACAATTGATACTTTCATTTGTTTTTTCTCCTCTAATTTTACATCATTAGATAATGCGCAATATTATAAACATGTGTTTTTTTGGGAACAGTGTAAACAGTATCCATTTATACAATATATTATGGATCCTTCTTGTACGTCCGTATTCACCAGTAACCTGACCTAAGGTTAACCTGGAATCAATCTGTTACCTATCAACCACCTATGATTGGCTTAAAGCTTGTTTTTCTTCCAATTACCAGATTTTTTGATTCCAAGTTAACCTTAGGTTAGATTAGTAGTGAATAAGGCGATTAGTATTGATTATTGAGTTGAGTTAGTTTGTATAATATGTTGTATACAAACCTGTTCAATATAAATTCACTTAAGCTTTTTTTAGTTGGTAGTTAATGCATTCATTTTATTGGCTTTCAATTTTATTCTGTAAGTTAATGCTAAAGAAGGGAATAAAAATGTACTTGCTTTTATGGTATTTTTCTTGAAAAGTTAAGATGCACATACACGTTTTAACAGCGTCGTTTTCTAACTATGTTTTTAATCGTGATAACTGAAATCTAAAAATAAAATTAAAGGTGAATTATTAATATGTAATGAATTTTTCTTACATTCAAAGCTGCTTGTCAACAAATGGATGTGACCTTCGCTCATCCTCATCCCTGAACGCAGAAAATCGGGTAAGATACCAAAATAATGGGAAGTAAAAGAAAACTTCCTTACTTTTAATTCGTATTTACCAAATTTACAATATTAAAAATGAAAATTCACAAGAAAAAATCAAAGGTTTTTTTTAATACACCTCTGTTAAAGTGTGATAAAGTTTTATTAATTTGATAACTTAAATTAGTTTTTAACTTCCGTTTTAAAAGTTTGATGTTGAAACTATTTTTCTAAAAAAGTCACATAAAATTGTTATATTATAATGCTTTCATCAATAGGGAATAAAGGTTATTTACAAAAAAAAGTAAGATGAACAACTAGACAATTTTTTAAAACGCAAATAAAATTAAAAATGATAGTAAATCATATTTTACACCGAGATTCACTTTTGGTATCTATCAGTTCTCGGATCTCTCCATGATTATTTAATTTTGTTCTCACTTTTGAAAGCAAAATTTTCAAAGAAAAACTAATTTACACGCAACAGCAACAAATTTCCAATTATTCCGTAATCTCACAACAAGTGACACTCTTGACAAACAAAAGAGCAATTTTTCCATTCTTCAGAACAAAAATCAATAAAACCAAAAATCAAGTAATTCTTACCAACACCCCAAAACAAAGCATCTCAACAAACAACGACACCCAACTTGACAACAACATCCCCCTCCAAAGACGACAACCCCCTATTTTTCCCCCCATCCGCAGAATTAACGAACACCCCTCAAACAGAAATAAGCAACATCCACTTAATCACGATCCGCTCACAGAAAAAAAAAATCCACGGATCTCCGCATTTAACAGGATTGCGGGCGTCATTGCCAGAGCTATAAATTCCGAACTTTCCAATCCCTCCACATTTGAGGAACTGATTGGAACGGCCCCTGAGAGAGGCCGCTGATTGGACGAGGGTTTTACGGAAACCGAATTCTCCGTCACTTTCGGCGGCTAACGCTGATTAACGGATGGTTGGAAGCGGAGAATTACAAGTGGCACCCTGTTTATTGGTTTCCGAGGGTGTTGTTAAAAAACGCGTGTGTTGACTGGGTTGGTGGAAGTGGGGAGGTATGACTTGGAAGAGTTTATGAGTAAATTGATGGTTTGTCTCTGTAGTCTTTATAGGGTGTCTCAAAAGGTCCTTGCTAAAATTAGCATGCAGGTCTGTCATGCCATGACATAAAAGATTTTCGTAGGAACTCAAGTCCGCAATGTAAACTTTGTACGCTAGAGGACAATGTTCACAGGCGAAGGGGGAAACATTTAAGTTTTTTTTTCTAAAGGAGGAGTTACTTCAATTTTGAAGTTTTAGCGTAATATAGTTCAGCAAAAACCTATCCGCAGTAGAATTACGATTTTTAGAATCCCCGCACTCTTTTACATAAAGATGGGCATTGTCTCATTTTCAAAAATTTTGAATTGTTTTTTTATTTGTAAAAATGAAGGTAAAGTAAAGAAATAAAAGTTCACGTTTTGATTTATTATTGAGGTTAGAACCATCTCATGTGGTGAGGGGTTCATCACCCTCCTGAAATTTTAATGACTTTTTTTATTTTCCTTTTTTTAATTCTTTTGCACACAAGTACCAGTTCTGTTGCTCATTTCTGTTCTTATTTTCTTCACTATGTGCAGAGTGTCTCTAGTGTGAAGAGGCATCACTAAGCATAGGAATTTGTATGACCATTTTAAAAGAATCAAATTAGAATGATTGGAGTTATTTACACTAATGTTAGTGTCAAATTATATTTCATTACATTTTCTTTTGTTTTTAGGTCAGCTTTTCGCTTTAGAAAGCATAAACTTTTGAAAGTTACGTGCTAGCTTCTTTAAGAATAGCAGAACTAAAAGGAAAATACCTAGGGGTAAGTTTATTTTCTCTATCCTATCTTCTTTTCACTGTGACACTACCTGTAATTTATCTAAAACCTTGAAAGTAAAGAGGCCTGTCTGTTTCGAGCCAAGCCATTTTATCTGGCTTTAAAAATTGCCTCTCAGATTTAAATTAAACAAGAATAGCTATAACTGAATTCAACGTCAAATACTAAACACAATGAATCACCTAGGTCAATAAACACCAATTCTACCGCCATTACCAATCTTTTCCCCTTAAAAAGATATCAAAATGAATTGCTGCAGAAAAACAGCTTCATCTCCCAACAATCGGCATCTAGGTAATTGCTTTTCACTGACACAGAAGACCACCTATTCAGGGACCTCGAAACATAAATCTGTATCGCCCTGCGTTTTTTACCCCGCCATTAGGTGCGATTTATCTCAATAAAAACGATACGTGCGGACCTCTAAGACACGGGGATCCTATAAGAATCTTTTTTTTCACGAGGGATATGGAGTGGTGAAGAAATGTGATAAGGAGGCGAGAATTGTACTTAGCGATAAGGAAGTAAAGTCTGATGAGGTAGTGGGCGGGTGATAAAATCGTTCGGTTATTGAGACATAAGATTAATTTCTTCTTCTGTTTCGTTTGTTCGTTAAGAAAAGTGGGTATTGAATGACGAAGTAATGGAAGGGGTACAGGATTACAGGAAAGAAAAAAATGGTGGTCAAGCACTACTAGTCCATTAGAGTGGATGCTGTGGTTAGTTAAGTTGACCACCTGTCACTAGAGATGAATTCCCAGCAGACAATGCCTTTACAGAAGGATTTGTTAAAGAAAAGGGCCCAATATATTAGGGAAAGAGGTAACATTATTGGGCTATTTAGATAGAAAGGTGACATTACTTAACAAACTGTTGCTAATATAAATGATTGATATTATAGCTAAAGTAAAATTCTAAGCAGAAAGTTTTTTTAGATGTTTAAGGGCGAGCGCGCACGGGCGACTTTTGTCACGATGACAAAGACAAAAACAACGTTGCTAAGGCTGTTGTTAGGGGCGGGAAATAGAAGCATCCAATAGAAGCATTCGCACATGACATCACTGGAGGATAAAAACAACGTTGCTAAGGCCGTTGTTAGGTAAAGTCATGTGATTGAAAATGCTCTATAGAGCATTCGCACATGACGTCACTTGGACGAATAAACAACGTTGCTAAGGCTGTTGTTAGGGGCGGGAAATAGAAGCATCCAATAGCAGCATTCGCACATGACGTCACTTGGACGAATAAACAACGTTGCTAAGGCCGTTGTTAGGTAAAGTCATGTGATTGAAAATGCTCTATTGTTTTCTAGTGATATTTTTGATACTAGTAATCCTGGTCGCCGTGACTTTAGTCACTCGTGCGCGCCCAGCCTAAGACGTTAAAAATTAGAAATTCACTCACGGTAAAAAAATCTGCAGTCTTTAAAAGTCGCACATTTCCCCTAGTAATTCGGTAGAACTACCTTTTATTTCAGACAATTACTCTCGAAGACAAAAACTCTCAAATTTCATTAGAGGAGCGTTGTTCATAACGTAAATATCATAATTGGTTGTTAAAAAAACCCGGGTAAAAAATATTTAATTAACATTTTTAAAATTGTGTATGAATATATTATTTTAAAGTATCAATAAACAATTCAAGTAAGAAAGATACGTCTGATAAATTTAAAAGAACAAAAAAATTACCCATACGCAACTTAATTATAAACAAATAGAAAGTGGAAAATCAACTGAACATTTAACCTAGTATACTTGTATAAAATCAAATAATTGGATAGATTGGGTTTAAAAAAAATAAACAACAAAAAAAAAAGTATGTTAAAATACGGTTAGTTTTTAAGCTTAATTTTTTTCACTTTTTTCCCTTATTTATTTTTAAAACTATCTACTCCAACTGTAATCTTGGTCCAATGAGAGGAAATGGGAAAGATAGAGATTCTAAATTTATTTTCTTACATAAAAAGATATCAGTTTATATTGCGGAATATTATTAGTACTTGTTACATCTAAAATTTTCCCCTGCCTGATCCAAAATATTAAACTTTTAAAACGTTTTCCCACACCTGATACTCCTTTAATGTATCAAATATAAACCATCAAGAGAGCGGCATATCTCCATGCAACACATGGTGATAACGCGTATTCACAGACATACTTAAAAAGCCTTTTTAGAAAAGGAAACTTATGCATACTTTAATATTCTAGAAAAGAGTGAAATTTGCGAACTTCTCTTTATATCTGGATCCTCTTAAATTGTAAATTTAGGAGAAAACAAATAAAAAAGATGAAGTTCGTAAATTTCATTCTCTTCTAGAATACTAAAGCGTTTCAAACATATGTCAAGTCTTAAAAGCAAGATACCCCTTTTCAAACTTCATTTTATTTCTGCTGCTTTAGGAGATTTTGCCTGTCACAGGATAATTAAAATTTGCTTTTCTTGGTTACATTTTGCCGTGAGACACGGCAAACTTGTTAGTAATTAATTTCTAAATGTAACCTTTCTCTGTAAGTATAACCAAGAAAAATACCTAGAATTTTGAATTTGTGTTTAAAAGCGTATAATTGCTTGTGTTATATAACGCTATTATCCACCAGGGTTAGAAACGTATGATTAAATTTAGAAAATTACGTAACCGATAGTATTATGTAAGTCAGATGAAATAATTTATTAGTTGTTCTTGTTACATTTAAGTTTTTCGTTGAATTTTTAGTTTAAAAATATATCACTACCACATATGTATGCACTAATGACATAATAATTTATTAAAATTGTTCATCATATTGTTTTTTCTTTCAAAAATTACGATAGTGGTTATTACGTAGAAATATTTATTTTATAAACTCATTTCCAAATGATTATTCTTAAAGTTATAATTTCTCGATTATTAGGAGTGAAAAATAGCATATATACTCCAAAGAAAATGATTTTATTATTTATTTTTTTGGTAAATATTTTTCTTAAAAATTTAAAGTGGATAGTCTTTTAAAAAATTAATCAGTGTTATAAAAAAACCATATATGGTCTCCCAACTCGGACGTGTGACGTTAAGGGCGCACCCTAAATTAAAACTTAATTTAGGGTGTTAAAGCCGAAGGGAATTGAAAGATTTTTGGTATCTAGAACTTTATAGTATTTAATTGATTTTCCCAGTACTAGGTTATAATCAGAGAATTTCACGGTAGAGTGTAAATTAAACAAATAGCTTTTTGCATGAATTAAACGACCTAAGCAACTTTGACCAAATTATCGTAATACGTCTGATAAGGGACCCATTTCCCTTATTGCTCAAATTAATAGCTTTACGCAATCTAAACCATAAAAGATTAGAATAGTTTACCAACAGCTCTAAGAAATAGTTCCTGCGGAAACTTCTCCAACTCTTGATTCATTCATACAAAACGTCTTTCCTAACCCTTTCAAGCAACCCTCCAGTCTTTCTTGCCTAGACTAATGACAAAGAGTGGTGGTACTATAATTAGAACCACGCGTATAAATAATTACAGCAATCCTTCTAAACCGGCTTCTTTCTTGGGACTGAAGGAAGTTGGAATGATGTTGCATCTCCCCCAAAATTGGGTCATCGATTTCCCCTGGGGGGAGATTGGAAACAGAAGTCGGGGGTCAGCCGCTCGTTTGATACCCAGTCCTTCTTTTGACGGGAGATCTGATAAGTTTTCTGCTGACGGACGGACTAGTGTGCGTGCTTGGAGGGAAAGACTAGTGCTAGAAAATCCTTGTCGGCTTTCTTTTAAGATTGAGGATTTTTTTTTCTGGGAAGTTGGGCTTTTATATAAATATTTTTTTAGTTTGTTGGGGAAGGAGGTGGGATTTGTTTACTTTGACCGTCCCGGTTTTTGCCTTCTTATTGAAAAGGAGAGTTTTTTTTTTTTTTTGTAGGCGCAAGAAAAGTGTATCAAGACTTAGATTGATACTTGTGACGATTTGAGATTAGAGTTTTGTTTTTCCTATCTTTTATGTATTGAGACATTAAAACTTTCTAGGTGGTTTTTATCTATTCTCACTCCTTATTTTCAATAATGATAAAAAGGTTATATAAATCAGAATAAAATGTGGGTTAGTTGAAGTGTTGTTGTTAGTAGCCGCGTTCACAAACACCATTCTAACCGGAGAAAGGCAGAGAAAACCGGTTCTTCTTCCACCGCTCTCCCTACGCTAGAGAAAACCTCACCGGACCATCCGTTGAAAATTCTCCCCTGGGCCATAGCAGTAGGAAATGTTTTAATTGGACTAACCGCCTGTAGAGGGCGCTTTCGCTGGCTTCCTGTAATGTATTTCTACGAGCTCGCTCGCTTGTCACGTGATTCTTTCTACCAGTAGGACGAGTTAGACGAGTGTAAATGTGAACGGGCTATTCTATTTCCTCACGGTTAGTTTTCGGAGATCCCTTTTCCCCTACTTCTTTAGCTCTTTCTCCGGTTGAACAGGTTGTCTGTTGTGAACGCGGCTAGTGTTAGTTGAAGTTAGTGGGTTAGTGAAAGTTATTGGAGGTATGACGGATAGTAATTAATAAAAAAGAACTAATTATACCATTTTTAGTGTTTTAGAGTTATAAACATAAAAGTTAACTTTAAGTAGTTGGGAAGTTTTCTTTTTGGAGTAATTTTAATTTTCAAACAATACTTTTCTAAACTATTGGGAAAAAACTATGAATCAACCAGTTCATTATCAAAAATCTGTGAGGGTGTCTTTAAATTAGGTTCAGAAGTTTAAGAAATAAACAACCCCCTATTGATTTTTTTAATCTCCAATAAAAAATATATTTTGCATATCTCCACGTATTCGATCAAAACTAAAAATTTTCTTATATTTTTACAAAAATTTGATACAGTGTTAACAGGTTAAACACCTCCAACGTTCTTAACATTCTGCTTTTTAATCTGGACTGAGCATAAGCTCTTAATAAATAATCTAAATCCTATTTGGTCTGTACAATTATATCTAAACCATGTGTTAGGTTCATAAAGGCATATCTAGTAGATGTCTTCCTAGAGTCATACGTCATGAATGGTCCTATCAGCAATCGCCATCCCATTCATCCTTTCACAGCGAAACGTTACGTCGTCCTCCTAATATCCCATCCGCGAAAAAAATCCCCACCCCAGTCCCTCTGTCATTATCCCTTCACAAAGAGAAACAGATCGCACAGAAACGCAGCTGATATTTATTTCTCAAAGCGAAAACCCGTCCAAAATACGAACCACTCAGAAGGACATCGGTATAAGTCGTAAATTATGTATTTTGAGTGAAGCATGGCCTCTGATACAAACTTACGCTTTTCTGTCCTAAACAGGAAGTTTTCTAAGTAAGAGGTTCTCGCCTAAAAAGTGAAAAACAGAAGGTCAGAATCAAAAAGAAATTGTAGAGGAACCCCCAAACTCCCATAACAGAGACGAGAGTTCCCTTTCACTTGGGATCTGTCGTAGTAACTGTAAAATTATAATACATACAAAACACGTCCATTTTCAAATCTCTAATATTTCTTTCATTAATGAAAAAATTAATTTTAAGTCGTACTTTTTAAAATAGAGTATTTTCAATCACATGACTCGGACCTAACAACGGCCTTAGCAACAGAAATGTTACAGTTTTTTGCCCTACAGAGGTTAACAGTTATAGAAAATGACTAGCCGTGGAATTCTTCTATTGGAGCATTTGCAATCACGTGATCCCATACCTAAAAACAGCCTTAGCAACAGATAAACAACGGCCTTAGTAACAGTTAAAAGCCCTACAGAAGGTACACAGTTAAAAGAAAATAACCGGTTGTGACGTCACCTGAAAACACTCTATATTGTTTTTTTAAGAAAACTAGGTCAATACTTCAAAAAGTAAACTTAAGAAATTTACCTAACTTCTCCGTGAAAAGGTTATACCCCTACAAACACAGGGAACGATGAAAATTTTTTACAACAAAAAGGGTGCCGGTGATAAAAAAAAAAAGTGTAAGAACCCCCGTCAATAACTGACCATCAAGAGCTGCGGCCTAAAAAATGCCAACTCCATCGAAAAAACAAGCTCCATAACAAAAAAAAACCCCTTCACTTACTAAAAAACAACTAAGTTGCAAAGACTTAGGTCACTCACATTCCAAGCATCGCGCGTGTCCCCCCTAATTGATCATAGTCACTCCTCGCCGTCCGGCAAGTTTCGTAACCTTCGGCGACAGCCTGCGTTTAATCAAGCCGAGCATTGATCCAGCTAACGATAGCTTTTTTATAGATATTTTTACCATCCAATTTCTTTTCCGGCCCTCGACTCCAGAAAAATCTGGTCCATCCCGGGATTTTTTGTTTTTGATTCGGAGGTATGAGTATTGGCCAAATGCGATGATTGGTTCTTTATTTTTATTCTTCGTCGTGATTTCATGAAGTTCCGTTGGCAACAGTCTTGTGATTTTTTTTTGGGAATGGTGGTTGAATGGGAGTTTTTTTTCTGATGCCGAAATTGTTACGTTGTTTGGGATTGCTTATTGGAACGGTTGGTTGTCTTTGGTTGGCAGAGAGAAAAAGTATGGGCCAGGGAAATATTCTATACCTTGTTTATCTGAATATCTGGATTATCCGAATCAGATTTGTAGACATTGTTTAAAAATTTGTAAGACATGACCTAGACCAAATTAAAACACCATACGTGTTCGAAACAGAGGAGAGTGGACCGATTCTATCTTAAGAAGTGACATGAAACTTTTTTACATTATCTTTTCAGGGAACATATTTTCCTCTCAATTAACGGGATTTTTTCATATATTTTGTAAAACATTTTACGAGATAAGAATTAACATTTGTCGTAAAATTCTTTTCAACCTATATAAAAGTATTTTTGTGGTAAATATTTTCAAAATTCAAATTTAATGAGAAAAAATTTAACACAATTTTAAATATTTCTATTCGAGGATTCCGAATACCATAAACAAAGACTTAATTAAAATACTTCAATGAACTTTATCATCATCATTTGCATCTCAAATGAAGTTAAAGGCGGAAGCCTGTTCACGTGTTCACTCACCGTTCGGATATCAATGGAAAGTCATGATCGCATTATAATCCCTTGCGCCGTATTATGACCAGTGCTTATGTGAAGATATACCCTCTATGAATAATTCAGAACACAGACCTTTGGCAGAAACGCAGTTATTATTCATCTGGTGGCTAGAGTGTAGCCTCACATCCACACAAGTTGAAATAAAATAGAGATGGCATGGGATGCTACACAACACATTGATACCACCAGCGAGGCTAAGGAAAGTCTTAATATCCCACAGACGGGTTCAGTTCGGAAGTAAAATATCACTGTTTATACCACAGAAGCAAAAAAAGAAACACATATTTGCATGTGTGGTATGAATTGAATGTTGAATACTAATGATTGTGCGAGGGAAATATATTTTACTCCCTTTGAAATATTTCGATAAACGTTGATTTTAACTAAACTCTGAGAGAAATACAATTGGTTCTACTACTTTCCCATAACGTCCTTAACTCCTACTCGAAGCATATAGGGATTCAGACCTTGGTTCCCCTATTATTTTATTTTTGTTCATTTGTCACATCTCCCTCCATGACTTTTTACGGCTGCATTTACAACTAACTTGACCTGAGGTTAACCTGAAATCAAGATTTTTCGACATTCTGATTGGCTTAAAACTTGCTTACATTTTTTAACTATCAATTGGAAATTGAGTATATGTTAGTGGTGAATACGGCTATAAAATTAATTTCATTTACTTCATTCAACGCCTAGTTGATTTTGTCATTCCATATATCTTTTCCTCCCTGTTGATGATTCAATTTATTACTGTTCCGCGGAAGGTTACACATGGTTAGGTTACGCTAGGTGGTTTATATTTTCTCTAAAATTACTTTCAGCTCGATTTATTTGCCAATTTAGGTAGCCACGACATACCGATCCCAATCAGGGCCACCTAGACTCATAAGACCATAGAAGCTCGAAATCGTGACGTGAAATAGTAGGCAAGACGTCACTCTTCTTATAGCTTTTTTGGACAACATCGTTACTCCAGTCTGAAATCTTGTACCTTGCGTCTTGCCTTCTATTTCGCGTCACGATTTCGAGCTTCTATGGCCTTATGAGTCTAGATGGCCATGTCCCTATACCCTGTTGGATTTTGCTACTCTAACTGACTTCATACCCGATGTTGTGTCTATTTACATTCTGACTCTATGCTCACGATGACAGTAGGCAGAAAAAAGGGACAGACGGTTTCAGAAACGCTGAGGGGGCTATTATTGTGCTCTGGAATATTCTTGTGGCGTAGTTTTCCATTCTTCGGTTAAAATCCCCGATTTCCATCGCACCCTCAGAATGTGAAACGAGTTTAACAGGAATGAGGGAGAGATAAGTTTTCGGATAGGAATCTTAAAACCGTGCCAGATATTCAAAGTTTCAGTAATATTTTATCAGGGTTTTTATGGCCTTTTAGGTATTTTGATGCAAGCTTTTGTAGGGTGTTATATAGGAAAACATTTCGAAGTTGGGTCAGAAAAATGTGTGCGAAGTGGAAAGAATTGGTTTTATTTGAAAAAGTAATTGAAAATAACATTGATTGTTATATGAAAATATACATATTTTGAACGGAAGCTATGTATTTTATTCATTTAAAAACACCAGATGATTTTAAACAAGGCTTTTTTGTTAACTTGATTTCTAAAAAAAGTCTAAAGTACAAAATTGGTAAGTTTAACCGTACCTAGTAAACTACCTAAAATATTCTGCTTGGGGAGAGAGAGGAACTGGGAACTGTTATTTTTGGTTTATATTAATTTACCATAAGAAAATGGCAGTTCCTTTCAACATAAACATAATTGATACCTCCAAGATTCATAGTAAAAAATTTAGCTAAAAATTTCTTACGTATTTATTTTTGTGGTATCATAAGTGTGTAAATGAACTTAACATACTGGATGTTATCTTATAATTTTACTTTTCTTTGATATTATAGATCTTATCTATGCGTCAGTAAAGAATTTTAATTTTTTTATCATTCATAACATATATTTCATATGGAAAACAAATTTTTAAAAATTTAAGGTAATTTTTGTTAAAAGGTAAGTGGCATATCATCATTTATACAGTTTATTAATAAATTTTGTATGATTTTACTCTAAATCTAAATAATTTTTATTCTATAATCAAAAATCTAGGTATCAAAAAATATTTACTGATTACTTAATGTTTTAAATTTATAAATTGGAGCTTACTTTGGAATACACTGTTTTTTATCAATTTTATTTGCCTTATGAACATGTCACTAATGTCGTACTTTTTGTTAGAATCCGTATAAAAACATCAGTGCTCCTAAAAGCGGTGAAAAATATGACGTAATATAAGTAAACTCCAATTACATTTTTCTAGAAAATATCAAATTAAGAGTTTAATTATAACGACAGAAATTTAGTTTCGCCATACATTGTAACATTATTTTATGTGTCCTTTATAATTAAAGTTTTACAAATTTCCAACAATGTAAGAAAAAGTGACAGTTTCAGAAATATAATTAGGTTTGAGTGAAACCTATTTACTCTTAAAATTACCGTGACATACTTTTAGTTACAATTTTTTTTTCAGTTTTCTTTACTGAATTAAGTAAAGAACAACTGACATAAAAATCCGTTTACTTCTTATTGTTATTATTGCTAAGATTCTAAAATTATATTAAGTACCTTACTGATGATTTTAAACAGTAATTGGATTTTGGACAAAGTTAATGTAGGATGCAAAATCCTAGTTTGATTAAAAATACTAGCCCCATGAGAATAATTACCTATTTGGGGTTGTATAGGCAACTCTTTTTATATGAAATAATAAACGTTTTTCTGAAAAGAACATAAACCACTACTTTTTTTACCAAATTATTTAGCAGGAAAACCTTGCGTGAAAGCATTCATTCGTGATTCAAATCTTCAAACACAATTCGTTTTCAAATTACTTTGTTTTTCAAGAAAATTACTTTTTTCCCAGTTTCTTTCATATTGATGACCAATCAAAGAAATTTTCTTTTCTCTTGGTATTGTTTCATGCTTGAACATGTTTCATTATTCTTTTAAACGAATGGATAAAATAAAAATATCTCCTTTATAATCCTTGTTTATAACTCAAAATTCCATCTTGAGTTTTGCGTGTTACTGTCATTTGGATTTGAACCTCTGTCTATATTAACGTTTTACTTCCTTTTTTTTATTAATTACAGTGAAACATTGCGTGTTAAAATCTCCTTCCCCATTTCAGTTATTTTAATTTCAGCATTTAATATAAAAATAGATAAGACATTTTTCAGAATATGACCAAATAAAATACTTCCGTCATTTTTGAAAGCTAAAATTTATACACTGTGAATATGTAATCTCTGTGTTTCAGAAACCGATAACATTTACCCCCCACTTCTAAACTTCGGGAAATTACACTTAAGCGTACATATAAGTATATTACAATCAGTAAAATTAGAACATTTCCTCTATTTTCAGCGTTTGTGTGAGTTACTAAGTTAAAAATAAGAAGATTGATTTATATTAAGTACTTTTAGGACTGTTTACCTTAGTTTAAATTGTTCTACAAGGTGCATGTTTCAATATTGAAAGAATATTATGTTATCGATATTTGAAACGTTAAACTAGATTTTCCATTAAATTTATATTTTTAATCGTGAATTTTACTAAATTAAGAAAATTACTGTTAAATATAAAATAATCGAGAACAGTGGGCTTGGGCGCCTAGAAAATCGGGACATTTTTCCAGACTTATGGAAAGAAAGCATTTTTTGAAGCATAGAATAACAATCAAACCAACGGTTAATGATGTACCAAAACTGAGGACAAACTTCTAAAAGCTGTTGAACCTCTCCAAAAGACAATTTTCTTACATAACATGGCGGCACTTAATGCATCACGGGTGACAGGAATCAAGGTGGCGAAAAAAGTTCGATTGATGCATTGAAGCAAGGATTAATGGGTTCCCTATCCATTAATTTCTTTTCATGGAGTTCTTTATGGACAGCTTTCGAGCATCGACGGTTGTTAGATCAACTATGAGCTGGTTCACTGTGTAATCACATTAGGAACTAGGGATTACTAAAGTTTCATAGCATATTAAAGAAACTTTATGTGATGGGCAAAGTAAATCTACAAATAGAAGTATCTATATCTACAACTAGATTTTTAGTGAAAACTAAAAAAGAATGTTAGAATTTAAACGAAAAAAGATCTAGATTTCTTTATTCAAAATACATGTTTTTAATTTTAATTTTTAAAAATTTTGAAGAATATTATAATGATGATAAAATGCTTTCATGGACAGAAATTGAGCATAAAAATAATAAAATAATAAATTGAGCATATATAAGACGTATTTTCCCTCTTATTACTGATTTTTAAAATTTCTTTTTAAGTGTTTGTTGAACGTCTCGTTATATTCTATTCCATAAAATAGGTATTGAACACACACAAATTGTTTTCATAAGTAATGGAATTTCTAAGAAGAAAATTGTGAGCTTTATAGAGCCTACAAAAAGACCTACAGAAGGTACACAGTTAAAAGAAAATAACCGGTTGTGACGTCACCTGAAAACACTCTATAATAAATATTAATATAAACATTCCATAAATAAACATTGAACACAAAATATTTTCATAAGTAATGAAATTTCTAAGAAGAAAATTTTGAGCTCTGTATTAAATATTAATTAAAGTACTTTCAATAATATTAGGTACACTCTCAAAACAGATAATAAAGGACGAAATTCATATGTTAGAATTATGAACATTTTTAAAGAATATTGAAAGAAATCCTTTTAATTCTCGATCATTTTTATTAATTTCATAATATAAACTATTACGATTTCTAATTGATATTCCGTTATTTCCATAAGTATAACTAATTTTATCTGCACTGCTTTGGAAAGATCTCAAAAACTAAAAAAAAAGTCTTATAGTTAAACTATGTTTTAGAGTTAAAGTCATTCCAAAAATAGTATAATTTTACAATTTTAGACTTCCATGAATCTAATAATTTGTTGTATAACCTAAGTAAGTGTAGAATATTAATGAATAATCAAAACTTTAAATACTCTAACAATTGATTTTCAGAAATATTCCGCCCATAATTACAAAATTATATTGCCCAAGATTATTTTTTGAGAAAAATTAACTACCGTATTTGAAACAATAACTAAAAACTAAGCTAACAAAAACTGTCTAATTCTTTACTTGTTTTCCATTTTTGCTTTGTTGCCCTTCGTGTGTCTTTTCTTTTTTCATTGTTTCTGTTGTGTATCTTTTTCGTGTATTTTCATCTGTATGACGGTAAATAAATAAAAAAAATATTTCTTAGATTAAAAAATCGAATTTTCAAAAGAAATTCATTTCTTAGAAAATTTTAGGCAGCATAATTTATTAAAGTATCCCTCAAGACTCTTGGTCTAGTGATTTATAAAAGACAATCTTCCCCAATATCGCTTGTGTCCAAACAAGAGGATTTTTTTTTTTGAAATGAATGCCCTGTTTCTTTCCAGTCCATTGGTAGAGCGAGGAAAGTCAAATTCATTCCAAAGCGAAACAGAAATTTTTTTCCGATTGTAAATTTTTCCTATGGTTCTGATTTTTTGACAATGGGGACAGAATTTTTTGTGGCCATACATCTAAACTTTGGAAGAGAAAAACCTTTTTGTCAAATGAAGAAGAAAGTTTCATGTCGTTTTGGTTTTTGTGGTAGTACTTAGTCAGTATTGTAAGTCTTGAAAAGAAATAATTGTACATCCATTTGGATGACTGACATTTGATTCTATAAAACTGGGTTTAAAAAGAATATATTTTTAATTTAAATGCGTTTTTTCCAATATATTAATTTTTGTGAATAATTTTGAAGAGTAAAAATGTTTTAGGAATACTTCTTATTTAAAATTATCCTATACTTTTTAACATATAATAGAACTGATAGTAATCAGGTTCAGTTGAAAGGGGACCCAATCCAAATAGGGTAATATCTGTGAAATATCGTATAATTTATCAAATTTTTATTTTACCAATACGTTTTATTTCATTTATAGATTTAAAAAATAAATACAAATATGTATCTTGGAAAATATATCTCATTGATCTAACAAGTATGATGTACGATGTTTTTTTCATAATTTTACTATATTATATCAAATTAAATAGACACAAGAACATTACCCTACATAAATTCTAAAGGTCACTATTTAATTTTAAAAAATTTAATTAAATAGTGACTTGGACCTTTTTTATACTTACGCAAATAAAGTTTCGTTGCTTTTGACCTGAAAATAACCAGCAGCAAAATAAAAATTTTAATACTTAAAATAAAAAACCGGAAACCTAAATTTATAAAATTAAATTACTTTGTACAAAGCATGTCATTATTCCCTAGCGTAGTCATACGTATCAGCATTTCAACAAAAAGGATTTTACAAAAGAACGCTCATTGTTAAATAAAATTGGCCATCTCCGCTGAATTCCTTTCTAAGTAAACAAGACAAGAAATATTTGGATTCAAGCAAGGAATAAAGTTGCTGACATGGTTTTTTTTATAAAAGAGATAAAAGTGGCGATACACATTTTATTGTCGGAAATACATGTAAGAGGGGAAGTGGCTACAAATATTGATGCGGGTATTGTCAGAACATGCTTTATCTGCATTTGTATAAGTATGCAAGATTCTTTAAAAAAAAAAAGATAGAGAAATTTTTGAGTCAGTCGTAGAAACACAGTGAAACATAAATAATGTAGCTGATATTTTCTTCAGAATAACATTTGCCCGTCTTACTTTTAGATGTTATTATTTAGGAGTCCAAAAGTGTTATTTCTTAATGAAATTCATACCTATTATGAAATGAGGAAATAAGATTAACGTTAAATATTTTACCCAAAAATTATTTTTAATATTTCTTTGCTGTTTTATCTTTCAATTAATTCTGAACGAGGGCTTTAATGTAAAACATATATATAAATCTTTGAACACTGGGACTAGCAGAGGTCTTTTTGCTTAGATGAGTCTTTCCTCTTTTTTACTTTGTTTTAAGTCAGGGCAGATAAATCAGCATTAAAAAAACAATGATTTAATACTTAAATTTTTGTGTAGTAAAAACATCATACTTAAGGAACGTAGTATACAAAAAACATCATTATTAGAGTTAATTGCTACTATATTAGATTTTATTACTTAAAACAACAATTTTTTGAAAAGGTTTTAAAGATCATAAAATTTCACTAGTAAATACTCAAAACCTTTAATGTTGCACGTTAAGCTGAATTCAAAGCCATTGATTTATTTAGCTCTAAACACTGAAGTAGATGATTGAGAGTTTGATGTGTAATTTAATAGATAGATAGGAGAGGGCTTTTATTCTTGCTTGAAGAAATGAAACCAAAGATTTATGAATGGCAATTACTGTCAGGCTGTATAATCTATGTATACTGTACTGTATAATCTATGTTTTCAAACTATTTCCTATGAAAGGAAATATTGAAAAACATCTGAGTAAAAGTATTTTTAAAACACTAACATTCATAACATTTTTGATTGAAATAAAAAAATATATGTAAATAAAACTAGTTGGAGAGAAAAATTTAGCGTAAGTAACACTTTATGCAAATTTTCTCTCTCTTTATTTTATATCTAAGTAACTTAATTTAATGTTAAGTTTGCCAAAAAATTATTTTAAAAATTTTCAAAAATAAAAATTGGTACATGACTAATACAGAAATAAGACTTAATATATATAAGAATAACGTTTCCTAAAATCAACAAAGTGCTTTTCCCTTGTAAAACAATAGTAATATTGGTTTTCATTTCTACGAGGGTAGTTTGAAAAGTTCTCGGCCTCACCCAGAACACGCGCTCTAATTCGCCCGAATTTTTTTCTCCTGTTAGAACAACTCTTCAAATGAGCCTAATTAAATTTTTGAGTTGTTCTGATCAGAATTCTACTGTCGGGAATTTTTTGAATGAGTTAAGGTGAGCTTATTTTCAATAATGGAGAAAAGCAAGTATCGAGCTGTTATAAAATTCTTTTTAAAAAAAGGGATATCACCAAATGAAATTAATTCTATGATCGTAAAGTGTAAGGAGACTCTTTACCTTTGTTTTCCCCGTGAAAAAATTAGAGTTGAAGCTTTAACATGGGTGTGAGAGTGTTCTTACAGAACCATGTGAAAAACGTTCAAAAAGAGCCGCCATACCGAAAATCGTCGAAAAGTGCCCTCTATGATTTTAGAATAATGATGAAAGAAGGTGGGGACATTTCTAATAGTCTAGGGATATCAAAGGAGCGCATAAGTTATTTTTTGCACGAGGAATTGCGCGTGAAACCAATTTGGACAAGATGGGTGCCGCGAATCCAAATTGTGGCTCAAAAATGCATTGAAATGACGACTTCATTGAGAATTTTGACACGATTTACACAAAATAAAAGCGTTTTTTTACGTCTATATGAAGAAATAGACATAACTTAGAACTTTTAAGTGAAATAATAATCAATGCAATGGATAAAAGTCAGTTTTTCAGCACCAAAACGTGCTATCGACTGGAAAATTCATGGCGTAAGAATTCTGGAATTTCAGGGAAATTTTGTCAATGGATTTCAAGGAGAATGGTATGAATATAATAGCAGAATACTTATCTAACCTGTAGATGAGAATACCCGAGAAAAAAGACCCATTTAGTAGATTAAAATGTCATTTTTCATTAGAACAGTGCTTCTGTTAACAAATGTGTTTTTGCGGTGGGAAAACTAAGGGATTTGGGTTAAAAATTTTACAAACACCTATCCTACTACCCAGATTTGGTATCTTCAAACTTCCCTCTCTCCTCCAAAGAGAAAACTTTTCTCTCTGGTCACCGGTTTTCTTCGAATTAAGAAGTAACTGTGAGATGAATAGGTTTTTTCACGAAAATCTAGAACAACCCCCAAAAGAACGTAAAATAAGACAGGACTGTCGTTCTAAGAAGTGAGGCAGCTTAAAAGGAGGCAATGTTGAAAAATAAACCATTTTTGAAACCATAAGTTGTCATTTTCATGGTCAGGCCGAGAACTTTTCAAACTACCCTCGTATTTTCATTTCTATTCCTATTTTTATCTCATACCTGCAATCATTTAAAATTCTTCGAAGAACTAATGATCATGTTCAAGTTAGTTCTTTCTATAAGTGATTCAATTTAAGTGCTCTTTCGAAATTAATTCAAACTTATAACTGAACATTAAAGAAAGCAACGTATTTAATGCACGAATGAAGCAAAGGAATTTTGAGAATTTAATACGTTGCTATTTTTATTTTAATAATTAGTTTGAAAAAGCAACTGCTTATCCTTAAATGATTCTTTAAGAGTTTTTATAATTTAAATTTAGACTGTATTTTCAATAACTTAATTCACTCATCTATTATTAAAGTACTGAACATGCTTGATTTATCGATCGAGTAAAAAAAATATTAAAGCTATTAATAATATAAATGTCTGGTTCGGTGCTTTTTTTTTTAAAAAGAAAAATCTATTTTAGGCATGTTAGGTTTTTCGCATGAGTTATTACATTTTTTAAATTGGAAAATTTTCTCGAAAAATATTTATTTATGTTCTAGAAAAAACTCATAGATGCATAGTTCTTACAATTTTTATCATCATTCTACAGAGTGTTTTCAGGTGACGTCACAACCGGTTATTTTCTTTTAACTGTGTACCTTCTGTAGAGCTTTTAACTGTTGCTAAGGCCGTTGTTTATCTGTTGCTCAGGCGGTTTTTAGGTATGGGATCACGTGATTGCAAATGCTAGAAGAATCTACGGCTAGTCATTTTCTGTAACGGTTAACCTCTGAAGGGCAAAAAACTGTAACATTTCTGCTGCTAAGGCCGTTGTTAGGTTCGATTCATGTGATTGAAAATGCTCTATGTTAGCTTTCAAAACAAATGCTTTTTAACAAACCTGAAACCTTTTTAACAAACCCAAACCTGATCTTTTAATATATTTATCAATCATATTACTTCTTCCACAATTAATATATTCCCTATAGTAATTACCTAATCTTACAAGTAACTTAAAACAATCCAATCAAATAATCACTCACGGTTAAAATGAGCTATTTTAAAGAAAAAAAAAAATAATAACCCCTCATACACAGTCACAATGATAGCAAAAAAGCCCACTAAATAAACTGTCTATCTCATTATCTTAATCAGGAAGATAGCTCTTTCTCTCTATATTAAAAAAAAGTAACAGTCGCCGCCGCCGCCGCCGCTGTTTCAGAAAATCTTCACTTTGACAATTTTGAATTGTCACTATGCAAAAACTATGGAACGGAAATTATTGAAATTTTGACCATTTGTAGACAAATGTATGAGGGTCATTTTCGTTCCAATAGCTAATTAATGAGATAATTAGTTCTGGAATTATTTAATGTCAAAGTCGAAAATTATTTTTTTCTGCTGCGAGTTCGCCCCCAGCAAAATCTATTCGAAGCAGAAATATGATTTTTTGCAGCCGCATTCTCTTAGATGTGAAGTTTTGCACCTCGTCGCCCTTTTTTCGAATTTCGAATTAATTTTGGAGTAATTAACCCATTAGCGCCCATTGATCTATTTCTAGATCGCTAAACATAGCATGGGAAACTCGCTTTTAAATTACCTTCTTCCCACCCCACACATTCCAAACTGCCCAGGGGGCAAGATAAGGCATGCACCTGTTTTACAACACGTGGTTTTTTCGTTTGGTTTGGTCATTGATCTACAGCGATAAGAGAAATTTGGCATCGCCATTTCGTTCCGCAGTTTTTCGACGTTTCTTTGCATAAATCCTGAAAACAGCTAAGTGGTACCAGTAAGATAAACTTATTTTGGTGTTTTAATATCTTCATAGATGTGGCTATTAGGATATAAAGCGGTGTTATGTTAAAATAAATTTAAGTGCTAAAAATTCTTGCCGAAATGTTGCTGATCTAAAATTAGATCACTGGGCGTTCGGGCATTTATTTTTCCTGTGTTGCTTACTATGCAATTATTTAGTTTTTCCCAATTGAAACTAAAAAATGAGTCTGAGAATATTCAGTTATGTCCAGGATGAAGTCAAATATATATTTTCTGATGAAATTGAAAATTATATTGTTGGTAATTAAATTTTATAATTTCTTTTGGTTGATAAATGGAGGGTAGACAATCATGATTTTTTGCTAGTAAAGCAAAGCATTGCAAATAGTGGCAAAAATTATCTGTGTTTATTCACATAAATTTATTAGTACAATACAAGTCAATTATCTTGTTTTGAAATAGTTCATGTTGGAAATTATAAGACAAACACATTTTTTCGAGGAGCTGGAGAAAATATCAAATGGAAAATTATAATTATTTACAATTCTCCATAATACAACTTTTGCAACCTTAAAATTGACGCTGTGGTAAAATATATTATTGGAATATGCAGGTAAAAAGCTCAAAGACGCAGCCTTTTTAAATGTTGGCTGAGTAAGACCAAGTTTCGTTTTATTTCATGAGCAATTTCATTTTATGGTAACACAAATTCATAAAATTTACGCAACATTAAAACTAATGTATTTTAATTTACTTTGTGTTCAATTTTATGGCATATTTTTTTTTCTATAACATACTCATCAATTTAAAGTTCTTGGATTATTTTCCCATTTTTCCCTCTAAATTCTTCCAACATAAGCTATTTATGTAGTTTATCTTGGGTATAATATTTAATTTTATTATTATTTAATTATTTTTCCACATATTTATGAATAAATATGTGTTTCTTAAGGAGAAGTACTAAAGTTTCTACCTATTTTGTATTTTTTAAGGATTTTTTGGAAGTTCTACTATTACTTAGCTCAGTGACAAAAATATCCCAGAACGCCCAGTGATCTATTTTTAGATCAGCTATTTTTAAAGAAACTAATGATTGTTTTTACAAAATTTGTTTATAATATCCATATTGAAGGCAAAATACACCAGATTCATGATTTTTATAAATTTGGCCGAAAAAAAATAAATTGGGCGTTAATGGGTTAAGTTTTAAAGTTTCGAAATTTTTGACGGGTTTTCGGTTTTTTCGTTATAAAAGAAAAACTAATCACAGTAGAACTATGATATTTTAAACACACATACAATTATTTTTTATAAAAATATTGGCGTTTTGTTTTTCAAAAAATTCTAATTAGTTTTGGAGTTATTAAGATTCAAAGTTTTAATTTTTTCTTCTCTTTCTGTGGCCGTTCACTAGAGAAACATACGAGTTTTATGATGAGTCTAATTTCTTTTATTTTCAACAATGGTTTTTCTACAAAATGGTTGATTATTATTAGTACACTTGCTGGTTATTTTTTAACATTTCGATTAAATTATTGATAAGCTAAAAAAGGAATGTATTTCAGCAACATTTTTGTTGTTTATTTAGGGGAATGATACGAATTAAATTATTTATAAGCAAGAGAGAGGTATTTTCGGTATTACAAGAGGCTTAATTAAGTCGAGAAGAGTGTTAGGCTGGATTGTTGAGATGAACAAGCGAGCTCTGCTCGCTAAGATCGCGAAGCGATCTGAAAAGAACTGCGAAGCAGTTACGGGGGTTGGTGAGCGATAGCGAGCAGGGGGCAGGCCCCCTAGTAATTAAAACAGTAATATTTTTTATTTATTTCAGAATTATATTTTTCAAAAGCTGAAGAGTTTTTAAGCAACACAACTTCCTACGCAATCCTTACTTTATTCCATTGAGAAATAAAAAAGAAAATGCCCCTTACCCCACCACAGGATTATATTTAAATTTCCTCTATTTGTATGCATCTGGGGGAGAGTATTTGCCAGAATGAATATTATTCTCGCGTTTCAAGCGACGGTGTTTCTAACGCGTTTCCTTCGACCATTCCCAGGAAGAAGGAATGAAATGGTGTTTTTTCGGAATGTTGGGTTGTGTTCTCCACCCCCTCCCCCAAGCATTACATCTCGTTATTTGGAATGTTCTGAAGAAGGTGTGGAAGGAATCGTTCATTGTCTTGAGTAAAAAAAGGAATTCGTGAGCATGTGGAGATCTTATCTTATGGTTTGACTGTGGAAAAAACATCTGAGTGATGGGTAGGATTACCTTACATTATATTGACAAAAGGGGATATTTTTGTATACTTTGAAAAACGAAAGTTCTTTGACGAGAATTCCTAAACGTTAAGAGAATAAATTAACTTTTCTTATATTTTTAATGTTAATTAATTATTACACTAAGAGACAATATATTTTTGGTGCTTAAGATTTTACTAATATTTGGGATGCTTAAATCATTATTAATGTAAAAATTATACAAATCATTATTATTTAATTATTAACACCATATTACTTTATGTATATCATAACTATCATATTTATATCATAATCATTTGACTATTCTCTTTTGATTATTTAAGTAATTTATAATTTTTGGTGAAGAAACATTACATTTCAAGGTGTTAAAAAGTATTTTTTTCAACATTATACTAACATTTATAACTATAAAAACCGAAAACAAAATCAATAGTCAAATAATAATTTGGGAAAAATTACGACATAATACACACATAGATTTTATCATAAAAGTAATACAAATTACTAAGAATATGAACAAATGATGTCACCCACACATTTCTAGTCATCAAATAATCATTTTATGGGGATCATTATCAAACTGTTTTTCAGTTTAATGATTATGAATGGTTCTGGAATAAAAAAAGTTCATAGAAAACAGATTATTTTGAATGTAATTACATGACATAAGAATTTATGTTGATGAATATCAAACGACATGAATAAGAAACGACATGGCTGGCTCATGAATAGAAAACATCGTATATTAATCCTTTTAATAATGTAAACACAGGGATTGAGAAAAAAAAAGTATGTCTAGACCCTGTAATTGGATAATTTGATAAATAAAAGGAAATGAACAAAAATTAATTTATTTAATGTTGGAGAAAACGAAATTTTTTTTCAAAGTACTCCTAATGATAATTATAATAGAGTTTAGCTAAAAGTAGTTTTCATGCATTTCATATCAAAATAATATACAATTTTAACAAATATTTTTTGTTTCAGTTTTTAACTTGTAATAACCCGTGTAACTTAAAAGTTTTTCATTCAATGCCATAAAAGTCGAACTGTGGTATATTTGAGTTCCCCATAAATAAAATATTCATTAGACATACCTACTAGTCGCCTTTTCAGTAATATCCCAAATTTGTACACATTATAACAAATTACACAAGTAGTTCGGGTACTTCTCTAAGCCTTCAAAACTCCAAAATGTACATTACTCTTAAAAAGTTCAAAAACGATCCTCAAAAATCTCCATTTTCCCAAATCATTCCATCTATAATCACCGATAACATACGATAGCCAATACATAGTACTTCCTGTTCTTAGCTTTCCAACCTCAACACCGTACCCCAAGGGGAGATTTAATAGAGAGGGGTGAGCAACAGGATCTTATTGAGAATATTTCGAAACCATCTCTTGTTCGAAATGAGGAGAATTGATTTGGACAGGGCTTTTGTAAAAGAGGAATTTTTGGTTCGTTACGAGGATGAGGTAAATAGGGAAATGGTTTCCGGTGGTGGTACTTTTTTCTTGTTAAGCTTTATTATGCGATGTTCGTTAAGGGATGATTGTGCTGAAAAGGGGGCCTGAGGGGGTTTGTTTCCTGGAGGGAAGGATCAATTTCGTATGAATTGATTGGAAGAGAAGTTGCTGGAATATTTGCAGGATTTTGTTTTGTTTCTCGTTGATGGGGAGAAGAGTTTAGGTATTTTTGTGTGTGGTAATTTTTGAAAAAAAATATTGATGGGAAATAAATAGTTTATATAATTTGGGTTTTGGAGGACAAAATTAGTTATCATTCACAATGAAAAATTAAGATATTTTCAATATTTTCTCATTATGTACTTTTGAGGTGCGCGGAGGTCAGAAATTGGCCTAGAGATCTGAAAATTTGCAGGTAATAATGTCATAGTATTTGTAACAACATAAGAGGGGGAACCTGGGAAATTAAAAAAAAATCATATAGACTTTTACAATGGGCTAGTTTTCAATTATAGAAAAGTAATCTTTTTGTATTATATTCTTGGTTCAATGATTAAATTATCCATTGAATGTAAAACCTCTATGTTGTTGATAATTACATTTTATTTTTTTTTAAATCCCTTGATATTTTAAACGATAATAATATTCAGTAAACTAAGAATAAATTTTCAAAAGTTATCTAATCTTATTATTGAACATTTTATAATTATCAGCTTATAATTTATCATTACAAAAATGATTCAAACAAAGGTCTCTCTAAATGACGGTTATAGATTTCACAAAGCATTTATTTGTGAAAAAAGAATCAAATTAAAAAATATTCTATCTTAGCCGTTTCAATCCTTATCCAACTATAATTTCGAACCTAATAACAATAAAAAGTGACAAAAGTACTTGTATATTGTTGAAATCTGTCAGCATTTTTCCTTTTATTAAAACTTTGAAAACTTTGTGAAAAATTCTTAGTCGTAGTTTCTACTCAAATTTTTACCTTTGAATATGCAGACGACCCTTTATTGACTTAGGGCTTCTTTAGTCAAGAAAAGAATAGTGAAATTGATTTTCACTTCGTGTGCAATATTATGCTACCTAGATGGTATCGGATATCTGATATCAATATGCCTATGAATAAAAAAAGCTTTACTAGGAGAAGTACCCAATTTATTATGGAGCAAGATGTAGTCAAGCTCCCTGAGGGAAAGCTTGGAATGTAACTTAAAATTTGTGAATTCAGGGCTTGGATAGCTTTAAAAAGGGAAGATAAGGGTAGTTAAGGATGTTTAATGGTATTTTAAAACTAAATAATCGTATTTAAAATTAAAATTATTTTCATTATCATTATGTGTCATCTGATAAAATTAGAGTTTGCAATTCCTTGTTTTTGGTAATAAAGAATTAATACATGTTTATAATTTGATAAAAATATTAATGTGTGCAAATAAACTTGTACACACAAAATTTTTAATTACAATATTTTACAGAGTAGAACTTCTGTGAATAATTAAATAGGGTGAATCAAGTGAAATTATGTTTCTAATATAAATTTAAATTTTAAAAAAACTTAAGAAAAACGTCAAAATATTTATGTCGCATACTGGAAAGTTCACTTATAATCAGGCTACCTAGTTTTTTCCACATTTTTTTTTGACAAATAAGTGAATTTTTAAAACAATGAGGACGGCCGGAGTTAATATTTAAAAGATGGTTTTCCGGGCTGTTGTGCCGTGGTCTAGGTGAATAAAAATCTCAAAATTATTTTTTACCTTATTGCACACAAAACAGAAGTAAGCAGTTCAGTTGCTAAAAATTCCTAATTCTAGTTTGCTTCCACATTAACTTGGAAAACTAAATAAAATTAAACGTTATTGCACGCAACATGTAAAGAGAGGTTTACTTAATACTAAGAAATCCTAAAAATCCTTTGGTCAAATAACTTAAGTAAGATGACTCTCACGCATTGAGAAATCCTATCAAATTTAGAACATTTTTAGATATGATGTGGGTGATGGCAGTCGAGCATGATGATTCGATTTACTTAAAGAACTTTCAGGGAATTAGAACCCATCTAGCGAAAACTCAGTCTTCATTTACGCCAAAATTAAAGGAATACACGGAAAGGATTTTTGAAAGGAGTCACAGAGTAATGTTTCTATTAATAGAATTTTTAATGTTGAGAGATGTTTCACGGTGGTTAAGTAAAGATGCGTGCGTGCAAATATCAAATAGTATTAATAAACTTAAAGCGTGTCGGTGCGCTTTGAATAATTTATGAGATTCTTAGATAACCAGTGTGATCTAAATATGTGTAAATCGTATCTTGTCCATGTAAATCCATATTAAAGTTTATGGTTCTTGGGAAATATGTACATAATGATGGCATGGGTTAATAATGATTATAGTCCTAATTCATTCATGAAAGTATGGATGAATAAATATCACGGATAGGAAGGTATGCCATATATTTCTAACATATTTTTTCCTTAGTAATACCAATCTGTTTGGAAAATACCACCTTCATTATAATTGTGTGTAAAATTATGGTGTTTAGTGTTGATTTAAATTTTTTCTAGTTTTTTTTTAACTTTTCTTATAATTTCAATTTTTAAAAGATAACAGCAATTTCGGGATTTATGAAATTTTATTCGGCCAATTAAATGCGTAACAAGAAGGGTGAGGGTAAAAAGTTGAGAACATACTAGTTTTTATGAAACACATTTAAATACTTCGTTTTTGAAAGATATTTTCAATAAAAAAATACTATTTACAAAGCATAGCTACAAGAATACACTTCTTATCTACTTGTACTTATATACTTGTACCCCTTAACATATGAAGAATTTAAATAACATACACTACTATGTATACTTCGCAAAATTTAAATCTCTTTACTAATGATTCTGCAAATGATTCTACTTGATTCTAATGATTCTACTTGATTACTAATGATTCTCCTTGATTACTAATGATTCTACTTGATTACTAATGATTTTACTTGATTACTAATAATTCTACTCGTAATATTTTATTCACATTTGTTGTTAAAACTTTCACTTTAATTTCAAAAATATTATTAAAATTACTGGTTCATTCGATTCTATCGAAGCTAATATCCCGAAATCCAAATATTTAATCAAGTGATATTACTCGAAATGATTTACATTAAATCCTTTAGGAATTACCTGCCATAAAAATTCAACTTTTCAAACCAAAAATATATTTTGAAAGCTAATGATCTAGAAGAAAATTCATCGATTTAATTTTTAGAAGTACCATTAGAAATTAAAACTGTTGGATGTAAAACAAGTTTAAAAGTAAAAGATGTATTTTTTAAAGTAATCTCTTATATTCTTATTTATTGAGAATTAAATAACGGTAAATTAAGTAGAAATAAGAAGTATTACACTGAAATGGTTTGAATTAAAGTGTCCAATTAGTTATGTAAACATTTATACATTTCGAAATACCCCTAAATTATGCGTTAAATAATTTCGAAAACTGAAAAATGAAGCATCAGGTTACTTAATGTATGAAAACAATTTTTATACCTTAATTTTTAATTATTTTTAATTAATTAATTAATTTTTATTTTAATTATTATTATTATTATTTTATTTTAAGGAATTAAATTTTTATGATTCGAAAATGTCAATCAGAAATTTGAATAAGTCGGGATTTTAGTTGGGTCAGTCGGGTTGTTGTGTAATAATAAATACTTGATTTATTTTTCTAATACTAATAGTGTATTGATCCTTAATGTTAACGTTATTACAAGTTAATGTTAATGTTTTAAACAAGATGTTGATAAATACCTAATTTATTAACTTACCAATCAATTTTAAATTTTTGACCTGCAGAATTAAAAGTCTTTTTAAATGATAGTATTGATGAAAAATATAAAAGATAAAAATTAAGACTTGTTGAAATGAAAATATCTTCATTATAATCCCCGAAAAAAACTCTATTTTTTTCATAAAGAGTTAAAAATTGTGTTTTGTGTGAAAAGTATTAAAAATCAACCGAAGACGGTTTTAACTAACCTTAAGCAAAATTAATTAGAATTCGCTTGTTAAATCAAGAAGCCTGTTTCAACCTAATGCTTTCTCGGCTTCTTTTTCTCGCACGAATTAGCTTTGATAAAAGAACGGTATTAACTTCTTTTAATAAAGTACGAAAAAAAAACAATAATAAAGAAGAGTAATCAGGCCATCGCTGGCTAAGTATTCATGCACCATTACATTAGGCTCCGAATAATGGTGCGTTTTCATGTGCTTTTAGCGCAAGAAAAAAAATGGCGGACGCGTAAATGAAATGGGGAGTTTTATTTTAATTCGCTCGTGCCGCCACTACTTGTTCTTCTTCAAAGAAAAGGAATCTTCAAGTTTGAAGATAGTTTTAGCCTTCTTTTCTTTCCTTTTTCTCGGTTATTTGTCAGATTTTTCGTATTCAAATGAGAGGAAAATGAGGGAATGAGGGTAGGTTTTAATTTTCTTGCATATTCTGAATAATTTTTATGCTTCTCTGTTCAGGTAATTTTTACTGTTACTAAGAATTTTTTTATTAGCACACTCTTTTTCGTATTTTACTTATTTAAAGGATTTCTTTAATTACAGAAGGCATTCTTTAGATAGGATAATGGCATGACAGTTGTTCCCAAATTACAGAGTGCAATGTTACTAGCTTTTTAGAAAATTTAATCCATTACGAACAATTTAAATCATGGTGTTGTAAATTTTTTTAAAAACGACCACAACTGATCCAAGAAATATCCAAGGCTTTTATTTGGAACCAAGGTCTCCTAGGATCATGGTCATGGAGGTAAGGTGTACTGGTAGGTAAGTGACCATGGAGAATTAATTATAATTGAGATAACTTACAGCACATAAGAAAGTAAAAAAAAATAATAATTAAAAAACTAATGGAAATAGAACAAAAGTTTCAATGACATACCTAATTGTTGGCAATATCATAAAAAACCTCAAACGAAAATATTTAATTAAATTATCTTCAATATTCAAGGAAATACAAGCAAGTGAAAATGGCATTTTTTTCAGGCCTCAAAAAAGAAATAGTTTGCAATTTTGCAGGTTTTACAGAGTTATCATGTAGATTTTGAATTTTTTAGTTAAATAAAGACAAATTTAAATTTAAAAAATTAAAGAAACTTGCAAATTTGCAAACTTTTTCTTTTTTGAGGCATGAAAAAGCTAATGTAATATCTCTTCATAAATTGAAGATATTTTGATGAAATTTTTCCTTTGCGTTTTTGATGATATTGCCAACAATAATAAACAGTGAAGTTTTTGTTCTATCACCTTTTTTTTTATTATTTTTTAAAATTTCTAGTTTCGCTGCTAGGGGCGGTGTAAGTCATCTCAATGGATTCTCAAGGGATAACTTCGATCCCCTTCGTCAGCAATAGCAACAATATGGCCATATATCAAATTTATACAGAAAATTGAATTTGGCGGTTACGGGGTTAAGATGTGTGGATTTAAATAAGTACCTACAGTTTTTTGTCAACTGTATTTAAATTCACACACCATACACCAATTCACACAATACTGGCCATATTGTTCTTATCGCTGACAAACCCCGAAACAATTGTACTTTTACTATATTTTTCAAAAGTTTTTATGCGCAAATAAACGTTGTTCATTCATTTTATCCTGTTATCAACTTTTCTCAGAAGATATTTAATTTTACAGTACAAAATCTTTAATTAAAATTTATGGGATTGATCGTTTGATCTTTGGTTTTGGAAGGCTTGTTTCTCTGTTAAGAAAACAAAAATATATCTTTTCGGTTGAGTAATTTAGTAAATGTTAACTGAAGTAACTGTTATTTCCATTACTAAGAATAAAGATTTTCTGCTTTCAGAAACAAAAACACAAGAAGTTGTAATGGGAATTCAAAAGCTCTTAAATGGATTAAAATATACGAAAGTTATTTTTAAAATTGAGATACATTTTTAATAAGAAAATTATAAAAATATCATACCGATCAAAAGGTTTTTGAATTTTGATGTAAAAGAAATCTGTGGACCATGAAGGAGCAATTTCTTTTCTTCTCTTTTAGTGTGTAGAACAAATGAAATATAATTTAATGATGTTCATTGAATTTTATCTTATAAAGTATTGACCTAAATATAAAAAATACTTCTCATACTTGAAG
The DNA here is from genome assembly GCA_963680715.1 of Tetragnatha montana. Taxonomy (NCBI): domain Eukaryota; kingdom Metazoa; phylum Arthropoda; class Arachnida; order Araneae; family Tetragnathidae; genus Tetragnatha; species Tetragnatha montana. The sequence continues at coordinate 55,077,618 of OY796676.1, read as the reverse complement.
TATTAATTTTCCTACCTATAAAAAGTAATTCCCCCATTGGTGTTTAATGGTTGAAACTGAAAATAAAACAATCGTTGAAACTTTGTTATTAGGGACATATTGGATAAATTAGGATAAAACATTGCTAAGTATTCCATCAAAGTGTTATTATATATTGATGTTAAATTTTGTTTATAAGAACTCAAATTTAACTGACTACCAAATAACAATTAAATATAATTTTAAAATCATTATATCGAGCGTTAAGTGAATATAATCCTTGAATGATCCGTATTACGTGCATATTAACTCTCCTATCTAATCAACCTATAGACGCTTAATCTAGTATCTAGTTAGTGAATAATATTCTACAGGTCCTACATACTATCTATGACTCTAGCAAGAGCGATATTCCCTCCAATTACCTACGATTGCTTGTTTCGACTGCACGCATATTGTACAGTTTTCAATCCGCCGTTCGTAATTTGGAGTATCACGCGAACTTGTTGGCGAATATCTCGGTATGTCCTAATGTGGCTAATTACTGACACGAGGGTTGATGCAGTGATTATCTGGTAACCGAGCGTCGATATTCAAGTGGCTGCTTTATTGCACGCATTGAACAAGTTAATTTAGAGGTTTTACGTCAGAATTGAATGAATGCAGCGGGGGTTATATTTTTTCTAAACGAAAATGTGGAAGTTGCAAATTCGATACGTATGAATATTAATTTGTTTATCATTTCACCCCATTTGGTAAATAATTACAGTTTGGATTTATGTTCATAATTGAACAAAAAATATTGATTTTGTTAAAGTAAGAATTTTTTTGTTGTTTAATTAAAAACATTATTATTATTATTGTTATTATTATTATTACTATTACTATTACTATTACTATTACTATTACTATTATTATTATTATTATTATTACTATTACTATTACTATTACTATTACTATTACTATTACTATTACTATTACTATTACTATTACTATTACTATTATTATTATTATTATTATTATTATTATTATTATTATTATTATTATTATTATTATTATTATTATGCATTTTATGAAAACCCAAAAATTGAACAACTATGATAATTTGTTAATCTTATGCATTTTAATAAAATAAAATCAAATGAAGTTTTAAGTAAATAAAGTGTTCAGTTCCACTTGGGTTAGCAGAATTTATATTAATTTATGTTTCACATTTATTAAAAAATTTACTAAATTTTTCCCTTGTAAAAATAATACGAAAAATTAAAAATATTGTAAATCAAGAGTTTGTAAGAGGTATTGAGTGATAAGTAATATTTTCAAAAGAGTAAAAAGTGATTCCTAATTTTTATTTCTAGAAAATAAGAAGTGGGAATGTTTTAAATTTGTAAAACAGTTTTGAACAAGTTTATAAGCAAAAATATTAACATGATTTATGTATTTAATACCTTTGATTATAAAACACTTCTTCGTTGATTCAAGAATATTTCAAATCGAAATCTGCATTCCACAATTATTAATAAAACTTCTTTTAATTTTTTTCTGAACAAATTAAAATCATGACCCGATATTATAGAAATACTATTAAACATTACAAATGTTCCATGAGAAACTAATGGTTGAGTACATTAATCACACTCTATGCATTAAGTTTAGACTCATAACATTAAAAACAAGAAAATTCCATACATCACAAATCCATTTAAATGAAGAAGATTAATCAATCAGAGCAAAACAAATATTCTTTTTCTATCTAGAATCCCCATTAGTAAAAACCAAAGGAAAACTCTGTTTTGAAATGGTTTCCCGAAAAAAATACGAGCTCCATTTATACTTGAATATTTTTTTTTGTTTCTCAGTCGTGAGAAATGATTTTCCGTTGCTTTATGGCAGACATTTATATCAAGTTCCCTCGCAAATTATTTTAGTTGAATGTGGGATTCGGTCATGTGCTTTTGCTTCCTTTTGACGCTGCCTGTGGAAAATATTGATCTGCTTCTGTCATTGTCATATCTCCCTTCCGTTAAAAATGTCATTTATTTCACAATGGGGTTCGAAATTAAAGGATTTGATTTGATCAAACAGATTGCTCATACAAAAGAAGCGAAGCTACTTTGCTTATCTATTCATTTAGATTTAGTTTGCTTTGGGGGTTTAAAAAAATATAGAATTTATTCGGGTACTTTTGTATCTGAGGGCTGTGGGTTTTTTTAATATTGATTTTTTGACTTAAATCATCGACGAATGTGGAATGAAATTTACTTTTATAATAAATTCATTATCACTAAATCGGGATTTAAACTCTTATCCGAATAAAACTGCTTTATGTCTATTGTATCTTTCCTGTTATACAGGGTGTCTTGTCTACTCCTAAAGTGAACCAATAGCTAACTACTAAACAGTTTGTTATAGATGCCTACTTCCATTAAATAAATTAAGTAAAGAATCATATCTGATAGTTTTTTGGTTTTAAAAAAAATTACACAGAACAAATGCGAAATTTAAACTTCTATATGATCTTCTGGTAGTATTAATAACATTGAGTAAAACATATTCCTTAATATTTATGTCGAACCAAAAACGTTCCATACTCATACGACAAGAATAAAAAATTATACTTCTAGTACTTTAGATAGGAATCTTTTCTGTGCAAAAATCTCCTTGAAAAGGGATATTTTCACTCAGAAAATATTCCCATCTTATAAAGAGCATAACATTGGTCTTTAGAATTTACTTAAGCTTTGGTCGGACTGGATATTACAGTGGCTGTCTAATAAAAGGAACCAAGCAAAGGAAATACGAGTATTTACAATTTACAAACATTATCAAGCAGAATTTAATCAATTTCTCAACAGCAAAAATTCGCTACATCAAGATAAGCTTTAAAAATTATTGAAACTAAACTAAAAAACTAAGATTCATTTATTACTATGTCAGAGAATGGGGAAAAATAAATGCGTAAATTAAATTTGATTTTTAAATCAAAGGGTGTTGTCTGAATCTCTGAAAGGTTTTCTAAAGAAATTTATTCAATTGCTGGATAAAAAACACAAACTGTGGATCGAATATTTACCATCATCCACCAGGTTATAGTAATGCTTTTGAAACTTGCATTTACTATCAGTTGTAGTATTTATGAAACACAAATGAAAGTTGATGAAATACAAATATCATAAATATTAGGTTCTGATGGTAATGCTTGTGAAATGTGGATTTCATATTCGTTGTTGGATAAAGTAGAACGGTTGCTTGCAATGGTATGGTATTTCCTTTGCTGAAGAAATTTATGCAAAGCACTTGGTTCGATTGCCATTTCAAATTACTAGCACCTAATATTCTGGTTACTTTTGCAAAAACGATTATCCTTCATCAATATTATGAAAATCTGTTGAATCTACCTAAAATCTACCTAAATGAATAATCTGTTTAAAAAAGGGAATAAGTCCGAAAATGTTAAAATGACTTTTTGTGCTCAAAAAAATCTTTAAGCTTCACTATACACATAGGTGGAAAGAGGGGAAAATAACTCCCCCTATAAGCAGATATAGCCCCATGAATTTGGCAAAATTGATGTCCATTCATGTATTTTTTTATTAAATTTGAAATTTAAATTAATTTGTCTTTCTTTTCTTATTCTTTGTGCTTTAAACTGAACCAAAGAATTTGTTATTAATTTGAAAGTGTGTTTCTTTTTTTTCTTCTCTTGCTCTGGACTTTACAAAAATATAATTTAATTGTCAATTTAAGTGGTTTTTAAGATTTTTTCCAACTTCCGACATCAACTTTTTTCAACCTAACAATATTTTTGATATTTTTCGATGATTGTTCTGTATTGTAAATAAATTCCTGAATTCCCAGTAAAATTTTGGCGAGTTACACAACGAAAACTCCTTTACTTCTAGAGGTTTTTCATTTTTCGATCTACTCAAAACTTGGTTTTTGTACTTACTACCTTTTTTCAAACTGACGATTCAAAAATATTCACGCAGAGAAAAAAACACACCAAGATCCTTACCTTTAGCGCCACTTGGGTGTAATCTCTGGTGACAGTCATAGTCGGGAGGCCCGCCTGTCCAGCAATCATCGACACGTAAAACGTCCTTTTAGGCGGCAGAAACGACAGCAACACATGAGGGTTGAACTTGCGAATGCTGTCGCACATTGCGTCAATAGTCTCGCTCACGTTCCCAGAAATCAGGACAGTGGACGCGTTCGTCCCTTCATCCATGTCCTTAAAGTCGTCAATGGTTCTCCGCAGCCCCTTGGACAATTTGGGGGCGTCCTCAGTCGGCAAGGCGATCAGCAGGTGGATAGGCAGACCCGAAGAAGGGTCCAGGTGAAGGATAGCCAATAGGATCAGGCAGGCAGTTCTGATGAAAGCCATCGTGTTTATTCCTTGAAGCACTTTAGATGCACTTTGATGGGGTTCGATACTCAATCATTGGTGATGATTGACAGAAGGTTATAATATGCATTACATAGCATTGAAACTGAAACGACTATGGACCTGTGCCATCAACTAGTCATGTTTATCCGTAATTTGAGCATGATGATTACTTATTCATATACAAATGAAAAAAGAATAACATTTGCATTTATTATATATCATCGCTTACGTAAAAAAATTGAAATAATTTTTCAAGTTGTTATGCACTAATGTTATATTTTTGTTATTTAATTAATGCTGTTAATATTATTGTTTATGAAGGATAGTATAAATATTTCAGGTAAAAGGTTCTAATATTAAAAGCTAATGATATCATTTGCAAAATCTTATAACTTCAATCAATTGATTTTTAAGAAATTGTAGCACTAATATGATGTTTAATTAATAAACACTATGCATTAATTTATATTCTAAAAGGGAAACTTTAATAAAAGTGGCATTTATTTAAAATTTTCAAAATGCTTAATTTACTAGAAATGTTTTGCACTTAGTTTATCAGGCGTTATTATTTACATTAAGTTTGTGTTATAAGCATTTTATATCATACATTTCCTTGTTGAAATTTTTTAAACGAACATCAAAAATTGTTTTGAATAGTTTCATTATAATGAATTAAAATGAAATTATATTCATAAACTTTGAAGTTTAATTTTAAAAGCTTTTTGCATGTTTTTTGCATTTTTGTAGAATTAAAATACATGTATATTTCACTACTTAAGAGGAGCTAATTTAAAGCATACATCTAAACTTCAGTAGATTAGAAATATGCATCCCTATCAACAGAATGAAAAAAACCTACAATATATTCATACAAAATGCGCAAAAATTGCGATGAATTCTCTTCAAAAATCAGAACTAAAGTCCACCTCATTTCACTTCCTTATCCACTCCATATCCACAAACGATCTCGCATAATATCCACCGCAGAATACTAGCACCACTCAACTCAACTTCCGTTCAAGGCATCATATAAACGGTCCTAATCTAATTTTCCGTGCACAAACCAGATAGATCTACACAACCATCCTAGAGCTTTCGAGAAACCGATGTATCCCGAAAAAGGGACTAGGAAACTAGTCCGAGAATTCCCTAGGACCAGTTGATTTAGCACATGTTTCACGGCGGGCGAAACCAGGTCTCCACCAGGCACTTTCCTAGGAGAATCCCGGATGCTGACTGGATGAAAATGATGCCAGATCATTGCTCCCTGCCATTGGAGGGATCTCGCCAAGGGTTGCAGTCGGCGCCAAGCTTTCCGCCAACGGGCTGTGCTATTTTGGGAATGGATAATTTGTGCTCTAATATTTAAGTGAAGTTTGTGAATGGAGCTGGGCTGACTGTTAATTCAGAATGCTAACGTTAAGTAATGGGTTAGAGAGGATATGGTTATAGTTAGGAGACTTTGGAGATGGATGTATTTTTTTAAAAATACCTCGTTTCATCACGAGGTAATGCATTGGGTGATGTCTAAGTAAAATTCTAACTAATATTAAGTTTGCGAAACATTGAATTCATAGTGGAATAATGGCTTAATATTTAAATTTTATTTAAAATTATTACTTAATTCTTAATATATTCTACTATATATATATATATATTTATCTAAAAGATACACACACACATATATATATATATATATGTGTGTGTATCTTTTAGATAAATGTATGCTTAAAATGCTTTTTTTAAAATTATATTTATAATTTATTTAAAATTTCAATATATGTACCTCCTAAAATGATTAAATTTTCGGTTTGAATGTACAATTTTTTATAACAGTTCATTAGAAATTAAATCTGAAAATTTTGGTCAGTATTTCCAATGTTTAGGAAATTACAAAAATTATTACAAGTTCTATCAGAGTTTATCTGCATTATGCTTTAAAATTAAAATTAACATCCTTTAAAGCTGTGTTCGTTTTGAAGTTGTGCTACGTCCACACTGCAAATGCTTGAAACACCTTAGCAAGGCTAAGTAAACACAATAATTTTAACTCTTCTAATCAAAGCGTTTTGATTGTATTTCGATTAGGTTGCAATTGTGTTGGGCGAGAAAAAGACGGTGCTGTGAAAAATTTGCTAAAAATTACAGATATAGATGATGTTTTCTTATAGTGTTTCGATCAAAATTTAATAAACCGATTCCGATAATAAACATATTCAAGTCCATTATTTTGGAATGCATTTCCCCCCCCATGATAAGTTTAAAACTTTAAAACATATTCAAAAAATTATCACAACATAATACGAGGGTTGTCAGTAAAGTAAGTTTCCCAAAATTCTGCAGATGCGAGAAACACTGTTATGGAGGATTTGGCTACACTGGCCTGTACCTTGGACCCTTTTCTTCAAATCCCCGCTCCCCACCAGCTCTCTGCGATGCTTATTTAAGGTTTGGCAGCTGTTAGAGATGGAGCTTCCACTCGCTTCTCCCGCCACTCTCTGAGATTGTTTTTTTGTGTGCGAAAAACATTGCGGCTGTGAAAAGTCATTCCCACATGTGTGAAGTCTACGGAGAAAAGTGTATGAGCGTACAAAATGTGCGCAAATGGTACAGATAGTTAAAAAAACGGACGTACGGACGCCCAATACGACCAACTTGCTGGACGGCCTATGAGGGACGGATAACGCGGTTGGCGGGAGAAGCGAGTGGAAGCTCCATCTCAAACAGCTGCCAAACCTTTAATAAGCATCGCAGACAGTTGGTGGGGGCAGGGATTTGAAGAAAAGGGTGCAAGGTACAGGCCAGTGTAGCCAAATCCACCGTATCAGTGTTCCTCGCATCTGCAAAATTTTGGGAAACTTACTTTACGGACAACCCTCGTAAGTAAAAGTTGATAACAAGGTAAAAATGAAAAGCAACGTTCATTTGCACATAAAAAAATATTTTAAGAGTAAAATTCTTTTTGGGGATCGAAGGAGGTCTAATTTTTTGACGAAGGGGATCGACTTTATCCCTGAAACATTTGTACTTTAAAGATATTTTTAAAAGTTTTTATGTGAAAATAAACGTTTTTTTTTAACTTTATCTTGTTAACAAAATAAGGTGTTAAAGTGTTACACCTAACAGCGCAACTAAAGTGCTATTAGGTGACGAAAAAGTGTTCCCAAACGTGTTTATTTTTTGTCGAGCGTTTGAGGGGCAGTTATTATACTTCATATGTTTTAAATTACATCATTCTATGTTGGTTTAAATTTATCCAAATTGAATGAATATTGGAGTTCCACATCAAATGCAAAACCAATTTGTCCTTAACTTACAGTTTACAAAGATTTTAAATTGTGTTAGGGGGTATCCCTGAATTTAGTTACACGCTTAGGCGGCAGAGGTATATGAATAAAAAACTGTGGGGCGTAGTTTGTAAATGGCCCCTAAGAATTATTCGTTACGCCTTCGTGATGTCTGTTAAGATGACGAAATTTATCTGTCCCTCATTCCTCACCTTTGCCTGTAGGGTGAACTAAGCCTTTCTTACGTGTAACTAGAAAACGTATTCACATTTTGGATAAATGTATCTTTGTGCCATAAAACATAGTGATAGGTCACGTTTGGCTGGAGGGATGTAAGAACCACTCCGAGTTAACTCACTCTTTTGAAAAGAATGTCCCAAGACCGAAATTCGCTTTACATTTATCTCAAAGAAATTGGGAAGTCTCATATTATTTATCTTGATCTTGATTAGATTTTTCTATTGAATATTTTAAATATAATTTTGAGTTTAAGCAAATACGGTTTGTGTATGAAAATCATGCGCGTTTATTCTCTAAAATAGTAAGTGTTCGTGTTTCCAAACATTGAAGGTTGCACCTATTTTATTGATCTTATCTGCATTTTTCTTCCTCATCGAATATCAAAGAAGGCGAAAAAATTAATGTACAAAACTGTAGTTTGACAAAGAAGAAAAGCAAGCAAAACCTAATTTTTTATATGTAGGTAACAGTGGTTTACAATGACCTAATTTTGGATATTTCCTAAGTAATTGTAATTTGATTAAATAAGTAACCGAGGGTAGAAACTTAGAAGTCTTGATGATAAATGTATGAAATATGTAGATAAAATTTCTTAAGATTTATTTCATTGAGGGCTCCAAATGAAAGTTTTTGTATATTATTTTTGTAAGAATGATGTCCTTTCATAAAATGTGTAACAATATTTTTTTTTTGTTTTAGATCATGTGGTAAATGTAGTCTTAACGCATAAATTGGCACTAGGGTTGTGTTTCAATATTTCTTATCCAACAAGTAACACGGAAAATTTGAGAAAACAATTTTAAAAAATCCTGCAATGCAATGCCAGTATTAGCCAGTATTTTATAAATTTAATTAAATGCCTTTTGATGCATATAATTACTCTGCCTCCCATTTTAATAGTTATCTCACTGTGTAGAAAAATCGCTGTGAAATTCTTATTTAAATTTCCAAATAACCGTATACAGTATCACGCTCACGATAATCTCTTAACTTCATACCCATTATCAGCGCCATTAAAATTATGTTAACCGCCACTTATATCTTTGTAATCGTGTTTTCCGCAGTTCATTACAGTTGAGTTATGCTCGCAATCATGGCCGTCGTTTGTGTCACCTAAAAATATTTAATCGCCATTAAATTCCATCTAGCCAAATCAAAGCGTTTCCCTGGGGAGCTCTTTTATGACAGCCGGTTCAGAGAAGTTTGCTCATAAATTCTGATAGTTAAACAGGGGGACGGGTTATTACGGCGCTTCTGGGGGTTTTAATTGGGAGTCGAATGAAATTAATTGCTGTGGGGTGATGTAACATGACGTGGTTTGGGGGCTTCTGAGTTTATGAAAATTGTTATTTGTATGTTTTACGTGGCATGTGTGAAATCTGTCGATTTAAATTTTGTTTTGTTAATAATGGCAAGTTAAGTAATACTGTTATCATTACTTTGAAATTATAATTAGTTGAACTGATTAGGAGATATTACGGTAGTTATTACGCTATAATTTTAATTTGATAATTGTTTATTTCTTAACTGTTTTGTAATGGGTACTATCAAATTGTGTGTTTAGTAATTTGACTTATAAACCACGATTTAATGTGTATCTTAACAATAAGTCAGAGTTATCAGTGTAATGTATAGCTGCAAAAACGGAATATGTTACTTCAGAATAACTTAAATGAGCGTAAACAATATGAAAGTAAAAGGGTAGTATACAAACACTAAACTGCATTTGATGAGTTTTAAGTAGACTTTTTGGTTTGAACCATATGTAGCATTTTTTAAAACTGTTAAGGTTATAGATACTTGCTTTTCAAAGAAACACATTAAATCACAAGGTTTGTTTTATTTCGATGCTTTTAAGTCCAAATTGACTAATCTTTTTAAATTAAAGACAATGATATCTTTTATAGTAGTAGCTTACTATGAAAGATTACTTAACTTTCGATTTTGTTAACCGACTAAGTGCCATACTTGGTAGGGGATCGTTCAATGCAATATTATATGACAAGGTAGCCCAAAGAGACCAAATTTTCCTCAATTTACCACATTAATTGAGAAATATATTAATACTAGAAAATAGTAAATATCTTCGAAGAGAAATATATTTTTCAGCAATTTACTAGCAAAAAACTAAATTAGGAATTCTATATGTGTGTAACGACCTTTTAATGTGAACGAGTTTATAATAACATTTGATATTTCTTAAAAACAAGAAACCCATAATAAACATTCTATTACATGTTTTCTAGCGCCAGGCTTTTCATTTATAAATAAAATCCTATTCGTTTTGTAAAGTATTAAAAAGGAATTCCATGACACTCCGGCACAAAAAAAGAATTATCATTTTTTCGCCTTATTTCTCGCAATAGACAGGCCACATCAAATTATATCTAGATATGAACTCGAAATAAACCTCTTCATTTCTAATCATAGCAATAAAATCCTTTCAAATCCGTCCCCAGGCGAAAACCGTCCATATCAGACAAAACCAGCTTCGACTTCAAAAACAAACATTTCTAACCGCAATAAAGATCCATCTTTCCGTCACTTAACAGAACTATCACCCATTGACATATCCTCGCCATTTATACTTAAGCGCCTTCCTTTAAAAACCGGGTGCTTAGCACGTCTGGCCATTACACAACAATTCTGAAGATTCACTTACAAAACCTGCCAATTCCGATCTCCTAGTGGCAAATATAACATTTTTTCCTCACTGAAAGCACAGAAATTCTTCAGGATTTGAGTTATCTCATTGCTTTCCCCTCCCTTTCTTCAGAAACCCAAAATATATAAAACATTCCCTTGGACGATTGCCAATGGAGGAATTGTCTTTTTCGCTGGAGAATTCGTCTCCCTCCATTGTTGGAAAGAGAGGGGGGAGGGATCATAAATTAGGAATCGGGAACCTCATGCATCTGGCAACAGTTAAAATACCGAGGGCAATCGCCTGGAGCTAGATCATTGGTCATCGGGATGAGAAAGAACATATTTCTGTGCGCGGGATGGCAGCCCATTTGTCGTTAGATTCATATCCATATATTTCTGCGGGATTTATATCGTTTGGAGGGAATACTAAAAGCCGTCGTTCGCATGATATAAAGGGGTGAATATTTCCCTAGCTGCTATAAAGTGAAGCGAGTGGACTGCATAGCTCTTATGTGGTAGTGCATAAAGAAGATTACACGCTGAGATTCTCATAAATTTCAATGGATGAAAGTGGGTGTGTTTGTATTAGAATCTACGACCGATATTGTCGTGAGAGGACATATGCTCAGACCTATCTCATTCTGTGGTGAAGAAGAAATTGTGTGTATTTATAACCGTGGGCGTCGTCAGCAACATAACATTGAAGGGGGCCAGTGACAAGACTTTTATAATTGGGGAATCGTGATCAAAATTAAATTATTTCGGTGGCTCCCTTTATGCCGTGCGTCCTAGTGTGTTAAATCAATCACGGCTTACTACATACTATACAGGCTAGCCGAGTTTCGAACAATGAAAACCATTTAACAACTTTTCCCGCTTGGATCGCCACAAGTCCTACCTATATTACCCACCGCCTTCAACACTGTGGATATGCTTTGCCAGTTGGTCAAGTATTGCCATCTGGATTTTTAATGATTTCCCTACTCGGCTAGCCTGTATAGTATATCTAGTAAGCCGTGGTTAAATATAAGTCTCTTAAAACACGTATGATTAGCATCTTTGTGTACTTAATGTTAAAATTCTGTTACTAATACTCGTTCCAAGTTTCAAGCAAATTTGGGGGTTTTAAAGGTTCTTCCTTCAGAAATTCTTTTGAAATTCGACCCTTAATGGTTGCGTTTCCACTCATTTGGGACCTACATATTGTAATATCTCCGTAAGTTAAAAAAAAGCTGATGTAAAACGTCTTTTTAAACAGAGGCATAAGGGGCCGTTCAAATATTACTTAATCATGTTTTGGACCATTTTTGACCCCCCTACTCATTGTCAGTAAAGATAAGCGAACCGCAAACCCCCTCTCATAATTACGCCCTCTCACTACCCCTTTGTTCTTTTTTTTTGTACAAAATCTTTAGTAATGCTTAGATTTCTGAATTTCATCGTTCTCCATAAACACTTAAACCTATCGTTAAAATATTCCTTGTAAAAAATGCTTGAAATTTTTTCCCAGTGTAATTTTTTATGAAATTTAGTATTGGTTGAATTTTGAAATTATGCATGCAAGAAACAAGAGACTTTCGAAAATGCAGTGTTTGTAACGTCTTACGTAAGCATCACTCATACTCCCCTTTGTCAGGAAAAATAAGCAAATAGCAGCCCCCCTCCTCCTCTTGGGTGCTTACGTTATATTTGAAAAACTACAAATCATCTGTATTTGATCATTACTTACGTTCACCTCAACTTCATAAAGAAAGAATGGAGTAAATACCGACATCATCCCCCACCAATCAAAACCTCAAAAACTGGTGACAGCCATATCTCAGAAGCCGCCTCCCCCATTAAACGGGGGGTCGCCGTGCCCTACTGTAGAAAAAAAAGAACGTTACAACAACGGGGGTTGTTTTTATTGAAGTTCCATCTATCAAAGTGGTGGCATCCCCGCATGCTCGGTGGTTTTCTAGAGGGGGTCTGTGTGTACAATGGGAAGGGAAAGGGAGATTAGTGGGAATTTATCATGAGGATGAGAATTCCGCATGAGCTGCTGTTCTGGGGATGCCGATGCGTCTTGTTTTGCTTCGGATGTCGTATCGGAGGAACAAGAAGATGTGTTATTTTTATTTTTAATGGACATGGAAGACAGATGTCGGTTCCCTATTGTAAGGGGGGATTGGTTTTTAGAATGTTGGGATTCGAATAGTTTTGTGCTTTATTAGATGGGAAATTATTGGAGTTTTGATGGGTTGTGATTCGAAACGGTTTTGACTGATTGATGAAAGTGAATGTGAAATTGAAAGGGTTAGTGAAAGGGATGAATGCATTTCGATGGGGGTTTTATTGTATTTTGAAAGGGAAATATTTGTGGAAAAAGTAGGTTTTGAAGGCATTAGAGATTGAAGATTGATTACAAGGTTTAAAAAAATTTTAATTTAAAAAAAAACTCTCCCTACGAATAACCCTTACAATTCCTCTAGATACCTAACAACTTAACTTAATTTCATTTGTCCTCAAATTTTACAGACTTAAGACTTTTAGGATTTTTTATTTAACAAAAGAGAAACTGGATATTGGTTATTCAATTTTTAATAAGTCTAAGCTTATACCTTGGTGAGTAGGTACTCCAAGCGTATTAAAGCATTTATATGATTTTTTTTTAAAATCACATTGAATGTTAAACAAAGTGCATTAAATTCAAATTAATGGTACTATTTTATAAGAACAAGGCTATTAATTCTTTTAAAGTACTGGTAAAATTCCTATGTTCTAATATACAATGAATCGCTTGTTAATAATTTAATGAATTCGTTTTCAGTTATTACTTCGAGGAGTGGGTAGCATGAACTATTTTCATTTGTGGAAGCTTAGAAAAAGCTAGCATTTTACCTTCGTCAAATGCAAAACCTAAAATTTGTGTTGGACAAAGAATTTAGAGTTCAATTTTGTTTCTAATTTTTTCTTATTTTGTATTAATTAGCAGTAACTCTCAATCTTTGAAAACTAATACCTGTTTAAAGAGCTTAAAAATATTTCCTATATCTGATATTGTTGATATCTCAGTGCCATAAGCTAAAACTCCATCTCTGAAATTAGGGCGAAAACTCAATAAGTTATATTTAATAAGGTAGAGTAAAAAAAAAAAAAAATACGAATTTCTACGAGCAAAAAATTTGCATTTTAATATTTTGCAAATTAATTGTAACACCTATTAATAATCCTTGTTGAAGCTCTTGGCTTGAAATAAGGATAAAATATATACATAAACTGGAAGCATGAAGAGACAATCTCAAGGGTCGGAAGCTAGCTGGCAGAGTTCTGTAGGCTCGGTCTCTTTTTCCTCCTCCTTCTGCGGTACTGCTAATTATGTGAACAGTCCCGCAGCTAAATTATGCGTCCTTGGCTATCGCTCCACATTAAGGGGGGCGGAGCAAGGCAATCTCCAACAATACCAATAACACACGTACAAATTTAAATGAATTTTTAAAAGCACCTTTAGGAACTCTTATAGTACAAGGATTTTTATTTTAATATCACTTCGCTATTTAGGTTTTACCCAGTGGCGGATTTCAATATGTGCCGCCTATAGGCTGAACCAAAAATTGCCGCCTATTCACTGTAAAAAATTCCCTTAAAATTTACGGTTTTAAACTGGCAGCTGGGTTGGTTGGGGAAAACCGTAAAAATTACGAAGTAAATCCATAAAAACAATGGTGTTTTACCATTTTAATCCATGTTTTTTTGTTTTGCAAGGTAAAATACTGCTGTTTTTATGGATTTACTTCGTAATTTTTACGGTTTTCCACAACCAACCCAGCTGCCAGTTGAAAATCGTAAATTTTACGGGATTTTTTTACAGTGTGCACATAATATCAAAATTTTACTATCTTAGCTGCAAGTAAAAATGGGGGTCTGGGGGGTCAGCTCCAGATTTTTTTTAAATTGGCCTATAAAAGTAGTGATTTAGTTGATTTTGAGACCCTTTGGGTAACATTTGAAGAGAACGGTTCCTTGTAAACCGCACAATTTTCAAGGTAAAAAAATTATAAATAGACGTCAAAATTTCGAGGGGGCTGGGGGTCCACCCCCAGGAAAATTTTTAAAACTTTCCCCTTTGAACTAGTGTTTTATCTCATTTGAAACCACTTTGCCACACTCAACTTTGTAACCACACTCAAAGGGAACCGTTTCTTGTAAGCGGCCGAATTTCCAAAGGAAAAAAACTATGTAACAGATTTCCAAATTGTGGAGGGGGTTTGGGGGTTCTCCCTCAAAAAAAAATTTGAAATTTGATCCTCAAAATTGCGTTTTAAGTCCTTTTGAGACTTTTTGAAGTCTTTCTTTTGACTCTTCTCCATGACAATTTTTTATATGTTCCGTGGACCGAAACAAATGGAGAGGTGGGCTGGAGGTTGCCCATATGTGGTCTAAAGAAAGCATAGAATAATAGATTTGTTACTTTGCTGAATCAAACTACTCAAAACTTCTGGGTGGGGGTTGGGATTTTGGTTACTTCAAAAGAGCGTTCTTCGTCTTTCCAGTGCTTGTGTTTCCTTTCTCTTCTCCTGTTTTTTGCGGAAAAAAAATTCCACCGTCAAAAATTTGCCGCCTATGAAAATTTGCCGCCGTAGGCTTCAGCCTAGCTAGCCTATTTAGAAATCCGCTACTGGTTTTACCGAATTGTGTCGAGCCCTGTAGAGTAATTTCAATTTAAAGGGAATATTCTAACCCAATTCTCAGTGATAAAACGAAAATTTTAAGACCTATCTAGAAAATTACAGAATAACCTTTTTGTTCAATGTTTAAACATTAAATCTATTAAGGTGCCTCCTGCCTACCTAAAAAAAGCCGTTTATGACCAAAAATTCCAATTTTTTTTTACTACATAATTTCAAAAAGCACATTTTTAGCTTTCCAAATCAGTTTAAATTTTGTCTTTATCTTTCATAGAACCAAAGTTACAGAAAAACCAAATAGGGTTGTAAAGGGTATGTTTAACAAGGGTAAATATTTCATTCGCGTTTTTCTCAGAATCACTTTTTTGCTATTTTCCTTCTCAGCAAAACTTCGTAACTCAAATTATTATAAGTGAATTTCTATAAAACTTAGGCACAATATTTGACATAATATGATTTAGGGAGTCCCACTATGTTTTTAGTTATAGGTGTAATATTTTTTATTTTATGAATAGTATAATTAAAAACTTTACTGAATTTTGGTGGTTTTTTTTTAAATTTTTCAAGTTTAGTTCTATAACTTTTGATATTAAATAAATTTAGACATAAAAATAGTAGGCCTCGTAAAACATGTGTTTACGAGGATAATAAAGTTTACAAAACAAAAATATCTTCATATAAATTTGAGTTATGATGTTTTGCGGAAAGGCTATTTTTTGTGATTTTTATGCATAAATTCTTCAATAATATGAAAATTAAAATTAAAATTTAATTATTTTTTATATTATTCATAGTTTTTAAATGCATTTAATTGTATAAACCACAAATTAGGTCAAAATTTTAATTATTTTAAAAAAAAGCCTCCATAGGTAGGCACCTTAAGGTGTGTTATTGATACTAATAGATACTTTCCCCTGCACAATTCAAGTATCGAAATTCTTCCGTTCACAACAGAGATAGCATTACATCCCAAGCGTCCAGCACTGCAAGCCTGGCTGTTGGGGATACGGGGTCTCCCACGCAGATCAATAGGCGCGAAACCACTTAATTCCGGGGGCGCTGTTTTTGCTCCCGGGGCTGTTCCCGAATCAAAGGGGCGATATGCAGTTAATTGGGAGCAACCTGTGAAGGGATGATGAATTTTGCGAAGAGATGTTCCAGGGAGGTTTATTTCCTCCCTCCCCAACGGCCATGGGGATTTGGGAAAGAACTTAGAGCTTGGTGGCGAACAGTTGCGTGTTATGTATTAGGGTAGAACGATATATACGAATTTTGCCAAATAGTTTTGTAATAGCGTGCAAAAGTTGCCTTTAGCCATTAGTAGTATGTGAAAACCACAAATCTATCAAAAAATATTTTGAGGTTTTGAAAAAATTGCTGATGTTTGTACAAAAAAAAAAATTAAGAAACTAAAGAATTAAACCCTCACATTTTGTTCATTATTTTTTAATAGTGAACTGCTAATTTTATAGGTATAATGTTTCAAGTTTATTTTCTTTATCATCTCTCCTTTGGTAGTAATAATTTCTTTTAATATTTAAGAAATTTTTAAAGTTGTTTTTCCTGCATTTAAACAGCTGATTACTTTAGAACTATTCAACTTAAAAACACGAAATACGTCACATTTTGCTCGTAATTTTATTTAAATTGATTTGGTGTGCATCATAACAACTTTTCTTCAATTTTCTTATCAAAATTTAAAAAACTGGAAAAATGTTTAAAATATTCAAAAACTAAAATGATATAAGGTATTTATTAGCTATTTGTTTTTCTTTTACATTTAAAACAAAATACAAAAATAAGAATGGAGTGTTTTACGGATGAAAGCCTTCCTTGGCAGAAGGCTTTTCAGAATATTGAAAATGGGGGAAATCAGGCTAATACGACATACTCGGGTAAAATGACTTTTTCGATTTTCTTGAAATTTTGCAGAATGACACTACGTGTAAGGCGCTTTTTTTCTTCTTTTATTGCTTCCAAAATGATACAAACAGACGCCATTGTTTGAAAAGCATTTCTTACCTCGTGGTGAACAAAAATGAAAAACGTGAGTGTCAAAATATTTTTTTTTTTGTTTTTAAATGAGATTTCTCTTATACAAATCCTTTCATTTGATTAAACTAAGATTATTGTGTGAATGTATGTTCAATTAAAAGTATATTTCATGCGATAGGTAGTTGCTTAGACTTTTTGTTATACGAGAAATTGAAAATAAATAAAAATAGACCTTTAAGGGTAAAATGACATAGAACTCATTGGTATAAAATGACATAGTATGTCATTTTTACCACACAATATTTTCATACATATACTGTCGATATTTAAAATACTTATTTATATTATTAGTTTATAAGACCTTTTATGGGCCACTAAGAACATTCTACGACCAAGAAGTTTTGACTTGGTTAAAAGGCAACTAAGGGAAAACCCCTTTTATATCAGAGCTTTAAAAAAAAAGAAATGGAAAGGCTGCTACCATGGTTAATGCGAAGAGTGGATTCCTAAACACTGGCCTTTCTCCGGCCAACCCAATGTGTTCTCAGTTCATTTTTTTGCTCCAGCAAAAGTACTGAAGCTCAATGAACATGTTTCAGAAGAGGCTTCTGACATTCTAAAAACTAGTATAGAGCATAGACAATCCACAGTTGCTGAAATAGGTCCTATCCCTCATGTTCCACAGAACTTAATCTTAAGCGACGTTAACTTCAGAAAAAATGCATACTCTGTTAACTTTTACGCCTCCATGAAAGAAAAAAAATTAAAAATTTGCTTTGATAAGCACATTACAGTTGTTTTTTTAAATTAGCTGGTTATCTTCCCCAAAAAAGTAATTATAGATTATGCCAAAGTGCTTAACTAGTTAATATAGTTATTATTTGGGATCAAATAAAATTGCTTTTGCCAAAGAAACTACTTTTTTTTCTAATAAATATTTACTATTTCATTTTATCCTTATATCGGGTAAAATGACATATTTTCTACTTTTTTAGAAAAGTAAGTTTTTGAAAAAGAAAAAAGAAAGATTATGATATACCCAATTAGGGGGTGTTAGAGCATTAAATAAACATTTCATTGGCTTTGAAAACTTCAGGAAATCTATTTAATTAGTCTTTTACGGTTGCTTTGAAAAAGTGGTATGTCGTATTAGCCTGATCTCCCCTATAAGAGTAATTTTTTGAAATTTTTCCATAAAGAGATTGTTTGATTAATCCCAATGTTTTTTAATATTTAAATTACTTTTTTTTTAATTTATTATGAAAGAATTTATATTCAAATTTAAAACTCCCATTAATAATTGTTGATTAATTTAAAATTCTAAGTGATAACAGTATGGCTATGTAAGTAAAAAATTCACAAAATGTATGCATAAATTTTGCATCGAAATTTTTAAAGAAATATGGGTAAAATTCAGTTATTTTGTCCCGGTTAAAATCTACATTCTGTTTGAATCGTTAAATAACAGAAGTATTTGCTAAAAATTGCAAACTATCTTAAGTACATTGTTTTACTGATTAGGACGATTAAAATTTTGTGATATTTATTTATTTTTCCTTAAAATCTTTAGGTGGTGTTTTTTTTTTTTTTTATCGTGTCCATGGACATATTATTAAATGGCCTCGTGCGTCTTCAGAACTGCATCCGCTAGTTCCAATGCATCCATGCTGTAGAGGACCTCTCGGAGTTCTGAAGCCAGCGGCACCAAACCCAGATTCAAGATATGTGGGACAAGGGCCGGGCACTCTAGAATGTGATCCGGGGTAAGGTGGGCATCGGTGCAGTTCTTGCACGGAACATATCTTCTCGTCTTGTCGGGGAGTATTTTCATCCCTTTATAGTGGTTTGTTCTCAATCTTGTTATTGTTGATGTTAGGATTCTGGGGCAATCGAAGTCAGTGATGAGGGGTTTCTTGAAGGAGTGGGGCAGAAGTCTGTGTTTTGCAACTGCATTTGCGTCTGCAAGCGTGATGGTGGTGCAAGGTTGGTCAGCGTTTCTGCCTTCTTTTGCTAAGGAATCCGCACACTCGTTTCCCTCAATGCCCACGTGTGCCGGTATCCACTGCAGCAAGCAGGATTTCCCATTGCAGTGCAAGCCTTCAAGTAGGACATTTATAGAAGAGGTGATGTTGGTTTCACCGTTTTTTCACCGTCTCACCGTTTTTTCACCGTCTCACCGTTTCACCGTCGTCACCGTTTCACCGTCTCTCGGGGGAGCCTGTAACCCCTAGAGAGCGCGACGCCCCTGGGTGGCGGATTGGGGCATACCTCCATCGGTTCTACCTTTGGGTGGTAGGAGGGAAATAAAATACCTCCCGTGGACCAACAGGTAGAAGTCCAACCTTTCGAGGCTCTGGCAACCCTCCTTTTCCATGGACAGGTGGTGTTTTATGAGACAGATACTAAAAACACTGACTGAATTTGTAGGATATATCGGGATTTTTTTCGTTGACCATTTCACTAAAATATATTTCCTTTTAATTTAAAAAACATGGCTTTTGGTTAAGAGAAAAGTAGAAAATTATCTTGTTTAACAATGTTTTTATACTTATGACGCTAGTATCACTATCTTACCAATCTTAGAAACCTGTTTCTTTGCTGTTTCGTCTTTTTCTCAATAAGACTACTACCACCACCAACCATCTATTATTGCTTCTAATATCGTTGCCAAAACCGCATTAAAACTTCTTCCACCCACTAAAATGAAATTATCCCCAGCAACCTATGATTAACTAGAACCGACTTTGGTTATAATCAGAAGCCCGTAACAAAAAGTTGATACTCAATTATTCTTTGGACGTCCCTATTTTATGGACGTTAATATTTTTTGGGTGATTCCAATGATTCCCAGAATCATTAAGGGATTCATAAATCCTTCTTGGTGTTGAGATAAAAGGAATTGGAAGCTTGCCCGTGTTTGTTATTGATAGACTTGTTAATGTAAGGTCTTTTTTTTTCAGATGATCATCTATATTTTTTTTTAATTTTGACATAAATTACGGGCATATTTTATGAAGGAATTCTGGTTGTATACTAAGAAAACAAGAAAATTAATAACGCTAGGGAAAACCTTTTTAAATTAAAAGATTTTGTTTTTATTAAATGAAAATTAACTATCTTTTGGACCTTAAATCAATAGACGACATTAGTCAAAACGTCACTTGCTTGTTTGGAAACGTAGATTCCATCCGTGATTGGTTCCGTACGGATTGGTACGGATTTACCTCCAATCACGGAACCAATCACGGATAGAATCAACGTTTCCAAACAAGCAAGTGACGTCACACTAATGTCGTCTATTAAATTAAAATTCGTAAAAAAATTCAGTTAATGTTCCGTATTTTAAGTAAAATGAAGATATTTCTCCATATGAAACGTAAGTATGGTACATTAATTAATATATTTGAAACATTAATTTATTTTTTTAGTTAGTTATAAGACTGAATAGCCATGATTTTGAATCAGTTTTAATTTTATTTTCTTTTGTGTATTAGTATAAATCTTAAACTTTTACTTAAATGAAGAGGGTATTTTTAAAAATTGTGACACTAAAACTTCTAAACTTAGTTTAGGTATTTTGAGGAGGTACTTTTACAATTTTTATCAACCTATTTTACGAATAAAAGATTAAAAGCAAAAATGACTAGGTAGTTTTCATACTTTTTTCTAATTAATATAAAACTGATTTTTAAAATATCCTTAAACGTCGAACTAATTTGATTTTGGGTAGATAACTTCAAAGATCTGCATTTGCAAAATGATATTTTATTATCCTATTAGAGAATCCTTAGTTTTCCTAGAAATATGTTAATATTTTTAAAAACATATTTTGAAAGAAAAACCTCAGTTTAATTTATTTTCAGCATTTTATGTAAAATCCAACTAGCATTAAAAGCTCTAAATTTAATATTTATAAGAGAACAAAGAGATTAAAGAAAAATCAAATCAAACTATAAAATTTCAGTTTTCAAGTCGTATAATATAATTTAAAAAAAAAAACTCTGCTTTCGGCTTTTGAATTCGTATAATGAATTCAAAGGCTTAAAGCAGGCTTTCATCAAAAAAGCAAAAGATTTCAGGGCCTTCTACAAACAATGAATGAATGTGGATAAACCCTGGATAAACCTAACACTAGCCAGAAAAAAAAATAAAATCTGTAACTATGACACAAAAAAAAACTTAACCAAGACAGTTAAAGCATAGAATCCATTATTTCTTAATAACAGAAAAGAAAAGGTATAACCACACAACAGCTTCAAATACTTTCGTTAATATTCAGTTATATGCAATATATGTTTAATAAAAGCTGGTAATTAAATTTCTTATGTGTTCTTCAAAAGTATTGTTTGGTTCCATAGTAGGTTTTACTACACAACTAGTTCTTTAAAGTTATAATCACACAAAAACTTAATTTTCTCATGAGTGTAGTAATTATTTTTGAAATGTCAAAACAAGTTTCCTGCACGTAATTTGATTGATTATACTTATTTAATGGTGATTTTAAATTATATCTAGAAGTAAATAAGGGGCTAATGAAAATTCATTTTTTGAGGTGTTAATTAGAATGTTATACTAACAACCACTAGGGTTTATATCTTGAGGTATTTGGGATTGCGTTTTTAACCTTTGTATGTAGTTTTATCTGCGAATTTTTGGGGATTTTTTATGAATTTTTCCAGGATTTTTAACTATTCGATACTCATTTATTTGGCACCATCAAGACGTTATTTGTTAAAAGACTGTGTCCTCATGTTGAAATCAATACAAAATTCTTTAATTTTTTTTTGTAAAAAGCCTAATTTTAACGAAAAATCTTTAGGTTAAATTTTTAAAACAGCCTATATAAATAAATTACAAACGTTCTTTAAAAAAAAAACATCTTTACATATTTTGCAAAACCTTACACTCCCTGATTTGATTTTATCTAATGGCCTCAAACGCTTCATTTTCAAAAAAAAATTTCTGGTTTTTTTTCATCATACTTTTTGAAGACTTGATGATAGTTTTATGGCCTTAAAACGCTTCTTTCAATTCTTCAGAAAACTTATAGAGCAATTCTTTCCTATTTCTTTTCATAAATTTCGAGTAGAAATGAAGTGTTTATAAACACTTCATTTCTACTCCATACCCATATTACTGGAGCCATATATGGCTCGAGAGGCTATTTCTATGTATTCAAATCAGTTTTCATTTGAATATGCAATTGGGGGAGACATTTGAATATGCTTAATTTTTGTGTTCGACGAAATAATAAATCATTTTTGGACTTAGTATAATAAATCGGTGAAATTTTAACTCGTTCTCTGAAAAATTTATAACTTTATTTTTGCCGTGATGGTATATTTGATAACTCTATCATTTATCAGTACTATAGAGTAACAGCAACTACCAGTACTATAGAGCTTTAAATATTCTTCCTCCTACAGTAGAAGATCTTATAGTGGGGTCGCTTATGTCATGTTTCGAAAAACTTTTGGCAGAAGCTTAGTGAGTGGTATCATTCGATTCGTAGTGACGTCTACATTAACGTGGTACCGGGTGTTTTTTCCGAATTCCGTGCAGGGGGTTTCTATGACGTCATGAATGCAAGATGGCCGCCGCAGGAAAAAAAGCTGTAAATGGCTATCTAGCAATGTTATCGGAACTATTTTCGGAACCAAAACTATCGGACCAAAAATAGTTCCGATAACATTGCTAGATCGCCATTTACAGCTTTTTTCCTGCGGCGGCCATCTTGCATTCATGACGTCATAGAAACCCCCTGCACGGAATTCGGAAAAAACACCCGGTACCACGTTAATGTAGACGTCACTACGAATCGAATGATACCACTCACTAAGCTTCTGACAAAAGTTTTTTTTACACCATTGGTTTTTGACACAAGCGACTCCACTATTATTAAAACTAGCTGTCTCACCTTTTGAAAGTGGCTTTGGTTTTAGATAAAAGCTTTGTTTTGTCCCATTTCAAAGTCGGGCATCTTAAATACATAAACTTTACTTAATTTTTATAATAAGAGTTAAAGTTGAATCGGAAATTTTGTTTCCATCTCCAGCTGTTTTCCCCTTATATCATATCAATTCTCTATCCTCTTGAAACATTTTGTTTCTTGAAAGATAATTTGTGCAATAGAAAATAACATTACTAGCATATTATTTGGTGGGGTAATTAAAATATCCGTTGTATTTAAAATAACTATGTCCGAGTTCATGATTTTTTTTTATCATTTCATATTTACAAATGAACTTTCACCTTTTAATTCCATTATGTTGAACGACTCTAAACGACTAAGTAAGTGTAAGGATAGTTCATATTTTTTCGATATTGGTAACTGATCTACGAACTTTTACTAGTTAATTCAATTGATCATCATTATAGTGTAAAACGTAAAACCATCGTCCCCCTTTAAAAACAAGAATCTCCATATAACTTTCGAACTTTTAATTCAATGGAAGTGCCACCGGATGTCAGCGATTCTCCATTTATTCCCCCGTGAATGGACGACCCCGAATCAGAATTCAATCATCAGCTGTCGATTCTCAGAAGAATAGATCCCGGACCAGACGAGATATCGAATGAATTCAATCAAGAAACAAGAGTCTGGAAAGAATGAGTTCGATTTGGTAAATCCAAGCTTCATTAATCTTATCAGCATTGCCAAAGTCTGTGACATTTTGAGTTCTTTGACACTAAGCCAGCCGTTGTTTTTGGTGAATTAAAAAAATGGTTGCGGAATTTTTATTTTTGTGTAACAGCTATAGTGGAGTGTTGATTTTTAAACAAGCATTTTGTGCTGTATGATTAATATTTAGGCTTACCGAGTACTGTATGAAAACTTAAATAGTCTTTGTACTTATTCAGTTCCTAACTTTACTTGGGAGATAAGATTCTAACTATCATAAGCTAGATGAAATTTTCAGAAATAATTCAGTTTAGTGAAATTATTAGCAATCCTTCGTTTAATCTCTCTATATTAAAAAGAAAAGTAACAGTCGCCTCTGCCGCCTCTGTTTCAGAAAATCTTCACTTTGACAATTTTGAACTCTCACTACGCAAAAAACTATTAAATGAAATACTATGAAAGTTTTACCATTTGTAAACAAATGTATGAGGGTAATTTTCGTTCCAAAAGCTATAGAGTGTTTTCAGGTGTCAGGTGTTCTTTTAACTATGTACCTTCTGTAGGGCTTTTATCTGTTGCTAAGGCCGTTGTTTATCTGTTGCTAAGGCGGTTTTTAGGTATGGGATCACGTGATTGCAAATGCTCCAATAGAAGAATTCCACGGCTAGTCATTTTCTGTAACTGTTAACCTCTGTAGGGCAAAAAACTGTAGAATCTTCTGTTGCTAAGGCCGTTGTTAGGTCCGAGTCATGTGATTGAAAATGCTCTATTGATGAGATAACTAGTTCTGGAGTAATTTAATATCAAAGTCGAAAATTAATTTTGTCTGCTGCGAGTTCACCCTCAGCAAAATCTATTAACATCAGAAATATGATTTTCTCCAGACACACACTCTTAAATATGAAGTTTTGCACCTAGTCACCACTTTTTCGAATTTCAAATTAGTTTTGGAGTAATTAAATTTTAAAGCTTCGAAATTTCGTTATTTTTTTTTTAATTTTAAAAGAAAACTAATCACGGTAGAACTATGATATTTTAAACACATATGAGCATATTTTTTATGAAAAGATTAGCACTTTGTTTTTCAAAAGTTGTAATTAGTTTAAGAATTATTAATACTCAAAGTTTTAATTCTTTCTTCTCTTTCTAACTATTTCCTAGAGAAACTGATGAGTTTTATGTGTCTGGTTTCTTTTATTTTTGTCGGTATCACAATAACACGCATGATGCCTTTTTTTAAAGTTAAAAGCTTCTTGAAATGCATGTTTATAATTCTCTAAGTTGGTTGAAGATATTTTTTAGAGTAGACTTGCTGGATAATTTTGTGAGAAAAGATTTCAGCAACAGTGTTATTTGGGGGTATTATGTGGATTAAATTATTTATAAGCAAAAGTGATGAGTAGTTTCGGCTTTAAAGGTGCATTAATTAAGCCGAGAAGCAGGGTGTGCTGGATTGGTAAAATGTAACAAGTGAGCTTGGCATCGTAAAATTTCCAGAAAAAATTCAGTTAAATGAAATTATTAGTGATCCTTTGTTCAAACGTTTAATGATAAATCAGAATGTTGTATTTGATAAAGAAAATTAATTTACAACATAAATCGGATATACTTTGAGATATTATGGGGGGTACATTTTTCTGAAAAGCAGCACTTAACGATGTTTGGCTGGAGGTAGATATTTTCTTTGAACTAGGTATTCTCCAAGAAGACTATGAAATGAAAGCTATTTCAAATCGATAACGGGTAAATAGCTTCAGTAAATTTTTATATGGCTTGAAGACATTCTCATTTCAGCAAAAAGTGATTGTGCAGTGTAAGCAGATTCTTTTCTTCCTTTGTGCCTCACGATATGTCACATTTAACGCATCGAGCGAATTTATGATAAAGTAGCCTAATTTATTCAGCTTTTTATTAGTTTTGAATTTTTATTTCTGCGTAATTTTATGGGAGTAATGTAAATTGAACGGGTAATTTCTCGCTAAGAATTTTGAAATTTATTATTTGCTTGCTACCCTTTCTGCATTTACAGTAAAGAGCATAAAAATTTCTCTTTTTGTAAATAATTTATGGTTTTTATTTCACAAATTTTAAGTTTTATTTGCGCTAACCTTAAAAAATGAGTTAAAATAGTCATACCGCTTGAAAAAACACTTTTGACGCCTCACAATATTGTTGCGATTGTTATGGCAAAATAATTTATCCAATTAATTTCTGGGGTAACTGTAATTCTTAACCGATGAACAAACGTTTTCTGCAAGATCTGCGTGGCTATTATTTGGCTTTGTAGTTCTTTTCAGAGCTTTGGGGTTTTTATCCTGGTGGCATGACTATACCTAAGTGGTGAGGTGATATGAATTAAACGTTTAGTAATCTTCCGTTACAATTTATGTTAATTTTTTTGAACCCATGCATCCTTAAAGATTATCTCTTTAAAAATGACTAAATGGAAAGTATCATCTTTTTTATTCAAAAGTTTAAAATAGCATGATAAAATTTACATAAATAAGACGTTCCTTATAAGTTTTGAAGATTTTCAGCTCTAAATCTAAAGAGCCCGTTCTCAAAAGATAAAATGCCATTGAATTCCAAATCCTGTTTTTGAATAAGGTAAATGTTTAGTAAATTATTTTCTACTTAAAATTGAAATGGCTTATTTTTTTTAACTCTCCAAGGCTATTATTCTATGAAGATTCTAACAGGGAGGAATTATCATAGTGCAATATCTTTGCTTAAAATTAAATTTTCATTACATAAAAATTCTAATTTGATCTATAAATCATGATTTATATGCATGGGCTTTCAATGTTGTTATAAAACCTTTATAAAGCTAGTAGAATCCATGAATTTATGAATTGAGAATGATTTATTTGAGTTCTCCGTATGGGACAGCAAATATTTTTGCTTGAAAATCGACTTTATATAACAGGAAATTCATTCTTTATAGAAATTTTGCGCCATAAAAATGCATTACACGAAATAAACCTTTTATTCTCTCATGGTTAAAATAAATCTCCCCATATAGAAAGTGAAACAAATTCTGTAAGTAGGCCATCATACATCAACGTTTTCCTTTCATAGCCAGAGAAAAGAATTTATTCCAGAGAAGTAAATGCCCTTTTATAGAAAATAATATTTTCTGAAAATTACTTAAGCTTCCAAAAAGGGAAGAGCAATTTTTCTCTCCGTAAAAAAAAATGTTGTATCCGAAAATTGAAATACGCTTATAAATTTACCTCATCGGTAACACTCCACTCTGCATAACTTCCAGTGGACGTTGGTTCCAGTTGTCATAAATAGCTCGGTCTGCGAAATAAATTTTAAAGAATTCATTCCGAAACCATCTCTCATGTCGGCAGGAAAAAGAAAACGCCCGGCCCTATAACCAGAATCTGGAATGGGTTATTTCCGAAAGCCTCTGCGTTGACGCGTCATCCATAAAATTCGCTTGTGTTTTTCTTTTTGCTTCTGCTGTTTTGGAATTCTCCGGGAAAGCGCGAGGAGGAGTGATTTATAAAATAAATTTGTTTACATCTCCGAAGACTGGAATGCGTATGAGGGAGAAGATACCTTTTCTCTGACCCCCTAATGTTATTTCCCCGTCTTTTTCTTCTTCTTGGAGGACAACAGTCAAAATGGATTCGAGGCACGGTTAGAAAGACACATTTTTCTTATGATAGATTTGCCATGTTAGAATATTAAGGAGTATATACTAAATAAGCATAAAATAACTTATATCTTAAGATACTACCATTCTTTTACGTATGTAGTATAAAACCATTCAAACATTGGCGTATATAGGGTGTTTCAACAAGCTAGTCCAAATTGCACAGCCAGATTTCGTGTCCGGAGTACATAAAAATGCCGAAGAGCTCTTTTTCATATTTCCATAAGTTTCGAAAAAAAAATACGACAGGGAAAAAAGTGTGATGGAGTATCCTATAGTTAAGGAGTATATATTGTAATCCGGTTTGCTGAAAAGTTTATGGAAAATAATGAACACATAGTAGTTTGCATATCTTTGCAGATTTAGGTGTTAAAAATATCCTCTGGTCATATATAAATGCATGCGTACGCCATGAAATGAAATAATTTATCATGACGTATAATGATTTTTCTAAAAAAAAATATTAGTCGTAGATATACAGTCCTTTGAACATTTTTTAAATACACCACTCAAGGAGTTTAGCTGTGCAAAGATTGGGATAAAAGAATGGGTGCAAAGATTGGTGCAAAGATTGGTATAAAGATTAGTAACATTACGTTACTTACTTGCAAGATAACTTTCATAACTTGTTTGTTCTACCTCTAAATATAAATGGAAATTTAATCCCTTAAAACAGTCATCTTATTTCAAATTTCGTTGGACGTTTAACAGGGTAATAACTTCTTTTGGTCCTGTTAGTAATGCAAAAAAGTTTTCAAAATTTACAAAATAAAAAGCTAGGTTAACTTCCACCTTTTTAATACACCTTTGGATTCATATAAGCTATAACCCTAGTAACTATTTAAATAGGTATTTTTTGCATAAGTATTTACTACCAGTTTTCCTGAATTTAGTTGTATTCTTCTAATGCTTCTTAATGGAAGAAATGGGATCTTGGCATATTTTTAAAAATAAATTTTTAGTTTTATGATTAAATATAACGTAAAAAATAACTACGTTCTAAGTGGATTTCTTAATTATAGACAGTAATGGATCTTAATAGCCTTATCATTTCGTCAAATAATAAATCATTATTATAGTCTGGTCTGTTAACCGAAAAAAAGGACACATTGGACAAAGTTACCAAATTTTCAAAATTTGTTCCTTAGAACATAAGAAAAGATTTTACTTGAGGATTCATATGAATTAGCCGCCATCTTGGATTTTATGGGCGCCATCTTTGATTGAAGAATTTTCTTTATCTCAAGATTCATTGGACATATAATCATAAACAAAGTATCAAAATATATGTTTATGGGGTCAACAAAACCGAATATGACATTTTCGAATCATCAAAAGAACAATTAACCATTAAAAAATACACTTTCTATTTTCTGCTACTCGTACATTTAACCATAACAGCTCAGTTCACTTATTTAAAACATTACCAAAATTCCCAAACTTATAAAATAGGTTATTGTTACCATAAGAAACAATTTTAGAAGAAGAACCACCGGATTGAAACGGCCATTTTGATTTTTTTGGCCGCCATATTGGATTAAGAGAACCTGCTGTATCTCAAGATCCACTGCACATATTATCAAAACCAATGTGTGAAAATGTATGTTTTTTGGATCAAGAGAATCGAAAATGACATTTTCGAACTATTTAGAGAACAATTTAATTGAAAAATCATGCCTTCCATTTCTCCTTGAAATTAAACAGCTCAGTTAATCAATGTATACGCCAGATAAAAATCCCAAAAATTAGTAATATGTTTGTAACACTATAGGAAATAATTTCAGAAGAATGGTCACCAGATGAAAACGGCCATTTTGAATTTATGACCGCCATATTGAATCATAAATACTTGTTATATCTCGAGATCCACTGCACATATAGTCATAAAAAAAGTGTCCAAATATATGTTTCTTGAGTCAAGAAAACCGAATATGTCATTTTCGAACTTCTAAAAAAACAATTTAATTAAAAACATACACCCTCAATGTCCCATTAAACTTGACCAGCTAATTTTAATCACTACCAAGACAGAAAAAATCCCAATATCTCCAAACTCACACAGTATGTTCTTTATAAAGTTAAGAACAAATATAGAAGGATAGACACTTGAAAAAACGGCCATTTTTAATTCTAGAGCTTCCATTTTGAATTGAAAAGACTTAGTGTAAATCGAGATCCACTACGCATACAACTATAAACAAAATGTCGAAATGTATGTTTCTTGAGTCAAGAAAACCGAATATGACATTTTCGAACTCTAAAAATAATAATTAATTGAAAATAAAATTGCATGATTTTACGTCACAATTACGTATGACAGGTCAATAAAACAACTCCACAACAACTCCCAAGCCAAATAAAAACACCAAACTTGCACAATATGTTTTTTGTAAGGTTAAGAACAAGTTAGAAGGGTCTCCATTTGAAAAAAACGGCCATTTCGAATTTTACAGCAGCCATATTCGATTTACAGATCTTTGTGTAACTCGAGTTCCACTGCGCATACAACCAAAAACAAAGTGTCGAAATATATGTATTTTGGGTCAAGAAAACCGAATATGACATTTTCGAGCTCACAAAATAACAATTTAGTTAATAAATCCGCCTTCTAAGTTACTATAAACTTGTTGATCAAATTAAATAATAACAACCTAATAATGGATGAACGCTGCAACTGATGCATCATTGTTGTAATGGTTGATTGTTGTAAATCTCGCAGCAGATTTTTTCAAGTTTATAGTAACGTAGAAGGCGGATTTATTAATTAAATTGTTATTTTGTGAGCTCGAAAATGTCATATTCGGTTTTCTTGATCCAAAATACATACATTTCGACACTTTGTTTTTGGTTGTATGCGCAGTGGAACTCGAGTTACACAAAGATCTGTAAATCGAATATGGCTGCTGTAAAATTCGAAATGGCCGTTTTTTTCAAATGGAGACCCTTCTAACTTGTTCTTAACCTTACAAAAAACATATTGTGCAAGTTTGGTGTTTTTATCTGGCTTGGGAGTTGTTGTGGAGTTGTTTTATTGACCTGTCATACGTAATTGTGATGTAAAATCACGCAATTTTATTTTCAATTAATTATTATTTTTAGAGTTCGAAAATGTCATATTCGGTTTTCTTGACTCAAGAAACATACATTTCGACATTTTGTTTATAGTTGTATGCGTAGTGGATCTCGATTTACACTAAGTCTTTTCAATCCAAAATGGAAGCTCTAGAATTAAAAATGGCCTTTTTTTCAAGTGTCTATCCTTCTATATTTGTTCTGAACTTTATAAAGAACATATTGTGTGAGTTTGGAGATATTGGGATTTTTTCTGTCTTGGTAGTGATTAAAATTAGCTGGTCAAGTTTAATGGGACATTGAGGGTGTATGTTTTTAATTAAATTGTTTTTTTAGAAGTTCGAAAATGACATATTCGGTTTTCTTGACTCAAGAAACATATATTTGGACACTTTTTTTATGACTATATGTGCAGTGGATCTCGAGATATAACAAGTATTTATGATTCAATATGGCGGTCATAAATTCAAAATGGCCGTTTTCATCTGGTGACCATTCTTCTGAAATTATTTCCTATAGTGTTACAAACATATTACTAATTTTTGGGATTTTTATCTGGCGTATACATTGATTAACTGAGCTGTTTAATTTCAAGGAGAAATGGAAGGCATAATTTTTCAATTAAATTGTTATCTAAATAGTTCGAAAATGTCATTTTCGATTTTCTTGATCCAAAAAACGTACATTTTCACACATTGGTTTTGATAATATGTGCAGTGGATCTTGAGATACAGCAGGTTCTCTTAATCCAATATGGCGGCCAAAAAAATCAAAATGGCCGTTTCAATCCAGTGGTTCTTCTTCTAAAATTGTTTCTTATGGTAACAATAACCTATTTTATAAGTTTGGGAATTTTGGTAATGTTTTAAATTCGTGAACTGAGCTGTTATGGTTAAATGTACGAGTAGCAGAAAATAGAAAGTGTATTTTTTAATGGTTAATTGTTCTTTTGATGATTCGAAAATGTAATATTCGGTTTTGTTGACCCCATAAACATATATTTTGATACTTTGTTTATGATTATATGTCCAATGAATCTTGAGATAAAGAAAATTCTTCAATCAAAGATGGCGCCCATAAAATCCAAGATGGCGGCTAATTCATATGAATCCTCACGTAAAATCTTTTCTTATGTTCTAAGGAACAAATTTTGAAAATTTGGTAACTTTGTCCAATGTGTCTTTTTTTTCGGTTAACAGACCAGACTATTAGTAAGACAGAAATACAGAATTTTTTGTGTCAAAATAGCTAGAAACTTTCATTTGTCAAACACGAAAAAGTATCTTTGAAGTTTACCACTTTTAGATAGCTCTTGGCTGTTCTCCAAGTACCTTTTTTGTAAAAGCCCCCGTGAGTACTTGCTTATCTTGAACTTTATTGAATATTTATTACCTATCACTTTTACTCAAGAAATCCATTTTTTCCTTTCCTATCTGGTTTTCAAAGATTTTTCTCTGCGCTGGACTTCAGTTATCTTGTGCAATAAACGAAATGCAGTTTTTATGTTTAGTCCCCAAAAAAGAACAGTTGATCCTCAAAACCTAAGAGCAAAAGAAGTTATAGTTTGTTTTGGGTAAGATTTTAAATGGAAAGCTCACTGGGTCTGAACGAGTTTGGAAAAGTATTGATATTTTAAAGGTTATAACACGTATATGGTTTTGTGGAAGTAGGGTTTTTACTGCCTAATGGTTTATGATACAAGTACAAGGTTTATCATTATTACAATCCCAATGGTTAGTAACTGAGACAAATATATTTTAGTCATTTAAGAAGCTACTGAATCACGAGTTGTTTAAACTTTATAGGATACTAGCTGACTTACCCTGCCTTGCACGGGTTGAGTTAATTCATAAATATTTTAAAAAGTTTTTCAAATTATGTCTTTTTTTTCTCTCTGGATTTCTTTTTCTGGAACTTATCATCCCGTCGTCTTTTTCATCACAGTTCTTAACTGTAAAAATATACCCTAACTCACCCCGTCCCGCATTTAAATTTGGCTGTTACCTTTAAAGAACAATCAAATTGAAATTATCAGGTTTATCAAGTTATATGTATTTTCTTTTTCTGTATTAGCAGTCACTTATCATCCCGTCACCCCCGTCGTGTTTTTCTTCCCGGTTCCATACTTTGAAAATATACCCTAACTCATCCCGCCCCGCTTTTAACTTTGGCTGTTAAAGAACAAACCAATTTAAATCATCAGGTTTATTGAGTTATATGGTTTTTCTTTTCCTGGTTAGCAATCACTTATCATCCCGTCGTCCCCGTCGTCTTTTTCATCCCGGTTTCTTACTGTGAAAATATACCCTAATGTATCCCGTCCCGCATTTTACTGTGGCTGTAAAAGAACAATCCAATTGAAATCATCAGTATTTTGAAATTTATAGTTTAAAATCTTAAACAAAAATTCTATGAAGAATTTCCGATGTCCTTTTCAAAAATTACGCTTCGGTTTTTATAAATCACTTGATAAAAACTTAGGAAGTAAAAATCACAACCCTCTTTGAGCCCCTTGGGAATAATTTCCTACAGGATGTTACAAACCGTATATGAAGTTTCTATCGTTTTCCAAAAATGATATTAATTTAATCAAAAAATAATCCCTATATCCCCCATCTTCCCCACAGTGTTGAGTAAGTACTATGTGTAATTCAGTCAATAACCCCCGCTGGCAAAGCAAAATATTTAACTATACCTAATTTAATTTATATTCAAAAATGATAAAGAATCCATTTTTATTTGCATGATCCTACATCTCCAAAAATAAAAACATTTTTATCAAAATAACAAAATGCTTGATAAATCTCATTTTCCATTTATCATGATAGCCAACTTCTTAGTAAAAACTGTTTTCTAGTACTTAACAATAAAAATTTAGGGAATGTATAAGTCTAGTAAACCATGCCCCATGAAACAATGAAATAATTTCAGCTCTGTTTCCATGGAAACCATTTATT
This sequence comes from Tetragnatha montana, assembly GCA_963680715.1. NCBI lineage: Eukaryota > Metazoa > Arthropoda > Arachnida > Araneae > Tetragnathidae > Tetragnatha > Tetragnatha montana. Next base: position 55,044,102 of record OY796676.1, on the reverse strand, counting down.
TTAGCCTTTCCATAAATATATTTATTTTAGAAAAAAATTAAAATTACAAATAAAGGAAAATGTTGTTTCAAAATTAATTATTTGAATTTATATGTTTACTGAAAATTCTTATAATTTTGAAATAGAAATTTACACTGTGTTTTTCGTCTTAATTTGTTATAAATTATGAAATTATATTTTATAACATGAGGCCAGACGAAACCTCAAGAGAGAAATAAACCTACTGCAATTTACCCATTTCAACAATGCATAATGCTATTTCAATGGGAAAAACGGAGTAGAAAAAGCGCCGAAAAACAGGGAAGGAGTCATTCGATTTTTAAATCCGTTCTTAGTGCGCGTCGCATAGCTGAGAGGAACGTCTCTGTCAAATTTCAAGCCTCTGGGTCCAGTAGTTTCGGAGATTCCGTGTTGAGTGTTTGTCACTTACCAGTGAGTCAGTCAGTCAGTCAGTGGGATTTGGCTTTTATAGATATAGATGTTTATCAGAATATTTCAGATGGAAAAGACTGATATTCAAGAGGTTATTGCTCCCATTTATCTGGTTTCTATAGAGCATTCGCACATGACGTCACTTGGAGGACAAAATCAACGTTGCTAAGGCTGTTGTTAGGGGCGGGACATAGAAGTATCCAATAGCAGCATTCGCACATGACGTCACTTGGCGAATAAACAACGTTGCTAAGGCCGTTGTTAGGCAGAGTCATGTGATTGAAAATACTCTATTATTTAAAATATTTGTATGGCATATTGAAAGTATTTTAAACCAAGTGAGGTAATCCAAGATTTAAATAAAAACTAGATAAAACAAAAAAATGTATCATCATTTTCTTGAGGTAAAAAAGATTATTTCTTAATCCAATTCAAAACATACTTGTGTGCTTCTGATGCTTATTTAATAATTTCAAATTTCAATAGAAGTAAATTTCTTAAAAATTGGAAGCCATTAATGATTAGATTACGATTTGTAATCTTCTGACATCATAACATACAAAATGTCACAGCTGTTCAGGTCAAGATTTAATAGTATCTGACAAACGAAGAGTTTTTCCGTTCCCCATCTAATTGTAAGTCTATATTATACTATATTATATATACATATTAGTCTATACTATATATGTTGTAAGTAAGCGTAGACTATGGCGATGTTGTAACATAACGTAACTCAATTTTTGCCTATTTTGTGATACTAATCAATCTTAACTTCGGATCACCTCAAACAAATTACTTTACAAAAAAGTCAAATCGCGATGCAATCACCAGTTTAGCTATCACTTTATTCTTATGAGCGCACGTTACCGGGCACACAACGCACACAAAAGACACTTTTAATTTCTTCAAACCTAACCCCCTCCCCGAAATTCACAAAAAAACTTATTTAGACTAAATTTTCTAAGATAAGCATCTTCTCTAATAATAATAAATTACTTTCACTTTCTCTCTTGAATGCCTCCACGCTCAGAAGAAAATATCCCTCATCAATAAATTACGAGCAACCAACACTCGTCCAAACACACACAGATTATTTACGGCGATGACGAAACAATTCATAAATTGAAGTAGAAAGGCTTTCACGGCCGGATGTATTAAAAATAGAGGCTTCCGGGCTTGGTTGCCGTGGTCTTGATGGTGATAAAATGGACGTTTCGCCCAAAACTGTGTTAGGCATCATCAGCAGGTGATCATCAGCAGCAGGTGATCATGCAGGCATCATCAGCATCCTGCTGATGATGCCTAACACAGTTTTGGGCGAAACGTCCATTTTATCACCATCAAGACCACGGCAACCAAGCCCGGAAGCCTCTATTTTTAAATTCATAAATTATCCTCCTTCAGGCAAAACCAAGTCCAATCCTTTGATGACCACGCCGCCATTTTGGATCGCTCGCCACATTCAATCAGTGGGGATCGAACAGAACGACCAGAATCCTCCTTTTTTGGTGGAATTCCATCAGGGGTTTTACTAGGCTGGTCGCAGCATAAAAAATAATTTACAACTTATTCTTTATCCGCTTCGGAAGTATTTCGGAGGGGGGTTTAATCATGGAGGTATCCCAACAAGAGAGAGATTTTGTGTGGCAACTCCCCGTGGTCAAAATAGGCGAGGGGGTAAAGTATGCCCGCAGTGTGGGAAGTCCAAGAAGAAAAATCCTTATCTCGCAGAGAAATAATTGGAAAAAAAAAAAGAATCGACGATTTTTTACGAATCATTCAGAAAAAACTGTTTAAAAATATTTACTATGATTTTAAAACACCGCGATTTTGGAAGTCGCATGTAACAGCTGTAATTTAATGTTTTGATATTGCATCTCCGGTGTAAGAATGACTTTACTGCAAATGGACGAATTTTCACTCTACGGGAGCTTAACGGTTAAGTTAAAAGTAGTCGAGATTCATTAATTTCTTATAATTTTGGACCATCTTAATGAAGCGAAGAATTTTCAAACGCAGGTGTTTAGAATGTTCAAAAAGGTACATATATGTTTATACTAGATATTATCTTGTCTCCTCCTATGTTTCGGATGTTATTTTTGCTATAAACCTAATCCCATAATTAGAACAAAATCCCTAAAAACTTCCTATTTGTCATGATTTACATGTATTCATTAGACTCGTACTGAAGCGATCCAAATTTACAATTGTGCCATTCTTCCCCTAATAAGACGATATGTGGAAAGTTTTTAGGAAAAAGCTGCACAATACGGTAATATAAATCATCCTACAGTCTGTGTTAATAAAATAGACGACTCAAGGTCACAATTTTTATTTTTATCTTGTCGCCATGTCAACTACTAGGCAGTACAATGGAAATGAAGTGTCATATGCCACTAGACTATACTCTATAGTCCATACTATGCCTGACTAGTAGTGAACCACCTTTTCTATTTACACAGACTATAATTCTATTCGAACCATTTCAAATAACTTTCCGGGTAGATAGGCCGTTGTCCAGTTAAAGTTTTTACATACGTTTAGTCGCTCTGCGGGCAACATCATCCGTATTGCTTCGTTAATTAAACGTTCATAGCCAGAAATTAAGTTGAGGAGATCACGTTCTGTATTGAGGCCCATCTACCCGGAAAATTACTTTGATCTTTTAAATGACACCAGCCGTGAAACCCTTCAAGTTTACATTTCTGTTTCGTTTAAATCAGTACTTAATGGAATAATCTTTTTGTGGTGATCGAAGTAGAAAATTGATGGAATTGGTTAAGACTTGAGAGACTTGTTAAAAGTTTAAGATAAACATCACTTAAAAGACTTGTTGGAATTGGTTAAGATTGTCAGAAACTGGTAAGGCTTGGCACTTTGAGCTCTAATTGGTTTCCTGAACCTCTTTAAATATGCCTTGTAGAATCCCGAAGCGGCAACGAAGAAATTTTTTACCAGACGTTCTGTTAAAGTGTCCCGCTAATGGTCACACTCACCACAATATTAGTAGATACTCCAAGCTCTCCCTCTGTATATTACCTCTATTGGGTTTAATGTCGCTCGGACGTAGATAGAGATCGGGATTCTCCGCCTCAATGTTGACGTCTCTGCTCCGATTTTTAGGTTTATCGGGCTTGTTTGTTCCGGATGTTAAGTGATTTGTTGGTTAGTTCTTTCTTTTCCGTTGGATTTTAAGTAGCATTTCTTGGAGCGCAAGAGGTGTAAGTCGAGAGTTTTCAATTAAAAAATGGGAGGTGAAGTGTAGTAAGTACAGCCATTGGGTTAGTGTAACCACGATACATCATTCTTTATTTTTACTTTATACGTATCACATATATGTTTATTTATATGGGAAATCAGGGATAGTTTGTATAGTTTTTATGCGTACTTTTTTGTAATACCTAGAAAGAATATGTTTAATGTTGTGGATAGATTAACCTTTGGGCTAAAAAATATACATTTTATACGCGTCTAATTAATTTAAAAATTAGCTCTCGACTAAGCTAATTTGCATATGATTACTTCGATAAAATACGGTCATTTATTTATCCTATTCAGCGAGAGATCCTGTCGTCCTTCTTAATACAGCTCCATAGCTTTTGAATTCCTCATTTTAGCTTCGCTTTCTATCCTTGATAAATGTGCTTTTTAAAATAGCAGCACAACTTCTTTTCCGCCATGGATGATATTGATGTCGCTGTTATAGCTATGCCAACTAGCCCCATGGCGATATCCAAAACGAAATTGTTTCTACACAATTCCAAACATTTGAAAGTTAAGGTTATGATACATGCATGGAACCGCAGTAAACCCCTCTTTAGCAATGCTTTAATAAATTCAATCTATGAGTTCATTAGATCAAAAAAAGTAAGAATAAAAATGTTTACTCATCAGTGAGAAAAACAATAAAACAAAGTTTTTTCCTTCGTAAAGATTTGAAACAGACTGACATTTTGGTGTAAAGTGTACCTTTAGGTACTCTAAGCGCTAACAAAATTCCAGTGCTCCATCTCTCTTGTGGTAAAAATTAAAGCAGATTGCCAACTAGCCCCGGTGTGCATTATGTTCTCATTTTTGTTATATATAACCAAATAACTAGAATATAAAATTAATGATAATTAACTTTTATCGTTAAAAAGATTACATGTTCATTCTGTGCGTGACTGTTATGTAAAAATGCATTATCCTTAGATTTGTGGAGATACGTAAAAAAATCGTATATTGGGAAAAAATTTTAAGATCCTTTGATAAATCAAAGTAGAGAGACAGACCTTTATATGTATTTTATACACCGTACTCCACATCCTGAAACAGTCTAGAAGATACGTTATTTAGTTTGTCGTTGAACAAAAATGATACAAATCTAGTATTATTAAAAACCCAATTAAATATTTTCCTTATTCGAAACGATTTACCTAAATGGAATTCACTAATGTTTTATGAAGGCTTTTGAAATAAAAATCATATTAGGTGGTATTAAATTTACGTCGATGCGTAATGATTTGAGAACGGATTTTAGAATGTCATTAAATTTTATAGATTCGTTAACGTTTTTAGCAGTAACGACGTTTACAGTTTTTGAGTTTAATAATTGTCTTGTGGGTAGGGAGTTTAAAGATAAAGGGAAAAAAAAATTAAGAAATTGTTTCTTAATGTCAACAAATGTTTTTAAAGCAAAAAATAAAACCAATAAATAAATTCCCTTTTATTACCTACCTAAATTAAATAAAAAATAAAGCAAAAAGCATAAATAATCAATTCTAGATTTAAATAAATAGGGTGTGGTAACATCAGTTGTGCGAAGAAATCCCAGTTTATTCATCTAATATGATTTTAATAATCTTATACTGAATGTTATTTTTATTTTAATTGTAACTATGTCTTTGAAAGCTAAAATGAAACTTGATATGCTAACATGATTAAAAAATAAAGTTTAAAGTATCTTATTACCTTAACTAAATATTTTTGAGGGTTTTTTACAGACCTCTTTTAAAGCTTTAGTTTAAAATAACATAAATATTACGGTACATGTGTATACCCATATTTTAATTAACTTTTTTTAAGTATAAATAAGTAAATAAAAACAATTTTATATCAATAATATCTAAAATAGTTCAAAATATCTGACCTAACTTTCAATGAAAGTTTTCTTAGTAATCACGAAGAATTTTGAATCATAACTACATAACTTTTCAAAGCCAATAACTTTACAATAAAAGTAACATTCTTTTGAGTCAAACTCTACCAAAAAGAATCTTACATGTTTCTTTATTCCCATGCTTCGTATGGCTATTAAATCAAATACTATGTCTTTCTTTGTACTCAAACAGCTCTTTCTAGCATTCTTTGAAGGATCATATAAAAAGGATCAGAACTCAAAGTACGCCATAAAAACAACGTTATCGAGAGCATAAAACCATAGCATTTCGATGCATGTGGCTTGAAATGATCTTCAGAAGTTTTTGAAAGATTTGTTTCTTATGTCATCTCTTTCATCCTTTTGAAGTTCCGTTAACATCCATTTCTTGTTAACTGTTGTGAGTGGATTGAAACGATAAGAATCGTCACTAGTGTTGTATCAACTAGTGTTATGTTTTGAACATACCATTATTCTTTTGTCACCTTCGTTATTTACCGTGTTTCTTTGCTCAATATTTTGCGTGCGAATATCTTATCATTTATTGAATAATATATAATTCATATTTTAAAAAATATATATACTTTAAAATTAGTGAAATGGGAGCTTGGGTGTGCACCTTGTATAACATGGAATACATTCAGAATTAATGTATTCCAAATAAAGTACACTAGTTAGATATCAATAATAAACTAAGGCACGAAAATAAAATTCCACCGCTGTTTTTTTTTTCATACTTCTTCTATTACTAATCCAAAAATTCATTCAGCTTAAGTTTTCTGATTCTGGATAATTATCAGTGGGATTATTTATTGTTTAATTTATTTATTGCTTTAACTTAAATCTTAATAAATTAGAATACTATTACTATTCCATTAATATTTACTAAAGCTATTATTGGATCAGGACTTTTAAGAAATATAAACGTGTCTCTTCAAAATACCCCCTCATTTAATAATAACTTTTAAATTAATGTTCAGATAAAACTCTATATAATCTCTGAAAAACGGTTGTAAATCATTTTATGCGACAGTTACAGAAAGGCATGATAAATTTCACAAACTCAAATAAGATATTCAGAAACACTTGAGATTAATATATAATTATAACTCACATCCTAAATAGTTATATTTTTATACATGTGCATTGTGCAACACTACCCTACAGTTCTTGGAGTGAAAATGTGATGAAGAACTAACAAAATGGGTTTATAGTTCTTAATCGACGAGATAGTTTTTATAAAAAAACCTGCCTTTGATGAAGGATGATTTTCTGTAGAAATATTTCATTTTAAACACTAATGATGTATTTATTCTGAATAAATATTCATATTACATTATAAGAATTTATGTTATAGTTTAAATTGTACAATGAGTCTTCATTATCATGAAATAACAAGGAAAGAAACTTAATAAAATTGGTAACATAAAACTGTTTTCTTTTATTTAAATTTCACGCAGTCGTTCAGATAAAATTATATTAGTTTAATAAAGAGATACCTTAGCTTATACAATACATCTTTTTTTTTATATTTAAAAACAAAATTAGTCTTCAGGTTACAGATGATGTAAAATGCAATGAAAAATAAAATCGATTTGATGGATAGCCTTTTCCCCACCTTTTTGTTTTTCTTTAAAGTAAAGCAAACTTATAGGAAAACAAACAAATAATATTTTCACGTTTTATATATTTTTCAGGAGAAAGAGAAAAATTGTACATATCTCAGTATATTATTTTACACGCAGTTTATGTTTCATGAGTCAGAATACCTAAAAAAATATCGAGGTTCATAAAGACAACGAAGTGTCTATTTGGATGGTAAAATCGGCAGTTGGCAGTAGTTAGCGCATGCGCCGTAGGTCTCGCGGTCCCGGCGCTCCAATCAGAACCGTTGTCGGGCAAGTGCCGGGTAAACAGGGCTAGAGTTAGAGAGTATATCTGCCGGGCAAATAGACAGTGCCTCATAACAAACAAAAGTATGTTATAAAAATATTTACCATTTCCCAAAAAAGAGCCAAAAATTAATACTTTCGAAAGCACTTCCTAAAAATTTAGATGATTTTAAAAGCAAGCCATAGTACAAAGTTTAATATTGGCTTCTCATAACTTCTGCTTGTATGAAAAATATCCTAATGCATGAAAAATTATGTTTTTTCAATTAAAAAATATAAGAGAGTAGACTTTTCTAATAGTTTCTGTATAGTTTACACGTGTTTTTTCCACACTGAAATCTTTCAAACAAAACTGTTAAAGGCGTAGGTTGATAAGAGTAGCAGGCAATATCGTTTTATTTTCCACTGGCTGTATTTGCAATTCAAATTATATGGATGGCCATCGTCGGCAATGAATAAGGACGTTATTGAAAAATATTTATATCTTAAGAATCACCTCAGATTTGTGTACTTAGATAAAAACAACAATTTTCTGAAGTGAAAACCACGATTTCTAGAATATGAAATTGAGAAGGTTTTATGGATGTTACAATTTTCTGAAATGTTCTGATTTGAGGTTAGATTGGAACCCAATTTCAAAAACGATTTGGGATTTATTTTTCACCCCTTTTCGGAAGTATCGTAAAAAATAAACGAATAAAAGTATTTTATGGGATTTAGGCATTTTGAACGGGATAGAAAAGAAACTAGTTTTAAATAAAGAAAAGGGCTGTCAACGAATTGCATTTAGTGTGCTTTAAATTCTTTTGGATGTAGGTATTTTAAAGCCTAAGAATACAATAGTAGAAAACTATGTTAAAGCTTTTGACATCACCCAGCAAGTCCTTTATGCAATGATTGTGTAACTAGCATTTTCCATATACCAAACTACTGGATTTAACAAAACTGAAATTTTCGTGACCTAAACCTAAGATGGTTTATATTAAAGGTCAATGTTTAATGAGCGTAATTAGTTTTGTAGTTTAATATTACTAACTATAATCTAGTATTAGGGCACTATACGGTTCCCTTTTTTATTTTCAGTCATAATGAAAAATTGATTTCATTTTCCTTTTTTCGTTTCTTTTTTTCTTGTTCATTTCCGTTATCTGACCGGTTAAAAATTTCCAAGTTAGTTGGGGAGCCAAAACAGAAAAATATTCCCAATTTTCATTATTTTTTGTGTATTTTAATAAGTCTGAAATTTTCGGCAATATTTGTAAGTTTGCACCTAAAACAGCTTAGAGTTATTTAACGGGACAGATAACAGAATTGTATTGTTTTACTTTTATTCTCATTGACATTAACAAAACATGACCAATTTGAGATGTACATTCTTAGCAAATCCATAACAGAATATACTAACCTGTCTCATAAGAAAACCTGTTACAAGTGGCATAATCCCAATCTTAGACAAAGTCATTACTAAAACATTGATTCAACAACATCTCAATCTCATTTATATTTCCACATACATCAACCATCTCACGTATAACTTCCAGATAACCATCATCAAAGAAAAGATTGGGATAGTATTTCACTACAAGATAGTAAACCATATTATTTCCCCCGTTCCCTCTTCGTATAGACATGTAGAGGTAGTACGCATATTTATCGAGAATTCGGCATCGATGTCGTTTGCAGTTCCTTCCGATCCGATCAAGATGCTTAACGGCAGATCGTTGGGAGAGGACGATTATTTGCGTCGAAATCGAACGTTCTAACAAACGGGTTAGAATGGGTTTTATTGTTCTTTCGGGGGTGCTTTATTGGTGAGAATTTAGAACACGGATGAGAGGGAGGGAGGGAATTATTTTGGAATATTTTTCTGCAGTGTATAGACGCGGGGTGTCAAATATTCTCTAAAAAAAATAGCATACAACAATTTCTAAAGTATACCTTCTCCTCGCATACATAATACTTTAAATGTAGCTTTTTTAAACATATTTAGTGGACGTGATAAGTTCCAAGCCGAATAGGGGGATTTTTTTTATTTTGAAAGTTTAACAATTAAAAATGGAGTTTCAACCTTTTTTTAATATTTGGCCTCTATCGATTACATCTGGGCCACTTTGTTAGGAACCTGTTATGTAAGGGTTTGGTTAATTTCCATTAACTCCATGCTAAATAAAGGCGTCTTTGAGTACCTCCATAAAATTTTTGGAAATTGTACCCTTAATAAAGAGAATGTACTCATTTTTGGTATTCTAGAAATACAAATTAATTTCGGGTATTACAAAATAATAACTTTGATAAACCTAATCCAAATTCTGGGAGTGTAGCTGGTATTCCCTTAATAAGCCCCTGAGATGTGGAATAGTTTTTTTGCAAATGGTCATTTGAACAAGATGATGTAAATAGTTATTGAGGTAAGATATTAATGATGGAGAAACGCTTTAAATGTAAAAAATAATTATGCATTTAGCAACATGTAGCTGAATACTACAAAGCGTTTTTTAATTGAATATATGTTTTTTAAAACGACTAAATCAGCGAAAAAAAAAACATTCCAGTTTAAAATCAAGTAAAAATTACTTCCCATGGCTTTGCTTTTTCTTCTTCCCAAATAAAATCATAATGAAAACTTTAATATTATAACCATAATGCTAAAAATTAACTTACATTTACGAAGGTAGTTCATTTTCTACTATTACACCTGTTTCTCGTATCTTTCTAAGTGAAGATTATCGTCCTTTAAATACCCCTAAGTTCTTAATGATCTTTTACTAAAAATTATGATTATAATTTTTATATTTCTTGAAAAGTTATTTTTAAAAAACCTTTTCCATTAGCGCAGTAATTTTCCCGCTCTTAGAATTCCTGTTTTATAAATAGCCTATAATTATAAAAGCGCTTAAGTGGGACTTCGCTAATGAGTATTTTTAGAACGTCATTTAAGTAAGCTGTAAATATATGTTAAGCCTAAATGTCAGGTTTATGTAAAGCTTAAAGAGATAAAAGTGATCTTGCGACCAAACACTTTTTTAAATGAATTGGATCAATTGAATAACTTGAAACTAATGCTATATTTAAATTTCTGACACTTTTAGCTTTATCTTGTAAAATTATTTTGGCTACTTGAATTGAGAAATAAGGAATTAACATATTCCTTTATTGGTTAAGGAAAAAAATCTTTTAAATTGATTAAAAATTTTAAATTTCGATACTTACGTCATAGTTAATTTAAGTGCATCCTTCTCAATTGAAGAAATGTGAGTATTATATATATATATTCCATATATGTGGTATAAAGGATATTAAAATCACTTTCCTATGTTAAAAAAAGGTATCGATTCAATATTTGTATCCTCCAATATTATTTTTAATTAAAAAAATATTATCTAGGTATCACAAAAAAAAGAATTTCAATTAACGCAGTATAAACTAAACTATAAAACTAGACACTCATCAAATATTTTCAAGAACTAATAATTTAAATTTAACAGAATCCGATATCTTAAAAAACTCGGTGAAAAAGTTTGAGCAAAAGTTCGAATATCTAAGCTTCGAAATGGAAATCGAAGATTCGACTGCTGAACAAACTATAACCGTGGGTAAGCGTTGCAAATATTCAAACTAAAATCGTTTTCTTTGCGATGCAAGCTTTGAGGATCGATATGAAAAATGTCTTGTTTTGACATGCATTTCTGAGTAAAAGAAATCTTATTGGGGTCTTCTTTTTCTGAAAATAATGCGTAGAACATATTTAGAACCAACAACATGAGAGTAGAGTTTGTTTTTCACAGTACAAAGGGTATGTCCTACTACGGATCTTGAAAAAAAATATTCAACCAACCAACCACGGTAAAAAGGATTTGTTATTCCAATAGAATGGAATAATCTTAATAATTTATGGATATTTTCCAACTAATTATCCCGCATGTATTCTTATAAGACAATTCAAGAAGCATATAAAATAAATTGTTATATCCTTAAAGGTGTGTCTTTGGAATTTTTGTGGGTGCAAAACCAAATAAAAAATACTTTTCATATATTTTAATAAACGCTTAGCTGTAAAGTAAAAATAACTGCCTGTATTTACGCCTTCTTACTCATGATGAATTAGGAAAAACTTTCTTTATTTATTCAAGCAATAAATATTCATAAAACTTTTAAATTAATTAACGTTTCTTTCCTTTGATGTAAAAATTTTTGCATGTATTTTCAATTAGCTAGTGTCTACGGTTATATACGCATTATATTGATTTTATTCTCAACGCTTTTAACATTCATCATCACTTTTTTTTTAGGAACTAGGGGGCCTGCCCCCTGCTCCCTATCGCTCACCAACCCCCGTAACTGCTTCGCAGTTCTTTTCAGATCGCTTCGCGATCTTAGCGAGCAGAGCTCGCTTGTTCATCTCAACAATCCAGCACCACCCTCTTGGCTAAACTAATCCTAATTAATTAATTAAGCTTAATTAATACCGAAAATACCTCTCCCTTGCATAAATAATTTAATTCGGATTGTGGCAAGTGCAAGCCACTGGGAGATACCGATCCGAAGGTCATACGACTCAAAAGTATACTCCTCCCAGTGGCTTGCACTTGCCACAGGATCATTCCTCTAAATTAACAGAAAAAAATGTTGTTGAAATATATTCTTTTCTAGCTTATGAATAATTTAATCGAAATGTTAAAAAATATCCAGCAAGTGTACTAATAATCATCAACCAGTTTGAAGAAAAAAGCATTGTTGAAAATAAAATAAATCAGCCTCATCATAACACCATAGATATAAATACTATTAGGGCGAGCGCGCACGGGCGACTTTTGTCACGGTGACAAAGACAAAAACAACGTTGCTAAGGCTGTTGTTAGGGGCGGGACATAGAAGTATCCAATAGCAGCATTCGCACATGACATCACTGGAGGATAAAAACAACGTTGCTAAGGCCGTTGTTAGGTAAAGTCATGGGATTGAAAATGCTCTATTGTTTTCTAATGATATTTTTTATACTAGTAATCCTGGTCGCCGTGACTTTAGTCACTCGTGCGCGCCCAGCCTTAGTATGTATATCTATGCATAAAACACGCTTAAAACTCGTTTGTTTCTCTAGTAGTGAATGGCAAGAAAGAAGAAAAATTAAAACTTTGAATCTTAATAATTCCAAAACTAATTAGAATTCTTGAAAAAACAAAAAGCCAATCTTTTTATAAAATATATTTGTATGTGTCTTTAAAATATCATAGTTCTACTATGATTAGTTTTGCTTTTATAACAAAAAAACAGAAAAACCGTCAAAAATTTCGAAACTTTAAAACTTAATTACTCCAAAACTAATTCGAAATTCGAAAAAAAGGCGACGTGGTGCAAAACTGCACTGCACATCTAAAAGTATGTGTCTGCAAAATATCATATTTCTGCTGCTAATAGATTTTGCTGGGGGCGAACTCGCAGCAGAAAAAAATAATTTTCGACTTTGAAATTAAATAACTGTAGAACTAATTATCTCATCTATTAGCTTTTAGAACGAAAACGATCCTCATACATTTGTCTAGAAATGTTTAAAATTTCACAAATTTCTGTGGAATAGTTTTTGCGTAGTGAGAGTTCAAAGTGTTCAAAAATAAAATTTTCAAAAGCAGCGGCGGCGGCGGTCACTGTTACTTTTTTTTATATAGAGAGAAATCAAATATTATGTTTTTTTTTCGTTAATCTCTCTATATTGAAAAAAAGTAACAGTCGCCGCCGCCGCTGCCGCCGCCGCGATATTACAATTACTCATCCCCCCAGTAGTTTCGCCAAGCATTTGGTGTTTGGGCGATAGGAGCTGGCTACTGCGTCGTTGCCAGTGGTAACGCGCATGCGCTTGAATGATAGGATCGAGCGGTCGCTTTCGCCTTACTATGACTTTGTTTGTTTACAATGAGTGGTGGTGTGTGATAATATGAATATCGATCGCATCACCGTCTTTTACTTTTAAAAATTATAAATATCGCAAGTAAGTAGTAAACAATAAAGTATATTATTGAAATTTTCTCTGTATTAAACGTTTTTCATGGTCTGCTTACTTCTTACTACGTGCATCCGAGGCTGTTTGCCTCGATGGCTCGGATCATGGTTTGTTTTCTGTTGATTAAAATAAAATCTTGACAATTTTGAAAGTGCAAGGGGCAATTGGGTTGATCATACTGGTTTGAAAAACATAAAATTTTAAATATGTGTTTGTCTTAGGGTCGCAAAGTCAAATACATAAACACATCAGCTTTAATTTCATTCCTACTTGTCTAGTTACAGATCACCTTAAACTGTTTTAAATAGTTTTACTATAAGTGCTGTAAAATAAAATAGCTATCTTAACTATGAAAAAACATTCTTATTAGTACTTATCCAAATGTAGTAGTGTTATATGATCCACACATATTTTTTTTAAGAATTGTTTTAAATTCTTAAATTAGGACCACACAGTTGTGATCTTAATGCAAATTATGTTACATTATACAACTTGTTAAACTTCTTTTTATTAAAGAACCACTTATTATTATCAATTGTATATTTTTATAATTCTGTTCTTGGAAAAATGTGATCATAATACCTAAATTTTCATAAAAACATTTTTTTAGTACTCTAGGATTAGCCAGGCACCAATATCATCAGTCAGACTTTATTGGCGCTAATTTATAAATGCATAGCATTGACATATAATATCCAATCATGCAGCTTCCTTCTAGTATATGTAATATCAGTTGGGACACAATTTCGTTTTTTTATTGATTTCTAATGCAATAGCTTATTTTATGTTATGGGGTTGTTTTTTAAAGTCATTCTATCGTGTCGACCATTCTGCTGCCATCTGATTCAGAAGCATAGAATAATTTCTGTTCCTTTACTAAGCTAAGCAGTTGTGAATCGCTTGTTTTCAAATTTGATGGGATAGTAAGTACACAGGAATTAAAACTTCTTTCACTTTTCATTACTATTATATCAACAAGAAAATGTTATTTATGTGGTTAAAATAGACCCGGAAAACGCCAATTTACATTCAACAAATATTTATTTACATACAACAAACATTTATTTATACATGCAACAAACATTTAAAAAGAAAGTACACATAACCTTCCAGGTAGTATAATAACATTTAATTAATAACTTGAACTTATTTTCAAAAGTTATTTGAACAATAAAAATTTACTGAAGCTGAAACAAAAAATGAATTACAAAATCATTAAGATAACTTTGAATAAGCTTCAGAAAGAAAACACCCTCATTTGGCTTCTCACCATTCCTTCAACATCCGATTCAATATTAGAAGTTAATTTGATATGTTCTAGCCACTTTTGTTTTATATTGTCGGCGTGACACTTAACACACACATAGTAAAAACTTTAATACAAATCCTTGTTGAAATCAAAACAATGGTCTTACACTAATTTTCTAAGAAATTTGCATTGAGACCCTTAGTAATTAGTTAGTAACCCATTTAATGGTTCCATGAAAAAATTTTAAGATCTAAGTTGATCTTAAAAACTTTAAGGTTGTTGAAGATGGAAAAAAAACTTTCTATCGATGAATCTATACTTGGTTGCAACGTTTCTTGACCCCAGTACGTCACATATGCGGAAGGAGAAATCGGTTAATACAAAGCCTGTTGGGTAGATAGGAGGAGTTTTGGTACGCAAATCGTGATTGAAAAGCACTAATATATATACATAAGTTTAACAAAATAATCATATTTTTAAATTGATGTTCTTCATTTCACTCAAAATTCAGACACCGCGATGGGAACTACTTTGTTTATTAGTGACGTCGTAGGGTCAAGTTAAGTTGCAGTCTAGTATAGTATAGGATTTATGGGTACAAAATCGGAGTTACTTTAAATAAATAATTGCTGTTCTTAATCTTGTGTTTGACATGGTATGTCCATATTAATGTAATTAACTTAACATTTGAAAATCAGTGTTTTTGGTGCAAAATTTCTGAGCGATATACCCAAAGCATGCAATGTAAACATGGATTACTTGAAAGGAATGTACACATATGTGAGTTGGTAGATGGAAAGAAATTCTGAAAAACCTACATTTTAATTGAAGTAGAACATTGATTAACCATCACTTTGTAGCTAGCCAGTATATTGAGAGATGAGAATGTAACAAATTATATAGTAAACTCTCAAAACAACATAAAAAATCAAAGTTAGGACAAAATCAGATACTTGGGTAATTTGAGCATTATTCAATGTAATAATATAAGCAATAGTTAAATAAATTAGGCACAGACAGCTAGAGCTGGAATTTTTACCTTATTTAGAACATTGTAATTTAAAAATACATTCTAAAAGTGTTCTAATTTTTAATTATTTATAAAACATTGATTTATGAAACAAGCATAACATAAGTACTCAATGTCCTTTTTCGGCACTGGGAACATTTCTGGTTATACTATCATGAAGATTATATACTCTCTTTTTTTTGTATGACTTGATTATTTATGGTGGTCGACCAGACGGTACTCTTTTCTTTGATCTCACAAACCCGCTGCGGCGCCTAGATATTGAAGTAGGCTGTACGTTGATACGGCGGGTTCTTTTATTCTGTCTTAAATAAAAAAGACTGTCTAGGTCACTGCTGTTTGTCAAAATGCTCACATCATCTGTAAAAATAATATTATTAGTAGTTTTTTATCTTTATTAAAAAAATGGGTAGAACACTTAAAATGAATACATGTATAAAAAATTCAATGGATGACAACAGAAAAAAAAAGAAAAACACTACAAAAACCAGGGAGAAGAGAGTAAAGAGGAGGTGAAATATGCATGCGCTGTAGCGCACATTTGAAAAAGGTGTATTAATGGTTCAAATTTGGCGACCGAGGCAGGGAGGGTACGAAATATACCACTGAGCGAATGACGTTCCTTCTTCGCATCTCCTCGAGCTAAAGCATAGAACAGTGTCGCCAGTACTTCATTCGCTCTGTTGTATATTTCGCCTCCTGATTACTCTCTCCTCCCTGACAAAAACAAACACACAAACAAAAGGATTGTGATTTAATTAAAAAAATAAAACAAAATATTTTGAAATTAATAATTTATGTACTTATTGGCAAAGTCTGGTTGCTGTGAATACTGTCGCTTCATATTAATCTTAAAATAAGAGAATGTCGTCTAAATTTATTATAAAAAGAAAAAGTTCACGCTTAAAAGTCAAATGCTTCTCAATATTTTATAGATCTCAGGGCAAAATGTGGGTGCTAAATATAATTTAATGTTTCCGTAAAACTTCTTTAAAAAAGTCTAGAAAGTTTGTACACTTCATTTGGCCTTAAAATCATCTGTCATAAACAATTGGGGAAATCATTGAGGAATTGAGAAATCACATTTAATTTACATAAATTGTTTTACTGTACAGGTAATACTATGCATAACTCCTATATTACTGTTGACGGCAATTTGTAATTGGTAACTAATACTGACTAAATAAACACATGATTTGATAGAGAAGAACTTTTATAAATCTGTAATTTTAATCAATGCACACAATAATACTATAATTTAACTGTGTATCCATAAACAATTATGGAAAAATTTTAGTCCTTGGCACTTCTGTAAATTTACATCAAGTTAAAGAAAATGAACTTTTCGAAAACAAATATACAATTTGTTATACACTACATTCACACAAGTAAATTTGTGGTTCAAAAATAATTGTAATTGAAAACTTTAACTATGCTATCTAAGAACAAAACAAACTAACTGTACTGAAAAAAAGTAGATCCAAGAAATAGGTACCTTTTTTCCTCCAAAGCAGTTGTATGTTAACAGCAATGGGAAATGCTCCAGTCTTGGTCGCAGCAAGCAGAACTGTTAATCTTGAAGAAGATGACATCATTTCTGAAGAAATGTCCAGCAGCTGTGTTCTTCTCATGACAGCTGTTCCCATCAGCACATCCCGCGCTTCTGGTTTTTCAAAAATCTTGACTGCTGTACCTAAACACAAAATTCAAATTTTAAAAAAATATTTAAGAAGAATGTGTTCTATAGAGCATATAATATAAAAAAGGTCTGTAATGTCCAAATTTAGCTATAAAGGAGTATAATTTTTAACAGTTCAGCATTCAATTTTGACAAATCAAATATACTTCTGTTTAATAGAGGGGTATTTTCTCTCTGAGTTAGTCCAGGGGATTTATAAGCGAGCCTAAATTTGTCCCCTGCCACAATGATAATTTTACACTGCACTCTTATGAAACATTTTACATAGGTTACTTTAATATTGTAACTATATTAGTTAATTTAACAAGTATTTGCTTAGGAAAAGTAACTCTGCCATTTCTAACAAAATTTAAAAGTAACAATCTTTTAAAAGAAATGAAAAAAAGCTAGGAAAAAGTATATGTAACAGTATAAACATTATAATTGTACCTCATCATTGACCCGAAGCTATCAATGCATCTGCGCATAATAGATTGTGATAATAACATTGTATAATCTTTTTGTACAAGCAACTACTTCACGTTAGAGGTTTTTCCATTATTACTAAGAGCATCATTTCAGTTTTTTGTTTCCGTGTGGCAAAATTAGTTTTGGGCTATATTTTTCAAAATATATGCTTCATCAAAAGCCTATGATTGTTCAAAAATGAGAGCAGTGAAAACCTGAAGAGATGGTAAAAAGACATAAAATTCAGTAACATTTTAGAAATTGTTTTTAAACAGTATGTTTGTATTCAAAAGAAGATAGAGTAAATGAAAGTTTTCTGGTATACACATCAGTGCGAATCGCACATCAATATTATTTTCCATTGTGAAACTAAGAAATCAATGTTGACTTTCACTACTATGTACTTAAACTTAATATTATATCTCATAATCAATGTTCGTGCTTTATCATTGAAGTTATAGTACTGAATGACCACAACATCAAAATAGTATCCTTCACTCCTTTTAAAAAATGTTCAAAATATCCTTCTACAACTATATAGTGGCATGCAAGTCCCCAAATAATATACATATGTATTTTTTAAACTTTGCAACAACTCCTAAAGAAAACACATTATCTATTAAATTTATAGCTAAAGCAATTTACTGACATGAAATAAATTAATTACAAACTTATCTATGAACATTTTTGATGTCTTTTAACTCAAAATTTTCTGCATCAGCCCTACTTTTCAAATCAACTCTAATATCTCAGAGGACGATGTTCTTTCTTCATCTAATACGCAATTTTCAAAGTCATTCATCACACTTTCCATCTTTTCACAATTTTCCTAATAAGAAATGCGAGTAAGAACATAAATTACAATTAGGAACATTAAATACTATGTTAAATACTTAGGGTGAATTAATTAAATATCATTCTAACTTTTCTAATAAGAATTATATAAAAGAACATATCTTCTAATAATAATTTGGTGCATTAACTATGGTGAACGTTTAGTAAAATTAAATCTCATTATTTACTATTGCACTGTCATTTAAATTACTGAAATGATGCACGTAAGGAAAACTTGAACTTACCTTAGATTTTTTCCAATTCAGCAGACAACAATACTTTTTTCTATCAAGATGCCAAATGTTTATAATTCTGAATGAAGATTCAAAGTCATAACAGTAAACGCGAACTGAAACTCTCGGGGTTACCAACTGCGAGACAGCGACCATCTTTCACTGTTGTAATTTTTCATCGTCCCATTTGGCGAATCGGAATTTTTCATCTCTTCGCCAAACTACTGGGGAGATGAGTAATTGTAATGTCGCGCCGCCGCCGCTGTTTCAGAAAATCTTCACTTTGACAATTTTGAACTGTCACTATGCAAAAACAATGGAACGGAAATTATTGAAATTTTGACCATTTGTAGACAAATGTATGAGGGTCCTTTTCGTTCCTATAGCTAATTAATGAGATAATTAGTTCTGGAATTATTTAATGTCAAAGTCGAAAATTATTTTTTTCTGCTGCGAGTTCGCCCCCAGCAAAATCTATTCGCAGCAGAAATATGATTTTTTGCAGCTGCATTCTCTTAGATGTGAAGTTTTGCACCTCGTCGCCCTTTTTTCGAATTTCAAATTAGTTTTGGAGTAATTAGGTTTTAAAGTTTCGAAATTTTTGATGGGTTTTTGGTTTTTTCGTTATGAAAGAAAAACTAATCACAGTAGAACTATGATATTTTAAACACACATACAATTATTTTTTATAAAAATATTGGCGTTTTGTTTTTCAAAAAATTCTAATTAGTTTTGGAGTTATTAAGATTCAAAGTTTTAATTTTTTCTTCTCTTTCTGTGGCCGTTCACTAGAGAAACAGGCGAGTTTTATAATGAGCCTAATTTCTTTTATTTTCAACAATGTTTTTTCTACAAAATGGTTGATGATTATTAGTAGACTTGCTGGATATTTTTTAACATTTCGATTAAATTATTGATAAGCTAAAAAAGGAATGTATTTCAGCAACATTTTTGTTGTTAATTTAGGGGAATGATACGAATTAAATTATTTATAAGCAAGAGAGAGGTATTTTCGGTATTACAAGAGGCTTAATTAAGTCGAGAAGAGTGTTAGGCTCATAGAGATCTAATAGTATATTAGAGTGGACGTCACGTGACCCAGTAATGCTATTGCATAGGAGACTCGGTAACCAACAAGGCGCCATGTTTCCATCGGCCAGCCGTAATGTTAAGTCACTGGAAGGGGTCTCAAAAATGCATTTAAAAAGTTTCCCAGCTGAAATATCCCTTAAAGACCGATCGAAATGCAAATAGGACCAAAAAATACATCTTTTAACACCAAAATTAAATACCTTTCGTGCAGTTTTCTTGGTTTTTCATCTCGATTTTTCTACCGTAAGCCTAAAATAACTGTTTTCTCGTCAAAAACCATTGTTATGCAGATTTTGCCTCTTTTTAATTTGGAGGGCTTTGGAAATATTTTCAAACACTAGTAGGAATAAAAATATAATAATATCTTAAGAATAAGAATTTTAGAATATTATACTGGCAAACTTAACATTTAATTAAATTAAATTCCTTAGGTGTATAAAACAGAGACAAAACTTACATAAAGTGTTACTTTTATTCTTACATATTTTCGTTATACTAGTGTTTTTAAAAAACATTTTTGCAGCCCTCCAAATTAACAAGAGGCAAAATCTGCATAACAATGGTTTTTGACGAGAAAACAGTTATTTTAGGCTTACGGTAGAAAAATCGAGATGAAAAACCAAGAAAACTGCACGAAAGGTATTTAATTTTGGTGTTAAAAGATGTATTTTTTGGTCCTATTTGCATTTCGATCGGTCTTTAAGGGATATTTCAGCTGGGAAACTTTTTAAATGCATTTTTGAGACCCCTTCCATTGACTTAACATTACGGCTGGCCGATGGAAACATGGCGCCTTGTCAATTCAGTGAAAGTCACGTGACGTCCACTCTAATATACTATTAGATCTCTATGGTTAGGCTGGATTGTTGAGATGAACAAGCGAGCTCTGCGAGCTAAGATCGCGAAGCGATCTGAAAAGAACTGCGAAGCAGTTACGGGGGTTGGTGAGCGATAGCGAGCAGGGGGCAGGCCCCCTAGTTTTATAGAAAGAGGAACAAACTGTGAGAAAGATGGTGAGTAATACATAACTTTACCTTCTTTGCAATGTGGTTGGTATGTTACAGTTTCCTTAGAAACCGCTTGTTATATTCGTCTTAATTAAACGTACAGTAAAAAAATAAACTATAAAAAGTAAAATAATACTGTTTAATTTTGTAAATTAAAATTAATGATTTTAAAGAGTATATTGATGTTAAGAAATAATATTCCTCTTAAAATTTTGGTTTTAGAATTCATAGAGAAGTCATGATTCCAAATAGTATCATTGGGAGTTAAGGGTCAATCAGTGTCTCATGCTTGCCTGTAGATAATATGTTAGAGAATGTTATAAATCAAATATAAAACTATATTTCTGATAAATTTCTTTCTGTGTTTTAATTAAATTTAACTATAGAAATAAAAAGAACAAGATGACTACATTATACTTTCGATGGTGGTAACTCGAATGGTGAGATTTTGTCTTTTTTGGGCCTATGATTTGAAAAATGGTAATTAATTCATTTTAAACTGTTTCGAGTTATTCAAGTTTTTTTTGTATTCAATTTATCGCTTGTCTTTAAAATTTGGATAAATAATTGTGTTTTCTACAAAAATGCATCGGATTATTACACTTCAAGTCTATTATTTTAGTTTTGTATGATACCAAGATACATTTACTTTTTAATAGAGTAGCAATTTAAACTTAATTTTTGGGGAAAACATATGAACAATAGCTTTTCCATACATTTACATATGTTATGGGAGATGTTATAAATCTGGATATTAAATGCCCGCGTATTTCGAGCAAAGTGATTAATACTCATTTATAAATGTCATTGAATTTGTCACATTACCCGCCTCAGTTCGGGTATTATTAATAATGCCCAGTATATCACTTTTCCCGTAATATATATGTTACGGGCAATGTGATAAATTCAGTGGAGTTTATTAATGAAATTTATCACTTTGCCCGCCTCTACTTCGGGCATTATTAATAATGCCCGATTAATCACTTTGCCCATAACATATATACTTTTTTAAAATACTTAAAAAAAATTATGATCGTTTCATAAAGAAATTATCCTGAAAATTTTTTTTTCTTCTGAATTTAAGATTAAGCGTACGGTGAAAATGGCCTTCATACTTTCGCCCACTTCATTCATTAGGTCCGGGTATTATTCCAACCGAGTTTCATAACAGATGATAAAAAGAAAGTTTTTCTCCAGACTCCATTTAAAATTTTTGTAAAATTTTTAATCTCCGCCCCGCGATACTATATTCAAATCACTTTATCAAGTCTAATTATTAATTTAAAGACGTTTTTCATGATTTAGTTGATTTCAAAAAGCGTTTGACATTGTCCTTTCGGAAAAAAAATGATAAAAAGATAAAAATTATCCTCTGTTTTAAATAAATGAAGGATTTTTCCTATGCATGCGAAATTTAAATAGGATAGTTCATCATGTAGTGGCGCCATCAAGTGTGGCAAAATAAATTTAGTTTTAGTAATATTTATTTAGAAATTTTCTATGTATCGAAATAATAATCTTAATCTTTAATGTTCGTTAGGTAAATTATAACAAAATGAATTTAAAACTATTGAAGTAATTTAACTCATGAGTAAATGATTATGGTGCGAAACCCATTATTTAGTACAAAACCTGTCGAAGAAATTTCAAGAAACATTATTCTGTTTTTAGTCAAATTAATCCCTAATATTTGAATAAATAAATTTAAAAATATTCATCTTCTACACATTTAAATTAAATAAGTTTCCAAAAATTCTTCTTCAGACTGAACAGAAGTAAAAAAAAAAATTGTTTACCAGGCATTTTCGCCCCTTCTATTTGAACTTGAAACAACACAACACTGTGTTTGATAACACGCAAATAATAGGATAATGAAATTATGAAAAAATAGGATAATGAAAAAATAGGAAAGTCCTAACAAAGATGTGTAAAAAAACCCAAATATGTGGAAAAATTACCGATACTTTTACTTTTTTTCATCTCAAGTCAAATTTTCCACGAAGAGAATCTGTGGCTCCCCAAAAACAATTGTATGTACATTTTTAAACTATTTCTACGTGCAATTGGATTTACTTTTGGAAAGAATACTTAAGTTATTCATGCAAATAAGCGTTTAAATTGTCTTGATGCAGATGCAAGTAGAATTTTCTTTTCAGTGCGTTTGTAATTTAATTAAATTATTTTTTGACCACATTTATAATCACCCTGTAATATTGTTTCGTTAATTAAATAACCTCAGAGGATTTCTGTATAGAAGGAGAACAATGTTGTTTACTATTATGAAAAAAATATTAATTCTAAAAACTGTAAAAATCTGCTACGAAAAATATGTTATTTTAAGTTTTTTTTTAAAAGGAATGTTTAAACCAAAATCTAAAGCTGAATAGCTCTGTTTTTTCTTAGGACTCACGCTTTGAACAAAATAAATTAGTAACCAGGAAAGTTATTTTTTTCCTCTTAATATAATGAAGCACGTCACTCCTCTGGTTGATACTGCAAAATGGTGAAAAGAATTTTACTTTTTAAAAGTAAGAAAATTTCTAAAGCGTGGCATTTTCTCCTGAAATATTAAAATTTATTCGTTCACAAAAACGTTTTTTTTTTAATTTAATGAAATGATTATCCAAAGTAGGAATTCAAATTTATTTTGGAATTAACATTATAGTAAGTCACTTTATGTTTGTCATTTTTGAAATTAAAAAAAAATAACATAATAATCTATATCTATAAAAGCCAAATACCACTGACTGACTGACTGACTGACTCATTCATTCACTCACTGGTAAGTAAGGAACACTTAACACGGAATCTCCGAAACTACTGGACCCAGAGGCTTGAAATTTGACAGAGACGTTCCTCTCAGCTATGCGACGCGCACTAAGAAAGGATTTAAAAATCGAACGACTCCTTCCCTGCTTTTCGGCGCTTTTTCTACTCCGTTTTTCCCATTGAAATAACATTGTGCATTGTTGAAATGCATAAATTGCAGCAGGTTTATTTCTCTCTTGAGGTTTCGTCTGGCCTCATGTGATAAAATATAATTTCAAAAATTTCATAATTTATAACAAACTAAGACGAAAAACACAGTGTAAATTTCTATTTCAAAATTATAACAAGTTTCAGGAAACATATAAATTCAAATAATTAATTTCGAAACAACATTTTCCTTTATTTGTAATTTTAATTTTTTTCTAAAATAAATATATTTATGGAAAGGCTAAAATAAATGGTTTCCATGGAAACAGAGCTGAAATTATTTCATTGTTTCATGGGGCATGGTTTACTAGACCATTCACTAAATTTTTATTTTCAAGTACTAGAAAACCGTTTTTACTAAGAAGTTGGCTATCATGATAAAAGGAAAATGAGATTTATCAAGCATTTTATTATTTTGATAAAAATGTTTTTATTTTTGGAGATGTAGGATCATGCAAATAAAAATGGATTCTTTATCATTTTTGAATATAAAATAAATTAGGTATAGTTAAACATTTTGCTTTGGCGGCGGGAGTTGTTGACTGAATTACACATAGGGATTATTTTTTGATGAAATTAATATCATTTTTGGAAAACGATATGAAAAGGACATCGGAAATACTTCATAGAAATTTTGTTTAAGATTTTAAACTATAAATTTCAAAAGACTGATGATTTCAATTGGATTGTTCTTTTACAGCCACAGTAAAATGCGGGACGGGATACGTTAGGGTATATTTTCACAGTAAGAAACCGGGATGAAAAAGACGACGGGGACGACGGGGTGATAAAAGTGATTGCTAACCAGGAAAAGAAAAACCATATAACTCAATAAACCTGATGATTTAAATTGGATTGTTCTTTAACAGCCAAAGTTAAAAGCGGGGCGGGATGAGTTAGGGTATATTTTCAAAGTAAGGAACCGGGAAGAAAAACACGACGGGGGTGACGGGATGATAAGTGACTGCTAATCCAGAAAAAGAAAAGACATATAACTTGATAAACCTGATTATTTCAATTTGATTGTTCTTTACAGCGCAGGTGACAGCCAAATTTAAATGCGGGACGGGATGAGTTAGGGTATATTTTCACAGTTAAGAACTGTGATGAAAAAGACGACGGGGACGACGGGATGATAAGTTCCAGAAAAAGAAAAGACATAACTTGAAAAACTTTTTAAAATATTTATGAATTAACTCAACCCGAGCAAGGCCGGGTAAGTCAGCTAGTTTTCTATAAAATCAAAGCTTTATTTATAAGCAAATATGTTTTTGAAAATAAAAAGGCAGTAGGTATTATTATACATATTTTTCTAAATATTTTTTTAAAATGTTATAGTGTGTTACAAAGTTGCAACAATAGAGTGTTTTCAGGTGACGTCACAACCGGTTATTTTGTTTTAACTGTGTACCTTCTGTAGGGCTTTTAACTGTTGCTAAGGCCGTTGTTTATCTGTTGCTAAGGCGGTTTTTAGGTCTGGGATCACGTGATTGCAAAAGCTCCAATAGAAGAATTCCACGGCTAGTTCATTTTCTGTAACTGTTAACCTCTGTAGGGAAAAAAACTGTAACATCTTTTGTTGCTAAGGCCGTTGTTAGGTCCAAGTCATGTGATTGAAAATGCTCTATTGGGTAGTCTTAATGAGGGAATTGCATAGGTGAGGGATTTGCTTAATTTTACACTTTTTGATACGTTATAGTTTAAAACTCTCAAATATCAGATTTTAAAGTTCAAAAATATGTTTTAAATAACTTAAAATTCGATTTTATTTTTGCCAAAACACTAGTAAAGTCATGTGATCAAAAAACGGGATTTGACGTCACAGCGCCGTCGAAACTAGTGAATTGTTGAAAATAAAAGAAATCAGACTTATCATAAAACCAAAACACGCATAAAACTCGTATGTTTCTCTAGTGAACGGCCAGAAAAAGAAAAAATTAAAACTTTGAATCCTAATAATTCCAAAACCAATAGAGCATTTTCAATCACATGGCTCGGACCTAACAACGGCCTTAGCAACAGAAATGTTACAGTTTTTTGCCCTACAGAGGTTAACAGTTACAGAAAATGACTGGCCGTGGAATTCTTCTATTGGAGTATTTGCAATCACGTGACCCTATACTTAAAAACCGCCTTAGCAACGTATACCTCGTTACCTCGCAACCGCCTTAGCAACAGTTAAAAGCCCTACAAAGGTTAACAGTTAAAAGAAATTAGCTGGTCGTGAAGTCAGCTGAAAATACTCTATTAATATTTTTTGAAAAACAAAATGCCAATCTTTTTATAAAAAATATTTGTATAGAGTGTTTTCAGGTGGACATCACAACCGGTTATTTTCTTTTAACTGTGTACCTTCTGTAGGGCTTTTAACTGTAGCTAAGGTCGTTGTTTATCTGTTGCTAAGGCCGTTTTCAATTATGGGGTCACGTGATTGCAAATGCTCCAATAGAAGAATTCCACGGCCAGTCATTTTCTGTAACTGTTAACCTCTGTAGGGCAAAAAACTGTAACATTTCTGTTGCTAAGGCCGTTGTTAGGTCCGAGTCATGTGATTGAAAATGCTCTATGTGTCATTAAAATATCATAGTTTTTTAGTTAAAACTTTGTGAAGAATAGCAGAATGAAGCAAGCTAAGCATACAATAACATAGCGGGTCCAAGTGGGTCCAAGCGCTGTGACGTCACACAGCAGCCATAACGAAATTACTGTTTTTCCCGCCAATACTGGAAATGACATTTTAAAAATTAATATCTTGGGGAATAGTTTTCCGATTTCAATAATTTTTACGTCATTTTTCATGCATTTTCATCCTCTATCATCATAAAATTAAAAAAAACGTGCAATTCCTTCATTTTAAGTGTTTAGAATGTAAAACTGCAATATTTTTGACTTGACTATTTCATCAGGCAGGGATGGCCATCCCACGACACGAGTTCCAAAATGTGGCACGGCGCTGTTAAAACAGTGGCACGCGGAGGCACTGAAGAAATCAGAAAAATAATATATCATGTTAACTGGTGTCATCAATGTGGTTTCATTGATCCGTCCATATTCTCTTAACGCAGTTCTATTTTTTTCACAATTTCTATAATTATTTTAGCTAAAATATCTTAATTTGTGATAGTTTGTGTTGGACAAATCTCTATTTAAAAGCCAGAATAACAGTAACTTCCGACCCATATTGTTGCAGCTTCTTAATTTAGAACCAACCCTATTGGATAGCTGAAAAGCTTTCAAAATTATCTTTTTACAGAGATATTTATTACATGTAGATAATTTTGTCGGGTTTGGGATATTTTCACTGAAGTTTTTGATTGATTAGGTGATTATCAAATTACCTATATCAAGTTGCAAATTGCGTTAAAAGTCAGCCTTGAGGGACAATTACTGAAAGTTTTCGAGGGAGTGGCCCCCGAAAACTCTACTTTTCAGACGTGCTTGAGAAATAATGTTTTTTGGGTAAAATTATCATAATCAGTCTATGAATATATGAATTTCACTTGATATTTTTGGTATAGATTGGAAAAGTGGAACTGACACGTCTAAGTTTGGTTTCTCAAATAGTGCAACTCTTTCCAAAAAGGTTGGCCTCTCCTATCTTAGGTGTGATACTTTTGAAGCTGTATACAGGAATCATCGTTAAACACTTTTTAATATTTATTTACTTTTTAAGAACCGTTTTTTTTATGTTCTTTTTTCCCCCAGTGTTACCACGAAAAAATCTAATAAATAGGTAAAAAATATCTTCATATGAATTACTGTAACCATCCAATCATCGTAAAAACTGAGCAGTTCAATTTATTCTGCTTCAATGTTTTACTTTTAAACCGAGACTTTTTCAAATTTATTGCAAATTGAAGATATTCTGTGATATTTTTATTCATCCACAATTTTTAAAATTAAAAAGAACAAACAACTTAAGTTATATGTTTGATTTGCACTGGATGAATACTTTGATGACTATATTTTTCTTATTATGGATGATACTCATAAGAAACAAAGTAATACTGCTTTATTTAAAAGAATTTATCATTAACAATACAAGAGTTACACATTTATGACATTTATACAACATAGCAATAGTTTATGTATTTATGTGGAGTTTGTTTCATAACATTATAACTAATAACAGTTCATGATTTTTCAATTATGGGTTATACGTCTTAAATTATAAGACATTTTCTTCATAATGATACATGATGATATATGAAAGTTCACAATATGCTAACATACATGTATTCACGTTGAACGGAAATTCACAAAATTTTACAGTAAGACTTTTTTAAAACAGTGCACAAAGTAACAAATTACCAAAATACTTTCACTGACAAATTAACAATTTAGTAATGAATCGCTGTTTTTAAAATTATGTTAACTTCTTTATTTTGAAATTTTTTTCATAAACGTTCATAAGAATTTATAGAATTCTTACACAGAATAGAGTTATTCTTTTTGACTGGTTGTATAATTAATTAATGGTCTTATAAATATTTATTATTCTTTTATTAAATTATAAAATTATGTTCCAAACATATATTTTAAAAGTCGGTGTTAATTTTTAATCTTAAAAAACATAATAATTATGAATCCTATATTTCTTTAATTGTGTGTTTAGACTCCCTCTAGGATCAATATTCAACTTTCGTGAAAAGAAACTTTTTTAATAGTAACAGGATATTGAATCGAACTGATTTTTAAAAATAATCTAATTTACTACTATTATTAACAAGAATATTAAAATTAGACATGTGCAATATTATTTTTATCTTATTGTCAAATAACTGTTAAAGTTATTAAATGTATATCGGTGATGCTTTTTTTACTCTTGACTGCAAAATTAACAAGTTTATATCACATTCAATCTAAATTATTTGATAGTGAAGATAATGCTAATTACTTAACATATAATTAAATTGTTTAGTATTCAAGTAAAATGATCTGTCTTAAAGATCTTTAATTATTATCAATTAAAGCATTTATAGTTATGAGTACCTTCTGTTTTACACTTTGTTTCAAATAAAATTGTCATTATAACACCATCTTACAAATAACATTATTATGAAAGTTGAAAACAAACATGATATTCCATATTTAATGAATGTAATGAAAGAATACTATAGAAAATAATATTTTATCTAATGCTACTACTGTAAAATAGCACTTATTGTTTTCATAATCGTTGTTTCGATACAAAAATAAACTGCACTCTTTTACCTAGTTTATACTTACGTCACCCAAAAACACAAAAGTCTAGAGAAAAGTCAATATCCTAGAACCACTGAGTAAGAAATATTTCATACAAAGTCTTTTACCTATAATTCATTTACCTTCTAACATTCTTGTCTTGAAAAGGAGCCTATTGGCTGTAAAACTATCATTGGATTTGTCAGCTAATATATTCTTGTTCTAAAAAAATTGGTCCTTTAAGTAAGTTAAAAACAAGTCTTGACTATGTAAAATGAGATTGGAAAGCTATTTGATATGCATTTAATTCTTTAGTTAGCATATATAGCTAGCTCTATTTTCTGTCAACTTAAAAATATTAGTATGGAATTTCTACCTACACATACCTATGAGTAAAAAGTAGCCTTAATAAGTTCTATTATGTGATATAAGTGTTGGAAGTCCTGTGGTGTATATGCGACCTTTTTCAATGCCTTCGGTACGAATCATAGAGTGCCTACTATAAAATAAGCAATAGGGAGTTAAAAGATAGACATATTAATGTTAAATTTGAAAACATTCCATAAAAACCACAAACCAATTATTTTTCAATTCAATGTGTGTCTAATTCATGTAAAATTTAAGGGTAAGCTTATTATTTAATTTTCCATTTTTTAGTTAAAAAATTATTTTAAAATAAAATTGATTTAAAAAAAACTTCAAGCAATCATGTAAAAGGATGAAAAAAATAATTGTGTACTAGTTCATTAGATTATATAATGTCCTTCGCTTTAAACTTCAATTTGATCGTGTTAAATAATTCGTTTAAGATAAAGTTAAAGTATCTAATCTCTGATTTTCACTTAAGTAAAAAACATTTAATAGCTGTTGTAATTTTTGTTTAAAAAAAGTGAGATAAACATTAAATCATTAAAATTCATAGTTGTATTGAAATATAAATTAACTCTTTTTTTATCACTCTTTTTTGTGAAATAGTATTTGTATTTATATTTTGATTTAATTCCATCATTTATATAATAATCTTACATATATATCATAATCTTACATATATATCATAATCTTACATATAGGGTCACTTGGGGTAAGTGGGACCCCTTTTTGGAACAGTTCATTTTTGAAGCTTCATAAATTTTTTTTGAAGAGTCTCAATTTGAACTTAATGGCATATTTTATTTAAGACACTATTTAAGAATAAAAATTTATAATTAGGTTCTAAAATAATGTTCTACATTTTTCTTAACTGGTCTTTTTGTAAAAAATGAGACGGGTGTCCCACTTACCCCACAGGAAGGGGTAAGTGGGTCCCCCCCCTCTTTATCTTGATTGAAAGCAAGCAAAACTTAAGAGGGAGTAAGTGGGTCTTACTTGATAAAGTATAGAAGTTTTAGGTACAAAATATTTTATTGTAACTTAATTCATGTAGGAGGTATCTACTCACATTTAAATTAATAAGGTTGGTTGGGGTAAGTGGGACCCCCTTTTTGGAACAATACAATTACAGAATGTTTTTTTCAGGTTCGAATGGTTCGGGAGACTTATAAAGAAACCCTCGAAACTATTCCCCCACCCCACTGTGTGTTTTAATTAATTTCTCGGCAACGTGAATAAAAAAAACACAACTTAATAGTTTACTTTACTTACCACAGCTTATATTAAAAACGCAAAATTAATATAAAATTTCAATAAATTACTTATAAATGTTTCAATAAACATTAAAATGGTGAGTCTAGGGTGTCCCACTTACCCCATAATGAGGGGACCCACTTACCCCTACTATGCTTAAATTACGGGGTAAGTGGGACCCCCCTCTTAAAAAATTTTAAATAAGAGATTTTGTGAAATTTCAAATTGCAGTATGTATTTTAAGTCAAACCTGGCACAACAGTTGAAAAAACATTAAAATATAGTGAAAACTTTCCTGGAAACACTTCTTGGAAAAATGCATCTTGAACTCTCCAAAAAAAAAATTATGGAAATTTTTTTACAATAGTTCTATAATCTTAAAAAGAAATGACACAAAACTCTAATATATGCAAAACCCATCAGTGTGACAAAATGTAACATGATCAATGTGAATAAGTGTGAAATGTCCTTTACATAGTTTAGTTTGAGGGGGGTGACCCACTTACCCCAGGGACCCACTTACCCCAAGTGACCCTATATCATAATTTGAACGTACAATATATAAAACACGAACGTAAAATTTCAAACTACAGTTTAAACATTTTTAAGTAATATTCTTTAAGTTCATCTTTATTTTCGATTATACTGTTTTTATTATTACATAAGTACCTAATTAATGTTATACGCCTGAAAATTCAGTACTGTGCGAATCAATTGAAACTTGGGGAAAGCAGTTTACATATTTATGTAATAAATTTTATTTACCTCCTTGGCTGAGAATAATGAATCCTTATCTAGCTTCAATCTTTCAAAGGTAGAACATAAAATTTTGACATTCCCAGTTCTTAGTTCCTATCAATTTGCACAGTACTGTACAGTGTATACTGTAAATTACAATCACAACATGTAAATTACAACAAATCACATTTTAAATGGTGATTTACAAACATAAAGAAGAGTGGAAACGCACTTGAATACATCGCGCTAAAATACACAAGTTCCTCGAATAGACTTTAAGGCCGGATGCAGTTTTGAAAAACATAACTCAAAATCATAAGTTATGTCCAAATGAAAAGGAAACTTTAGTTCAAATGTACTAAAAAGATCCTATTGAAACTCTCAACAAGTCTGGTATTTACAGAATTTTTTGTGACTGTGGTTTATCTTATATAGGTCAAACAAAACGCGCTTTAAAATTTAGGATCAGAGAGCACAAGGCTTATATCAGAAAGCAGGAATTTGATAAATCATCGATAGCTAAACATGTTCGGGACCTCAATCACAACTTTAAATTTTCATCTGCCACTATTATAAAAAAAGTTAATGTACCTAGTGATTTGGATTCTTTGAATCTTTTTATATCAACAAATTTTCAGATTTTCTCATCAATGATTTAAGTAGTTTTCCTTATTTCTCACCCATTTGGATACCCATGATTGATTTTTTGTAATTTAACCACTAGGTTTTGCATTTTCGCTTCAACTGTTACCTTTTTCATTCCCTTACATGTATACCTATTCATTGCTGTAATTTGTTCTTTTTAGCACTGACGAAGGGGGTCCTGTTGACCCTCGAAACAATTGTATGCTGTTTATTTTAAATTGTGCAAATAAAAACGTTGTTTTCAATTAATTACAACTTTAGTTGTATAAAATCCAACTGAGTTAACGAGGTACCTATCGATAGGTTGACGGGATGTTCCCACTTGCACAAGAGCGGTTAACAGCTTTGTATCAAAATCCCTCTTCACGGAGAATTGTTTCCACAGTTTTCGTTGCATGATTAATTGCTACAGACAGGGCCAACGAGGGGATTTTGGGATATTCCTTTTTGACTGAAAATACCCCATTTATCCCTGAACATCCAATGTACGTACTATTCAGAATATCTTTTCCTACACAGCAAACGCCCACAGTACATTTAAGAACACTCTTTTGCCTTCAAATTAACAACTGTGTGTTGTTAGCTAGAACACTTAATGCAGTGTTGTGATAGTGTTCTAAATATGTTTGAAAACTTTTGCCGTCTAGAAATGTGTTCTGATATAGTGTTGTGAAATATGTTTAAATTATGAATGCTTTCCTAAATTTAGATAGAAACAATATATAAAAAATCCTGTTTTAGGGCACGTCCATAAACTACGTGAGGTGTTTTTTCTAAATTTTGGACCCCTCCCTTGGTGACACCCTCTTTTGGACCTCACGTAATTTATGGAAGTCCCCTTATGTAGTTTTTAGCAACTTTTTACAACACTATTTTTAGAACTCATTTCTATAGATAGCAACAGTTTTCAAACATGTTCAGTACCCTATCACAACACAATACAGTATATAAAATGTTCTAGTTAACTACACAAACTAAAGTGTTTTTAATTTGAGAACAAAGAATATTGTGTGAGCATTTGCAGTGTAGATACGGTTTTCAAACGTTTTACACGATGTCCTTGTCTGGAGCCATTTTCCCCTCAACAAACTGTGAAAACAACTGTCAGGATTTTAATATAAAAATCTGACAACTACAAGTGTGCATGCGAATGCTATATCATAAAGCTATCACACAACTAACTTACTCGGATTTTATATAATATCTTTACATCTAAAGTTTTTTTTTCAGTTGGGTACAGGCTTATAACAAGCCCTTGTTTCCATTTATTTTCAAAGCTGCATCCGGTTAAAAAAATGGTCCTGGCTCGATTTCTAGAAGATGTGCCGAAACTATAACCTTGTGTGTGGGGAGGATGTTTCAAATTTTTGGCCTCAAATTAACTTTCACACTCTTAATACTCAAAATCTAATCTTTCTGGGTTTTTTTTCGAAGAAAACTGTAGTGAGAAAAAAATAGGATAATGTCTAAAATTAAATTCAAACCTTTTCTTGGAAAAGCTAAAAAAGTCAATTCCGTTCAAATTCTCTCTAAGGAATCTTTCGATGAACTCGTATATTGAAATAGTATTGAATTCTCAGATAATAGAACGGAAGCAGTGGGGTATCTGAATTATTCATTATAAATGTCTGAATTATTCATACAAAAAATATCCGTAGAGCAATAGTTGTTAGCCGGACTTATTTAGTAAGAAACAATTGAATTTTTAAATAGAAGCTTTCCATAAATAATGTCACACTAGGGAAGGGATGGGGTTTATCAATCCGTGACTCTTAGTGAAAAGGGAAGTCGAAGGGGCTAAGAATTGTTACATACACACTGCAAATAAAAAAAAATAAAAAAATATTTTTCTTGGGTGGAATGAAGCTTACACGAAAGTATAAATATAATTTTTATTATTAAAATTATACTAACCAAATAAAATCTCACTTTAAAATTATAAAGTTGGGTTCACTTAACACTTGAAGAGCCAAAGGGGTCAACAAGTTCCCCAAAAACCATCTGTGCATAAGGTTGAAAAAGTTTCCATCTTTTATTTAAATTATGGTTATCAAGAAATGTCAAAAGGGTCATTTTGACCTCGACTGTAAAGTTTTCTAAGTATTAGTATTTTTTATTTAATGTTTCTATTGTTTTCTAAGTATTAGTATTTTTTATTTAATGTTTCTATTGAAAATACGTAGTGAACTTGGCATAAATTTTCAATAAACGCATTCCTGTTAAGTTAGTAAACGATAAAAAAGAGCGCGCACATTTTCTCGAATATCGACATCAAAAGTCCTCAGATGAAAAACTGCCAATTCACAAGATTTCTCTCACTTCAGAAACATGGTGTCAATCTGATAGAAAACTGTCACCTGTGCATTTTAAATGGATGGAATAAAATCTGTCCTTTTAAATAACTTTTAAGGTTAACTCAAGAATTACCCCAAGTCAAAATTACCCCATTCGCGGTTTAAGTCAAGTCCAAAAATGATGGCGGTTCTATTGTTAAATTCGAATACAAATGTGGGATTCCAAGTTTTTGCCACCGTGTGCTAGTCATATTGTCAGTAGAAGAGTTTGACATGAGGTGTAGTGTGACTCTTTGTGAGATAGGGCCGTATTCAGAAACTAAAACACGTAGAAGAAACGAGACGAGAACGATACGAAAACGATAGATTTCAGAGCTCTCGTCCTCTCTCTCTCTTATCACGGCTTACTAGATACTTATACAGGCTAGCCGAGTTTTAAACAATGAAAACCATTTGACAACTTTTCCCGCTTGGAGCGCTACAAGACCTACCTATATCACCTACCGCCTTCAACACTGTAAATATGCTTTGCCAGTTTGTCCCATAATGCCATCTGGATTTGCAATGATTTCCGTACTCGGCTAGCCTGTATAAGTATCTAGTAAGCCGTGCTCGTATGCTCCTGGATTATCCTGTCGCAAAGCCTTACAAGTAATTATACACTGATAAAAGAAAATTCTACTGACACACATTGTCCATTACTTTCGTAATATACAATATTAATGTCTGAATACTTTTTTTTGGTAATTAGTAGCTGTTCTAGATTTCATGGAACTATTTAAGGGACCACAAAAAGTGTAAAAGCAATCCGCATGGATTCGAATCTCTGAACAATATGGCGGAAGAGAGCACCGGAAAATCTCTCGTTTCGAGGGGTTTTTCATCGTTTCCGTTCCGTTTTCGCTTCTTCTACGTGTTTGTCTTTCTGAATACGGCCCTAGACTAAGGAAGGGGTCCAAATGTAGGGAAAATGTGACATCCTTTATAGACATCCCTATACTTCATATATTTTGAGGATTCCGGCACATTTCTCCTCAAATCGAGCCGCGAGTACAGTCACCGCGAGTCGTCGAAACCGTCCGCAACATAGTAGTAACTCCCCCAACAAAGCAGCAATTCACATGACCAAGCACTTTCCCTTGAGCTTGTCCTTGCGGAACTGGCCGAGCGTCCGGCGCTCGCTCTGCAGGCCGACGTTGCGCGACTTCTCCGAGTTGAGCAGCTCTTGGAACATCTCCCGGACGTTGGTGTTGTTCTTGGCTGACGTCTCCATGAAGTTGCAGTTCCACTTCTGGGACTGGCCCATTCCGTCGTCGTAGGGGACCTCGCGACTCTCCTCCTCGTCGCTCTTGTTGCCCACCAGCATCATGGGAATTCCTTCCAGGTTGCCCTGAGAACGAAAATGATCAGTCAACATCACTGAGAGAGTAAACAGTTTTTAAGAAATGTACCCCCTCAAGTCCTGCAGGCCGCCTCAAAGTGTGCTTCTTAAGTGCACAAGAGTGCTTTTGATGACGGCGAGGGGTGAACATGGGCGGAACGGGTGAAGTACGTCGGGAGAGTCATCTCCCGGTAGGGTCACCCAAGGTGTGAAGGCTGTTCCATTATGATTGAAGTAGAAAGGCTTTCACGGCCGGATGTATTAAAAATAGAGGCTTCCGGGCTTGGTTGCCGTGGTCTTGATGGTGATAAAATGGACGTTTCGCCCAAAACTGTGTTAGGCATCATCAGCAGGTTTCTCTCCACGCAATCGTTGAGATCGTCGTAAGACAGGGACTGACTGGTCGACTGGCGATGCAGAGGCATCCATTGTTGTGGGCGGGGTCAATTCCATGGAAACTGGCTCCTCCTTGGTCAAGATTTCCGGTGATTGGCTCTGATTGGTTGGAATACTACTATTTGTTTTGATCGAACACCTGCGAAGTGCGCAGTTCCAAATTTTATCTATTTTAGTTGTTTCCTCCTTCCTATTATAATTATCTCGATGTTTGTTCCATTATGCTCAGCTAAGGCCTGCAGGCATGGTGCAAAGTCAGACTTCTACCATTGTGTGCACCTTGCCAACAGAAGCTGCATAATTATCTCTTTCGCCATGATTCAACAACAAGAAAGGTACCTCAACGACACAAAGTTTACGAGAAAATTACGACAGAAAATAGTGTGTATTCATATCCTGTTCCCACTAAACTTAACAGCCGATTTCCAACTTGACGAGTAAATTTTGTTTTTGAAATGTTGCGCTTTTTACTGAAACATACTGGCCAGGGGCGTATATAAGGGGGGGGGGGCTTCCCCCCAAGATTCGGACTTTGTGTGCCAAAACAAGTTAAAAACCTGTTAAACCCCAGACACCCCTCTTGTAATTGGAACCTTATTATTCAAAATTTTTTATAGCTCATAAAAATCCAAACCTTACCGAAAAATAAATGTCCCAAATTCGGACTAGGTGTGCAAAGACCTTGTTAAAACCCTGTTTTTTAGGCCAAATTACCAAATATTTTCTGAGTGAT
This sequence comes from Tetragnatha montana, assembly GCA_963680715.1. NCBI lineage: Eukaryota > Metazoa > Arthropoda > Arachnida > Araneae > Tetragnathidae > Tetragnatha > Tetragnatha montana. Next base: position 55,007,085 of record OY796676.1, on the reverse strand, counting down.
GATCCCCCCCAAATCCCTTTTTGTACTTGGAACTCTATTATTTACAACTTACTTTATATTAAGTTCATCAACATGCAAATCCTATACCTACCTACCTAAGGAAAATATTTCCGAAATGTGGACTAGGTGCAACAAAGCTAGTTGAAAACCTGTTTTTTGGAGTCGAATTTCCGAAAAATTTTCTAGGGGAGACCCCCCCCCTGTTCCCCCTTTGGTACTTGGAACTTAATTGCTCACAAATTGTCTTATAATAAGTTCTTTAAGACGTAAATTCTCCCTAAAAATGTATTTAAAAAATTTATTGGACCTATTAAATATGCATGGGGAGCTGAGGAATAATTTCGGGCCCCTCCTGAAATAAATTTCCAAATACTTCACTGGTACTAGCCCAGGCCTCACAGAGTTCCTTAAATTCCTAAAATTCCTTTTAGTTTGAGGCTTTCCTTAAATTCCTAAAATTTAACTAAAATTTTATTATCATCCTAAAATTTTTGAATGAACGTTCTTTGTTTCCAAAAAAGGTTCTAATTAAATTTGTCCGTTATTTTTATGACAGAACCAAAATAGCCGTGCCATGTTTTTTTTTTTTTTTTTTTTGAAAAAAACTACTTCTGTTGCAAAATGGTGCTATACTGTCGGCTTTTCTGAATGGCTACCGGAAGACGAGTGTCACAAAAATCCTTTTTTTCTGCGCTTGCTCATAAACAATATAGTAACACTGATGAAATTTCTCTTGTTTGAGTTTCGTTTCTTGTTGGTCGTGGTTTAGGTGTGTTACTAAAATGCAATTTTGGTTCAGTTTGCCTGCCTCTAAATTTTTTTCGGAGAGCTATAATATTTCAATTATTTTTAAATGTTCTTTTTTGCTAGAATATGCCAAAAGGCTAGACAAAGTTCCAGGATATCTGGTTAAGCAAAGAACTCGACGGTATATTGTTCAAAGAGTGGTGTTCTGCTGCGAGAAATATGCAGCCCACTGCCTTCTATGTAATTTTTTTTTCAATGAGCGGGTACTGGATTTATCATTCTTGACCACTAAATTGCCCTTTGAAGTACCTACTCAGCGGGCACCTGTGGACCGGAGCAGAGGTGCTGCTAGCCGCGCCACACACAAATTCGCTCACACAACCCCTTTTTACAGGGGGCCACATTCATTCATCCCACAAGGACAAAAATTAACATCCATGCCTAATGGGGATTCGAACCCCAAACATGGCTTCGCAGTCAGGTGCTCTAATGAAACATTTGATGTGGGTTTACTCAAGTAAAATCGTATCATAAAGGAAAAAAACATACAATCGTTTTAAACAATCATTTCAAAAACAAATAAAAACAAAGGGTTATGCAATTTTATGTTCTATGCAGAGTAGTTTTTCTGTTTTTAAAAGCAACTTATTTTAATCAAGCAGTATCGTAATTGCAAAACCAAAAACAGGTTCCTAAAATATTCCTAATTTTTTTTTAAAAATTCCTAAAATTCCTCCCTAAAAATTTTAAGGAGCTCACTATGAGGCCTGCTAGCCTTGCGGAGAAAATTAAGGTTTACCGAAACCGTGGTAACGAAGACAGGGAAAGTGTTGATTCGAGTGTGAGCTATTTACCTTAACTTCCCTTATGAGGGCGAAAATTGGCGCCAGTTCTTCAAGGCTCTGTTTGCTTGTGATGGCATACACCAGTATGAACGCGTGTCCTTTACTGATGTTCAGCCTTTGCATTGCTGGGAATTGATGGCTGCCTGTAGTATCGGTGATCTCGAGGGTGTATATGTTCCTGTTACACGTTATCACCTGTAATATAATTTTAAGAGAATTAAAAGTTTTTCAGAATACAAATAATAAATGAATGGTACCAAAGATTTCTACCGAAGTAAGCAATGGTTTAATTATCCAACTATGTAGATATTTCAAAAAGAAGAGTTAGGTAACTTTTTCAAAATAGGACGTACAAATTATGATTTGGCATGAAAAACACAATTTTTATTAATAAATTAAAGGAAGTCACATGCTATGTAGAAATAAACGAATCAAATTTACGGATTTAATTGGTCGCATGGATGATTTTTAAAAGGAAATAAGATATAATATAATTGGTTTAAGAATCAAAAGTATATTTACGTTTTTGAAAAAAAAATTGCAATACTACTTTAAAAAATAAGTACCTAAGAGAAAAAATACTTTTCAGGGCCTTAGCTACCGACTTTGAACAAAAAGAAATACAAATACAAATACAAAGACTGACGACCAGCTACAGGCTGAAAGCCCAACAAGGCTGGTCCTATGATTATGAATTCCCCAATTCCCACAGCCTATCCAATTGCCTCTTAAACTCAAACACTCCCTTTGAATATACTATATTTTCTGGCAACGCGTTCCATATGTCAATTACCCTATTGAAGTAGTAGTACTTCCTTAAATCCCGATTGACCTGTGTCTTATTTAGTTTATACCCATGGCCCCTTGTTCTGTTATCCTTGCTGAAACTTAAGCCCTCCGTATCCCCTTGCTTTACCAACTTGAATAGCTGAATCAAATCCCCCCTCTCTCTTCTTTTTTCCAATGAATACATATTGAGCCTGCTCAAACGTTCATTATAATCCAGATGTGTTATCCCCTTAATTATTTTTGTAGCTCTGTGCTGTACCTTTTCAATTACCTCTATATCCTTCCTCATGTATGGAGCCCAGAATTGTACTGCATATTCAAGATGAGGTCTTACTAATCCCTTGTATAAAGGCAATATTATATTCTTATCCCTTGAAGTTACAGTCCTTTTTATATAACCCAATAACCTATTTGCCTTTTTACCCGCAGCTGTACATTGATGACCCATTTTAAAGTCCCTATGTATTAATACCCCTAGATCCTTGACTGATTCTCCCTTCTTTACCTTTACTCCTTGTAGACAGTACTCAGCTTCACTATTCCGGTAACCCATATGCAGTACTTGGCATTTTCCCAAATTGAAAGACATGCCCCATTTTACAGCCCATTCAGATATCATATCTAGATCACCTTGTAAATTCTCTATCTGTATCTTGGTATTCACCTTCCCCCATATTTTTAAGTCATCTGCAAATATGCTTATTCTATTCCTGATCCCCTGCCCTATATCATCTATGAATATTATAAATAATATTGGTCCCAGTACTGATCCCTGAGGAACCCCACTTGTTACTTCTGTCCATTGTGAGTAATGTCCCTTTACCTGCACTCTCTGTTTCCTACCCAATAGCCAGTTCTTTATCCAAATCAACGTTTTCCCTTGAATCCCCAGCCTTTCCAATTTAAACAGTAATGCCTCATGAGGTACTTTATCAAAAGCTTTCTGGAAATCTAGGTACATGATATCAACCCTACTCTTATTGTCCAGCTCCTCAGTAATTTTCCCGTAGAACTTTAATAGGTTTGTGGCACATGACCTTCCCTTCCTAAATCCATACTGATTGTCTGATAGCAGTCCCCCCTCCTCCAAGAATAACATTATATGCTTTTTTTAGCAAGGATTCATATATTTTACATATTACTGAGGTTAGACTTACTGGTCTATAGTTGCCCGGTTCACTTTTTTTTCCCTTTTTGAATATTGGAGTTATATTGGCCAATTTCCAATCCATTGGTACCCAACCCGTGCTATATGTTGTATTGAATATCATTAGAATTACATCCCCCAACTCTTCCGCGCATTCCACTAGCACTCTTGGATAAATATCATCTGGCCCTGGTGCTTTAGTTGGCTTTATCCTTTTCAATTGGTGTACTATGTCTTCCCTATTAAATTTACATTCTTTGATTGTACCTCCTGCAAAGGCTCCATCCCTATGTTCATCCTGTAATTTATAGTCACTATTGAAAACCCCCAGAAAAAATTTGTTTAGCACATTTGCCATTCCTACTTCATCCTGTATTAAATCAGCTTCACTCCCTTCCAATGGGCCTAATGTAGTACTTAGTTTATTCTTACCCCCTGCATATGCAAAACATTTTTTGGGGTTTGTATTTATCTCCCTTGCCAGTCTTTCCTCCAAGGATAACTTTTGCAAGGATAAGAAAGTGGCGGTGTGGAAACATACTTACTACGTGGGTGAAATTTTCTGATTTTTGCTGAAATGAACCAAACATGACCAAAAACATGCTTATGTGATATTCGAACGGCCCCTAAAGCTGTTTTATAAAACCTATGGCACATGCCTGTTCTCTTTCTAAACCAAATTACGTAGATCAATCAAATATTTTTTCTGTGCCAATCCCACGTTCTTTCTATTCCTGACATTTCAATCAGTAACTCGCATTCCGAAGTTCCTCCGTATAAATGGGCCTTCAACCAAAACAGGCGATGGAATCTTTGTATTGAATTAAATGGGGACTCAGTTTCAAAAGAGCTCAATTGGTGGGACGTGTCGAATGCCGGCACGTATCAAGAGTATTTCGGTTTTCGTCCACACACGTCACAAAAAATGTCCCAATCTAAAACAATCAGTCGTTTTTATTTACGGTACCTGACTACGTTCGGAGTCCCTTTTTTTTCCTCTACGTGATTTCAAAGCCCATTTATCTTTTTTAGAAAATCAAATGAACATAAAAACACATTCTAAGTAAAATTTAAAAAAAAAAAAATTAATCAGTTGTATAACAATAGAAAATGAATTTAAATTTAAATTTAAAGTAATATACTTTAAATGTGTGCTCTTAGAACAGCATTACATCATAAAGATATTCTTGCATTAAATGTAATAAACTATTAAATTGAAATTGAAAATCAAATAAAAATACATTTAAAGAAAAATAAGAATAACCGGTGAAAAGTCAATGCGAATTTAGGACTTAAATGACTTTGATGTCGACTTATTTCAACTTCAATCAAAACGTCTTTACCAACTGATCGCGGATGTATGAATATCATTAACATTTCGTGGAAATGAAGGTGAATATAATAGGAGAAAAGTGCTCAGTAAAATATTAATGCAATTTGCACAGCAAAAATTATCTATTTTGGGTAAGTAGTACTTTAATGGCACTCATAATGCACAATGAATATAGAATAAATGGTTTATGAATTGCTTTGTGAACCCATTACCTTCAAGCGTAGAGAAACTAAACGACCTTAGTCTATCAATAATTATCATCTTAAATAAATTGACAAGCAGCTTATATAAGTTATTTCCTGGCGAAAAGCTTGTCCGACACATTATTAAGAGACTTAAATGCCATACAATTATGAATGTAATTTGTTGTTTGATGTATCTATATTCAGAAGAACTCAGAGGTTGAAGAATATTTGTAGTCAATTATACCATTGTGATTTGTAAAATAATTATAAAAGTCATTTTGGTATGCATTTATGGAAACTAATATCAATTTTTTTTTCTCGTAGCATGTATACATGTAATAATTTTTATAAAGTCTTTTTATTTTCCTTTTAAATTTATAAAACTAAAACACTTCGGGGTCTTCTATGTTACGAATTCTATAAAATGCTCTAACACCGTGAAATGCAATGGCCAACTAGAAGAAGACTCTAAATTGGCGTGCGACGTCCTGACATCACGATTGATAACTCCTTGTGAGTGCTTTGTTTCATTCGTCGAAAGTATGATCCTCTCCAACATTGAGTCAAATAGGATCTGTAAAATTGTGTGGAATATAAAAGATTCTAGAGTGAAGTTGAGTTGTTGACAGTGTAAAAGACGCAGAAATAATTACGAAATTAAAATTTAACCTGTACTTTATTCGACAGTACTCCAAACCTATACAACAAAACAGAAGAGTTTTTTAAATAGCAAAGAAACAATTTAAGGTTTGAAATTCAAATAAAATTTAAAGTTGTCTCTCTACAGACTAAAATGTTATAAGTAGTTAAAATTCAAAGTTGAAGTAAGGTGCTTTGCTACAGCAGAGGTAGACAGTTACAGAGAGCTTCTCCAGTTGGCCACTTTAAAAAAGCTGTTGAGGTGGGGTACTCACCTGCCTGTAGGTATCCTCCACCGTGGGAATGTACATCTCGCAGAAGGTCCCCTTGACGAAGCGGAGCACGAGGGAGCTCTTCCCCACACCCCCTGCTCCGAACACCACCACGCGGTAATCATTGCTTTGCTCGGGCATTACGAATCACATCCTTCCTGCAACACACAAATTATCCAAAGCTTAGTATTAATCTTTCAGTATGGATGGACATTTGGAGAAACTTGTCTATTATTTAGTTTAGAATAGGTCTCCTCCATACAGGGAGCGAAATTTAGATTAGGTGTACCAAAACAAATTAAATCCCTGTTTTTTAGGGTCAAATTTCCGAAAATTTTCTGGGAGAGGACCCCCCAAGCCATAGCCAGCTAGACTCATAAGACCATAGAAGCTAGAAATCATGACGCGAAATAGAAGCAAGACGTCACTTTAAGCGCAAGGTAACAAGATTTCGGGCTGGAGTTGCGCTGTTGTCCAAAAAAGCTATGAAGAGTGACGTCTTGCCTACTATTTCACGTCACGATTTCGAACTTCTAGGGTCTTATGAGTCTAGGTGGTCATGCCGAAACCCCCTTTTGTATTCCAAATTCATTCAAATTACTTATACAAATTACTTAATTCAGTGTTTATTTCATTCAAATTTAATGCAACCAACTTGCATCAAAACGTTTTGACTTTGCCTAACATATTGACCCGTTTTCCCTCTATTATTAGCTTATTTATGTATAGAATCCCTGTGTCATCATCAATCACTGCTGAATTTCAGCTAATAGTTTTGGGACGCGAGATAAGCTCAGACCAATTTTTTGACCCGTGGGCAAGTTTAGTTGGCATGATTTGACCCTTATCAGAGTTAAAGTTATGCCTGCCAGAAGATAGTCTCGGTAGTTATTGTGTGGAATCTGAAAAAAAAATATGATGACACTAAATGAGCGTTTATCAAATTTGGGAGGGTGCCCCAAGGTAAGGAATGTTAAAGGGGGGTCATTACAGAATGACAGATTTCACATTTGGATAAATATAGAAATTTTTCTTATAGCTTAGAAACTATATTTGGACATCTAGGAAAGATGATAATCCTATCTCGTTTTAACTATGAGGTGTAGTAACAATATACAACATCGGGCACCAAATTTTCGTTAAATTACAATAGAAGTATTACAGTATAGTAGAAAAATAAATGTATTTTTCTATAAAATATTTGATTTGCTGAAGGGTCTTTAAGATTCATTTTTATGGTTTTTAAAAAAACAATTTAGAAAACATTGTAAGAAAAATTTTCTAAAAGTTTTGGAGATTGTGGATGAAAAGGAATCATTATAAAGGAAAGGAGTTCATTGTAAAAAGGAATCGCAAGCTAAAAAAAATAAACTACCTGCTTTTAGATTAATTCTTAATACAAATGAATATCCTATTAAGCAAGTATCTTTTTCTTGAGTTTTACGGTCGTGACCTTTCTGTAGATTCTGAAATGCATTACTTTCTAGGAGATTGAATACGCTAGGTTTCAACATAGTTTTATTAAAGAAAAGTAAATAGATCTGGATCTGGATAGATAGCGCGATCTGGAAATCATAATCACAACATAAACATAGATACTTGACACTTAAGTTGAGACGTTGCGATTCTAGTGCTGGAAAGGATACATACAGATAAACCCACCAATTCCTAAATTTAATGAACATAACATTGACATCAGAAAATACTTAAAATTTCACTATTTGTATCATTTTTTAAATGCACAAAGTAAATACTTATTAGGGAAAAATATATTCAGTTCCAAAAACATGCTTCTCTACTTTTTCAATGCTCTTTCCTATTTTTAAAGTTTATGCGTGTAATCCTTAATATCCTTACATTGAGGAAGGTTTTATAGAAAATATTCATGCGCACCTACTGATTAGTTCCAAGAATTTACTTTATCAATACCTAAATTATTTTAGTTTATATCAAGATCTTGCATCATATTTTATATAATCCATCATCTCATCTTATGGATTTGTGCTAAATTTATTGTTCATACTCTTGAGTTTTAACACATCATTTGATTGTACAGAAAATAAAAGCATCAAATATATTTTTACCAAGAAAATTGTGTTGAAACAATTGAAGGGTATATATTTTCTTATAGTAAAATTTTAAAGTTATTAGATATTAATATCTTTAGGTGAAGGACGATTGTTTACTTTAACAAGGTACTTGATGTATGTATTAAATATAGTATATAGTAGGGGAAATATAGCTAAAAAAAGGGCTATCTAGAAACAAATAATTACAACAAAAACTATACTTAAACTGTAACATGTCTAATTTTTAAACTATAGGTAGAATAAGCTTTTAACTAAATGCGTTTATTTTCATAATTTTATTAACAACTTCTTATACTTCTTTTATACTTAATTGTGGAACGAACTTTTGAATCACCTTCTATGACTTTTCTTTAAAAGAGCCGTATCATGTAGCAAATATTTGATACAATGGATGGACACTTAAAATCCAAAATATATGTTTAGAGCGTCTCTGGTTTCTCTTTCTAATAATTCATTCCCTCTCAAGATGACTTCACACAAGAGTGTCGTAACAAGAGTTATTAAGGTGAAATTTTAATAATGCGAAGGTAAATTACAAGGATTTTATGGTTGAGGAACTCCGTTTCAAACTAGGAACTATCTTCAACACGTTAAGGTTAAAATCTTCAATGGAAGCACGAACTGTCAATATAAGTCATACGTGCAGATTAGTTAAAACTTGTCCGTATATTCTTATCAATAAGTTTCTGGTTTCTGATTATACCTGTTTCAAATTTTAAGTATCAACCTTCTAAGTTCTAAGCTAAGGTTTCAACAAATTATTCAATGAATCTGCTTTTTTCACGCGATTTTTTTAATGGGTGATTGTTTTTGTTAGTGTGGTCTATCTAAAATGTTTTTACGCGTATACTGTAAAAATAATGTATGTATTTAAGGTGAAAACAACCTATATATTCATCTACGTGAACGTATCTTGAGTAAAAACTTTTTTTTTACTTGGAAAGTGACTTTTTCCTTAGTTGCAAAAAGCTAAGAAAAAAGCCCTTCTTCAGATCAAACGTGATATACAAAAATAGTAAAATGGCTTTTGATTTTATAATATTAAAAAGAATTATAATACATAAAAGGAATTAAAAAGGAATATGCAGTCCATTTAAGTAGATCCTTGAAAAAATGTTGTTTTTAAATATGTTAAACCACGGCTTACTAGATACTTATAACAGGCTAGCCGAGTACGGAAATCATTGCAAATCTAGATGGCATTATCGGACAAACTGGCAAAGCATATTCACAGTGTTGAAGGCGGTGGGTGATATAGGTAGGTCTTGTAGCGCTCCAAGCGGGAAAAGTTGTCAAATGGTATTCATTGTTTAAAACCCCTTCAGTCGGAATTTTGAAATTTTAGTATGAAAATATTTTCTTTTGGTCTTTAGTTATGCTATGATGATAAATATATCTGTCACAAATTTTGAAGTGTCTGGTATAATATTTAAAGAAATTACAGACAGAAAAAAGTAGCATTTAAAATATCAAAAATCACTTATATAAATTATTTTTTAAATATAATAAAGCAATAAAATGAAAAAACTTGCATTAATACAGGTGTAAGTAAGTTTAAAACATGTTTCGTCCATGTAAACAAACTACACGATCACAAGTAGCTTTTACTTACGTCCAGTACGATGTCCGGTATAGCGGACATCCATTTTAAAAAAACATTCAGCGCCTTAAAAAGAACTTATTGGTAATCAAATTTTATGTTTAAATAAACCTTGTACAATAGTACAGATGTGGAGCATCAACTAAAACAAAATCGGTGTTATTCTAAAGTATTTTAATGAAGTTAGTAGAGTTTAAAGTTGATGTCCGGTATACCGCACATCAGGTCCGAAGGGGTTAAAACTCGGCTAGCCTGTATAAGTATCTAGTAAGCCGTGGTTAAACTTATTGAAGTTAATCGCGCGTGTGGTCTGTCAGACCTCAAGCATCGGTTTTCGTTCTAAACGTTCAGTTTATGCAAAAGTTTTTCCAGGGAAAGTTTAAATACATCATGTAATAATTTAAAGTGTATAAAAAGGCATTTTTAAGTTGACAGATTTTTTTAAAAAAGAGACTAGGTATATGACGATTTCATACTGTAAAATTTTCTACCGCATTTTTTTAAAATATTTTTTCCGAATTTTTTTATTTTTTTGTCCACATTTTTTAAAATAATTTTTTCATGAAAAAAAAGTGGATAACATATAAACTTAGTGGTGTGTATCTATAATTTTCTTTTTGTAGGAAAAGAATGATATAAAGAGTAGTCATCCTTTGGAATCTTTTTGGTTATACCTAGCACCTAAACCCACAAATTGAGAAAATTTTCAATAAAAATGACATCCTAACATGGAAAATAATGCAGCAGACAGCTTCTAATGACAGAAGAAAATATTTTTATATACCTTGAACTCTCATTATGTATAGTAGGGTGGTCCTTATTTTTAAAGTTTGGAAATCTTTATGTGACGCCCCCCCCAAATTGTTCCATCATACAAATAAATGATTTTTGCAAAATTTTAGCTCAATCAAAAAATTTTAACCCGTGCCGCAAAAGCCTTAAAGTTTTAAAAAAATACTGATTTTTTTACAAAACATCAAAAACACCAAAGATTAAACCCTCCCATCTTCTTCTTGATTTTTTTATAAGAATCTAATATAGATTATCTAATCTAATGTCCCAGATTCCATTCTTCTATCACCTCTCTTTCGGTAGTAAAAATTTTTTAAAGTAAAAATAACTCTTGTAAAGTTGTTTTTCCTGCATTTTAAAACAGCTAATACCTCTAGAACTATACAACTTAAAAACCTGAAATTAGAGCCATTTGGTTTGTAATTTTATTATCTTTGATTTGATGTGCAACATAACTGCCTTTCTTAAAAATATTTTTTTCAAAATTAAAAAAATGGGGAAAAAATTGAATGAAAAAAATTTTTGAACAAAATTTTTATTCAGTAAATTTAAAGTTTTCCAACTCCTAAAATAAACATTTCTGCCAAATTTCAAGTTGAAAATAAAATTTGATCATGTAGAAAAAAATAAAAATTTTCCAAATTTTGGCAAGTTCCTTAACATTCCATACAATTTAACAAAAAAAGCGATTCAATCATGGGGAATGCAAAAACTCCCTTGAGGGTGTTCATACAATTTGTACCATGCAAAAAAAATTCACTTAAATTTCAGAAAATACAACTATTAGCCGATTCGGTACAAAATCTTACAGAGTTAGTTTCCAACTTAATTCAATGTGCCTATATTTCACCTGAATTTTCCTTAGAATTAAGTTTTTACGTAATTTTCACTTCCAACATGCCAAATCAAAGGAAATAAAAGTGTTTGAAGATTAAAGAATAAAATCAAATCATAATTCTAAATAATAATCGGTTGAGTCAATATTCAAACTTATACTTAAGTAACAAATGAATTCTCTAGTAAGATTTTGTACAGAATAGGCTAAAAGTTGTATTTTCTGAAATTTAAGTGAATTTTTTTGCATGGTACAAATGGTATGAACACCCTCAAGGGAGTTTTTGAATTCCCCATGAGTGAATCGCTTTTTTTGTTGAATTATATGGAATATTAAGGGACTTATTGCCAAAATTTCGAATTTTTTTATTTTTTTTCTACATGATCAAATTTTATTTTCAACTTGAAATTTGGCAGAAATGTTTATTTTAGGAGTTGGAAAACTTTAAATTTACTTAATAAAAATTTTTTTCAAAAAATTTTTTTATTCAATTTTTTCCCCATTTTTTTTAATTTTGAAAAAAATATTTTTAAGAAAGGCAGATATGTTGCACATCAAATCAAAGATAATACAATTACAAACCAAATGGCACTAATTTCAGGTTTTTAAGTTGTATAGTTCTAGAGTTATTAGCTGTTTTAAAATGCAGAAAAAACAACTTTACAAGAGTTATTTTTACTTTAAAAAATTTTTACTACCGAAAGAGAGGTGATAGAAGAATGGAATCTGGGACATTAGAACAAAAACTATATGAGATTCTTATAAAAAAAAATCAAGAAGAAGATCGGAGGGTTTAATCTTTGGTGTTTTTGATGTTTTGTAAAAAAATCAGTATTTTTTTTTAAACTTCAAGGCTTTTGCGGCACGTGTTATTATTATCCGAATGAGCTTAAATTTTGCTTACATTATTATTTTCTATAGTGACACAAAACTAGGGGGCGTCACCAACGGAATTCCTAAAAAAAATTTTTACCATACAAATAAGGACCACCCTAATGTATAGTATAAAACCCCACCCAGCAGACATTGAGGCTGCTATTGAAGTAAATTATTCTGCACATGTGACTTCAAAATTATTTTTATTCGATCCAATGCATTTCAAATAATTAAATGACTTACAATTCCAAATTGCTTTTAGTCAACATAATACTGATGTATCCTGCTAATTGGACGTACTGAATCTAATGGACGTCAGATGAATTTAAATACGGTGTGAATCGCTCCACACACCATTGGTTGTGCCATTTGGATACTAGTAATGCATTAATCGTGAAATTAATCCCAATTGCATAGTCATTTATGCAGCTGTTTTTATATGATTTAATTGAACAGAGAGGTTTCTAATAGGTAAACTGACATTATTAGTGTAGTTTCAAGTTAATTGCTATTTGAAAACTAATTATCGTTTTACTTTCGGTTTAATAAATTGGAATTAATACTGTGTAAAAGTTTGCTACATGGATAAAACTTACGTATTAACTTACGCTCATTAAAAGGACTCAATTAAATTGTAAGGATTTGGTTTATTGAGTTGAAATTTCAATAGTCTACTTGTCGATCCAGATATTACAACATGTTATTTTTGATTGGTGTTTAAAACTGCTGAATAATCTATTGTTAATTGCATTAACTTGAGAAAGAGTGTTTTTTATTCCCAAAACATTAATTTCTGAAGTTTGATGAGTAATTTTATCTACCAAATTCTTATTTTAACAGGAAAAAATGGTTTCTAGGCATTATTTGAACTTTTAAAAGTGTCAATCGTTTTCAAATTATATTATTTTACGGAATAATAATTAAATGATAGAATTTTATATAAATCTATGCTGATTGTTTAGGTTTGTACTTGATTCATTAAAGTTCATACAATGACTTTTAAAAATATAGGTTGATGGTAATCATGTATTTTTTTAAATTCTATCTTTCAAAGAAGATTGTTCAATTTTTTTTAACCAAACTCAAAAACTTTTACTACATTATGGCATGCCATCAATTTTATCTTTCTTCCTCGTTGTTTCTAGAAATAATAACATTGGAAATTTTTTTTACCGAAGTTTTTCATCTACACTTAGTTCTAATCCCTTTTTTAGAATACATTTTTTAAATATTCTACATTATTTTCAAATTATAAATAAGAGATGTTTTCAAACGCTATATCCTTTCAATTATATAAGGTTTCAAATAAAGCTTTATCAATGAGATATAAAGTAATAGGAACAAAATAAAGAAAATTTCAGTTAATTTGGAAAAACTGCTCAAGAAAAAAATTTTCAGGATCCGAGTTCTTTATTTTTAAACATTGTAGTACCTTTCATTGATTGAAAACTAATTTAACTTAAGAATTCTTCCTATTATATTTCTGGGAAAAAATTCCTTTTCATAAACAATAACCTAAACTATTCCTTCTCAGATTTTAGGTTTGTAATTTGTAGCAAAAAAGAAAAAAAAATCAAACTTATGAATTGGATTCAACAAAGCTATTTATAAGGATGGTTACGTATTGTGCGAATATTTAAACATAAAATTGATGCTTTGCTGATACAAAAGATTAATGTAAAAATGAGTGGTTTGGAAAGCTGCGTTCCCTTAAGAATTGTGAAGTAATGTTCTTCATAAGAAAGATTTCAATAGTTAGGTATCATTCTTCGCTTATGTTGATAGGGGAAAAGAAAGGTTTACTCAACATGAAAAATATATCTTCAGATCCTCTTTAATAGTTGCGATTTGAATGACAATAATATTTTTTTTTTGACAAGATGTGGAGTTTAACTCTTTGAAATTGTAACTCGTTTCGAAACACCTATCTATGCCATCAGTTTCAAACTAAAATTCCATTGAAAAAACGAAAGCAAAATAATCTAAACAAAATTAACTCTAGAATAATTATTAAAAAACAAGTTAGGAGATCTAAATTAATTCTATTTTAATAACGAAAACGGTTTTATTTTTAAATACCTACATCCATTGCTGAAAGTATTTTTAATTAAATGACCAACGAAATACCTACAGCCCGAATTCATTGACCTTTCTGGATCATTACCGGAACAAAACGCGAACGCGATAAATTGCGTGGAGCCGAACCATAAAAGATAATCCATCTTTTCTCTACCGGTGCTAAACATGCTGAACCATCTCCGTAACGCTAGTTTCCATAATGACGCAATTTAAAACTGTTTTTTTTTTCAATATGAACGACGTAGTGTCAGAGTCACGCCATTGGTTTCAAGGTTAGGCTGGTACGCTGGGGGGTTTTAATTACTTTGTTGGAAGGGAAAGAATGATTATATTTTAATGAATATTAATACGGTCGTTTTTACAAACTCAAATAGTACGTAAAATTTAAAAAAAAAATAATAATGGTATAAATACAGGGTGTCCATAAAATAACTGATTCAACCCTAGGGAGACAAAGGAAAACAAATCGGTTTTTGCGTAGGTTCTAAAGTAAGTCACATTTTCTTTACGATTCACTAGTTCAGCTCCTACGAAAACAACGATTCATTTGTCTCTCTAGGGATGGGTTTACAACTTATGAGGTATACCGTCCCAACGCCATTTGTGTTTTTTCACTTCAGAGATCACATTAGGAGAATAAAAAGAGGTTTAGATTGCGAATTTTCAGAATATTTTTCACTTTAACTGTATCTGATAAAGTTTAACTATTCCACCTCCTACCATTCTCTCCCGCATCCCTTAAAACTTTGACTCTATTTTTATCGAAATTTCTCCTTTTATAGAACAGAGGTTCTAAAAATAATACAAACTACAAATAAGGTTAAACTTTTATCTTTTATTTGTTAATAACTTTTAACTAAATAGAAATTTATCGACTCTTTTTGTCGATTGTTGTGGATTATTGTTACGATATCCCACTGTTATTGTTATGTATGGTTCTCACTGCATCAGAAATTCGGAAACATGTTCAGTTCGTGAAACATGAGTTTTTGTAAAATAAAGAGGTTCGTAAAAAGGCATTGACTGTATAACGGATATAGGGGCTGACATTTTCTTTGTGATATTTCATTGAGTTTGAATTTCTTCTGTAATTTTAAATGATTAAGATTTATACATTTTCTTGTGGTTACTCACAAAATCAATCATTATATTGCAGGCTCCTGAAATGCATGGAGCGTTCATATTAGTGATACGATGGTTAGGCATACTCACTTAGCTGAATAGCTAAGCATCTGGTGACGGAAACTACAGTACATCATTTTGAAAAAAACGCAGGTAAACTAATTTCTCTAGATATTACTAAATTTTTAAATATATTTGCTTAACATCAAAATAAGTTAGTGCAATGAAAAGTTTCTGTGGTCCTCATCAAGCTAATCCTCGTTTTTGCGGTGATTGGTTGAAATTCTCAAAAAAAAAAAAAGAAAGAAAGAAAGCACGTCATCAAGTTAATTCGTTTGACCAATGGAGATGATAGATGAGTTTTTGCTTGAGGAGAACAACAGACTCTTGTAACACAATGTTCTAATAAGAATTAAGAAATTATACTTAATTGTTTTGAATGTCTAAAAAGGTGTATTTTAAACGAATAAAAATAATTTGGTTAACCAAATTACTTTGGTTTGGATACCTTTGTACAATGACAGCTGCTGTTGCCAGGATTCACGAACATTTAGAGGTATGCTTCCAAGTACTTAAGTACGTTCAAGTGTTATTAAGGTACAAATAATGTACTTAATTAAAATTTGAATACCCCGTTAACTAAATTAGATGTCAAATTTAATAAATTATTGTTTTTTTCATCAGGATTCCGTCATTATGATGCATTATTTTAGAGGTAATCAGAAAGTAATTAAAAAAATATTTTAAGATTACATACATATTTTAAGAACATATCCAGACTAACAAATAGGTATATCATTTCAAAATTTATGTATATCCTTTGTAGGGTAATATTCCGTAATCGAGGTTTTCGCCAAATGTCGCCAAATTTGGGCGATAACCAGGGATTTAGATGTGGTGTTAATAATAGCTTGGCAAGATCCGATCTTGCCAAATTTGGCGAAAACCTCGATTATGGAATCTGTCCCTCTTTGTAAATACATTTAAATCATCATTTCTATAAAGCCTGCATCTTATCTCAACAGCGCTAAAATATTCTCAAAACTATTCAGAATAGAAGTTCATTCCCTCCCCAAGTCCCTAGGAACCCCCAATCTCGAGTGATTCGAGGAATTAAGCTATTTCACGGTGAGCGAAACCAAATCCCATTTGCTGCGTCGTCTTAATACACTTGGCACACCCACGCTCGCTGCATCTATCCAGAGGAGAACTCTCGAAGAGGATTGGACGAACCACAAAGCTAGTGTTTACATCGTTATTTATCATTATGAGCATTTCTCGTTGCCTTGTAGCATAGGTACGTTGTAATCGTTATTCCCTCTTCGGAGATATTCTTCTGTTTGCACAATAATCCGTGTTTATTTTTAGAGGAATATGGAAGTGAAAGTATGAGTGTCGTTTTCCCTTTCGGGAAATTGTTTTGTATCGAAAAAATTCTTGTCAATGAGATAGTGCGTTCGCTTTCGAAGGTTATTGGCGTCTTTTGAATGTAGCGTGGGTGGTATGGAGAGCATTGGAAGTTCTTTATTGAAATTTTGAAAAGTCCAATTAGTTTTCTTGTAACTTGGTGTTTGAAATTTTCATGCTTGAAATGTCACTGTAGACTGGTAGGGGAAAAAGAATCTTAGAAGAAACGTATGCAATTAGTTTTGTTCTGTTTAGTCTCTTTATTTCTCTAAAAAGTTTTTTGGAATTGCTAATCCGTATAACACATTTTTGCTATTAAAGTGTTTGGAGTTTCGTTTGAGGATTCCGAGTAAAGCCATTATAATTTCTAAAAAAAAATTCTCCATTTCGAAATATTTCCACTTTTTTAGATTACGAATATGGATACAGTTAAGAGCGTTAACTGTCAAAAAAAACTTATTATTCACGCAATCAGTTAATTTATTTCGAATAACATTATAATTATAGATATTTAGCTTAATAAAATTCAATCATAAACATAGAGAAATAAATAAATTTTTTTCTAATAGAGCACCCTCACCGTTCAGACGTTTTTCTTGCCGCAAGGATGTCAACATGAAATATCGATTATTTGCTTTTTCTCTTTAAATAATAGTTTATACAATCTGATAGGTACTTTTGAACAAATTTTGCTAGAATATTACCCTGTATAACCTTATCCAAATAGAAAAACTATCACAAATACACACAATATTACATTATTAATTACGTGAGATCAAAATAAGGGGTTTCACAAAATGGGGTGAAGAGGTTTTGAAAATCTCACCAAGTGGGAGAAGGGGTCAGTAAAATTTCAAGTAAACTTTTTTAGTCGAGCGTAAAAAAATATTCATTCTTTGTTTGTTTTTTTTAAAAAAAGATTATATTTAAAAAGAAAGAATAGAAGGTATAGATTTGAAACAAATCATGGCAAAAAGTGCAATAACTCAAGTTGAACGGGAGACTGGCCGTTCGGACGTTCTTATGTATAGCAGTCGCCAAGTTGGCGTCTGCTCCACTTGGCAATCGCCATGGAAGGCATGTTTCAAATCTGTTCGGAATAGAAAAATCTGTGATTTTTTTATTTGGAATAAGTATTTTTTATTAATATTTTAAAGCTAATAATAATAATAATAATAACTAGCTGGTTTGACCCGGCAAAGCCGGGTCTACCAGCTAGATTACGCGCCTTTGGCGCTGATGCGAGCTTCGCTCGTTACTATTTCACGCTTGCAGCGCAGTTAAATTTTCTACAATTACTTTTTTTAAGCTGCATCATCAGCGCTACACTATTCAATATTTTCAATCAAATTATAGGTTTTTACTAACCACAACTAATTTATTCTTATGCGTCATCTGAAGAGAAAGAAGTAATACTTAAATTAAACCTGTACCAGTAATTTATTTTATGAATCCAATATGCCTGGTAGGTATCCTGTTGCGATAAATCTAGTAAAACGTCAAAAAATTAAAGTTTGATAATTTCAAAGTAGATTTTCTTCACGCTCTTTAAAAGAGGTTTTGCCTGTGTTGGTAAAAATATTAACTGAAAACAATGGGGCAAATTGAAATAAATTTATAATTTAAAAATGGAATGCTTTGAAGGAACGTGACATATTATTGGCTCATCTAGGGTTGGAAATCTTTCGATCAAGACTGAGTTTGTCCAAATCCGTTCAGGGGTTCGGGCTGGCGGCCGGCCGAACGGAACCTCCCCATAGAGTTAACATGGGGGCAAAACGAAAAAAACGTATAATTTAAAAATGGAAGGTTTTGGAGGAACGTGTTATATTATTGGCTCATCTAGGGGTGGAAAGCTTTCGATCAAGACCGAGTTTGTCCAAATCTGTTCAAGGGTTCGGCCTGGCGGCCGGCCGAAAGAAAAACCAAATTATTTTAATATATAGAGCATTCGCACATGACGTCACTTGGAGGACAAAATCAACGTTGCTAAGGCCGTTGTTAGGGGCGGGAAAGAGAAGCATCCAATAGAAGCACTCGCACATGATGTCACTGGAGGAAAAAAACAACGTTGCTAAGGCCGTTGTTAGGCCGAGTCATGTGATTGAAAACGCTCAATAAGATAATCATGATACACGTTCAGTAGTTACTACTGTTTTTCACTACTAGACATCATAAATAGACATCAGTATAGAGTATTTTCAATCACCTGACTTGGACCTAACAACGGCCTTAGCAACAGAAATGTTACAGTTTTTTGCCCTACAGAGGTTAACCAGTTACCGAAAACGACTGGCCGTGGAATTCTTCTATTGGAGCATTTGCAATCACGTGACCCCATGCTTAAAAACCGCCTTAGCAACAGATAAACAACGGTCTTAGCAACAGTTAAAATCCCTACAGAAGGTACACAGTTAAAAGAAAATAACCGTTTGTGACGTCACCTGAAAACACTCTATTAAAACTGAGGTATGTAGTGCCATGAACATACACATACATGAACATAGAGTGTTTTCAGGTGACATCACGACCAGCTAATTTCTTTTAACTGTTAACCTTTGTAGGGCTTTTAACTGTTGCTAGGGTGGTTGCTAGATAACGAGGTATATGTTGCTAAGGCGGTTTTTAAGTATGGGGTCACGTGATTGCAAATGCTCCAATAGAAGAATTCCACGGCCAGTCATTTTCTGTAACTGTTAACCTCTGTAGGGCAAAAAACTGTAACATTTCTGTTGCTAAGGCCGTTGTTAGGTCCAAGCCATGTGATTGAAAATGCTCTATAGCAAACAAATTTAATTATTTATAAGTCACTAGTAAATCTCATGTGAAGGAGAGAGGGCCTAAACTTTGTAAGAAAACATCTCATGTAATTAATATACGTCCCCTTATCAATGGCAATCAAACACAGAGCGGGACAAAAAAACACGACACACTTGAGAATCAAAATGCTCACGAATAAGAAGAGAAACATCCGCATTGCCTCAAAAACAGAAGTGTTCTAATTCGCCTGATCGATTATCGAAGAGAGAAGTCAGAAAAAGAACCACCGACACCCCTATCCTCAGCCGCAAAAAGCTCTTCTACACAGCAAACGCAGACCGCCATTAAAACATCAAGAAGCAAAGCGATGCCATTAAAAGAACCAAAACTTAAGAAGAAAAATGTCATTATACGGCTCTAATGAAATTAAAACGCCGTTGATTGGTTAGAGAAAAAGAAAGGGAAGTTGGTATTGGCTGTTAATAGGGTTCACCTTACGCTTCGAATTTAATTTTCGAGCTTGCAGTGATTAAGGGGAGAGAGAACAATTAGAAACTCTTTTTAATGTTCTATCGGTTTGGGGAGAATTGAGAAAATTGGTAATTTATTTCCAATAAGGAGGTTTTCATTGACTTTTGAGCTTTAAATTTAGATTTGAGTAACAAATCGGGTTGTTCTAGTTTTCTTTTTGGTTTTATGATTGCTTTTAATACCCGTACCTGTCTAACTACTGTATGCACTCAATGTTAACAGGCCCAATGGGAACGATTGAAAGTATAGGTTCAGAGGAGTTCTGGTTAAAACGGAGGGTTAAAAAAACGCATATTATATAATCGAAAATTCTCATTTTTTAAAGTTAAAGGTGAATAAATTTCTGAATCAGCCAGACATCCCCGCCCCCAAAGATTTTGAACACACACAGGGTCGTAACCCAACTTATGTTTCGAGGGAGTAAGTTGACTCGACGTTATTTCTAAGGTACCCCTAATGAGTATACATTAGGTTTTAGATCACTTAAAAGAAGTATTTAAATTTTGTTGCACACTATATTAAAATTTTAGAATTACTATAAGTAAAAAGGGGGTCTGGGGGTTACCCCCATCAAAAATTTTGAAATTTGCCTCTAAAAGTAGTGTCTTAGCTCCTTTTGAAACATTTTTGGTTATACAAGAAGAGAACAGCTCCTTGTAAACCACAAAATTTTCAAGGAAAAAATTATATCTAGATGTCAAATTTTCGAAGGGGACTGGGGGTTCTCCCCCAAATGTTTTTTTTTTTTTAATTTGCCCTTTTAAAATAGTGTTTTATCTCATTTTGAACTTTTTTGGGAACACTCAAAAGTAATACTTGGGATTCCCGAAATGATATTTACGTTTCCGACAGTTAAAGGATTATGAGAAATCTTCGCGGACCCCCTGGAAAGGCCCTGGGGACCCCCGGGGTCCGCGAACCACAGTTTAAGAACCGCTGCTTTAAATCATCTTAAACACATAAACATACAAATGAGCCATTTATTTATTAGTAATTTATGTTCCACTCTCATATTTTTCTTTAAGAATAAATAATTCGCAAAATACAAAGTAGAGAATCGTTTTAAATACTTCAATTAGGATAAGGACTACATAGTTGTGATTTTAATGCAAAACTCGAGTAATATGCTTGAAACATTTTAGTGTCAAATCGCTTATTGTTATCAATCTTATATTGTTATCATTCTAATCTTATACTATATAGGGGTTTTTAGACTGAGTTCCCGGATTCATTAAATTGTACCCTCAGACTCAAAGTTAATTATAAAAGTTAATTAAAAAAGTTAAGTATAAAAAGGAGTTCTCTTTAAATTTGTGACCCAGAACTGACATAGACTCAAAAATCGATCTAGCTGCGCTAAAGCTCCCTGAATTATTGACCAAGTAAAATACAGTGATAGGTGGAATACTGAATTACTTAATAATTAGTTCAGAATTAAAAGTCCTGCTTAAAAATCACACAGAAAGTGCTCGTAAGCATTAAATTCTATAACATAATTCCAGCAACAGTCACTTGCAATGGTTAGTCCAATCTTCCTAAAACAATGGTCAAGGCAAGAATCAGTACCAAGTTCCAAGAAGCACTCCAAGTCCATTAGGGTGCTAGAAGACTGTCTAGTAACTACTCGCCGATCACATCAAAATGTCAAATTCATTTTACTCTTGGACAAAGGTGGTTATAAGCGGAGTCGACTGTATAGTGTATGTGTATAACCGACCATTCCTTTTCATTATATTCCATGTCCATTTAGATGTATTTTAGTAGCAACGTCAAAAAGTTTAAAAGGTAAAAAATAACAATTTTTCATTTACTTAAGTTTATTCCTGCGAGTTCCTGGTAAATTATTCCAGTTATAATTTTACTATGAATCTCTCAACCAAACTAATAGAAAATTTCTTGAAACAAAAACCAGAAATTCCCGAGTTTTTATTGGAAAGTTGCAATAACTAAATTAGCGGAATTTTGTCACGAATAAAAAATTTGAAGTTAAATATAAATTAAATTAATGCCAATTCTTCCAATTTAACCAGAAGGTTTCCATTTTTTAATGAATTTTCCAATTAGTGACTGAATTAAAAAGTCTGAAATTTGAAACACTAGAATCGAACAATAATCGAACGATATTAATAAAACACAAAAGGTAAACACATTGTTTCACGAACTGAAATTTTCCGGCTAAATCAGAAGAATTGGCACTTATGTTATGTTTTTAGAGTATTTTCTAAATTATTCTTTAAGTTATATATTAAATTTTTGTGTAATTGTAAAATTGGAAATGCTTTATTGAGTTTAGAACAAAACTAGACAGTTTTATGGATTTCTTAAAATAATGACCATTGCATATCTGTGAAAGAACTCATTCAAACTTATTATATTGAAAGGATATTTATATAAAAATATTATGCATGCTCCAACATACGTTTCAATATTTATATTCTATTCCTGAAAATTCATCAAGTACCTCAAGTGAAAACTTACTATGGTTTTTGTTATGGTGTCTTACCCAAATCAAAAACTATAGCGTTGTTGTTATTTATGATTCAGCAACCTCTCAAACACTCCATAAAACTAGAAATCTATGACATCGTAAGTTAAACGCAATGATGGAAGTTCATGAAAAGGAATGGGATGGCTACCCCAAATCGAATAGCGTGCGGGTAAATCACCCTCTAAGACCCCTTCTTCTGATAAAGAGGTCGATGCTCCCGATAGAGTAGACGTAGTACCAATCTCCCCCCCCCCCAAAAAAAAAAAAAAATGTGCATGACTGCTATTAGATTAAAGGAATAATTTGACCCATCTGAAACTCGTCATTATGAATGATAATGAATCTATTAAATATTAAATGTGATTTAATCAAAGCCTATAATTACAAGCTTTTCCCTGATATGTCTAAATGTAAAGAAAAAAACCATGTTTTTTGGTTGCAGCACTTTGCTATTCTCCTTGTATCATTTTAATGGTTGGAGGCTATCCATAAATAATGCCATACTTGGAGGCACTAGCTGATCCAGGGGGGGGGCTAGGGGGCTTGAGCCCCCCCCCCAAAAAAAAAAATGAAAAGTTTTACACTATATAATATGGAATTTTATGCACCAAAATTAGTTAAAACCCTATTATTTTAAGGTAAAATTTTCAAAATTTTCTGGGGGAGGACCCCCAGACCCCCTTGGTACTTGTAACTCTATTATTACAACTCTATTTTATATTAAGTTTGTCAACATGCAAAAATTCTACCATTAAATCTATATCCAAAATACGGATGAGGCGTATCAAAATGAGTTGGACCCCCCAGATCCCCTTAGTACTACTCTATTATTAAAACTAAATTTTATATAAAGTTTGAAAAAATGCAAAATTCTACCATAAAATTTATGTCCGAAATTCGGTTGAGGCATACCAAAACGAAAAGTTTTAAGTTAAATTTCCAAAATTTTACCAAAACAACATGAAAAGTTGGTTTTTCGACTTAAATTTCCGAAAAATTCTGGGGGAGGACCCCCAGACCCCCCTTTTTGTGGTTGGAGCAGGATAATTCACTACCTTTTCTATATAAAGATAATCAGGAAGATACAATATTGGAATATGAAAATTCTTAGCCCCCCCCCCAAAACCAAATCCTGGATCCGCCACTGCTTGGAGGGTAAGGAAGTGGTTTTCATTGATTGTTACATAACACGCTGCAAATCAATGAAAAATCCAACATTTTCTTGCACCAGCTTACACAAAGGTATGAATGTATAAAATTATGTATAAAGGTATAAAATTATATTCATGAACATGAATATAATTTATCAGGGCAAAAAGAAATACATCAAAAGGAAAATTTTACAAGTACACTGTGAAACAAAGCACACCGTGAAACACCAAAAGAGAAGAGGGCTCGTCCAAGAAAGTAATAAGTAGATAATTTATATTGGCAACGAAGCCATAATAAATTTATTTTAAATAGTGTTTCAATGTCATTATGGTCTTGCTATAAAATTATGTTTTCCAGATTTAAATTCAGTTTTATTGTTAGTTATTTTAAGGGTTTCATTTAATTTGTTACATAAGAAAATACCCAGAAAAGCACAAGATTTATGAAATATATTTCTTTTTTTGTATTTGGTATAAAACAGTCTCCTTGTATATTTCTGAGTGGAAAGCTACTAGCTTTGAACAGATAAAATAGTTTCTTATCGAAAATAAAAATAGCAAGCGAAAAATATAGAGTTGTCTAATAGTAAAAAAGGGCTTAGTCCAAAGTTATTTTTTTAAGATCTTGTTTTGTAAGTGGTTAAGAGGTCTAGCACTATTATAAAAATCATGCTATCAAAATAAAAGTTTATATTGAAATTGTAAGGTTCGGTGTACACTTTAGCTTGAATGAAAATTTACCTTAAGTACTCCAGACCTCAATAAAAATTTTCAAAATAATTTGGACCCCATATAAAATTACTTGCCGGCCCTTGATTTAACCCATATAATAGAATACCAGGGTAAGATTTGAATATGTATGAAGAAAAAAGGATTTGAAATTGTGAACAATCATGTTTTATTATAAAATTGAATTGAAATTTTTGTGATAACTAACTGAACGAAATTAAAAATGTCTGAAAATTAAATTGAGAATGTCGAACCACAGGAAAATATCGCTGTCACCAAATGAAATGAACTTAATAAGATTAAAATCCAGGTAATGAAGGAAGTAAAAACTGAGAAGAAATAAAGAAATTTTAATAACGGCTCGCATTCACACTTTTAGTTAATTTTAAGAAGCTACGAGGAAAGTTAAAATGACAAGGCAGTATGAATAAAACTAAAAATAAAAATGAAATTGAAGCCAGTCTTACTTTTAAATTAGGCATGTAATTTGTACCAATCACTATTGTTTTTTATAAAAAAAAAACACTTGGTTCGGTACTTAAAAATGCAATCTTAAAAAAGTGTTTATTAAAAAAAATGGGGTGAAAAGGGGTTTTTTTTATTGTTGTAGTCAGGTTGAGAACTTTTATTCAAGACATAATTCTTAGTTCGTTAGTTTTCATTTATATTTCGCAACTTCTTTTTCAAACTTTTTCAAGTACTTATCATTTATTATTTTTGTTCAAAACATAACTGTAATTAGCCAGAAGTTTTAGCGGGGTTAAAAAGGAAGCAAGTTGTCAGAAAGATTCATTAAAGCGGGATTTAAAAACTGGAATTTTTTCATTTTGCAAATGAATATGAAAGAACATGTTTTCCTTCGTAAAGAAATCAATGGGGATTGATTTTGTTTTCAAGTACATGACCTTAAGACGGTGCTCCTTAAACCTCCAATATTGACAGCACAATTTTCAATTCTAATTTTTATCGTGCCTCCCTTTTCATACAATAACAATGTATTGAACGCCATAATATGTTTTTGTTATAAAGCTACAGTACCCACCTTAGTCCAGGACAAGTTTTAGGAGGGGACCATTCTCCAGGGTCGAGTAACGTTGCAGTCTAATATATAGAAATAATTACGTTTTCCAAAAAAATAAAGTATCATTATAGACTAAAGATATTATAAGTTTCAGACAAAATGTGTGAAATTTTAGAATGAAATAGCAGATCTGTAAGTTTTTAGAATACTTTCATCTGCCTTTGAATGGTATTTAAATTGGAAAGTATTTTAAACTTTAATGTACATTATTAAAACGTGAAAAAAAACTTGTTTCATCTTAAAATATGGCGTGAATTGGTTTTGGTGATTGGATGTATAATTAGTTGTTTCACAGTACTTGCTTTGTAACTGCGACCTTATCCGTAATCTAAAAAAATGGAAATATTTTAAAATTGAGAATTTTTTTTAAAAAATCCAACAGCTTACTACAAATCCTCGAAGAATCCGGACATTTTTATACCAGAAATGCGTCATTCGGCTCCGTAATTAAAAAGTTTTTATCTTGAAATCGTTCACCAAAAAATTTTAGAATAAAGTAAAACTAAAATAATGAATAATTATTGAAATAATAACTTCACTCGCTTTATTGCAAGTTTATTTTTTCTTAGCATTACATTTGTTCTGAATAATATTGCTATTTTAGATTTAGATTTAATAAAATTTCTTCTTAATAAGCTAAAAAAATATATAAGAAAAGGTGATTGGATTGTGAGACTAACCTTTATTCGATATACAGCTTCATAATATGGAGCAGTTTCAATAAAATATTATTTGCACAGTTTAATAATTAATAATTTGTTTTTCAATTTTAAGAAATGTAATAAGTTGTTTTGATACGTATATAATTAAGGTTGTTTTGAAAGTTATTGAGATTCGTAATAACTTTAATAAAAAACCACAGATTATAATATTTCCATTAATTAGGATGACTAGCGTAAGCTTGACTATCTAAAGCAACGGTGGGCAACCTCCGGCCCGCGGGCCGGATCCGGCCCGCCACGTCATTTGGTCCGGCCCGCGGAACATTTTAAAAATTGTACTCAAAAATCACATATTATTCTTGTCCAGATTTTTGTAACTTTAACATAATTTTTGTTTCTAATCAAAATATTAATCTATTGTAGATTAATGTAACTAACTTTATAATTATTGTATATAATATTATTCTAGTCCAGATCAGTGGCGGATACAGGGGGTGGCACTCTGGAAAGTGCCCCCCCCCTTGGACCCAAAAATCATTCACAAGTACGAAAAAAAGGCCCAAAAAGTACTCAAAATGAGTTAAAAACCTACTTTTACAGGTCAAATTTCCTAAATTTTTTCTGGGGGAGGACCCCCAGACCCCCCCGCGGTACCAAAAGGGGACCTTGAGTGATACTTTTTAGAAAATTCCCAAAATTGTGACGTTTTTTCAAAAGATAAAGATGATGGTCTGAAGAAGTGCTCCCCCCCATTGGAGCCGTGCTGGATCCGCGCCTGGTCCAGATTAATATAACTTCATTATAATTATTTTATGTAATTATGTAATCTAGATATTGTACAAGTCCAGATTAATTTTTAACTTTAGAATTAAACTTCATAAATATATATAATAAAAGTCCTCATTTTTTTACTTAAAGAATATTACCTATTATCTACTCTTTGGCCCTCCACGACATTATAATCTTTGAGTCCGGCCCGCGGATTCGAAAAGGTTGCCCATACCTGATCTAAAGCTTCAATGCTTATTAAGATTGTTCAGAAACTTGCAGCTAGGCGTTTGCGAAACAAATAAATTTTAAATTGACGTCAGATATAAGCTTCCTCTATTTTAACTTAATTTTTTTTTCAATTGCATCAAATTTTCTACTTTTCTTCTCTTATTCAGAAATATTTTTTATTTAAGTGTTTTGAATAAACGCTGCGTAGTAATCTATATTTAGGAGTTTTGTTTTCCGTAAGAAATATTATTTAGGCATTTGTATACTTTCTACACTAGATTACATAAAACTGAGATTACCCTAAAGAGAAATTAATGGATAGTTTAGTTTGATAAAAAAAAACAGGAGAGAAATACTATAAAAGAAACGTTTTAGTTTTTCTTTAATATACACTTATATTGCGTGAGACACTTTTGCAACGCTAAAGTCTAATTTAGACATTTTATCTTTCGGAATTTATCTAGGAGGAATCATCCAAATTGAAAACTAAAAATAAAAATTTTCACTCTTCACCCCTCTGATTTTCTTTTGCAAATGAGTAATTGATCGGAGAAAAGCACTTATGGCGAACATAGTAAGTGGAACAGTGTAAATGAGCCTTTGGTAAGGACAAAATGTACACTTCTAACCAAAAGCTTTCGATTTTGTAACCCTTTGTACTGCGATTGCGTAGTGTGAGAAAAAGATGGTGCTGTAAAGGCGTTGCTAAAAATCAACGAAAGAGAGAGAAAATGTGTTCTTAAATTGTTTCGATCTAATTTTAAGAACACATTTGGATTCTAAACGTGTTTTACCATACTTTTTAAGCACATTCAGATCACTATCAAAATAAACTGTTGTGAATTTGAGGATAAAAAGTGTTCTTAAATGTGTTTAAAATGTATTTATTTTTGTGTATGAGCGTTTACAGTGTATTCGTAAGAAGTATCATTCAAGTATCTGCACTTTTCACCCAAGAATATACAAGATTATAATTACCCTAAAAATAAATGGTTAAAATTATAGTTTTTTATACAATAAAAATGAAATCCCTATTCAAAAACGAACATCATGAACTTGGTTGTATTTCTATCGACATCTTTCTTTTGAGAGATCACTTTAAGCTTTTGCCTACTCAATCACAGCTGAAATGACATCAAGGGTATGATAGATTCTCACTTCACTCGATCTTGACAAGTTCCAAATGTCTCGATTCAATAACACACCTGTATCTCTCAGTTTCTTTCAACCTTTAAGGACTGACATACAAATGGGTTTGGGAAAAAGTGTACTATTTCTGTAAAAGTAACCTTGAGAAATGTGGAAAACTGTGTTCGACAAGATAAAATTCCCGTATTTTTAAACGAATATACTACAGGGTGTTTCAACAAGACATTTTGCAAAGAAAGACTTCTTGCGCAAAAACTTCTATGATAATTTATATTTTTCGAAAAATGTGACGTCATCTCATAAAAATTTATAGTTTTATACCACGGCGAACGCATGCAAGCGTAATGGATGTTGTTTACATCTTTGTGTGCAAACATATCCAAATAACAATATTCACGTTTTCCGTAAACATTTTAGCATAAACGGGATGTAACCTCATAAAATTTTCTTTCACTAGTTTCTTTCACTACTCTACTTCTCGAAAACTATTGGTTCGTATAGGTAGAGTTCTCTGAACATTCTATATGTTCTCTACCCAAAGAATCTGGCTGTACAGAGTTTGGGTTACTTGTTCAAACACCCCGTATTGTGTATGGATGTAAAGAAAAATGTCCGTCAAGACATGGTATGATCAATGGTCTCTATTTGATTACTGATACAATAAGTGTTCATTAACTTAAAGGGTTTAGGTGAATTTAAATACATGCAAAGAGTTATAAGGTGATATTTAACACAATTTTTAAGATGCCCTTTACATAATTCGTGTAAAGTATGAGATTTCCTTCCGTACAGTATGGCGAAAATATATTTTAGAGCAGATTCCATGAAGGATTTTTTTTTTTTGCATATAAAACTCCCTAAAGCATATTAAGTAAAATTTAGGTAATGTTTGGAGAAAAGGACAAGAAAGGATGTCTGAGCCTGGTAAAGGACCATTTTGCTTGTACTGCGTTTTTGTTGTGTAAAACTGATGCTAAAAATTACAGACACATAAATTGGATTGCTCGATATGAGCAAGGTATTAAATGTGACGACAGCGTGTGACATAGGGGTGTTAAATCCCAGGATATTGTGTGACGTAAATCGTGCACGGTTCATAAGGAATGTAATGGAACTTGATATCATTACTCGGTTTTTCAGCTAAAGCTACTCCAACAAAACATCATTCCTCCCCGAACCTCACTCAAAATCCCTTTTCCGCAGCAATTCCAGAAACAACCAATAAAGAGAAGAAAACCCCCCCCTCTCTTCTGATTAATGATTAGCAGAACTTGGAAAGTTATGACACGAATTGAAATATCTTCTCCCATAAGCCCAAAAAGGATTCGTTCGTTAAGCGCGTCGTTTCTTTGTAATTAATGAAGGTGGAGGGGGCCTGGCTTCGGCCTGTGCTCTTCGATAACTCACCATCGACTTTTCGGGGGCAGGGAGCATGACGGAATCGTTTAGTGGATTTTTTTTCACTGATGGATATTGGGGAGAGTAGTGGTAGGTTACAATGCCACTGTGGAGTTTAGCTTTGTTTGAATTTGAAAGTGGTGAAATGTTAGATTAGTGTTCAGTGTTTTGTTTTGATGAAGATAAAAAATATTTGACTTTGTTTTTAACTGAGAAAAGTTACCAGTATTTAAAATTTTAGTTGTGATCTTTCCTTCTTCCTATGGTCGTGTCATTCAGGTGCGGATTCAAGGGGGGGAACTCCGGAAAGTGGCCCCTCCTTGGACTGAAAAAGAAAGGGAAAGAAGGGAAAAGATAGAAAAGGTGTAAAAAGGAGAAAGTAGACTCTGAAAGACCAAACATTTTCCTGTCATTTAAAGGATGTACTTTTCTCTTTTCCTTTCTCCTTCTTTGACCTTTTTTTTTAATGTCCAGGGGGTCATTTTCCCCGGATTGTTCAAACTTTTTCGTTCATTAAGTGCTTGTGCAATGTTTATTTATGAGTTATTTATGGTCAAAATCCCTACAATTTTCTGGGGGATAAAATACATGGGGGGATCTAGAGTTGATAATAAATTTGATACTTACAGACTTTTATAGAAAAAAAGTAAAATTTTGTCCATTTGCTTCCAAAGGTAGAGGAGATCCTCAAAAAGTGCGCTCCCCTTAGAGCCCGGCTGGATCTGCGCCCGGTGTCATTTGGTTAGTTTTATTTTCTACAGCTAAAGCATTGTATTAATTTCCACAGCTAAGATATTATAGTAATAGTTTAGCTGTAGAAAGTAATGTTAGAAAGTGTTTAAATTTTTCTACAGAAATCTCTAACGAGGTCATTGTGATATATGCTCTACGCAAGTTTAAACCCTCCAATTTAAATATTTGGAACAAAATACTTTAGAAAATATTTAAGATATTTACGTAAAATCAAATGCCAGTTCCTGATTAAATTACCAAAAGTTTTATACCTATTGCATTTCTTTCACACAGTAAATACTTCAATTCTCAACCTGCTAAATTACTTGGTTACATTTGTTTTTTTACTTGTTTAAAATTACGTAAAGAACGATTTGAGAAATGATTTGTCCAAAATACCCTAATTAGATATATATTAGATATTTTAATTCATTTTTTATTCTCTATATTATTATTTTAATGAGTAGAATTCCAAAATAATAATCTACTGTGAAGAAATGCAATTAATTTTTTTGTGTTCTGAACGGTACATTTTAAATATTTGAGGGAGCGTATGATTCAGATGTAGAACATATTAATTGATGTATAATATACATTTTTATTTATTTAAAAAATTGCCTAATTAAAAAAAGAGTAAAAATAAACCATTGAAAATAATAAGAAAAAAACTTAGGGTATACAATAAATGATCTAGATCAACAAAAGAGCACTCTTATGTAAGTGGTACAAAAGATACAAAGTAGATAAAAAAATAATTAAAAATGACAAGATCAAAGATGGTATAAAAGGTTTTAATATTCTATGTAAACAATTTTTTACTTTATTAAAATTAATTTCCATCTATTTCAGTTGATGCAATAATAGGTAATACTATACGCACTACTGAAAAAAGCTAAAATTTCTGTTTCGCAATCATTTCTAAAATGTGCTGTTTTTTCCAACAGAATAAATAATGAAACCTTGTTATAAAACTTCATAACACACTTTTAAATTTAGTTTTATGGACCCTTCCAGCATTAATTTATATTCAATATTCAACTGAATAAGTTTTTTTTCAAATATTCAACTGAATAAGTTTTTTTCAAATATTCAACTGAATAAGTTTTTTTCAAATATTCAACTGAATAAGTTTTTTTTAATGTAAAAACTAAATTGCTTTAAAATGCACAATTAAATGTAAAAAACATAAATTATGTAAAAATATAGTAAATGCCATCAATCTAAAAGAAGCTTAAATTGAAATAGTCTTTCTTTTTCAAAGTAGTGGAGCACGGTTTTTAAGGTTTTATGAGCAATCTTTTGTTTGTTGATTCTCCAACAAGCTCCTATAATAACTCTAGGTCGAGTAAATGGAAGTCAATTACCTTTTTACAAAAAATGTTTTAAATGAAATGTCATTACAGACATAAACTATATTGCAATTTGAATTAACTTGAATACATTTGGGAACGATAAGTCATAGAAAATTTAAAAGAGTAAGTTTTAATATATATATATTTTTTTGTAAGTTTTACAATAATTCCCTCTCTTTAGTTTGACATTTTTCCAAACTATTTTCTTTTCCAACAATTAACATTGGATCATTAAATGAGGGAATTGCACGTTTTTTTTTTTAATTTTATTATGATAGAGGATGAAAATCCATGAAAAATGACGTAAAAATTATTGAAGTCGGAAAACTATTCCCCAAGATATTAATTTTTAAAATGTCGTTTCCAGTATTGGCGGGAAAAACAGTAATTTCGTTATGGGCTGCTGTGTGACGTCACAGCGCTTGGACCCACTTGGACCCGCTTTGTTATTGTATGCTTAGCTTGCTTCATTCTGCTATTCTTCACAAAGTTTTAACTAAACACTATGATATTTTAAAGACACATATAAATATTTTTTATAAAAAAATTGGCATTTCATTTTTCAAAAAATATTAATTGGTTTTGGAATTATTAGGATTCAAAGTTTTAATTTTTTCTTTTTCTGGCCGTTCACTAGAGAAATAGATGCGTGTTTTGGTTTTATGATAAGTCTGATTTCTTTTATAGAGTGTTTTCAGGTGACGTCACGACCAGCTATTTTCTATTAACTGTTAACCTTTGTAGGGCTTTTAACTGTTGCTAAGGCGGTTGCTAGGTAACGAGGTATCTGTTGCTAAGGCGGTTTTTAGGTATGGGATCACGTGGTTGCAAATGATCCAATCCACGGCTAGTCATTTTCTGTAACTGTTAACCTCTGTAGGGCAAAAAACTGTAACATCTTCTGTTGCTAAGGCCGTTGTTAGGTCCGAGTCATGTGATTGAAAATGCTCTATATTCAACAATTCACTAGTTTCGACGGCGCTGTGACGTCAAATCCCGTTTTTTGATCACATGACTTTACTAGTGTTTTGGCAAAAATAAAATCGAATTTTAAGTTATTTAAAACATATTTTTGAACTTTAAAATCTGATATTTGAGAGTTTTAAACTATAACGTATCAAAAAAGTGTAAAATTAAGCTAATCCCTCACCTATGCAATTCCCTCATTTCAATGTTTTGTTTTTGATTGCACCTTTAGGTGCATGATGGCTTTAGTTTTGAAATTAATATTTGATGCAATAAAAATTTCAACATTATATTGTAGCATTTAAAAAATATTTAATTTACTTATATGTAGAGGGAAATAGATTTACTGATGAAGAGATTAAACAGGGTACGAAATTTTCATCATAAAAAGTATTCAAGAGTCTTTTCATGAATTTCCATAAAGTTTTTTCTAAACATCATTTACATTTTATACAAAACAAGTACAGTTTACTACGGATTTTAAGATGTTAAAAACAAGCAAACACTCCAAACGTGTTATTTCTTCACCCAAAAAACTCGAAACCAAAACACGCGAAGCGCGCAAAACAACACAAAAATATTTACTTACCGAAAACTTCAAATAATATTCCACGCAAAACGATTTTCCTCTCCTCACAGCTGTTGCCAAATAATAATAACTCAATAGAAGTTGTCTCGTGATCTCTCCGAACCGTTTGTGCCGCGACCCGAAGACCGGGCCTTCGGAATTCTTCGGAATTCACAACTTACGTCGGATAAGACCGTCGGTGTCACTGAGTGACAATCATGGGTTGCCATTGTTAAGGGATGATGATACGTCGCCAAAAGCCATCGCCAACGCATCTCGCCAAACTCCTCTCTCGGTGATGATGAAAAGTTTCGGAAAAGTTGGGATTTTTTTACCTCTACCGTTCCGGGGCATTCTTTTCTATTTAGAAAAGTGAATTTCTCCCTGGGATATATAAAGGGAAACTGAATGTGCTTATGGGATTTCATGTGACAGAGCGAGTTTTTTTGTTTCTACCTGCGATTGTATAGTAGGTTGGTGGATATTTACAGTAACTTGGTTGTTAGTTTTTAGCTCGTTAAAAGATCGTTAAGAGTTTGAAATACTCTCTGTTCTAAGAGAATAGAAAATATCGTTATTGCGATAATATTTTTTTCAAAATGATTATCAGTCAACTTTATTTTAAGTCACTACTTTAAATAGCAGCTTAATAGGAATGGACTCTAACCGCCTATCTGGTTCGAGACTTCACGGAACCAACACGTGACCTACAACTGAGCTTGCAATTGGTTACCACAGATACTACACTAGTAGATCTACTAGTGTAGTATCTGTGGTAACCAATCGCAAGCTCAGTAGGTCACGTATTGGTTCCGTGTGACGTCAGACGGTTAGAGTCCATTGGAAAGTTCAGTAACGTTCTTATAATTAATTTATAGTATTGTGTTTGATAATTTACGTTTAAAAAATTTCTTACCTAAACTTTCGATGTTAAATAAACATAACTTTTAGCAAACTAAAAGTATAATGATATTAATAACATACTATAACTAAATGCGTCATTATATTAGTATTTTTACTCGTGCATACAACTAATCACAAATTGAGCTCCTTAAAGTAGTTTATTAGCACAAAATGCAAAAATACTAATTTGTAGCTTAATATTATTAAATAATACATAAAACATTCTTAAAATTTGTCAAAAATATATATTAATTTTAATTTACACAAATTTTGCCAATTATCTTATTAGAATATAATTAGCGAAACAAACAAATTCTCTTGAGAGATAAACATGTATTTTTTTTACGTATATTTTTTGCATTTATAATATTCTCATAATTTGTCTCATATTATGAACTAATTAATCAACTTAATTGCAATTAAGCATGTTTTAGAAAAGGCCAGTATATTTTTTACTTAAAAAATAAAGACAATAAACTGAGAAATAAGTATAAATCGTATTACTAATTAAAATTATGAATGAAATTTAAAAATGCTAAATCACATGCATTTTCATTCTTTCTTGGAGTTCTTTTGAAGCATATTGAGTTGAGAGAGTAGATTTTTTAAATAATTTACGCCATTCCACAAATAAAGCTGATCAAATAAATCACAAAAAATAATCTTATAATTAAGATTCCTAAACAATTATCCAATACAACAACCTACAACAAACAAAAATAAAATAAAAGTTTATCATAAATATTTTTCTCATTCAAACCAAAACATCCGAAAATTTAAAAACATATAATTACCATCTCCGATCATTGTAAACAGCTAGTTCTTTTCAACGATCCCTACGTTTATGAATGAGATTAGACGAAATCAAGTAACAAAATAATAAATAATCGGCTCTATTGAGTATACTCATAACATAATTAAAAGTTTATTGACTCTCTTCGCCATTGAGTAACAAATCCTTTTTCAAGAGAACT
This sequence comes from Tetragnatha montana, assembly GCA_963680715.1. Classification (NCBI taxonomy): domain Eukaryota; kingdom Metazoa; phylum Arthropoda; class Arachnida; order Araneae; family Tetragnathidae; genus Tetragnatha; species Tetragnatha montana. The sequence continues at coordinate 54,971,884 of OY796676.1, read as the reverse complement.
GTGATAAAAAAAATCAATTCATTAACTGTTTATCGAAGGCAAAAATAATTCACCACCTGCAGTGTTAGAGAGACAATTTTAAGATCCTGTTCTTAAAGGTCATACCAATCAATAATTACACTTGCACAATGAGACTATCCGAAATATAATACCCTCCCACGCGGTGATAGCAAAAATTTCCGTGCGTAAATTTTTACCTTCTGCAAATTAGTCGTAGTAGTAGGGGAGCCCAGAGTGTTTTTGGGTAGTAAACTCGAGCGCGTCAGATAATCATAGGGGGGATACCTTGCACACTTTTGAGTAACTCCACCAAATATAAGCTCTCTATGTTGGTGGGTAAGTTTAGAACAGCCCGTCAGATTTGTAAAAAAAAAATTAGTTAAATGGACATACTCGAGGGCGTCAGATAACGATAAGGTAGGTTAGTTACCAGCTAAAAAGTGTACATTTTCTAAAATCTGCCGATTTGAGCGGTGGATAAGGGAGCGGGAGGGTTACAAAGTTGCAAAGTAAAGCCAAGACCGGTAAGACGCTATCGCTCTTTTTGAGAAAAATGTACGAAACAAAATGTTTATAGACTAGTAGCCAGGATACTATAGGCTCAACTAGTTGTAAACTGTCTTGGTAGCCAATCTGACGCGCTCGAGTATGTCAATGTAACTATAGTTTTCTTTCAAATTTTGACGGGCTGTTCTAAACAAACCCACCAACATGGAGAGCTTATATTTGGTGGAGTTACTCAAAAGCATGCAAGGTATCTCCCCTATGATTATCTGACGCGCTCGAGTAAATCCACATTTAGCATCATGGGCTCCCCTACTATAGGCAAACACTATTATGAAACTAGAAAAGGAAAGGTAAGAAGATAAATAAGTTTTCGACTCATTCTCAAAGCTTCTTGTTTTTCGGTTTTCATACGTTAGTTTTCGTACTAGAGTAAACATTTCAGTATGCAACGAGAATACTACGTTTTTCAGTACAATGAAAAATGACAATTAATTTAGTTTTTTTTTTCCTTTCTTGAATTCTTAGCTTTAAATTAAATGCAACGTTTTTAATGTGTATTGATTTTTTATACTTTAATATCTTATTAATCTTATAATTATAACTAGCTGAATTACCCGGCCTTGCACGGGTTGACTTAATAAATATTTTTTAAAGGTTTATCAAGTTATATGTCTTCTTTTTCTGGATTAGCAGTCACTTATCTTCCCGTCGTCTTTTTCATCCCGGTTCCTTACTGTGAAAATATACCCTAACTTATACCGTCCCGCATTTTACTTTGGCTGTTACCTTGGCTGTAAAAGAATAATCCAATGAAATAATCAGTCTTTTGAAATCTAGAGTTTAAAGTCTTAAAAAAAATTTCTATGAAGTATTTCCGATGTCCTTTTAAATTTCCGCATCGGTTTTGTTAAATCACCTAATAAAAACTAAGGAAGTAAAAATCATAACCATCTTTGAGCCTTGGGAATAATTTCCTGCAGGATATTACAAACCGTATTTTATGAAATTTTTGTCAACAGCTCCCGCTGCTAAAGCAAAATATTTAACATTACCTAATTTAATTTTAATTTAGGAAATAGTCTAAGTATCCATTTTTTATTTGTATGATCCTAGATCTCCAAAAATGAAAAAAATTTTATCAAAATAATAAAATACTTGTTAAAAATTTCATTTTCTTTTTATCATGATAGCCAACTTCTTTTAAAGCTACTTTGAAAAAGTAAAAAAGTTTGAAAAGTAAAAATCTAGTGAATGTAAGTCTAGTAAAAAATGTCTGTTTTTTTTTGGAAACCATTTATTTTAGATTTTCCATAAATGTATGTATTTTAGAAAAAAAATTAAAATTACAAATAAAAGAAAATGTTGTTTCAAAATTAATTATTTAAATTTATATGTTTTCTGAAAATTGTTATAATTTTTAAATTGAAATTTAAACAGTTTTACGTCTTAATTTTTGATAAATTAGGAAATTTTTGAAATTATATTTTATTAAATGAGGCCAGACGAAACCTCAAGAGAGAAATAAACCTACTGCAATTTACGCATTTCAACAATGAACAATGCTATTTCAATGGGAAAAACGGAGTAGAAAAAGCGCCGAAAAACATGGAAGGAATCGTTCGATTTTAAAATCCTTTCTTAGTGCGCGTCGCATAGCTGAGAGGAACGTCTCTGTCAAATTTCAAGCCTCTGGGTCCAGTAGTTTCGGAGATTCCGTGTTGAGTGTTTGTCACTTACCAGTCAGTCAGTCAGTCAGTGGTATTTGGCTTTTATAGATATAGACTATAGTCCAGTAACCAGGTAGTTTTTTCAGGAAAAAAATCCGGAAGTTTTTTTCTCAACGGTTTTATATGTTTTCGAGGGTGCTGAATCCGAATCTGAACTTTGCATACAAAATTTCGAATGGCATTTTGGTGAAAATTCGAAAAAACCCTAAAATTTCACCCCATTTTTTGATTTTCTACTTGTAGAACGGAAAGTATGGGTTTCTCATGAAAATGTCAATTATAGAAAATAAAGAAGATAAAAAAATATACAAAATTGTCAATTACAACTTTTTTGTCAGACCAATAGTTAGGCCACTAGAGCGCGCTGAAAAACAGACATTTTTTGGCCTTTCCGCGAAAAAATGGAAAACGCTCGCTTCCACCCTCTACAAAAGGAAAAATATTCACTTTATCAAAAAAAAAATTACACCACGTGAAAGAGCATTTAATTCTCTACAAATAACATGCCTTAAATTATTATTTTTTTGAGAAGGGGGAGGGAGCGCGGCAAAGATCAAGAATTAAATTTTTGCGCCTTACAGCCAAAACGAACTTTTGCAGTAGTTAATCTCCAATCTGCGCTTTACTTCCGGTATATTACCAATAAAATAGGTTGTTTTGAATAAATTGATGACTAAGCATGCCTAAAAAAAATAATTTTTAAAATTTATTTATGAAATATTAGGTATTTTAGGCGGAAATTCAATCAAATTTTTAAATTCATATAATAAATTATGGGAATATTTTAATGAACGAATTTATATGGATTTTGCATTGCTGAATCCAAATTTCAAGTTTATTTTCATTTAAAAAGTCAACTTCACATAAAAAAATGCAAAAAATCTCAAATTTTCGCTTTTTTGTTCGATTTTCACCGATTTTCTCAGAAACTATTCGTTTCTCGAAAAAAAGAAGTACACCAAATTAAAGTACATAAAATTTCCTATAAGATGCACTGATTCGTTTTTATTTTGCGAGAAGCACTGTACGCTTTAGAGCGTTCTGAAGGAAAGGGATTTTCATGTTTCTGTGTAAAGTCAAGAAACACATGTAATTCAGCGCGCTCTAGCGACAATACCTCACATTATAAAGTAAAAGTTGAGTAGTGTATTTTGTAGGAAATTAAATGTACTTTCATGTGGTATAAACTATTTGTCTGTAACGTGTATATATTTGGAGCTGTAGAGGGGGAAAGGGAACGTTCTTCACTTTTTTTGTAGAAAGTCAAAAAAATCGCTGCGCTTCAAAACGCTTTAAAATGTACACCGCTCCTCGCAAAATAAAAACAAGTAAGAGCATCTTATAGGACATTTTACGTACTTTAATTTGGTGTACTTCTTTTTTTCGAGAAACGAATAGTTGCTGAGAAAATAGATGAAAATCGAACAAAAAAGCGAAAATTTGAGATTTTTTCCGATTTTCGATATGAAGCAGAGTTCCCACGCGGGCACGATTTTGATATTCGTAATCAGCGCCTTCGAAAACATATAAAACCGTCGAATAAAAATCTTCTATGTAAATATTTAAAAAAAAGTACCAATTGCCTATGTTAAAAGGTCCAGTAACCAGGTAGTTTTTACAGGAAAAAAATCCGGAAGTTTTTTTCTCAACGGTTTTACATGTTTTCGAGGGTGCTGAATCCGAATCTGAACTTTGCATACAAAATTTCGAATGGCATTTTGGTGAAAATTCGAAAAAACCCTAAAATTTAACCCCAGTTTTTAATTTTCTGCTTGTAGAACGGAAAGTATGGATTTCTGATGAAAATGTTAAGTATAGAAAATAAAGAGGGTAAAACAATCTAAAAAATTGTTAATTACAACTTTTTTGTCAGACCAATAGTTTAGCCTTTAAAGCGCACTAAAAATCTGGCAATATTCAGCCCTGAGGCGGAAAATTCACCATATCTTCTGTAAAAAAGTAACATTTGATTTAAATAAATAGGAAACACTACTTTAATAATTTCTTGTATGATTTAATCTTAATTTCTATCCCAATGATTATTAATTAAATTAATTATTCTTCAGTATTTTCTCCCAGAAACGGTTTTTTTGGCAATGAAAAATTCATTTGCTTGTTCATTTTTATTTGTGCAAGGAACCAACTTCCACTGAAAGTCTTTTGTTAAGTATTAACTACTTTATTTTCGATCTTTCCTTCGCTCCCTCCTCCTTCTCAAAAATATAATTTAAGGAAAGTTATTTATAGAAAATTAAATGCTCTTTCACGTGGTGTAAAATTTTTGTTGATAAAGTGAATATTTTTCATTTTGTAGAGGGTAGAAGAGCGCGTTTTCCATTTTTTAGCGGAAAGGCCAAAAAATGGCTGTTTTTCAGCGCGCTCTCGCGGCCAAACTATTCGTCTGACAAAAAAGTTGTAATTGGCAACTTTTTAGATTGTTTTATTTTCTTTATTTTCTATAATTAACATTTTCATGAGAAACCCATACTTTCCGTTCTACAAGTAGAAAATCAAAAAATGGGGTGAAATTTTAGGGTTTTTTCGAATTTTCACCAAAATGCCATTCGAAATTTTGTATGCAAAGTTCAGATTCAGATTCAGCACCCTCGAAAACATATAAAACCGTTGAGAAAAAAACTTCCGGATTTTTTTCCTGAAACACCCCTTTTTTGACACCTGGTTACTGGACTACTAGCTGACTTACCCGGCCTTGCACGGGTTGAGTTAATTCATAAATATTTTAAAAAGTTTTTCAAGTTATATGTCTTTTCTTTTTCTGGAACTTATCATCCCGTCGTCCCCGTCGTCTTTTTCATCCCAGTTCTTAACTGTAAAAATATACCCTAACTCATCCCGTCCCGCATTTAAATTTGGCTGTTACCTTCGCTGTAAAGAACAATCAAATTGAAATCATCAGGTTAATCAAGTTATATGTGTTTTCTTTTTCTGGATTAGCAGTCACTTATCATCCCGTCACCCCCGTCGTGTTTTTCTTCCCGGTTCCTTACTTTGAAAATATACCCTAACTCATCCCGCCCCGCTTTTAACTTTGGCTGTTAAAGAACAATCCAATTTAAATCATCAGGTTTATTGAGTTATATGGTTTTTCTTTTCCTGGTTAGCAATCACTTATCATCCCGTCGTCCCCGTCGTCTTTTTCATCCCGGTTTCTTACTGTGAAAATATACCCTAACGTATCCCGTCCCGCATTTTACTGTGGCTGTAAAAGAACAATCCAATTCAAATCATCAGTCTTTTGAAATTTATAGTTTAAAATCTTAAACAAAATTTCTATGAAGTATTTCCGATGTCCTTTTCAAAAATTACGCTTCGGTTTTTATAAATCACTTGATAATAACTTAGGAAGTAAAAATCGCAACCCTCTTTGAACCCCTTGGGAATAATTTCCTACAGGATGTTACAAACCGTAAACCGTATATGAAGTTTCTATCTTTTTCCAAAAATGATATTAATTTAATCAAAAAATAATTCCTATGTGTAATTCAGTCAACAACTCCCGCCACCAAAGCAAAATATTTAACTATACCTAATTTAATTTATATTCAAAAATGATAGAGAATCCATTTTTATTTGCATGATCCTACATCTCCAAAAATAAAAACATTTTTATCAAAATAAAAAAATGCTTGATAAATCTCATTTTCCTTTTATCATGATAGCCAACTTCTTAGTAAAAACGGTTTTCTAGTACTTAACAATAAAAATTTAGCAAATTTAGTGAATGTATAAGTCTAGTAAACCATGCCTCATGAAACAATGAAATAATTTCAGCTCTGTTTCCATGGAAACCATTTATTTTAGCCTTTCCATAAATATATTTATTTTAGAAAAAAATTATAAAATTACAAATAAAGGAAAATGTTGTTTCAAAATTAATTATTTGAATTTATATGTTTCCTGAAAATTGTTATAATTTTGAAATAATTTACACTGTGTTTTTCGTCTTAATTTGTTATAAATTATGAAATTTTTGAAATTATATTTGATTAAATGAGGCCAGACGAAACCTCAAGAGAGAAATAAACCTACTGCAATTTACGCATTTCAACAATGCATAATGCTATTTCAATGGGAAAAACGGAGTAGAAAAAGCGCCGAAAAACAGGGAAGGAGTCGTTCGATTTTTAAATCCGTTCTTAGTGCGCGTCGCATAGCTGAGAGGAACGTCTCTGTCAAATTTCAAGCCTCTGGGTCCAGTAGTTTCGGAGATTCCGTGTTGAGTGTTTGTCACTTACCAGTGAGTCAGTCAGTCAGTGGTATTTGGCTTTTATAGATATAGATTATAATTAGTATAATTAGTAAATATAGTACCTACACAGATGAACATATCGTATTACTTTTGTAAATTTAATGCAGAAAATTAATTAATAAGTTCCTTTATGGATATCAAACTGTAAATTGAGAATAACTTTAATAGGTGTATGCTGAAACTTTTGCTACAACGAAGCTTTATATTCCCCTCTATACTAACGCAATAAATTATGTATTTATTTCCCTTTTTTGTTACTATAATAAGCAAAAAAAAAAAAAAAAATAATAATAATAATAATAAAGCCGACGTACTGGCCTAGTGGTCAGAGCATTTGACTGCGAAGCCGTACGTCTGGGGTTCGAATCCCCGTTTGGCATGGATGTTAGTTTCTGTCCTTGTGTGTGATGAATGAATGTGTGGCTCCCTGTAAAAAGGGGTTGTGCCAGTGTGAATGTGTGTGTGGCGTGGGCAACAGTACTTCACCTCCGTGGCTTCGGCCCACAGGTGCCCACTGGGTAACGCAAAGTAAGTACTGCTTCGGCATGACATGGGTTGATGGACTTAAGTTACAGCCGTAACGGTTCAAAATTACCTGCCATTAGAAAAAAAAAGGAGGAAAAAAAACAAGGATCAAGGCATATGCAAAGAAATCGGGGGAGGTATTGAAAAATTAATTTCTATGAAAATGTTTTAAATGATGTTTTATAAATATTATTAATTTAAAATGTATTAAAGTTTAAAAACGTAATTGAATGAACTGAAACAAAGTCTCATTCTCTGAATCAAAGAAGAAGAAACGTAATCTAGTGTCAATATTTATTCTTTCATATTTTCACGTTAATTTGGTTCCATTTTTTCTAACCGGTTTTATTTAATACACTTTTTGAAATACAACAAGTATGCAGAAAATTATAGTTCCTTTTCAAAGAAAATGTTTTAAAAAATTGAAGTTTTTTTTTATTTACTGCCCTATTAACTTAAATAGAACTTTTTCCCTCTTCGGTTTAAATGCAGAAAAAAAAACTTTTTTTTGTTTTCCCTTTTACTTATTTTCATAAGATTTAAAAGATGAAAAAACTAAGCTCTTTAAACAAGTTAACATATCTAAGAAAAAATAAATTTTTAGCCAACAAAAAAAAATTATTTTTGTAAACAATTTCTTTGATAAAAAGAACCACTTACGAGGTATAGAAGTATTTTAAATTATATTAATCAGGGGATTAAAGTACTACTTATGCTAATGTACATATAAAGTATAAATGATGCTAAATTTAAATAATAGCCTTTTTTTAAAAAAGAAGTCTGATCATCTTTCAATGTCATTTACTGTATGAAAAATAAGCTTGAGAAATTTCTTTTCGCAGAACCGCCTCATATCGGTAAGTAAATTTTCAAAAATTTTCAAGACTACCCTTTTTAAGAATACATTCTTGGAATAATTTTAAATAATAATTATAGTTCTAAACTTTGAGTTTTTCTCGACTTCTATAACTCTTTTTTTACATTAACTCCATGCATCCATTAGATTAGACGATGCATTTTAGAAAACTAAATAGTAGGATTTTGAACATTGGCTCAAATTCTTACATTTTAAAGGTCGCTTCAAAAAGAGAAGATCTGGAGGTCCTCCCACAAAAAGCTTTTAGAAGTTTGACTTTTAAAAATATGATTCAATTTAATTTTTAGGAACCTTTTATAGTAATTGTACTCTCAAAGAAAGAAAGTAGTATGTCCAAACGTACCCTCACGCTTAAGTTCGTTCATAAAATTATTTATTAGCTAATAAAATAGAACGAAGATATCGCGATGTTCACTGGAGCTAGGTTGATTTTGCGCTATCAAGAATTCGATGCAAGGATAGATGCTGTCAGGCCCGTAACTATTATAAGGGTTTTAGATAGTAATTATTTTTAAGCAATAATTTCTAATTTACATAAAAATAAATTATGGTTATTCTTGGAAAGTATAAAATAAAAATTGTTTTCTGGGAAAGTGGGCTGTGGTCGAATGGATGATGTTAAAATCCCAAACGTTTCGTCTGCGGCTGCGGCAGACATTATGAATGGTCGAAGTAAAATATGAAAGTTAAAAATTAAAATATTAAAAAAAAACTTTTATGATCATAACTCCGGCCGTGAAAGTCTATATTGTTACATTATAAAATAAATATTTGATGCTTGTCTCATTTAACATATTATTTTTAGGGCTGACTCCTCCAAGTTGTATACTAAAATAGAGGGTCTGGGGATACCCACCGAAAGAGTTTTGGTGAGACTGTCCCTTGCTTTGCCCCAGAATTTTCGTCTACCACAATTTCAAATAATTTCTCTTACTCTCTCATCAATGTTCTTCCCTCTTAATATTCTTTTCACAAGATGAATTAATTCAAAACCCAATTGACTCGTACACCATCCGTTAATATGTCAAAAAAAAAATTATAAGTTTCTAGATTTTTTTTTACATAATCAATTATCAATTCTTTGATATCAAACAAAATTTTTTTGGCTGCGTACCTCCGATCGAAAACCTAGGATTTAAAGTACAAAATGTCTAGGGAAAACTCCCAAAATTTGTAGTTGGTCTCCAATTTTATCAAAGTTCTCCCTCGTGGGGCAAGGATCCAACCTTGAGAAAGACAGCCTTAAAGAGATAAAGTGTAGGTACCCTCCATCTAGAACTTTGATAGTTCGAAAAAGTATTTTCCCTTGAAATTGAGTATATTTATATATCTTTTTCTCGTGTTATCTCGATATTTTTTCGAGTCTCTTTGATTTCGAGATATTGATGTTATACTGTACATCCTAAATAGTGATTTTAAATTATTTGGACTTGACACTAATACGACATAAGTAACAAATTAACAAGCAACATCACTATACGCGACAGCAACGTCTCCTGACCCTATGACGTCACTACTCGGGAGCAGAAACTACGTAAACAGAAAGCCTGTTGGGTTGCTAGGAGGAGTTTCGGTACGCAAATCGTGATAAAAAGGCATTATATATACATGGGTTTAACAAAATTATAATATTTTTAAACTGACCTTTTTCATTTCACTCGAAATTCAGACACCGCGATGAGAACTACTTTTAGTGACGTCATAGGATCAACTAACGTTTGGCTGTCTAGTATTGTACCCATCCTTAAAACAATACTTTCTCACTCCCTGTCAACAACATCCATCAACAACAAAAAGAGTGTTTATTCACTTTTCTCCGTTGAAACATATGACACTTCCTTCCAACGGAAACTGGGTTAGGAAGAAGAACTAAAAAAAGAGATCCCTCCCCAAAGAAACCGACACTCCTTATCATTCGAAGGAGCAGGGCGCAGATGTCCGCGGAGGACCGATCGATTGATTCTTTTTTGGAGCGGGAAGCCCCTCAAAGTTCGGCTCAACTTTCTCTCCGCTCCAATCTGGACGGGAGCTGTGACGTCAAGGTTTTTCCGAGGGTCCTGATTGGAAGATGGCGAGATTTTGTTGAGAACTTTAAAAAAAAAAGAGCAATGGATAAAGGAAATGTTAAATTCCTTTTAGGATAGTTGTGTAACCGGAAGAAAAAACATTTTGAGGGGCATAATGGTGTTTTGGGGGGGAGTTTCAGTCTTTTTCCATTTTCCGTGGTAAATTCTGGGTTTGTAGAAGATAATATATGTCCGTGTCCCTAAACATATCACTCGCAATAAAACAGTACTCCATGAACCCACTTACTCCAATCAATACCTTCAGAACCAAACATTCATACAATTCATAAAAATAGTAATTATGATATTTTTTTCGACTCTTTTAAAAATTTAAATTACTCGAGGTACCCTTATACTAAAGGTGAAGGATTTTCGAGTCGTGCTGTCATTTCACTAAACCAGAGATGTTTATACTCGACAGCAAAGTTTCTTGAACACAGTACGTCACAAATGCGGAAGGAGAAATCGGTAAACACAAAGCCTGTTGGGTTGTTAGGAGGAGTTTCGGTACGCAAATCGTGATTGAAAAGCACTATAAATACATGAGATTAACAAAATAATCATATTTTTAAATTGACGTTCTTTATTTCACTCAAAATTCAGACACCGCGATGGGAACTACTTTTTTTGTTTGTGACGTCGTAGGATCAACTTAAGTTGCTGTCTGTATAGATATACCTAATTTACCCGTTGTAAGTCACTTCATTGTTTAAATTTTCTAGTTTTGAGAAAGTAACAAAGTCCTTGAATTCATTTATTCACGTCAGTATATTTTAAACTTTTGTTTACTAACTTAATGAAATCCACTCTTTCTCTGCTCCTGCACAAAACTCTTTACTTCAAATTTCCCCGCCAAATGAGCGAAGCCTGAAGCGATGTGGTGGGCAGGTCTCCCGTTTAATCAATAGAAAAGCCACCAAAGGTGAATGTGATTGGCTGTGTGATGAGGAAAGTTCCACGTCATCATTGGTCATTGACTGACTGTTTTCGGAAATGATCCATAAATGACTGAGCACTTAGTGTATTTTTATACTGTCTTGATTCGGGGCCTAGGTGACCCTTGCAGAAAGTTTGAGAAGTTTGGAGAAAGTTTCTAGGGATGGAGTTTTCTCTAGAGACTTTTGAGCGATACGATTTAAAAGTTTTGAAGAATCGTTTTTACAAAGAGTGCATGCAAGGATACGTTTCAGGAATAATCTTATGTGTTCAATATTCTTGATGGTCCAATTTCATGTAAAGTTTCCCTTACTGAACAGTTCCTTGTTTCTTAAAATTAGCTACCTTAGCAACATCATGCATATGGCATATACATTTGCACAACTTAAAAAGCCGATAAATTAATTAAAACTGAAATAAAAACTACATTTACTGATTTTTTCATTCTTTTGAAATGTTTTTATGCAAAAATTCTCGAGATATGATTAAAAGTTTTGGTTCAGAGTGTTTTAATATTCCTGGCATGCCATTGAAAAATTGCTCAGTTTAATGCGAAGTTATAATGAATTTAACTTGTAACTTGTAATTGTAAAAATGAACACCATCCTTTTAAAAATATTTTGTGTTCTTTAATTTGTTTGTTTTAAAGCTGATATTTTTTGCGTCATTTTTAAGTTATTTTGTATCAATATGTTTTCCTACAGTACACTTATATCAAGCATACTTATAGCTGCTACCTTTTAAAGATTACCAAATTTCTTTCAAGAAATGAATGCTTTTGAAATGTTTTTTTAGACATAAGAAAATGATTTTTGCTTAACAGGTTTCATACTCTTTCTACCAACGTGGCAGTTTCAATGCCAGTCGGTTAATTTCTTCAAAACCCAAAGAAGATACGAAATTGTAAGAAGTAAGCTTTGAAAAAAGTATTTTCGGTTGCATTTCCTCAATTTTGTCTAGACTAAATAATCGGCTTTTGAAATTTCTCGGACTGTTTAACATAAAAATATAACATTCTATGAATACTGAAGAAAGGGGTAAAACCTTTAATCCTGAAAATAAAAAAATGAGGACAGTTATTACACACCCTATTTGAATTTTTTTGAAGGGAGGTTTGCATAAAAGAATTTCAAATTCAGCTTTAGAAAAGGGAGGCATAAATTATTTTTGCATATTACCTCTTAGAATATTTCTAGTAATTATTTTTGTTTACTAAAGATTAATTACATGCTTCAATCCACAGTACAAATAAGCTAAATTTGAATCTTGAAATCACAACTGAAGGATTATTATTCAATTAAATTAGATCTACCTATGATTTTCCTTTTTCTTATGGTTGGTTTATTATATTAGACAAACTAAATTTCATTTATTTTGTGTTAAATTTTCTTTACTTAGCAAAATCTGCATTGTAACTCACGCTACCTTCCCATTTAGTGTGAGTCACAACTAATATTTCACCAAATTAAAAAAAAAAACACACATTTTATAAGATGTAAAATATTAAATTTATCAAGTTATTTTTATGATAATTTATTCAATTTTGAATATCTTATAATTTTAGGGGCTTTATAAAAATGTTTTTAACATATAATGCACTAGCAATAGTTTTTAAGGAAATTTAGAATTGTATGGTTTTACTTAAAAATGTAAAAAGGTCTAAGAGAGTTGGGTATATTATTCTTTTTTTAACTCTACTCTTAATTTAAATAATTAAACCAATTAAATGACAACTGTTATGTTCGTATATAGTTGGTTAATTAGCGTAAGACTTCGTGTATAGATTTTTTTTATTAAATTTATCAAACAAAAACAAAAAACACACATATCAAAACATTTTATAAAAAGCAAAATGATTTTACATTAAATTAATAAATTTATATATTATTTTTATTTTCGTTTGTGTTAACATTTTTATTGCCCCGCGCCTCGATCCATAACACCGACGCTATGCCATAGATAATATCATAAAGAATTTTATTACGTGATGTGAAGGTGATAGGATCTTTACTGCCTAGAACAGTGTTCTTATTACATTGATCTAGATAATAGAATTTTTTTCTATCATTTATTGTGGAAATAACGACAGCCTATTTGTTGATCGTTATAAGCTATCGTTTCTCATGTCACACCAAATGCATGACTTGTATTACTGTATTACTGAATCAATTTTGTTTTTGTTTTGAAGTTGAGTTTCAAATAATTATACACCTCGACACATTTAAAAAACGTACGTATTGTGTCTGCAATAGATTTATGTCTGCATTTTTTATTATTTATTACATTGTACAACACGATGATAAATGGAAATTCTTGGATCTATAATGGTTTACAGATATATTAGCATTTTAATTATAACCTAATATCTAAACTAACAATATCCTAATACTATAGAAACTTATAAATTCATTTTCTTAAAGAACATATTCTATGAAGTGCAACAATTTATGCATTTAATATTAATTTCTCTTTTAATTCAACTATATTTAAAACCCTGCAATTTAAAGCTTTTAAGTATTTTAAACTTTAATAAAATATACTAACTTTAATAAAATATACTAACTTTATTTTAATAATAAATAATTGAATTATTTTAATTTCAAATAAATTATTGTATTCTTTAATCTATGACAATAATTTTTATTTGACTTAAATGAAACTAATAAAGTCTCCCTAAATTAAAGGACGAATATATTAATTTCAACAGCAATATCAATCCCAAATCCACCTAATATCTTGATGTATAAATCTTATCATGCTCGCGTACTTCTTTTTGTTGCAATTTTGTTTTAAAGGTCATAAAGTTAATTAAGTTGACAAACGCAGTAGAATAGAGGTTGATAGCTCCTACGTGCTGTGGGTTCAACGAGAAGTGAAAGTTTTGGTTTGGTACTCCTTTCTGTCTACCCAATACCCACTCTATTAAGATAAAAGATTTTTTCCTTGATTCTCATCATTTGATTTATATTTATAAGTGTCGTTTAATATAATGCAATTAATGTTCACAATTGTACAGCATAATTAGAATAAATAAAACTTAGTTGTCTTCATAATTTTTTAGCTATTTTAACTGACTTATTCTTTGTTATGTCCCTAACTCCGAGATAGCTTTTAATGTTAAATTAAAGAAGTTTTAAATTTTTTGCACAAAATATCATAAATTCTCTGCAAAGCTATATTTACGATTAAAATTGGTATGAAAAAAAGGCCGATTCTTTAACAAAAATTAACTTCTAAAAGTTGTTCTCAGTAACTAAAACCCAAGGTTTTAGAATTCATCCTGAAAATTACTTGTTTTCGATTAAAGCAATATTTGCTTAGCTAATATTTGAAACGTCAATTGACTAAGAAATTAAATTAATCAATTTTATTATACAAACACTTTTTTCACGAATATTAAGTGAAACCAATTAATGAATTTGGAGAATATAAAAACAATAATTTATCTTCAGTGTTTGTTTTTCTTTAAATACCTCCTAATTTATGTCAACATCTTTCTTAAATAGATCTCCAGGCTTAACAAAAATTATTTTAAATTTTAAACTAAATTTATCTAATGGTTTAGCTGACTTATAATAATATAAGAGAGAATATTTTATTTCACTGAATTCCTGCGGAATCACCAGAGGAAATTTCAATTACATGTACCAAAATACTCCAAATCAAGCTCTTCTCATGAAAGCGTTCTTGAAAATATCCCTCAGGTCTTCAAACATCAAGAGAAATTCTTCCACGATAGCTCAGTTCAGCGTTAAAAACTTTTAGTTCTTATTATAGCTCACACATACACACATTCTTTGACGGATATATTAAAAGCCAAAGGCAAAATGTAAAGGTAAACTCGCGTCCTTAGTATTTCTTTTTCTTTATCTGAATTGGATTTCTATTTATTTGTATACCATCTGAAAAAGATCCGCTTTATTTATATCTCAATTACGTTTTATTGTATCGTCTAAATTACTGTTCTGGAAATTCCTTATCGAACCAGCTAAAGTTGTGCGCAAGGAAAATGATATTTTATTTTCCCACCTATACTAGACAGCAACGTTACTTGACCCTATGACGTCACTAACAAAGTAGTTCCCATCGTGGTGTCTGAATTTTGAGTGAAATGTAAAAGATCAGTTTAAAAACATGATTATTTTGTTAAACCCATGTATATGTTATGGGCAAAGTGATTAATCGGGCACTATTAATAATGCCCGACGTGGAGGCGGGCAAAGTGATAAATTTCATTCATAAATTCCACTGAATTTATCACATTTCCCGGGCATTATTAATAATGCCCGATTTATCACATTGCCCGTAACATATATATAGGGCTTTTCAATCACGATTTCCGTACCGAAACTCCTCGTAGCAACCCAACAGGCTTTGTGTTTACCTATTTCTCCTTCCGCATTTGTGACGTACTGGGTTCAAGAAACGTTGCTGTCGAGTATAGCGGTGTGTGTGTACCTCAGAAACTACTTTAATGTACTGCCAAAAGTTGTGCATGTGAGTAGCTGTTTGCTGTTGCATGTAAATAGACGACATTAGTCATTACGTCACTTGCTTGTTTGGAAACGTTGATTCCATCCGTGATTGGTTCCGTACGGATTTACTTCCAATCACGGAACCAATCACGGATAGAATCAACGTTTCCAAACAAGCAAGTGACGTCACACTAATGTCGTCTATTTGTGTACCTGTGTTGTTGTTGTTGTTGTTTCTTATGCCACTTGGAATATCCAAGCTCCATCCGCAAAGCGTACAGATTTAAGGCAAAGAGGGTGCGGCTCCTGAGAAAGTGAGGCCCATGAAATGGCAGGAGTCCGACTTAAGCCTCGGATGATAGATGTCGCCACCATCTATCGCCACCTCCACAATTTTGACATGTCCCTGAAGGGGAGGGAAATAGTCTCCAGACACCTGGACCCGTGGTAAACTGCGCCATGACGGACCACAGGACTTTCGGACCCACAGATTTAACGAGCACGCACTCCGCTTATACTCGGTGGGTCTTCAGCGGTGTCGGGAATCGAACCCGGGACCCTCCGATCCCGAAGTGTAGTCACTGAGTGTAGTCACGTGATATCTGGGAAAACTATTGCTTTGCATAAAGCACACCGAGAGGGGAAATGGCTACACTAGACTGGCAACGCTTTCTGACCCTTTTGTTTCACTAACAAACAAAGTAGTTCCCATCGCGGTGCCTGAATTTTGAATGAAATGAAGAAAGTTAATTTAAAAACACAGTTGTTTTGTTAAACCCATGTATATTATCACGATTTTTATCACGGTACCGAAACTCCTCCTAGCAACCCAACAGGCTTTCTGTTTACGCAGTTTTTACTTTTGCGTAGTGACGTCATAGGGGCAGGAAACGTTGCTTTCGAGTATAAAGAGAGAGTTATGTCTCCCAATGACAGGTTTTGCAAGTGGCAGCAACGCTCCCGCCACTGTTTCAGCCCTATGCTCAGAAAGGTCGTAATAGTTTATTTTTAGTAAAAACATAATTCAAAATTCACCACAAAAGAAATCGCTGTATGAAAGAAAAGACTCAACGAAATAAGAAATAGGATTCGAACTTTTATCCATAAAATGATTATCATAAAACCTTATCTACAACAACAAATCAAATTTGCTTAATCGTTTTTAAAAAAACTGTAGAAATATTTTCAACTTAGTACTTTGTGTTTAAGGTTTGATACATAAAACTTAAAACTCACAAATTAGCAATTTATTTATGAATTAGCATGCATTTGTGATTATACATCAGGGTGTTTCAGATAAATGTTTCATAACTTCTAGGGGAGGTAGGGTACATCAATACGAACAAGAATCGGTATAGAAAGGGGGGGGTCGCAAGTGCGGTCTAAGGGGTAAAAATCACGGGTGAAAATTAGCAAAAAACCTCGCATATCTGGGCAGAAAGCGATACAATTGTTCGATTCCGGTATTTTTTACATTCAACCAATTTAAATTTTTCATGTAAAAACGAGATGCAAGTGTTTATTCTAATCAATAACAGACCAATAATAGACGACATTAGTGTGACGTCACTTGCTTGTTTGGAAACGTTGATTCTATCCGTGATTGGAAGTAAATCCGTACGGATCCGATCACGGATGGAATCAACGTTTCCAAAATCCAAACAAGCAAGTGACGTAATGACTAATGTCGTCTATTGAAACAGGCATGTGTTGGAAGTTGATAGACTGCAATAGAAAGTGTCACAACAAAAACATCTTAATACTAGAGTTTTGTTGGTTGTTTGGTTCACAGAGTACTAGAACAGAGAGTCCACGGCCATAGGCCATAATGGAAATCGAAAATCATGACATCTTGTTACAGGTTGGGAGAATTGTGGCGCTGGGATCGCACTAAACTCACTAGCGTCTGGATCCAGTCTGAATCGTTCGCCGGCTGCCTATGGGAGATCGAAAACACCTTTCTGCGCATGCGCTGAGTTCTAATTTGGCGAGAGATTTAAGCGGCCGGCATACGTTCCAGAATCTAGTGTGGCGCCCTCACATCAGTGACGCATTTGAAAATAGCCTCGTGGAACCTCTGTTAGGATATTTCTCTGTGGTTTGGTTGGTTAGAGTTATTATGGCGCAAAGACGTAAGTCTGAATAAGGGACAATTGTAACTTAAATCTACACCAAACGCATGCCTCATTCAATTATTGGTCTGTTTTTGATTAGAATAAACACTTGCATCTCGTTTTAACAAGAAAAATTTGAATTGGTTGAATGTAAAATATACCGGAATCGAACAATTGTATCGCTTTCTGCCCAGATATGCGAGGTTTTTGGCTAATTTTCACCCGTGATTTTTACCCCTTAGACCCCACTCGCGACCCCCCTTTCTATACCGATTCTTGTTCGTATTGATGTACCCTACCTCTCCTAGAAGTTATGAAAGATTTATCTGAAACACCCTGTAGATTTGTGTTATGGAAGATAAGAGATTTAATACCCCTACTAGAAATATTTTTCTACATGGATCTGAAATCACTTTTTTAAGCGTAATCTACTGGGTGTTTCAGATAAATGGTACAGAACTTCTAGGGGTGGTAGGGTACATCAATATGAACTAGAATTGGTATAGGTTAGAGGGTTTCAAGTCGCAAGTGAGGTTCAAGGGGTGAAAATCACGGGGCGAAATTAGCAAAAAAACCTCGCTTATCTGGGCAGAAAGAGATACAAAATGGTTCGATTCTGTTATTTATTACATAAAACCAATTAAATGGTTCATGTAAAAATTATATTAAAATGTTTATTCTATTCAAAAACAACCAATAAATGCAACAGGCATGCGTTCTAGGTAGATAGACTGCAATAAAAAATTTCACGACGAAAACATCTTAATACTCGAGAATTGTAACTTTAACTCTAAATTTCGCAGGAAGTTATCTTTTCACAGCAAAAGATTCGTGCCGGATCGAACCATTGTTTCTCTTTCTGCCCAGATATGCGAGGGTTTTTTGCTAATTTTCCCTCGTGATTTTCACCCCCTTTAACCCCACTTGCAACCCCCTAACCTACACCAATTCTTGTTCGTCTTGATATATACCACCTCCCCTAAAAGTTCTGAAACATTTATCTGAAACACCCTGTAGAAGTATGAACTGAGTGAAGTAGTTATAAAATTATATTAATTATTTGTTCCTAAGAAGGCCGTAATCAAATCAAAATGCAACTCCAAACTAATTTTTAAATACTTACAACACCAATATTTATTTCACATAATCGTCCAAATTTTTTGTACGCTTTCTTCTAGAAATTTGGGCTATGAATTCGTATAATCACTTTCTACTCCAATATCCCATCAAACATTTAAATTTCAAATTTATTCTGTATTCTCATACTGGCTATGTAGCTGATAAGTGGATGCCTTTCTACTGTCGTACCGCGAGGAGAAGAGCTTTGAACAGGGTTGCCGTGAGTAGACGAGTTTAAAAGAAGAGGGAAGCTGGTATGAATTGAACGGCAGTATTTGGCTTTTTAAGCGTACATTTGGCGAATGAGAAAACGCGTTTCGCGAATGAAAATAAGATAATCATATTTTATTAAACTGCATTGAAATATGGATTATCTTTGATATTTCTCGTAATCGAAAATACCTTTAGGCATGAAACATTTCTGTACGTTTAGTATGCTTTAATATTGCTATTTTGAGTGAAGTAGTTATATTTAGTTTTATATAAAATAGCTCATATCACTTAAATTAATAATTTTATAATTTAATCACCATACTCGAAATTTAAATGAAGCTTTAGAAACTTGTAAAGAGACAAAATATAGAAATATTTATTATTTTTTTAAAAATATTTTATAACATTTAAATACAATCTAATGCAATTCATTGTCACTAGAACTGCAGTCACTGTCAGTGTTTGACAAAGATTCGAATCGCTCTCCGACAAATTAATCACTAATTCGTCTATAATATCTTCGATCAACCCATCTTTTTCCAATAATCGCTTCTTATATTTTGTACAGTCGGGCGAATAAAAAAAAAAGTTACAGAGACGATTGTGAACGATCGGATGGGGTTAAAAAGATGAAAGATAATTTAAACGCTAATTTTCATGAATTAACATCTACTTTAAAAGAAGGTATGATCAGATCCAATAAAATTAAAGGTAACTACTTGATAGGATAAATGATAAGCGACTTGAGAGTTCAAAAAGAAGGATTAATGAACATAGTAAAAATTATAAAATATCCAAAATAAAATCAGATAAATTGATGTAAATCGCATAACATTATATCAAATTAAAATAGATCAGATTCGGTGAAACATTTAAGATCAGTTGAAAAAGATCAAATCAGTTAAAATAGATCAGATCAGTTAAAATAGATCAGATCAGTTAAAATAGATCAGATCAGTTGAAATAGATCAGATCAGTTGAAAAAGGTCAGATTAGAAATATTTAATCAAATCAGATGTAATGCGAAAGGAAATTCCAAAATTCGTTACTCTAGAATCGAAAGAAGTACACAGCTGAAAGATACCCACTCAGATTTGGCTCGGAACATTTATTTTAGCGCCAAGTGAATTACCACCACCCCCAAAATTCAGTGGAATAATCCGTTTCTATACCAACCGCAGCATCATCGTATGACGTCAAAAGCTCTTCTCCTCGCGGTACGACAGTAGATTAAATCAATCAATCAGTAATTAAATTTCATTGATTTCTTCTCTTCAGGTGGCAACCTAGTCATCACCACGACGCGTGATGTTTTCCGCCTGAATTCTTGGTGGTATCTGCAGGTTTCCGCCATTACAGAAGTTGCTGATTGTTTCAGGAAAAACGTCAATGAAGGTGTGTATAATACTAGTATTTTTTATCACAAAGAAAAACTTGATTATGCTAAATATTAAGCTTCCTAAAAGTGTAAATAAATTTCTGTGAAATTCTTATGTGAAGTATTAACATTGTGGCCAGTTTTAGTTGCAAAAGAAACTAGCCAAAATTAAAGTTTACCTGCTCACGCGAAAAAACTAATTGCTTAGTTAACTAGTAAAATATGAATAAGACCATAAAACATTTTAAAATTTGGTTATCATGTTTCTAATAATTCAGAAACTGGACAAAATTCTTGAGATTTTATTGGTAACTTACCATTTAGTCCTCAAATTTATACCTGCTGTTCTGTACTTCTAATTATATTTGTTCATACTGTGTATTTATACTCTTGTAAAAACTGTTTCTAAAACTTCCCCCTTAATTTACTGATATCAAGTGATAATCTTGTATCGGGTCATATTGACACGATCCCTACTTTCGTGTAGTAAATGCGAACTGAAAAACTGATTTAAAAGGGATTTTAATGTGCCTTAATGCTATTTTGTTGAATATTTCGGTTTTGCATTTTAATTTGAAATTTTGATTGCAAGCATCATTATTACAGTTTTTAAATCTGCGCATATTTGTACTGTTTGGTAATTAAATTCAAAATTGAAATATATGGTCATATTTTTTACAATTAGAACATAAATTTTTAAGTTGGGTATCTATCGCCTACTTTTTATTCAAACATAAGCTTTAATTTTACGGAAAACAAATTCGACATATTGTGTTAACGAATCGAAAAACTTGCAGCTTAAAATAAATTTAAAAGAATTTTTCTAATTTTTTTGCGAAGTTGGATGTAGTGTCTGGCAGTGGGCCACAGGGGTCACTACCTCTGCCCAGGGTCCGTATTCCTGATAACCCCTCTGACCCAACCGGTATAGGGGGAGGAACGGAACTGAGCAGAGGAGCAACGAGTTGATAAAAAGGGGACGGCCCCTGATAACGGGGAGAACCGGTTCAGACACGCTGGGGAACGCGTGTGGTTTAGGAGTGATTTTCCGAAGTGTAGCGTGTGTCGCGTGATTTTGGGTAGTGTTTTTTTCGGAAGTGGATATTGTAGTATTATAATCTAGAGTGTGTAAAGAAAGAAGTCTCCCAATAAAATTTATTTATTTGGAAAAAAAAAAAAAAAAAAAAAAAAAATCAGACAGACGGACAGGAGCTCTACATATAATCCGGAACACAACATATGAATTACTAAAAGAGAACTACACCAAATCATTATTAAAAGAGATATTTGTCCGAAAGTCATACCAGCCTGGATAGGCTGTCCGCGTTCCTTCCACGGAATATCCTCGGGGATATTCTTCTTGGTCATCTCCGTTAGCGGCCGGGCTACCGTGGCATACCCCTCGACGTAGTCCCGGTAGTGGTTGCATAGGCCCAGCAGACTCCGTAACTGGGATTTCGTGCGAGGTGCCTTCCACTCCTCGATGGCCTGGGCCACTTCATCGGTTCCGGAGCGCATCGTCCGGATCCCGGCAGGCTCCAAGCCATCGAGGAGTGGAAGGCACCTCGCACGAAATCCCAGTTACGGAGTCTGCTGGGCCTATGCAACCACTACCGGGACTACGTCGAGGGGTATGCCACGGTAGCCCGGCCGCTAACGGAGATGACCAAGAAGAATATCCCCGAGGATATTCCGTGGAAGGAACGCGGACAGCCTATCCAGGCTGGTATGACTTTCGGACAAATATCTCTTTTAATAATGATTTGGTGTAGTTCTCTTTTAGTAATTCATATGTTGTGTTCCGGATTATATGTAGAGCTCCTGTCCGTCTGTCTGATTGTTTTTTTTGTGTTATTTGTGTATGTATTGCTCCAGTATTATAACCAGGCGGCTTTACTTCTGTTCTTGATTGGTAATGTGATTAGTTTTGATGTATGTATGTGTATGTTTTAGCCTGTAATTTGAGTGTGATTTTTTTTTTTTTGGGAAGTGAGAGTTTCTTGAACTGCCAGACTAATTGTCAGATCGATAATTATAGAAGGATAATTATAATCTTGCCTGGGGGGTGTAGTGTCTGGCAGTGGGCCACAGGGGTCACTACCTCTGCCCAGGGTCCGTATTCCTGATAACCCCTCTGACCCAACCGGTATAGGGGGAGGAACGGAACTGAGCAGAGGAGCAACGAGTTGATAAAAAGGGGACGGCCCCTGATAACGGGGAGAACCGGTTCAGACACGCTGGGGAACGCGTGTGGTTTAGGAGTGATTTTTCGAAGTGTAGCGTGTGTCGCGTGATTTTGGGTAGTGTTTTTTTCGGAAGTGGATATTGTAGTATTATAATCTAGAGTGTGTAAAGAAAGAAGTCTCCCAATAAAATTTATTTATTTGGGACTTGTGTAGTAATTCTTCTGTGGTGTTGTGGTGCATTCAAGATATTACATTGGATTTGAGATTTTGCTAGTTTTTTCTGCTTTAAATTCCAGCGTGCGTAACAAGATACATAATTGAAATCTGTGTTTAAATTTTAAATAAGAATTTGACGAAACTGATTACATTGGCTTAAAAAAATAGATTTTTGGGGCCTCGGGTTCTCTAACGATAAGTTGCCACAAAATTGCCAATCCGCATAGATTTGGCTATATCGTCACCTTAATGTCAAAAACTATTATCTCCGTTCGGCAAACTTCGAGAATAGACGACATTAGTGTGACGTCACTTGCTTGTTTGGAAACGTTGATTCTATCCGTGATTGGTTCCGTGATAGGAAGTAAATCCGTACGGAACCAATCACGGATGGAATCAACGTTTCCAAACAAGCAAGTGACGTAATGACTAATGTCGTCTATTCCGATCCTTGGCGACCGGATCGTTGGAGAAACTCATTTGATTGGTTTTGATCTTTCCAGGCTCAATGATGTCAGCGCTTACGAACCAATCAAATGAGCTTCTCCAACGATCCGATCGTCAAGGATCGGGATTCCCGAAGTTAGCCGAATGAAGATAGTAGTTTTTTATATTAAGGTGACGATATATCGTACTCATCACGCTTTGAAAAGTTTTAACACGACACTTCTCCCTCTGCTTTAATTTTTTTTTTGCAGGAAACTAAAATGCTGTTTAAGTCCTGGTATGATGCATACAAGAATACAAGGCCTGGAGATATCCTAGAACGCACTCAAAGTCGTCGCCTTGTACAGATGAAGATTATCATGAAAGGATCTCCCTTAGTATGTTGGCACGACTGCTAGACACTGGAAAACCGAGGAGTGAAACTGCGTTGAATCATCTTTGAAATGGAAAAAAAAAATTCACTAAGTTTCAGGTATGTTTTATTTTTGAAAACTTTACTTTCATGTTAGGATTTTTTTCATCGTAATCACGTTTATTTCCACATGAAATGTATTATTTAGAAATTATGGTCTAAAATGATGGCTGATTTGTTAACTTGTTAAGTTTAACTACTTTATTATTGGTATACCGTATTGGTAAACACTTAATTGGGTGTTTTAAACACCAAATATCTGAAAATCAAAATGTTTAAATGCAAAGGGGCTTGCTTTTAACACAATAATATGTATTTCAAAACATTTTTACTAATAACTTATAATTCAATTTTAACAGGAAAAAAAGTTTACAGATTGTGGTAAATTTTTTCAAATTTCAATTGTTTTTATATCGTAATGATTATTTGCTTAAATATATGATCTTATTGCATTGAAGTGTTTATATGTAGAAAATCATTTAAATAGTTTAATTTAGTTATTCATGAATGGTGGCTACTTAAAACAAATTTATGTTAAACAATCTATTCATTTGGAGTAATTTAAACAGTATTAGTTTTTCTTATTCAATGTTTTCAAACAAGGCAAAAAATAATTATATAATTAACTTGCAATAGCTACTGTCTGTATCTCAAGATTAGCTCCCTCAAAAACTTTTGGTTACTATGGTTTACAAGACCGGTCCATTTTAAATAGGGATTAAACGTATCATGAATTGGCAAGATTCAAGCCGTCCGTGAATTATTGGCAGAATTTTTGGCGATTGATTGCAGATTGTATCGGTTTGTTTATGAGTTTGCATTTTCGTCGCAATCAAATTAAAGAGCAAACTGTCATCGTGATGATCTGGCGAGCTAAATGCATAAACTTGCCAATGGACTCTAACCGTCTGACGTCGCACGGAACCAACACACATCTGTGGTAACCAATTGCAAGCTCAGTAGGTCACGTGTTGGTTCCGTGTGAAGTCTCGAACCAGATAGGTGGTTAGAGTCCATTAACAAAAATTTTCTAACTGATTGTTGTTTTGGATTTGAAATTGATTGTTATAAAGACTTAAACAAATCGGAACCCGATCAAAATTTTTATTTACCATTTTAACATCTGGTGGCGTTTTTCATCAAAAGCGGATTATATGTTCCAGATCACAATTGAAAAAATAGCATTTTAATCATCCCCGTGATAAGATTTTTTTCAGATCATCTGTACTGATTATTTTGAGTAATTTTTTAATAAAAAAATATAAATCCTTTTTGTCTCGTAAAAGATCGCTAATTAGCCAATGCAGAGTTATCTCGATCGTTCTGAAAACTACTTAAGAAAACAGATTCTCGAAAAATGTTTGCAGTTTTGGCAAAATTTTAATGATATGTTTAGGTACTACTTGCATTTTACTTTTTGATCAAAATATCTTTCATCATAAATCAATCATTATCTAAATAAAACTCAAAAGTAATCCTTGAATTTCAATTAAAACCAAAAACAAAAGATCGGATTTGATTTTAATACCACTCTCCAGGCCTGATTTTAAAAATATGAATTGAAATTTAATAATTATACCAGGCTTTCGCGGTTAACTATGATCATGAAATTCAAACTCTACTAAATACTGTTACCTAAGTGGATTCATTTGTTAACTAAATATATTTATTTGGAAATAAGTGTGATATTTTATAATTACTTTTTCATTTGGCTAACTAAAGACTAACTCATGAAGATTTCTTTATTTATTCGCATACACAAACAAATATGCGGATTTATAATGAGAATCTAGCTCAAATATCGTTTTGGAATCTGGTTTGTTACTCAAATCGCATTTTGGTCCAAAATATTTTTTTAAAGATAGTAAAAAAATTAAGCTCTTTAAAATAATTTTACTTTTAAAACCGCTTAAAAACACCTATCTAAAGATTTCAAGAAAAAATAGCCGAAAGTATTGAAAACGCGTGAAATGGCTTTCCTGCCTGCCTATTTCTCGGTCGCAAGAATGCCTTTGAAGGCGAAAAATTCGTAAAGCACCGATAGCTCTCGAAATTTTTGTGATAAATTTTTCTTTTGCTCAGGGCTTTATTAATAATGCCCGGATATGGCTCGGGCATTATTAATAATACGCGGTTTATCACTTTGCCCATTATATGTGCATACTGAAGTGCAAAATTTTTCAAACCTTAAAATATTTTTATTACGTGTTGAGCATGTAATTTGAGAACTATATTTATTCTTTTCCGCAACTCAGAGTTCTAGAAAAACCGAAGAATCATGACAACTGTTTAACGTAGAATTTAAGAGATCGTTTCATAAGCTTAAATGAATTTCGTCTATACCAGTGGTTCCCAAACTATTTTGCTGTGGAACCCCCTCAATTTGTAGCCAATGATCGCGGAACCCTGAATATTTTTTAATCAACGACTTTTCAAAATTTAATATCTGATATTAAATTAAACAAGCAAACTTAATGTTAAAAAAGTTGTGATTAAGCGAGTTCCAAGAACCATCAGGGGGGTCTGAGGATCCTTCCACATAAAATTTTTGGAAATTTCACTATAGAAAGAGTGTTTTAACTTGTTTTGGTACACCTAATCCGAATTTCGGACATACATTTTTAAGAATTCAATACATATTTTTGGTAGGATTTGCATTTTGTTGAACTTAATATAAAAAAAACCACCATTCTTATTTTCTTTAATGAAATAAAATTTGTCACGCGGAACCCCTAAATTTTTTCATGGAACCCACTTTGGGAACCACTGGTCTATACTTTGAAGGTATAATTTTAAGTAAAAACAGAAACTGCTTTTATTTACAGCTCAAAATCCGTGCCTGATGAACCAAAGACATCGTGTCAAGTGTCACTATCTGAGTGAGTCTTTCCCAGCCCACATCTCGTGTCAAGTTTACGTAACTGCAACCAGAAGTGAATGAAATTTGGTCATACATGGCTAAAGTTAGGCGAATCTTGGACGCATGTGGTGCTTCTGAACCAATTCTGTGAGGGAAGAGAATCATAAGATCCAAACAGGATATTTTGAGGAGTCTAAAAATGTTTTTCCAGGTAAAAAAAAAACAATTGAATTTTTTTTATCATGGTCTGGTTTGATATAGTGGTGAAATTTAAGTACTGGAAGTTTAATTGCATCGTCAGTTTAAAAAAGAAAATTAGTCCAAAAAGGGGCAAACTAATTAATTTTTTGCGCACAAAAAAAATCTCCGAATCTAATCTAAAAATCTAATGAGAAGAGGGGAAAATAACTACCCCCTATAGGCAGATATAGCTCGTTAAATTTGGAGAAATCAATGTCTACTCATTTTACTTTTTGATTTGATTCCACATTTAAGTTCATTTGACTTTCTTCTCTTATTCTTTGCGCTGTAAACTAAGCCAAAGCAAAATTTGTTTTTGATTTTAGTGATTTAACCTTTTTATCTAATGAATGTTGGACTCCATTGATATTCATTAAGCGGCCTGGTTGACATTTTTGGCGAAATTTTTTGTCCCTGATGCTGTTAATTGGCAAGTAAGCAATTCAACTTAGTCCATGGAACTGGGTTGCCAGAATCCACTATTTTATCGCCCTTTTGGCGCGAGGCCCGGTTTCTTTGGATTACCCAACTGCATTAATGACCCAGTTTCATAATACATTTTAATTTATTTGTTTTATTATTTCTACTATTCACTTTTCTGCTGTTAACTAAGCAGGAGTCTAATTTAATTGTCGATTAAAGTGGGTTTTAAGGTTTTTTCAGATGAAATTTCACAAGGTTGTAAAAGGGAATAAGTCCATCAATTTTATCCAACTGTCAATTGGATGATTTATTCGATGAATATTTATTTTCGATGATTGCTCTGAGAACTTAATAGGGTCCTAACTTTCTAGTTAAAATTTGGTGGTTATGCAATGTAAATTCCATAGTTTGTATTTGTATTATAAAGTCCCCCCCCCCCTCCGATTTTCTCAAAACCTGAATTTGGACTTATTCCTTTTCCAAACTCGCGATTTGATTATCCTTTCGTAAGATGAGATGAGACCGTTGAGGTATATTTACATTGATTTACTTTCAATGTTCGTCTTAAGGTTTATTCAGGCATATCGCTTTTGACTTTGAGCATCATCCAAAGTGAAAAGTGTGAATTGGCGTTTCACTCTTTCCTCCTTCCCTTTTCTATACAAACTATATATCGATTCACAGGAGTGAATCACTCGTGAAACAGTGTTAAGGAGCCTTAATTGATCTTCTCCAATGAATCCCACCTTTTCAAAGCAAATCGAATGTTTGATTTCTTCTGAAAATCAAGTGTAAAGCTAGCTAATTTTTTTCCAAAAATTAAATCTCTCTTTTTAAAACTAATATTTATCTCCAGTTAATTTGATGCAACAAAATCATTTTTTTAGATTTATAAAATGAGCTAAATGTTATGAAGCTGAGTTTTATCGCCAATTTAAACAGTTTTGCGGGGGTTTTTTCTAGTTCAAACTCATGATAAATTACCAAATTTAAAGCTCTTCGGTAAAATAAAATCATTAGTTTTTATGCAAGATTTGTAAAATGATTTTTTAAGTTATTTCTGATTTCCTGAGCCTAAATCTAACAAAGTTATTATCAGTGATGAGGTCATTATTAAAATCTCCGTAAACTTGGTTAAAAAGTTTTTATAGTAAAAACCTAAATTAAAAGAACCAAGTAGAGGCGGGCAAATCTGCCACTGCTGCAGACCGAGACCGATGGGAAATGATCACGGTTTCCTTCGTTATTTCAAAAACCACTACTGTTACATTTAGACGATTCCTATTGGTCAGTGCTTTGCTGTATAACCGCGATTTTTTTACCAATCGAGAGCCTTCAAAAATTGCAGAAAATATTCAACGTGTGTAGCAGCTATTTTTAACTGCTTCTCGGGGTTTTTTTGCCCATCTGTAAAACAAAGCTCAATTTATTAGTTTCTATTTCATAGGTATTTAAAGACTTAATTGAATAAGTACAACAATTGATTTATATAAATTCTAACAGATTTTTTTTCTTCTTACAGGATTTTTGACAGGATAGCTGCATACTTATCAAATGTCCAATTGTTTCGTCAAGCAAAGACTTGTGCAAGTGCCCGTCTATTGGTATGTTCAAAATATGCTGGTGTCTGAACCGGACACTCGTCGATGTAATTAGATAGTCGTTTCGACAAGCAGACTTGTGCAAATGCCCGTCTGTTGGTATGTTGAAATATGGTAGTGTCTGGACCAGACACTCGTTGATGTAACCTAGATATTTCTGTAACCCAACCTTTGTAGCTCAATAAAGTAATGTGTCTGAACTAGGTCTCTTTTTTTTGTCAAACGGAAGAAAAGTTGCTACTTCCGTCACGCCGCTCAGACTGAGCATGCGCGTGGACTTAGTATATATAGGGCGCGCAGGTACGCTTAGAGCGCATGCGCGAATCAAGGAAGGGTAATGAGTTTCAGCCAACAGGGTAGCTAAGGAGTAAGGGGCTCTCAGGTGAAAGGTAGAAGCAAGCAAGGTAGCAAAGTCCAAAAGCTAACTTTGAACTTGGTTGAAAAGATCAAGTAGAAGTTTGAGGTTGGTTGACAATTCAAAGATGGCTTTGAATTTTCCAAGTCTAAGAACGGAATAAGAACTTAAGTTCTATTTTAATTCTTGAGCTCTGAAATTTCAAAGTCCAAAAGTCAAATAGGAACTTGGAATTTTAATCTCAAGTTCTTGACTTTTGGACTTTGAAAGTTCCGAGCTCAAGTTCTTATTCCGTTCTTGGAAAATTCAAAGCCATCTTTGAATTGTCAACCAACTTCAAACTCCTACTTGATCTCTTCAACCAAGTCCAAAGTTAGCTTTTGGACTTTGCTACCTTGCTTGCTTCTACCTTTCACCTGAGAGCCCCTTACTCCTTGGCTACCCTGTTGGCTGAAACTCATTACCCTTCCTTGATTCGCGCATGCGCTCTAAGCGTACCTGCGCGCCCTATATATACTAAGTCCACGCGCATGCTCAGTCTGAGCGACGTGAGCCAAGTAGCATCAACTCGAGAAAATGAACGCAAGTAAAAAAAACACCATGAATTGAAGACATCAACCTTTATTGGGTACCTAAAGGTATTACATTCCATTTCAAAATGGATTAAATGGGAATATTACACTCACAAAGTTCTTCAGTAAGACATTGTGATTTGATTCTGGAACCGAGAGCTTCAATTATTCCTATCTAAATGCAACTAGGAACGTTCTGGTAGCAAGACTTGTAGTTTCCGAACGCAATCCGAGTGTTTGCACAGGAAGGATGTTACCTAGAAAAGAAAACTTGGTAACATTCATGGTGATAGATAACTTTAACAATTTGTTAGGCTTTACATTTCATTGCAGTGGACTAATGCACGAATTGGGAATACTTTTCAAATTTAGATATGGGGGGGAGCAGTCTTCTTCGGGAAGTAAGATCTTCTTTAGCGGAGAAGTAAGGCGATTTCTGAAAAAAGGCCTAAACAGTGGTAAAGGGGTGAATGAATTTAGGAATTTGAAACTTGTGTAATTGCCTGTCCCCTGTAGCGATACGTATCTGTACCAAGTTTTGTCCAAATCGGTCCAGTAGTTCAGGAGAAAATTTGCCACGTTTAAATTTTACAAGACAAAAGTGTGTTTAACCAGTTTATAAAGGCTTTACCTAACGTAACATGCTGTACAAATACCATAGGTTAGTTTTTATAGAAATTTAATAGTTTCTTCAATAACTACTGGGTCTGTCCCAAAAGTAACAAAACTAAATTTTTTATGCGAAGCAGAAAGGCGATGGATGCAGATTGTTTTGGTGGTAATAGTTGTTTCGGATCTCACCCACAATGTATGGCCTAGAGCATTAGTATGGGCAAGCGTACTCCAAAAGTAAGTTCATGTTTGAAAACGGCGTTACGTTTTTCTGCAAGGTCTCTGAGTTGTCAAAACTACTAATTTTAACCGAGGGACTAGAATAGAAACATGTCCGGCGGGAACACACCAGGGTTGTACAGGGGTTTAGTAAGCATTTCAAATGCTGTAATTTACCAGGAACTCATTCAAAGTGTCAGTTTGTGAACTCTGGGCGGACGCGCGCGATTCGTTGGACCATTTCGATGAAAAAAAAATTAGATCAATTGTCTTGTCTACCTCGAGACACAAAATCTGTAATATGCACTCTTCCCTTGGTTTCAAAAGAGCAATGAGTACTTGCGTACTTGGGTTTTAATTTGAACCTTCTTTCGAAGATCAGATTGGGTAGTCTTCTGATTAGTCTATAAAGACATAGTGCGACCTTGAGCCTTGGACACAAAATCCTACCAAAAGGCTTCTTATAACCTGGAGAGTGTCTCAGAAACCGATTTCCGTCCACACTTTGTTGCATTCTGTAAATGTTTCCAAACATTTGGAGCTCGCTTGTCCATGCCAAGGCTCCAGGCCTGAACCCATTTGCCAAACATTGTAGCTGGGATCCCAAACAACCCTTACCACCAAAAAAAAATCTGCTCCATTACTTTTCTGCTTCGCGTAAAAAAATTCTGTCTCATTACTTCTGGAACAGACCCTGTACACGCATATTATACCAGAGATGTCACCAAAAAATAAAATTTTAAAATGTGTTTCGTTTATAAAACCATCAATTTGCGTTTATTATAGTAACGACAATACAAAAGAGTAGTTTTTAAGAATAGCTATTTTACATTTTACGAAGTCTAGATACATAATAATTAATTCGTTCTATTCGTTCGTTCGTTTTAATTACTCGTTTAATAATGTGGGGTTTTTTTTGCATCCAATTTCAAATCAAACGTAAAATATTTTTTTTTTAAAT
This sequence comes from Tetragnatha montana, assembly GCA_963680715.1. Lineage (NCBI taxonomy): Eukaryota > Metazoa > Arthropoda > Arachnida > Araneae > Tetragnathidae > Tetragnatha > Tetragnatha montana. Next base: position 54,940,573 of record OY796676.1, on the reverse strand, counting down.
CGATTGATGAGTTTTTAAATTGCAACAAAAATATTAAACAGAAGATCTTAATAGCAAATTAGTGAGCATAATATTAAAAGTTTGGAAATTTTAATCGGTCATTTGATTTTTAATTTTTACCTTACATTGTTTGCTAATGGAAAATCTGATCCTACCCACCAAAAAAGCTCAACTTAACTTAACCTAAAATAACTATTTTCTAATGAAAATTTTCCATACCTAATCATTTGTAAAAAAAGGTCGCTTACATAATATTTTTTTACGAACTCGGGAAGTTCTCTTCGAGTTCTTAAAGAAACGTCAATTGTGCATGGTGTTAAATTTTAAGCGATTTCTGGTGAAAATTGCCTAAAAGCCTAAAAAAATCACATAAAAATTCATTAATTAATTGTTACTTAGTTTGTATTAATTCTATAGTCAACACAAATGTCAAGTTGAACTATAGAATTGTATTAAAATCGTCTTTAGAAGTATAATCTATTGTCTACCAACTCTTTGATTACAACTATCTAAAATTTAAATGTATAACAAGTAGTTTATAATATAAACTAGTCAATTTCTTATTATTTAAACAGTATATCATTAATGATATATTATGGGATGGGATTAATGATTATTAGTATTTTATGCTAAATAAAATTTACTATTTTGGATTTAATAATTTACAAAACTAAAAGTACAAAATATTTCCTCAATTAACAACTTCAATTTGTTTGTTTAACATTAGAATTTAAATTTAAATTTTCAAACATATAATTTTATTTTTTAAAAAACATACCAGTTACTACATACAATTCTGATCTAAAATTGATCATATCATACTTGGGATCACAAAAGATTTTTTAATTTTGGAACGAACATTTTAAAAATCAATAATAATAAAAACAAGTTAAGTTTTAAACAATTTATTTAAATGTAACCAAGGAAGTTTTTTTCTTTGATTTCTGGTATTTTAAAATTAAAATAATCTACACAGAAACAAAAAAAAAATTCTGTTTTTATTGGTAACGAACATAATTTAGATTAGAATAAGATACCTTTTTATCTGAAGGGCCCGTCATGACCTCTTGAAGACTTAACAAAAGGATGCTCTGGGACATATCCACATTCTGAAAGAAAAATTAACATAATGTTTCAAATTTGTTTTCAGGTTCCTAAAATTCTGAGGTAACTTATCCACCTTCTTTGTTGAAAATTCTTAACATAAAACTATTTTTTCCATGACTAGGGGGCCTGCCCCCTGCTCGCTATCGCTCACCAACCCCCGGAACTACTTCGCAGTTCTTTTTAGATCGCTTCGCGATCTCAGCGAGCAAAGCTCGCTTGTTCCATCTTACCAATCACCCCGCTGGTCGGCTTAATTAATGCTCCTTTACAACCGAAACTACTTATCACTCTGGCTGATAAATAATTTAATCCAAATCATCCCGAAAAAAACTATTGCTGAAATATTACTTTCCTAACTTAAATTGAAAATAAAAGAAATCACACATAGTCAGCTATCGCTCACCAACCCTCTTAACTGCTTCGCAGTTCTTCTCAGATCGCTTCGCGATCTTAGCGAGCAGAGCTCGCTTGTTCATCTCAACAATCCAACAGAAGCCTTTTCTCGGCTTAATTAAGCCTCTTGTAATACCGAAAATAGTACCTCTCTCTTGCTTATCAATAATTTAATTGAAATGTTAAAAAAATATTCAGCAAGTCTACTAAAACCATCAACCACTTTGTAGAAAAAAGCATTGTTGAAAATAAAAGAAATCAGACTCATCATAAAACACGCATAAAACTCGTCTGTTTCTCTAGTGAACGGTGAGAAAGAGAAGAAAAAATTGAAACTTTGAATCTTAATAATTCTAAAACTAATTAGAATTTTTGAAAAAACAAAAAGCCAATATTTTATAAAAATTATTTCTATGTGTCTTTAAAATATCATAGTTCTACTGTGATTAGTTTTGCTTTTATAACGAAAAAACAGAAAAATCGTCAAAATTTTCGAATCTTTAAAACTTAATTACTCCAAAAATAATTCGAAATTCGAAAAAAGGGCGACGTGGTGCAAAACTGCACATCTAAGAGTATGTGTCTGCAAAACATCATATTTCTACTGCTAATAGATTTTGCTGGGGGCGAACTCGCAGCAGAAAAAAATAATTTTCGACTTTGACATTAAATAACTTTAGAACTAATTATCTCATCAATTAGCTTTTAGAACGAAAACGATCCTCATACATTTGTCTAGAAATGTTTAAAATTTCACAAATTTCCGTGGAATAGTTTTTGCGTCGTGAGAGTTCAAAGTGTTCAAAAATAAAATTTTCAAAAGCAGCGGCAGCGGCGGCGGCCGCGGCGGTCACTGTTACTTTTTTTTAATATAGAGAGACTTAAAAACTTTCACGTTTCTCTTTACTGAGGTTTAACTTGTAGATAACTCTACGGATTTTTTATATGTTTTTCTTAAAGTTATTGATTTTGATTATTTTCAAATTACCCAGCGTTCTGAAATTAATTGTTATTCGTTGTTAAATTGTTATAAAAGCTTCTTATTTACTCAAATACCATTTTTATGAGGAACTGTTTGTAATGTTTCGTTAAAAAATACTTTTGTGTGATTAAGCTTTTGGCAAATGTAGTTCGGAAACATTTTGAACTTTTGTAATTTTATGCAATAAAAATAATTATTCTGAATCAAAAATGGTGTTAGGATTCTATCTTCCTTTATAAATATACTAGAATATTAAAATGAAATATTTAACACTTTATCTAAAAAAAATTGTGCTCTGCATAAACTTCTGACACGCACTACATTCCATAACAAATTTTCTGAATTTAAAATTCTTGGAATAAATCGTGATTTTTAGGCGAACTGGTTGAAAAAATTCTTAAAAACTTAACGTTTTAGAAACTCCAACTCTCAAGCGTCACCTCCAGCCATGGACCGGTTTCGTCCTTGTTAGGACTCATCAGCACGGCACAGGAAGGTAACGCAAGAGAGCGGAGGGATCAGGCTTCTAGTTTAGCCAACTATAATGGAAACAATTTTTTTCCCGAACCAGTGGTTATGGTGAAAAGTACTCCTTTCTCTTAACGTTTTAGCTTTTACACTTTGTTGTCTAAAAAATATAGAGTACTAATATTTCGGTCCTTGCGTGTTATCCGGTCGACCGTACCTCTAAATTCGAAAATGTTATCAAAACCAATTGACTGTGAACTTTTTTGACTATAGCTGTACCGCTGAATTTGACAGCTGCTATTTTTTTATAATTTGACTGTCAGCAACGGGATAATACCAATATTCATTGCTAGAAGCATTCTAGACCCTTTACATTTTACAAGAGGGAAAAACAGAAAAACTTATTAATTTAGTAAAATTATTTTTCTGATTACAAATAATTTTATTTTTTAACTACTGAACTACTTATACCAAAAATTCAGATTTTTTTTACAGCAAAATTTATTTTAATTCTTTTTTAATGGTGAACGTACCCTTTAAGGAAAAATTTAACTTATTTTAAAGAAACAATAAAAAATGTATAATAAAACTTACATTGGCAACAACAAATAGAAGAAAGCATCTTTATCAAGGCGTTTCCTGCAATCCGACAAGAAGTCCAAGACTACTTTCGCAAGGCATTCCTCTTTCTAAAAATAAAAAAAATAAAAAAATCAAATTTATAATTAATATCCCCCAAAGTTATTTTAGATTTTAAATACCCCTATTTAGTCAGGGACCAATCCAAAATTTTAAACTTAACCCCCATTTTTGTGAAATATTTACATGGCATTTTAATTTTGTGAAACTATTTTTAATGACAACTATAAAATTAATGAAAGCAACATTAAATTACTTTTTTCTTCGGATTTATAGCAATTTAAATACTTAAAGCAGCTTTACAATATACTTTTTAAGCGAATAAATTTTAGTAAACATAGATTTTTTTTTATATGGAAGAAATTATTGTGGAACCGCTGATTTTCGGCTAGGTTATTGTGAAGATGTCGATTTTTCAGAAGAATTTTTGTGAAGGTGCCAAAATCAACCTGTATTGGTCCCTGTTAGTGAAACAACTTATTCCGAGGAAACTTCTTTAAAAATGATAGAACGTACCTTAGCAGCATAAGAAGTCGTCTAATTTAACATGAAGTGTCTTTCTATACGACTGCACGTATCAAGACAACTCTAACGAGGCATCCTCTTACTTGTAGTAACAGCTGAGACGTTAGTATCCACAGCAGAGTGTAGAAAGTGACGATCCGTTGACCATCTGAAAATAATCCTCACTGTTAAAGTAGTACAGTCGACTCCGCTTATTGTGATCACGGATAATATTATCAATCGGATAATGTCATCAAAATTGATCACTCCTATTTACCTTAACACAAAATGCATAATTTTAGCCGCGTTCACAACAACCATTCTAACCGGTTCTTCTTCCACCGCTCTCCCTACGCTAGGGAAAACCTCATCGGACCATCCGTTGAAAATTCTCCCCTGGGCCAAAGCAGTAGGAAATGTTTTAATTGGACTAACCGCCTGTAGAGGGCGCTCTCACCCGCTTCCCGTAATGTATTTCTACTAGCTCGCTCGCTTGTCACGTGATTCTTTCTACCGGTAGGACGAGTTAGACGAGTGCACTTGTGAACGGGCTGTTCTATTTCCTCACTGTTAGTTTTCGGAGATTCCTTTTCCCCTACTTCTTTAGCTCTTTCTCCGGTTGAACAGGTTGTCTGTTGTGAACGCGGCTTTTATGTGATCAATTAATCGCTTATTGGTAAAAAAAAATCTGGTAAAATCCCCTTAAACCTTTTTTAACCCGTTTGAAGACCAATTTTAATTCATAATCATATAAAATGAGTCATTAATTTATTAGTTTTATATGTTGAACTCTCATTTTTCTTTAATAATGTAAAAGTTGCCAAACACATTCTATGTAATCGTTTTAAATACTTCAATTAGCATTACATACTCGTAGTTGTGATTTTAAACCAAACACTCGAGTTACACTGTTTGAAACTTTCTAGTATGAAATCGCTTCTTATTAGGGGACATCCATAAATTACGTGAGGTCAAAAAGGGGGGGTCCAGCAAAATCTCACTAAATCTCACCAAGGGGGGAGGGGGGGCAGATTTTGGAAAAAACACCTCACGTAATTTATGGATGTCCCCTTATCAATGGGATATTGTTATCATTCAACTCTTGGAAAAAAGCGATCACATTAAGCGGAGTCGACTGTAGTAGCAATGATTACCGATCATAGTGATAATCTCCTACAGATCATTACTACAATTGAGAAGTTTCAAATTTTTCTTATCTCTAGAACAGTTACTTTTGACATTATTTTACCCACAAATTTGAATCTGAAGGCCACAATAAAATATTTCTAAAATTAAAAAAAACTTTACATAATATTTGAGAATTTATAAAAATTAAGTTACTGAAAAACTAATACACGCATTTGTTAAAACCGCTGTTTTTAAAACTTCTTTAAATTTGAAACAATTGGTGAGTATACTGTTAAAAATTTACTTTGAGGTAAAAATTCAGCATATTATACTTGACATATATACAGCATATTATTATAAACACCAAAGTTTTATTTGTTTCTTATACTAAGTACATTGGTAAATCCGAAAAGTCCGTGCCTGGGTGACATTTTTGGCAAAATTTGGTGTTGCTAACCCCTTTTATTGGCGAGTAAACAATTTAACTTTTATAGAACTCAACTGGATTGCCAGAATACACTATTTAAACGCCATTTTTTGTGCCAGGCCCGGAAACTTTGGATTACCCATCATATTTATTATACTTTAATCTTAATAGTTTACCTTTCAAAAAATATTCTAATTTTTTTTGGAGGAGTGCCCTTTATATTTATTTTTTTATCTGTACTACTCAGATTTTTTGAGAAGCAAATATTTTTGAATAAAATTAATCATAATCAATCCAAGAATACAACTTTCCCTCTGTTTATTGTTTTTATATATTCTGGTATAGATTGGAAAAAAATTGGGAGTGGCACAGCATAATTTTTATTTCCCAAACATCGGCACTCTTTCTAAAAAAGGTTTTCCACCCCTGATCCACCCCTGAAGATAAATTAAACAATTTTAAAATAAAATATTTTGTATTATTTCGTTAAAAAAATACTTTTGTGCTTAAACTTTACACAAATTGAAATTTTGTAACTTTAAGCAATAAAAGTAATTGAATCATCAGTTTACTGCAGGGAATAAGTCCAAAAACCAAGTTTTGAGAAAATCGAAAAAAGCTGTAAGTAATGGAATTTTCATTGTATAATCATCAAATTTGTACTTTAAATTCAGGACCCTATTTAGAATACAGTGATCATCGATAAAAATATAAGTTTATGCAAACGTATTTTACAGTTTAAAAAGTTGGACTTGTTCCCTTTTTGTACCTTATGGAATTTCTACTAACAAAACATCTGAAATCCTCTTAATTTGACAATTAAAGTACTATATCTCTTCTTAGTTCACAGCACACAAGTGAAAAATAGAAAGACAGAGACAAATAAAATTAAAAATTATTATGAAACTGGTTCATTAAGGCACTATCAATGGAGGAACATCAATAGAGTTAAATATTCACTAGATTAAAATAGGTTAAAATGCTTTTAAATTAAAAGTAAATTTTATTTTAGCTTAGTTTACAGTACAAAGGATTATAGAAGTAAGCCAAATAAACTTAAAGGTAAAATCCTATTTCATGGGTACACCTTGGCGCGTTTTTGGCGCGAAGTTTTTTTTGTCACCAAATGCGAAAGGCGCCAAGTTTTTTTCGCTGCGGAAAGCTAAAAACATTGTCTACACTACTTAAACTTAATAAGGAAACAAATTAAACATATTTTAAAGTATTTATCACTTGATTGACGAATTTTGAAGACAGTAATACTACGATACGATAATAATATAATTCTGACATCTTGTCGTATGTCGTGCGATAAATTAAGCAATGGTTCATTTAGAATAAAATAAAATGCTCATAATAACATTTAAACATATTAATTACCTATTATAATTCGTGAAGTTACAAAGAATACGCCACGTACAAAAAACAAAACATACCAAACACAAATGTTGTTACTTCACTTCAGCTTCAGATCTGAATCAAAACCTATTTTTAAAATGCGCAGAGATCACAAGATTTGAGAAAAAAAGCGCATATCTAACGCGCAACATGATAGCTTATTGGTTTTCCGAGTCAATTGCGTCATCACTCTTCAATTGGCCATTTCGGAATGTTACATTACAACGCAGAACACAAGAGCGCATTCTTACGTCATTTTAGATGTATCGCGCATTACCGTTCGTCATTCAACTCGCGATCGCCCGACTTGGCAATCTATCTCCGACTACGTCATCTAACGCCAACGTGTACCCATCAACTAGGATTCATCCCAAAAATGGTCTTAGGATTCAAACCAACAACCTTTATTCCAAAAATTGTGCTGTGCATAAACTTATAATACGCACTATATTCAATAACAAATTTTCTAAATATGAAGTTTTTACATTGGCGACAACATATAGAAGGAGACATGAAACTTATCACGGAGTTTCTTGCAATCCGAATAGAAAGTACCAAGAATATGCATTTACAAATCATTTCTCTTTCTAAAAGTCACAGTTTAGACCAGAAAGTTATAATTAAATTCAAAGTTATTTTAGATTTAAAACACCTTTAGTTAAACATGACTTATTCCGAAAAAACTTCTTTAAAAATGTGAGAACGTACCTAAACAGCAGCATAGGAGTCATCTGGTCTTGCTATCCGACTGCAAGTATCAAGACAGGGCATCCTCTCACTTGTAGTAACAGCTGAGACGTTGAGTCCTAAGTGTAGAAAGGGGCGATCTCTCAGCAACCTGAAAATAATCACCAGTGTTACAGTTAGTAGTAGTCAAGATCGCCGATCATCGTGATAATCTCTCAGAGATCATTACTGCAATTGAGAAGTTTTAAATTTTTCTTTTTATCTCTAGAACAAAAATTACTTAAAAGTTATTTTACCCAAAAATTTGAATCTGAAAGTAGTCGAAAACAATAAAGTATTACTAAAATTTAAAAACTTAGAATAATATTTGAGAATATATAAAAATTTACGATACTGAAAAACTAATACGCATTCATTTGAACCGCTGTTTTTAAAGCTTGCAAACAATTTAAGCGTACTGATCAAAATTTATTGTGCGTTAAAAATTCAGCATATATCTAAAAACAAAGTTTTAGTTGTTTCTCATACTAAGCATATTTGTAAAACCAAAGAGTCCGGGCCTAGGCGACATTTTGGCAATATTTGGTGTTGACAAAACCGTTTATTGGGGAGTAAACAATTTAATTTCTATAGAACTGGATTGCCAGAATCCACTATTTTAATGCCCTTTTTTGAGCCAGGCCCGGACACTTTGGATTACTCATCATATTTACTATGCTTTAATTTTAATAGTAATTTTGTTCACGGGTCATTTGGGGTATACCAGCAAAGGTTCCACGCTAGAAATCCGCTCTGCGGTGAATGTGGATGTGAGGAGGACATAGACCATCTTGTCTACCATTGCGGGAGATTTGATCGCAAAAGGAACTGTGGTTTTCCAAAAAATTATAGAGAAAAAAGCATCGGACAGCTGCTGAGGCACAAGGGAGCTAGACACCCTTAGGGACATGGTCAGGCAAAGGCAAGAGAACTGATCTTCGAAACCACCTGATCCTGCTTACTTGTTAAAGGATTTCGAAATCTTGAACACCAATGATAATTGATGCTACACTTTAAAAAATGTTTGAGGTTTTTAAATATATTAATGAGCTAATATAAAAATAAAAATTAGTTTTTAGATAAATAATTAATTTTTAAGTATACTGATGGATTTTTGAGAATGCATGTTAATCATAATAATCAGTAAATCTAAATTAATATCTTAAGGCATAGTATCATGATTTTATAAATAAAAGTATTAATTCTTAACATAGTTTATGCAAAAACATGTGTAATTCTGATGTAATGTAAATTATATAATTATTTTACCTGCTTTTATTCTTTTTTTTATTTTAAACTTGGACTATGACCTCAGGATTTGATCCTTTTGTATTGTTATTGTTTTTATTTTTGTGAATAATGTACCATCAAAGCCCGAGTGCCTGCTTAGGCAGGCGGGACGGGAGTATATCAATAAAGCATATAGTAATTTTGTTAACATACTTTACTAGACTGCAACGTTACTTGACCCTGTAGAAATAAGCTGAGAGCAAACAAAGTAGTTTCTAGGGCGGTGTCTGAATTTTGAGGGAAAGTAAGAACTTCAATTTAGAAATACGATTAGTTTGTTAAACCCACATATACATAGCGCCTTTTTATCACTAATTGCGTACCAAAACTCCTCCTAGCAACCCAAAATACTTTCTGTTTACTCAGTTTTTCCTTCCACGTAGTGACGTCATAGTGTCAAGAAACGTTGCAGTCTAGTACATATGTTGCGGTCAATATAATAAATACTCATTCGTAAATGTCTTTGAATTTATCACATTGTCCGCATCCCCACTTCCGAGCATTATTAATAAAACCAGACTTAACACATTGCCCATAACATATACACAAGTAACATTGTTTCAAAGGTATTAAATTGTTTTTGAAGTCATTTTTGTCGTAATGCAATTTAAATTATTGGGTATCAAATTGTGGAACATGATTTATCAATATGCATGAGACATTTAAAGTTATAACACAATACATAATTTCAAAATAATAAAATTCAATAACATAATGGATATTAGCTTACCATGAAACATTGACTGACGCAGCACAAAACTATCGTGCGAATTCTGAACATCAGCTTACAAAAGAGACCGTTGCCACAAACAAAATGAGTTCTTTTGAATGATTAATAAATTTTCCTAACGCAGCAAATCGGCTGTCATGCTGAAAGCGATCAAGGTAAAAAGGAAAAATATAAAATACGAATTATAGCGGTAAAAAAGGGGTTAAAAATATCTACGTAAATATTAAGTTTTAAAATTTTCAGTTATAAATTCAAACGTTTATAATTTTTCTTTCCCCTTTACAACAGGGGGCCGGGGGGGCTAGTGGGATTAACCTGGAATTACCTGTCGCCGAGTTCGATTCTCGCCCTTTTCCTGGGTGTATTTCTCTCTCTGTGTGCCAGTAAAAGTTCTGTTTGTGTCTGTCTTACTTGACGAAGGTTTATAAGCGGATCCTTGATTTTTTTTTTGGTTTTTTTGGTTACATATATTTTCCGGTATGTGTGCTTGATCTCAAGGATCCGCTTATACACCTTCGTCAAGTAAGACAGACACAACAGAATTTTTACTGGCACAAAGAAGGAAAATACACCCAGGGGCGAGGTGAGAATCGAACTCACGACGGAGCAGTGCGCAGACTGCTGGCGTGAAAGGCAGAGGAGCAAACCGAACAGGCCATCCCGTCCCCCGGCGGATCCTTGAGATCAAGAATACAAGCCGGAGAATACTATACTACATATTTGACCAATCCCAAACCCAAAATTTCTGTAATAGATAGTTACATTTAAATTATGATTCCCAAACGTTTTCGAACCTTTACCCCAGACCTAGAGTAAAATTTTGCAAATTAGAAACAAATTAACTTTAATTTCAAATAAAATTTAAAAAATACAACACATGGGCATTGATCTCGCCAATTCAAGGGGCTATATTTTACTATAGGGAGTAGTTTATTTTCCTTCTTTCCACTCATGTGTAGAGCAAAGCTTGGAGAAATTTTTGAGCACAAAAAGTCAATTTGTAATATTTTGGACTTATTCCCTTTTTTAAACTAGTGATTCAAATATTAATATATTAATTTAATTAGAGGTTATTGAAATATTGGAATAAATAGTTTCATTTAACATTTCAATTTATTCTCTCTTTTTTTTTTCGTTTTTATTTTAGCTTGAAAATTTATATCAAGTTTAAAAACTAATATTGTTTCTACTGCTTGGAAAATAAAATTGTAGACTTTAAAAAAATAAACTAATCATTGATGTTATGGGAACGATTATTACAATAGACGACATTAGTGTGACGTCACTTGCTTGTTTGGAAACGTTGATTCTATCCGTGATTGGTTCCGTGATTGGAGGTAAATCCGTACCAATCCGTACGGAACCAATCACGGATGGAATCTACGTTTCCAAACAAGCAAGTGACGTTTTGACTAATGTCGTCTATAACTGACGACAATAGTTATAGGTGATAACTTGGCAAGATTTTGCATCTTACCTACCTTTAAAGATGTCGTTGTACACAATTTATTTGCTTCTTTATTTTAAATAAAATTTATCACGATTAGATCTTAACAAATTACAAAAGTAAAAAGACATTATTTGCTAACAAAAGAAATAATTTGATTTGACGATTTAACTTTTTACTTAAATTTCAAATAATTTATTAACATATTTTATCCATCCAAGCCCTAAAAAAAATTTTTTTTTGATGGAATCAGTATGAATTGGGGCTTTATGGACCCTTACCTTCTATTTTAGACCCTTATAACTCGTATAAGCATTTTGCAAATTAGCTTAAAAGATATACAGGGTGTCCCACGAAAAGTGGTCCAACCCCTTTAACTTTTGAACCCCTACAGATATAGTTATGAAAGTGGGGTCTAGGTATAGTAAAGTGACCATGCGATGAGACAACTTTCAACGCCCTCTAGCGGAAACTTTAGGAGTTATAATTTTTATTTTAAAAACTAATGTGAGGTATGGGAAAAAAGTCAATGACTAAGTTGTGGAGCAGCATCGATTCATTATAAATCGACACCTCTACTACAAAAATTAGTGCAATAAAACTCATTAACTCCCGTTTATTTAATTGTGATTTGGAACACTCAACCTCATAAAACGCTTAAACCGCTTGCTTGTTTATTTGAGGCCTTGAACACTTAACCTCACGAAACTCTTTTGCATGTACTAACTTGGTGCTTGAAACGCACTTTCTTGTTGGATATAATAATTAAGAGCTACTGAATTTTGGGTTTTATTGTTTAATTGTGTGTGTGAGGTGTAAAATGTGCAGCTCGATATTCAATCTAGAGTCCAAATATGCATTGTTGCGGACGGGAAGCACATAGAGCATCAGCGGTAAATGTAAACAATTCATTTTCATGAGGAGTTTCAAGAGGTTGAGTGTTCGAGACCTCAAATTAACAAGCAAGCGTTTTAAGCGTTTCGTGAGGTTGAGTGTTCCAAATCACAATTTAATAAACGGGCGTTTGATGAGTTTTATCGTCGGCATTTTCGTGGTAGAGGTGTCGATTTATAATTAATCGATGCTCCTCTACAACTTAGTCATTGACTTTTTTCACATACCTCACACAGTTTTTAAAATAAAAATTATAACTCCTAAAGTTTCCGCGTTGTCTCATCGGATAGGGCATGGTCACTTTACTATTAGGTCATCCGGAAAGTTGTGTCGCTCTTGGGAGCGTCTGCATGTAGTGTATTTTTTGGTACTTTTCCATTACGTTAACACAGTACGAAACTTCAACTTCTATCTAAAGCAAATTTGGCTAATTTTGGCTATTTTTTAGTTGGCTCCCTTTTCGACCTTTCCTAAATTCTACGATTAATAAGAATTTGTTTACTTCAAGTTGCCATCTTTAGAAAACTTATTATAACTAAAATTCAATAGAATTTAACTTTTAATTAGAGTAATATTTAGGTTGTATGGATGATCTTATATGTTTCTCATAAATTGAAACTCTTTTTATACTACTACTGCTGAGCGGCTATAGAATTCTCAGAGATCTAGATTCGAGTAAATGATTTTTCTTAATGGAGGGTTAAGGGTAGTAATCCGGTAATTTCATTTGAATGGTTGTGATAGAAATACCCTTATGGCTCAGAAAAAAATTAAAACTTATTTAGATTTTCCCCATGATACGCTAATATAACTTTAATATTTAATTGTAAACTATCCAGTTGACTGTAATTTAAAAATCTTAATTTTAAGAAAAATACAAAGTTTTGAGTTGAAAAGAAACGAAGTAACAAGAGTTATAGATTTAAGGAAAGCCTATATGGAGATCAATCTCAAAAACAAGCCAAGATGCCAAATTGATATTTGATACAGTTACAGTTTATGTTGATCTCACATAATGGAATAGAGGTAAAAAATATAACACAAACAGATGCTCCCATGCGCGTTTCCGGATGACCTAATATACCTAGACCCCACTTTCATAACTATATCTGTAGGGGTTCAAAAGTTAAAGGGGTTGGACCACTTTTCGTGGGACACCCTGTATAAAAAAAACTTGAATAAACAGTTCTATTCTGGACATTTAATATTTACAGTATATGATATAAATGTTTTACTTAGATGTGTCAAAATTAATTCAACTTCACGATTAATGTCGTTTGATACTTTAAAACGTTTCACTTTAAATAGCGTTTTAAAAACTTTGGGGAGGGTGTTTGCTATTGTAACCCTGAAAGTTTAATGGAAAGTAGATTAAGCTTTCTAGGAGCACATAATCGCTAAATTCATGATAAAATTATGGAATTCTTTTAATTTATTAATATATGATTATTAAATACTTAAACACCTTTACTTGGAGGAAATAATTTTAAAATGATTAAAAAAAATCAAGGGGGATATTTGAGGGAGTACCTAGGTCGTTGGACCTTCAAACTCCAGTATAACTAGCCTCACTGGGTGAGGCTTGAGCTGAGCTGTACAGAACGTGTGACTGAAAGTCACGGTCAGCTGAGGAGTGGCTAGCTTGATGCTAACCCCCTCTTGATTTCCCCAATTGACCTTGGTACTCATTTTATCGACCCCGGAGGGATGAAGGGCTGAGTCTGCCATGCCCGTGGACCGGGATTTGAATCCCGGACCTGTGGTGTGGGAGCGCGAAGCGCTTCCTCTACGCCACCGGGCTTATATGATTAAAAAGGAAGTACTCCACACGTTACTTAATTTACATTGTTTCTGCTTTTTGAAGTTTTAACTAAACTTTCATTAGAACGAGTTTAAAATTTTTCCCTAAGATTAATTTTGCAAAAAGTAAGATTTTATGCAGAAATATTCCATTCCCTCGAGTTAAGTCAAGTTAGACAAGTATAAAACACTGAAGGTATGATTTTCAATTTCAGGCAAATCAAACTTTATGTTCCGTCAAATCACAAATAAAACTACTCTATCTCTAAACTAACTATCTCTTGAGAAATGGATATTTGAAATGGAAAAAAGGCGCCTTACAACCGTTAACGTCCGGCCGTGAAAAAAATCTCCCTGTAGAAGTTGTTTTACTGCGATATGAGTTAGTATGCCAAAAAGCAAACTTCACATCCCAACATCCAGTGATCTCATTGATGCTATGCGTGAAAAATGCTAATTAGGAAATTTGTTTCAATGCGAACTTTTCTGAAAAAAAAAAACCAGTTAATTTTTTAACATGGTTTGTTTCGTTCTGTAATACACATAAAAATATATTGTTATTATATCTAAGATTATTTGTTTTCTTTTGGATATTTATGTAGAATTTTTGCTCCTTTCACCTCGACGGGATTTTTTTTTCATTTCCTCTAGCACTTTCTTCCATAGCAATTTTTCAGGCCTCAAAAAGGAAAAAGTTCGTAAATTTGCAAGTTTTACAGTTACGTAGTTTTTGCGTTTATAGCCAAATAAAGACATATTTTAACTAAAAAACCAAAGAAATTTGCAAATTTGCGAACTTTTTCTTTTTTTTTTGAGACCCATAAAAGTGCTTTTCTCCCTAATGTCATTTTTGCTAATGTCATTTCGAATATTGAAGATAATTTTATGAAATTTCTTTCTGCGTTTTTCTTTTACAATATTGTCAACAATTTTCTCATTGAAGAAAGCCGTTAAACGGATTTTTGAAACACCCTGTAGAAACCGATGTTATTTATGAACATAATTCAATCAATAATTGAGGCAACAACGAGCTAACTACAATCTAGGGGCCGCATTCAGAAACTTTAACACGGAAACGATCAATTTGGGAATGGTAGGTTTCTCATTGCCGTTTCTCTCTCGGCTCCTCCTGTCGGAAAACCTTGCAAGTAATTATACACTTTTAATACAAATTTAAACAAACACTAGATGTCCATTACTTTCTTAACATATTAATGCCTGAGGACTTGCTTTGGTAATTAGTTGCTGTTCTAGATTTCTTGAAACTATTTAACAGACCGCAAAAAGTGTAAAAGCAATCGAAATAGGGTTTGAATCTCGGAACAATATGGCGGACGAGAGCTTCGAAGTTTGAAATCTCTCTCGTTTGATGCTCGTTTGAAATCTCTCGTGTCGAGAGCTTTTTTTTTACAGTTTCCGTACCGTTCTCGTTTCACCTTCAGTTAGGAAGAATTCGTATACCCAACAAATTTGCACTAGTATACCTCCTATTACGGCTAAATTATACATGCGAAATCCAAACAAAAATTATCCTAACATAGTATGTTATTCTTCATTATAATCTACCAAAAAAGAGCAAAAAAAAATATCAAAGAAAAAATATTTGAAAAATGAAGTGATTTGAAAGCTATTGGTATTATGAACCTCAAGAAAAAAAAATGCCTGCACGTGCTTTTAAATTAGGATTAGGAACAAAATATGCTTTTCAGAAAAGCAATGATCCCATGTTAAGTCTATGGCTGTACGAATATTTGTTTGGGATTTCAAATCGATTCATTTTTCCAAATATTTTTTTTCTAACAGTTCTGATATTTTTTTGCTCTTTTCTTTGTAGATTATAATAAAGAATAACATACCATGTTAGGGTAATTTTTGTTTGGATTTTGCACGTGCAATTTAGCCGTGATAGGAGGTATACTAGTGCAAATTTGTTGGGTGTACGAACTCGAACACTTTCTTGAGTGACTGTAATTCAATCAATAACGAGCAACAACGAACTAACTCCAATCTAGAGCTCTTCGATTTCGATCAATGTTGCTGCTGAAAGCGCCCGATTCCATCCTAATTTAGAGAGAATTAACGCTTTCTTACCCATCTTTCACCAGAGGAGAAAGACCACAAATCAACATTCGGGAGCACAATGACTTCCAATTTACCAACGTTCTGTTTTCTATTTACTCTCGTATTGATTCCGATTGCCAAATAATGTTGGGGAGCGAAAGACAGCGATCGGCCAAGCGAACCCAGAGCCTAATGAGATCTTCCTTTCTCTTCCTTTGTGATACCCAAATATAGAACACGTGGAGCATAAAGCTAATTTTCTCTGTAAATGCGTGCTCTTTAATTCCTCAAATGCGATTTGATCTGCACAAAGAAAGCAAAGTGGGTCTATTTTTCCCCCTTTAGTGTTGTTTACGTAGTGATATAGAAAGAATCGATACCTTTTAGGTATCGAATACTTATAGTTTAAGTACTTTTATGAACGAATACATTTAATTATCACAATCAGTGTTATTCCTAGGATTTTTTTGGAGGAGTGAAAATACTTCTTGACTTTTTTAGAAGGAGTGAAATTCAATTATGAGGAGTGAAATACGGAAATAGCATAAACTACATATACAGAGACACGAAAACCACAATCAAACTATCTAAGTATCAGAACAATAAATGAAGAAAAATATATGGCTGTATGAAAACACAATTTAAAAGTATGATAATTAGGGTGCCGTTGCTGAAACCAAAAAGGGGTTCACAAATAGAGGCAGAACAGTGTTTTGGCCACTTGCTTCCTGTTTTGGGTACTCCGACGACTAAAACAAAACAACTCAGAAACGAAGATCAATGACTACCACTTACTTCTCACTTAATTACGTTTATTATCTAAGCGATCTATTAATATTTACATATTTATACAGTTCATTTCATTAAATATCCTATCCTACACTCCTCGAAACGACTCAGAAGGGCAAAGAATACAAGCATGCATTTTTAAAGCTAAACCTTTGTGAAAGTTCAAAGAGTGAAAATACTCCTGGCTAGTTTTTTAAGGAGTATTTCTGATTTTCAAGGAGTAAAATACCCCCTCAGAGGAGTTAAAAATATCTCTGATCACAATGCTTTAAAATGATTTTAGATGTACAGGGACATATCGTTACCACCACGCCAAAAACACGAATCTGTTATTCTTAAACATAGCAGATTCGTGTTTTTGGCGTGGTGGTAACGATATTAAAGTTGCATTTGAAAAAGCCATAAAAAGAAAGCTTGTAGACCAAATTTTATCAAACTTAGTGATACAGTTGACTCCGATTAATGTGATCACATCTGTCCAAGATCAAAATGATAACAATATCCGATTGATAATAATAAGCGGTTCCTTACTAAAAAGTGGCAAACAGTGTAACAGGAGTGTTTGCGTTAAAATCGTGACTGTAGTCCATATTAAAGTTTTTAAAACAATTTTCAAGTAATATGTATTTTGCAACTTAAAACATTTCTAAATAAAAATATCAGAACGGATCAAATAACACTACTAAATTAATGACTCATTTTGTATGTTTATGTATTGAAATTGACCTTCAATCGAGAAATAGGGAGGTCTTTAGGGGATTTTACCAAATTTTGATATCATTAAACGATATTATAATGATCACATAAAACGATACATTTTGTGTTAATTTAAATAGGAGTTATCGGGACCCGTCAATTTCGACTGATAACATTGACTGTCATCTTATTAAGAGGATTCGACTGTAGTTTAGAAAGAGTCATGAAATTTTCATTTTGTTTTGAGTAAACTTAGGAACGTTTTGATTGAAGCATTAAACCAAAATTTAGTGCTATTTAGAGACTGAAAATGCGTTTGTATTTAAAAAAAAACCCTCTCTTTTATCGATTTTCATTTATTACTTACATATTTAAGAAACTATTGAAATTTTTAAACAAATTTTCTTAACGTTTCAGTTAAACAAACACATAAAACACTCTTTTTCTCGTGTAAAGTTTTTGAACTAATTTGTATTTGACAAAATACAGTTTAATGATCTCCTCTAAAATATTGAAAGTCTGATAACATTCGGAATTGTAGCCTTTTAAGACGAAATTGAGGTGAAATTTGTATCATCCCCGCATATTCGATCTAAGAGTACTCGATACCCAAGTATCAATCTATCAATGCTTAAAAGTATCTCTCTCGATTCAACCTTTTTAATGTTGTTTACCAAGTTCAAAGAGTCTAGTTTCGTTTTGAAAGAATGAAGTGCGTACTTTTTGTCAAAAGATGTACGGTTGATGTTTTCGAATGTAGCAAAATTGAAAGGTTCAAGAGAAAGAAGGAAATTAGATCTCATTAACTTTTTGAGGGGAATGAACTCTGTTTTTGAATTTGACAAATACTTCACTTTGATTTTTCTCTATTTTATAAATTAAAGTTTTATCAGTGTCTGTTTATAATTGACAAGTTTGTATCCCTTAAAATAAATACTAAATCATATTTCAAACGAATTTGGAAGACAAAAAATATAAAATTAATGACTTAATATTTAAAAAAAATGGGGCAGGTGATATGTTTTATTGGAATGGATATGACGAAACTAAATGAAATTAAACAATTATTACTAAAAGTAACATAAATTTGATGCTTACTGGTTAAAAAAATTTCAAGAAGAAAATTATACTTAAAAAAAATAACTATTTCAAAGGAAACAATATATGTATATTAAAAATTATTTTATAAAGTTGACCGTAAATATTTTTAAAAACGTTTTTGATAATTGTGTGCCTTAAGTTGAATTAAATTTTGAAATTGCATAAAAGTTGGTTATTAAAAAAATTATTATTTGTGTCACTATAGAGCATTTTCAATCACATGACTCTGCCTAACAACGGCCTTAGCAACGTTGTTTATTCGCCAAGTGACGTCATGTGCGAATGCTGCTATTGGATACTTCTATGTCCCGCCCCTAACAACAGCCTTAGCAACGTTGATTTTGTCCTCCAAGTGACGTCATGTGCGAATGCTCTATACCTTTCTTTTAACGTTTATATTCTTAAGTGAAAAAAAGGTGATTAATTTATAAAAATGTGGTTTGAATTTAAAAAATTCAAGGAAAATTTTTAACAAAATGCATGACATTCAGAAATAGTGCTAGTCGTATTATGTTATCACATTTGTTCATTCTCACTCATATCTTTATACTTGCTTAACGGCCGTATTCACTGCATCCGAGTGAACATCAGACTCATTCAACACTAGTATAACGCGAGGTCGTGATAGCACCGTGTCAGCAGTGGATCCGTATTCATAGTACTCGGATCAAGTGAGTCCGATCCTGGCTTTGGCGATTGCTTGGCGAAGGTGTTTCGCGCTGAAAAGGTCTTCTCTGATTGGCTAGAGAGAATCACATCACTCGTAACTAGTTTGTTTAGTAAATAAAAACACATGGCAATGCCTTACGCTGGCCGATCGACTGAAATAAAAATACTGCTATGTTTAATACAATCGTATAACTATTATATATCAAATTAAATAAATTGCTGAGTGTATGTAACTTGATGATACAGTTATAAACTGGCTTATACCAATACATTTAACTAGTAATTTGTACTTTTACTGAGGTGTTAAAAATTATTAAATTCAAAGGCAAAAACCTTAATCAACGTGTTTCTATCGTTTATGATGAACAATTTATTTTGCTAACTATCATCGAGTAATGAATTTTGGGGTATTATTCTGGGAATTGAATTGATTTTACATGTGCTCATGTGCTGTCATAATTTTAATCAGTGAATTGTAGGGTTTTCTTTCTCCCTATACCTTATATGTATGAGTCCTTTGCAACATTTTAATTTTGCATTATTTGAGATCAAATTAAAAATAAGGACATTCTAATTTATTGATAGATACTAGATTAATATGAATAAATTGAAATGAAAACCTATGCAGTAAAAATGGCTCAAAACAAACTATGAAGAGAAAAGTGAGTGGCAAAAAGAAGCAACGAGCAAAATCAGCTGCTCTCTTGGAGCGAAAAAAAACAAAAACATTGATGTAGAAAATAATTAAATAATGAAAGGTGCTCTATGAAGAATAAATTTATAAAAACGATGGTTTTACTCTTAGGAGCTTAAGCTTTGTTACATAAGTTTATATTAGGTACCTGACCTATATAAATTAGCATTGATTATAATCTCAAATTCTAAAACAAAAAAGCAGTATAAAGTAAGTCTCAAGAGATTTTGCAAAGCTGTTCTATAGTAAACCTGCACAAATTTTTGAAACTCAATTGAACAATAAATATTAAAACTATCTAAGATACTATTATTATTACTACCTATCAATTTAAAATTTCTCCGAACCCTTCCTTGATGTGAATAATAAATTCTGAAGCTATTAAATGAAGCTAGATTGTTTAAAAAAAAGGTTTTTTTCCTTAGGATATTGACTATAATAAAAGTTATTTAATGATTTACAGTTATAAAGGCCCATACTTTAATAACACTACTAAATACTAAAATAGTAGTACCTATTATTTTTACATCATGTATTTATGAAATAAAATTTAAAATACTTAAAATGGTCACTCAATCTTCCCTTTATTTTTTTATTCTTGAAAAAAAAAATATGAATAATTAAAAAAATACTTATTAAAGCTATGATAGTAAATCCCAACAGTAATGGCTAATAAAATCATTAAAATGCAATTTCAACTTTATACATAAGAAAAAAATACAGAGAAAAAACCCAACATTCTTTATGAAACAAAAGAAAGAAAACAGTTCTGCCAGAACACATTAAACTTCCATGCAAAAAATAAGACATTTTGAAAAATAATTCAGTTTCTTTTGAATCAAAAATTATATTCTGATTTGAAGAAAGTAATTAAAACTCTGAAAAATATTACCACTGTAAGCTACCATAATATACATTTACAAACTCATAAACAACATTAATTAAAGTGGATTTTTTATTCAATAAAAAGTAAATTGAGCAACTTTTTGAACATAAAAAGGCACAATAATTGTATACATAATAAGAAATGTATAATAAGAAATACATAGAAATTATTACATTACTAATACAGTAAAATATTTTGTTTCACAATTTAAAAAGAAAATTAAAACTATATCAATAATTTTCAAATGAATTTTCAAGGCACAAATAAGCAGCTGTTCAAAAGCAACTGTTTCTGAGGTCAATACCTGTAATAAAAAGAAAAATCTAAACCCTCAAATATGTAATATCGAGATTAAAATTGATTTTAAAAAATTATCAATTAAATATATTTAATCTTCATGAAAAAGACAATATACATTAAATAAATGTTTTGCTTTTAAACCTCCAACAAAACAGTTCATTACTCAATTAAAATCACAGAATACAGAGAATTATAATTATAAATGAGTGTTCTTAAATAAACAAATGCTTTTTGGATTTCAGAAATTCAATTCCTTATGTAATATTAATTATTGTATTTAGGTAGACAACTTTTTAATTAAAAATATAGCATAATAGAATTCACTAAAATCAAAAGTTCGCCTGAGAACATAATATAAGGATATTGAATAAAAAGTTTAAAATTGATTCAAAACATAACGTTTAACAAGAGGAAAATAAATATTATAGATAGGAGTTAATGACATCGCGTTTCATTTTAATACACAATCTATTTTGTAGTTCGCTCATAGCCATGTTTACATTGTAGTATCAAGTAGTGTAGTATGCATGAACATTGAGCAAGTACCAGATAGACATTTTTATTGGTTATATTTATACAGAACCTACCTCTCTGTTCTTCATTCCATCATAGAAATCATTTCTCGACAAGGATCTGCTCAATCGGAAGCCTAAATATCCGGATCGGATGTTACAATTTCTCAGTCGAAATGGTCGGGCGGCATCCATTTTATTTGAAGCTTTCTCGTCTCCGTGGAGAAGTAGCGACTGCGCATGCGTCGATACCGAGTCAGAGTTTGACACCTCCAGCTTCGAGGTGCTATCGTTAGGACGATTATAAGCTCTGATTCGGATGCTGTGAATACGGTTTTTGGACTTAACACTTCGTCGCCAAGGTGATAACTCTGATGCTGATGGCTGTGAATACGGCCGTAAGTGTGATAGATTTTATAAATTATAGTAATTAGTAATTAAAAACATTTTTTAAAATGCTTTTAAAATTACATTTTGCAGTTGATTTTACAGGTAACCTGAAAATGAAAATTACAAAAAGAGAAAATTTGGACCGACATTTAATAACTATTGCTAAAATAATCTGAGAGAAAAATTAGAAGATTCGGTTCATTCTGACCAGAGTAGGTAGAACATTATTTTTAGATCCCATGACAATATGATTTTCATTGCTTTTTCATTCATAAGAATGATGAAATTTCCCTTTTGAAACCATTACCTGCAGCAAAAAGTGCTCTGTTGAAGAAATAACTAGTTTTTGCCCCTAAAGATTAATATTTCATACGTCAAGGGCAGCAACAATTAATGTTAGGCTGCTTTTTATAGTACACGAGATTGAAAAATATCTCAAAGGTCAAATTTAGATTATTATCGATAATTTTAAGTAAAGAATTAGGTTACAGTTTATATTATTGACTCCGATATGTAAAAATAAAAATAGTTGGGATTTTGGAGCGTTAAAACATTTTAGGTTCTAAAATAGAAAATATGAAAGAACTTATTCTTAAAAATATACTGTATCCGGAATAACAGGAAATCTATAACTACACCTAAAAATCAAATGTCGTGTCGCCGCAGCCAATGACATCGTCGGATACAACACAGTCTCTCCAAAACATTGTTTTGACAACTTGCATTGTTGTTTTGTTTTTTATTGTTGGAAAAAATACGAAAAGGAAGTTACATAGTTTTTACAGAAGTTCTATTTAAGGTAAGTGAGCGCAGGGTGCTGGGGTGGTTGATCGCCAGGTGGTTTTGCCTACATATTATTTCTTACACACCCATTCCACGCATAGAACATAAATAGGTAAAACCTCGCCTTTTGTTGAATATTTTAAAAACATTTTGGTTGGGTACATTAAATATGTAAGGTTTGGTGCTGACTCCTCATAATCGTATAAAATATCCAAAGAACACTCCCCCCAGAATTTTTTTTGAAAATTCTTCTTTATAAATAGTGTTTTAGCTCCTCTTTAGATATTCACGTCAAAACTGTCATGTCACACATAAGCAGTGTTTGATTTAGAGTTATTTTAAGTGAACTAAAAAAAAAAACATCGTTTACTTGGTTGCCTCATGTGTTTGGGAAGTTGCGTTTGGTCTATAATCTAGCATGAGGCTTTTGCTTGGAAAACGACTGAGAAATAACTACACAAACATTTGGATAAAAAATCCAACAATCCAATCTGGAATAAAGGGAAACTAACTGCTTCCGACCATGATTTCGCCTTGCACTTCAATCCGGAGAATCTCTTTCTCTGAGATTGATACTCTCCCGAAACTTTCCCAATCCCACCACATCTCCCTTGATATAGGATTCACATGAGGGTCTTCTTTCTTCCCTCACCTTGTACCAGTGACCCAAATCGGTACCGGTCATTACCAAGCACCCCTCCCTGTGCAAGGTCAGACCGGAATAGCCATCGATTCCGTAGTAGTCCAAGAGAGAGAGAGAGAGAGCACTTGGAAAGTGACGTCAGGATGGATGGGCGGATCCCACACACGGAATCGATTCCGTTTTAGAGGTTAATTTTCATCGAAGACGATGTTTCGGAGGCCATTAAATCAAAGAGGCTGATCGCTGGCGTTACGCACAACGGGCTAATCGTTCGGGTCACGTGAGCTGGATTTGTTGGTTGAAAGGCTTCGGACGTAACCTTTGACAATTAAGATTGTCGGAGGAAGGGAGGGTGAAAGGTTTTATTGAAAGCTCGGGTGTGTAGTGGGTAAAAAGGAAGGGAAGAGTTTATGGGGGATAGGACCCTTATAGGAAAGGGATTTTCGCGTTGTTTTGTGGCACAAAATAATGGTTTTGGGGTGTTATTGTACTTGTGTTAGTCGAGTTAAACTTCTTTTAAATGACTTAAGGGCTGTTCTGAGATTAATTTTTGTGACGTTTTCCCTCCACGTTCTGGGGCAAAAGTTCGCAAGAAAAGGGCTCTAAATAAAATCTTTGAAAGAATTTATCAAATAAGTTTTCGATGATTGAATAAAGGGTGAGTAACTTAATCTTAAACCCTGAGATATTTCTTGACTCTAGTAAAAAATAAAATGATTATAGCAGGATAAAATAGATATAGGGATTTTAACAGTTTATATTTATAAAAAAGTTATTCTTGTACGTCCATGAGCTAATGAATTTGGTCTGGTTACCAACAACAACATTAATTAATTTAATACTTTTGGCATGCTCATTTTTATTGAAGCTCAAGAAAAATCAGCAAGCCAAAAAACATTAAATTTTATAAATATAAACTGTTAAAATTCCTGTATCTATAATATCCCGCTATAACCATTTTACCCATACAACCCTAAAGATTTCCCCCCGCCCCTCATTTTTTCATGTTAAAATAGAGATATCACTCTAAAAATTTATATGGGGTATGATCTCGAACTATTCTCACTAGGCATTTTCACCAAAATTCTTACTATTACCCCTGCAAACCTTATATGCGATGGAGGATCAACAAATTTTGAAGACCATTGAAAAAGTTCGCCCTATGCAAAACCTCGCATTGAAATTGTAACATTTCAATTCAAATTATTAAAATGTTTTAAATTGTTTTCAGAAGTTCAAAAACAATGTAAAATCTTTGAATTATTCAGGATTTTGAGTGCATTTGTTTTGAATAAATTTTAGTCATTAACATATCATATAATTTCTTATAATTGTCGAAATAATAATAAAATGAGAAAATATTTCTCATAAAGTAGCAATAAATAATGTTTTAAGGTCGGTTAAAGGAGGGTTATATATCCTTTCAAGATATTTAAAACCCGGGAAAGACGGAATTAATTTTTTTTCTCAATTTTAGTTTTCCTCTTTACTGTATGCTTATAGTGTGTCTTGAAGTAGCATAAAACCATTTTTTCAAAAAAAAATTAATTATTTTAGTCAGAATAGGGTGGTACCATATGGTACCGCTAGGCTCTTACACTACCATTTTGTGCATCTTACCTTTTCTTCAAAGTTTGGGATTTCAAAGTCAAAATATGAAATTTATCACACTTTTATCACTTTGTTAATCATATTTAACTAAATCAATAAGTAAAATAACAATTTAGTCCATGATGATTCAATAATTAATTATCGACTAGTCAATATTATTCTCATTATACCAATTAGTAGTTCTGTTTTGCCCTTGAAATTCTATTATCAAATTCATTTCTAGAAATAAATTTTGTACATAATAATCAAAGGGTTATTGATAAACTTTTTATGTCATGAAGAAAGCTGATATGACGAGAAATTGAGATTTTCGTCAATTTTTCCCTCATTCTGGGTGCTTCAATTAGATATTTTCTTAGAAAATCTAAGTTTTATGGCTAAAAAATTCCATAAAACATAGTTTATCTATTGCATCTATAGTGTAGTCAAAAGCTATGAACATTATATTGATGATTTGCATGAAATACTACCATTGTGTATGTAGATATTCTACTCAATCACTTACATGTTGGTATTTTTCTTATAAAATTTAAAATTAATGGACTCAAAAATTAAATTTATGGGAAATACACTATAAATTCAATTGATTTCTAGTATGAAAGCATAATTTAATAGTTTTAAATTAAAAGTTAATTGGTTTTAAAGCGTAAAAAGCGTCTGAAGGGCCTCTTCTAAAGACAAATTTCAATTAAAATACTTAAAAAATATTTTAAATTAATTAAATAATTAAAAAAAATCAATTACAATAAATAAAATTACTAAATAATTATGATTAATATTTAAAAAGCATTAAATAAGCATTAGAATACATACTTAAATTAATTATAAATATATTCTAATGCTGTTACAATTTACAAAAATTAAATTACAAGTAAAAAAAATTGGCTGTACATCAAATTTATGTGACTTTTCTTCAAAAAACTAAATAAAAACCTTTTCACTATACTAGCCATACTTTCCTCATAGAAAGAGAATAAAATATGAAACATATAAACAAGAATTAACCTGCAAAAAGTTAACGTAGAAGCCTAGCGGTACCATATGGTACCGCAAGATTTCTTAACCAAAATTTTCTACCTTAAAATAATACAATCTTTTCCAAATTTGGGCTATAATTGCATAATGCAAATATAAATAATAATTCACTTTCAATTAATCAATTTACAAATTTTAAGTATGAATAAATTGGACTTAGTTTTTCCGACGGGCCTTGTTTTCCCCTGTCTTGAAAACACGATTTTCAATAAGTCATTAAACAGGAATGCAGAAAAATAATTAGTTGTTTGACTGCTGTTTAACAAAGTTTGGTCCATGAGGTGGTGAAATCTACCGTCAAAACAAAAAAATTAAAGTATTTTCATCGAAAAAAGCCGTTTTTACAAAGTGCTGTCTGCCGGTACCATATGTGTACGAACTAGTACAAGTTAAAAAGTGAAAAAATGTACACAAAAGGTACAAATTAAAGGGGTTCGAAACACCTTTCAAAATATCACAACTCTCTTTATTTACAAAATTAGAGCATATATTTTACAGCGATCATGACACGTGCGCTATTGTTGACTCCTCTTGAGAGGCCATTTGTTATCGCCATTGTTGCACAGTTAAATTTAATATTACAAAACGGAACATCCTCCCACCTTTTTGATTACAATTCCAGGTCACATAATCAAAAACTAATAATAAAATATGAATATAAAAGATCTAAAGTTTATAAAGTCAGGATTTCAGGAATTTTGACTCTTTCGTTCAGTTTTAGCAATCATTACATTAGAGGCTTCTATAGACCTCTTTTTAAAGTAAATAAACAAAACCGGAAGGGTGGGCTGCGAGCTTCCGGTTGTGTATGGGCGCCAAAAATCGTGTGTTTTCGCTCTTTTGGCGACATAACGAAGTATGGTTTTGAAATTATTTCCCATAAAAACAAAAGTAAACAAACCCCCATCGGACTATTATTTTTAAATAAAACGTTTAATGTGTGAATCTTTTTTTAACTTTAGAGACTGCAAAAGCTTATTTAATCCCAAAGTTGACTTAATTAATTTCAAAGTAAAAAAAGAAGAATAAAAAAAAAACCGGCCTAAAGCCAACGGAAACGGAACAGTATATTCGGTGGTGAAAGAAAAACAAGGTAAGCTTTTTTTTCTTAATAATTTGTAAAAATTAACTATTTTTGATTTTAATCAAGTCTTACTATATGATTACTTATTCCATAAGGAGTTTTAAATTGTCCAAACTCACAATGTCTCGATCAATTTAACCATGATTTATTGAAATGTAACTCGAGAAAAATATTACGGTTCTACTTTGTTATTTTGGTAGATACCTTAACAATTCTTCCCCCAACTTTGGTTATCGTAATATATATACAGGGTGAGCATAAAGTCCTGACCTGTTTTTAAAAATCAATAACAAAAAAACAAAAAGAGATAAAAATCCGCCGTCTTCACCAACCTACTTGAAATGTTTGGGAGTTTTTGTACACAAAGTTTTGAAAAATCGTAGTTCTCGAGTCAATACATAGATGGAAGCACTGGTGATCAACTAGTCAAAAGTTATTGAAATTTTTAGTAAATTGGTAACTTTTAAGCATATTAATATATGCTCTTAAAAGAGTGCTTTGAATTATAAATAATACATCCCACAAGCTAAAAATAGATTTTCTACATGACAACTCATTTAAACTCTTACTTATTATTTGAGATAATAGAATTAATTGATTTATAAAATAAACGATTTTGTTTTTAAAAAAAATTATCTGGAAGTAAATGCGTTTCTTCCATTCTAGGTTCTATGTAGATGTTAACACAGCAACACAGCCTCTCTTGATGTGTCTGGACCTCAGACCTAATAAAACTGCTGCAGAAGTGACAAAGTATTTTTTGAAAGGTAAAATGACATTTTATTGAAATGTAGAGTGTGAATAAGTAGAATGCTTTTAATATAGTAATGTACTTCACAAGGATAATATTTAATGAGTTTCTAGTTTTGCTGATAGATATTACTATGATTAAATGTTATGTTTTAGATAAGATGACTTTGTTAGTTTCATTTGCATATTTGATCAAGTTTAGTCATGTATTTTTGTCAAAAAGGACTGTTGATAAAATAAACAATTGTGAATTTAAAATTTTAATCAAGGATTAAACTGATTTGGTGTGTAACATTTTAAGGTAACGTGATAAGCCATTAAACAATTCGCCAAAATCAAAACAGTTACTAAAAAATTTTCAATGCTCTACTCATCTATATATCTTTTTCTGTTTTTTTGGTGACAGTCACAGTTTTAACATTAATGAAAAAAGTGGACAGCTTAATACCCAAAAAATCTACCCATTTCATCATTAACTAATTTATTTTTGAAGTATGCTAATTTTATTCCTCTTATTATAATACAGTAGAACCTAAATAAAGCGGCCCCCTTCTGAGACCAAAAACATGGTTGTTTTAACAAAAGAAGGGAATTGTACTTAACGAATAAAACTATTACTGTGATAAAACAATCAGTACTTTTATCAGGTCGTATCATAGGTTCTAATATACTAATATAATAATACAAGCTACTATTATAATACTACTAATGAATCTTCAGATAAATTAAATTAGAGCTCTTTAACTTGGTTCCCCTCTTTCTGTATGTTGCTTAAGTTTCTACAAACTATGTTTTTCAATTTAATGCTTGCTTTCCTTGTACTCAATACTATTTACAAATATCATTTTCCCATTATTTCCTTCAAATTGATTAAAAAACAGTAAATATTTTAGCTTAATAATACTAACAACATGTTGTATTTAAAGCTTGAAGACTTTTACTGTTGGATTGAGGTATATTCTGAGCCTATATAAATTTGATTTAAAATGCAACATTTTTTTAGATAGTTACATGCCACATTTACAAATATTTTGAAGAAAAAAACATAACTCAAGCTAACCATAATCTGTCAGATTTAGATAAATTGTAGAGGTAAGAATAGAAATGGTAAAAGTAGCACGATACTCCTATTTCATCTCGCTAAAATCCTATTCATGGACAAATTGTTACACCGAAAGACTATTTCCCCACCAAATTATTTCTCAAAATGGACCATTACACTAACAGAATGTTTTCCAAACAAGATGCTTCTCCATATTCCAGTACACTCACTGTAAAGAATTTTCACAGAATTCCACAACACCATAGGCGCCGACTTTTATAAAATATTGGGGGGGCCAGTATATACAGGGTGTCCCACGAAAAGTGGCCCAACCCCTTTAACTTTTGAACCCCTACAGATATAGTCATGAAAGTTGGGTCTAGGTATAGTAAAGTGACCATGCCCTATCAGATGCGACAACTTTCAACGCCCTCTTGCGTAAACTTTAGGAGTTATAATTTTTATTTTAAAAACTATGTGAGGTACGTGAAAAAAGTCAGTGACTAAGTTGTAGAGCAGCATCGATTCATTATAAATCGACACCTCTACCACAAAAATGACTACAATAAAACTCATTAAACGCCCTTTTATTTAATTGTGATTTGGAACACTCAACCTCACGAAACGCTTAACCGCTTGCTTGTTTATTCGTGGTCTCGAACACTTAACCACACGAAACGCTTTTGCATGTACTAACTTGGTGCTTGAAACGCACTATCTTTTTGGATATAATAATTAAGAGGCTATTGAATTGAAATGAGGCTATTGAAGAGGCTCGATATTCAATCTAGAGTCCAAACGTGCGTCGCAGACTGGAAGGACATAGAGCATATACGGTAAGGTAAATGTAATCAGTTCATTTTCATGAGGAGTTTCGTGAGGTTAAGTGTTCGAGACCACAAATAAACAAGCAAGAGGTTTAAGTTTTTCGTGAGGTTGAGTGTTCCAAATCATAATTAAATGAAAGGGCGTTTAATGAGTTTTATTGTAGTCATTTTTGTGGTAGAGGTGTCGATTTATAATGAATCGATGCTGCTCTACAACTTAGTCACTGACTTTTTTCACGTACCTCACATAGTTTTTAAAATAAAAATTATAACTCCTAAAGTTTCCGCTAGAGGGCGTTGAAAGTTGTCTCATCTGATAGGGCATGGTCACTTTACTATACCTAGACCCAACTTTCATAACTATATCTGTAGGGGTTCAAAAGTTAAAGGGGTTGGGCCACTTTTCGTGGGACACCCTGTATATTTTTAAGGCAATTTATGACTACTAATTTTTAATCAACTTTATGGAGCTTTGAAGAGATCCTCTTGACTTTTTTAAATAATCGACGGATTTGACACATGAAAATACAACCTCAAAATATTACAGAAATCGTCTTAACTCTTTAATATTCGATAGATTTGATACATAAAATTACAATCTGAAAACCTTGGAAAAGGATCAGTTAAATATGAAAAAAAGACATTAAAATTTAAAAACACTTCTTTCTATCTAAAAACCTCATAAACCCACATTTGTTTAAATGAAAATATGAAAATAATGAAATATTTAAATGAAAATATTTAATTTGAAAAACCTTACTAAAATTTGGAAAAACCCTCTTACTTTTAGAATAAATTTACTTAAATACTGGAAAAAAATCCTTTTTAGTTTAAAAAAAACCCCTAAATTTTGAAAAAAAACCAGGGATTTATTGAAAAAAAAACCGAGGAAATCCAATCAGGGCCGGACTGGCCCGGGTGGCCGGGTGGCGATCGCCACCCAGACGGGTGCCTTTTGAAAAAGGGGCCCCAAATCCAAATTTGGATACTTCAAAAAAAATTCAAAAGGTGGGAGGACTGCTGAGAGAGGGGCAGAAGCAATGGGACCCGGCGGTCCAAGGGGGCCCCGTGAGAAATGTAGAATTTTTTTTTCACATTAAACCTCGCTTCTGTCAATTCCCTTTGATTTCGCTGCCCCCTCACTTCGCTCATGACAGGAAATGCCCGTAGCCACTCCTTATCTCAAGGAATCAGTACGGCGGGGCCCTTTGGCAGGGCACTCGAAATCTTCGTCTTCGACCTTTATTTTCGCCGTCATAAAAATATGCTCCTTGGGAGGAACCGCGAACATACTCCTTCGAATTTTTCTAGAGCTGATAGTGAGAAAGAGGGGAGGAGGCTTCCCCCCGAAATTCGGACTAAGTGTACCAAAACGAGTAAAAACCCTGTTTTTAGGGTCAAAATTTCAGAAATTTTCTGAGGGAGAACCCCCATCAGGACCCCCCCTTTGGTACTTTGAACTCTATTATTTACAAATTTTTTTATAAGTTGATCACAATGAAAAGCCTACCAAAAAATACATTAAGTTCCTTAAAATGTACATCCAAAATTCGAATTAGGTATCCAAAACGAGTTAAAACTCTATTTTTAGTGTCAAATTTCGAAAAAAATTATTATTAGTATTAAGTTATCAAGATAATTCAATTCAATTTACAAAAATATTACCCCCCCACTGAGTTTTATATTGGAATGGAGAAACAGATAATGTATGGGGCCCTTTTATTTTTCAGCCACCGGGGCCTGCTACCAGCCAGTCCGGCCCTGAATCCAATCTACTATAGTCTGTTCATTTAGAACTGGCGCCTGAAGCAGGAACAATAACGCCTAATAACGCTCCTCACGCAACTTCAGTGACCGATTCTTTTACAGTTTTTTTTATTACTTCTGTTTAGGCTGCCTTGTTATTGCACAATAAAAATTTTCCGATGAAAATTACACCAGTAATTGCTTCTAATACATTACGTCTCAGGCGCCAATTCTAAATGAACATATTATAGTATAATTTTTTTTTTCTAAAAAGAAAATGAGACGAGTTTTTGACAACACTGTAATATTTTATAATCTTTTTTAGAAATATTGCACAAGACAATATTATTCTGGGGTATTTATAAATCCCAAAAGATCCCCATGGTTAGCATGTTTCTTGGTATCCCTAAGGGATATCACATAGATTTTACCAAATTGATTGATTTACTAAATTACATTAATTTTTCCAAAACAATGAAAAAATATACACTGAACATAATATTTTATAACAATGTTTTAAAAATACCGGTAATTTATATTGCACCTTAATTATGCATGAATATTGAAATAGATTTAAAAAATTTGAAATACTTAAAGAGAAGAAACTCATTATACGGAGATATAATTGTTGGTGGGGTTGGAGTATCAAATACCCCACCAACAATTATACCTCCATATAATCAGTTTCTTATTTACAAATTCAATTTTTTCAAATAATATATTTTTCTTTTTTTTGTGAATTTTTAAGCTTAAAATATGTAATTAAAATTATATTTTTTGAACTTGCTACGTTTGAAAGTTGAAGTTAAGTTTCCGGACTTTTAATTAGGATATATTTAAGTAGGGATAATTTTAATTAAAAGCTTTAACTATTTGTAGTTAATACTCAACTTTCAAACGTAGCAAAGGTGGATTTTCGTAATTGATTTTTTCTGATGAATTCATTTTTTCATTCATTCATACTGTCTATTTTTTTACCCTAATTTTATGCTATTTTTATTCTTGCAAGCCTACTATCTCGCAACCGGTACATATTTTCATTCTTATATAAGCATATTCTAGAACTACATAAAATAATTCAATAAAAAATAGAGCAATATTTTTTAATTTAATTAAACGGAAAACATTAAATACATATCTCGAAACAATAAAACGTGGACTTATGGTACTTTCAAAATCAACGGTATATATTTGTTCCCTTCACTTTTTCAAATGAAAAGGTATAAATCATTCTTACCTTTTTGGGAAACTAAAAAACTATTAATGCAATTCAGCAATAGTGCACTTTGATAGGAGAAACAGCGACTTTCAATAGCACCACAACTAAAGTTCAACTAGCTGACCTCTACAAAAATGCAAATTTGTCATCCCCTTCTCAGTCACGTGGGGGGGGGTGTGGTGTCGAATAGGACGCAATAACGAAAAAAGGAACAATTAAGGGTTCACAAAACGATAGGAGACTGCAATATACTTTACAAACTTTTGCTTTCATTTTACCGACAAGGGGTCGTTTTTATGTAATAAAACTTGGATGTAATAAAACAATTATCTCCAGGAAGAAACCTGAGTTTATGGCGCCGGTGTCTTCATGTGGTGAATTTTCGTCAGCTCTCAGGGGCGAGTGCGAGGGGAGATACAAAGAGATTGAGGGAGATAGGGGAGATAAACTGCTGGTGGTCCGGCCGCAAATTGTTTTATTACATCCAAGCACTGGATGTAATAAAACTTTACGGTGGCCCTTTAATGCATCACCCTCCTCCCACTTCCGCAATCGTACCCTGGCCGGAGGAACTTCTGATAAGAAACAAAAGAAGGTCCACTCCCTCCTGGAGCCAAACCCCAAGCCAGGGGTCTGCGCGCTAATGACTGATGGCTTCCTGGAAATCGGAACACTTTGAGCACCGGACACTTTGGCAGTCAAGTGTGAGATAAAGAATTGAACCTCCTGGTCGAGGCTTGAGGTCGTCGTTTCCGAAGAAATTCAGAGAGGATGCTCGAATTAAAAATATTAGGAGCGAATTAAATATATTGGGGGGGCCTGGCCCCCCTACTTTCAACATTGGGGGGGCTCAAGCCCCCTCAAACCCTATGGAGTCGGCGCCTATGCACAACACTGTCAAAGCGTTTCAACGAATTGATCATTACACCTGTCTTTACAGTCAGTTATTAAGTCCTGTCGGTGTTATGGAATTCAGTAAAACAATTGTCAGTGAATTGGCTTTTCAGTGTAATTGAATTGGGGGAAAGGTCTGTCGGTGTAATAAGGCCATTTAATGAAACGAAGAAATTTGTCTGGTGCAAGGTTCTCGATAATGTGGCTTTTGATGAGATAAGTGTGATGATTGCAATAGTAAAACTAATGTTTAATTCTTCAAGATAGACTTATGAACAACAGCCTGAATGTGGATTTAGGAGTAATTGTTTAACTGCATTAAAGTTTTGGTCAAAATTTAACTTCACTCCCTGAACTGGCAAAAAAAATGGAGTGAAGAATACTTATAAGTTAAGTAAAATCTTAACCATTTGCTAAGGGGAAATATCAAGAATGAAAATGACATGGGGAATGTGTTAAGTTATTGTGAACAACTTTTATAATATTCTTTGTTTTTTTTATACAGGCAACATCTATCCGAGTAACCCATGACTGGGAATTCCAATTACAACAACGACGAAGGATTCAGTTGTTCTTTCATTCATTCTTTCATGCAGATGAATATTCATCTTTAGAATGCACATGGATCTTCATTCAAGATCATTTTAAAACTGAAAGGACCTATGTTGAATAAATTATGTTATTTTAATAAAATATTTATTTTAGAATAACTTTGTGTTCATTTCTTGTAGCTAATGAAAATGGTACTCTAGGCTAGGATTAGCTGAGTTCTCCCTATATTTAACTTATTGGCAGACTTTTACTAATAAAAATATTTAAAGCAGCACTGCTTGTTGAGATATTTTAGTTATTTATTTTCATATTTGCAAATATATGTTGATTTATCAAAAAAAAAAAAAAATATTTGGAAGTTGCTTGCGCCCCAACTTATCCTAGAGTACCGAGAAATTTTTTCAAAATATTTGATATTATCTGATAATCAGTTGAATTTTCAAAGCATACTGCCACATGTGGGCTTAAATCTTCTACTTAAGTAGGAATAAGGATTGAAACAAAGTATCATTGAAAATTGGCAACCTTTACTTTTGTTCGAGTTTACTATCATTTAAATGCAAATTTCGATTTTTAAAAGCAAGCTTATGGTTTTGTCTTGGAGAAATCACCATAATAGGACATCAATAAATCATGAGAGCTCAAAAAGAGGGAAGGGGTCTATTTAAAATCTCATGTCAACTTTTAGTTTGGAGATAAGCTTTTTTATCATTTTTACCACAAGTTTAGGGAAAATATCCATATTAGTCAAAACAACAAATCATTATCCAGTCAATCATGATAATTACAAACATAAGACCACTTTTTAAAATTTAAGTTATAGAGTAAACTCCAATGAGAATTTGAAGGGGGGAGGGAGGGCTCCATAATCTCGCCTCACATAATTTATGGGTATCCTCAAATGTGTTGGAAATTGTCAGTTTTGTGTGATTTGGGTTCAGTGTCAATTATGAGAAATTAGGTTTAACCAGTGGCGAAGAATGAGTTGCAAACAGGAAAAGCGCTATGTAAACATGACATACACATTTACAAAAATTATACTTGAAACATCCAAGAAGTTACAAATTTCAAAATAAAACTATAAACACTAATATTACAATCAACCTAACATATGGCAAAATAACAATCAACTTCCAGTGCTTCTCCTCTTTGCAATTCATGCTTCGCCACTGGGTTTAACATGCATTTCAAGAAAAGTTATATTTTAAACTAAATATATATGCAATGCAAATTTCTTAAAAAATTTTTAATGGAAAAATAGGACCTTACCAGAGGGATTGAGGTTGTTCTCACAAGCTACTACGATTAGTTAAGTGAGTAGCAAGGATCGACTTCCACTAGTTTATCTGCAACATTTTACGAAGTGAAACCAATCCATATGACTCACACCCAATAAACCAATCCAACACAAGGAGAAGGCAATGACCTTCAAGCGAAATTCCAAACAAACTTTCTGCCTCTCCCTGGGAGGGAATGAGTAAATGGATGAAGCAATACCGTGAGGGGATCAACATTTATACTACATTTTAGCGAATTCCAATACACTGAAAAGCCATTTCACAGAATCGACCATTACACTTGACCAATCATCCAATGATTGGTAATGAAGTCATGTCCGTTTAATGGTCGATCCAGGAAAGTACAAAGATGTAAAAAATCCTAATCAAAGTAATAATTTGAAAACTGAATGCCCTTTCCCTCCAACTTTATTGTTTTTTGACACTGAGAAGCATATTGTTTTAATTTATGTCTCTCTAGTGTCATCATGTAAAAAAATAGGAAGAAAACAATTCGATCATCCTCCAATTTTAAGAAATTTAGAATATAAAAAAGAAAGTGCAGATCTAATATAAAGTTTCTTTTGAGGGGTCTTAAAATACTCCATCACTTTCAGATTACTATTGTGAAATAAAATCCTTTTGCAAAAAATAGTCTAGAAACAGTCTCTTAAAATTGGAAGATGATTGACATGCTTAATTCAGCACTCTGAAATCTGAAAAAAAAAAAACCTCAATGTGTCAAGATTAGAAAATTTGAGACAGAAAAATGAATCTTAATACAATCACACTTAAATACTGTTATTTAGAATGAAACACAGACAGTGGATTTAATTTGTTTTTTAATCAATCCTAAATGGACATAAATGCCCATATGAAATACAGACTTAAAGAAACTTCAATACCTATATAATACCACCAGATACGCTACATTAATAATGGAATTGGAGAATTAAAAAAATAGGGAAATTAAAAACCTGATTTTACAGTTCACAGGGCAATGAAAATAAACCCTGATGTAGTATCTTCTGTAGTATTATTACTACCAGAAATACTATAATACAATATATCTGTAGCTGGGTTTTTGTTTACTATCAAACGGGTAAATAAAAAGAGACAGATTGGTCGCCGCTACTCCGGAGTGGGAAATAAAGTAAAAGTAGTCTTTCCAGATTTCGGTTTTGATTAATTTAAAGAAAATAATATGAATAAATTAATAAGTATTAGCTATATGCTCGTTAAATCCAAGAATAATAAAAACAACACACGACGGAATACAAACAAAAACGCCAAATACAACGCCAAAAGAAGTAACCCGGAAGTAATCCAAGCGCCCGGATCGTAGCGCCACCAAGTTCCGGTTGAAGAGGTCTATACTTCGTCAGTGGCTACTTTGATCTGGAGGGAGCTCTAGTGGGAAATACTTGCTGTTGAGATCTCGGAAGGGGTAGACATTTCTACTGGGTAGATTCGTTGTACTGGACGTAAGAATTGAGATTTAACTGATGGTACACGACAACCTTGTCTTTCATTTAGCTCACAGCAATACGAAAACTTCCTGTAAAAATGATTCTGTTCCGCTTACGTTACTCCGTGCCGAGGCCATCGTCTGACCGCTCTCCATTTGAGAGCTTGTAAAACTGATTTTGCATGCCTCGCTCCCACCTTTCGCTTGATTCTTTTAACCCATGCTGGCCCCTCCCACCATTCCATAGCTTTCAATGCTTTAGGAGAACATCCTCGAGATGGAAGGTCTGCTGGGTTCGCTTCTGCTTCGACACGATGCCAAGCGGAAATATCGGTCAATTTTCTTATTTCATGATAAACAGACTTGGATTCCAGCGGAACATTTGTGCGATCCAATCTATTTTGTACTGGGCTAAAGTTGTCTGGTAAACAAGATTCATTTTCCTCCCGTGATAAATTAACTTCGTATCTTCCTGGGTCATTGACTTTCACCGTCTGAAGAACATGCTCCTCGGCTTCAATATCTTTTTCTAATTTTGATTTCTTCTCAATGGGTTCATTAATTCCAACTGGGTCTAGTCTCCACATATTGGCCATCTCAGCTTCTTGAACGAACAGTGATATTACTGACATGGCGAGACTTTCCTCAGAAGGTTCCTGTTGAGGTACCTTTCCCATTAAGGTCCATCCAAGATATGTGTTTGTTGCTACCATTCCATTAGACAAGACTCTTTGATGTCCAGTCAATAACTTGCCTATCATGTCTGCTCCTATTAGTACATGTACTTGTTCAGGAGTATGGCTAACATCGGTTAATTCTATTCTTGACTCTTTTAATTCTTCTAGCCATGGACCTCTACTTACAGGTAGAATTTTTCCACAAATTACATGTTGGCCCAGGGCTTCCAACTTGCATGAGAATCTTCCCTTTAGTGATGAAACTCTAATTTCATACTTCTTATGTTTTCTAACATCTGTAGTTACCCCACCAAAAAGGGAATGAGCCACATCAATTTCTTCTAAAGGTGAACATTTCATTGATTCAGCAACGTTATTTAGGACGTATGAATACTGAGATGCTGTATCAATTAACAGACGAACCTTCATTTCTTTGTCGTTGGCAACAAGCTTGGCGACCAAAGTCTGTAGAAACACTTTCGGATTCTGGTTTAAGTTCGTCATCTTAACTTCCTTTACCGTTGATGGTGTTTGTGCCTTGGGCGCCGTTTCGACACATTTTTCCAAATGCTCACACATAAGTGTCGTGTGTTTCCGACCACAAAGAAGACATTTTATGAAACTTCTGCATTTCGAAGAAATGTGTCCAGGAATCAGACATGAAAAACACCCTCTTTTACTTTTAAGAATTTCCTGTCTCTCAGACAAAGGCATTTTTTGTGCAGAGAAACAGTCTGCACTTTTATGTTTTCCATCACAAAATATGCAACCTCTCTTTTGCTCCCTTATATGAGAAACTGTGTGCAAAACAGCAGCAGTTAATGGTGTATCATTCTTACTAATTTCAACACCACTCTTCTTCAGTTTGGTCTGCTTCTTATCTTCAGCTTTCATCAGGCCAAATCCTTCCATCGCTAGATTGATTCTGGCTTCACCCTCGACTTCTGATTTAAGAAACTCCATCAATTTGTTCAGTCTCTCTTTTACTTCTAACTTAGGAGTGGAAAAAGTACTTCTGTGATAGGCCTTCAAAAATTCTTCGGGGAAACAGGATTCCACCATCGGGTAAAGGACAGAGGCACATTTGTCTGTAGTTACTCCAAGAGTGTCCAAAGCTCTTAAATGTGTTTCCAGCTTATCATACAATGAAGTAAGTGAAAAAACTCTATTGATCTGTACATTGATAATCAACTTTAACAGCTCTCTCACGTATACTTCCACTTGCACATCTTCATTTCCAAAACGCGATTTGAGACTGTCCACAGCTTTAATATAATTAGCTCCTGTTGGCGGGAAACTTTCAACAATGTCTCTCGCCCGTGAACCCATCACCGTTGCCTGTATCAAATATTGGAACTTATCTTCCATGGCAATCTCGCAATCCCCGTCTATATGCTGGAACTGGCTCCAAAATGGCAACCATTCTTTGACATCATCGCCAAATTGCCTAAACTCTAGCTTCGGTAACGTAAATTTTCTTTTAGAATTTACTACATCGGCAGAAACGGACCCTTGACACGATGTACTTGGATTTACGTTTCCTGCCTGAGCCTTGATCACTTCCAATTCATGAGCCATTTTAGCAATTTCAAGCTGATGATCCCTTCTAGCTTTCTCTACCTCCTTTTCCAGATCCAGCCTCTTATTCTTTTCTTGAAGTTCATGATCCCTTCTATCTTTCTCTGCCTCCTTTTCAATATCCAGCCTCTTAATTTTTTCTTGAAGTTCATGATCCATTCTAGCCATTACGAGCTGATGATCCATTCTAGCTTTCTCCTCTTCTTGTTTCTTTCTATCCTCGACGGTAGTTTCTATTAACGATTTCACAAATTCTGTATCTTGCTTATATTCATCGCTGGCCAGTATTACATTTTTCAGTTTCACTAAAGTGGAACCTTCCGGCACTGTAACTCCAAGTTCTTCTAGGACGAACTGCAAATAGGCTTTTTTAACTCCTATTACTTTGAAAATACCCGACATCTTAAAGTGCTGCTTCGTCCCTGTTCGGGCGCCAAAAAATGTACGAACTAGTACAAGTTAAAAAGTGAAAAAATGTACACAAAAGGTACAAATTAAAGGGGTTCGAAACACCTTTCAAAATATCACAACTCTCTTTATTTACAAAATTAGAGCATATATTTTACAGCGATCATGACACGTGCGCTATTGTTGACTCCTCTTGAGAGGCCATTTGTTATCGCCATTGTTGCACAGTTAAATTTAATATTACAAAACGGAACAATATGGTACCGCTAGTCTTTCCCGGGTTAAGAAAAACACAAACTAACTAAGCATTTTTCCCCATTCCAGTTTTATGAGAAAGAATCAGACTGTCATGAAATCTATGAAGTTTAAAATTGTAAACAACATCAATTGAACGTATACTATATGAAGTTCCTATCGTTATCGTTCACACTTGAATAAATTCATATCGATTTATTAGAAGTTTGTGTAATAAATAGCAACAGTATTTTGAAAGAACTTCTTATCTAAACTTCTTATTAAATTAAGAGAAGTATGGCCTGTGCTAAACAAGAAAAAAAAGAAAAGTTTTAAATATCAAAGTAAACAGGTAACTTTCAGTAGGTAGCCAGGTTTCTCTTGCATTTTTTTAAGCTTTTGAAATAAATTTATTAGTATGATGTAGTAAAGTATCCTCAAGATAACAAATTTAAAAATCGCCTAAATCATAGTAATTAAGGGTATTTAATAGTATTTTTTACAGGTGACTTTTAAAAAAGTTTCTTAAAAAGACCTCTGCAAATTCACAAAAAAAAAAGTTTGATTTTGCTCTAAATAACATAGGCGGATTTATGGAGGGACACGAGGGGGGGGGGCATTCGGATATTCAATTTTTTTAAATGATAAAATATGTATTCACAGGGAAGATCAGCATGCCCCCTCCGTTTCTTCCTCCTAATACCACCTACGCTAATTCATCATCAGCAGATTTTACTTTACGAAAAATATGCACCACTACAAACTGATAAAAAAATGTAAACAAATGTGTCAAAAGTGCTAAAAATTTCCCCACCGAAAAATGCCTCACCGAAAACAGCCATTCACATTTCCTTCAAACCGAAACGAATGATAAAAAAAAATTCCAGAAGCTGTCAACGCGATGATCGAACCGTAAAACATTCGGTTATGGATCCCCCACCACTCCCGATAACTGCGAACGGATTTTTAAACTATCTTTTCCCGCCTTTTTTATCGAAAGTTTTATAGCTTATCGCGCGAGGAGGCGGGAACCATCAGACCGCGGATGACCCGAAAAATCGACTTTAATAGAGAGAGGAAAAGGAGCGCTTCCTAGATGGCGCTGCGAGCGGAAAAGAAGAGTTTCGGATGGAAGGAAGATTTTCTTGATATGAGTTGAGGTGGCTTTTGCTCACCTGATGTGATTGATGTGAAAGTTTTTTTGGCATGTTTAATGTACCCGACGCGTAAAAAAACAAATCTAGAATATGTGGTATTGAGACTTCATAAATGAATTTCTTTTCAATCTAACATTCTTTTGTCTGTTTTAAGTTTTCATCAGCCAAACTTTCTATAAATCCTCTGCTTTTCTCATCTCTGTACTCTCTGTTTTTTCTCTGTACTCTTTCTTTTACTTCCCTTTCATTTTGTTTTCTCCCCATTTCTATTTCTTCTTATTTCTTTCAATCACTCAACGTTTATTTCTCCTCATTTTTGCTTTATCTCATTTATTTACCTTTCCTCTTCTTTCAATCTTCTCTGTCTTTCTTACCTCACTTTTCCTCTTACTCCCTCTTTATCGCTCGGGTTTGTCTCAGGATTTTTATTAATGCCATCTGTTTTTCCTTCTTTAACTTCTCTGTCACTAATTTTGTATAGAAATAGAGGAAGTTAGAGAGCAAAAGAATGTAAAAGAGAGAAACGGAAGTTCTTTCTGTCAGAAAGCTGTTACGAATTTAGAGAAAAATAATAACATTTGAAGAAAGGGGAGGAAAAATGTTAGAATGAAGGAGAAATATAGGGATAGACAATAATTAGGTAAAAGTAGTAAAAATGAAAGTTAGAGTGAAGTAGAAAGGAAAGATAACTAGAGATAAAAGAAATGAGAGAATGAGGGAGAAGGGAACCCTTGAATAACAAATAAAAATGAGAAGTCTTAAGTTCCACATTTTTTCCTTTTTTGTTAATTTCCAGGCACCATATAATGCAAGGAAGAAAAGAAATATAATAAGAATAGTAAAGAAAAAGGAGAAATGAAAGTATAAAATAAAATAAGAAAAAAGATAAGATTGAACGGAGATAAACGCAAACAATGCTTGCAGAATGCTATCGAAAACTAAACCATTACTATAGTACCTAATGAAAAAATAACGAATTTTTAATCCTTTTTAATACGAACTTAACTTACATAACAAACTATATAACAACTGAAATATAGTTCGAAAATCTTCCCTTATATAAGGAACATCTTTCGAAACGAAAACATCTCTCTTGTAACTGATATTTTCGCTATATATGTAACAAGATACACCAAAACTTTCAATTTCACATGAGTTTCTGAAAGCTTTCCAGCTCTCTCACGCTTTCCATACAAATTTCGCTAAAGGTCATCCCAGAAATAATTTCGTTTGCGACGATAAACAAACTCAAATAGGTCTCACAATCAATTTCGTTTCCTGTCACAGCCATGTTAGCCAATCATTAATCTCTTCCTTCTCAAAATCTGATGGTAAAATAATTTAGGAGCTGAAACTGATGCTTTACCTACAGAAAGGGCAAAGTTTCGGTGGTGGATTCACATAATTTGTTGTGGAACTGTGACCTATGGGTAGTTGAAAGAATCGATATTTTGGTATCGAGCACTTAATGGTATTTGAAAAGATACTATCGAATTGAATTATGAAATGAAGGTTTAAATCCCTTTTATATCATACCTTCCCAACTTTGACGAGTATGTGGGACAAAGTATCCCGACCTAACTTGCCAGAGATAGAAACAAACTTTCTGGTTTTTACCAGAATAAATGTACCCCACCACTGGGGCACTTTGGAACAGAATTTCATAATTTTTAGAACGATGATTCAAGTGGGAAATTTTTAATAAATTCGTCTAAAATGGGTGCCAGAATTTCAGGAACGCTGTAAACTTATGAATAAATCAGTTTTTGTTTCAATATCTTATAAATGTATGGAGAAATAGTCAAAAATGTACTTTTTGTTCCAATGTGCCCCACTTTCCCCTATATTATACGATTAATATATCACGACTAATATATCACGATTATCTTATGAAAAATTCTAAAGACATTAATAAAATATACTTTATTTACATAAAATATACACTGGTCATAAAAATATATATCCTGAAGTTATACTAAAATTAGTATAATACATTGTATTGTATAATTACAATATATATGTAGAGAAAATACCTCCTTTTTATTAGGACTCGTCTAGTCTTGGATAAATACAATATGTGATATGAAACTTGAGTATATAATCATTTTAGGTGTGCTATATCCACATCTCACTTTTTTAAAGCTGTAGACTCCCGTATAACGCGATAAGTCTAATCCGCGTTATATTCTAAGAACAAGGATAAGTGTCTTATTGTTTTCTAGAAAACGTACTTGAAGTTTTGAATATGGGTTAAGGCAATTAAACCTTAAAGTTACTTTCACTTTTAAACTTATCTTTACTTTAACCTAGATCAGTGTTTCCCCACGTGGGACCCACCAGGGGGCAATTTGATTTTCTAGGGGGGTAATTTGAAAATTTTCAACCAAATTGCCCCCCAGGTGGAGCATGGACTACCAGGTTTAATTGCCTTTCCGAGAAGGATTTACGAAAGAGAATTGGTACAAGTTTAGAACTGCGGATGTGCAAAGATGGCAGTGGAATTTGTAGTTTATATTAAATGCAAAATTTGGGCTTGGATTAGTACTCAAAAAAGACCAAATTTCGCCAACCATCCGAGAGATTCCGCTGAGAGTAATTTCAACATGGAAATCCAAACAAAATCTTCATAAAACCATTTGATTGGCTTACAGACACTATACAAATTTATGTGTAGTGTAATCTTATACAAGGGGGGCATGGGAAATTTAGAAAGGCTTTGGTGGGGCATGGGCCAAAAAAGGTTGGGAAACACTGACCTAGATGTTCGAGAAATAGATTTCCTTTTTTTATGAAGAAAAAGTTCTTTCCAATGGCGAATTTAGCTACCTAAACATCTTTTTCTCTTGGGTTAATGTCATTCTACATTGCATTACCGGTCAAAAATTACTTCGTTAATTATTTAGAGGCTATTTCAGACTTATCACTTTCTATGTTCATCTTGGTGGAATCATCATAATCCAAATTGACAAATGTAAATTATCTTTTCCCTCCTTCAATTTCATTCACGAATGAGT
This sequence comes from Tetragnatha montana, assembly GCA_963680715.1. Classification (NCBI taxonomy): domain Eukaryota; kingdom Metazoa; phylum Arthropoda; class Arachnida; order Araneae; family Tetragnathidae; genus Tetragnatha; species Tetragnatha montana. Next base: position 54,896,543 of record OY796676.1, on the reverse strand, counting down.
GATTCATCACTATTGATGAACATTGAAAGTAATACAGTGTAAATGGTCCTAAAGAAACACAAGCATGTGGGTTCTAGGAACTCCCGTTATATGGAGTCTACAGTGCACTTGTAAATTACACTTTTGTGAGCAGAGCAATTTTTCAAAAAACATTCACATACAATAAAGTATATTTGTATAAAATGTTTCTTAAAATTACTTACAGTTGAACGCCAGACATTTGAAGGCAGATTAAAATTGCTGCTGTGGTACAGATAAAAAATATGTTTGCCCAGTTGGTTAGTTAAAGATACTATTTAAATTTCAAAGCAGTAATAGTTTTGCAGATGACACAGCCATAGCTGTTCGAATGAGACATGCTCTCAAACTAGCATTTATGTAGAACTAAATTACATAGAAAATTAATACTATGAACTTAAGATAGTTAGGCGAAGATATGAATAGTAGTTATTTATATCCAGAAACCAGAACAGGATACAGGATCACAACTACAAACTGATGTAATTCAGAGCTTGAGGAATTTGATACAACTTTCTGAATCTGAATAACTAGGTATTTTATAAAATCCTTACACTGTGTTTATCCTGTGACGTTTGCTTAACACCCAACGGCAATTTCTAAACGTGATTCCTTGAGAATTTTTAAAATTAAAATCTTACGATGCATTAGTGGCGAAGTTCCAATTAATTCTGTTTGAAGATGAAGATCTATCAATATTGAACTGCAACTATACAAAGGAAAGAAAAGAACTTTATATAGTTAAATTGCAATCTAAAGAATTTAATCAGATTCAAGGCTGGTCGTTTGAAAGGAATGAAAGAACTAGGGAATAAATTGCTGGAGAAAAAGCCCGTACTGAACGAAAAGTACGCTACTGAACGAATAAAGCAGAAAAAATAACAATAAGTAACAGCAGTAACATCAAGATACATATAAATGACTTGAAGAACTGAAAATAAAAGTCTTGTTATCTTCTTTTTCTAACCCTTTTGTTTTTAAAATTTAAAAATCAAACAAACAAAAAATATGTAATTTTATGAAAACATCTTTTTTATAAATTTATGTAGAAGAAACTACTATTTAATTGCCAAATTCATTTGTGCATACAAGTAATGTGAATTAGGATTCTTATGTGATGTCATTTAGCATAATTTAAGCCCGTAGTAGTTTTTTTTAATAATGAAGTCTAATATAGTGAGGAGAAAGTTGAAAAATATTAATTTTCTACGAGTACGTTTGAATTCACTCTTTTAATCAAAATCAATGAAAAACCTAACTTATTTACACTTTACTTATAACTATAACACAGTAGTTATTAATATTCTATGTACATAGTATAATTCCCGAGTATGAGTGCTTAAAATCTTCATCCATGTTCAAATTTAAAACAGCAAACATCAAAAATTGTCTACTGCAGTTTTTACCATAAACAAGAAAACTATTATCCAAAAATACACTTTTTGATTACAAACATTATTAACAACTGACTGGAGAATATATAAATTTGTGAGAGAAACATAGTTATTCTCGTGATCATGGGCGGATTTAGAGCAGCACGGTGCATGGCAATGACCTATAATTCAAAATAATTCATTTTTTCAACTACGGTAGAAGGTATTTCAATATCCTTCAGGAATAGTATGCCCCCAAACCCTTTTTTAAGTATTCCCACTGGGTCACCCTCCTAAATCCGCCTACGCTTATAATCTAAGTAAGTTTTGAGCATAAAAATATATCTGTACATTTTTACAACAGTCAAATATCAAATAGGTTGTGCACATAACATCACTTATCAGTAAGGCTCGGTTTCAACTTCGTCTATCATTTCAGATGAAACCTCTTTATGGAATGTATGAATGGGTATTGGAAACAAAAAAATATTCCATTTTAGTAAAAGGTATTGTAATAAATACATTATACATTCTTTCAGTTGGAAATGGATAAGCCAAAATCCTAGTCCATTGTGATTTAGAGGGTTTTCTTTTTCAATTTTAGGACTTACTCCAATGTTATTCCAACCAGCTGAGATAAGTCCATTAGTATTTTACGAAGATGAAAATAAATTGTGACTTCAAGCATTTCTTAGCATTGTATCAAATTACTGTAAGCATCGTGTTGTTCATGGCGAATGCATCAAAAAGATATTCATATATCCACGTTAATTCAAAGTCCAAAATGTGTTTTAGCAGCCATTATATTTTTTCTAGCAAATAATCGACAGTTTCTTATCCTCTATCTAAGGTTTTTCACCATAAATAGCTAATTAGGAAAGTATCACCAGATCCCGAAAGTCCACTTCTTAAGATAGAGTTGTCAAATCTTATAATGTAATTTTTTCTTTTAAAATTCCAATAAACATAGTTATAAATTTTTTTTATCATGTATGAGCATCATTTTGCCACCTTCCGGACAAACATCTCTTTAAAAGGTTTCAAATCCATTCATTGAACGCCGAGCCTTACTTATAAGAGGCCGTCTAGCTAGATACAAAAAAGGAACTCAACAAAAGGTTGTTTAGAGAAAAACGCTTTTGAGAAAAGTTTCCCGTAAGTGAGATCTTAATAGCTTGGCATCATTCTCAGAATGTTTTTGGAGGAGAAAAATGGTATATCAGCATGAAAAAAACATACTTGAAAAGCGAAAAAAAATTCTTTTTAACCCAATGTTGAGTTTATCCTTTGCACACGGAAGGCCTCAATTATACACAAAGTCAGGTAGGTAATTTGGCGCCACTTCCTAATGTTTAAAATAGTCCTAAAGCAACTGTGTGCTCCCTTGATTTTTGTCTCAAATTTGCCAAGACGTTGCATGATGTGTCGTAGTCTTTGCAGACTGCATTCGAGTTGACTGTAAAAAAAATAGGTTTCAAATACTTATTTTTTTATGATTCATTGCTTGTAAATATTTATAACACGTAGTAAAATCTTATTTCCTTATGCTAATTAAATGTACTTTAAGGTAATGAGATAACTTAAAATTCATGCAACGTGCAGCAGTCAAGACATGCAAATGGTTTGTTTTGAAATTAAAACTTTAAAAATATTTGTATAGTTTACAACAACATTTTCCCATTGAAATGTAAACATTCAATGAATCGATTTTGACTATTAAGCCAAAGAATTCTTCGGTTCTCTAAGACTCGTAAACAAGCTTACATAAATTTAATTGAACTTGTATGATGTTTATATAAATGCCAAAACGAAACATCCGTTTTCATTTTCTAAAAGTTGTTATTTTCTATGAATCAATTATGGTGTATTAATTCTCTTTCATTCAATATTTACTAAATCTTATTTTAAACAAGAAGGTGCTTCCTAATGAAAAACATCATAGTGAAAACATTTTTAAGGGGGAAAAACCCAAGAGTTGTTCTCTTACATTTCTTTCAAAAATAAATTTCACTTCTTTACCAATGATAAATTTTGCAATCTAAACTACAATCGTGTGTTTCCATTTTTATCAATAGGCGACATTTTTTTTACATTTAATTTATAAATTGCAAAACGCTATCACAAACTAAACTAACTAGTCTAGTAATGAAAGAAAAACTTTTTAAAATTTAAAACACAGCACAACAATCTTAGTTATGCATTACATTAGTTCTTACCTGGAAATTGTGGGTTATAAGAAAAAGGGCCTTTCATATCAATTCCCCCATATGGGTGAGACTGTAAATTATTGAAGTGACTTCCCATAAATGTTTCGGCATTGCTGAACATCCTGAGAATTAAAAAAATACATTATTAGTCGTTTAGTAGTGTGTTTTGATACAAAATGTTTTCAATAAATTTTACTCTAAAAATTACTTTTGTCTGACACATAATATTACAATAGAACAGAGAGTATATAGATAAAATTTTCAGTTATCGTAAAAAACTTAACTGACAGGGTCTTAAATATTTGTGAGTTAAGATTTTAACAAATCACTGATACTTTAAGAACTAGAACGTTCTTCTAGATTTTTACTAAACTGATTTATTTAAAAGTATCGAGTATTATTTAGGATTTGGGCAATTTCTATGGTGCCGTCCATAAATGACGTCACGCTCAGAGGGGGGGAGGGAGGGGATTAATCAATTTGTGACAGTTTGTGACAAGGGGGAGGGGGGTTTCAAAAGTTGTGACATCACATCCTCCCCCCCCCCAAAACTGAAAATCAACCAAAAATAACAAAAACAGAATTTTTTTCCTAAGATTTTTTATCCAAAAAAATTAATTTTTGATCGATTGAAAGCGTGAGATGTGACATAGGGGGGAGGGGGTCAAAAATGGGCAAAAAAAGTGTGACATCATTTATGGACGGCCCCTATATAGCAATACAAATTAAGGTTAATAATTTATTAATTTATCCGGTCATTCACTTACTTTAAACTAAATGAAATTGCTCGACTCCTAAAAGTGCTATCCCCTTTCCTACACTTGAAATTTTCTCAGAACTTTATAAAGAGGTCGGTTGTTTGATAAAGTTTTATTGCGCAAGAACTATATTCGGTCATTTTGTGTCACTATTGAAACTCGCTTTAAGTTTTATGAGAGACCAACATATATTTTATAGAGTAACGGAAACTTACCCAAAGTTCTCTGAAGTTTGGAAGTTGGGGTAGGACGAAGAAGCGTTGGCGTCTAAGACTCCGATTGGACGGCTTGAAGTGGAACTGTTGAAAGTGTGATGGTCATTCGTCGATGATGAGATGGGTGGAATGTGAGGGTAGTCGGAGGAAGAGTTGATGGAGGTGGATGAGGAATTGCCCAGCATGGAAAACATCTGGAAATATCCATAGAGTTAATTAACACATTCTTGAATAATATTTATATTATTCAGCACTCTGCATTAATTGTTAGGAAATTGACCAACTTTCTTATAAGAGCAATTGTAATTTTGTAAGAACTATAACCAACTTCCCTAAAAATAACTTAATTTCTTTTTGTAAACCAACTTTTTGAAAGGGCATAGAGTGTTTTCAGGTGACGTCACGACCAGCTATTTTCTTTTAACTGTTAACCTTTTGTAGGGCTTTTAACTGTTGCTAAGGCGGTTGCTAGGTAACGAGGTATCTGTTGCTAAGGCGGTTTTTAGGTATGGGGTCACGTGATTGCAATATGCTCCAATAGAAGAATTCCACGGCCAGTCATTTTCTGTAACTGTTAACCTTCTGTAGGACAAAAAACTGTAACCTTCTGTTGCTATGGCCGTTAGTTGTTAGGTCCGAGTCATGTGATTGAAAATGCTCTATTGTTTCAATTAATTTTTTTAGACATTTTTTCTTGTTTTTAGATTATTTTAAAATTGGCAATAGTTAATTATTAATGTTCTAGAATTGAATTGTTTTAAGTTGTTGTTCACTTGAGATTAAATGAAGTCAACTTGGATATATTTGAGAGATAAGTTAGAAACAGCTTATAATTATTTTGTTGAAGTGTGTTAATAGATTGTAAAATACGTGACAAAAGGCATTTTGCTGCTACATTAATATTAGATTCATTACTGGATTCTAATAATGAAGGAACTTACTTGTTGAGCGAACTGTCCAGAATTCATACAAGATTCGGGTGGGTATCCGTTGTAGGAGTGGTTTGTATTGAACGGTGCTTGAACTGGAGGAATACAGTGAGTTGAACTAGAATTCTGAGACCGATGAGGCCAGGGGCTTTCTGTAAAATAATGACGCAATTATATATTTTTTTCACTCATGCAGAACATATTGTTCTTATATTTTTATCACTACAAAACTTTTTAAACTCTATTTTATAAGCAAATTCCAAATGTCTTTTTACCATGTGTTTGAAGAACTTAATATATTGTTCCCTATTATATGATAAAAATATTTTCTTCTTCTTCTATAATAATCAATTTTATTAGTTTCGAAAACCAATTCATTGATAAAAACATGTTCCTCTTGATTTTCTGTATTGTAAAGTCTGTCCATAAATGAAAAACACTTATTTTATAAAATTTTACTCTGATGGATCTTAAAGATTGTGAAACTTATATTATAGCAATAATCAAAGTGAAAAAAATTACATGTGACTGAAAATAGCTTGCTTTCAACTCAAATTTCACAAAAAGTCATAAGAACAGATAATTAGTTATTATGTTAATATTTATATTTCAGTCAATGTCAAATATCTTAGCACCTCGACGTATTTGTTCTATTAGGTAAAAAAAATGTTTTTATTTTCATTATGTTAGTAATTTACTTGACGTTTTTGCAATAAGGATTTTTATTATTCTTATAAATATTAAGTTTTTAAATGTAAACTTCTTTACCATGCTGGTGTGAGGATGTGGTAGGATCGTAGCATTGAGTGCTCCCAGTATAAGGCACGGCCAATGTGCTGGGAGGACCCGTAGGGAAAGTTGAGTTGAGTTGAGGGCCACCTGCCTGCTTCCTCCATCTTGCTCTCCGGTTGCTAAACCACACCTGAAAGAATACAAAAAGGGGTTAAAATCGATGCTTTAGGGCTTTTAAGTTAGCTTTTACAACCACCGATTTCAAGGCTTCGAGAGGTCAATTAGCCCACAATAGGAAGGTGCTCCACACGAAGTTTGGAAACAAATCCCAAACCACGCAAAAAGAGCTCTCCCTCCTTTCTTTTGTGTATTTCTTGTCAACCCTCTTGCCCCCAGAACGCCTTTTGGGCAATAAAGTAGATGGTTGTAAAAGTCTAACTTGGTCCTTATATAGTACTAGTTAGGGAAATCAAATGAGAGATGAAATATTGTTGAAAATGAGAAGAATAAGAGATAAGATGCAAGAAGTACAGAGTGAAATGAGGGTAGGAAGAGGATGGGAGGCGAAAATGAAAAACAAGGCTAAAGTGAGGAAGATGACAAGGAGAATTGTATGATAGAAAAAGAAAAATGAAGAAGATTGAGTGTGAGGTAAAGGTGAGGAAAGGGAGAAAGGACCATACCAAGAAGAATACATAAAGGGATAAAAATGATTTTTAAGGGTAGCTTATCAGATATTGAATATTTTTATGTTTAGAATAAATATATTAAATTTATTTTAATATATTATATTAAATATATTAAAATAAATATATTAAATCAATATTTTGTTCTACAAAAATATAGATTGTGAGATAAAGGAAAGAGAATAACTAAGATTGAAAATGTGAGTGAGGATAAAGAGAAAAAGAATTAGAGGGAAGTGATATTAAAAATGAGAGGGTAATTGGGAGAGCAGAGTCATTATTTAGGAGTAAAATGAGAAGGAAAGAGAATAAGAAAGAGGCAGCGGATGAGGATGAGGTAGACTGGGGGAACATGCAAGAAAAGGAGAGAAATAGAATAAATGGAAAAGAAGGAATGAGAAGGGAGAAAGAAGGAGTATGCAGGAGCATACCTGGACCCTGGCCTCCGTGAGTCGCGTCCTTGCGGCCAGCTCCTCTCGCGTGTAGACGTCGGGGTACTGCGTGCGCTCGAAGGCGGTCTCCAGCAGCTGCAGCTGCTCAGCGCTGAACGTGGTTCTGCTGCGCCGCTGCTTGCGCTTCAGCTCGATGCCAGGCAGCGAGTCGCAGTCGTCAGACTCATCTGCGCTACGGCTTCCTACACAGAAAGCATCATTAGTAAATTAATTTACCTCAGAATTATAAATAATGGGATGGCTGGGATAGATATTTTTATATATATTTAAATACTAGCACTGCGTGCTAGACTTATCATCTAATCTAGTCATGGAGCAGTTTACCATGCGTCCAGGTCCGTCAATAGACTACTTCCCTCCCCTTCAGAGACATGGTAAAATATGGAGCTTGAATATTCCAAGTGGCATAAGAAACAACAACTAGTCTAGAGGGAGTAGTTCTCTTCGGTCATCGAAACCCCTCAAAATATCTTTAGACTGCGGATGGCCATACAGGCTGCAAGAGAAATCACTCAGCAATAAATTGTCCTCGGCCGTTGCCTCCACTCGGATGTGTCTGGTTTGCTTCGGCGGTCTTTGTCATCAATAAATACTTTCGTTGTAATTTATGATATGTCTCATTTTAACGAAGCATTTTCTTTTTATTTTTTACCTTGTGTTTTTACAAATACATCTTATCTGGACGTTTTATGTAGGTATATATGTAGTTTTTATTGTGATACATGTGTATATACAATATAGTTAACTTGTTTTACAATAAAGACCGATCCCTCCCTATTACCCCATAAACTGACAGGTTGGAAGGGGTGGATTGGGTTATATACCAATACCCAATCTGATCGTCTACAGATGTGGGCTTCACCCGTGCAAATGTGCCTTCGGTGCTATAAAACACGATTTGCTTTTCAACAAGGCTCCGGCCGCACTAAAGGGCCTGAAGTTGTTTTACTCCACTGGACAATTTTACAATTTACAAATGTATTGTTGTAATTTTTTAGTTTGTTAAATATAAAGATATAAAGTTTAATGACCCGCAAGCGCCTTATAAAAATGAAACTCAATAGCTTAGCTAATCATAAGTAGATTATACAAAGGTGACAAGAAGGCCACTATTAGTATAATAAATGGCTACTGGTATGTCAACAGCCAAATGGTGCTGACAACAGCTCTCCACACCTTATTACTGAAGTCATGCACCATCGGGTTCCGTCACCACTTTTGTGGAAGAGACCCCCGGCGAGAGCTGCTGACAGCTTTCACTCCGTTCCCCACGAAGTCCTTCCACTCAGGCCCTCACATCCCTCAACAAATTTACACTCCAACAAACCCACACCATCCAAGAAGAGTGTTGAGCAATTCCTCCACAACATCAAATAATTCACTTTCCCGTGGTGGTGTCCCCTCAAAAAATCGTCACCCTTGACTTCTCCCCCTCCTCCAGAAAAGGCACCCACCATTTTTGAAAACTTTATTTTGTAAACGCTGGCGGTGAGGTCCTCCCCCGGCGGCCGACGCGACAACAATGCGGACCACCAGGTGGGGCTGACGGACAGGGGCGTGCTGCATCCCCCTGCGACAAACGATACTGCTCACACCTCATATTTAGCCATTCACGGGGGCCCTTTGAGCTCGCCGACGACAAGCTTCCCCGGTGGGACCCACAATGGAGGGCCCTTTGAAGGATTAGAAAGTCATTAACACCCACTATTTTGTCGGCTATCTTCGGGGACGGAGTGTCATCTCTGGGGTGTTGAAAAAGTGGGGAGGTGTTGTTGGTGGATATCATCAGATTTTTTTGGGGAGTTGCGTGAGGACCTTCCTTGATGTCGGCCGAAGTTTTTGTGGAAAGGTGTTTTGTCGGCAATGGAAGCGTTTTTCGTGTTGTTTGTTCTCGTGGTATGTTATAAAAAACTGCACAAGTCGTCGGCTTATCTTTGATATTTATTCATGTCTTTAACTGAAGAGTTCTGGTGTGTATCTGAAGTTTTGTGTAGTATGTCCTCCAACAAATATTTAAAGAGTTTCCACTTTGAGTCATTGTAATTCGTTAGCTAATTAAATAAAGCTAATTCTATATGATCTAGTTAATGAAAATACAGGTTCAAAAGTATCACTTAAAATATCACTTAGTTCACTTAAAAGATTAGATGTTTATTAGATCATTCATCCAATCTCTCTTTTGTCAGCGTTGAACTTTAATTCCTTCTCAAACGAAGAAATATTTTTAACCTTAATTTAAGATAAAAGGGAAGGCACATAAATCTTATAATATATTGAGAGTGTGTCTAAAGCTTTTAGTGCAAAATAAATATCTATACGAGTCTGAATAATGGATCTACACATTTCACTTCAAGCAGCCAACATTAATCAGGCTTTTAAGTTTCACAGCAGTATTAAATGGACTACTTTACGAAGTGCTCTTTTATATTAGATTTTAGATATTTCATTAAATTTTCCAGTTCCTACTTATCATTTTAGTCAAAAGACTTTATCAAAATTCAAGGAAAGGTTATTTGTGAACGACTATTTTTTTTAGTTTTTCTAGCGTAAACATATAAATTCAGATATAAATTCAGAAATCATTGTGTGATGGAACAAGACCTTCAGAAGGAGTCGGTGAGACACAGCTCCACGAGGATACATAAATTTTTTTGGATTAAAACAAATTACAAAAACTGAGTTACAATCTAAAATCTTAAAAAATTTCAGTAAGAAGTATTTACTTAGTTTCTAGACATTTATTCAGATTAAAATCCGGTATATATTATTGACACAAACAATTCTATCAGGTATCAATATCATTTATGCCTCAAGTTATTGACTTTCATTATTATGGCACGTTCTGCAAGTTCTTCTCAAGTTCTGCATTATGCCATGTCAGTATAATTCCTGAATAAAATACAGTTTTTATGAACCAAAACAAAGGAAAAGAGGTGCTAACTTGCACTAATAGCAGTTTAATAGACTGTGTAATTCTAGAATAACCTTTTCTATTGTTGGCAAACCTCGAAACGCAAAGTACTAAGGTGCTAGACTACCAATTACCAATTAAAGCATTTGCAAAAACAAAGAGCTACCTCCAATAGCTTTACATTGGATTTAGATCCATGTTGCTGCAAGGGTCTTAATTTGAAGCAGTGTAATTCCTAGCAATTAATCACAGCGTAATTCTTGAATAACCTTTTCTATTTATGACCTCGAAACTCAAAGGATATGATGGTGATGACTGGCCCTACCCCCAACTAGTCTTTTGATTTGGACTCAAGAGCCACCACGACAGGTAAAAGTGCAACACCGCAAGTAGTTCTAATCGATTCCACCAACATTACACTCATCAAGATCCGTGGCGCAAGGGTGAAAGGGTGCTTAAATAGCGACCTTAATTCGGAACGACCAAGTACGTTACACGCAACGAAATTCTGAAGAGGTGGAAAATCGGGTAAGAAAAAAGTCAAGCAGCTAAACCATCCCGAATGCCTTTCTCACGCTGCTGGAAGATGTCTCATCACAACCATCAACGCGCGCGTTAACCATATATGGCAGCAGCTGGAAGTCCCGGTTGCAGATGGGGCATAGACACATGGGCCACCGTGTGAAGCGACAGACCCGCTTTTAGGCTAATTTGACATAGAGAGTGATCCTGAATCGAAGTCACCGAGATCCGCACGCTCGTTCCCTTTATAGAGATGGTTTTTTCTGGGGTTGGCAACCGGCTATGTCGAATCGGGCCCAATGGGCAGAGCCGGGCCCGCCAGAATGGGCCTCCACGCTCATTTGGGGGGCTTTGGTGCTGGGACCCGCGGAAGGCCGTTGGTTGGGGAGAGGGGTAAGGGGAGAGAAACACTGATGGGATTTGCGATCAACAGCATCAACCGGACTGAATTGGCTGGAAAATTCTGGCTTTAAGCCGTTTTGGAGTGAAGAGCAAACGCTTGAACGGTGAATTTCGACTTAAAAAAGTCTTATTTGGGTAAGGTATCATGGGTGTTTGCTGAACGTGGGCCGATTATCTAGTTTTGGTGGTGATTTTTGACACGGCTTGTCAGGAGGTGGAATTGAGCATCAAGGTTTTGAGTACTCCATTCAATCAATGATCAAGCGTTAGAAGATTCTGGTGGAGAATTTTTCAATTCATTATTGATTTACTGTGTTTGGTATCTTCTGACTCAGTTCTGTGTCTGAAAGATACAAAACTATACTAGATATATATCACTGATGGTTTAAATACTCGCCTCAAACGCAAAAAATATAAGTAAAATAGTTTTCCGATTTAATATCGATAAATATAAATAACTGTATCGATAAAGAACTGAGTATTCTCCCTTTTACTTACTAAAGTAAGGTTAAAAATAAATAGCTCAAAATAGAGGGAATTAATAATTTAACTTCAATCAAAAATGTTGACAAAAATTTTTCCCATTACGATAAATTTACTAATAAAAAGCAAAATATGGTCTTTTAAACTTTTTTTTTATCGTTTTTAATTTTTTTATCATAAGTTATATATTTTTGGAACACTTTCGAATTAAAAGCAAAACTTTTATACGTATTTTTTCGGTTGTAGTACATTAAGTAGACAGCTAGTAAGATGAGGAAAAATAAATTTTCAATGTACTATGCTTTAATTCCTTTAAATGAAACACTTATTTTCTGAACATCAAATAAAACTTCGTGATTTCTCTTTAATCCAAGCTTGATGCGTACATGAATTCGGTTGCTTAAACTCATTTTCGGGTTTCCGAAACAACAAAACAAGGTCAGAAACCATTAAATGACTTATATTAATTCATGGGTACTCCTTAAACTGTTAAGCATTAAATGCGATTAAACAAAATAAATTTTTCCTCTGTTATTTAATTTTTTTTCCTTTTTAAGCACACACACAAAAAGTTCCATGCAAATTCATATATGCATCCCTGGTGTGTCACAATACCGCCCAATGGGATTAGCAAAGAGACCGTGACTGTGACGTATTTGTATTGCGTCGGGCCTAAGGGGATTAAGGCCACTTCTAGCTTCGAAGTGAAAGCAAATATAGAATGTCCACTCTGGGTCAATATGATCACTTGAAATTTTTATATGAGTATGCAATAGAGTGAAAGTTGGTAAACACTGGAAATTTTCACAAAAAAAGAATAAAAAAAAACAACTTATTTTTGTATTAAAAAAATGTGTGTTTCATTTTCAAATTACTTTTGATGTTCTTTAAAGATTTTGATGTACACTTATTTATCAACTAGAACATATTTTGTTTACTTTTTCAAACTTCTAATTAAATCGTAAAATTTTGTAGACATGGAAACATGGGAAAGGTAGTGAGATTTAGACAGCCAAGTATGTAAGAATTTACCTTAGAGGGTCGAAAACATTATTTTTAAGAGAGGGCTATATGATTTACTAATTAAGATTTAGGCCATTTTCGCAAAAACAAAAATGCAAATAAAAAATCCTTGAAATTGTTGAAATGTAAAAAGATGTTTTTCATACATAAAGATTTTAAAGAAATATATATTTTGAATTGAGTTTGTTCTTTGTGGAGTGTTCTGTACATTAAACTTTTCAGCTAAAAATAATGTAGTATTTAACCACTTTGTTTTTTAGCATTTTACTCAAGCTTTTTTTTCTCCATTTTAGCTTTTATCCTAAAGGAATTTTTTCCCTATGCTTAAAAACCCTGGAAGGTATGAAGTGGTTTTGATAGAAAGTAAAAGAATAACAAATCTGAAACTTTACCGATTGAAATGCAAAAATAAGTTCAAAATAAATCATGAATTTTTGAAATTTTGGACTTGCGTTCGGAATTTATTTATTTTTATTCATTATATAAGTAAAAATAGCTTAAAATGATATATCGATAAAATTTCTACAAATAAGTCATAAATATTGTTGAAGAAACGATTTTGGGGAGAAGGATGTAAGTCACTAAAACTACATATATTACAGTTTTAAAACTATTGAATTGTATACTGGTAAATTTTACATTTAACATTATTTTGCTTTGATACATCACAATGAGTAAAAGATATTCTCATGATTAAAAGAATTTCTTATCTTTTGAAATATGTTTAAAGTTGCAATATAATAAGAAGCTCACGATTTTTTCAGCTTAAGGTTCAAAATAAGACGACTCCATGCATACTTTTATCATATACCTTTATTTTAAGTAATTACTGAAATTTAAAGCAAGCAAAGAACCAGTCAAACGGGGGCCTTTTAAGATGGTGTCTAGTGCACTCATTTCCATATCTCTTGCGATTCTTTTCGAATATAATGCACTCAAGCTTTATTCTTTACATATATGGGTTAAGCTTTACACAACCGCAGATCTTAAAGCATTCAGTTGCATTCAAGCAGTTGCACCGCAAAACTTTTACAACACGGGTATTTCACCTAATAAATCCACTCCTTAAAAAGCGTCCAGAACCCCAAAACACCACAAAATCCTTTGACCAACACCCACAAAACCAGATTACAGCTCCGGACCAAACAAATTTGCGGTCGTTAAAGAACTCCCCGCAACACAAACCTCGCGCGTTCCGACTCCCCAATACCGACAAAACCGGCAATAAACGTCAGATCAAGATCAAAATCCGACGAAACTTACAGCCGAACATCGCACAAAACAACTGTTTTCTCTCGGATTATCGCCGAGAGATTCGGGAAAAACGTTCAATGATCGCGCCAAACTTAAAATGGCATTTTATGAGGGTTTTTTTGTGACTTTGGAGGATTATAGCCCCCGCGGTGCGACTCCCAAAGGGCCTACAATGGAAAGGGGAGGGAGTGATGCGAAGTTCTTAAAACCCTGCGGATGGGTTTAAGGATTTGGTGGGTGTGAAGGAAGGAATGAATGAATTAGGTTTCTTCTTGGCACTGACGGCCTAAGTCCTCTTTTTGGGCCCCTTCCATAAAAATCGTGTTAAACTTAATGACTTTGGACGCGCTTGCATTTTGTCAACATCCCGAACCGAGTCGAATTTTCACTGTGGGTTTAGCTTTTAGATGTATTTGAGGATGTTTTGAGGTTGTTTGAACTGCAATGCTGGGATTTAGACGCTCCATCAGTGGTTTAAGGGGACTCAGTACCAAAATTTGGTCAAAATATCGAATTTGAGATTTTGCAATCAAAGTGAAGATAGTACCCTCAGAATTATTCCTATCAAGTTTCATAATGATATGCGGATTGTAAGTTCAAAAATTTTGAGGTTTCTGAGGCCTAGATAGGCTTAAGAAGCCTAGTTTTCTATCTTTAAACGGCTTTTTCTCAAAACAAGGTTTTTAATGTTTAAAATCTAAAGGCTTTTTTTCTAATCATCCAAACCACTTCAAACTTTGTAGTCATTATCAGTAACACCTGTTTAAAATCTTCAGGCATGGATTTTAAATTATATTAATTACATTTTTTTTTACGGAGCATTAAAGTGGAAACTTAGGATATTTTTTCGAAAAAAAGGCCAAATTTCAGAGTTTTTTTTATTTTTCAGAAACTTTTATAGATAATCAAATTTCCATGCCTACAAGTGACTAGATATGTTTGATTTATGTTAAGAAAAAAAATCAAGTCAAAATAACATAGATTAAGGTAGGAGTTACAGTTTAAATGTAGGGTAATTTCGGGCATTTTTTTGAAGTTTTTTGTAATTTTAAAAAAAAATAAATTTTTGAACTCGCTTTTTGGGCTAAATATGAATTAGTATGAAGTAAATACATAATTTAACACCTTAAACGATAATCTAATCCAGTTATTAGAGAAAAAAATTTTTTTGGTACCAAGTCCCCTTAAATGGCGAAAATATTATATATTTCTGATAGAGCCTGTTATCTTAACAAAAATTGCGTTTTATACTAAGTAGACTAATGTCATCTCTCCCCTGCCTGGTTCCATTCCTATTTAACCTCTTATCATTTCAACGTAGAGAGACAAAGGGGAGAGAGAGGTGGGATTAGGGTGACAAGATAGATAACTTGAAACAAATGGAAAGAGGCAGAAAATAAAAGGAATACAAATATAAGGGAAAGGGTAGGAGTGAGGAAGGAGAAAGGGATCAGCGGAATAAAAGAACATGATACGAATGGAGGAGAAATAATGATTGAGAGAATACGAATAGAAGATGAAAGCAAGAGAAGTTATTTTATAGAGAACGAGAGTCTAAGAGTATAGATGGTAGAGAGTATGAGAGTAAAGGTAATAGTGTACAATAGTTGTGATGAGAGCTTTCGGATTATAATATTAGATGAAAGTGAAAGTATGAAGTTTAAGATGGAGAGATAAATTCATCTGAATCATGAGAGGGTAAAAGTGAGACAGAGAGTATAGTTTCTCAAATATTCAAACTAATCCGAAAATCTAATTAGGAGGTAATATTTAGAGAGTAAGAGAAATACAGAAAAAAAGAGAGAAGGAAAATATGAAGATTTATGTAAAAATGAGAGGAAAGATGATACCTATTGAAAAGTTAGAAACTCAGAAGTGTCAAGACACGAATTAGGTAGATTAAAGCCCATTAGACCTGCCTCATATAAAGAAAACATAACTTCTATCATCACCTTCATCAATCGTCCCATAAAAAAAGCCCTCTTTCTCTTCACCTAATCCTATTGGAAGGGCGTCAAAAGATTCCATTTAGCATCGGTTTGTAAACAGGGCCCACCCTTGATTCCCCACTCGAAGCGTGTTTGCCCATCTCGGTCCCTTCGACAGCTCGTGATCTATGACGCTGTTTGCAAACCCGCGCACTCCTTTTTGCACGCTTCTTGCGCTGGCCGGAAGTCGGTGTGGGAAAGCCAGCGTACAGGGGAGTTATTGGTGTTGTGTATGGTTAATGGGCCGAAGAAGTATTAATTTTGTTGTTGATGGGATTGGTTTGTGTGGGAAGGTTCTCGACCAATAGGAGAGCTCGCTTTTATGTGTAGCGGTTGCATATTAGATTAGCTCAATGTGGTTTAAATTATTAAAACACGGATAAAACTTCTGGTTGTTTTTAGAACAAAGTAAAACTGAATGTAGCTAATTGTTAAGTAATTTTTAATTATGCATGTTCTAAAATTAAATGCCAAGTAGGAAACATATCTTTTTATCAAATTTAATATATTAATATTTCATTATTTTAGGTCACAGCTTTTTTAAAATTTAGTTTCTCAAGACATTTATCAGTTCTTAAAATTAACAAAAAATGCACTTCAGTATCCTGCAATTTTTAAGAAACTAATACTATGTACTACTTTGTAAGATTTGTTTTAAATCGCAAGGGACATTCATTTGATCTCAGAAATTTCTAAAGACTTAAGAAACTGTGATCTATGATGCATTTAAACTTATGAAGAAAAATATACTTCGGTTATCCTTAATTTTTTCATTTCCCAGTTTTAGAAAAATATTGATTTGTTATTTTAATATTCCTTGAGAACTATACTAGCTGATAAATTCACTTTAAAATTACTTACTTATTTACAGGCTGAAGAGGACTAGCAATACTATTAAACCCCAAAAAAAAAAAACGAATTGTCTTGACCAAATACAAAAAAAAATATATTAATTTGTGGTAGAAAGGTAAACTATTGTTTTACGTCATAAAATCATTGATACACTAATAGTATCTGAGTAATGTTGTTCTCATATTGAGACTTGTTCAATATTATCTTCACAATCAATCTTGTTTCTTGTTTTCAATATTATTAAAAATATGTCTTTTTCTTGGGATAAAGACTAGTCTCCTCTAAATTTTCGGAACATTATACTCTTAAGTAGGCGGTAAATTCTTCTATAAAACCAGACTATAAGGTTTCAACTCTCGTACCCCTGAACTACAGTGGAACATACCTGAAGCAATCAGCGGAATACCTTCCTACATTCAGAACAGTAAATCCACGGCGGTCCTATCCCATACTAATCAAATACCACCGAACGACAAACCAACATAGAGAGCATCAATGCGGGATACAAGCAAATGAAATAACCGTAATGGTTAAAGAGAGCAGAAGCAAAAAGAGCTTTACCAACCTCCACCGAGAATTCCATTGATGGAGTGATCTGCTTTTTTGTTTCCATCACACGATTCGCTTCCCGAGTCCGAACGGTAGCTTTGAGACCCCCGTAGAACCCGGCTGATGGAACTGACGCTGGGAGCAGTGTTCTTATCACATATACCTTCCTAAAAAGCAAAAAGATAAATGAAAAACGTTTTATCACGGATGCCATTCCCGGGTTATAAATTTAAACTTTAATTCTTGAGTAATCACTTTGATGTGTTTTTAATATTTTATTGATTTAGCTGGTTATCAAAAGTATTTTCATAAATGATAAGGAAATATATATTTTGCACCTTTCATCTATAACTCAATAATGGTTCTTATTTTTGTCTTTCCGAACTCCTTCTAAAAATAGCTTGCGTAGTCTTTAATAACAGATATTTTGTTTCTATAGATTGTTAATGCATTATGCTGTATTATTTAAATTTATTACTTCGTTATTTTCTTACAAAAAGATTAAAATTTTCTTTAAAACAGAACATTTATTTCTTTGCAAAAATATGAGATCATATAAACGTTAGGACAAATTAAAACGACACAAGAATAAAAAAGAAAGGGAAAATCAAAAAGAGTCGCATTCAAATATTATTTTTGTTAACCCCTTGGGGGTTTTCAAACTATTGGTTGAGAAATAATAGTTCAGTTCCTCATCATTTATTGTTCATATGAGCTAAATCATACGCCCACTTTTCCATCAAAATATTGGTGCATTATTAAGTAAGAATGTAATAATATATTTTCCTGTTTCTTACAACGCAAACGCAGGAAAAACTTTTTGCACTTTCAGACACAAGACTACGTGCATCATGTTTTTCAGTTTTAAAAAAAGCAAATTTAGAAATCCAAGGCTTACTTACCTTAATGAGCCTTTCTCTAATTTCCCAAGAAAATATACCAGCATTTTCTTTTTTGTACTCGTCGATTTTCTTCTCCACGTCTGGCGTGGCAACCCTCTTTTTACTCCCTCCGATGACGCCTGGTCGGATGCTACCTGTCTCCTAAAAATATAAATGAAGGAAATTTGAATAGAATGTTTGAGAATAAGAAATATTGTGGAAATTTTGTACCATAAACACAAAGTCGTCTTTCAGTACTTTATAATGATTAAAATATCATGCAGATGTTCTTCTTACAAAATATAAGAACCAATACTTAAAATTTTATTATTTGCATCTTCTTATACATTGAAGCAGTGCCTTACACAACTATAATGTGAAAATTTATGATTAAATTTAAAAATAGTAAGTTGTTTCATTAGAAGAAAAACCGAAAGAACAGAAGGTAAAAGAGTGAAAATAGAGAGACAAAGATAAATAGAGAAATAGAAAGGATGTTAGAAAAAGAGAGTTAAAAATAGAAAGATTACAAAAGAGAAAGAAAATGAAAATAGAAAGGAAAAGAAAGGGATAATGAAAAAGAGATAAAGAAAATTGACAGAGAAAGCTAGAGAAAAGAGGTAAAAATAATAAGGGAAGAAGAAGAGAGAGGGATTAAAAGCTCATTTACACTACTTTTATTCACTATCGATTTTCTTCTTGAGTGATCCTCACCGAGGAATCACACATTTGCATAGGAAATCGGATTAGTGAAGAGTGAAACGACCATTTACGCTTGTTATTATGGGACGATTTCTCCAAGAAGATCGGAAATGAAAAGTCTAAACGAATCATAATAGAAACAAAGGGAGAAAGAATAAGGGAAAGAGTCTATCTATTCAAAAGTTTTTGGTGAAAGGTTTCCAGATAAAAAAACTTTTAATTACTGATCAGTGTATCACATTTTTGGTATTAAACTGTTCGGATTCTTTTCAAAATATGCATCAAAAGGCCATTAAAATTTCTAAAAAAATTATAAATTTTAATTATTATTCCAATTTTTTAGATTACGAACAAGGTCGCAGTTACAAAGCAAATACTGTCAAACAACTTTTTATGCAACCATTCACAACGCCCAATTGACGCCATAATTTATAAAGAAAAAAATTAATTTCACGTTTTAAAAATGTACTTTACAGTACTTTCCAAATTAAATACCTTTCAAAGACAGATAAAAGTGTTATAGAAATTTACAGATATGCTGTTCCATGCTAAAATTTCACATTTTTTGTCTGAAACTGATAATCGAAATTAATTGTAAACATTGAGTGAGATGTAGGTTTTGTCTCTAATTATTTTTAATGGCTTAAGATATTGTTTAACAAGTCTGGGTTTAAGCAAAATTATGAATGATAAAACACTTATACTAACGAGTTACTAGGCGATTAAAATCCAATATTTAATTGAAAAGATTCATTGATGTACGTATTTTTCAGCATGTTGATCAACAATAGTTATTTTAGATTCGTTGGATATTTTTTAAGGAAAACATTCTGATTAAATTATTGAAGAAGTACGAATTAATAAATATTCTAACTTTTAAGAGAATGTTATTCATGGAGATGACCATGACCTGTGACGTATTTTTGGAAAGGTGGTTGACATTTCTTCTGCTAAGGCTTTAGCGGTCTATAGTTTTTCTTTTACTACATTTAAATTATGTTTAATGTTGAATCTGTCTGATTGCGTTTGAGATGGCAATTAATTAAGCTCATGCCCAGAATTATTCTGACAAACTAGGAGTGCATTTTGATCAAAATTTTTTTACTCTTTGTGAACACCCGTAATTAACTATAAAACCCTTTGACAAGTTTGTCTGGTTTAAAATTCAATATCGTCTGGGATATACTATATAAGGTGAAATATTCTTTAATTAGGAACATCGTTTTTACGCATGTTTTATAGAGTTCGTCTCAATCAACGTCAGAGACTGGAAAGCTGTGGCGCGCAGAAGGAAGGACTGATTTCGTATTCTTGAGAAAGCCAGGGTCTAATCAGGACTGTCGAGCTAATGATGATTATGTTTTATAAAGTGAGTTAAGTTCAGTGAGCTGGGGATTGCGAAGCGATCTGAAAGGTCCTGTATAAGCAAGCAGTTTAGGTTTAGGAGGGTTGATGGTGAGCGCACTAGGGGCGGTAGCTCCCCCTAGTAAGAAAAAAGAAAGACTTTCTATAGCTTCGTGGAAACGTTTGGTTTGAGAGAGATTTTGACAGTACTCACCTGGTACCTGTTGAGTATCTTGGAGACGCAGCCGTGCGACACGCGGAGCTGTCGGCTGATGACGCAGGGTCTGACGCCGTTCGCCGCCAACTGCACGATCTTCATCCGCACGTGGGACGGAAGGGGACGCCCGTTGATGAACACGCCGCCCAGCTGGTTCAGCCGCCCTTGCCCTGAGAAATTAAATTCATTCATTAAAGAAGAACCTTTTTACTCAAAATGCACATTTGAAAAACTACAGGTACACAGAGGAAACAATATGACATAAGGAAACAAATTTAAACATGTGAGTTGATTTAAGGCTCATCATAAGGCTTTCTGTGTTCATTTTGGAGGTATCACCCACAAAGTGAAAAGTGTGAATTGGAGTTTCACTCTTTACTCCTTCACTTATCTATGTAAACTAGCGATTCACATCAGGACAGGGTTGTTACGTTTAAAACACTTTGTTTAAAACACTTGTTTTAAACATGTTTAAAACGAAGCAAAAAAAAAACATTGTTTAAAACACACGTACTTTTTTAAGCAATTCTCTTTTCTATGAACAGATGGCATTAGTATATAAAACTCAGTATTTACTTCCAAATATTTTATTTTATTTTTTTCTAGAAAGTTATTTAATAAAAAATACAAATAAACTTGTTTAAAAATCATATTTTTTTATATAATTGACCTGTTCTTTGTTTGATTTTAATATTTTAAACGATCAATGCCGCTAATGTCGTCAAAATACGCAATGAACTGAAAAGGACTGAAAGGTATATGAATATAATAACGTATGAATGTTCAGGTAACTATTTCCAAAACAATCATTATGCTTCAGCCAAGCTCCAAGAAACATGTGCTAAAAAGCTCAAGATACCATCTGATGTCAGGGGTAGCTTTGTTAATCTATTTTCAATTGTAAAAACTTAATTTAATTTTTTTAAAAATCATGTTTTTTTTTAGAATTTCAGTGTCGAGGGTAAAAAAAAACAAATAAAACGTTTTAAACAAAAAAAAAACGCGTTTAAAACAAAAAAAACATGTGGGGTTTTTTTTAGAAAAAAACATGTTTTTTTTTTTTTAGAAAAAAACATGTTTTTTTTTTCAACCCTGCATCAGGAGTGAATCACTCAAAATGAACAGTGAAAGTGAAACGGTGTGAAGGGAACCTAAGAGTCAGAGGCCATATGCATGATAAATGAGGAGAATACACATATATAAAAAAAGAAGAGAAAAGATACGTATAAAAATTGTAAGAGACACCGCAGCCCTGTTAAAGCATTAGTTAAAGCCCTGGATGAAGACGTTACTTCCGTTAACCCTGGATGAAGACGTTAAGTATAACGTCTTCATCCAGGGCTTTAGCTATAGTATTGTATTTAAGAAAAACAATGTAAAGAGCGTTTTATTGTTTGTTTGTTTTTTTAAATATTTTCATTGTTTTCTTTCTTTAAAATATAAACTTATAATAAATTTTTAAACTTAAAAGGGGTTTTCTCGGAATTTAGATTGTTGGGTAAAGTATTATAAAATTAAGGTGATAAATAAAAGTTATTCTTATGAAAATATTTTTTCTCTTTAGGTGCTAAATTAAAATTTTTGAACTTAAATTATAAGTTAAATTTCGAAAATCAGAGCTATTTTCTTGTTTAGTAATGAAGGTTACAATTGAATCGTTTATTTCAGAAAAAAAAACACTTTTTTTTTCGAAAAGGATTGTTTGGTGTCATGGGATTCTGTAGTAGTAAACGCACATTTTAGTGTAGAAACCCACAAATAGTGAAATTTTAAAAGTAATTTTGAAGCATGCTAAATTTTAGCTTTGGTGCGGGCAAAAATTAATAACTCAAGATCATAAATTAGAGAATTTTATTAACTGTAAATTCGATTCCTAAGGAAATGTGCAAGGAAAGTGTAAATTCGATAACTAAGGAGGTTTAAGAGCATAATGAGAATAAGAGGCTGCTTCCCTTTCATTGTAATTCACATTTTATTGCAATAATTCATGTTATGAAACAACTTAATAAATGTACTTTGTATGGTATTTTGTAAATATTCACTACTTGATGCATTAAATACAATATAAACAAAATATGCTCGTAAGTAATTGTTTAAAGAAAAAGATAATACCTATCGAAAACATTAACTTACCGATGACATTCATCATTTTGTAATAACTACTATTCTAAACAATAATAAACGATTCTGAACAGTTAATTTTAAAATTCGAGACGGTACTTATCTAAAATTAACTGGAAGCTTGCAGAAAATCACCAAGACGGCATGACGAAAAAGCTTAGCTCCCTAAAGACACGACTTGAAAATACTGCGTTTTTAAAAATTTGTTTGCACCATTTTTTCCATCTCCCCAGCTGTCCACCCCCAAGTTGTTATCTTATCAGCTCTCGACCAATTGCAAACAATCTCCCATCTCGTCCAGCAAGTGTTACTTCTGAATGGAGTGGAATGGGTATAATGAGAAGTTTTTACCCCTCAAACCCTGAGGGGGTGGTAGCTCGTGCGTGAAGAACTCCCACGACGAGTGAATACACCGATCGAAGGAAAGATAAGAACATCTTGAAGAGGAAGTCATAAATGGAAGAATGTGACAGAACGTAACACTGCTGCTTTGATAAAGATCTAGATGTCTCATTTTCTGTGTGTAACATTATGGTGGGAATCAGATCTGGATCACACATTTTGAAGGTTGCTTTACATCTTAAGTTTCGCATTAAAAACGCAAGTAACTGATTTTATGGTATATCTTAAACATCAACACATTTTAGAGATGTGGTTTATGTTAATTATTTACTTTCGCTTAAAGTGGGATGTTAGCTTCCATTAAATTTTACTAGCTGTAGAATTGTGTGGTAAAATTATAAAACTTAATAAGATAATCCAATGAAAGTAAGATATAGGTATTATATTCTTAAAAATAAGAATATATATTAATATAAAAAGCTTTTAGGATAATAATAAGAGTTAAACATATAAACTTTACTACTGTAAGTAAAATTTATTCATGAAAAGTGTTATAAAGTTGTATATTACCTACTTGAAATGGAAATCCGAATTGAAAATTAAGGTACGGTCAGCCAGAAAATCAAAAAGTACATACTTTCATTTAAAAATCTAAATTGCAATAAAACTGATTTTGATAAAAGATAATAATTTATAGTGATATTAAATTCATTCAAAAGAGTGGGTAGCCTTTGAAAATAAAACATGAAATGAATTGTTAATTTTTTTTAACTGTTTTTCAATAGGTTTTAAAAGTGCATCCAAAACCCCTAAAGTCTTTCCAAAATTAAAATTTCTTAACATTAAGTATATTTGAGAACTGGTAACATGTTTTACTACAAATTAAACTCTAATGTTAAATTATTCCCCACCTTTCTAAGACTAGCTAAATTAGAGCATGCCATTTTTATGATGCGAGAATTATCAATTAATCAAAGAAACAGTTTTTTGTGTGTGCGTGTGATCAGGAAATCATTGTAATTGATACTATATTTTAAAAGTATCCGAAGCTATGCGTGTTACCTATATACCGTGGGAAACTGTCACTAGTGGTTATCTAAACAAGACTTTCGAAAGGACTGCACGGATTTGTTTATTGAGAAAGGGGTTAACTGGGGTTCCCAGGTTCTATGTTTATGTTTCGGTTGTTTTGTTCCCTTTTTGTGTTTGTATAACGCATCTTCCGTGCTTCAAATTTAAAAGTAATCCGGATTTAATTTTTAACTTTTGCTAATGAAGAGTTTTTTGTTTTGCAACGATAATTTATTGACGAGTATACTCGGAATAAAAATAACATAGTTTTAAAGGGTATCCATTTTTAATTGTTTTTCATTTATTCGAAGGATTTAAATTAGGTATCATTGAACTAAAAACATATTTACTTTAAAAAACAAAGTATGAATAAGATATACCTTTAAAAGGGCTATATCACAAGAGAAAAATTTCATTCATTTGGTTTTTAAATATTCAGTAGGTTTTTCTTAGATAAATCTTAAAATAAAAGGAAAATTTTTAAGCTTTTTCATAAATTGATCAATTTGTATAATTAATCCTTTAAAGGACCAACCTTTCATACACAACAAAACTAGAAAAAAAGATAAACAAAGCCAAAATCATATTGGTTTCGCTATTAATTATGTATAGCTATAAATATGTCGAAGAACTGCAACTTCAAAATTGTTTTCAATATTATTGTTGAAGGGATTTAATTGGAATATTAAACAAACAGAATTTTTTTTCAAATTACCTAGATATTTAATTGATAATTTACTAGAAGAGTATAAGAAATGAAGTCAACGAATATCAATTAGAGAAAATAAGTGTAAAGACTCCCCCTGAAACTTAAAATTAGCAAAGATGTTAAAAGAATGTACATTATCTCTTTGTGCTACTCAAAACCTTAAATCTTGTCAAATAAGAGGAAAAATTTAAATAAATTTAAATAAATTCCTAAAATTTTATTTAATAGGTGTATGAAAAACCTTCAAATTTAGTATCAAATACATTTTAATTGCTATTAATTGTTACTATTCATTATTGCATTTTGATTCAATTCCTGCTTTAGACTAGAATAATATAAATATAATAGTTATAGAAAAAGTAACCTTTTAGTGAATCAATGTCAATGAATATAAGTTTAGGTTTTAAATTACTAAATAATTTTTCATTACATAATTTTGTTTATACCGGGATATGGAATTGAATCAGAACCATTAGAAAATAGTAAATTAAACTATTACTCTTAAAACCACAGGAAACCCTAAGTATGAATCAGTTTTAATTTTAAAAAATATATAGGTAGCTTTTAAAAGTAGTTTTAAATTTTGTTTTTTGCTCCCCCCCCCCGTCAGGGCAACAGTTTTAGAAACTTCGGTTATGTTTGAGAAGTGTTAATTAATATAAAATTAAAACACTTAATGTTATTATAACAATTAAGGTTAAGATATTCGCAAAGTTTGTGTTCTCACATGCTCTAATTAGTTTTATCTTTTCAAATTATTATTGTAATTAGATACAAGCTCATGAGAGTCTGAGCACTGAGGAGTTATTGAAGAGTCAATGAATTTCTCTAGATTAGTAGGGGTCAATGAACGTTTAGGCTACGGTCAGCCAGAAAATCAGTATGGTATCTGTTCAAAAAAATCTGCAGTATCTGGTTATCGGACAATAGGAAAACCGCAATTAACCCCCTTCAATGGTCCCTCCAACAAAAGACAGCCCTCGGGGAGGAGCGAGAAGTCACTATCGGGTGTCTGCTAATTGACTGGGGGGGGGGGGGGTGACTTCGGACTCCTTCGCTATTGTTGGAGGGGTCATGAATGGGGAGATAGGGCAGATTTTTTGAAGAGATACCATGCTGATTTTCTGGCTGACCGTACCTTTAGAAGTCTATAGAGTATAGACTGTTTAAGAAAGGGTACAATAATACAATACAAGGGTAATAATTTAATTTGTTTTAATCAAATTCTGTTTGTGATCCAAATTAAATTTTCTAATCCAAAAATAAATTTAAAAAATTAAACTTGTTAAAACATTGATGAAAAATGGTACCTTGTTCAAAAAATGTTTTATATGTATTTTGTAATTTGTTACGTAATAGAAACCTGAAAAGTACTTGAAATCCTGCTTAAATAAACTGTTGAAAAGAAAAAGAAATTACAAGTAAATCATATGAGAGTTTATTCGGGGAAAAGCATCAGAGAGTAGTTTAAGAAGATGTCAAATAACTAACTATTAACCTAAGAAATGCCTAAATTTTAAATTTTCCCTCTATTACTTTTTATGAAAAGGGGCAAAAATCTGAATTACCTTTTGAATACTTCCCTCTTCAAACCCATCTCATAGAAATCAAGAGGGTATTTTAAACTAAGACACTTACTAGCCTTAAGTAGGCAAGCCAAGGAATTTTTTACCCAACTTTTTAACTTTAAATAAAAATATATAAAATTACTATCGAAACCCCTTGGATAAAATTCACGGATCGGTTTTGGCAATCCATCACAGAATTCAGGAGGTAATAAAAAGAAGAAGATACCCATATGGACCTTGAAAGGGATACTTCCATTTCCAAAATTTCACCAACTACATAAATTTTAAATAAAAAGAAATGGATGTGAATAACCCTATGGTAAATTGTAAAACCACCACAGAAAACTAGAGGGTAATTTAAAGGGAGATACTGACCTTGATAAAAAGATATCCCACACCCAAAATTTAATCTGAATAAAAAGGCGGAAATATTTGAATAACCCTGTTATAAATTACACGGATAAATATTCCAGTAGAAATAAAAAGGGTATAATTTATTATCCCTTGAAAAGCAAGGGTTTAATTTCGAAGAAAATGCTCATATATACCTTGATAAGGATATCCCCTTTTAAAAAAAAATTCTCCTCTGCATTATTAACTTAAAATTAAAAGGAAGAAATAGCTGAATAACCCTTCAACCAATTACACGAGTACACCCCTGGAAAATTGCAGAGGGCAATTTTTTAAAAACGTACGATTTGGTTTGAGAGGAAAGTCACCCTTTAAAAAATATCCTCTCGTCATTATCTTAAAATTTTAAGGAAGAAACAGCCGAATAACCCTTTGACAAATTACATGGGTGATTACCCCAAAAGGGTAATTGAAAGGAGAAGATGCACTAACTGACCTTGAAAGGGATATCCCGCGAAAATGGGCCTCATATTGAGCGTAGCCGACACGGACATGCCGATTGAGACCGAAACCGAAATTTCGTGTCGAATCCACCTGAGGACAGCGTATCAATCGCAGCTACCGAACTTCTAAACGCTGAGGGGGCCGAGCCAAGGGCCCACACTGGGGGGAGGCGGGGCCTACCTACAGCCTGCCAATGGACCCGGTCTGACGGGCTCGCGGGGACCGCCCTGGGCCTACCTACTACGACCAGTTGACTCAGCCGATTATGGACTGTGAAATGCCCCAGGAGTAATTGACGGGATGGTTGTAAATAAGACACGTGGATTCTTTTTATTATTATTGTTTGGAAGGCTGGATTGGTATCGTTGCTGAAGGGATTTGTAGGGTGATGTGATGAGGAGGTGAAAGCTTGGATAGAAGCATGGTTAATGAATGTGATGCTGCATGGCATGGCATTGGTTTAAAGATGCATGGAATTGTGGAGGGGAAAGGTTCATGTTGTGAAAGTTGAGGTGACGAGAAAAAGTGTGAAGAGTGATTCTTTTTTATTGTAGTAGAAAGGGATAAAAACAGAACCTATATGGCATCTCTGTTTCCCTAATTTTAATTACTAATATAACTATCCATAATTCACAAAACCTTTTAAAAAAGAAAACTCGATGGTTCCGAACCTAAACCGCATTTAAGAGGGAAGTGTTGAAATGCAAAAACAAAATCGTCTAGTTATTAAAAAATTGAAATTTATGGTTTTATCGGGTCTAATTCGAAATCCCGACAATCAGTTGCCCGTCAGGTACGTTTGTTTGCTCGACATCATCGTCGTCAATGCGAAACAACGGGAAGGAAGGAGAATTGTCGGGCAAACGAACGGATCCCGTTTTTTTTCTCTGGGGGAGGTAATTCTTGGTTCTCCAATATTCCCTTGCTATCGATGTTTGTGTGAAGTGAATCCAAGGGGGCACAACTCCAGAGAGTTTCCCACTTGGGGGGGGGCGGCGGTAGCTTCTTAGTAGATAAATAGCATTTTTTTCCAATAGTCAATTCATAACAATTATTATTACAATTTTACAGTGAATTATTGTTTCCGTGAATTATTTCGTCCAACTTATCTTTATGGTTGGCAAATTATAAGTCCGGGAAATTCCTATAAATTTGTAAAGAATCAGGGTAATTTCCTAAAAAACTAATAACTAATGTTATACTGTATTTGATGACCCACGTTTTATTGTTTTATTATTCTGTCATTTTTTTTGTTTAAGTTAATAAATCTTCTTATTTTAAAAAAAGTTTTTGTAAAGTTGTTTGTTTTTTTCACAATATTCGATATTATAACTCTAGAACTTTTTGACTTAAAAACACCAAATTTGGTTAATTTCGTTCATAATTTTATCACATTTTACTACACATGCGACTTGACGCATTTTTTTTTTCGTAATTTTTAACTAAAAAATATATATAAAAAAAAACTTGATGTAGTTAAAATCAGCAAATCAAATTATAAAACCAATAATAATAGAGCAGTTGAAAACCATCCAATTTACTTACTTCTTGCTACGAGCGTCCGGCTAATTGTAGCCGATAGCTCGATGTCCCTGATATGAAAGGCAGGCGAGGGAACCATCCAATTTATAAATACCATCCAATTTAATGAAATTAAGAAGAATTTAATTGAAAACATTAAAAATTAGCCCCATTTCTTGCTGTCACCTACTGCTGGAGGAAAAGGAAAAACAGATTTTTAATTCAGAGGACGTTAGAAATACGACTTTAAATTATTTTAAAAAATTATTTGCATTATGTAATGTTTAAAACAATTTTTTAAATGTATTATATTAGAATTCCTATACAATGTAGCATAAAAATTGCTAATGATTCATACAAAATTAAAATCATTTGCCTTAAATAATGTTGTGAGTGTAGTCAGGGATTTTTTACACGGCTTCTGTGTTTCTTATCTTTAATGTGAATATATATTTTGTGTGAATATCTTTATTAAAAATATACTACGTTCTAAAAAGCAAGAAATGTCCGATAATAGTGGTCTGACTGGATTTAAAAATTAATTTTCGAAGCCCCAAAAAGGTGACAAAAAGTCATTTCTTAAATCCAGGGGCGTAGCCAAAGGGGGGGTTCCCGGGTCCCGCCCCCCCCCCCCCCTCCCATGGACAGACGCAAATGTTCTTTTTATCCCTCCATACAGGGTTGCCAGTTTGGCTTTTTTAAGGCCAAATTCGAGAAATTTGGCTTTTTTCAAACTCGTTTGGCTTCGAAATTTTCGTTTGACTTTTTGGCTTTTTTTCTGGCTTTTTTTGTTAAATCCTGAAAATTTGACTTTTTTTAGCAGTTTTCCCCATTTTGCCACAATTTTTCTGTAGTTCATAGGCATTAGTAGTTCAAAATAACGTTTTTATTAATTTTCTGAGACAAACATTTTGTTACTTTGGCTCCTAATTCGCTTTGTGAGGGCTTCAAGTGAATTTCAGATTCAGAACAAGCATGAAAATTTTTATTTTTTAGTAAATATTTTCATTTTTAGAGCGCACCTTGCGCCAATTTTACTAATAATTGAAATAAACGTATTTTTAAGCTATTTTTCGCTTCTGAAAAAGTTTGGCTTTTTTTTTGGCCTTTTTTCGAACCCGATTTGGCTTCGAGTGGGCTCTCTTACCTGGCAACCCTGCCTCCATAGACGAATTTTTCCTAAAATTTAAAACGATCGGGACCACGCTGTGGGCACTACGTTCATTTGCGGCGACCCCGATTAGGTTCGGATAGAGTGACCGACCCTCTAGGTTCGGAGAAAGACGCAGGGTCTTCCCCCTTGACCACCACCTGCTCCCTCCGTATCCAGCAGCCAATTCTCGGAATGTGGGGGGATTGTTTCTTATCTTATCAGTGGTTTTAATTTTCGAGTAAGAAATCCGTCCATAAATTACGTGAGGTGTTTTTTTTTCCCAAATTTTGGACCCCTCCCTCCCCTTTGGGTGATATTTTGCTGGGTCCACTCCCTTCCCCTCAAATTCTCAAGTGAGATTTTGTTACATTTAAACAAATAAATTTCTTAAGTAGGTATGTCAACGTTCGCAAGTTTCACAAAAAATTAGCTTTATAGACAACTTATCAAATTCACTTTCATACCGAACCGCAGGGGCGTAGCCAAGGGACCATCCATAAATGATGTCACACTTTTTTTTCAACATTTTTGACTCATCCCTCCCCTATGTCACAAAGTGTCACACTTCACCATACCCCCTCCCCCCCTTTGTCACGTCACGAACTGCTACCAATACTAATAAGTTTAGAATAAGGTTGGTAAGAATTTGGGACCCGATGTTTTTATTGAAGTTTAAGTGCACCGAATCTTATAAGTTCAAAGTGAACTCTTATTTCGTTGGTATGAATCATGAATCTTATAATAATGTAATTTAAGCTACATTTTCCAGAAAATTTTTTTTATTTAATTTTATTTTTGATTTTCAAAGTGTGATGTCACAACTTTTGAAACCCCCCCTCCCCCCTTGTCACAAAGTGTCACAGATTGATGAACCCCCTCCCTCCCCTCTAAGCGTGACGTCATTTTTGGACGGCCCCCAAGGGGAGTTTTCTTTTTTACAATAAGAAGGAAAACAATTGTTTTGTTGATGAACACTAAGAATCGGGCTAGACTGCTAGACATTAAAAAATAGTACCTAATCTTAACTATTATACTAATTACTAATTAATATATAGGTGTAATTCTAATAATTTGAAAATAAGTAAGTTAACTAAGTACGGAAAACTATTGATATTCAATAAAACATTTTCACACTGGACACCCCCAAGGGAAATTCCTGGCTACGCCCCTGCTCAGCGGCGGATCCAGGGGGGTGGCCCTCTGGACAGTGCCCCCCCCCCATTGGATCCAAAAAATCATTTATAAGTACGAAAAAAGTCCCATAAAGTACTCAAAATGAGTTTAAACCCTACTTTTACAGGTCTAATTTCAAAATTTTTTCTGAGAGAGGACCTCTACACTCCCCAACGGTACCAAAAGGGGATCTTGAGTGATTCTTTTTAGAAAATTCCCAACATTTTGACATTTTTCTCGAAATGTAAAGGTGATGGTCTGGAAAGGTGCCCCCCCCCCCTTGGAGCCGTGCTGGATCCGCTCCTGCCACAGCTAAAATCCAATCGAGTGAATAGAAAACCTTCCAAGATACCTCACACAGAGCTCATCTTGGGAGACCAGTCTTTGAGTAACAGAACCACATGTTATGTTAGATTTTCACGTTCGAATCGATCACATTTTGACATCACCGAAAACGGAAGTTAAGCGAGTAGGAAATGCCCGAGATAGAAACCACTTTACTTCCACAGGTGGTATTTCCTCTCTGGTCCCTCTTATCAGTAGTTAATAAGGGTTAGCTCTCGGGAAAAAAATAAAGATGTTTTTCGAAGGTTTATTTTCTCACACTATAGGTTCGCTTGTCGCACTTCATGCAATAACAGAAGGCAAGACTGCAAGTGCCATTAATTTTTTTTTTCAAACTTTCACACGTAGAACATTTGAGCGAAAATTAGTCGGTTGTGAATTTTGAGTTAAAACGGAGAACGAGGGAAAATTATTTAATTGATGAATATATTTCTGCCATTTTTATAAGAAAAAGTATTCATTAAATGTGTCACTCAAACAATCAGAAAGAATTCTACTTCAGACTTGGAAGTTTTGCAATTTGCTGGATAAAATTTTGCTCTTTTTATATTTAATACTCATATTAATTACTATAGACACAAAAAGTTCATATAATAGTCGTTATGTAGGGTTTTTTCTTTCGAAAAATGATTGATCAAGTCAAGTTAACGAATGTTTTAAGTTTAAAAAAAACCTTTCTGTCGTTTTTTTCTTGTGACACATTCATGATAAATTTCTAAGAATTTTTTATCAAGTTATTCACAAAACGAATAATTAATTATGGGATTCCCTTAAGTTCTGCTTTCGAGCTTGATGTTTTTGAGAGGAAAACTATCCTTTCCTAAATCATATACCCAAAAGTAGAAATACTAGAGTAGTTTTGTTTGTTCTTAACAGCTTAAGCTGAGGGAAGGGGTCAGTACCTCTAGAATATAATTTAATGATTCCACATTTTCAAAATCTTGCATATGATATGATTGACTCCTTTAGTACTTCGGAGTAAAACACGTCTCCAAAAGGCACCAAATTGACTCAGATTTTAATGATTAGATGACATAGAATTTATTTTTCTTAGGTACAGATTCAGTAAAATGCCAATTTTAATACTGACATTCAACCCTCT
This sequence comes from Tetragnatha montana, assembly GCA_963680715.1. Classification (NCBI taxonomy): domain Eukaryota; kingdom Metazoa; phylum Arthropoda; class Arachnida; order Araneae; family Tetragnathidae; genus Tetragnatha; species Tetragnatha montana. Next base: position 54,864,085 of record OY796676.1, on the reverse strand, counting down.
TTTTCCTTGAACCATCTATAATATTCTTCAAGGTATTCTTTAAAAGACAAGGAAAACAACAAATAATTGTCTACAAAATTTACTGTCCCTGAATTTCAAGATTCTGGGTGATTTGAAAACGTGAAGATATAACAAAATTTTTGAAACTAAAACTTTCTTCTGAACTTCTGAATTATTTTTTAAAAATTAGCTCCTTGTAAGATATCCAATACAACAACAAAGAAGTAACTTTTAAGCGGAAAATCAAATGTTTCTTGCTAAGATAATGAGATAAATTTATACTACTTTTAAGCTGAAAATCTCATACATACCTGGATTCACTATTTAGTATTTATATCTTAACTTCTATTCCGCCAAATATTCAGCAAATCGAAAACTATCTCAATCGAGGTGGATAAAGTCGAGAATGACCGGAAAGCATTCATCTTCGCGGCGCCTCATTTCACAGAACCCGGGCTCTCATAAAGTGCGATGGACAAATACCCACCCTTTACCACCTCAGATCGAATCGCTAACAGGCGCATTATCCAACAAGCCCCACATCAAAAGCAAACCCTAATATTCACCACATGACTTCTGATGGAAAAATCCCCATTCCCTTTCCTTTTACACAGAGATCGCATCGCTAACAGGCGTGACGGACCTCCGACTAATCCAGTAGCCACCAGGTATCCCATTGTACCTCGTCACAGGTGGGTGCCATAAAATCGTCATTACAGTGGGTCCTGCCTCCCCGGCATGTCCTAATGAGGAGGTGGAGAGGGTCGGGAGAAGACACATGGGCCCCCTCAACCCTCATGGACGGGTCCTCATTTACCTGTGATGAAGTGAGTGATCGTTACCAGAGGTACGGCGTGAAAATAAGACGGATTGCGCCCCAAGTTTTTTATTGGTTTCTGCTGGGGATCGGCGCCCGTTTTTATCGGGGTTTGTTAGTTTTAGAGGGGGGGGGGTTTCGTGTGGTATGTGGGGTGCCTGCTCATTTGTTTCTTTTTGTTGCAAGTTTTTATTGGAGGTAAGGGGGGGGGTATATTTATGGTGTTTTGTAGCGCTGTACATCAGCATGGTTTGTCTAAATAGCGAGCTATATATTTTGGTTGTTGAGATGAAGGTGGAATGGGCTGATTGAGAGCGGGGTGGTCTTATAAGGTCGGAAGCATTTTGTGTATTGTGTGGTTGTTGAGTTGGATTTGCAAAATCGTAACAAGGGATAGCATGTAATTTTCTTGTTGGGCCCGGAGTAGTATATGGGGGAAATTAGTACTCATCTGGTATTAAATTATGGTATTGAATACTTTAAAATATCAAAAACATGAATTCAAATCAAAAGGGCCGTCCAAATATTACGCAGTCAGGATTTTTAAAGCCCCGCCACCTTTTTACAGCAAAAATAAGCAAATCGTTAACCTACCAACTTATGAAATACAGAGGGCAAGCTGTTCAAATTTTTAGATTTTTTGGTACTTACGTACTATACCGTCGACCGTGACGCTGAATCCGAAAACGTTATCAGATCCCATTGACTTTACTATTACCGTGCCGCTGAATTAGACGGCCGCTGAATGGTCGACGGTATAATACGTAAGTACCGATTTTTTAAATCTTTTAATAAAATGTGCAAAACAAGTCTTTTCTATTCTACCATCTTATAATTGCGAAAGCAACTGCTAAGTTCCTCTCCCCATCCCCATCGTATTTAAAACATTAAATCATAATCTTAAATTTTAACCTCAAGCTTCAAACCGAAAAATTTGCTTCATTTCCTAATTGTAAATTAATTTAAATTTTTTTTTTTAATAAACTAGGGGGCCTGCCCCCTGCTCGCTATCGCTCACCAACCCCCGGAACTACTTCGCAGTTCTTTTTAGATCGCTTCGCGATTTCAGCGAGCAAAGCTCGCTTGTTCCATCTTACCAATCACCCCGCTGGTCGGCTTAATTAATGCTCCTTTACAACCGAAACTACTTATCACTCTTGCTGATAAATAATTTAATCCAAATCATCCCGAAAAAAACTATGGCTGAAATATTACTTTCCTAACTTAAATTGAAAATAAAAGAAATCACACATAGTGAGCTATCGCTCACCAACCCTCTGAACTGCTTCGCAGTTCTTCTCAGATCGCTTCGCGATCTTAGCGAGCAGAGCTCGCTTGTTCATCTCAACAATCCAGCAGAAGCCTTTTCTCCGAATAATTTAATTGAAATGTTAAAAAAATATTCAGCAAGTCTACTAATAACCATCAACCACTTTGTAGAAAAAAGCATTGTTGAAAATAAAAGAAATCAGACTCATCAATAAAACACGCATAAAACTCGTCTGTTTCTCTAGTGAACGGCAAGAAAGAGAAGAAAAAATTGAAACTTTGAATCTTAATAATTCTAAAACTAATTAGAATTTTTGAAAAAACAAAAAGCCAATATTTTTATAAAAATTATTTCTATGTGTCTTTAAAATATCATAGTTCTACTGTGATTAGTTTTGCTTTTATAACGAAAAAACAGAAAAATCTTCAAAATTTTCGAAACTTTAAAATTTAATTACTCCAAAACTAATTCGAAATTCGAAAAAAGGGCGACGTGGTGCAAAACTGCACATCTAAGAGTATGTGTCTGCAAAAAATCATATTTCTGCTGCTAATAGATTTTGCTGGGGGCGAACTCGCAGCAGAAAAAAATAATTTTCGACTTTGACATTAAATAACTCTAGAACTAATTATGTCATCTATTAGCTTTAGAAACGAAAACGATCCTCATACACTTGAATAGAAATGTTTAAAATTTCACAAATTTCCGTGGAATAGTTTTTGCGTAGTGAGAGTTCAAAGTGTTCAAAAATAAAATTTTCAAAAGCAGCGGCGGCGGCGGCCGCGGTCACTGTTACTTTTTTTTAATATAGAGAGATTATATTTCTATAAGTGACAAGATGTTTTCGAAAAGTTTTTAGTACTTTACCGTGTTTTACCAGTGTTTTTAGTACTTTACCGTTACGTATAAGCGCATCAGTCATATCCCTCCGTCTCAGAAATAAAAACAAGCAAATATCAATCTCCCTCTCAGGTGCTTGGGGCCGTTCAAATATTACGTAAGTTGTTGGATATTTTTGCAGGGATGCAGAAAGTGTTTTTACTTCCAAGATTTCCCCCAATCCATACAAAATTTCCCCAAAATTTTAAAAAGTGATAAAGGCCTATAAAAATTCAGAATTATCGTCAGTATTAAAAATATTTTAATTGAAAGTTCTGTCTTTAAAACCAATAGACTTATTTTGCTAAACCCAAGATACTTAAGAGTTTTCGAAAGTGAACCTTCGATCTGTGATGGTGAAGGCGAAAATCTCCACGTAAATTTTGATTATTGTATACTGAAATTGAATTCAATAGAGTATACTTTCCCACAAAATTTCCCCAGATGGCTAAAATTTCCCCCGATCCTAGATCGCCGGATCGGACATATTCTGCATCCCTGCATTTTTGACACTCTCTCCCTCCTTGTCAGCAAAAATAAGCAAACCGCAAATCCCCCTCTCATAATTACGTAAGAAAACTGCCCGACCCCCCCCCCAATTTTTTTTTACAAAATCTTTAGTGATGCTTATAACGGTGGATAATATTTTTATTAGATTTTTAAAAATTCATTGTTCTCCATGAACACTTAACCTATCGTTAAAACTTTCCTTGTGAAAATGCTTAAATTTTTATTCCTAATAGTTCATTTTTTTTTGTGAAATTTATTTTTGGTTGAATTTTGAAATTATTTATGCGAGAAACAAGATATTTTCGAACATGCAGTGTTTGTAACATCTTAAGAAAGCATCAATCATACTCCCCCTCCCCCCTTTGCCATGAAAAATAAACAAATAGCAAACCCCCCTCCCCCTTAAGTGCTTACGTAATATTTGAACGGCCCCCTTACATCCTATTTGAAGGACCCCAAAGGAGGCCCCTTTTTCGTGAAAAAATTTGATCGGGTCTAAAAAATCTACTCTCTGACTCACAAGTTTTCCAGTTTCCAGCTAAGTTCACGGAATCAAACCTACAACATTGTGCGTTTTCTTTTTCAGTATCTCCCCCCCCCTTCCATCATTATACCTTATGGAGATAAGGAAAAAAAGGAAGTGACCGGGCAAAGAGGAAGTCCACCTGACAGGTAACCACATGGGCAATAAATTTCGTGAATCATATGAGTGGCAGTTGTTTTTGGAGTCAAGATTAGTAAGTTTTGAGTGATATCGATATCCTACTTTCAGGTATATAAACATTCACCTAGAAAAATGTGTGAAACATAATAATACATCACGGAAAAATAAAACTTAATAAATTTTTTGCGGAAATAATTGGTAAAGATATTTGCGATTGAAGTTTGAATTGGAAGATAAAAAGGTTAAAAGTCACGAACTTCTAAAGGGTGATACAAAGTAGTCTCTGATGTTTTAATTTGAATTAGTTTTCATTTTTGAAACGCATGAATTTTCGGAAGACTGTTATACTTAAAGGCTCTGGAATATTATCTCTCAAATATTATTTATATTTTTTTCATGAAACTTAAAAGGGTAAAAAAGATGATGATAAAAAATTACATCTGTTTAAAAATGCAGTAAAATGTTGCAACTTCAATTCGTGAAAAGTAAATAAAAAACATGAATAAACAGTTCATGTTTTCAATCCTATTAAAAAATAACCTTATATGAAATCGATATGAGGAATAGTTTTTAAGTCAATGTTAAATCAAATCTTCAACCAAAAATTTACTAAAGCCACTTAAATAATTTTAAAACTAATGCTTTTAACTGAATTCTCTACTTTTAATATGCTTATAAACTTTTAATATTCTAATAATATATCTACATGTTGAAACAAAAGAATGATAAAAGTAAGAATCACGTTATTTTTCAAATGTTAACTGTTTTATAAAAAAAAAACTTAAAAAATAAATGAAAATAGCAATAAGTACAGTCAATTGTTTTGATTTAATCTCAATTGCATTGATTATTACACAAAGAAAATTTTAAAGTAGTGAAGAAAATATGGTAAATCCAAACAAACGGATCAGCTGGAATAAGAGTCCTCCATTTGGCGATCGCGTCGCGATCGCCAACTGTACACTGTAACTAATCGTGCCGCTAACTTGGCGACCGCAACACGAGTGCCCAAATGGAGGACTCTTATTCCAGCTGTGCCAAATCCTGTTATACTTCAACCAATCTGCTTTTATCAAAGTGTATGGACAAAAAGTTAATAATCTTAGTTCCTAAAAAGAAAATTTTATGATTATTAGGCATAAAAGTTTTATCAATGAATTTATGCAAGAATATAATATAAGATATCGGAACAAATTAAGGAATACACCTAGTGCAATCGTTATTTTAGCTGAGTATAAAAGTTTGCGATTTCTTGCGCTCAACGATAAAATGATTTCAAATGTAAACAATGCGTTGACAATAAGATCGATTATAAACAAAAGTGACTAATGTCGTGGATGGTTACACACACAAAGATTTAGTGTTGGTAATTAAAATTAATAACAAACAAAAAATATATTCACCTCCTTCGTTGATCATTCTCACGTACTCCACATAGCGTTTACATAACACAGGCATGTCTTGATTTCTTTAAATTATATTGTACTTAAAAAAAATGAACACATCTCGAAGATACACGCAACATCATTCCTAGGTCCAAATATAATGACTTCTTCACGTTGCCACCAGATTTCAAACTTTAAACTTCGAGAAAAAAAACTCAGACGTTTAGCCAATCCCCATTCAGGCAGCCCACAAGCGTTTCACGATCCACTGTGGTCAGTTACCTATAACAACTTCTATCATTGGACTAGTGGACCGTCCCAGTCGGTTCTTTGTTATGTAAGAATTGAAAAAGCGGTAAATAAAGGTGAAGGGGGACGTTCCCGATTTCTACGTATTTCTCCCTGGTAGCCACTCACTGTAGAAACTTCGACCATAAAAACAATTGTCCGAGACCACTGTTCCCACGGTTTGCGGCATGGCACTAATGGTCATAACTTTCGCCGCGTCCCGTCTCTGTCAGGGAGAGATTTACCTGCCTTCAGGTAAGTGGCCAGGCGATGCGTCTTGCGGGAAAAGGGGGGTTCCCCTCCCCTGTATTCCGAATGGTGGTTTCCCGGTGTGGTTTCAGCCGTGGGGAATGGTTATAAAGTGGTTATGGGTTTTATGTACTTGGATTGTTGGGAGAATGATCTGCTTAATTTCCATGTTACTCTCTATTTGTTAACTGTAGACTCCCAGGTTCGAATGGGACTCGCCGGCCAAAGCGTTAAAAAAAATGTAGAAAATTTTGTTGAAAATATATTTTATAACAAAATAGTATAGTTTTAGGTTAACAGACGTATTTGTGAATGCTTTTATGCAAAGGTTTATTACATACCATCTGGAGGATATTTTTAGCAGTTTATTGTATATTGATGGCTCAAAATTATACGACTTTATGCTTAATTTTGCCATTTTTGTACTTTGTACTGATATAATTGGACTAGTTAAAGTAGAGATCCGATTGAATGGGGTTGGATATGAAGGAGAATATCGTAGTATAGGAATGAAATGAGATTAAGGGTTCAAATCCTGATGGAATTCGTTCTTTTTAAGGTATGTGGGTGGTGAAGTTTATCCATGGAATTTTATTTTACATTATGCTGTTGTATAAAAGTAAAAACTCTTCAATATTTTTTACCCTTTAGTCTGATCTAGCGCTGAGCAGCTACATAGGGCTGTGAGTTGAACCTTTAGGGGAAATGTCTTCAGATCTTATTAAAAGCAGGATGTTTAATTTTCCTGAAATTAAGTCCAACTTTAGAGTCCGTCTACACACACACACATCGAAATTCCCTATTAATTTCTTCTTTAATCTTTTGTTGTTGATGACGACACCAATTATACGAGTCGTTTGCAAAAAGTGAAAAATTTATGTTCTTTTTTGAGATTCAGATATCATTTTCTGCATTTTTAATCGCGAATAGTTAATAGTTCACTTAGCCAAGGCACCGCCTATAAAACAAATAATGTGGAGTTGCATTCAAATGATCTGAGAGGGAGGAAGGTCGGGCCACAGGTGCTTCCCGAAGATTCATGGAGACCAAGTTATCGTCTGTGCCACCGCTCTGGAGTCACGGGGCTACTTTAATTTGCGCATCGGAGCCGATAAATTCCGCAACGTGTGGGTTCTCTGATCCCATAGTTTTTGGCAGAGGCCGCTTTTGATATCTTTTTAATGGAACGGAGATCAATCCATACTTATTACTTTGGCTTATTGATTGGTGTTTCATTTTAGTCTTCTTCTTCTTGGAAATATAATGAAAGTGAAGATTAACAACAAGTTAAGATTTGACAACACTGGAAGAACAGCTACAATTTAATTCTGATGGCGATAACATTTTTTATGATTTTGTATATTTTGATTTTCAAGATTACTAGATCGAAATCAAGCCCAAAAAGCAAGAGGTCTTAATTACATTCGAAATTGTAAACTTTTCTGGTAGGGTTGCCTGATTTAAATCAACATATTTTTTTTTAAATCGTGTGATTCACTTGAAATTAAAAGGGTAAATAGAAATGTTCAAAATCAATAATTATGATCAACAAATCAAGAATTAAAATCCATCAATTTTTTTTTTGCCAGGTACCTACTTTAAAAAAAAATTTCTAAATGATTTTATTTTTTGTCACATTTTCTAATTTATTTTACTCTGAAACATTATATTTTATTTGTTTGATCAGGCTTTAATCATTAATATTTTAAAGAAGTAAACGTACTACTCAATAGAGCATTCGCACATGACGTCACTTGGAGGACAAAATCAACGTTGCTAAGGCTGTTGTTAGGGGCGGGACATAGAAGTATCCAATAGAAGCATTCGTACATGATGTCACTGGAGGAATAAAACAACGTTGCTAAGGCCGTTGTTAGGCAGAGTCATGTGATTGAAAATGCTCTATGAGAGTAATGTTATGCCACTGAATTAATAAAAATCTAGTGACATTATTTTAATTTTCAAAATTTATTTATATTTTGATGATATTTAGAGTAATTTATCAAAAATAATCCCTAGCATGCTTATTTTTTCAAGAGTTTAATTGTCAATTTCATAAACAGGTGTTCAAGGATAAATTAAATATACAAATTTTAAGTGGTTAATAGTACAATTATTCATTCAAATTCTCATAGTAATTAATAAGTTTCAAATGACTTGTATGAAACTGTTTTTAAAGCGACATAAAAAATAGCTTTGAAATGATTCTTATAGAAGAAGAAGAAGAAATTTGTATTGTTTCTCAGGCCGAAGCCCGCTAACAAAGGTGGATACAAATACATATACAAATGCTTTCAATAAACAGACAAAAGTAATAAACAAGAATTTCAACACCATTTCCTTTCATAACAAATTCAAACAACATTCATGTCCAAGAATAAATAAAATATTTTCAAAACAAATAATCTTAAAATAAGATTAAACTTCTAAGGACATACTCTACAATAAAAACCTGTTCAAACCTTGTGCGGATTTAATGAATTTTGCTATTAAGTGAAATTTACGATGTGAGTAGGTGAGAAAATTAGAAAAATTATTACGGAAATGAGTTAGAGATGATAGGTATTTAATACGATAAAAATCATATATTGAGCATTCGAAGAACACGTGCTCCCATGTTTCAAAGTTCTTAAGATTGCAGAATTGACAAAAACGGTCGGGGTCTAAAATGATTCTTATAAGTAATACATATAATATCTTCCTAGGAGTGGTGATAGCAAGTAAAACGAATTTATTACCCCATATAAAAAATCTCTTCTCAATCAGTTTTGTAAATTACAGAAGTGTTAATATATTTTTTTAAAAATCTGATTCACGTAAAAAAGCACGAGTTTTTTTATTTTTTTAAATAAATTTTGTTTAAAATAATTAATAATTAAATTTAGTAAAAACTTAGTTAGTAGTTTTAAATTTAGTTTTAGTTAGGGTATAAGTTATTTTCAGTAATTTTTTCCGTGTCTCATTTTACCTAAAACATGCTTATTCTACGTAGTTTCTCTCCAACCTCGTGGGAATATACCCTCAGGGCAAGATCCATCTAACTAAAGTGACATTGTTGAAAAAAAGGCGTGGTTGCTCCTATTACGCCACCTTTTCAACTCCAGTCAAAAGGTGAGAGGGTTTGTCCCCATTCATGTCCCCTTTTGTGTCATATGTTCTGGTCAGTAGCGGGACAGTTTGTATAAGTTAAATAGCCTACTGAATTCAGACATCGCTACTGCAGTCCTCAGCTGTGGATAACAATGGGAAAGAATTTCACTGAACATACACAGACTTGCCAACCTCTGAAAGTCAAAAATCAGGAGATTTTCCATAGAAATCAGGAGAAATCAGGAAATTTGACCATAAAAACAGGGTTTTAACTTGTTTTGAACACCTAGTCAGATTTTTTTACGGGGGGGGGGGAAGTCTCCTGGCTTCCTCTTTATATAGCTGACTAAAATCAACAAAAATGCGATCTGAGAGGTTTCACACTAAATAGGCTCCTCTGACAACGAAAAAGTTTTTTCTGCATCGCAATTACAACGAGAAGCCAACTTCAACTAGGCGCCCGAACTTTCGCGAAAAATCGCTATTTTTCGACTTTTTCCGGAGAATGTGATCTCGAACACCGGACTTGTAGGCTTCTGACAACTCTAAAGTTGTTTTTTCTACATCGCAATAGCAACACAAGAAGCCGCCTTCCAACTTGGCGCCCGCGGCCGACCGAGAAAGCAGTCGCAGGAGGAACGGGACACTCCGCACGCAAAACGAAACTTGCACGAAAATCGCGATTTTTCCGACTTTTTCCACGAACTATTCATTTTTCTTATAAAAAATCCGGAAAGTAAGGATTATTTAACAAAGGCATTATGTGAAAAAAATTCAAATCAGTTCGCGGACCGCAGGTTGTGCATCACAAATTGAGCGGAATATAAAATTTCAAAAAATCGGAATTCCGATAATTAATACCTTTAAAATTAGCGGATTTCCGCTAATTAGCGGAAAAATCACATGCCTGAAATACTACATAATTTCAAAAGAAACTATTTACGGTTGGTTTTGGGCAGAATTTCGAAAAAACCAGGAATTCCGAAAAAAAGCGGGAGAAAACCGAGAAAGCGGGAGATTTTCGGGGAAAATCCGGAGGGCGGGAGGAGAGAGCGAAAATCCGGAGTCTCCCGCCAAAATCCGGAGAGTTGGCAAGTATGAGAAGTGCAATCACTAGCGTCGATCCAGAACATTTTTTAAGCAACTTAATTTTGAACTTCTGGGTGTGGGACCAAAAGTTCACACTGAATGCATTTCCCTCCCGTCTTCATTAGTGGAGAAATATTTTTTTTTACAATTTTTATCCATTGGTAATAAATATCAGGGGAATCAACACTCGTGTCCAAAAATTAAGGGTGTTTTATTTTTTGGAATAACGACACTCGACACAAATCAAAGTTTCTTATTATTGAAATTCATGCCATATGATCTGATCATCTAAGAGTGATAACATGTGGTCCAGGATCAAATTACTCTAACAATATTTTAAGGGGGTACGATGGCCTTTTATTAATAATGAGTTCAAAACACATTCGGAATAGTAGCAGAAACATCCATGTGAGAGTAATTTAGAAAACAATTCAATGTTATTTGTATTAGGATATGATATTTCTGTACTCCATGTATCGTGCGTGGGAAACCTTTATAAGTATGATTTTTAGGCGATATTGAGTAACATCTACTCTCATTATCAATGGAGGTCCTTTGTACCCCCCTTAAACCTTGAACTATTGTTAGGGTAATTTGATCTCAAATTACTTATACCCACTCTTAGATGATCCTATGACATAAATTTCATTGACAAAGAACTAATATTTGTGGGATTATTAAAAAAAAATCAAAAATATCCTTAATTGTTGGACACGAGTTGTATAAGGGGGTAGCGAGGGGAACCTACCTCCTTTTAAACACCCCCTAATTTCAACCCTGATTAAATTTAGAATATAGGTTGATGCCAGTATAATAGTGCGAGTGCCCAAAATATTTGTGTTTTCTCCCCAAATTTAGTCCATTGAATATTTTTTTCCAATTACACTGCAAAAAATAATCGATAAGAAACAGAAAAGCTCTAGCAGGAAAAGTTGCCAGAGCTTTCCTTTCCAATGAATTTCTTAGTTGACCGATTAGCTACAGGAGAAAAACTTACTTCATGGATTACTTTTTTTGGTACTTACGTATTAGCCCGTCGACCGTTCAGTGGCCGTCTAATTCAGCGGCACAGTAATAGTAAAGTCAATGGGATTTGATAACGTTTTCGGATTAAGCGACACGGTCGACGGGATAATACGATGTACCCTTTTTTTTGGGGGGGGGTCCTGAAACCTCAGTTGCCTCCCAAAGAATAAACCTGGTGATATCAGATCCCCGCAATATTTTCTTTTTCCAAACATTTAGCCTCTGTAAAAAAAATTTCAAACTTCAGTAAAATCTTACTAACTCTGAACAACGAAAAGAACAAACTATTTATGCATTTGTTTTCAAATTTCTTTTTTTATTTATTACGTACACAACATGCACATTTAACAATTGGAACACACACACAAAAAAAAATATAAGAAAAAAACAACAGGAAGACATATGAGCTGCCCAGGGGTCAGAAACCCATATGGGCAACCTAAAGGAGTTATATATGAAAATAATAAAATAGAAAAAACATACATAAAAAATACATATACATATAGACAGAGATATTTTTAACTCCTCTGAAAGAGTATTTTACTCCTTGAAAATCTAAAACTCTCTTTAAAAAACTAGCCAGGAGTACTTTCTCCCTCTTTGAATTTTTCACAAAGGTTTAGCTTAAAAAATGCACCGTGCCCCACCGAAATAAAATAAACAAATGATATTCTTCAAATCAAAACGCTAGGATAGAATGAAATGAACTGTATATAAGTTATGGGCAAAGTGATTAATCGGGCATTATTAATAATGCCCGAAGTGGATGCTGGCAAAGTGATAAATTTCATTCATAAATTTCACTGAATTTATCACATTGCCCGTAACATATAGGGTAGTGGCACCAGTAACTGGCACTTTAAGAGCAATTTTTGAAATAATTAGCTATTGCTTACTTACTAAAATTATCCAGGAAAAAACCTTTTGTTCCGAAAAATTAAATGAAGTTTCAATATTTATTTAGAGCACAATTTGTTAGTCTAAGTAATTTTTTTCTATTTTTAAAATATTTTTTAAGTTGGCATGGTCGAAGCACCAGTAACTGACTGACACCCTGGGAAAATTTTGGAACCAATAACTGACACCTCCTGAACCAGTTACTGACACTTTGAAATACCTTTAATAAATAAGCTGTTTTTTATATGCTACATTATTTTTGTAGAAAACATAATATAATAAAACAAATATTTTATTTTTTAAGTAATTTTACAAAATATGAAGGAAAATATCAGGCAAAAAAAGGTATTTTAAATCAAAATACAACATTTAAAAAGGGCTCTTTATGGGATATTATAAGACATACCATATTACTATATAAAAATGATACTAAGTCAAACAATTTCGCATTAATAAGAATTCATTAATAGAAAATTGTACATAAATTATATTTAAACTAAATTATAAGTACAAACAAAGAGGAAAGTTTTCTATCGGTTTTCATAAAAATAGTTGATTTACTTAAATAATTTAAATGTTCTTTTAGGAAAGTTGGTTTCTGAGTATTTAAAAATGTTATTACAAATCGTTTGTGAAAATGATCCATTCTATTTCCTAACATCTAATGATTTGTTACGATATAAGCAGAATGAAAACACTGCTATATTCCAATACCAATAACTGACATAGGGCAGAACCAATAACTGACAGGGTGTCAGTTACTGGAAAAATATTAAATTTTAAAAATTTAACTGCACAACTTTATTCTAAATAGCTTTCACCATATTCCCTAGAAATTTCAATCAATTACCTCGAATTTCACTAAAACACCAGTAATTGACACCCATGTCAGTTACTGGTGAAATTCATTTTTTAGATCCAGTAACTGACACTCCATTTAAAATAAATAAAAAATATTTTTTTACAAAAATAACTCTGTGGCATGAATTTATGTACTATTATCAGATACATTTCACGTTAAAATAGGTTTCAAAAATAAAATTTGATTAAATTAGACCTTAATCAAAAATGTGTGTCCTTAATTTCAGCCTTAAGCCAACCTCTGAAAATCGGAAGTTTCTTAACATGAAATGGGAATTCTCAATTTATTAAACTTAAAACCCCTTGGTATAAAATAAATACTGCATAAAGTTAAAGATAAATGTCTAAAATATTAAGAGAGACCATGATTTATTTCAAGTTCACAATACAAATCTTATTATTATGAATTAAATCTCAAAGTGTCAGTTACTGGTGCCCTGTCAGTTACTGTTGCCACTACCCTATATATATGTAATATTAATAGTTTAGAAAATTTTTAAATATATATATATGTAAATATTAATAGTTTGCCTCGATAATAAATGCAAATGTAATTAAGTGAGAAGTAAGGGGTAGTCATTGGTAATTGAGTGAATTTTCACACGCACACAGCCATAATATTTTTTTTTCATTTATTGTTCTGATGCTTAGCAGTGCTGAAATTGGACAAAAATATTTGGGGGTACTCACCTTTTTACACAATAGATGATTGATGGAGGGTAAAATATGACTAATTTTTGGTACATACTCGAATTGATAATCAAATTATATAGATTAAATAAAATTGCATAGTTAAAGGGAAAGGGGGGCCTAATGGGACATTTTTTAAATGCTAGAATAAAAGCACAAATGCAGCTATTATAATTTTTATAACCTTAAAACTATGTAACATTTAATTCTTTACAAATGTTGATGGAAAGTAAACAAAAAAAAACATTATTCATCTTTGTGTTACCATGAAGTGGCGGATCTAGGATATGAATTGTGGGGGCTAAAAATTTGGTAATCGAATTGAATCATCTTTCTCAACCTAATGTTAAAAAAGTTGTGAATAATCGAGTTCCAAGTACGAAAAGGGGGGGTCTGGGGGTTCTCCCCCAGAAAATTTTCGGAAATTAGACTCTTAAAACAGGGTTTTAACTCATTTTTTGTACAGCAAATCCAGAGTAATAGAAATTAAAAACTTAAAGGGGTCTGGGGTCCTCCCCAAAAAGTTTTCGGAAATTTTACCCTAAAAGAAGACCCTAGGTCAGAAAAAATAAATTTGCTTTCGTATTTAAATCTACCCTTAAATTTATATTTTTTTTTTTCGTGGAAAGAAATATTTTAGGGAAGGGGGACGGTAAAAATATTTCGGGGGACGGTCTAATCATTTGGGGGGACGGCGTCCCCCCGCGTCCCCCTCCAATTTCAGCACTGATGCTTAGTGAGTTTAATTGCAGTTTACGTGTCTCCGTATAGTATGTAGTTTATGTTATTTCGGTAATATACTCCTCAACCTCATAATTGAATTTCACTCCTCTTAAAAAAGTCAAGGAGTATTTTCACTCCTCCAAAAAAATCCTAGGAATAACACTGCATATAGATATTACTCATATAGATATTACACATACATAATAGTGGCATCGCATAATAGTTTTAATATTTGAATTCCCAAAGACTATGGGGGTTTGCTATTTACTCATTTTTGCTGACAGGAGAGGATGGGGTGAAAATCCCCTCAATATTGAAACGGCCCCCTATCAAAATAACACCGTCCATTAAACAAGGCACATCAAAAGCCATTCACAACAAACAACTACAAATTCACTACAACCAACCTCAGCGCGGCACACGCCAAAGAGAGAGAGCTCGTGCAGACATCCCCCTTCATTTTTCATCTCAACCCTTTCTTCACCGGCGTTGTTTGGACCGTCTCCCAAGACTGATGATTATCGGGTCTTTCACATCACCAGCGACACATGCTGGGACCCTCGATGGTCTGTCCATCGTTCATTACTCTTGTTCGTATTTTTAAAAAAAGGTGGAGCGGTTAGAACAAGGAAATCTCTCTCCCGAGTGATTTATGCTGAGAAGGATTGATTGTTTTCTAAGGTGAGAATTCGCGCTGTGTTCCTTGTTCGTAAGTGGGTTTTTCTTTGGTGATGGAAAGTTAGGGTAAACTCGTGGTTAGGTTCCATTGTTCTTAAGAGATGGCTTCGTGGCTTTTGCATTATTACATTTTTTTTTTCATTTTTTATCTGGTCGTAACATGCTAAATTAATCAATTAAATTTTTTAAACAATTAATAAAGGTTACAAAAACACTCAATAAAATAATGCAATTGCTAGTTTGAAAAAGGAAATAAAGATCAAAAATAAAAATTGAGTTTTTGTGCTCAAAATATCTACAAGCTTGGCCCTCCACATGAGTGGTGTGAGAAGAGGGAGAGAATAACTACTCCCTATAGAGAGACAGATATAACCTAACTAATGTGGTGAAATTAAATTGATGTTAATTTATTGTATCATTTTAAAATTGTTTACCTTTTTATCTAGTGGATGTTAGAGACTCCATTAACATATTCATTAAACTGCCTTAATGACTCGGATTGACTTACTTTTTATTTGTCTTAGTCTTCTTATTTTTCACTTTTGTGCTGTGAGCTAGGCACAGAAAAGAAATATAATTTAAATGTCAATTTAAATGATTTTTAAGATTATTTTTCAGCAGAAATTTCATTAGTTTGAGAAATGGAATAAATTTGTTATCTTTATCAACTGTACGATATATTTTTGAATACCATTATATTTTTTCAATGATTGTTCTGTATTCTATATAGGGTCCTGAATTTCTCATAAAAATTTGGTATTACCTATAAGTAGTATGTAATGAAAATTCCAGGGTGTTTTTTTATTATTATCTCAAAACTTGGATTTTGAACTTCCTTCATTTTTCAAACTGACGGTTCAATAGAGCATTTTCAATCACATGACTCGGACTTAACAACGGCCTTAGCAACAGAAGATGTTACAGTTTTTTGCCCTACAGAGGTTAACAGTTACAGAAAATGACTGGCAGTGGAATTCCTCTATTGGAGCATTTGCAATCACGTGACCCCATACCTAAAAACCGCCTTAGCAACAGATAAACAACGGCCTTAGCAACAGTTAAAAGCCCTATAGAAGGTACACAGTTAAAAGAAAATAACCGGTTGTGACGTCACCTGAAAACACTCTATTATTGATGCAATCAAAACAAAACAGAGAGAGATAATATCAAAGATTTTTTTAAAACAGTAGGTAGACAAAGATTTAAAAAACAATTATTTGATCTATAACAACCGCAATAATTTTTTCTATTGGACAATTAAATTAAAACTTTTGGCATTAATGGGTTATTTTACTGTGGGTTAGATAAAAATTACCATATTTCGTAACCGAAACTTAAAATGGATCTGTTTGCAATAGACCAAATATAATTGCCAAAACACTTAAAATGTTTTAAAACGCTAATTCACTTCTTATCCTGATGGTGTCGGACACATTAATTTGGTGTAAATTTCAAGCAAAAAAAAGATGTGGAAATATTTAACGGACCACAAATAGTGTAAAAACAATCCGCATACATTCGAATCTCGGACCAAAATGGCGGAGAGCTCTGGAGTTCACGTTTGAAATCTCTCGTTTCGAGGGGTTTTTCATCGTTTCTTCTACGTGTTTGTCTTTCTGAATACGGCTCTTAGAAAATTCCTCATTTCAAGATGGCTAAAGGTGGACATCTTAAAAACGGTAGGTGATCGAAACAAATGGTTTGCATATCATTCAACATAGAACACTAGCTGGATACCATTATTTCTAGGGTTTGTTGATCAGTGTTATTTTTTCTGATTACCCACTCAGCGAAGTATATGATATATACCAAGGCTAGAGAGTCTCATGCGCATGCCCTCTACTTGAGCCTCAGACAACCCCAAATAATTCAATGTTTTTAAGTGTCTGCACTGCATGAAAGATTTCAACACTTCTTCTGAAGCATATTTCACGGACATGACCACTTTAGACTCAATATTATTCACAGAACCATCCTCACAGAGTAATTGAATGCATAAGCCGTCGAAGAACAATCCAAAGGCCGGGCCGGGTCTTTAAGTTGCCCGGAAGACCATTAGTCTACATACGGAATGTTGTCCCAGGGAGGGACCCAGAAGACAATGGGGCTTAATGGATGAAGGGCCCCTGCAGGGGCCACCCTCACTCCCACGGGCCCCCTGTGGCGCAAGGACCCATTTCTCAAGTGGTCCCGGACAGCTCAGGGTCCGAAGAGTACACTCCTATTACTTTTTGAGATGGGATTTTTCGGTTATTTCCAATAGTAGAGGTTATTAACCGTGATCCTTAAAAGATTTTACCATTCGTAATATTTGCACCGAGAAACTATTAAAACATGCGTTCTCCTGTTCAGGTCCTTGAAACCCCTTATAGTATGACTTCTTGCGTGAATTAAGGGGCCGTCCATAAATGATGTCACACTTTTTTTTTGCCCATTTTTGACCCCCTCTCCCCCCTATGTTGTCACACTTCCCCATACCCCCTCCCCCCTATGTCACATGTCACACTTTCAATAGATCAATATGTCTAATTCTAATACATGGAGTTGTAAAGTTTTAATTATAAGGTTTGAATTGGTTTGTTTACACAAATATCTTAGAAAAAATTCTGTTTTTGTTATTTTTGGTTGATTTTCAGTTTTGGAGGATGTGATGTCACAACTTTTGAACCCCCCCCCCCTCCCCCTTGTCACAAACTGTCACAAATTGATTAACCCCCCTCCGGCCCTCCCCCCCTCTGAGGGTGGCGTCATTTATGGACGGCCCCTAAATAGTGGTATTCAATTAAATAATTACAGCAAAAATTATGGTTTGAAATCTTTCCTTTTGTAGGTATTTGTTTTCACTTAGATTAGATTTATTCAAAAGTTCTCTCTATTTTTAAGAAAAAAGAAACAAAAATAGTTTAAATATTATTAAATATTTTTTATTTTAAAAACAGTATAAGTTTTTAAATTCCTAATTTAAATACCCCTTTTTATAATAAAATAGGTTTCATAGTAATTGTTAATGATGTGCTACTGTTAATTTATATTCCAAAATGTGAAAAAAAAAAAGGTTTCAATATAAAATCATTGCACTATTACGATATAATGTTAGATGCATCTTTTTATGCTCATTTAATCTTGTGTTAACTATTTTTTTTTTAACTTCTGAATGCACTATAATAACAATCTATTTAGTTAAACTTTCAGAACTTCAACTTAATCAAATTTCTATGTTCTAAAAGTAAGCTTACAAAAAAGAACATGCTCATGCTCAAGCAATTTTCATTCACTTTTTGTCATTATTTAATTACTATAACTCCTTGTTTATTGCACCCACCATGACAAAAAAAATTAAAGGAATAAATAACTCCTAGTTAGAAAATTGTTCGCAATATCATAAAAAACGGACAGAAAAGTTTGATGAAAGTATCTTAAATATTCGAGGAGATATTAGCAAGAGAAAACGGCACTTTTTCGGAAGTTTGCGACTTTTTGAGGGTAAGTAGTTTTTAGTTTTTTATTTAATAAAGACAAATTTTAACTCAAAAATAAAAGAAACCGGCAAATTTGCGAACTTTTTTTGAGGCATAAAAAATTGCTATTCTCTCTTGCTAATATATATTCAAACATTTAAGATATTCTCTCGAAACTTATTTTCTGTGCGTTATTATATTGCAAACAATTTTCTACCTGAGAAGTTTTAGTTCCATCCCTTTTATTTTTTCTTGTTTCGTCTCTAAGAATCGCCATCTCAATGGATTCAGCATGGTCACTTTACCTATGAGTATACACCTTACTTCCACCGCTAAACGTACTTTTGAACCCTGTGTAGATAGATTTAAGCATAACTCAAAATTGGCAAAAATTGAGTTGTGCCAAGCTGTGCCGTGCCATATAGTACATGCATCACAAACAGTTGCATGTTTTTAACTTACTAATATTATGCAAATAAGCTGATTACGAACTTTAATTACTCAAATTATTTTGTCAAAATATGCAATAAAAACAAAAATGTAACTAAAACAGAAACTTCTCATCTCACGCATTCGTTTCACTGTTGAACAACACAGCTGAAAAACTCGTTATACAGGTGAGAAGTTCCTGAAAGCAGTGAAACAAACAACTGCATACGCGAAACAATTCGATATTTGGTTACATCCTAAGTAGATCATTACTTAATGCCGATGGCAGCACTTTTTCGCCTTTTACTTACCATCATTAACTTCAGCGTGAAGTGACAGGTTTTGGGTTCATTTGATATTGGGGGTAGAATTGGTGAGAGGAAGATTATTCTATGGGAGGAGTGTCTATTGTTCGAGTCTTGTCCTCCTTTAACCTCTGGATATCATTAATCTTGTACTTTAATGTTACTATTACAATTACAAGGGGAAATAATGTTGCTGGTTGTGTGAATATTTCTATTCTATTCTATTTTACGGGAGTAATATATTGAAAAGTTATTTAATTTCAAGTCAAGAATTAGAGAAACATTATCCTTCTATTATTTTTACTGGATTACCTATTATATTTTTAAAATAAATTTTTATATTTTGTAACTGATTTTGACTTTATTTGGTACGGAAAATCTAAACATTAAGTTTATTATTATTTTTTTTTTTTAATTTTTTTTTATTTATTATTATTATTTTTTTTTTCAAATTTATTTTATAAGTTTAAGCGGGCTTTTTCAAGTCAAGTTCAAGCCAAAATTCCATTTGGTGCAATTAAAGTGCGATATCAGACACTATTAGAGCTCCTATAGACCAATATTAATTTCATGTATAGATTCAGCTTCCCAAATCTATTCAAACAATAAGATCTAAACATTTAAAACCATAAAAAAAAATTATTTAGCATTGACTATAATAAAATTATTTTAAAAAAAGAAAAGGAATTTAAACCAAAATTTCTGACCTGGGTAAGCGCTAAAGCCTTGGGCAAAAATATCATGATCCTATAAATATGAAAAGAATTAAAATTGTTGAATTATAAAAAATAGGAGAATTGGGCAAAAAAAAAATAAAATGGATATATTACCTCATTAATTGGTAACTTCCATGTGGGGCGCAATACCATATCAGTGACATAAACGCGACCTTTCTGTTTGAGGTATTTCAAATTTTGTACATACCTATTCAAATCAATACTGTCCCAGAAGAACTACAAAAGTCGACTTTTATATAGGGGAGATCAGGCTAATACGACATACCACTTTTTCAAAGCAACCGTAAAAGACTAATTAAATAGATTTCCTGTAGTTTTCAAAGCCAATGAAATGTTTATTTAATGCTCTAACACCCCCTAATTGGGTATATCATAATCTTTCTTTTTTCTTTTTCAAAAACTTACTTTTCTAAAAAAGTAGAAAATATGTCATTTTACCCGATATAAGGATAAAATGACATAGTAAATATTTAATAGGAAAAAAGTAGTTTTTTTGGCAAAAGCAATTTTATTTGATCCCAAATAATAACTATATTAGTATTTAAGCACTTTGGCATAATCTATAAATTATTTTTTGGGGAAAGATAACTACCTAATTTAAAAAAAACAACTGTAATGTGCTTATCAAAACAAAATTTTCATTTTTTTTCTTTCATGGAGGCGTTAAAGTTAACAGAGTATGCATTTTTTCTGAAGTTAACGTCGCTTAAGATTAAGTTCTGTGGAACATGAGGGACAGGACCTAATTCAGCAACTGAGGATTGTCTATACTAGTTATTAGAATTTTAGAAGCTTCTTCTGAAACATGTTCATTGAGCTTCAGTACTTTTGCAGCAAAGAGATGAACTGAGAACACATTGATTTGACCGGAAAAAGGACAGTGTTTAGGAATCCACTCTTCGCATTAACCACGGTAGCAGCCTTTCCATTTCATTTTTTTTTTAAAGCTCCGATATAGTATTACGTGGGTTTTCCCTTAGTTGCCTTTTAACCAAGTCGAAACTTCTTGGTCGTAGAATGTTCTCAGTGGCCCATAAAAGGTCTTATAAACTAATAATATAAATAAGTATTTTAAATATCGACAGTATATGTATGAAAATATTGTGTGGGTAAAATGACATACTATGTCATTTTATACCAATGATTTTTATGTCATTTTACCCTTAAAGGTCTATTTTTATTTATTTTCAATTTCTCGTAAAACAAAAAGTCTAAACAACTACCTATCGCATGAAATATACTCTTAATTGAACATACATTCACACAAGAATCTTAGTTTAAGTAAATGAAAAAATTTGTATAGGAGAAATCTCATTATAAAAATACAAAAAAAATATTTTGACACTCACGTTTTTTATTTTTGTTCCCCACGAGGTAAGAAATGTTTTTCAAACAATGGCGTCTGTTTGTATCGTTTTGGAAGTAATAAAAGAAGAAAAAAAGTGCCTGACACGTGCTGTCATTCTGCTAAATTTCAAGAAAACCGAAAAAGTCATTTTACCCGAGTATGTCGTATTAGCCTGATTTCCCCTACCAACAGAAAACGAAAACAAATAGTTTTTGTTGATTTTTACAGGAAGAAGCTATTATAGCAACAATTTACAGCTCATATCACCTATTAGTGACATATTTCCCTATTTTTCTTCTACCAATTCTCCTTGGTATTTTTATTTATTTTCATATTTAGGATTTTATTTAGCAAGCTTCTGTAGGGCTAACTTCTATCAATATTTGAAAAAAAAATGTTATTATGTGTGATGAAAATAAAACGAAGAGACCGGTAAATATCTCAAAAAAAAAAATCTGTTGCCATTTAGCTCTTCATTGAAAGTTCCAGAAAGCAGATAAACTGCAGGACGAAGAGGATCCTGCTCTCCTCCAATCGTGATCTTCGACGGGCAAAGGTGACGAAGCTACACGGTCCTAAATCAGCGGCCCTGGCGGCGGGACCTTTGACCCGCGGCGCCGCAAAGCGACCCACACAATACCTGCGCTTAAATCACCCAACTCCGGCAAAATAAGTGCCCTGCTGCCGTGCGGTGACAAAAACCCTTTAAAGGCTCATTACAGAATGTTCCGTCGTGGGGGGCCTTTTGACAAGAATGCCTGTTGTTGACTTCTGTGGGTCGGCAACCCTTTTTGGGTGGGGGTGTTTCTACTTCCGCCTACTCCTTCTTGATATTGAGTCCAGGCAATCCGTAGGGACAGAACACTACATTTAAAATTAAAAGAAAAATAAGGGGAGAATCTCGAAACCCCCTCGAAATTTTTACGCTGCTTATGTTAGTACTTTTTCCTTAAAAAAGTAATAACATAAAAGTTTTTCCTTTCAAAAAGCGGTCCTCTTTGATGGTAGCCCAAAGGGTCTTAAAATAAAACACTACTTTAAGAGGCTAATTTCAAAAATTTTGGGGGCCCCAAACCACCCTTGAAATTTTAAACTTATTTATATAGCCCTTGTTTACAAATAATATTGACCACCAATAGACGACATTAGTCAAAACGTCACTTGCTTGTTTGGAAACGTAGATTCCATCCGTGATTGGTTCCGTACGGATTGGTACGGATTTACCTCCAATCACGGAACCAATCACGGATAGAATCAACGTTTCCAAACAAGCAAGTGACGTCACACTAATGTCGTCTATTAGAATTTCCGTTTATTTTCGAATTTTAAAATTAAGTTTCCGTAGGCACAACGAACAACTATCCTTTAAGTACAACTACAACCGTCTCCACTATTATTTGTCCAAGTCCTAAATACTAAACTAAATTGTTAGTAATTTTTGTTTAGAATGTTAAAAAAAATGGGTCATAAGTAATAGAATTTCCAAGGTGTTATTAAAATTTATTGAATTTTTTCCCACTTTTAAAAAAAAATGTTTAAAAAATTGTTTAAATATTTCATTTAATACATTTAACTTATTTTCAAATGTCATATTTATTATTTTTTTAATTTATTTTTTGAATGAATTTATTTTGATTTTAATCCTTGTGTTCATGGAGTCCACTCATTTGGATGATTTCAAAAGAGCATCTGTTCGAGAAAAACTGGAATTTGAAATTTGAACCAAGGATTTAACAGAAAAATCAGAAAGTACCTGAAAGAAGAAAGAAGCTGGGCAGGTGGAAAAAAAAAATCTGATATTACAAGTGGTGCCATCTATGTTAATGTACTAATACTTAAAATATATGTTTAAATATTTTCTTTGCTAGTGATGGTGGTGAGTTACCGGTGAGGCAAGAATTTACGAAAACTATAAATGGATATTTCTTCATGTCTAAGTTATTTATTTTGGAAAGGATTTCCTGGTTGACAATGTAAAATGACAATTTGACAATGTAAAGAGGAGAATTTAAAAGAAAAAGGGGGATATATTTTGATACAAATATTAAAAATACCTTAATATTTGTTGTAATTTTATTCTTGCAGTTATATTATCATATGGGTTTATAATGAGTTACATAATTGAATTCATTGTAATTTGGATTTGGATTTGAGTTAAATAGTAGACAGTCACAGAAATTCCTTATAGAAAAAGAAACAGCCATCTTTTCAATGTTTTTTTTTTTAAATTTTCTATAGAATAAATTGGTAGTTGAATTTTTGTTTGTAACTTTAAACTATCAATTTTATTTATTAATAATTTAAGAAATCCATAAACTCTCCTAATTGCCCATATACACCAGCTTATTATCGCGGCAAATTAATACTAGAAAGGTCACTATGTCCTCTTCAATATGTTCCGACCTTTGGCATTCTCTTCCCAAATATTTCGCAGCAGCCCCAATAAATCGAAGCTTCTACCATTATTCAAACACCCTCAAAAGAAATTAGATGACGCCCTCCGTATTTGAATGGTGCTATTTCTGCAGAGAGCACTTTCCGGTATTATAAATTAACGCGACCCTCTTAAATCAATCTGGGCCCTTTTATATGCGAGCTTTTGCCTACAGTAATCTAATTTCCACTTCCCAACTCTTTCATGACAACCGTTTACGGTGGGAATAATCGGATGTGGATGAAAAATGAACACAAATTCAGTATGCTGTGTGTTTATTAATGACTCCCGAGAGAGAAAAGACCCATTGGAGCATTAGAAGTACAACAGTAGATAGAAAACAAATTGCAGGAATGAAACTTTTTTTTCTTACTTTTTAGGGGACACTTGAATTTGGAAATATGGTGCAATTAAATTCGAAAATTGTGTCAATGAATTGAAATTTATGCAAAAAATGGCAAATTTACTTTTTGTGCTAAAAAAAAAGAATCTCCAATCTTCGCTCTACTATTGGTCGCCCCATTGGTAGATGTACCCCTTCGAATTTGGCGAAATCGATGTACAGTCATTGTACTTTTTATTTATCTGAAATATATTTTTTTTTATTATTCTTTGTGCTCTAAAATAATCCAGAACAAAATTTGTTTTGAATTAAAAAGTGTTAAATTTCTTTTATCCATCAGTGAATGTTTTACATATTCATTAAACTGCGTCACGTCAGTACCATAATACTTTTAAAACTGTATTTATCTTAGTCATTCTATTTTCCACTTTTGTGCTGTGAACAAAGCAGAAATATAATTTAATTGTCGATTTAAAGTGGGTTTTAAGTTTTTTTAACTAAAATTTTTCATAAGTTTGAAAAAGAATATTGTGTCCATAGACTTTTTTCATCTGAGGTTTTATTTGTGATTATACTTCTATATTTTTCGACGATTGTTCTGTATTCTAAATAGCGTCCTAAATTTCCAGTAAAAATTTGGTGGATATATACATACAATTCCATTTCTTACACAGCTTTTTACAATTTTCTCAAATTCTCAAAACTTTGTTTTTGAACTTATTCCCCTTTCAAACTGACGATTCTGTTTGAAAGATACCCTTTTTATAGTCATTGTTTTACAGCTTTCTGTGTAGAGAATTTTTTCTCATAAGTCATCAAATTTACTGCATGTTGGTTGACCCTTCTGGGGGTATGTGGTCCCCCGAGATCCGCGATTCCCCATGGGTATAAATTAAGTGAATCAAATCTGTAGATCAAAAGAGAGGATGTTTATGAGTATAAAATAATGTTCAAAAGGAGAAGTTGAGGAGCACCATGATGCTCATGAGAAGAAAGAAGCTCAAAGCAGTGTAAACTAATCTGCAATTTTTTTTTTATTTGTCTTAAAAAATAATTCATGTAAGCAAAAGTTATGACTACCAATTCAGGAATGATTAGGTAAAATAGTTATTGAAATTGTATCTAAACCATCATTAAAATATTTGTAAAATACTTAATATGGTAAAGAATCTATCGATTTTGAAATTTGCCACGGTGGACAGTTCTAATGGTCTGCTAATGGTCCATATGATATCATCTCCAAATATACAGGCACAAAAATTTGTTTCAATGTACCAGTATATTACATTCGTATTCTTGCTCTAAAAATATTTAAGAAATAGTAGGAAGAGATGGGGCACAGAACCTTTTGTTCAATTATTTTTCTAATTTTTTTTATATACAATTATATTTATTCAAATATAATTGTACTGTCCGATATATATTCGTCCGATATTATTTTACTGTCCGATATATATTCAATATACTCCTTTGCGCATCTAATAATTTTTTTTTTCGATCAATTATCTCTTTTGGGGAATTTATAATAACAAATTTAAAAGACCTTTTAATGTCCCGAGGTGCCCCACTAGTGGCCCACCTTGGGACACTCCAATAATAGCATCAAAATTATAAATGTTGTTCTAAAAATAAAAAAGTAACACAATTAATGAAAGAGATATGATTAGATTAAAATCATATCTTTATTCAATTTAAGATTCTTAAAATAATCCTAAATTGGACATCAATCATGTTTTACAATCAAAATTTTTCACTAATTTCCTCATTTTGGTCATGACATAAATCATCGATATTTTCTTTCTTTCCAGATCTTTCGGATCTCTTTTCCCCCAATTTTTAAAGTATAATTCTCAAAATTATTATTTTTTTAATTAAAACAAAACTGACACAGGTAATTTATCTAATCTCATTTATCAAACCCTAAAAATCACCTTAAATTAAAAGCAGGAATTTTTTATGCCTGCTTTTTAATTTATGTCAATCTATGCACACTTCTAACTCTGGCTTTATATATTTCATTTTCATACACGTTATAAAAAACAATCAATTTGTTCATTGAATCATTGAATTGCGAGTAATGAACTTTTCTTTTGATTTATTAAGACATTTCAGAGACTCTTCTTTAAAGTAATTGTAGAAAACAACAAAATCCGTCATTATAGGACAGCTCATACCAAATATGTCAAGTTTACGTAACTGTAACTAGAACTAAACGAAATTTCGCCATCATGAGAAAAAATTGGACGAATCTTGAACGTTTGCGCTGCTTGGGTTCTCCAATGGAGCAGTCAATGAGAAGTCAGTTTAAATGTGAATTTCTCTCCAAAAATTTCCAATTCCGTGAATTCAATTTTCATAGATGTTTGTTTGAGGAACGAATTAAATCAAAACCAACGCATCACCTTTTGAACAAGAAAAGTGATGGGTACAGTCACAGTTACCGGAGAGGTTGTTTATCCTTAATCAGATGTGTGGCCATGAATAAATAAGGCACAGGCCATAGTTTGTTACATTACGTAATTGACTTCTCGGAAAGAGAGAAAAATCGGCGGATGAGATCAGAAGACTTTAATTGAATGTGGGAGTGAAAAAGCACTTGCTCCATTTTAATTTGAATCGGAGACGGGATTCGTAGAAAACGGGAATTTCTATTGATTCGATTTCTGTTGTGAGAAGTTGAGGAGTTTTTCGTCTTCTTCCTGGACTCTTAATTATCGGAAAACTGATGAGTGAACTTTTTCTTTGTCGGAAAAAGTACCATAAATAAGGAACTTTTTGGGGGAGGGTGAAACGGAGAGTTTTGGTAGAGTTGATTGTAGTGGAAGCTTATTTTTGTTAGTATCAAAGTGTAGGTGTTGAAACTTCGATGATTTTTTTAAAATTTGAGAGTGATTAAGTGGTCTTTTTTGTTGTACATATAAACTTGTTTCCACTGTGGAATTATTTCCCCCCAATTTGCTTTGTGCTTTTTTGTGTAACAATAAAAAATTTATGAATCATTGTATAATATCTTACACTGAAATATAAAAGAATGTGTTACAATAAGTTATGAAAATTTTTTAGCGTTTTAAACCTATCAGCCATCTTCACATGCTAACCTTTAAAAATTATTACAAAACTGCTTCAAAGTCGCGTTTAGATTTACCTTTCTGTTTATGTCTTTCTCAGTCTAATAAAGCTTACTGTACTATATCAGTGGTTTACAACCAATCAATGGTAGTGAACATTCGGGGTCCATTTTCTAATAGTTTAGAAAAAGTGATATAATTCATGAATCATGAATGCCAATTTGATTACATAAAAATATCTTCACTGATGTTATTAATTCATTATTAAGATTTACCAAAAAAAAATTATAAGGTGTTAGATGAAAAAATATCTAGGCTTTCTCATTTAAAATTTAAAAAACGGTACTGTGCTATTTTTTACATCAGCCCAAAATACCAGTTACTTTCTAAACCTTTAAAAATTATTCCAAAAAAACATCATCGCACTCATATAAGTAATCTTAAAATGACAGTTTCTATAAATAATGATGTTCTTCACCTTGATGGGTTGCATCTACCATCTTTCTAAAACTATCTGCTCCATCTACCGCAACAAATTTGTTCATTTTTTATTGTTGGGCTGGAATGTTCGAAATGTTCTTTAAGAATCTGCAGTTTTCTATTTCTGTGGTATTGATATGGCGAACTGCCAAATTCCAAACTTGTAATTTTCCTATGAAGTACCATTTTATCCTTTTTATGGATCTTTTTCAAACTGGAAAACTTATCGTTCTTCTCTCGGATGCAAGAGACACTTACGTGTGAAAAGTAGAAGAGAAAGACATTCATGATAATGAAATGCCCTACTTAAAACAGAATTATATTACCTTGTAAATTCGAAAAATATAGTTTATGGATAGTTTTTCCAGTTCTTTATCTTTAATCTGTTTCTTTAAAAATGATTAAGTGCTATGAAATCTATAATAATAAAAGAGCTTTACCACTCACAGGTCAAGTGAACCACTGACGGGTCACCACGTCAAGTGAACCAATTTTTCGGAAAATTTTTCCCTTGGGTCCTTCAATTTTTTTCAAATTTTGCACACATGTTCAATATGCCTAAAAAATGGGATCTACTGACTGAGTTAAAATGTTTTATCACTTCCCGCTTTTGATTTATGGGGTTTTAAAGTTGCAAAAATTCTGAATTTTACCTTTAAACAAGCTTTTGTATTTTTCTCATATTTCAGTGACATATCCCTTCTCAGCAAAACCATTGATACCATTTTGAAGAAAATTAAACAAGCTTTAATATTACGTAAATTACAATATTGTTTGTTACTTAAAAATTTTATTAAAAAGATTCAGTTTCAATATTTTAAAATTTAATTACAAACAAAGTATGTAATTTAAAATTTTCAAAAAATGTATAGTTCTTTATATTTGTATCCTTATGCTCTCTAAAAATTTTCAGGATGGGATCTCTATGAGATCATATGTTTAAAAAATAAAATGTTAAAATTGTTCACTAATATGCTTCACGGCACGACTTTGGTAGGTTAAATGAGGATTTAAAATAGAAAAAAGATCGTTTAATCATAAAACTTGGGTTTTTAGTTATCATTAACATGTGACAGTGTGATAGTTGGATTTGGACGCCCCCACGGTCTCCCGCTTTCTGGCCTTCCTCTACACCGGCAAAGTGGTCCACCTGCGGAGTGACAGCGCCCTCGAGCTCTACTACGCGGCCGACAAATACAGCGTACCCTCCCTCAAGAGGGTGTGCGTTGACTTTCTGTGTGAGAACTTGTCCACTTCGAACTTGGACGACGCATTTTGTTGCTTGGAGAGAGACACCAGGACAACGAACTTGCTACTCAAGCCCGTAAGTTCATTTCTCAGAAAAAAAATAAAACTTTCCTTCCATATGAAATTCCTTATTAGTAAGCTGTAACTCCTCTCTAATTCAAATAAATATTTACTGTATTGTATATCCATACCCCTTCATCGATTTTTCCTTAAACTAACTCCTTTTTTCCATTCAATTTTAACTCTTCCTTTAACCTTCCTTATTTTTAAAAAACTTAACCTTATAATATTATACCTGGAATTTAAAAATCAACAACCATCAACTTATTTGAGCTGTTCCGATTGTTTTATGTAAATTGTAATTAGTTTTTTAAGTTTGTGTGGTGTATTAGGTAAAAGCTAACAATCTAAATTAACACTTAAAATTTTCGGTCCAAGTCAAGAATATTACTTTTGTTGAGGGTATATAAGATCGAAGACTTTATTCTTGATTATCTAAAATGGTTATAAGTATTTTCACATTCGATTAAAATTAATGCTGAAATACCATTGTCTTTAATTTTTTTTTGTACACTAAAACCGTGATCGAATCGATTGATCTTGAGAAATCTCACGGATTTCTCTACGGATACTTCTTGAGAAATTTCCAAATATGTTCTTGAATAAAAATGTTTCATGCTTAAATTGTGTTTTGTTTATTTAAGAAATATTTTCCATTAATTATTGTTTATTCAATTTGAATTAATTTCATGTTTGAATTATATATTATTATATTTGGAGCCATATCTAATACAAACTAAAAGCAGGATTAAGGGAGATCGATAATGACTAGAAGTATGCTAGTTTCTAAAAGTGTACTTTAAAAAGGTTTGTTATTGGTGCATTGACAAGATAAGAGCGTCATCCTGGTATGTGGACTAAATGTTTGTATGTATTAGTTAATCCATTTTGTAGTGAGGAAAATATGTAAAAATCTGTTCTAAAAGAAGTTTTCAATTTTTCTTCCAGTTATTCTCCATTGATTTAAATTATATTCTTGTCAGATTAATTTAAATTCAATTCTATTAAACTATCAGCTATTAAAATTGCAAACATGTTAAAAAGGTACTGTGAGGTTGAATAGGAGGAAAATATTATAGAGTAAGGAATAAGACACAGTTCCCTCTTGTTAAAAGAAAAAACTTATTTTTTAGGGAAATTCATAATGAAATAAATTCCCATTGCTATTGAAAGGATTTCATGAACCCGTTTGGCTTTGAACAGGTGCCAGTGGCGTATATAGGAATTTATTTCGGGAGGGGCTCAAAATTACTCCCCAGAAAATGTTTTGGAAATTTGACTAAAAAAAAACAGGTTTTTAACTAGTTTTGGTACACTAAGTCCGAATTTTGGATGCACATTTTTATGAACTGAAAAATTTAAAAAGTTACTAAAATAGAGTTCCAAGTACAAAAAAGGATCTGGGGGGTCCTTCCCCAGAAAATGTTTGGAACTTTTCCCCTAAAAACAGGGTTTTATCTTGTTTTTGGTACACTTAGTCCGAATTTTGGACATATTTTTCGGTAGGATTTTGATTTTGATGAACTTTATTGTAATAAAGTTGTTAATAATAAAATTCCAAGTACAAAAGGAGGGTTTTGGGGTGCTCCCCCAGAAAATTTTTTGAATTTTGACCCTAAAATACAGGGTTTTAACTGGTTTTGGTACACCTAGTCCGAATTTCGGGGGGGGGAAGGGCCCCGCCGCCCCCCCCTTATATACGCCACTCGCCACTGACAGGTGCCCTACGCGAACTCAATCATAACATTCCAAGATATTTTGCAATGCTCATTTACGTTTGAAAGAAAATGGTCTTTATAAAACACTTTATGTTCGAAGGTCCTTCCTTTCCAAAATAACGTGAGGAAGCAAAGATGAAAAAACAACTACATCAAAAAAAAATCTTATCTAACCATAAAATATCACTACACATGGTGCAGAGGAATGGAAAGAGCTACAGCTGTGCAAGTGAGGTAACGGTTTAGTAAAGTGACTATGCCTGACATAATACAAATGATAGCAGCGCCCCTAGTGGCGAAATAAGAAAGTTACAAAAATTAATTACAAAAGTAAAGGAGATAGAACAAAACTTCAATGAGCCAATATAATATACACACAGAAAAAAATTAATGAATATATCTTCAATATATTCGAGGAAATATTAGCAAGTTTAGATAACACTTTTTCAGGCCTCAAAAAAGAAAAAGTTCGTAAATTTGCAAGTTCTTTGATTTTTTAGTTAAATTTCGTCTATTTTAGCCCAGGTATGAGCAACCTTTTTGAATCTACGGGCCGAACTCAAAGATTTTAATGACGTGGAGGGCCAGGGGTGTAATTTCAGTTTTTGGTTAGAGGACAAGCCGCAATCAGACTTTTGTTTTGGGGTATTGACTCGACGTCATTTCTAAAGTACAATACATTTTACGTTAAGATCACTTAAAAGTAGTGTTTGAACTATTTGCACATAATGTCAAAATTTTACAATGTTAGCTAGCTACGAGTAAAAATGGGAGTCTGTGGATCACCCCCAGTAATTTTTTTAAAAAATTTGCCTATAAAAGTAGTGATTGAGCTCATTTTGAGAGACCCTTTGGGTAACATCAGAAGAAAACGGCTCCTTATAAACCACACAACTTTCAAGGGAAAAAAAATTTAAATAGACTTCAGAATTTCGAGGGGGCTGTGGGACCTCCCCCAGGATATGTTTTTAAATTTTCCCCCTTAACTAGTGTTTTATCTCATTTGAAACCACTTTGGGGAACACGCAAAGGGAACCATTTCTTGTAAGCGGCAGAATTTTCAAAGAAAAAACACTGTATAACATTAGGGTGGTCCTAAGCATAATGGTAAAAATTTTTTTTCGGAATTTCTTAAGTCGCGCCCCCTAACTTTTTTCCTTATGGGGTAGTAAATAACTGGTAAAAATTTTATCCGAATCGATAAATATTAACACGTGCCGCAAAAGGGGTAAAAATCTGAAAAAACAGCAAAATTCTCAAAACTTTAAAAAATCACAAAATTTATTTAAAAAATATATTTCAATATTTTTTTGACTGAGAATACTTCGAACATGAAAAATAATGACCTCTTTAGTCTTTGAAAATTTTTAAAAGGTATTGTTTTTGCTCCTCATAATGCGTTAAAATGTTGTTATATTCTTCAATGAGCTTGATTCCCTCTCTGCAGCAAGCATCATTACTGACGACTATATAAACCCTTCCTGAATCTTCACACGAACTCTACGTTAAAGGATCCCTAAAAATAAACTTTGAAAATAACTTAAACCTTTGAAAAGTTTGAGATGAGTTTGAGGCTAGTTTTGATAAAAAATCGGCTAGATTTTTCTTTAAGAGTTCTACCCAGTTCTTCAAAACTAATTTGCAACCGCTTTGATACATTGGTGGATTTTTTCTCTTTAAACTCTTTGGCCATCAAAGCTCTTTGCTGTGTGGGGACAGTCTCATCAAAAAAGGCTAAGACAAATGTCTCCTCGGTAAGATACTATCCATGACTAATAATTTTCTTTGTTATTGCTAGATATTTTTTTATATTTCTCTGTAGAAAAACAGGTCCCTCAAGAATTTCAAATCTTGAAAAGGGGTATTGTGAGCCAATTTGCGCAACAAACCAAGCCCAATAAATGTATAACTTAACAATAAATATACTCATATCTTTTAATCCACAGAGTACTAGAACAGAGAGTCCACGGCCATAGGCCATAATGGAAATCGAAAATCATGACATCTTGTTACAGGTTGGGAGAATTGTGGCGCTGGGATCGCACTAAACTCACTAGCGTCTGGATCCAGTCTGAATCGTTGGCCGGCTGCCTATGGGAGATCGAAAACACCTTTCTGCGCATGCGCTGAGTTCTAATTTGGCGAGAGATTTAAGCGGCCGGCATACGTTCCAGAATCTAGTGTGGCGCCCTCACATCAGTAACGCATTTGAAAATAGCCTCGTGGACCCTCTGTTAGGATATTTCTCTGTGTTTTAATCCTTGTAGTTTTTGATTATCCAAATCAATTTAAACTAATTTCTAAAAATAAACATCTTCAAGCAATAAATTGCTGTAGATGTCCATCTCGCATGATGGAAAGCATTAGGTTGTCTAAATTTAATCATTTTTACTTCTTGATAATCTAAAAATGCTATTGTCAACTGTCGGAGCTCTCGGTAGTTATCTCTCGGTTGGTGTTTTGGACTTAGATGAGTACTTTGGTTTATCGATAACATCCCAAGATTTTTGCACCGTTCTTAATTCCTGTACTGGATGCACTGGTGTCACAGCACAAGGCTTTGAATGTGTCCAATATGTCATAATCAACGAGTAAACCATAAATAGCTGCTGCAATGTCTTCTCACAACCCTCATTGGAAGATCCTCTACTTTACCTTAAATCCTCCATTGGAGTTCACTTATAATAATGATTTGCACTTTATGTTTACCTTTTCTTACCCTAAATAACCATAGTGTAGGATGCATTCAAGTTTATTATAAAATCCATGAAGATTCCGCCTTTAAAAGTCTCTTTTTTAAAACGCCCGAGCACTGTCCGTAAGGTCTACTGTCATGCGGGAGAAAAAGCGAGGGGAGCCGGCTTTCCTCCAAGAGTGTTACGTACTTCTATGCCTTTATCGTAGTCTAACTTCAATCGCGATGCGGCACGTGTTAATATTAAAATATCGGGAAAATATTTGGTATACTTTCATTTCATACCTAAAGGAAAAAAGTTGGGGGGTGCGACCAAAGAAATTCCGAGTTTGAAAAATTAGGACCACCCTAGTATAACATACTTCAAATGGTGGAGGAGGGTTTGGGGTTCTCCCCTAAAAAATTTTGAAAATTGATCCTCAAAAGTAGTTTTAAGTCCTTTTGAGACTTTTTGAAGTCTAATTTTTTAATTTTCTCCATGACAATTTTTAAAATGTTCCGCGGGCCGAAACAAATGGTGAGGCGGGCCGGAGGTTGCCCATATGTGATTCAGCCTGTTGTCCTTAATGTGAATAGCAATAATTATTTAACAAAATAATGTGTATTCAATAATTATAAAGTTTACAAAATGTAAATATTAAATTTACGTAAAATAAGTAGCAATAAATTTACGTAAAATAAGTAATAATAAATTTACGTAAAATAAGTAATAGTCAATTTACGTAAAATAAGTAATAATAAATTTATGGCAAATAAGCAATATCACTAAATGAACAAACAAGTATGAACATAAATATCTTAATTATTAAGTACTTTTCTTGATTAAATGTTAATATTAATAGCAATTATAATAGCAAAAAAACACTGCTAGAACTGGAAATTTTGATATATTTCGCCACTGGTCCGGCGGACCACTCAAGTCCCTCCTCCTTATAAAAAAGAAACAGTCTAGTTACGGGTTTGACTGGCTAATTTGCAAAACATTTTCTTGGACCCCCTCTTGGATTCCAAGGTATGGGCGCCCATGCCTGGATCCGCCCTGCATATGGTAACACAAAGATGAATAATGTGTTGTTTTTTTTTTTTTTTTACTTTCCAGGAATATTTGTAAAGACTTAAATGTTACATAGTTTTAAAGTTGTAAAAATTATAATGACTGCATTTATGCTTTTATTCTAGCATTTAAAATATGTCCCAAATATCCCCCACTTTCCCCTATCTATGCAATTTTAATATTTTATGTAATCTGTAATTTGATTATCAATTCGAGTAGGTACCAAAAATTAGTCATATTTTACACTCCATCAATCATCTACTCTGTAAAAGGTGAGCCCCCCCCCAAATATTTCTCTACAATCTCAGCACTGTAGGGGAGGGAGGGGTCAAAATTGTTGTAAAAAAGTGTGACATCATTTATGGATGGCCCCTAGATACAAAAAAACAGGGAAAATTAGGTTAGCATAAATTTTTAGTGATAGTTTTAAATACAGATGGCGCCCCAGTATTTTTGTGAATATTTTTCTGTTTTCTAAGGAAATAACCATTCACTTTAAAAAATTACCCATTCAAAAACATATATAATATTATCTTTTTTAAAATAATTATATTTTTATCTTATTTATCAAATGAATAAAATGAAATTTGAAAAATAAAAGAGATACATTATCTATAGAATTTCCAAATATATCTCTAGATGGCGCCACGAAGTTTTAGTTTTTGCTTCAAATTCTGTATGAAGCTTTAATTTTACCTCAACTCCGTAGTTCCTAACCAAATCTTGGGAAGCCCTAATAAAAATTTGATTTCTATTCAAGTGTTCTAATTTTTTGTTATTACAATTTTGAGACTTTTGTTTATTTTTTTAATTACTCAAAATTCAAACAACAAATGATTATAAACTGCTATATATCCCTCAATTCTACAATCGAAGAAAACAATAATGCTTTCTCTTAAGTAGTCAGACAAATCTTAAAATTTAATTTTAATAAGTGTGTAACACAAAAACTGAGAGAAAAATATTCTTTTTTAACCCAGGTGCAGT
Source organism: Tetragnatha montana (assembly GCA_963680715.1). NCBI lineage: Eukaryota > Metazoa > Arthropoda > Arachnida > Araneae > Tetragnathidae > Tetragnatha > Tetragnatha montana. The sequence goes on along the minus strand of OY796676.1, from coordinate 54,828,605 downwards.
TTTTAAGCTTGAAGTGGTTTTTAAACCTTTTTAACTGCACAAAAAAAATGGAAAATTAGACTAATATTTTATTTGCTAATTTTATTTTTCTTCCATTTAATCAAAAGTTTCCAAGCTACCCCACCTTCCCCCTATCCCTGTTACTGACAGAAATTGAAAGATTGATTGATATAGAAATTGATTTTAATAATTACTTCCGGATGAGCTAGAGCAGCGGTTCCCAAAATGTGCTCCGCGAAGCATTTCCAAGGGCTTCGAGAAGAAATTTAAAATGAATGCTTTTTTTGAAAATTTCTAATTTGCGTTGCTCTGCAATTGTCAGAAATTATACAGATACAGTGGCGGCTCGTGAGTTAATTAATAGGATGTTCACACCTATTATATAAAAATTAAAATTTACAAAATATCTAGAAAGAGAAGGGATGGTGGATCAATATACATAAATCTAACTTCTTTTAGTAGAAACATCTCTTTCTTGGTTAATTCACACCCGCACATCCATTTATATGTGTCATAAATGTCATCTTTAAATTCTCTTTTAAAGTCCCTATCTTTTCCTTTTGTAATTTGGACAATGGTGAGATGAGGTGTTGGTCTTAAGTTCTTTATTTAAACTTTTTTTTCCAGCGGCAATTGGGAAAAATAAAGATGCTTTATCTCAAACATGGAAATTTTACTTAACGCCATTGCTTAAAAAGCATCCTAATTAATAACAAAAGTATTAAAATATTTTAATGAAAAGATTTAAATTATATTTAAAAAGTGCTCTTACTCGTACTTTTCAATTAGCCGAAAAAATCAATTCAATCAGACGTCAAAAAAGAAAGCTGTGCCTCAAAAGTGAAGGCCTCGGCACACTAAATCTGTGCGTACGGGAATCTAAAATGCGAGGACGTAAGCTCGATATTCTAACGGCAAACAGTCGTGGTTTCTTCGGAATCTCATATTTTTTACGCTCACACGTGCGAAATAGGAAAGATAAATAAGAGTTCATTTTTTTTTCGATTTCTTTCGCGTTTCCGGTAGTAAATTTTTCTTATTGAGTAGAGAAGGGGGGGGGGGGAGAAACATAATTCTAAATATAAAAAAGAAATTGAGAATATAATATTTCCATTGATATTTATTTATCTTTTTTTCGAATTTTGTTCTACTTTTTCTGTGAGTGTTCACGTGCTCCTGTGCTCCTATGGACGAGCCGCCCACTGAACAGATATAACAGTGGTTCAGATATAGACTCAATGTGCTCGTCAAAACAAGCTCATCTATCCATGGACGTATATAAGGGGGGGTTAGGGGGTCCAGACACCCCCCTTAGGCTTTACCTTAGCCTAGACCTAATGTCAGCCAAACTAGAAAGGTTCCTGTCCCAAATATCCAAAAAATGAGTGAAAATACAACTTTTTCGGGTCCAATCTCACAAAATTTTCTGGGGGAGGACCCCCAGACCCCCCTTTTTTGCTTGAGGGCATGTATTAACCACAAAAATTCACATTTGCTCTACATTTTACTCGGAAAGGGAAACTATTAGAAACATTTGGGGGGCCAGAACCCCTTCGACGCAGTCTAGTAACGGCTCCCTTGGTCCTGAGGTCTTATAGGTTCTGCCCCCCCTAGTCAAAAAGTTGAACTTATGCTTATGATACTCCATTTTTTCCCTCCTCATGATATAGGTTAACCTAAGCCTTTATAACCCCTTGCTTCGCTCAGAGGGAAATTTCAAGGTATACAACCTCCCTTTCGAAACCTCAAACTTTTAATTTTTCTCCATAGAAAACGACCGACCAAAGCAAAGCTACTCCCTAATGTAATAAGGTATATAGGGGGTTCGGGGGTCCTCCCCCAAAAATGTTTAAATTTTAGCATGCTAAAATTCTAAATTCTACTTTTTAGGGGGTTTTCAGGGAGCTTCGCGGGCCGCATGCGGCCCTCCAGTTGGAAAACCCTGTTTTAGTTAAACTTTCAGTGTCCACTGTGACCCTAAATTTCTTGAACACCCCCCTTATAAAATCTATAGCTACGTCCGTGTGGTATTAAGAAGCACTCATGTAGTATTTTTAGGGTTCACCCCCTCTCGAAATTTTAACATAAATTTTTATACAGTTTTCCCTTGAAAATTCTCCAACTTACAAGGAGAAATAGAAATCCTCTTTGAAGTGTAACCCAAAAGGTTTCAAAATGGATCTTTTAGTGAAATTTCGAAACATTTTCTCGGGAAGGACCCCCAAGCCCCCCTCGAGCTTTTCACGTCTTTTAATATTGTTTTTTTCCTTTAAAATTCTACCACTTTCAAAGCACAGTTTTCTTCGTTCTTTGCACAACGCAGTCTTCTTTGTGGTCACCCATAAAGGCTCTAAATATGGTAAAACAGTACTTAAAGGGGGCTAATTTCAAAAGTATTATGCGGAGAGTGTCCCTAACCCCCCTTTGAAATTTTTAAACCTATTTATATATTATTTTTCCTTGAAATTCCCTAATTGTAAAAATCTAAAATGGTCTCAAAATGAGCTAAAAAAAGCAATACTGTGAACCGTCAACCACGCTAGCAGTGTTCACTGTATCGGCCGTCGGTTCAATTCCGGCCTTGCCCTGGGCCCTGGGTGTTTTTTCTCTCTCCAAAAATATTCTGTTGTATCTGTCTTACTTGACAAAGGGAAGGTTTATAAGCGGAACCTAGAGATCAAGCACACACAGACCGAAAAATATATGTAACCAAACCAATACTGTGAGGAACCAATACTGTGAGGGGTTCACGTGCTCCTATGGACGTGCCGCCACTGAATAACTCCCTCCTATTTCCTATCAACTCATCATCAATGCCAACACATTACCTGAAACTTTAATGGTTCCTCTTTGAAAGCTGTTGAAAAAATGTATATTTTCCCCTTTAAAAACCATCTAAAGCTGAAAACTAGCACATATAAAATCCTGGAAAAGTAAAACTGCACAATTTTTCAAAAATTTTCAAGAAGATTGAATCCAATGTGAATTAGGGCGAGCGCGCACGGGCGACTTTTGTCACGGTGACAAAGACAAAAACAACGTTGCTAAGGCTGTTGTTAGGGGCGGGACATAGAAGTATCCAATAGCAGCATTCGCACATGACATCACTGGAGGATAAAAACAACGTTGCTAAGGCCGTTGTTAGGTAAAGTCATGTGATTGAAAATGCTTTATTGTTTTCTAATGATATTTTTGATACTGCCAAGTGTCACGTCGCCTAGTGCGCGCACTCTACCAATACTTGAACTTGTTTCAATAGCCAAGGCAACAATTTTGTCTTTGTCACAGTGACAAAAGTCGCTCGTGCGCGATCAGCCTTACACTTCAAGACTAGTTACATGAAGAAAGAATCTTCCGATTATAAAGGCAGTGGTCATAGGCGGATTTATGGGGGTCATAGGGGGCAACACCTCCAACGTTTTAAGGAAATTCAGTTTTTATAAGAGATTATCATGTTTCCAAAGCCATCAGGAACAGCTTGCCCCTAAGGTTTCCAGTGTGCCACCACCTAAATCTGCCCATAGTAGTGCTCCATTTTGCTATTTCTGAGAGGCTTTCACTTCCAACGATCTTAAACACGCCACATTGGGTAAAAGTACGCATTAATTTTTCTTTGTGACTTTTATCATAGCATTAGTAAAAAGAAAGGCGAAAGAAAAAACATGAAGTGGAAACATTTGTCAGTTATTCAAATAAGATTTAAAAAATAATTAAAATCAGTGTTTCTATAAGCGTGAGGTACACTCATACCATGGAACAATTACACATTTGAGAAATTTCTTAAGAACTATTGTAATTGTAAATTATCTCAGATTACTAAAAAACTAGCTGAAACACAGTTTTAAAAAAATCAAATTTTGCTGGCGGAAAACCTCCAGACTCCACTTTTACAATGTGATGGGGAGTCATTGTTTCCCAGAACAATTCGGTATGAAGGTTCAAATTCTACCTAAAAAGCTATATTCGACCTCCAATGCATGCATATGATTAAAAAACATAGTTGGGTTGATAAACTAACGGCGGCGTGCAAAGAGTGAAAAGGTTGAGAAGCACCTATTTAAAAGTAATATTTCTCTAATAGTTTAGCTAGTACCTGTAAACTGAAGATGAGGTGGGACGGGTTATATTTTGTTTATAAAAAGTGGAACTCAATGTTCAAAAGTTTAAGAACCCCTTCATTAGTTTATTTAAGTATTTAAGTTATATTTTTTTGCTTTTCATTCACACGAATTTTGAAATCGAAAGCAAGTTTTAACGCCTCTATACAATCAGTTATTAAAAAACATTTTTTTTCTCACATTTAAATGAGATACCTATAAGAGAAAAAAATCATTTCAAATGGAAAATGCACCAACGTTGAATAGCTAAACCTGAAAAATTACTTTTAGTCGTTATCTGTGGTTCCAAGAAAATTTCCAACTTAAGGGGGGTATATCCCCCTACAAGCACCCTGTTTTCTCTGAACTCCTCATCGCTCCCCCCCCCCCCGAAAAAAAATTATCTCTGAGTGGGGCAACGTCTTCCACTTTAATTGATTTAATATAATTTATTTTTTCCACGATAAAGTCTAACTGAATAATATACTAAATGTATAGAGTTCAGTTTTATTGCTAACGCCTCAATTTTATCACCCTATTTGTTGAAGAGAATAAAAAAATATTACTCCAGTAATTCCCATTTTAATCTCATGATCATTTCATGTCCTTTTGATGGAAGTACATAGATGTATGAACAAATAGCTCACTTCCTTCTTTCACACCCCCCACCGAAATTTTCTCAGAATTCACCATAGCGCCTCCCTGGGGGGTCAATATCACTCACTACTATAGGTCCATCCTTAAATACCACATGCCAATTTTTGGTCTCTTGTTAAGTTCAGTTCCAATAGAGAAGATCATTTACATTACCAGGCAGTGGTATTCAAGACAAGGCACGGCATACACTCCCAAAAGATGATTCTATGTCTTTCCTACCATCCTATTCATACCATCGCTGACCATCATTACCGACCGGAAACTGTTACAAGGCAAGTGATGCGCATATGTATGCCAATGGATGCTCTTTAATCAATGGACTTTCTCCAGGGGTTCATAAAGGTGTGATCTCCCCGACACACCTTCCTTCCTGTGTTCCTTTGTCAAGTAAGAGTACCTGGAATTGATACCCCCGAGGAGTGTAGCTTTTCAAAGGCTAGAGGGAGGGCATTATTAGCTTTTATCCTGTAGACAGGTTGTTGGTGAAGCTGCCCCCAGGTTGGGTCAGTTGTGGTGGAAACAGTATGAATATGACACAAAGTAGTAGTGACAGTTCGGTGTGGATAATGATTGGGTGAAAGAGAACTGAATGGAAAAAATCCATCAAAAGTGAATAAGATGTTCCGAAATGTTGGATAACCATGGTCCGGGCCACCCTAAGAGTTTTCGAGGACGGATTCGGAAGCTGCTGTATGGGTCCCTATTTTCTTATTAATTATTCTTGGTAATGAGGTACTCATAACATAAACATACTTAAACATTTTTCAGCACAGCAAGTCATGAGGTAATATTGTAATATTACCATAAATAACCATCAATAAATTACATTATTAATGATTTAATTAATAATTAATTTATTAATTAATTCCATTTTATTAATTAATCATTAACAAAATTAATAATTAAATTTTAATAATTGTAATTAACCATTAATAAATTCATAACCCTTTATATTCATAAATCTTTACAATATCACCTTAATAATTACATTATCATCTTTATGAGGTTATATCGTAAAGATTTTACGATCAGGAAATCTGGTCTTTAAAAACAGATTTGTAATGCTTTTTTAATTACTATACTATGGAAATGACTAGTATAGATTCAATAACTTAAGGTAAATATCCCTAATCTAAACGATGCAAAAGCTCCTGTAGAGACCCCGAAAAAAAAACACGTACAGTAGGACCTAGTAGATGATTAGCTGATGTTAGGAAGCTAATTTATAGGTGTAATTTTTGTGTGCTCTATAACTGGTTAGTCGCTGCTCTCTAAAAGTAAAATTATAAATTTAATAAGGATAATAGAGTGTTTTCAGGTGACGTCACAACCGGTTATTTTCTTTTAACTGTGTATCTTCTGTAGGGCTTTTAACTGTTGCTAAGGCCGTTGTTTATCTGTTGCTAAGGCGGTTTTTAGGTATGGGTTCACGTGATTGCAAATGCTCCAATAGAGGAATTCCACTGCCAGTCATTTTCTGTAACTGTTAACCTCTGTAGGGCAAAAAACTGTAACAATTCTGTTGCTAAGGCCGTTGTTAGGTCCGAGTCATGAGATTGAAAATGCTCTATTATGCTTCAGCACTAGAAGCGCCAAGATTTGGGCTTAACTTAAAACCGCCCATTGAGGTAATTTTGACCTTCTTGAGTAAACCTTAATTAATTGGAAAACATTTTGCGCATAATATAGTTCTTTAACCAGTTTTACAGCTCTAGTATTTTTGATCACTTGAAAATTTCTTTTTAGTTTAATAACTCAACAGAATGCGTTTCCTTTCCGGAATATTTATGCATCGAATTATGAATATTATGAATTCATCTCGTATTTTCAATAGAAACCTGATACGAAAGAAGATAACTGTTTCTTAAATGATTTTACAGCAGGGGTCAAAATAACCTTTTTGGCTGTTCTAGATAGTTTATAGATTATTAAATTATAAACACATGGAAACCTTTCGACCTTGTTCTCATCGCAGACATTTGTTTTAGAACTCGTTCATTATATCAAACTTAACAATTCATTTTATGCAGAGCTACAGCTTGATAAAGTTAAAAAAAAGTGTTAGAAATGACTCCTTTGACGACTCTAGTCGTACTCAGGAAACGTTTGAAAGCTCTGCAGTTAACGAAAAAGTCAAAACGATAATTTCAAATTCCATAGAGTTCTTTCTTAAAAACGAGTAAATTTTGCAATACATTTTAACTAACCCTAACCATACATAACACCAAGAAATCAGAGATTTCTATTACCATCTCGTTTGTCACAAGGTAGCGCACGGAAGGCCCCTAAATGGAAACATTAACATCACCTAACCTCTCATTTGTCGGTGTATTTAAGACGTGGGCTCAAAAGAAGCCGACCTAAGCCGTCGTGACTGCGGCTTTATGGGCCCGACAAAAGGCCCTGCTCGTGCGAACGGCTCCATTAAGCGACACGTTCGGGCCTTTTGAACAGGCGGTGCCGAGGGGAGGATTAAGCTCGGATCAGAAAAACACTGTTTGCTCAATTAAATGGTTTTCAGCCGACTTTTTATGTGCAGAGATGCAGATGGAGTTGGAGTGAAAGCTTTGGGTTTGGGGAGAGATGTCTTCGATTCTAACCAGAACGTCTTCAATTCGAAATTCTGGATAATTTCAAAATATGATTCATGAAATATAAATACCCCTCCCCAAATCAGAATCATGATACCATCTTTAAAGAGTGAAAGATTTTACAGGCAACGTAAAACGTTATGTTATTGGTTTCTAAGATGCTCTCCCATAGTCCCATAGAATTTTTTTTGGATATTTGACCCTGAACAGCTCATGTTAATTACTTCAAGTAGTAATGTCCACGGTCAACTTCTATTTCATGCCACTAGCTAACATTTTACAGAAGAGATCTGTGGATTTTAAAAGTTTGGTCTCCAGCTTGAAGAGTGACAATCGGGAGCTGATTTTCTGGGGATCGACGCGGGGAAAATTTCATCAGGAAGTTGACTTTTGGGTGGCAAAAAGACAAGATTCCAATCTCGTTTCTCTGTATGATACATTTGACCCTCAAGAGAGAAAACGAAATTAAAGTACAAGGTACAAGCATGAAATTCTACCAGTCTAGTCAAAATATAGGTAATGTATTCTATGAGGAGTAACATGCTTGAGAATCAATGACATGCGTGCTACTGCTAGACTCCAAAGACGTTTGATTGACTAGATTTGTATACCTAGCGGCGGGTTTACAACTTACAGTTACCGTTTTTTCCAAGCTATTCACGCTTTTTCACTCCAGAGATCACATAACGAGAACAAAAAATGGGGTTAGATTCGGAATTTTAAAAACATTTTTACGTTAACTGTAACTGATAGGAATTAACTGCCCAACTTCATATCATTCTATATCATCCGCATCCCTTTAAATATTTTCCACCAAAATGTCTTTCGTTTCCTTATAATTCATAATCACCATGTACCATGTAATAATACTTGAACCAGGCTACAAAACGGGAGCTTTTCCAATGGCAGTCCATTAAAATCCACGTCTCCATTACCTGCTTAGCCTCTTTCATCCACAGCTGTACGCCATATTCATAAGCATAAGAAAAAGCAAGTACACGACTGTGTCGGTAACACTTTAAGTAAGTAATCCGCATCAGTGCAAATACGAAAGCTATACTACCCTCCATCCCAAAGCTTTTAAAACGGGACCACTTGCTCTTTTCATCCCCCCTCTCAACCTGTAACCCTCTGTCTACGATTAGCTTATTATAAGGCTACTGTTGTCACATTAAGAACGCTCCAGGGATCACAGGGCGCTAAAAGACCGACAAAAGGTGGTTTCTTGGAGTTGCCCGGCCCAAATAACCCCTTCGCCCCTGCTATTTCACACTTGTTATTCCCCACCTGTGGCCTACCCCTTCCATTAGCTATTGTGGTTTTCGTGTTAGGCCGATTAGGCTATAAGGCGTGAGCTTAGGTGGGAATTAGGGCTCCACGATCACTAGCGGTATTGCTTTGTAGGGTTTTAGATCTGAAATGAATTACTGTAAGAAAAAGTTTAGTTCTTTTTTAATAATGATGCTACTGTTTTAGGTGAGACATCGATAAAAATATAGTTTTTAAGGATTTTAATTTCTTTTTAAAATGCTATCCCTTGTAAAGGAAGTTTTTTCTGAATATGAATTTTTATTCCATTAAATAATTTATGCTTTAATTAATTGTGCACAACAACAACGTCAATTTATGTAGTAAAAATTTAAAAGAAAAATCTTTTGTAAAAAGTAGAGTTACCACTTTCATTTCAAATCAACTAAAACTCATCATGAATTTGTAACATTACCCACTATTTCAAAAGTAACAAAATTTGCGAAAAAGCATGTTTGGAAAAGCATATTTTTATAGAGTAGTCCTTCCCTTGAATCCTTCCTCATACCAACTACGGTTTTTTAAGTCTATTACATATCTATCGTTAATTAGTGTAATCGCATGTTCTGATTTTGCATGATCTGATCTCATGTTCTGATTTTGTATAACTTACGTATGTACAAGTTTAAAATATCGTTTTATTTTTTTTTGTTTTTGTATACTACAATTTTTAAGGGATCTTTTCTTTTACGAATTTTTAAGTACTAACTGACGAAGGTCCGGTCTCGATTACTTTGGTTAAATAAGCTATAGTGAACGCTAATTTTTTTCATTAAATGGAAAATTACATTGTCCTCATTTAATATCCTTAGCATCTAAGTATCCTTATTATACTGTTTTCCTAAATTCCAAAGTAGTGTAATTCCCATAATAGGTACAACACTAATGAAATGAATCATAAAATGTATAGTATAATACGAGTATTCATACATATTGCAACGCAACATGTCTAGTGGTCTAGTAAACGCTCGTTTAACGTATTTTTGGATTTGTGGAGTTTCACCAAGCGTTAATTATTATTGATGCGAGAGATTATTTAGTTAAAATAAAAGAGTTATAATTGATCGAGTTTATTTGCTTTAAATTTTTAATACATATATATCCTAGTTTAAAGTATGAATTATCTTTCGTTTGTAAATAGTCCAAATTTATATTAAATCCCAATATTTTAAAATACCCACTGTGTTGTTTTGTGAAACACGATACAGTTTTAAAAAGGATTCATCATAAAAGTCGCACACGAAATCTATATTTGAAATTATATTGTATGTACTAAGGTGAAAACTATTCCTCTGGACCTCTTAAAAAAATCTCCCTTTAACTTAAGTGATAGAGGACTTTCTTCCGAGCGATTATTAAGACATTTCAAAGAACCAAACCCCCTCTTATTGAAATGAGCGTAAAACCTCACCCTTTAATTTCACTCAGATACGGAACTCCGTCTCTAATTCCTCATTACAAGCGCATCGAATGAGCGTAACGCACTCTGCCAGGTCATCTCTCTTTCTCTGCCCTGCGCCAAAAAACACCTCTCCATTTGCATTTCTTCCGCACATCTCAATTATGACATCCGTCTTTCCGGACGGCCAATCCCAGTCAAGACAAAGACGCGGCAGGCAACCAGATTGTGGGGTTTATCACCTGTTCCGCTACTTTTTATTTTTAAAATGCAATTTAGTTTAATTTTTGATTAAATTGGGATGTGTCGCCATACTGGAAAATATTTGTACTATAGGTCTTTTCATTTGTCCTTTGTTTTCTCTTCTTCACATGTCTATAGTTCATCTATTTCTTTCTTTTCTATCGTATTTTACATCTTCCTTTTTTCGTATATGGAGCCATCCATAAATGATGTCACACTTTTTTTCAACATATTTGCCCCCTCCCTCTCCTATGTAACAAAGTGTCACATTTCACCATTCCCCCCCCCCTTTTGTCACATTGGTAAGAGTTTAGGACCCAATGCTTTTATTGAAGTTTAAGTGCACCACACCTTAAAGTTCAAGGTGAACTGTTATTTCGTTGGTATGAATCTTGTAATCTCCAGAAATTTTTTTTTGAATCTTGGTGTCTTGAAAAATCTTGAAACCCCCCTCCCGCTTGTCACAAAGTGTCACAGATTGATGAACTCCTTCCCTCCCCTCTTATTGTGACGTCATTTATGGATGGCCCCTATGCAAATGTGCGAACTTTTTTCCTTTTTGAGGCCTGGAAAAGTGCAATTTTTGCATGCTTATATCTCCTTGAATATTTAAGTTACTTTCATAAAACTATTTTCTGTGCGTTTGTTGCTAGCAATTTTCTCACACACATTGAAGTTTTTGCTCTTTCTTCTTTAGCTTTTTAATTAATTTTTTAGCTTTCCTACTTTGCCACTAGGGGCGCTGTAAACCACCTCAATGGATCCACCATGGTCACTTACCTACAGGTACACCTTACTCAATGACCCTAAGAGACGTTAGTTCCAAATAAAAGTCGTGAAACGGACTTTTGAGACACCCTGAAAACCTTTTTTCTCTCCCTATCATTCTTTTTCTTCTTTCTTTTTATGTCTCTCTATACTATATCACCTTTCTATCTGTATTTCTATCACTCCTACACTCATTCTTCCATTATTTCTTCTGTCCTTTTCCTTTCTTCCTTTAAAATTTTGTACATCGGAAGTTCTCAGATCTGTAAAAAAAATATTATTTTACTCACCCTCTCAAGGAAGTTATATGATGAAGACCCATAAAGAAGGGAAAAACGGTTTTTCTCCTTTTCCCAAAAAATCGTGATTGGATCGCCTTCAGTTGCATCTTTAGAACAATAATTAAGCATTGGGTAATTAATTATTACCTGGGAAAATCAAATATCCCCAAAAACCACTATACAATGAAGGCGGGCCGCGCTGGGGAACAATAAAAGCACAAACTTTTAAATTTGTTTTTTACAGTTTCATGGACTTGTACCGTTTTTCCACTCTCGTAGTCTTCATAATATTCAAATTACTATACTCGACAGCAACGTTTCCTGAACCCAGTACATCACTACGCGGAAGGAGAAAATGGGTAAACACAAAGCCTGTTCGGTTGCCAAGAGGAGTTTCGTTACGCAAATCGTGATAAAAAGACACCATATATACATGGGTTTTATAAAATAATCACATTTTTAAATTGACGTTCCTCATTTCACTCAAAATTCGAACACCGCGATGGGAACTACTTTGTTTGTTAGTGACTGTGACGTCATAGCGACAGGAAACGTTGCAGTCTAGTATAAAACTATGTGTACTTTTAGTATGTACTGATGTTCGAACATTCAATAGCATTTTCTTAAGAAATTAACGTAAGAACTATTTGTGAAAGGTGAACTTCAGCTTAAAAAAATAATTAAAATTAAATTGCAGTAAAAGGTGAATACCCCGGGTCGAGTTTCTTCAACTCCACAATCTAAACTAAGGTGCAGGGTGAATACTTGTTTAAATGCGCTCTCCATTAAATTCAAGATTATTTTATTACTTAATTAGACACCTAAATGGAAATCCTGGTAACCCTATAGGCTCATTACAAATTTGATCCGCGCGTACACACGAGCCCAAAAAAACAAACACGGTGAGAAACAAGAGCCAGTGGTCAGACAGGTGGCCAGCAGGACAGGTAGGCGAAAGGGGAGGGCCCAGCGAGATCAAAGGGGCCGACGGTGATAATTAGCCCTCATTTGCGCCGACTTCAAAGGTGCCGCATTCGATCTGGCGGTGGGGAATGCCGCCAAGCAGAGAGGTGTCGTGGATATGAATTCGTAAACAAATTAAGAATTTACTACTTCTAATTGAGGCGTAAAAGCGATTGCCCGGTTATTGGTATCTGTTTTTTTTTTGGTGGTTTAATATTGAGGTTTAGTTGATTGTGTTTTTTTTTTACATTTGGGATAACCTCTCGACGAATTTGAAACAGGATTTTAAGAAAGGTGGATATTTTCCCGGATGAAATCGTGTAATGTCGAGGTAGTTCGTAGACTACATTAGCCTAATTTAAAGTAAGGATATTTGTTTCTCTCCCTCTTCCAAAAAAATTATGAACATTATCCCTCTCATATTTTCTACTTAAAAGCGAGAGAAAAAAATAAAATATGGGAGAAAATAAAACCAAAATGTGACTATGTACTAGTAAATATATATGATAGTAAAAGACAAAAGAGAAGTAGAGAGATAGAGGGAAAGAAACGGAAAAAATGTGAGATATAAATAATATCCCATAATGCTTTTCTTTTACTCTCCTTCCCCCCATTTCTCCGTTTTATCTCCTCTCTCTCTCTCTTCACATTTTCTTTTTCTCTCTTTCGCTCAACTTATATTTTCATATTCTTTTTGCTGACTTTCCCTTTTCATCATATCCACAATTTTATAATTTTTCACTCTCTTTTTCAGGGGGTTCTGATGATCTTTCTCTGGAAATTTATAACTTAAACCAGGGCCCCAATGAGTACAAACGTTCAAGATTCGTCCAATTTTTTTCATGTATGGTCAAATTTCGTTTACTTCTATATACTCGACAGCAACGTTTCTTGAACCCAGTACGTCACAAATGCGGAAGGAGAAATCGGTAAACAGAAAGTCTGTTGGGTTGCCAAGAGGAGTTTCGGTACGCAAATTGTGATTGAAAAGCACTTTATATATATATATATGTTACAGGCAGTGGCGTATATAAGGGGGGGGCGAGGGGGCCCTGCCCCCCCCCCGAAATTCGGACTAGGTGCACCAAAACAAGTTAAAACCCTGTATTTAAGGGTCAAATTTCAAAAAATTTTCTGGGGGAGGACCCCCTAACCCCTAATTTTGTACTTAGAATTTTATTAACAACTTCATTATAATACGTTCATCCAAATCCTATCAAAAAATATATGTCCGAAATTCGGACTAAGTCTACCAAAAACAAGATAAAACCCTATTCTTAGGGGTCAAGTTCCAAAATTTATCTGGGAAAGGACCCCCAGATCCTCTTTCGTACTTAGAACTCTATTTTTATAACTTTTTAAATATTAAGTTCATAAAAATGTACATCCAAAATTCGGGTTTAGTGTACCAAAACTAGTTAAAAACCTGGTTTTTTTACTCAAACTTCCAAAAATTTTCTGGGGGAGGACCCCCAGACCCTCCTTTCGTACTTATATTTTTATAACTAACAACTATTCCTATATGAAGTGTTTTGGACCTAAATTATCACCTAAAAAGCTGCATTGGACCTATTAAATATGTGGGGGAGCGGGAGGGTCTGGGGAGTGATTTTGGGCCCCTCCCAAAATAAATTCCTATATACGCCACTGGTTACAGGCAATGTGATAAATCCGGGCATTATTAATAATGCCCGGGCAATGTGATAAATTCAGTGGAATTTATGAATGAAATTTATCACTTTGCCCGCCTCCACTTCGGACATTATTAATAATGCCCGATTAATCACTTTGCCCATAACATATACATGGGTTTAACAAAATAATCATAGTTTTAAATTGACGTTTTTCATTTCACTAAAAATTCAGACACCGTGCTGGGAACTACTTTGTTTTTTAATGACGTCATACGGTCAACTTAAGTTGCTATCTAGCACTAGCATAGTTGCAATTAGGTAAACTTGACACATTTGGTATGAGCTGTGCTATTATCGGGTGGACTGTCTCATACTCCACAAAATTTTAGGGGTGAAACAAATACTCCCTCGGGGGCGATCAAATATTACGTAAGGCAAGGGGGGAGGGGGTTTGCTATTTGCTTATTTTTCCGGAGAAGGGGGAGGGGGAGTATGATTGATGCTTACGTAAGATGTTACAATGTTAATAACCCTTAACAGCATTAATTTAACCCTTTCGAACCAAAGTCGCCTGAAAATACCATTGAATCCAATGGGAAATTTGGGGCGGCTAAAACATAAAATTTTGTAAATTTGACCCTTAAAAGCATGGTTTCAAACTCATTTTCTGTTCAACTATTCCAAATTTCTGGCCCTCTCACACCCTAACACCCTCTATATTGTGTTTCTTAAAGCAAATCCTTAAAGATAACCTATAGAAAGCTCGTGAAAATCCTTTTCCAGGGGGGCAGGCAGCATCAAGGCAGGGAGGGGCAGCTGCCACCCCTAAATTCTCAGTTTGTTAATTTTTTTTGAAAAACTTTATGAAAGCAATAGTGTATTTAAAGCAATAGTACATAATTTTCCTTGAAAACTGCATGGCTTACAAGAAGCGGTTCTGTTTGGCCCAAGGAGTCTCAAAATGTGCTAAAACACTACTTTGAAGAGCAAATTTTAAAAAAATTTTTGGCGGAGGACCTCCAGACCCTCCATTTTTAAGCTCACATTCATTACCCACATTTTTACGTTCGGTGTGCAAAAGTTCAAATCCTTTGTATAGGTACCCTAAAATTTAGCCTATAAAAGTACTCGCCATGGGGTATGGGGGGGACCAGGGAAATAATGTTGAATCAACCCCTATAGTCACTAGTATTCGCAACATCAAGAGCAAAGGCCCCCCTAACATGAAACCTGGCTACGCCCATGTATATACAATATCTCCCCACTCTTTGAATCCCATTGCGCAACCTATACCATCAGAAGTAATAGAATAAACCTATTTGTGTACTATACTACTTGCGGCTCTAGAACATGCCGACAAAGACCACCTGCCGTAGTAACATTACATTTCGGTAAGCTTCGCACAGGACAGACGGCACCTTTGAGGGCATTATGTGACCACCAGGTGTGAAGAAATCGTTTGTAAGCGTGGATTGGAGCACTCCGTTAGGGCATCAAACAGAGAATATTCCAAATCTGGCGCCAAGGACTTGTTTTACAATCCGAAGCGTATCAGACGTTGCTTAAGGTGCCGCGAATTACAGCTCTATGCGCCGCTTTTAATACATGAGAACGTGAAAATATTTTATAGCGTGTATTTGTATGGGTATAATATGGGTAATTTTATTTGAAGATATCACCTGGCTGTCACCATGTAATTTGGCAGCTATTAGCAGTGTTGCTAAGTTAGACTTTCAATTCAAATGTAAAAGTTAAAGTATCCATTGCTTGATATTACCATTTTTAGTAAAAATAAACAATAGTTGCAATATAATAGGATGATTGAAGAATAATAGGACTTACTATCGTGTATACAACAAATTTTTTTCTTTTTCTTTCATAGGGTCAATGTTTTTGTTTAAAATTTAATTTTTCTTTTATTAAAACAGTGGACATACTGATGTGTTTTCTTTAATTTTAAACTTTTTAAATTAAACTCATAATTACTCTTTGAAAAAAAATATCAATATAAATAGTAATAATAATATAATAGTAGTTATATATAGTAATTTAATTAGAATTTGTTTACATTAACTTGGAAATTCTTACGTAAGAATGGGTTTGACCCCCACCCTCAAGTAAAGGTATGTAGAGATTTTTCCTACCCCCCTCCCCATCGGGACCCTTACGAAATTAATGAATGGCCCCTAAAAACTAAAAAGCAAAATTTTTCTTAAATTATTTTTCAAAATATTGAGAAAATCTGTACGAAAATAAGGTAAAATTTTCTCTTTACGTCAACACTGTTTATGGAAATTCTAAATCAGATACAATTTTGCAAAAATTTAACTTGTGTAATATGTTACGGGCGACGTGATAAATCCGGGCAATATTAGTAATGCCCGCGTATTTCGGGAAAAGTGATAAATACTCATTGATAAATGTCATCAAATTCATCACAATACCCGCTTCACTTCAGTTATTATTAATAATACCCCGTATCATTTTGCCAATAACATATACACCGTATTGGGAACCACAACAATCTTCCACTATAACAAGGTTAAAAAATACAGATGTTTAAAATCCTTGCCAAGAAAGGCGATTTTTTTAGTAAAACCTCTTGAATATATGGATATAAGCCAATAAAATTTTTTATTCGCCAATGATATTTTATGGTGTAAAGGCGTAGCGCAATTGGAAAGCTATTCCTACTAATTCAGCCTCATCAGATATTGATGGCTTTCCAACTTTTTCGAACTCATACAATCATTCATGGAATTATTTTATAGAATAGCACATTTTTATAGATACACTCCGACACAGAATTATAGGTCCACCCTGATTTTTTCAAAATTTTGTTGTTGAAGTTAACTTTGATGATGGTTGTTTGCACCATATGAAAGGACTTGTCTCTTCAGATATAAAAATGTGCAAAATAACCCAATGACGCGCATGCGCAGTGGCAAACATGAAGGGAGGGTGTATTAACAGCTTATTAAGCGACACATAATTATAGGTCCACTTCAAATTTTCTTGCCAGAATGGCTGGGAAACAGTGTTGGTCAATTTTACTGGTTTGTAAAACCAGTTGTTTTACTGGTTTGTCGTTGTTTTTGTGTGTAAGTTGGGTTTCTTAATGGTACTGTAGTGTATTTTAATTTAACAAATGTTTATCAATGAAATTATTCATTTGTAAATCGGATTTTTCTTCATTTATGTTTTTATACATTAAAAATACATTTGGAATTAAAAAAGTAACTAACATACATATTTTGCCGAAAAATGTTCCTACACACGATAATTTAAATTCAAAATTTGTAATTAAATGTAATGAAAGTTGAAATTCGTTAAACAAAACTCAATTTCACTTGGGGGAAATAAATGTTGTTAACCCTCCCCTGATTTTCAGAAAGAAAGTAATAATAGTTTTCTTTAAATTCTAAAAGTTGTATCCGAATCAAATGTTTTGTGCAAAAATTAACACGAACTAAAAGCAATTTCGGGAACTAAACTATTTCAAAAGAATATTAAAATATCGAAGAAAAGACATTAGGCTCTTTTGACAGTTATCACAGTATCACTTTCAGACATTCTGATGTGTTTGCTTTAAAACTTTTCCAATATTTCACTAAAAACTATTTTTACCGACTTCAAAAAGGAGGAGGTTATCAATTCGTCGAATATAAATGTTGAATCTTTGCCAGGCCCTTTTGGTATGTTCTACTGGACCGATTTGGACGCGGTTTGTTGTATTAGATTAGAATTGTTTTCAAGTTGGTCCCATTTAAATTTAAACGCCCTCTAGCGGATACCAGAGGAGTTATGATAAATAAATCAAAAACTTGTGGCAAGCTTACTCACCACTATAAGAGTCAGATTATTGAAACGGGGAATAAATAGTACAGACTGAACCTTACAAAACTCTGAAGTAAAGAATCTGTTTCTTAAAAAGAAAACTTCATTTAAACGACGCCGCAGGCGTCGCGTCGTGTGTCGGGCGGATAATTTTTTTTCTCCTTTGGCATGAAATTTCTGGAGCCGCAGGCGACTTGATATAAAAAGAATGAAATAAATTAATTTTTAACAAAAAAGAGACAGACTTCAAAAATGCGCATGGGCGTCATTTAGGGGGGGGGCAGGGGGGGGGGCAATTGCCCCCCCCCAAGGTTTCCACTCTTAAGTGAAAAATTGCTGAGAGTCCCTGGAAAATTTTGTATCTTCCACAAAGGAGCAACAGATTTAACTCAAAACATCCCAAAAGCAGTTAAAGCACTACTTTTGAGGGTCTAATTTCAAAATTTTCTGGGGGAGAACCCCCAATCCAAAATTCTGCCGCTTACAAGAAGCAGTTCCCTTTGGGAACCAAAGAGTTTGAAGCCCCTAGGAGTCTGGTTTGAAGCCCCTAGGAGTCTGGTTTAAAGGGGAATTTTCAAAAATTTTTACTGGGGGAGGATCTCCGCCCCCCCTTGAAAATTTTACGTTTATTTATAACTTTTTTTCCCCTAGAAAATTCTATGCTTTACAAGGAACTGTTCTTTTTGAATGTAACTTAAAGGACCTCAAAATGAGCTGAAACACTGCTTTAAAGAGGCAAATTTCAAAAAATTTTTATTATGTTATACAGTATATTTTCCTTGAAAATTCTGCCACTCACAACAAGGAGTTCCCTCTGGGTGCTCCCCAACGAGGTTGCAAGAGAGATAAAACCCTAGTTTAAAGGAAAATTTTGAAAAAAAATTCTGAGGGAGGACCTCCGGCTCTCCTTGAAACTTTGACGTTTATTTGTAACTTTTTTCTCTAGACATTATGTGGTTTACAAGGGGCTGTTCTCTTCGGATGTAACTTAAATATTGTAAAAATAGAGCAAAATTTAAAAATTTTTCTGGGGTGACCCCCAGACCCCCCATTTTTACTTAGAACTTATGATGTTGAGTCACCCCCCCCCCCCAAAAAAAACAAGTCTGGTTACGGCGTGGCTCAGTCCCACTTAAAAAAAAAATCCTTGCCCCCCCCAACCAAAAACTGAAATGACGCCCCTGAAAATGCGCCTAAAAGTGAGAAATAATTTTTATCCAAAAAACCACAAAACTACTTTTTAACATAATTTTTGAAGCCGAAACACTTTCACAATAAGTGATGAAACCACATGTTTGATAGTAATTCTAAATACAATACATATTACTAGTAGAGAGGTCTTAACTGCACTCTTTTCGTCATTCATTTCGTCATTCGTCAAACAGAAAATAATATATTGTGCCTTTAATTGTAAATCTTCTTTTATCTTATGTTATATGCTAATAACGTGTTCTTTTTTTAATGTTAGCGAGGAATGTTAATTTATTGTGAAAGTGTTTCGACTTCAAAAATTATGTTAAAAAGTAGTTTTGTTGTTTTTTGGATAAAAATTATTTCTCACTTTTAGGCGCATTTTTGAAGTCGGTCTCTCTTTTGTTAAAAATTAATCCTTTAAAAACATTGCTATTTTGTTTACTCTCTCTTAGGTAACCCATTCTGTATTACTAATTTTGTGTCTGGTAGATTAACTGGTTCTAGCAAGCATTTTTTATTCTTTTCTTTTTATCGGCTATCAATAAAACTTTTCGATTTGGTACGATATTAATCGCCTTAAAGAATAAACATTCATTTTTGATAATTGCTATTGCTATATCAATGAAAAAAAGTATACATTACATATCTACTATACAAAAACGGATTCAAGAGGGGTTGGCACTCCGGGAAGTGAGTTTTTTCTGATAATGTTATGCATGAGATTTTTTAACTTAGAAAGGGAGAAATTGTTAGCAATTAATCAACTATAAAATCAATTTTTTTTAAAATTAAATTAAATTTCAAAATGTACAAAGATCTATTGTTTTTCTTCAATATACACCTCATTCGATTAGCAATATTATAGAATATAGACTATCGTTCTTATAAGTCTTAACAATTATACTTTTACAGAAATGACGTGTTCCTTTCATTCCCCTCCAATGCTTCGGGAGTAAAGAAGCTGAAGGCGCAAATCTCACCAGTTGAACTTTATTGTCGACTTTTTACGAATTACACTTAAAAATGAATATAAGAACTCTGCTAGATGAGGTATAATGTTCTTTTTTTTTATATTGGATTATTTTTTTATATTTATGCACCCAGTTTAATTTACTTGCGCCCGGCTAATCCTAAAGTACACAAAAATCTAACAAATAATATTTTCAAACATAATGTTATCATAAATTTTAAAAATTAACCTTGAAATAAATTCAGTTTAAGTTATAAATAAATATTTTTATCTTATTTAATAGATGACAGTTTTAATCGCCAGTTGAGGACTTTCCCAAAACAAATGTCTTAAAACACTGTATTTTCCCACCATTTTTGATCATTCTTTAAAACTAAAAATTTAAAATATCAGCTTTAAACTTTTAAATGAATTTCTTTAGAAGAAATGAAGTATTGGAAAGAACAGTAATTATTATTTTCTTTTTTTATTATATATCTAGTTTTTATTATCTTCCTGAAGTCACCAAAAAAAAATTAATGCATAAAAACTTTCTTTTTCAGTAAAGTATACCACAAAAAAATATAGTGATATTTAAGAGAAATAAGTATAAAAAAATGTCCAATTGTTTCTTCAATAAATAAAATTTTTTAAATTGACTGAAGTCGGCTTTTCCTTTACTAAAAATAATTTAAAAACACATACCAAAGTTAAGGCATAAATTTTTACTTAAAATCCCCCATAGAGAAAATAAAGTTCTTAAAATTCTAATCCCATTGTCGGTGATATTCAAACGAAACGGCAAGCCCAGTAGCAACGCGGAACCAGAACCTCAGGGGGAGGGGCCAAAGACGCACGGGCCGCTCGCAAGACCAGTCACTCACCAGAAGCCCCGCCCTTCCCAAAAGTTCCTCTACTCCGAGTTCGTCCCCCGGGCCGAAAAGCATCGGCATCCTTTGATCTCCCTCGTGGCTGTCGCGCTACGCGGGTCCTTTGAAGCAAGCCTTGTTTACATATTCCCCGGGATGGAGTATAAAAACCCTCTCCGACGAGTGGCACGTCTCACTTGTCTCTGTGATCCTTCACTGATCAAGATCTTAGTAGCTTTGATCGGAAGTATTCCAGATCTTTAGGCCGTTTTTACCACCGCTAGTACTGGACTATTGATAGTTTCATCGAGCTCGATCTCCATCTAAGCTGCCTTCATCATTTCATCCGACCAGCTCCATCAGAATCATCAGCTCCCGCTTTCTGTCGATCACCATCATCTTCTGAACACCGTCATCAGCACCGAAGACGCTCTATTCTTCACGATGATGACTTCCCTGATGTTCGTCTTCCTTTTGTTGGCCAGTGCCGTCCACGCCAGAGTGGCACCGGCGGTCGAGTTCTCCAACGTCGTCACCACCACCGATCAGTGGTCGGAGCTGGCTTTCGACTTCGTCTCCAACATGAGCTGCAAGAACACCTTCATCTCGACGGAGGAGGACTGCGAGAAGCTGGTTTCCCTCCCCAAGTCCGCCATGAACTTCTACTCCGCGGACCCCGTGCCAGGAAAGAGGTACAAGGTGGTGCTGCACGACGGACCCTTGACCCGACACGACTCGCACGATGCAGTCTTGGTGGTCGATCCCTATCCGGAAGCCAATCTGGGACATCTCTTGGTGGTGCTGTTCGTCGATTTTGAGTGGACTGAGCTGGAATGCAACACGCATGGAGGGAAATATTCAGGTAAGATTATTGAAACATTTAATTTCTTTTCTTTATTCTGTGTATTTCATTCGTATCTTGAATGTTTCCTTTGTGAGCGAATTTCTCTTTAATCTCAAAGTTAATTATTTCTCATAACTATTTTTAATGTAAAGTCATTGATGTGATTTGTTGGCGATATTCTTAAAGGATACCTAATTATTGATTATAACAAAAATATTTAATGTACTCTCCTTCAAAAATATGTCTAAAAAAGTTCCAATGGGTTGTAAAATAACAGTAGATAAGTAATTTTGTTTGGGAATTTTTTCTTCAAATTTAATGTTTTTATTATAAAAACCCGTGTTTTTAAATATCGTATCAATTTACACTTATGCTAAATGGGCTGATTAAGAATTATTTCATATAAGATAAACACACATAATTTAGACTTAATTGCATATAAAGAATTAAAATTAAATAATAAAACAGTATTTTCTTTTAAAATTTATACTATATTTTTAAATATTTTCTTTTCTATTATACGTTCTATTCCTTCATATCTTTATCCAATAACTAATGAAATGGTTTTCATGTTTCTTTAATTCTTGGGGTCTAAATTGCTAATTTTTGAGAAAAAAATGTCAACAAAGTTTTTAAATCTTTTCTCCGATTTCTATTTTACGTTACCCCCTACTAAAGCAATGTAATCGAATAATCAATTTGAAATAAAATAACCTCACGTGTTTTAATTCTGAAAATTTGCTTGAAGTAAAAATATTTCTTTCTTTAAATTTTCTATAATTAGAGCAAAATAAATCCTCATCAATCTTTCTAAATAATTTGTTATTTTGGGACTTCCTATACGAATTTTAGTTTTCCCCAAGCAGTTTAGAGTTAAATGAAATAATTTAAAGCCTAAACCAAACGATTCTTTAACACTTACAATCCAACAATAGCCAGAATGGCATCACAAAGATCGAGCTAAAGGATAAAGAGAGCTAATTTATCTCCGTGCGTCTCTATTATCAACACCTAAGTGAGGTGTCTTCATTAGCACATAACAAGTGCTACCTGTGTTGACAAGGAAGGGGCGGTTTGGGGGACTGAGCGACAAGAAGGGGGAGATGCATGACTTGAATAAGTGCTATTTCTAGGACTCCATTCGGGTCTGTTTCCTTTCGAAAAAAAATACCCGTAAAAAAGATCAGTTTGAGAGTATTATAACGCATTAAATCTTACTTAACTATGGAATTTCCTCTACTTATGAAAAAAAATATCCGATTAGTATGTGTTACGGGTAATGTGATAAATACGGGCATTTAATGTCTGCGTATTTCGAGCAAAGTGATAAATACACATTGATAAATGCCATTGAATTTTTAACATAGCCCGCCTCACTTCGGGCATTATTAATAATGCCCGGTTTATCACTGCCCGTAACATGTATATTCTTGCAAACTTATTAAGTAATTATTACAAGTAACTTAATTTACTCTTTGTAAGGTTAATATGAAAGTATATTATGTTTTTAATTATTATTAATTATTTATGAATGATTTAAATACACAATGAGATACTTCCATTACGAATTCTACTCAGGGATGATATTGAGAGTTGAAGTAATGTTTAAAGTCTTAATTTCATGGAGAAAAGAAAATTGTAACGTGGTGATATTTTTATAAGAAAAAAAAATCCTGTTTTCTATTCCTTGAAAAAAATGCTTTTTTAAAAAAATTTAGGTAAGAGATTATTGTAAGTAAAATTAATTTAATGAAAATGCGGGAAGCAAAATATTTTTGTGAATATTTGAAATGAGTTTTAATTTTTTTTAGAGAAACTTTATTTGAACGTCAACACTGTTTAATGTTATATTTTTGATTAAGTATTTATATTTCAGCTTTCATAAATAAATTTGCAATTGTTTTTTTTGTAGCTGAATATGGTTGCATTAGTCTGGCTTTGAGAAAGCGTTGCCACAATCTTCAGCAAAACGGGAAGTGGAAAGCCGAGTATCTGCGACAGAAGCATTGCGAAATCAACTTCTTTCCTCTGGTTCACTTTTCAGATGAAGAGCCTTCCCAAAAGTTACAAAAGCTGGAGTGCAAAGACCTAATATCTGGTAAGTTCAATGAACTTTTTTTTAGTTAAATTTGTTTATTTTACTTCAAACAAAGTCTATTGTTATCTCTATTGTATTATACGGGTTTGGGAATCCATGAATATTTTGGCTTTTTTTTTTTTAAACTTAAAAGCCTTATAGTGGAAGTTAGGAAGCGTTATGTTATAAATTCAATTTAGAACATCGAATTTCTTTTCTGTAATTTGTGCGAAAATAAGAAATTTTGTATGATCGATGGGAATATTTATAAGTATCAGAGTTAAAACAATACCATTTGAAAGAATAATGAAGTCGAATATGATAGAAAAATGGAACTTACATAACAAACAAGTAAAACACATAATTTTCGAACATTAAAATTCTACTACTTTTAATACTACCAAATAAAAAATTCGAAAATATTTAGAAAATGAAATATAATAATTTTATTTTCAAATTGACCTACTTACGATGCCGTAAGGTAATACTTTAAACTTTCATCTTTATGAGGTTTATTTTTTTTATTCTAATTTATTCAACTTTCTATTTGTTATTTTTGCCCAAAACAGAAATTCTAAAATCCATATCCTTGCAGATACATAACGTAATAAGATATAAGCTTTTCAGGTCCTATTGTGCTGTGCCATAAAATGATTAGTTTATTTCAGAAATTCAATGGTGTTAACCGTGGTGGATTTCTAAAATAGGTTAGCTAAACTATTATAAGCCTACAGCGGTGAATTTTAGTACGAAGCAAATTTTTAAAGTCGAAATTTTTTTTTTCGTTTCCCCACATAAACAGAACTCTTTTATTTTCGGTTAAAAAAATTTTCATTGTCAAAAAAAAGTTGCAAAAAATACGCTATTTAATTATTTTTGCAAAAAATGTTTCGCAAGAGACCCTCGTACCCTCATTCTAATTCCCCATATTCTAATTTATTAAAAAAAAAGAAAATATTTTTTGTTTCAAATTGGGATGTTTTTTTTTATGTTGAAGTTAAAGAAGTTAGCCCCCTACTTTTTCGAAAGCAATTTCGGAAGAGGGGAGTTATAGACCATCATTTTTTACTTTCCGAGATTTTCTCATTTAAATTCAAATTCAAACCAGTAAGTAATTACTAAAGGAAATCAGGCTCCAATTATACTACTTTAAAAAGGAGAATACGTTTCCGTTTTGTAAAAGAATCTATCATAATAGGTGGCAATTTGGTTCACCTCATAGATCCGATTAACAAGTTTCTGATACAAACGATTCGCCACAGATCAGTATCAACTCAAAACACACAGTCCTCATCAGTTCCAATACAATAGTTCTATATAACATACGATATCACTCAACAACACTCTTCTCCCTCCCCCAAGGTTTCGGTCCTTGCCCCTTTTTGCGCCCCCACAACCAGACCAACACCCTGTACTGCGACCCGCTGGAAGAGAACACCTACAAGTGCAACATCGTCGTGGGCAGTCGGTGCCGCATCTTTGAGCGCTGCGACCACGCCGTGCTGCTGTCGGGGGGCTTCGACCGGCTGACCGACAGCCCTCGATACCTCGAGAACATGGTGCGCTTCCACGAGATGCTCAAGATCAACGGCTTCCCTCACATGAACGTCAAGATGTTTTACTCCAACGGGAATCAGGACATCGAAGGTGAGTGATGGTTATCAGTGAAATTTTAAAAGTAGTATTGGTCTTTTCGGTAATGGAAAATATAATTTATAACAGCATTATTCTCATCCCCTTATCCACTACCCTTTTATCTTCATCTTTTTCCTACTCTATATGAACTGACCACTTTCTCATCACTCTCATAACACCATCCTTCATCATCTTCCCACCCCTAATCAACATCTCCCCCCTTATCTTATTTACATTTATCACCCTTTTATCTTATCCGTCACCCTGTTCTCACTCCTAATCAATCTTTTCTTCATAATTTTTATCCATCCCCATCATCCACTTTTCCATCATCTTCCTCTCTCTAGTTATTATCACGGTTTTCATCCCTTTATTATCACCATCTTCTTTCTAAACTCACTATCCTTATCTTCTATTACCTATGCCAGAGGTTCTAAAACTGTGGGTCACCAGAAATTTTTTGCTGGATCGCTGAATATATAGTATAGTTTTGCTGAATATATAGTATCTTTTCACGAACGTGTTGTTTACTTTTATCAAATTACAATACAGTAAAAAGAATAAAAAGAGCGATAAGAAAAAATACACTACACGGTGGTCGAACGCAAAGGACAATTAAAGTAAAATACATAATGTGCCACTTAAATGGGCTGATAATGCAAAATTTTTTGGTTATTCAAATAAGGTTTAAAAAATAATAATATATCAGTTCTTCAAAACGTAATAGGCTCCCCACCGAGGGGGAGCAATACAAATATTAAGAATTTTCTTAGTAAGTGATGTTGTAGCTGCAATTTATCTCAAATTACTAAAAAAAAAAACTAGCTGAAACTCTGTTTTTAAGAGTCAATTTTTAAAACTCTCTCTGGGAGAGGGCCCACAGACGCCTTTTTAATAAAGAAGCTCATTGTTGCTCCCACTATCAAACAATTTGATACGGTAAGGTACAAATCTTTCCCTTTAATTTTCTAATAAGTTAATTTAACCTCTACTGCATGCATGTAATTTATTATTCTAGCAAAATAGTGGTTATAAAAAAAAGAGGGTCGCGCGATGTTCAAAAGTTTGAGAACCCCTGAACTATGCTATTCACATCTACTATATGATCAATAAAAACATTCTAGAGATCAAGACCTCATGTTTTCTTGTTCCAGGCTGTAACTTAAAGACAATTCTTAAATTTTCAATAAAAAATACGATTTCACTATTGTCGCTAAATGACGCTCTTTCTTCCCCCCTTGGATATTCATCCAAAATATCAACCCACAAATGAAAAACTCTATCATAGCTAGGGTGACCAGACGTCCCGCTTTTGGCGGGACAGTGGCGCTTTTTGCCTCTCTGTCCCGCTGACAGAATGTCCCACTTCTTCATTAAAGTCCTGCCAAAGTCCCATTTTCTGACTAAGTTTCATCAAACGAGGAATAATGTAAAGAAAAACAAAGATTTTTTTTTTGGGGGGGGTGGATAATCTTTTAAAAGTTCTTAATTAGTAGGCTGAATTATTGCTAATTTATTAATTATTTTAAAAACATATTTAAGGAAGTATATATTACCAAAAGGGTATGCGTTCAGGATGCTCCTATATTGAGTTCAACCACTTTGGTGATTAGTTTTGTACATTTTCCCTCCTTCGATTCTGTTACGTACCAAAAAGTCAGGCCATCCCATGCAAATTGTCTGAAAATGAGTTAAAACACTATATTAAAGAGTTAAATTTTAAAAATTTTCTAGGGGAAGACCCCCAGACACCCTATTTGATTTGACAGATTAAAGGTTTAAACTCTGAATACGGAGTTTAAATATATATTACCTTTTAAAGATTTTAAAGGCGTTCTTTATCTTACTATACAGGTGTCGTGTGAGACAGATCAGTGTTTATAAAGGGTTTACCCCCCATTCCGAAACCAAAAGTTTATGAGTGTGTTTCGAGTAAAATTTATTCCAATGTGAGATTTAAAAAATTCTGTTTTAATGAAATAGTGAACATCTGAAAAAAAAAAATGTTACCTCCCTTCGTGAGTGAAATGATCCGCTTATTAGATTGAAAAATCTGGCAACATTAAACAAAGCTTTTCTTCTCCAGAAAACCTCGGAATCAAGGATGAGATGCACTCATCGTCCGCCAAGCTGGCCATGCGCTACCACATCCGCCGCATCTGCACGACATACCACTGCGCCGACAGCTTTGTCATCTACATGAACAGCCCGACAAGGAACGACGGAGCCTCACTATTGTGGGATGTCGACAGGAACGGACAGGTAAGCATTGACACTTCACCCTAGACTATAGCTAGACCCCCTTCTTCATGATTCTCCTACTCCCATTTTATCTTCATCATCTTCCTATTCCTCATGAGGAGATAAAAATAGATTTAATAGTATCGCAAAGCGTTATGGTGTAGATAAGAGTGCAATGTGCATGTGTAAGGTTATTTCAAAAAAAAAAATCGTTTAAGTTTGAGAATGACTACACCAAATATTTGGAAAATGAATTCAAATACCTGTAGAGAAGCATCAGGCATTTAAAACTAAAAGTAGTATATAACACTACAACTGGACCCTCCTGGTCCTCAAAATTTTTCTAGATGCCGGCCGGGTGGGAACTGTTTGTATTGTAAAAAATAAATTTACTCTAATTTTATTTTCAAATCGGGTAAGCTGCTACAACTTTAATCCTTCCATTCTCATACACGTTGTTTTGTCTTTGGGGCTACGATGACGTTTATGATTGATACCTAGTTAAAGCCGGATCATTGAACAAATTGTTAAGTTCTCCTTCTGCCCTTATCCATTATTAAAAAAAATTAATTCCTTCCAATAGTTGACAAGGTGAAAAGTAGGTAGTATTATAACTTGCCTTTAAATTTCCCTCTGGAATTGATCCTAGATGCAAAACCACCATCTCGAAAACATGATGAAAACAATTTTGCAAAAATAAATTTTCTAACCATTCGCATATCACTTTACAGATCGATGAAAACGAAGTGTACAGCATCCGCGAACTGCTGGAAGACACCCAGGACTGCAACGCTCAACAGGTGTACATCATCGCCGACCAGAACTTCTCCGGAAAGATCGTGACCGCCCTGGGACACTCCAAGAGGCACCAGAACGTCATGGCCTTCGTCAGCAGCGGAGAACACGAGTACTCGTGGGGCGGAGACTACTCCAAGCTGTGGACCACTTACAACCACAACCAGGACTGCGTCAGAGACATCCACGAGGTGAGGGTTCACTTACATCCATCATTTAAAAACGTTATTCTCTTTAGATCTATAAGTAGGAGCAGTTATTTAAAAACGCCTGAAGACATTGGCACTAGATTGACATTCTGGGATTGTTCTTCCATCTTCCTTGACCCTCTGCCTCCCTTTTCATTTTACTCCTGATTTCCACTTAAACCTCTCACTCCTTCTGTTCACTTTGTTCTTCTTCTAATATAAAATATAACCTCTTCCATTTTCTCTCTCTTCTAAAAATTTCGCTTCCCTTCTCTTCTCTTCCTATCCGTCTCTCCCTCCTTCCATTCTTCTTTTCTTCATATACTCTCTCGTCTCTCTCCTTTCTATATTTCCTCTTACCTTCTCTTCTATTTCTGACATTCCCTCTTCCATTCTTCTCGATTCCGATATAAAAAATCTTTATACTTCAATTATCCTTTTTCCGTATTTAGTCTTTTACTTCTCTTCACATTTTCTACGATTATCTCTCCCCTTCTATTCCTCTCCTATTTTTCCCTTCTATCTCCCTTTGATTGTGTACCTCATATTTCCCCGTTCTTTTTCTCCATACCCTAATGGTTTAGCAATTTATGATATTTAAAGTAAGCAAAAATGTGCATGTAAAAGTAAAATTTAACAAATAAAATGTTATCGGAAGTATTTTACCTAAAGTGTCCATCTAATTTTACACTAAAACCTTTTAAATTTTCTTTCCCTTTCTTAATTTTTCCGTCTCCGACAGTGATTTGAACTTCTTAGAGCTAAAATGTAAAAATTGTTCGTTGCATTCAACTAATATAGTCATCTTCTCAATTCAACAGAGTTTCAGAAAAGAGATGAACTCTTCTCGGCCAATCTTCTACGATGGAACTCTGGGAACCCTCAACACCACCATCTACGGAGCCCCCTGTGACGCCATGCCTCCTTTCTCTGATTACGAACTGGAGAGAAGGTATTACGGCTGCCAGAACCTCCCCACATCCATTTGGTTAAGAAGAGGCAGATCTAGCACATGGCTTGATGATTAAAACTAAAGACTATAGTTTTTTAAAACTGAACTATGAGAGAAACGTGTAAAAATACCCATCCTGGTTTCCCTTTCAAATGGATAAAAGTATAAATTGTTGGCTTACAGGAGAAAAGCACTAAGTCACTTCTGGCTTAACTACTCTGTACAAGGTTGCGACAAATTTGGCGCATTCTTTTGCGCCATGCAATTTTACCAATACACTGAGTGATTTTCAGCTTGGCGAGATTTTTGGATTTGGTTCGTGGCGTCGTTCTAGCGTTTTCAGAAGATTCTCCTAAGTGACTTAGTACTTTTTTCCTGGAAGCCGACGATGTGACTTTGGTGATGACCCACCAAGTTTAAACTTTTGATTCAATGCTGAAGATGTAAGTTACGTTTAGGGTAGTTTGTATAATTAAAAGTTGTCGAATACTTGTATTGATAAATTGGGAGCATGTAATACTCATGAAGAGTTTTCTGTATATAGTAACTATGATTGGCATTCATAGAGATTATGTTGCAGAGGAATTGAGGCTTTCCAGATATAATATAAAGGGCGAACTCTACAAAAAATTTTTTTGATATAAATGGGTTTGAAAAAATTGGAGTCATTATCTGCGTATTTTTTGATGGATAGAAGAAGGGTAGTCTCAAAAATGAAAAATGTACTTGCAGATTCTCTAAAGGGTCTAGATTTAAATTTCGCGAAAAAAAAACTTGAGAGTTCATCCTTTGTATCCTAAAAGGTCTCAGTTGTGCACAAGATAAAAAAAAAAGAAAAAAGTGTGTACAGAATTTTATGTATAAAGATAAGGATTTTATATTGAACATTGCTGAGGAATTATTGTAATGTAGAATGCATGTTGATGTTGCAAATGTTAAAATTTTTTTGGAGCAATATTTAAGTGTATGAGAACATCTTTCAAAAGAAGCCTCCTTTGTTCTTTTCTACTTGCAAAACCAACTGATTTTTTAAAAATTTTTGGTGCCTTTTACGGCGAGAGGAACTCTTGATACTACATGAGGCTCACTTGAACTCATAATGTTTAGATCTTTAAACGGATACCTTTGTAAATGGAAAAAAGTGAGAAAAGGACTTCTCCTTTCAGAATAAACATTTAAATTAAATTATTTGTTCACAAAATAACTTGAAAGGACTATTTTAAAGCATTTTAAGAAGGCTACTGTTGCATAGGAATGTATACGGTGATTTAAAAGAGAAACAAAGATATATTGTAAATGAACTTTTATGTTGTTTTTCTTCGTATAACATTAATTTAGTGAATAATAGGTGTTTTTTTATCTTGATATCAATTGAATTTTAATGAACTGCTGTGATACTTGTATTATTTTGTGTATTTGTATATAACACGATGTAAAATAGTATGCATTTACGTTTTACTTAATAAAATTGTGAAAAGTTTTACTATGTGATATTTTATGGTGAGAGATTACAAATAATATGCAAAGTGAAATACAAAATCCAACCATTGTTTAAAAGATTTATACACTTAAGGACAAAATATAACCTTTAGTGATAGCGAATTTTATGAAGGTAGGAACTAATTTTTTAAAGAGTCTCTATATAAAAGTTGTTTTAACCTCAATTATTTATTTAGAATTAAATTAAATTTTAAAATGTCCATGCGTTTTTATTGAGAAATAAATTAATAGCTACCTGGGAAATTTGGGGTGTATATATTTTACTCCAGCGAAATGTATAGAACTAGAACGAGATACAATGCTGTTTCCAAGTCAAATTTCCTGAGGGAGAACTTCACCTAGATACGAAATATATTTTAAATTTTGGGTTTTAATAGGATTGTAGAAATTATAAATGAGTTTTTAAAAAAATGTTTTTAACGATGACGTGGTGAATGGCATAACGCATAAGGTCAAAACTCAATTGATGACTCTATAAGTTGGATTTCGGATGTGGCGCAATGTACCAGCCACTCCGAGTGATGTTACATCATTCACGTCAACAATCACTCCAAAAAAGTACGTGTTTTCATGGAATGTCGCGGCGCGGAGCGACCTATTCGAGCCCTATAGCGAGCCCATTCCTATGATCTCCTCTCAAATCCGCATCCTTCACTTTCCATACAGGCGTTTATAGAAATTTATTTCGGGAGAGGGGCAAAAAATTACTCCGCAGCTCCTCCAACGCATATTTAATGGGTCGCGCCCGTATTCCCGAAATCCATATTCCCGAAGCCCACAATCCCGAACGCCACAAGACCGAACGGGACACTTTCCCGACAGGACTTTTTACCGAACGGGACACTTTCCCGACAGGACTTTTTACCGAACGGGACACTTTACCGACAGGACATTTTACCGAACGGAACACTTTACCGAACGGGACACTTTACCGAACGGGACACTTTACCGAATGGGACACTTTACCGAATGGGACACTTTACCGACAGGACATTTCACCGAACCGGACACTTTCCCAAACGGGCCTTTTTACCGACAACTCACTTTGGTCACTAATTTTTAAATATGGACTCTCGATTTAAGTTTCATCTTGCCCGACCTGGTCAGTTTCACTGGTCAAGATTCCTTTATGTCTAAAATTCATTACAAAACAAATGTTTGAGTTGCTAATTGATATTTCGTAATCTTTTGTAGTGTTGACATTGGTCTTTTGTTCCTGGTGGCCATTGGTCAGTCCGGTTCACATAATGTAACTTCTTTGCTTTAGCACTGAAGTATGACTTGTGGGGGCTCAAACCAAACGTCTTCGGACGTGAAATATTTTTGTGTTGTCCACTGGTCAAGATCTCTTAACCAGTGGTCAATCCCTTTTTTTCCGCTAAATGCTACTTTTCTGATCTTATCTTTCTGTCTCGTGTTTGTTTTGGGGGTCCCTGATCTTTGGAATCCCCATTTGACCACTGGTCAAGATGACTTAAATTCAATACAAAACAAATGTTGGAGTTGCGAATTGATATTTTGTAATCTTTACAGTTTTGGACTGTGTCTTAGGTTGAAGCTGACCATTGGTCAGACCATTGATATCGTATTTTTAATTTTTTGATACACAAAAATAAGCATACATTTTAATAAAAATAGTTACAATGGATCATATTTTATTATAGAATTATCCTATATATTTAATTAAAATTAAACTTTAATGTTATTTGCAATTTACAAATATTTTAATTGTAATTAAATTCTTAACAAACTAGGAAGCAAGAGAGTTCACTGCTCACTGCTTTATTTTAAACTAGCAGATATACCCGGCCTTGCCCGGGTGGAGTGGTAAATTAATGTTTTAAAGTTTATCTTATATAAGCAGAAGTTTACATACCTATAACCAATCTTATAGTACCTGTATTTCTCTCTTCTTTTTTTTTCATATTCCAGTGTTTCCGTTATTTTCCTTTCCTGATGTTCCTGGTAATATTTCCTATCTCGATAAATTTCCTTTTCCCGGAGTTATAGTAAATTAAATGAGTCTAGTGAACAAAGTAACAAATTTGAAACAAAAAAAAAATATCTAGTAAACTGAGATCCTAGTGAACCGTCTCATTTGGACCAATGTTTTTTTTTAATCTTCCTCCATTAAAATAAAATTCAGAAATTCCATAAATATTTTAATTTTAAAGGAAATCATATTGAATAGGAGAAAAAAGATTGAAAATTAATTATTTGAATTTATTTCGCTGTTTTCACAACTTTTAAATGCAGATATATCGAGTTTTTCGTATTGTAATATATTTATTTTTGAACGTATGCTTTCGTTTACAACGATTCAAACGGATCCACTCTAGTAGAGAAATGGAGAAATAAGCGTTTTGGGCTATGGACGATGTCAACCGGAAGTAATCTTTTGGCAAAAACTCCGATTGCATTGTTGAAATAGGTTTTATTTCTCCATCTTAGGGTGACGTTTTGCCTCACTGATAAATTTTATTTCAAAAAATTTTAAATTTACAACGAAATTCAAGGCAAAAAAATATTAATTTATATTTATTAAATAATAAAAGTTATCAGAAAATTCAAATTACTGATTAGAAACATTGTTTACTTTTATTTAAAATTTTAAATGAGCTGGTCAACTAGTGATCTGAGTTCGTTCGGGCAAACTACCTTTTACATTCAATGGCGTTCGGGAATGAGGAGTTTCGGTCAAACGAGACTCTTCAATCTTGATAGTGGACAATACAAAAACGTCACACTTCCCAAGACGTTTGGTTTGAGCCCCCACATGACCAACTTCAGTGCTAAAGCAAAGAAGTTCCATTAAGTGCATCGGACTGACCAATGGTCAGCTTCAACCTAAGACACAGTCCAAAACTGTAAAGATTACAAAATATCAATTCGCAATTCCAACATTTGTTTTGTATTGAATTTAAGTCATCTTGACCACTGGTCAAATGGGGATTCCAAAGATCAGGGACCCCCAAAACAACCACGAGACAGAAAGATAAGATAAAAAAAGTAGCATTTAGCGAAAATAAAAGGGATTGACCTCTGGTTAAGAGATCTTGACCAGTGGACAACACAAAAATATTTCACGTCCGAAAACGTTTGATTTGAGCCCCCACAAGACATACTTCAGTGCTAAAGCAAAGAAGTTACATTATGTGAACCGGACTGACCAATGGTCACCAGGAACAAAAGACACATGTCAACACTACAAAAGATTACGAAATATCAATTAGCAACTCAAACATTTGTTTTGTAATGAATTTTAGACATAAAGGAATCTTGACCAGTGAAACTGACCAGGTCGGGCAAGATGAAACTTAAATCGAGAGTCCATATTTAAAAATAAGTGACCAAAGTGAGTTGTCGGTAAAAAGTCCCGTTCGGTAAAGTGTCCGGTTCGGTAAAATGTCCCATTTGGTAAAGTGTCCCGTTCGGTAAAGTGTCCCATTCGGTAAAGTGTCCCATTCGGTAAAGTGTCCCGTTCGGTAAAGTGTCCCGTTCGGTAAAGTGTCCCATTCGGTAAAGTGTCCCGTTCGGTAAAATGTCCTGTCGGTAAAGTGTCCCGCTCGGTAAAAAGTCCTGTCGGGAAAGTGTCCCGTTCGGTAAAAAGTCCTGTCGGGAAAGTGTCCCGTTCGGTAAAATGTCCTGTCGGGAAAGTGTCCCGTTCGGTAAAAAGTCCTGTCGGGAAAGTGTCCCGTTCGGTCTTGTGGCGTTCGGGAATGTGGGCTTCGGGAATATGGATTTCGAGAAAACGAGACACACCCATATTTAATAGGTCTGTAACGAGGAGATTTTTACCAAAAATAATACGTGCTCTTTCAATTAATTAACATTTTTTTATTTCCTCAAATTACACCATCTTTTTCACTCCAAATCAACACAACAAAAAAACACATTCTCTTCTAAAAACAGAATTCTATTATTAATTTTAACAATTGCCAAAATTAGAAAAGTAAACTTAATTTAAAAATTATTTGTTAAAGTCAGTTCACTAGTCTACATTGTTTAAAATTTAAATGGTTTACTAGTCTACATTGTTTAAAATTTATATGGTTGATTAGTCCAGTCTCTAACATTACTCCCTCACCAGTAACTAAGTTACGATACCAAGCATTCATGGCAGAGGAAGGTGAGTCTATTGGAAAGTCCATTTCAACTCTGAAACCGGACGGGCAATTTCACCTGTCTCCCGGAACGGGTGTAGACTGGACTTTTACTGTCCTCCACAGCTTTGGGAAGCTTTTCGCTGGAATGTTCATCATCCATCGTCCTTTTCTCAGGGAAGGTATCAGTATCTGTAGATATCATGTATGCTGGCTTCAATCTATCCACAGAAAGGTTGACTTTTTTACCTTTAATGAGTAGAGCAAAATATTTATCATTTCTGTCAGTTACTTGGAAAGGTCCTGTATATGTTGGTTCTAGAGGTTTTCTCACTCGGTCTGTTCTTACAAATACATGAGAACATGATTTTAAGTCTCTGTGAAAGAAGATTTTTTGATTCGCAATACTCTTGGATTTGTTAGGCTTTAAGTTATCCATGTACTCTACCAGCTTGCCTACAAACGTATCAGGGTCAACTTTATTTGTGTTTGGTGGATCGAAAAATTCTCCAGGTATCTTGATGTTCATTCCATATACCATTTCGGCAATCGAATGCTTCGTGTCTTCTCTTAGGGCAGATCTGAGACCCAAAAGAACTGTTGGTAATGTCTCAGTCCACTGAGCATTGTTATGTGCTTTTATAGCAGACTTTAAAGTTCTGTGGAGTCTCTCAATTTTTCCATTGCATTGAGGATGGTAAGCTGTAGTGTGAAGGACTTTAGCTCCACATATTGCAGCTAAACTTCGGAACAAATCTGATTCGAATTGTCGACCTTGATCAGTAATAATTTTGTAAGGTACGCCGAATCTGCATATCCAGTTCTCATAAAAGGCTTTACTGACTATTTCTGCAGTTATACATGGTAATGGTATGACTTCCATCCATCCAGTGAATCGGTCGATACAAGTTAAGCAATACACATTTCCATTTGAAGGAGGTAATGGGCCAATGAGGTCGATGTGTACTACACTAAAACGGGTGTCTGGTTCTTGATATTCTGAAAATTTTGATTTGGTGTGCCTCGTTACTTTGCATTTTTGGCATTGAATACACGCTTGAGCCCATTCTTTTACTTGCTTCTTCATTCCAGGCCACACAAACCTAGCAGTCATCTGTTTGATGGAAGATTTAATGCCGGGATGTGATAACCCATGAATTTGGTCAAAGAGTTGTCTTCTAAATTTAGGTGGAATGTAAGGCCGAATTTTCTTCTGTGAAGTGTCACACCATAAGATTTTTGAAGATGGGAGAACTGACTGGTTGAAATTAAGCGTTGTATCACTTTTCATCAGGTCTTTTAATTCCTGATCTGTACTTTGTTCTATGGCGATTCGGTCGTAATCAATTACAGAGATCCTAGATAGAGTATCAGCTACGATATTTTCTTGTCCACTAATATGTCGAATATCTGTCGTAAACTGGGAAATGTACTGTAGATGTCGCAGTTGTCTTGGGGATGCTTTCTCATTTTTTTGCTTAAATGTGAAGGTCAGGGGCTTGTGATCCGTTACGATCGTGAATTCTCTGCCTTCTAACATATATTTGAAATGTTTGACTGAGAGATAAATACCCAAGAGTTCACGGTCATAAGTGCTGTAAGATCTTTGAGCACTATTCAGTTTCTTGGAATAAAACGCAATTGGTCTCCAGTTTTCTTCTTCATATTGTTGAAGTACAGAGCCTATAGCACTGTCTGATGCGTCAGTGAACAAAGATAAAGGAAGTCCA
The DNA here is from genome assembly GCA_963680715.1 of Tetragnatha montana. NCBI lineage: Eukaryota > Metazoa > Arthropoda > Arachnida > Araneae > Tetragnathidae > Tetragnatha > Tetragnatha montana. Next base: position 54,791,750 of record OY796676.1, on the reverse strand, counting down.
GGTTTGGGAAAACATAGAAGAGCAGCATTGGCTAAATCTTGTTTGCATTTTTCAAATTGTTGAATTGCATCCTCGGTCCATGGAACTTTTCTTTTATCTTTCTTCTTAGCACCTTTCAAGAACTCGTGAAGAACTGCTTGTGTCTGAGCAGCGTTTTTACAATATCTGCGATAAAAATTTATCATTCCCAGGAACGTACGTAGATCGTGTATGGTGTTTGGTAATGGGTAGTCAAGAATTGCTTGAACTTTGCTAGGCAGGGGAGATGATCCTTTGGCAGATATCTGATACCCGAGAAACTCAATTTCTTCCACTCCTAGTATAGATTTTGATGCATTGATTCTAAGACCATAATTATTTAATTTTTCAAAGACTATCTGTAGATGTTGTTTATGTTCTTCTTCTGTTTTTGAGGCGATGAGAATGTCGTCTAAATATGGAAAAGTGAAATCTAAGCCAAAAAATACTTCGTTAATAAATCTTTGGAAAGTAGCTGGAGCATTTCGCAGGCCAAAACTCATCACATTAAATTCAAATAATCCAAATGGGGTAATTATTGCAGTTTTGGGTTTGTCTTCTTCATCTATTGGGATTTGGTAGTAGGCTTTAACTAAATCAATTTTTGAAAATATTGTTTTTTCTTGTAAAATTAGATTAAAATCTTCTATTCTAGGAATTGGGTATCGGTCTGGTACCGTTACATCATTAAGGCGTCGGTAATCCCCGCAAGCTCTAAATGTTCCATCCTTTTTACTGACTAAATGTAAAGGACTAGCCCATTGAGACTTTGATGGTCGAATAATCCCCTTGTCCAACATGAACTGGAATTCCTGCTTTGCTAAGGCCAGTTTTTCCGGATCAAGTTGACGTGCTCGTGAATACACTGGAACACCTTTGGTCGTTATGTAGTGCTTCACATCATGTTTACATGAATTACTGAACACATATGGCTTCGTTAAGTCAGGATAGGATTTTAATGCATCATAAAATTTAGAATTGATGTTATGATTCATAGTGCTGATTATAAGTTCTTCTGAAATAGATTTAATTTCTCCTATTACTGATAACTGAGTAACACCATCAATTAATTTCCTATTGTGAATATCAATTAGTAGATTAAATTGATTGAGAAAATCAGCTCCAATAATACCTCTATTAACTTTTGCAACTATGAATGGCCACTGGAATTGTCGTCTGAGTCCTAAGTCGAGATTTAGAGTTCTTTCACCATAAGTGGGAATATCTGTGCCATTAGCAGCATATAATTTATATGAGCATGGTGAAGTACTTGCATTGGTTGCTGGAATTAGGGATACATCTGCGCCACTATCCACTAAAAACCGTAATCCCGATTTTTTGTCCGTGACATATAGTCGGAATTTGCGGCTAACATCATTCCTAGCAGCAGCACTGGCCGCGGAGTCTACTGCTGACTCGCGTTTCCCGACTCTTTCCATTGACATGGTTGCTTACATTTTTCTGGAAAACACTTAGCCCCAAATTTAAAATGATAATAGCAATATTTCCCATTTTCATTATACCGTTTCCTTGATCGTGAGCGGCTATTGCAATTTCTATTGTAACTATGAGCTCTTGATTTGGAGTTGTGGAGGGTCATGCTGGCAATTTGGTGTTCTAACGCCGCTATCTTTGTTTGTAAAGCCTCCACGACCGCCTCCTTGCCCACAGCAGTTACTTCCTGGTGTGGGTGGAGTTCAACAATTTTGTCAGCCATTGTGGCTAATTTGTCTAGATCCTCGTCGCTAACCACTACTATGTGTTTCACAGCATCTGGCATCTTTTCTAACCAAAGAGAACGTAACATGCTAAGAGGAATGTCTACCCCCAGTGATTTCATTCTAAGAAGAAATTGGCTAGGTTTCATATCCCCAAGTTCCAATCCAGTAAGTAGACGCTTAATGCGTTGATTTTCACTTTCTTTGAAAATACTGAGCAATCTTTCCTTAGCAGCTGAGTATTTATTACTCTGAGAATCCTTAATAATATCCCAAATATTGTCGAAGAACTTTGGTTCTAACTGTGCTATTAAATAATTAAACATTGTCTCTTCGTTCTTAATACCACTAATTCTAAACTGTGCCTCTACTTGAAAGAACCACATTTCTGGTTTCTCTGTCCAGAATGGAGGAATTTGAACTCTTACTTTGCTTATTTCCATCGGCTGTTCCGGTCTAGATGAAGACTGTCCAGTTAAAGACTGCTGAGCTGGAATTGGCTGTTCGTCCGGCATAACAACGATGTTACTGTCCGTAGTCACCACTTGTAACGAGGAGATTTTTACCAAAAATAATACGTGCTCTTTCAATTAATTAACATTTTTTTATTTCCTCAAATTACACCATCTTTTTCACTCCAAATCAACACAACAAAAAAACACATTCTCTTCTAAAAACAGAATTCTATTATTAATTTTAACAATTGCCAAAATTAGAAAAGTAAACTTAATTTAAAAATTATTTGTTAAAGTCAGTTCACTAGTCTACATTGTTTAAAATTTAAATGGTTTACTAGTCTACATTGTTTAAAATTTATATGGTTGATTAGTCCAGTCTCTAACAGGTCCAATGTAGCTTTATAATACATTTTTAGGTAATTATTTAGGCTCTAAAAAACATAAAATAAGAAAAGTTGTGAGGAACAAAATTACAAGCCGCAAAGGGGGGTCTGGGGATCCTCCCGCAGAAAATTTTTGGAAATTTGACTCAAAAAACACATTTTTAACTAGTTTTGGTACACTTAGCCTGAATTTTGGATATAATTTTTAATTTGCATTTTAACGAACTTAATATTAAACAAGTTATGAGTAATTAGAGTTCCAAGTACAAAAGGGGATATAGGAATACTTCCCCAGTAAAGTGTTGGAAAACTAGTCTAAAAACTGGGTTTCAACTTGTTTTTTGTATACTTAAATCCGAATTTTGGACATACATCATTTTTAGGTAGGGTTTGGATGAGCTTATTATAATAAAGTTGTTTAAATTCGAAGTACAAAAGGAGGGTTTGGGAGTCCTCCCCCAGAATTTGTTTTGTAAATTTGACCCTATAAAACAGGGTTTTAAACTTTGATACACCTATCCGAATTTCGGGGGTTATATACGCCCCTGTCACTTTCTCATCTAATTTCACATCCCTATCATCTTGATCTCTCTTCAACCCTATCTCACTTATTCCTTTTATTGTCAGGCGAAATCGCATCCTTACTCATCCCCTGTGCTACCCTTACTACCTTTCCATCCTCATTTTTTTAATACACCGTGGTCGACCTCAAACCTGGCTCAAACAGACGGGTTGTTAATCATGTAACAACCCGTTAATAGCTTAAGATTTTATTAAAAATTATAGAATAGCGGCTGATTTAAGGTGATAAGTTTCTTAAATTACGATAATATAAATATAATTACTATTAGTTTGTAAAAATAGAGATGTAGGAATTCCTCAATTAATTACCATTATTTTGATAAAGATATAAATTTAATTTTTTTTTAAACTTTAAGATAAAAGCAATTTATAGTCTTTTATGTGGGATAAATTTTACATTAAGCACATAATGAAGGAATTGCATAGGTGGGGGATTTGCTTAATTTTACACTTTTTTGATACGTTATAGTTTAAAACTCTCAAATATCAGATTTTAAAGTTCAAAAATAAGTTTTAAATAACTTAAAATTCGATTTTATTTTTGCCAAAACACTATTAAAGTCATGTGATCAAAAAACGGGATTTGACGTCACAGCGCCGTCGAAACTAGTGAATTGTTGAAAATAAAAGAAATCAGACTTATCATAAAACCAAAACACGCATAAAACTCGTCGGTTTCTCTAGTGAATGGCCAGAAAAAGAAAAAATTTAAACTTTGAATCCTAATAATTCCAAAACCAATTAATATTTTTTGAAAAATGAAATGCCAATCTTTTTATAAAAAATATGTGTATGTGTCTTTAAAGTATCATAGTTTTTTAGTTAAAACTTTGTGAAGAATAGCAGAATGAAGCAAGCTAAGCATACAATAACATAGCGGGTCCAAGTGCTGTGACGTCACACAGCAGCCATAACGAAATTACTGTTTTTCCCGCCAATACTGGAAACGACATTTTAAAAATTAATATCTTGGGGAATAGTTTTCCGATTTCAATAATTTTTACGTCATTTTTCATGGATTTTCATCCTCTATCATAATAAAATTTAAAAAAAACACGTGCAATTCCCTCATTTATTTCATAATATAGAGCATTCGCACTTGACGACGTGAATAGACGTGGAGGACAGGCAACAACGTTGCTATACTAGATTGAAACTTAACTTGACCCTACGACGTCACTAATAAACAAAGTAGTTCCCATCGCGGTGTCTGAATTTTGAGTGAAATAAAGATAGTCAATTTAAAAATATGATTATTTTGTTAAACCCATGCATATGCATATATAGTACTTTTCAATCACGATTTGAGTACCAAAACTCCTCCTATCAACCCAACAGGCTTTGTGTTTACCGATTTCTCCTTCCGCATTTGTGACGTACTGGGTTCAAGAAACGTTGCAACCAAGTATAAGGTCCGAGTCTTGTGATTGAAAATGCTCTATTTAAAATTAGGGACAATAGCTATCCCGATTTGATTTCTTAAATCATAACTACCAAAACGCTCTATATAAATCCAAAGAAAAAAAGTTATAAACTTTGATAAAACTGACAGTAAATATTTTATACGAATTCTTTAAAAAACCAAATCCTTTGTTGTTTGATCAAACACTCCCAATTATCTAAATCCTGGTATAAAAAAAACTGCATCAATATTATAAAGCAGACACTTCTGAACAAAACATCTGCAAATCTCAGCACCTGAACGTGATACTCAATCTGTCACAAGCCTGGATTTAAATCCCCCTAACCATTATCCCTATGTGAAATGAGAAAGAGTGACCTCTGTTTTCTTTTCCTTTAATCAGTGTGGTGCAGGTGATATGCACAACAAAAGAGTGGCAGACTGGGCAGACGATTGCTTATAAAAACGATACAAAATGACAATTGAGCATAAAGCCATCCATACTGCGAAAAAAAGAAGAGTTATTTATAGGGGATACGCACAAATTTTATCAAACAATGTGTTTATCACATAAAACGATGCATTTAGTTAAACAGGAGAGATCGGGTATCGGGACTTGTCAATTTCTATAACTTTATTCAATTAACAACATTAACTGTCATCTGTCATCACATTTAGTGGAGTCTACTGTAATTGAAAAATAACCGAATTTTGCAAAACACCTTGCTACTAAAATGTCTTAGGTGAACAAAAAATAACCGATGCCTTTGTCGGTGCAAGCATGATAGAAGAAGATAGCGAGAAAACTGATATTTAAACAATGCAATTCTAGGTAATGAGGTTTAAAAAGGGTTGTTTCGTTAGTTTTCTAGTTGATCTTTTGATATTTATATGAGATATTTTAACAGATGTGTTATTTCTTAAATCTATGTCCATTTTACCCCCAGGAGTGTGGTAAAAGGACAATAAAAACATGTCACAAAGAAGTTGTAATTAAACTGCAAGGAAGCACAAGAAAAATTGAGGCAACTCTTAAATAGCACGTAATGTAAAGTATTTGCCTCAAAAGAGTAATTGTTTCATTTACTGAAATTACAGCAAAGTTAAAAATAGCCTATTTTATTGCCGTTTTACCCCACCTGATCTTAATTAAATAATTATAATAAGCGAAATAATCCAAATCAGCATCGATGCCAACCTGGAATAGTTAAGAGATGCAGACTATATACCACCATGGGAGCCGCCAGGACTTCTTTTAGGGGGGGGTGCATCCATCTAATATCTACAGATTATTTCATAATATTTAAAATTACGGACAAGAGCTGTAATAAGCAGTAATGCGTAAGCAATGCGACCAGGTTTTTAAATCTAAAAAGCTGGACATTTCATTGACGAGGGACGTAATGATTTTTTTTTTCAGATGTTCAGCATTTCAATAAAACGGAAGATTTTAAATCTCGCATGGGAATGAATTTTGCATGAAACTAACTCATGAACTATTACAGTACCTAAGTAAATAATGCAACTGTAAATGTGCTTATTGTCTCAATTTAACTTTTTTTTTTTAACCTACGCCAGACCTTGGCTTTTCCGCCATTAGTCTATCACGGGCAGCCCGATACAGTTCAGAGACACACACAAAGTTAAAATGATCATTAGCAGCATTAACATCTGCTACGTCTATAAGTCCAATACAGGAGTGCAAGTGGTCCCCAATTGTCTCAATTTAACTTGGGGCACTTATTTAATCTGCAGAAAATATTTAAAGAAAATGCGAAAAGAAATGAAAATTTAAAAAAAAATATATGTGTACGGATTTTTATTTTATTAAATTCTGGGAATGGGGGTAAACCAATACCCTTTATAAACACCTAAAAAGGTAAAAGGCGCCTTTATGGTCATTAAAATACATTATTTATTTCGTATTAAGTTTAAATTAATTTTGAATGTGTCAAACAGGGGGTTTGGGGGCCCTCCTCCAGAAAATTTAGTAAATTTGACTCTTTAAAATAGTGTTTCAACTCCATAAACAGAATTTACAAGAGAAAAAAGTATACAAAACTAATCGCTAAAACTTCGCAGGGTGCACTTATCTGAAATCGAGCAAAAAAACTTCAAGGAGTGATAGGCCTCAAATGGAATAGGATTTGGTACAGAACAGGGGGTAGCAAATGGAATTTAAGAGGTAAACATTACAAAAATAATTAAAACAATGGTCTCTCAAATACGTTCAGGAAAATTCATTTGCTTAAGGAAAGGCTAAAAAATTAAATGCTAACAATTCTGATTTTGCATAATCTCCACTAATGTAACAGTTACTAAACATCAATTCCTATTTTTTATTGAACGGCTTTTAATAGAAAGACCCGAGTCCACAGATTTAGGAATAAAAGTTTAAAAGTTTCAGAGGAGGTTTCTAAAAAAATATCTTCTGAAGAATTCGTTAAAACAGGTTAAATAACACCTTATTTGTCTTTCTATCATGAGCCTGACCCCCTGACCTGATCACAGCTTACCATAATCTGAGCGAGGCTAAACTTGACCGTAACCGTGTGTGCACAATCAAGTTTAGCCTTTTAGGTGTTTGCTGTGTTGTCTATTTAGAATCTTTATTCGAATTATGAACGACATAAAAGTTTTTATTCAAGGTGGTATAATACCACTTAGGTCCAAGGCCATTGGGGGATGTCTAACAAGATAGTTCGGTATTAAAATTTAAATGTTATGCTGCTCGTATCATAAATATGCGGGATTCCCTAGGGGCCGTCCATAAGTAATGTCACACTTTTTTTGCCCATTTTTGACCCTCTCCCCCCCATGTCACACTTCCCCATACCCCCTCCCCCCTATGTCACTTTCAATCGATCAAAAATTAATTTTTTTGGATAAAAAATCTTAGGAAAAAAATTCCGTTTAGTTATTTTTGGTTGATTTTCAGTTTTGGGAGGATGTGATGTCACAACTTTTGAACCCCCCCCTCCCCCTTGTCACAAATTGATTAACCCCCTCCCCCCCTCTGAGCGTGACGTCATTTATGGACGGCCCACTAGAGATTAGTTTTTAATACACATTCTTTACTTCCCTAGTAGCACAGATCATGTCAATTTTACGTAACTGCAACCAAAAGTAAACGAAATATGGCCGTACACGACAAAAATCGGACGAATCTTGAACGTTTGTGCTAGTTGGGTTCCTTTCCCTCTCATCTTCTCTCTTACGTATTAGATTCCTCTTAAACCTAACCAACACTCACTCTCTTTATAATCCTATTCGAATTGTTTAGATGTTAGTGTTAATCACAAAAACATTAGTTTGGGAACCCATGGTCTATCTTGGAAATAACATATATCGGTATACAACACAGACCACTATACCACAGACCACTATATCAGACCACTGAATCGGGAAGCCGACGGAGATAAGTCAAACCTGCACAACATTAATAGTAATTCGCGCAAGTCAAAAATAAATTATCTTAGCTTTTCAAAAGGCCATAAGTTTTCTGCTATCCTATCCCGAGGGCCGAACAAGAGATTAGTGCCAAAAGGGAACTTTCAGCGGAGTCAACTCCGATTGGTTGGTTGAAATTTCTCTAGGAAAATATGTTTTTAAAATAATAACCGGAGATAGAACCCAGGAACTGCCGCATGCTAAACAAGCATCCTACCACTACTCCAGTGGAGATTTGGTAACCTTAAAACGTATTATAACATTGTGAACTATGTTTTAAACTAAGAAAAGGGGGTTTAGGGACTTACAATGTTGTGCAGGCCTAATCTAATAAGTGTCTTTGTTTGTGTTGCGTGACAAATCAACTTTTCTCGTCGACTTCTCTTTATTTAGAAACAACACTTGACAATATATCCCTAGCTTAATCCATGCCACCTTCTGAATAGACATCGCATTTACAATAACTATGGATGCCTTCTAAATCTAAGCTAACCTTAAAGTAGGGCCGTATTCAGAAACTTTTAACACGAGTCGAAAACGAGTCGATAACGATTCGAGACCGAGAACGACATCGAAATCGATCGAAAACGATCATTTTCGAAACGAGTACTTCAGCTCTCTCGTTTCCTCAAAAACGAGTAATATAGCGGACTCTGATTGGTCTTCGCGAATTTCTTTTCAACCAATCAGAGTCCGCTATTTTTCTCGTTTTTGAGGAAACGAGAGAGCTGAAGTACTCGTTTCGAAAATGATCGTTTTCGATGTCGTTCTCGGTCTCGAATCGTTATCGATTCGTTTTCGACTCTTGTTAAAAGTTTCTGAATACGGCCCAGCCAATCGTTAAATCATTAAACAAAATAAAACTCATACACAATACAAAATGATCTTGTATCAATAAATATGATCTCGCAGCTAAATAATAAAAGGCTTTAAAGGCAGGAACTAATATTAAAGATGACATGACTTTTAAAATTTAAAAATATGGAGTTCGTTTCATAGAATCATCAATCTTCATGTCTCAGCTGCTAAAGTATCAAAAAGTAACATCATGTAAAAAATAACAATCCTATAGCAAGAATAAATTAGCATCGGCTCCCCAGTAATAAATGTTAGTAAGTTAAAGGTTTACTAAAAAACACCCACCGTAAGCAGCAGAAGAACTTATTACATCATAAACCAGTCATCATTCGTCTTTGGAACCTAAAATCTGACAAAAAATATTAATTAGGTTGAAGTCACAAGTTTTCCACAAGTTTTTGATTTATTTATTATAACTCCTCTGGTATCCGCTAGAGGGCGTTTAAATTTAAATGGGACCAACTTGAAAACAATTCTAATCTAATGCAACAAACCGCGTCCAAATCGGTCTAGTAGAACATACCAAAAGGGCCTGGCAAAGATTCAACATTTATATTCGACGAATTGATAACCTCCTCCTTTTTGAAGTCGGTAATAAAAAACATTCTTCGAGTATCCGATTATTTGAATGAAAATCTTTTTTTAAACAAATCAAACAATTTTTAATTATATGATTGGGTATCCCGCTTGGAAATGTGTGTGTGTGTGTGACTTTCTTTTTTTTTAACTTGGAGTTAATCAGCTCTTAAAGTTTTGGAGTCGAAATACTATGTAAGGGATTGCTGTTTGCTTATTTGGGGAAGGGGATATGAGTGATGCTTACATAAAAATTTAAAATACCTTATTTTTAAAATATCTTGAAATTTGGAAAAATAAATTTTAAAAAAGGTCAACTTAAAAATTTATTGATTTAATAAATTTAGCATATATTTGTTTTGTTTCAAGTAAAGTTAATTTTCATCAACACATTAATGTCTTAATTTTTTTTAGAATTAGATTAATACTGAAAGTTTTAGGCAAAACATGGTGGGTCATTTGCTAATGTAATTACACAGGTCTGCAACGAAAAAGTTGTTTGAGTAATTTCATCGATTTCCTATATATTTTGGTGTGCTGATTACGGGAAAAATAATGAAAAAAATCCTACACGCCAGGATTTTTCATAAAGGTCATTTTTAGATTCAGCGCACCAAAATACATAGGAAAAAAGGTTTTAAGGAAAATTCTGAAATAAATAATTGGTTTGATTAGTCTATATTCATTAATTTTGAGGTATTTCCTTTATTAACATAAAACGTAAATTGTCAAAAAACCTGACGTGTAGGAGAAAAATGGAGGTCATATTCGGATTCAACGCACCAAATATTATCAAAATCAGTTGAAATATCCAAAACAGCTTTTAGAAAGTTTTTTTTTTTTTTGCAGACCTGTGTTATAAGAGGGGGTTAACTATTTCCTTATTTTTTGCTGGCAAAAAATTAACATAAACAAGCATACGTAATGTTTGATCCCCTTACAGCTGTTTTAGTTCCGATTATTCGAACATATACAATTTTAATATATTTTTAATAAAAAGGATAGTCTTACTTTCTCATTTCAAAAATGATTCCTGTTTTGCACAAAACTCTAGGCCTTGTCAGCTCATCCAGGAAATTTCAGAACAGGTCTTGGGCGAAGAGAATGTAAAGAAACAGAAAGAAATAACAATTAGACACTTAACAAAGAACTTATAATGATCAATTCGTCCTATATAAAAAAAGTCAATAAATACTAAAAATGCCACCTTGACACTTACAACTATCAATGAATTAAGAGCCTGTCGAAATAGCAGCAATGAAAAATCAATCTGGTTTTAACCCCAACTGATCTGTACCTCCCTCACCTGATAAATTGTTATTTTTCAAATTTTAAAACAAATCATTATACTTTGAAAAGGATATGATCAAGTTCACTAAACTCCTTATAAAATATAAGACCATAAAATATAAGCAATCGACCATCTTATTTTTGAGTACATGAAAGATTTATGATAGCATGTATTTCTCTATTTCAAGATTAATTCATCACTTAATAGAGCATTTTCAATCACATGACTCGGACCTAACAACGGCCTTAGCAACAGAAGGGTACAGTTTTTTGCCCTACAGAAGGTTAACAGTTACAGAAAATGACTGGCCGTGGTCTATTGGAGCATTTGAAATCACATGACACCATACCTAAAAACCGCCTAAGCAACAGATACCTCGTTACCTAGCAACCGCCTAAGCAACAGATACCTCGTTACCTAGCAACCGCCTAAGCAACAGATACCTCGTTACCTAGCAACCGCCTTAGCAACAGTTAAAAGCCCTACAAAAGGTTAACAGTTAAAAGAAAATAGCTGGTCGTGACGTCACCTGAAAACACACTATAGGTACCTGATACCTAGAAAAAAAATACCAGCTATCATGAATTTTTCATAAAACCTCCTAATACTCAAAATTAAATAAACAGTACTTCACACTGTCAATCTAACCAGTCCAAACTGATCGATGAAAAACAGCGATAAATTTTGCTGTACCTTGATGAGTGTGAGTGAGAGGTAATAGCTCCTTTATTATTACAGATTTTTGAAAGGCTATTTTTACACAAACACAAGGAGCATTACCTTCATGCTCCTTGTGGGTCATGTCTCAAAAACATATTAACAGGAAAACCCTAACATACGGTTTGAACCTTATTATAGATTTTTTAGAGCGTTTCGTAAGTAAGGGGAGATGGTTCTAATAGAGGTTATAAAATCTTCAGGAAAAACAGGCAAGTTTTATGGAGTCCTCAACTAATATGGCTCATATTTTTTAATTGTTCATAAACAAATAGAAAAACATATTGATGGCGTCAGGAGAAAACCTCGTATAATCGAAAATCCAGATGGCTGGCTACCAATAGATACAGCAGTATAAGTGAGCGAGATTCGTTTCCTTGCCAAAGACCATTTTAGCATGATTTTTACATGGATTTTTAGCGGTAAACAGGTGGAGGGTGAATTTTAATGAGCTGTTCAAGCAAAAAAAGCAGGTGTTATAATCTCTCACAAGGTTTTTGTTCCATCTGGCTTTTTTCCCATGCTTTTTTCTGATACCTCGTGGATCCATAGCATGATCCATAGAGAGAACTGTTTTGTTATTTTTATTATGTGAAGAAACCTTTTAGTTAAACTGCAGGTGTGAAATCAAAGCAAAAGCTTCACTGCTCCAAGGGTTAATGGTTACTGGTGTTGCAACATACACTCGCCAATATAGAATACAGCATCTGTCCCGACTGCGATTTTACGGGATTATACGAGGTTTTCTCCCGATGCCTCGATACATAATTAGATTAAGTAAAATACTATTAGTCCTCCCAGAAAACAAATGTATAGATATGTTTCATGATTATGCTAGAGAAAATCCTTAATAAGGATAAATTAAATGAATCATAACAAATATGCAATGGATTTCTATAACAGACTTTCTGTAATTTTGTCTCCAAAAAAAACTTTTTTGATGCCATGAGCTGTCACATGTTACATATGTCTAAGTAGTTAACTAGGAGCAATACCTCCTTAGTTAAACTAAAAGATAGAACCAACGATAGAGACTTAACTGAGTAAAAATAGCAGTGTGTAAAAGATCTTTTAGTTTGAGGGTAATCAAAAAGTAGCCATATTTTTCAAAAAAAAAATCTAAGGAGGTCGGTATCTTCCGCTTGAGATTTTTAAAACGCAATAGCAAACTCAAATCAAATGCGTGCCAAAGTCTGATCAGTTGATTAATAAATAGGAGTTTCGTAAAAATATCATGTCTGGCACGGCGCAATTTTGCCTTCTAAGCTATAAGTGTTTTCAATCAGTTACTTTGACTTCATGTTGAGTTTGTAAGTTACTTTATGACAGATGGGGAAAAACACACTTGCAATGCCAACTTATTCCTATTTTTATATCTTAATTCCCAGTAAAGGAATTTCCCCTTTCATTTACTGACTAAATTCAATTTTTAATAAAAGCAATGCTTAAAATATCAAACAAATACTATTAAGTACTGAATAGACTGATCAGTATCATCAACATATCTGTTTCCTTGAGCTTCAATATATATAAGCAAAATCAAATTTCAGTCACTCGGCCGATGGTGTTATTATTAAAGACTTGAATATCCTTCCCATGCTGATCAATGGTGTCGGTGGTTATTTAACTGCTTACTTGATAGCATAATCTACCATGCCTATGAATTTTAACGATATTTGATGCCTTCAACTCTAATTATTTAAAATTAATCAACTAGGTGGCCACTATTGGGACAGTGTTCACTACACCTTCATTTACCTTATTTCTTCTTATACAGGAATTTAAAATTCTTAAGAGTAGAGGATCGGAAATGGTCCCTATAAAATTCCTAAAATTTTGAAAATAGCGAACCAAATATAGGTTCTCCATGAAACATTAAGAATCGGTACTTGCCTAAACTTAGTGGGTTTCTTAAAAGAACAATGGGACGTTTAAAGCATCTCTTGTTCTTCTCAACAAAGAGAAGGATAAGAATAAATTGAAAATGAAAGATTAATTCCTTTTAGAGAAATTAAAAATATATTTTTCAATTATAAGCAAAACATTACTTCGCTTCTCCTAAAAAGGTTAACATACTGTTGATACAGTTTAAAAGTGAAGTACATTTAGATAAATAAACGTCCAAAAATAATCTCCATAACCTTAAAATGAATGTTAAAGTAGTTATGGAGATAGGTATTGTAATTCTTACAATTCTTTTACTCATGCAGATTGGAACTGCAGGCAACATTATTGGCAAAAAAGAAAAACTAGCATTCCATAATAATTCTCCACAACCTTAAAATTGTACAATAGTTATGAAGATATGTAAATACCTGATAAAGCTTAGAATTTTACATACTGATGCAGTTTAGAACGGCTGGACACATTATTGGCAAAAGGAAAAAATTAACATTCTATAATAAGTCTCCATAACCTTAAAATGGTACAATAGTTATGGAGATAGGTATGAGTATTGTAATTCTTACATTTTTTTTTACTAATGCAGTTTGGAACTGCACTCAACAATATTGGATAAAAGAAAAAAAAATAGTATTCTATAATAAGTCTCAATAGCCTTAAAATTTTACAATAAATATGGAGATATGTAAATACATGACGAAAAGCTTAAAATTTTACATACTGATGCAGTTTAGAACTGCAGGACACATTATTGGCAAAAGGAAAAACCTAAAATTCTATAATAAGTCTCCACAACCTTAAAATAGTACAATAGTTTTGGAGATAGGTATAAGTATTGAAATTCACACAATTTGTTTTTAATAATGCAGTTTGGAACTGTACTCAACAATATTGGATAAAAGAAAAAAAAATAGAGTTCCATAATATGTCTCCATATCCTTAAAATGGTACAATAGTTATGGATGTGTAAATACCTGATAAAAAGCTTAGAATTTTACATACTGATGCAGTTTAGAACTGCAGGACACATTATTGGCAAAAGGGAAAAAAGCATTCCATAATAGGTCTCCATAACCTTAAAATGGTACAATAGTTATGGATGTGTCAATACCTGATAAAAAGCTTAGAATTTTACATACTGATGCAGTTTAGAACTGCAGGACACATTATTGGCAAAAGGAAAAAACTAACATTCTATAAAAAGTCTCCATAACCTTAAAATAGTACAATAGTTATGGAGATAGGTAAGAGTATTGAAATTAACACAATTTGATTTAAAAATGCAGTTTGAAACTGATCTCAACAATATTGGATAAAAGAAAAAAAATAGCGTTCCATAATAAGTCTCCATAACCTTAAGATGGTACAATAGTTATGGATGTGTAAATACCTGATAAAAAGCTTAGAATTTTACATACTGATGCAGTTTAGAACTGCAGGACACATTATTGGCAAAAGTAACAAAATAGCATTCCATAATAAGTCTCCATAACCTTAAAATGGTACAATAGTTATGGAAATGCGTAAGAGTATTGAAATTCACACAATTTTTTTTTAATAATGCAGTTTGGAACCGCACTCAACAATATTGGTTAAAGAAAAAAATAATAGCATTCTATAATAAGTCTCCATAGCCTTACAATTGTACAATAGTTATGGAGATATGTAAATACATGATAAAAAGCTTAGAATTTTACATACTGATGCAGTTTAGAACTGCAGGACACATTATTGGCAAAAGTAACAAAATAGCATTCCATAATAAGTCTCCATAACCTTAAAATGGTACAATAGTTATGGAAATGCGTAAGAGTATTGAAATTCACACAATTTTTTTTTAATAATGCAGTTTGGAACCGCACTCAACAATATTGGTTAAAGAAAAAAATAATAGCATTCTATAATAAGCCTCCATAGCCTTACAATTGTACAATAGTTATGGAGATATGTAAATACATGATAAAAAGCTTGGAATTTTACATACTGATGCAGTTTAGAACTGCAGAACACATTATTGGCAAAAGTAACAAAATAGTATTCTATAATAAGTCTCCATAACCTTAAAATGGTACAATAGTTATGGAAATGCGTAAGAGTATTGAAATTCACACAATTTCTTTTTAATAATGCAGTTTGGAACCGCACTCAACAATATTGGTTAAAGAAAAAAATAATAGCATTCTATAATAAGTCTCCATAGCCTTACAATTGTACAATAGTTATGGAGATATGTAAATACATGACATAAAGCATAGAATTTTACATACTGATGCAGTTTAGAACTGCAGAACACATTATTGGCAAAAGGAAAAAACTGACATTCCATAATAAGTCTCCATAACCTTAAAATGGTACAATAGTTATGGACATAGGTAAGAGTACTGAAATTCATACAATTTCTTTTACTATTATAGTTTGGAACTGTGATAGTAATTGTAATTACTGTAATTGCAGTTCATCGTAACAATATTGGATAAAAAAAAATAGCATTTTATAACAATTCTCCATAACCTTAAAATGGTACAATAGTTATGGAGATAGTCAAAAACATGATAAAAAGCTTAGAATTTTCCATACTGGTAGAGTTTAGAACTGCAGGCAACATTATTAGCAAAAGGAAAAACCAAACAATTCATAAAATAAATCTCCATAACCTAAAACTGGTACAATAGTTATAGAGATAGGTAAGAGTATTTAAATTCATTCCATTTTTCTTTATTAATGCAAATTGCAACTGCACGAAACCATATTTCATAAAAGGAAAAATATAGCATTCTATAATAAGTCTCCATAACCTTAAATTGTACAATAGTTATGGAGATGGTCAAATACATGATAAAGCTTGGAATTTGCAAGAGGAGAAAAATTAAATATTCATAATCAGTCCCCAGAACCTTAAGATAGTACAAAAATTATGGAGACTGTTGCAAAGTGCAACACAATAATACTATTTAAATTTATAATTGGCAATCTAAAACATAGAAATATTATTAAGTCTCCATATCCTTTAAAAGGTACATGGAGATAAACAAACTATAGAAATACGTATATAAACTATGGAGATACGTATACGTGTAAAAAAATTACAAACAAGCTGTCGAGAAACTGCTCAGAGTGGAGGATCGGAAGAGGTCCTTAAAATTCCCTAACAATTTTGAATAAATCGAACCAAACATTGATTCTTTATAGAACATTAAATGCCAAAGGACTAATTTAGTGGATTTTTTTTTTTTAAATTTTGAATATGGACCACTCAATTGTAATGAAATATCCGAAGGTGTTCCTCTACTCTCTTTCATATTGAATTCAAACTTACACAGTAGAAGCATGAGCATCTTAATGTCCTCAGAAAAGAAAAGACATTAGTATGAATTCAATATGAGAAAAATGTATACTATATCCATTTACGGAATTTTAGATATATATTTGGATTATTATATTTTTGTGGTGCCAAATTGCAACACAGTAACACTATTTAATCTTAAAACTGGCAATCTAAGACATAGAAATATTATTAAGAGTCTCCATATCCTTTAAAAGGTACAATAGTTATGGAGATACGTATACGTATAAAAAAATTAGAAGTAAGCAGTCGAGAAACTGCTCAGAGTAGAGGATCGGAAGAGGTCCTTAAAATTCCCTAAAAATTTTGAATAAATCGAACCAAACATTGATTCTTTATAGAACATTAAATGCCAAAGGACTAATTTAATGGATTTTTTTTTTAAATTTGGAATATGGACCACTCAATTGTAATGAAATATCCGAAGGTGTTCCTCTACGCTCTTTCATGTTGAATTCAAAATTATACAGTAGAAGCATGAGCATCTTAATGTCCTCAGCAAAGAAAAGACATTAGTACGAATTCAACATGAGAAAAGGGTTACTTCCCTTTATAAGAATTTTAAAATATATTTTCATTATAGTTCTTGTGGTTCCAAATTGCACCACAGTAATACTATTTAAACTTATAATTGGCAATCTAAAACAAGTCTCCATAACCTTTAAAAGGTACAATAGTTATGGAGATACGTATACGTATTAAAAAATTAGAAATAAGCAGTCGAGAAACTGCTCAGAGTAGAGGATCGGAAGAGGTCCTTAAAATTCCCTAAAAATTTTGAATAAATCGAACCAAACATTGATTCTTTATAGAACATTAAATGCCAAAGGACTAATTTAATGGATTTTTTTTTAAAATTTGGAATATGGACCACTCAATTGTAATGAAATATCCGAAGGGGTTCCTCTACGCTCTTTCATGTTGAATTCAAAATTAAACAGTAGAAGCATGAGCATCTTAATGTCCTCAGCAAAGAAAAGACATTAGTATGAATTCAACATGAGAAAAGGGTTATTTCCATTTATAAGAATTTTAAAATATATTTTGATTATATTTCTTGTGGTTCCAAATTGCACCACAGTAATACTATTTAAACTTATAATTGGCAATCTAAAACAAGTCTCCATAACCTTTAAAAGGTACAATAGTTATGGAGATACGTATACGTATTAAAAAATTAGAAATAAGCAGTCGAGAAACTGCTCAGAGTAGAGGATCGGAAGAGGTCCTTAAAATTCCCTAAAAATTTTGAATAAATCGAACCAAACATTGATTCTTTATAGAACATTAAATGCCAAAGGACTAATTTAATGGATTTTTTTTTTAAAATTTGGAATATGGACCACTCAATTGTAATGAAATATCCGAAGGGGTTCCTCTACGCTCTTTCATGTTGAATTCAAAATTAAACAGTAGAAGCATGAGCATCTTAATGTCCTCAGCAAAGAAAAGACATTAGTATGAATTCAACATGAGAAAAGGGTTATTTCCTTTTATAAGAATTTTAAAATATATTTTGATTATATTTCTTGTGGTTCCAAATTGCACCACAGTAATACTATTTAAACTTATAATTGGCAATCTAAAACAAGTCTCCATAACCTTTAAAAGGTACAATAGTTATGGAGATACGTATACGTATTAAAAAATTAGAAATAAGCAGTCGAGAAACTGCTCAGAGTAGAGGATCGGAAGAGGTCCTTAAAATTCCCTAAAAATTTTGAATAAATCGAACCAAACATTGATTCTTTATAGAACATTAAATGCCAAAGGACTAATTTAATGGATTTTTTTTTTAAATTTGGAATATGGACCACTCAATTGTAATGAAATATCCGAAGGTGTTCCTCTACGCTCTTTCATGTTGAATTCAAAATTATACAGTAGAAGCATGAGCATCTTAATGTCCTAAGCAAAGAAAAGACATTAGTACGAATTCAACATGAGAAAAGGGTTACTTCCCTTTATAAGAATTTTAAAATATATTTTCATTATAGTTCTTGTTTTTCCAAATTGCACCACAGTAATACTATTTAAACTTATAATTGGCAATCTAAAACAAGTCTCCATAACCTTTAAAAGGTACAATAGTTATGGAGATACGTATACGTATTAAAAAATTAGAAATAAGCAGTCGAGAAACTGCTCAGAGTAGAGGATCGGAAGAGGTCCTTAAAATTCCCTAAAAATTTTGAATAAATCGAACCAAACATTGATTCTTTATAGAACATTAAATGCCAAAGGACTAATTTAATGGATTTTTTTTTTAAAATTTGGAATATGGACCACTCAATTGTAATGAAATATCCGAAGGGGTTCCTCTACGCTCTTTCATGCTGAATTCAAAATTAAACAGTAGAAGCATGAGCATCTTAATGTCCTCAGCAAAGAAAAGACATTAGTATGAATTCAACATGAGAAAAGGGTTATTTCCATTTATAAGAATTTTAAAATATATTTTGATTATATTTCTTGTGGTTCCAAATTGCACCACAGTAATACTATTTAAACTTATAATTGGCAATCTAAAACAAGTCTCCATAACCTTTAAAAGGTACAATAGTTATGGAGATACGTATACGTATTAAAAAATTAGAAATAAGCAGTCGAGAAACTGCTCAGAGTAGAGGATCGGAAGAGGTCCTTAAAATTCCCTAAAAATTTTGAATAAATCGAACCAAACATTGATTCTTTATAGAACATTAAATGCCAAAGGACTAATTTAATGGATTTTTTTTTTAAATTTGGAATATGGACCACTCAATTGTAATGAAATATCCGAAGGTGTTCCTCTACGCTCTTTCATGTTGAATTCAAAATTATACAGTAGAAGCATGAGCATCTTAATGTCCTCAGCAAAGAAAAGACATTAGTACGAATTCAACATGAGAAAAGGGTTACTTCCCTTTATAAGAATTTTAAAATATATTTTCATTATAGTTCTTGTGGTTCCAAATTGCACCACAGTAATACTATTTAAACTTATAATTGGCAATCTAAAACAAGTCTCCATAACCATTAAAAGGTACAATAGTTATGGAGATACGTATACTACGTATTAAAAAATTAGAAATAAGCAGTCGAGAAACTGCTCAGAGTAGAGAATCGGAAGAGGTCCTTAAAATTCCCTAAAAATTTTGAATAAATCGAACCAAACATTGATTCTTTATAGAACATTAAATGCCAAAGGACTAATTTAATGGATTTTTTTTTTAAATTTGGAATATGGACCACTCAATTGTAATGAAATATCCGAAGGTGTTCCTCTACGCTCTTTCATGTTGAATTCAAAATTATACAGTAGAAGCATGAGCATCTTAATGTCCTCAGCAAAGAAAAGACATTAGTATGAATTCAACCTGAGAAAAGGGTTATTTCCCTTTATAAGAATTTTAAAATATATTTTCATTATAGTTCTTGTGGTTCCAAATTGCACCACAGTAATACTATTTAACTTATAATTGGCAATCTAAAACAAGTCTCCATAACCTTTAAAAGGTACAATAGTTATGGAGATACGTATACGTATTAAAAAATTAGAAATAAGCAGTCGAGAAACTGCTCAGAGTAGAGGATCGGAAGAGGCCCTTAAAATTCCCTAAAAATTTTGAATAAATCGAACCAAACATTGATTCTTTATAGAACATTAAATGCTAAAGGACTAATTTAATGGATTTTTTTTTTTAAATTTGGAATATGGACCACTCAATTGTAATGAAATATCCGAAGGGGTTCCTCTACGCTCTTTCATGTTGAATTCAAAATTAAACAGTAGAAGCATGAGCATCTTAATGCCCTCAGCAAAGAAAAGACATTAGTATGAATTCAACATGAGAAAAAGGTATGCGGAATTTTAGAAATATGATTGGATTTTTGCATTTATCATGGTACCAATTTCAACATAATAATACTATTTTAACTTATAATTGGCAATCAAAAGCATTGAAATATTAAGAGTCCATAACCTTAAGAAGGTTACAATAGTTATGGAGATACGTATACGTATTTTGAAATTGAAAATAAGCAGTCGAGAAACTTCTCAGAGCAGAGGATCGGACGAGGTCCTTAAAATTCTCTTACAGTTTTG
Organism: Tetragnatha montana; assembly: GCA_963680715.1. Taxonomy (NCBI): domain Eukaryota; kingdom Metazoa; phylum Arthropoda; class Arachnida; order Araneae; family Tetragnathidae; genus Tetragnatha; species Tetragnatha montana. The sequence goes on along the minus strand of OY796676.1, from coordinate 54,770,965 downwards.
AATAAATCGAACCATATATTGATTCTTTATGGAACATTAAATGCCAGAATCCTATTTTAGGGGATTTTTTTTTTTAATTTGGAATATGGACCTCCTAAGTGTAATGAAATATCCGAATGAGTTCCTCAACTCTCTTTCATGTTGAATTCAAAATTGTACGGAAGAAGCATGAGCATCTTAATATCCTCAGCAAACAAAAGACCCCCCCCATTAGTAGGAATTCAACACGAGAAAAGGTTTATATTTCTTGCCATAGGAATGTTTTAAGAATATTCAAATTATCATAAACCTAACGATGCTATTTTCAAAAGAGTAAATAAAATATGTTTTCTTTCTTTAACAAAATAAAATATATTTACATCAATAGTCTTTATAACCTTAACTAAACAACTGCAATAGTTATGGAAATATAAATAAATACATTACGTAAAGAGATATAAACTTCTACGAGGATAGAAATAGGCCCTTAAAGTTCTCTAACAACTTATACAACAAATATAACGAACCCAATATTGATTCTTCCATAAAGTACTACTATTAATAAACTACAACTGGCCTTACCTTAATAAGTGGTTTTTTTTTTCAAATTGGGAATATTGACCTTTTTATAATGTGAATTAAGTTATATTCGAAAAAGATTTACAATCTTTCCCGTGGAATGCAAAAGGTTCCGTATACCTTGAGGAATCTTCTGTGTTTATCAAACAGAATTCGATGCGAGAAAGAAATATTCCTCCTTACAAGTTAAGTAAAGTATAACTCCTCTATAACAATAATTTATATACAAAGAGAAATATCGACGTAACATTTACTATAATTCAATTGGTATATAGAACCATATACATACAGAGGTATTGAAAAAAAAAATATGTAGAATTGAGAAACTACTCATAGTGGTAGAAACATTATATTTAAAAATGAACATGAAAAATGTTTCTACCTTAAGTAGCTGCTTTTTATGCTCATCTTTACTTGAAGCACGATAACAACTAAGGTAAATGGGGATATAGTGACAATATATTCGATTAATTTTAAATGATACGAGTTAGAGGCATCTAATAAAGTAAAAATTCCTATATATAGCAGATAATGCTATCCTGTAAGCAGTTAAATAACCACCAACACCACTGATCAGCATGGGAAGGATATTCAAGTCTTCAAAAATAACACAATCGGCCGAGTGACTGAAATTTGAATTTGCTTATTGAATAGCTCAAGGAAACAGATATTATGTTGATGATACTGATTAGTCTATTCAGTAGTTATTAGTATTTGTTTGATATTTTAAGCATTACTTTTATTAAAAATGTATTTAGTCAGTAATGAAAGGGAAAATGCCTTTAATGGGAATTAAGATATAAAAATAGGAATAAAGTTGGCATATCAAGTGGGTTTTTCACCTTTGTCATAAAGTAACTTACAAACTTAACATAAAGTCAAAGTAACTGATTGAAAACACTTATAGCTTATAAGGCAAAATTACGCCGTGACTGACATATTTTTTTAGCGGAACTCCTATTTATTAATCAACTGATCAGACTTCGGCATGCATTTGATTTGAGTTTGTTATTGCGTTTTAAAAATCTCAAACGGAAGATACCGACCTACTTAGATTTATTTTAAAAAATATGGCTACTTTTTGATTACCCTTAAACTAAAAGATCTTTTACTCACTGTTATTTTTACTCAGTTAAGTCTATGAATGTTGAAGTGAGGCCCAGGTTCTATTTGCCAGACTTGCAGTGTAAAGGCCCATTCACACTGTTTCACTTTGATCTTCATTTCCGAGTAATCATCCTAATTGAAAAGTGTGAATCAGCCTTTCGCTCTATACTCCTATATTTTTGTATGGAAACTAGCTATTCACAGGAGTGAATCACTCGGAATGAACAGTGAAAATGAAACAGTGTGAGCATTAAACAAAACAGCCTTAAGAATCCATATCTAGCAACAGGCAAATATCTACATTTTAAGGTAAAAATGATGGCAAGTGCATCACTGAATTGGCAAACCTAACTGTGTGAATAAACATGATTTGAAAGTGAGGGTGGAAGAAAACAAAAACCTTGAAATCCGAGTAACGCAGGGATCATAAATCTTTTAAGGCTCTAAACAGTTTTTTAAATATAAATTAATTGATTATTTTTTCAAAATGTTTAGTTTACAACTAACTTCAAAACCAGAGAACTCAAGACACGAGAGAAACCTTTTGACCCCTACTCTACAATCGAGTAAATACAATCACACAATAGCACAATTGGGGTGCCAGTTCATATTTCCAATAAACTCTAAAATGGCATTTCAAATCGTAAAAATCAACAGCCTACCAGTCCGTGAGCCAGTAGTACCAGTTGGTACACGAACCAGCAAAACGCATGAATAATTACAAGACATAAAATATATGTAAAATTTCATAACGAAATATGGCCGTACACGACAAAAATCGGACGAATCTTGAACGTTTGTGCTAGTTGGGTTCCTTTCCCTCTCATCTTCTCTCTTACGTATTGGATTCCTCTTAAACCTAACCAACACTCACTCTCTTTATAATCCTATTCGAATTGTTTAGATGTTAGTGTTAATCACAAAAACATTAGTTTGGGAACCCATGGTCTATCTTGGAAATAACATATATCGGTATACAACACAGACCACTATACCACAGACCAATATATCAGACCACTGAATCGGGAAGCCGACGGAGATAAGTCAAACCTGCACAACATTAATAGTAATTCGCGCAAGTCAAAAATAAATTATGCTATATAATAATAAATTATGCTATATAATAATAAATTATGCTATATAATAAATATGCTATGAAAAGCTATAGCTTTTCAAAAGGCCATAAGTTTTCTGCTATCCTATCCCGAGGGCCGAACAAGAGATTAGTGCCAAAAGGGAACTTTCAGCGGAGTCTACTCCGATTGGTTGGTTGAAATTTCTCTAGGAAAATATGTTTTTAAAATAAAATAATAACCGGAGATAGAACCCAGGAACTGCCGCATGCTAAACAAGCATCCTACCACTGCTCCAGTGGAGATTTGGTAACCTTAATAAAACTTATTATAACATTGTGAACTATGTTTTAAAGTTTTAAACTATGAAAAGGGGGTTTAGGTACTTACAATGTTGTGCAGGCCTAATCTAATAAGTGTCTTTGTTTGTGTTGCGTGGCAAATCAACTTTTCTCGTCGACTTCTCTTTATTTAGAAACAACACTTGACAATATATCCCTAGCTTAATCCATGCCACCTTCTGAATAGACATCGCATTTACAATAACTATGGATGCCTTCTAAATCTGAGCTCTTAAAGTTAAACACTGCCAGCCAATCGTTAAATCATTAAACAAAAATAAAACTCATACACAATACAAAATGATCTTGTATCAATAAATATGATCTCGCAGCTAAATAATAAAAGGCTTTAAAGGCAGGAACTAAAATTAAAGATGACATGACTTTTAAAATTTAAAAATATGGAGTTCGTTTCATAGAATCATCAATCTTCATGTCTCAGCTGCTAAAGGATCAAAAAGTAACATCATGTAAAAAATAACAATCCTATTGCAAGAATAAATTACCATCGGCTCCCCAGTAATAAATGTTAGTAAGTTAAAGGTTTACTAAAAAAAACACCCACCGTAAGCAGCAGAAGAACTTATTACAGCATAAACCAGTCATAATTCGTCTTTGGAACCTAAAATCTGACAAAAAATATTAATTAGGTTGAAGTCTCCAAGCTCCACTACAGAAGAAGGTATTAAAATTAAAAATTTAGTCCCAGATATGCTCAACTAAAAATATGCAGTATCTACTAAATACAATTTTATTTTAAAACTCCCTTCTTAGGAAGTAGTCTCTCTATCCAGCGTTAAAAATTGGAAAAATTCGTCACTTGTCCTGCAGACCACTATTTTGCCAATCTTACTGGTCCTCAACCAAACTGACTAGTCCTCTAATTTGAAAAAGACAGGTTTCATTTTTTTAAAGCAACTACTGCACTTAAAGTGAATACCAATAATTAATTTAAAAATAAATTAAACTAAAGAAAAAAACCTTACTAAATATACAAATAAGCTGGAAAATATCTAATGTATTAAGTACTATCCTTGATTAAATGTTAATATTGCACTAATTTCCATAACTTCTAATTACTTTCGCAGTAAAAAAAAAACGCGGCTAGACCAGAAGAGTGGGTAATTTGGAGCACATACTCCTACTTTGCATTTCCCCCTTGCCCGCCAGAGCGTCCTTTTGCCCTAAACTGGCTGGCGAGTCCATGAGGAACATCCTTCGGGATAGTCGTTGGTGGCCGTTGGTTGCTAGGGCCTATCTAATCAGGGGCAATAAGCTATCGAGGCAAACAGCCTCGGATGCTCGTAGTAAGAAGTAAGTGACCAGAAGAGTGGGATATTTTTTTTACAATTGGTCCGCCGGACCAGTGATTTTCTGACGGTAGTGGTCTGAGTCGTTTTTCAGTAGTCTCGCACCAGCGGACCACAGCCAATATCGAGCGCTGTCTCTATCCCTCTATTGTAAAAAAAAAAGATTTGGTTGAGATCCTTAATTTTTTCATAGGAAAGGCTTCGGGAACGATAACACTTCAACCGCCTTGAATCAAAAATCATTCCTATATATTTTCATTGTTTTGGAAGGGATAGGATCTCTTGATGATGAATTTCGTGGAAATTAAGAGGAAAAATAGCGTAAAATAACCTCTATCTTTTTTTTTTTTTGAATAATTTTTTTTAGGATTTTCAAAGATGTAAAAAATATTTCCTTCAGAAAAAAAATGGATCAAGTAGACCCAAACATAACAAAGTAGGATTGCTTAATTTTAAAAAAATTATAACATTTAAATTTCGCATCAGTCTTTTGACCTTGTAAAAAAATAAAAAATTAGAGGGGGTATAGATAATAAACATAAACTTTGGGTTAACTTAATTTAAAAAAAAAACTCAACAAAATTTCGGAGGGTGGATGAATCCGCCCCCATTGGATACGGCCAATTGGTGCGTAAGGTTCACTCACAACGATTGCCTTTGACAGAAACTCAATATTGGGGGATGACCCTGGAATTTTGGATTCCTTCCCAGAAGAGAATTTGAAAAATATTTACTCCCACTATGTTACTTATTTAACACAAAACCAATTAATCTTTCACATTTAAAAAAAAAAAATTCTTCGAGTATCCGATTATTTGAATGAAAATCTTTTTTGAACAAATCAAACAACTTTTAATTATATGATTGGGTATCCCGCTTGGAAATATGTGTGACTTTCTTTTTTTTTAACTTGGAGTTAATCAGCTCTAAAGTTTTGGAGTCGAAATACTATGTAAGGGACTGCTGTTTGCTTATTTGGGGAAGGGGATATGAGTGATGCTTACATAAAAATTTAAAATACCTTATTTTTAAAATATCTTGAAATTTGGAAAAATAAATTTTAAAAAAGGTCAACTTAAAAATTTATTGATTTAATAAATTTAGCATATATTTGTTTTGTTTCAACTAAAGTTAATTTTCATCAACACATTAATTTCTTGATTTTTTTAGAATTAGATTAATATTGAAAGTTTTAGGCAAAACATAGTGGGTCATTTGCTAATGTAATTACACAGGTCTGCAACGAAAAAGCTGTTTGAGTAATTTCATCGATTTCCTAAGAATTTTGGTGTGCTGATTACGGGAAAAATAATGAAAAAAATCCTACACGCCAGGATTTTTCATAAAACGCATACTTATTTTTCAATTTCGGCCTATTTTTCCCAATTTTAGGTGTTTTTTTATCCGAGAGTTTTCAACGAAATTTTTAGTTAAAACTATTTTTATATTGTTCATATCAAGGCCTTTAAGATGCATATTTCCAAAAGTCCCTAACTGTCAAAGAAATCCCCAGAGAAGAGTTTAATGTGAGCAGCTTCGCGCTGGCGTCTCGGCTCGCCTCATTTCGACCAGACTCCGTGTATTTCTATGGGAGAAAATGCAGTAGTACAAGAGTGCGGTTCGCTAGATTTTCATGAACCAGTGATGGATTATATTTTAATGAGCTGCTAAAGAAAACTACAGGAGTTGTTTTTATCATGAAAAATATGTAATAAAAATAAATTTCTGTGAGAAATTTTCATTTATATTGAAATTGTATTTTCTTGCATATTTAGCTAAATTGTAAAAAAACGCGACGTCCTAAAACAAGCGGTGGTCATTTTCGGATTTAGCACACCAAAATCCATAAGGAAAATCATTTCTAAAAGAAATTTGAATAAAAAAATTATTTTTAAAAATTTAAGCATACATGATCTTTTAGGACAAAACAAATGTCATTTTTGGATTCAGCGCACCAAAATACATAGGAAAAAAGGTTTCAAGGAATATTCTGAAATAAATAATTGAGTTGATTAGTCTATACCAGGGGTTCCCAAACTTTTATGGCCTGTGGACCCCCTGACTACATTTTTCATAGGGACCGTTCAAAAAGTAGCTAAAAGCTTATGTTTATGATACATATTTCTAAACCACGCATTAAATTTTGTAATTTTTTTCAAGTGTTTTTTTGTGCATTGATAAGCATTTGATTTCACACTTTTAAATATTTTTTTTAATCTTTTTTTTTTATTTTTGCTATTCATATGGTTACACAATACTTTTAAGGAAATTATAACAATCAAACATTTAAAAATTTTGAAATAAAAATAAATCTAAACTTTTAATATCACTACATTTTGAGACACAAAAACTTAATTTTAACAATAAGTTTTGGTCGCAAGATTGTCAAAGTTAATGGTTCATGAGTGAGTTATTCATTCACCAAATCATAAAATTTCAGAAATAATTATAATTAATATACCGGATTACAATTAATATAAGAGACTGCAGTGACGTATACAGACAGAAATTTATTTCGAGAGGGGCCGAAAATTACTCCTCAGCCCCTCTCACACGTATTTAATAGATCTAAAGTAGCTTTTTAATACATTTTTAGGTGATTATGTAAGACCTAAAAAACATAATGTAAGAAAAGTTGTGGTAACAAAATTAATTTTTGGAAATTTGACTCAAAGAACAGATTTTTAACTGGTTTGGTACACTTAGTCCGAATTTCGGATATACATTTTTATATAGGATTTGAAATTTTGATGAACTTAATATTAAAAAAGTTATGAGTAATAGAGTTCCAATTACAAAAGGGGATCCTTCCCCTGAAAATTTTAAGAAATAACTACTCTAAAAACAGGTTTTCAACTTGTTTTTTATATACTCAGTCCTAATTTTGGACATACATTTTTAGGTAGGATTTGGATTTTTATGAACTTATAATAATAAAGTTGTTTATTATAAAGTTCCAAGTACAAAAGGGGGTTTGGGGGTCCTCCTCCAGAAAATTTTTTGAAATTTGACCCTAAAAAACAGGGTTTTAACTTGATATGGTACACCTAGTCCGAATTTCGGGGGGGGTGGGGGCCTCGGCACCCCCTTATATACGCCCCTGAAAGACTGGATGCCCGCGGGGCTGGTTGGGGGCTCTCCATAGCGATAAGAGAGAAAGGATTCCATCACCCCTGCTCGCGTTGCGAGGACTCGGAGATAATCAACTTTTCATATTACTGAAATTTGATTATAAAAATACAAAATTTTTGAAACTAATCAAAACTTTTCACTTTAATGAAATTTATCCCGTGGACCCCCAATTTTTATTCTCATGCCCATGGACCCCCTGGAATTCGCTGTGGACAAAAATTCGCTGTGGACGAATGCAACGAATACTGTCGCAAAAAATGTGGACGAATTCGCTGGAATTCGCCCTGGGGGTCCATATGGACCACCTATTAGGTGGTCCTTATTTTTAAAGTTTGGAAATCTTTATGCGCCGCCCCCCCCCAAATTGTTCCATCATACATATAAATGATTTTTACAAAATTTTAGCTCAATCAAAAAATTTTAACCCGTGCCGCAAAAGCCTTAAAGTTTGAAAAAAATACTGTTTTTTTTTACAAAACATAAAAAATCCCAAAGATTAAACCCTCCCATATTCTTCTTGATTTTTTTATGAAAATCTAATATAGATGCGTTAAATATTATTTTTTACACTTAAATTAACATTTAAATACTTTTCAACTAATTTAATTTAAGACCACGAATGCCTATGATCACAAGCACCATTTACTCTGACCAATTTCAAATGAATAATTTCCTAGTGCCATTTTGTTTGTAATTTTATTATCTTTTATTTGATGCGCAACATAACCACCTTTCTTAATTTTTTTTTCAAAATTTAAAAAAAAATGGGAAAAAATTTAAATAAAAAAAAGTTATAAAAAAAAATTTATTAAGTAAATTTAAAGTTTTTCAACTCCCAAAATAAACATTTCTGCCAAATTTCAAGTTGTAAATAAAATTTTATCATGCAGAAAAAAATAAAAGCTCTCGAAATTTTGGCAAGTCCCTTAAAATTCCAGGTAATTTAACAAAAAAAGCGTTTCACTCATTGGGAATTCAAAAACTCCCTTGAGGGTGTTCATACGATTTTTACCATGCAAAAAAATTCACTTAAATTTCAGAAAATACAACTGTTAGCCGATTCGGTACAAAATCTTACTAGAGAATTCATTTGTTAAGTAAGGCTGGGCGCGCACGAGTGACTAAAGTCACGGCGACCAGGATTACCGGACCTGGAAAAAGTTGTAACCTTCCCCTAATTCTCAAAAATATCTTCCCCCAACCAACCCCCGCATTTCCCCCCTAAAATTCCAAATAGCCAAATACTCCATAAATAAAAAGTAGCATAAAGTATTACATTTAGAGCACATTTTATTTCTAAGTTCCAAGTACCAAAGTGGGGTCTGGGGGTCCTCACCCACAAAATTTTTGGAAATTTGACTAAAAAAACAGGTTTTTAACTAGTTTTGGTGCATCTAGTCCGAATTTCGGAAGTGTATTTTTAGGGAGGATTTGCATTTTGATGAACTTAATATAAAATAAGTTGTAAATAATATAGTTCTAGAAGGGGATCTGGGGGGTCATTGCCCAGACAATTTTTGGTTATTTGACCCTAAAACACAGGGTTTCAACTTTGTTTTGGTACACTTACAAATGGCTCTTCAATGCCAATCTTTTGTTCTGATTTTAACAAAACTTAATTATTTTATTTCCTAATGGCTTCCCTTCCCCCTTCCCAGACTTTTCCCCCAAAATATGTGAAATTTGCCCGAACCTTATGTATTGCACCTATAGAGATAACAGTGGCTTCCCCCGAACCAGGTTCGCAGGTTCGGGCACTTTTTCCAGGTCCGAGGATTACTAGTATCAAAAATATCACTAGAAAACAATAGAGCATTTTCAATCACATGACTTTACCTAACAACGGCCTTAGCAACGTTGTTTTTATCCTCCAGTGATGTCATGTGCGAATGCTTCTATTGGATGCTTCTAGTTCCCGCCCCCTAACAACAGCCTTAGCAACGTTGTTTTTGTCTTTGTCACCGTGACAAAAGTTGCCCGTGCGTCGCCCTAAGTTTAAGTTTGAATATTGAGTCAACCTATTATTATTTAGAATTATGATTTTATTTTATGTTTTTATCCTAGAAACACTTAACATTAATTAATTTCCTTTGATTTGACACGTTGGGTGAAACAATTAAGTAAAAACTTAATTCTAAGGAAAATTCAGGTGAAATAAGGCACGTTAAATTAAGTTGGAAACTAGCTTTGTAATATTTTGTACCAAATCGGCTAATAGTTGTATTTTCTGAAATTTAAGTGAATTTTTTTGCATGGTACAAATCGTATGAACACCCTCAAGGGAGTTTTTGAATTCCGCATGAGTGAATCACTTTTTTTTGTTAAATTACATGGAATGTTTAGGGACTTGCCAAAATTTCGAGAATTTTTATTTTTTTCTACATGATCAAATTTTATTTTCAACTTGAAATTTGGCAGAAATGTTTATTTTGGGAGTTGAAAAACTTTAAATTTACTTAATAATTTTTTTTATAACTTTTTTTATTTAAATTTTTTCCCATTTTTTTTTATTTTGAAATTTTTTTAAAGAAAGGCAGTTATGCTGCACATCAAATCAAAAATTACAAACAAAATGGCACTAATTTCAGGTTTTTAAGTTGTATAGTTCTAGAGTTATTAGCTGTTTTAAAATGCAGGAAAAACCACTTTACAAGAGTTAAATTTACTTTAAAAAATTTTTACTACCGAAAGAGGGGTGATAGAAGAATGGAATCTGGAACATTATAACTATGAGCATATTAGATTTTCATAAAAAAAATCAAGAAGAATATGGGAGGGTTTAATCTTTGGGGTTTTTTTATGTTTTGTAACAAAATCAGTATTTTTTTTTAAACTTCGAGGCTTTTGCGGCACGTGTTATTATCCGAATAGGCTTAAATTTTGCATACATTATTATTTTCTATAGTGACACAAAACTAGGGGGCGTCACCAACGGAATCCCCCCCAAAAAATTTTACCATACAAATAAGGACCACCCTAATACCTATTAATTAATTTTGAGGTATTTCCCTTATTAACATAAAACGTAAATTGTCAAAAAACCTGACGTGTAGGAGTAAAATGGAGGTCATATTCGGATTCAGTGCACCAAATATTATCAAAATCAGAGTTGAAATATCCAAAACAGCTTTCAGAAAGTTTTTTTTTGCAGACCTGTGTTATAAGAGGGGGTCAACTATTTCCCTATTTTTTGCTGGCAAAAAATTAACATAAACATGCATACGTAATGCTTGATCTCCTTACAGTTGTTTTAGTTCCGATTATTCGAACAACATTTACAATTTTAATACATTTTTAATAAAAAGGATAGTCTTACTTTCTCAATTCAAAAATGATTCCTGTTTTGCACAAAAAAAACTCTAGGCCCTGTCAGCTCATCCAGGAAATTTCAGAACAGGTCTCGGGCGAAGAGAATGTAAAGAAACAGAAAGAAATAACAATTAGACACTAACTTAACAAAGAACTTATAATAATCAACTCGTCCTATATAAAAAAAGTCAATAAATACTAAAAATGCCACCTTGACACTTACAACTATCAATGAATTAAGAGCCTGTCGAAATAGCAGCAATGAAAAATCAATCTGGTTTTAACCCCAACTGATCTGTACCTCCCTTACCTGATAAATTGTTATTTTTCAAATTTTAAAACAAATCATTACTTTGAAAAGGATATGATCAAGTTCACTAAACTCCTTATAAAATACAAGACCATAAAATATAAGCAATCGACCATCTTATTTTTGAGTACATGAAAGATTTATGATAGCATGTATTTCTCTATTTCAAGATTAATTCATCACTTAATAGAGCATTTTCAATCACATGACTCGGACCTAACAACGGCCTTAGCAACAGAAGGGTACAGTTTTTTGCCCTACAGAAGGTTAACAGTTACAGAAAATGACTGGCCGTGGAATTCTTCTATTGGAGCATTTGAAATCACATGACACCATACCTAAAAACCGCCTAAGCAACAGATACCTCGATACCTAGCAACCGCCTTAGTAACAGTTAAAAGCCCTACAAAAGGTTAACAGTTAAAAGAAAATAGCTGGTCGTGACGTCACCTGAAAACACACTATAGGTACCTGATACCTAGAAAAAAAAATACCAGCTATCATGAATTTTTCATAAAATCTCCTAATACTCAAAATTAAATAAACAGTACTTCGCACTGTCAATCTAACCAGTCCAAACTGATCGATGAAAAACAGCGATAAATTTTGCTGTACCTTGATGAGTGTGAGTGAGAGGTAATAGCTCCTTTATTATTAGATTTTTGAAAGGCTATTTTTACACAAGGAGCATTACCTTCATGCTCCTTGTGGGTCATGTCTCAAAAACATATTAACAGGAAAACCCTAACATACGGTTTGAACCTTATTATAGATTTTTTAGAGCGTTTCGTAAGAAAGGGGAGATGGTTCTAATAGAGGTTATAAAATCTTCATTAAAAACAGGCAAGTTTTATGGAGTCCTCAACTAATATGGCTCATATTTTTCAATTGTTCATAAACAAATAGAAAAACATATTGATGGCGTCAGGAGAAAACCTCGTATAATCGAAAATCCAGATGGCTGGTTACCAATAGATACAGCAGTATAAGTGAGCGAGATTCGTTTCCTTGCCAAAGACCATTTTAGCATGATTTTTAGCGGTAAACAGGTGGAGGGTGAATTTTAATGAGCTGTTCAAGCAAAAAAAGCAGGTGTTATAATCTCTCACAAGGTTTTTGTTCCATCTGGCTTTTTTCCCATGCTTTTTTCTGATACCTCGTGGATCCATAGAGAGAACTGTTTTGTTATTTTTATTATGTGAAGAAACCTTTTAGTTAAACTGCAGGTGTGAAATCAAAGCAAATAAGCTTCACTGCTCCAAGGGTTAATGGTTACTGGTGTTACCAGTGGAATTGATTTAACCCTTGATTTGGCGTTAATGACTTGACACTTGCAAATAAATTTGGTTGTGTTGTAAGGTAAGTAATTCCTCATTGGCACCTTTGGCAACATACACTCGCCAATATAGAATACAGCATCTGTACCGACTAAGATTTTACGGGATTATACGAGGTTTTCTCCCGATGCCTGGATACATAATTAGATTAAGTAAAATACTATTAGTCCTCCCAGAAAACAAATGTATAGATATGTTTCATGATTATGCTAGAGAAAATCCTTAATAAGGATAAATTAAATGAATCATAACAAATATGCAATGGATTTCTATAACAGACTTTCTGTAATTTTGTCTCCAAAAAAAACTTTTTTGATGCCATGAGCTGTCACATGTTACATATGTCTAAGCAGTTAACTAGGAGCAATACCTCCTTAGTTAAACTAAAAGATAGAACCAACTGATAGAGACTTAACTGAGTAAAAATAGCAGTGAGTAAAAGATCTTTTAGTTTGAGGGTAATCAAAAAGTAGCCATATTTTTTTAAAAAAATCTAAGGAGGTCGGTATCTTCCGCTTGTGATTTTTAAAACGCAATAGCAAACTCGAATCAAATGCGTGCCAAAGTCTGATCAGTTGATTAATAAATAGGAGTTTCGTTAAAATATCATGTCTGGCACGGCGCAATTTTGCCTTCTAAGCTATAAGTGTTTTCAATCAGTTACTTTGACTTCATGTTGAGTTTGTAAGTTACTTTATGACAGATGGGGAAAAACACACTTGCAATGCCAACTTATTCCTATTTTTATATCTTAATTCCCAGTAAAGGAATTTCCCCTTTCATTTACTGACTAAATTCAATTTTTAATAAAAGCAATGATTAAAATATCAAACAAATACTATTAAGTACTGAATAGACTGATCAGTATCATCAACATATCTGTTTCCTTGAGCTATTCAATATATATAAGCAAAATCAAATTTCAGTCACTCGGCCGATGGTGTTATTATTAAAGACTTGAATATCCTTCCCATGCTGATCAATGGTGTCGGTGGTTATTTAACTGCTTACTTGATAGCATAATCTACCATGCCTATGAATTTTAACGATATTTGATGCCTTCAACTCGAATTATTTAAAATTAATCAACTAGGTGGCCACTATTGGGACAGTGTTCACTACACCCTCATTTACCTTATTTCTTCTTATACAGGAATTTAAAATTCTTAAGAGTAGAGGATCGGAAATGGTCCCTATAAAATTCCTAAAATTTTGAAAATAGCGAACCAAATATAGGTTCTCCATGAAACATTAAGAATCGGTACTTGCCTAAACTTAGTGGGTTTCTTAAAAGAACAATGGGACGTTTAAAGCATCACTTGTTCTTCTCAACAAAGAGAAGGATAAGAATAAATTTAAAATGAAAGATTAATTCCTTTTAGAGAAATTAAAAATATATTTTTCAATTATAAGCAAAACATTACTTCGCTTCTCCTAAAAAGGTTATCATACTGTTGATACAGTTTAAAAGTGAAGTACATTTAGATAAATAAACGTCCAAAAATAATCTCCATAACCTTAAAATGAATGTTAAAGTAGTTATGGAGATAGGTATTGTAATTCTTACAATTTTTTTACTCATGCAGATTGGAACTGCAGGCAACATTATTGTCAAAAAAGAAAAATTAGCATTCCATAATTATTCTCCACAACCTTAAAATTGTACAATAGTTATGAAGATATGTAAATACCTGATAAAGCTTAGAATTTTACATACTGATGCAGTTTAGAACTGCTGGACACATTATTGGCAAAAGGAAAAAATTAACATTCTATAATAAGTCTCCATAACCTTAAAATGGTACAATAGTTATGGAGATAGGTATGAGTATTGTAATTCTTACATTTTTTTTACAAATGCAGTTTGGAACTGCACTCAACAATATTGGATAAAAGAAAAAAAATAGTATTCTATAATAAGTCTCCATAGCCTTAAAATTTTACAATAAATATGGAGATATGTAAATACATGACGAAAAGCTTAAAATTTTACATACTGATGCAGTTTAGAACTGCAGGACACATTATTGGCAAAAGGAAAAACCTAACATTCTATAATAAGTCTCCATAACCTTAAAATTGTACAATAGTTTTGGAGATAGGTATAAGTATTGAAATTCACACAATTTGTTTTTAATAATGCAGTTTGGAACTGTACTCAACAATATTGGATAAAAGAAAAAAAATAGAGTTCCATAATAAGTCTCCATATCCTTAAAATGGTACAATAGTTATGGATGTGTAAATACCTGATAAAAAGCTTAGAATTTTACATACTGATGCAGTTTAGAACTGCAGGACACATTATTGGCAAAAGGGAAAAAAGCATTCCATAATAGGTCTCCATAACCTTAAAATGGTACAATAGTTATGGATGTGTCAATACCTGATAAAAAGCTTAGAATTTTACATACTGATGCAGTTTAGAACTGCAGGACACATTATTGGCAAAAGGAAAAAACTAACATTCTATAATAAGTCTCCATAACCTTAAAATAGTACAATAGTTATGGAGATAGGTAAGAGTATTGAAATTAACACAATTTGATTTAAAAATGCAGTTTGAAACTGATCTCAACAATATTGGATATAAGAAAAAAAAATAGCGTTCCATAATAAGTCTCCATAACCTTAAGATGGTACAATAGTTATGGATGTGTAAATACCTGATAAAAAGCTTAGAATTTTACATACTGATGCAGTTTAGAACTGCAGGACACATTATTGGCAAAAGTAACAAAATAGCATTCCATAATAAGTCTCCATAACCTTAAAATGGTACAATAGTTATGGAAATGCGTAAGAGTATTGAAATTCACACAATTTTTTTTTTAATAATGCAGTTTGGAACCGCACTCAACAATATTGGTTAAAGAAAAAAATAATAGCATTCTATAATAAGTCTCTATAGCCTTACAATTGTACAATAGTTATGGAGATATGTAAATACATGATAAAAAGCTTAGAATTTTACATACTGATGCAGTTTAGAACTGCAGGACACATTATTGGCAAAAGTAACAAAATAGCATTCCATAATAAGTCTCCATAACCTTAAAATGGTACAATAGTTATGGAAATGCGTAAGAGTATTGAAATTCACACAATTTTTTTTTTAATAATGCAGTTTGGAACCGCACTCAACAATATTGGTTAAAGAAAAAAATAATAGCATTCTATAATAAGTCTCTATAGCCTTACAATTGTACAATAGTTATGGAGATATGTAAATACATGATAAAAAGCTTAGAATTTTACATACTGATGCAGTTTAGAACTGCAGGACACATTATTGGCAAAAGTAACAAAATAGCATTCCATAATAAGTCTCCATAACCTTAAAATGGTACAATAGTTATGGAAATGCGTAAGAGTATTGAAATTCACACAATTTTTTTTTAATAATGCAGTTTGGAACCGCACTCAACAATATTGGTTAAAGAAAAAAATAATAGCATTCTATAATAAGTCTCCATAGCCTTACAATTGTACAATAGTTATGGAGATATGTAAATACATGATAAAAAGCTTGGAATTTTACATACTGATGCAGTTTAGAACTGCAGAACACATTATTGGCAAAAGTAACAAAACAGCATTCTATAATAAGTCTCCATAACCTTAAAATGGTACAATAGTTATGGAAATGCGTAAGAGTATTGAAATTCACACAATTTCTTTTTAATAATGCAGTTTGGAACCGCACTTAACAATATTGGTTAAAGAAAAAAATAATAGCATTCTATAATAAGTCTCCATAGCCTTACAATTGTACAATAGTTATGGAGATATGTAAATACATGATATAAAGCATAGAATTTTACATACTGATGCAGTTTATAACTGCAGAACACATTATTGGCAAAAGGAAAAAACTGACATTCCATAATAAGTCTCCATAACCTTAAAATGGTACAATAGTTATGGAGATAGGTAAGAGTATTGAAATTCACACAATATTTTTTTAATAATGCAGTTTGGAACTGCACTCAACAATATTGGATAAAAGAAAAAAAAATAGCATTCCATAATAAGTCTCCATAACCTTAAAACGGTATAATATTTATGGAGATGTGTTAATACATGATAAAAAGCTTAGAATTTTACATACTGATGCAGTTTAGAACTGCAGGAAAACTATTGGCAAAAGTAGAAACAATACCAATCCATAATAAGTCTCTATAACCTTAAAATGGTACAATAGTTATGGACATAGGTAAGAGTACTGAAATTCATACAATTTCTTTTACTATTATAGTTTGGAACTGTGATAGTAATTGTAATTACTGTAATTGCAGTTCATCGTAACAATATTGGATAAAAAAAATAGCATTTTATAACAATTCTCCATAACCTTAAAATGGTACAATAGTTATGGAGATAGTCAAAAACATGATAAAAAGCTTAGAATTTTCCATACTGGTGGAGTTTAGAACTGCAGGCAACATTATTAGCAAAAGGAAAAAACCTAACAATTCATAAAATAAATCTCCATAACCTAAAACTGGTACAATAGTTATAGAGATAGGTAAGAGTATTGAAATTCATTCCATTTTTCTTTATTAATGCAAATTGCAACTGCACGCAACCATATTTCATAAAAGGAAAAATATAGCATTCTATAATAAGTCTCCATAACCTTAAATTGTACAATAGTTATGGAGATGGTCAAATACATGATAAAGCTTAGAATTTGCAAGAGGAGAAAAATTAAATATTCATAATCAGTCCCCAGAACCTTAAGATAGTACAAAAATTATGGAGACTGTTGCAAAGTGCAACACAGTAATACTATTTAAATTTATAATTGGCAATCTAAAACATAGAAATATTATTAAGTCTCCATATCCTTTAAAAGGTACATGGAGATAAACAAACTATAGAAATACGTATATAAACTATGGAGATACGTATACGTATAAAAAAATTACAAACAAGCTGTCGAGAAACTGCTCAGAGTGGAGGATCGGAAGAGGTCCTTAAAATTCCCTAACAATTTTGAATAAATCGAACCAAACATTGATTCTTTATAGAACATTAAATGCCAAAGGACTAATTTAGTGGATTTTTTTTTTTTTAAATTTGGAATATGGACCACTCAATTGTAATGAAATATCCGAAGGTGTTCCTCTACGCTCTTTCATGTTGAATTCAAACTTACACAGTAGAAGCATGAGCATCTTAATGTCCTCAGAAAAGAAAAGACATTAGTATGAATTCAATATGAGAAAAATGTATACTATATCCATTTACGGAATTTTAGATATATATTTGGATTATTATATTTCTTGTGGTGCCAAATTGCAACACAGTAACACTATTTAATCTTAAAACTGGCAATCTAAGACATAGAAATATTATTAAGAGTCTCCATATCCTTTAAAAGGTACAATAGTTATGGAGATACGTATACGTATAAAAAAATTACAAATAAGCAGTCGAGAAACTGCTCAGAGTGGAGGATCGGAAAAGGTCCTTAAAATTCCCTAACAATTTTGAATAAATAGAACCAAACATTGATTCTTTATAGAGCATTAAATGCCAAAGGACTAATTTAGTGGATTTTTTTTTTAAATTTGGAATATGGACCACTCAATTGTAATGAAATATCCGAAGGTGTTCCTCTACGCTCTTTCATGTTGAATTCAAAATTATACAGTAGAAGCATGAACATCTTAATGTCCTCAGCAAAGAAAAGACATTAGTATGAATTCAACATGAGAAAAGGGTTACTTCCCTTTATAAGAATTTTAAAATATATTTTCATTATAGTTCTTGTGGTTCCAAATTGCACCACAGTAATACTATTTAAACTTATAATTGGCAATCTAAAACAAGTCTCCATAACCTTTAAAAGGTACAATAGTTATGGAGATACGTATACGTATAAAAAAAATTACAAATAAGCAGTCGAGAAACTGCTCAGAGTGGAGGATCTGAAGAGTCCTTAAAATTCTCTAACAATTTTGAATAAATCGAACCAAACATTCATTCTTTATAGAGACTTAAATGCCAAAGGACTAATTTAGTGGATTTTTTTTTTTAAATTTGGAATATGGACCACTCAATTGTAATGAAATATCCGAAGGTGTTCCTCTACTCATTTTCATGTTGAATTCAAAATTATACAGTAGAAGCATGAGCATCCTAATGTCCTCAGCAAAGAAAGACATTAGTATGAAATCAACATGAGAAAGGTATACTATATCCATTTACGGAATTTAAGAAATAAATTTGAATTATTTTATTTCTTGTGGTGAAATATTGCAACAAAGTAATAGTATTTAATCTTATAACTGGCAATCTATAAAACATAGAAATATTATTAAGAGTCTCCATATCCTTTAAACGGTACAATAGTTATGGAGATACGTATACGTATAAAAAATTACAAGTAAGCAGTCGAGAAACTGCTCAGAGTGGAGGATCGGAAAAGGTCCTTAAAATTCCCTAACAATTTTGAATAAATAGAACCAAACATTGATTCTTTATAGAGCATTAAATGCCAAAGGACTAATTTAGTGGATTTTTTTTTTTGAATTTGGAAAATGGACCACTCAATTGTAATGAAATATCCGAAGGTGTTCTCTACGCTCTTTCATGTTGAATTCAAAATTACACAGTAGCAGCATGAGCATCTTAATGTCCTCAGCAAAGAAAAGACATTAGTATGAATTCAACATGAGAAAAGGGTTATTTTCTTTTATAAGAATTTTAAAATATATTTTGATTATATTTCTAGTGGTTCCAAATTGCACCACACAGTAATACTATTTAAACTTATAATTGGCAATCTAAAACAAGTCTCCATAACCTTTAAAAGGTACAATAGTTATGGAGATACGTATACGTATTAAAAAATTAGAAATAAGCAGTCGAGAAACTGTGAAGAGTAGAGGATCGGAAGAGGTCCTTAAAATTCCCTAAAAATTTTGAATAAATCGAACCAAACATTGATTCTTTATAGAACATTAAATGCCAAAGGACTAATTTAATGGATTTTTTTTTTAAATTTGGAATATGGACCACTCAATTGTAATGAAATATCCGAAGGTGTTCTCTACGCTCTTTCATGTTGAATTCAAAATTATACAGTAGAAGCATGAGCATCTTAATGTCTTCAGCAAAGAAAAGACATTAGTATGAATTCAACATGAGAAAAGGGTTATTTCCTTTTATAAGAATTTTAAAATATATTTTGATTATATTTCTTGTGGTTCCAAATTGCACCACAGTAATACTATTTAAACTTATATTTGGCAATCTAAAACAAGTCTCCATAACCTTTAAAAGGTACAATAGTTATGGAGATACGTATACGTATTAAAAAATTAGAAAAAAGCAGTCGAGAAACTGCTCAGAGTAGAGGATCGGAAGAGGTCCTTAAAATTCCTTAAAAATTTTGAATAAATCGAACCAAACATTGATTCTTTATAGAACATTAAATGCCAAAGGACTAATTTAATGGATTTTTTTTTTAAATTTGGAATATGGACCACTCAATTGTAATGAAATATCCGAAGGTGTTCCTCTACGCTCTTTCATGTTGAATTCAAAATTATACAGTAGAAGCATGAACATCTTAATGTCCTCAGCAAAGAAAAGACATTAGTATGAATTCAACATGAGAAAAGGGTTACTTCCCTTTATAAGAATTTTAAAATATATTTTCATTATAGTTCTTGTGGTTCCAAATTGCACCACAGTAATACTATTTAAACTTATAATTGGCAATCTAAAACAAGTCTCCATAACCTTTAAAAGGTACAATAGTTATGGAGATACGTATACGTATTAAAAAATTAGAAATAAGCAGTCGAGAAACTGCTCAGAGTAGAGGATCGGAAGAGGTCCTTAAAATTCCCTAAAAATTTTGAATAAATCGAACCAAACATTGATTCTTTATAGAACATTAAATGCCAAAGGACTAATTTAATGGATTTTTTTTTTAAATTTGGAATATGGACCACTCAATTGTAATGAAATATCCGAAGGTGTTCCTCTACGCTCTTTCATGTTGAATTCAAAATTATACAGTAGAAGCATGAGCATCTTAATGTCCTCAGCAAAGAAAAGACATTAGTATGAATTCAACATGAGAAAAGGGTTATTTCCCTTTATAAGAATTTTAAAATATATTTCCATTATAGTTCTTGTGGTTCCAAATTTCACCACAGTAATACTATTTAAACTTATAATTGGAGATACGTATACGTATTAAAAAATTAGAAATAAGCAGTCGAGAAACTGCTCAGAGTAGAGGATCGGAATAGGTCCTTAAAATTCCCTAAAAATTTTGAATAAATCGAACCAAACATTGATTCTTTATAGAACATTAAATGCCAAAGGACTAATTTAATGGATTTTTTTTTTTTAAATTTGGAATATGGACCACTCAATTGTAATGAAATATCCGAAGGTGTTCCTCTACGCTCTATCATGTTGAATTCAAAATTATACAGTAGAAGCATGAGCATCTTAATGTCCTCAGCAAAGAAAAGACATTAGTATGAATTCAACATGAGAAAAGGGTTACTTCCCTTTATAAGAATTTTAAAATATATTTTCATTATAGTTCTTGTGGTTCCAAATTGCACCACAGTAATACTATTTAAACTTATAATTGGCAATCTAAAACAAGTCTCCATAACCTTTAAAAGGTACAATAGTTATGGAGATACGTATACGTATTTAAAAATTAGAAATAAGCAGTCGAGAAACTGCTCAGAGTAGAGGATCGGAAGAGGTCCTTAAAATTCCCTAAAAATTTTGAATAAATCGAACCAAACATTGATTCTTTATAGAACATTAAATGCCAAAGGACTAATTTAGTGGATTTTTTTTTTTGAATTTGGAAAATGGACCACTCAATTGTAATGAAATATCCGAAGGTGTTCTCTACGCTCTTTCATGTTGAATTCAAAATTACACAGTAGCAGCATGAGCATCTTAATGTCCTCAGCAAAGAAAAGACATTAGTATGAATTCAACATGAGAAAAGGGTTATTTTCTTTTATAAGAATTTTAAAATATATTTTGATTATATTTCTAGTGGTTCCAAATTGCACCACACAGTAATACTATTTAAACTTATAATTGGCAATCTAAAACAAGTCTCCATAACCTTTAAAAGGTACAATAGTTATGGAGATACGTATACGTATTAAAAAATTAGAAATAAGCAGTCGAGAAACTGTGAAGAGTAGAGGATCGGAAGAGGTCCTTAAAATTCCCTAAAAATTTTGAATAAATCGAACCAAACATTGATTCTTTATAGAACATTAAATGCCAAAGGACTAATTTAATGGATTTTTTTTTTAAATTTGGAATATGGACCACTCAATTGTAATGAAATATCCGAAGGTGTTCTCTACGCTCTTTCATGTTGAATTCAAAATTATACAGTAGAAGCATGAGCATCTTAATGTCTTCAGCAAAGAAAAGACATTAGTATGAATTCAACATGAGAAAAGGGTTATTTCCTTTTATAAGAATTTTAAAATATATTTTGATTATATTTCTTGTGGTTCCAAATTGCACCACAGTAATACTATTTAAACTTATATTTGGCAATCTAAAACAAGTCTCCATAACCTTTAAAAGGTACAATAGTTATGGAGATACGTATACGTATTAAAAAATTAGAAAAAAGCAGTCGAGAAACTGCTCAGAGTAGAGGATCGGAAGAGGTCCTTAAAATTCCTTAAAAATTTTGAATAAATCGAACCAAACATTGATTCTTTATAGAACATTAAATGCCAAAGGACTAATTTAATGGATTTTTTTTTTAAATTTGGAATATGGACCACTCAATTGTAATGAAATATCCGAAGGTGTTCCTCTACGCTCTTTCATGTTGAATTCAAAATTATACAGTAGAAGCATGAACATCTTAATGTCCTCAGCAAAGAAAAGACATTAGTATGAATTCAACATGAGAAAAGGGTTACTTCCCTTTATAAGAATTTTAAAATATATTTTCATTATAGTTCTTGTGGTTCCAAATTGCACCACAGTAATACTATTTAAACTTATAATTGGCAATCTAAAACAAGTCTCCATAACCTTTAAAAGGTACAATAGTTATGGAGATACGTATACGTATTAAAAAATTAGAAATAAGCAGTCGAGAAACTGCTCAGAGTAGAGGATCGGAAGAGGTCCTTAAAATTCCCTAAAAATTTTGAATAAATCGAACCAAACATTGATTCTTTATAGAACATTAAATGCCAAAGGACTAATTTAATGGATTTTTTTTTTAAATTTGGAATATGGACCACTCAATTGTAATGAAATATCCGAAGGTGTTCCTCTACGCTCTTTCATGTTGAATTCAAAATTATACAGTAGAAGCATGAGCATCTTAATGTCCTCAGCAAAGAAAAGACATTAGTATGAATTCAACATGAGAAAAGGGTTATTTCCCTTTATAAGAATTTTAAAATATATTTCCATTATAGTTCTTGTGGTTCCAAATTTCACCACAGTAATACTATTTAAACTTATAATTGGAGATACGTATACGTATTAAAAAATTAGAAATAAGCAGTCGAGAAACTGCTCAGAGTAGAGGATCGGAATAGGTCCTTAAAATTCCCTAAAAATTTTGAATAAATCGAACCAAACATTGATTCTTTATAGAACATTAAATGCCAAAGGACTAATTTAATGGATTTTTTTTTTTTAAATTTGGAATATGGACCACTCAATTGTAATGAAATATCCGAAGGTGTTCCTCTACGCTCTTTCATGTTGAATTCAAAATTATACAGTAGAAGCATGAGCATCTTAATGTCTTCAGCAAAGAAAAGACATTAGTATGAATTCAACATGAGAAAAGGGTTATTTCCTTTTATAAGAATTTTAAAATATATTTTGATTATATTTCTTGTGGTTCCAAATTGCACCACAGTAATACTATTTAAACTTATATTTGGCAATCTAAAACAAGTCTCCATAACCTTTAAAAGGTACAATAGTTATGGAGATACGTATACGTATTAAAAAATTAGAAAAAAGCAGTCGAGAAACTGCTCAGAGTAGAGGATCGGAAGAGGTCCTTAAAATTCCTTAAAAATTTTGAATAAATCGAACCAAACATTGATTCTTTATAGAACATTAAATGCCAAAGGACTAATTTAATGGATTTTTTTTTTAAATTTGGAATATGGACCACTCAATTGTAATGAAATATCCGAAGGTGTTCCTCTACGCTCTTTCATGTTGAATTCAAAATTATACAGTAGAAGCATGAACATCTTAATGTCCTCAGCAAAGAAAAGACATTAGTATGAATTCAACATGAGAAAAGGGTTACTTCCCTTTATAAGAATTTTAAAATATATTTTCATTATAGTTCTTGTGGTTCCAAATTGCACCACAGTAATACTATTTAAACTTATAATTGGCAATCTAAAACAAGTCTCCATAACCTTTAAAAGGTACAATAGTTATGGAGATACGTATACGTATTAAAAAATTAGAAATAAGCAGTCGAGAAACTGCTCAGAGTAGAGGATCGGAAGAGGTCCTTAAAATTCCCTAAAAATTTTGAATAAATCGAACCAAACATTGATTCTTTATAGAACATTAAATGCCAAAGGACTAATTTAATGGATTTTTTTTTTAAATTTGGAATATGGACCACTCAATTGTAATGAAATATCCGAAGGTGTTCCTCTACGCTCTTTCATGTTGAATTCAAAATTATACAGTAGAAGCATGAGCATCTTAATGTCCTCAGCAAAGAAAAGACATTAGTATGAATTCAACATGAGAAAAGGGTTATTTCCCTTTATAAGAATTTTAAAATATATTTCCATTATAGTTCTTGTGGTTCCAAATTTCACCACAGTAATACTATTTAAACTTATAATTGGAGATACGTATACGTATTAAAAAATTAGAAATAAGCAGTCGAGAAACTGCTCAGAGTAGAGGATCGGAATAGGTCCTTAAAATTCCCTAAAAATTTTGAATAAATCGAACCAAACATTGATTCTTTATAGAACATTAAATGCCAAAGGACTAATTTAATGGATTTTTTTTTTTTAAATTTGGAATATGGACCACTCAATTGTAATGAAATATCCGAAGGTGTTCCTCTACGCTCTATCATGTTGAATTCAAAATTATACAGTAGAAGCATGAGCATCTTAATGTCCTCAGCAAAGAAAAGACATTAGTATGAATTCAACATGAGAAAAGGGTTACTTCCCTTTATAAGAATTTTAAAATATATTTTCATTATAGTTCTTGTGGTTCCAAATTGCACCACAGTAATACTATTTAAACTTATAATTGGCAATCTAAAACAAGTCTCCATAACCTTTAAAAGGTACAATAGTTATGGAGATACGTATACGTATTTAAAAATTAGAAATAAGCAGTCGAGAAACTGCTCAGAGTAGAGGATCGGAAGAGGTCCTTAAAATTCCCTAAAAATTTTGAATAAATCGAACCAAACATTGATTCTTTATAGAACATTAAATGCCAAAGGACTAATTTAATGGATTTTTTTTTTAAATTTGGAATATGGACCACTCAATTGTAATGAAATATCCGAAGGTGTTCCTCTACGCTCTTTCATGTTGAATTCAAAATTATACAGTAGAAGCATGAGCATCTTAATGTCCTCAGCAAAGAAAAGACATTAGTATGAATTCAACATGAGAAAAGGGTTATTTCCCTTTATAAGAATTTTAAAATATATTTTCATTATAGTTCTTGTGGTTCCAAATTGCACCACAGTAATACTATTTAAACTTATAATTGGCCATCTAAAACAAGTCTCCATAACCTTTAAAAGGTACAATAGTTATGGAGATACGTATACGTATTAAAAAATTAGAAATAAGCAGTCGAGAAACTGCTCAGAGTAGAGGATCGGAAGAGGCCCTTAAAATTCCCTAAAAATTTTGAATAAATCGAACCAAACATTGATTCTTTATAGAACATTAAATGCTAAAGGACTAATTTAATGGATTTTTTTTTAAATTTGGAATATGGACCACTCAATTGTAATGAAATATCCGAAGGGGTTCCTCTACGCTCTTTCATGTTGAATTCAAAATTAAACAGTAGAAGCATGAGCATCTTAATGCCCTCAGCAAAGAAAAGACATTAGTATGAATTCAACATGAGAAAAAGGTATGCGGAATTTTAGAAATATGATTGGATTTTTGCATTTATCATGGTACCAATTTCAACATAATAATACTATTTTAACTTATAATTGGCAATCAAAAGCATTGAAATATTAAGAGTCCATAACCTTAAGAAGGTTACAATAGTTATGGAGATACGTATACGTATTTTGAAATTGAAAATAAGCAGTCGAGAAACTTCTCAGAGCAGAGGATCGGACGAGGTCCTTAAAATTCTCTTACAGTTTTGAATAAATCGAACCATATATTGATTCTTTATGGAACATTAAATGCCAGAATCCTATTTTAGGGGATTTTTTTTTTAATTTGGAATATGGACCTCCTAAGTGTAATGAAATATCCGAATGAGTTCCTCAACTCTCTTTCATGTTGAATTCAAAATTGTACGGAAGAAGCATGAGCATCTTAATATCCTCAGCAAACAAAAGACCCCCCCATTAGTAGGAATTCAACACGAGAAAAGGTTTATATTTCTTGCCATAGGAATGTTTTAAGAATATTCAAATTATCATAAACCTAACGATGCTATTTTCAAAAGAGTAAATAAAATATGTTTTCTTTCTTTAACAAAATAAAATATATTTACATCAATAGTCTTTATAACCTTAACTAAACAACTGCAATAGTTATGGAAATATAAATAAATACATTACGTAAAGAGATATAAACTTCTACGAGGATAGAAATAGGCCCTTAAAGTTCTCTAACAACTTATACAACAAATATAACGAACCCAATATTGATTCTTCCATAAAGTACTACTATTAATAAACTACAACTGGCCTTACCTTAATAAGTGGTTTTTTTTTTTTCAAATTGGGAATATTGACCTTTTTATAATGTGAATTAAGTTATATTCGAAAAAGATTTACAATCTTTCCCGTGGAATGCAAAAGGTTCCGTATACCTTGAGGAATCTTCTGTGTTTATCAAACAGAATTCGATGCGAGAAAGAAATATTCCTCCTTACAAGTTAAGTAAAGTATAACTCCTCCATAACAATAATTTATATACAAAGAGAAATATCGACGTAACATTTACTATAATTCAATTGGTATATAGAACCATATACATACAGAGGTATTGAAAAAAAAATATGTAGAATTGAGAAACTACTCATAGTGGTAGAAACATTATATTTAAAAATGAACATGAAAAATGTTTCTACCTTAAGTAGCTGCTTTTTATGCTCATCTTTACTTGAAGCACGATAACAACTAAGGTAAATGGGGATATAGTGACAATATATTCGATTAATTTTAAATGATACGAGTTAGAGGCATCTAATAAAGTTAAAATTCCTATATATAGCAGATAATGCTATCCTGTAAGCAGTTAAATAACCACCAACACCACTGATCAGCATGGGAAGGATATTCAAGTCTTTAAAAATAACACAATCGGCCGAGTGACTGAAATTTGAATTTGCTTATTGAATAGCTCAAGGAAACAGATATTATGTTGATGATACTGATTAGTCTATTCAGTAGTTATTAGTATTTGTTTGATATTTTAAGCATTACTTTTATTAAAAATGTATTTAGTCAGTAATGAAAGGGAAAATGCCTTTAATGGGAATTAAGATATAAAAATAGGAATAAAGTTGGCATATCAAGTGGGTTTTTCACCTTTGTCATAAAGTAACTTACAAACTTAACATAAAGTCAAAGTAACTGATTGAAAACACTTATAGCTTATAAGGCAAAATTACGCCGTGACTGACTTTATTTTTTTAGCGGAACTCCTATTTATTAATCAACTGATCAGACTTCGGCATGCATTTGATTTGAGTTTGTTATTGCGTTTTAAAAATCTCAAACGGAAGATACCGACCTCCTTAGATTTATTTTAAAAAATATGGCTACTTTTTGATTACCCTTAAACTAAAAGATCTTTTACTCACTGTTATTTTTACTCAGTTAAGTCTATGAATGTTGAAGTGAGGCCCAGGTTCTATTTGCCAGACTTGCAGTGTAAAGGCCCATTCACACTGTTTCACTTTGATCTTCATTTCCGAGTAATCATCCTAATTGAAAAGTGTGAATCGGCCTTTCGCTCTATACTCCTCTATTTTTGTATGGAAACTAGCTATTCACAGGAGTGAATCACTCGGAATGAACAGTGAAAATGAAACAGTGTGAGCCTTAAACAAAACAGCCTTAAGAATCCATATCTAGCAACAGGCAAATATCTACATTTTAAGGTAAAAATGATGGCAAGTGCATCACTGAATTGGCAAACCTAACTGTGTGAATAAACATGATTTGAAAGTGAGGGTGGAAGAAAACAAAAACCTTGAAATCCGAGTAACGCAGGGATCATAAATCTTTTAAGGCTCTAAACAGTTTTTTAAATATAAATTAATTGATTATTTTTTCAAAAGTGTTTACCAGGCCCGCCGACAGGGGGGGCAAAGGGGGCACTTTCCCCAGGGCCCGGGGATTTTCCCAGCCCAATAGGGGCCCGTAAAGAATCTCCTAACTAACCTCTCTAACTTAGAGGAATATACTAATTTTGAACATTTTGTAAATTAATTTGTACACCCTGAAGGCCGCCGAAAATGAGTGAATTTCAGTTTTCAAAAGGCGTATTTCCAAAAATTTTCTGGGGGGTACCCCCAGACCCCCTAAAAGAATTCATTACGAAATGGAGTTACTTCTCTAAAATTTCATACTCAAGATAAATCATTATTTTAAAGGATCCTTGGCTTAACTTCATTTCAGAAGAAGCCCATCCCTGGGTGTCTTTAAATTGTGAAAAATATCCAAAAATGAGTTTAAAATTTCTTTTTTAAGGGTCGAAATTCCAAATTTCCTGGGGATTCCCCCAGACCCCTATTAGTGCTTGTTACTCATCCTACAATCAAGAAAACGAAATTTTTAAGTTTATCAAGATTCAAATCTTGCATACAAAAGTTCAAAACTGCATGTCTATGCATTTACTAAAGACAACTCCCCCCCCCCCCTCAAAATAAGAACTGGGGGGCCCGCTTCTCAACTTTGTCCCCGGGGCCCGGCTTGACTCTCGGCGGCCCTGATGTTTACAACTAACTTCAAAACCAGAGAACTCAAGACACGAGAGAAACCTTTTGACCCCTACTCTACAATCGAGTAAATACAATCACACAATAGCACAATTGGGGTGCCAGTTCATATTTCCAATAAACTCTAAAATGGCATTTCAAATCGTAAAAATCAACAGCCTACCAGTCCGTGAGCCAGTAGTACCAGTTGGTACACGAACCAGCAAAACGCATGAATAATTACAAGACATAAAATATATGTAAAATTTCATAACTAAATAGTAGTGCAAAGGACATTTTGATCTTACTTGATACATCCACTGGTACACCGAAAAGTAAGGCCCATTTTACCAGAGTTCAATAGTGTGGTAAACTCAACACAGCATTAAAACCTTAAATCCGTGAAATTCGATTCCCCACTCTCGAGTTAACTAGGCCTAAGGCAATAGGATATTTTAAGAAATTCCAAGTCGTAAAGTTACATTAAGTTTAACCCTATATGAAAGTGTTTAGACATTTTTATATCACTATAAAATCGCGCTGCTCGCATAACAATCAAACAATAGAAAATCTTTAAATACTCTACAATATTGTGGTATACATTTTGCATTTGTCAGCATGATCATCCAGAAACATTTTATGCATTTAATTCCAAGATCGTTTTTAATGAAAACATTCAGTTATTCAGAGAAAAAATCACAATTAATAAAGCAACAACAATTCTTCTCGATCAAAGATAAATTTTAGTCTCAGCAGATGAGTAGACAACTTTTTTTAACCATCCGTAACACTTAGAACAAAAAAAATTGTGTTCTTTTTTAAATTAGGGAAGAAAAGGATCGAGAACTAAGTTTAAAACCTTACTTGAATTACAGTCAGTTATCCGAAGGAGTTATCCACAGAACAGCAGGACTTGGGAAGCTTGAATATAAGTTGAAATCACACGCACTAACAAATAAAAACTTCGCGAATTAACCTTTAACACAAGCGAACAGAACAAT
The DNA here is from genome assembly GCA_963680715.1 of Tetragnatha montana. NCBI lineage: Eukaryota > Metazoa > Arthropoda > Arachnida > Araneae > Tetragnathidae > Tetragnatha > Tetragnatha montana. Next base: position 54,741,299 of record OY796676.1, on the reverse strand, counting down.
GGCGACCGGCGATCTTCGGTATCAGGCGAGTTGAGGAAAAATTGCAGGTGATAAACCGCTGATGGAAACTTCTTTTTTGTGATTGGACCTCTTTAATCATGTGACTACACTATAACTAGAAAGATCGAGTTGCGTCCAATTAGCTTATAGATTGAGATAATCCTGCTTTTTTTTCTATTGAATGAAAAAATAATTAATTTGGAATTCCATAAAATCGATTTTTGAAATTGCGGATCTACTAGTAATTTCATGATTTTATCTTTTGGTCATCGTTTGATTAAAAGTACCGCCATTATTAAACATACAACATTTATGATTTTGTTAAAGCTTTATCATCTAAATTTTTTAACTTCAAGTTCATTTTTTTTTCATTATCAGACAGTTTAATGATTATTTATTTTCTTAGTAATTATTTAATTCCTCAAGGAAAATTAATCCGTTGTACATGAAAGAAAGTTCTTTCAGCCTTCTCGGTTATTTTGTTTGATCATTACCTACTTATTGATTTAAAAAAAAAAGTTTTCCTAAGTTAGGTTACAGATGTTGAGTGCTTTTTACTGATGTGAGGTATTGGCATTCAAAACTATATGGCTGTTAAATTTTGAATAGGTAAATGTTTCATCTTGCTCAAAATTCCTCAGATTAATATTTCTCCAATTTAAATCACTATTCAAGCACTTCAAAAGTTATTTTCATATAATCCCACATTTCAATAACAACTCTCCGGAATAGACTACGATTAAATATACAAACAAGAATAATATATTTTTTCTTGCTTATTTTCATATCACAATATCTTTCCTATCACTTTTGCTGAACTTACTCTAAGTTAGAAAACGTTTTTGAGGTATTAAAATAGTTTTCTACAGTGCGTTTACTGCCGTTCTAAAGGGCCCCACAGACGAGCAACTTGGTCGTCAACCGGGTTGTCAATTTGCAAAGTTTGCAACCAAGTTGGCCGTCTGTGGGGAAGTTGATTGAATTTCAGGTTGATGATCTGATCGTCAACTTGGTGGGCGGAGCTTAATCGGAACATGTTATTAGGAAAATAAAAGAAACTAAGCATTAAAAATTAAAATAATATAATTCTAGCACGAGAGAATAATTAAATAAAATATAATTTTGCATTTAAATTACCAAAATATATTAATTTGTTACAATCTGATTAATTTTTTCTTCATTGTTTACATTCTGGTTGACGATCAGGTTGGCCGTCTGTGGGAAAAGCATCAACCTGGTTGGCAACCGGGTTGACGACCAAGTTGCTCGTCTGTGGGCCCCTTAAGCGAAAGTGCACATAAAATAGTTTTCTTAGTAAATCAGTCTCTTTCGCCCTCGCCCTTAGCATGTTTTTCTTTTTTTAAATGGAGAGAATGTAATCTTGCTACTTTCAAGCGGCTAGAATAGTTGTAAAATCCAAACTGAAATTCACATGAATTAAAGAAGAAAATAATAAGAAGAAAATAATAAGAAGAAAATAATATTTAAACTTAAATAGAATAGTTTAACACACATACATTGCTGTATAGTGTATAGTTTTAAATAGAGTGCATACTATTATATCCGAAATATGCCAAATCGTTAGAACTGCAGCTGCTGAAATTAATGGGAAATTTTGGTTTTAAAGCAGCATACCTATAACTGGTAATTTTTCATAATTTTTAGAGCTTCTTTCGTTCTTCTCGTTCCGCTGAGCGCAGCTGGTATGAAATAAAATCAAGACAGATGTCTTGCAGATGTTTTCCTGAACCAAAAGGCTTGAATAAATAATGAGAGCATTTTGTCATAATATCACTGCTTTTATTCATTTCCAATTACCAACGAGGTGTTGCTTTTTTAAGTGTTTTCATCGCTTTGTTCGCATACCAGTGCAATTCTGACAAGCTAAAATATTGTGCGCCTATATATCGCACGGGTTTCTGAACCTATATTCAAAGATAATTTAATATACTGCATATTTTTAAATACTTGGGTCTATCTGTAAGCTTTCTTATCGATTTTGATGCCGTTTTAGTGAAATTTTTTTTCAAATGTTCTGTTCGAGACCAAAATTTCCCATCTTAAATCAAACAAAAACACACACAAAAAAACACAGAAAGTAATTTTGTAATACCAAAAGAGCACAAGGCTCGTCTCTCTCTCGATTTCTCTGTGAAAAAGACACTACATGGGTGTTACAAAATAATCATATTTTTTAAATTGACGTTCTTCATTTCACACAAAATTCAGACACCGCGCCTGGGAACTACTTTGTTTGTTAGTGACGTCATAGGGTCAGGAAACGTTGCTGTCAAGTATAGATTGCAACGTTACTTCACCCTGGAGAAACAAAACAAACAAAGTAGTTCCCAGCTGGATGCCTGAATTTTTGAGTGAAATGAAGAACGTCAATTTAAAAAATATGATTATTTTGTTGAACCCATGTATATATAGCGTCTTTTTACCACGATTTGCGTACCGAAACTCCTCCTTACCAACCCGACAGGCTTTGTGTTTACCCATTTACTCTTCCCACGTGTAGTGACGTACTGGCAGAGGCGTCATTTCAGTTTTTGCTTGGGGGGGAGCAAGGATTTTTTTTTAAGTGGGGCTTAGCTACGCCGTAACCAGACTTATCATTTTATGGTGGGGGGGGGGTGACTCAACATCACGAGCTCTAAGTAAATATGGGGGGTCTGGGGTCACCCCCATAAAAAATTTTGAAATTTTGCCTCATTTTTACAACATTGTTACATCCGAAGAGAACAGTCCCTTGTAAACCACATAATTTTCTAGAGAAAAAAGTTTCACTTAAACGTCAAAGTTTCAAGAAAGCCGGAGGCCCCCTCAGAAATGTTTTTGAATATTTAAGTTTAAACTAGTGTTTTATCTCCTTTGCAACCTCATTGGGGAGCACCCAGAGGGAACCGCTTGTTGTAAGCGGCAGAATTTTCAAGGTAAATATACTGTATAACATATAGGTATATTTAAAAATTTTAAAGGGGGGGTCTGGGGGTTCTCCCCCAGAAAATTTTTGAGATTTGCCTCTTAAAGTAGTGTTTCAGCTCATTTTGAGGCCCTTTGGGTTACATCCAAAAAGAACAGTTCCTTGTAAAGCATAGAATTTTCTAGGGAAAGAAGTCATAAATAAACGTCAAATTTTCAAGGGGGGGGCGAAGATCCTCCCCCAGTTAAAATTTTTGAAATTTCCCCTTTAAACCAGACTCCTAGGGGCTTCAAACTCTTCGGTTCCCAAAGAGAACTGCTTCTTGCAAGTGGCAGAATTTTCAAGGGAGACACATTGTATAACAGACATCAAAGGTCAGGAGGGGATTGGGGATTCTCCCCAGAAAATTTTGAAATTTGACCCTCAAAAGTAGTGCTTTAACTCCTTTTGGGACTTTTTGAGTTAAATCTGATGCTCCTAGTGGAAGTTACAAAATTTTCAAGGGACTCTCAGCAATTTTTCACTTAAGAGTGGAAACCTTAGGGGGGGGGGGCAATTGCCCCCCCTGCCCCCCTCCTAAATGACGCCCATGCGTACTGGGTTCAGGAAACTTCGGCTGTCGAGTATGCACGAAACTAAATTCGAGGTGACTTAGCCCCCTTTCGCTCTCACCAGTTGATATTATGTTTAAAAAACCCTTATCGCGGCATCTCCAAAAAGATCCTCGACAGCCTTTCAATCGACACGAAATGTCAAAGGAAACCGAAGCCAGCGCGACCAAGAGCTTTGCCATCATCACCTCCTACAACAAATAATAATCGGTTGCCCAACAAAACGGGCTCGCTGTCGTAAATCGACTGGACAGTGAAGAGATTATGCAAAAAGAGCCCCCTTCTTACCCGCGGCTTCTTTTGAAGTGTGGCCGCTTTGGGAAATATCCCTTCGGTGTTGTATAGTATCAAGCGCGTTATATTGCTGGAAAAATTTTATTCCTTACTTTATTCCTTACCATAAAAAGGGAGGAACTTTGAAATGTTGTTTTCTGTAGGTCAATTGGTTCAATTTCGTAATATTTGAATCACCAGTTTGAAAAAGGGAATGAGTTAAAAAAAAATGACAAATTGACTTTTTGTGCTCAAAAATATCTCCTAGCTTTGCTCTACACGTGAGTGAAAGAGGGGAAAAATAACTTCCCCTATAGGCAGATATAGCCCCTTGAACTTGCAATAGTCCATTCATTGTAGCTTTTAATTTAATTTGGAAGTAAAGTTAATTTGCCTTTCTTTTATTATTTTTTGGGCCGAAAAATAAGCCAAAATAAAATTTACTTAATTTAAAAGTGTTTTTAATTTTTTTTTATCTAGGAAATGTTTGGCTCCTTTCATATTCACTTACTTCATTGACCTTATAATGACTCAGTTTCATAATAATTTTGAATTTTATTTGTATTGCTCTTTCTATTTCTCACTTTTGTACTGTAAACTAAGCAGAAATATAATTTAATATATCGCTACCTCAGAGCTACAGTGGGACATCTTTTATGGCATGTCCAATGTCCATAGAAGATGTCCCACTGTAGCTCTGAGGTAGCAATATATAGAAATATAATTTATCAATTTAAGTGGTTTTTAAGATTTTTCTTCAGTTGAAGTTTCATAAGGTTAAAAAAGGGAATAACTGAATTTTCAACTGAAAATATTTTTGTTTCGATGATTTATCTGTGTTTTAAATAGGGTCCTGAATTTCCAGTAAAATTTTGGTGGTTATGCAATGAAAATTCCATTACAGGGTTTTTTTTTTTTTTTCGATTTTCTCAAACCTTGGTTTTTGGACTTATTTCTCTTTTAAAACTGACGATTAATTTGTCCCGTTAAATATCGTCAGGCTGTTCTGGCAGGGGCGGGTCCAGGGGGGGGGGCCCTGGGGGCCATGGCCCCCCCCCCGAGAAACCCTAACAAATAGCTTAAAAAACACTTTCTTAATGTTAAAATTCAAAAAATTTTCTGGGGGAGAACCCCCAAACCCCCCTTTAATATTTTGACATCCATAGTGCCAACTTTTATAAAATATTAGGGGGAGGGCCAGTACAGGACATTAAAAAAACATAAAATTAAAAGAAACAACCATTAAGTTTACGTGCCTAATTAACTAATTTTGTATCAGATGTATAGATTAAATTTCGTTACATGTCCCTTTAAATATCGCCAAGGTGTAATATTTTGAGGTGCATTTAATGTAAAAGTTTTGTGTAATAATGCGAGCTCGAAATAAGATGGGGGTCTGGGCGATCTCTCCCAGAAAAATTTTAGAAATTTCTCTGTTAAAAGTAGCATTTCAGCTTAATTCCAAAGTTTGGGGGCTCTCCCCAAGAAATTTTTTAAAATTTGACCCTTAAAAGAAATTTTTAACACATTCTGAGACCTTTTGTGGGTTACCCTCTCCCCAAATAACCGCTCTTGAAGGGGATTCCAAACCAGAAAATATCAAAACATCACAAAATATTGGGGGGGGGCTTAGCCCCCCTTCAGCTAACATTGGATGGGGCTCAAGCCCTCTCAAACCGGTAATACAAGTATTTGCAAAAATTTTCAGGAGAGGACCCCCGGCCCTTTTCAAAATTGGGCATCTATTTATAATTTCATCCTTGAAAATTCTGTGGTTTACATGCTTTTAAAATGAGCTGAAACTTTATTTTTAGAGGCAAATTTTCAAAAATTTTCTAGGGGGCACCCCCAGACCCCCTATTAATTTCTCATGGTTACTTATTTTTCTCCTTGAACTTGTTTCTCTCCTCTCCTTTTAGGAGTACAAGAAGTTACCCTCTTTAGGTGTTATCCAATGGATACCAAATGTACGAAAATGAGTAGAAAAACTTCTATTTGAAGCCAAATTTCACAAAATTTTCTGGGGGAGGACCCCCAGACCCCCCCCACATTTGCTTTCGAGCTAGCATTATCTGAAGAAACCTTTAACTTTAACAAAGTTTCGCATTTTATTTATGTTATACTTGGAAATTTGGGAGCCAAACACCTCGCGAACACAAGTATTATTATGGCCTTACAAAAATGTCCCCCCCCACTTTCTAAAACAATGGCACGGGCCCTGGATATCCTCTAAGAAGCTGCTTGAAAGCAAGCACTCTTCAAAAAATTTTCTGAGGCACTGAAAATTTCGAATGTAATACCCTCCGACTTTGACATGGCCCCCCCCCGAAAATCTGGTCTGGAACCGCCCTTGTGTTCTGGACGCCAAATATTCAAAAAATTGCCAAATTTTTATAACTGTATGTTTTATTCGGTTAGTTTGCAATTTTTGACTATATTTCTAAATTTGGGCGAATAAGCAGTTTGGGGATATTTAACGGGACGGTTAAAGGAATTGAACAGTTGGTGTAGCAAAATGCATTTGACTATCTATAGTTTTCCTCTAGTAGGGCAAAATTCACTGAATTAAATAACTTCTGAAAAGAGAAATCCGAAATAAATTACAAATTTAAAGCTGTGAAATGCTTTAAACTGTAGTTTTATTGTTACAAAAGTAGTATATTTTCCTTCAATATTTTCAAAATGTGCCAAATTTGACTGCTAAGTATGATTGAAAAATCCTCGTGCACTAACCTACCTGGATCCACCTCAACTTCCAAACAATAATTATTTCTCTCATATCTCAATACCCCTTTCCATAATATTTTTAACGAAGTTAAGTTTTCGTTTTTATTACTAATGTTTAACGTTTAATTTTTTAATTAGATTACAAAAGATCCAGATTTAATTTCTGTGGGAAAACGGGAAGAATCATGTATATGAATCAACCAGTGTTATTCCTAGGATTTTTTTTGATGGAGTAAAAATACTCCTTGACTTTTTTAGGAGTGAAATTCAATTATGAGGAGGGAAATACGGTAATAGCATGATATATATATATATATATATATATATATATATATATATATATATATATATATATATATATATATATATATATATATATATATATAGAATCAAAAACCGCAATCAAACTCCCTAAGCATCAGAACAATGAAAAAAATTACTATGGCTGTATGAAAACACAATTAAAAAAATGATAATTAGGGTGCCGTTTGGTAATTGGTAGGGGGCTTTTGGTAATTGGCTTTTTCCAGAAGTCGGTCAAAAATGTCTCCGATGAGACCAGTTCGTGTTTTGAGTAGAAAAATATTACTTGCTGATTTCTGTGGGGCATGCGGTGCATTTTTTAAACTAAAATTTGTGAAAAATTCAAAGAGTGAAAATACTCCTGGCTAGTTTTTTAGAGAGTATTTCCGATTTTCAAGGAGCTAAATACTCTCTCGGAGGCGTTAAAAATATCTCTGGAATCAACTATATATTTTCTGACTTCTCCTGGGAAAACTTTCGGACACAAAAAACCAAAACCATCGAAAATTTGTCAATCTTCTCCACACGGCATCATCTTTTTTCCTAAAAAAAACGTCGCAACACATCTCTCCATCCCAATTTCTCGCAGCAGCAGAGACAAAGCCAGCAAAGTTCGGGGCAGCACCCGCGACCACCTCGGCGGCGGCGAAATCAAAGCGGCCTCTGCTCTGTGTGATTCGCCGGTCGCCTCCTCTCCCCATTCACCAGCGCCACAAAGAAGCGGCCAGAGAAAAAGGCCGCCTTCAAAACCACTCTTTCATAAAAAGCGAGCCGTATCTAACAGTTTTTCCATTAAATAATTCCGGAAAAGCCGCGACCGAGGAAATCTGCTTCCATCGGAAACGCGGTCAGCTATCCTTATATGTACCTGTTGGATTGTGCACCTGGGAATAGCACCTGGTAATGTTGGGGTGTTGAATGAGAAAGGTTTTTTAGATGATATTCCGGGCTTATACGGTGAATCCAAGGGAAGTTCTATGCAACTGATCTTCATATTATAGATAAAATATTTTTTGTTTTAGGCTATACAGGGTGTACCTGTGAAATCGTGCAAAAAACTTTAAGAACTGATCAGTGGCGACCATATATACAAGGTTGGTTATAAAATAACACACCTACTTTAAAATTCTCTACCTACAGACAAAAACTGTTGGTCAAAAATATCTGAGACTTTAAAGAGGGCATTTTGAAGGGATGGAATTTTTTGAAACAAAAAAAAAATAGTTCAGTGTTCAGTTGCCCCTTTATACATTAGCAAGGCATTTGATAGTGGTTAATTATGAAATTTTTCTTTACAAACTTTATGCCGCAGGTATTCGAGGAACGTGTTTGAACTGGTTTAAATAATTTATTCTAAGACGTAAATATAGGGTAAAATTAGAAAAATGATTTAGTAGTTTTGTTCTTGCGAAAAACAGGGGTACTATCTCAAGGTTTCCGTCTTGGACCATTACTTTTTATTATTTACATTAATGACTTTTGTAAAATGAAAATATTTGGGAAAATTATTACTATTGCAGATTAGTTTATTTTACATTCCGCTTCTATCTAATACTATGCTCTTGAAAATATAATAAATCAAGATTTAAAAATTATTTATGACTGGTTTCCATCTAATGAATTGAAGGCAAATGTAGAAAAAACATGCTATATAATGTTAATTTAAAGATTAAATCTGAAATAAACCTTAACTTAAAATTTTGCGATATCAAAATCCAATTACGTAACGATAATCTCATTAAATACACTCCATCTTTAAAATACTTGGACATTCTTTTTAACCAAAACTGGGAATTTAAAGATAATATAAATTCAATTTGTGACAAATTAAGATTTATTCTATTTAAATTTTATCATTGGAAGAAATATATCAAAATTTAATTACTTTTGAAATTACATTTTGCATGGGTGAAATCTCGTATCCAGTATGGAGTTTTGGTTTGGGAAGGTTAGCATATTATTAATATAATTTGTATTTTCTTTTCATTATTATTTTTTCCCTATTTAAGTTATTCATGTTCTTGTATATACAACCTTGTAATGTGTTGGGAATAAACTTTGATTTGAAATTAAGATTTCAATAAATAAGGATTTTCAGAAATTTTTGGATAACAAAACAAATAGTTTTTATATACTATGGGACGTTGTTCTAAATTAGGAGAGGATACATGAAATAAAGTTCGAGGCACCCCTGTGAAAACTTCACGGCGGAGCCGATAATAATTGGAGAAAACGGAGGAGAAGAGGCAACGGAGCAAGAAGAGCTGGGTGGCACCAAAAGTTGAAAGGATGATAAGAGGAGACCAATTCTATTGAGGCGACATCTATTATCTGAACATGAAAACAATAATACAATCAGTTAGGAATCTAGGATTTTGGTAAATCTGAAATTCTTCGAATATATAATCACCTCTTGCTGAAAAACAGGAAAATTAAGTTCAATTTAAATAAAATATTTTTTTTTGTGCAGTAGAATGTTGCATACAACTTTGTTCAGATATTTATTTATTTTAAGATATTTTTGGATTTAATTGCAGCTTTAAAATAGTTAAAAAACAAGCTTATCAAGATAAAATCAAATCAATGTCCCATTCAGCCCCCCCATGGTTGGGTTGATACATTCTCTTGATTGGACAAAGATGCTTTTTTAACTTCTTATTACAGGTTATATTTATCATAATTGTGATATTTTAAAGAATACCTGAATTATGAGGAACATAACCCACAAATTTGAACAAATTCCAATAAACAGAAAAAAATACTATAAAAATCATTCCCTCTATTTATTACAACTATGACCTAAACTTAATTGCTCATCTCTAAAAGCTAGTTTCAAGAGGGGTAAGCTAAAGTTCATGTATCCTTCTGCATTCTTTTAGTCACAATGTAAAGCTTATTCAATAATTTTGTGGCAGTAAGATTGATAAATGCAAATTATCAGTAACAAAATATCTTTTATTTCAAAAACATATAGGAAGCACCACAAGCTTTCAACACTTGAAACTTGTCAAATACAAAAACAAGCAAGTTGTACATGATAATAGCACAGCACACACATATAAAATCACAATTCATTCACATTTATTTTACAGGAACTTTAGTTCATTAAATGAAAGCAGCATTTTGATTAAAAATAAAACACAAAAAATTAAGAATGTCTTTATTTAAATTACTCAATTTCATAGCTACTACTAACAAAACAAATCATCAGAAAATAGTGAGATTTGTGTAGGAATCCCTCAGAGAACAACATTTTAGACACATTGCTTTAACCAGGGGTCAAGTTTTTATTTCAAGGGCCACATTTTACTACTCTATAATATCCTTACTTTTGAAATTTGAGGGACAAAAAACATTGAGAATTGGTGGTTAAAAATAAAGAAACTTTCCTCTGGAAATTTTGATGTCTCAAGCTTTATTTAAATAATTTTAAACAAAATTGGAAAACACATTCCAAATTTTACATTGGTTGAATTTATAAATAATGCCTCACATAATATTTATGCATTAGACTGTTAACCCCATAAAACTGGTAGACACCGGGAAAATCTAGTCAGCTACCCCAGGCACCATTTTAACCCTTTCATTCCTAGCGCGCCAAATTTTACGTAGGATTCAATGACAATCTTGGGCAGTCTAGGATTTAAAGGGATTATTGTTAATGAGGGTTAAAATCCCTACATTTTTCTTTGGGAGGACCCCCCCCCCCCTGTCACAGTCTGAAATAAATTGCACTCTTGAAAGACAATTAATTACAATGTTTAGATCACGATCACAGGTTCAGAAACATTGTTTTGCTTATACTGATTAGCAAACAGGAGGTACAAAAATAAATTTCATCACGGTATTTGGAGAGATCTTTATGGAATAAAAAAAAGTTAAAATTTTGTTCATTTGTGTCTAAGGTAGAAGTGAACATCAAAAAGTGCCCTCCCCTTGGAGCCCTGCTAGATTCATGCCTGTATCAGCTCAGCAATATTTTAATTCATTTATTGGAACTCCACCAGAAATTTCTGCATGGGATTAAGTATAATAATGTATGTAAATAGTGCACTTGGCTGAATGACAGCATTTATTGCATTGTATCATTAAGATTTTTTTTTCATATAATCAGTTTTGCTTGTAGCAGAGCCATGAATTACGAGTTTTAAATTTTAAAACACTATATTCATTGATAAAATCTATAAAACCTTCCTAATTCTAAAAATCTACAGCACAAATTGTAAGCAATACAAAAAGAAAAACTTAAAAAACAGGGTAATAAGTCTAGGACTTATACTCAATGAGATTCTTTGATAGTGCTCAAATGCGCATACTTAAAATTCCATTCAAAGCATTATTAAAAGATGATTTATAACAGAATCAAATGCAAAATAATATAACTTTGCCAAAACAAACAATAAAGCTTTTTTAAAAAATCAGATCTATATGTTTAAATAAATAAATAAGCATGAAAATGTATAATTTATCATGAAGAAAGTTATGAAGCATAAAGATAAATTCAAATAGATTTGCAAAGAATAAATAAATAACAAAACATATATCCTAGTGACACATTTTACTCCAGTCAGTAATTGAGACTGTCAAAAATTATTGTACACGCAAGAATCATCTTATTCAAATTTTCTTTAGATAACATTTAAAGTAAAATTATTAAGAATAAAAGCAAAATAATTTCAAAGTGCTTATAAAAGAAAGAACATTTTTCATTTTCTCATAAAAACATATGGAAATTACACCTGCATTTGATTAATTCAAAGAATTAAATGTATAAAACTTGATTAATTATAAAACAAAATCCTAGCATATAGTTAATTATTCAGGCAGTCAAACAGTAGATTTGAAATTTTCAATTCAATCAACAAAGCTTGCTCACACAATCAAATTATATATTAAGCATTTTTAATATACAGTCAGTATCAAAAACACAAAAATAATCAAGCTTTTAAATTTGGTTTACTAAACGAATAAAAATCATAAAAGTAACTTTCAAGAAAAGCATCATCACTACCAGATCTTTTTGACAACAACATGCATTTTAGATATGTTGTATCAAAGAAATACAGGATGACTGAACAAATAATTAAGTAATTATGAAAAAAAAATTGAAACTAAGCAGAATTAGGTAGTATATAATTTAGTACACAAGATCAACAAAAACAATAAACAAATTCATCCAATCATTAATAAAAACAAAATTTTCCAGCAATTCTTTGATTTATACTGAGATAACAATATAGCAAATCACTTAAGCAAAGCATTTTGAACAAATGCAATAAAATAAAATAAATAACATTTGAGTTATTGGCACAATGAAGAAGAGGTAAACATAACTTGGGGAAAGATAAAATGAAGATAAACAAGTGTAAAAAGTAAAAACTCAATAGAAATAATTAAAGCATTTAGTAATCTCAGGCATAATGATTCCTTAAAGTGAACAAATACTAAAACTTTAGTGGCTAGAAGGAGTAATGTCTTTACTGCTATCAAAATAATGCTCTCGAAAGGGAGGAAAAAAATTGATGGCATCGCGACGGATAGAACACTAGGGCCATCTATTTTCTGCAAAAAATTAACTCTTTCAAATGCTCTATTAGAATAAAAAAACATTAAATTCTTTACTTTTCTACATAAAAAAACAATTAAATGCTTAAAACTCTATCAAAGTATTAATATGTTTCCGAACTCACTCGTATTCGAACTCACAATGCGAATTTAATGTAATATCGATAGTAAACACGCAACGGCGGGAACCCATTGCCCTCTGGTGGTTTCCTCCTTTTCGGAAACAGAAATTTGTATGCGGTTCTATGGTGGTAAAGACATTATACCCTTCTAGCCACTGTACTATAACTGAAAAGTTTGGATGGAACACACAAATAAAAAAAAAAAGAATTTAAAATCAAAAGACTCAAAAATTCAAAGAATCAAAACCATTTCCTTCCAATAATTCAAAAAATATTCAAATGAAACATGGCAAATTATTTGTTGGAAAATACAGATATTAATATAATTAATGTGCATTTTTATAGCCATTACAAAATATAATTAAGTTATCTCCCTTTACTTTACAATGCTTAACTGCTTTTAATTAATTTTGACAATTACTAGATTAGCAGATGTAGGAATAGAAAAAAAAGGTTATAAAGGTTTCTAAAATGAAAAAAAAATGTAGCATTTAGATTTAATGTATCAATCTTTCAAGAACTGGATATTACTTTGCATTTTCTAAAATACTTGAGTGAATTAACAAAGATCAATACATAAAAATTAATATACATATACTTAGATCATGTGTGAAATCATACAACCAATACTGTTACGAAAAAAGAAGTGACAAATTTAGTTATTCCTAGATTCTCAGAATTTAAAATGTAACTGAATTTAAGAAAATGAAAACCACAATGAGATAAATGAATAATGAAAGCAATCATTCAAATACTTTCCAAAACACATGAAAGAGTATGAAAAAAATTAAATAAAAAAAAACGATATATTAAAACAAGTGTTACATTGAAAGATATGCAATTAAACAAAAACCATAATATTGTTAACACAACTTAAAAAATTATAGGTGTGATTTATAGGATAGTAAGTAAGTAGTTCAGATAAAGAATAGACAACATTTCAATGTAAAATATACTTACATATTAAAATTACTAGATAGTTACTTTAAAATTATGTACCAAAGCAAAAAGAAGTTTTTACAGGTGTACCGATCAAGATTTTATCAATTGACTTAAAAGCTTTATAAGAATTATGAACATTAGTTTATTTAATGAAAATGTTAAATTTGTGTGATGAATAGAAAAATATAATTTACACCCATATTTACTGATACCTGACCTGAGTCAAAGTAAAACAAGTTTTTGTCACCTAATTAGTGGAAAACCAAGTTTTTTTTTCTTTCGCTTCTGGTCATATTAGCAGTGAATATACTAGTGTTCATAAAATAAAGAAGTATTTTGCTTTGGTGGTTAGTTAAACATACCTACATTTATTATGCTTCAATGCAGATATAATTTGTAGGTCTCTAGTTAAAAAAAGAAATTCACTAATCATATTCATAACCAAAAATCTTCAGCTTTTCCCCTTAGAAAACTCAAGAAAACAGTTTTAATAGATATTATATATACTTAGCATAAAATCAAATAGGATTAAAAGCAATTTAAATGTTTCTTTCATGTAGTTGATTGTTAATGAAATTTTTTTATGATTTGAAGGAAAAAAAATTAGGTCAATATAAAAAAAAACATGAACTTCAAGTTCAAGGAAAAATTAATCTAGTATGGGTTCAAACATATTTTTCCTGATGTGTTTAAGTAGTTAACAGTTCACATTGAAAATAGTTTGGCACTAGCAGAAGGACTCATTACAAATTGTTTCATCAATTACGGAATACATTTTTTTTGTTCTGAATGGTATAAAAAAATTGATACATTACAGCAATAACGTATAAAAAACTATGCACCACTTATCGCTCTACTATCTTACCTCTCTTCTAAAAAATCAAGCACAATGGCACATTTAAAAACATTAATGAGAATTTAAGGAGCATTTAGGTAACAACTTGTAAATATGTCAAAAAATAAAGCCGTTTTGCCCCAGCACACAAGGTGTAAAACAGTTCTATAAAATACCGTTGAGTTGGATGCTTTCCTTTGAGCTTTGATCCGTGTGAGACAAAACTTCGGCAGCCATCTGAGATTTGGTGCCCAAATTCTTTTCCTGGGTTTGAAGACATTTCTGATATGTTACAACACTGGACTCCGAATCACACTGGTCGAATTTGAACCTAATCCTCAGGTCAGGCTCAATGGCACGCATCACATGCACATTTGCTTGGAGAAAAATCTCAAACAAATCAAAGTGCAAGTTATACAGCTCCTCATTCTTCAGATCTTTATCGGCCACAACCACTGGGATGGAGTTCTCCAGCTGCTTTCTCACTGCGAGGTAATCAGACAGATAAAAGCCGCCATACTCGAAACTGTCCGTATCGAAATGGCCCAGATCCTTCTTGACTTCGACAGTGTCGGGGAGAGTGATATGATTGTAGGCTAAGGATGGGTGGTACTGACGGAAAGGGATAGGAAAAAACACCTGGGTTTTCAGGATGATGTTCATCCTCACCCTGTTGATGTACTCTGGACGAACTTCCATGCCAACATGACAGAGCAGAATGAGAGACTCGGTGGAGAGCTTCCTCGAAACCAAATCGACAACTGCGAAATTGGGTGGCATCTTGCCTATGGTTTTGATACTAAACCAGGCAATTTTAGCCCCACTGGAGCGATATTTGGTGACGTACGAGTTGACCATATCCTTGACCGACCCGAAAACATCTTCCTTCTCTCCTTTCCCAGGGTCTTCGGGACCGTAGAGGAAAACCAACAAAAGGACAGTGCTGTCCTGCTTTTCAATGCAAGCTTTGGCGTAATCTTCCAAAAACCTGAGTGCCTCGTTTCTTTCGTTTGCTTTAATGGTCAGGAGAAGGACGACCCTTGTATGCTCTGTCACAAAAGGCACTGGGACTATTTCGACCTCATTGAGGGGCCTGACTGCTGCAATACGCTTGAGAACCTCCTGCCCGGTTGTTTCTTCAAGAAACAACATGTCCAATATATACTCTGTTCCCCTGGTGGGGTCAAACCTTTTGTACCCGTTAACTAATTTTTGGTAAATGTACTTGTCATCATGAGTGACCTTGACCCATTGCACAGAGCTTTTGATCAGGTCCTGAATTTCATGCTTGTACAGGCCTTTGAGCTCACTGATGAGTTGCAGTTCTGACTGCAGGAAGTTGTGCGTAGAGTTGAAGTATATCCAAGGTAGTACATCGAACCTCCCGTGTGGCTTGAACGGAGGCTCAATGCCGACTGGCCAAGACGTTTTGCTAGAGTTTTCAGGGAGAAACTTGCTTAGGTTAGAGATTTTTACCTGCATCTCTTGAAGTTCATGTTGATTATCGATAAGCTCTTGTTGGCAGAAATAGTGGTGGATTAAGTAATGCTCATCAGGCGAGGAGAGAGGGAAAACAGTAAAAACGTTTTTCAGATCTTTTGGCCAGGATGACTTTTGGATTGAAGATTCCAAATTGTCATATTTTGATATGTAATGAGATTCATATTCCAGATCCTGAAAAATAATAAGAATTTAAAAAAAGTATACAAAACCATTCACTTTAGAATTAATACACTTCAAATTAAAAATTATGTTTAAAATAAGGGTCAAACATCATTGAATATTAGATGTCTTATTTTACTGGTTATTTTCCTTAACTATTACCTTTGAGATTTTAAATATTGTATACCAACTACATATATAAATATTGAACATAATAAGCCGCCTTATAAAAATAAGCAAAAATCAGGTCATATGCTTTCTGATTGGTTAATGATAATAAAGATTATTATTATTATTATTATACAGATGGGGGGGGGGTAGAATTAAAGATGTTTTAAAAACAATTCTAACAAGAATTTTTAAAAATATTTAAAGAAAAAATCTGTACTAATGGCTGTAACAACAGTTCAACAAGAGAAAAAACTAGTTTCCCTAATACTAAAATCTAAATAATTACTATAACAAATCAAAATATATTTCAGATCCAATAACTCAATTATTAGTAGATAACTAATGCTACACATCAATTAAAAGTCATATATAGTTGGTTAGTTATCTTATTTAAACATTGTTCCCAATCTTAAGCCTCCAAAATAATTTGGTAAAATTAAATTGCATAGATTACAAATTATAAGGATACTGCAAAATAACTGTGATTAAAGATAAATAAAGCAAATAATGTAAGAATGATTAGTTTTCTCACTTGCACTGATGTCTGACAAGGAAAATCAGTACCATGCAATATACATCTACCAAAATTATCACTATTGCTTTGGGAAAAGGCATGCTGCACACACCACTCTAATTCTGAAACAGTCTTTTTCAAAACAGAATGTGACAACAGAATACCAGCATCCAGAGTACAATACATGGAATCTACATCAATGGGTCTCCCAAGATGCACATTCTGAGTTACACTGATATGGCTGACAAAATCCAACAGCTTTTTGCCCCTGATATGGGTAGTATCTTTGATAAAGAAAAAGAAATCATATTCATTCATGAAATTTTCAGATATGTGTTGTAGCATGTTGAAAGGCCCCAGGACTTCTTGCTTATCAGGAAATGATATGACCAACCCACTGTTCAAGTCCGTGTTGTCCGACACGGCCCCTTCTAGGTAAAACACGATTTTATCAACATACTTTGACAGAGTTCGGTTCAGGGATGACCCAAACAAATGCAATGAATTTGGTGAGGTCAAAATACCTACAAACAAGTTTTCTCTAATGGCCAATTCGGTGGAATAATACCTGGCCCTAGGAATTTGAACTTTCTTAGGGCGGGGGATGTTTCTAGGTTTAGAATTCAAATATAAAACGGGTTCATAATCGTCAACTGTCACAGGAGCTGAAAGACTTTGAGACTCTGCTTTCAAAGAATATTCTGTTTTCTTCATGTTTCTTGAGCAATTTTCTTCCACGAACGGCATGATTAGAAGTGACAATGTCATGCCGATGCAGAGACCAGCTATGGGTAGGATTTGATGAGAAAAATAGAACTTTAGCCTCCCGAGAATCCTCATGTTGCAATTTCAGAGTCATGAGTAGAGGGTGTTTTAAAAAAGAGGAATTAAAGTTGGTTTGCTGTAACTAGAGAGTTCAAAAGTGGAAAACATTTAGGTTGAGAATTTCAGGATGGCTATTCCAATCTTCCTTCAATCCATTTTGCTTTGCTTTATCAAAACAAAAACAAAATAAATACTTAACGGTTACAGTCATTTTGTTCAACCACACATGAAAGAAAATTAATTTAGCTTTCAGATTTATTAACTTTATTAAAAGGACAGTTAAGTATGGATTTCAATAAGGAATTTTTTAAATGCCGATTAAATGTTTTCATAGCCACTGAAGAGCAAATTTTTAAAGTTTTTAGGGTTATTTTTATCAATTCACACCTGTTCCAGAGTATTGCGTAATCATATTTGTTTTTGTTTACAAAACATGAAACAATTTGTTGTTGTGGATACCGTTGCCTCGATAAAAATGAAAATCGAAGTATTTGTACTATTGATTTCGATTTCACGACTAGTATTCTATGGTACAGATATTTTGTCTGTTAAAAATCCAGTCTCTGAAGTTCTATCGAAATAAAATGTTCTATACCTGAAGTTTTCCTGCCAAAAGTTTCAGAGGTTAGGTAACCATAACGAATGCATCTTTGTTCTCTTAAATCTTTTTTCCAGGTTCTTCTACTGATATTCTTTCTATTTAAATACTCATTATCCTTCAGTTGCGAAACTTTGTCGCTTTATATACCTGAAAAACAAATTTCTCAGTTTATGACTTTTCCCCATGAATTCATATATTCTTTGAATAAAATCTGATAGTCTGATAATTAATAAAAAACCATAAGTCTTCGTGTGAAATTGTTGGAAGTGTCCACTCTGATTTTAAACTAAACTTTTCTGGGTTAAGAAAACACGATCATTCCAATTTGTTTTACTAACAAATTTAAAAACCAGTTATTTTGTCTTCATTTAGTAATTATGCATGTGTCATATCTTAATTATTATAGTAATCTTTTAGATTAGAATATAGCAATTACTATTGGTACTTTTTCATCAAAAGGGGCAGTTGGCAATGAAGCTTATTATTCTTTGGTAACAGATGCATAAAAAACTAACCAAGTTTTCTTCAATGTTGGAAGCTATTAAAAATTTTATATCTCCCCAATTAATTGATAATTCAAAATCAGGTTAAATTTTGTTAACTGATGTGCTAAATATCGTCAAGCTATTTTGGATGATGCCAAAAATTACAATCTAATATATTTTAATGTTATACAGTTATCTCAATAAAAACCATAAAAAGTCGGGGATATTTGAACATTTCATTTAAAAACTTCTTAGTGATATTTAGCAGGACAACTGTTAATGGAATTAAATTCAAAATCAAGATTAAAATTTAAGAGTTTTGCCTATTTTGCATTTGGTGTTTTTATGGCTCCCTTAAATGGAAAAGTATATAAATTTTAAACTCTATTTTCTTCTCTTTTTTTTCAGGTTTTACTTGCGATTATGGCTGAAGATCCCCAAGTTTTGAAAGGACACACCAGTGATGTCATGGGATGTGATTTTTTCGATGATTATTTAGCCACGGGATCTGCTGACAAAACTGTCAGGGTATGGCAACAAGATGCAGATGGAAAATTTGTGGAAATGGAATACTCCCCTCTGAAAGGTCATACATATGGCGTAAACTGTGTTCGGTTCTCTACGTATAGTACACTCTTGGCTTCTTGTTCTACAGATGGAAGAGCCATTCTATGGCATATACAGGTATGAAATTATGTAATTGTTTACCGTATAAGACTTCCCACATTAAATCTTTAAAATTTAACTAATTAATTAATTTAATTTTAAATGGCAACCAAAAAAAATTGGAGACATTTGAATATTTGGCATTTAAACAAAGTTGGTGATATTTAACAGGACAGTTAACAGAATCAGGCGCAAATTCAAGGGGAGGGCACTCCGAAAATTGTCAACTCTTTGGGCTGAAAAAGAAAGGGAAAGAAGAGGAAAATAGATTCTGAAAGACCAAAAATTTTTAAGTCATTTAGGCCCTTCTTTTAAACCAGGGGATTACTTTCTCTAGATTGTTCAAACATTTTTTGGTTCATTAATTAATGAACGAAAAAGTTTGCTTGAAAAGGTGCATCTGAAGATCAAAAATGAGTGATTTAGAGTCAAAATCACTACAATTTTCTGCGGGAAAAATTTCATAGGGGGATCTGGTGAGATCTTAATAGAAAATAGTGAAATTTTGTCTTTTGCTACCAAAGGTAGAGGTGATCCTCTAAAAGTACCCTCCCCTTGGAACTCTGCTGGATCCGTGCCAGAACAGAATTGAACCATATGTTCTAATGAACATCAGGGGCTTGATATTATACACACTGATTGCCTTTGATTTGCAATTGATTGATACCTTAGAAAGCCAAAAGAAAAATGAACCTTGAAATCAAAAATACACATGGTTAAAAATATCTGAGAATTTACCAACCTACCTCAAGTTATACTGTGCTGTCTCTTATCAATATTTATGAAAAAAATAGTCGATAAAACCTGAGTTTGATGTAAAAGAAGCATTTTTGTTGGGAAAATCTAGATTATTTCCATGCGCTTTGACTATAAGTGCATAGGAATATTATATTGAGAGAATTCATAGTTATTGTAGCTATTTTTTTTTTCCAGAATGGAGAAAAGTTGGGTGAAGTTCAGCATTTCAGTGGATCTCCAATCCGTGTGTGCTCCTTTTCTCCCTCTTCTTCTGTGCTGGCCACTGCTGGCGATGACGAGAAAGTAGTTTTGTGGGATGTGTCTACTATGTCAATTGTAAGGTATCTTTAGGGGTACCTTTTAGTGTTCGTTTAATTTCTTTTTAATTGTAAGATATTGTTATAATGAACTTGTGATTACTACTCTCATTATTTAAATGATCCACAACTCTGTCTGCTTTATATAGGGTAAGTGGGGTAAAAGGTTGCACTTTTAGGCAGGAATTTTTAATTTAATAATTTTATGCATTGTTTATAATTTGAATAGTGGGCTAAATTTTTCCAATAGAAATAGGAATTTTTCCATTAATCCCACTGTGTGTGAATACAGGGTTCCCATGTTCCATAAAAAGCCTTTTATAGGACCTTATTTCACTTTTGTTTTTAGGGGCCCCTAAAAGTCCATTTATATTTTTGCTAAAGTCCTAAAAAGACCCTATTTTGATCCACACTGTGGACTTAATAGTTAAATTCCTAATTCTAAATTTACTATTTACCTATTTCACTTAATTTTGTCTTATGTATTGTACAGAACTCAAACCATAATTTGTTTTTGGTATAATTGTTTGCTCAATGTTTGCATCAATTTAACTTATTTAACAGAATTTCACTGCTAATTTTAAATAAACACCTATAATCAATTTGTTCTTAAAGTAAAATCAGTTTATAGCAAACCTTAAAACTGCATTTGGATACTATTTTTGAATGGATTGAAGTGGGAACCCTGAAAAATCTCCAAACAGTTTTAAATGCCAAATATTATAAATATCACCAAAAATTTCACACCAACTGAGTAAAATTTATTGTTAAATTAATGACTACAATACAAATATGGCAATATTTAAATATTTGGTGTCTAAAACTTCTTTTATTTCTAAAATTATTGATAACTGAATTGTACAGAGAAAACTGAGTTCTTTAAACTGTGGGGGGCCTGAAAAATTCAGATTTTGCCTTTTCTCAAATAAACCTTCCATGGAGTTGCAATTCTTGTAATCAAATTTATCACCTTTTTACATGATCTTGCATTTAGCAATAGAGCAATAAAATGGACTAGATTTGTCACTTTGAATCACCCTGTTTATTAAAAATTACACACATTAAGTCACTTTGAAATTTTGTGTTTGTTAACATTATGGTTATATAAATTTTTTAGAACATTTGAAGGACATGAAGCCATGGTTACGTGCGTAGCTTTCACCCCTGACAGTGCCTTTTTGCTGTCATGTTCTACAGCCGAAGATATGTATTTGTGGGATGCATCTTATGGTCATGGGAAATGTCTAACTTCAGTCAATAATGCTCATGACTTGGGGGTCCTCGGTTGTAATTTTAGCCCTCAATATGAATCTGTTTGTAAGTAACTAAGCATATTACTCACACACACACAAATAATACAGTAGAACCTAGAGACCCTTTACGTACAGATCCTGGTCAATAACGCACCGCAAGAATCGATCTTTCTGCCATTTCAGTTACAACTTTCATTTTATTACGAGATAATAAAAATTGTGGAGATTGCTGTTAAAAGTTTTGGAAAATACCTAAAGAACAGCTAAAATATTAGCAGATAGGTTATGTTATTAAAAGTTTATTAGCTTACTATCTTTCACATATTCTGCCCAAATAATTTAAAAACTAAATATTTTATTGTTAAACTGTAGGCGACATTAATGGCATCCGCCATTGGCAAACAATATTTGTTAGCTAGTATTTGGATACAAAATTGAAAACAAAGTAATGCAACAACAGATGGAGTTAACCCTTTCGCGACGGGCACCTCAACCACTAAGCCGCTCTCACAGGACGGCAGACGAGTAGAAAGAACTTTCCCCAGGGGACGGGCACTTTGCGCTCTAAATCGCTCTTCAGAAAAAAAAATCGTAGAAATTAAAATTGTGGTCCAAAATATCTAA
The DNA here is from genome assembly GCA_963680715.1 of Tetragnatha montana. Lineage (NCBI taxonomy): Eukaryota > Metazoa > Arthropoda > Arachnida > Araneae > Tetragnathidae > Tetragnatha > Tetragnatha montana. Next base: position 54,719,139 of record OY796676.1, on the reverse strand, counting down.
TTTTTGCCATATGATCAGCAAAACCCCTTTGAAGTAAATGCTAAAAAATTTAGAACGTTATACCTATATTTTCCTTGAAAATTTTATAAAACATATAACATTTAAATAATAAACATTTTCTCATATCTAAGATGAATAAAACTGGGGAAAATATCATAAAATGAAGAGATTATATCTGAATAAACTTACTCATGAAGATATATTAAGTATATTTGAATCAAAACCTACTTTATTTCCTTTTTATTTGAAACGTGCAAAGCGCGCATCCAATATAACCCATCGGAAGTCGTTGAAACATTGCTAATTCTGAGATAAATATCAAATAATTTATCCATTTCGATATTCGAATGTTTAGACACTCAAAAATATGGATTATTTCTAACTAAGCCATAAATAATTACATCAGAACACAAGCGAAATCTAAAAGAAATAAAAAAAAATCCCTCATCATAAATACATCAAATCTCCCATTTATCCTTCAAATGAAAATAAAAAAGTATATTGAAGCCAATAAAACATGTGTGTAAGTTAGTATTAGCTAAGAAAGTGAAAGAGAACACTATAAATTCACATTACTTATGTTCTCAATGCATAATACATAAATCTCGCGAATCCTCCGAAACAACTTATCAAAAAAATAAAATACTTTATGGGAATGGAGGTCAAGATGTTTGCCTTCGAATAATTTCGTTGTTACTGATAAAGAGCGATATCTAATGAGAATAAAAATTACTAATATAAAGTTTTAAGCGTGTATCATATATGAGAAGCCCGTCCCCTGGTCCTTTCAAAGCAGGCGTCTCACCCGTGAGACGGTAGGCCTGTGGAAGCACTACGCTGGCGTCTCACCCGTGAGACAGTAGTCCCGAAAGGGTTAAGACTATTTTCATGGTTAATAGTCCATAAAAATTTCATTTCATATATTTCTCCTAAAAAAAGCAATAACATGCCAAATGTTATCTGTGGCAACACAACAATCAATTTGATGTTTTAAATTATGCATTTATAAAGATAAATATGAATAATAAAAAAACAAAAAACATCATTTTGTGTTTGGCATGAAGTTCTGAAATTTTTAAAATAGTTTTCTCTATTGATTTTTTTAACAATAAAAAGAGTTTGAAGCAGATGAATTAGCATTACAGTCTATAGAGATCCATGCAGATTGTAACTAAAAAGGTGGCAAATTGTTCATTGTCCAGTCTCTGTATATAAAGGGTCTTTAGTATAATCTTGTTAAAGCAACCCCTCATGGAGACTAACAATATATGGTTGTTATAAGGATATACAAGGATATAAAAAATCATCACTATGATAAAGCAATCTGTACTTTTCTTACTGGTAATTGTAAAAAGTTTCTACTGTTATAATTATAATAATGCTGATAAATTTATCTTACACAAATTATTAACTGAAAAATACAATGGACAATTAGCAGCAGTCATGTTGACTTTAATCTTTTAGTTTGGAAATCTATTACGTTGAGAAAATAAGTGATATGATGGATAAAATAGTAATGAAACATTTTAAGATAGAGTGAATTAAATTAAAGGTTAAAAACCTATTAGTTGTGATTAAAACTTAAAACTGTTTGATTTCATATGAAAAAAAAAAATGTCTAGATATTTGAGGATTTTACTATTTTACTTATCTACAAAGCTTTGGCTAGTAATTTATCTCATACAAACTTTTTAAGATGGTTTCTTTTAAAAAAATACATAAAAAGTTTATTTTGAAATTATTCCCCTTAAAATTGAATTATCTCACTAATCTTTAAAATGTAAAAATTTTAAATTGTAAGGTCTTTTGCTTGTTTACTGATTACAGAACCTAATTTTCCTACATACTGATGAAAAATTTAGTAACTTATTGAAAACAAACTTACTTTATTTTCTCACTTTCAAAACTTGATTTTCTTCTAGCAGAAAATGGTTTTCTCTGTGGAAAATACACTCTTGCTACCTGTGGAAATGACGACCTCATTAAACTATGGGCAGTGGAAACAAGCTCAACCAAAAGCATTTTTCTCCTGAGAACTTTAGAAGGGCATACTGGAAATGTCATGGCTTGTTGTTTTTCTCCTGATGGAAAATCCCTCGCTTCTGGGTAAGATTCACATCATTTATAACCATTGTCATGTTCATCTTATAGTTTGCCATATTTTAAAATGCAAAGATTACTTATTTTTAATGTAAAATTTTTAATCTGTCTGATGTATCAACTCTGATTTAAACTGGTTCTCAATTTTATTTGTATAATTTGTTTTATTCATCACATGTATTTTTTTAATGTCTTTATGTTTCTTCCTGTTCTATTTTTAACTTGCACTGATATATAAAATACATCCAAGAAGAACTTCTTGATTGCTTAAGTTTTAAATTCTGATTCGTTTTTCTTGCTCTTGTTTGTCATAGAATAGTGTAATCTGGCCCTTGTGCAATAAAAATATAATCAACCAACCAACATCATGTATAAAAAAAAACTTCATTAACCTTATAAGAAATTTATACTGATCATTCTTTCTTTACAGGGCTGGTGATCGCTTAGTTATCCTTTGGGATTCAGTAAGTTAATTTTCCATTATTTACCAATTGGTTATATAATAAGCAATTAATTCCTTCAATTGTAATTGGATGTACTGTCTGTTTTTTTTTGTTACAGTGAAATCTGTGAGATATAGTTAATGCTCTTTATATCCTAACAATAATTTGTTTGTGTTAATTATAATGCATAAAAGTTGTTCATCCAACTGTTTGTAGAGTTACCATTTGCCATAGTTGGAAATCATAAAATCTAAGCTGACTAATTTACACTTAGTATCTTAATGTTTTTATTATAAGATTATTCACTTTATAAAAGTATTAGCTCGGTATTTCTTTTTCAAACTTTTTTTTTTAAAGCTGAAGATAATTTTGTTTACAATGCTAAGAAATATCTAACTGTATCAGTTTTTATTCCTTTGGTCAGTGAAATTTTTGCTGTACTAACTTAAGAATTATAGGTTTGTTTTGTGCGTACTTTATTAAAGTTTAGTTTCTAAAATCAATCTTAATTGCCTTACAAAATGTTACAATGCTATAATTTTAATATAGAATAAAGTATGCAGTGTAAATTTACTTTTAATAAATTACTTTTTTAAGTAGAATTTTTTAGTTTTCATCCAGCTGTCATAAAATATTATATCCTTTTTAAAAAGTACTGGCTGGTTTTAATCTTATACTAATTATTTTTATTAGTTACTAAGTTCAGACTTAAAAACAAATAATGATATATATTTTATGTGTAGAATTAAGTATTTTGAAAATAATTCTCAAAGTAGAAGTAAAGAGAATGTGAATAAATCATTAAACTTTCTGGGTTATCTTTCATACTTATATTTATTAAAACTATTGCATTCTTAAGTTTTTAAGGCAATTGAGATTGACTTTAGAAACTAAACTTAAACATACGTAGTGCACACAAAATAAACATTTAATTCCTAAGATTGAACAGAATTTCTCTAAATGTAACCACTAATGACCAAAAGAAGAAAAAAAACTTGATAGTACTATCGAATATTTTCTCGAAGTGTTTTCATCCAAATTTATCTATGAATTTAATTTAAAAATAGAATAGCACAGTAAATTATTTAAGTATTTTTTCATTGATAAGTTTGAAAAATGGTTTGATATCGTCTTAAAGCAATCTATGTAATCTTGACACATCATTGAGCAATCCTCTAAATGTTTATTATTCTTCCCTGAATGGAGAGTAGGCTCTCCTGCAAAGTTATACTGTATTAAATGGGGTTTTTTTCTTATAAAAGTATTTTTCAGAAAACTGGAGATAAGATGAATACGTTTGAAGGACATACTAGGTAAATGATCTTTTTTCTTTTAAGTTTCAATTTTAATGTTATCCTTATCTCTTTTATAACCAAGTTGAATGCATATTAACCCTTTAATCCTTGACTGCTCCAGATTGAATCCTATAAAAAATTTGCTGAGGCTAGGACTGAAAGGGTTAAGTTGAATCAAACTAAAGTACTTTTGCTCTATAGTCTGAGATCATTAAGATCTAAAACTCTAATTTTATATTATTTGAATTTATCTGTTATATAATTCTCTTTAATGAAAACAATTTGGTAGTTGCACTGTTGTTTCATACTGCTAAAAATCTAAATAACTTAATAATAGTTTGTCAAATAAGGTCTTTAGGTAGGTTTTGAATTCGGTTGTAACTTTTTTAAGACAAATAAAGTAAAATTTAATTTTACCTACTAAGACTTTTTTATAGCTAAAAATGTTTATATAATTTCTTTCATTCAAATATCAAAGGTAAATAAATATTATAACACTATTGTCCTGAATCTTCTAAAAGAAATAATTCATTGGGTTTTTTTTTAGGTTTGTAACCTGTTGTGCTTTTTCAAATGATGGGCATCTTGCTAGTGGCTCTAATGACAAGACTGTAAATATTTGGACAATAAGTAAAGAAAATGTCAACCTATCCAAAAGGTCAAGTGATTCTCGAAAAAATTATTCATCCTGGTCTGTTGATGACGTTATGACCTGGCTGAAAATTATACACCTTGATAAATTAGGTGAAACATTTCAAAAGAATCATATTGATGGAAAAGAGTTGATGAATTTGAACCATGAGAACCTGGTGACTGCCTTAAAAATAGGTAAATTGAACATACATTTTTTCTTCATACAATTTTTATTTTATTCTTGTTTTTTTTTTCACTCCTTATTGACAATATTGTTTTGTGATTTGTAGAAAGTTTTGGCCAGAGGAGTAAAATTCTTCGTGCAATTCAATGCCTTAGAAATCCTCTTTGGCAGCATGTTTTATCTGAGGCAAAAAGTGAAATAGAATTTCCAGAGTTTTGTTGTCCTATCACCCAAGAAGTTATGAGAAATCCTGTGGTTGCTGCTGGTATGAATTTTCAAACTTTTACTCTTAACACTAGCACACAAGAAAACTTACTTCAACTTACTCACTATCTTTTGAGTATCCAATTTATTTACATTGAATGAATTTGCAAAGAGTATTAAGGCATTTGTTATTTTATTGTAAGAAAAACTGATAGACTTGCAAAAATTTTAAAAGTAAAGCATAATGTCTAATTTATGATGCATTCACTTTAAAATGGTCAGTTAATGTTTTCAAAATATTTTTTCCTCAAATTATTAGAAACTTTTTTTTTAGTTGATTTTATTAAGGAATCCTCCAAAAGTACTTGTTTTCTTTAGTAATAATCAATATGTATGAAAACCCTTGTTCATATTCTGTCTGTTCAAACCTTTCTCTGTTCCCATTGCTGAAAGAATGTAGTACTCTGGATATTAAAGAACCATATTTACCCTCTTTTACCTTTCAAAACAACATAACTAAAAATGTTTGTTAGGTTATTTAAAAACATATTTTTAGAATATTTAATAGGGAGGAATGCCCATGTTTTTATTTATTAAAGTACTTTAACTATAAATAAGTTTAAAAAATCCTGAATAGTTCACAATTTAAATTTTAGTGCTAACTCAGCATAGTTAGCTCAATATAGAAGATATGAAAATGAACCTCTTTACAATGACCAGTACTCAAAGTACCGATTGCTTAATCATAATAATAATTTTTACATTATAACTTTGTTATTTTTTTAAAATGACAGTTTGGTATTGGTCCCAAAAGGGGTCACTTTATCAAGGTTAAACATAAATTTAAATGCAAACTTGAACTGTTATGTTAATTTTCAAGATCACTATTCAAATTTTGATGGTTCTTATATATAAGGACCATCAAAATTTGAATAGTGATCTTAGAAGGTAAAAATATTCTAATTAGTAGGTATACCTAATTAGAATATTTTTACCTTCTAAATAAATTAATTTAATAAATATATTTTTCCCTGAAACTACCTGGTGTAGTTGAGTTATAGTATAAGATTTTTTTTCCAGTCATATGTATAAAAAAGAAAAAGTTATGTATTGAAAACTTTAAAAGTTCGTCATATATATTTTCTTTTTCCCATTATTAAAATTAGAGAGGGGTGAAGGTCATACTGGAAATGTAAAAAGAAATTGTTTTTATAATTTTATTCATTTTAATTACTTAATTTATTTCACTTTTGGGTTGATTTATGTGTTCCAGTGGATGAAGAGCACCTAAGTAAGTAATTGTAAAGATGAAATAAAAGTGAAAAATAGTTCCATGAATGTTAGTTTTATATTCTTATGCATATTGAATTCATGATACATTTGAAACACAAATAAACATAAATGCAAAGTTTTAGGATAAGTATTTTTATTGTTACCTTCCCCCAAAATGTTTTTAAACAGGTTTTTAAACATTTAAAACAATTTTTCCCTCTGTGCAACACATTTTCAATTAATTTGGGTAAAAATGAAATAACTAAAAAGTTAAGTAAATATTTTAAAATTAACTCAATTCATGAAAATAATTGTAATAATGAAAGAGATAAGAAAATAATGTTTTACAATACAGCTATACAATACATTTTCCCATCCCATCTAATGCAGCTATATAATACTTACTTACTACTTATGCTCAGGGGTGCAGAATATGTCCGAACGCCTGAACGATGTTCGGGGGAAATTCAGATAGCTCTGGGGAAATTTTTGCCCAAGTTTATTAAGAAAAAAAATCTACAAATCCAAATTGTTATTAGTACTAGTAGCAAATATTTTAGCTGGTGAAAATACCATAACCTCCAAATTCTACGGAAATTAAGAGGTAATTACGGATGATAGCGCAAAGCTATGGATCTTCGCCGCAAAAAAAAGACTTTTCCTAGTGAATACCTGAAAGTCGTCTTTTCCTTGTGTTTCGATTGATATGCAGGAAAAGCAACATAACTGTGATGGGATTAGTGAGTTGCACTAAAAATCGCATCCTTGTTTGATCACAACAATTTTCTTTGACTTTTAAAGTTTAGTTAAAGAGTAGAGTTTTACTGTAGAGAGTTAATAATTCAGATTTTTAACTAGATATATTTGGAGCTAAGGTGCCATGTATATATAAGAAGGTATAAAGTCCATAAAAATTGAACTAAAAGAAAACTATTATTTAATTAATTACAGAAATTCAGCGAGTAAGAAACTATTTTTTAATAAAAACTCTTTGTATTACTTTAGTAGTAACATGAGCTGGACTGAAAATATGGGGACATTTTTGGGGAAATTTTGATGAAAATATGAAGAATTTTTGGGGGAAATTTCAGACAAAGTTAGTTGTGTTCTGGGGAAATATTAGGCCTTAAAACATTTTCTGCACCCCTGCTTATGCTCCTCTTGCCGTATGGCGCATAAGGCATCCAGCCCACCCCTCCATGCCCTCCGGTCCCCTGCCCAGGATCTGGCCTCCTCCAATCCACCGATTCCCACTCTCTTAAAATCGGCCATAATCTGTCTCTGCCATGTCAACTTGGGCCTACCTCTTTTCCTCCTGCCATCAGGAGCCCAGGAGAGCGAGACGTGTGCCACTTTTTCCCTTGGTGTTCTTAAAACATGGCCAGTCCATCTCCACCTCCTTTTGTTTATTTCCTCTTCTATTGCAGCTATATAATACAGCTGTTTTAAATGGGATGGTTTTAATAAAAAAAACTCTGCATAAAAGCACCCAAAACCCAAATATTAAAACCTTTGCTAAAAAAATACCAATATATAATCACATGAAATTATTTCTTAAAATACTTCATTTGTTATTTTATACAGGGTGTTTCAAAAGTCTGTTTCACTGCTTTTATTTGGAAACAATGTCCCTTATACCTTTAGGTGTACCCTTAGTAAAGTGACTGGGCCGAGTCCATTGAGGTGGATTACAAAGCTTTTAGCAGTTTTACAAAGCTCTACATTATACAAGGTTCTTAGTGGCAAAATAAGAAAGTTAAAGAACATAATGAAAAAGTAAAGGAGATAAAACGAAAACTTAAGTTACAAAATTGTTTGCAATATCATAACAAATGCACAGAAAAAAGTTTCACGAAAATATCATCCAATAATCGAGGCAGGGTTTAAGCTAGAGAAAAAAATTCTTAAGCTAAAAAGCTGGAGAAAAAAAAGCTTTATCAAAATGCTAAAATTTTGGGAATTTTCTTAAGTGATGCACTGTCTCATATTACTAAAAATGTATCAAAATCCTATTTTCAAGAGTCAAATTTCTTAAAACTTTCTGAGGGAGGACCCCCAGACTGCCCTCTCTGTTACTCACAAAATATAAAATATTTAATGTACCAAAGTTATAAAATTAACTCTTTTGGGGGAATGGGAATTTCAGTAGGACTTAGCTTGGATAATTGTAAGCATTGTTATAAAAGATGGTCTGTAAAGGTTCCAAGATTAGGTTTAGTCATGGGTGCCACTCTTCCGTCCCCAGGACGGAATTCCGTCATTATAAAATTTCAATGAATGGAATTCCGTCCCAGGTATATTACGAAACGCAAAATTAGTACTAAATTCCAATACCTACATTGCACATTTGGTTCAATTCCGTTAACATTCAGCCTGCTAAATATTGCCATGCTTTCGAGAATGCCATACATTCAAATATCAACATTTTAAAATCTTTATTGAAAATATGAAAAGTTTTTGATCTAACTAAACATTTTAATCTGAGTCTGAAATTGTTTTAGCAATACATTACTAATTAAAACAGAAAGGCTTTCATGGCCGGATGTATTCGAAGTTAAAGTTTTCGGGCTTGGTTGCCGTGGTCTCGATGTTAAAAACTTGGACGTTTCACCCAAAACTGTGTTGGGCATCATCAGATCAGCTGTTTTTTTTTTTACTTTACGTGAGAGAAAAAACAGCTGATGATGCCCAACACAGTTTTGGGTGAAACGTCCTAGTTTTTAACATCGAGACCACGGCAACCAAGCCCGGAAACTTTTACTTTGAATAACTACTTTTTTGGTATCCAAAAGAGCATAGCGGTATTTAGCGGGAACATTAACGGAATTGAACTGCACATTTTGACCACAAGTAACATGGTTTTACTCACATACAGCTTTATCTTGATTTAGAATATAAGGAACTATAATTGTTCATGATATTTTATGAATTTTCATGCAATTAAAAAAAATTGCTAGACTGGATGAAAATGGATACGATACTTTAAAGTTCCGTCTTGCAAATTTTGAAAAGTGGCCCCCATGGGTTTAGTGGTCTGCAAACTTCTACGAGTTGGGAAACACAGTTTTAAATAGTATTTCTTCAATCATTATACTAGTTAAACAAATTGTATTTATTATTTATTTGGGATATTTGCATTAGATTTTTATTTTGCATTTCCCCAAAAATGGTTAAAATTATTTTATAATATGAGGATTCCTTGCAAAAAAAAAACAGCCATAGCAGAATCCCTGATTCTAGGAGATATTAACGATCAAAGTTAGTACTTTTTTGAGCATTGAAAAAGGGTCTGTCCAAAATTTAGAATCCATTTAAATTTTATTATATGGAAATGGACTGTTATAAATTGTGAGGGGGAAGGACTATAAGTGATAAAGCAGTGTTTCTCAACAATAGGGTGGTTGTTTTTTTTCCCCCAAATTTTGGTAATTTTGCTATCTTAATAATATAAAAGCTATCTTAATGGGTTCAGCATGGTCATATGTACAACCTTACTTCCTTAGAGGCATTTTTTCCAAATAAAAGCTGTGAAATGGACTTTTGAAGCACCCTGTATTTACTGATGGATATTTACAGATGGGTACACTTATGAAAGACAGGCCATTGAAGAATGGTTTGAAAGTGGAAAAAAGACAAGCCCTATGACAAATGAGGATCTTGCAAATCTGATTCTAATTCCTAATCTAGTCCTGCTGCAATTAATTCAAAAATGTAAAAATTGATATTTATTTGACAAACTCATGCCTTTCCATTTAATATATTTTATTATATACAGAGGTAATAAATACTTTGTTATCTTAAGATTTTTTTTTTTTTTTGTCAATCTACAAAACTCAGTTTGGAAACTCTGAGAGTTCTATCTATAATTTCAGTTTGTGGACAGTTCTAAAATTAAAACAAGCTGGTCACATGATTATGATGTGCTCAGTTTTGACCCTAGTGCTATTATACCTGATTGAATTGATTCTGTTGGGAAGAAAATAAAAGTTACTTTAAAGAGGATTTTTAATTGGTTTGAATTAGATCATATTTTTTTTTTCATTAAATAGTAGTTCTGTTGGAACATAAAATATTGTTAGATGCAGTATCAAACTGCACTTTATTTTAAACATACATTTAAAATTGGTTGGTAAATTTGTGTAGTAAGTTTTAAATGTAGTGATTTCTTAAAAGCCCACCCAAGAAATGAACAGGAAGAAGCAGTTTTGAAGTAGCAGTACCCATTCATAAAACCAGAGCAAGACTATGTTTAGCTTTCAATGCTAAAATTCTTCCACTCTGACTTTTTTAAAACTGCTTTACAAAATGCTACTAAAAAGTTTTTTGAGTTTAGCAGTTCTAATTAAAATCTCATGCCTTTTATACAACTTCAACTAGTTTAAAGTTAATTAGTCAGTGTAGTCCCCGATTTTTCTTGATTTCAAGCGAACTCATAGACATGCTTAATTATTTTATTTATGTGTGCTGATTCGATTATATCGGAAATAATTACATATGGATTAAACTATTTGTCGAAGGAAAAACTGAGTAAAATATTGAAGAATATCCTGCATAAGACTAACATTCAATTATGATTACTAGAATACAGTTGATTTTCAGCCAGACCTTTGTAATTACAACTAATCACTATTTTAAAAGTACAGGAAATTAATAAATTTGTATAAAAATTATTGAATATTTCCCATCATTTTTCTGGATATTCTTTCATCTAAAAGCAACTTGAATGTAAATTTAGGTCCTGCATTAAATTGATTTGTTAATACCACTTTAGAGAAAGTAAATAGTTAGTGTATTGATATTCAAAGAATTCCGTTAGTATAATGGTTTTAATCAGGAATAAAATCCAACTTTCCAATTCAACAATCCAATTTTCGGGGGAAGAGATATAAGGGATAAGAAGGTAAGAGTACTCACAAAAATTATTTTGGGCTATAATATTAAGAATTTGAAATCTAGAGCCTCAAAAATATGCAATATACTAAATGCAAGTTTATTGATTCACAAATATACCATCTAATTAAAAGGAAAGCCATTTTTTTAAAAATAAAAAAGGGAACAAAAAATGTAATGCGTATTTTTACCCAACGTGGCAGGTAAAGGTTATTCTAAAGAGGATGGATTTAAAAACTACTACATATATCAAATTTATTCTTTGATAAAAATATATTTAAAAGTGTTTTATGGTTGTATTAATAATGCCAAAATAGAATAAAATTCTTATTTAAAAACTTTCTAAATTGAATTTTCTTACTAAAATAAAAGGAGAAGTTTTATTTTATTCTTTCCAAAGCTGGCAAGTTTCAAACAGAAAAACCCATTGCTCTTCAATTCTCAGGCAAAAGATGGTACTAACTAATACTGCCGATCTGTTGGTAATTTTTTCAGATTTTTAAATTTAACTTATTAGTTAGAGAAATGGGAATTATAATTTGACCCTCTCCCTTATGTATGATATTGAGATGGAGATGTATGTACAAAAAAATTGTTTGTGTCATTTCGAATTGTCTCTAAATAGGTTTTGTTAGTGATAAGTTATAAATCTTGAAGGTTGTGTCCAATTGAGGACCAAATGCCTCAGACATGTTGTTTCACTTTCACAACATGTCTATACCAACTGTTAGGCATTTTAAGATTCTCATGGGGAATTTCAATCGTAGTATGGTAGATTCCATTTAAAATTTAATTAACTTATCCAATTGTACTTCCTTTTACAATTGAATGAAGCATTTTATTTATTAAATCTATCAACTTATTAAAAAAGATTTCCAGACCAATAGGAGCAATTTTTAAAAATTCAGTCACTTATGTTCTGTCGAAGAAATTCTACAACTTTTATAATTTTGCCATTTTAAAAACTTAGTACTCAAGTTAATTACGGCCGTCAAGTAGAGATACGGGACCGGGAAGAGTGTGCTGTAGATCTAATGAACATTAGGAAAAGTATTGAGAAAACTAAATAAACCTTTATATCTTTTCCATTTTGCTCTCTACAAATGGATCGAAAAATGTTACGAGGAATTTCGCTCGAAACTTTACACTCTTCGCATTAGCAGTGTTTGGCCGGAACATAAAACGAAGATGGACTCAACCGTCAAATGACCATTTCTTGATCGAATCTATTTACCCAAGAAAACATCATTTGATTCCTTTAGTTCTGCTCTGAAAATAGCTTTTATTGATCACTGGGAAACTGGAAAGACAAGAAAAGTGGATAGAGCCTTTTATGAACATTATTTCTGCTTGTGTAGAGGTATTATTCTTACCTAAACACTTCTTTCTTTGAAGGTAAAAAAATGGACACGTCAAAACCAGACCTTTTTGAGCGCAAAGAACTTCAGTAACTCCCAGTAATGAATTTCGGTATTGAAAAGAACTCGGGAGCAATTAATGGTAGTTTTTGAGTAGCGGCAATGAAATAAAATTTGAGGCCAGACCCATTTTAAGATTAAATCTATTCTAATATCCTGAAAGACAGAAAACTTTACTTCTCAACAATCTAAGAACCTTTCTCTTGACGTTAGTGGGTAAAAAAGTACTTCCATTTATTAATTTATCACGAGACTTTAGCGAAATAATAATAAAAAAAAAGACAACGATCAATTCATTTTATCCGTTCTTGGTTGCTGATAATTAAACTTTATTTTTTTTCCAAGCTGTGTTTTTACATTCTAACTCATTCCTAGTTGACAGATAAGCATGCCGAAATGGAATAAATTTTTCATTCGCGAAACGAACGAAGGAATGTTCGAATTTAGAACCTCGAAATTAAAAAGTCTCGGAATTGTTACAGTCACAACTCACTTCAGTTTTTTTTCCTGGCAGAGACATATTAAAGTATGCTTTTCTCATTCATTCATTACGGTTTAAAAAAACATCAATAAAGAATCCAAACAAACCAAAAACGATATATATTTTAGATTTGGGAAATGAAGAAGTTAATTTATTCAATCATATTTTTCTTCTCGAGGAGAATTTAATTTCATTATTTTTTAAAATCTGTCCAACTTAAAAATCAATTATTCAAGTATTTGGAAAACACGTTTGTTCATAAAATTAAATCTTCGCGATCAGCTCGACGAAGATGAAAAAAGGATTTTTAACTCATCTTTGAAAAAGTGTCTGGAGTATAAATCATTCTAAAATAGCTGTACGGAGTTTCGTCGTTACTTTTAATCAACGGTTTCTCTTGGAAAAAGCATTATTTTTCTTGCTTTTTTTATAAACCAGGCTTTGCCTTGAGAAAAATCTCAGTGAGTAAGAACAAGAGTTTTAAAAGTCTCGTAAATTCTCAGAATTTATGAGATTTCTTAGGACTTGTATGGGGGTCGCTATGGAAAAGACTCATGCGTGAACGATTTCAATTAATTTTTGTTTACCAAAAACAAAGATATATTCATCCAATACATAGTTTAGTTTGAAAAGAAGTTAAAATTAACTGATTTTACAGTTACAAGAAATGACGCATGTTTTTGAGCTTGATTTTATTTTTCGAAATTAAATAAGTGCGAAAATTTTGAGGCGTGAAAGACGTATAAAAGTTATGCATTTTAAACTTTGCGTGCAGTGAATTTGAATCGTATATTTTTATGTTCTTCTCTTGGTTATTTGGATTGTAATTTATGACGGTACCTCAAAAGTTTAATTCGATATTTTTTTGTTATTCACTCGTCGTAAACATTCGCCATGTTATTTCGAGCGTCTAAATATTGTTATTGCCCCATCAATTTAACTGAGCTGGGCGGTTTTTTTCTTCAATATTTCAAGTTATTGACTTCTTGAATATCAGATTTTGTCGAGTTCCTTTAATGAAGAATAATTAATGTTCTTAAAACAAACTTATGAAAAAAAAACTTATGAATGAAACTTATGAAAAAAACCCAAACTTATAAATATGAAAATAGAATTATTTTTCAATTAACATTTTCCAAGGCAAACGAAATTTGGTTTTATCATCAAAATAAAAGGTATCTCTCTATTCTAAAAAAATATTTTTAATGGAAGGTATCCAGAAAAAAACCTTTTTAATTACTGAACCGAATGACACATTTCTGGTATCAAAATGTCCAGATTCATACGAAGATTTGCTTTAAGCTGTTTAAATTTTTTTAAAAATCTCAATTTTAAAATATTTTAATTTTTTTTTAGATTATGGATTAGGTTGCAGTTACAAAGCAAGTACTACTTATTATACATCTCAAACTACTTATTATACATCCAATCACAACGACCGATTGCCGCCATATTTTATGACTGTACTTTCCAAAAAATGTACTTTCCAAATAAAATATCATTCGAAGACTGATAAAAGTATTCTAAACACTTACAGATATGCTATTTCATACTAAAGTTTTAAACATTTTTTCTGACACTTATTTTTTTTATATAAACTAAAAATAATTATTATATTATTAAAAAAAAAACCGAATCTCAATTCGCAAAAAACCACGAAGACAGGTCTGATCCACCCGCAAAAATAACAAACTATCCCCTTAATTAAAACTCCCTGAACCCCAGCCTTTGCCGAACCTCCAGCTATGATCTCTCATTAAACAATTTCTCGGAGCTAATAGAAAAATCGATCAATTAATATGCAAGGAAAGAGACTGCAGGGGACAAGAACTATTTTCAGTTCCAAATGCTATTATTTAAAAGGAGGGCGAATTAGAACTCGAATCGATCCACCTCGAGTGTTCATCTCAAGTAAAAGACATCTTTGACAGTCGCAGTCAGGTAGCTCTACCCCCTCTAGAGACGGTGGCGTAATTCTCGAGAATGGATCGCCCCTTATTGTGTGCCGCTGGAGAATGGTTTCTCTCTCCCTCTCCTTAATTTGGATATTTCATTCTCTCTTTTCTGCGGATGAAGTGAAGTTCCTGATTGCCTTTTCGCTGTTGGGAGGAGTTGCAAATGATGGAGGATTTCGGGATGGGTTTATTAGGTTGAAATGGACGAGTCTTGCGAGGTTCTTTTGTTAATAAACGAATTAGTTGATGCTGACGAGTTTTATTGTTAAGCATGAATTCATTGTTTCTTTTTAGTTTTTTTAATTGCAGAAGCAGTTTTAAGGTTTTGTTTTTCTCATTAAAACACTTTACAGAACAAAAATATATCCCATATGACTTTTTAAAGCATAAATATGCCACTGCAGACAGAACATTACCAGAACATAAATTTGTCATTAAGTACGTAAGTATATAAGTGTTGTAAGTAACATGTTAATAAACAAGGCATTTGAAACAATATTTTTCTAAATATACTTTTGTTAGGTTTTTATTACAGAATACAAATGGGAAAAATAGTTATAAATATGTTTTTCTCATTAGCCTTTGAAATGAAAATATTTAATTCAAATAGCCTCAATCACCAAAATTTCCTAACTAATGTGTTCTTTTTTTTTTACGAACATAAAAGTTCACTATTTGTAACACAGACTATAGATTATGCTAGAGAAAACTACAAACAAAATACTTCCACTGGGTCTTTATTGTCACAGTTAAGATAAACGAAATTTCTGAAGAAAAGAGATTAAGCATTTTTGAAATTAAAAATGTCATGGAACACTTTTGAGCACGTCAGTTCGTTTGGAAACAGAGGTATGACAATTTTAAATTGTTACCAACTACTTTAATTTATTTGAAAACTACTGTAGTGTTTGTGTGGCAATATTTTAGGATACCTTCATGAGTTTTTTTTAGGGGAGTGATTTGATATAACTTTTTTATGTAGCGTATAAAGCTAGATTTTCTTTAGCGTTACAATTTTAGTTACTGGTTGAAAAATTTAAATCATTTTCATCTTTAAACGTTTTAAAAGGAATTCTTTAACTTAAAACTTAAAATGCGTGATATCAGAGAAGAGAGGAATTGCAAGTGTTTAGGAAAGAGATTTTCTATTGTAAAAGTTTAAATTTACACATATCATTCTTTACTTGTATTTAACCAAACCGGGAGTCTATAAAAGATAAAATGATTGGATAGTTCTCATTTTCAGTACAAATATCCTATAAACAAATACTGGTATAATTGTGTATGGAAGACAGGTAGGTACTATTCTTATTTCAGAATTTGATTTATTCTATGTTTTGAGGAAATGCTTCAATTTTCTTTCAATTGTATGAATTCCATAGACCGTCTCGTCTCGATGGTATGAATTTTGTAAAATTGGAAAATAATACAGTTTGTTTAGTGAAATCCAGATATTTTCTCTCTGATTGAAAAATGGAAACTCATTGATTGAAAAACATGAAATGGGAAATATCCCTACTGTTTGCAAAAAAAAAGATGGTTAAAAATATGCATGTTTATACGAGTTGTTGGTGGGAGCTACAATAATCTAGTCTTTAAAGTAATCTAAATTAATTACTTTTGAACAGTTAGAAGAGCTTTAAGAGAAATTTCTAATTAATTTCTTGAAAATTATAAAATTACTTGAATAGTTAAAGGTTAGTTTGTTTAGAAAGAGAATGGCGTTTCCCAAAGGTATAAAAGTAATATGACAGATATTTATCTAACACTTAAATCGAATTTAGTGTGTCTTACTATAGTGTTCCTTATTTATTCTCTGTTGTTATCATAGTTAGTTATTCGTTTATTTCAAATATAGATGCATACTTTTAATTGAAACCATTTCATTATATACTTTGTTTTTTCAGTGTCTTAGATCTAAAAGGAAAATAATTATAGTATAAGGTTTGATGCAAAAGTTATTATTTATTGTATTTTTCACCAGTTATATCAGTAGTATATTAGTATGTTGCGGTTTGACTAGGGGACAAAAGTCTTGTACTTTCTGGTCTTGTAGTAAACTAATAAAGCATCTTTTTATATTGCTAATCGAGGTCTTTAAGTAGATCATTAATAACTTTTTGTAATAAATAATAATCTTGCTGCTATCATAGTGGATTGGGATACCTAAATTTGTCAAAATTATGCATTTCTTAATTTTTATTTACGATTCCCACAATGATTGCACGTTAAAGAGATATATTCCCATAGGGGCATTGCGCAGTCTAATTGCCACCTTTCGGTTCGGCGAAAAAGTATCGTGAAGCCTCCCCGATCTTTATGTATTTCTTGCTCTTTATAAATAAATTAACTTCTAAGTACGTATCTTCCATAGTAGACATCAACTTAAAGACGCGCCATACCCAAGTCAAAATTTATGCTGGAATTCTTTTGCTATAAAAGCATTAAATGCTAGGTTTAAGCTAGAATTAATAGCATAAACTAGCATAGATATTTGCTAGTTCCAGCATAAATCACCTAGCACCCCATGTCGTGTAGTGAGACTTTTTTTATGCTTCCTAGCATACAAAAATCTAGCTTGAGTTGCTGGAAAATGACCGCAATTCTAGCAATGCTTTGCTAGGAATGACCACTATTTCTAGCATATGTTGCTGGAGAATCAGCGGTATCATAGCACGTGGTGCTGGAAAATATGCGGTATCATAGCACGTGGTGCTGGAAAATCAGCGGTATTATAGCACTTGTTGCTGGAGAATATGCGGTATCATAGCATGAGCTGCTGGGAAATATGCGGTATCATAGCATGAGCTGCTGGAAAATATGCGGCATCGTAGCATGAGCTGCTGGAAAATATGCGGTATCGTAGCATGAGCTGCTGGAAAATATGCGGTATCGTAGCATGAGCTGCTGGAAAATATGCGGTATCGTAGCATGAGCTGCTGGAAAATTAGCGATATTCATAGCAGGTATTGCTTGAAAAAGTTTGCTACCCTAGCATGTCTTGCTATAAAATGTTTGCTTTTCTAGCACAAAAATCTAGCTTGTGCTGCTAAGAAAGTCCTTGATATTCTAGCAAACAAAATCTAGTTTGCATTGCTAGAAAAGGTTTTTTTGCCATTCTAGCTTCATTTTTACATCATTATAAGTTTTAATTTTTACATAGCCTAATGACATAAGTTTTCTAAATTCAGTAGTTCAAAAATTTTTTTGAATAATAGCATTTACCAACAGTTGTTTTTATCTTACCTTTCTATCTTAACTTTTCAACAGTCAATTAATTTTTGCAATAAATTTATTTCCTTATGAAACAAATAAAAAGAATACAGCTTAACATTTAAAAATATTTATTTAGAACTTCCACATTTTTTTATACATATTTTTTTGTCTGAGGCATAGGTCCTTTTCATCTTTTGTCAGTTATTTTCTCCATATGATCTGAAAAAGAAATAAAACATGAAGTAACAAAAAATGACTATAAATTATAGAACACACTTGGAAAGGTTCCAATCTAGTGTAACCAACCATAAATATTACTCATACACCATAAAGTAAGTAATATGCCCTCATCAATTACCAAGTTCGACTGAAAACGCTTAATTGGAATGAATAGTTTACTAATATTTACATATAATTTAAACACGTTAATGAACATTGTTGAAACAACTTTTTTGTGTAATCTTTAGATATTGCTGGGGGGATCTAAAATCTAACAAAAGTTTTTCTCCAATCTTCCAATATTGAGTAGGTGCCAATCTCATTATATACAGGGTGTTCCAATAGTGTAACAATATGCTATTTATTAAATTATTTTCCCCTAGACACATACTTCCAATTACAAAGTTTTCATATAAAGAAGCAAAATATTAAATTAAGTTTAGTTTAGTTTATGTTCCATGGGGGTCTACTTAATAATATGCAAAAAAAAATTAAAATTGACGGAATGTAGTTTAAAATTTCCAATTAATTTATTTGTTTACTATTTCATGAAAAAGCCACAATAACTTCTATCTCAATATCTTGCTGAGATACTAAAAATTTAAAACTGATGAGACCACTTCATAACACCCTTTTATGGAACCAAACAGGGTTCATCTACCAATTTAAGTTGAACCTGCTTTTAGGCAGTAATAGGAATAACTTCAAAAATTAATTTGTGAAGAGCCCATAAAAAATTCACACATTTATATCTCAGTGAACTTTGAAGATATTGTGAGATAAGAGTTTTTTGTGGGTCTTACTTGGAAAATAAAAAAAATTGGCTAGTTGAAAATTTTTAACTACAGGGGCCATATAAAAATAAATTTAGTTTCAGCATTTTCTAAAGGAGTTTCAACTAGTCTCTAATTCTTTGCCTTTTAAAATTAAGATTTGCAATTGAAAGTATGTCTAGGGGAAATATTTTAAGAAATAGCCTATTATTACAACTTTATTTAAAGCACACATAATACATCCCCAGATTTTGCGCCTATTGGAATGGAATATTCAGAATATTGGAATTAATCTCCATTTAATTAAAATTTGGGTTGAGCCCCAAAAGTATGTAGTACTTAGTAATATTTAAGCCAGGGTTGCTGATTTTTGTTTTTTAAAAAATCAAAAAAATCGGATTTTTTTCATTTAAATCAGATTTTTATTTAAATGAATTAACAGTTCTGTATATTCTGAAAGTGGTCAAAAATGTATTGATATTATAATTTCTGTGTGATATAATAATTTTTTAATATTATAATTAACTAACCAAGGGAAGACGTTCACTGCCATCTCATCGGTGAGATGCCTGTTCTGAAAGGGTGAATGAATAATTGCACTATTAGTTATTAAAATTTTTATCCTTCTTTCACTTACTACTTACCAAATTTTGATATCAATAATTATTTTTTGCAATCATAAATATGGTTACATTTGATACATTACTAAATAAATCAAGACAATGATTATAATTTGATACATTTTACTCAAAAAATCATGATAATTTTTGTGTAAAAATTGAAATCAATCTTTGAGTTTATTGATTAGTTAAATTAATCTTACCCATTAAAGTAATGTTTATTTTTTTAAAACAATAAATAAATAATTAAATAAGTGATCAAAAATAAATCATTGATATTTTTGTAGAATAAGAAAAAAATTGGATTTGAAAACAAAACTAAAAGTATAAAAACAAGCTTTTGGTAAAAATCATCTAAACATTTTAAAAGTTGATAAAAGGTAAGAAATTATAGGATTTTAATTCTTGATTAGTTTATGAATTATTGATTCCAAACCCTTGCTATTTACAGCATTTTCATAATCAAAGGGTCAATATGGTAGTAATACTTGTTTTTGAAATTGCAGGCAATTGTATAGATGCTAAATGTATACTAAGTAGGTATAAAAATAAAGTTTAAAAATTTTAATGCAAATAATTTTACATGCCATTTTTAAAGCATACAACTAATTAATTTCTTTAAATTGTGGTAGTTGTGTGAGGGTCAAATTTTGAAACAAATTTCCTGGGGGAAACCAGAAACAACCTTTTTAGTAAAAAAACCCCTACTTATAAAAACTCTGAGACAAGTTACTTACTTTAATCAACGCCTATCCAGGGCTTTTCATTTTCCTGTTGGGACATCGTGAGAAGCCAGTTCATACAAGGGAGGTGGGCCTGAAGGTAGAAGACAAAAGTTAATTCAATAGTTATGAATATTACCATTTTGATGGGGGGGGGCTGAATTGTAAAAAAAAACTTTGTTGGTAGTAAATTAGGGTTTTGTAAATCTTTCGGGCTGGAATTCCTGGGCCATCTCATTCATAATCTTATACAGTTATCGCGCTGTGTTGTGAAACAGTTTTAACCGTTAAAAAGTTTGTTTGAATTTAATTAAGAAAGTAGTGGTAGCATACTCAAATTACATGAATAAATAAATAAGGTTGATAAAGTAAATTTTTAAAACAAATTTCCCCCAGAAACCCAATTTCTAATAAATATTATTAGAAAGTAACTTAGTATTACTATAAATTTAATTATAAAAACACTCAAGACAAGTTACTTACTTTAATCAACGCCTATCCAGGGCAATAGTGCTGGCCTAGTGTCCAGTAGTAGGAAATATTGAAGAGTCATCGGGAGAAGCCAGTTCATACAAGGGAGGTGGGCCTGAAGGTAGAAGACAAAAGTTAATTCAATAGTTATGAATATTACCATTTTGATGGGGGGGGGGGGCTGAATTGTAAAAAAAAACTTTGTTGGTAGTAAATTAGGGTTTTGTAAATCTTTCGGGCTGGAATTCCTGGGCCATCTCATTCATAATCTTATACAGTTATCGCGCTGTGTTGTGAAACAGTTTTAACCGTTAAAAAGTTTGTTTGAATTTAATTAAGAAAGTAGTGGTAGCATACTCAAATTACATGAATAAATAAATAAGGTTGATAAAGTAAATTTTTAAAACAAATTTCCCCCAGAAACCCAATTTCTAATAAATATTATTAGAAAGTAACTTAGTATTACTATAAATTTAATTATAAAAACACTCAAGACAAGTTACTTACTTTAATCAACGCCTATCCAGGGCTTTTCATTTTCCTGTTGGGACATCGTGAGAAGCCAGTTCATACAAGGGAGGTGGGCCTGAAGGTAGAAGACAAAAGTTAATTCAATAGTTATGAATATTACCATTTTGATGGGGGGGGGGGCTGAATTGTAAAAAAAAACTTTGTTGGTAGTAAATTAGGGTTTTGTAAATCTTTCGGGCTGGAATTCCTGGGCCATCTCATTCATAATCTTATACAGTTATCGCGCTGTGTTGTGAAACAGTTTTAACCGTTAAAAAGTTTGTTTGAATTTAATTAAGAAAGTAGTGGTAGCATACTCAAATTACATGAATAAATAAATAAGGTTGATAAAGTAAATTTTTAAAACAAATTTCCCCCAGAAACCCAATTTCTAATAAATATTATTAGAAAGTAACTTAGTATTACTATAAATTTAATTATAAAAACACTCAAGACAAGTTACTTACTTTAATCAACGCCTATCCAGGGCAATAGTGCTGGCCTAGTGTCCAGTAGTAGGAAATATTGAAGAGTCATCGGGAGAAGCCAGTTCATACAAGGGAGGTGGGCCTGAAGGTAGAAGACAAAAGTTAATTCAATAGTTATGAATATTACCATTTTGATGGGGGGGGGGCTGAATTGTAAAAAAAAACTTTGTTGGTAGTAAATTAGGGTTTTGTAAATCTTTCGGGCTGGAATTCCTGGGCCATCTCATTCATAATCTTATACAGTTATTGCGCTGTGTTGTGAAACAGTTTTAACCGTTAAAAAGTTTGTTTGAATTTAATTAAGGGGATACAGTACCCTGATAATATTTTTTTTTATTCTTAATATTATTGTTTTGAATTTAATTGCATATTTGGTGGGCTTATAAAGTAGGACCTTTCCCCTAAAAAAAAGTTGGATTTTGAAATCCAGAATTTAAAAAAATCAATTTTTCATTAATTTTTGACCATTTTTTAAATCCCTAAGGCTTTTTTAATTGTGCATATTTTTATAATTTTTTTCCATTTTTAGGTTCGTTATATCATACTACGTAAAACTGTGCATGGATTTATTTTTGGTATTATTACTTTATTTTGTAGAAATTTTTATGTTCTAAAAACCAAAAAAAACCTGAAAAATTCAACATTTTTGACTTTAATATTATTTTTAAAAAAATCTAACATTGTTAGAGCTAAACCCATGCACAGTTCTATAATACATATATTTCAGAACACATACGCAAATTTTCAGACTTATATCTCATTTATACAAAAAGCCTTAGGGATTTAAAGTATTGTAAATGCACAAAAATACAACATGGAGAAAATTCAACTTAAAGTTTGCGTTCCTTCTGTTTACACCCCGGACTCGCATCATAAAAAAGGATATAACTCTATAAATTAATAAGATAGAGCTTTGAAATTTTGATGACACATTTAGAAGGACCCATGGTATGGATTAAGCCAATAAACATATTTTTGATATTTTTATGATTTTTAGGGTACTGTATCCCCTTAAGAAAGTAGTGGTAGCATACTCAAATTACATGAATAAATAAATAAGGTTGATAAAGTAAATTTTTAAAACAAATTTCCCCCAGAAACCCAATTTCTAATAAATATTATTAGAAAGTAACTTAGTATTACTATAAATTTAATTATAAAAACACTCAAGACAAGTTACTTACTTTAATCAACGCCTATCCAGGGCAATAGTGCTGGCCTAGTGTCCAGTAGTAGGAAATATTGAAGAGTCATCGGGAGAAGCCAGTTCATACAAGGGAGGTGGGCCTGAAGGTAGAAGACAAAAGTTAATGCAATAGTTATGAATATTACCATTTTGATGGGGGGGGGGGCTGAATTGTAAAAAAAACCTTTGTTGGTAGTAAATTAGGGTTTTGTAAATCTTTCGGGCTTGGAATTCCTGGGCCATCTCATTCATAATCTTATACAGTTATCGCGTTGTGTTGTGAAACGGTTTTAACCGTTTTAAGTTTGTTTAAATTTAATTAAGAAAGTAGTGGTAGCATACTCAAATTACATGAATATGAAAATAAATAAGGTTGATAAGGTAAATTTTTAAAACAAATTTCCCCCAGAAACCCAATTTCTAATAAAATAACTACTTATAAAAACACTCGAGACAAGTTACTTACTTTAATCAATGCCTATCCAGGGCATTAGTGCTGGCCTAGTGTCCAGTTGTAGGAAATATTGAAGAGTCATCGTGAGCAGCCTGTTTCATGCAGGGGAGGTGGGCCTGAAGGTAGAAGACAAAAGTTAATTCAATAGTTATGAATATTACCATTTTGATGGGGGGGGGGGCTGAATTGTAAAAAAAAGCTTTGTTGGTAGTAAATTAGGGTATTGTAAATCTTTCGGGCAGGAATTCCTGGGCCATCTCATTCATAATCTTATACAGTTATCGCGCTGTGTTGTGAAACAGTTTTAACCGTTAAAAAGTTTGTTTGAATTTAATTAAGAAAGTAGTGGTAGCACACTCAAATTACATGAATATGAAAATAAATAAGGTTGATAAAGTAAATTTTTAAAACAAATTTCCCCCAGAAACCCAATTTCTAATAAATATTATTAGAAAGTAACTTAGTATTACTATAAATTTAATTATAAAAACACTCAAGACAAGTTACTTACTTTAATCAACGCCTATCTAGGGCATTAGTGCTCGCCTAGTGTCCAGTTGTAGGAAATATTGAAGAGTCATCGTGAGCAGCCTATTTCATGCAGGGGAGGTGGGCCTGAAGGTAGAAGACAAAAGTTAATTCAATAGTTATGAATATTACCATTTTGATGGGGGGGGGCTGAATTCTAAAAAAAAAGCTTTGTTGGTAGTAAATTAGGGTTTTGTAAATCTTTCGGGCAGGAATTCCTGAGCCATCTCATTCATAATCTCATACAGTTATCGCGTTATGTTGTGAAACAGTTTTAACCGTTAAAAAGTTTGTATAAATTTAAAGAAGGTAGTTATATCAAGTATCATACTCAAATTCATAGATATTATAGGTACTGATTTCACTTATTCAATAAAGTAGCCTTTTAATTCACAAACAAAAAAAACAGGGTACTTTTCTAGAAAAGCGGCGCAAATCTCGCCAAGCGATGAAGTTGCCAATAATGATGCAACCAGTGCCAAACGGAATATCGCCGCTGGTAACCTTATGCCTCCGCATTTCCAAGCAATGCTGAGAGCTCCGACCTTGACGTTAATCTTTTAACGGTTGCTAATCCATCCATTCGGGCAGATGTTCGTTTCATGATTTATTGCTACCGACTTAATAACAAAAAAGGAATCGAAAATGCAGATGCGTCTCATTCTTTTGAATGATAATTCTTCGTGTGATTTGTTCCGGCAACTGTGTGCTGACGCAAAAAGTCTGCTTGGCGAGATTTGCGCCGCGATTCTAGAAAAGTACCAAAAACAGGAAGACTTTAGATACTCTAGTTCATATATTATTGTATTTTGATCCAAAAAAATACACAAATACAGCTTTTAATTACTAGCCTTTTTCTCAGTTACATAATCTATAATAGAAAGTAAAATATTCGAAACGCACGAAAAGCCCTAAAAAATTTGATTATGATGTTTCTAATACTTTAGGACTAGTCAGGTAGAAGGTGGACTAGTCCGGTGGAAGGTGGTCAGTTTTTAACTAAATTGCTAAAAACAATTAAGATCAAAATAAAACACCATTAAAATATCTCAATTAAAAGTTTGTACAATTTGAAATATATTTTTTTATTTTCATATATCAACTCAGTTCATTTTCACTGAGGGTTCCTCCTATGAAAGAGTCGCTACTGGCATCAGTTAAAATAGGGAAAGATTAAAAGTTATGTACTCTTTTAAATACTTATTTTGTTCATTGTAAGATGATAAAGTAGTAAAAAGTGAAAAACACTCTTGAAAGGATACTATAAACAAAGGAAAGTAAATTATACTTTTCTAGAGATAAGACCATGTAAACTGATTTTTCCATTCAAATCAGTTTGATAGTTTTGGTTAAATTTAAATAGAAGTCAATTTTGATTGTTACAGATAAACATTAGAATAAGAATATACTTAGTCTCAGATTGAGTAAATAAAATTAAAGTGTTGTAAAATAAGTATAAAATTATTTTTAAAGGAATAATACAACACAACAACAAGGATTTATGGGAGCAGCTATCCCGAATAGGACAACAGCCCGAAGGCTAATCCACCAAATCTTATTAGACAACATATAATTTATCTACGCATTTAAATGGTGGAAAAATAAACTAAATAAATATCTAAATAAAATATATCAAGCATTTAACTTACTGGAAATAAGGACGCCACGCGATGCGGCGC
Source organism: Tetragnatha montana (assembly GCA_963680715.1). Lineage (NCBI taxonomy): Eukaryota > Metazoa > Arthropoda > Arachnida > Araneae > Tetragnathidae > Tetragnatha > Tetragnatha montana. The sequence continues at coordinate 54,693,398 of OY796676.1, read as the reverse complement.
CATTCCGCTATTTCTTCTTCTTCGTGATGGTGACGTAATGGTAAACAAACTAGGCATTGCCATTTCAGAAAGTAGTAAAATCCAATAAATTCCAAAACTACGTGTGGCTCATTTTATAAAATAAAAATTATGCTCGATTGGAAAAATCATCAAGCTTTCAAAAGGAATCTTGATGAAAATGTAAATTTTCATAGTTTTAGATAGCTGTGCGAACGACAAGAATAAACTTTATCGCCCATCCATTCTGTTGGTTAATGCGTGGGGTATCTCCGCTCAGTGGGGATCTCTCGCTCGTAATTTTAGGTTCTCATTTACCCTCGCTCTGCTTTATTTTTTTTATTTAACTTCATTAATAGTTCACATTATGACATTATTTTCGCTTTAATTTATACACTAATGCATGCATGTATCTTATTTTGTTGTGGGGAACATATATTATTTACAGGCATTTCACTGTCGAAATAATGCATTTTTGTCGTTTTTAACCCAATAAATACCTTTCATATATTTTTCTTTGATATAATCTTAAAGAGTACTTCAAAATATACATCTTTTCAAATTTTCAAGCGATTTGTTACATATTTAGGGTTTTTTAAAGTCGAAAAAGAAAACGGTATATTTTAAGTAAAAAAACACAAGTCCGAAAAAGCCCAATAATTGGTATTTAATAATAAGTTTGAATTTTTTTCAATTTTTATTTTTGTAGTTAAGTAATGTGGTAAGCTTTTTCCAAAAATTCGGGTTGCTATGGTGATTCTGACGTCATCCAGGAATTTTCAAACACAAAAGAGGTTTACTTGTCTTTGTAAGAATCCATTGCATTTTTTGGAGGTATAGAAAAAGGGGGAAAGTGGAAAAATATGAATGAACCCCCAAGTGTTTTACATTGCGGTATTCCCTTTGATTAGTAGATTAAGAATATGTAAAGTATGAGGGGGTGGGTCCCATATTTCGGGAGTCTTTCCGGTTTTATTGAAAAACTGAATATGGGCGTCACGCCCGGAGTTTTAAAGCTAAAGGTCTAAAAATTTAGTATTTTTACTTCCTCAAAATTCCCTTTTGAACCATCTAACACACTAAGGGGTAGTACCCATATTTAGAGGTTTCGGGTCCATGTGCTCGTTCTAATTTTCACTTCCTAGCGCCCCTGCTTCTTTTTCCCGGTCTTTCTTTAACACGGTTCTTAAAGGTCTTTAAGAGTTCTTCAAGAATCTGGTTACTGCTAAGCTTTCTGACAATTATTTGTAAATAAATATGCGAAAAACCGTCTTGGAAAACGAAACAATAAATTGAATTGTCTCTGGATCACGCAATTTTTACACCACTTCTTAGTAAGTCATACTGTTCGAAGCCCACTTTAAATGCTTTCATAAAATATAAATCACTAAGCTGTGATCATAATAGATCCGCAGCTATTCAGCGTTAAAATTAGCATGTGTTAGGCTTAACGCACCACGAGGGGTCCTTTCTCGCCAAACACTACTGTTTTCATCACGTAGCTCTAAAACACCGATCGAGTATACATTTACACAGTTTATTGCAATACATTAAGCCAGATTAGATTGTCTGAAACACATCTGTATGTTTTTACATTGGTATCAATATTTCCAAAATTTTAATCTAACACCTCTGGTTCTTTTTCCGGTCTTTCTAACATGGTTCTTAAAGGATTTTAACATTTTAAGAATTCTTCAAGAATCTGGTTACTGCTAAGCTTTTCGACAGTTATTTCTAAAGAAATCTGTGAAAAACCGTCTTGGAAAACGAAACAATGAATTGAATTGTCTCTGGATCACGCAATTTTTACACCACTTCTTAGTAAGTCATACTGTTCGAAGCCCACTTTAAATGCTTTCATAAAATATAAATCACTAAGCTAAGCTGTGATCATAATAGATCCGTAGCTATTCAGCGTTAAAATTAGCATGTGTTAGGCTTAACGCACCACGAGGGGTTTGTTCCCGCCAAACACTACGGTTTTCGCCACTTAGCTCTAAAAATACCGATCGAGTATATACATTTGCACAGTTTATTGCAGTATTATAAGGCAGATTATATTGTCCGAAACAAATTTGTGTACGTTTTTACATAGGTATGCATCAATATTTCCATAAATTTTAATGCAGGTATCGAATTATCCAGTATGTTTTGGAATAGATATCAAAATTTCTTTATTTTTCGAGAATTTTTTTTTAAACAAATTAATATAATTTTATTTAACTAATTGAAATACACTAATCAATTATAATTAACCCCTGAAATAAATGTCACATTTACAACTCAATTATACTGCTAGGTACTACTATTATCACTGCTAAAATGACTTATTCTGAAAAAAAAAAAAAAAAAACCCTTAGTTTAATCTAAAAAATAGGTTTACTAAGAAAGTTTTTTTTTTAAATATTCTCTTTTAAAAATAATTAAATAAATCCTTACAAATAACTCTTAATTTTCCCGCTAGATGGCTGTACCAAAAATCGGCTGAAAAAGCTTCTCTACAACAGGCTCGAAAGTGACGTGACTGCCTCTACCTCTACCATCCGATATTCCTTCGACCTAGCTCTCCATGCTATGAAAGTAGCTTTTACAGCTTAAAAGCATTGGATGCTTGTTACCTAGCATGCCATGCTATTGTTGGGGGTAAGCTAGGTACATAGCATCCCATGGTGGAAAGCATAAAAAAGCATAACATAGCACATCAAGGTACCTAGCTCTCCGTGCTATGAAGATAGCTTGGTTTGCTAAAAAGCATTGCATACTTGTTACCTAGCATGTCATGCTATTTTTTCGTAAGCTAGCTACATAGCATCACATGCTGGCAAGCATAAAATAGCTGATCAAGCTACCTAGCTCTCCGTGCTATGAAGATAGCTTGGTTTGCTAAAAAGCATTGGATACTTGTTACCTAGCATGTCATGCTATTTTTTCGTAGGCTAGCTACATAGCATCACATGCTGGAAAGCATAAAAAAGCATAAAATAGCAGATCAAGCTACCTAGCTCTCCATAGCATCCCATGCTGGCAAGCATAAAAAAGCATAACCTAGCATAAATATCTAGCATACATAGCAAAAACTAGCAAAATCTAGCATATTTGTTTGCTAGTTCCAGCATAAAATTTTGACCTGGGTAGTCAGCCTAACAAACCGTTTTTATTCAGATAAATACTTTCATTACAAAATTAAAATATATAAACCTCTCTCCCAGTCCAGGTAAACGTGAAAAGAACACATGAGGTATTTTAATTAATTTAAACATGGCCTTTTGAGCGCTTTTATTTAATTATCGGGTATTTGTGATTAAAAGTACTTGGTGGTATTTTTATTTCGAAACATAAGCTTTCAGATTTTTAAGCAGTTTTCCTCGATAGATAGTTATCCTTTTCTTAGGGACCATTCACATATAAAATTCAGTCAAACCTAGATAAATGGAATCGCTCGGGACCTCTTATCTAGGTATATTCCACATATACAGGTTTGATGTTATTTTGTACCACTTATCCAGGTTATCTCTCGAATTGCCCTCACCTCAAATCATTTTGCATGCATATGGATGTGGACTATAGAAACCTTCAATGGAACTATTGCTTCCACAATATCTGTCGATAACTATACTAGACAGCAACATTGTCACTATCAAACAAAGTAGTTCCCAGCGAGTTCCCATTTTGAGTGAAAAGAAGAACGTCAATTTAAAAATATTATTTTTTTAAACCCATGTATACTAAATAGTGCCTTTTTATCACGATTTGCTTACCAAAACTCTTCCTAGCAACCCAACAGGCTTTGTGTTTACCCATTTTCTCCTTCCGCGTAGTGACGTAGTGGGTTCAGGAAACGTTGGCTGTCGAGTATAATAGATATTAAGAATGTGTGTAATCTTTTATTAATGAGTCATTTAGTGAACTTTTCATCCCTGCACCTAACTTATTTATTTCAAAACACTCGTATCTCAAGATATTCGGACGGTTGAAATCGCCCTAAAAATGTTGAGGTAAAAAAAAATATTCCACTTAAAGAGGTTTTCGGGGTTGGGACCTACACTTTCCCTCCAGTTAACCATGTTTGACTACTACCATGTCTGAATTAACAACTCAGTAATGGTGTAAAATTTGAAATAAATCTTAAATTTGGACTTAATTTTACTATTCAGTTTCAAAAGGGCGGACCACAATAGGAGAAGGGTTCATAAAAGTGTGACAGAGAGGAAGGGACTAAAATTTTTTGACGTATTTTCTGAATGTCCCCCTTAGTTTCTTCAAATTAATTAGCATAGGATGACACGCATCATTGGACGCAGCTGTCTAGTGATTCTTTTTTGTTTGAACTGTACACAAACACTGGATTATTTTGCTCTTTTTCTTCTCTCCTTGACTTTTTTGAATGTTTTGATTCGAAAGGTGTTAAGAGATTAAGCGTAAGTAACGAGATCAGTTGCAAAGACCTTTACTTAGGATGATTGCTTCTTTTTTATGTGGTTGCCAAGAACTTAGCAGGGGCTCGGGGTACGTCTTTAAAATGAAGCTACTGGGCGCAAACGTTAGAAAAAAAGTAGTTTCAATTCCTTCTGATGGAATGGGAAATAAGAATTTAATTACTAGTAATTCTTTCTTGTGGGTTTTAGTTTAAAAGCTGTGAAATAATAAAGATTTGATTGGGTAAAGTGTGTTTCAGCTTTGATGGGATTAACAAAATATTTGGGGAAAAAAGTTATTTCCAATTGAAAAGAATACATTTGTTGCAATTTGTGAAAAAAAAGCTTTAATTTTAGTTATAAATAGTATAAAAAGCAAAGTTAAAGGAAGGTGTGGACATTAAAAAAGATCCATATTTTACAACATGTAATTATTTACATGTGACCAAGAAAAATGTTTCCGTGAATTTTTCAAGGTCTTTACGAAAAGGAAGAAAAGGAGGTTTTACTAGAATTACGAAATGAATTAAGTCACCACTAATAAAATAAATTGTAAGTTTAACTATCATTTGATAGCGTACCATGATATCCCAGAAATTTTTTTTTCCAATTTCCGTGACAAAAAACAATTATGGTGTTGATAAAGTAAAGCAGAAAGTTTAAAATTTGGAATAAATCACGATGATACGAACCATTCTGGATGCCTTCCAAACTATAAACTTAGATTCACTGCTGTTGTGGACTCAACTCATCAGGCGAAGGAGCAAATTATTTTTAAGATACTTATTTATAAGCTTTTGTATGTAGTTATTAATTGAATCGTAGAATAGATAAGATCAACTTTAGGGAGTAAAAACAGTACATATAATCTACTAACTATACCAACTATACATTGTATATGACCTACCACTTAATAATTAGTTGGATTTGGGATATAAGATTGGTTAAAAAAGTATTGGTTGTTAATTTATTGTTGTTTGATCGGTTGTTTTCTTGCTTGATAAAGTGCAATAACGCTGACTAATTTCAGTGTCTCATTGTGACAAAATTAAATTAACTAAAAAGTGATAGGCCGCAAACTACATCAATACCGTTTATTTTATACGTTTTGAACCGTTTGTTAAATTATTTCATTTTCTATATCAAATAGTACTAATAAAAATGTTTGATATACGTATTAGAAATTAAACATGGATCTATCACTACAAGCAGTAGATTCATATAGAAATATTAAAGCTTTAACCAATAAAAAAAATGAGTTTTACCAGTAATTATTATTTGAGAAAATGAAATGGAACGTCGGACAACCAGAAAGACCAACCAAAACAAACAACTTAAACTTTAAGAAAAATTGGATCCTCTCTGCTTAAAGAATAAACAAAAGTACCGCCATTCCCTTCTATCTGTCATAAAAATGAAGTTCCAGAAAAAAATATCAGAACAAAATAATGATTGTTATTTCTGTCTGCGGAAGGATTTTCGGGAAACAACATATGATGACCCCCACCTTCGTTGAGTCCCCCTCTTGTTAGCCAATCAGATTCTGGTCTAGCGTTTTCCCAGCAAAGCTTCCAAGCTGTCGTGCAAGTCGGCATTTTATCGGTAAGTCTGGAGGTTCTGGTTGGTCCGGTGGCATCACAATAAAAAGAACATTTTGTCCTGCCTTTTTAGAATCACAGTGGAATGAGTTGTGATTGCATGCGTATATCTTTTTCCGAGAAATTGCGGTTTTGGGGAAAATAAACAAAAAGAAAAAGAAGTCTATTCACTGGAAGAATATGTTGTTTGAGATCTGTTGTCGTGTTTTTGCGAGCATATATCAAGTGTGTAGTTTTGCAATCCAGTTACAATACATTTTTACGTGTTTTCTTTCTACGTGATATTTGATCAAAATTGCTTTAGAAAAAAATCAATATTTCTTTAGAAACGTTTAATAAATATTTTTTTCAAGATACTTAGGGTTATAATAATGAGAAAATTTTGTCCCAGCTTATATTTGAAATCTCTATAAATTTGTAAATATGCTACAAAAAAAACAAGTGCAGTCGACTCCGCTTAATGTGATTACTTTTGTCCAAGTGTAAAATGACATTAATATCCGATTGATAATAATAAGCGATTTGATACTAAAAAGTTTTAAACAGTGTAACTTGAGTTTCGCATTAACATCACAAATATTTAGTCCTAGTTAAAGCATTTAAAATGATTTCCTACTTTCTATTTTGCTAATTATGTAAGAAAGAAAAAATTAAATACTGAAAAAATATGAGAGTTGAACATTACTAATAAACAAATGGCTCATTTGTATGTTTATGTATTAGAAGTGGCCTTCGAATGGGAAAAAGGAGGATTTTAGGGAATTTCACCAAAATTTTATAACATTAAACGAAATGTTGATCGCATAAACCGGCATATTTTAAAATAAATTAAATAGGCGGCTACAGCGGTGACGATAACTTTTTTTTAATACTGAGAGATTTCTGTAACTCACTGTTTTATACGAAACTAGCTGATATGCCCGCCGTTGCTCGGGGGATAAAAGGCTTATCAAACTGTGTGTTAAAATAAATAAGAATTATCGTTTAGATGCAATAGAGTCAACAGTCTTCCCGCTAGGATTCTTTTTTGATGCCATACCACTTCGTTAAGATGTAAAAAAGCTCTTTAAAAATACCACCTGTTTATATTTAATGTGTGAAATCCCCATCCCCGTTTTTAAAGAGTAATTTTTCAAAATAGAAAAAAAGTCAGGGGACCTTCTGAACCCCATTATTTTTTTCTCTTTTGTCCTTTTCTCCCTCCATCCATTTCTGCAATTGGTATACATGTATATTTGAGGCAAATTTCTCCGCCTTCGCTTCACAATAAAGATATATTATTGAGCAGCAATGTCTATAGATAAAACTTATTTCTCCCTCGTCCCGCTAAATTTTTATAAAATACAAAACAATTAAATATATACTACATACTTTTATACTTTTTAAGATGTTAAACAAAATCTTAAAAAACCGGTTTAGAATTAGTGTTTATAACCATTTTTTAATAGTGATCATTTTTTTAAATCAGGGGGAGACCCCCTGAACCCCCCTTTGCTGATTTATCACCAACTCATTCATTGAAAGAAATTTCAAACATGAAATAAAAGTAAACATCATTTGAATCGACACTGAAAATGCCTGTGATAAAATATAGAGCATTCGCACATGACGTCACTTGGAGGACAAAAACAACGTTGCTAAGGCTGTTGTTAGGGGCTGGAAATAGAAGCAACCAATAGAAGCATTCGCACATGACATTACTGGAGGATAAAAACAAGGTTGCTAAGGCTGTTGTTAGGTAAAGTCATGTGATTGAAAATGCCCTATTGTTTAATTTGAACCTAGCTGGAAATACTTAAATTTGATTAAATAGGAAAAAGAATAAAATTTTTCAGTGGAACGGTTTTTGGTTATCATAAAAAATTATTTAATCATTAAAAATTGTTTATTATCATATTTTTTAAAAATTTACCTGTTATAAAACATTTCAAAATAAATATTTCCAACAATAGAGGTTTTGCGTGTCCTGGAAAGAGCAATAACAGCAATAAATTTAACATTGAAGGCTAAGCATAAGAATTTAGAAAAGGGACAAAAAAGGCTCCTTGGAATGCTTTGATTCAGAAAATTCTTTTTCGCAAACCTTCCTGGTTGTGTGAGGAACAACATGCTAAAATTTCATAACAATCACATTAATAATGTGGGTGCTAGGATCCAAAAACTAAAAACGGGAGTGAATATTCAAACCCCCGTGCACCCCCTCCAGAATGGAATATCGAAAAATCCAGAATTTACTTTCTTTGAAATTCTCTCAAGAAGGTATTACCAACAGTTCAACTCGTAATATCGATTTCTCGGTATTGTTTTCTTCGAAAATGTAAAATTTGGTTTATGCTCAGCGAAAACGGGTTTTTGGAATATTCAGACCCCTTCAAATTCGAATATTCAAAATCTGAAAAATGCCTTTCTAGATATTGTTGCTATGTACCATCCTGCGATATAACGAAGATCTGGGGTCAATTGGGACGCCGCTGGGCTCAAAAACGTTGAAAACGCTCCAAACCCCACTGTGGGTCAGAAAAAAGAAATTTCGAAAAATCCCTTCTTAGTGCTCGTGTACACCGTAAGGTCTTCCACCCTACCAAGTTTCGAGTCTTTAGCCCCGGTAGATTTTGCTGGGCGTTGATGAGTGAGTGAGTGGTAAAGCTCTTTTATTATTATAGATTTTTGTTAACCGTTTTAAACGGATTAAAAGCGCTGTTTTATCTCAGCTCTCTTTGCTTTTTTATTCTGTCTGAATACCTAGATTTTTTTTATCATTAAAAAATTGAAAGTGGGAATGTTAAAATCCGTTCTCCAGTTTCCACAAAACCGTAACATAAATTTTTAATGCAGATAGATTTGGATAATACAAAAAACCCAGGAGTTTTTTCAAAAAGAATGAGAATATATCGCAAAGCAGCCTTTTATTCCCGCAGAGACTGTATAATAAAGAATTCTCTAGTTACTCTATAATTTTCCAAGAGCATTATCGCAAGAGGCAAAATAAAACCATCTCATTACTGAGATAATCTTGTCTGTCAAATTGGCTTTCTTTGCAGACATCAGACAGTTGAAGCAAAAATACAAAGATTTGCCATGAATATTAAAATCCTCTGAAACTCCTTTTAATACTAGACTAAGGCATTAGGGTGTTTCCAGCTCAGTGAAGCTAGATATTTTTGCTTCGTAACTTGGGTGTGCTTATTAGTGGCATGTTTATTAATTCTAAGATCTCGGTTAACATAAAAGGGGTTTAGATTATGGTGTTTTTTTTAAAAATGAAGATGCTAATTATATGGAGGTCTAATCACTTTGTTTAAGATCACTGTATTTATTGAAGTGTATATTTGTTTTATATATTTCTCAAGAAGAGCAACAAAAGATTAACTATTATTTATTTATTTTCTCATACAGAAGTGTTATTCAATCAAAATATTTAATGTAATTTTAATAAATCTAAAAATATACTTGGATTATATAACTAATTAAGTAACCACAACAAGGACTAGTGGAAATTCATATACAAAAACATAGAGTAACGATAATTGTGCATAATATAACAATTATATGTGACAATTATAAAGATATATACCTGTAAGGGTGTCTCAAAAAAAACTTTTGTTTATAAAACCTCGTTTTCACATTCCTTTTTTGACCAGTTATTCAGAATTTTAAAAAATGTATTTCAAGATTCATATTGCGATAAAACTGGTTGAAATCTGTTATTTAGGACTTATTTAGATGCATTATAATTTTTTATCCAAAGCTCATAATGCATTACCGAGGACGAAAGGAATTAAATTCGTGGTGTTGTATATTTATATTTTGAAATGCATAAAATTTTTCCACGAACGTAAAACAATTCCCACATGTAATCGACGTGGCTAAGCATCCGTCTGTACGAGCCGCGTAGTCCCTTGGGCTCGGCGACGAGCTGTAAATTTTATTAAAAATTTATAGAATAGTGGCCGATTTAATGTATTAGTCTCTGAAATTTAATTAGGATATTATAAATATAGTTAATTTAATACCAGTTTGTCAAACTAAAGATGTATAGGAATTCCTCAATTAATACCTTTACTTTGGTTAATTAATATATTTATTATTTTTGTTTTAATTTTTACAATAAAAGCTATTTATTTCGCTTATATTATGGATACATTTACATACATACTACATTAAATTTATTGCATTAAAATATTTAAAATTAAGGGATAACAGCTATCCCCAACTTGATTTATTCACACCATAACTACAAAACCTTTTTTGACACCTATAAATCTAATTTTAAAAAATCTTAAATTTGATAAAACTGACAAGAAACATATGGATCACAAGTCACATGCATTTTATAAATAATTATGTTATTTGTATAAAATAATTAAAGACGAACAAAATTATTAATTGCAGCATCGATATGAATCTGGATTCAAACCGCTTACCACCAGGTTTCAAGGGGCACGCTATGGATGTCGTTGCCATGATCGTTTAAAATTAAACTGTTGATATGACTGTTGCTGAGCCCGAGAGACTGCGTTACCGCTTTCGACGGATGGCTTTACACTTCGACAGTCACTTTACCATTAGGTAAACTAAACCACAGGTGTTACGATCTTGTTTCTCCTTTTCTAATTTTCCATTTGACACAGGTGGCTCTGGAAAATTCAACTTATTCTTTCTTTCTTTTATGTCACGTTTTCCATGTTAAACGCCCGGGAGCGGATGGGATTCAAAAGGATTTGAAACAAATTCTAAAACATGACGTCATATAACTTTAATCGATTCCACGTTTTCACTTCAGGGACTTGGTATTTTCAGATGCTGTGTTATGAATGACTCTGCTGAGACCTGGACAATGACAGAAAAAGCTAAAGGCATAATTTCTATTTTTGAAAGGAAAGTTTTGAGAAGCATTTTTGGCGGCATAAAATGTAACAACATCTGGAGAAGAAGAACAAACTCTGAACTCTATAGATCTTTTAAAGAACCAGATATTGTAAAATATATTAGTATTCAGAGAATTAAATGGGCAGGGCACCTATGCAGAATGGATGAAAATCGTATTACAAAAAATATTTTGACCTAAGCTTAGGTGGCTTGACTGTCTGGAAACGGACATGGGAATTTTGAAAATTAACAACTGGATGTCCAAGGCCAAGGATAGAAGAGCTTGGAATTCGATTCTGAGGAAGGCAAGGGCCCATCCTGGGCTGTCTGGCCATTGAAGAAGAAGAAGTGTTATGAATGGGAAGCTGTAGAAGAAACAGTTTTGTAATTACGAACACAGCCGTGAGAAAAGTAGGGACATAAGCATTTTTGAATCGAAATATGATATTAAATGCGGTAAATGCACATGTAAAGTTGATATCTCTGTATTTTATAGGCGTTTCAATGAATACATAGAAAGTAACGAAACTGAGGAAAGATAATTCTCAGTGGCATTTGTGAAGTTTGAAAAGAAAGATTAAGGTTTAGTAAATGGATATATTGTTAAATTTTTCTCGACCGAAAACATTTAATTAACAATTATGTTATGTGATTTCATTCCTTTTTATTCCAATTACTTAAAAATACGAGGATTTTAAAAATGCCATGTAGGCAAATGCATTTATTCTATACAAAAGAATCAAATTAGAATTACTCTTTTATTTATTACATCAAAACAGATAAAAAGGGGATAAATTTACACAAACTGCAAATAAAAAGTCATTGTGTAGCGAACTATGGTTATATCCCCCACGTAAAGATGGCGCTGTACCGCCACAGAACGGGAAGCCCCTCCCGTAATTCTTCAGTCATGGACGATATTCCGAACAGAAGGTCGACCCCTTTTTTTCCCATCCTTTTATTTTGTGTAATTTTGTAATTTTAATGTTTGTGTTTGTTTTTTGCTGTAACTGTGTGATATATACTTTAATACAGTATATCAAAATTATCCCCGAGTTGTTTTCCTTTGTCCAAAGGTTGTTATTTACTTTTGAGCTAGCCCAGGCAACACAATTGTATAAAAACACATAACACAGAAAAAAGGGTTTATTAAAAATAAAGTTATCCTATTTTTTTAATAGAGCAGAGCGGCCATCAAGAGATAGGTTGGTTACGATAGAGCTGAGTACGTTAGTTAATTAATCAATAAAAAAATCAAAGGCATAAAAAATTGCATTTTACATCAGCAATACAGTATTCTTGAAAGTAAAAACACATCTTAAATAAATATTGGAATTTCCATGCTATTACATAAGTTTATGGTCAGGCAATCTGAAATCAGCTTAAACTTAAAATAACCCTAAAACCAAAATAAATCCTTACAAAATGAACAGATAATACGACGAAAAATTTAATACAATAGAAGAAAATAAAAATTCTCTGTAATACTTTCATTTATATTTCAAAATTTCTAACAAGCTTGTCAAAATCAGTTTCCTTCAACTACAGATGGATAGATTGGGGAAAATGTGCGTTTTTAGAAGTTATGAAATTTTTTATTTTTGCCGGGAAACTTGAAAATCATTTTGGATTAAAGTGAAGCTTCTTTTTCAATTTTCATCAAAATTGCTTTTTAGAATATCTGATGGTTGGAGAACAGTCAATTTTGTTTAAATTTCCAAGTTGTAAGCCTTTAGGTGTTCGAATAAACTAAATCAATAAGTACCGGGAAGTAATTTTTTGTTGACCTAAGAATAAATATTATTTGATTCAGCGATTCCGATTTTTATGGGGTTAGGTTTGAGGATTTATAAAGCACTTTTAGTTTAAGGATTATCTTTTAACATTTTTTTTTCTCATGATTAAAATTAATTTATATGATTTAATTTAAATATAAAAATTTAGCAAATGCATTTCGATTTTAGCTATTTTGTCTCTTTAAATTGGTTGTTTTAATTATTTTTTGCAATGTAAAATTAAAAAGTAAGAAAATTGAACATTTTTATTTGTGATGTATAAGATCAAAACTATGTAAAATGAGCCTAAATTTGTTTTTCTTATACATTTAGATAGAGGTGGTAACACAAAGCCGATACAAAGTTTAATTTCTTTCATAAATAAAATATTACTGGCACCTTTCCCTTTTTCTTGTGTAAACGTTAGAACTTAGTACCCAAAGGCGTAAAATGTAAACACCCTTTCATAGAATACATTTTACTTCATCCACTAAAAAATACAAAAAAAAGGAAATTGAATAGGTCAATCTCTTTAGCTTTTCTAAAATTTCTCTTCCTCAGTCTCCAACTGCTTCAAAATGAACAAAGCCGGCCAAATTCTCTCACGCCGTCGTAAGCCATTTCAGTATTTTAATTCTTCTAATAAGCTTTCTGGTAATTAGGAGAATTTTAAATGTCACTTCCCTTGATAATATGGAGCTTAACAGAATTTTAAATTGAAGTCAAGGGAAAATGTTTAAACATGACCGTTTTCAGTGTTAATTCATGCCGTCTTGTATTCGCAAGGCTTTTATTTAAATACCTAATTTCCATGCAGATAGACTTTTAGAAAAAAAATAGTGATCCTTTTAAGTTATTCATTTATTTTTCTTTGAGGGTTTTACTTTTGCGCGGTGCTCTATATTATACCAAGCGGTAAAATAGATAGAATTTAACTGCTGGTTGCGAAGTTTTGTTTTTAATTTGATAGCTAAATGTTTTCAAATTCTTTATATTCTTTTAAATGTTGAAAAATCTATATCTATAAAAGCCAAATACCACTGACTGACTGACTGACTCACTGGTAAGTGACAAACACTCAACACGGAATCTCCGAAACTACTGGACCCAGAGGCTTGAAATTTGACAGAGACGTTCCTCTCAGCTATGCGACGCGCACTAAGAAACGATTTTAAAATCCAACGACTCCTTCCCTGTTTTTTGGCGCTTTTTCTACTCCGTTTTTCCCATTGAAATAGCATTATGCATTGTTGAAATGCGTAAATTGCAGTAGGTTTATTTCTCTCTTGAGGTTTCGTCTGGCTTCATGTGATAAAATTTAATTTCAAAAATTTCATAATTTATAACAAATTAAGACGAAAAACACAGCGTAAATTTCTTTTTCAAAATTATAACAATTTTCAGGAAACATATAAATTCAAATAATTAATTTTGAAACAACATTTTCCTTTATTTGTAATTTTAAATTTTTTCTAAAATAAATATATTTATGAAAAGGCTAAAATAAATGGTTTCCATGGAAACAGAGCTGAAATTATTTCATTGTTTCATGGGGCATGGTTTACTAGACTTATACATTCACTAAATTTTTATTGTTAAGTACTAGAAAACCGTTTTTACTAAGAAGTTGGGCTATCATGATAAAAAGAAAATGAGATTTATCAAGCATTTTATTATTTTGATAAAAATGTTTTTATTTTTGGAGATGTAGGATCATAAAAATAAAAAATGGATTCTTAATAATTTTTGAATATAGATTAAATTAGGTATAGTTAAATATTTTGCTTTAACGGCGAAAGTTGTTAATTAACTGAATTACACATCGGGATTATTTTTTGATTAAATTAATATCATTTTTAGAAAACGATAGAAATTTCATAAAATACGGTTTGTAACATCCTGTAGGAAATTATTCCCAAGGGGCTCAAAGAGGGTTGGGATTTTTACTTCCTAAGTTTTTTAAAGTGATTTATAAAAAGGTATATAAAATATTTATAAAAGTGATTGTTCTTTTACAGCCGTAGTTAAATGCGGGACGGGGTGAGTTAGGGTATATTTTCACAGTAAGGAACCGGGATGAAAAAAACGACGGGGGTGACGGGATGATAAGTGACTGCTAATCCAGAAAAAGAAAAGACACATAACTTGATAAACCTGATGATTTCAATTTGATTGTTCTTTACAGCGAAGGTAACAGCCAAATTTAAATGCGGGACGGGATGAGTTAGGGTGTATTTTTACAGTTAGGAACTGGGATGAAAAAGACGACGGGGACGACGGGATGATAAGTGACTGCCAATCCAGAAAAGGAAAAGACATAACTTGAAAAACTTTTTAAAATATTTATGAATTAACTCAACCCGTGCAAGGCCGGGTAAGTCAGCTAGTATCTGATAAAGTTGTGATGAATATTCAATTGTTGTTTTATTGAACGGAATAAATATACTATTCCATTTTTTGCTCGTAAATAGGTAATTAATGAAATATTTCTTATTTCAATTTAGAATATTATGTATATTTAAAATAAGAAACATAACTTGTTTTAAAAATTTTCGATCATACTATAAATTTTTCAAAAGGCTTTAAAAAGATGAACTATTCATTTTAAAAATGTAAAATTAAAAACTTAATCCTATAAAATTAATGCTGCTTTTCATAAAATTTCATTCAATATAAATAAAATAAAAAACTTTTCATAATTCATAAAATTTTCAGCTCAAATTTGACGCTTAAAAACCTAAAGCTTAAGCTTTTCATAATATTTTCTGCGTGTAATCTTTAATTTTTTTAAGAAACTAGTTATTATAAATTAAATACTGTATTTTCTTTAATAATGAAAGCTTCAATGATCCTATTCGAACATTTTCCTTCACTTTAAATACGTATATATTTTTCCCAATTCATTACATAATTAAAATTAAGTGTATTAGAAGCAAAGAAAGTTTATTAATTAGAGATCAATGTTTTCCCGCTTAGATGAATCTTCATATGCAATCAGCAATGCATGTAAAAGTTTACCTAAACCTTCACAACTCAAAACCTGTAAGCGTGTGAACCTATAAGCGGTAAAGGTAGTTAACAAAGAAATAAAGTGTTAAAAAAACCATAGCTTCAAAATAATCACAAATAAGTTATTTCGTCGACCGTGTTGCTGAATTTCGAAAACTATCAAAGCGCATTGACTGACGTATAAGAGCTGTGCCGCTGAATTTGACGGTCGCTAAACTGTGGACGGAATAGTATGTAAGTATCATAATTTCTTTTGTCTTTTCAATTGAACAAAGAAATAAATTGATGTAGCCTTTTTTAACACTTCAGTTTAGGTATTTGATCCTTTCTAGGCATACGAGCTCTAAAAGAAACAATAAAATTGAGTTAAACCTATAAGCAATGATTTTTGTACGAGTATGAATAATGTTGAAATTTGAAACTTTCATTGAAAACATAAAGTAATAATACACTATACTTCTCTCCAAGTAAAAGCCGATTAAAATGAAGAAAAATAGTAAAATTAATAAACTGCGTTTTTTATAGAGAAAAACGCATTTACAAATTTTAAATGCGATTAGAAAATATTCAAAATAAGTTTTTTTTATCCCACTAAATGCTTGATATACGATTACTTTCTCTACAATTTTACCATTTTTTTCTTAAATTAAGTTCTCACAGTTAAAGTGACTATTCATTAAAATGTTGGTCGGTTAGTGAAATATTTTTATATGCTGCCTTTTTGATGAATTTCAAAGTGTTTTTCTTTTGAACCATGTTATGCGTTACCCAACTTGTCATTAAAACACTGCACTTCTTGTTTCTTAAAAAGAGGGCACTTGTATTTAGTATAGAAATAAGTTTTACAGAAAAAAGTTTAGTTTTCCCCCTGTCTCATTTCCTCTTACATCTCTAAATTCTTTCCCTAACTCTTATTGACTTCATTTTTTTCACTAAAGACGTAAAAAAAGCAAACGGAAGAAGCCTTTTTTGTTAACTTTAAAATTCGTTTTGGTAGGCTAAAAATTCCTTGCAGGGGTACATTTACTTCAGTTCTAAAGTTATGAGTTTCATGTTTGCAAACGGTCAGAACGTGCTATGTAGGACAAGTAAAAAATGGGGCAAAAAATTTTGTGCCTGTTGGAACTTTTTTCCCCCAAAAGGTTCCTCAAATATAAGGGTATAGTAACTTAATTCTTTTATAAAAGTACACAGTTTTTGATTACTTACGCAGTATTTTTACGTTGACGTATAGCACATCCTCTTAATAAGAACAGGCCATTAGGTAGTTTTCTTTTCAGACTGTATTTATTTATAAAAGTATATAATTCATAAAAACAATTATATATAATTGTTTTTATGAATTAAGTTTAAAAATACTAAATCAATATACTGATCTTAGACTAAAATAAAGGAGAATTTATAATTTAATCCACAGAAAACTATAATTATTTCTGAATTATTATTTTAAATTATTATTATATTTACAATTGGTATTTACAATAAAAGGTATAACAAATACTGTGTTTTGATAAAATGAAATATTTAGAGTTCTTATAAGAATGGTCAAGCAATGATGGTCATCATTCGATGGTCAAGCAAGATGATGTAACACATTGAAATTCAGCCTATATGTAAAAATCTATCTATTTCCGTAGTTAATAGTTAGACTAAATTTTCAATTTTTTTTTCTTACCTAACAGTTTTTTCTCAAATAAAAATATTTTTATAGCAATCTATGACAATTCTATTTGTTTGAAGTGACGAAATTTTATATCCAACATTATCATAAAATATATATAATAGAAAAATGTTCTCTAAAAGATAATACATCTTTTAATACATCACATAAAAATAGAAAACATAAGTAGATGATAATGTCTCACTAAAATACTAAATACACTATAGTAGGGGAGCCCATGATGCTAAATGTGGATTTACTCGAGCGCGTCAGTTAATCATAGGGGGGATACCTTGCATGCTTTTGAGTAACTCCACCAAATATAAGCTCTCTATGTTGGTGGGTAAGTTTAGAACAGCCCGTCAAAATTTGAAAAAAAAAACTAGTTACATGGACATACTTGAGCGCGTCAGATTGGCTACAGAGACAGTTAACAACTAGTTGAGACTAGTTTTCTGGCTACTAGTCCATAAACATTTTGTTTCTTACATTTTTCTCAAAAAGAGCGATAGCGTCTTACCGGTCTTGGCTTTACTTTGCAACTTTGTAACCCTCCTTGTCCCCCTTGCCCACCGCTCAAATCGGCAGATTTTAGAAAATGTACACTTTTTAGCTGATAACTAACCTACCTTATCTTTATCTGACGCGCTCGAGTATGTCCATGTAACTAATTTTTTTTACAAATCTGACGGGCTGTTCTAAACTTACCCACCAACATAGAGAGCTTATATTTGGTGGAGTTACTCAAAAGCATGCAAGGTATTCCCCCTATGATTATCTGACGCGCTCGAGTTACTACCCAAAAACACTCTGGGCTCCCCTACTACTAATAGTACTAACAAGTACTACTAAATACGCATTTTAAAAACTTAATTGTTTTTAACACCATTTGAGATACATAAAGAAATCCCCCCTTCAAAATTATACTAAATCTTTCCTATCTAATTATTTTTTCTACCAATGGTATTCTATTTAATAATTCGTCTGTGGAATAATTATGTGTGCATTTTATTAAACAACAAATTGTTTAAACAGAGGCACAAATTGACATATTTTAAAAACATTTCTTCTGCCTCTGAAACAAACCCCTACTTTTAAAAACAGGCTTACTAAATAGTTAATTACAGCTACTACTCCAACGCTTTATTTCAGTAGTATGGGCCTTCAACAAAACCAAATATATTTCTATTCGTACTAAATCTTTAACTCTACTCAAGTCAAAACAGAACGTAAAAAAAAGGCACGAAGGAAACATACCCGGGTAAACAAAGATATTAAGGAAATCGAACAAAAAACCACCACCCCGAAGTGCGAATAAATTCTCATTCCCCGATAAGTAATCCTAATGCACAACCAGTCATAAGCTCCGTCCACAAAAGTGCCGAGGTCCCTTTATGTGCTTAAAACAAAACTTCTCACCAGTGGGAGGAATGCTCCCGAAAGAAATCGGGAGCGAAGGGTTTAATGAGAAAGGTTCCGGAAAACAAAGCCGGAAAAGGAGCTATTAGAGAAAACCGGGAAAGAAATTTTTCGTCCTCAACTCTAATGACTTGTAATTGCTTATATAGACCGCTGCGCCATTTTTACGATCCAAATCGAAGTTTTATGCTAAGCGATTATGTTTTCTTCGGGGATGCTTTTTGGGGAGATGCTGAACATAGAGTAGGGATGAATTGAGAGGGCATCAAACCGATTCACCTGGTTAAGCGTGCATGACATTTTTTACGATGAAAAGTCACACACAGAAAAATTTCTTGGAGAGTAAAAAATTATTTTCCCCTTACAGTTGAAGATTATCTGCTGTTCTCTCATTTGGAAATTTCTGTGGAAGAAAGTACAATCGAGGTGTTGAAGATAGGAAGGAAGAATATGAAAAGAGGGTGGTTTGTGAAAAACGTTTCCAAAAAGAGCAAATTCAGAATTTGGTAGTATCATTCTCAGAGTTATTTTAATGGTTAACTCGAATATACCCGAATTTGAAAGGTCTAGATTCCAATGTCAAAAAAGTTTGTTGAATTAAATACTAAATAATGAGTTTGAACTCGTATTTGAGTTACCAATATTTTTAAAATGAAGTTTAGGCCAATTATCGCTAACTACTATTTTATTAAAATTTTATTACAGGATGAATCAGAACACTTTAACTCAATAAAAAAGTAATTTATCAATATTTTTTTTATTTAGTGTAATGATTGCAATATTTAACCTTGTTGTATTTTAGGATTTTTTTGCAAATATTTTGAACAGTTTTTCATTTAAACGCTGTTCTTATTATTTTTCGTCCTTCCATTATTAATTGCTATTGCTAACCTCATTTAAACGTGTCTTTTTAAGGTATAATTGAAGAAAAACATCACAAATTTAAGTATACATTGAAAAAGTAGTAAAACATTTTTCTGTAGGGTTTATATTCAAATGATAAAAATGTTTTTTATTCGATGTAGAGTTTGTCTTTGTTCTCCGGACAGACGATTATAGTGGTTACGTATTTCTTGGCCACTCTTTATTTTGACCATGGAGAGTTCCAGTCTATGAGCTATCTAAATGCCAATGTCCCTACGGAACCGTCGACCACGGTTATTTTTAGTGGGCAGGTTGCTTTTTATGGGCAGGGTAATGGTTCGGGATCACAGATTAGGTAGTTTGGAATATTTAACTTTGTGACTCTAGTTTGGAGTTCAGTTTCCTGGGGATAATTTGAGTCAGGGCGGTAATAGGAAGTTATTGGGGAACTTTTTCTGCTGTCAAAATATTTTACTCAATTGTAAAATTTGATCAATTTTGTTCGAAAATTTCCCTTACTCAGGAGTGCTACTTTTCCGGGGTAACCCCGGAAATTTGTTAGTTTTAACGGCATGAATCCTTGATCAAAATTTAGAGTTCAACACGAAAGCGTAAATTAGCTCCAATTAAAAATATGTGCCGTGCTATCACATTAACAGAGCATACTCATGAAGAATACGGTCACGTCACACCATTGTTAGTAGCTACGTATTGGTTCATAGTAGCTACACCATTCTGAAAGAAGTGGGAAAAATACCTTCAGGACAAGAAATATTTTAAAATCTGGTAAATGTTCCGGATTTTGGAGCATTCCGGTCCGACAGTTTGGAATTCCGGATAAAAGATTAGTTATATTCTATAATTTTTACAGGATTTTGAGTTGAATTCAGTTGCTCCCCTTTACTTTCTTCCTAATTCAATCTGGGTTGCCACTGTTACTATGAAGTCCTACTTTGCGATTAAAAACATCCCATCTGTAAAATTATTCTGAAATTTGAACATCAAAGATTCAAATATAATGTCAAGTTAAGACGCTGAGATCAGTTTTTCTCTCAGAGGCCCAAATATTTTTGTCGCCATCAATGAAATTTATATTTAAATCGGTAGGTGTACTATTTGGGGGGATCTTTCTTGTCTTTGAGGCCCAAAACAAATATAAGAATTAATTATGGGTAACCAAAAAGTACTTTAGTTCTCAAAAGTCAATTTTTATGGATGAATATTTAATACGTAAAAAAAAAAACATATATTTTTTGAAAATCTTATCTTAATAGGGAATTGTAGTTAAAAAAATAGCTCAGTTTGACATTTGAATATTTGGCCACCAAAACAGCTTGGACTTATTTAAAGAGACACCCAGTGCAATTGAATCAAGGATTTTTTTTATTTTCACATGAAATATAAAATAATTTTACAAATGAAACTACGTATATTTTTATCAAGGACGAACAGTAAATCTTTGACTTTTGATACAAGTTACTGGGATATTCACTTTTCTGCAGTGGAAAGGAATTTACAGGTTCCGACCTCTAGATCTTGTAACTATACAAGTTCCTTTAGGAACTGTTTCTAATAGCCTTTGTTTTCTTTCGTACTTTCTGAAAGAACGTAGGTCTTTTACAGAAGCTGGCAGTTTTGGAATGACAACAAAGAGTTCTTTATAACAAAATCTCAGCATAATTTCAGGAGACGTATCATCTTCTCCGATATCGTTTTCAATCTCAGCAACACGCACGATAGTATCTGGCAAACGTTCCAAAAGCACTGACACATTTTTCATAGCTGATACAATTTCAACTTCAGCGCATATTTCGAAAAATGGTTGGTAGAATGTCACATCCCGATGGCTTATGCTTGGGAAGTTACGATAGAGCCTCGAACTGTCATGGCTGACGACATGGGACAGGAAGGCTTTCCGACCCGAATGGAAATCTTGGTCACATACTCGACAAACGAAATCGGGAGAATGGAGATGTCCATGAATTAGAAGTTCTGTTTCGTTAAAGAATACAAAATGGCAGCTTTCGCATATGTAGGAATTTACAATGTGCCTGATGTAATGGTTAGCGAGATCTTCGTAATTTTCAACGCAGAATGAACACAAGTTGCAAGAGTGGTCCATTTTATTGAATACACAGTTCATCTTTGTTAGGTTTTCACCATCCCTTAAGAATTCCTCATGACTTATCAAGTGCTTGTAAAGTTGAGTCGATGATATGTCAGCGAAACTGCATTTTGTACAAAAGTAAGGTATAGCACCCATGTGCTCAAAAAAATGACTTCTTAACTGATGGAACTGGATTTTCTTAGCAACACATATGTTACAAGAATACTGGTTTACCACTTTGAAAGTGTTTTTATCCGACCCTCTCTTAAGTGTTATAGTTTCAGAGACAACGTTCTCCATGGTACGATCGAAATATATCTTGGAAAATAACGCACTTTTTTCACCATATATATTCCACGGGAAAATATAGAAACTTTATGTAGATACCAAGCTTTCATCCATAAGTTTCTAATTTCTAGATCTTTACTTTTTGAAGAAGAAACTGGAAAACATTTCTTTGAAGAATTTCTGAAACAAAATACTCTTTAAAACAAGAGAAAACAATTGAGCTTGAATTCCTCTTCACTGCTCTTCTAAAAACAAAATAAAACATATTGCCTAAAACTAGTTTGAATAAAAATAATATTGTTCCGACTTAAGATAACCAGACTAGTGACTGTGTCTTTTTTGATAAGTCGGTGCTTATAAATTCTAAATAATTTTCCTTGAGTTCAGTTTAATATGAGTATAATAAATATTAATATTTACTATAATGTTTAATTTTTAGTTTAGTTTTGTATTCCACTTTAGTAATGTAGTTCCACTCTTAATATTACTGTGTGTATAGAGGTAAGACCAAGAAGATATTTTACCCGGATTCTAGTAGGTATATTCAGGAATTCTTAAAAATTAAGAATAAGACTTCTTTTTAATTTTACTCATATTAAATTTACCTTAAATTATATACTATTTCTTTTAAATTAGTTTAGATAATAAAATGACTGTAATGTAAATAGTAGTTAAAAGTGAGAAATATTTGAATCATGTTATTTTTTTACATTTAGGTAAGTTAATTTAAAATATTTTTCACCTCTAAATGTTTGTGTCGTTTTTGTATCATCTCCATAGAGCATTCGCACATGACGTCACTTGGAGGACAAAATCAACGTTGCTAAGGCTGTTGTTAGGGGCGGGACATAGAAGTATCCAATAGCAGCATTCGCACATGACGTCACTTGGCGAATAAACAACGTTGCTAAGGCCGTTGTTAGGCAGAGTCATGTGATTGAAAATGCTCTATACGCATCCGATTTTCTGAATTTCCTCTCAGTAAACCAAAATGTATTAATTTTTTTTTCAATTTTTTTGCTATTTAAACAGTTTGTTGTTTTTATGAAAATGCTAAACGCCCTGGCTTTGAAACTTTCGATTAGATAATTTGACCGGATTCGTAGCACATAGGCTAGTAAAACATTTATTTAATGGCTTTTCCCCCATACTTTTCGATTTTTAGTTAGTGAAAAAGTTCACTTAAGACTAAGAAAACCTAAAAAAGCACTTCCAGAAATTGAGGAGATGGCAGGTTTCGACACTAAACGACACTGCATAAGACAAGTTGAAACAAATTTATTTTGTGAGTTTAATTTCTTTCCCCATTATAAAATGAAACGTTAACTTTAAAAGGAAGTTAAATACCCGGAATCTATCCGTCTACCAAATAATTGCCTCAACCAATCTTCTAATTTTATCGCCGACATTTCCAGACGCTACTCGGCTCGATGGCTTTACCGGACATTTGTCCCAGTAAGTAAAATATCCCCTTAAGGAGACGGTGGAAGCAATAGCCCAACACCACCTGAGACGCAATATCCAACCCCTCCCTTCTCGCGTAAAAAACTAACCCCCAACAAAAACACCATAAAGAGCTTCAAACCCAAGCACTTTTGGAAGAGTGCAAATAATAATATAAAAAAAAGAACTGGTCCAGAACGTAGTACAAAACGGTCTTGTACGCTTCTTTTTTTTTTACTGGACCGTTTTACGTCCTGCCGGCTTATTCTGAGACTTTATTCCACGGCTCGATCAATGCTTCGATTGCAGCGCCCCCAGCGGCTATTCCATCAACATACGAGCTGATAAAGTTGCGTTTTCCCTTTGTGAAGCGTAGAGTTAGAAGGGATGTAGAGTGAGTCTGGGTATCCTTATACAGACTTATTTTCATCTTACTTAAATGAAAGCGGATAAAACGCAAAGAAAAAACTGAAAACTGCCTGAGCCACATTTGGACAAGATGTATGAATGTTCAAGCCATAAAGACGGTCAATGTTTCAGCCAATTGTAAAGAACTGTTAATAGTAAGGGGACGTCCATACATTACGTGAGGTGTTTTTTCAAAATTTTAGACGCCTCCCTCCCCTTTGGTGAGATTTTGCTGGACCCCCTCCCCCTCAAGTTCTCACGTGAGATTTTCTAAATCACTATTTTCGTGTTATCAGAATTACAATTACCATCCAGATTGCAAAATTTTCATACAAATACACGTTGAAATTGATAACATGAATCTAACTTGTATAATTATCACGACTGACTGGCTAATGATTTGCTGTTTTGACTAATCTGAGCATTTTTTATAAACTTGTGCTAAAAAAATATTAAAGAAAAAACGTATACTTTCTAAACTAAAAGTTGACATGAGATTTTAATTGACTCCCCCCTGGTGAGATTTTTCTGGAACCCTTCCCCCATTTTGACCTCACATATTTCATGGACAAAGTATGAAATTATGAAGTATGAATACTAAACAAAGTATATTAATGCAAAATACTTTGAATGCATAACTTTAAATTCTATTACTACATTACAAAACTGTAAAACTTATTCAAAAGCATGATTTGAAGTCGAAAAAAAAACATACATCTTTGAAAATCTCGGTAAAATAAATTTTAGTATACTAATAAAAAATAAATACAAGATGATAGTATGCAAACAAGAAACTTTTTTTTTTATTTCCAATGGGCGGGTACTGGATTTTTCATCTTTGACCACTGAAATGCCCTAAGAAGCACCTACTTAGCGTTACCTAGCAAGCACCTGTGGACCGGAGCCACGGAGGTGAGGTACTACCCGCGCCACACATACCATTCACTCGCACAACCCCCTTTTACAGGGGGGGGGACACCAGTGGCGGCTCGTCCATAGGAGCACAGGAGCACGTGAACACCCACAGAAAAAGTTGAAAAAAATCAAACATAAAGATAAATAAATATCAATGGAAATATATTCTCAATTTCTTTTTTATACTTAAAATTATGTTTCCCCCCCCATCTCTAGTCAATAAGAAAAATTTACTACCGGAAACGCGAAAGAAATCGAAAAAAGAATGAACTCTTATTTTTCTTTCCTTTTTCGCACGTGTGAGCGTAAAAAATATGAGATTCCGAAGAAACCACGACTGTTCGCCGTTAGAATATCGAGCTAACGTCCTCGCATTTTAAATTCCCGTACGCACAGATCTAGTGTGCCGAGGCCTTCACTATTAAGGCACAGCTTTCTTTGACGTCTGATTGAACTGATTTTTTCGGCTAATTGACAAGTAAGAGTAAGAGCACTTTTTAAATGTAATTTAAATCTTTTCATTAAAATATTTTAATACTTTTGTTATTAATTAGGATGCTTTTTAAGTAATGGTGTTAAGTAAAATTTCCGTGTTTGAGATAAAGCATCTTTATTTTTCCCAATGCCGCTGGAAAAAAAAGTTCAAATAAAGATCTTAAGACAAACACCTCATCTGACCATTGTCCAAATTACAAAAGGAAAAGTTAGGGACTTTAAAATAGAATTTAATGATGACATTTATGACAAATATAAATGCATATTTTTTTTATAAATAAAAGTGCATGCAGTGAATAACTGAGTAATTTAGGTTTTTAAAATTATTTCCAAGAAAGAGATGTTTCAACTAAAAGAAGTTAGATTATGTATATTGATCCACCATCCCTTCTCTTTCTAGATATTTTGTAAATTTTAATTTTTATATAATAGGTGTGAACACCTTATTAATTAACTCACGAGCCGCCACTGGGGGACACATTCATTCATCACACACACACAAGGACAGAAACTAACATCTATGCTAAACGGGGATTCTAACCCCCAGACGTACGGCTTCGCAGTCAGGTACTATAACCACTAGGCCAGTACGTCGGCAATCAAGAAAGTGAAGTTGTATAAAACTCACATCTATTGATATAAGAGGACGAAGACGAAACGACAAAAAGGACAATTAAACAAAGGAGCTCGCGTCACTCCGTTTTCGACGATCCATTCGTGTTGGTGTTGATAAAGAAATCATTCTTCCCCGCGGGGAAAACCCTCCGGTGCACAGCACCACCTATTGCCAATCCAACAAATACCAAGTTAGATTTGAAAAAGTGTTGTCTTCCTACAGGCCCACGGACTATATTTTGGAAGAACCCTTTTAATGAAAAAATGCTTCAAATTGAAAAATAAGGATCCATCGAGGCAAATGTAACTCTTTACACTACTTTTAAAAATCTACTAAAATATTTAAAACTTCAAGCGTCACTCCGCAAAAAAGGATAACTATCTGATATTAAGTAATTCAAGTAACTCATCCATCTATTAAAACAATTTATAAAGGTAATAAATTACTACAATAAATAAAATTGATTTCAACCTGTGACAAACGTAACAAATACTTAAAGAAAATGTTACGTTAGCTACAGTTTAAATTCAATATTATTAACTATACAGAAATTATCTTTATTAAGTTTTTTAGTGCATGTATTTGTTAAAATGACTTGAATTACTTAATGTCTGGTAGCTTTCCTTTTTTCCCTGACTAAATTTTGAAGTACTAAACCATTTGGACTTTTAAAAGCAGTCTAAAAAGTTACGTTCATCACAAGGGAATGGTAAATACCTATTGAATGTGACTTATGAAGACCACGATAATGTGACGCTGCTATCGTCACGTACATTTTAGGTTTAATCAAACACTAGTTTTAAGAAAACAAGAACTAATGTTTAATCTTTACCTCTAAATAGAACAATTTGTTTGCAGTCCAGTTTAACGCACTTAGCCCGTAATCTCTCTCGAGTGTGTTCGGGGTGCAAAGTTTGATTCAATAACAGGGAAAGGGTGCATAAAATAGTTAACTTCGAGAACCTTGTGCCTCCTTCGGTAAACAACAAGAAGCACGGGGTTCCGATTAGAGAGCGCGAAGTTCATACTAAAGAGTAATATAAAAAGGGCAACGAAAAGCCAAAAGGATCAATAATCAT
This sequence comes from Tetragnatha montana, assembly GCA_963680715.1. Classification (NCBI taxonomy): domain Eukaryota; kingdom Metazoa; phylum Arthropoda; class Arachnida; order Araneae; family Tetragnathidae; genus Tetragnatha; species Tetragnatha montana. The sequence goes on along the minus strand of OY796676.1, from coordinate 54,666,441 downwards.
CATCATCATCGATACATTTCCTCTACTGAGAAAGACTGAAGGACCAGGAAAGATGGGTGAGTTCACAATGTTTTTAGAGTGACCATATACTCCAATATATTCAATGTTTTAAATTACCTGTATTCATTTTTAATTCATACGCATAGTAAACTAACCACTGATCATGTGCCTTGCTCTTTGAATTTGATTTAATGTAGTTTGTAATTTTAAGTAATGTAAAAATAAATTAATGTTAGTTTAAATTTTAATCGTGTTGGTTTTCTTTGGAATGCTTAATTTGAAATAAACCACTAATGTAAGTGTGACATAATGGTGCCGTGAGGATATATATTTTTTAAAACCTGGTTAAATTGTGATTTAAAATTATACCTCAAAGAATTCATTTGATATGTATGTATATTATTCATTCTTTTCATAATATATTTTTTTTACTGTAAATAATTTCCTTACTGTTCCGTACATTAATATTTGTTAACCAGTTAACCTACGCGCATTAAAAGCAAAAATGTCAGAAAACCCAGAGCCAAATCCGAACGAATAGCTGGTTTCCAAAATTTAATCAACCCATTTGATGGGGAAATTTTTTCCAATGTTGAATATTTTTTCAAAAATATATCGGATGTGCGTGCACTTGCAAACTGGGCCGACGCAGAGTGCATTGCGGTGCTTAAAAGCAAACTTAGAGGGCCGGCGTTGACATTTTTCATAGATGATCGTCAACTGTCGAATGAAACAAATTTCAAAATAATTGAAGATAAATTCAAAAGTCACTTTTCGGACGTAACTACTCTTATCCATAGGCAGCAAAAATTTTCTAATTGTAAGCAGAACATGGGGGAATCTGTAAAAAATTTTTCCACCAGAGTTTCTAATCTAACAGTTGCTTATTTTGGTCCGGAAAACGCCTCGAAGCCAGAAGCGAGTACTATCGTTAATCAAACAAAACTCGCGAAATTTTTAGAGGGGTTGTCTCAAAAGTTAAAACAATCCGTGTTAATGAGAAACCCTACTTCGTTCGAAGAGGCAGTTCAAGCTGCAATAATGGACGAATTAAATTGCGAATTAATGAAAGAGGAAAACTTGGTGAACGCGATACCCTCTTCTACTACAACAGTTGCTCAAAATGATATTTTGGGGAAATTAGAGGATCTTTTCACAAAACAAACTAGGTTAATTAACAATATTGATGATAAAATTCATCAAGTAACAAAACCTCGGCAATTTGAAAGAAAAAATAACAGTCATGGTCAGCCAAGAACAAATTTCCAATCGAGACAAAATTTTCAACCTCGACAAAATCGAGAAATCTTTTGTGTATATTGTGGGAAGAACAATCATTACTCTTCTCGTTGTTACTTTCGCTTTCCACAGAATCCTCAGCAGTTTAGAGGAAATGACTTAAGACCTAATTTTGCTAGTAACCGTGAGGCAAATTTCAACCAAAATTCACAGGCTGGAAGACAGCAAAGTAATCAATATAAAACAATACCAAAAACAACTTTAAACGGGAGCAGGTACCGATAAATTCCCCGCGGTACCCATTAGGTAATGATAATAATATAGGGGTAGCAAATTCGGAGAATATAGGAAAATTTAAAATTGGGACAAACATTAGAGAGCGCGAAGTTCATACTAAAGAGTAATATAAAAAGGGCAACGAAAAGCCAAAAGGATCAATAATCATCATCATCATCGATACATTTCCTCTACTGAGAAAGACTGAAGGACCAGGAAAGATGGGTGAGTTCACAATGTTTTTAGAGTGACCATATACTCCAATATATTCAATGTTTTAAATTACCTGTATTCATTTTTAATTCATACGCATAGTAAACTAACCACTGATCATGTGCCTTGCTCTTTGAATTTGATTTAATGTAGTTTGTAATTTTAAGTAATGTAAAAATAAATTAATGTTAGTTTAAATTTTAATCGTGTTGGTTTTCTTTGGAATGCTTAATTTGAAATAAACCACTAATGTAAGTGTGACAATAATTAAAAACACCTGCAATTAAAAATATTGAATGGTTAAATTTTTTCACTGCATTCATCACTGTTTTTTATACTGCAAAAGCAATTATTCGTTTTTCCATCCCTTAAAATTTCCAAGAGAGTATAAGTTATAAAACATTAAAATCATTCCGCCTACGAGAATTCCCATGTAACACAATCCACGAAGGTTGCTACCGATGGACAGTCTTGTTTAATATCATCTCTACGCTGTAAAGAGAAATTCCTGATCTCCAGGTAGTGGCATTATTCCTCTATAAAGATATTCTCCAAACACGGGAAAGCGGAGCCTATCTCCTTGGGGCTGCATAGGAAATCTATAAACATTTGCTCGTATGTAAGGGAAGGGTGAGGAGCTGACGTACAATTGATACGCAGTTATGTGTAATCCTCTGCGGACGGATTCTCGCAGTCGGGGGTGAGGGGATAACTCGCTTTTATGGCACTTTACGGTCACGTGCTATGCTTTTTGAAGTCTTTTTTTTTTCTAGGAGTTGTGAGTTCATGTTCAGAATTCTGAGATTTTTGTTACGGGGTTTCGAACCTTGTAGTAGTTGGAATTTTGTTAGAAGAATAAATATTTGCATTGATGTAGTGTGTGGTCCACCGCTTTTAGTTGGTTGGATTTTGGTTATAAAATTGATTGATGAAGTGTTGGTTAATAATTGGTTGACTGACTGATTGTTATATAGTGTTATATTGTTGGTTTATTTCAGTGTCCCCATTAAACCAAAATTAAATAACTAAAAAGTGATAAACGCCATACTGCATCAACACCCTAATGTTTTTAGGGTATTTAAACAGTTTTTTTTATTTATCTTTATAGTCCAGTCAAATAGTATTTATTTTGGGAAAAACTTGGGGTAGAAGATATTTTTCGCTATCTGTATGTTTTTTGGGGTGCTGAATCCGAATCTGAGGTTTGCCAACAAAATTTCGTGACGGAACATTGTGAAAATTCGAAAAAATGGCAAAAATTCGTCCCTTTTTTTCGTTTTCTGCCCCTAGAACATTACCTCTGCTCTTCTGAGCTAAACAGTCAATACAAAAAATAAAGAACACTAACCAATCTACAAAAAGGGCAATTGAAACTTTTCTCTCAGATGAAGGGCTTAGACGCTAGAGAACACTTATTATTGGGAAGTTTTTGTTCGATTGGCGGGAAAATCCAAAAAATGTCATTCGTATCACCGAAAAGTGGCCTGTTTTGAAACAGGATACTATTATAACTACTTCAATGATGTGCTAAGTACATGCAAATAATCTTCTTCAAACACCAATGATAATTAATTAAATGCACGATTAATTAATGTTGAGCTAAACGACAGAAACTTACGTAGACTTAACGATAAAATACGAGCCATATCAAGAAATTGATATTTTTACAATATGCTCATTGTTAAGGACTTTATCCAAATGATATGTAATGTAAATAATGAAAATAGGTACATAAATTGAATGTCATGTAACTTTAGGAATAACTAATCGTACTCCACGTACCAATTTATGTAACGTAAGTACATACTTATATGAAGCCAACATTTCTAGGAGAAATGGATTAGTATAACACTAATTGATTTGTAACACAACACTACTTACTACAGCATATTAAAGTGTACCTTTAGTTGTTTTAAATAAAAAAAACATTCTAAAATGTTTATAGGACCCTGGAAGGTAAGAAAAATGCATGGATATAAGTAATTTAATCACTTGGTCATAAATTTTCACTTTTAAGCAGATGTTTTTTTAAAACGTTTCATCAGATAAAACTTTTTTCTGGATTTATTGAAATTAGCATAAAATAGCTCAACATTAATTAATCGTGCATTTAATTAATTATCATTGGTGTATGAAGAAGATTATTTGCATGTACTTAGCACATCATTGAAGTAGTTATAATAGTATCCTGTTTCAAAACAGGCCACTTTTCGGTGATACGAATGACATTTTTTGGATTTTCCCGCCAATCGAACAAAAACTTCCCAATAATAAGTGTTCTCTAGCGTCTAAGCCCTTCATCTGAGAGAAAAGTTTCAATTGCCCTTTTTGTTGCTTGGTTTGTGTTCCTTATTTTTGTATTGACTGTTTTTCTCAGAAGTGCAAAGGTTACGTTCTAGGGGCAGAAAACGAAAAAAAAGGGGCGAATTTTTGCCATTTTTTCGAATTTTCACAAAGTTCCGTCACGAAATTTTGTTGGCAAACGTCAGATTCGGATTCAGCATCCCCAAAAACTTATAAATCAGTCAAAAGAACACTTTTGTATGTAATCTCGAAGAAGCAACATAGTTATCGAAATACTACAATCTCCTACAGAACTTTCGTTCGTAAGAGAAATCTCGGAACGAAAATGCATTTAGTTAATCATCATTGGAGTTATTAGATGGTTTATTTGATGAAGAATATTATTAAAGCAGTTTTTATGGTAATTTGTTCCAAAAAATGCGGCTTTTTGGCGATATTAATGACATTTTTTGGATTTCCTTCCAATCGAACGAAAATAGCCCCTTTTTCAACGTGCTCTATCGGCGAAACTACGCGTCTGAGAGAAAAGTTTCAATTAACTTTTTTGTAGATTGGTTAGTGTTCTTTATTTTTTGTATTGACTGTTTAGCTCAGAAGAGCAGAGGTAATGTTCTAGGGGCAGAAAACGAAAAAAAGGGACGAATTTTTGCCATTTTTTCGAATTTTCACGATGTTCCGTCACGAAATTTTGTTGGCAAACCTCAGATTCGGATTCAGCACCCCAAAAAACATACAGATAGCGAAAAATATCTTCTACCCCAAGTTTTTCCCAAAATGACCTTATTTGAGCACAATTTGACTGGACTATTATATTTATTCCAGTGTTGTGTATAAAATTATAAAGTTGTTGTATAAAATTGTGAGCCTAAGGTAAAATAATGTTATTTAATACATCGTAATTATTCAGAGAGAAAAAATTTTCAAGGGTGAAAATAATGTAAGGTTTTAAAAACATTTTATGAAAATATAAGTCCTAAATTAGGTAAAAATTTAGGTGATCATAAAAATAAATAATAGTATTTATTCAGTCTATGATTTTTTTTTATCATTCATTATTTTATTCATGAAAATTTTAAGTTTTAAAGATACTTTTGCTAGAAATTAACAACATCTCTCACTCATTTTATTCTAAACGATTTTGGGTATGGATCCCATAGCATCATTTTTTTCTAGTAGAAGCCCGGTGGCGTAGAGGGAGCGCTTTGCGCTCCTACACCACAGGCCCGGGGTTCAAATCCCGGTCCACGGGCAAGGCAGACTCAGCCCTTCATCCCTCCGGGGTCGATAAAATGAGTACCAAGGTTACTTGGGGAAATCAAGAGGGGGTTAGCATCAAGCTAGCCACCCCTCAGCTGATTGTGACTTTCAAGTCACACGTTCTGTAACAGTTCAGCTCATGGCCTCACCCAGTGAAGCTAAGTTATACTGGAGTTTGAAGGTCCAACGACCTAGGTACTCCCTCAAAAATCCCCCTTGATTTTTTTCTAAATATTTTATTTATAAAATGATTTATAATCTTTTTAAGCACCCACATTTTTTAAGATTATCTTATTTAACTTTTTATAAAGAAAAATCTGATATATGTAGATATTAAATCGCAGAATTTTCCATTCCAGATTATTAGTTACTAAACCAACAAAAGTAAAATTCCGCGAATTAACTACTATATTTCAAATAAAGTAATGCTATAAAACAACTGCAAACAAGAATAAATTGAAAATCTAGTTCATCCAAAATCATAACATTTAATCCGAAATTAATATGGAGAATATTCAAAAAGCAAGGTACATTGCGGTCAGATAAAAAAAGAATTAAAATAAATGGGTCAATTAATTTCCCTTCCTTAGATTGATAAATGAAATCTTTCATTTTATTAAAACTTAAAAGAAATTATTTGATTGAAACCAACAGAGGTGTTGATAGCCTTTCACCCTTTAGTTGGATTTTGGATGGATGGCTACAGTGATATTGGCTAAGGATATTGTAAGCAACAGAGCCAATTTTAAGCAACGAGCCAATTATAAATTGTTCCTCTACCAACTAATTTCAGTGCAGCTGCCAACTCCAACCAAAATCCAACTATTTAAAACACAGTACGTCCAAACTACATAACCAAAACCATGGTCCACCACGCGGCCATGTGACTGGAGACTATTTCCCTCACCTTCAGAGCAATGGCAAAATTGTGGAGTTGGCGATAGATGGTGGGGACATCTATCATCCGAGGCTTAAGTCGGACTCCTGCCATTCCATGGGCCTCACTTTCTCAGGAGCCGCACACCCTTTGCCTTAAATCCTGTACGCTTTGTGGATGGAGCTTGGATATTCCAAATGGTATAAGAAACAACAACAATAACCCAATAGGAACCATTTTAACGTTTTGATAGCCATTATAATATTCTGCTTAGAAAAAAATTCCAAGAATTCCTTAATTGATAACAAATAAGAATTATAATTCTGGACTTTATGGATGGAATAAATATGCCACCACACAATTTTTTTTTCAACGGTTAAAAAACATGATTGATTTTATGTATCAAAGAAATTTAAGTAGTCAAAAGCACAATGACAATTTTTTTAACACGAGAACAAAACCCATCAAAAATATTTTCAAACTAAAACGTTTGTTTCTTATAAACATCAAAAAAAAAATCTTTTTTAAAGTCTGTAAGCAATCTTTCAGCGCATCCAAAGTCACTTCACTTGGTGCATATGCATCAACAGGCAAAACAATCCGGCACATTTGTAGCAACGCTGAGTTATGAGCACTCTTAAAATCCTTTAAAAGATCTCGACCGAAGAAAACGCTCATGATTTATGGATGCAGGATATGGAGATTTTTTCTGCTGGGAAAGTCTATGCACGTTGCGAAGAAATTTTTAGGAATTCGCGAGTGTATTTTCGATCTGGGCAACACAAGTTGCTTTGATTTATGCGTCGAGACTTTTTGGAGCTGGGGGAGAATTGTATGCTGGAGAAATAATTGGTTTCGGAAGACTGTTAATGAAGCTAATTGAATTTATTGCGTCGTTTTCGATTAAATTTACGAGGGTTGTGCGCAAGCTGTTATTGGTTTCTTCAATGAAGTAATTATTGAAAAATTATCGAGAAGAGATTAGGGTTTGGGTAATGGTAATTATAGCTTGGGTTCTATGTAAAGTTTAGACGCATAGCTTTAATTTGGAAAACTTGTTAATAATAAAGTAGGATAGTATTCTTTGTGAACATATAAATGATATTTTAAGCTATATTTTTGGGAACAATATATAAATTAAAATCAATATGCTAATAAAATTTTAAGATTATGTTAATTAACAGTTTAAGATTATGTTAATAAACAGTTTAAGATTATGTTAATAAACAGTTTAAGATTATGTTAATAAACAGTTTAAGATTATGTTAATAAAGAGTTTAAGGATGGTAAGAGTACGCACAAAAATGATTTTAGGCTATAAAATCGAGGATTAAAAAGCTAGAGCCTCCAAAATTCACTGAGTGTAAGCTTATTTACTCACAAATCAACCATCACTTCTATTAAATTCTAACGATGCTAGGTCGTTCAGAAGGAACCGTGTATCACAATAATATTTATTTCTAAAGAAATCAATAGTTCTTTATTTACAAAAAGATTCTTTCATATAAAAATTAGATGCGAACTAAAAGAAACCATATTTTACCTGATAAATGAAATACAGAATGTATGAAAATAACAATGAAAGTATTTTAGGATAGCTTATGATACATGAGTCCATACTTGCTCCTCCTTAAACTGTTGCCAACAGGAAAAAAAACCGCTGCTTACTTTTGCCCGACTGCGCATTCTTACCCTCCTTTCCCCTAACCACTTGATACGGAAATTTAAAAACAAATCAACTCTAAATTATTCTGTATGTAGTTTTTTTTTGCGTTTCTTTGAAAAGAAGAGAGAATCGACGAGGATGAAAGGAATGGAGAGGGATGCAAAAGATGAAGATTATAAATGTGAAGGGAAAAGAAGGATGAAGAAAAACAAGGAACAATGAAATAAAAGAATGGATTTGATGCAGAAGGTGAGATGGATGAATATGAAGGGGACGTGGTACCTTTCTGGTAAAATTTTTTAAATTCATTGCTATTCAATACTTTTTGCTAGTAATACATGTATTTTCCTTACATTAAATATATTATAAATTTAAAATAACTAAAAATTCAAATTTTATGAGTTTTTTTTAGCAAAAACTAAAATTTAAGAGGTGTTTTTAAAATGCTACTCCTCCTACAATAATTGACCTACACTCATAAAATTTGGTATTCAAAGACATTAAACTGTGCACAACAAAATTTTGTATTGATTTAAGGATCATATCATTTTAAGTACTGAAAATGATTTTTTCCCTGAATCACTAGTCAAAAAAGACCTAAAAATGCTAAAATTCACAATTCAGCAATTGTTTTAAAAAATCTACCATGAATATCCAAAAACCCATACAAATTTTTGTTAAGCATGCTCCCAACAATAGCCAGAAAAAATTTCAAGAGATTTGGTCCAATAGATAAAAAGCCTTAGCATTTTAAACACTGAAACAGTGGTTCTGAGAAAAGCGACCTTGAAGTATCCAATAGCCATAGAGAAGTGTATACTCTCAAACATGAAATTCACTACAACTGGAATAATTTTCAATGAAAAGTTTTGAAAATTCATAGGATGATAGACGGATGCATATAGATTAGTTTGGATGAAAAAAAAATTTTTCGTAATTTTGTCAAAACAGAGGTACCGCGTCCCCTGAAATAGACGAGGGAGGTGAGAAAGAGGAAGAGAATGAGAAAATATAAAGAGGATTAAGAGAGGGTTAAATAGGAACAAGGGGGGTATGTGATTGATAAAACGAGAGGTATGGCAAGGATTGGAGGCTTAAAGAGGAGAAGAGGGATGGAGAAACTCAGATAGATCAATAAAAATTGGATGATTTGGAGGAATTGTATGAGAGGGATAAAGAGAATGAGAGGATGAAGAAGATCAAAAGGAAAATCTAAGAATTTATAGGCAGTACACTTTAAAAATTTCTATTTAATAGCGAATTCTTTATGAGTGCTCTTAGGTAGACCACCCATGGTCCTCGGACCAGTGGTTGGGGACCATTAATCCAACAAATTGAGTTTTTACTCTCACCTACTAAACTATTCACCGTTGCATGCATAATTGAATTTTTATTGTCTTCTGAACTGCATGATACTTTTGTTTCCTGTTGTAATTTGAAAATTCTTTAACTAAGTTAAAGTAAATTATGTATGTATGTTACAATGTAGGGGTAGTGACAAACAGTCTGTATTTCGTAAATAATTCTTTAATTTTAGTTATGGCAGGGGGTCTAATTTCATATTTAAAAGTTGAGTGTTATCTAGAAAAGGATTGTACAGATAGGCGTTCCAAAACGACATTACATTTAAAAACAAAATAAATAAAATTGAAAAGTTATTTTAGAAAGTAAGTTGACATATTCTGTTTGAAAATTCAGTCAGTTTACCCTTTTGTAAAAGCCGATGAAATTAAATAGCTCATCCCTAACAAGTTTACATAAGCAACCGACGACGCACAAATTACGTTCTTACTCAACTGATGGACATGTCAGAGCGTAGAATAGTTAGTCTCGAAACAAAGGAACTCCGAGATGGAATGAAATGACGCAGCATGATAAATTTAAATTGTAAAAGCGTCTGAAAGAAGAAGCTCGCCCTCACGAAGAAACAAGGAAACGAATTTTAAAGATCCAGTTTTTCCTCCTCCTCTAAAACCAAAGTGGCTTTCGGAACGAGAAAGTAAAACGCACCCCGAGATATTCCGGAATGTTGAAGTAATGGAGCCATTTCGAAACCAGCCTTCAAAGCTTCCGGCAAATAGAATTCAAACCCAGAATAGATTCATCTGAGGGTAACTTCCGATGGCCAACCTGTTGCGGAGAAAAAACCTCCACAAAACAGCGTCACTCATGCATAATTTTCGCATTCGAGTGGCAACGGTAAGTAATGGTATGCAGGGAAACCCGAACAGAGGAAAACCAGCCTCACCTGGACACATACAAGTCAGGAACAAACATTCGGAAGGGAAATGAATGCAGACGCGGGCAACAAGAAAACCTTTCAGACTGATTCCAGAAGATTTTTCTTAAACGCCGCGCGTCTCCATCTTGTTCTTCTGGAGGAAAAAAAGAGGAGGTGAATCGAAGAAAAAGCGGGACTCGCATTAAAGACATGCAAATTAAGCCGAAGCAAGAGCACAAGTTCATGAATAATTCAGGCGATCACCTCGCCAAGTAAAATGCCAATCAAAACTTCGACAGTAGCCTTTATGTAGATTGGGAAACACTTTTCCGGGCCCCTTTTTTTCCCTCATTCCACCGAGTTCATTATTCTTTATACTTCTCATCCATACTCCTCTCCCAAACAATGACATAAGCCTGGAGAAGTTTTCCTAGTCTTTTTTTTATCTCTCTCTCCCGAAGTTTTCGGGAGAAATTTCCTCTGTGTGTCAACTTCTCTGCATATACGAGCTAATGTATTCCCAGAGCCTCGCGTGCCGCCGTACATCTGTTTTCTCGGGTTCGTTACGGTCGCAGAGAAAAGCTACGGGTCGTGGGTGTTGTTGTTGAATAAAACTCGCGAGTTGTCAGTTGATATTTTTTCCGGAGACGCTGATATTTTACGCTGGGGAGAAATTCCAGGGTGAAAGTACGGGTGTCATTTAATTTTTTTTCGTTCCGTGTAATTTTTTCTTCTTTCTCTTTTTGAAACTTAATTTCGACACAACTAATCACAGACATTATTAAATCCTTTTAACTCCTACCACCCGAAAATGAAATTTTTTTTACACATTTGTGATCATCATGGCTTTCTGGTAATATCCCAAGCAGCACAAACGTTCAAGATTCCAACAATTTTTGTCACGTACGGCTAAATTTCGTTTACTTCTAGTTGCAATCAAGTAAACTTGACGTATTTGGTATGAGTTGTGCTACTGGGGATGTGCTTTAAATTATATCTTCGTAAAACAATGAAGACTTACACGCCGGAGTCGATAAAAAAAAGATAAATCTTCCGGGTCTAGGCCTACTGATTCTCAATATTTTTATACCCACTGACCACAAGACACTTTACCAAGTAAAAAAAAATCTGAAACACTCGCACAGACCCCATGTCAAAGTGACACATAATCAATTATTGTGATTCTCGAAGTTTTCATACCCAACGATCATGAGATACATTATCAAATCAATTAAACTTGCAATCCTCGGATCACAAACTGTGCTGAAACTTGCAAAAACGGATCACAGGTTGAGAATCATTGTCCAAAAAGATGAGTTGCAGATGATTGGATTGCGAATAATCTTTTAGGCGTCATTCTCATCTCAACTTTTAGGTAACATCAACTAAACTTTAAGCATCATCATTTTAAATACGGTCCACAATCCGTCTTATCTAAGATACTTTCTACCTGTTAATGATGACCTCCGAAGAAGAGGCCGAAACTTTAAGTGTTTTATCATGGCCTAGACCTAGACCACTGCCCTACAGCCAGGAAGATTTATCTTTTGTTATCTATCTTTGTAATAAGGAAATTTATGGTAATTTCAATAAATGATTTTGATTTGAAATGGTTATTAAGTAAATTTTTAAAACTTGTTTTTACCAACTGTAAACGTACTTTCTTTTAAAAGAAGAAAAAATTCAATGTATATTAAAATACTAACATTAATTTAGAAAATACAATAAAGATAATAACTGAAAACATAAGATAATTCGATAAAAACTTGTTAAAATTTATCTCATGAAAAATTAAGCTATAGGTTATTTGTGTTTATCATGCGTTTCCTTCAACTTGTTTTAAAATTTAACACATTTTTAAAAATAAGTTTTAACTATATAATATATTACTTTATTTCATTTTTTGTAAACGTAAGACCATGAACTTATAAAATTTTAAAATAATTTTGACTTAAAGCAATGAATGGAAAATATACTTAGAAGTTACAAGTATAGTTTAGCTTGCAAATGAACAATAAATTCTTTAAATTTCCTTTCCGAGTTGATCAAATTAATATTCAGAAACCTTTGTTATCTGTCTTTGTAAATACACAGTAAATAATAACAAAATAACAGTCCTGTAAATATTATCCTTGAAATAAATGTGACTTTATAACACACTTTGATTTTTGTAGCCTGGAGTGATGCTTCATTCCTTCACTTTTGCATCTTAAAATTGTGCCATGAATATGGGAGGATGCAAAAGCAAAAACTGCTCGTCTTTGGTCTCCAAGGGGCACTTTGTTAGAAATGCTTCTTGCTACAAAATAGCAAGGGTTTCAAGACTAAGGCTTTTGAAAGAATTGAATTCCGTGTTCTAAAAGTCATTTTCCGAGAAAGGGCTTTTAAATACATTACGAAGGTTCTTTTTAGATTGAAATGTTCATTCGGAATTTATGGGTTTACTTTTACGGGGGTTTTGTAAGTTGAATTTGAATTGAAGAATTAAATATGGCGTATATGGAGTATGTAAGCAGAGAATGTAAGCACAGAAAGTAATTAAAAATATAGAAGGTCCTTTGCTCTCTTTACCAATTTTGTTTTTGAATTGTGATTTCAAATGCATGGAATTGTTAGAAGCCAGTTGAGAACTCAATGTGAATTATCTCTACATGTAAATAATAAGAAAATACTTAGGTATAAAATTTATGCTTCAACAATAATACGTCAATTATTATTTTTGCTTCCTATTAAAAGTATTTATATTTTTCAACTTCTTTTTGAAAACATTAAAACATTTAAGAACTTACTTCAAATTATCAACTTAGTTCTAAATATAAGCTAATTGAAATTATTAAGCATCACTTAATTACTAAAAATTATCATATAAAGTTATATTTAAATAATTAAGTTACAATGTATATATTTTTAAAAAATAAATTATAAGTGAATACATTCCTTTTAAAAAATTCTTAAAAATAATTTTGAAGTAATGTTTTTAATTGTAAGTACTTTTTGACGCTATCTACTTCATTATTTAAAAGTAGAGGCTATACCTCGAGTATACGCTAGATTTATATGTAAAATAATATATTTCATACAGCATTGAAGACATTTTTGTATTAAAATGTACATGAATTTTATTTTATTTAAATCTACATTGGATAAATATATTTTATGTATATTAACTGTGACTATTTTACATACCATTCTCCAAAGTTATTGATGGTTTTAGAAATTTTAGCTAAAATCACGGGAATTACACTTTAAGAACTACATCCACCCACACTTACATACAAGAAAAATATGTAAAACCCAATCCTTCACAAGATTTAAAAATCAAAGCTAGAAAGAAACTCCCAAGTTTTAGATTCAACTATCTGAACGTCTCTATCAACAAAACCAAGTCTGCTTGTCGACGGTTACAGCTAAAAGAATTGCCACTTTCCAGAGAACCGCGTTCTGAATACTGTCAGCCGATAAAGAGCATTTCAGAATTTCGCGGGCGTAAATGATTTATGTTGCAGCCTCGTTGTTTTTAGGTTAGTTTTTCCGATGTTGCCACTAGAGGTAAAGGAACTTATTGGAGAAGATAGAAGATTCGTTCAATGCGGTAAGTCGACTGTATAGAAAATTATTCGGCGATATATAGGAGAAGAAATGAAGGATGTGCTTCTTAGTCAAGCTTAATTGAGACAAAGAGAAGAACATTTCCTAGAGTGAAATACCTTTTTAACTTGTCAGTTTTGGCAATTCATCTTGAGGGAACTGGTTTTTAATTATTTTGGACCATCAATCTTCTTTAAAGAATTTCCTTTTCTTGTCGGAGATTCTTTCATGGGTTCAAATTACATACTACTACCTTGTTAATATCAATAAAATATAATTTTTCCCAGTAATTTGATGGAGATAATGGATTAATGATGTATGTAAAACATCTAATTCCCATTTAACTGCGTACGGTATCTACTTATTATTGTAGTACATCTGCATTTGAAATAAAGAGAACTAAAGCGTGAATGAAGAATTATGTGCCACAAAAATTAATCATCATAATTTCATACGAAAGCCAGTAGTTATAGTTACAAATGTCTTCTCAAAAAAGCTAATGATGCAAACTTTTAACGACAAGGACTTACTATCGTGGTTAAATTTTCTTTGGTTTTAAGGATTATTTTATTATTTTTAAATTAAAATAGTTTTATCCAATTAATTACTTGGAAACTATTTTAAACTCGTTAATGGCTATTTAAAAATTTGGTCTTAATATTACTAAAGATTGTATTTTATAACCATTACATTTTTTATGTTACTGAAGTTAAGTTATTTCACTGGATGCTGTAAATAAGCAGGCTGGAGTGAAAAAAGCGCAAGTTAAAAATTTGTTTTGAGTTAAGATTTTAATGATTTCTTAGTTTTACGCTTAGTGCACATACACAAGCCACAAGCAGCCTATACTATGGATGGGTTTCACTAGTTTCGTTCTGCATCTGGCAGTGCTAATATATTATTTCCGGGTTACCACATTAGCGTTATCCTTGGCATTGCTTTGGCATTATTTTCATTCTTGTTTGTTGTTTGTTTTTGTTTCGAAGTCAACTTCAACCACGTAAATTCGTTTTGCTCTTTTCGAATTAATTTTTTTTAATGTATTATTTTCTATTCATTCAGTAATCAGCCTTTTTTTGCATTCACTCTTTTATTATTATTATTTTATTAGCAAAGGGTTAGAGAGAAAAATAATATTTTTAACCTCGCCAAGTTGCCAAATGCATCTACTATGTTGAGGTTCTATACCGGAAGTCTCTAGCACTTTGTTTTTGTTTACATTTTTCAACCCATCCATTGTTACTCTTCTTCTTCTTCTTTTTTACAATTAAATTAGTATACTTTATAACTGAAAATTCAGAAAATTAAAAATACCTCAAAAGATATATAAAAGAGGTAGACATTTAATATGAATTTAAAATGTACAAAAATCTCACAAAAGAACTAAACTAATGTATAAGCAAAATATCATCAACATCAATAGAGATTCAGGATAATATTCCAAAATGGAAACCTTCCATCTGAATATGAAGGTTCGTTAACTTATACTGCGTTTGAAAGCTTTTCAAATATGATTAAAAATCTTTTCATCGGGATTAAACACCATTAAGATTTTATGAAATTTCCATCCCAGAGAACCATTCCGCTCGGAAAATGTAATTTACTCGAGATAAAAGTAACCGATTGTTGTTTTTCCCTTCCAAAAAGCAAAACTTTTTAAAAACTTGCATTTCGATTCGTGCAAAAGTAAATCGCATTATTCCATCAGAAAGATAATTCTTTTCCCCAAAAGTGAAATACGAAAATTACGCGAAAATGCTTTTCTTTGTTCATCAGGTGAATAAATATTCTTATCGGGTCGGCTTGTTTGGTATATGAGGAAAAACACTGGATTTTGATACCGAACGTTATATACTTCGAGAAGAAGGAAAAAACAGCGAGAACTTTGGTAATATAATATGTAAACACTTGATGGTTGTGAAGCTTGAGGTTATTTTGTTTGGAGAAAAAGTTATAGTTAGTTTATGTAGAGTGTAGTATGCGAGAATTCTTCTAGGAGGGAATTTATTTTAACTGCTTCCGATCGTGAAAAACGTTATACGGTATTAATGAAAAACAAATTAAGAAATATGAGTGAAAGGGGGTAAATTTACTACTGATTAGGTCTAGTTTTTACTCTTATGAGTAATTTAATAATGGATTATTGTGAAGTATTATTCAATTAAGAAATTATCATCGTTTAAAGTTTGGCACTAGGCTTATTCTAACTTCTAACTGATCAAACACTATAGCCACAAAACTTTAACGGTAAGTATCACAAAAAAAGTTAAACTATTAAAATTTTATCTTATTTTTAATTAAAAGGTAAATATCTCTATTTTTCTATAGGCAGACCCTCCTAAAACAGGGTAATAAATGGTTAACAAATATGGTTTAAAGAAAGTTCTCGGGGAGTAAAGTTTTTTAAAAGGATATAAGTTTTTTCAGGTATTGTAGAGCAGAGTTTGCGCAAGTTCTGGTTACATGACGGAGCAAGTTTGAAGTAGTAATAAAATTTAACTGTTTGATTTATCAAGATAGTTTATTGAAAAGTTAGATATATCAATGGACTCCTAATAATTAATGCAATATCTTAGCGTTGGCTTACCTGCATTAATTCCAATACCTAAAAAGAGAATTACTATTAAATTATGAAAGGTTTTTATAACGAGATGTTACTTCCAATAATGAAGCTGTCTGACTGTGACTATTATTCTACGTTTTTATTTATTCATTTAATCCCGCTGGAAAATAATATAAACATATGACAAATATCAATGAAAATATTAAAATTATATTCAACAATTCAAAGTAAGTTGAAATCAATTCTAGAGTTCCACGAAAATCCTCAATGCAAAATATATATTTCAATCAATATATTATCTATCATTCATGATTTTGGTATTTGTATATAAACCATGTTTAAATACTATAAATAAATATCTTACTAATTATATTAGTTTAATAAAGCTTTGAAATCTGACATTTAGATTTAAACCTTTATTTAAAAATTAATATTTTTATATACTGACATTTAAGTATACCGAAAAGCTTTATTTCTTTTATATGTACTTCTCTCTAAAATCTTACTAATGTAATATTATTTTCAGAGGACAGAATCTCAAAATTCAAACGGCCAGAGTTCATTCTCGACAGTAAGTATACTGCAGGCATGCTTGACATGTGATAAAAAAAGCTGTAATTGGACATCCAGGGAAGAATTTAATAAGAAGCTTACGCCTTAATCCTACTTTTTTTTGTGAAAGATACTTTATATCGAGACTGAACTTCGTTAATGCTTTCTAGAGATGTGATGTCTCAGTTTCTTTTTCGTAATTAGTTTCAAAATAAAAATACTTATAGTCGAAACTGGTTTTAAGTTTCGCGTGTGGAAAATTTTAAGTTTTATATTGTCTGTGTCACTTTCACCGAGTGTGTTTGAATTAGTTGTTAAAATCGTGCTGGAAGAAATCAGTAAATAAAGTTATGCAATAAGTTACTATGTTTGTAAGATGCACACGTTTTTTTTCATACATTCATAAATATTTCATTTTATAAGGGAATATTTAAGGTGTTGATTAAAAATGAAACATTGCGAAATTCATTCTACGCTTGATATTTTACTCCTCATCTTTATTCGAAACAGAACAGTGTTATTATTTTTAATTCTTTTAAAATCCCTTTAGAATAACATCTGAAATCAGACATACGTTGAACATTCTTGCTAATGCTTATTTTCTCCACAAAATAACATAATTTGGTGTAATTTAGTTTAATACTACACAAAATGAAAATACAACAACATATTTCTCCGAGTAAATTTTAAAATTAATATTGATACTCTTTAGAAAACAAGGTCTAATAAAAGTAATTTAGTAAGACAAGACAGTAATCAAATTAAATGAGTCTTAAATAAGTAACTGAAGCTTTCATTAAAAATTCCAAAATTATATTAACCCAATCAATGATTGCGAGTACAAAACCAAGCAGAAATATTCAGAGAAATCCTCCCTATAAATATTTCCTGAAATTTTCAAATATTTAAATGAACGAAAAACGCAACGACTAAAGATACTTCTAGAAACAATTTGTTCTCACTTTAAGAAATCAAATAAAAGTCCTGTAACATAATTTCACTAAAAATATACGTTTGCAATTAACTTCGACCCTATACATATTACAACCCACCAAATCTCAATATTATATGATATCAGGGGTTCCAAAGGTTAAATTTAAAAAAAAAAATAAAGTACCTACATGATTATTATTTACTCTCAGTGAGCTGTGTGAGTCCGTGGCTTAGTGGATGCGTGTGAAGCTTGGAAGCTCCAGTCCTTGGTTCGATTCCACTGTTTTACTATTTAAATTTCAAAAATCGAGCACATATCTATTATTTGTTCCCACTACTGTGTGAGCCACTCTCTAAGATTGTTTTTTTATTTTGTGTGTGTGTGCGAAAAACATTGCGGCTGTGGAAAGTCCTTCCCACATCTGTGAAGTCTACGGAGAAAAGTGTATGAGCGTACAAATTGTACGCAAATGGTACTGAGAATTAAAAAACGGACGTACAAACCCCCAATACGACCAACGTGCTGACGTGCAACGTGAAGAATCCATAGACACCACTCAATAAAATAAGAAAAAAAAATTAAGTCAAGCAGCTTTCCTTCTCCAATCTAGCCAAGACTGTCTGATACCGATTTAATTCAATGTGACAATTTACTGTCACATGCAAGGGTGTTAGATTGACCAATCTGACTGGACCATCAAGCATGTAATGGCTCATCTAGCTTCCAGACTAGCTAGACTATATTCGCAAGCCGTCAGTTTTTGCAATCCGCAACACTGCGCCTGCATCAAAAGTTAACCCAATAAGGAAGATATTATAAGTTTTAATGATATTGGATCTGCACTAGAGTAGCGGTAGAATGCTTGCTTAGCATGCGGCAGTTCCTGGGTTCTATCCCTGGTTTTAATTTTATTAAAAAAAAATTATATTTTCCAAGAGATCTCAACCAACCAATCAGAGCAAAGTGACATCCTGCGACTAAGGTCTTATGTGCTCCCAGTTTCTTCTCTGGTAAGTAAATAAAAAAAAATATAGTGGTGAGTTTTAAAATAAATTTTAAGATGAAATGTTGCCAAAACATCTGAAGGCTGAAAATAATCGATTAGGTTTCTCAATAAAATCGATTACAAAGTCAAAATTGAAATTCTTTGATAGATCTTTAAATTCTTCGCAGTTTGTGACCCGATGGCCTAGACTGCTGGAGCGTCATGATGCGAGCCGAAAGGTTCTTCGGATCGAACCCCGGCTACTCTGATATGCACTAATTCGTTTTTTTTTTAAACTTGGTGAAATATCAACTTCAAAATAATTAGAAGAACTGTCTAGTTGCAGGAACGGATGGCTTGGTGGGTTCGCCCGTCAGTATCCCATCCCGAAGGCTTGCACACTCACTACCTGGGTTCGATCCTCGTTGTTTTTTTTTCTATTTAAATTTACAAATTAATATCCACAGCTATTATTAGTTTCTGTTGTAGTGTGAGTCGATGGCTCAGTGGATGAGTGTGTGGCTTGCATGGTCTGTACCTGGGTTCGATCCCCGGTTATTATTTTATTAAACTTTCCTAAAATAGCAAAAATAAAGTCCACACGCATGCGCATTCGGACCGGACTGTGTCGTAATAAAATTGTGTGCAGTAGACGCGGCGCAGCAGCTCTATGCGTCACACGATGTTGCCGCCATCTATACTATGAAAAGCTAAATAAAATTTATATAAACATGGAGAAGTATCAACTTCAAATTAATTAGAAGATTGTCACAGCTGCAGGAACGGATGGCTTGGTGGTTAGCACACCAGTCTGCCATCCGAAAGGCCGTCAGATCGAATCTGACCCTTCTCAGCGGGTATAGCACTCGGAAATAAATACAGTTGGGTATTTATAAATTTTCCTGCATAATTCACGGGGGGTCTTAACTTTTCTAATTTTCAAACTTTAACTGTAACCGTATCAGTCAGATTCTTTAAAAACAATGCTATTTTTGAAAACTTTTACACTTATTACCAGTCAGATTCATTAAAAACAAAATCTATTTTTGAAATAAATTTAAGAATCTTAAACAATTAATAAAGTAATTAAAATTTCCATCCCAAACCCCACCTACCGCCCTGCGGATTTCTTTGCCCTTGTGGAATTTTTCTTAATTTTTTGAGTGGTGACTGAATTACTGGTAAGTACAAATATGCAAATTAGTATTGATTGGTTGGTTGGTTGAAATTTCTTTTGGAAAATATAATTATTTTTTAATAAAATTATAACTGGGGATAGAACCCACGAACTGCCGCACGCTATGCAAGCATCCTACCACTGCTCCACGGGGAATTTAGTAGTTTACAAACTTATTATAACATCTTCTAATCTTAATTTAACTTCATATATTACATTAAATTTCTTTTCTTTGAGTGGTGAATCGAATTGAAATATATGCCTGACTTAAAAATCTTTTCTTTATTTTTTTTGTGTGTTAAATATAAATTGCTTAAAAAATTCACTTAAGTACTTTCTACAAATTAGAATAAAGACATAAACCAAACACTGAAAATACTTTATTAAAACTTACAAAAATTCCATGCATACAGTATAGAGGTAAAAAGAAACTAGGAGTTTTTTTAAAACTTACAAATGTATTTTAATGGATAAACCATATAAATAAGCGTATTTAAATCAATCATCCTCAGTTGATCAGGTATTGACTTCTTTTACTAACTGTTCATTGTACCTAGAAAAAATCGTAGACAGTTTGTAAGTCTAAATCATTGTAAAAGTAAAATTATAAACATAATAAAATACATTTTTGTAACAATTTTCCTCAAAATACAACTAAAAATTTGGTGTAAAAAGAATTTTTTTTACAGAGAGGATAATTCGATTCTAAGGTATAGATAGGGACAACTGAAATACTTCGAATTAAAGAAGAATCATCTTCACTCATCATCCTCCTCAAAATCATCAGTTTCACTCGATTTAGAAAATTTGGAACACTAGGCCTAACATGCAGGAAGGGGCCCCACGTAGCCACATTAGGTGCTACTATATGAATGTAGAAAACATGTTATCCAACATTATCAAGTGTAGTTACTATGTATGATGATGGATAACTTAAGTAAGTTTTCTATATTGAAAGGTAGTATGTATGTGTTTTGATTTCAGTGTACCAATCCAAGCAACATTCATCTAAACTGATAGGCTGATGCTGCACATTACATTAATCTACATGGTGTTTCACAAATCAGTTTTAAGGCTTTTATTTTTCTCTTAGGCTCAGGGAAGTAAAGTGTACCCTAGGTAAGTGACCATGCTGAATCCATTGAGAAGGCTTACAGTGCCCCTAGTGGCGAAATAGGAAAGTTTAAAAATTAATTTAAAAACAGAAGGAGATGGAAAAAACTTCTATAAGAATGAAACAACAAATGTTAGTTTTTTATTTTCAATTTGGAGTTTAATATTTGAATATGACCTGTTTAACAATATATTGCATACAGCTCCGTTGGGGAATTTTTCTGCAAACTAAAAATTACTCAAAACTTTCTAAATAACTAATTTCGGAAGGAGCAATTTTTTATGATCGAAATACCCCAAAGAGAATTAGATTAGATGATCAAGAGAGGCTTACCTACACGATAATTGCAAATGCAAAATAATACACACAATTTCCTTGAAATTTTCGAATCCTTTTATCAAACATAAAAGATCCCCTTTCTGAGAGATTGACTATAATAAATCCTGAAAGTCCTCCCTTCTCAAAAATTAATGAAACAATCCAATCAGTTACAAATCTACAAAACTACTCACAATTTTACAATCAAATCTAACTAAATTGCATTTCTTCTCAACTCTATCAAACATTGTAAATCAATACTGCTCTAAAGTCATCAGCTCTGCACTTAAATATCTACTCTGGCTTTAACCCTGTTAAGCCTAGACCGTCCGAGATTCCCATTAAGTTCTATAGAAAATCTCAACCGGCCAGGACTCATGGGGTTAACGGCTTATCAAACACGATTTGCTCGCTCCCCTTGTCCTCCCCTTAAAGAAGTAGTCCCGGAAACCAACAACCCCTCTTCTTTTATCCTTCCAGTCCGATGGAAATTCAATTTCATCAATCAAGCGAAGGTACAAAGAGAGGCGACCAAAAAAAGGGGTTAGCGGGTCAAATCGTGACTCCATTAGAGCTTTTCTTAATCTTCCCGAAAGCAGAATAAAGGGACGGGCAAATCTCGATCCCTTTGCCCAATCCCAATATTAATCCTTTCGGTACATCATTAGCGTTCGATCATTTTCGTGGAGGTATTTGTCAAAGATGGAGCTGTGGTGTGGCGACCCGACATGGTCGGTGGCAAGATGGGATTCATAACAGGGGACGTTCCATACCCTGAGCAAAAGCCAAACTGTGGGTCCAAAACGCTATTTTGAATTGTTATCTTATGGTAGGGGGCAGCACTGCGAATTTCAATCATACCACGGTAAGTAGTACAATTTGGTGGTCACAGATGTGATTGGCTGTGACATATTCATTCAATTTCTCACTTTCTTTCACCAAGCAAATTATTCTTCTCCTCCTCTCGGGGCAAAGGAGGCGTGCGTTTCATGAGTAGTGGATGTGATCCCAGCGGCGCCACCAGGGCCCTTTTCACAAGGTGTACTCCACAGAGTTCCAGAACTGAGGGTCCAAGGCGATAATGGTAATTGAAGAAACGTGGGGTATGCCGTAATGATAGGGATACCTATCACAATGCTTATACACGCCTCTTTCGTCACGTCACGATAGGCGAAGAAAAAAGATTAATCTTCCAATAGCACTTCGAAAGGACAGATTGAATGAACACATCACATCCAATCACAGCCACCAAAATAGTGCTGCCTACCCTTCTATCAATCACAGCTATAAGATTTATTTACCCAATTTCTCAGTCTATTTGAGGGTTGCAATTTAAGAGAGATAGGAAATTGAGACTTCTTATTGGATCTGAGATCGAAACGTAGGCTGGTAATTCGGCAATTTAATATACGTCAGGTGAAGAAACCTCAAACGCCAGAGGAGCGATTTCAAACTAGATCCTGAATCTTGTAAGATGGTGAGCATTCTAGCTCGGATGTTCAAGGGGTTCTCTCTACATATTCTAACCCTACGATCATTTCCTATGAGCAGGAGTAATGGGATGATGTCAGGGCCTTTTGAGCGCCCAACGGACCATTCAAGTGGACGCTCGCTCAATGTGTAAGCCCTTTCCTTTCTGATCCGAGAATATGGTAAGGGGGTCCTAATTGGAGTTTCTTGTGAGACCAGCGAGGAGTGAGAGTGACCCGGAATACGTTTAAGGGGAGATATGCTTTTATGCCGAGTTTGGCGGGGTTTAAGAGGATTTGGCGAGTTTTGGCGAGATATAGAGGGATTAAATGGATTAATTAAAAATCACTTAAGTAAAAGGGTACTAGGATTAGCCGGGCGCAAACAACAAGTTTTACAACAAATAACAGTGTTTATTTTAATTTGTGTTACATTTTTTGTGCAATTTCTAAAACGTTGTTAATTAAATCCGGTTGTCGTGATTTGCGCCCGGCTAATCCTAAAGTACAAAAAGAAAACAAAATTAAAATCCATTTTTTTGAAATCGATAGAAAACTTTTTAACCAAATTAAGGTAAGATTTGTTTTTGCAATCATTGTTATTTTTAAATGATCATCACGTTTAATAAACAGCATAGCTGGTTTTGCGGCCAATTTTTGGAAATATTGACAAAATTTGCAAACCTACTAACATCTAATACAGGTAGAGTTTTTTCTTTTCGGAAGGGGATTGGTGTTACCCTAAAACGTGTCGTTACAAAATTTTGTAATACACAGCCGTCATCCGAGGAAAAACAAATTATGGGTACTACATAGAAAAATAAATTGGTAATATTTGCGTATTTTGTCTCCAAAACAACTTTGAAATTTTTAACAGGATGGAAAACAGAATTAAACCACATTAATTAAAATTTTCACCGTTCCTGCTTCTCTTGAATCACTGTAATACTATTTCGAATGCGAGGTAAACTAATACATAGTTCCTCTAAAATATGCAGACATTATAAAATATTTTTAGACTTACTATCAGAACCAAATTCTGTACTCAGGCTTCCGTGTTTTCCCTATTGGCATTTACGCTTTGGCAGAATCTTCTTAAAATACCTGTTCAACAAAAAGAACGTATTATAGTTAAAATATGTGATTCTTGGGTAGAATAGTTACCGAAGTAAAGAAAATGAAAGGGAGAACGTTATAACTATCTATTTACTTAACCAAAAGCATAGAAATAGTGATGAACAATGAAATAATATTTCTCAGTTTCGATGAAAATAAAAATTTCGCCAGTATGCAATATGCTCAGGAAGATCGTGATTTAAACTATTCTTGAAGCGGGTAAAGTTTCATATCATAAGGAAAATTTGAATGTAATATTTCTAAAGAGAAAGTCTTAAACTTCATACTAAAAGCTACGAGTGAGGTATGTGTTTATCTTTATACGTTCAGAAATATTTTTAAATTCTAGTTATTGCACTAATAAAAGTATTCGACATGAAGGACTAAGTAAACAGCATTTCATAAGGAATTTCAGAAGAGTTTGAGTTACGAAACCTATGTTTTGACTTAATTCCAAGTAAATTACAGGGAATTTTTAATTCCCGATGCATATGTTTACGTTTTATCCAGCTAAATGTTACCAGTGAAAATATACCTAAACTAATTTGGGTAATGGAAGATGGGAGAGTAGGAGTAATAAACTACATGCGCGGTATTAAAAGTTAAATACTTCTTAATGATTAAGTAGAGGAATTTTGTTCAGGTTTGTTTGATCACGGCTTACTAGATACTATACAGGCTAGCCGAGTTTTGAATAATAAAAACCATTTGACAACTTTTACCGCTAGGATCGCCACAAGTCCTACATTTACCGACCAACCAATAGGATAACACACTCACAAAATAAAGGCGTGTTTTCATGACGTAAACTGCTGATTGTTGGCCATTAGTCAATCAATCAAATCAAATTCTGCCTGGGTCTAGTGGCCCATCAGGCGGTGACCATCTCCGTTGTTGGCCATTAGTGGCTGAGTTTAATTTTTTGAGACATTAAGCCCCGCCTTCAACTCTGTGGATTTGATTTGCCAGTTGTCAGCTTTTGCCATCTGGATTTTTAATGATTTCCATAAGCCGTGGTTTGATAACCAAACACTTGTTGAACGCGCAAACATTAGTTTAATAAGTGAATTTATTTATACTTAGCAACTAAAATAATTTCGAATAAAATGAATTAAAATGCTCTGATAAATGAAAAAGAAATTTATGTTAGGTATGAAAAAAAAATTTCAATAACTACATTTTGTTAATTACTTAAGGATCAGCCTAATTTTTATAGGATATAAAATCTTTTTTCCAATCAACCCGCCTTAATTTCTCTGAAATCAAAGTAATCTTAAATAAGTATATCGGAAAGTTAAAATCACCCATAAAATCATTTAATTTATTTTTATAACTAATTCAAAAACAAAACAGAACGGGCAATAACATCCAGAATTTACTTAAAAACAAGGAATAAACTTTATCGCCCTGCGTAATTGCAAAATTCTTATCCCGCCCAGAGAGCTAAGAAATAGCTGAAGGAACCAGCAGGGATTTTTACAAAGACGAAATGGTTTCTTAACGATTAAACCATTAGGGCATTGTTAGGGCAAGGGCACTTAAATGCTTTATGCATATCACGTGCTGCAACAGCCCCTACTAGTACCAAATGAAGGAAGTGCATCAGATGTGTGCCATAAATAACATTTTAGCGCTAATTTTGAGCGGGTGTCCGTTAAAAGCAAAAGGGTATCGTTTAAATCGCGCTTTCATCTTAAGGCCAGGGTTTCAGGAGAAGTCCATTTATGAGAGCGGGCAATAAAATTGCGAGTTTGCCTATTGAATACGAAGCGAGAAGAAATTAATTAGCTCTGTGCTTTTATTTCATTTTATGGGGCTGAATCCGAGAAGTTAAAAAGCGCAAGGTTTTTATTGTTGGGAATAGACAAAATCGATAATTCTACGCATTGTATATTTCGAGAAATTTAAAATTTGGATATCAAGTGCATACCATGTATACACGTGAATATGACGAGGAAAATCACTCTTTCCTTTATCGGAATATTCACCACTA
This sequence comes from Tetragnatha montana, assembly GCA_963680715.1. NCBI lineage: Eukaryota > Metazoa > Arthropoda > Arachnida > Araneae > Tetragnathidae > Tetragnatha > Tetragnatha montana. The sequence goes on along the minus strand of OY796676.1, from coordinate 54,640,579 downwards.
AAAATTGGGGATAGTGAAATTATAAAATTATGACAATACCTTACTATTAACTTTAAACTATAACAATGTGTGTTAAGCAAATTATAAATTTAACACTAAAATATAAAATACAGAATATATATATATATATATATATATATATATATATATAAATTCAGTGTACAATGCTAAAATATAAATAATACAAAAACACAAAATATAAAAGTAATAATTATTACTTTTATATTAATTATTAAATTAATATTAATATTATTAATTATTAAATTATTAAATTCAATTAAATATTTATTTATTTAAATAAATAAATATTTAATTGAATTTAAAATCTGGAAATAAAAAGAATCTAGATCAATAAAGACAAACATTACAAAGTGTCTTTTGAATTGAAAAAAACATCATCCACATAATTAAAAATATTAATAAACAATTACATTGATAACCAGTTATATTTTGCAATTTAAAGAGTAAGCAATTGAAGAACATGGAGTCCACATAGTACGTATATATAGGTTCATAATAAACTTAATAAAATTATTAATATATTCGGCTTATAGTGTTTATTCCATTACCAGTATACATTAGAGCAATAAACTTCAATTGTTAGTCCAAGAGAGCAAACCATTTGAATACGTATCATAACCAAATATGACCACAATAATAAGTTCACAATTATTACACGCGTAACGTAAACTAAAGATCAAATATTAAATTAGTCATTAAAAATTATATTTTTGTGATCATCCATAACATGATTTTCTATGCTGACTTTAATAAAATAAGAAATAAAAATACTAATTTTAATAGTTTCTCAGAATTCTCAACATCATTTTTAAGTAAATCTACGTTGAAACTGCTCTTAAAATATATATTCAATAAAGAACAATTTAGAACCATTTAAATAAAGAATTCAAATTTCGACATAAACGAAATGTAGTATCGTCAAATGAGCTGGTTGTTATTTGCTTTTAATCAATAGAATTACAAAATAAAAAGTAGCTATAATTTCATTAAAATCTCCGTCGTACCCTTTAAGTTAAACGCAATTATAGTTGCACACAATTAGGTAAGGCTTAATTATTTTATTTATATTTTGATTGCTCTGCAGAAATTCGAGTGCCCTAAAGCAATTAGATTGGTGCTTTTCTAGAGTAAATGTTTAAGGATTAAGACCTAAGTACGATTTCTATGTTGTGCAAAGACTTTAATTTAGAGAAGCTGTATAGAGGATTAAATTGCTTGTAAGCTACTTTTTCAACAACCTGGAATGTACCTTTTTGAAATAACGATCCTTATGCTTTATTAAGATATTTTTAGAGTAAATGAATAGAATGGTGACTTAAAGGATATTATGTTAGAGAGGAAACGTATTTGTCAAGAAAAATATTAGAAATCCTAAATGAAATCACAATATGGAAAGCTGGTATTTATAATGTAAAAAAAAATATCACATTTCAAAAGCTGTTGTTTCAAAGATTAATTATTTTCAAGCTTTACATGCGATGTAAAAGCCAAAAGATATTTTACTTGCAATGTTTTATGGTTAAATTTACTAACAGTTACCTTTAGAGGCAAATTACAAATTTCAAACATATAATGGATTTCTTTAAGGTAGTTTTGTCGAGTAGATTTCCATAGCATGAAGAGTTATTATAAAGCACAAAACCAGAGTTAAACATAAAAGTCAAGTTTAATTTCAGTTTGTTACTCGAGTTTCGTCATTATGTATGAATATACTTTTCGAAACAGTAATGCTCTGTCATTACGAAAGCCTGCAGTAAATTTCCATAACGTGAAAGTAGCTTCAAACATAAAAGTAAAGTTTAATATCAGTTTTAAACTAGAGTTTCTCAATTTTAGTTCCAAGTAATACTAGTTGTACAATGATCTCATTCTTATCAGCTCATATCAATTTTATTATTTTTTTTTTAGACACACAGGGTGGTTATAAGCGATCCCAATGCTCTAGAATTAAGAAATATGTAATTTTGAGGATTGGTAGCATTTTTGTTACTGAAAATTCAAAAACTCACCAACAAAAAAATAATGGTTTTGCATTTCATCTTATATTTAAAGGGCTAGATTCGGAAATTAAAACTATAAATTAAGAATAGTTCGAAATTCTGCTCATTACGGTAATTACCTTTTAAATTATTTGAAATAAATCGTCATGTTTAAAAAAACAGACGAAAAACTTTAACAGAAATTTTCAAATAATAAATTGTATTTAAAATGTTGTATACACAGCGTTATTCCTTTCCATTAGGGAACTTAAGAATCTATTTTATGAGATAATGTAAAATAATATCCTCCTATAATCTATTAAGTAAGTTTCAAAACTGTGGTTATCCTTTTATAGCCACTTCAAAGTTAAACATTAATATCATCCCTCATATGAAAATGTTGGTCTTAATTTGAATAAATTAATTTATGCTTTTGGCAATGGCGGTAAAATAAGGCCCATATAATTAGATATTCTCTATAAAATGGCACTCAGTAAACTACATCCACCTTCTCTAAATATTAGCAAGTTGTATAACTTTTAGTTCAGAAGTTTCCTTTAATGGCCATTTAAAACTAACCTTTTAATTTTAACTTACCCTTTATATGAGTGTTTGGTTCAAATTTTTACACATAATGATTTAATATTAAAATTAACAGTAACCCATTGTTTATGAAATCGTCAACTAAATTAAAAAAGAATACTATATGTTATATTGCAATTAACAATGGTATAAAACATGACTTCAGGTACCAAATATGCTAATTTAACTTTTCGCTACTTTTCAATTCCTATTGCAGTAGACGTCAAGTAATCATTGACGCTTATTTGGCAGCATGTTTTATTGCATGCCAATCTTCTTTTAATAATCTATTTATAACTGCAATGTATCTAAATATTACTAAGATTTTGTTATAATAACAAAACAAACCCTTTCAGAGATAAGAATTGAAAGGTTACAAATAGCACATCTGAAATCTTAAGTGAATATATCCTTTATTAAGTTTTTAATAAACTACGCACATCTTAGATGGCAAATGTAAGGTTTTATAAACCTTCTTGTAACCTTACGGCGTAAAACTCTTGGGTTTTTATCGACAGCCTGTAACCCAGTGACAAGGTAAAAACAACCTGCATTAGTTGACACCTATAGTGGTTTTGAGCGGTGAAGTGGTTTTAAGTAGGATTTTTAGGGTTTTTCTATCATTTTTTCATTAGTATTGCGGAAAGGTTTTTCTGAAAACATTGTTTTGGGAAACCCAATGACAGTGAAAAGAGAACGTTAACCGCTAGGTTACATGTCATCTGGGATAATGTTGAAATTCATTAAAAAATTTAGCACATTCCCTCAAGCTATACTCATCTGATAAATATGCATTTCTTACTAAAGAAAGCATTCCCTTCCAACTGGGACATTAAACACGACACACTAATTAATGCAATGATGACACATAACCGAGACATAATTCATCAAATATTCCCTCAATCATGTAGTAGTTCAAACATCAATTCATTCCGAGTCCCATTACACGACACTGGCACTCTGAAAAATACATTTTCCACACAAAATGTGTCTAATTAAAAACCTGGACTGAAATAGAACAGAACGACGGATCCTGTAACCCCCTCGAGAATGGAACAAAATCCGAAAGGTGGTCGATGGAGGGAAGAGTTATTGGATGTACTCCAATAAGCGAATAACAAAATGTCACAATGCTTGTGACATTTATTCCTAAAGGAGCATGCGGCACTTCAATTATTTATATCGATGTATGGAGAAGTACAAAGCTTTTCAGATACCCTGGAAATGGGTATCGAATCACCACTAATTGGGCCTGCAGTTAAGCTTCTGATCAGAGTGAAAGGTTTTTAAAAAGGCGCCTCTTTGGAATCTTTTGTCATCTTTTTTTCCTTTGAGTATTTTCATCATGTCGCGTAATGAATTAACGGGTGAAAAATATTAATGATGCCAGTAGAAAAAGAAAGCATAGGTGGTTGTAATTACTAGAAATATCCGTGCTGCGGATTAATTGGAACATCTTAGTTTCAAGGTCCTTTGGGGGTATTTTTAGATGTGAGAGAACAAGATGTTGCGTCTTAGAGAAAGAAAGATAACTATAAAACGTAAATATGTGTAGGCATGTACTTTTGTGTTCTGCATTTTGTTACTTGATGTCGATTTTGATTATGAAAAATTAGTCACAATGAAAAATTCTAAAATATTAACTATCAACGTATTAAAATACTATACTTTTAGTGTTACACATCTAAGAATAATAGAAAAATATTGTACCAGAGTTTAATTGTGTTATAACAATGGTGCCCTTTATGGCCCTCGGGCAGCACTTCATGTTAAGATACTATAAATCTCGCAGGTCAGAAAAGATAAAAAAAAAATAGAAATGAATAGGTATTTAACATTTTTCTTGTCAAACCTTTCATTCAGAAGCCTCAAAAGAAGATAACAAACTTATAAACGCGCAAAATGAACCAGCTTCACGGGCCGTAGGTTGAGCACCACTGTGTTATATGAACGAACTGGACTTCTGGGGAACTATTAACCATAGTAATATAAAAGTCATATAACTACGTTGATCGCTGTTGAAATTTTTTCCCACGTTCTTGTTTTTAAGGCAGAATTGCTATAATACAACTCTGCTCTTCGTATCTGTATGGATACGTAATCTAACAAACTTTCTTGCGGTTATCCATTATCCAGTTTAGAATATTTAAATCTTGAATTCAAGAATATTTTTTTTTTAAAGTTAAATGTCGCTGGTGATACAAAAAGACACCTAGTTAAATGGAAGATGCTGACATAAAAATATCACAAGTTGTGATGGAAAGGCTGACATAAAAAAGTACACCAAGATGCCAAGACAAAACGTAAACCGAATCAAAAGTAAGACGCTAACATGAAAAGTCCATTAAGTTAAAATGAAGATACTGATATAAAAAGTGCACCAAGATAAAATTAAAATGCTAACATAAAACATGAACAAAATAAAAATTAAAATACTGACATAAAAAATACACTAAACGTTAGGTGAAATAATTTATTATAGAGTCAACTAAATATTTTAAAGACAAGTAATTGCATCTTTAATAAATTGCAAACCATCTGCACGGAGTCTAATAGCAGCATACAAGTTTAGCATGTGTTATTTTTTCATCCCTACATACACGTGTTTGGGTTAAAACACGTTTTTATGACGTTAAACCTCAGATTAAGGTTGTTTTTCATAAGAAATGCGATAAATATCAACCGCATAGCATTAAATAGATTACGTGTATTCGTAGCATTCGAGTATTTTATCACAATCAATAATACCTATATAGATTGGCTAAACCGGGTATAATACAACATTAATTTAACCAATAGGTAAATCGTATCATTTAATCACTGCGGACATGCACATAACGTGGCAGGAACGAGGTATAAATTCGTTGCATAACAGAGGAAAGCCATCCTATGAATATGCATGTCAACACAACGTTATAGCACTTTTCCACTCGGGAAATTAATGATGAGAGAAGAAATAATCACCATAAAATATAATGCATATTTATGTCTCATAAAAACTGTGTCATAAAAAAGTGACACAAAGTCCCATTTTTCTGATTCATAATATCGAGGATGCATTGAACATTCTCAAACAGTGCTGTCTAATTTGTATTAATTGAATTTCGCTGTTTTTTCATGGCCTGTCACCTGGGTTTTTGTTTTGCAGAGTGGTTCATTGTTGGTTTTTTGTGTCTAATGCCTAACTATTTTTTTTTAAAACTTTTATTATGAAAATCTATAACATTAAAAGACTTAATAAAAAACAACAACATAAAAATGTCTAAAAAGTCGTGATGCATCCACTTGTGCATTTAAATCATCCGTACTTAATACTCTTTGAAAGGAATTGATGTTACAGGTGTTTGACAAGACTTAAATAAATTTACTCTAATTTGGTGGTATACTAGCTCAGGAAGAATCTCGAATAAAAAGTCACAGTGAACATTGTGGGGAAACCATGTTAACGTATTCTCAAAAACTATAATCAACCATTTTTCTCTGAGAGGCCAGCTCCACACGTAACACAACGACGCATGTTCTTTTTTTTATGCCATCTCCTAATTTTTACGAGTGTTTATTTTAGAACATAAGTAACGTTAAATTTTTTTGGTAAAAAAATTTAAAAAAAAAATATTTAATATTTTTTCCCACTTTTTTTTAATTTTGAAAAAAAATATTTTGAAGAAAGGTTGCTATGATGTACATTGAATTAAAGAGAACAAAATTACGAACAAAATGTGTGAGACTAATTTTGTTTTTAAGTTATAATTTATATTAAGTTATATTATTTGTTTAAAAATGCAGGAAAAACAACTTAACAAAATTTCGTTGACATTAAAAAATTATTACTATCAAAAAGGGTAGTAAAATATAAAATCTGAAACCTTACATATATCTATAACAATAGTAGTTCCTCTCAAGAAAAACTTAACAAAATGGGAGAGTTTAATCTTTGGTTTTTTAGTTCTTTAGTAAAAAAAAATCAGCCCTTTTTTAAACTTCAAGGTTCTTGCGGCACCTCAAGATATCTTTTGATAAATTTCCGATTTTCATATATTGATACTGATGGGTAAAGGCGTAGAGGCATCATCTGCGCGCTATTACGAAACGATTGGACAAAATCCATTTTTTTCGTTCAATAGAGATGATCTTTATTAGACTTACATGTTTAATTAAAATACCTCAAAGTTTTTAATATATTAATAAAAAATTGTTATTATCAATTTTTAATGAATACAAACTTCTTTGATGTTGGAATTCAACCTTTGAAAAATATTTTTTTCAATTAGGTATCAAATGAACATTCATGAATTAATTAAGAATGAAATACTAATTGTGACTCGTAATTTCGAACACTCTTAACTTTTACCAAAAAATTAATAAATAGTTTAGTAACAAAACCAAACATATATGTTTAAACCTGACGAATGAAAATCAAATGCTCAAATAGAAGTGTTGCTCAAATTACGTGTCTTCAAAAAATTATGAGCTACCATTTTTAATTTGTATTTCTTTCATATGTCATTTCTCTAAATTGGTTGATTTATTGGTTGATTGATTGACTACCCCAGGTGACAAACATGTATTTTAATTTTTACTTCATATATGAAACTACTTAGTTATGCAAAATACATTATTATTATTATTATTATTATTATTATTATTGCTTTAATTATATTATTAATTTAAAAATTTGATGGATAAAATAATTTTAAAAATGAATTATTCTACCTGCGTTCTTAGTTATACAAAATTCAATTAATAAGTTATATCAAAGTAGTTGCTTGTAATAGCACGGCTTACTAGATACTATAGTATCTATAGTAAGCCGTGGTAATAGTTAACAGGCATTGAAACAGATTGCATTGTTTTTTCTACAGTTGCACTTTGTACTTTATTATGAAAAATTTTTAAATACTTATACATTAAATTCAACCGTGAAATTTATAAATTTTGATAGAGAATTAATATCTAAATAACTATTGTATTTAAAATTGGAATAAAATGCTGTAAAATATTAACATCATCCATTTCCTTTTAAAATATTAATTTGTAAAATCAACTTAAAAATTAAACGAATATTATTTCACTAATGGAATTAAATTTCAGTAATTTCAAATCTTTCATCCTAATTCAAATAGCTTAAAACTTATCAATACATCAATCAATAAAAACGAGTTTACTGTCTTAAAATTATAATTTAAAGTTCTGTAGATGAAATACCTTATTGAAAAAAGAAAACCCGAATCAGTTACTTTAAAATGATTATAAATTCTTTTTGCTTTGGAAATAATTCAAACATAGATCATACATATATTCCTAGAATACTTCCTTTCAAAATGCCATGGAAACATTTTAATGTATTTACGAGATTTAAACAATAAAAGGATTTCTTTTGAATTTCGGAAACTTGCGAAGATTTTGATATTTCAACATTTCCTAATACGATTATGAAAAGGTCCTATAATCCTACTAAGCGTTCCGATTATTTTGAAAGATCCAATGGAGAAATTGTTTCTTTCAAAATTCAGGTAGCGTATAAGAAATGAAAGGATTTGTTTTAACCATATTTTCATTTGATCTGTTCTACAAATCAATAATTGCATACATGTACTATAACTAATGTAAATGTAAAATTGTCTGCATTTTATTAGTTTCATGAGCAATATATTTTCTCATATGAAGTTAAATGGGAAGAAATAATTACATTTAATAAAAAAATAGAAACAAAAAAAAATCTAATTTTATAAGAACAGAGGCTTTCACGGACGGATTAAATCTAATTTTGTTGATGAAATCATTCGAGGATAAAATCAAGTTCATTTTAAAGAAAAGAAATTTTTTATTTCTTCGTAAATATGTTTCAAATATCATAACAATGAATATCGGATCCTTTAAGAACGTCTGTATTTTGATACAAGGTGTTTTTTGATACCATATTAATTAACTGTTAGGGAGTGCAGCGACATACACAGAGTTAAACAAACATAAAATATGCTGACTTTGGACGAAATGGAGTGTTTTTTTCTCATTAAAAGCAAATAAAAGTTGTTAATGAAAAATAATTGGCAAGGTCAGAGGTTTATATTATTTTAACATCTTATATATAAACAGTTTTCAAAGGGTGGATTAAAGTTCTTTGAGCACCATAGATTTCACAATAATGATACCACCTACACAATACTATCGTTAAGGTTTATTTACAAATAATTTGAATATTTTTTGTGTTAAGAATTAATTTATAATCCATATTAGTACTCTTTTTCTTTAAACTCAATGAGTATTTTCCTTATTTCAACAGATACCATTGGGCAAAAGTTACCCAAATGAAATAGAATTTCGTTAATAGTCAAATCATAAAGTGAAACAAAATGACATTGAAAATAGTTAGATGACTTTATAGTAGATTAAAATATATAACCTAGCAGTTTAAATCATGTATTTTATTGTCTTTTCAATGAAAAGTTGTAAGGTTAACAATAATTAACATTTTTACACTACTTAAGTTGGAAGCCAACTCGTCATCGTATTTCAGGAATTTCAAGACACTACTTTGGCCCTAGCGCGGAATAAGTGATAATCACATTCTTTTATACAGAACGTTCTCTCTCTCTTTCGTACATCTCTTTCCAATGGTACTTAAAATACCTTCATCTATAGCATAAGCGTACCTTTGGTAATTTAGAGCTTGTGGGTATCATACTTAATGATTTGTTCAATTAGGTGTGCCTTAAAAATAGAGGAGGAAATAATGGGAAAGAGGGAGAAAAAGATAGAAGAATGAAGCGGAAAGATACATTGAGGTTTTAAAGAAATATGGAGAGAAAGCAAAATAAATGGACTGAAAGAGGGGTGATATGGAAAAATAGAAAGAGAATGTGAGAAGAAAGAAAAATAAACAGATAAAGAGTAGAAAGAAAAAATGAAAGAGAATGAGAAAAGAAAGAGAGTGAAAGATAGATGGGAAAGACGAAAGAAAGGAAAGGAGTGAAGAAAGAGAAATGAACACTGTATTAATTACTGACTGTATTAATGAACAAAGTATTACTAATACTTTCGAAAATTAAATTCAACCAATCAAGACATCTCAATATCATCGACGAATTTAAACCATAGTTTGAATTAAAATTACTCTAGGTATCCCCACATTAAAGATGCAAGATTTCCACGTTGGGACATTGGTGTAGTAGTAGTTCATTCTAAAATACACTGTCAAAAATTGAAAATTTCGTGTTCATCTTCCATCCCCATTCCCCTTTCACGGCCAGAAGTCCCCTTCTCTCCCACCAGATGGCGGAGTCGACACCCAACCCCAGGCCGTCTACCCGTCCGAAATAACACCCCCATTACGGCCGAGCCAGGGTGCATGGCAGTGGCCGCTCGCCCGGCTCCTAATCGACTTCATTTTTCTCTTCCCTTTTCACTAGAAGGAGTCTTTAAGAATTTATGCGCGAAGAAGAGGAAGAAAAAAAAAACAGTTCCGGAGTGCGGCCCCGGGGGACCCCCTCCTGCGAAAAATAACAGTTCCGCCAGAGAAGAATTATTGCAGTTCACAGGTAGTTTTCGCTAGAGAAAAGAGTGATATTGTTGTGATTCGCTGTTGCTCTCTCAAGTGTGGATTAAGGAGGAGGATGTGGAGTTAGGAATTCAGGATTAAGGAGGATGTGGAATTAAGGAGCGAAGGAACTCGTTGTGAGTGGATGTTGTTTTGATTGGAATCGCTTTTCGCCTCGAGGAGGAGAGAGAGGTTTTTGTTTTGCTCCTAGTAAGTTGAGAAGTTGTATTGATTGGATGGAAAGTGATATTGGTGTTTGTTTGTTTAATAATTGGGCTTTTGGTGGCATGATTTAATAGCCTGCATCGGTTTTCGTGATATCAAGTGGTTGTTATTTCTTTTCTAGGCTTTTAAGGATTTGCCAATCGTGACCGTGTAATTTTTTTTTTATTGTTAACTGCATGGTTTTAGGAAAAACTTCTGATTATTTATAGTAGTGATATCAATTGTGCTATAATTTACCCATTTAACTGATTTTTTTTTAAATCTTAAGTAATTGCAATTGGTTACTTAAAAAGTTACAGTTTGGGCTGTTAGATATTTAGGCAGTTTTTATTAATGTTCGATGTTATAGATTTTTAATGAATTTTTTTCAACAAATCAGAGTCTAAAATCCTCTTATTTAGGCATTCTGTAGAAGAGGAAAGTATTTTTTTATGACGGGAGCTGACTTTCTTCACAATTTAAAAATCTGTAAAATTCAATTTTTTAAAAAAATCCGTTTATATAAAAGAAAATTTCCAAGAAGATGTTGGTTGGTGAGGATGAATATTAGGTATGTGGGCTGATTTTCTCTCCTAGTTCTACGTATATACAAAAAAAAGAGGCAGACTCTATAACATAAGGGACGTGAAGTCTGAATTTATATCTAGGAGCTAAGTTATATAAATTTACACGTGGATATGAAAGAATAAATTCCCAAACAAACATTTTTGAGTGATACCCTATGAACATTCCTGCTTTGGATTACACCAACAAGAACTAACTTGACTTCACTAACAACTCACCATGGAACTAACAATCCTCATCCATCACATCATCCTTCTCCTTTCCACCCTCATCCCTCCTTCATCCTCAGACGACTCTTCATCCCAAGAGCAGTCCGACTCATCCCCGACATCTTCCGGCCGCGTGCAACCCCCTCAACCCAGCATCGTCAACACCAAATACGGATCTCTGAGGGGGGTGATAGAAGTGCTCAGCAACAGACACCTGCAGCCCGTCGAGGTCTTCTTGGGGGTCCCTTACGCCGGAGTGCCGTTGGGGTCCCTTAGATTCCTGCCCCCTGGGACCCCTCCACAGTGGAAGGGGGTCCGCACGGCGGACCACTTGGGGCCCGTCTGCCCTCAGAGGGTCCCGGATATCGCAAACGAGACAGAAGCTCTGAAAAGAATGCCTGCCGGACGGTATGAGTACCTGAAGAGGCTGTTGCCTTTCTTGGTGAACCAGAGCGAGGATTGTCTGTATTTGAACATCTATACTCCGGCTGGAAGTGAGTAGTTGTATTATTTATTAAATTTTGTCGGCTTAAAGGGAAAATGATCTAAGTCACTTCTGGATCAGCTACTCTGTACGAGGTTATGCCAAATTTGGCGATGTCCAATCGCTTCCTGTTGCGCCATGCAATCTCACTTACCAACCGAACGCATTTCGGTTTGGCGAGATTGGCAATCTGCTCATTCGTTGGCGCCGTTCCACCACTTTCAAAAGATTCACCAAAAGTGACTTAGTTATTTTTCTTCTGTATGCTGACGATATCATTAACACCATTAAAAAATCCACTGATCTTGATTATCCTAGTTTCGGGAAAAACGCATTTTAAGCTTGTCGAGAAAGGTGATTCTTTGAACAGTCGAAACTCCTTCAAACAAATATATAGGGAATTACGATTATTGACTGTAGTAGAGTGGACAGGATCATTCAATTACTCCAAAAACAAACTTAGATAAAAATGAACAAAAAAGAAGATTGGCGTGTTTTTTATTGGCGTTGAAACGCACCAAACTATTTTTTTGACATTTCTTTGCGCCGTAGTGCGCTTTTGGAGATGTCAGAACCCTCCATCGTAATTTCTTTTCATAAAGTATATTTTTTGAAAACCAAGCAATTAATATACGTTTAGCGTACCTGATGAAGCTACAGCTGAGGATGGATCTTTCAAACCTCAAAAACTCCACTTTCAGAATTTTTTCAGGAGAGTTAAAATCCTAATACAGAGCCGCTTAGTTTTCAAGAGATCACTCGCTTTTGCCATGGTCTTTTTGGTCTTTTTGGGCAGAAATATTCACCCCTAAAAAAGAATTTTTGAGCAGAGGTGAAAACATTTTGAGTTTTATGATCCCTCTCGACGAAACTAAGAAAATGTAGGAACCTATCCTTTTTCAGCGTTTTGGTAACAATGTTATCAAAATTTAAATGTTTGGTGCTTATGTCACAAAGGTTAATTGTTACGTTGAGGCCGAAAATAAAATAGTGTCCAGAACAAATACTCTATGAAGTTATATCCAGTAATAATTGAGCTGCTTAAGATACAGTAGGTCCAGCTCTTCTATAGTCTTGAATATTTGTAAGGAGGCTGTATTTCTCATGGGGAAGAAATTTTAGGATTACTCAATAGGAATCTCAGAATAAACTGACTAAAACAATCCTCTAAATTCTTGTTAACTACTATTTTTTTGTGTACATACACCACTGTTTTAAAAGAACATCTCAAATGTTCAAAGGTTGAAGATCGTGAAACAAGCTGTCATTTAAGCAACCGATGTATTGACGGTTGTGTGTTGAGAATGGTGAATGAAGGTTCTGAAATATTTTTGTTTGAAGATAATAATTATGATGATATTTTATGAAAGAACTCATTGATTAATTCCCAGATAAGTTTCAATATAGATATTTTATCTGTATCATCATTTTAAAATTTTATGTGAAAATTATCACTAATACAGAAAGGCTTTTTAGGTAATTAAAATACAAGGAAAATCTTAGAAGATAGTATTTATTTTAATTTTAATGATAGTTATTAAAACTTCAAACTATGCGTAGTTTAAAAGGTAGAGGGTCATTTAAAACAGGATTTAGAAATAAAAGCTACTTCCACTAAAAGGTCGAGTTTATGCTTAAAACTCTACAACTACATAGTTTTTTTGTATGAAAGAGAAATAGAAGTTTTATCAATTAATTTTTTAAATATTGATTTCTTAATTCGAGTAGTTTTATTAACTTTGAAGTCACTTATATATATATTTAATGCATTTGTTTACAAGAAATATTTTTCTAGCTTTAATACATATAAAAATTATTATTCTTGCAAAGATTGTTTGGCATCCTATTGGTCATTTGCTATTAACATTGATATACAAAGGTAAAAAATTTATAATTGATTAAAGATTGGATGATAAGGGATGATAAGAGAAGTTGGATAGAAGTATTCCTGGGATATCCCGTTAATATTTATTTTGTTACCGTGTGGAAACAAAATATTTCCTCTGAAAAAAGACTTCACCAAGATAAATTAGTATTTTTCGGATCAATATTATGAAGGAAACCATCATAACACAGCTGGTGCATCTCATCCCCTTAAATGACAGTTCCTTTATCGTGTGTTCTTTTGGTAAACCATGGTTCAATGGTTTGGTAAACCACCAATGAATCCTTCGTGTATTGTGAAAAACTTTTGACGTCGTACAATATTGTGGCGATTGTTATGGAAACAAGGTTATTCTACACATTTTTTGGGTTTATGGTAATTTAAAAAACGCTTAAAAAACGTTTTACGCTAAATAGTGTGACTATAATTTAGATTTGAACATCTTTTCAAAGTTTTGTTTTTCTGTCAAAGTTTTCTCATGGCGGTCGGGCTATAGTTTCGACTCATTGGAATATATTTTTTGTACTGCAAAATATGAGTTGCATTTATTGCCTTGCGTATTAGTTTTTCACTTTATACAAGATAGCTGTATAAATATTATAGTTTAGCAAGTGAATACTTTTAGCGATGAAAATAAACATATAGGTAAAAGTATCATAATAGAGGAACCACATTTACTCAAATGGTATGATCTCTGAGAAGTTGAGTTATATTCAGTGTTTATTAAATAGTTAAGTCATTACGATTCGAAAAAGTTCTAAAAATTTAATTTTTTTTTATGCCTTTTATTCAACTAAGGAAAATTATAAAGATTTTTCTTTAAAATAAGAATTTTAAGCATTATAAGTAAAAAAAAATTACCCGTAAATATATTCTTATTTAACAGCAGAGTATTACTTTTAAGAATATAAGAAGTTTAATACGTATTTAAAATATTTTAATTTTTAAAGTTTAATCATATTTAGAAAATTTCAATGTGAACTCAATTGAGAATCTGGTTGCAAGAAATAATTTTAATTACGATATTAAATCTTTCTTTCATAGTTTGGCGTTAAAAATTAATTCTTGCTAAAAGTATTCCTTTTTAAAACGTATAAAAAAAGTCAACTGAATTTTCTCTATAATATAAAGTAAGTAATCAAAACATTAACATTGGTAGTTATAAATTTATAACTTTTGCTTGTATTTTAAGCTTTAAGGAAAGGCCATTCCAAAGAAATGGTAATTTCTTGTTTACTAAAATGTTTTAATCACAAATTTTCCTAGAAAATTTTACAAAGGATCTTAGAGTGTCGGTAGACTTATTTTTCTAGGAAATATTAACATTTTTCAATCAGCAAGTTTTTGAAGAATTATTTGAGTATCAGGGTTGTTTTCTTTAGCGTAAAATGCTTCATCATGAATGGTATTTTTCCACTTCGTTTATTATTTTTAATTAGGTTAAATGTATGGTAATGGATTTATTTGTAAACATTTTCTCGCAAAAAAAGCATAAAATTAAACTTAGCACTTTACAGTAAAGAGTTTTATAAAAAGTATGACTGGGAAAAATTACTAAACATGTTATGCATTTAAATTTGTTTACTTGCACTTTCAGAGTCCACTCAAAAATATATTTAGAATCATTAAAATCACTTAAGAAATATTATTAAATTATGATTTCGTAAACATGTTGTTCTTTGTATTATTTTGAACAATAAAGGAGAATATGGCTCATTAGTAGAAAAGGAATAAATTTGTGAATCTTGTTTTTATATCTTGTTATATCTTGTTTTACCGAAAAATTAATTCAATGAAATGATTTTATCATTATTATCAAACAATTTGGAACGAAATAACAAAATAATGTTTAGTTTTTAGATAAAAGAAAGATGCTTTATCATGGTTTAATTTATATAAAAAAACATTGCGCATCAAAATGATAAGTTGATTTAAATAGCTAGCATTGTCTTTAGGATTTTCTAAATAAAATGAGCCTTTATAAAGTTGCTCATTGAATAAATTGATTTCTGTGGAGTGATAAATTAAAAGGGAGAGAGAGATATAACAAGATTTACTGACGGCGCAAAAAGCAAACAAACCTTCATTCTGTCAAGAGTGTTTTCGTTTAATACGTAACAGATAAATTTGCTATCAAATGAATTGATATTGATATTGATATAAAAAGGCTAAGGCAGGCCTAATGAGGTGGATTTTGTGTTAGTTTAACGTTTTTCTTTCCTTAAGGCTACGCAACACTGATACTAAAAGAAACGCTGAGTGTTTTCTAGTCAACAGTTTTGTACTTATTTACAGCGGACATTTTTTAAGAGTCGTGTTTACTGTCATTGCTCTTGGCTCATTTAATTTATGGAAGGAATAAAAATAAGACGCTCCGGTAATGGGGAGGAAAAGTAATAAATAAAGTGCACCTATCCTTATGATACATGAGAAGCAATGCGTTGTAATTTAGAGAGTGGATATATGATAGAATGTGACAATCTTATTTAATTGAAGTTTTGGATTTACAAAATTGATTTCGACAAAATCTAAAGTAGACGAGGGTTAGTCATTAAAAATGTCTTACAGATAATTTCTGTGAGTATTTAAGAATAAAATATTGGATTACCAGTAGCTGAAATAATGAATAGTGATGACTCGCTTTGAAATAATTTGTATTTAGGCTTTGCTCAAACACATCAACTGAATGGATCATATAAAGCTTAATGTCAGGGGAAATGTGAATAAACTTACTTGTTTCATTTATATAAGCTGAAAATGTATAAAGTTTCCTAAAATTAACTAGTAAAGTATTTTTCAAACTAAATTTATACATTAAAGTTTAAATTTCTGCTAGTATAACCTGTATAAAACGAATCCCAAACGCAGTAACTCCTGTTAAAAATGCTAGTGAAAAGAATACGGATTGTTTTTTCTTAGAAATAACGTTAATATTCGTTATAACGTTCTTGAACTTTGAAATATTCTTCAAATCATTTTTAAAATTAATTTTATATTTAGTTCTGCAAATATTTAGGGAAATCTTAAACATATTTATTTTCAATAAAGTTTAAATTTAACTTATTTAAAAACATTAAAACCTTTCTTATATATTTATCTGTACATATTTTTATATTAAATTAAGTTAGAGGTTTTAAACTCATCAATTAACATCAACTATAGGTACATTTCAAGTGTAATAAATAAATAAACAAAAAATTAATTCACACATCGAAACACAAATAATATGGATAAAAAAATTTCTTCACGTAACATTTTATAAAATACGTTACCATTGCCAAAAATACGCATAAATTCGTATGCTATAAAACCTCCCATTTCCATAACAAAAAAAAAAACAGCAACAGAAAAAAGTCAAAGTTGTTTCGAAAGCTGCTCTTTCCTTCTCCCTACATTTCTGGAATCCCTTTACTGTTGGGAAGGGGGGGGCAGGAGTTGGCTTCCTGTCAAGTGCACGTGGAAATAGCCACTGGCCATAGAATCGCCCCTTCGGAGTCCTAGAGTTTTATTATTTACCGGGGCTCCTCACACTCACTGACCGATTCTCGTTGCATAATAAAGGGTTTTGAGCGTCTTCTCACGTAAGAAAGGAAAAGAAGAAGTTGGGGACGGCTCTTCTTTGTGGACCTGGCTTTGTCCGTATTGAGGGAACGCCAGCGGATTAAATCAACAAATTGTTGGCGTTACAGGTTTTCGATCCAGATAATCTGAGCTGAAAGTGTATTTCTTTGTTTTTGTAAGAATTGAGGTTTTATAAAATTCATTACGTGGTTGGTACGAATATTTTATGTATAGGTAGGTAGTTGAATTGGAAAAAAACACTGTGTGACTTAATTTGTTTTTTTGCTTTTGTTTCAATATAAACTAAAAAGTGGTACTTATGCGAAAAAGAATCAAAACGTATTTTCATATTAGTCTAAAAGTTTGAAATTATTCCATTGTTTTACATGCAAAATTTTACTTACCATTTAATTTTTAAAAATGTTATTTTCCCCCATAAAAATATTTTGATTGTAGTTATTTAAATTTGTTTATCCTGTACTGAAATATTTAACCAATCATATAAAATTTTTCATATGCATGTTGATGAAAGAGAGGGAAACAATTTAAATGGTGCGACAATTGAGATTTTAAAAGGAAAAAGTATTTTTAAAATTACTTTGAAAAAAAATAGTTATTTAATCACCCTGTTTAAATATAAATTATTTTTTTTATCGGCCAATAATAAATTGAAAAACATTTAAATTAGATACTTTTATGTTTTTATAGGATTTTTCTTTCCCTTTGTGGTTTGGGACAAAAAATAAAACATAGGTAAAAATATTTGAAGATTTACACCTTTTTTATTTAAATGTGTATTTAATTTTTGTATATAAGTGAAATGTGTATTTAAGTTCCATTTCTTGGAAGTCATAGACAGGTATAGAAAATTCTGTACTTGTGAAACCAGATCCCCAGTATTTTATTCTGTGATATAAGCTACAACATTAGCAATGCATGTATAAAAAACCTCTCCAAAAATATGAAACATAATATAATAGCAGAAAATGTTTTAAATATATTTTGAAAATTCTTCAAACTTGAGAGAAAAAAGAAGTTCAATAAATCTCCAGCGCACAGTCTTCAAAAATTAAAAATGATTTGCTTTTCACCTTGCAAATGATTTTAATCAAATTATTAATTTACATAAACGAAAAGATGAAACATTTCACTATCCCTAACCACTTCTTCCATTTTAAACATAAGTGCTTACTCACTTTTTATCTCATGCATTATTCATATTTGAGGCAAAACGGTTTATACGCTTTTTACAGGAAAATGAATTGGGCTGTAATTCAAAAATAACCCCAGTCTCTAAACTATAAAATTACCATATTTAAGCAAACCTCTCTCTCTCTCTATGAATTGATGTATGGGCTCTGGTTATAAATTTTGAAATTTCTCAGTTGTGATCTGTTTTTAAGCAAGCCGTTAATCTTTTCATATTCCCAAGATATAAAGCCGCTTTATAGCTGTATGGGAATTACATTTTATGCAACACAGTATTAATTTGGAAGCTTTATGGCTATTCCAGTTACTTTGGATAACATGTGTAAGCAATAAATGGTACTAACGTATTATCCTCATGACAGTGATTAATAGGTATCTTAACATTTTACTCTGTATTACAAATATTTTTCTTTTCTTTCACTTGTAGTAATATTAAGTCCTTGATTTAGTGTCAGCTAGATTGTTTGTTATATTTTTTTAGTTTTATGTTTGGAAAAGTCCCTTAACCAGTCAATTGTATGCAGATATTACAAAAGTACCCAACAAACGTTATTATGAGGTTTAGAAGAATCAAAAGTGCCCGTGAAAAGAGCTTATCATTAGCATTTTGTATGTTAATACCATGTAATGTAAGTCAATGTAACATGCATAAATTTGAGTTAATGTATTTTGCATTTGGAATTTGAAATCAGTTGAAAGAAATGGTTTTTATGTTGTACCTAGACTATTTCCTTTTAAATTAAAGTTAATAGCTATAAGATACTGTCGCAATCGCACACAGTCAAAGTCACTTTAAGTTATAAAGGACCAAAAAAAACTTTCTAGGAATTTACTTACTAAAATTCAGGAACTTTCTCATAAAATTATTTTTATGTATAGAATTTTATGTATTTATGCATAGTTAACTTATCCTACATCGGAGGCTAAGAGTACGCATAAAAATATAGTTGATAATTTTTTCGAGCTGTAAAATTCCACTTATTCTTCACCACATGGCAACATCTGATGAATAGATGTTTAATTCCTCCTTACCTCCTTTGAAAGCTCATCTGAAGCTGGAAACTGGCAAATGTAAATACCAGTAAAAGTTCACTGTGCAGGTTTTTCATGGATTTTTTCAAAGAAAAATGAATTAATAAAAAATATACCAGGAGTGGCAACATGAGGGAGAAATCGACCAAATTAGAAGGTAGAAGAACAATTTATTTTTATTTCAGCTAAGTTTTGCGCCCTGCGTAGTTTTAGTCTCCCCGTCGGGTCAATATAAAACTTTCTGTTTTATTACCTTGATTTGTAAGGCTTGTTTATAACTTATGTTCAGTAAATTGTTGAGGTTGGGGTGTTTAGTTTTCTACTTTATTGTCCTAAATCATTTTTTTTGCGTACTCTTAACTTCCTTTCCCTTTCTTATATAAAATCAAAATCCGAAAGTTAATGAATTATTCTCTCTCAAATGCTAACACACAATCATCCAAAGATAATGAAATACATCAAGCAAAGACACTCTCACATTTCCCCAAAATTTTCTCGGCTTCTGTGAGATACATAAAGAAACCTCAGCACCATCATACCCTCCACTATTAAGCTCCACCTTATATAGCCCTGCACTTATCGCTTTTATTCCTAACCGAAATGCTCGGTTAATGGCGGAACCAAATTGGCGGGAATTTCTCTCGCAAGATAAAGGAAGGAAGGAAGGCAACTTTTCGGCAAGGATTGTTTTAAACGAGTTAGAGGAGGAGGAGGGAAAAGAATTTATGACTTCATTCCTGGATTGTCGTCGATCTTAATTGGTTTCAGAGAGGGTATTATAAACAATGGTTTCACTTTTTGGCAACATCGTGGAAAGTCATTCGTTGATGGTGCCATCGCTGCTTGTATATGTATGGGAATCATTAATAATGGCGTATGCTGGAATAGGAATGGGTCGTTATGTCCGTGTAATAATGCATACATAAATTAGAACGGTTATACCCTAGTCTGAATACTTGAAATGAAATATTATGTCCCGATATGCAATTCAACTCGGGCATTCATTTCGGGGCATTCAAAGTTTGAAACACATATTTTTAATAAAATAGGAGGAATAATGAATACGTTACAAAATTTTGCTGGAAAAATCAGCGTTTTTCAATAGACGAATGGAGTGTAATGCATATAATCTTTAAATAATTATTTTAACGTTTATACAGAGGGTTTTTAACTATCTGCGGGAGAGATGTGAGTATGATAACTTTAAGACCTATTTTTCGTTTATTTTGATGGTTTGAAATGCTTATTGAAATTTAAAAAAAAAACAAAGATAACCATGTCGGTATAACTGAGTATCAAAATGACGTAGTGTTCAAATAATTTTAGATCTATGTAATTGTGGTTATTGTTATTAAAAACTTT
Source organism: Tetragnatha montana (assembly GCA_963680715.1). Lineage (NCBI taxonomy): Eukaryota > Metazoa > Arthropoda > Arachnida > Araneae > Tetragnathidae > Tetragnatha > Tetragnatha montana. Next base: position 54,619,929 of record OY796676.1, on the reverse strand, counting down.
GTGAAACGTATTTCCATGAACAACCTTCTTTTAAGTATTTTTTTTTAACTAGAGAAAAACAAAGGGTGTTTCAACAAGTCCACTTTTAACTCCCACTGACAGATTCTTTGCAAGGAGTCCCAAAACAATTCCCTGGGGAACTATCTACAATCCATACTTTTTGAGAAAATCGCGATAGAGCAATGCATGAAGTTATCCGGTTTACACTAAAAGAGAGTTTATGGAAAATGTAATTAACTATCCACTAGCATACATTCGCACGCCAGGGAATGAAATATTTAAGGTTTTTTTTATCAAATATGTCGTCACATTATTCGAAAAATAAAAGTAGTGGTGGTGGTATAGTTCTTTGGGCATTTATAACGTATTCCACGCAAGGAATCTTTCTGTGCAGAGTTTGGGCGACTTGTTGAAAACCCCTGCATCAAAGTTTCATACAAAACCGTGAAAAGTTTAAAAACTCTATTATGTTTAGGTGAAAAACTGTTTGTGATTGTAAACAAAATTTGGAAAGCTTAATGGTTATTACATCAAACATGCTTTAAAGAATATACAAAATACTTCTAAAGTACGAATAATTACAAATACCGTAAGGTTTCTATCAAAGAGATATTTTCTTTTAATATATGACGGCATTAGTCTAGCTCAGTTATTTCTTATAGACGCTGCTTTGTAGAAAAAAATATTGTAGTGCGTATTACTAAAGAAAGGCAGAAGAGTAAAGAAAGATATTATAGAAAAAATATCGAATTAATTTGGGAAATAAATCATTATATATAAATTATTTTTTTTGGATGAAAGGAATTTACTGTAAGGATGTTCTTAAAAGGTATCACATTTTCGTTATTGAAATTATCTGCTTTTTTATATCGGGTGATAACTTATTATTTTTATAATTGGTATTTCATTGAAAAATAACCATTGAACAGCCGCAGTGAGGAAAAGGTTTTGTCTGGCCAATGCACGCCTTCATTTTCTTTAGTCATTTATATTCTATTCAATTAAAATATGTCCACTAAAATATATCTTAAGATAAAATATCACCATGTGAAAAACATTGTTTTAGAAAAAATCCCGCTAAGTTCAAATTAATCTAATTAAAACCAAGTATAGCTAACTACTGAAAGTATTATTATTGTAAATTTATACTGTCTAAATCGTTAAATGCATTTAGAATATTTATTTCATTTCATTTGAAGGCATTCTTTGTAAAAAAAAAATACTAAGAAAACGTATAAACAAATGATTTTGTATCTAAGATACAATTATATACAACTTCTTTACGATACAATATTGCTGATTGGTAGACGCATTCAAACTTTTGTGGAATAATTTTCTATTGTATAATTTATATATCTATCTCAAATACTAATTATACTGTCTTTTGTGATTATATAAGGCAGATAACCTCTCCTTATATATTTGTAATACTTTATTTGATTGGTTCTAACACTAAAAATAAAGTATAGAATGATGTCAGTAGTTTTAATACAGACGTCAAAGACTTATTATTACATTTCAAGATAATGATACTGCCATATCCAATTATTCTCAAAAAGCATTTGTTTGTATCAAAGCCCTACTCCCGCTTTTAGAAACCCATTTTCGCTACATTTCTCGAGAAAATTCTGGAAATATGGCGATTTTTCCTTTAAATTCCACGTGTGAGTAAACAGTTCTGTCTTTTATTTGAGAGCTGATTGGAAATAAGGGAAACACAAAATATTCGCGGAGAATTTTTTTTCAATATCGTCTTTACTTTCAATGTATTCGCTTTTCTGAGAATATCTTCGGACGTTTCTTTCGCTTTTGAAGAGATACGAGCTGTCTAAAAGAAGACACAGCGTAAAAACTATTCTTCATATTTCGGGAAAGCTCTCTGTTATAAATATTCAGCAGCTTTTCTGATAAACTGGGATATGGAGGATATAAAATTATTAACGATGATTTTTTTCAATGCAGAGACAATTCTTTTTATAAAGAAAATCTGTATTGAAAAGTATGAATATTTCACCCGAAGATTATTTTTTAAAGAATACCAGAGAAGGGCAGTGATTATTTGAAGAATTGTACGAAGAGTTTATGTATTCAAAATCATGAAAAGGAATTTTGTGCTTTTCAGGGTTAATATTTTATGCAGTGTAATTTGTTCGGATCAAAATGCCTATAAAGAAGTGGCAAACTCTAAATGGGATTTTGTATTTTTTAAGCGAAATATATTATCTGATAATGTCAAAATTGGAGAACTGTTTCTTTCTTTTTTATTGGTACGATTCCGTTACTGTCCCATTAAAACTCGCCCAATCTGATTTAAACACAGAATATTCAAATATTGCCAAACTTGCTTTGTTTTTATCAATATGACAGTAATTATACTTCAATAAGTTGATTTGCAAATTTTGGTTACATTTTTTATTTGGCACCCTAAAAGAGCTTGAGGATTTTTAGCGGGACAGATAGAAGTTTTTTTTAACATAGTATAACATAACGTTGATAATAAATTTAAATTTAACAATAAAAAAAAATATCATTTTATTTGTACATAACTGGCGTATTTATCAGTATTTTACAACACATTTTAAAGTTCATAACGTAATGAAATACCTTTTATATGAGTTGGAGATTTTTTCCTTACATAATAAGCAACACACCAATGCTTATAAAAGTTTAAATTTTTTCAAATTTAATATACACCAAAGATAAATACACATTACGTGTTAATGACATCACAATATGCCATTTAAAAGGTGAAATGTTCTAGGCTTCAAATTATTTTAGTAACTTAAACTCTTTTTTACTTTCCTACAGTAGAATCTGTTCATCTATCACACTTTTTGAAAAAATTATTCATATTTATCATGTTCTCAAAAGACCTACGAACATAATCTCCAGTTTCAGTTATGAAAAATTTATAAAATGTATAAAATACATATCTTTCACAACACGATCAATTTTTATTTAGGTTTCGCGAACTATGATATCCCAAGTGCAAATCGCGTTTCAAGTTAAAGCGTCTTGCACACGAGATAACCGGCGACGTTTCTAATTATTTAAACGCAAAAATATGACAATGTATTCGGAGAAACTTCATCACATTCCTAATTAGTCAGAGTCCATGGTACTTTGAGCACTAAGTGCACCAGATGTATGGAGGTTTTCTCAATTAAGGAACTAATTAGTTTTCGTGTCGGAAACATGCTTAGGTTTGATGCTACACAGTCAATGCATTTTACGTGTACTCCAATCTTGTTCAACAGTGAGGTAAAAAAATATTCTCCATTCTAATTTCACATTAAACTCTAAAAGGATTGAATTAAATCGGAGAGTTTTCCATAGTAAACAGCATCCTTGTTTTAATTGCTTTTAGTTTAAGATAAGTTATAATTGAAAGCTTCCGAAACTTCCAATTTACACGATTTTAATGAAGTTTCAGAAACATTAATTCTTTCATCCTTAATCTTTTATTCAATTATCTTAAAATGACGAGTTTTGTTTTTATTCTAAAGTCACAATGATTCCAGCAAATGTTCTGAGTAGGTGCATTTTATTACAGTTATGAGCTAAAAATTTAGTTAACTAAAGTTAAGGATTGTATTTGAATGTCTTTAAAACTTATCATTTTAACCAGGCACCATCATAAAATCTCCCTATTCGAAAACACAATTCAAAGCATTTTAAAACAAAGGTAATCAAAGTGTTAAGAGAAAACATCAAGATTGTTTGAGAAGAGAATTCGTAAACGAAATCAAAATGCATTTCTTTGTATTTTATCCTCAAAAGCATCTATTTATTTCCCCTCATATGGTCTTTTACTGAAGTATATGAAAAGTTGCGGTGCTAGATGTTTAAATTTAGTTGAAATTACTTCTTAAGTATTAGGGGGAACCGAAAAAACTTCTTCGTATTTCAAAACGCTATACGAGGGTGGTCCCAAAAGTACCCGGCCTGACCTATAGATGGCGGTCCTAAAACAGAAAAAATGACTGGGGTCGAAAGTTCAGTCTTATGAAGCCCAAATTCTGAGTCAGCGGGGTGAGAGTTGGTTAGTTTCGTTTTGGTGGATTTTTTAGGAAACAATCTCAGTGAAATTTTGTAGATGGATAGAATTTCGTCACCATTGCTTGATTTTGTTCTTCCATTTGAGGGGCTAAACTTCTACCAATATTAAAGCAAAACTGGATTTGAGTCTGGGGGACTCTGGTCTTTCGTTTACCACCGTGAAATACTGGGCGGCAGATTTGAAGAGGGGAGAATGAGTTGAAAAGAAGAACATCACAGAAGGCGACCAAATGAAGGGGAAACCTTGGGAAATGATCAAAAAATCAACAAAAGGGTAATAGGAGATTTTTGATTGAAAGTGCAAAACCTAGCAGACATGGTAGGCATTTGAAAATGCACTGTATAAAATTATAAACAGAAAATTTGGACCTGAAAAAGTTTTGGGCAAGATGGCTGCCGCAATCAATGACAATTGACCAAAAGCAGCGTCCATTGTCGGGATAGCTAAAATCAATTAAATCAAAGTTTAAATGGCTCAAACGTGCTGTATTCCCCGGATTTTGTCCCCACAGGTTATTTTATTGCTTCTAAACCTTAAAAATGGTTCAAAGGGAAAATCATTTGAGGTCAGGAAAATCATTTGAGGGAAAGGTCATTTTGAGGGCTTTTACGAATCCTTCTAAAAATAGGTCATGGAACCCATGGAACTTCGCTAAAAGAGGTGTATGGGGCTAAAAGGAGACTATGTAGAAAAATAAAAAAAAAATAATTTAAAAATTTTAATTTTTTCATTGTTAGGCCAGGTACTTCTGGGACCACCCTCGTACCGTGAAACTCTTGACTCTTGGGTAGATAAAGTAAAATGCAACAAAAACATTTGAAATTGGATAAAAACTGCTCTAGCACATCAGCCCTAAAGTTTGAAAAAATGCGATGTTTTCTCTATTTTTCGAGTAAATCGAATAAAATAAATATTGGACTTTTAAAAAAAGTTGTCAATTTTAAAATATTTCCATTTTTTATTACGGATAAGGTCGCAGTTACACAGCGAGTACTGTCAAACAACTTATTATGCAACCAATCTTAACGACCTATAATATAATCTATCTAAATAGGAATGGTCCGTTATAGATTTTATCAATTTAAAGTTTTGTTGTAATAAACCCTTGAAAGTAAAATAATTTGCAGCCAACATTTAGCAAAATTATTTTAAAAACTGAAGGGAATTAAAAAACTTTGGCTGCAATTGCTTTAGAAAATCTACAGTTTAAAAAGACACTGAAAGGCTTGAAAGTCCTATTGCTACAAAATAACTGCAGAGTTCCTTAAGATACTAGCTGCACTTAAAGCATTTTTTAAGCAATTTTGCAGATTTGTTTGGCTTGGAAATTTTCTGACAATTTAAATTTAAAACTAACCCTTATTATCGGAATTACATAGAAAAAAAAATTTCCAGATTCCGATAGTTAAATCATAATCACTTCAATCTGCGATTGTATTGAGATCATTCTTTTAAAAAAGAATACAATCACTTCAAAAATTATTCACCCATTATTTTTTAAATTCCGAATTCAGCATCATTATCAATACTTTATCCCATAGTTAAATCCCAAATTATCCCACTTAAAGCTTCTAAAAACGGATTTCTTTGGAATTTGTTTAGTGAGGGACCTCAGTCCATTCATCTTCACGCTTTTATCTGAATTCAACTCCACAAGTTAAGAAACTAAAAAGCTTATTTTTTGAAGTGGGGGGAAAACGCCTGGAATTTACGTCTAAGACCTTTCCAGAACGAAATGATGAAGTAGGTCTCAGAAAGAGATTAAACTTAAAAGATAAATTCCATGAATTTTGAATGATGTTTTCGAAAAAGTGACTTTAAAAAGGATCGAAAGTTTTTGAGTTGGCAATAGCTTTTTATGAGCTAAAGCAACAGATGTTCTCGCCTGTCAATATGATGATGCAATATGTATGGATGAATTCACATTAAGTATTTAGTATTTGATAGGTATTTATTTAACTTTATTTGAACTTCATTGGTATCGAAATCGAATTTTTCGGGTTATTTATAAATGTTCAAAATTATAAAGAAATTTTAAATTAAAATTTTAAATACGATAAGCGATTTAAAAATGAAACCTTGGAAATTTAAATAATTAGGAATATTTTTTAAAGTTAAGGCGTTTGAAGAGTTTTCATAAATTTTAATTAAATCTAATGGTTTAATTTTAACCTGTTATAATTTTTTTTTCATAAACCTATTTGTATTTTACGCATGTACAAAAACAATCCGTACTTATTTGTTTGTTGGTTAACATAAAATTGTCATAAAAAGTATTTTAACTAAATTTAAGAGGACATGTATCTATAAAATGGTTTTCCTTGTATCTCAAAATCGGAACTGATGTAATTCATTAAATATATTATTAATTAATATATTGTTGATGTATCTGTTAAAAATAATAAAGAAACATCGAGTTTTCTTTGTACCAAAATTTGTTTCGATTATGGGTCTAACTGATATTTTAAATCCAAATCGAAAAGTTTTACTCGAATGAATATGTTTTGTTTTCCAAATACAACTTTTTTATACATTACTAGGGGGCCTGCCCCCTGCTCGCTATCGCTCACCAACCCCCGGAACTGCTTCGCAGTTCTTTTAAGATCGCTTGTTTCATCTTATACCAATCCAGCACACCCCGCTGGTTGGCGTAATTAATGCTCCTTTACAACCGAAACTACTTATATCACTCTTGCTTATAAATAATTTAATCCAGCAGAGCTCGCTTGTTCATCTCAACAATCCAGCACAACCCTTTTCTCTGCTTAATTAAGCCTCTTGTAACACGGAAAATACCTCTCTCTCTCTCTTACTGATCAATAATTTTATTGAAATGTTAAAAAAATATCCAGAAGTCTACTAACAATCATCAACCATCTTGTAGAAAAAACATATCATTAAGAAACATTTCAATAGAGCATTTTCAATCACGTGTCTCCGATCACGTGATCAAGCTGGCTTGGAGGATAGACAACTTTTCTTTAACATTAGGCTCCCATAGAGAATACGCGCTGCATTTAGTTTTTACAAAATAAGTTCATTAAAAAAGATTCTTTAGGCTCGGTTAAAGACCGGAACGAAAGAATAATAGTTATTGAAGGTAAGTGCATAAGTTTTTGTGTTTTAGTGGTAAGCTAAATTTAGAAAAAGACTTATTACGAGGTGACATGTTTTTGTTTACATTTGTTAGAACAATATGCGAGTCCGATACATCTGTAAAATATTTATAATATGCTACTGAAACTAAATATTGAATAATTAATAAATAATTAAGAATTTTAAAATATGTTAGTAGCATTGCGAATGGTACTTGCAATAAGAACATTGGCAGAAATGGTTTCAGCAATTAGAACACTGCTAAATATAAAATGTAGTATTATTGAACGACTTATAATATGCAGAGATGCCATTTTAGAGTAAATAAAGGTTACTTTAAAGTAAACTTTGGAGAAAAACATAAAACATCCTTATTTTTCAAAATTCACATCAAAAGTAAACAAATAAACGATGTGCATCCTATAGTTTTCTATCATACTGTCTGTCATCCAAGCCTCTGACGTCACAAGCCTGTGACGTCATGTGCGAATGCTCTATTTATAATGTGCCCGCGTGCTCGTAACAATCTAGTGAACCGTTAAAAATAAACTTAAAAAATCTCCAATAAACATTAAACGTGTCTGATGAAGACCTAGTAAAACTATGAAAAAAATGATACTTTGATGCTTAATAATTCCAAAAATAATTCGAATTTTTCAAAGAATTAAACGCTAATCTTTTTCTAAAAAATAAGAGCATAAATTGTTAAAAAATCATACTCCTATTGTGATTAGTTTTTCTTTTAGATAGAAAAAACCGAAAAAGTAACAAAAATTTCAGAACTTTAAAAATTAATTACTCCAAACCTAATTCGAAATTCGAAAAAAGGGGCGACGTAGTGCACATCTTAAGATATCAGAGTATGAGGTTGCAAAAAATCAAAGCTCTGCTGCTAATAGTTTTCGCTGAACGCGATTACGCGGCGAAAAAACAAAAACTTCAACTTTGACCTTAAAAATACCCCAGAACTAATAATCACATCAATTAGCTTTTTATTCGAAATTGTTCTACAAACATTCCTCTACAAACTTTTCAAATTTCATAAATTTCTGTCAAGTAGTTTTTGCGTTGTGAGAGGTCAAAGAGTTCAAAAATAAAAATTTCTGAAACAGCGGCGGCGGCAGCGGCGGTGACCGTTACTTTTTTTTAATATGGAGAGAAAACATATTTATTGACTGATAACACAAAAACTTGTATGAATTAATGTTATAAATATACAAACGCAATATGTTGATATAACACCACTTTCAGATAAAAACAAAAACATCTTACCTATACTTATAAGTATTACTTTGATGAAACAAATATTTTTCATAAATTAAACTAAATCTCAGGTAAAAAAAAAGAAACAAATTCATCTTAATAAAAAGCATTCGCATACGTCCCACGCTTTCCATAAGACATCACCCATTCCCTAGAGATAAAATGCTTTCAAAAATAATCCCCAGAACCAGGAGTCTCTCCAAACTTCTTTCTCAGTCCAATCCGACTTCATCTCCTCAAAAATTTGCATGCGGAAAAATGCATCACAGAGGAATCTCACGTACATGAAAACTAAATAAAACAATTACGCATCGGGCATCCTTATTTCATACATACTCGAGAGTCAAAGAGAGATTTCTTTCCCCCAAAACCGGTGGCATATGCAGCTAACTCCTGCATCCATCACCCACCAGAAAATCCCTCCTCTCCGGAAAACGGACGCCGAGGCGGAACAGTCCATCTTCCGCAGGCCATGTCGCCCCGGGACACTTTCTGGGTGGGAGGCATAAAAGATGGACTGGAAAAGGAACCCTTTGATATGTATGATAAATGATTAGTAGGAGGAAGATCGAGGTAATATATGTATAAAAATTGGCGAAAGGGGCACGGCTGGAATCTGGAGAAGTCTGTAGCTTGTAATTGGTTGAGCGGCTTCTTTCGGAGATGGTAGAAAGGTATTCCTTTTCTTGGGTTGAATTACCTCTTTTTGAGATATGGATTTTTATTCTGGTGAAGTGAATAATGATGTATGGGATAAAATATTTTCTTGGAAGTATTAGTTATAAATTCCGTTCGTTGTATGTAATTTATCATAACGTGATAAGTTATATAATGAGACTACACGGTGAACGATGAGAATAGAGAATTGTATGTTAAATATGGAATTACTTTGGATAGGTTTATATGGGAAGTGAATAATATTGTAAATTATTATATGTTGACTATGAAATGACTTTAGGAAATATGAAGATTGTTTATAGGATAAATGTGAAAATAAAAAACGTACAGGACAAAAATAGGTTTGAAATTTATACAGATTACAGTGATGGTATGGTATTCAAATATATTTATAAGAAATATGTATAACCATCATTACATAAAGATGTTTATAATGCTTGTTTTATAAATGTAGTATTACATCTGTTGTATCACAGTTTTATTATATTTATTCACCCCAAAGGGAAAATGTCCTATTTAGCATACTTCAATATTTGTTTAGAGTTATTTGAAATCGTTAAAATTAGTTCATACAGGACGCATCCAATTAATCTGATACATTATACTTCCAACTTATAATATTTTACTGTTAATTAACAAACTGGCGGTAAAATCGCATTCCATATAAGCAGGTTTGACTATACTTATATTAAGATATGGAGATTAGAAAACCTGTGTCAAAAAATAATAACAAAAACAATTTCTGAATGGAATCTATAAATTTCAAACAGCATATATTAGAGTTATTAGTTTTTATCAACAGCTAGAACATGAGTTTGAAGTATATTTCGTATTATTATTACCTTAAAAACCTTGATAAAATTGGCTAGACCTTAAGGATTCAGACATGTTTTTCAGTGACCCAAAATAGCTTTTTTACACACCAACAGGAATTAAAATATGTATCCACGAAACTTAAAATAAAATTCAAAGAGGCTAAAGCGTTTTTTTAACGATTTGATGAAAATAACACTCAAACTTTACTTATAAAATGGTTTATTTTAAAGTCAAATCCTTATGAGATCAAGCACATCTGCGACAAGCTTAATCGTTTTGTATGCACAAAATCCCGACGAACGTATGTTCTGGAGTCTGAAAAACTACTTATTTTTACATAGCATTTTCCATCCTTTTAGTTCCGGAGTAATGGTTTGAGTGTGTATGTTTGACATGCAACCAACTTTTTCCAAAAGAAAGTTGTATCTTTCTAAAATTCTCGACATTATTCTTTGCGATATAGAGGTTAAGGGAGATGGGTTTTGAGTTAAATGTTTAAGATATAAGTGGCATTACGAAAGTGGAATATGCCATTACTTATTAAAAAGAATAAAAATATGAATTGTACGTGGTATTAGTTTATAATGGATTGCTATTTATCAATAATTTAGATTAAATTTTGTAGATACTTCTGATTAAAAAAAGTTTGGTTAGTTTAAATTATTTGCAATACTAAATGCTTGTCAAATACTAAGGTTCAAATAAACCAGTTTCAAATACTAATAGAGCATTCACACATGACGTCACTTGGCGAATAAACAACGTTGCTAAGGCTGTTGTTAGGGGCGGGAAATAGAAGCACCCAATAGAAGCATTCGCACATGACGTCACTTGGCGAATAAACAACGTTGCTAAGGCCGTTGTTAGGTCAGAGTCATGTGATTGAAAATGCTCCAATAGAAGAATTCCACTGCCAGTCATTTTCTGTAACTGTTAACCTTCTGTAGGGTAAAAAACTGTAACCTTCTGTTACTAAGGCCGTTGTTAGGTCCGAGTCATGTGATTTAAAATGCTCTATTGAGTTTTGACAATATATTCTTGTTCAAATGATTTCTTAATAACTGATGTGTCAATCATCCATCAGACATTTCTAACAATTTGTGAAATTGTTTGTCACTTCAAAAGTATTTTCATTGCTAAGAATATGCATTAATGAATACTTCATTTCAAACGGGGAAAATTTACATGGATGGACGAAGTGGTAAATACAGATTTATGAGAAAGCCAAATAATGTGAATATATTTTCATTAATTTATAAGTTTGAGAAGAATTTTAATCTTTCTTTACGGTTGATTAGGTTTTTTTATCAATTTGAGTCTTACACGTTCATTATAAGAATCAAGTTTCGACTTTTTTTCTGTTGGATCACTGAAATTACAAACTTGTATAAAACATTATTTAAAACTTATTATTTCCACCAAAATAGTGAGAAATCACAACATTTTTTTTTTTCGTATAGAACAAATGTTCAATGTGATCTATTTTTTTTTTAAATTTTAAGAAAATGTTTGTTTTTTATTGCATAGCATATAAATAGGAAAATTCTATAAATTCGTTTTAGTAGGTAATAAATGCCAATATACTTTTAATAAAAAAATTAATTGCAGAAAAGTTTTAATTTTGAAATGGAAAAGGGATATTTTCATATAGTATGGAAGAGAACCAGCTTGATCTTAAACTTAACAGCTAAAAATTTCTAACCCCATTAGATGCTTCCTTAGATGATATTTAGACATTATCTAGGAGCAGCTAGAATCCTTGAAATTTCCAAGAGAGTATACAGAACTCGGAAGCATAACTTGATTTTAAGGAACAATTTACAAATCTCTGTTCTAGGAAGTCATAGTCCCGAGGGTTTTGAGAATTAAGTGTCCTTAAAACAGAAAACTGCCTGATACTTGACCGGTGCTAATTCGCTCTCAAATAGGAAACAACTTCAAAGTTTCTGTAGTTATGAAACGCCCTGTTACATAATGGCTTTAAGATGTTTCCCAGTTTCGAGTGGGTTATATTGAAGAAATAAATGAATCATTCAATATATTTCACTATCACAAATGGGTATTATTTTAAATTTCACAGATTTCGTATCTATTGTTTTTTTATTTGAAAGAAAATTTTCTTGAATTTTTTTCTATGTGTTGCAAACAAACATTTTCTATCAAGTTAAATGGACCAAAAGCACGAAATGTTAAAATGATAAGACTTGGAAGTTATCGATTTTATACTACTTTAACTTTTGTAACCATGTGTTTTAAAAGTAAAATTTATGACATTGTAAATTTAACTTTAAAAAAAATATTTTTGGGTTAAAAAATAATTTAAATAAAATAAATAATAGGTATCCCTGAGTTGAAGGGTACATAATAAAAATACAGATCTTGAAGTAATTGCATTGAAGAATCATAAATTTTTGTAAAATATTCAAGCTTGGGGTTAATAAACCACCTTTGAGTTTTCTAATTGTAAATGGTTTAAATGATACACTGCACACAACGTTCCACACAGAAATAAACACATTTAAGAACATTTTTTTCCCCTTAAATTAACAACACTTTGTGTTGCTCGGTAAAACCCATTATCATCTTATTGTGTTGTGATAGTGTTCTTAAGATGTTTGAAAGTAATAAAATGTGTTCAATCCCGAAATTTTTTCTAAAAATAGTGTTGTAAAATGTGTTTATAATCTGTAAATGTTCCTAAATTTGGATCGAAACACTATAGAAACATATTTTTTTGTCTTTGTAATTTTCAGCAACACTTTTACAGCACTATCCTTTTCACACAAAACAATCGCAGCATAATCGCAATACAACCAAAACGCTTTTGGCTAGAAGTGTTCATTAATGTGTTTTCAAAAGTGGTTCACGTATTTTTGGTTGTAGTACAGGGTAAATTTAAAGCATAAATGATGATAGTTTAATATAAGTTGTATGTTATTTTCCTCGAGTTGGGATCCTCTTGTTAATTGAAACACTGATATGCACACCGCTATACGGTTACCGAATATGTAAATTATATTTTGCATCACTCTTTAAGATCAAAATACATCTACTTTTCTCTTTTCTTATACACAAACGAAGAATATTTTCGCCATTTTCGTTCCTTTCTTTGATTTCCCCGAAGTCGCTCGTACTAGCACCATTCCTCCAAATTATTATGTTTTTTTTCACATCTCTAAAAACCCCGTTATCTAGCAATGCTATATTTAAAACCGTGTTTTATGTTTTATTCATATTTTTCCCGGTTTTTATAAATTTTCAACCTTTTCCCGCTTTGAGCTCATCCGTTTATTCCCAGCCGTGTATTCAACAGTGCCTTCTAGCAATGAAGAAGTTATTGATATGAAGCCTTTTGAAGATACTCTTAACATTCTACAACTATTTGATATTACAAAAAAAAAAATGACTTTCGTTACGTCAGAATCTTATATCCTCCAATACAAACAGGAATTCATTTTCAAAGCACAGTCCAAACCCTTCTTAAAGAAGGCAACTTAATAAATGCATAATTCCGAATTTATTTTCTCTGTGCTTTTTTTTCTTCAGCACCAGTAGTTTGTTGCATCGAGAACCGATTGAAAGTTAATCAAAGCGGCAATCTTTTCAATTTATATGCAAATGGCGACGATGGCGAAAGAAGATCGTTCGGCAGCTGTGGTTCTTTTGTGGTGGACGAGAGTGCTGAGCGATCGGGAATTGAAGGGAAAAATGATAAATTGTTTGAGGTTTAAGGGAAGGATGCGATTCCGTAGTGGCTGTAGTTCTTATTAAGATTGAGAGTGCATTGAACATATTAGTAGGGGAGCCCACCAGAGTGTTTTGGGTAGTAACTCGAGCGCGTCAGATAATCATAAGGGGGATACCTTGCATGGTTTTGAGTAACTCCACCAAATATAAGCTCTCTAGGTAGGGGGGTTTGTCTAGAACAGCCCGTCAGATTTGTAAAAAAAAATTAGTTAAATGGACATACTCGAGCGTGTCAGATAATTGTAGGTTAGTTAACCAGCTAAAAAGTGTACATTTTCTAAAATCTGCAGATTTGAGCGGTGGGTAAGGGAGCGGGAGGGTTACAAAGTTGCAAAGTAAAGCCAAGACCGGTAAGACGCTATCGCTCTTTTTGAGAAAAATGTACGAAACAAAATGTTTATAGACTAGTAGCCAGGAAACTAGGCTCAACTAGTTGTAAACTGTCTGGGTAGCCAATCTGACGCGCTCGAGTATGTCCATGTAACTAGTTTTCTTTCAAATTTTGACGGGCTGTTCTAAACAAACCCACCAACATGGAGAGCTTATATTTGGTGGAGTTACTCAAAAGCATGCAACGTATCTCCCCTATGATTATCTGACGCGCTCGAGTAAATCCACATTTAGCATCATGGGCTCCCCTACTATATTGAACTCATCTCTCATTGACCATCTGTGCTTCATAGAGCATTTTCAATCACATGACTCGGACCTAACAACTAACGGCCTTAGCAACAGAAATGTTACAGTTTTTTGCCCTACAGAGGTTAACAGTTACAAAAAATGACTGGCCGTGGAATTCTTCTATTGGAGCATTTGCAATCACGTTATCCCATACCTAAAAACCGCCTTAGCAACAGTTAAAAGCCCTACAGAAGGTACAAAGTTAAAAGAAAATAACCGCTTGTGACGTCACCTGAAAACACTCTATTGGGGCAATCGTGGTCATCAAATAACTAGTATCGTGCAATGATGTCACTACTCAAAAATTCTTCATCTTTAGTATATAAGCGTGCCCCTTGTAATTTAGAGCTATGGTTTCCATTGAGGTATCGATGTAACATGTTTTTTTGAGGTAAGATTTAAGAGGAAGATAAGGAAAGAAAGATAAAAAAGAAAGAGGAAGAGCGGCGCGAGAAAATGAAAGACAGATATATGGCTTACTAATCCATAAACAAATGCAAATAAATAAGTATCCTTGTGAGTTTTCCAAACTCATTCGATTAGATATCCATTGTCTCATCAAAGTTCTCAAAACTATAATTAATGCGTGAAACCCTTTTGAAACGCTAAGTAAACACAATTTAGTGAACACTTCTAATCAAAACCGTTGTTGCTGTAAGCAATATCATCATGACACTCAAACGTCATGTTTTAGCAGCAGTCAGCAACAAAATTGCTTGGTTTGCGTCTCATATTTTCACACTCGAATATATCCCAAGCCTTCAGGAAGCAGTGCCAATTCTCTCCAAGATCGCAATTCCAAGCTTATTCAACTTTATGTTCTTTCATTTTCTACCACTTGTAACTCAATTGAAATTATAACCTTAAAACCTCACGTGTCCTATTTAAAACCTTGTATTATTTATTACATTTGGGGCCTATAAAAATTTCAATTTATAAACGAAGTGCCCTCTATAGGGTGTTTCAACAAGTTCTGCAAACTCTTTCCTCGGCCAGATTCTTTAAAAGGGCTAAATAAAAAATTGCGTCAGAAAAATTAATTACGCCATATCAGGTTTGCGCAAAATGGAGACGTAAAAACTTGATTATTTACTTACATAAGGCACACTAAGGTGATAAAAATATCTACTGCGCATATCAAAGCTCACTACTAGGTTTTTCATATATGACGTCACATTTTTCATAGAAAACATGAGATGTAGTGGTGAGAGACTTCGAGCATTTTTATGAATGAGAGTTTGTTCAAATTTCTTGAAGCACCCTGTTTTATATAAAAGGAGAGTTCAAATTGAATTTTCCCAAAAGTTATTTCCAACACACTCAACAGAAACACACTTCAATTTATTAACTCCCCATCAAACCCAAAACCACTCCAATCCTTCTAAAGTATACCTTTTGCCGCACCACACAAGAAGATTAATCACTTTCTAAACAGATATTCCATATTTCGGCATTTAGATTCGATCTCGGACGGAGGGTTTCAATATCATGTGGCATTAATTGATATCGGCTATCTTCTCTTGAAACCTCAGGGTAATCAATCACACATCTCCGCCTATATTTTGTGTGTCACATTGGCCGACTATGACTTGGATATTTCTGTATCAGCAAGCACCAAGAAAATGATTGATTATGCGGAAGTTGCTTATGAAGCTTCCTGATATAATTTTATCGACTACCAGAGGCACTCAAACTAAACTTTACTTAATAGCTCAGAGGAAATTCCTGATATGAAAAGTTATATACTTAGTTACGAAGTGTATGTAGTGTTGAAGAGGAGCATATAAAATTTTGGTTACCATTAGAAAATGCCTATTTTTCATATTAGTTTACTAGGAATTTTTCTTACGAGGTATTGAACATTGAATTGAATGAATTTAAAATACAACGATTTTTATTTGCAACTTAAAACATCGTTGTATTAAAAATCGTTGTATTTTAAATTCATTCATATTTTGCAACGTATTGGATTTTTATTTTGATTGAATTGAATGTTTGAAGTTTTAATTAGTTCATTATATTAGTTCCTTTTCAATTTCGTATGAAATTTAATGGTAGTGTCGCATGTATTTAAGTTTTGAGGAACTATAACATTTCATAAGATGATCATATTTATGATTATTACTGAAATTAATTTAAACTTGAAAAGCTTCAAAATATGTAAAGGTATTAAACATATGATTTCCACACTAGTATTACGAAATAAAAATTAGATGCCAAAAACTTTCTTTGTACAAACCTATTATCTAGAAATATGTCCTAATTGCAGTTTCCAGAAAATTGAAACAGAAATTTAGAATATCCACACCACTCTTTACATAGTATGTAATGAATGCTGATTTTTTTTACTATCATGACTTCTATATTTGTAAAATATTCCCTTCTTACTCTTTTAGAATGTATGCTTTTTGAAAACCCCACTCGAAATATTTCAATATTAGAAAAGAAGGAAAAATCTGCAAGTGGTATCTGCTTCTTAACCAGATTTGGAAATTTAGTATTTGATTATAGTTCAATGAATTTTGAAACATGGAATATTATAAAGTATTTACTACTCTGGATGTTTTTATGATTCATAACTGAAGAATAGTAACAAAATTAATAGGTTTACTTTTTCTATTTAACTCTTAATTTTTATCTCCTCTTAAGTAGACATTTGTTTAATTTAAAATAATTTTACCTTGCTACACCATTGTTTACTAAACCTAAACCCTTAATAAATCTCTTAAAAACAATCTAGAACAAAAATTATGCAATAACTCATATTTACGTTTTAATAAAACACATTCAAAAACGACCAACAATTTTGTGAAAATCATACTTGGCATGAATAAGATTTAAAAGAATTGTGTATCTAGTGGTATTATTTGAAAATGGTTATCCCTTATTACCTTATGTAATTAAAGTAATTAATATTTGAAAATTATTAAGTATAAATTAATTATACGTAAAAATTTTAGTTTATACAACTTTTAAATAGTGTTTCATGGTTTTAAGTGTTATGGAATGCTATGCTAATGCATATATTAATATTTTCTTTTAAAAAAAAGTAAACTACCATATAAATTATTATAGTCAAAATAAATATAAATTATAACAGAATTTTTATTCAATTATTAAAGATATTTTGACCTCCGCTGTAAAAAAAATCTTAAAATCAGCTTATTTTTTGAATGCTAACGAGCTACAATAAACTATTACTCTAAATATTTGGAGTGCCATATAATTAACTTTAATTCATGACTTCTTTTCAACTTATCATTTTTCAAGATCATTAAACTCAAACAATGTAAAAATATGTCAAACTACTCGGAAAAAATAGCGAGGAATTTAAAATTCCTTTTTCAAGGCAGCTTAAATAAATTTAAGTTGAGAAAGCCGAGAATTATACAGATAACAGTGACACACGCTAGAGATAAAAATGATTACCTCCCAAAGAACTCGCATAAACTAGTTAAAACAAGTTAACTATATTTTTGCTCGGGTTTTCCCGGTAAAAGTTACATAATTTCAGAACTTACCCCGGAACCTTTTAGCGTTCCATCTGGTTAATTAGCGCATTTTAGTTAGTTTTCCCCGCTGCTATCCTATATAACCAGTCAAAATACGACCGTGGTATTTCCCCACCCTCGGCTCAGCCCTATTATCAAATAAACCTCTGGACCCTCTCCAAAAACGGCTTCGCTCACCCGGAAGATTCACGATGACGAAAAAGCGCAGAAATGTATAAATAATATCAATTGTACCGATTAGACATCTAAATGGTTTGTTACCACTTGGCAAGGGTCCCACGTGCTCTGTGGCCCATGGAAATAGTTTGCGGGGAGATTCATGGTCCCCCTGCGAAAGAATGCACCCCTGGAGACCCAGAGGGGGGCACTTGAGGATCGGTGGGTGTCGTCGCACTTGAGAAGTTAGGATGGGTCTCTTTCAGTCCTGAAACGGCCGGAATTCCACAGAAGAAAGAAGCGGAGTCGGCCGGTGGAGGGTTGGTGATGTTAATTGTGAAGGATGAGTCTGGCGGATTGCTTTTGTCACCGTAAATCCATTTGGGAGAAGGGCACGCGATGGAACGCTGGTTAGGTATGCTGGTGGTTATTCGATCTGTCTGCTCTTGGAAAGAATGGGAGTGTAAATGTTGGGGACTGAATGCACGCTTTTCTGACATTTTTAGTTTGAAGTTGTTTCATTTTAGGGAATAGTTATGTGGAAACTAATTTATGATTTTGACCACATTTTTAGGGTTATTTGTGGCACTATAGGATATATTTATGAGGGAATTAATTTAGTCTATCGACGATTTAAGATGGAGTGAAACTAAAACAAAATAGATAAACAAATATAGTTTTTATTAAAAAAAACCCCTGAAAATATTTCTACATTTTTTTCATGGTTGGTTGGTGACCGTGACTAATTGAAGTCAAATCAAATTGCTCCATGTGCCAAAATCACAATTTTTTTTTCTTGAAGCGTACGTAAGCATTAAACGTTTAAAAATATAAACTGTCAACTCCAATTTTCTTTTTAGAAAGTAATTATTTATACATAAACATTTTTATTAAAAAGACGCAATTTTGAATAAATAATCTAATACATAAATAAGGAATTTTGAACTCTTTTGATAATATTTCTTGCAAGTTTTTAGAAAAATACTTGGAAGTAACGAATAACAACTTATTATAGCACCTAGAGCTTTGTGTTTTGGATTTTTCATTGTGTTTCTAAAATAGACCGGATATCTAATTAATAGACTACGTTTTCTAAAAATTTAAATATTCAGTTCATAATTTATGAATACTAAAACCTCATAATTGAATGGATGACTGAAAAAACGTTGCATGTCTTTTTTTAAAAAAATATTTTTCTTTGTTAAAAAAAAGACATGCAACGTTTTCCAGCCACCCATTCAATTGTAGCTCTTTATGCATCATTTTCTTTACGGTAATACCTATTTATCCGTATTTAACTGTTTTTATTGAACTGTCATGATATTTTACCGATTGCATCGGTTTATTACTGGTATCCTGCGGTGGTAAAATAACACTTATATTCAGTACATAGCAAATAAAGTATTTACCCCATATTTAAAGTGACCCTGAAACTTTTCTTTATGATGAGTCCTCGAGAATAGTGTAATTTTATCATTAAAAACAAATAATAAGGCTACATATGTTGTTTAATGTTTCCTATGGTTTTCCAAGAGAAAAATCCAATACAAAACACTGCAAACGAAGCAGAAAAAATAGTTATGTAAGGAATAGGCTGTCCTAATTGCCCAAATAATCCTATGCATAGATTGCGGAGCTAAGTTAATAGCTTGTTTTATACACACCGCTGTTTCTTTTTTGCCTGTTTTCCGAAACATTCTTCAAAACGTTACTTTAACTTCGCTCGCAGCTAAATGGAGTAACGGGAAAGGTTTTCGTACCTGAAAAGAGGTAAAAATTTCTCCCTCCTCGCGATCATTAATCAGAAACCTTAAGTTTCTTTCCTTCACTTCAATCCCTTTCTTGAGGCATGGCCCCATTTTGCATACGACTTCTCATCATATTTCTCTGTGGCGAAAAAACTACTCCAACTTCCACTTTCGAGCTTACGTCATTAGTCGGATCTTCTTTTCGGCTTCTGGCAGCGGCCGTAATTATCGTTTGCTATTTTTCTCTCGGGTTAGGAAATTTATTACATTTCCCGAAAAGTTTTTATTCCGGAATTAACCCATTCCATTGTCCTCTTTTTAATACACCAGAAGAAGAACAATAAAAATCTTCCGATAGGGCAACGAAAATAATTAAACGTTCAAATTGATTAACAAAGATAATTATAACATTCGAGTATCTTTTATTCGAATCCTTTTCAATGGCATTATCTTCGGCTGAATACCTATTACCTTGTTTTAATTATAAAAGCTCGAATAACTCGTATTAAAAGCCGTAATGCGGTTTGTTCCTGCGGCGTGTATTAGGGTTCGATAATTATACCCCAATAATGAAAAGACGATACCGGGTCCACGAGTACATCCTTGAGATGGGGGTTTTTATTCCCATTCACATTTCCGACCCTTTGCGAAAATTTTAATTGTGTTGCGGGATTCTTGGAGCTCGGAATCACTCGTGATCATCGATTACCATTGTTCTACGTCCTCAGAAAACACTGCCAACGCCGCTTTTTGTTCTCATTATCAGAGAGGGAATGATAATGGCGATTATGGCCAGGGAAGTAATAATGATGATGATAATAATGAATTTCGCGACTAATTGATCGGTGGTGTGTGAAAAAAAATGCAATTTAAAGTAATTGTTTTAAACCGATATCAAAGGAACTCTTTGAGTCGATGGATGTTCGTCGTTATGAAGTACTTCAAAAGTATCGATCGGCTGTTAAGTTGCGTTTAATTTTGGCTGAGCTCTTCATTCAAGTATTGGATGTTGATAATATATAGTGTGGAATTTTTTGCTGCCAAAAAGGTTCCCAGGCTTAACTCAGAAATAGATGGATATTTTACAGGGGATAGTAGATGACTCACTTTATGTGAAAAAGGTTGACTGCGGAATGACAGTAGAAAAACTGTAAAAAAATTTCTTAAAAATCATAATTTTTAACGCCAAATGGAACTCTACTAGAAAAGAATTTCAAATGCTTAAATGAACTGTCAGCGTTTTCACTGAAGCAGTTTAAATAGGCCAATCAAAAAGATTGATCAAATGCACGTCAAGTCGCCATATGGTGCTGATTGAATGGGTTTGGCAACTCAGAGAACCCAATTTTCAAAATTAATTTACTCATCTCCTAATGAAATTCCGAAACTAATTTTTTCGTAGTAAGGGTTTTCAGTCATCTTCTTATGCCTGTAAAATGTTCATCCATTTCTATGAGTTTAGCCTGGGAACGTTTCCTTGTAAGTTAAAAGTTAGGTTCTTCATCTATATTTACAAAAATCAATGTTTGAGTGTGTTCATATCAGTTGCCATATGATTCATCCATTAGTTATAACATTGTAAAGTAGTTTAAATAAGTTAGTATTGTTGACAAAAGGAAAATATTTTTAATATACCTAAATAGGATGCTTTCTCTTAGCTTTCAATTGTCGTGTGTGTATCAACTGCGAGGACTTTCCATAATACAGGTTTTTTTTTCTTCTAAAAACAGTAGGTACTTCCAAATTCAAATATAATATTTATTAGCATCAGAATGCATCATAGAGAACAATAGTTTTTTTTAAAAATTTTTCTGAAAATATTTTAACTTGCAAAAAATGTGTGTTATTGTAGTTAGTTAGTTGACGCTTGATCAATGTCTGAAATGATTCAAGAAATATAATTTATCAGGTAAAATTATGCATTATATATATTCTTTTTTAACTTTTCGCAAAAAATTTCTACTTAATGTTATTAACTTGAAACTAAAAACTCATTAAAAAATCTTTTAAATAATCTAGATAAAGGCTAATAAATAATTTATATCTTCTTTTAGGCTATTAGAGTATGAGAAAAACAAATTATATCTAATCGAAATCCATACAAAGATTGGAAATAAAACTATTATTCAAAGAAAAAAATGAAAATGAAGCAAATATTGAAAGTTATGTTATACAATTCCTTTCCATTCTAAAAACAATCTTTTCTTTAAAAACAAAGCAAAATCATGTTGTCTTCAAACATTCCGTGTATTAAATTATCCCCAGATTAAAAAAAAAAAAAAAACAATACACAGAACCAGTCTTAAAAACTAACTAACAATTCTTCAGTAGCCGCCAAGATGAGGAAAATAAAAAGCATCGATGCAACCTAAAAGCAAAAAAACGTTAGAAAACCCAAAAGTTTGTCTTTCCTCAAAAAGCCGAGGCTTTCCCGAAACTAATCAGAGCCAGGAATCCGGCTTTTACAAATGAGTCGAGTTGAAAAGGTGAATGCCGAAAACAGGCCGGAACGAAAACTTTCTAATTTGATACCGGAAAGCCCTGCCGAGGATACGGCAAGAAAATATAAATATGGGGAAAGAGAGAAGAAAAAAGTGTGTTTGTTGGTGCGCTGCGAAAAATTTTTGTTCTGGAAGTTAACGAATGTGAAACGGCATGAAATATTTATGAGTTTTCTTCGCCTTGTAAATCACGGTGAGACGTCTCTGGAAAAACTCAATAGTAACAAATGGAAAGGTTGACTTTGTTTGTGACTTTTTTTTAAGGATTTTTCTCGCGAGTTGTTGTGTCTCTCTTTGTTACAATTAGTTTAAAGAGACACTTGTCTTCTCGTTGTAAAGGAAAGTAGTAAGAGGAAGAGAAACAAAATTTCGGGATTTAAGTTAAAGTGTTTATTTTAAGTTGTCTGAGAATATAATAAATGCAGCTTATTCTTTAAGTACTTTCAACACATGGGATTTTTCTGCAACTACTTTTTCTTCGTATCAAGGTTTTTACATACATGAGATTTAAATGAATACATAACATTACTTAATTTTAATGCAAGAGTTTGTAATCTTTATCTTTCAGACACTGCGACCCCTTTTTTGTTGAATATCTTACCTAACCTTCTCTGAATTAGAATGTAATATTTTTTTTAAATATGCAGTAGTTGTAATTTTCTACTCTTATTAATCCCCTGTAACCTATTGAGAAACATAATTTCACATTATTTTCATTAAATTAAGTAATAAAAATATGAAATACAAATAAAATAAATAAATTATTTAAAATACATAAATACATTTTTAGCATAAAATATTTTACAAAATATGTTTGTTTATATAAAAAGGAAGAATAGAATTAACGAATTAAACTCCTAATACTATACAATTGGTAATTAAGATTAATATATATTTTAAATCCATTGAACTCCTCGAAATAAAAACTAAAAACATCATAAATCATTTATCTAAAAACCTAATTTGTATTTAAAACCATCAATATTGAAAACCCTGAAATAATTTTAATAACCTAGTGCTCCAAAAAATATTAATGTTTAATACTTAATTGATGTATTTAAAATGATGTATAAAACGACAAATATCATCAAGCGATTTCAAAAATGAGTTCCTTCTGACTTTGTCCAAACAAGGCTAAACTGGATCTGTTAACTGTGTTATATCACTGTGTGTGTGTGTTAAAGTTATAACACAGTTACCACGTTAACAGATCCAGTTTAGCCTTGGTCCAAATAAGTCTCTAATTCCCCTGTGCTTCAGATGTTGTGTGATGATTTTTTTTCCCAATAATTTCTGGAAAAACACAGTTCCTCTTGTGATCGAATCTCTTGCAAAAAAAAACAGTAAATAAATTTGAAATTAATTTGTGTTAATGTTAATTTGTATGCTTATTTGGAATAATGAGGTAAACTGCTTCATTAGACAAAGAAATATGCATATGCAAAGAACAAAAGGGCAATGTTCAGTAATCAAGAAATATCAAACAAAGAAGTAAGGTTAAAAATGGCGTGAATTACAAAATTCAAAATTGTAGTATGCATTAGTTACGCTTCCAGTTAAACTTGGGAGTAAGTCAACAGTAAGAGAGAAGTCCCGAAAATTCCTTTTTATAGGAACAACACAGATGCTATTATAAAACTTTCTGCTACTCGAAACCATATTAGAGTCGCCCCATATTAACAATTCAAAATAATGATTCAATAGCATCTAAAGGAAATCTTGCAAACTAACTGTTTACACTAAAACTTATAAAGTTTTCTAACTTAACCATAACTAGCACTACTCCAAGTGTCTCGTGTACAATTTATCTTTTACCTACAGAAACAATAGAAAACCAAAGCTGACTTTTGGAACTGTACGTAGTTACTGCAGAAGCACTAAAAAGAACGCGCCTCCGTAAAAATTAGTCTGGAAGTGATTTCGGGAATCCCAGTTCCGTAACACTCGGCCATTTTTCAAAAGGAACACAGAAAAAAGGAGACATTTTTCTCGCGGGAGGAGCAGCAGAAAACAAATTTCTAACTTGCCGTCCCCAATTACGCTCATTTCCAGTGAGCGACTCGCGCGGCGAAAAACCGGTGAAGAATGAAAGTGGTGCAAGTCCTATATCATCACAAAATTTGAGATTTGTGTGGATTTGGGTTTCTATTTTTTAGTTTTTTTTATTAAACGTACGAACACACACTGTAAAAAATCGTCTTTCATTTTTTCCAGTCCGTCGAAACAATTCCAATACACTGGACAAAACAAATACTTGGAAAAAAGGGAATTTAATTTTTTTTATAAGGATGAAGCAGACCCTGTATCTTTCTCTTAAAGGCTGAAAACAGGCCCATAACCAAACTTTATTTTATTCCTAAGAAATTCGTCAAAATTTTTTGCACTATGTGAACCCAACGTAAGGATGGGGAGATTCGGGGTTTCGCTCTTACAAAACATTTTGGAAACGTCAAGCTTAAAAGAAGTGTTTTTAAAAGAATCTTTGGGTTACGCCCGAAGAGAGCCACTTCATATAAGCCGCATAATTTTCAAGGAAAAAAGTTTATAAATAGATGTCAATTTCATTTTCATTTTCCTTTGTTTGAATAATTTCGTTTTATACTATAATCGACAACAACGTTTCCTGCCCCTATAACGTCACTACGCGGAAGCAGAAACTGAGTAAACTGAAAGCCTGTTGGGTTGCTAAGAGGAGTTTCCGTACGCAAATCGTGTTAAAGGACGCTATATGTACTACATGGGTTTAACAAACTAACATATTTTTAATTATAATTTTACTTTATTATTTTAAAGCTTCATTTCTCTCAAAATTCAGGCACCGTGCTAAGAACAACTTTGTTTGTTAGTGACGTATATTTATCCAGCAACATAGATGCTGTTAGAAAACTTTCTACTACTCGAAACCATATTAGTCTCACCATATTAACAAGTCAAAATAATGATTCAATAGTATCTAAAGCAAATCTTGCAAACTAACTGTTTACACTAAAACTTATACTACTGTTGAATACATTCTGTTTTGGGAACTGCTGAGCTACACATTTTAATTAGCTCGCAGCAAGTGCCTTAATTACCCAAATCAAAGTTCGATTGACTTACACCCCTATCATCCTAGTCCGCTCGACTTTTATCTCCTGTAATATTCCGCAGTAATATTCTCCGAGTCCGCATAAAGGAAGGAAAAAAAAGAAGGAATACCTGCTAACAGATGATAATATGATTCCTTTTGCAAAAGGTCAAAAACTTTTTTTCTCTTACCTCCATTAAAGTGATGGAAACTAAAGTAGCGGGGAACTTCGAGAGAGAAAACTGAAGAGTCTCATTCGCAGAGACAGACAAATCCTTCTTTCGGATTGCCCGGATCAGAAAAAAAATCGGAGAGCTATTGTTTTCTGTTATTGTTGTTTGACGGGAATTTGTCACAATGAGTTTCCAAACTCGATAAAGCAGCGATTTTTGAAAACTGTTTGTTCTTTTCTCTGTGAAGATCGTCTCTTCTCCGTAATGTCGAGGGGAAGAAGACGATCAGGGGACTTCAAAAGTATCGATCGGCTGTTAAGTTGCGTTTAATTTTGGCTGAGCTCTTCATTCAAGTATTGGATGTTGATAATATATAGTGTGGAATTTTTTGCTGCCAAAAAGGTTCCCAGGCTTAACTCAGAAATAGATGGATATTTTACAGGGGATAGTAGATGACTCACTTTATGTGAAAAAGGTTGACTGCGGAATGACAGTAGAAAAACTGTAAAAAAATTTCTTAAAAATCATAATTTTTAACGCCAAATGGAACTCTACTAGAAAAGAATTTCAAATGCTTAAATGAACTGTCAGCGTTTTCACTGAAGCAGTTTAAATAGGCCAATCAAAAAGATTGATCAAATGCACGTCAAGTCGCCATATGGTGCTGATTGAATGGGTTTGGCAACTCAGAGAACCCAATTTTCAAAATTAATTTACTCATCTCCTAATGAAATTCCGAAACTAATTTTTTCGTAGTAAGGGTTTTCAGTCATCTTCTTATGCCTGTAAAATGTTCATCCATTTCTATGAGTTTAGCCTGGGAACGTTTCCTTGTAAGTTAAAAGTTAGGTTCTTCATCTATATTTACAAAAATCAATGTTTGAGTGTGTTCATATCAGTTGCCATATGATTCATCCATTAGTTATAACATTGTAAAGTAGTTTAAATAAGTTAGTATTGTTGACAAAAGGAAAATATTTTTAATATACCTAAATAGGATGCTTTCTCTTAGCTTTCAATTGTCGTGTGTGTATCAACTGCGAGGACTTTCCATAATACAGGTTTTTTTTTCTTCTAAAAACAGTAGGTACTTCCAAATTCAAATATAATATTTATTAGCATCAGAATGCATCATAGAGAACAATAGTTTTTTTTAAAAATTTTTCTGAAAATATTTTAACTTGCAAAAAATGTGTGTTATTGTAGTTAGTTAGTTGACGCTTGATCAATGTCTGAAATGATTCAAGAAATATAATTTATCAGGTAAAATTATGCATTATATATATTCTTTTTTAACTTTTCGCAAAAAATTTCTACTTAATGTTATTAACTTGAAACTAAAAACTCATTAAAAAATCTTTTAAATAATCTAGATAAAGGCTAATAAATAATTTATATCTTCTTTTAGGCTATTAGAGTATGAGAAAAACAAATTATATCTAATCGAAATCCATACAAAGATTGGAAATAAAACTATTATTCAAAGAAAAAAATGAAAATGAAGCAAATATTGAAAGTTATGTTATACAATTCCTTTCCATTCTAAAAACAATCTTTTCTTTAAAAACAAAGCAAAATCATGTTGTCTTCAAACATTCCGTGTATTAAATTATCCCCAGATTAAAAAAAAAAAAAAAACAATACACAGAACCAGTCTTAAAAACTAACTAACAATTCTTCAGTAGCCGCCAAGATGAGGAAAATAAAAAGCATCGATGCAACCTAAAAGCAAAAAAACGTTAGAAAACCCAAAAGTTTGTCTTTCCTCAAAAAGCCGAGGCTTTCCCGAAACTAATCAGAGCCAGGAATCCGGCTTTTACAAATGAGTCGAGTTGAAAAGGTGAATGCCGAAAACAGGCCGGAACGAAAACTTTCTAATTTGATACCGGAAAGCCCTGCCGAGGATACGGCAAGAAAATATAAATATGGGGAAAGAGAGAAGAAAAAAGTGTGTTTGTTGGTGCGCTGCGAAAAATTTTTGTTCTGGAAGTTAACGAATGTGAAACGGCATGAAATATTTATGAGTTTTCTTCGCCTTGTAAATCACGGTGAGACGTCTCTGGAAAAACTCAATAGTAACAAATGGAAAGGTTGACTTTGTTTGTGACTTTTTTTTAAGGATTTTTCTCGCGAGTTGTTGTGTCTCTCTTTGTTACAATTAGTTTAAAGAGACACTTGTCTTCTCGTTGTAAAGGAAAGTAGTAAGAGGAAGAGAAACAAAATTTCGGGATTTAAGTTAAAGTGTTTATTTTAAGTTGTCTGAGAATATAATAAATGCAGCTTATTCTTTAAGTACTTTCAACACATGGGATTTTTCTGCAACTACTTTTTCTTCGTATCAAGGTTTTTACATACATGAGATTTAAATGAATACATAACATTACTTAATTTTAATGCAAGAGTTTGTAATCTTTATCTTTCAGACACTGCGACCCCTTTTTTGTTGAATATCTTACCTAACCTTCTCTGAATTAGAATGTAATATTTTTTTTAAATATGCAGTAGTTGTAATTTTCTACTCTTATTAATCCCCTGTAACCTATTGAGAAACATAATTTCACATTATTTTCATTAAATTAAGTAATAAAAATATGAAATACAAATAAAATAAATAAATTATTTAAAATACATAAATACATTTTTAGCATAAAATATTTTACAAAATATGTTTGTTTATATAAAAAGGAAGAATAGAATTAACGAATTAAACTCCTAATACTATACAATTGGTAATTAAGATTAATATATATTTTAAATCCATTGAACTCCTCGAAATAAAAACTAAAAACATCATAAATCATTTATCTAAAAACCTAATTTGTATTTAAAACCATCAATATTGAAAACCCTGAAATAATTTTAATAACCTAGTGCTCCAAAAAATATTAATGTTTAATACTTAATTGATGTATTTAAAATGATGTATAAAACGACAAATATCATCAAGCGATTTCAAAAATGAGTTCCTTCTGACTTTGTCCAAACAAGGCTAAACTGGATCTGTTAACTGTGTTATATCACTGTGTGTGTGTGTTAAAGTTATAACACAGTTACCACGTTAACAGATCCAGTTTAGCCTTGGTCCAAATAAGTCTCTAATTCCCCTGTGCTTCAGATGTTGTGTGATGATTTTTTTTCCCAATAATTTCTGGAAAAACACAGTTCCTCTTGTGATCGAATCTCTTGCAAAAAAAAACAGTAAATAAATTTGAAATTAATTTGTGTTAATGTTAATTTGTATGCTTATTTGGAATAATGAGGTAAACTGCTTCATTAGACAAAGAAATATGCATATGCAAAGAACAAAAGGGCAATGTTCAGTAATCAAGAAATATCAAACAAAGAAGTAAGGTTAAAAATGGCGTGAATTACAAAATTCAAAATTGTAGTATGCATTAGTTACGCTTCCAGTTAAACTTGGGAGTAAGTCAACAGTAAGAGAGAAGTCCCGAAAATTCCTTTTTATAGGAACAACACAGATGCTATTATAAAACTTTCTGCTACTCGAAACCATATTAGAGTCGCCCCATATTAACAATTCAAAATAATGATTCAATAGCATCTAAAGGAAATCTTGCAAACTAACTGTTTACACTAAAACTTATAAAGTTTTCTAACTTAACCATAACTAGCACTACTCCAAGTGTCTCGTGTACAATTTATCTTTTACCTACAGAAACAATAGAAAACCAAAGCTGACTTTTGGAACTGTACGTAGTTACTGCAGAAGCACTAAAAAGAACGCGCCTCCGTAAAAATTAGTCTGGAAGTGATTTCGGGAATCCCAGTTCCGTAACACTCGGCCATTTTTCAAAAGGAACACAGAAAAAAGGAGACATTTTTCTCGCGGGAGGAGCAGCAGAAAACAAATTTCTAACTTGCCGTCCCCAATTACGCTCATTTCCAGTGAGCGACTCGCGCGGCGAAAAACCGGTGAAGAATGAAAGTGGTGCAAGTCCTATATCATCACAAAATTTGAGATTTGTGTGGATTTGGGTTTCTATTTTTTAGTTTTTTTTATTAAACGTACGAACACACACTGTAAAAAATCGTCTTTCATTTTTTCCAGTCCGTCGAAACAATTCCAATACACTGGACAAAACAAATACTTGGAAAAAAGGGAATTTAATTTTTTTTATAAGGATGAAGCAGACCCTGTATCTTTCTCTTAAAGGCTGAAAACAGGCCCATAACCAAACTTTATTTTATTCCTAAGAAATTCGTCAAAATTTTTTGCACTATGTGAACCCAACGTAAGGATGGGGAGATTCGGGGTTTCGCTCTTACAAAACATTTTGGAAACGTCAAGCTTAAAAGAAGTGTTTTTAAAAGAATCTTTGGGTTACGCCCGAAGAGAGCCACTTCATATAAGCCGCATAATTTTCAAGGAAAAAAGTTTATAAATAGATGTCAATTTCATTTTCATTTTCCTTTGTTTGAATAATTTCGTTTTATACTATAATCGACAACAACGTTTCCTGCCCCTATAACGTCACTACGCGGAAGCAGAAACTGAGTAAACTGAAAGCCTGTTGGGTTGCTAAGAGGAGTTTCCGTACGCAAATCGTGTTAAAGGACGCTATATGTACTACATGGGTTTAACAAACTAACATATTTTTAATTATAATTTTACTTTATTATTTTAAAGCTTCATTTCTCTCAAAATTCAGGCACCGTGCTAAGAACAACTTTGTTTGTTAGTGACGTATATTTATCCAGCAACATAGATGCTGTTAGAAAACTTTCTACTACTCGAAACCATATTAGTCTCACCATATTAACAAGTCAAAATAATGATTCAATAGTATCTAAAGCAAATCTTGCAAACTAACTGTTTACACTAAAACTTATACTACTGTTGAATACATTCTGTTTTGGGAACTGCTGAGCTACACATTTTAATTAGCTCGCAGCAAGTGCCTTAATTACCCAAATCAAAGTTCGATTGACTTACACCCCTATCATCCTAGTCCGCTCGACTTTTATCTCCTGTAATATTCCGCAGTAATATTCTCCGAGTCCGCATAAAGGAAGGAAAAAAAAGAAGGAATACCTGCTAACAGATGATAATATGATTCCTTTTGCAAAAGGTCAAAAACTTTTTTTCTCTTACCTCCATTAAAGTGATGGAAACTAAAGTAGCGGGGAACTTCGAGAGAGAAAACTGAAGAGTCTCATTCGCAGAGACAGACAAATCCTTCTTTCGGATTGCCCGGATCAGAAAAAAAATCGGAGAGCTATTGTTTTCTGTTATTGTTGTTTGACGGGAATTTGTCACAATGAGTTTCCAAACTCGATAAAGCAGCGATTTTTGAAAACTGTTTGTTCTTTTCTCTGTGAAGATCGTCTCTTCTCCGTAATGTCGAGGAGAAGAAGACGATCAGGGGACTTTTCGAGCGCAAGCAACAACAGATGGCGGGAAAAATCGTCTCTGTGAAAAATTTCACAGGTGCTAAAATAATCATATATTTCAATCGCTGTTTGAGAGTCTAGTGTTGGGGGACCCTTGGGAGAAGGCTTGTTTTATATCGCATGAATGCTTTTCAGGGTGGTTTTTTTTATGTTCGAATGTGACAAATAGTGTTTTGTTGTTATGTGGTAAGAATACATTTAAGGTTTTGGAATCATTTCGAGTGGGCAAAGTATTTTGACAGCTGCATGTAATGTTCTTCTACAGGACTAAAGTCGTTTTTGAATGTAAAAGTGATATTCAAGCAAGATTAGGAACGAAGAGTCAATATAAATGCTTAGTCCATATTTGGATTTAAATTCATAAAAACCTAAAATCTTAAGTATAATTTTAAAGTTTATAAGGTGTTTCTTTATTTTTGTAATTTTTTGCTACGTTGATTTGAAAAATAAAGTAACAATAAAGCTTTTTTTTTAACAAAATTATGCTAAGTTAAATTGCCTTTTGATCTAAGTTTTTGTATTTATTTGCGTTAAACTTTTAAGTTTGGATAAGCACTAAATACTGCTAAAATTTATTTTCAATAACTTGTAAGACCTAAAATTCAAACCTCAAACATCTAGACTATTTCCTTTACACGAAAAAGTATCTTCCGATACCTAAGTAATTCTATATTTATATGTACTATAAGATATTGCATTATTTTGCACTAGGAAGAAAATTTTCTTTCTCATATCAATACTTTATACACTGGAATTCCGTTCAAGTGAACGGCTTTAGGTGACATTGTTTGTTACAATCTAAAGGCGAAAAAGCTGATTTAAAAGTGAAGAAACATCTATCCTATAAATATCTGATGTTTAAAGGCATTGGATTAGAATTTGGTGCTTGATTTTACAACTATTCTTTACACTTGGTGTTAGAACCAGAGTGCAGGATTCACAGTGATTAGACAGGATAATTTAACCACGTTTTTTACACAGGTTTAGATATGAATATTAAATAGAAACAGTTTTCTATTCCTAACTACACACACTAGTATCACTATTATACTAAACAGAAACGTTAGTTGACCCTATGACGTCACTAACAAACAAAGTAGTTCCCAGCGCGGTGTCTGAATTTTGTGTGAAATGAAGAACATCAATTTAAAAACATGATTATTTTGTTAAACCCATGCATATATACGTATAGTGCCTTTTTTATCACGATTTGCGTACCGAAACTCCTCCTAGCAACTCGATAGGCTTTGTGTTTGCACATTTTCTCCTTCCACGTATTAACTTACTGGGTTCAGGAAACGTTTCTGTCGAGTATAGTACTTTTATTCGGAAAATCGTTCCTATAGTATTTACAAACTAGCTTATTTTCCCCATTGCCCACCATACCGGCAACAAATACCACCACGGCAAGAATCTGAACCTCCTCTCCCTTCAATCTTCCTCAATCTGCCCCACAGTATCCTCTTCCCAATCCCGGATTCTCATTTTTCCTTCGCAGGGACCAAAAAACATCAACAAAAAAGCAAACAAGCCCGGCCATCGATGATTACGAAAAGTGGCCTGCTGGCACCGGTGGAAACAAATATGTGTACCTTCCACCCTAGCGGAAAGCGGCGATATTTGATGATAAAGGGTCCCGGTCATCAATCGAGACCACCGGTCATTTGTCCGGTTCACTTATCTGGTTCGGGTTCAATCTCGGACCGGTTCCCATCATCAGAGGGAATCGGTAAGTGATGATCGCCGTTGACGAAACTGGGTAATTGATTGTGCGCATGCCCGAGTCGGTAATTTGTATTGGATTGTCCGAGTAATTAGCCAATGATGTAACACTTCGCTGGTTATAGATGGGCGGTGTTTATGGTGCGAGCTGGGTTATGGATGGGGGGATACCCTAACAATGCGACTATTAGATGCGGGTATTGCCGGCTAAATGGAGTTGGGGTTGTCATGGTAGTGATGCTGTAGTAGTTACTTATATTGTGGACCTCGCATTGGAGTGTATTGATAATGTTTTAAATGTTTTTCAAAAATAAATAATGTATCTTCTTTGTATACTTTATTACTAGAGCTGCGATTTACATGCAACTGAAAATACAAAGTATGTACAGTATTGGAAATAAAACCGTTACAGTTGACATTGTGAGCAAACGGTTGCGGATAGAAAGTTATTTTAAACGCAAAGTTTCATGATTTAGCGTGTTATTGTGTGAAATCTATATTTGACTCTTTTTCTCTAAGAGACCATCTTCATACTTAACGCAACGTAATATGTTTCCTTTTCTACGGAGACTCTCGATTTTTATTCCATATTACGAAAAATCGCACCAAAAAAAAACAAGATACCAAGTGACATTATCATAGATGTCATCATGAAAACAAGCTATGAGCAGTAAAAATTCAAAAATTTAGCATAAAAAGAGGAACTAAATTTTTTTTTTTTTTTTTGAAGAATCAGAATTTAGACGAAACACTTGATCTTTCCACTTTTTACGTTACTAGGAAAAAAGAAGCAATTTTTAAAAATGTTAAGTTCCGAAAACAATCGATATGCAGGGTGATCATAAAATAACTTTAGCTACCATACCGTTCATACTAACTGAATGAAGTTTTGGTGGAAGTAATTTTCAGGGAGATGCGGGCAAGAATGATATGGAGTAAGCAGTTAAACTTTAGGAGTTGCAGTTAAAAAATTTTAATACTCCAAGTGGCAAAGCCTATTGTTTTCTCCTAATATGGGATATCTATAGTAAAAAAAAACCAAATAGCGGTATAACTCGGAGCTCAGCAGTAGCATGTAATCATTGGTTCTAAACTGGCTTAAAAAGTGAAAACAATCAATAATGATGAAGAAAGGAAAAGGAGTTAAATATTTTATTGTGTTTTAAAAATTTTACACGTGTCCTCCTTCGCACACCATGACACTTCGCATACGAGAAATGATGGATCGTGATGACGCCGAGGTAGGGAATTTTTTTTATGACAGTCGAAAAAATTTTCATTTATTTTTCTCAGCGTACTCTTATCCGCCGGTGTACAAATTTTTTAAAGTGTTCATAACTTTCCCTAAAATTCACTGCAGATAAATTATAAAGATTCCACGTTGTTTAGAAGGAAATATACCTCCCATTTTTATTTCTTTTAACTATTATTTTAACAGTAATCATTAACTCTCTTTTTATTACAAATATAAGATTTCTTCACGGAAAATATAGAGACTATCACAACAAAAATCACACGTTGTCTGATAAATAAAATAGAAAAGGATAAAAATAATATTGACAGTCTTTTGAGACAGATGAAAACACCCGTATTGATATAATGCCCCACACATCCACTTTCACTGTTGCCAACAAGGAAAAATCCACTGCGTGCTGATTGCGCACTCTTACCCGCCTTTCCTCTACAGGTAAAAAATATATATTTGAGGAGGTTTTTGGTGCTTTAGAGGTCGGACCGACACTTTCGTTACAATTATCTGGAAATTCCTCTTATTCAGGTTTAACTATATTAACACAAAAAGACGTATACAATGGATGGTACATACTACATATTTTTTTTTACTTTTAACTACTGAGGTATTATATTTTTGTGTTTTTGTTCTCAGTTGATTATAATAAGCGGGGAAAAATAAATGGATTATCCCTCTATATTTAAAAAATATATATATCTGATAAACAATACGAGACTGGAAATTAATTTAAGGCACTTGAAAATAAATTAATTAAGATTGCCTTGTTCAAATACTGCATAATTAAAGTAGAATGAAAGTAAATACAGCTTTCTCTTTTTATTAACAAAAGTAACAGCTTCTCATTTAATCAAATAATAAATGTTACTGAATGAGTTAGTAAAATACTTGTTCTGATAGTTAATTAAAATCAAAAACAGATTAAATTTGAAATGTTTTGTATGTCTTTTTTTTAAATTACTTAAAATCATGTTTACAAATAAAGGATAGTATTGTTCAAATATTTATGTCAAAGAATTTTTAAATCCAATTCCATAGTAAATATTAATTTTTTTAAGAATTAAACAAATTGAAAACATAAATTTCTTCACTTGTATTATCATGTTTATTTTAAAAATTAATACCCAATCTGTAAATAAGAAATGAAATATTCAATATTTTTATTTCGATGTAGCAAGAACGGATGGTTTTTGTTATTTTAATATTAGAATAACTCTACTACTATTAAACAAATTAATTAATTCTCATAAAAAGGAACTGTAATACTAGAATCAGTAAGTTTAGAAACAATTCATGTATGCCACATACCGAAAATTATTTTCACAGGACAAAGTATTTCTGTGAATTGAATAACTTGCTTCGTTTTTTTCTCATTTAATGATACTTTTTAATTTGAACAAACAACCTATAAGTTTAGCTATAAAGAAGGGGCATAATGAAAACATTACATTGAAATTCACACAGAATAACACAACAGGAGGATAAGAATTTAAAAGTAATAAGAACTTTTTCTTCTACACCTCAATAAAAAAAATTTCAAAATTATTTGCACCCCACTTAAAATTATTTGGCAACCCCTGAATTTAAAAAAAAAAAAACCATATAGTACTTATCTTTCATGCAATTTAATGAAAGCTGATTTTATAAACTCTAAGACAACAGTTTTAAAAAAAAATACCACATTCTTCTAACATTTTCTAACATTGCAACAACAGTATCAAAGCATTTAATTGCACACAATCGCCCCGAAAATTACCACAATCAACTTCACACACACCATGCAATCTTACACAGCCCCCTCAAACACATTAAAACCTTCTTTCAGGAGAGAAAACTCCATTCAGATCCCTAAAACTCCCACAAACACATAGATCACTATCATTTACACTTAGAAGGGGCCAAGCGCATATATTATTACAGCGGGCCTGTGGATGGATACCGTGCAAGGGAATCAGCAGTTGCTTCCCTATATTGGAAAGCCCTGCAGAAGATTAATGGGAAATTAATCATAGAGCAAGTGAGAGAGAGGCCTGGAATCCTTTACTGGAGGCAACTGGCGAAGAACTGCTATTAATACCTCGTTAAGCGGAACATATGCTGTTGCGAAGTTTCAATACTCCAGCAGGGGAGGAGGCACAGGCGTGTTTCAGGGAGGGTTGCGGAATAAAACGCTGTTGATATTTGGGTGGGGTGCTGTAATCAAATATCATTTTCCTTTTGTAATGCCTATTTCTTGTGATTGGGGTTTGTATATTTGCGCAATTTAAGCGTATTTATTTTTAATATTCATTTCTAGTATATATTTAACTAGCCCTTTGTTAATCACATTTGAAGTTGTTGAAATTGATAACATAAATTATTTTTATATTTTGAGGGGTGTTAACTAAGAAGAAAAATCTTATAAAATTAAAATTCCAATTATAAGCAAATTATTGAAAATTAATTTATTATTGAATTATTATTATTATTATTATTATTTAGGTTTTGAGGATAATAATAGAAAAAAGTTTAGTAAATGTTTTCTTGAGTATTTTTTTCTGTTTTTTTAACTACTAAATTTGGAGCACATCCAAGTTTTATTCTTTATCCTGATTTTTCAAGATGGTTGTAGAAATTGGAAAAGTGACTCAGAAAACAAGCCGCCTATAGCATGACAAAATAATTAGATTAAGCTTGAAAAGACATATATATCAATTGAAAAGGAAGATTAAAAACTTATTCATACAGCTTCTGAAAAATTTCGACAAATATTTTCTAATTCATTGAAGTTTCAATCACGTGGTTTTTTAAGAATTTATGTGCAGAGTTAAGGCGAACTCGTTGTTACACCCAGTATATATTTGTGTAAATGATACACAATTTACAAAAAAGCTAAAATATTTAAATAACTAAATATTAACTATTGTGAACTAAATTTTGAACGTAAAACAATAAGAAAAAACAGTTTAACATGAGATACGCAAGAATACTTGGAAAGACACGCACTGGAGAATAAGATGCAATTAAAAATAGGGGAAAATTGAATTTGTTCCATCGCACTGAATTGGTATGATGTTCTGCCCTAGGATTTCATTAATACCCTAAGTGAACCCACAATTTGATTACTTAAAAAAAAAGTACACCGAACATAGTCAGATAGCTTAATTAAATGAATCTAGTTAATGGATATAATTGATGTAATTAAATATATTTAAAACAAATCAGGAACTATCTTATTAACCAAATTATGATTTATGAATGATTTTTTTTGTACATAAAATGTTATGTCAGTGAACTTTTAAGCATACCATAAAATTGCCATTAGTGTGATTTTGTATTGATATTTCTGTGCTTGACCGGAAGAATCTCATTACAGTAATTTCCATTGTAGTAATTAAAGAATTGACTAACAAGATTCTTTTACAATGAAATGCTTTCTATCTAATTTGGAATTTGACTTTTTGGTATTCATTATTATTAAAAATAATGGATGTATCAATTTTTTTTTGTATTATTAGAATAAGTTTTAGAAGGGCATCACTTAAAATAATCAGATTGTCTTTTTATCAATGTATCCATTCAGGAATTAAAATTTTGACAAATTAAACAAGTTAGAATAAATTCCTCTCTAACAATGCTTACTTTAATTACTATCTTTTAATTTCTCAGTAGTTTCAATTAACAAAAGTTTCAAAAAATGGCACTGTTTTACGCTGAAGTATGTCATGCAATCCTACAAAACCATAATTACTTCCCACTCCTAAGCTGATTCTTAGAAACATCCCAAGTATGTAACCAATTAGTTTTTCGCGTAGAACTTAATACAAAGATCGATAACATCTTGTTTACGTCTTCATTTAACTGTTGATACCAGGAAAAGAACAAGTTTGACTCATCGTCGTACATCCCAGTCTCCCTAATCCGAAACTTCTTTGTATCTGATCAAAAAGTATTTATCGTTAGACAAAAGATTGAATCTCCCAACAAAAGAAATTCCTTCCATTCTTCCCGCTGTTAACTCCTTTATTTTTTCTCCCACTTTTAAAAGTCGCATTCTTTCGTTATTGAGCGAATCGACACAGATAATGGCACATACCTTCCTACCAAACAAGCTTGTTTTAAATTAAATACCAAAAGATAAAGGCAGCTTTTGCGCTTTGTCGAAGCAGCAGCTTAATGCAATAAAAACGCGGTGACTTGCGATTATAAAGGCCGATAAACGTGGTCTTTCGGCCATGCCTCTCTCTTTTGCATTTTCCCGTGACGGGAAGTTGCCAAATAAATTAAATAAACTTCCCCCTTTGCCTCTTTCTGGGAACTTACAAAGCGAGCTTAACAAATCGAGTTAGTTCTCCAGAGAAGTATGAAGATCTGAAAGGAGTCCAGGAATATCTGGAATCCATCCTTCCTTTACGATTTAACTCCACCTCTTCGTTATTGGTTAGTGGAAAAACTAGGCTAATGGGATTAAGCAAAAACGTATTTCTGTTTTTGAGAAAAACCTCACAACTCGCACAAAATTATTTTATCTTCGGTATAGAGGTACTTCGAGTAATTTAGAGCTATAGTTAAAATTTAGGCATTGATTGAGGAGTATTGATACGATCGTCTCGCCAGTGTAAGAAGCCCCTGCTCAATGCGCATGCGCGTGGACTAGTTTAGTGTTTCTAAGAAGAGTGAAAGGGAATGAGAGGAAAACGAAGAGAGGAAACGAAGAGAAAAAGAAAAAAAAAAAGCGGACAGAGAGAAAAATAATATGAAATGAAAGAAGTAAATGAGAAAAGAAAGAGAAATTAGCGCTGGGATAGAGCACATCAAATAAATATTTCAGAACACCAAATCCAACAAACAAAGTCACATCAATGCCTTTATTAAAACCATATATCTCTAGATAACTCGAGGTACCCATGTACTAGAGATATAATATTTTCGAGTGATGACATTACTGTACGAAATCAGTGATATATCTAGTGATTTAAGTTAGATGTTTTAATATTTGAAAGGGAAAGTGTTACGAACTGTTAAAATAAATACACTGTTTAGATATAAAATGCCGGTCACTTTACTCTAATGACATCTTAAAATATCTAAATGTTTTTAACGGTACACTGCAAATGTTTCACAAGAAAATAAAAGTATCACCTCCAACAATACATTCGCAATACAATCAAAGCGATTTTGATTAGAATTGTTTATATTATGCTTTGCAAAAATGCTTCACGCATTTTTTCAGTGTAAGAATTCCTTCTTCAAATGTTTTAACTCAAGACTGAATAATATTAATTTATTACATTACTACAAAAGGGGAATTTTCTAACCTTAGCTAATCCGTACAAAAATGCTTATTAGGCAGGTTTAAGGTACAATAAAATAGATCACTTAAGTACCATACGCGAGGGGAATACTTTAGGAGCAACAAAGAAAACCTCTAACGTTCCATTTTGAGCGATTTCATTTCAGATTCCCTTCACGACCGTCAAAAAAAGACGATAGAAAATCACTTATTCAACCACCGAACCACTGGAGACGGATAAGTCAATTGCGACCAAGATTTCATTACGAAAAGGCATAAATACCGACGAAAAAACCTCCACGTAAACCCCCTCGAAAATATTTAGCGTGTTTGTAAAATCGCATACCGACCAATCTCGGCACCGCTTTTTTTTAAATAAGAACGAGGGAATATAAAAGAGCACCTTTCCCGAATTTTATCGTTGGGATTTCTAAAGGGAAAAAACGCACACCGAAAGCTGTGCCCCCCTAGAATGCGGGATAAAACACAAAACAAAGCGCAGGTGCGATGCTAAGAATTTTAGAAAGCTATAAAAATTTATTTTTTCCCTCTTTTCAAAACCAGAATCTAACAAATATCCCGGGACTCAGGTGGTTTCGCTACCAAAATCCTATCCACTTATTTTTGCTAGCGAGTTCTTACTGGGTTTTTTCTTCTTTTGTATTTCAAATTCCTTGTCAGACTAGGGTCCCTCCAGTAAAAACCTTTTCGAAATTCGTTCCTGGTAACCTCAGGGCTTACACCACCCGAACATTAGATTTATTCTTTGGTTAGGGAAAGAGTGTGGGTTGGAATCGTTCTTAATTACATTAAGACTGGAA
Source organism: Tetragnatha montana (assembly GCA_963680715.1). NCBI lineage: Eukaryota > Metazoa > Arthropoda > Arachnida > Araneae > Tetragnathidae > Tetragnatha > Tetragnatha montana. The sequence goes on along the minus strand of OY796676.1, from coordinate 54,579,955 downwards.
CTAATTGAGGGAAACTTGATCGCGTGGAGAAAAATGTTCTGTTATCTCCCAGGTTTTTTTTCTCTCGCTAATTTCCTATTGGTCGATGGTGAGAACTGGAATGTTAGGAGAAGGTGCAGTAGGAGGAACCTCTGGAGGTACTTGATTAGAAGTTATCTGAACCTTCTTATTTTTAACAAGAAATATACATCACAGTCGAAAGCAAGTTCATTAATATTTGGTGTTAGTGTATAGTAGTTGGAAATTATACGATATAATATATTATTATCCTAATATGCTTTATGAGGTAACTTTTTTGTTTGCATTTACTCAAGGGTATGAATTGAATTAGCTATTGGAAAAATAACTGTTGTATTCAGAAGTTAGGTAAACAAAGAACTAGTATCTCGAGCTTATGTTTTCTTAGAAAGAGCTTTTGTTATGTTAGAAATTAAAACTACCGTGCTTCAAGAATAAAGAATCAAAGATTCCTCCTTGTTCAATTAAATGTTTCTATTTATTTTGCTTTGAAATATTTCATATAAAACAAATACTTAATGTATGCTTTTTACATTGAAATAAGAAACATATAAATTTTACATTAGTGTAAGCAATAAAATCTAAGTTAAAATTGTGTTCGTAATCTTAAGTGATATTATTACACAGCTTTTATAAGTGGTATAAGAAGAAAACATATTTTCTGCCATCCCTATTTAATTAAAAGTACGTAATTAATAAAGTTGTAGAACATCTCTACATTAAATCTGAGATCATGTCTTGGTAAAGTGGCCATCACACCCTAAATCCTCGTAAAAACAACACTTTTCCAGTAAAATTTCATTTCTTCAGTATTAATCAATACATTCTACTTAATATTAGAATGAAGTCAATCAAACTATAATAAATGAAAAAAAAAACACAGTTTCAACATACCCTTTTTCTTACGCGATTCTATAGTCAGAATCAAATATCAGTCACTCGGACGTGGGTGTTATTTTAAAAGACTTAAATTTCCTTCTCATGCTGATCAGTGGTGTAGGTAGTTATTTAATATCTGCTTACCTGATATCATCTACTATGCCTATGAATTTTAACATTATTTGATGCCTCTAAATCTAATGAGGTATTTGCACATTTTGATATGAAATTTTATTAAAATAGTACAGTGGGTGGCCATTGAATTAGGGACACTACGGAAATTTTAATAATTTCAGTATTAAACGATTTTTAAGCAAATAAATTAACTTTAATTATGTTTATTTTATTTTTTATTGATTCTGGCATTATTTTATAAGAGTTTTATGAGTGGTAACACTAGATTATTGTTTTATTTTCGAAATTAAGTGATTTTATTCGGATCTGGAATAAATTTGCTGAAAATTGCTAATAAAGATCAGTATTAAACGATTTTTTAGCAAATAAATTAACTTTAATTATGTTTATTTTATTTTTTATTGATTCTGGCATTATTTTATAAGAGTTTTATGAGTGGTAACACTAGATTATTGTTTTATTTTCGAAATTAAGTGATTTTATTCGGATCTGGAATAAATTTGCTGAAAATTGCTAATAAAGAGCAGTATTAAACGATTTTTTAGCAAATAAATTAACTTTAATTATGTTTATTTTATTTTTTATTGATTCTGGCATTATTTTATAAGAGTTTTATGAGTGGTAACACTAGATTATTGTTTTATTTTCGAAATTAAGTGATTTTATTCGGATCTGGAATAAATTTGCTGAAAATTGCTAATAAAGATCAGTATTAAACGATTTTTTAGCAAATAAATTAACTTTAATTATGTTTATTTTATTTTTTATTGATTCTGGCATTTTTTTATAAGAGTTTTATGAGTGGTAACACTAGATTATTGTTTTATTTTCGAAATTAAGTGATTTTATTCGGATCTGGAATAAATTTGCTGAAAATTGCTAATAAAGATCAGTTTAAAAAATAAGTTTGAAATATTCTAAGCAGGTTTTTCTTGTCCAAAATATGTATAGAGAACATGCCCCGACTCGTAGAAGCAGTAATTTCAGCAAAAGGCGGTAATATTACAAAATACTGAGATATTTCTCATCAAATTTCTATTTATTCATGCATTTATTCCAAATAAAAAAATATTAATTTTACAAAATAGTTCTGCTGTATTTATTATACTAAGAATATACCCTTGTAAATAACAAATACCCATGAGGTTTAAAATAAATAACTTTGCTGAAAAATGCAGTCGTTAAACTAGAAAAAAACTGAAATCCGAGAAGTTTACATAATTCAATGGCCACCTGTAGATAAATTGTAGATAAACTGTAGATAAAAAAAACATGAAGAATGACGTTTAAATAAAGTTTCTGAGTTCCCTAGTTTCATAAAAAAAAAATTTTGAAATTTCGTTTTGTGTTTTGGCGTGGAAACAGAAACACTGTTGTTTACGAGCGCTATGGCGTCACATCCAATAGTATATCGTTTTCCGATCATTGAAAAACTGTAAAACACTAGGTTAGACGGCGCTATGACGTCAAATTCCGTTTTTTGATCACGTGACTTTAAATTTTAAATTATTTAAAACATGTTTTTGAACTTAAAAAATAATTTCTCAGCAGTAAAAATATTCAAAGCCCAAACAGGCATTTCAGTGAGAATTTAGATGCAACCAAACGCGTTTCATGAATGTGAGCTTCACAGCATGAAGTGTACTATAAAGGAAAAGAATGTTCTACAGGCGCTGTAAGTGGTTCTTGTATTGGAGTGAAAACAACCATAGGGTGTAAGGGATTTGGAGGACCAAAAGAACTACAACGTCAAATAATTTAAATTTAACCTTCAGTATAACACAACTAGGGGATTAAAAAATAACTTAAAGTAACTCTGGTATTATATCTTTTTTGCTTAAAATTTTCTCTCCTTCATATATGTTAATTTACCTTAAATTGTTATATACCTTAACATGATTATTTAATTTTATGCTATGAAAATTTCAACTTTAAAAACGCCAAGTGTTTGAAGCGTTCACTTTTTACAGTCATTATCTATTCGCAATTGAAGAAAATTTCTTTTTTAAAAACATTCAGCAATGTTTACCTACCAATATTTAACCTGACAAGGCACTAACTAATACTCAATTTGAGATCAAAGTGAATAAAAGAACAAACGAAAAAAATAAAACCCACCCCAGGTAAACAAATGAAAAACATTCTCCATTACAAGACAGAATAATTCTGAGTTCATGAATCAGTTTCTACATTTTTCTCTACTCCGCATTTCATATGCATTCCAGTGAAAATTGCATTAGAGAACTGTCCTAGGTTGCACCGAGCGACTTATTCTTAATTCCTTCACTATCGATTCATTCCCAGAATGGATTCTCCTATTTCTGGAATCCGAGAGTTTTATAGATCCTCCGGAGGATTTTCTTGAACGTGGGTCGCATTCTCCATCTTTAAGAGGAAGGCAAAGGGTTCGACTTGTTTGTCGATCTGGGGATTCTTGTGTTCAAAAAGAACAATAAATAAATAAAAAAATAACACGAAAATCTATTAGGGCACTGATATGGATGTTCTTTACTATGTTGCTCGGGTTTCGGAGAGATATGTTATTAATTTCTAGAAAGATGAGTTCACAAAAAGAAAGTGGAGTGAATGTGGATTTATCAGGGTTTTGTTGATTAGTCTGAGATAATAAATTGCATTACGTTGGGGGAATTCCTTGAAAGGAACAAGCTTTTCTTTTACTTTTAACTATTATAATTTGTCTTGTTAGGTTAGGTATGTAGATATAATTATCTGTTTCATGTTAAGTTTGTAAAACATAACTATAATGTAATATTTTTTTACATTAAAAAGGGTTATGAATTGATAAAGCTTTATCAGATACTTGGATACAGATGGAACTACACAGGGGGTGAATAAATTTATAGTCAAAACGTTAGCTTGCTAGAGGAGCAATCAAAACTGTGCTCACTACTAAGAAAACAAATCATTAATAAAGCTACTATAAAAAATAAAACTCGACAAACATCTTGAAAACCCTAAAATAATGCCTAGGTCTCACATTTTAACGACAGTAAGACACATTTTTACCATTAGTTTCCTTAAAAGTAGTAAAGTATTTAATGTTTTGAGTACTATCATATAATATCAGATATTGTAAAATATGTTTTCCCTTAAATTAATTTTAAAATGTAGGCCTCTTTCTAAAATGAAAAAGTGAATTTGGAGATTATAAAAATTATTCCTTTTTCAGACACATTACTAAATGCTGAAGAATGTAGTTATAAAACATACAACCTATTATGCAAAAAAAAATGCACAGCCATTAAGAGATATTATTTTCCTTTTATAACCCTAAACTAACAAAGTCATTTATATAATCTTATGTTTAAAGTGTTTCTATCTTTACTTAATTTTTGGTTAAGCTTTAAATTATATTATTTTTAGTCCGAATAGTTAAGCTAATGACTCATAAAAAACAAGATCCTTTTTTGGAATTAATTTTGAATTACTCTTTAGATGAGCAAAAAGACACGCAATATTCTTTAGTTCACTCAATGCAACAGGAAAGCCAATTATTGCATTATTCACTTTTGATGTAGCGCTTGCATTAGTGTTGACACACTACAAATAAACTTCCTTTTAACTCTTTTTTCCCCTCATATTCGTTTATAAAATTACACCACATCCACTCTCTCTAAAAAAAAAGCAATTTAAAACGCCTTTGAAAAGCCCCTTTCTCAAAGAAATTCACTAGTACGCTAATAGCCACATGTTTGTGTTCCGTATTATCAACACCAATATTTCCAAAGCATTTTTATCGGCAGTGTTCCCTCGCACTCGCTACATCATAAAATCGCGGTACATTAAACGGTGCTAAATATAATGGAAATTCGGAATCACTTCATTTAAAAGGAACCGGTTTTACGTATCATCGATCTTTTCAAACAGTTTTCGAGACAAGTTTCCCGAAGGTTATTAATGGCTCATAAATATTTAAGCACCGTTTTCTAAAGCGTTAAGTAAAAAAAAATTAAGTAAAAGTGGACCTTCTTCCATTACTGGGTCTTAAGAAAATTTATATGGAATGCAATGAATACTTAATGTCTTTGTTAGTAATAGATTTTTGCTGGTGGGGTGATTTGGAGATATGGTGTGTAACATGAGGAAGATAAGACGTACAAATATGGGTAATTAAGTTGTCTGGTTGAGCGTAGTTGAGTTAAGTTAAAAATTAAAGGGCATGCTGTAATTTATAGTAAGAGGAAGAATGTATTTAATCCGGAAATAAATAACAGTTTAGAATACTAAAATAATGTCGTTTTATAATTATAATGTACCCCTTAAAGGGTTAGGGAAATTACTTTTAACCCTTAGATGTCTGAAACAATGATGAATGTTAGTAAATTAAAGGGGGAAGCGGAAGTAGGACGTACGTGAAATTTTCTAGAAAAATGAGTTATTGTTGATGTTATACGTTTTGATCTACATTTTAGAACAGACACAATCTCTCTAGCACAGTGGTTCTCAACTGGTGGTCCGTGAGGGTCTTGGAAATGGTCCGTGAAGGGGCCCGGTAGCTCTCAAAATAATTTCCAAAGTTGATAGTAATGAGTGAGGGAGGAATGAATTATATCCATCCCGATGCCTCGACTGTTTAATTTGTGGGGATAACAGTCATCCCGAAAATGTTAAAAATACTTTCCGTTACTATAAATAATATTTAATGTGAAATCAAGAGCTTTGAAAAAAACCAGTGACATTTTTCGTGGATCCGGATGATTAAATTAGGTCCCAACAAAAATAACAATCTCTCCTGAGATAAAGTTAAGTTTATCTTAAAAAAGTTTACATATACAAATTTCTTCTCTTTAAAGAAATGCGGTGATGATTTTTAACACATATGGAATAATATATTCGTTATTAAGTTAAAAGAGGAATAAAATAAAACTGATATATTTAAATATAAAGCCCACATGCAAACCTATTTGGGTATACATGTTCCTAAACTATTCAAAAATGAACTTTAAGGTGCAAAAATAAATATTTGACTCGATATATCGCATTCATCGCAACCCCCGCTACTATTCACCCAGCAGTCATACCGCCAACACACTCCCCACAAAAAAAAAAGTGAAAAACGTACCATTTCGAGTGCAAAAGAACATTACACACGGCCCAAAAGATTCCAACAGCGAGGAAATGTAACTAGAAAATACCTGGTTTACCGAGAGAAATTTCAGCCACGCCATTGGAGGAATCCGGCTCAGGCAGGAGCCGAGCCAAGAAGAGAAGCGAAAAACGATTTGAGATTTGCGGGATTTCTTTTTTTTTATGCCGTGTTTAACACAATTTCTTCGAGAAGGCACATTTGTCTCCCGTCACTCTGGGGGATTTGGGGGACACAAATGAATCGGAGAGGGGTCCGAGTGATCAGGTGCCGCTGGGACGTCGAGATGTCTCTCTGGGTGAAGGAGTTGAGGTGTTTGGAGTATCCCTTCTGTGCGTGATAAGGTTGTGGCACCTTGGGTTGGGAACTTGTGGGAGTTTTAAGGCTGTAAGGATGTTTTATTGTACACGTATCGACAACCTGTATAGCATAGCTTACGATTTCATTTCTATGTATTCTGACTACAGATTCTATAATAACATGATTTCCCTGTACAAATTATAGGTGTTTTCTGGTAGGGTATTTGACAGGATGTCTCATTGTTTTAGTGTGTATCAGAGAAAAAATTTAAATTTCATTGTTTTATCGGTTCTTTCTTTTTTTTAATCGTCTTTTTTTATATAAATTGGGTGGTTTGGACCTTTTTTTATAAGTTTAAAATACTATGGGAATTCACTTTAATAATGACAGTGAAGCAAGTTAACCTGACTTAATTTAGAGAAATGTAAGGTTTTCTCTTTTTTTTTAGGAGGGTATTCTGGTGTTGTTCCAATGAAAAGGTCTTTTTCGATACAGGTTTTAAAAGCGGATTATTTAATTTTTGACTTAAACTTTTACCACTCTAAAAGATATACCAATTATTTAACACTTGTGTGGACTTTCTATGACAATTTAGGAAATTTATAAGTTACCTCTTACATTCCAAAGGGACAATATGTTCAATATTAAATATTTGTGTGTGTTTATACATAAATTTAGAAATGACTTAAAATAATAGTTTGTGGTAAATTTTCTATAGAATTTTTTATTAACTACTTAAAAGTTGAAATATAACTCTAAAACTAATGGTTCTATCTGACAGTGTAAGAGAATTTTAACTACATCTCACAACTTTATATAGGATTCTTTTACTTGGAATATTGAAAATACGTCTGCAACCCCCCAATTAATACCACACAAAATAAGAAAAAAATGCTCTAAACTAAAAAGATTTGCAAAGTGTTCTTTGATTTTCGTGAAGTTTTACAAAATCTCCATAGTAAATTCATCACAAAAACAATTGTATTTTTGGATACTTCTCTTTTGTTGTTAAAAGTTGACAGTGACATTTGTACCACCCTACAAAATATTGAACCTACATTCTTTCAAAGGTAAAAACTTGTGCCGAGGTAAATGAGTTCAAATCGTACAAAACAAATTTTTACAAAAAGTTTAACTAAACAAAAGTTTTAACTCACTACATTCTTTCATCATATTTTGCTGGGGAAAAAGAATTCAGTGAAATACTTCTATAGGAGATCAGAGAAAATATTTTGATCAAAAATATGACTCATAACTCAATGCTTCCATTTACTCTTTCCGCCCTTAACACATATAAAAATAACTTCTGGTTTTTGTATTCTATCATTTTCAAATTTCTTCAACTATCTACATCCCCGTATTTTAAAATGAAACTATAACCCTCTCGTTTCCTGTTAGTGTGGAAACGTATGAATGATTCATGATTTTAGTTATAAAGAATTCATAGCAATCGAAATATTGTAGAGCCCAACGCGCAATACCTAGTGAATATTTATTTCACACAGATAGAGTAAATCTAGGACACTTTTACTATATATCTTTCTTCAAAAAATGAAATATACCTAAACTTTTGCATAATATTTTCGCAGTCAATCCCTGAGAGATTCAATAAGAATCCCCGTGTACCAAAGAGTCAATGCATCATAGATGGATACATGTATGTTTCACATTTGGACTTGGTAGAGTCAAACAGAATAATTTGAAGTATATGGAGTTGTTATTTTATCGAGGAAGGGACGCTTTTATTTTATAATGCGGATACAAGCGTTGGTACATATTTCACTGAAAGCTCCCATGGTAAAATAAGAAAGTTATTCCAGAATAGTTACATTATTTTAGTTTATATTTAGAATATATATTTATAAAATGGTAGTTTTCCACTTTTCCTAATACGGCTTTTTTAAAAAAAAGTTTTATTTTGCAACGCATTTTTCGAATTTATTTACTATGCTTTACATATACTTACGCCTTATTTCTTAAAACCTTTGTGAACAATGTCTTTAGAAGAATGCTTAACACTACTTCGGTGTTACTCGTTCCTGTACATTAAGAAATCTAATATTAAAAAAAAAATACAAAGACTTCATAACAGCAATGTTTAGAATAATTAAATGCAAAAGAGGGTGCCTTTAGAACATCGTTTTATTTTAAGCTTTCAGTTTTTAATAATTGGAAATAATTAATAAATAAATAATAAATTCCAATAATAATTGGAAAACCCTAACGAACAAAATATTCCTCTTAGCCTCTTTCACTGTAAATACTTAAAAGGAAGGGGGGCATATAAATAAATTTATAATTCTCTTTTATTCAATTATTGCAACATTTGTGAGTGGGTCGATTTTCCTAAAAACTAAAATTTGAAACTTGATAAATATAACGCACCAAGTTTTTTGGAATGGGAAATAACGACGTTTCGTTTATTGAATTTTGTTTGCTAAATTTAGACTTCCCACATTTTATACTATCTATTTTATATTTTGCATCCCCTCTAGAAGTGTACCAATTCGCATAATTTTCTTTTGCAAATTATTAGAACAGTTTTGCTTTTATAAGTTAAATTGAGATAACCAGCATATAAAATAACCAGCGAGAGAACATGACTGGTTTTTACAGCCAAAACTTGCTTTTAAAAAAAACTTATAGTAAAAAGTCATTTTTACTATTACTTTTTAGTCATTTTTTCTCAAAGTTGAAGGAAAAGCTTACTTATAAAAGCTGAAATACTGATTACCAAAACTTTGAATTTTGAACCCCTTCAATATTTCTTACAAAATGGAAGACCCCGGTAAAAAATGATTACCCATATCTGATAAATAAATCACTTTCTGCCATAAAATATCATATACTATACATCAAAAGATTTCACCAGAGGATGTTATTAAGTACTATGGATGTTAAGAAGTTTTTCCTACCCACTATCTACCGTACTAATCAATAGAATTTACGAAAATTTATTTATGGTACATGAGTATTAGGGTGTATCGAAAAAAACTTTTTTTGATTTTGATAAAGTCTTAGCAAAAAAAAGTTGTCTAAGGTGGCAGAGAGTACCTGTGAATTTTTTCAGAATTTTTGGATAATATCTAGGGGTGCCGCAAAGCCCCCGAAGGTTCCCATGTTAATCCTATGGGCGCGCAAGCCAAAAAGGCCGAAAATCGGTTTATCGCCCCTCATTTCTACCCTAATCACACGACGAATGTCTTCACTCGAGTTATGGACCCTATATGATCTAGGCTATCCGACAAAACTTGAATAATAGCCTAAATATCTATATTTCGTTGATTGTGGGCTCTTGGAAATACGCGATTTTCAACGAAATTTCAGCACACATATAGGGTAGGTCATATAGGGTCCATAACTCGAGTGAAGATATTCGTCGTGTGATTAGGATAGAAATGAGGGGCGAAAAACCGATTTTCGGCCTTTTTGGCTTGCGCGCCCATAGGATTAACATGGGAACCTTCGGGGGCTTTGCGGCACCCCTAGATATTATCCGAAAATTCTGAAAAAATTCACAGGTACTCTCTGACACCTTAGACATCTTTTTTTTGCTAAGACTTAATCAAAATAAAAAAAAAAGTTTTTTTCGATACACCCTAATGAGTATGCTTTCCCCCTAGTTATTCAATTTTACAAAAGGAAATATAGATGGAAAAGAACCAATACAAAAGGTTGAAAAGAAACCCAAATAGGACATATTACTCAACAAATCCCTATTCAAATTCCGATTCGTAAACCTCCTCTAAACCCAAAGAGTTAAATCGAAATCAATTGCAATCGCACTAGCAATGCGCGTCAGATGCGGATACAAGTGGGTCCCCATATACCCCAGTTAATGCGGCAAAAGTGTTTAATACATCTCGTGCGGAAGATCGTATCTGAGAGAATCAGCACATTATCGAAGGGAAAGCAATAACTATGAAACACGAGGAAACGCCGACGTCGGGCGATTCGATGTAATCTCGGGTGCTTTTGATAGCTGATTACACGGGGCTATTTTTGCCATGGGTGCACTGCAGTGGGTAAATAGAGGGATCAATTGCCCCCTTATATATATATATATATATATATATATATATATATATATATATATATCGCCCACCCCCTCTTTCTCTCTTCTAACCTTTTCGCGAGTTGCTTCGATGTATCGGTGGGAATGTAGTAGTTGCAATTATCGTTATGCAGAAGAGTGAGTGTAGTGTTGATTTGATTTGATAGAGGTGTAGAGATGGGTGGTTTATTTTAGGTAGATTTTAAGAAGATTCTAGATATTCGGATGGATTTAGAAAATGTGGGTTGCGTCTGAAACGCAATAATTCGGTAAAAACAGTCTCGTATTCTTTATTTTCACTTTCAATACTGGAATACTTGGAGCAATTGAATGCTACCATTTAGAGTGTTTAAACCCATTAAAATGTGTTATGGAACTTAATAAATAGGATCACTACCAAAGGATAATCATTTTTTACCTATGTTACTACGATTAGTTAATTACGAAACGCTAAAAAGTTCGTTTTAAACCAAGATATTACGGTTCACCATTATAAAGATGCTCGGCTATTAAAAAATTGTTTCTTAAAACAAATAGTCCATAACATAGGAATTTATAAAATTTTACCTGGTGCAGTAAATTTCTAGAAATAGAGATCCCGGAACTGTAATATTCTCAAGGGCGTGAGCGTAATCTAAAAAATAAGAAATTTTTGGTTAGTTAGAAACTTGAACATTTTATTTAGTTTCATATTCTATTCAGTCAAACTATTGACGATGAGCGAGTGGAAATATCCTTTACAACGTGAAGTTCTCTCCGATTGAGTAAACATCAAATAAGAAAATAATTTTTTTCTACTTGTAATTAAAAATTTGCATTTTGTGATGCATTTTGATGTATTAGTGCCAAGTAGTATAGAGTATTGGTACCAAGATGTTCTATGCAGGAAAAAAACTCTACGTTACAAGAATTAGAAATCATCCCCAAACCAAGTAAATTACACTTACACTCTGACACGACCATTCGCTCTAACCCAGGGAAGAATTAAGAAACTGTTCTGATGAGAACCGAATATTCCTCTAATACCTACTTTATACTGATATCAACCTTTAATCCTTCAATGTCTTGGTTCCCGTATACTAAAGATAACATTTTTCTTTTTTTAACGTTACTCCAGAAAACTAATCATAGCTTATTTTTCATTACTTACGGCCGTATTCACAGCTAACCGGACTGGTAGTTTAACTTCTGATTGGCAGTTAAAGAACGAAAGCTAATTTTCCACCAATCAGAGGTTAGACTCCGGGTTAACCCGTCGGTAAGGTTATCTGTGAATTAAACCAAGTTTCGTTACAAGATATCCTTCGAAATCAAGGAAACTACACTTACACTCCGACACGGCCATTCCGGAGAGAAGAAGCCCTATTAACATCAAGAAACTATAAATTACACCCTCGGTCATAACACGAAACGAAAGAACATTTTTCACCAACAGCGTGGCGAGTTGAGGCGTGTCCGCTCGCCTTAATCTCTTTAGCGGTTTGCTATACTTAAATAAATATTAGGATATTTCCGTAGTAGCTGCTAAAAAGAAAATAAAAAAAAGATCTGGGAAAAACCATTAAAAGCGTAAAAATCGCTGTGAAGAGTCCTTGATGGCCCTGTATTTATCTTCATAAAGGGAAGAGGCGTCGCTTATGAGGGTGTCTTGAAAAATTCATTTCCTAGAAATTACAAGTCTCGCAGTGATTCATTTCGTGTCAGCGTCTTGTATGGGAGGGTTACAATGTGTTTGTTATATGAGTCGTTTGATAGGAAAAAGGGAAGGTTTTAAAGGGGGAGGGATTTGTCAAGTTGATGGGGTTTGGGAGAGGGAGATAGGGGTATTCCCGCGAAAAAGAAGGTTACTTAAATGTATTAGCGAAGACTAAAATTAAAATATATTATATTGTAGTTTCGAGAAATTAGTTTATTTTTTGCTTCTTTTCATCAATGCATTACAAAAGTGCCTTATTTACCCAAATTAAATGTGCGATAATTTTATAAATTCATTCTTTGTAGAATTTTTACAAAGAAAGTTAAGTTTGTATTTCTATCGGTATTTGCATATTTCATTTCCATTTTCGTGCAACCCTTTTACATCAATATGTCCTCTTTTTGTCCACTTCTATAAGAACTAAGAAACAAAAACTTTAACGATTAACGAAGGATAACGATTTACTGTAGTATACTCAACACACACTTTGAGTTCTCTTTAACTATTGAATTCCCGTTTCAAATATCTTAGATACATTTTCAATACAAAAACTATGGTTAAAGACTCATTGGTATTTCGTAAATTAGTCCGTTTGTTGGAACCAGCTTTTAGTGTAAAGAAAATTCGAAATAATTCTTGTTTTTCTTATCAGAAAATCCACGTTTTTCTCTCTATAAGATAAGTAAAAACGAAAACCCTCATTTTTTTAAAAAGGAAAAACATATTCCTACAATGTTATCTACATTTATATTGCTAAATCGCCCGTTATAGGCTTATACTCTCGAAAATCAAATAAGCGCATTCCCTTCCATCACATTCAGATCCCGAATTTAAACCCACAAAAATCTCCAATACGCGTGTTCTTGACCATATCCGAAATCCTCCGGTTCAAATCCCGACTCCTGATCCGGCAAAAAGGATCTCTCTCCCTCCCTTCCCACCAGGAATCCCAGGAACACCCGGAGAAGTTTGATCCTTTCCGGATGAAACTTTAGATCCGCCTTCCTCCATTCTTTACCTCGTTCTCCGTTTTTTTTACTTCCCGGAGAAGAAGAAGAAAAAAAGAAGATGGAGGGATAGAAATGATAGCCCACCGAGTCAAGGGTGCGTGCGAGTAACCGGAGAAATAAAACAGGAGAGGGAGATGCCTAAATCTCCTGAATAATTTCCCCTTAACTCGTACCTTCCCTCTTATGGGTATTTGTGGCGCGGGTAACAAGCTCTCAGACATCTAACGTACGATTTGGGATCTCGGATGGCGGAAAAAAATCGCCCTCTCTTTGCGGTGGAAACGTGCAGTCGGATGGATTAGAGGGTGAATCGGCCCTTTTTCTCTTCAAAGAGGTGGTGGTACCCGAGGTTGCCAGGCGTAGGGACCATGCGCTTTCCATGAACCATACACCATCTTACCATGGATTACCAGCTTATTATTGTGTTGTCCCACAAGAAATACAAACTTTTTAGTAATAACATTGTAACAATGATGATTGACAAGCAGGTAAGTGATAAATAATGGGAAATCATCGTTTTTTCGTAATTTAAAAAAAAAATATATATAGGTATTTATTCAGTTTTTCAACATTAACGATTAAATTATCAATAGTGTGGTATAATATTAATAAAATATTGATTATTTACAACCATATGGTTAAAAATATGGGGTTATATGTCAATATATCGAATATTTGGAACAATATCGAGAAAATATTTTAATGCAAATCATCAATGTTTTCAAAAAAATAAATTATGCTAAACGATTCCAAATTTTCCATGAAATGACCAGCACCAACAAAGCGATTTTTTACTCCAAAATTATTTTGCTTGGTTGTACTTATCACACACAAAAGCATTGTCATACACCTTATTATATTATATTTTTGTTTGGCTTGTACAAATAACAGAGCTTAGAGGAATCTGACATCTAAATATCATCTTTTCAAGCATCAGAAAAACTATGTTATTGGGCTGACAATTTTTGGGTATGTCCCAAGATGGTGACAATGTCATTCTGACAATGTCATTCTGCCTTTATATTTATCACCTATATCATTTTAGGAAATAAATTGATCTTGAAGTTCATGACAATCTTTTGGGTTTCATTATACAAAAGGGTGCCACTTGTTTTTTTGTTTGTTATACTGGATAGTGGATTATAATGCCAACAATAGTGGCACCCTGTTGTATAATAGCACCATCTCTTGAATTTTTTGGAAATTTTACATTTTATTGGTATCCTCTCTCGTTAGTTGACACGATCCCCCGTCATCCATCGTTGGTCACCCCCAACGCTCACTCTACATCCACTCACACCCTCACTGGTAAAAATGGAGGACTCCTGGGAGTAACTGTCCTTTATTTTTTGGCGGAATGTCCTTTAGCAAGACGGATCGTTACGTCCCCGCACTGAAGAAGAAAAAAAGGACATTGAGGGGTGCGCGGGCAGAAGGAACAAATGGCTCAGAAGCAATCAGGGGGTGCGGACGATTCGAATCGTCGTGTTTCAGATGCAAAATAGAGCCGATTCTCTGGGGGAGGGGTCCTCCTCCTCACACGCTCGGTTTGCGTAATTAAAGTGGATCGTTAATGGGTTTTGCTTTCGGAATTAAAGAGTGCTGCTGTTTGCAGCGAGGATTGTCGGGATGGATGGTATTGTCTTGCGGGGTTAAGCCGATTCAATGGATGGTTAAGGGTGGTTAGGAGGTTGTAAAAAGTTATGGGAAGGGTTTAGAAGAGAAAATATTTAAAAGAAGGGAATAAGAAGTTGAGGCAGGGGAATATTAGACAATCGAACACCTAGTGACTAATATGATTAACGGAAAAAAGGGAAAACGAGTTGTTCAAGATGGCTTGCTTTAATGTTTTTTTTTTAAATATTTTAGTCTTAAATACCGTAGAGTTTTGATAACTCGAGGTGGACAGGGCAGGGCATACAAGTTTTAAATTTCAGTGGAATGTATATTTAAATAATGTCAGGCATACAAAATTAGAATAAAGTTTTTGAACTAGTTTAAAACTGTATTGAACACACATGTTTTAGATTAAATATTTATTTTAATTACCCGTGTGTTATCTCTGAAACAAAATTATGCTCGTTTAATTTTTTCCACTTTTAAATGAATAGTTGTTTATTTTTATCTTTAAATCTTTTGAGAAACAAATTCTCAACATAAAACTTATAATTGAAAAAAAATTAAAATACCATAAACAAGAATGAATTTAAAGCGCAGTTAATCTTCATTTGTATTTGTACACCCTTTATAAATATCAAATGCATGTTTCACAATATCATGTAATTCTACCTAAACTTCAATATAATAATAATCTGTATCGTACTCGTAAGAATGAAAATACTTTAAAAATTTAGAAGGAGGTTCATTTCATAACTATTAAATAACTAAATTCTTCCAATTGACCTTTAAATTAAAAAGAAAAAAATATTAAATAACATATTCCCGAATTCTAAATGCATTTAAAACTAAATAATATATTCAGTCTAACAAAACCCAAAAAATTAAAGTTACATATTCAGTTATCTCATATTGTTCTCAATCAAAAATGCTACCGTTTTTGTGCAAATTGTTTCCTTATATTCCATTAAAAGCGAGAGCGGCATCTTTAAACATAAAAGGAGGAGACAAAGGAAGCAATTTTCTTTTACTATCATTAAGCATTTCCAAGGATTTCAATAATTATTTTCGGATCCTAATGGTTCTTCGCAACGCATCAAGAAAGTTGAATCTTCAAAGGAGTTTTCCCCCATTACTCATTACATACATTGTTTCTTCTTACTCTTGGATATTTTTTAGTTATTAATTCTGATGCATTTTCCTCCAAAAACTTAGATTTTAATATTTGGTGGACAAGTAAACTTTCACCTGGTAGTAATTAATTTATTTGTAAAGAGGAATTTATGTATGAGAAAATCAGGATCCGCAATGGGGGAGCATCTAATATTTTATGTAAACACTGGAGATCAATTTTTTTACATAATATTTAATTAAATCTCATATGAAGAAGACTATTAAAAAATTCCATTTATTTATCTGAATATATTTAATTACCTTTAAATACACAATTTAGATACTTCAATTTTTAAAATATTTTGAAATTCTTTGCAAATATTTTCGGGTTATTTTATTACTGTTTTATTTATAAAGTTATGCTGAAACAAAAATATTAGTTAATTTCGAAATACGACATTTTCGTAGCAATCAAAATTATAACCAGAAATGGAATTAACATATTGGAAATCTATTCCAGAGTTAGATCCTTAATCTAATAAATTAAGCAATCATTTATCAAATGCCACTAAATCGAAAACATTAATTTCATTACTTATGAAGAATTATAGTTGAATTCCTTTACAAGACTGAATATTAATATGTAAATGTATTACTACAACACATAATCTCTAAACCTCATTCTCAGACTCATTTCTTATGATTTATTTATTCTTTAAACCAGCCCTTAATTATCTTTACGTCAACGGAATGATGAATAGTTTTTCAAATACTTACCCCTAACTAAGAACTTTCAAACAGTTAACCATGAATAATCGTTCAACTTCAACACAAAGCTTTTACGAGACTGAACTTAGAACATCCGATATCCTGATTTCCATAATTTCGACCTTATTCTTAAAGCCCACTGTTATTTCAATTTCAACTAAGTCACGATTAACCTTTTTTTTTTCTCAAATTCTTAACCCCTAGCAATCGTTTTACCCTAACGCAAAATTATTCCAACAGTGAATTTAGAACATCCAAATTTAAGTTCCGCAACATTTTGACCTTACTTCTCAAACCCCAGGATTTTATTTAATTATAAACTGACCACAGTTTCAAATACAATACAATGCATTGTTCCTCCAACGTCTTTTTAAATCAAAACTTCCAATTCCTTAACCATGAATAATCACTCGAATCCGAGACACTCAACTATTCGAAATAGGTTGGCGTTTCAAAAAACCTTCTGACCTCAATCTAACACCGCCAAAAACTACAACACACGGGTCCAACTCCCACACTCACAATCCATCTTCACCCTATTCGATTACCCGAACCGACCGACCCTCGATTCTAACGACCCCTTCAAAAACGCGCCAACAAGCACCATCAATCCGAATTTCCTTATCCGAAATCGATCGCCGAAGAATTTAACAACTTCCAATTCTCGTCACCATGCGGCGGCGAAAAAGAGTCGAGACGACCGTTTCCGAAAACAGCCGAAGGACGCTCGGCGGGTTGATTTTATTGGGCATTAACCGATCGGCATTCATCAATTTGACACTGCTTGCGAGCGCCTCGGGTCTTTATTGGATGTCAAGTCCCGAGGATTGCAGTGTCAATACAGGAGCGGACCTGACTAATGGGAAGAGCAACTCTCCAATCCCTGTCGTGCTCTTCGAACGGCTTGTTTTGTGCGGCTCGTAAATATATGCGGGTAATTTTGCCCCGGGTATGATGCTAAAAAGGTTTTTGGAGATGTGCGGCTGGTTTTATTGGTGTTTGAAGATATCAGGCGGAGGGAATGGGATTCAAAAATGATGCATACGTTTATTGGACAAGTTAAGTTTGAATTCACTCGTAACTTGAACTTAGTCACTGGAAAAAAATACTGTTTGGTAATAGATTTGTTCGTATGTTAGGAAACCGTAACCTTATTTTTATGTGCTGTCTCATAAATATGCTTTCAGACACAAAAATTTTAAAGTAATCCCCTATAGTAGATCGAAAACTACATATCAGTAATCTTCTCTAAATGTTAACAGATTTATAAGATTTTCGACCAAAAATTTTCTTTTATGGCATCTTCAAATGAAACTTACATTACAACCACCCTGTAGTCCGCCAATATTATTTATGGAAACTAATTTGGTAAACTGTTAGAAAGTAACCCTTTCATGCAATTAATAGTGTAGTAAAAGCTACTTACAGTAAATTGGTTTTTTCTATGAACTCGAATTAGTTTTTTTAATGAAATTTGGTGAGGTATATAGTTTTTAAAACAATCTTGAATACTCTAAAATTTGTTTTTAAACTGATAATTTGTGGTTTAGAGCTTCAGGAAGTGAGAAAAGCTGAGGTTAACATTATAGAATAAAAAAAAAAAGAAATATATAGGTCACGAAAAAACGTCCCTATAAAAATAACATTATTAGCAGGAACAATTCAACGTTATTTATTACACAATAATTAAGTTTCAAAAGCGTACAATTGCTTCGGGGATCTTTGGATCCCCTTCGTCAGTGCTAAAGAAGTAAAATCGATATGCAATCGGCAACAGTTAAATGCTTGAATTACGGTTATGCTTGAATAATAATATATCCAGTAAAATTATATAAGACGTTCTATTTTTGTTTTCACTTCAAAATATCAGCATTAGTGATATTAAAGATGGGTTTTTATTTGCACTTCACAAAATACAAGCATTAGTGATATAGATGTGTTTTTGCTTACCAAGAAATGTTACGCGCAAATATTCTTGAGAACGTAAAAAAATATCTTCAATATTTGAATATTATGACGAAACTCCATAAAATTCTCATTCTTCTAACCTCTCTTTATTCCAGTTTTATATATAGAAACAAAGAACAAATATTTTCTCGGAAACCCACATGAAAGTTACTCTACCCACTACTCCCCATCTCAAATTCCTCTAAACCGTTATTTGTCAACACGACCTCTAAAATCCCCTTTCTTCATAAATTCCCCCTCCTCGCCACAACAAAAGATCGCGATCCTAAAACAAGAAACAAATTAAAATTCAATGAACACAAAACAATTTCTTAAAGCGTTTCGCTTTAAAAGCAAAACTAAAAGAGCCCTGCTGAACAATAACTAAAGCGGCAGAGATTGGAAGGCTCAAGCGTCGCGGATTCATATTTCAGGCGGTGCCAAGATTTATGGATTCATGTGCCAGCATGAGGAGGGAATAGAATAATGGCCTTCATATTTCACAGGGAAGGAAAAAAATATCTATCTGAGAATCTATCTCACTATGACTGGTAAGCTTCAGAAGACGACATAGCTCTAGTTTCCGTTCGAGGGTAATCTATTCTTCAAAGCAGACTTTCATTATGGATTACAGAAAGCAGTACCGAATATGTTGCTTTCGGATACTTTTACCGAAGGAGTGATATTTTCTTAAAGACCATGGTGTCGATTTGTAAGTAATGGTTTAGTAAGCAGATCACACCGAAGGAAAAATTATTTTCAATGATGTATTCGAGGGGTTTTTCCTAATGCGTTGTTTTAAGTAAAGTCCACTCTTTTTAGTATGAAAAGACACTATAGTTTTCACAAATTTTAAAATCATTACTCATACTTTCTTTTCTTCATGTGGAATACGGGTCTGATCTGATTCGAAATCCCGACAATAATTTGCGTGACTGGTATGTTTGCCCGACATCATCATGATCATCATCGAAAATACGATACAACGGGAAGGAAGGAAAGAGAATTGTCGGGAAAATGAACGGATCTCATAAAGTACTGCAGTTGTATTTATTTATACATCCCATATGGGTCATTCCATGTCAAATCAACCACACATTCTCAACCTGACCGTCTCGGATTTTAACGAAACTGTAAGGAATGAGGGAATTGCATAGGTGAGGGATTTGCTTAATTTTACACTTTTTTGATACGTTATAGTATAAAACTCTCAAATAGAGCATTCGCATATGACGTCACTTGGAGGACAAAAACAACGTTGCTAAGGCTGTTGTTAGGGGCGGGAACTAGAAGCATCCAATAGAAGCATTCGCACATGATGTCACTGGCGGGCAAAAACAACGTTGCTAAGGCCGTTGTTAGGTCGAGTTATGTGATTGAAAATGCTCTATATCAGTTCAAAAATAAAAGTTCAAAAATATGTTTTAAATAACTTAAAATTCGATTTTATTTTTGCCGAAACACTAGTAAAGTCATGTGATCAAAAAACGGGATTTGACGTCACAGCGCCGTCGAAACTAGTGAATTGTTGAAAATAAAAGAAATCAGACTTATCATAAAACAAAACACGCATAAAACTCGTATGTTTCTCTAGTGAACGGCCAGAAAAAGAAAATATTGAAACTTTGAATCCTAATAATTCCAAAACCAATTAATATTTTTTGAAAAACAAAGTGCCAATCTTTTTACAAAAAATATCTGTATTTGTCTTTAAAATATCATAGTTTCTTATTTAAAACTTTGTGAAGAATAGCAGAATGAAGCAAGCTAAGCATACAATATCATAGCGGGTCCAAGTGGGTCCAAGCGCTGTGACGTCACACAGCAGCCATAACGAAATTACTGTTTTTCCCGCCAATACTGGAAACGACCATTTAAAAATTAATATCTTGGGGAATAGTTTTCCGATTTCAATAATTTTTACGTCATTTTTCATGGATTTTCATCTTCTATCATAATAAAATTTAAAAAAAAAACGTGCAATTCCCTCATTGTTCTCTTCTCTGACATGAATGATAAAATGTTTTTACTATTCAAATTTCTTTGTTAATTTTTTTTAAATTCGATTTCCATATTATTCCAAAATTAAAATCCAACTTCTCACAATCATAACTTTAGTTCTATTTGTTTGAGAAAAATCTATCACCCCCTGTTTTAAAGGTAATTATACAAGGTTTAATTTTATTTAAAATTCGACTATGTCCACGAAATTTATTTATTTTCGACGGTTTATTTGCAAAATATTTTTTATAAAAAGTAAAAAAAAAATAATGTTAGTGTCCTTGATTTTTTTTTAAAATTATACAATATTTTCTGCAATATTATAAGGTATGGAATCTTATGATTATAGAATGGGGCAAAAATATCTATAAGAGTTATAGTGGCCAAATATGGAGTACTACGCCTTATTTGGCGACATATTCTCGCAAGCTTCGATTAAATACCTCAGGATAACACGTCCAATTTACAGTGACTAGACTATCTAGGCTGAAAAATATTTGATTACATAAAATACTTCCTCATTAGTACGTAGATTATCACCTTTATTCTATCAGTGAATGGCGAATAGATAAAAAAAAAACAAGAATTAACACACTTTCAATAACATCCAACGCGATAACTTCCAAGTAAATCTCAGTTAATCCATATTCTAATTCAATTTTCATCGTAACATTATAAACTAAATATTTCACATAAAGGCACGTTTCGTATGTAAAATTGTCGCTAATTAAAATGTCTCAAATCAGATATTACTAATTAATTTAAATATGTGTTGAGTATAATTTATTTAGAATAGCTTTTTTTTTTGGAGAAATAATCTATTAGTAGTTAGGTTAAGGTTTTGAATAATAAATCAAAAGTGTTCGTAATGAATGGTTTGCTCATTATATAAACCTAAGAAGATAAGAAAGCGACGGTTTTGTAAACAACAGTGCCGGAGGGATGCTTTCAAAATTAGCTCCAGCCAGATTCCTAATAGTTTGGGCCTAATCAGCTAATTAACTAGAAAATACCCATTGACTTTGAGACGTTTATTTGAGTATGAAAAGAAATTGTCTCATCAGCAGCCTAAAATCCATCTTTAAAGCTCCTACTTATTTTAAGGATTAGTTTGTTTCGACTTTCGCTTTCTTTGAAAATTTCACCAAAGAATGCTTCAATTATTTCATTTGCATTTAAGTGAAATAAAATACTTAATGGTATTAATTATATCTTAAGAGATTTCTAAAAGAAATTTGGATGTGAAAAGATTTAAATCTAATGACCGGTTTTAAAAATTATAATTCTAATGTAAATCATGCGAGAGGAATCTGAATTGGTGTTTATTGTATTTAAAATTTAATAACTATGAACGAAATTTGAAAGGAATATATTTTATACAGTCTCTATCCCCAGCTTTAATACAGAACCATCCAAAAATATCTTTAAATCTTTCTCAAAGGAAAAATTGTAATATTTCAATAGGCTACCCAAGGCATGTTACTGACCGTAAAATCTGTGAGTAAACTCCCTTGACACAATGTAACCACCTCTTTTCCTTCCACTCAAAACTAACCCACCCAAAATAATCCCCTCTTACTACTACACCCAGAGTTTATCCTAATATTATTCACTCCTTCTCCCAAGAAAAAAAACAGGTCCTCGTCATAGCCAAGAAGAAGCACTCAAAAAACACGCATCCACTTAAAAGACGAAATTCTTCCACAGTAGGTAATAAAGTCATCCATCAGCCTCCCTCCTTCCGAAAGTGTCGTGTCATATATCCCCTGGATTCCCGAAATCCAATTTGGGGACAGGCTGGCAAGTGTCCTTTCAGGGTGACGTAATGTCGGCTGATAAAATTCCTCCTTAACGGATGGGACGCCGTTGAGGGGAATATCAACTCAATTCGGTTAAGGGGGGCCCAGAGAGGGCAGTTTGTGCAGAGCCAGCTTTGAGCGTCTGTTCCCATAGTGGCGAGTTATACTTACAGACAGTGAGCGGGTAGATAAATGGGTGGGTGATATGTAGAAAAAGAGAGGTAGAGAAATCAGAGAGAGATGTAGAGGTAGAGAGAGAGACTGTGAGAGAGAGAGTCAGAGAAATGGAGACTCATGCTCGTATTCTACGTAATACAGTTATCATGTTGTAATCATACCACATGATTTCGTGTTTCCACCTTGTACTACCCAAGTTCATATTCTCATCCATGCAGTTACCCTACACAGCGCCTTCCCTTGGCGTCTGTTTGGCGAACATATCTCACGGAGAATCACGCTACGCGATTGGTCGAGGAGTCTAACGTTACCGAAAACACCACGTGACGGGTATGACCACGTTATTATATTAGAAGTATACAAGGAAAATATTTCATACCAAAATCTACAAAAGAAATTTTTCGTAAATATCACGTGTTTCTGGATCCCTTCCTGTTTAATAAATTAAATGAAGCCTTAAAACCACTAACAATAAAATTGAATTTAAATAAATACTATATAATTTTATTGCAAGACACAGTGATATTGAAATATTATTTAAATTAATTAATAGACTTAGATACTTAGTTTGGGCTTCGTTGCCCAAACTAAGTATCAGGTACCGGGTACAGGACGAGCTGTGCTCTTTTGGTGCTTTATAATGTGTGTTCGTCGTTATTATTTTTTGTGTATTCCCTGTAATTTGCTTTGATATTTATTTTTGTAACACATTATATTCTATTCTTGAACGGAGAAATTATTTTCTTACCGAATAATTCTTCATTCTTGCCTTTCAAGAAGGAAATTACTTTTCCTTTTTCATGCCATATTTCTAGGCTCGAGAGTACTTTTCAATTCAAAAATCTTACACCCGTCTATGGAAAATCCCATATCCTGGATGCATATTTTCCACTTCCACTTCGTAGGATTCCCTTCCCACCTCCACTTGACAAAACTAACCGGAGAGTTTGCAGAGCGACTGGTAATCTCATTTTTGGGAAAGACAGTCATTTGACAAACCAATCAGAGTTCTCACTCACATCTTACAAAGTGGAATTGGAAAAAAAAAATACTTGACCCATTCCGTTTGGCCACTCAGCATGTTGTCACGCATGGTTGCCATTCCAACGCGTTCTCTATTGCATTTTATCTCTACTGTCTCCACCGATTTTCCTTCGCTCATCTGCATTGGAATGGGAGGGACGTGCTGGACATGGCTAGGTGGACTCGGGAAGGAGTGGTAAGCGCTTTCGGGAGGATTGGGAGAAAAGAGGTTTTCTCTGGAAATCCACTGTAATGCGTTTGATTCAGTTATTGTGAGGGATTTTTCAGTTTAGAATCCGGGATTCAATATTGTATTCACTCTAGATATTTGAAAACGTCGAATATCAGTAAACTATTTGGTAAAGATGTTTTTATTTAAAGTTTAGGTTCTTGGTGTTAAATATCATCTATGTAACTTTCGAAGGTATAAAAATATTTTCACTTGCATGAAGTGAAAATAATGGTTTATTCGTTTTAAATGTGCTTTAGTGCTTTATGCTGTGAATTATTTGCTATGGGGACAACAACAAGAAACAATATCCTTCAGTTTAAGGCTAAAGTTCCGAAAATTTTTCAAAATAGGGTGCTATTATACAACCGGGTGCCACTATTATTGGCCGCTATTGTTGGCCCCCATTATAATCCACTATCCAGTATAACAAACAGAAAAACAAGTGGCACCCGGTTGTATAATAAAACCCAAAATAGGAAATTATAATACAATTTTAATGTTATAATTTCTATTTCGGTTGGTTATAATATGTATGGTTATAACGGCTACCCATACTTTGTTTAACATTTCAATAGTTATTATACATAGTATACATAAACAGTCAAAAATTTGAAAACAAAGATTAAAATCGTTTCAAAAAAATATGTGTAAAAATTTTATAAACTAAAATTATAGTATTATAGTATTATTTAGTATATTTTGTAGTAATAGTATTATTTTGAATTTCTTATTTTTTTATTAGTAACATATTTACGAAAAAAATTGAAATATTTGAATATAGAATGAGATTTCTTGTATTTTCTACGAATTTTACAAACATCTTAAATGTATGTACATTTATATAGTGTCAACCGCTTGATTGTGGAAGACCAATTCATTTTAACTTTTCTTGTAGATAGTAATTTATATACTTAAGTGCTATAACTTTAAATCTATTTAGATGAAAATATAACTTGTTCATACATTAAACCTAATGACGTACACATTTATTTTAAGAAATATCTATTCAACTCCACTTAAACCAAACACATACAATCGTTATCCCTTTTAGACATTTAAAATCTTACCATGAATAACGAAATTAAGTGCATTACTTGTCATTAGACTTATTTCAGCAACTCAAGGCACATCAGGAATTTTCTCAATGTGCTTTAATTTGCTTAATTAGCGCCTTAAGTAACAAACCTTAATGCCATTAACTCTGCTACACTCAGTAATGGCATTACTCAGGCAATCTTGCGTTTCTAACACTTAACGAATCATGAGGTGATGTAACACCGTGGATGAAATATTCGTATTGTGAGAAAATCACTAGAATTAGTAAGCAGACTGAATGGTGAAGAATTAGTTTGTGATATCTCTTTTGATGTATTAATAACTTTTAATTGGGTTTCTGTATTAGCAATACAACTAAGGCAAAGCTTTTAGTGAGAATCGTATTAAATGAAATATCTTTCTTTGAGTTTACGGTTTGATGGAAACGCAGATGAAACAATGGAAATAATAAGCTAACGCATTAATTTAAAAAAAGTTATGGCGTATTTTAGTAAAATATTACTGTCAAAGCCACAGGGCTGGGATTTCTCAATGTGTAATGCAATACATTATATCACATGAGAATTTTAGTTTCACAGACAGTTTAAGTAAAATGTTAGCGTCATAGCCAAAAGGCATAGATTTCTCATGATAATAGCACATTTTGTTACATAAGTATTTTAGTAACGTAGATAGCTAACCACGTATTATATGAATGCTCTCCCAAAGTAGATATGAAACACTATTCGTTTTAATATCAAAATTTGACTCTGATATTTTATTTTATTTCTTTGCATGTGGGAATTGTGAGTAGGAGTGACAGCAACATGTTTCGTAACAATAAAATTGTGGGTTGCATAATCTGTTAGGATAAAATGAATATTTGAATAATAGTAATATAAACTAATACATATAATGATTTAACTTACTATATGATATATAGAAATTTTATTTCGTTACAGAATATTTAATGTTGTGAGTAAGACAGTATGGTTCTCCACTTTTTGAAAGAATAAAATTGATTATCATGACGTATTTTAAAACTATGTAATTTTGGTAACTTTTATAAAGCATACTAGAAAACTTTTGTAAACTTTATAACATGTTTAATTAGAAAGGAACATAATATGGCAAAAATGGAACATTAAAACAGTGACTACATGTTTAAACTAGGATGATAAGTAACGACGAAAACGTTATAGTTATAGAAGTATTTAAGAAAATAAACGTTAACGTTTAACGTTAACGAAAATAACGTTAATAAACGTTATAGAAGTATTTAAGAAATTAACTTGATAACTACTTTCTTTTGAATTTTCTGAGCATTATAAAACAAAATGATCCGGGAATAATAAACTCAAACGGGGAAAAGTCATTCCCAGAAAACAATACATTCTTAACGATTAAGGTTAAAATAACAATACATGTCTTATACGGCATTTTTACGAACGACTACATTTGAAATCACAATTATCACAATTCTACGTCTTCTTTTGAACCATATGCATTCACCTTCCTTTGAATGTCCTACAAACGTTCCCAGAACAGACCTTTGACTTTTGGCTAAAATTCATGGAGCCGTCCCTTGACCCTGGGACCTCGCGTGCAATTTGTCCCGCCGAGACCCCACTGCGACGCACAGTGGCACGAGTAGCACAAAAGGGTAAAAGGGGAATTTACACGGGCGATATTTAATCCCGGGCAACGCGGCAATATTTCACGCCGTGGCCATTCATTCATTCATATAGTAACATCCAGGGAAATGTTGTGTGTGTGGTACTACGCTCAGATGCGCTTTTGGGCACACTCGTTGTTGTTGGGTTGCTTCTCTCTTGGCCATTAACACATCAGACGTTTGGTTAATTGTGTTGGTAAGAGGGCGGAGTTTAACGGAGTTGTTGAGTCGGTGTTACGCGTGAGGAGTTGGGAAGTGAGTGTCTACGTTTGTGGTTTGTATGTTTCACTGCTTTGGTTGTCTCATTTGAGTAATTTAGTATGTGGTGACTCAATGTCTATCGTGACAGTAGTGTTGTGTTATGACTCCTTTCAATTCGCATTACTTCATACATATATTATAAGAGTTAGGTTTTATTGATGAAAGACAAGTTGCATATTGGGAGATCTGTGGTGGAAATATGTATAATTAAAGAGCCAAAAGTTGGATTTTCTTTCAATTTTCAAAATTTTTATTAAAAAATTAAGAAGAAATTTGGAGTATTAAAGCATTTTCTCATTTATGACACAAAAGGTAACAATTCCTGAAAGCTTCATCGATCTCTAGATGTAATATTTTTAGTCACTTCAACAAAAATTTTTAAATTTCATGATTCTCAACATTAACAAAATGTAGTTTTTGAGGACAAAGAGGAGATTTCTGTAACACAATTTCCTGTAACCTAGAACGGTACTTTTGGAAAGTAACTTTTTACGATATTTTTAATATTATCTCCTTTTAACATAGCAAAATGTAATACCTACTGAAGAAGGAAAGTATACTGAAAGGATTATACATAGGGGTTATACACATAGGGGAAATGATTATATATACACTAATACTCCTAAATGTGTAACCAATTTTCATACCATCAGATTACGGATATTCAAAGTATAAAAAGTAAGCAATAGCTGCTTACATTTTTACGTTTTCCTTCGCAGAAGTCAACAAAATTTACCATAAATATATGAGAATTCTTACTCATTGATTTCTAAACATAATTGAAAAATGCATAAATTTTCCAAAACTTCATTCACAAACTTTACCATTCTATTTAGTCCACCAATCAGGAGGAACTCCACCCCATCTTATTCCACTGCTTCCCAAGACCGATGTCCTCCGGAGTTAATTAACAGTCTAGCGCGTTCGAAAAAGACGCTGCGATGAAATAGCTGATCTAGTTTACAAACTAAACTTTCCCCCTAAGCTTAATTAGGAATTTTAATGATGTGGAAGCCCGCTTAGAAAATTTGCTTAGAGTTCATATAGCAATTAATCTCATGTAATGCTACGGGCTTACGGCACTGGGCTCACCGTAATTTAAATAGGGATATTTTTTACCCGTCCAGTTAGTGATTATTCAAATGGCTGACCTCTTGAAAAGGGCTCATCAGTCTAAGCATGTTTCTTAAATTAGATATTTTGTGGATTTTGAAGTTTGTTAGACTGTCTTTATTCCTGGATTATGTATGACATTCTAAGACTGATACTGACAAATATTTATATTGTTTCATCATTAATATTGATAGCAATATAAAAAAGATTTACCTTTCATTAAAATAAAGAATCGTTAGAAGCTAAAGTGGGTGGTAAACAAATCCCTAGAAAATAAAGCTAGTGGTAAACAAATCCCATTTTATAATAAAAACTAATAAATAATGAAAAATATATTTATGTAGTTATTGTGAAATATTGATTTTATGGAAACAAAATATTCAGCTGCTAAAGGAACTATGACTTAAAAAGGCATTTAAAAAATAAATAGTTCCTTAAATATTAAAATTATGATAAGATAGAAGGATAGGAACGATTCTAAAACAAAAGGTAGGTTGTACAAGAAAAAAAAATCTAAAAATGTTTATAAACATAAAAGTTAATTAAGCATAATGTATAGAACCCTAACATTGTATCAAGAGTTTAAAAAATATGAATTTTAAAAAGAACCTTTGGTTTATTAATTATCTTAATTTTTCAAAACAAATATGATCTTTTAAATGTCTTTAAATTTTACAATAATAATTATAATTAATAATTCCTTTTAGAAATTAATGACTAACGAATTGACAAATAAGACTTCACAATCTACATAATATTTTTATGCCATTAAAAATTCCATTTTTTTATTTGTTTGTTATTATAAGAACCTTATTTGCAAAAAATAAATCATCGTACATTTCTAATATCAATAATTGTTCTAATCAGTATTAACTAAAAAATGCGCACCAATAAAAAGTTCAGGAAAATATGAAGCTGGCTGTTTTTTTATCATTTAGATAATCAGAAAATACAATTCTTGCAACTAAAAAATGTTGTTTTTAGAAAACTGTTATTCAAACTTTGAGGCGATATTTTTCAAAGTAGATTTTATAAATCTCCCTAACCAAGTTAGTGCTTTAGATGGAAATTCAACTAATCAAAATACAACCCACACCTTTTTTTCACTAACATTAAAGTAATCCTTGGATTTTATTTTTCAATTACATGAGAGTAAGATCTAGAGGCGTAAAATATAGGCCATGTTATCTTTAAAAGGCATATAAAAACTGTGCAAAGAGTTACCGTCTCAGGTAAAAAAAATAAGCTTTTTCTTACTTTGCGCAATTTATTTTAATGAAGCAGAGGGCACGTAAAGAAAAGTGCACACTTCCCTATTTTGAAAATTCCTTTCGAAGCAAAAAAAAAAAATATTTTTCGCTTTTAATAATGAGATTCATTAATTTTTGGACGTAGGGGCACATAAGCAAACTTTATAATTTATCACAAGCTGAATAATTAAAGGTCTTCAAGTTATTTTTGAGAACGTGAACTTTCAAGAACTTTTTACGAGGAAACCTTTTTGAATACTACTTGTAAATTTCGTATTGAAGTAGTTTGTGTTTCATACTGTTATGATAACTTAATTTGTAGATTTTCACATTGTTGATCTTTGAATTGCCTCATGTATGTATAATTTGCTGTTTCAGTATATTGTTTGCAGTATAAAACAGTTTCATAGCTTACAGCATTTAAAATATGTTGATTATTTATGAAGTAAGATCTAGTAATAAATGAATGTAAAGCTATTGTCATAAAAAATATAGCTATATTATCATAAAAGGTATAAATATTATTACAATAAATTACAATATAACCATACAATAGTTAACTTAAATAGAGAAAAATGTTGTGGGTTATTTTAAAATATGACGATGCATAGGTATAGAAAGCTATTATTTTTATAAAAAGTATAGTATCAAATGTATAACTATTATTACAATGAATATGCATAAACAGTATCACCTTAGTTGTAAATGTTAACCTCTAGAGAAAAATATAGTTATGAAACTCAAACTATGATGATGAGTAGTTTTTCTTTTTTAAATAAGAATCTGATAAAAGTAATATTTCCCCAAACCAATATTTCAAGAGGGAAATTCATTACAAAACTACCACAATTTAAGCATTTCCTGAAACACACCATTTCGTGAAATATGCCAAACAGTGCTTTAAATTCATTTAAATATTTAAACAATTAGTCCTACTTAAAAATCCGTTCGTGAATACAAACGGATATTAAATTAATTAGATTCAACAAAACCCAGTTTTTGTTACCCTAACCAGTGTACACATTTAATCAACAACACATATCATATGCAGGCAAACACTGAACGAAATAGCCCACAGGAAACAATCGAGATGAAATTACAAATCTAATGTTGGCATTAATACATCTCCTACTACCATACGTCCACACAGCGAAATAGCGGTTCTAGATTTAATCTGTGCGCTGTTGGAATAATTGCTTGATTTATTAATGTAAAATGAATTATTAGTGTTCACATTTAATCACGACGTGGAAGATGATTTAAAGCTGACTGGAAGGTTTATTACATTATCAGTAAAATAAGTTCGTCCCAGAATTGGCGACCATTAGCTTTTCGATTTATTATGACAGCAGCAGTCAAAAGATTGGAACCCGCTGTCAAGGAGAATTTCACGAGCGAATAGTCAAGAGTGGTTTTCGAAATTTTCACCCGAGTTGTTTTCGTTGTGAATGAAAATTATAGTTAATTTATGATCATTTTAGTAGGAGAAATATTTCTGTTGTATGCTCAACTCAAAATAAATACGGAGTAATAAATCCAACTTAATATTAGGGATAAACTTGAGTTTTTATCCTTTGAATGCAGGTAAGTTCCTTCATCTAAATCAACAATTTAGCTGCTCAGATAGCCGTGTCACAAATAAAAAAATTAATGGTGATCATGAATTTGAGTTTATCTTAAATCCTTTATATCGGGTGGTTGGGTGTTACTTTGGTCAAAATTTTTTAGTTGCCCTAAAAGAACAAGAATTACATCTTCATTGAAACCGTACAAGCGCTGTTAAAGAAAATCTTTAATTACTCTAAATTTAGTTTGGTTGACATATGCAACTGTCATCCTCAATTCGTTTTGTATGAGCTTAAAAACTTTCCTTTAAATTATTATATGTTCCGCTACAACGACGACAACTTGAAATATTTTATAGATTTGTTTAAAAAAATTAACTTGTATGGTATTTAATGTGTAGCGTACTTTTAAATCTAATTAGAATTACAACACACTTAAGTGTGTTGTATTTGTATTAGCTCCTATAAATTTAATAAGTTTAAAATGATTTTTTACTTTTTTTTTCTTCAAATAAACTAACATAAATAAAATATGATTATAAAATATTAAGGGATAAGTATGTTGAAATTATTAAAATAAATGTGCTTTAGAGAAAACAATTTGTACAGCGAAAATTAACTCCTTTGTATAAAATCAAATTTGAATATCACGGTCAGTCCATGATATAAAATCGGTACATTAACATACATACAAATATATATATATATAACATACACTGCTTAATATGACTCTTTGAGAACCATATAAGCATCCCGCATACCTCTTCAATAAGTATACGAGAAGCACGAACTATCGTTGACAATGCGTGAGTTGAATATGGAAGCACGCTGTGTTACATTAAAGCAGACAATGGACTATCATGTCATTAAGCACCATAGTATTATGTAACAGGAATACAACCATTTGGATTCCATATAAGCATGAAATGGGTAAGGATCTTAGCAAATTAATGTAGAGAATTTATGGAAACACCGAGTTTATGAATAGAAGATTAAACTACTAACTGATGCGGAATAGAAAATTCAATGGCTATTCTCAGAAATAGCCTGAAAGAAAAATATGAATTAAAGCTCTTGAAAATATCAGTCATAGCAGTCAAAAACGCATAACATTTGCTATGTATATGTTACGGCCAAAGCCCGAAATCGGCCACTTCGCGTATTGGCCGACCAATGCGCGAAGTGGCCGGACCGGGCTTTGGTCGTAACATATATATCCCTGCTGCTCTTCTCCGACTTGCTACGCGCATGTAGTGTTGGGGTCAATATGATCCCATTTAAAATAACTTCTACCATTAAATGAAAGGTTAAATTTTGGAAGTAATCATATCTTAAGTTGTATATGTATATTTTGAATGTTATTTAATAAAATAGCATATGAATAAAGCAATGAATTAAACATACAAATAAAAAATAAATGACCAACTCAAAAATATTTAAATGAAAAGTTAAATTTTGGAAATAATTATATCTTAAGTTGTATAAGTATATTTTAAATGGTGTTTAATAAAATATATGAATAAAGCAATAAACTAAACATATATCAGCAATGAACTAAACATAACAGCTACCTCAGAAGCATTCAAACCTCTACGTCTCGCCATTTTAACCACTCTTACTCAAAAACCAGATTAAATAAAACTGAAACACAATTTTTTACGAAAAACAAACATCCCAAATACTTCGGCTCTCCCACCAACTGTATCAATTTTTGACCTTCAACCCTTGCACCAACCTTCTTGGCACGTGGATCAAACACTAAAGAAAACGAGGAAAAATTAAAAAAAAAAAAAAAAAAAAAAAAAAAAAAAAAAAAAAAAAACCATAAAAAGTTCGAAAAGGAATGTTTGGGTAGTTATTTTTGTTGTTTCCGTTGAATGATTCCAAGAAATATGGAAGTGTGAAGGTTGTACAAGAAAAAATACTAGAATTGGGTCATATTGACCCCAACAGTACATTAAGAATAAGTTGAAAAATTTTGGTTGTAAATAAAAATAAATGAAAATCATTCAGTGACTACGTATTTATGTCATCAACAAAGTCATGCAATTTCATGACAATATCTCCGTGGGTTTCCTTTTTATGAGCAAATGAAAAAAATTTGGGTCAAATAGACCCCAACAGAGCAGCAGGGATGTAGTATATATATAGTCCCTATTGGAAAAAAAATTTCCGGTATGAAAAAAAATTAAACCGGGTTATGAAACACCGGAACTAGTATGATACTAGAACCAGTATGATACTAGTTCTAGTATCATACTGGTTCTAGTATCATACTAGTTCCGGTGTTTCATAACCCGGTATTATAATGGTTCTAGTATATACTAGTTCCGTTATCATACCGGGTATGGTAACGGAACCAGTATATACTAGAACCAGTATGATACTAGTTCTAGTATCATACTGGTTCTAGTATCATACTAGTTCCGGTGTTTCATAACACGGTATCATAATGGTTCTAGTATATACTAGTTCCGTTATCATACCGGGTATGGTAACGGAACCAGTATATACTAGAACCAGTATGATGCCGGAACCAGTATCGTACAAAAACTTGTGTTTCAAAAACTACTTCTACAAACCAAAAAAAGTACAAGAATACACAATACAAAAAAGTACAAGAATACAGTCATATGTTATGTACATTTATGGGACACAGGTTTATACAAGAGAACAATACTAAATCAACAGAAACATCAGACTAAATTGTAATTAAAACCACGCACAATCACAATATATGAGGCGGAAAGCGAAAAGGGACCTCTAGTCGGCAAAGTTGATTTCGAGAAAAAGCCATAAAACCAGAAGAAGGTCAAAACTATCGAAGATGATGACAGTTTTAGTCTTCCAGAGACTTCAAGGGGGCGAAGGGTGCAGTGTCCCAAACACTGTGACCACAAGGGTATGGTGTCCCTGACACCGAAAGGAAAGGGTGGTATCCCAGATACACCTGAGGGGCTAGAGGAGACAAGGTTGTCCCAGACGAATTCATCCCTTTAACGAATATAGTATCCTCGAGCCTGGTTCCTTCGAGCATTGCACCCCCAGGTGATGGTGATGGTGTTGCAGTACTCTCGTTCACATACTAGGGTCGAACCGCATTTAATCTGAAACAAAACACAAATGTGTAAATTAATAAGTCACACGATATTTGCCAAATACATCTAAAGTATATAAAGTGCAAAATTTACAAGGGTTATTGCAGCTAGAATAAAAAAGATTTTAAAAAATGTCATTCATTTTATTGTCAAGAAAATATACAACCAAGATGCTGGATGATTACATATGCTGAAATTAATATGATAATTTAATTTAAATTGAAATAAGGAAGTGTTTTGGACCTTTTGGCCTTGGTAGTTGGATTAAAAAAAGAAAAAGAGGGATGTTTCCAAGCCTTATAAGATAGTGCAGAAATTTACAGGGCTCCAATTATGATAAGGAAGAACAGGGTCAAGATTTGAAAAAAATTATCAAGGCAAATAAGGAAAAGGAATTGCAACGCAAAAAATATATATTAAATCTGCTATACCACGTTAGACTGCAGCATCGTCCAAAAATTGTGATTGCTCTTCAAATCAGCAACAATATTGAGCTATGTTGGAAATAGTTGGATTCTATATGCCTCATTCCAGTTGTTTAAATTATTACCAATAAATTAAGAACAGGTTTAATAAAAACGGTTAAAATGTTAATAAACCATTGCTTGTGAGCTTGGAACAATAATGAATTACAGAAACAATCAGATTAAAGAGATGGCAACAGAGGGTTAGCTGAATATTGCCACTGTTTATAGAATTGGCCACTTCTCATACCCTTCATTGCAAGTTTAAATACAATGTCACTTTAGCCACTTGTTTTTAACCCACCCATGTGATATCACCATCAATGTGTACCATTAATCTCAAAAACTTAGTTTTGCCTTTTCTCCTATAGAAAAAGTAAAGTACCCTTTAATTATAAAATTAAGCCTAATGAATGTATTATTACATTGAAACCAAAATGACAATTATATGAAAGAAAACTATTACTAGTGCGAAACCCAAACTCGCAGGATGCACCCACATTAGATTCTTTTAATTTTTTTATGGAAAGGTTTTCTGTATAAAGAGGTTAAACCTACTTGCAGCAAAGTTCCATCTGTTTGTACTACTATCCGCAGACACAGCATCCACTTCTACAACTCTGCTGGGAGATTTCATAATCATTTCACACTGAAAGATGCCAGGCAGACCTGAAATAATCAAGAGAAACATCAGCGATGATACTTGAAGTTGAATGCAAAGGAACACAGATGTATGATCAAGTGTAAAGGAATAGGCTGATGACACTATAAAATTGTGTTAGAAATTGCACTTAAAAGTTGAAAGCGTTATTTCCTGAAAACATTTCACCTTAATTCTTAATTAAGTCGAAATGTACTTAAAAGAAACTATCAAAATATATAATTGTGCGTAATTTAAATGCTAACAAAGAACTTAAAATTTATTAGTATAGTTTGGACACGGCTTACTAGATGCTATACAGGCTAGCCAAGTTTTAAACAATGAAAACCATTTGACAACTTTTCCCGCTTGGATCGCCACAAATCCTACCTATATCACCCACCGCCTTCAACACTGTGGATATGCTTTGCCAGTTTGTCAAGTATTGCCATCTGGATTTTTAATGATTTCCGTACTCGGCTAGCCTGTATAGTATCTAGTAAGCCATGGTTTGGAAATAATATTTGTTAACCCTTATTTGTTGTGTGTTTTGGGGAAGGTAGAATGTCTAACTTTCAATCTATTAATTTCTTTAATGAAACAATGGGATGGATACTTGAGGGAGTACCACCTAGGTCCTTAGACTCACTTAGTGAGGCCATAAGCCGAGCTGTTACAGAAAGTGTGACTATGAAAGTCAGTCATCGGATTCAAAATACCCTTGTTTCTCCATCAAGTATATATTTGGTCCTCATTTTATCACCCCGGAGGAATGAAGCGTAATTCTGATGGTGGGTTAACACCACCGCGTCAAACCTGGCGAACAGTAGTCGTTTTCGAGGCTTAGAGGTTTTCTATTGCTTCTTTTGAATCGCTGTTGACCCCTATCGCCGCTTTTGACATGGTGGTGTAAATCCACCATGAGTCTGCTTTCCCCAACACGGGAATAGAACTTGGGCCTGTGGGGTGGCAGCAAGATCCACCACGCCACTTAGCTTCTCTTAACTTCTTTATGGCAGAAAAAATTTTTCACTGATAGAATGTTTTCCTACGCAAAAATTAACTTATTTTATTCATTTAATAATTTTACTGCAATGAAAATACTGTTTAGTAATAAATACTAACTTACAGACCTGGAAAAAGTAC
This sequence comes from Tetragnatha montana, assembly GCA_963680715.1. Taxonomy (NCBI): domain Eukaryota; kingdom Metazoa; phylum Arthropoda; class Arachnida; order Araneae; family Tetragnathidae; genus Tetragnatha; species Tetragnatha montana. The sequence continues at coordinate 54,543,832 of OY796676.1, read as the reverse complement.
CCGAACCTACGAACCTGGTTCGGGGGAAGCCCCTGCCAGCTCCATAGGAGCAATACATAAGGTTCGGGGGAAGGTTACAACTTTTTCCAGGTCCGCTAACTTATTAATAAACAATTTTTTAGTCTTAAGCATAGTATAAACATGGTGTTAAGAAGTAAAAAGTAATTAAAAAGTTCACAATATAATAACTAAACATGCTGTTTCTAAATTGTTTACAAAGTAAAATATTTCAGTGCTTTAAGTTAATTTAGCTTAGTCCATCATATACCTATTGACTATACGTCCATGTGTCTATTCAACACCAAATCACTCTCTACTCTCATAAAAGTATGACTAGTAGAGACCCACTCATGTAATTATATCAATTTTCATCAATGTGTAAAATTGATCTAAGTAGGAATTAGTTTTGTCTTTTCTCCCATAGAAAAAGGACCCTTTAGTTATAAAATTAAGCATAATGAATGTATTATTACATTGAAACAAAAAGGACAATTATAAGAAAGAAAACTATATTACTAGTGCAAAACCCAAACTCGCAGGATTCACCCACATTAGATTCTGTTAAATCTCCCACTGAAAGATGCCGGGCAGACCTGAAATAACCAAGAGAAACATCAGCGATGATACATGCAGTTGAATGCAAAGAAACACAGATGTATGATCAAGTGTAAAGGAATAGGCTGATGACACTGCAAAATTGTGTTAGAAATTGCACTTAAAAGTCAAAAACGTTATTTCCTGAAAACATTTCAACTTTATTCCTTAAAGTTGAAATGTACTTAAAACATAGTTCCCACTCTTTTGTGAGGAAAAAAATCAAGTATTTAAGGGCTTAAATTTAAAATCTTTCATGAACTAAAATAGAAAGGCGGAAAAGCCATTTACAAGTAAAAAAAACTTTTCTCCCAATTTAGTACCCTTACTTCAAAAACCTTTCTTACAGCAAAGATTAATAATTATAATATTACCATTACTATATTTAACAATTTCAAAACATACTACTATATTTTACTTGTTTTGGGAAAGTCAAACAGAAAAATTCAAGTAGGCAAGTTATACCTGTTCTACAATATGCTAACAGGATATTAACTATTTGATTAACTTTTCATGTTCGAACTGAAAAGAATTCCAAATTAAAATATTTCAAATAAAATAATAAATAATAAAATTCAAGGACTTTTAAGGACTTAGCACTAAATTCAAGCATACTTTCCAGGGCCCTTGAATTTAAAAATGAAATTCAAGTACTTTTCAAGGCCCGTGGGAACCCTGTAAAAGAAACTATCAAAATATAATTGTGCATAATTTACGGGTATAGTACACTTAGGATGGTAATAAATAGATCTCTTGGAATAAAACTTAGCAAAATATTTCAACAAATTAAAGACAGGGAAAGAAATAAAGAAAATAAATTATGCTACTTAAATACTGCAAATAAAATGTTACAAGACCTAAACAGAACAGAAGTCAAGTAACAAAACATTTAAAAAAGTTAAAAATTGTTACTACTTCAATATTATTTCATACGCAGTCAAGGGCGGATTTAGGTAATGAACCCTGGGGGTGCGTAGTGGAAAACATGGGGGTGCAAACTGTCCCTGATGGCTTTAAAAACATGATTTTCCCTATAAAAATTTAATTTTCTCAAAAAGTTGACACCTTTAAATCCGCCCATGCGCAGTGCTTCTGAAAATGCACAGTTAAAGTTAAAGCCCATTAAATGTGTTGCTGATACTGATGGTTCAAGGGATAGCAACTAAGAGAACTATTATGTATTGTATGTAATGTGTGTGAACAGTTGTAATGGGGAATCATTAACATATGCATGCATTTTGATTCATATGTAATATCACACATGATCAGCAATTAGCCAAAAACAATATTAAATAGACATGACATAGTACATGGGGGCCACTTTTCAAAATTTGCAAGACGGAACTTTAAAGTATCGTATTAATCATTTTCATCCAGTCTAGCAATTTTTTTTCAATTGCATGAAAATTCATAAAATATCATGAACAATTATAGTTCCTTAAATTCTAAATCAAGATAAAGCTGTATGTGAGTAAAACCATCTTACTTGTGGTCAAAATGTGCGGTTCAATTCCGTTAATGTTCCCGCTAAATACCGCTTTGCTCTTTTGGATACCAAAAAAGTAGTAATGTATTCGAAGTAAAAGTTTCCGGGCTTGGTTGCCGTAGTCTCGATGTTAAAACTCTGACGTTTCACCCAAAACTGTGTTGGGCATCATCAGCTGTTTTTTCTCTCACGTAACCAACCACGTAACGTAAAAAAAACAGCTGATGATGCCCAACACAGTTTGGGGTGAAACGTTCAAGTTTTTAACATCGAGACCACTGCAACCAAGCCCGGAAACTTTAACTTCGAATACATCCGGCCGTGAAAGCCTTTCTGTTTTAATTAGTAATGTATTGCTAAAACAATTTTAGACTCAGATTAAAATGTTTATATAGATCAAAAACTATTCATATTTTCAATAAAAATTTTAAAATGTTGATATTTGAATGTATGGCATTCTCAAAAGCATGGCAATATTTAGCAGGAACGTTAACGGAATAGAACCAAATGTGCAATGTAGGTATTGGAATTTAGTACTAATTTTGCGTTTCGCAATATACCTGGGACGGAATTCCGTTCATTGAAATTTTAAAATGATGGAATTCTGTCCCGGGGATGGAAGAGTGGCACCCATGCTTAATATAAACTTTAGAAATGAAACTCATCAAGCACTTGCCTTTGGTCAAAAACACAATACATAAAAGAATAAGTTCAAGGACTGGGTATGAATGCATTGTATAGTGCTTCCAAAACCCAAACAAATCCCAAAATTTTTTATATCATGGACCACTATATTTTATTTTTCTCATTAATCCCAACTATAACTACATATTCTTAAAAAAAAAGGGTAAAAATATCCATCTTGTAAATTAAATTGGTAATTTTGAAAGTCAAGTAGAACCCTTTTAAAGCAAAAATTTTAAGGGCATTTTAAAATTATTTTCTTCACATCCTAATTTTCAAAATCAGAATCACACTAAGGGAATCAGCTTGACAGTATTTAACGAAATGTTAACACATTTGAACTCAAAAGCAAACTATTCTGTACTTACATTTACATATATATTATGCTAGTATAAATCTTCATTACAAAAGGATGTGCCGGGCACAATGATCCCAAATCGGACTTTGTTTGAGGTGTTCTAGAAATTACTCATGGAGACATTTAAAAAATTAAAAGCAGCCCTGTTTTTATTTTGTTGAAAAGAAAAATATTTTAATTCTAAATAAAATATATTGAACATTTCAACTTACTTGAAAAGAGGAAAAGATAGCGTGGTCATTTAACACATAATAAGGTAAATATAAATAAATATCAACGTTTTACGTTGCCATTTCCAGAAATCAAATCAAATAAATCCAAATCTTTGGTGTGCCTGTGGCTAAGTATGTAGAGTAAAAATAATACATGACGATATCTGAAAACATCAAACCCTAATATAAGAGATAAATCAATGGAGTAAATAAAGTTTTCAAAAGGAATCTTGATGAAAATTTACAGTAATTAATTATCGAAAAGTCAAGAACGACAAGTATGCACAATACAGCCATTCTGTTTGTTGGTAGTTAATTGGCCTGCCCTGTCCCCCTTTATTTTTTTACCTACTTCATCAACTGATTAAATTATTCACATTATAACATTATTTTCATTGCATTTGAATATTAATGCATACATTATTTTAATCTAAAGAGGAGGGCAATTTATTATTTAGCAGGTATTTCCAGGTGAAAATGCGTTTTTGGGGCATTTAAGACATGGTTAACGCTCATTAAAAAACATTTCAGTTGAATAAACTTAAAAAGGACCTCAAAATACAATATGTAGCAAATTTTTGTGCAATTTGGTGTTCAATTAGACGGATTTTCAGAGTCGGGGAAAAACAGTATTTTGAGTGAAAAACACAAGTTTGAAAAGGCCCAAAAATCGGTATTTAATGATAAGTTTGAATTTTTTTCAATTTTTATTTTTGTAGTTAAGTAATGTGGCAAACTTTTTCCAGAAATTCGGGTTGCCATGGGGATTCTGACGTCATCCAGGAATTTTCAAACACAAAAGAGGTTTACTTGTCTTTGTAAGAATCCATTGCATTTTTTGGGGGTATAGAAAAACGGGGAAAGGGGGAAAATATGAATGAACCCCCAAGTGTTTTATAACACTGTATTCCCTTTGATTAGTAGATTAAGAATATATAAAGTATGAGGGGGTGGGTCCCATATTTCGGGAGTTTTTCCGGTTTTATTGAAAAACTGAATCTGGGCGTCCCGCCCGGAGTTTTAGAACTAAAGGTATAAAATTTTAGTATTTTTAAAGTTCTTTAAGAGTTCTTCAAGAATCTGGTTACTGCTAAGCTTTCTGACAACTATTTCCAGAGAAATCTGCGAAAAACCGTCTTGGAAAACGAAACAATGAATTTAATTGTCTCTGGATCACGCAATTTTTACAATATTTGTTAGTGATTCATACTGTTCAAATTCCCATTTTAAATGCTTTCATAAAATATAAATTACTAAGCTGTGATCATAACAGATCCGCAGCTATTCAGCGTTAAAATTAGCATGTGTTAGGCTTAACGCACCACGAGGGGTCTATTCCCTCCAAACACTACGGTTTTCGCCACTTTCTAACACGGTTCTTAAAGGTCTTTGAGTTCTTCAAGAATCTGAATACTGATAAGCTTTTCTGACAGTTATTTCTAGAGAAATCTGTGAAAAACCGTCTTGGAAAACGAAACAATGAATTGAATTGTCTCTGGATCAAGCAATTTTTACACTATTTGGCAGTGATTCATACTGTTCAAATTCCCACTTTAAATGCTTTCATAAAATATAAATCACTAAGCTGTGATCATAACAGATCCGCAGCTATTCAGCGTTAAAATTAGCATGTGTTAGGCTTAACGCACTACGAGGGGTTTGTTTCCGCCAAACACTACGGTTTTCGTAGCTCTAAAAGTAACGATCGCGTATATACTTTTACACAATTTATTGCAATATATTATAAGCCAGATTATACTGTCCGAAACAAATTTCTGCACGTTTTTACATAGGTATGTTCCAATATTTTCAAAAATTTCATACAGGTATCGAATTATCAAGTATGTTTTGGAATTGATATCAAAATTTCTTTATTTTTCGAGAAATTTCAAATATTTTTAAGTTTATGACCTAAAAAAATAAAGGTTGGAATAAAAAAAAGTCAACAAATTCTATACTGGTATTTAAATTTTCAGTATGTTTTAAAATTGGTAATAAAAATTCAGTAGCCTTTGGATCGTCTGACGTGACGTCTCCCAATGAGAGCTGAAAAGTCAGTTTGTGCGCATGCTCGAACGTCAGCGTTGGCGACGAAAGATTTTGGCTTCTTTGGAGGTAATGAGCAACAATGACGTGAAGGTTTGTTATGAAACGTGCCCCGATGGCTCACATGGTAGGGTATGGGCTTGTTAACTGAGCGATCACGGGTTCGAATCCTGGTGCCCGACAACTTAGCGACGCTGTTATTTTGACTTATTTAAAGGACATAGTTTTTATTTAATACGTTTTAATTAATATTATAATGTTTTAATTATTTTTATTAGATTTATAGATTATGAGAAAAGTTTTGTTGTTTTGATGTGAATATGTATCCGGCATTTTTACGACGCTTATGTTTTAAATTATTTAAAGTACATAGTTTTTATTATAATATTTTAATTATTTTCATTAGATTTATAGATTTTGAGAAAAGTTTTGTAGTTATGATGTGAATATTTTTAATTATTAAATTTTATAACATTATTCAATTTAATTTAAGAATTTAGTTATTATTTAATTAATATTAGTTATTATTTAATTTATGTAAGAATTTTTTTATTATATTTAACAATAACAATTTTTGTGTAGTTATGCTTATGATGTGAGTAAATAAATTTTGATGGCCGGATGTTCATAATTTTAAAATTAGGGATCGTTATGTTATAGTTTCGTGTTATTTTTCATTTAAATCCCCTATGTAAAACATGAATTATCTAGAAATGGACTCTTGGACGTTGAAAACCTAAGACCCAAACCAAAAATATACGGCATAATTTGAAACTGGGACATGAGCCTCGCCAAAGTAGTATTTTTCAACTCCCATTGGGTTCCGTCAGGCTGGATAAAGTGCACTTAAAAATTCTTGTACATTCTATACTAGTATAAAAATTTAAAGTATTCATTAAAACTGGTATCAACGTTCCCCAGTACGGTTTCAAAATTTCCAGTGTTGATCATAATGGTATTGAAATTCCCAGTATTCATTAAAACCAGTATCGAAATTCCCAATGTTGTTCATAATGGTATTGAAATTCCCAGTATTCATTAAAACCAGTATCGAAATTTCCAGTATTGATTCATACTTGTATTGAAATTCCCAGTATTCATTAAAACTAGTATCGAAATTTCCAGTATTGATTCATACTGGTATTGAAGTTCCCAGCATCCATTAAAACCAGTATCGAAATTTCCAGTATTGTTTCATACTTGTTTTAAAGTTTCCAGTATGGTGTCATACTGGTTTTAAAATTTCCTGTATGTTTTTCCAGTATGGATACTAGTTCCAGTATGATTTATACTGGTTCTAGTATCATTTTGATACTGGTTTTGTGAACTTTTTCCAATAGGGGTTATTAACCAGAAAATATCATGCTTCAATAATTATATTCATTTTAAAACCTTTAACCTTTCCATTTTGGTTTGTAGAAAGTAAATTTTTCTAAATAAAAAAATACCCCGAAAGAAACCGATTCTTTTACTACAAAACAGTTGAGTTTTTTCCTATTTCCTAAAAAATATAATTTTACTTTTTAGTGAATAAAAGTGAAGAGTATTATGAAGCATAAATATGCCTTTAAAAAAAACAATCAAAATTGAATGGATCTTAAGATTTTTTTAAAAAACTGAATTTTCTAAGACTTATTATTGAAAATTAAGTTTAAGTATATGGAAATGGAGTCATGTACTATACAGTAATTAACATTTGTCAATATTAAAAATAAGTAGATTAATATCCCTTAAATGTTTAATTAAAAACTCATGAAATATTTTTAAAAGGCAAAACGTCACTGATAGCTAGCTCTTAAAAATTAGTTTTTTTTTCTCTAGTTGGAAGAACTTAATGAGTATAAGTATCATTCTGAACATGGGACGTTAAAAAAAACCCTTACACTCACTCTTTAACATCGTTTCCAAATTTGAGTTTTTAATTGAAGAGTCAAGAACAAGGCTCTCCAGATGTTCGGTACAGTCTATTAAACTTCTGTAATTGCAAACAGTTTTTCTCCCTTCACAAGGAATACTCCCCGACGAAAAAAAAATGCTGATTGATTTACTCGAAAATTGCTTTTTGCAAGAGATTCATCTCAAACTTTCTTGAGGAATTTTTAAGAATTTAAGGCGAAATCAGCAAAACTCGGTCCTTGAAAGAAACAGGGATTAGTGCCATTACTTAGTTTCAAGAACAGAGAAAAAAGAATATCTGACCATGATGCTAATTAAAATGAAATGTCTTGGATTTGGGTTCTTCTATTAGGAGGGGAATTGCTACCTCTCTGTTTAAAGAAAGAACAATATAATCTGTCGCGATAAATCTTAGAGTACTAGAGGATTTGAGGCAGAAGGTAGGAAAGTCATTAAGCTTATTTCCCTTTTATGTGAGTCTCTAGAAACAATGTCATTTCATTGTCTTGTTTCTTTAGATCTGTTTGAGTTAACTTCTTGAAATTCACGGAAGTATTAAAAGTTCTTATTCAAAGGTACTCCCAATGAAAACTTTAGATCAATATTTATCTACATATATCCTTTCAAAGGAAGATATACCCATGAAGTAAAAAACCTAACGAACAAATAAATATTGCCACTAGGTTTTTAGGGGTTATCTTTTTGTTTTTGTTTTCTTGCTTATAGTTTTCAAAAAATTAATTCAATAAAGTATGTTGTGGCGGTTATGCTCTGTCTAGCTATACTAAATTACCCCTTTAAGGAAGATCTATACTCCGAGATGGCTATCAGAATAGAAAAAGAAACGGTTTGAAGAAAACAAAATACCACAATATTTGGATGTTATTTCAGGGGATACGGCAACAACAGAACAACTCAATGTAAATGAGACTAATAAGCTCATATGACAAAGCCTATGATCATGAGATTTTACATTAATATCTGATTTGACATATTTTTCAACCGATTTCATATTATGTAAGGGATATTTAGCAATTATTTTTGAATGCTATTTTGAATATAAAGTTGATTTGCTGTACATGAATAAGTCACAACTGAAGAATGTACTCACCTGAAGTACTAAACCTACTTTATAACCATACCTACTATAGAGAACTAACTGTCTGTTCTCTGATATGTCCACTAGTGTTCAATCTGAAGATATGCGACTTACACCACTTATACTAAAATCAGGTATCTTGGCTTCTCGTATACCACAACAGGCGTAAAAATAAATGCTAAACAAAAACCTCCGGATAAAAATATCTTTTTAAAAAAGATGTATTCCCCCTTTATTTTCGATCTGAAATTCTACGCTCGGCTCTTTTCCCTGAAGTTATTAATCAAGCCTTTTGAAAATGCCCTTCCTTTCCCCCCCTCTAAACCTTATTTTTTCAAAAACCCAAGGTTCAGAAAAGCACAAGCTGCTCAATATTTTGTTATTTTTCCTTCCTTGCTTTCCGATAAACCGGCAAAGTTATAAAAATACTTCTTTCTTCGGTCAACTCTATCTTATCCCTGTTGTGAAAGAGGGGCAGCTTTATACCCAGATAGCATTTTTTGGTTTTTTGAAGGTTTTTTTACCCTTGCATTGCAACCCAAAAAAGGTTTTTTGAGGGTTTTATTTGCAACCCGATAACCCCGAAAAAACCTTAGGATAACCTAAGAAAAAGGTACGCTAGTTGACATTACCAACCTTTTGCGTAACCTTGCGGATTAACCTTCTACAAGGTTATAGGCACAGGTTTTTTCAAGGATAGACAAGAAAATCCTGTTTCAATGCTCTCTAGCCAGGTTTTTGAAAGGTTTCATAACAACCTTAGAAAAATTTTTTTTCGTGTAGACTGCGGAAACCAATGCCAAAAAACCTTCGTTCATTATTGCGGTCATTGGTTTTTGTAAGGTTTCCAAAAAATCTTGATTTAATATTGATGTTTAGGTTTAATATTGCATTTTTTATTTTTTTCGGAGTTTCTTTGTTAAATTATATGATGTCGCAAAATTTTTCCCGAAATATTGCACAGTATATAATACATATTTTCAGGGAAAATTTTGTATCATAATTCAATAAAGAAACATCGAAAAAATTAAAAATGCGATACTAAACTTATAACTCAGGAGATAAATAATTTATCACAACTTTTTAGCTAGGTGAACACACCACTTTTAACAAAAAGTAACTCGAATTTTATGCTGTATGATTACAGAATACTTCAAAGTAATTATTAAGTAAATACAGTAAAATGAAGTAATAAAATAAATTTAAAATTAAGTTTTTAAAATTCATAAAAACAAAATATACATATATATTTTAATTTCTACAAAAATTTTGTTTAATTTAGGCTCTAAAGCACTAATGAAAAAACTTACCTTTAAATAGAAGTATAATTCAAGATGGACACATTTTTATTTAAAAAACTTATTTCAACACATTAAATGTAAGAAAAATCAAGTTTATTGAACAACTGATACAAACACAACAAATTTTACAAACAGCTTTCTAGCATCACAGGGATTAAGGTTAAAGAGTTCATATAAAAAATATACATTAAATATAAACTGTGAAGGTAATAACTAAACTTAAAAATGTAATATAATTAAAATTTGTTTAAAAAAATGATTCAAATAATACTATTTCAGGGGACATCAAATGCAACTGACAGCTCCTGCAAAAAAAAATTTAGCAATTTTATTTTTAACTATTAAAAAAAGTACTTTCGCATTAACCCATTGAACGTGCCACTTCATCGAAAACATCTCAAGCAATAAGAGAATGAGAATACATAAAAGTGCCAACCCCGAAAGTTTAAATTAACGTTACTGATTTAAAAAATTAATTCTAAATAATATTCAATATAATGCAGAAAATTATAGACCAATGGTTGGCAACTGGTGGACTGAAGTCCAAACAATTTATGTAAATTCCTTGGTTGCCAAAATTTTCATTTTGAAATATAATTTGTAGAGCCAGGTGGGGAAAATGGGAAAAACAAGGTTTGATGTTTATGTACTATTGACAAATCAATATTTATATTTTAACCAAGGTAAAATGCACATTTTTTAAAATAAGAAATTTTACAAGCTTTTTAAATGTGTTAAAAACTTCTGGTAAACATTAACTGCAAAATATTAGTAAATATCATAAATTATAAAAAATTAAAACAAACATGAGTTTCATTATACTCTTTGATCCATTTGCATAGAGATTAAGAAATATAATTTTAAAATTTCTTATAAGTGGGAATAAGCCCTCAATGAAAAAAATAGTGCAAATTGAAAAATAGTGCAAACCCATTTCCCCAAACTGTGAACCTACTATAATTACATATAATATATACATTTGAGAGATAGCATATCAGCAGTGATCAAAATTAACACTGGTCCGAGACGACTGAAAATAGGCTCTGGCCACTACTCAGAAAATCACTAGTCCAGCAGACCAGTGGGGGAAAAATATCTCACTCTCCAGTTCTAGTCTCTTTTTTTTTTGCTGCATAACTAATTAGAAATTTTATATCAATTAGAGAAATACTAACATTTCATCAAGAAAAGTGTACTTAATAGATATTTTTAGTTTTTTAGAATTAATATTTGGTATTCACTTTAACTGCAGTAACTACTTTAAATAAATTGGAACCTTTTCTTTTTAATTTGCCAGACAAGTCATTTTGGTTGAGGACCAGTAAGATTTGCAAAGTAATAGTTAGCAGAACCAGCGAGTTATTTTTCCATTTTCTAACGCTGCATTTTAGTTTTTAATATCATACAAGAAATAAAGCTATGTAAAATGGTTTTACTGTTCACTGGGTCACATATGACAGCATAGTTGCCAACCTCATGGCTGCAAAGAACCTCGATTTTCGTTTTCTATCTTCTCTTATAATCCGATTAAAGTATACTAAAATTTCTAACCCCAATTTCCTTTACATAATACTGATAGCAATTTTAAGGGAGAAATCTAATTATAGGAGTAAATATGAAATTTGCAAACACCGATAAGACACCCCTGAGAGCCGCGCTCACTAAGAGTTGACCCAGTGGTAGAAGACTTTTACCTTTTGGCTGTTTTCGATTTTGGCCAAGGACTCTAGTTCAGGCTCAAATGGTTTGAATTTCTACGTTTGTTTTTGTCTTTTAAATTCTTTACTGGGCTGGGTCATAATCGTAGCAATGCGACTAAAATAATATCTTAACTCACCCGTCAGCTTTTCTTTACTTTTCTGACAGTGCATCCCTGGATCCTGCTGTCACATCATACCCTAGCGCTGAAGAAGCTACTCGCTGCTGCTAGTTAGTGGGGGAATTCGTGGGCTAGTCAGCCTGTTTCTATCACAGAAGTCTGCTGGCGCTACACCGGCAGCTGCTGCTCTTGCTGCCAAGGGAAAAAGATGTTTTATTGCATGATGCAAGAAAAATTTTAATTTCAACATGTAGCAATAAAAAAAAGTGGGGCACTGCGTTTTCTAATCTCCTTTTTACACAATACTAATTGCAATTTAAAAAACTAGAGTTTTAAGGGGGAAATCTGATTATCAGAGTAAAGATGAAAATCTCAGTAACTAGGTACTTGCGTATATCCCGTCGACAGCCGTTAAGTTAAGCGACACAAGTATAGAACAGACGATAGACTTTAACCAATTTTTTGAATTCAGCGGCACTGTCAACGGGATAATACATAAGAACCCTCCAATAAAATCTGAGTACTTGGCAGCTATGCGACAGTTTCAATTGAGTAATCCAAAAAGCAGAAACTTACGATGGAATTGGGTGGAAACAGACTCCGGGGTGGCAGGAGAGGTCCGGGCATTGATGTCATAGGGCACTGGCTGGAGCGACTGGCCATGAGCTGTAGGTGTAATCGCTGCGGGGGAGGCTGCTACCTGAGAAAAAAAGTTGCTTTAAAGCACAATGCTACTTGGTGTTCAGATATTAAGTTCTGCAATCAATGAAAAGTTATAATCTCAACGTAGCAAAGCCCAATCACAAATTTTCAGTGAATTTTTTAAGGAGGCTGTCCATAAAACATGTCACTTTCTCCCCAACATTTCTGACCCCCTCCCTCCCCTGTCACTTTGAGATAACATTAATATACTAATTGCAATTTAAAAAACTAGAGTTTTAAGGGGGAAATCTGATTATCAGAGTAAAGATGAAAATCTCAGTAACTAGGTACTTGCGTATATCCCTTCGACAGCGTTAAGCGACACAAGTATAGAACAGACGATAGACTTTAACCAATTTTTTGAATTCAGCGGCACTGTCAACGGGATAATACATAAGAACCCTCCAATAAAATCTGAGTACTTGGCAGCTATGCGACAGTTTCAATTGAGTAATCCAAAAAGCAGAAACTTACGATGGAATTGGGTGGAAACAGACTCCGGGGTGGCAGGAGAGGTCCGGGCATTGATATCATAGGGCACTGGCTGGAGCGACTGGCGATGAGCTGTAGGTGTAATCGCTGTGGGGGAGGCTGCTACCTGAGAAAAAAAGTTGCTTTAAAGCACAATGCTACTTGGTGTTCAGATATTAAGTTCTGCAATCAATGAAAAGTTATAATCTCAACGTAGCAAAGCCCAATCACAAATTTTCAGTGAATTTTTTAAGGAGGCTGTCCATAAAACATGTCACTTTCTCCCCAACATTTCTGACCCCCTCCCTCCCCTGTCACTTTGAGATAACGACTTTTAAAACAAAGAGTCCTTTAAATAACAACTTAGAAAGATAGTTCATTAAATTTAGTTTTAATTTGACATACTTACTCATAACCAGCAAATGGCAGGTGATAGAACATTTCTTCTAAGCCTTCAAATTAATCATATTGCAGAATCTAAAAAAAATATTATAAAAATATGTAATAAATGTTTTGAATATCATTAATTGGAACAGATTTGATAGAGGTCCTCCACAGCGACAGCCAACTTGGCAAATGCTCTAAAGCAGTGACCATTCATCCTACATCAAATCTGTTCCCATAGAGGGGTGAATAATTAATAATAAAACACAAGATGAAATGTAAGTCGTTGAAGATTAATTATCTCTAACAGATTCAAAAAGGGAATCCACAGCAATTATTAGGAAAGAGCAAATTCTTTAAAAACAATGAATTCCTTTTGATTTAAATAGTTTTTTGTATTTACTTAATTATAATATCCTAGTTGTGGGGTGTAAACAAACAGTATGCAATAGACGATATTAGTGTGACGTCACTTGCTTGTTTAGAAACGTTGATTCCATCTGTGATTGGTTTCGTGACTGGAAGTAATTCCATACGGAACCAATCACAGATGGAATTAACGTATCCAAACAAGCAAGTGACGTCATGAGTAATGTTGTCTATTTACAAAAATAAATAAACACTTCTTTCATGATACTGTGTCTTACTGCAATTTTTTTAAAAGTGGTTTAAATCAAATATGAATATCAATAACATGGATACTATTTTGAAAATTAACCCAATACTAAATACTTAATTATAACATCCTAGTTGTGGGGTGTAAACAAACAGTATGCAATAGACGATATTAGTGTGACGTCACTTGCTTGTTTAGAAACGTTGATTCCATCCGTGATTGGTTTCGTGACTGGAAGTAATTCCATACGAAACCAATCACAGATGGAATTAACGTTTATAAACAAGCAAGTGACGTCATGACTAATGTCGTCTATTTACAAAAATAAATAAACACTTCTTTCAGGATACTGTGTCTTACTGCTATTCTTTTAAAAGTTGTTTAAATCAAATATGAATATCAATAACATGGATATTTTGAAAATTAACCCAATACTAACTTGAATAAACATCAACAACAAACCCTGGTTAACCACCCAAATCATGATGCTTGCTAACATTCATTTGAAATTACAAGAAATAACAGGCAGAATAAACAAACTTACCTCATTATTAGAAGAAAATAGAGATAAAAAAAGTTATTTAACAACTACGGAATCCTAATAAAATTACGACCCAACGATAAACCCATTACATCGTATACAGGCCAGGAAGCTAATGCTTAGTCCGCAGTAATTGCTCTTTGATAACTCAAAGTTTAAGGAAGTATAAAAAAATTCAAATTACTTAAACCTTCAAATTGAAATTAAAAACCCCAAGAACAACTAATTTGTTAAGTAAATAGGATATAGCACATAATTTATGTTTTTAGGTTGTCAGATAAACAAATGGTGCTTTGAAGCAGTGTTCCCCAACCTTTTTACCAACCACGGACCGGTCAACGTTTGATAATTTTACCGCGGCCCGCTGGGGGGTGGCATTGATTTTGGTTTCACTTTCGATGTAATGGGATTTTCGGAAGTTTAAAATACGCAAATTTTCAATTCTTTACAAAAAGATGAACCCGACAAAGCGCATTGATATTATTACACTTTTTCTTTATTTTTCTTTCCGTTTCGCAGAAAAATGTACTGTTTAATGGATTTTCTTTTCATTAACTTATAGTTGTAACAAAAAACTCAGACAACTGTCACCATTATTTCCGGGTTGAACAAGTTCGCCACAAAAAAAGAATATAAAAATTTATGCATTTCTAATGAAGCGTTTTTATTCAGTTTTCTTGGTAAAATAAGATAGTTCTCATGGTGTGTATGATTTATGTCACTACCTTCGGGCCCCTTTTTAAAATAAATAAAATTTAATGAAACACAGATGTTTTTCCAAACCTAAGAATTTAAATTCATTTTCAATGTAATGGTCGACCCGCGGCCCTGTACCATTTGATCCATGGACCGGCACCGGTCTGCGGACTGGGGGTTGGAGACCACTGCTTTAAAGCACAATGCTACTTGGTGTTCAGCTGTTTTTAATTCCCCCAATGAATTTCTAATCTTAACGTAGCAAAACCCAATCACAAATTTTTTTAAGGAAATGTTCATAAACGATTCACCTGCATCTAAGGTGACATGAGAATCATGAGATAACTTTTAGAAGTTTTAATTTGATTTACTTACTTATGGCCAATGACCAGCAAAATGGTAGATGGAGGTGGAACATAACTTCCTTCAAATTTCAGGAGCATAATATTCATCCTATTGCAGAATCTAAAACAAAACATTATAAAAATATGTAACGAATATGTATCATAAATAGGAACAGATTTGGTATAGGTCCGCCACAGTGACTGCCAATTTGGCGAATGCTCTATAGCAGTGACCATCAGGCGCGGATCCAGCACGCCTCCAAGGAAGGGGCCACTTTTTCAGACTATCACCTTTACCTTTCGAGAAAAATGTCAAAATGTTGGGGATTTTCTAAAAAGTATCACTCAAGATCCCCTTTTGGTACTGCTGGGGGCTATAAGGGTCCTCCCCCAGAAAAAATTTTGAAACTTGACCTGCAAAAGTTGGGTTTTAACTCATTTTGAGTTCTTTTTGGGACTTTTTTCGTACTTATGAGTATGTTTGGGTCCAAGGAGGGGCACTTTCCAGAATGCCACCCCCCTGGATCCACCACTGGTGACCATTCAACCTACATCAAATCTGTTCCAATAAAGGGGTGAATAACTAATATGGTTCTTATCCGTTAAACGAGCACAAGCAAAAAAATCCCGAAAAAAATTTAGAATGAATTAAAAAATTCTCTGTCCCAACCGTCGCCTACTGCATTTGTTTTCGTTTTCACTTGACTGTATTGTCATTCGCTTCGCTTGGCGAGCATTTAGTTCACAATTGGCGACATTTGTGCCCAGCTAACGGATAAGTACCATTAATAATAGAACACGAGATTAAATGTAAGTCGTTGAAGATAAATTATCTCTAAAAGATTCAAAAAGGGAATCCACGGCAATTAGGGAGATTGTCTAAAGAGCTGTAGAGCAGTCGCAAAGTTTGACGACTGTTTAAATTGGCAGTAGCTGTATGCCATGGAGGACCTGTTTTGAATACGTTGCAACTATTCTAGATTCCAACCTTTCTTGTCAGTGATGTCACGAATCCCATTTGAAGGCCAAATTTATAACATTATCATACGAAATGAGTCAATAATGTATTAGTTCTATATGTTCAATTCTCATATTTTTGTTTAAGAATGTAAAAGTTTCAAAATACATAGTTCGTAATCATTTTAAATACCTACTTTGAATTTGGACAACATTATGTGATTTTAAAGCAAACACTCGAGTAACGCTGTTTGAAACTTTTTAGTATCAAATCGGTTATTATCAATCTATTTTTAGTTAGATTTTCAAAACATGAAGTTAACAATGAATGGCAAATGAAAAGCACCATTTGTCGACCTAGATTACTTCAGTCGAAGGGATGTTATAACTTTATCAAAACATCGAATTATGAAAAGATTACAATAAGCTCATTAGCGCACTAGCGTATAATATCCCAGTTACGTGGTATAACACAAGACCACTGTTTTCATTCCAGATCCTACTTGGTTTTCAGTCTATGAACCATCTGAGGGGGGTGAGAATTTAAACCTAGGTCCTGTGGCTTGGTAGATGGTTGGTTGTTTTGGGTTTTATGGTGTGGCTTGGTAGAAAAAAAATTCTGCATTGTGGGAGATATATTCACATTAAGTTTTCACATAAGATTTTTAAAGATATCAAGAGTTACCTAATGTGTAGTAAATATGATAGTACAGCATGTAATTTATGTTCTTAGGTTATTTACATACACTGTAAACAAAAACTAATCAGATTTTGAGAAGGAAATTTAAACATAATAGGTCATTAACACAACTACAGAAAGCATAGGACATGTACCGAATATTATTGTCTCAACTAAAATTTTAAAATATGTCATTAAAAGCTACGATAAGCATTGTTATCATACGATAGCATTGTTGATAAGCATAGCATAGGGCAGGAACCATAGGATCTTACAATTCTATTCACAACTCATTCAAATTCACGTTTTGAACTTACCACCACTCGGTTACTTATGTGATTTGGAGGTAAAAAAGAGAAACTTTCAGGAAAAACAACAAAGAAGAGAAAT
Organism: Tetragnatha montana; assembly: GCA_963680715.1. Lineage (NCBI taxonomy): Eukaryota > Metazoa > Arthropoda > Arachnida > Araneae > Tetragnathidae > Tetragnatha > Tetragnatha montana. Next base: position 54,526,557 of record OY796676.1, on the reverse strand, counting down.
CTCGCACAAAATGTCGACATAAATACTTATGCTGAAAACCTGAAAACGAATTACACAGCATTAAGGACGTAAACAAATCCATCCAATGATTGGATTGGATTGTTTACGTACATTTTCCGGTTTGAGTGCTTGATACAGTACATGCAATGAACCGGCGATGATAAATCATAATGCCAATCGCGGTTAAAAGTAAATATAATAAAAAGTTAAATAATACGCTACTCACTTGAACTTGGGTCGGCGTCCATCTTGAAAGGCCGCGTCTTTTCCAGTGAACATGACGCATGCGCAGAAAGGCTTTTCGGGCTTTTCTTTGGTTTTTCAAAAATAGGCCTTTTTGTAATATTGAGGATGGGTTCCACAACCCAACCATTTGTTGGGTTTTTGTAAGGACTCAATGACAATAAAAGAAAAAGGTTAGCCGCAAGGTTTCATGCTACTAGGGTATTCATTCTCGGATTTTAATTTCGGATTTAAATAAATTCTTAATGCTGATGAATCAGAGATTCGAATGATTTCAAAACTTGGTGCGAGTGGTTTTTTTTTCTGATTGTTCCCTGCTTTTTGTATCGCTGAAAAAAATATTTTCTTTTTTAGTTTGGTTTATTCTTTTTTTTTTAGTCACATTCAATTTTCCTTTAAAATAGGCTTCTAACGATTGAAATTGCGTAGATTTAAATAATCATTGCTTTCGGACATTATTTCTGTGATCGCATCACTAGATTAAAACGCATTAAATTAAATTGCATGGTATTAAATTTGAATATTAAATCTTTTATTTCGTATATAGTGAAATTGAATCAGTAAAGTTTAATTAAAATTGGATAAATGATACTTTAAATTCCAAAATAAATGTTGATTTGTTTTACTATTGTGAACAGTTTTTAAAATATTGTGAATTAAGATTTTTTTTTTATAAATTATCAATTATTTCAAATAACCCTTCTTTCCCCCTAAATGATGTCCTTGAATTAAGCAGGGAGATATAGGATATACTTATACATATTTATTGTTACACTAAATTTAAAACTTTTTCAAACATTATTAAAAATCAGTCACTATTGAAAATATCTTTTAAATCCAACAAACGCAAATATTATATGAAATATCAAAAATATCCTTCAAATACAATTATATGAAATATCAAAAATTCAATTACACTTTCAATGTTGAACATAAGTTCTTAGCATTAATCAGTCATCAATAGTCAATTTTATACATCGGCGTCAGCAAAACATCTGAGCAAAGAAGCAACCATGGGATTTTTCGCGATCCAATTTTTCCACCAGTCTGTTTCATCAACTTCCTTCAAGTTCTTGCAGCAGAAAACAGCCACTTGGTTCATCAAAGCGTCATCCTTGTAACGATCGGAGATATCCAGAAGTTGACCCGCGTTCTCGATCGTCAACTTCTTAATCATTGCGCGTCCACACAGGTCTCGAAGATCCAACACTTGGTACTTTTCACTCGCACGATACACGTCGCACAGTTTATCCCAGTCCAGAGCTTCATCATCCTCTGGGAAGAACCCGTACATGCATCTGACCACTAACACCATCACTTCGAAAGGTGTATCAGAAATTTCGATGTCCGGATGAGTGTTTTCTTCAGTTGTTGGCAACATACTAGCCAAGACCGGTGACATGGCTAACAGAATGAACTTATGGACGTGAATTGTTTTTTCTTCCACTCGAATTCGGACATCAGAGGTTTGGCTCTGCCACATTAATTTGATTTTATCCAAAATATTCTTCTTATACAGGAAGTCATCGTTATTATGGACAAGGTGATTTTTGTTGCTCTGATTTGGTATTTCATTCACGAAAAAACTGCTTTTGTTTAATCCGTAAACTCTTAGACATGCCGAAAAATTTTTCGCTAAACCAAGATTTTCTTGACTAATAGCATTATCTCCTTTTGAAATACTTTCATAAACACCGAAATCTCTTGAGCCGTAAGAGAATCTACCCGAGATAAATAGCGGACGAACAGAAGAAGACCTTATAAAAATTTCAAATGCTCGAGTACCTGAGTACTTGTTCTTTAATCCAAATTGCCATGTAATTCCAGGGAGTAAGATTTCTGGAGACAAAAGAACGGGTGATCCATCATTATAAAAATAATTTTCAATTTGCCAGTCAAATTCCACGTCAAAATACGGATTCTTGGTAACTACACTAAACTTGTAACTTTTTGAGCAGTCATCGTTGTAAGTCGCCATACTTGTATGTATGTATACGTTCTCGGACAGAATTAGAACCATCCGTTAAAACCAAACCCACAATTCCAAGTGTGACGTATGAGTCAATTAGAGTTTATTGCGCATGCTTGAGTACTTGATTTTTGCTGTTTTTGTAAAAAAAAAATTAATAAAATAATAACTGGGGATAGAACCCACGAACTGCCGCATGTTACGCAAGCATCTTACCATTGCTCCAGCAGGCATTCAGCAACTTCAAAACTTATTTTAACATGCACGTTATTGTATAATATTTGTCATTCAGCCGGACATCACGGTAGGTCTATTTAGAAATCGAACATGGATCCCCGTTGTCTTTGCTATAGGAATCCTGTTAACATCATTTGTACTAAAAAATATTCAGTGTCTTTAAAAAAGAAATGCCGAGACTGAAACAGTTTTTTAATTCGGTTATTTTTCTAGATTTTATAAATTTTTAAAATGTCTACGGGCTTTCTGTGCTCCCTGTACAATGTTTTAGTACAACGATGAAGGCTTACACGGCAGACGTCTGTAATTATAGATGAATTTACCGGGCTGTTTTGCCGTGGTCCAGGAGATCTTAAAAGACTGAAATTTTTTACCTCAGCTTCGGAAGTCATCATCAACAGGATCATTTTTTTTTCCAACTGAGGAACTTCAACTGAAACATTTTATCCTGGTGATTATTACCTCCGAAGCTGAGGTCGAAACGTTCAGTCTTTTAGCATCTCCTAGACCACGACAAAATAGCCCGGAAGACATCTTAAATGTTTTCATGTGTTTCGTGGGATGCGATTCACGCGTTCCGGTTTGTCATTTTTTTGTCGCTATTAGGTTTTGTCACTACGCAGTTTCAGTTCTTACTATGGATTCTAACCGCCTATCTGGTTCGAGACTGTAAAAGTCAGGTGACGGTGGTAAACAAACTCTCACTATCAAATCATATCTCACTACAAATTCTACTAGTGTAGTATCTGTGGCAACCAATTGCAAACTCAGTAGGTCACGTGTTGGTTCTGTGTGACGTCAGACGGGTTGAGTCCATTTGATCAATCATTTGTGCTACGCTTTTTTAGAGGAAATACGTGCAGTTTTGACCACTTGTGTCTCCAACCGCAGTCCATGACGGCAAAAAAAAAAAAAAAAAAAAAAAAAAAAAAAAAAAAAAAAAAAAAAAAAAAACCGATTTTTGGTCAGGGGTGTAGATGTTTTGTTTTTGGTAAATTCATCTTCAATTATATTTTCTTCCTCAAAAATGCAAGTAAAGAATCTAAACAGAAAACCAAATCCAAGTTCACTAAAACTAATTAAAATCTAACAAGGAGAGGATCCCAACGTGTCATCAACGATTTGGTTCATTTTTGGTGTGTAAGTAGTGCATGACTAGGACATCAATTTGTGAAAATATTAAGAAGCAACTTTCAGAAATTTTAGAGAAAATCGCGATTAAAAATTTTAACATGTACTTATAAGTTTAATAAGATTCGTATCTCGCAAGCGGATCGTGGTGTAGCGGTAAGAGCTATGATTCCCAACCCAAAGGTCCCGGGATCGAGTCTCGCTGCATACCATATTTTTTAATTTTAATTTTCCACGCAATTAAGAACACTGATTTGAAATAAAGTAGTACATTTATAATTATCAATTTTAAAACATTTTTTAAATATTTTTTTTGTGGGAAAAATCAATATAACCGGATAATATGGAATCATATTTATAAATATATTATTATTATATTGTTTTGAAAAAATCTTTTCATTCCTTGTTTCCCCAAAAAGTAATTAAGAAATCCAATTTTTTATAATCCTATTGTAAATGTTATAGATTTACCCCAAATTTTTTTTTATTTTAACTGTCAAATCAGACACATACCAAAACCTTTTAGCATAACAAAATTGCGTACTTTCTTTTGGATATTTAGGGATAAATTAAGGTGAAACTTCATCTATAAAAATAATTTTTTTTGTTTATAAAAAAACTTTTCATTCCTTGTTTCCCCAAAAAAATAATTATTAAATCCAATCTTCTATGATCCTATTGTAAATATTATATATTTACCAAAAAAAAATTTATACACAAGAAAAAATGTTTTAAAATTGATAATTATAAATGTACTACTTTATTTCATATCTGTGTTCTTAATTGCGAGGAAATTATGGTATGCAGCGAGACTCGATCCCGGGACCTTTGGGTTGGGAATCGTAGCTCTTACTGCTACACCACGATCCGCTTGCAAGGTGAGAATCTTATGAAATGTTAAGTACATGTTAAAATTTTTAATCGCGATTTTCTCCAAAATTTCTGAGTGTTGCTTCTTAATATTTTCACAAATTGATGTCCTAGTCATGCACTACTTACACACCAAAAATGAACCAAATCGGTGATGACACGTTGGGATCCTCTCCTTGTAAGACATACTACACTAATTATTATTAAATTTAAAATTGAGGTCTGAGACGCCGGACACTCATCAGGGGGTTCGTCCAACGTCCCACACCCCTGATGGCCTTTCTGAAGCTGTCGTATAAACCAGCGTTTCTCAACCGGGGTTCCGCGAGGCCTCCTCAAGGGTTCCGCGAGAAATTCGAAAAAAGTGTTTAAAAAAATAAAAGATACAAGATCCCCCCGAAATTTGGATTAAGGGTACCAGAATGAGTAAAAACCCTGTTTTTTAGGGTCAAATTTCAAAAAATTATCTGGGGGAGGACCCCCAGACCCCCCTTTTTGTACTTTAAACTCGGTTAGTTAAATTAATTTTCATATTAAGTTCAGCAAAATGAGAATCCTACATAAAAATATATTAAAAAGGTACATTAAACTTATTAAGTATGCAAAAGATGGGCTTAGAGATCATTTTAGGCTTCCTCCCCGATTAATTTCCTTAGAGGATATTTGGGCCCCTCCTGAAAGAAATTTTTCTTGAAAATACCTCGAGTATGTAGTTGGCTTCCTGCTGTTTGATAGTTAATGCGGCCCTCGGGCTGAAAAGTTTGGAGACCCCTGTTTTAAGATACAGTGGGGGGGGGCAGGGGTAAGGCCTTCCAATGGTTAAAATGTCCAATGGCCGTTAAAAAGGATTATCCAAATATTCAAAGAAAAGCAATTAATATACCATTGCAGTTTTCCCACATAATATATGTGTGAACCAACCTTTTCTTGTTTAAAAAACATAAAAAGTAAAGAAAGAAATAGTCTTCTTTCTATTGAAGACGAGATTCTGGTATGCCTTTCGAAAATAAGACCCAGAATTGAAAATATATGTGCCAAAAACAGACTCAAATTATCACATTAATTAATATTTAATAATTGTTTTATTTTTTTTAAACTTGCTAAAATTGTTTAAATACTTAAAATTGTATTTTCAAAACCTTACAGCTGTATTCTAATGATTCTAATAAATAAATATAGTAAATAAACGATTTCTTCGTTACTTATTTTCCGTTTCATGTAATAATTTAAAAAATAGTAAGAAAAATATTGTTACATGGACGCTAGGGTTCCGCGGAACTTGGGCATTGTCGAAAGGGTTCCGTGGGAGTAAAAAGGTTGGGAAACGCTGGTATAAACGACAACTGAACCCCGAGGCCATCATTATAATTTTGAAAAACACCATTATAAATACAAAATTCAAAGAACATACCACAAACTCACAAATTGAATTCTTCCCAATAAAGCCTAGCAGAACTCGAAACCAGCAAAAATACTAAACCTTCGAGGCCATCATTATAATTTTGAAAAACACCATTTGAAGATTTTAGTATTTTTGCTGGTTTCGAGTTCTGCTAGGCTTTATTGGGAAGAATTCAATTTGTGAGTTTGTGGTATGTTCTTTGAATTTTGTATTTATAATGGTGTTTTTCAAAATTATAATGATGGCCTCGGGGTTCAGTTGTCGTTTATACGACAGCTTCAGAAAGGCCATCAGCGGTGTGGGACGTTGGACGAACCCCCTGATGAGAGTCCGGCGTCTCAGACCTCAATTTTAAATTTAATAATAATTAGTGTAGTATGTCTTACTATGTTATTATCTTTTTTCCAAGCTGCACAAGCGCTGGAATTGGATCAATACAATTATTGTAAATTTTGAATCTGACAAAAATCTTGGGTTAATTTTAAAAATCTTCTTGTAATTAAAATATAAGTTTATTTTAGATTTTATAATTTTGGACATACACCACTTCCGTTCCAAGAACCTCAAATTAAGATATTTTCCATGCATGAAATTTGTTTCCTCCCATTTCAAAAACAGTTATAATAGCTACAAATTAAAGCAGTTTCAATTCATTAATATTTTAAATTTTTTATTAAGTGTCTAATACTTTATAAATTTTGATGAATAGATAGCGTTCAACAGCAATGTGCATTAAATTTTTTTATCTGCATATTAATAACTTCAATTAAAATATTAATGAGGTATAAGATAATGCTTTAATGGACTTCCTTAAAAGAGATCACGTTTAGTAGTAATTAAAAATCTTTTCTAAACCCAATTAATTTTTTTTTTAAATTTCAATTACAACCCCCCTCTACCTTTTAATTATATTTTGTACATGGATTAAATAAGTGTCCATGCAAGAACGTTAAAGAAAAATTTATTTGAAATAAAAAAATTAAATTTATTTATTTCTTTAAAATATGTGGGCATATGTTTCATTTAAGAGATATTATATCAAAATGAAATTCTTTTTAGAATTAGTACTTTATTCAATTCGCATTTTTTTCGGTCTAAAAGAAATTTTTTACACATGTAAGGTAATGTATTTTATTTGCTACTATTGGGGTGAATAGATTCTTCTTAGAATTATAAGGAAAAATATCCGAGAAAATCTGTTATTACTGTAAGTTCAAAAGGTGTAATTTTATTTCTTGTTTGGTATTCATGTCATTCATTTTCTCCCGTCGCACTTATATTTCTCTACTTCTATTTTAGATTCTATTGAAAAATTTTTTAGAATGCATATTTTTAAAATGATTTTTCAAAACAACCTATGAAACTGGCGGCCTTTTAAAAATGTTTTAATGAATGCTGAATTATAGTGAATATTGTTTTTTTTTTTTAGGATGCAACATTTCAGAAATACACTTAAAGTATACGGCATCATCTTAAAAGTCAAATAAATTTTATTGATTTTTAATACAAAATTTGAAATATTAAAAGTATCTTTGAATTGGTTTCTTTGTTAAACCACTTATTTTTATATGAAAAGAAGGAAGTTTTATAAGTTGTATAAGAGTCAAACCAACGGGCAATGGAGGTGATAAATCCGGGCACGGGAAAAGTGATAAATACTCATTGATAAATGCCGTTGAATTTATCACATTACCCGCCTCACTTCGGGCCTTATTAATAATACCCGGTCCCCCTCACAAATAATTTTAGTATTTTTAGGGAGTTTTATGGAGGTGCTATATTTTTCTTTTGATGTTCCGCCAGAAATGTTTTCAATTGCAATAATATGAATGAAGTTTAGATAAAAATTTTAAAAAATTTCCCCATATCATTTCCACCTTTTCAAAACTGCCAATCTGCTTTTTCTTAGTTTCGAGAGAAACAGCATTCAAAGTTATTTTTGAAATAGGCGTTTTTTTTCTTTCAGATACTTGAAACTGATTGCTTAATTTTCAATTTCAACGGAAATTACGATTTTTGGATGTGGCAGGGAGTTTAGCACTACTTATAGTTAAAAACAAAATAAGATTAAACTGAGGAGGGCAGTATTAAATTCCAATTTTAAATAAACCCTCCAAGATTAATAAAATAAACATTTTTATTTTAACACAGCATTTTCTCTACGTAATTAAAAAGCAAGGAATAGAACATTAAATATTATTACAAAATCGAATATTAACTTAATTTTTGCCCTTTTCTAACAAGAATATTAACTTAAATTAGTCGCATGACTCATGCTAGGTTACCACATGGATTTAATATTTAGTGACTTTACTTAGGAGAAATATTACCGAGAAAAAGTGGATTGACGGTCAGGGCCCGATTAAGGCAAGTCCGGGCCCAAGGCCCAGGTGCTTTTAGGGGCCCCCTTCACGAAAAAACATGAAACAGAAACTGCGTCATTGGGTTACTATTGCTACATATACATATAATACAATGCTAACCTAAAAAAATTATATACCGCCCTTTTTTTATTTTAGTTTTAATGCACTTCTAGAAAAATAACTTATAATTTTTAAGCATAAAATTTTATCACATGAAATTTAATGTTTTGTGAAAAAAAAATTATTTTCAGACCATTTGGGGGGCCCCCAAAAATCATGGGCCCAAGGCCCGGGCCTTGCAGGCCTAGGCAGTAATCAGGGCCTGTTGACGGTTGCTTTTTCGTTGGGGTGACGACACAGTTCATATCGTCAGCTTATAAGCGAGTCGCTTTTGGTAAGTCTTTTGAAAGAGGTAGAATGGCGCCAACGAACGAGGATGTCCCAAAAAAACCCTCGCCAAGCTGAAATGGTGAGATTGCATGGCGCAAAAGAGAGCGATCAGACGTCACCAAATTTGGCGTAATCTCGTACAGTGTATTTGAGCCAGAAGTGATTTATGGCCTTTCTCTAGTTTATTGACGATATATACCATTATGTATTGTTCTGGCTGCTCCCCCTTGAATTTGCTAGTTGGTTATCCCGTTCCTTTTATGCAGTGATTATCTTAAGCGATCCCACCTCATGATACTATATTTAACCTTTGCTGCACATATGGACGTAATTCAGAAACCACCAAATTCCCCCTCATAAATTCAAAAGTCGGTTTTACACCACTTTCGGACCTTCCCCTCAATTAACATACCGAAGTAATTAACAGTCTTTAGAACGCGCCAGAGACGCTTCCTCAACTCGACTCGAGCGAACCAACAAATTACAGTCTCGGAGACACTCAACATTTCGTTCAAATGGCCGCTGAGGGACCCATTCACTCGCTTTGTTATGACGTTGGGCCGAATGTTTCCGAATGATTCCGAGAGGAAAAGAATCCCGAACTGCCGTGTCGTTTACGGCTTCAATCATCTAGTTAACGTCCTTTGCGGTGGCATGGAATTGAACTCTTGCGTCTTAATGGTTTTACATTAAAATTCGAGTTTTCCTCACCTGCTGCTGTCTCACGGAAGTGCAGTTGTGAGGGTTTGAGACTTCTGCTTGATGTGAATGCTTTTAAAAAGATAGGATTGGATCGTGGAAGTAAGAGTAAGGGAAGTAAGTGACTTTAGGAAGGGAAAATAAAAACGAAAATTGGTGGAGTAGTAAATAAAACTATTATCATATATCCCAAAACAAATGGTGTTTTATTGGCCCCCCTCATCAAATACAGGATGCTTCAACAAGTCTACCCAAACTCTGCACAGAAAGATTCCTTGCACGGGGTACATAAAAAAATGTCCAAAGAAATATAATACCTTTACGACAGTTATTTTTTCGAAAAGTGTGGAGTCATATGCGATAAAAACTTAATAAGACGGTACAACGGTGCATGCATGTGTGTTGCGAATACTTCTAGCATCTTATTCTACAAACGTATCCAAATAATTATGTCTTCCATTAATTTATTAGCGTTAACCTGATATGACATGATGCCTTTTTCTGTCGGAAGTTTTTTGAAAAGTTTCCGTGTAGTGGTATTGTTTTCTGGGCCTTTTTTTTTGTACCCACGCAAGGAAGGAAAGTAGCTGAATATCAGAACTTTGTCGAGTTTGTTGAAATACCCGATATTGTATGTAATCCACTAGCTAAATTGATATAATTTTCATTAATATATTATAAATTATTATTAGAATTAAGATATATTTGAGCTAAAGGAAGAATTCGATGAGGTAAATAAACACAACATTTAATGTTATTAAACATTACAGCTAAAAATTTCTGACATACATTTGAATTACAAGAGTATTTGAATACATTGTTCACCACTATTGTATTTTTTCCCATATTTTTATTACTTTTTTATGAGTATTTTTGTTTTACGAAACTATTGAATCTTAGAAGAACAAGGTTTAAACTATCCACCAAAATCTATTCTTGTAAGATCTGGAAGGATATATCTCTTTGCTTTTGAACTTTGAAGAATCAATTCATATTTTCTGCTCTCTATTATTAGAAATTTTCCAGGGACATTGAATTCAAATTAAACGGAGGAAAATTCTATTAGAAAGTAATAGAAGTGCGATCTCACACAGATCCTTTATTTTTCTCTTTCTCCCTCCCCCCAAAAAACACAAAAATCATGCATTCATTTCCACTTTTAAACTTCACTACCGACAAAAAGCATGTGCACGCAAAAAAGCCAATATTGCTTTCAGGTTTCATTCAGGAAGAAAAGGCAATTTATCAAAGTAATAAATTGCTCACGATATCATCACAGGAGCCCCATTTATTGAACGAAATTCAATACAAAAGCATTCGTGGAAAAGCACCCAGATGCGAGAATACCAGACGTTTCCGATTTGTAACTCTCGCACCAACAGAGAAATAAAACAGCAACGTTTTATGCCTGTAGTAATTGAGAACAAAATCAATGCTTTCAATGGAAGCAATTACATCAAAACCTTGTAATTGGTTTCCATTGGTCATTTTCGGTGGCGCGATGATATCTAATTGGCTCACTGTTATCTCGTGACTTTTTTGTGCGATCCGATTGGCCGAAGAATGAGGAGTCTCTCCTCTCTCTTGTCCCGAAAATTGAATAACTGTGCGGTCTAAAGGGCGAACACCCGCTTTCATTAATTAACGGATATCTCGAATTGAATAACTCGAGATACGAACGGTTATTTAATGGGAGAACTCGTTCAATATTTTATGCGTTAAGAGATAGAGTGGATTAAGTCAAATGAATACTAAAATTTCAGATAAATATAATCTCTGTCTATCACAAGATGAGCTCTGGTCTAGTTGTCTGGTTGTGGCGGTTGCTATAGAAACAATACTATATGAATAGATGTAAGAAATGCAAACGAGAGCTAATTTTGTGATAGACAGGCAGTAGTAGGCTTACCATAATTTTTTGAGCTCAAGCCAGGACACTTTGTCGACCAATCGGTCCATCAAAGATTAAAAACTAAATAAACACCCAAACTAAAAAAAAATAAATATTTAAACTGAAATAACATACTTTATTTAATCATTTGTACTTTTCACTTGACACCACTTTTTTCAAAAATCCTTTGTTAGATTTAATTAAATCATAAAATTCATAACAATTAAGTTCAGAGTTAATTTTCACATTTAAAGGGTGTTTGACAGTACAAATAGAGTCTGCTCCTTTCAGCAGTCTAAATATGAATAATGAAGCCGTAGAAGTAGGTAAAAAATGCAGTTCGAAAATTTTTATGGAAAATTTTACAAAAAATTTTGTTCAGTTTTAAAATTACGAAAACCCAGGACATTTTGGGACCCAGGACATTTCCCAGGACAGCCTCCGAAACTCAGGACTGTCCTGGGTAAACCAGGACGTATGGTAAGCCTAGGCAGTAGGTTTGTGGTTACGTTTAAAAATCCTTTACCTTGTGTGGTAGTTATTTAAGTCAAATAACTGACTTGTAAGACAAGCATCAAAACTGCCTTTTTTTCCACATAGGAATAACCCAGGCGCCGTTGCAAGAAACTTTCAACAACCACTCGAAATAAATCGACTTAAGTCACTTTAACTCTAAGCAACTCAGTTCGCGAGTGGAACAAACGACTGGAGTGAGGAAGGGGAGGGAACGTGACAAAGATACAACGACGACGATCACATCGGGCATTGTTGGGTTTCGTATGATAATGACGAAAATTTAGGGCGCTCGCGTCTGTAAACAGATAGGACTAATAATTGAATGATTTACCAACTGTTGATAAAGGATTCGAATTATAGATTCGTTGAATGATGGAGGTCTAAGCGATATTGAATCAGGTTTCAGTTCTAGAGACTTTTGTGTTTATGCAAACAAGGTTATTCGTGATATCTCAATGAAAGGGGTTATGCGATATTAGGGTTGGGTTATTGAATTTCGGTGTATCTTTTCTGGAGAGGGGGGAATTAAATTTAATGTGGGAATTTTATGTGATTTTGGTCTTACCAAAAGATATAGGTTTAGTACACATATCTTGCTTAGTTGCGTTTTCAATATTTTCAAGCAGTTTTTGAAAATTCTTTTAAGTTTATAATTTTATGTTAATTATAGAATATGTTGTATAGTCACTCAATTTTAAGAGATTTCGATAAAATTGTAGCATATCCAGTATTCCACATTTCGGTTTGATCTCTTTACAAAGTAGGCAACGAGATTTGAACATTTATGGCATTTTCCACGATACTAGCAAATCTACACTACCAGGTGATAAATTAAAATAATAGGTGATCAATGATAACAATTGATAATTTAAATGTGCTTTTATTTTATTCGATTTTTATTTTCCTGGTCAGGAGTTATCATAGGACCCTATCATAATCTGATGACCTTAGCATTATGAAGTAGCATCTTAGTTTTCATCTGTGTAAAATTTATGGCCTTTTTCAACGAAAATAGAAAATTTACTCAACCAGATTATAACAAACAAATAGATAAGGTGATACAATATAATAAGCTTTTATTTCTTCAAGTTTTGTTTTCATGATAAGGACAAGAGTTACTATGTAGCTTTATAACTACTATCTTTTCAATACTGCAAATATCATCATAATATCAAATCATCCCATTCAGTATAATGTACAGTAAAGTAAACAATAAACTGTGTGAATACATGTATATATTGTACAATGCTTAATATAATCTTATCATATTAATTTTCTGTCTTCTAGGTCCAAAGAATGCAAAATCGAAGCTGCCAGTTATGGTTTTCATTCATGGAGAGTCCTATGACTGGAATTCAGGGAATCCGTATGACGGGAGTGTCATGGCAAGTGTTGGAAATGTGATAGTCATAACTATCAATTTTCGGCTTGGCATATTTGGTAAGTTGTCTCAAAGTGTTATCATGTACCGTATTTCGATACGTTAAACACACAAAATTGATGAAACTAATTTTACATTATCTTTTTATAATGGATATTAATGAGGACTTATTTGAAATTAGAACACCTAGTGGCTGCATAAATAGTTATGTTTGATTTTAGTGAAGCTATAATAATTTGCTAAATACGCAGTTTAAGGCATATCACGACATATATCTCAGTTTTACGAACTTTTCAAAAGTTAACATAACATAATATGTTTCCAAACGATGATCCGTGTTTGATGAAAAATGAACCCTGCTTTTAAAAGTGGCAAGAAAAATTTATTATCATTAAATTATTAAAATTGTTTATTTTTTAAAGTTATTAGAAATAATTATCAATTTCAAAACGTATGGCTGTTGGTTTTACAAGGTTGGTTTTACCGTTTCATTGTTACCGAATACCCTGATTTTTTACTATTAATAAATTGAATCTTACTTTTTTTACAGGCTTTCTCCCAGCGTTCGAAGGATCTTCCAGGGGTAACTACGGCATAATGGACCAGGTTGCAGCTCTCCACTGGATCCAGGAGAACATTGCTGAGTTCGGAGGAGACCCCAAGAATGTCACGGTCTTCGGTCACGGTCACGGCGCAGCTTGTGTCAATTTGCTGATGCTGACACCACTCACAAAAGGTATCAACCCCTTGTGTATAGAAAAAAAATTTAAAAATTTATTAAATTTTTTTTAAAGATTTAATAACCATGTGTGGTATTTCATCAAAAGATTAGCATTTAATTATTTTATATTATGATAAAATTAGTTAACTAATTACAAAAATTGAAATTTGCCTTGCAATCTAAATTATTATAATTTCTTTAATAGTATTAAAATTAATTCTTTTAATTTGAAGAAAAAAAATTCTTAAAAATTATTTCAGGATAAAAATTATAGCATCCCCCCCTTACTTTGGTATTACATTATTTTTATACTCACCATTTATACTAATTTTTTTCGTAAATTTAACATGGGAATGAAATATTATTTATGCTTCAAATTGCAAATTTATCGTAGTTTTGAAACAAATTTGAAATTCATTTACCACTATGGCGTTCTTATTTAAAAATTAACTTTTAAATAAGAACGCGCACGGGCGACTTTTGTCACGGTGAGAAAGAAAAAAACAACGTTGCTAAGGCTGTTGTTAGGGGCGGGAAATAGAAGAATCCGATAGAAGCATTCGCACATGACATCACTGGAGGATAAAAACAACGTTGCTAAGGCCGTTGTTAGGTAAAGTCATGTGATTGAAAATGCTATATTGTTTTCTAGCGATATTTTTGATACTAGTGATACTGGTCGCCGTGACTTTAGTCACTCGTGCGCGCTCAGCCTTATAGAGTGTTTTCAGGTGACGTCACAACCGGTTATTTGCTTTTAACTGTGTACCTTCTGTAGGGCTTTTAACTGTTGCTAAGGCGATTTTTAGATATGGGGTCACGTGATTGCAAATGCTCCAATAGAAGAATTCCACGGCCAGTTATTTTCTGTAACTGTTAACCTCTGTAGGGCAAAAAACTGTAACATTTTCTGTTGCTAAGGCCGTCGTTAGGTCCGAGTCATGTGATTGGAAATGCTCTATAATTTAGTAGTATCCAGTTGAATTATGTAAACTAGTATCCAAAATTACAAATCTATGTCCAAATAAAAAAAATGTTAAATATTCATGTGTGGATATTAAAAGATAAGGCAAAGATATAAAAAAGATATGACATATTTTCGATTGAATATGGGCCGTGGGTAGCCTACTGTCGTACCGCGAGGAGAAGAGCTATTGACGTCATACGATGATGCTGCGGTTGGTATAGAAACGGATTATTCCACTGAATTTTGGGGGTGGTGGTAATTCACTTGGCGCTAAAATAAATGTTCCGAGCCAAATCTGAGTGGGTATCTTTCAGCTGTGTACTTCTTTCGATTCTAGAGTAACGAATTTTGGAATTTCCTTTCGCATTACATCTGATTTGATTAAATATTTCTAATCTGACCTTTTTCAACTGATCTGATCTACTGATCTGATCTATTTTAACTGATCTGATCTATTTTAACTGATCTGATCTATTTTAACTAATCTGATCTTTTTCAACTGATCTTAAATATTTCACCGAATCTGATCTATTAAATTTGATATAATGTTATGTGATTTACATCAATTTATATCTGATTTTATTTTGGATATTTTATAATTTTTAACATGTTCATTAATCCTTCTTTTTAAACTCTCAAGTTGCTTATCATTTATCCTATCAAGTAGTTACCTTTAATTTTATTGGATCTGATCATATCTTCTTTCAAAGTAGACGTTAATTCATGAAAATTAGCGTTTAAATTATCTTTCTAACCCCATCCGATCGTTCACAATCGTCTCTGTAACGATGGGTTGATCGAAGATATTGTAGACAAATTAGTGATTAATTTGTCGGACAGCGATTCAGAATCTTTGTCAAACACTGACAGTGACTGCAGTTCTAGTGACAATGAATTGCATTAGATTGTATTTAAATGTTATAAAATATTTTAAAAAAATTAATAAATATTTCTATATTTTGTCACTTTACAAGTTTCTAAAGCTTCATTTAAATTTCGAGTATGGTGATTAATTTATAAAATTAGATATGAGCTATTTTATATAAAACTAAATATAACTAATTCACTCAAAATAGCAATATTAAAGCATACTAAACGTACAAAAATGTTTCATGCCTAAAGGTATTTTCGATTTTTATTAACGAGAAATTTCAAAGATAATCTATATTTCAATGCAATTTAATAAAATATGATTACCTTGTTTTCATTCGCGAAACGCGTTTTCTCATTCGCCAAACAATGTACGCTTAAAAAGCCAAATATTGCCGTTCAATTCATACCAGCTTCCCTCTTCTTTTAAACTCGTCTACTCACGGCAACCCTATGTTCAAAGCTCTTCTCCTCGCGGTACGACAGTAGTGGTTAAGGAATCGGCTTCAGGATCGGAGGGTCCTCGGTTCGCTTCCCAACATCACTAAAATACCCACAGAGTTAAATTTGTGGGTATGGTTGGTCGTGGGGGCAGTTAACAATGAATTTATGTCGTCTGGAGACTATTTCCTTCCCCTTCAGAGCATGGCAAAATTGTGGAGGAGGCGATAGATGGTATAGATGGCGATACATGATATCATCCGATGCTTGATCTCATGTCATTTATGAGGCTCAATTTCTCAGAAGCCGCTCCCCTTTACCTTAAAATACGCTTTTGCGAATGGAGCTTGGATATTTCAAGTGGTATGAGAAACAACAACAGCGATTGATTATAAGATTAAGGAATTATTTACACTGTATTATTTTAAACTATTGGTAATTAAATTTTATCAACTTTCATAATTCACGTCATCTAAGTTAAATCATAATGATGGAAAAACTATTATAAAACAAATGAGTTCGAACCAGAGAAACCTCTCAGTACACTAATCTAAATTGATTTTCATCCCTTTGAAAATTCCTAGAGAGCTTTTACAAAACCTTTCACCAAATTTAAACAAAACAATATTTCCATTTATTAAAAGCATATGTCAATCAAGAATATTGAAAGAAAACTATAAATATATAAGAAAATGGCATGCTTTATAACGAAATTGAAAAACAAAATATTTTACCAAAGTTTGTTCTTGCCTATGTAGGTATAATAAAAGCCATTTTATATCCGAATAAAAAAACCGTCCATTTTACGAAATGCATAACTTTGACAGGCTAAGTACCCTTAACACGCCTTTTTTTATATCTGGCATACGATTTAGACACTTAACTAATTGAAGGGATCAAGTTTGGTTTCCTTCTGTGTGATGCCATTAAAGATCAACAAAACTTACTTTTTTATCGTTCCATTTCCTTTGTCAAGAAAACCAATGCACTTAAATATTTGGAATTCATCTTGATAATGTATTCAGATAATTCCCTAGATGAAAAAAATGTCTTTGAATCAAAAGATAAAAACCTTGCTTTCCTAATGGACTTTTTCAACTGCGTTTAAAATATCAATATTTTTTATTAAAAAATGTCTTTAGAAAGATACTAGAAGTCATTTGTATTTAAATGAGGTGAAAAAGAACTGGTGTGTAAAAGAAATATTTTCTCATCGGCGGCTTTTGTTAAAATTGCTGGTGTGAAAAAATTCTCGATGTTTTTGTTTAAGTTTTCTTGAAAATCAAGAGCTTAAGAAAAAAGTGTTTTTAACTTTAAGAATTTTTTTTTTGTTTTGCTTTCAGGTTTCAGGTCACAATAATGCATTTAATTTTTGACAATTCAGTGTTTTTGTTAGGTTTCCCCCCAATTTTAAATAGTTTAAAGTATTTTAGAAAATGCACCATAATGATAAAAATAAAAACTGATAAAGTAGATATAGGCTTTGATTCACCATGTTTTTAAAATTCAAAATTTTCAAAAGATCAAATTAAAAGCCAGGAACCAATTTTTTCTTAAATAGAACAAGGCACTTAAACTAAACCTTTTATAGTAACGATTGAATAACATAATATAATTGTTGAAAAGTATTAAATTATTCAAACCTTTTGTAAAATTTAACTACTGATGTGTGTCATTGAATTAAAACCAATTTTACTGAAGTTAACTTATTAATTGTTTGCACCACAGATTTAGAATATTAGAATGTCAAGGGTGCGATTAACTTTGCTTTGAGTAAATTGAAGTTATTATTTAGGGATAATTGGGACTACTATTTAGGTCAATCATTGTACTGTTGATATAGAAAAATAACCACAATGAACAGAGAAAATGAAAAATAGTTAATTAATTCATTTTTATAAGTTTTAACTTCTCTGTGATCATCTCAAGTGGAAATTACAAGGTGTTAATAAATAAAGTTGCACTTTCAAAAGGCTGTGGAAAAAAAACCCCACTGGTCAGAATGATCAGATATTTTTTTCTGAGTATCGCGAAAGCAATAGGAATTTGTTTGGAAAGATTAAAAAAGTGTTAAAAAATAACGTTGTAAACTTAGTAAGATACAAATTAATTGACTTGATATGCTCAATGTGATTGTCATCGTTTCTGTTCTTTCTCCATACATATTCTCTTTGCTTATAAATACTCGAATGAAGTATTCAGGACATTCTGAGTAGCGTTTTTTTTATGTCCAACTTTAATTAGTCACCCAGTATATATAAAATAGATTCCCCCTGACGCTTCTTAAAAAGTACCAATATATACAATCAATGAGTGATAGAGCATTTGCACATGACGTCACGACCCTTTTAGCTGGTGGACTCCCACCTGTTTCTAGGACGGTTGCTAGGTGTGGGGTCACGTGATTGCAAAAGCTCCAATAGAAGCATTCGAACATGACGTCACGGCCAGTTATTTTCTTATAACTGTTAACTGCTGGTGGAGACGCACCTGTTGCTAGGGCGGTTGCTAGGCACGAGTCACGTGATTGCAAATGCTCTATACTGCTCAAGTAAATTCTACCCAACCCTCTTCCCATTCCCCTAACAACCCACTCCTATTCATTCCAGGTTTGTTCCAACGGGCCATCATGCAAAGCGGTTCTGCACTCAGCCCGTGGGCCATCGCCCGAAACTCCCTGGTCTACACCCGCCAAATCGCCAAGAGCCTCAAATGCCCGACGGAAGACAGTGCAGTCCTGGTGGAATGCTTGCGACAGCGCCCCACCAGCGACATCCTGGCCGTCGACCTCAGCGTCCCCGACCACCTGTCGGCGTTCGGACCCACCATCGACGGGGTGGTGGTCCCTGGAGAGCCCGCCGACATCATGGAGAAGCACACAGACTTCTACGGACAGTACGACCTTCTCTTCGGCATGACCCGGATTGAGTCCTACGACCAGTTCTCCAGTATGGAAGACAAGGGGGGGATAGACACCCTCAGGAGGGACAGGCTGTTGCGGACTCTCGTCCGCAACCTGTTCACCTACCACCTGCAGGAGATATTCCTCACGGTGGTCAACGAGTACACGGACTGGAGCAAGCCGGACCAACACCCCATCAACGTCCTGGACTCGACGACGGATGCTATGAGCGATGCCTTGGTGATCGCACCCCTGGTGAGGTCAGGGAACTTTCATTCGAGGGTGAGGTATCCTAGGAAGCCGAAGACGTATCAGTATGTGTTCACCCACCAGAGCGAGGATACTGGGTACTCGCAGAGGCTCGGGACGGTGCATGGAGAGGATCTGCCGTATGTGTTTGGTGCCCCGCTGGTGAACGCTCTGTCGCACTTTCCAAGGAATTTCAGCAAGGCCGAAAGTGCGCTGGCGGAGTCCGTTATTACATTTTGGACTAATTTTGCGAAGAATGGGTGAGTTACTTGCAAATTCTCTTTTAATTTTTTAAAAGGATGAATGAAGGCAAAGTTGATACGGATCGCCCCCTGTATCCTTTAGCCTCACTATAACTCATCAAGTATACTTGATGAGTTATAGTGAAGAAACATAAAATAAAAGAAAGAACAGAAAATACAAGATTATTTTTAAGATATCCAAATTGGGGAAAGAAGCCCGTACTAGTATCCCGTTCCTTTCCCCAATTTGGATACCTTAAAAATAATCTTGTATTTTATGTTCTTTTTAATTGTTTCAGTATTTGCCATATGGTAACATTACTATAATTATTTCTTGTACAACCTTTTTTCTTTGGCAACGCTTGTTTTCGTTGCTTATATAAATTACTGTGTTGGTCATGTTCTTCAATCACACTGACGAAGGGGCTCCAAGCATCCCCGAAACGGCTGTTTGATTTTAATTAAATTTTATCATGCGCATTTATTCTACGTTGTCCTTTTTTTCAATTTAATTGGATCTTCTTCTTTTGGTTTACCAATAAAAATCATAATTAGATTGGGTAAAGTATTGTATCTATAGTGGCCACCTAGATGTATCTGTTGTTTCTATGGTGGCCACCTATTGCATCTAAAATGGACACCTCTCTTTTTCTGCCTATATGAGGGGGTTTATCTATAAAATTAAGTAGACATGGTAGTTAAAATCTAACAAAAAAAATTTCTTCCTAAAAGTCGTAATAAATACGAAAAAATCAGTGCCGACATAATCTCTTTCCATAAGCAAAATCAAATTTCAGTCACTCGCCCAATGCTGTTATTTTCAAAGATTTAAATTTTACTATTTGGCATACTTAAATTACCTTTTGGAGAATGTATTTTTTAATGATCTTAATTATAAAACAATATTTCTATCTCGGTGGACGTGCACGTTAGAAGAAAGCTGTTCTGTGGATTTTAATTGCTGTGATTGAAGAACTTTTAAAATGGTTATTTACTTTTAAACGATTGTAAAACTTTTTTATCTTAAGTAATCCCACTTCAACCCTGAAAAAGTACGCTTCTATAGACTTATTATCAAAAGTTTATATTTTGTAGCGAAAGAATACACTGGATGAGTTCGTGAAAGAATTCCCGGTAAAATTCCGTTTTATAGTTTACCGAATTAATCCGTGAAAAAAAATCACAAAAATGAATGCTTATAAAGACGAATTCTTTTACTGTGTGACACTGTCAAACTTTTGTGACACTATAATATAAAAGACCTTTTCAATTCAGTTGAATTTCTTTCCCCGAGTGTTTTAATTTGACACTCCCAACAAAAGTGTTATTAATTCTTAACACTAGACTCCTTGCCACTTTTCGCAAGATGCAACACAGCGTCTACGTGAAAAGTTAACCCGATAAAGAAAATGTTATTATAAGTTTTAATGTTACTCTGGAGCAGTGGTAGGATGCTTGCGTAGCATTCGACAGTTCCCCAGTTATTATTTCATAAAAAAAAAAAAATGTATATATTTTCCAAAAGAAATTTCAACCAACCAACCAACAAGAGCAGACTCTGCTAAAAGTGACAGAGTGCTAGTAGAATCTTGTATTCTCAAGTAAAGAAATGAATATGAAATTAGTATTATGTTAATTGTGGTTGGATTCTGTCATTATGGGTTACTAAAATGTAGCTACTGGTTATTGAGGGGAATGTATAAAATTTCTGAAGAGGATGTAACGAAACTAAAGAATGGTCAATAGGCAGAAAGATGCATGGAAAACATGCAGAAATGTTTGATTATATGATGAAATCTATAAGAAATATAACAAACTCAAAATTCTGAAAAAAGCAAATCTTCGCATCATATAGTTGTACCATATATTACAGAAATTAATATGAATTAAATATTAAAATAGATTATAATGCACTCATAATATAAATTCCTAGATAAAACACGTATTTTATCTAGGAATTAGATTATAGGAGTACAAGATACGAAACAAAATGTCCCTTTACCTATTTATCTGTCAAAATATCTTGTAGCTGATGCTAATGAATTCTTTGGTATTTATCGGTATTTATTCAGTATTTCGTAATTAAAAGTAGCATATTTTATTCATCAATAAGTTTAAATAATTTTCGTATAATTACTCTTTTAAAATAACTTTAAATATGATACATCTTACGAAATATATTAAAGAGAAAGAGAGTTAATAGTTTCTTAGCAAGATATAAATGATCAAGAGATCCATTAACTATACCCATACATAACAAAATAAATAAAAAGCAGCTAAAATAATAGCTATTTTAACAACCCTCATTAGGCACTTATATTTTTCCCCTTAGGAGTACAAATTAATGAACTATGAAATATGTTCGTCAATACGTAATCCAAAACATTAAAAATTTAACTATATAGAATTTTTAAAAATGTTACTATTTTTAAGAAAGAATCCCAAATTTCACCCCAATTAAATATAATCAAGCCTTATAACCTCTCATTACGGTCTATAATATTTCATGTTTCAGCTCATACAAAAATACTTTTATACATATTTTACTCCAGTAAAAATTGTTTTACTTGATAGATTATTAATGAAATGGTCTGGATCATTTATACTCCTTGAGTAAAAAGTTTTATTCATAAAGTGTTTAAGGGAAAAGTGAATAGAAATATAATAGATTTATGAGAAATTAACACCCAAATAAAAATGCGTTATACGTTTTTGAAAAATGTAATCATTAGATATAATTATTTGTTCAATCTAGAGAACATAATGAAGATGTTAATAATAGTGTTTTATTTTTATTCTGGAAATATTAACATTGTAGTACATTTATGCTTCTAAACTAATTTTAAATATTCATTGTACCGATATTATTTTCACTAATCTCTTTAATACACCTTGTGTTAACCTTTAGGGGTTCGCAAACTGTCGGTAGGGAAACAATGATGTATTCTTTGAGTAATAAACCTCTTTCGAGAATTTAGGGATACTTAAAAGTCTCACTCTCACATTATATTTTCATCCAAAATGCAGTAAATCAGAGTATTTCGTAAGTGCAAGTAAAAAAAGTGAAAATACAGGCAATCAAGTATCAAAGTTCCTTTTTATTCCTCCCATTTACTCTTTATCACTGTTCAAAATTGATAATTATGGAAAAAAAACTCAAAATCAGATAGAAATTTTTATTTGCAACTTTTAAAAATCACACAGCGTTTTTCATTAAACCCGAATCATCATTTGGTGATCAGAAAAGAAAAACTCATGTCGTAACCATTACTGGTGAATATTATTTTAATGATTACTGTGAGAATTATTTCTTGATTTTTATTTTTTGTTCCGAAAAAATACACATTTGTTGCATGAAAGATCCCCAAATAAACAATGGAGAGATTATTCCGAAAAATACCGAAGAAAACACCTATCCTCGAAAAATTAGATTGGCGGTTTTGGCGAGGTGTGAACGATATGCTTTGTTGCTGTTTGAGATTTACTTTTTGATCGAAATAATTTTCGTCATAAATTAATGATTATTATCTGTGTAAAACCGTATTGCTTAAAATTAATCATTAATTTTAATCAAAACCAATAAACTCAAAATCTGATAATGAGATTTTTGCCTTAAACGAGGCCTGATTTGTGTGATTTTACTCAAAATTTAACAATTAAACCAGGTTTTGGCGATCAATTGTGATCATTAAATTCAAACCCTGCTCTTTACATATTTACTCTTTATTCCATTCTAACTCAAGGGCTCAATGGAACAAATCCTTAAATGCATCACCAGGAAAAACAAACCCATTTCTTTCCCATTCACACAATGCTGTGTTTTTTTCTGCACCAGAACAACTCCCTCCTCCCTTTCCTCACAACACTTAATTGCATCGGCTCTCTTAAGTGACTGAAACTCGCGTGTTAAATGCCTCTCTTAAAAAAAAAAAAAAAAAAAAAAAAAAAAACAAATCACAAAACATCCCTAATGGAGAAAAACACTTGGAAATTGAAGTTCTCAAAAATTGATCAAGAACCCCATTTATTGGTACTAGATTCATTATAGAAGCGCTGTAAAAAAGCGTTGCTGTAATGTTTCCCATTCAATAGCCTTTTTTGCCCCGAAAGAAATTATGAACCATTAGGCTTATGAAATTACATACCCCGAACTTTTCTTTCTTGAGAAGAGTGGGAAAACCCAGAAAAAACCCAGTTAAGCAAGGGGAAGAAAAAAACTTTCATTTAAATATCCCCTCCCAACACAGAGACATTTACATTCCGTTTTCCCATATAACGTGTGTGGATATTCCTTCCACTTTATAATTTTTTTTCCTCCTCTCAGAAAGAGAATTTTCCAGAGGAGTACCGAAGGAAGATTGCGAGAAAAGAAATCGTTTTAATGAAAAATGAACATTGAATTAGTTCTTTTTAACAAAGTCGGTGGCAAAAAATAACTCGTTCTTGTTGCTAAGAAAAAGCTGGAAGGAAGAAAGAAAAAAAAAAGTCTGGTGAGAAGAAACATCCCTGAGGCACAGGGGGCTGAAATGAGTGTTTTGCCGTCGTCGTTGTAAGTGTCAACGGACTACAAGCCGAGGTGGGACTTTCAAGAGCATCTAATGACCGTTAGAATGGGGGAAAAAAGCTACAATTACATGTACGGAGGAGATTTAGCGTTTTTTTTGCTGCCAATAAAAGTTGAGTTTCGGGTAAAAATGGTTTTAACTGCTCTTATATACATAGTGATAAAGCTCGAGGGCTTGCGATAAAATCTTGAAAATCAAGGCGAGTTTTTATCGTTATTCCCGGATTCGAGGTTCTTTTAACTGATTTTTTTTTTTTTGTTGAAGTGAAACTCTGATGAGTGGAGGTGAAAGTTGCAAATATTTAAAAGGCCGAAATTTTATAAAAGTAAAACCGAGCGCGTCTCAAGTGTTAAATTAAATAAAATGATAAAGTTTTTTTATAATTAAAAGTGTTTTAATGATAAACGCATTCAGGTATAATGTTTAAAAAGCTTGAGTTGCGGAAGTTTAAAAAATATAAATTCAGTGCTTTTTTACTTCACCTTATTGTTTGCTTTATTTTTTAAAAAAGACCTATAAAATATTCAGATTACCATATTAATAATTTTAACGTAACTTCAGAAAAGTACTATTCCCTTAATAATATTTCCGTTACCCAACCCGCTAAAAATCCCCAAAATATTTTCGACATAAAATATCCAAGTATCAACACACTTTTGGAACTGCTATCTTATTAACCGTGTAAATATTTTAATCATTGGTTTGATAATTTTGTAAAAAAAAACCCCTTATAATTAGAGTCCAATATTGTTTGGCGATTTGTAAAGGGATATAACAGGAAAGTACCATTACAAAAATTCCAATCAGATTATTCCTTAAAAAAATAAAGCTTGAATACTTTTAGCCAGACTTTAAAGAGATTAGATAAGTTTCAGGTCACTTATTCCAACTAAAGTTTTAACTTGAGGTTAACTTTTTCTTTCAGGGATCCAAATGAGCCTCATCAAGAGAATGAAAATACGTCAAATGAAAAATCCAAAGGAAAAGTAGATAAGTTATGGTGGCCAGAATACAATGATACCCACCAGAAGTACATATCCATAGGTAAGAATGGCTGCGGAACTAATATAGACATAAAAAATAATTAAAGAGTAACTTGTATCAAATAGAAATCATAAATACCCAAGTTTTATGTTTAGCTCCCAAACCGCAATTTTGAAATAAATGTGTTTGGTTTCAATTTCTTAAAGCGCTTGATTTGTCTATCATTAACCCTCACAAAATCATCATTATTGGATAAGGTTTTTGTTTTTATTTTTAAATTCAAGCTACATATTTTAATGGAAAAAGTTATGTTTATACAATATCTAGAATAACATGTGTTACCAAGTTAATTTGTCTTATGGCCTGTCGGAATAACTATAAGGTACTACAGATTTTCTTAATAAGAAATAATAACTTTCTTTCAAGTTTCTTATTTTATTCGTAAAAGGAACCTTCTCTGTAATATATTTTTGAATATCAACGCTGTAATATTTCCTAGATTAGAATTAGTATTAATCTGTTTTCTTCACAGTAAAAATTTCTCCATTACTCTCAAGTCACAATCTTTTCTTCTTTACTTCCCATTTAGGTCTGAAGCCGCGCCTCCGCGACCACTACCACGCCCACCGCCTCTCCTTTTGGCTGAACCTAATCCCCACCCTCCACCGCGCGGCCGCCTCCGAAGCCACCACCACCCACCACCTGCTGGAAGACCACGACAACCCCCACACGTACGACGGCATCGTCCGCAACAGGAGCCCAGGGGGCGGGGACGACATCGTCATGACCACGCCCACGACCCCGCCCACCACTACCACGCCCACGCCCACCAGGGACCTCAACACCAACGCTTACGCCACTCTGATCATACTGGAGGAGCGGCCCACCGCGGTGACCAAGTCCATGAATATATCGGACTCTCTCGCCATGATATTCCAGCAGGGGGCGTACTCTACCGCCCTCACCGTGACTATAGGCATAGGGTGCTCCCTGCTCATTTTGAACATCATCGTATTCGCCGGAGTGTACCTGAACAGGGAAAGGACAGTGCAGCATCATGTGGACTATAAGGAAAGATCTTAATGTATAAAAACTAGGAAATTGACTTGTGAAGATCATCAATCCTCATTAGTCCATGCTGGCATAATGGGTGCGTCCAGCTGGTAATGAAAAAAAATGTTACGAACCGATAAGAACAACTCGAAAGCTGCAACTATCAATAACTATCGTCTGCTTCTAGAAGAGTTGCGAAGAGTCCATTAAGGCACCCTTGCCGAGTTCTAGTTCAGGTGCAAAGTACTTAAATGTTGCCAAAACGTCTATCTGTACATAAAGACTAGTTGCCGATTCTGAGGCAATCGCCCTGAGCAATGTAACTCAGTCGAAAAGACACGCGAAATGCTTGTGGTTGAACTCGACTTTCAGAGAAGTGTAATCTCCAAGCATTAGGCAAATTAAGTCGTCAGGTGAGCGATATTAACTATTTTAATTGGTATGTGTGCTAGACATACCAAACACCCCTTCTGTTATTTCCACTACAGCACTTAACTGGTGCTTCTAGGTGCGTGCATGGTGGCTGTTCCTGACTCGTAACAAACCGACACCTGTTTTACGGAGTCTATTTTGACCAAAAAAAAAAAAAAAGGCACAAGTTCAGAATTGCTGATGGGCAGCGTTGGCAACGTAATTTAGTTGATAGAACGACAATTACAAATTCAATAATATGAATAGAGAGTTACTTAAAATCAGTACATGATGCCAAACGATTCAATATCAGCTATACTGAACTTGTGCCAAAAATTTACACAGCTACACTGCTCGGCCATAGACGAAAAACGAGGTTTTACACGCTGCCAAGAAATTGAAATTGTTCCAAAGGAAGTAAAACGAGTTATAGTGAAATTAATTTCAATTTTTATTCATTCCAATATGTATTTACTTTGAATAAATCTTGAGAGTGTAAGAAAGGAATCATTAAGAACCATTTATACAAAACTCATCTGGTATTTCAGCTCCCCTCCCCCATATTTACCCTCCCAAAATAATCGACGCGTCCTTCGAAATCACGTGACTCCTTTTTCTCCTTTGGCTGAGCAGTAGTACTGCATTCAGAGCAATTGATGATTTATCATCCCCATTTTTTTTGTTAAATTTGCTTCCATTATTTCAGTCTCTACTTTAACCGTTCGGAATGATAGTGATCTAAGTCCCCCCCCAGAGAACTTTAAGTTTAAGATAAGCATTGATTTGCGTTTTATTTGAGATCTTTTATTTTGCGTGTAAGTTGTCCAAATCCAAAGGATAGGAACTCAACATCACAGTAGACCAGTAGCAGACGCCCGTTTGGTGAACTTAGATCACTGTCATTCTAAATGGCTCACTTGGTGACTTAGTCTATGTAAACCCATTTTAAACGTCGCGTCGTAGGTGAAACACTCGTTGCATATCGAAGCTACCTGTATAGTGGAATCATCATGCTTATTTCATGTTATGAAAAGTTATTTTACTGCACATTTTTACGAAGTTCTCATTTATATAAAGAGCGGTAATTCAATGTGTTCAGTTTTACCGTTTTAAGTCTACACATCTTGTAACCAATTGTTTAATGGTAATATATATATATGGAGTGGTCGTTCCTTAAGTGGAAGAAACGGATTTTATTTAAATAACCGAATAATCTGCTGTAATCGTTTTTCATACTTAAACAGACTCAAAAAGATCTGTTCCAGCTCACAGTTAAGTTTTATCTTATATTATATGACGATGACGCGTTTATTACAAGAACGTTGTATTTGTATTTGAACGGAAATAAAGTTTGTTCTATTATTTGTTTGACTTCTAATTTGATATAGTGGAGAATCTTATTTATCCATAGTATAGGAAGAGTATTGTTATAACAAATTAATTATGACAAAAACTTCTTTAAAAGTAAAATGAAAATGAGTTTACAAATGACGTTTTTGTCATTTCTCTAAATAAAACAGCAGCAAAAAAATAATTTTCTTTTAAAGTAATGTAAACTTTTAAAGGTATTCTGAAATTATTCACGACTCGTTAAAAATTTCAGACACATAATTCTAATAACCCAAAACAACGAAGATTGAACTAATAAGGTAGTAGATAAAAAGTGAAACAAATAAATTCAATTAAATTAAATATTTTTTTTCAAGTGTTTCTGTATTCTTTTTAATGATTAGTAATTTTAGTCAACATTTTAATAAAATTTTTCCGAAAATTTTAAAACTTATAAAACACGTCTATCCTTCAAATTGTTTACAATAATTTATTTTCCAACTAAACATTTAGACTCAAAGGTTAAAATAATCATAAGAGAAATTGAAACAATTCTTTTTGTGATGTGTCAAGAAAATCTTTAAAAAGTATGGTTAGAAAGACGTATTGACTAGAAGTTATGCAGTTAAAACACTCTACATAACTTTGAAGGAACGAACCCCACAGTTAAGGTCACTTTTAGACAGTGAAGCTTCATAAAATCGTTTATAAACAATTATCACATTTAAGTTTTAGCTTCACTTAATAAACTAGATAAAGCTATTAACCTAGCAGTAGGTATACGTGATTTTATTATGTGTGACACATTATACCTACTTTTTAGAAACTAACTTAAATTGTGACCAACTCTCTTAAAACCTCTTTTTTAAAACAAATATACCTAAAAAAAAAACCGCTGAAATATCTACAGTCACACTTATAAATGACCTAGATTTTACATTTAGAGACATTAGGCCCTATTACCTCTACATTTTAGAAACTATCATAAACTGTCCCTAACTCCCTTAAAACCCCTTTAAAGCAAATATATACCTCCAAAGCAAACACAAACACCCTGAAATATCTACAGCCTCATTTATAAATCGGCTAGATTTTGCATTTCACATTCAGAAATATATCGGCACTTTTTTCCCTAAAGTATGGTTTTCAGTGCAGATTTTTCTGGACGTAAATTTCCCTGTCACACTTACCCTCCAATCAACCCTACTCGGTAAACCCCAGTGATAAAAAGGATCAAACTAATGCTTCTTTTCTTCGAAGGAATTATGCCTTATCATATTTATTGCATTCAGTGGCCAATCGAAATGAGCCCCGAGGACTTTTTTTTCCGCCCCAACTGCTTAAGTGCCCTCCTGATTCGTAAATCAAGTGTTTCTCGGTTTCATTATATTAGCGAGGAGATTTGGGTGGCGTGAAAAGCCTAATATATCTACGTCTGTTTTTATGGAGCTTTGTGGAATCGAGTATCATTTGAGCTGTTTACAGTATCAATGGTGTAAGTACGTAATAGAAAAATTTTAGATATAGCGTGGATTTGAGTTTCTTTTTAAAGTACTTGTATACTAAGGTAGTTGCATAAATCAAAAGTTCATTAGTTTGTCTGTTAGAGCAATGATTATCAACCTTTTCCTACCACAGGACGGCTAGATGGCTTACTAAATCAATGGCGAACCACATACACTGAACAATAAAAACCTTTTAGGTCTAGAAGATACTTGCTACTTATCAAATAGGGTAAATAAAAGGCCAAATTGATTATAGGGCACTAATTTTCTCCTTATTTTGTAGGTACAAACTTGAAATTCCGTAAAAATATCGGATTCCTCTCTTTTTCATTTCTCCTACTCTTTTCTAAAGTTCCAAACTATTTTTCATTAAAAAAGCCAAAAGGTCAATATTTCGGGGATCATCACAAAATGTCACACGAACCACGAGTGATCCGCAGAACACAAGTTAAGAAATAATGTATTAAAGCATTCAGAAAAAAGATTTCCATATAGGAACTACACTTGTATTTACCATTACAGAAAGGCGGTTCATTTACTCAAAGCTAAGTTCAGTGGACTGATACTACTGTCATTTTCGGCAAGTAACTGGTTTCCAATGGTTATTTTACACGGCTTTTAATTGGATGGATGGAAATTTAAAAGCACAAGCTTAAATAAGTATTTATAAATCATAATAATGAAAATTTAGAGTAGGTAAACATTTATTCTAAATAAGATGCCAAGTTAAGAGTTGGATAAGATGATAAAATTAAAAGGAATATAAAAGAGAACAGTGTAATATAACCAGGGATTAAGTATTTAGAGAACAATCTAACACTTATTTTCGAAATCTGTAAAAAAATATTACACTTCCTTATGAAATTATAATAGCTGAAATCAATTTTATCATGACTTCATTTTACGCATATTTTCATTCAAAACCTAATCAAGAACAATAACACTCAATCAATAAAAAAAAAACGTTTTATAACAAAACAACAACATTTCGCCATACAAATTCAAAACATCTAAACTGAAACAGCAAACAATTATCCAAATATAAAAGAATGAATTGAAACACAAAGCAAACAGAAATGGATTTTCAGCATGACGACTTTTATCAGTGCTAAATTAGGTTGACTTTTGTAGGAAACGTTCATGGAGGTTCGAGTAAAAATTAATCTGGTTAGAATTGAAGTGGTATAAGGAATCATGCCGTTTTTAAAGCTTAATAAAATGGTAATTAAATCGAACAAAGTTACAGCTCATCCTCCCTAAAATTCTAGAGCTTAGTATTTTTAAGTCCAACTCTTCATTGAAAATTGACAGGTCAGTCAAGTAAGAATTAAAAAAAAACTCATGTCCCCAAAACACCCATGTATGGAAATACTGAAAAATCAAGAAAAATATTGTTACCTAACAGTTTTTAATGGAAAAATTAAAAGTTAAAAAATTACAATCAAATTTATTACAAATTAACATCTAAAATTTAAAACTGTGTTAGTTTTTCTCCTCAAGAGATTGTCTTCAAGATACACCGATAATGGCTTTTATAATGTTGTATTTATTTTTTTTTATTTTCGAATTTTTAAAACAATTTTTTATGTACAAAAACTTTTTTAAAGCTAAAGCATGATAATTGGCTCTGATATTTCTTTTTAACCTCCAACCTTTAACTCTCAATAACCCATTTTCAAGGGAAATTCTAGTGAAATTCTATCTTAGCATGAAAAATTGGTGTTTTTTTGGTATCACTGAGTTTTTATCAAAATACTGAAAAAAAACCTTAGAATTTTTCTGATTCAAGCCTTAAGTATGCATAATTGGTTGTATATCAAGGATGATAGTGAATTTTTTTTCCAAACTTTTTTTGTTGCTATTTTTAGAAATGAAAACAATGGGTTTTATAACTCCCACAAGGTGTTTTTCCCTCTGATTTCAAAGATTACAATAAGGACTCTAAATGGCTGAATGAGCTAAAATTTTAATAATTTACTCTCATAGTATTGTTTTAATATAAAAAACACTTCACAATGCCTTAAAGTCTTTGAAACATATAGTTTTACAACATGGGAATCTGTTTCTTAAGTTTTAATTAAAAATACACATATACCATGTTAGAAACTTTTTTTTACAGTTTATCTTAACATATCTTCGATCTTAAGATCTAATAACTGAAATATTGTAGAAAAAATGTATGCTGGACTAAAATTTTAAATATTTTGACTTATTCCACTTACAATCTAGCCAGTTCAATTTCAAAATGCTACGAAACGATATTTATATTTTTCTCGAACAAAGCTAATTCAGAATTTTTTAAAAATAAATGGGTTTCATTGTTTGAAGCTGGTTTATGCATTAGTACTCAAATATTGAAGACAATACAAATGATATGCTTAGTTTTGATGTTAAAACGTACGAAAAAAGTAGGTGAGTTTCATAAATTAGTTCAATGGATTTGTAAACAAAATAAGAGATGAGTGGAGAGAAAGACATAATAAAGTTCTTAAATGCAATCATACATTCTTTTACGTGAAAGAGCTAGAAACATTTTCTAGAAAAATTCTTTTAAATTCACTAGTGCTTACTTTTATCTTGTGGCTACGTTTTCCCTTCGTATAGTCTTCACATGGAATTGTGAAGCATAATAAAAAATATATTTACCATGCACAACAAAATATTTCGTAAAGGTGTTATAACTTATTTTTGAACACAATTACACCATAATAAAACTGTCTGATAACAGCTGAGACTCTTTGTAATGAAAACTCTTATGGTTAGGTGTGGAATAGTGAAAAGTTCTACTGTGCAAGATAGTTGATGACATACATGTTACGTTGTACAATGCTATTCATACTGAGGAAAATAAGGAATGCATGATGCAGAAACCATGTTTTATCCATCAAATGCATATTTAATGTCTGATAAAACTATGTTCCGGACTAAGAAATAATCTCAACGTATATAAATTGAGGAAAAACTGACACAATGATATATTTGAGGTGTATTAATTACTTTGTAGTGTGTACCTTATCTTAAAAATTCCATACTGAGTTTGAGAAACATAATGAAGGTGTTTAGGTCTTTTTAAGCATAATTTATTATAAAGTACTAAGCATAATTTGTTTTACGAAATAGGTTTAAATTTAAAAAAAATGCGAGAATATTCCCTTAATATTTTCCAAGGGAGCCATTTAAAAGTTATTAAAACACATATTGCTTGATAAATCAAATTCAAAATTTGCTAAAAAAAAACCCTATACATTACTATACTAAATACTTCAATCTTAAGGTAATTAATAGATTTAAGTATACACCAACAAGCAATTTAAGGATCATTAAGTAAAAGAAAAGCGGGAAAAATGAACGTTTTGAGGGTTTTTCGAGAAAAATTGCTTTCCCGGACCACGATACTAATTAAATTTCCGAGTTAGTTTTCCAGAGAGCTTTTTCTCAAATCTCAACTTAAGAAATAATTGAGAACAGACTGAAAAAGACTCTTCTTGAAACAACGGGATAGAATGCTGGGCACTGATCATGCCAACTCATTCGTGAACTTCCCTCTGCGTTCTTAAAGAACCACCAATGATGATTCGATCATGTTTTCAAATGCAACGCGAAAGGACACAAAATCTCAAACCGCCCCATATGCGGGAAAATAATAAGTCATTTAAAAAGCTGAAAGTAACGAACCGTTCTAAAGGATACTTATCTCAGTTATGTACCCTGGTTAAAAGAACGGGGATTATTCTTCGAGGCGAAATAATTGATTTAATTAGGCGAATTATTGTAGCGATCACTGCTTTAACTCGATTATCGGCTTGGTGAGCTATTTAAACATCGTTTTTTCTCTCTCTCTCTTCTCGGGAAGCCATATTAGGGAAGAAACCCAGAGAGAAAAGAAAGATGGCGTGGCAAAAGAAAACTATCTTCGGTAAAAAAGGAAGAAATTGGAAATAAATTGGCTCAACCCCTGTCGACCAATGAGGTGCGAGGAATGGATGGTCCGAGTGTTTAATGGAACAGAAAGAAAAGATTCGAATTTATTATGGAACTGTACGCCGTTGTCATTAGCACTGAAAAGTGGTCGTAAGTACAGGGGGGTGGGGGGAAATGAACAATGAAAAGGTTATTCTTTTCCATCATTGTGGTTTGGGTGATGGATTTAGGCTGTGGATCTTATCGGACCGTGGTAGCCCTGTGTAGTTCACAACGGAACAGTTGCGAGAAACATTTACCGATTCATAAGTTCTTTGTAAAAGTTGATGGTGTTCGGAGAAATCTTAGATTGATTATTCCAAAATGGTTTCTTTATCCCCGTGGAAAAGTAGACGAATGTACTACTTAAGAAGACTTGAAGATGTACTGACTAATATCAAAGGAAGCAAATTATATTTTATCATCAACTACTATAATCAACTAGATGAATTGTTATTTCTGCAATGGGCTTAATCCATAGAATCCGGATCAAACGCAGAATGTCAAAAATGGATTTAGTGACCCTTTCCTGTCTGCCAAATTTTAAAAATAAAGTTTTGTAATTAGAGAAGTTTTTTTTTTTTTTCTAACTAAGGACGATAAGACACAATAGATTTGTTCGAGTTTAGACAAGCGAAATATGAAACTGAGAGTGGAGATGAAGTTGAGGATTTTGGCCACTCGGTTGTATAGAGTTATAGTATTTCCTTGCCAATAATAGACGTTGTTGGAAAAAAAATGCATCAAAAAGTCGCCATAGCTCGAATATTTTGGTTTTACCCCACAATGACCTTAAAACTTCAAAAGTTCATAATTTGCTTTACAGTTAGCTGAACCCGCATTATTTGTGACATCGGATGACTCAGTGAGTGGATTTGAATCATATTTATTTTCTTGATCGGCGGCGTTGTACGGATGTTTTTAAGCGGCGAACGGCGCGGTTTTGTTTGAGTTAAGAAAGTTAAAAGATTTTTTAGCATCATTTTCGGATTTGACGGCACAGTCAATGGACTAATAAGTGAGTTTCAAATATTTTTATTTCAGTGTTCATGGTACACCCAAAAAATCCTCGACTTGGCGACTTCTTGGCGAAGTTTTGCTATGTTGCCAATGCAATTAATTGGGTTGCCAGAATCTTTTATTTATCATAACTTTTGTCGTCATGACCGAATTCTTTGGATTATTCGTGTTCTTTTATTATAAATTCTTTAAATTTCGTCACTTGCATCATGACTGAATCAATCTGAATGAATATGATTCAAACCAAACTGAATCAATCTGACATCTTAACTAAAGTGAGCCTAGTGAATATAAATCTGAAACTCGATAGCTACAGAGCAGATAAATCTTCGATAGTCCGCATAAAAGGCAAATAAACAACTAAAGAACAACACATTGTTCTTTCCAAAACAAAAACAACTACTCGAAACCTCGGCATAATCAAATAACACTGCTTAACGGGAATTGCAAACAGCCTCGGCTTTCCCCGATCGCCACATGCCACCTGTCCACACGTCAAAAACACACACACAACAGAAATAATGTATTTACAGACCTTTCCACTCGGGAAAAAAATAAATCTCACAGACTAGTCCCCTCCATCTTTCTCATCCCCCCCCCCAAACTCAGCAAGAACAAAACATTTTCAACAAAATGGAACTGTACACACTGAACCCCCCCCGCACATTTCTGATAGTCAGAAAGACAGATCCGAAAAAACCGTTTGCGCCTCAGTTTGGGCTACAGCAGCTTTGAAAATCGTCCGTCACGTTTCCCATGTTCCAAGCATCCTTGTAAAGAACGTTCTATCTCTCAGACGATCTTAAACGACAAAAACAAATAGAACTCCCATCGATTTCTTTCGCTTTCCTTTTTCATTTAATTCTTTATTTCACTTTCAGTTAGGGGAAAGTTAGACATTTTCCAGAAACGGCTTATACGCGATCCCATATATATATCTGTATTCCCCCATATCAATACTTTCATTTTTACCCAGCGTACCAGAAATGAGATTATTCGCGAGAGTTAAGTTTTAGCTAAAGAAACGAGAAAGTTCTGGATTTTTTTTTAGTGTGGACTTCTTTTTTCTTGTGGTTTTTCTCTGTTCGATTTATGTTTTTCTGTCTGTTTGCAGAGAAAAAAAGGGGAACTAACTGTGAGTAGATACTGGGATCCGCTGGTTTAATATAAAATTTTTAATCTGCGCCACTACTCTTCTACAAGATGTGATATTGAAGAAGAATTAAATTTGACAGGGTTGCCTGAGTATTACGAGTGTTAAACTTGGAAGCTTTACGACAAGCTTTAAATTTGCATCGAAATTAAATTGACGCATTAATTATGCATACTAAGTCTTCATTTTGAGTTGCTATCATATTAATGCCTAAGGAAACTTAAATTAGGAAAATCGTTATACTATAACAAAAACAAACTTTTTTCTAGGGATATAAGATTTTTTTTTATTATAGCGTGAATTTTCAATTTTACTTATAATTTAATATGCATAGTCTATAGCAGTGTTTTACTGTTTCAGCTTTTCGTTAAATATTTTTTTTGCTGGTTGCACGAATAAAATTAATTATTTCATCCTGTTATAAGGTTTTACTTTTCTACTTACTGTTTAGTTAGAGAAAGATGTCCACAAACTGCGTCAGGTCAAAATGTTTCTAAATAATATTGTAAAAAAGGCTCTCAAAAGAGGGTAAGAAAATGCTATGTACTGTAATACTAACATCTTATAGAAAAGAACTTCCGACTTTCAGAGGAAATATTTAATATTAATAAAAACGAATTTGTTAGTGTGTACTGGATATAGTTTTCCCCTACAGTTCAATTATGCTTTAGGTTTGAAGAAGTGATCGATTGTTTTTGACTGCATCTGAAGATGTAGCCGCCACAAATGCGGCAAATTTTTTTTTGCAGCTGTAAAAAATTTAGTTTTTTATTGTTTTAGCGAAATGTTCATTTTCCTTAATTTTAGATGTATTTGGAGCAATTTTAAAAGTGACCAATCCTTCTACTGCGAAATTATTTTTCATCTTTTTATATTTTTGTCCTATAATGGAATTACTAGTCACTCTGCAGACTTTCTGATTGATTCGTAAGGGCACAAAATACTAGAACAGAGCGAGTCCATTGCCATCATAGACGATAATGGAAATCGAAAAAACATTGGGTATGCCTTGTGAAAAGGCTGGTGCTGGGTTTGCATCTACTACTCATGAAACTCACGTCACCCTTGTCAAGTCACGAGAGGCGGAGAAAAAGAATATCAATCCTCGAATCTTCTAATACTCCTCCGAAAGTGACATATTGAATGAACACGCCTCTGCCAATCTCATAAATTGCACTCCCTACCCTTCTGTCAATCACAGATATTAACAGGGCTGCTCTCTACCATGAGATGGCATTTGAAAATAGCGTTTTGAACCTTGTGTTCGGCTTGTTCTCTGCACTTAAGGGTAGGTGGAAATCTTACGGAATGGAATCTGCAACATGTCTTGCCTAGGGAACCTGCATATAGTACTATTTGCAGTAAAGAGCGAATTTTTTTTTTGTATTTCCTTTATTTTCGTTCAAAATAATATCGAGACACTATTTTAATTTTTCAGGTACATACTTATTTTTCTATAACTATTATCTCTTTGCATACCAAAATTGGCCAGCCCCTCAGAATTTCTTGTTTTTCTTTCTTTCC
This sequence comes from Tetragnatha montana, assembly GCA_963680715.1. NCBI lineage: Eukaryota > Metazoa > Arthropoda > Arachnida > Araneae > Tetragnathidae > Tetragnatha > Tetragnatha montana. The sequence goes on along the minus strand of OY796676.1, from coordinate 54,489,569 downwards.
TTCATTCTTCTAAAATAATTTTTCCCTTTACTCTTCCATTGTTTTTGATCATGTATTTGTTTTTATTTAACCTGTTACCTAATGGGCCAGTTGATCCTTTGGGATTAATTGCATGATCTTTATCAGTATGTTATTTTTCCCGGTCATTTTATGTATATTATGTATAAATTTATCAATATGTAATTTTGTTTTTGTTATTTCTTATAAATTTGATTTGATTTTATGGAAAAAGAAATCCGTATTTTTTTTTTTGCATTTTGACAGAACATTTATTATAAATAAATAGTTCATGTTAAAAATCTTTAATCTTTTCAACTGTCCTGCTATATTGGCCAAGCTCTTCAGTATCGATCTGGCTCCCTCGCATCAACTCTTCTATTCTTCGAGGGTTGTTGATGTTGCTGCGGCTGTCCTAGATACTTTCGGTCCTATTTGACTCCTCTGCACCAATTTCTTGAACAAGACAACAACTGCAACATATTTTTTTTATAAAGCCCAAATTTGTTTCTAGTTTTCAGTTAAGTGTTTAAGGCGAAGTACGGGGGGAAATACAGAGTATGGTTATATGTGTAATAGTTAGTTAATTAAGACAGAAATTAAGACTAAACACATTTGAAACCTTTTAAATGGCTTATTAGTTTTAGCGCAATGTAGGTTATTAAAATAAGTCATAGTAAAAGAAAAACAGGAATGAGTGGGTTAATATTAAATTTCTTTTGAAACATAAAACTACCTTTTCTCCTTCACAATTATGTAGAAGTAATTTCCATATGGCTTCATTTCAAAACTAATCGCGTTTTTTTTAATAATCCAGTCCGATCATAAAGACTAAAAACACATTTCTTCTTATTTTCCCGATTAATCAGTTATTTTTATTATTAATTAAGAAATCCTATTGAATATGATCTCAAAATAAATACGGTATACGCTTTTCTACACCATCAAAGAAATAATTATAAAACATCCAAAGGCGAATTTAAATACATAAAAAAACTACAAATCTAGAATTGGGTAAGAAAATAAAGTAGTTTTACTGATCGTAATCCAGATATTAATAACAATTCTATAAGCTGTATCTTCAAAGACTATGCTTCACTTGTAATTAAAGTTAATTCCATACAATGAGATCGCATTCAACAAATTAAAAGGAAATACTAACAAAAATGTATTAGTTACAGAACTTCTTTTGATATGTCTTCAAAGGATACGATTGAATGTCGTTTATTATTACTTAAAAACCTTTTTAAGATATAATTGGAACAAAAAATAGATCGTAACATAAAAAATCAGTCGTTTGAAAACATTCTAGAGTCGGAAATCATGCTTAAACTCGAAAGATATAAAGACGACAAAAATCATCAAGTACATTTCCCCACAAATTAAAAAGAGGAAACTACTTTTTCTATTCAAGTTTTTGGTTTAAGAACTTTTGTTATAAGTAAAATAAATCTTTATTTTTTAATCTGAGAAGTAATGAAAGTTGAATAATGAAAGTGAAGAGTTTACTTCGAAAATTATTCTTTGTTTCATAGAAAATAAAAGGTAGTTTATCTAAATATTACATAATATATTCTTTAAAACAGAAGATTTTACTGTATTAATCTCTCAAAGTCTTGACGAAGAACTCAAAACAAAGGTTATTCGTATTTCAATAGATGGTAAGGAAGTTCTAATTTCAGAGTTTTTGGAATCGGCATTGGTGATAAACTATTTCTTGTTTACTTGGACAAAGAATGCATTCCTTTATTTCGAACGTCTTATGTTCTAACAAAAATAATTTGAAATTCCTCCGTAAATGGAGAAGATAAAAATAAACACACTTGGTTCTAAAATAATGGAAATTTTCTCTTATTAAGGGCACATGGATCCTGCGTAGAACTAATTGGTGTAAATATTTTTCCTTATTTATAATAATTTATATCAACTAATAGCTTCAAAGTTTTGATTTTTAAACTATTAGGATCTTATTAAAAATTTACATACTACGTCAATGATTGTTACTCCAGCGATGATTGTGTTTCATTCATCTGAACAAGTTGAAAAAAATTAGTTTAATTGCTATTATTTTAAAGATATTTTTAATACTAAAGATAAAATAAGTTCTTAATTATGTGTTTGTTTTGATGAAATGTAACTATCTTGTGAATTAAGTTTTAACAAATTGATTTTTTTTATTAGCTTGAATTTTTTTCTTACTTATCCCTCTGGTCTGGATCAGAACATTTTATTTCTATATTTTAATTTGTTAATCGCAATAAAAAGTAACATAACTGTTTCCATAAGTTAAACCATAAGTTTTCCGTTAAAAATGTCAATCAAAATAGTACATTTTTAAAATTTAATAAAAACCAAATCACTCAGTTAATTCAGAAATAATCCTCATTGATCAGTATAATATCATATTTGCTCTTAGTTTTTCCATTCTTTATTTTGTGTTTTTTTTATTTTATTCTCAATTTTTTGGTTATTTTACACCGAAGATACTTCATAACTATTTATTTCCACTAATAAATTTTAAGATTGAAAATTATATTTTAAATAATTTTGTTTTTGACATATCTTGGAAATTTACAGTTTTGCTTTCCAAACTCCTTCTAATAATTACCATATGTATGATTTAAATTGTTACTTTGATGTATATAAATGTTTGGACTTAAATATTAAATTAACTAATATCGTTAAATTTTTAAAATGTAAAAAAAAAAGAACTCGACGAGGATGGGATTCGAACCCACGCGGGCAGAGCCCAATGGATTAGCAGTCCATCGCCTTAACCACTCGGCCACCTCGTCACAACTGCCACTCAATGTATAAATATAAGTATTCTGAAGTCAAAACTTTTGTTTGCAAAGCTTATCTGTTATGTTTGAACATCTTTTCATGCCGAACAATAAACTTCCGAGTAGACGATGACAATCGTAAAATGAAGTTCGCATAAAAGTTGTTTTATGAGCCATTTTTAAAATGCACTTACATTTCAGAATTCAAAGGTGCTGAGAATGAATGAATAAGTGATTTTAAATACTATATTTAAAGTGTATGGAAAACCAGTTGGTTCTCACTTTTTTTCCGAAAAAAAAGTGTAAAATGACACTCCATAACAAAGTTACGCGTCTACGGTACCACATAAAACTAAAACGTTTTATAAAGCATTTCCTTTGCATATTTAATTGAAAGCTCATCATCTTAAACACATCAAACTTTTATCTGTAACAAAATTTGTGATTTAATTATTTTAATAAAAATTTTATTACAATATAAAATATAACTCTTAACACTGCCGCTAGGGGGAGTTGAAAGTTATTGAATTGGATAGGACATGATCAATTTACTATACCTCGACACCACTTTTATGACTATATCTGTAGGGGTTCAAAAATTAAAGGAGTGGCCACTTATCTTGAGATACCTTGAAAATTTAAACCGGAAAACCGATTCATATTCAATGTTATGAATATACCGGTGTTCAAAATCTAAGTAACATGTTGTTCCGGTTATTATTCGTCTTTATGCCCGATTTTCCCCTTTTTTGAGTGAAAACTTTCCTAGACTTAGATTATGACTGGGGATGGGAAAATAATTAAAATTCGTTGATAGCTCACTTGATACAAACATAAATAGTAGTAAGAACCGGGATGGGATTTCAACAAACCTATATTTGTTTAATGCAACTACTACTCGTTGACGAAGCTTCGTAGTAGTAATGTTGATAAAGAAATTAAAAATATATTCTAGAAATTTTAAATGTTCACTTTCATTACACTTTTCTTTTTGTCCCTTTTTATTATTTTGAACAATATTTGTTTAATGCAACATACCATATGTGGAGTTCTTGATTTTAATAGCAATTACTGTGAGTAAAAAGAATTTAATAAATTAATTCGACTAGTTACAGGATTAAATATAGAAAGCATCAATATAATGATACGGTTTACAAGTGCTAGAGTTTTAAAATGTTTACATTTAAATTTATAGTTTTTATAATGGAATGTAGCTGAATAAAGCTTAAAAAGATAGATACGACAGAAGATTAATATAAGGGAATATGCCAAAGAGAACTATTCATAAGGCTTTTGAATTTATTTTCATGACTAACCCTTTGTTATATATCCATTTGCTATATATGATGGATTAACAAACACTTGAAAGCCTGGAACGCAGAAATGTATTAATGGATTTTCAAGGAAATATAATGCTACACTCCGGAGGGTGTATTCTTATAAGTATAGATAAATCTTTCAAATATTGGGTTATCAAGATTTCATTTTAAATCTTGATAACCCAATATTTGAATCATAATAAGCTGAAATTAATAACTAGTTAAGACACATTTTGGAACATATTCGAAAATTGGGTTTCTGTTTGAGAAGCACAGAGATAATTTCAATAGCTTTGCACTGGAATTGTTGTTGTTGCAAACGCTTCAATTTCAAAATAACAAATATATTTTTAATTATACATATTATATAATTAATAATTATATATTAATTATACTATTTATTATACAGGGTGTTTCAAACGGCTTTTATTTGGAACCAACGTCTCCTAGGGTCCTGGAAGTAAGGTCTACCCCTAGGTAAGTGACCCTGGAGAATCCATTGAGAGGACTTACAGCGCCCCTAGCGGCGAAATAAAAAAGTTAAAAAAATTATTTAAGGAACTAAAGGAGATAGAGCAAACACCTCAGTGAGAGTATTGTTACCACTGTTATAAGTAACTCACTGAAAAAAAATTTCATGAAAATATTGTGAATATTCACGGAGATATTAGCATGTGAAAATAGCCGGTTTTTAGAACCCAAAAGAGGAAAAGTTCGCATATTTGCAAGTTTTTCAGAGTTTTTATGAAGTTTTGTATCTTTTTAGTTAGATGAAGTAAAATTTTAATCAAAAAGTTTAAAAAACTTGCAAATTTGCGAACTTTTCCGGTTTTGGGTTCTAAAAACCGGCTATTTTTACATGCTAATATCTCCGTGAATATTCACAATATTTTCATGAAATTTTTTTCTGTGAGTTACTTATAACAGTGGCAACAATACTCTCCCTAAGGTGTTTGCTCTATCTCCTTTAGTTCCTTAAATAATTTTTTTAACTTTTTTATTTCGCCGCTAGGGGTGCTGTAAGTCCTCTCAATGGATTCTCCAGGGTCACTTACCTAGGGGTAGACCTTACTTCCAGGACCCTAGGAGACGTTGGTTCCAAATAAAAGCCGTGAAACGGACTTTTGAAACACCCTGTATATTAATAATACTTAATATATTATAATATATTTTTAAATAGTTGTGGCTATATTGCTAAAAAATTGCAAAAATGAATTAAATAAAACATCAAATTTAATGCTATATTGCCATATTATCGGCTTTCATAGCAAACACTTCGAGCAATGATCAAAATAACATATATATATATATATATATATAGTATATATATATATATATATTCAAAGTTTATTCGGATCCATTCAGTATAACTGTAGTTATGAACATCTGAGTACCATCAGTTAGATTATAGCTACACTGTCCCTCAATATGATCTAATTAAATTCATTCTGAGAAACACTACGCCTATATTTCTCAATATAAGTCTCACCAATGACCTCCCCGATTCGGAGCGACCTTTTCTTCCAACGATAAATAGCCTCCCTAACTCGAGTTATTCTCAAATAAAAGCATAATCATGACGCCGTGAAATATTCCCTCCTCATTTTTTCAACGCAACCTATGATTGGTTGCGGCATGATTGAATGCCTCGTAACGACGGTTTTGATTGGATAACGCGAACTTCTTGCCCTTGAATCGTATTACCGAGCAGTACTTTATCGAACTTTTTTTTTGTTCGGTTTATAAGTACTTATTTTTCCCTGGAGCATGTTGCCTTTTTTTTATAGGAAACAAGATTTGCCTTGTAGGGAAACAAAAATCCGATGGCCTTTTTTAAGTGGATGGCTGTTGTTTTAGATACGAGAGATGTTTTTTTTTATGTGGAAAGGAAAGTGATGTAAGACGGTCAATAGGGTATTGTTTTACAAGGAACTTGCTTTTATGTAACCTTCTCAGCTTGCTGTCCAATTTATTTAAGCTGAATTACTCGAACCGTGTTTAAAGCTCGGATTTTAGGGAGTTTCAAGTAAGATTAATGACCTCCGCTATTTATAGACGAAAATAATTAATGTGAATGAGTAACAGGTGGGAAAAGGGATCAAAGGCTCTTATTATCCCTCCCAAGCTTCTGCTATTCAGAAATTTACTTTCATTACTGTAATTGTCCCATTAAACTTGCCGCTGTGTTTAACAAGTTTAATTCGCTTTGATCTTAATTTCTTAGTGAGTGGTTAATAATAAATTTTGTAAGAGGCAGCACTTACTTCATTTTTAAATTAAGGACTTGGATATAATCATTTGTTGTAGAATGTTGCACCTACGGATATGATGGGAACACATGTATTTTTGATGTTACGTAAAAGGGAACTATGTATGTACTGTATACTCCTTCAAAAAATGGACGCAGAATAATTGGACTCCATAAAATCGTTTTGTATGTAAGTGGTAAAACCGTTAAAACTGGTGTGTTCAAACAAAGTTGTATGTTAGGACAAACTTGTAGAGTTTAACGGCCGATGTTACAAATAAGATAAAATAAATTTCCGGGTAGATGGACCGAGTTCACGAGAAGATACTGTCTGTAAAAATTTAAATAGCGTAGAAACCGAATTCATTGGCTCCACCAACTATGATGATGTCTTTCGCAGAGTGCGATGAAAAGTTTGTAAAAGCCTTTTATAGAACACTGCCCATCTACCCGGAAATTTATTTTGATCTTATCATTAAAGTTATATATGTTCGTAAGGAAAAATTTAATAAATTAAATTAACTCTAAAAGTAAAAAAAAGAAAAATATGTGAAAATTATTATGCTTTGGAACATTCTAAAAGCACCTTAGGCATTTTGCCCACTTTAAAGAATTCTGAAGTCCTTTAAGAATTTTAATCTTGCTAAGCACCTTATTCGGGCTTTTATATTTTATGGATTAATATTGAAACATTTTCAATAAATAAATGTTTAAAAATAAGATAAGTGTAACTGAAGGCGTTTTTAGTAGAAATTTGAATACAAATGAAAATTTATTAGAAACATAATAATGTGGTGTGGTGATGATTAAAAACGGGGGTCACTAAAGAAATGTTGAGAAAATTTTAGGATAGTGAGAAGTGAGGGAGGGCAATGTGATAAATCCAATGTCACTTATCAATGACTTTTTATCACTTTGCCCGAAATACGCGGGCATTATTAATTCCTGGATTTATTACACTGCCCGTAACATATGTTTAAGTAGAATTGCTTGTACACAATGAAAATGTTTTAAGTCTCTACACTGGCAGTATAAAATCCGTCTCTAATTATTAAAAATATGATACAATATTTCGGTTTTATTTATCCTCATAAAACATATTGGTTTAATTCAAGATACATCCTTTCACAGCATTACCATTTCTAAGACACAAGAGAAAGTCACAAAACATTAACTCCATATTTCAAGAATCGTAGAAAGAAAAGTCGAGAAGCGAAAATGATTTATATTCAGGTTCAAATTTGTTTTGGTTTGCAAGACTAAGTGGAACCCTTACGCATCGCAGAAGGAAGACAAATCTGTGGTTTGTCTTACGACGATGTGCTGGTATTTTTTTCTGACACATGATGGCAACAAAAGGATTTTTCTTTCCGAGCGAAGTGCTTTTCAAGAGAATTCGGCGTGTGTAAAGTAACTTTTGGTCTCCGATGACAGATTTGGGCAATGAGGTATCTTAGGTGCCCATTTTTCACAATTTCCTAATGGAAGCTAAAATTCCTAGAAAGATAAACACGTTTATTTGACGCGGGGAAATGATTTTTTCGAGAAGAATGGTCTTTGTGTCATGTGTGTGATAACATTTTGTCTGATAAATAAATATACCACCGTGGGTATTCAGTTAAACAAGGAGTGGAAAAAAATTCACCACGTTCACCAAATATTTATTAGAAATTTTTCCAACGCAAAATTGTCTTCTACAGCTATAACTCATGTCATAGCTTGGTATAGAGTGTTTTCAGGTGACGTTACAACCGGTTATTTTCTTTTAACTGTGTACCTTCTGTAGGGCTTTTAACTGTTGCTAAGGCCGTTGTTTATCTGTTGCTAAGGAAGTTTTTAGGTATGGGATCATATGATTGCAAATGGTCCAATAGAAGAATTCCACGGCTAGTCATTTTCTGTAACTGTTAACCTCTGTAGGGCAGAAAACTGTAACTTTTCTGTTGCTAAGGCCGTTGTTAGGTCCGAGTGATGTGACTGAAAATGCTCTAATAACAGAGTGTTTTTGAAAAACATGCGCAGTTACTTGTAAAAGCGTCTGTCAGTTAAAACCTAAGATTGAATTTTGATTAACAAAGATCACCCTCAAATATCCGGGTGAAAAGCAATGGGAGAGTAAAAAAATCATCCACACACCTCTAACAGTAACCAATTCTAAACTGACATTTATCAGGGTTTTTTTTACTTAAAAAATTGTTTATTTGAATAGTATTTGAATAAATGCTCTTTATAAGAAAATAAATAGTAAAGTAAATCTAACAAAGGTTTGAAAGAAGGTTGAAATATTTAAAATACGTAGCATTTTACACATTCTTTATTGTGATCGAAAAAGGTTTGATGAGAGTCACTGTGAATGCGTATATTTTCTCTCTTGTTTTAGGGTATTTAGTATTTTAAAGCAGGTGTACTTTTTTTAGTTAATATATTCCTTGATATTCCTTATGGAATAAAAGAAACACTATTAAACATATTCAATAAAATTTTGAGCGAGCAATCTTACCCTAAATCATGGGCAACAATGATAATAAATCCTATCTACAAAAACGGAGCAAGCAATCTACCTTCAAATTACCGGGCTATTTCACTCATCCCATGTCTAGGTAAACTTTTAACTTCGATCCTTCCAACCTTTATAAAATTCTTCCTTTATAAACTTTTCGTATATCCCTGATTGTCTTACTCTTTAATTTTTAAATCAAAGCTTTTCTTGCAACTAGAATTTTTCTTCAATGCAATTCCAATATCACCCCTGACTACATCTTCATTAGACACATATGTTGTGATAACATGTGGCATAGCTAGGATTAATTCTCACCCTAACCTATTTCCGAACACTGCCTGTTTGAATTTATTAGTACTAACAAGGAGAGGATCCCAACGTGTCATCACCGATTTGGTTCATTTTTGGTGTGTAAGTAGTGCATGACTAGGACATCAATTTGTGAAAATATTAAGAAGCAACTTTCAGAAATTTTGGAGAAAATCGCGATTAAAAATTTTAACATGTACTTAACATTTAATAAGATTCTCACCTTGCAAGCGGATCGTGGTGTAGCGGTAAGAGCTACGATTCCAAACCCAAAGGTCCCGGGATCGAGTCTCGCTGCATACCATAATTTTAATTTTCCTCGCAAGAACACAGATATGAAATAAAGTAGCACATTTATAATTATCAATTTTAAAACATTTTTTCTTGTGTATAAAATTTTTTTTGGTAAATATATAATATTTACAATAGGATCATAGAAAATTGGATTTAATAATTATTTTTTTGGGAAACAAGGAATGAAAAGATTTTTTTTTATAAACAAAAAAAAATATTTTTATAGATGAAGTTTCACCTTAATTTATCCCTAAATATCCAAAAGAAAGTACGCAATTTTGTTATGATAAAAGGGTTTGGTATGTGTCTGATTTGATAGTTAAAATAAAAAAAAAATTCGGGTAAATATATAACATTTACAATAGGATCATAAAAAATTGGATTTCTTAATTATTTTTTGGGGAAACAAGGAATGAAAAGATTTTTTCAAAACAATATAATAATAATATATTTATAAATATGATTCCATATTATCCGGTTATATTGATTTTTCCCACAAAAAAATATTTAAAAAATATTTTAAAATTGATAATTATAAATGTACTACTTTATTTCAAATCAGTGTTCTTAATTGCGTGGAAAATTAAAATTAAAAATATGGTATGCAGCGAGACTCGATCCCGGGACCTTTGGGTTGGGAAGCGTAGCTCTTACCGCTACACCACGATCCGCTTGCAAGATACGAATCTTATTAAATTTATAAGTACATGTTAAAATTTTTAATCGCGATTTTCTCTAAAATTTCTGAAAGTTGCTTCTTAATATTTTCACAAATTGATGTCCTAGTCATGCACTACTTACACACCAAAAATGAACCAAATCGGTGATGACACGTTGGGATCCTCTCCTTGTAAATCCTTCTTCCAACTTCTCAGGAGTGGTATACCATTCATTTTTCTTAATAATATCAGCGATTTCCCTCGCTTTCGGGTCATAACTGCTCTTTAATTTCTCCACTCCAGAGTTTCCCTGGAATGTGAAAACGGCATATTCTCCTCGTTTAGTTGCCTTCAGTAATTCGTCAATGGTTCTTATCGGGGTTTCCCTCAATGGAACAGTCAGAAAAGACAATATAACTGCGGAGTAACTCAAAGAAACTACGGAGAACAGTATCCAGAACAGAGGGATTAACAGGAACAGGTGTCTTTGGAAAGTTCTGTGAGATGCAGGCTAGCGCAAAATGCTACCCCATATTGTCAGAAGCACTCTCCAATAAGAATCTTCCGTGTTGTAAATTTTATGAAGAACTAATGGTAAATAAAATAGCATCTCGAGCAAGCATATCCATATCTAAATGTCGAATGGGTATAAGAATAAATATTCCCTCGGCAAAAGTTCAGGTATATCTGTAACAAATTTGATGGAAGAACTCAAATAGGGAACACTGAAATTACGACTTTTTGTCTTTCTTCAGTAATACTTAGGTAACTGATTCCAATATCCGCCTCTCCTTTGACAATCATACCGATCATGCCAGTCCATGTTGTTCCATGTTCCGTCTTCAGATAATCTTCCCCACTCACTGTCAGGAGTGGGGAGATTGAAACCAACTGCTGTTCTTCGTGGTCACTATTAAAAAGTTAGGACATTTTGTCTTGGTCATTTTTTTTTAATTTGGATGGAGGAAGTAGAGTTTAAACGTTGTTTGTCATTTTAAATGAGAAACAGGGTGACTTCAAATAGCGAACGTGCAATGCAAGAACTAGTTTATAAATGGAGGAATATTTTTGCTCGGTACTTTTAAAGAGAAAATCAAGCTTCTCAGAATATAGGTTATTGATTTATTATCGATTCCTTTTACATATATTGCTCAGGATTTTAAGGTCATTTTGTAAATTACTTTAGAAGCTCTTCTCAATTGAAATTCAGTGAATAGAATAGAATGTAACATACGTTTGTTTACTCTTGGATTTTAATAGTATAGATTTTTGTTAAAAATGCATGTAGGACAAAACTGTATTACTATTTTTCTCTTCGTGTGAATAACCGAAACTAGTGAATCAATTACTGCATATATCAATTCATTCCAAAACAAATTAAGTCCCAGTCTTAGAGGAGTTCTCTGAGAATTAATGGGATTACGTCGATGGGGTGAAGAAGCATGTGGCAACTTTGTGCGAAAAAAAAGAAATAGGTTTGTGTAAGAATAAGGGACAAGCATAGGGCGGGATGAGCAACTTGTTCTGTTCTTTTGACTTTTTATATTGGTCTGAAAGGTTTGCACTGGAGAAACTGGGGCTACACAAGAAATTAATTACCTAGATAATATTTTATTTTATTTGGCCAATTATATGATTCTTGAAATCATATCAGGCTGCATGTTTAAAGTTTCATGTTTGTCATGTAATTTTTAGATTTAAGGTAAATTTTTGAATCAAGACTAGCAACTACAAAGGATTTATCAGGATCATAAATCTAAAATTTTGTTCAGAATTTTGTCAGAATTCAAATATTAGTAACTCTTGATTTAACCTGAATATAAGAATTTAAAAGTATTCAAGTAACTTTTTTTCGATGGACCTCGATAAAAAATTTCCAAAATTACTTGAATCTAAGTAAAATAGTAGTAATTGACATTCCATGAGCAGAGCTGTTACAGAAAGTGTGACCGAAAGCCACAATCAGCTGCGACTGAGCCCTTTGTTTCCCCAAGCCAACTTGGTCCTTATTTTATAGACCCCGGAGGGATGAAAGGCTGATAGCCATATTCACAGCCATCAGCGTCGGTGTTAAACCCTTCACCAAAGAAGGATTAAACCAATCAGAGTCAGCGAAAAGCTAATTTTTCTTTCTTTAACTGCTGGTTAACACCGACGCTGATGGCTGTGAATACGGCTGTGAGTTTACCTTGCCCAACCCGGGAACAGAACTCGGGCCTGCGGTTTGGCAGCGAGATGCACTACCACTGAGCTTCAACCGAGAGATACACAAGACAGATTTTTCTCTGTATTGTCTTATTGACGGCCGTTTTTAACTATTTGACTGGTCACGAGAGAACGGGAAAATTTTCTTGAAATTCAACCGTCAAAATGGGTGTTATGTTTTTCAAGATATACTATAAACAGGAATTTTAAAAAAGTTCCTAGAAGGGAGATGATAAAAAATTTAACCTGGATAATTTTTCTGTGTTTAACTACTGTGGATTGTTCATAATGAACTATTCATGAGAAGATTTTATGATAATTTTGTTTTCTAAAAATGACCAAAAACTCACAACTTAGAGACCCGTTCACAAGCACAATTTTTATCACCTTTTATCCTCTTCCTTTTGATCGGATGATTTCCCCCCCTTTTTTATCCATCCTAACAAATATTATAAAAACACCGAAAAAAATATTAAGTACAATAAACCTGAGTATTTACGTTTAAAAAATCCCTTTAAACATTATGTTTAAATTTAGTGAAAAGTATGTCAATATTATAAAATTCCATTAAATATTCCGTTAAACAACTGTTTTAAACTTGATCGTTATTTTTTACTTAAGATGTAGTTAGTATCCTCTTCGTTATTTAGCCGAGAACTGCCGAGCCGGTGGTGGCTCAGTGGTCAAGGCCTTGGCTCTGTGGTTAGGAAGTTCACGAGTTCGATCCTAGGAAAATATGTGGCCAAAATAAAATAATTCGAAATTGAGCTAAATTCTGATAGGGTGGTGTGAGTGATGACGTACCTGGTCCTTCTGGACTGAAATGCGAACGCATGGGGCCCCTCAAGCGAAAGCCGGGGGACTTCTTTCTCCCTCCTAAACGGGAGCATACAGTCCTTTTAAGGATGGACCAGGTACTTCGAGTCAAGGTGTTTTGCCATTTTTGGTGGCAACTAATATTAACATCTTTCTAGGAAGCATGCGCAGAGGCATGCGCTCTTGAGATGTCACGTGATGGGGCGTTGCCACCAACTGACACGTGCGAGCTCATTTTGATGTTTACCGTGTTGTATGAAGTTGGTTCCTGTTGCTGGAGCTCGGTTAAGGTAGGAACTTTCCGATAATTTGTTTTTAAATGCATTATTTGCCTAGTTAACTTGAGTTTAATGTTTTGTGTAAGAGTTTTCAAAAGCAAATGGGTTTTTTAGTGGGACTAGAGCTTTTGAGTTTTCGTTTGCTTAAAATGGCAAGTTGCGTTTAGTATCACAAGCAGAGGATATGACTATTTAGGAGTGAGTTCCTTGTCTCCCTACTTTTAATTGTAAGCAATACTGACTTTGTTTAGTACTTTTAATAAAACATTATGAACTGGGGCATGTCTCGAACTTATAGAGTAAACATAGCTGGTAACTCAAATTATTGAACCATTCGGCACGAAAATCCCTTACTGCGCTTACAGATTATTGAACACATGTTTAAAAATAGATAACGCTTTACTACACTTTCAGTATGTGAAGTATTATCAGAATTGTGTGGAATATGGAACTACTAGTGTAAAACTCAAATGTAATTTAGTAGTCTGCCTTTTAATAATTTGAAGTATTTACTGAACAGTTTAAACACATTTTTAATTTTGTACAGAAGTGCTCATGATCTTTTTTATTGCATGTTCAACGAGTTGGAGAATCAACCTGTTATAGAAGACTATTTCCTCGATTGCTCTTTTTTGACTCAAAGCTGTTTATGGAGAGAGGAAAGGTAAACAAGTGCAGTTTTTATATAGGTATTTGAGGTAACCTTTACGACGAAATCCTTTGGTAAATTGACATCCAATGTTTCAGTGGATATCGTAATTTAACTATTGTAATCAAAATTTATTCATATAAAGCCCAAGTTAAAGTATCTGTGCATCTATTTAACAAAATTTGAAACTGCGATAAATAAACTATTGATTGATTTTCAAAGTTTTTTAGATTAAGGATCCCTAAAAGAAGGTGTACCTACTCAGGGATGTTGTTAAATCTCGAGTATTGAGTTTCATGATCATGTCAATACTTGACAATTTCAGTAATTGTAGCAAGAAATAACGATCAAAGCAATATTTTAAAATTCGGAATTCTAAAACTTGTTTTCACCGTGGATATGCTTGATATTGCAATTAACAGCCAGCTAAAGATCAGTATAACCTCGGAAATATCCAAATTAATAATAAAGTATAGTGACAAGTTAAACAACCAACATTTTGCAACTTCGGCAAACTATTGATCAACTACATTTTAGCATTTATAATCAAATGTTAAAACCAATAAAAACTAAAATCGAGTATTTATATAAAAAAATTGAATTACTAATTAAACCAATTGGTAGATGTTTGTGTGTAGGGGTTGCTAAAGATGGTGTACTCAGGATTGTAAAGATCTCCTAATTTTATCAAATGTTTTATTTGATTTTATGATCATGTCAGTACATCCCAATGAGGGAATTGCACATTTTTTTTAAAATTTTATTGTGATAGAGGATGAAAATCCATGAAAAATGACGTAAAAATTATTGAAATCGGAAAACTATTCCCCGAGATATTAATTTTTAAAATGTCGTTTCCAGTAGTGGCGGGAAAAACAGTAATTTCGTTATGGCTGCTGTGTGACGTCACAGCGCTTACAAGGAGAGGATCCCAACGTGTCATCACCGATTTGGTTCATTTTTGGTGTGTAAGTAGTGCATGACTAGGACATCAATTTGTGAAAATATTAAGAAGCAACTTTCAGAAATTTTAGAGAAAATCGCGATTAAAAATTTTAACATGTACTTATAAATTTAATAAGATTCGTATCTTGCAAGCGGATCGTGGTGTAGCGGTAAGAGCTACGCTTCCCAACCCAAAGGTCCCGGGATCGAGTCTCGCTGCATACCATATTTTTAATTTTAATTTTCCACGCAATTAAGAACACTGATTTGAAATAAAGTAGTACATTTATAATTATCAATTTTAAAATATTTTTTAAATATTTTTTTGTGGGAAAAATCAATATAACCGGATAATATGGAATCATATTTATAAATATATTATTATTATATTGTTTTGAAAAAATCTTTTCATTCCTTGTTTCCCCAAAAAATAATTAAGAAATCCAATTTTTTATGATCCTATTGTAAATGTTATATATTTACCCGAATTTTTTTTTTATTTTAACTATCAAATCAGACACATACCAAACCCTTTTATCATAACAAAATTGCGTACTTTCTTTTGGATATTTAGGGATAAATTAAGGTGAAACTTCATCTATAAAAATATTTTTTTTTGTTTATAAAAAAAAATCTTTTCATTCCTTGTTTCCCAAAAAAATAATTATTAAATCCAATTTTCTATGATCCTATTGTAAATATTATATATTTACCAAAAAAAATTTTATACACAAGAAAAAATGTTTTAAAATTGATAATTATAAATGTGCTACTTTATTTCATATCTGTGTTCTTGCGAGGAAAATTAAAATTATGGTATGCAGCGAGACTCGATCCCGGGACCTTTGGGTTTGGAATCGTAGCTCTTACCGCTACACCACGATCCGCTTGCAAGGTGAGAATCTTATTAAATGTTAAGTACATGTTAAAATTTTTAATCGCGATTTTCTCCAAAATTTCTGAAAGTTGCTTCTTAATATTTTCACAAATTGATGTCCTAGTCATGCACTACTTACACACCAAAAATGAACCAAATCGGTGATGACACGTTGGGATCCTCTCCTTGTTAGACCCACTTGGACCCGCTATGTTATTGTATGCTTAGCTTGCTTCATTCTGCTATTCTTCACAAAGTTTTAACTAAAAAACTATGCTATTTTAAAGACACATACAAATATTTTTTATAAAAAGATTGGCATTTTGTTTTTCAAAAAATATTAATTGGTTTTGAAATTATTAGGATTCAAAGTTTATTTTTTTTTCTTTTTCTGGCCGTTCACTAGAGAAACAGACGAGTTTTATGCGTGTTTTGGTTTTATGATAAGTCTGATTTCTTTTATTTTCAACAATTCACTAGTTTCGACGGCGCTGTGACGTCAAATCCCGTTTTTTGATCACATGACTTTACTAGTGTTTTGGCAAAAATAAAATCGAATTTTAAGTTATTTAAAACATATTTTAGAACTTTAAAATCTGATATTTGAGAGTTTTAAATTATAACGTATCAAAAAAGTGTAAAATTAAGCAAATCCCTCATCTATGCAATTCCCTCATTGAAGTAATTGTTAGAGATTTTTTTCAGAGCAGCATTTTAATATTTCGAATTTGGAACCTAATTTTCTGTGATATTTAGGATTCATGTAATTGGTTATTTATGGTAGCTGAAGATTTTTGAGTGATTTATGGGGGGGATACTTGTAAATGGCAAGTAATACTACAGTCAAAAGTTGAACTACTAAAATTATTGTCATATGGCTTTATTGATCAATTTAAAGTTGTAAATTTAATTTATGCAATTTAAATTCTGTGCATTTGGTAACTGGGGTAAAATGGACATTAGTGAATTAACTGTTTATATTTATAAATTTAGCGTTTTTTGGCATGAATTATTTGTATTTAGGCTCAAGAAAAATCATCTTGCAAAAAAAAAAAAATAAATTTACTGTTAAAGTCCCTGTATCCATTTTACCCCCACCTGACCCTACGAAATATTAGAAACAGTCGATCATAAAGTATGTAACTCGCAAAAATTTAAGATTTGCTGGTAGTCTCACTAAAATTCACAAGGATTTTCATACAGAAAATAGCTTTTTAATTTAAGCATTGGTATTGTGATTTACTTATCCCAGGAATCCCATATGGCTGAATGGTGAAAGATGCATTTATTTGTTTTAATTAAGGATATTTTAATAAAAACATATTTTATTTTTCGTTGTATAGGGTCGGGTGGGGTAAAATGGGTATATGGAATTTAGCAGTTTATATTCATAAAATTTAATGTGTTTGGGCGTGGTGATTTTTATTGAGACTCAAGTAAAATCAGCATGCTAAAAAACATTGAATTTTATAAATATAAACTGTTAAAATCTCTATACCTATTTTACCCCAACCGACCCTAAGTTTTATTTTCAGGAATTTATCATGAATCGACGAAAGTCCCCCGAAGGACCTTTAAGTGGGAGTTTACAATGACTCACAAATAACTTTATGCAGGTCAAGTTCATTACATACCTTTTATGTGTTTGGAATGTATCATGGATACCTCTAGTACAGTGGTTCCCAACCGGTGGAGGGTCCGCATAAAAATTCCAATAAATACAAATTTGAGAGAATTGAACTAGAAAAGAAGGAATTGTATGTATCCCTGAAGATGACTTTTGGCTGAGTAATTTTTGGGGATAATATAGTCACCACTAAATTATTAACAATACTTTTATGTATACAAAGTAAAATTAAGAGCTCTGCGAAAATAAGCTACATTTTTGTTCGTCCCGAAGAAATTAATTAAATCATAACAATAATTTTAAACTCTTGTGAGGTGTAATAATTTTTTTTTAAATATGAGTTCAGAGCATCCTATAAATTTTTATGCTTAATGCGGGAAAATTAATTTGCATCTTGTAATTTTGTGAGGGTGTAGGATTTTAAGCTATAAAGGGGTGGTCCGTGAAGATTCCAATTTGGGGGTCCAAGGACTTCTCTAGTAAATGAGACTTAAGAAAGCTCTTTTATTTGACCTAAAATGATAGAAAAATTAGCTTTAAAACTGATAAAAAAATTTTGTTAAAGGAGGATGAATATTTTTTTTAATACGAACATTGCAGATCCTCTTGTGTTTAACCAAACCAATGTAAGTGTAGAGTTAAATATTCTTTCAACTTAAAGAGAAACTGAATTTTTTAAATTATTTTCAAGAAAAATTTTTTGCAGTTATATCAGTAAAATACTTTTAATATTTCGAAAAATTATTTTTTCAATTACTAATTTAAAAGTACTTTTAGTCTAAAATTGTAGAATAATGGCTAAAACTGTATGTAAATTAAAATGTCTGTATTTGTTAAATTGTTTAGGTTTTAAGAGCAACGCATTTATAAACATATTATAATAAAAATTTAAATTAATCTAAGGTTTTATTTTTAAGCTTAATTGTAAAGAAAGGATACTTTAAAAAATTATTGATACATCTTTTTATTAAGCAATATAAATTTCAAACAGCAAGGTTAAAGGACATTTTTGATGTACGTATTGTAGTATAGTTTGCTTGTTAAAAAAAAACTAAACCTTATGGAGCTGAATGTTTATGGGTTACATTTTCTAACGTTAAAATCAATTATTTAAATTTTCACAAGGTAAAGGAATAAAATTAATTAAGAAAAATGGTTTAGATTAATTTTTATTATTTCAGGTAGCAATTTAAAAAACAAATCGGTACTTTAGAGTTAATGTACAAATTTTAGATAGATCATATTTACTAATTTCATTCCTTGCTCTTAGCCGGAAAAATTAACTACATAAAGTAACTATTTTTATACGTGTACCATATTTTTAGAGATCGCCTTATTTTTGAACTAGCTAGTGTAAAATCCTTTTAATTGGAGTTATCTTGCAACATAACTTACTTTTTACTATGTTAAAAATTATTTTTAGACCAAATACTGGACCAAAACAATATAGTAATGTTTATGTAAATTATGATGTCGGTATTTGTTAAAATCAACGTAGCTGAGCTTTACACTTAAAATCTAACTAGCGTAAGGCTTAATATATAGATTTATTTTATTAGCTTCTTGGATTGCTGTACTTTACTATTACTGTAACCTGAAAGTATATTTATAAAATTGTATTGCATATTATGCTTTAATGATGTATGACTTATTTCAGGAAGACCATTCGGTGCAGATTTTATTTGTGTGAGTTTTGATAAATAAAGAATATTTTTGTGCAAAAAATGTAATTTTATTCATTTCAGCAAGTACAATACACTGGAGGACAGAACCCAGGTAAGGGTAGGTAAACACCAAGAGCGTCCTCAAACGGGGACGCGCATTAGCAACTCTTGAAAAAGCCAGTGGAGGGGAATCCTTATTTCTGCTAAGTCCCAACTTGTAAACAAACAAACAAAATGTCTGTTTACAGGTTGGGACTTGCAGTGTTGCCCTCTAGCGGCGGTTTTGAACTAGGGCTTAGTCTAATCAAGTAAGTAGTAAGAGTAAGTAGCTAGACTAGCTACTTAGTCTTATAGCATGACTGACTAACTAAGCTTACTATTAGACTTGAGCTCAATAGTTAGCTCAGTAAGCAGACTAATACTATAAGAATAAGTAGCTTCCAACTAAGTCTAACTACCTGAAGCTACTTACTCCTGCTACTCACTTACCTATTTAGACTAAGTAGAGACCATGCTAATGAGACAGCTTACTAATTTACATCGAAAACATATTGACGTAGGGTCCAACTCATGGGTGCGCAGTTCTATAATGCGCGGGAACTGCTGAAAAGAGTTTACAATACATATAATGAATCTGAGGAGCTTTGTGCACATACAACGTACGTGCAATTTCTGAAGGGAATATACAGCGTAATCAGGAGATGGCAGCTTATTGGAGGTATTCTCTTAGTTCTCGAACACTCAATCCTCTTGCGCAGTCCTCATATGCGCGTGGACTTGTACCTGAAATAAATGCGTAAAACAGATGCGGCCGCCATTGGCAAAAGGGCTCAGCATTCGGCTACAACAGGGTTATGAACATATTCTATCTTTAGGGTTCCCGAAAAGTTATCTAAGTTTACACCATATGAGGAAAAACATAGGTGCTGCCATAGGCAAAGGAACTCTGCATTCAGTTAGTATAGGACTATTGAAAGATTGCGTCCTAGTGATTTAATTATTGGTATTAAAACTTTGAGATAAAAGTCGTTACACCACGCAATGAGGGATATAAAATTTTCCAACTCATCCAAAGCATGCTAATTTCAGGACAGGTCAAAATATTTAACGAAATCTGAAAATTTGGTGAGGGTAGAATTACAATGGAAAATTTTCTGCGATGAACTTATCCGGATATATTGATGGACTGACGTAATTCAGAGGCAATTGTGCAGACAGAAAAAAAATCCTAACAGAGGATCTAAAAGATTATATTTAAAATTCTGTGTAACGTAGACGGCAGCACGAAAAATTCAATGACTGACAGAGGTAGGCAGCACATTTTGGTGGTCAAAGCTGTGATTGGCTGTGAGGTGTTAATTTAATCTGTCCTCTCGGAGGGATATTGAAGGATAAAGCTTTTTTTTCTCCGCCTCTCGTGACATGAAGCGATCCCAGCACCAAAATAGACCCTATCACAAATTTCCTTTATCACCTATGGAGTTCCATGCATCAAATAGAACTATTTGAAGCCACTATAAAAACTATTTAAGGGGAATTTCTCTATTTAATAAAACATAAAAAGCTATTACCTCACCCCAAACATTAAGGGATGTTAAAATCTCAAAGCATTAACCTTTGCAGGGATAGCTGGAAAATATATCCCTCCGAGATCTCTTGTCCTGGAATTGCTAGTTCAGATACGGTGAGAAAAAAAACTAAAAACAAAACACAAAAACATACGTGATAACCTAGAAATGACTGATAAGACGTAATAAAATATGTTTTGAAATTTTAATAGAAAAATTAATAATTAACATGTCAATGTTTGAACAAATTTAGGACCACTTTTCCAGTTTTAGTTCAATCCTTCATACTTCCATTGCACGATTAGTCCGTTAAATAACTAACTGAATGTTTTCTTCACGAGATTTGGTGATTATGAAATGTCCTTTGGTCCTTTTTGATTCAAAAAGTTGTCTCCAGAAACAGTTCTTAGCTCAGGGGACATACTGGAGCATGAATTCAGATGAATTGAAAAAACCTCGACCTTGAAGACTGGTGGAGCCATATGAAGCCTATAGAAAGAGAAAAAAAAACTAATTTATTAATTGCTTTCTTACGAACCACCAGTCCAAACTGCAGACCCAATTTAAAAGAAACTATACTATAAACGACAGCAACGTTTTCTGACCCTATGACGCCACTAACAAACAAAGAAGTTCCCATCAAGGTGTCCGAATTTTGAGTGAAATGAAGAACGTCAATTTAAAAAAGGATTATTTTGTTAAGCCCATGGATATACAGGGTGTCCAGTCGTAAGGCTTATCACGGCCTTTACTCCTAAACGCATGGAGCTATTTCCATAAACGTGGTGTCTACCCCTAGTATAAAGCCTAGGCGCTTGCCGATGAAACCGTTTTTAACGCCCCCTAGCGGCAAGTTTTGGAGTTAGCAAGCCTATCTTAAAAACTATTAGAGATACGAGAAAAATGTCAATGACAAAGTTGTAGGGCATTGTCTATTTTATACAAAAAGACACATTTTACACAAAAATGATCAGAATAGAACTTGAAAAAAAAAATACGTTTATTAACCACGTTTATTAACTTGTTGAAAAAAGAGGCATCGTTGAAAAAGTCATTGTTGCGTTTCATGGGGTAAAATATGAAAAACGCGAAAAACACCCAGTATTTTTGGGGGTTCTATTCTTGTAATTTTTGTGTACAAGGTGTCATTTTGTATAAAATAGGCAATGCTCTACATCTTTGTCATTGACATTTTTCTCGTATCTCTAATAGTTTTTAAGATAGGCATGCTAACTCCAAAACTTGCCGCTAGGGGGCGTTAAAAGCGGTTTCATCGGCAAGCGCTTAGGCGTTTTACTAGGGGTAGACACCACGTTTATGGAAATAGTTCCAGGCGTTCAGGAGTAAAGGCCGTGATAAGCCTTACGACTGGACACCCTGTATAGTCTTTTTTTATCACGATTTGCGTACCGAAACTCCTCCTAGCAACCCAGCATGCTTTGTGTTTACCCATTTTCCCTTTCTGCGTAGTGACGTACTGGGTTCGGGAAACGTTGCTGTCGAGATTAGTGCAAACTGGGAACTTTCAGCAATCCGTATACTGAGCCTGCGTCAAAAGTGAACCCAATAAGGGAGATGCGTTATAAGTTTTAAGGTTACTGAATCGCCACTAGAACAGTGTTAGGATGCTAGCTCAGCATGCGGCAGTTCATGGGTTCCATCCCCGGTTATTATTTTATTAAAAAACCCTCATATTTTCCTACAGAAATTTCAACCAACCTATCAAAGGATATTGCTAAAAGTTCGCAGTTGTCAACATCCTATTGTACCCAATTTTGACAATTTTTAACTTAAATGTAAGATCGGGACCCCAATAAATGGACGGGTCATATAATCCGGTGTTTTTCATATAAATTATTATAGATTACAGGATATTAATATGATTTATCCTTTCTAGGGTATCGTCCTTTTATGCATTTAGTACATTTCCTAGACACTTGTGTATGACTTGAAATTTTACGTATTAGAGGAACATCAGTAAGTTTAGATACAATGGAAAAAGTACTTAATATTTAAGTGTTTGATCCATGGAACATTTAGACTATACTAGACAGCAACGTTTCTTGAACCTAGTATACATCACAATTCGGAAGGAGAAATCGGTAAACACAAAGCCTGTTGGGTTGCTAGGAGGAGTTTCGGTACGCAAATCGTGATTGAAAAGCACTATTTATACATGGGTTTAACAAAGTAATCATACTTTCAAATTGACGTTCTTCATTTCACTCAAAATTCAGACACCGCGATGGGAACTACTTTGTTTATTAGTGACGTCGTAGGGTCAACTTAAGTTGCTGTCTAGTATAGAGTAATACTGAATGAACGAGTAGGGTGCAACGTAGCCGACTGCCATCTTTAATAAAGTCAAGAGTGCATAACATTCCATAATATTTAGCCCCACGAATAAACCGGTACCCAACTCATTGAGGCTTTTAAGGTATCCGATCAAGCAAGAAGAACAAAAATAATAATGAAAATTAATGGATAATTCAGTTTTTGAATTGTTACTCACACAGGAGCATTAATCTCTATCTCAAAAGAGACCTATACTTGGTTGTAATGTTTTTGGACCCTATATGACGTCACTATGCGGAAGGAAAACTGAGTAAACAGAACGCCTGTTGGGTTGCCAGGAGGAGTTTTGGTACGCAAATCGTGATAAAAAGACGCTACATGGGTTTAACAAACTAATCATATTTCTAAATTGAATTCTTAATTTCACTCAAAATTCAGACACCGCGCTGGAAACTACTTTTGTTGTTTGCTCTCACATCTTGTTTCTCCAAGGTCAAGTAACGTTGCAGTCTAGTATATAATATATTTTGTCTGGGGAACATTATAGGGAAACCCAACCATTGACATATTCCCATCATGCCCTTACTGCTGGGAGAGTAGCATATTTCTTGCTGATTTAAAGAAAAGGCACTGGCTATTTCCACGAAAGTAACAACTAAACTCTACTCTTACTATGATTATTTAACTTGTAATTTTTGAAATATTACAAGTTAAATTAAAGCAAAATACCCAAAAGTAGCAGCCAGGAATCGAAGAGGGGACCATTAGGTTACTAAACGCACACTCTACCACTACGCCATCGGTGCTGATGCCAGGATTGATAAATAACATAATTTTAATGTTATAAAACAAGTGATAAACTCCTACTACTGCGCATGCTTCAACTGTCGTAGCATTAACCACTTCGTAAAGAAAAAAAAATTGTATAATTTTTAAGATAGTAGGGTTACTCTTCTAAGCATTACTTTAACATTTAGTATTGATTTTGAAATGAATTAAATTTAAAAGATTGCAAACGAACAAAAATGTATGGATTGCACTAAAAAGGATTTAAAGTACTTTTTATTATATTGCTACATATTAATAATAAGATTATCATTTTATCTTGAAACGTTCAATAAAAATACTGTCAGTCCTTCAAACATGTGTGAAAAACAATCATACAATGAATATATTATATCCGCAAATGTGTAGCCCAAATCTTAAAATTTCGATTAGTGTGCTTCTAACTCAAGTTCTTTTGTTGTAGAGTAGTGTAGTAGGGAATAATATTGGGTATTTTAGTAATTGAAGTTCTTTTGAAAGAGTGTAAATGAAGAATTTGGAAGATTACGATTAGTTAGAATCATTACTAACCCCAACTCAATCTAAATTAGCTCAAAATGTGCAAATATAAAGGCATACATTTTCTTGTTTATTATTTTTAAATAAAAGCTTTATATCCTCCAAACGAAGGATTATTTTGATTCTACTCAACTGGTGATTCGGTATGCTTTGTGCTCAATCCTAGCATTTACAAAATTTTTTTAACTACAAAAATGTATTTTGAGGTTTCATATTGCATTATACATTTTTTTCACAGTGTGTGTGAAGAGGACAATATTTGAAAGCTCAAGTTTTTTAAAATAACAATATCTTGGAGTTATGTCATACAGTTTACCATATAAAAAGCACTAGTATGTTCCACAAGAGTAGATATGCATATTACTTAAATATTTAAATATGCAAATAAATAAAAACTACCTGTTAATAAAAAGGATTCTACCGTTTGAACTTCTTTGAGTTTTGACCAACAATCCTTGCCTGCAGTACTTCATTCTGTCAAAAGAAACTGTTGTCTTGAAAATGCTGCAAAATAAAAAAATGAATTTTATTTAATACCAAATTTTATGATGTAAAAATTTTGATCCTATTGATCGTAAACCCATACTCAATTTATTTAACATATTACTTCTAGAGAAGTACCGATTCCTCAAGCAAAACTATTTCTGAATATTAAGGTTTTTAAAAAAATAAACTATAAGATTTCATCAAATTTAATTTAGTTTGAAAAGAGCCTCAATTACTTGCTTTTTGAATGGATAATATTTTAAGCAAATCTTACTCATTTTATTAAGATTTAGGGCAATGAAAATAATAGTGGATAAATTTTACATCGTTAAGTTCACCTTCTTATGTATCGCGATAAGATTTGTCCGGTATGAGAATATTTTCTTTTAAAAAAACTAGTATTTAAAACATTTTAACAAACTATTGAACTTATGGAATTAAAGTATACATAATTAGAAATACTTGATAATTTAGACCTGTGCTCTGCTTCTTAAAGATTACCTTTCCTGTAAGTTATGTAAGCAGAGAAGAACTCAAGCACATTATCATCACACATTAGGACATTATTAATCATCACATTTTTAATACTTGATCCAAGAAATGCCTTGGATACATAACTTTGCATCTGTGGATCAAAGCCACGGAGGCAAAGGAGAGAGAAAAACCTCCAACGAAAAATCCTATATCCATCATCTTCAAATAGTCAGTATAGCCCAGGCAACGAAAAGGTATAGAGGGAAATTCTTGGAGCACAATTTTTGACTTCGGAACTTTGTTTGGACTAGTTAGGAGGTGAACATATCAAAAGTCCTCGCCCGTAGCCCTTACGCCGAAGTGAGGAGGAGTGTTCGAAAGTCTCATTTTTCAGTTTTTGGCTAATTACTCTTACAAAATGCGTCCCCACGAAAACGTTTCAATTCGCTTTTTTAAAGTAGATAAAATTATCAACAATTTAAGACCCTTCCCAGGTTCATACGTCCAATTGATCCCGAGTTACATCTCTTCAAAAATGGGAAATTTTTTCTAAAAATTCGAAAATTTGAGTAAAAAATGTATTTAAAGCAATTTATTGGCTATATTACCCATCTAAAAGGGAATTAAAGGCTATTACCTCATAATGCACTTATTTAGCTTTAATTTAAGCCCTGAATCAAGTATGTGAGATCAATAGTTCTCACGTTATCTTAAAAGAACAAAAATTGGGATTATCCCAGTATAGTCCAGTCAAATAGTATTTATTTTGAGAAATATTTGGGGTAGAAGATATTTTTCTCTATCCGTATGTTTTTTTGGGGTGCTGAATCCGAATCTGAGGTTTGCCAACAAAATTTCGGGACGGAACATTGTGAAAATTCGAAAAAAGAGCAAAAATTCGCCCCTTTTTTTCGTTTTTTGCCCCTAGAACATTACCTATGCACTTCTGAGCTAAACAATCAATACAAAAAATAAAGAACACAAACCAAGCTACAAAAAAGTCTATTACAGCTTTTCTCTCAGGCGCGTAGTTTCGCCGATAGAGCACGTTGAAAAAGGGGTTATTTTCGTTCGATTGGTAGAAAAGGTCACTAGTATCGCCAAAACGCCGAATTTTTGGAACATAATACTTTAAAAACTGCTTTAATAATATTCTTCATCAAATCGACCATCTAAAAACTCTAATGATGATTAACTAAATGCATTTTCGTTGCGAGATTTCTGTTATGAACGAAAGTTCCATAGGAGATTATAGTATTTCGATAACTACATATATGTTGCTTCTTCGAGATTACATACAAAAGTGTTCTTTTGACTATTTTATAAGTTTTTGGGGGTGCTGAATCCGAATCTGACGTTTGCCAACAAAATTTCGTGACGGAACTTTGTGAAAATTCCAAAAAATGGCAATTTTTGGGGGCAATGGGGCAAATTTTTACTATTTTTTGGAATTTTCACAAAGTTCCGTCACGAAATTTTGTTGGCAAACTTCAGATTCGGATTCAGCACCCCCAAAAACTTATAAAATAGTCAAAAGAACACTTTTGTATGTAATCTCGAAGAAGCAACATGTATGTAGTTATCGAAATACTATAATCTCCTATGGAACTTTCGTTCGTAAGAGAAATCTCACAACGAAAATACATTTAGTTAATCATCATTAGAGTTTTTAGATGGTCGATTTGATGAAGAATATTATTAAAGCAGTTTTTAAAGTATTATGTTCCAAAAATTCGGCGTTTTGGCGATACTAGTGACATTTTCTACCAATCGAACGAAAATAACCCCTTTTTCAACGTGCTCTATCGGCGAAACTACGCGCCTGAGAGAAAAGTTGTAATACACTTTTTTGTAGCTTGGTTTGTGTTCTTTATTTTTTGTATTGATTGTTTAGCTCAGAAGTGCAAAGGTAATGTTCTAGGGGCAAAAAACGAAAAAAAGGGGCGAATTTTTGCCATTTTTTCGAATTTTCACAATGTTCCGTCCCGAAATTTTGTTGGCAAACCTCAGATTCGGATTCAGCACCCCAAAAAAACAAACGGATAGAGAAAAATATCTTCTACCCCAAATATTTCTCAAAATAAATACTATTTGACTGGACTATACTGGGATAATCCCATTTTCCCAATTTTTGTTCTTTTAAGATGACGTGAGAACTATTGATCTCACATACTTGATTCAGGGCTTAAATTAAAGCTAAATAAGTGCATTATGAGGTAATAGCCTTTAATTCTCTTTTAGATGGGTAATATAGCCAATAAATTGCTTTAAATACATTTTTTACTCAAATTTTCGAATTTTTAGAAAAAATTTCCCATTTTTGAAGAGATGTAACTCGGGATCAATTGGACGTATAAACCTGGGAAGGGTCTTAAATTGTTGATAATTTTATCTACTTTAAAAAAGCGAATTGAAACGTTTTCGTGGGGACGCATTTTGTAAGAGTAATTAGCCAAAAACTGAAAAATGAGACTTTCGAACACCCCTCCTCACTTCGGCGTAAGGGCTACTGGCGAGGACTTTTGATATGTTCACCTCCTAACTAGTCCAAACAAAGTTCCGAAGTCAAAAATTGTGCTCCAAGAATTTCCCTCTATACCTTTTTTTGAGCATTCGTTGCCTGGACTAGTACCCACATAAACTTACAAATAAATATGCAGGGTGTTTCGATTTACTATAAATAAGCCTGACTTCCATTGATGACTGAACATTTTATATGTAACAGGATATCAAATTTAAATTTTAGTAAACTTTTAGTAAATGAATCTCATCGTCACTCTTACATGAAATTACGAGTAGTTAATGGTTTTTCCCTGTATCGACACTATTGAAATTAAAAATCATCATAATAAACAAACCGTGTAAAGCTCTAAAAATTACAAAGAGATTGCTTGTGTAATAGTTTGAAAAAGGTGCATTAAAGTAGAAATACTCTGTCCTGTTTAATGTTAACAAGCTTTGAATTATTTGATAAGTTTGATCAGTTAATTAGTATTAGATAGTTATTTGATAAGTTAAAAATCATTAACGATCCTAGAGCGATTTCTCTACTAGAAATTCTACTAGATTTCTACATAAATAAAAATTTTGTTTCTGGGTTAAGTAGTTCTAGAATTAATGATAATTATTCTAGTGCTAATGATTTGAAAGTTACATCTGCGTATTTGAGAAACAAACCAAAGCTAACTAAAAACCTCCCTTTTAACATGCAGAAAGGGTTTCCAATATGGGTCGTAATATGGCACAACTTCGATAAGATTCCTCTAGCCGCCATGTTTACCCACAGCTCAAATGATGACAACACTTAAGCATGTTGCTGTGAGAGCTGTAGGTAAAAATGGCGACTGGGGGACTCTTATCGAAGCTGTGCCAAACGCGGTTCTGATTTTCCAATTCGTAATAAAAAGCACGCACTAGCGAATATTCGAATATGAAACTCACGTGGACATGCCGACAAAAGTAAAAAGACCTATCCACCGGTGACCCTTCCGAATGTACAGTACCTTTCTCCCAGATTCAGAGCTCAGTCAGTGGGTTGCCACCAAAAATACTAACGAAAGATAAGAAAATGTTCCGATTTCGAAGAGTTTTCGTTGTTTGCTTGTTTGAAAGTGATATTTCCGTTTTGGAGTTAAGTAAATATAGATAAGTTGGAATTGCCTCTGCAACAAAGCGGGTTCGAGTCCTCTTCGGCTGTGTTCCCTGTCGAACTCACTCCACCCCAAAATTCAAGACAACCCTATAGCTGCACAAACGTTCAAGATTCGTCCAATTTTCGTTTACTTCTAGTTGCAGTTACGTAAAATTGACATATTCGGTATGACCTATGCAACTAGGGAAATAAGAATTAAAATCTGGGGAAACTTTTATTTCACTGAGTTGGTTGGTTGGTTGGTGTTACATACATTTTCCGGTATGTGTGCTTGATCTCAAGGATCCGCTTATACACCTTCGTCAAGTAAGACAGACACAACAGAATTTTTACTGACACAAAGTAGGAAAATACACCCAGGGGCGAGGTGAGAAATCGAACTCACGACGGAGCAGTCCGCAGACTGCTGGTGTGAAAGGCAAAGAGCAAACCTTTCACTGAGTTAATTTCAAAAATCCTAATTTTTTTCTTATACTTTTCCTATTCACATATTTTGCTGTATTAGTAATGAAGTTTAATTTTTCCTCTTGCAATCTTTATAATTAGTATTAATCAGTTCTTTGGTTACTTAAAAAAAGGAGTTCTTAAGTTAAAGGAGTTCTAAGATTAACTAAATTACCCTCTAATAACTTGATAAAATCCCGCACTTTCATTTATTGTAATTGTTTTAGGGCCACATTCAATGAACAACGTTACAATCGACCACACTTCAAGGGTCAATTGTAACAAAACACATATCCCTAAAAAAATACGGAAAATTATGAAAATTTATTAACAATATATTTAGCACAAAACACACTGAAACCATTTTTTTACTGGGGCGATTTTTTTTTAAATTGTCCACACAAGTATTCATCGTCTGACGATGTTTCACAGTTTGAATATTAAAATTTTTTGTGGAGATTTCTTCCCTTTTGCACTGGGAGGTGCAGAGGCGCAAGTTTAGAACTGCTGATGCGCCAATTTTTAGTGATAAAAGCAACCCTAAAACCATATTAAAGTGCCGCTAAAAAGCCAAATCTCGCCAACCATCAGCAGTTGTGAACTTGCGCCCTTTATCTTTGAGTTTCCTTTTTTAGTTGCACTGTCATTTTGTACCACTTTTGGTGTTGGCTGAACAGCTTGTGGGAAGAATTATGATATTTGTGGTGATCAGAACATAAAAATTCAACTGGATAAATTTTTAACTTGTACCTTTTTTGAAAGGATGATCAATGAGAGATATTTCAGACAAATATGAATCACTAATACGAGCACAAAGAACTTAGTAACTATTAATTTCGCATATGATATAACACAATGGATTGTTACATTTTTTTAGAAATAAAAATTAAATATTATATGTCATTCATTGAAACGTGAGGTTTTTTTATATAATTTTTGAACAAAATGAGTCAGATAATGTAGGTACTTTGATGAAATTTAAGCTTTGAGATTTAGTCAATTTTAAATTGAAAAATAATCTATATATTCTAATTATTAATTTATGTTTGCTAGATAATGACTAGAAAGACTTTTCTCCTTTAAAATGATTTCAAATTTAACAAACAAGTAATTTGTCAATTGATACCGACATCATTACTAGATTGAACGTTGGAGGCTAAATTTATATTTCCCAAGTATAGAATTACAATATTCGTAAAATTAAAAGTATGATCGTTTCCTGAACTTTTAAGGATTTTTTCTCCAAGATCATCAAATATTTACCAGTAAATTAATAGTTTCGCCATAAAATATCTAAAACCGTCTCCAAGAAATTCACCTTTATTAACCCGAAGCTACTTTTACCTCTATTACTCTACTTTTATGTAGAACTTTATTATGGCATGAATACACTTAAAAAAAGCACCGCTGAAAAGAACATTCATTTAAATGCAGGTTTGCGATTGAGAAGTTACACCAATATTCCAAGCATCCACTTATATTGCTCATAATGCAAGACTTCTTTCATTTGCCTTTTAAAAAAATAATACGACAGGGCAGAGTTTAATACCGTTCATTGCTGGAGCTTTATTGCTTTTTCCTTGCAACTGCATTTCCTCGGCCTTTGAGTAAAATGAATACGAATGCCTTCTCGTAAAATTGGAAACCAGTCATTTTGTTTTCGCCCACTGCAAATAAAGAGGTTTATGTTTGAATGAAGGGCTGGATATAAACTCCAATACCGGTTTAATGGACAAGAGACATACATGCACGTTGGTCGGGTGAAAGAGAATGTCAGGTAAATCTCAGTTGTGGATTCTGAGATTGGAGAAGAAATGAACGTGGATATTTAATTTGATTTTAAAATGGTAGTTGTAAATGGTGGATGTGATTTCGGAGTCCTGGCTTGTCTTTATGTTGAGACAATGAAAGTTTTCATGTAATAGGTTTTTCTTAGGATTCTACAGGAAAAGGGGGTATTACTTAGTGCAAAAGTATTTGGTACAAAGGACCTTTGGTAGAAGTGCCTCCTGAAAAATTAAATAAAGTCCGTATGTATTCACTAGGGAGGATTTTATAAGGGTAGAAAACATCTCTACATTGGAAAGAAACATAAAGAACCCCAACTGTAGTTTTGTTTTGCTTTTCTTTTTCGTTATCAAAGATAATAGGTTTTTTTTTATGGAAGAGTAGTACAAGAATTGTAATTTGCATATGCGGTCACACAATGATAGTTATTCAGAATTTCCCCTAATTTGTATCTTTTCATGGTCATCTATTCTCAACATGTTATATTCAAAGTGCTTTGGAATATTGACATCAAGATAAATGCGTGATTAATTAGTAGTAGAAAACTTAATTTTATGAGATAATGTTTTGTAAAATTTATCATCAAGTTTAAAGGTGTAGGACTGCTTAAAGTTATGTTTAAACTCAATAGGGAAGGGGGAGGTAAGTTATATTTTAACGGTTTTGAAATCTTATATGATTTTGCACCCGCATTAAATATTGGAAAAACTTTCCCGTAACTTGTAAAATCATTTTTTGGGTCAAATTTACTGTAAAATAATTTTTGACGTTTTTTTCCCTATAACTTTAAGAAGACTAAATATTAACTGAGTTTATAAGGAGTTATATTATTTGAAATTAATCTTCATAGGACACAAACTCTATACTGTGGTGGGAAATGCAACACATCTAATGAAATAAACTGAATAGCTTATCTAAATTTAATAAATATTTTCATTTACAAACCAATTAAAGGGTTACCATTTCTCCCCTTACCCATACTTGAAATTCACATGATGTTTTAATTTTAGTAATGCATTAAAAGTTTATTTGTAAACAACCATTTTGTAAACATTTACACACTTTTAATGGTCAAAGTTGTAGGTCTTTAATAGTCAAAGTTATTCATGAAATAGTTAGAAACCATAAACCCTTTATGTATAGCAATTTAACTTGGATCTAATTTAGTTCAAATTCTAATATCGGCCTTAGAAATTGTCTGAACTCCTTACAGCTTGTTGCGATGTTTCATTTTCTGATTACTTGAAAGTCTTACTAATCACCAAACTACACTATGTAGTTGAAGCTAAACTAGCAGTGTCCTGTTTGCTGTCTACTTAAACGTCTAATCACTTAGTATTCCGTTAACCGTCCAATCGAACTTGCTTTGAATTAATAATGGCCATTTAGTTGGTATGCATATTTTGTCTGTGAAATAAAGATTGAAATAATGTCATGTCTGAGAACCGTATCTTTAAATGTTCTACCATTATACTAGATTACGTGATATACAAATGATGATTCGTGAAGGAATCGAATTTCACAATCACTACAAAATAAGGTGAGTCAACCTTTTCATATCTTCTACTTTCTGTTGTATCAAGTAAAATCTCTTTACCACCTACTTTGGTTCACAAAAACGTTGATTAGAGATTATAAGAATCATAAAACTAGAGTTACGACGTTAATGCATAGCATAAGCACCAAATACCTATGAAATTAGTAATTACGTATACTAAACAATTCGACATTTTTTTGCTAAACAAGACCCGATAAGTATTATTTACGCAATATACTCAGATTATCTTTTTTATTTTACTTTGCATTACTTAGAAATAAAGTTTATCCTTACATCTGATGCTACGAAGGTATATTTTAAGATATTAAAATTTTCACTGGTATAGGCAGATAATTTAAGATTTAAAATTTTAAAGTTGAATAGTGTTCTTTAAAAATGCAGGCTGATTATGAAGTAACTTAATACATTCAAGGGCCTCTAGCTTACCTTACCGTTCACAGGAACGGAATGAAATTTAGGTGGAAGATATTTTGGTTTCATTATACAATATAGGGTGCCACTTGTTTTTTTTTGTTTGTTATACTGGATTATAATGGGGGCCAACAGTAGTGGCACCCTGTTGTATAATAGCACCGATATTTTAAGGGGTGAGGACGAGAATGATAAGAGGTAGACGTGGAAGTGGGAAAAAAACTTTTGAAAATTCCCAATCAAACCCTCTTTTTTTAGTCTCGTAACCTGATTTCTGAAGAGAACCCCCCCCCCTCCACAAATAACACTTCACATCTTCAGTAACACTTTGTCATTGGTTCTGAAAAGGCTTAAAAAAGTAAGAACAATCAATAATTACATGGAAGAAACAAAGAACCAAACATTTTATTTCAAAACATTTCCACTTAATCTTTATCATATGTACACTATCTTCATCGCTAACCATTACACTGTTCAACAAATTTGACCTTCAAAATTTTTTCTTTGATGAAAATAGTCATTTCTTATAGATTTTGGGTCGCTGAAAACGAAAATCGCCATCAAAATTCTCAATTGGTTTGGGATTTTCGGGGAACGGCCCCTCCCCCTTTTTATGTTTTTTGATGACTTAATGACTTTGAATTCGATTTTCAGTGTCAAAAAGCATTACTGAAGTCTTGAAACTACTCACAAACGGACAAGGAAGGTTTAAATTTATAAAATGTGAAATTTTGTAGCAAATGGATAGGTTTAAGGGGTGATTACCCCCCTAAAAAGACGAAAAAATAGCTAAAAATAATAGAGATTTTTATACGATATTTTTTCCTATTATTTTTTACGCAATTCACCTTTGAAGGGTTCTAACCCATCCCCAAGGACCCAAATTTGATGCAATATGCAGCAATAATTTTTACTAAAAGCGGTTGAGGTGTTAGCGCCCCAAAAGCCCCCGCGGAAGAGTACGAAAGACTAAAATTTCATATATAGTGTCTCTACACCAGTTCTATTCCGCCCGCGTAGTACCAACACCCTGTTTGACTGATTTAGTGGCCAATTAAGTTAAAAGGTTCAGTATACCATACATTTATATGCCCTTATGTCTATTTTAAACTTCTTAAAGCAAAAATATTAATTCCAGAGCGCGCGAGTGACAAAGCGATTGAGAGAGTCTTTCGGAGGGACTCTTCCGCGGGGGCTTTTGGGGCGCTAACATCTCAACCGCTTTTAGTAAAAATTATTGCTGCATATTGACATCAAATTTGGGTTCTTGGGGATGGTTTAGGACCCTTCAAAGGTGATTTGCGTAAAAAATAATAGGAAAAAATATCGTATAAAAATCTCTATTATTTTTAGCTATTTTTTCGCCTTTTTAGGGGGGTAATGACCCCTTAAACCTATCCATTTGCTACAAAATTTCACATTTTATAAATTTAAACCTTCCTTGTCCGTTTGTGAGTAGTTTCAAGACTTCAGTAAGGCTTTTTGACACTGAAAATCGAATTCAAAGTCATTAAGTCATCAAAAAACGTAAAAAGGGGGAGGGGCCGTTCCCCGAAAATCCCGAACCAATTGAGAATTTTGATGGCGATTTTCGTTTTCAGCGACCCAAAATCTATAAGAAATGACTATTTTCATCAAAGAAATTTTTTCATTGTTGAACAGTGTTATTCAAAGAAGGTTCAAAGATTGTTCAAAGAAGGCTAAAGGAAAATTTTTTTGAAACAAAGTGTTTTCCTCTTAGTATTATTGATTGTTTTTATTTTACCAAGCCTTTTTAGAACACATGACTACATGCTACTGTTTAACTCCATAATCATTTTCATTTGTATCTTTAGGGGCGAGTTTTCCCTTTAAAATGACCGTTTCACCGCTTTTTTTCACTGCAGGATCCCATAATGAGAATAAAAAATGTAGTTACATTGATAATTTTCAATTTTTTTTTATTTTAACCGTATCTTATAAAGTTTGACTGCTCTACTCCATACCCTTCTCACCCGTATCCCTCAAAATGTCTTCAAAGACAATTTCATCCAGTTTCTATGAACGGTATGGTTTCTGGAAGATCTTGTCTTGGTGAAGATTTTTTATTAATATTTCGACACTCTGTTTCAGTTTGTCAAACTTTTTTTGCAGAATGTGATTAATTTTCAGGTGCTATGTTGAGTCTCCTTTGTAATACTTTAATAGTATCATTCCTGTACTATTTCAATTGTAGCATAGATGGATTTTTCTTAGAGAAATCACCTTGTATTTCGATTTATGACGTCCTTTCACGATACCAAATCCAAACAACGATATCAATCCCTACAGCAACATCGATATCTGACCTTCACAACATCCTATCCATCACAATGCTAAGCCCAGACCTCAGGAATGCAGCCCATTTTGTGCCCGCGCGTCTCCCCAAATTAACCAAATAAACCCCGGGCAGCGCGGGGCGCTATCGGGAGAACCGAGCTAAACGCGGTCTTAATCCTTAATGAGAATCGGGGTGGCTTCCCATCCTGAAGTAGAGCCATTAATAACCTCTTGCAATGGGAAAACGTGGCTGCCGTAGCCCTCCTAATTGCGTTGAACTGGAGTGCCCTGGAAAGGATCGGGTTTTGGGGGTAAACACCCGAGTATGTAAGGTGATAAGTAGGACCGTGATTTTTCCATATAAAAAACACAAAATTCTGTTATTTTGAACTTCGATACCTCGAAAACCTTCATATCTCGAAAAAATATTTCCCCCTTGAAATTAATCATTTCTGTAATGTTAATTTCAATCCGTATACGTCAAAGAGTTTTTTTTCAACCAAGACTTTGATAAGTCGAATTTTTCTCAAAGCTCCCAAATACTTTTCTTGAGAAAAACGAGGTACTCAAACTCACACAGCATCACTTTTTGTTGTATATTCTAGGTTATGGCTAATCTCCTTGTTATTCTCTGAATTTTGATTTGTACAAAATAAATGCACATCTTTTTGTTTTTACAAACATTCCTTCCGATTTATAAGAGAAAATTTTTAATTTTATCAGTAAAATTTGTAATTTTTGAAACTTTGAATCTTGGGGATTTGGGCAAAGTTCGGTATCTTTTTTCAGTACGAATTCATAAAAGTACGAATAACAAAAATCCGTCCATGCCTCTTCATCAGGGGGCTTGGACACGGACAGAGGGGGTGTTTCTGAATGTCATCCGCCAAGATCGGCAAATAACATCAAGCCCCAACACCCAGATGGAAACAAAACCAATCGATATTTAAAATACTAGAAAGGTTGAAATCACAGTTAAACCAGAACAATAAACATACGACAAGTGGGATTACGCAAATGCATCTAATCACCAAAATAGAACATTCGCACATGACGTCACTTGGAGGACACAATCAACGTTGCTAAGGCTGTTGTTAGGGGCGGGACATAGAAGTATCCAATAGCAGCATTCGCACATGACGTCACTTGGCGAATAAACAACGTTGCTAAGGCCGTTGTTAGGCAGAGTCATGTGATTGAAAATACTCTATATGTATGTTTAAATTTAAACTTAAAGTTGAAATTTTTTGGCTTGATTATTACTACCCACATTTTGGTGATTAGCTGCACCTATGAAACTGACCTATCAAAGGATATCACAGAAAACGCTTACACGTAACAATAGAGTGTTTTCAGGTGACGTCACAACCGGTTATTTTCTTTTAACTGTGTATCTACTGTAGGGCTTTTAACTGTTGCTAAGGCCGTTGTTTATCGGTTGCTAAGGCGGTTTTTAGGTATGGGATCACGTGATTGCAAACGCTCCAATAGAAGAATTCCAGGGCTAGTCATTTTCTGTAACTGTTAACCTCTGTAGGGCAAAAAACTGTAACATCTTCTGTTGCTAAGGCCGTTGTTAGGTCCGAGTCATGTGATTGAAAATGCTCTATAAACACAATATAAACAATCTTTTGTCCTCAAATTAACATCACTATGATAATATATGGTGCCCATGTGTTGTGATAGTGTTCTGAATATTTTAATAAGTGTTGATATCCATTATGTGCTCTAAAAATAGCGTTGCAAAATATGTTCAGAATCTGAATATATTCTTACACATTTTCTGTCTCTGTAATCTTTAGCAGCACTTTTACACCATTATCTTTTTTCTTACACAACCCAATCGCAACATAATCCCAACACAATCTAAACACTTTGGTTAAAAGTATTCATTATCGTGTTTACCTTAGCTTTGCAAAAGTGTTTCACGAATTCCAAGTGTCCAGTTTCCTCATCATAACGCATTCCACCCACCCACTCAGACCAAACGCACCTACACCTTATGAATAACTAAATGTCAAACCCTCGAGTTGAACTCGGCGGATTAATGAACGCATCGAGAACTTATAATAAATAACCAATCCCGGCTCTTAGGAGTCCAGAGGCCCTCCAAATTGACCGAACAAACTGCCCCTTGGCCAGTCTGCCCGTCGCGCCCTAATCCTTAACGAGAATCACGGCGTCTTGTGAGGTTCCTCAGGAAATAGCCCCGTTAATAATGCGGCTGCGGAGAGTTTGTAATTGTGTGAATTCAAGGGCGACCGGGGCGTAATTCTGGGATCTGTACCCGGGTAGGGTTTGTGGATCGGGGGTTAAGGTGTTTTGTTATGGGAGATATGTTTATGTTTATCGCAATCGCGCAAGGGGGTTTAGAGTTTGCTTTGTTTACCACTGTGAAGTATAAGCAGCATATTTATGACTGATACGTTTTACTGTTTAGACACGGCTTACTAGATACTAGTTAGTATCTAGTAAGCCGTGGTTAATAGTAGAAGCTGAGTGACAAAATATAAGTAAGAAAGAAACATTTATTTTTTGGGAGAGGGGCATTATGGTTTTTATATTTAAAAATATTCAGAAATGCACTCTTTCAAATAAAGTAATTTTTTATGGTTATTAATCCATATTTTGTTTATTATATGCTCTCAAACAAAATAATCGTATTTTATGTACTTTTAATATACTTAGGACATATTCTATTCAGGTTTAATCCTGATCAAGTACTGTATTTCTGCCTAAGTCTAAACCTAATAGCTTTTAATTTTATTCTTAACATTCAAACACAAATGCCTATAATTAATTCTAAATTCTCTACACTAAATATAGTTCCACAAGAAAATTATTACATTAAGTCACATAACGTTTTCACGATTGTAGTTTACTTGAAACACACTTGTATGCTTTTATGTTTAAACCCCTTTGAAAATCTATATAGACGGAGAGTAAACATTACATTTCGTTCGTCAAAATACTATGTGATACTTTTCTTTCATCCTATAAAAGCATTTCGAAGCCATGACTATGTGTGACCTTTCAAAGTAAAATGTGTCTCCGATTCCTCATATGAATGAAATTCCGAAATCTGGTACGCTCTGATGTATCTTGTCACCGCAGACAAGTTGTATTTGAATAGAAAGTCATCCTACACATATTTATGAAATCATGCTTTCGGTAAGCAGAGGCTATGAATTGAAATACGCGAAATCTGGTATTATCCCATGAGCGTACAATGACATGGAAAATATGCGCATCTTTATGCTCTGCTTGGGTTATGGAAAACAACATGATCCAAATATTTCGCTCGGAATACTTTCATTCAGACGGCTTCATTCAAATTTCAAACTTAGAAGGGGTGTTCTATTGAGGTGCATGTTGCATTCACGAAATTATTTTTGTGTCTTATACAAATACCGGATATGAAATATAAATTTGTTTTTCGATTTCGATTAACAATGTTTTAGTAAAATTATTATTTTGAATGAATAGTTACGGGGAGTTTTTCACGGTATTTTATTTTTAGTTTAAGACTATGTAAGAAGAAAATAACACACAATTTTTGATTAAAATACACCATCCTTATCTTAAAATTAAGACGACTATTTTAATTTGAATAATGATATTGAGTAATGAACTAGTTAGATAGTTTTCACTGAAACTCAGTGCCTAATTGCTTAATGATGTTTTTGTAAAATATTAGTGGTATCGAAATGCCATAATGTTAAAGTGTTACTGAGCATTACAAAATACGTGTTTTTATTAAAATATTCGATATAAAATATTAATGTTCTCTCCCTAGGTTACAATGGTAGAAATCAACTTGATGTAAAAATGATGAAAAAGGTTAGGGGGATTACAAAAGGTGCCTCAAAATTGTGTCTCACGTGTTATCTATTTATAGCAAAAACTCTGTAGAAAAGCACCTTACTTCAACATTGAATTTAATTTTATTTCATTTTATTCTGCGATTATTCGAATTTTAAGCCTTAAATTTTAACTTTTTTCTTTGCTATTTAAAAACTGTTATGTTTTTGTTTGATGTTTTGGAGTATTGCCTGCCGAATAAAGCAGGTTTATATTAACAAGTCGACTTTAAAACTAATATTATAGGTAAAACTGACATGTTATAGGTTATATCATATACAATAAAGATCTCTTAATATACATTTCCACGTATGATCTTTTTCGGTACAGAACTCCAATGGACAAATCAGTGAGAGGGTTCAAAATGAAGTCATCATTGCTTCATTGTGATTCATTCATTCAATGGTTTCACCAGGTTTCCGTACTGCAGCAAATTGGAAACTGGAAACTCACTTAATCACTATTAATGGCGTATTTATTCTTTTTCACTATTTCTAATCACCGATTTTAAGGCTTTAGTGTAGGCGTTTTGGTGTTAGACAGGACACACGAAAACATCTACACTAAAGCCCAATGCCAAATTATCACTCGGTATCCAACAATTTGATCAAAAATAAATCACCGCGAAACTCATACGTTTACGGTCTTTTATTCTCCTCTAGAAAAATGACACTTTCATCTCGTAATTCACAAATCACAATTATTGAACATAAAGGATAAATAGGGCAAAATATTCAATGCTTCCGTTATTTCTACCGTCAAATTTATTTCAAAACTCTAAAAAAAAACCTTACAAATATTTTTGAAGTCAAATAAGTCCAATAATTTAGCTCAGAAAATAAATTTAGTTTATACTTCACTTATGTTTCAATGTTTCAACTCTGAAAAAAAAACATGCATTAATTAATTTTTCTCCTTTTATGACATCTTCACGTCAACTAAATAATTCATTCCGGGATCGTAGCAAACACAAAACGTCCTAATGAAAACCCCTTTTCAATTCCTTGGAAACTTCTTTTAAAATATTTATTCCGTGCTGATTTATTCCCGAGTGTTTCAAAATCAACTAACTCTTGAAGTGTTAATTTGTATTCATCGTGTCAAGTAATTCTGACATCGTTCAGCCAATTCCTTTTGCTTGTCTTTAAGGTTTCTGAACTTGTCAATGTTTATTAAAGCTCGAAGATTTTTCTTTATGTTATTGAATGCCCTGACTTTGATTTTCACTGTGTAAAAGGGTTCTTTTCTTCGTGGCTTGAGGATTTAGCGACGGGAAGAAGGATGTATTTATATGAGTTACAAGAGGAATTTTGAATTGGAATTGTTTTCCTCATTTTTTTTCAACTTCATCACGCAATGTCACTCATATATTTTACATCAAGAAAAAAAATATGTTTCCACTTTTCAATTATATAATTTTTAATCTACATAATTATTTGCACTTTTAAAAATAATATCCTGACAGTCCAAGCTTGTTTATACGTCAATTGTAAGCTGCTTTTCTCAGACTTAATGGTAATGAATAAAAAAAGTGCACACAAAAAACTTTGAACAATTCTGAAAAATAATTCTGTAACAAAAAGAGCCATTAATAAATGCACTGTTAACGCTCACAAAAGAAACACACTTAAGTACACATTCACAAACCGAAAATATAAACGAAATCCAATCCAATCTAAGGACACAATTCTGCCCTCAGATTTACAATTATTTATTTATATTGTTATCAAGTAAGTGTTGTAATAGAGGTCTGATTATGCTCTTAAAAAGTGTTGCCATCCAGAATGTGTTCTAAATAATGTTGTAAAATATATGTTTAGTATCTAAATGTGTTCTTAAATTTAGATTAGAAACACTATAAGAACACATTTCCTGTCTCTATAACTTTGGAAACACTATTTTATTTATTAATACAGCACTATTTTAAAAACACTATTACTGAATAAAAACATTTTTCAAACATATCCATTATATGCACTATCAAAACATGATAAAGTTTTTAAGTGTTATAACTAACAACACAAACTGAAGTGCTGTTAAAATTTGACTACGAAAAAGTGCTTTTAAAATGTGGTGTTGTGACCGTTTGCAGTGTCTGCAATCCGTATCGCGTATCCGTGAAAATGTCTCCCCAAGCGTAGTAATGATACAACGGAAATTATCACACACAAAAATAAACACTTTGCAAACACATTTAAGAACACTTTTTCTGTCCCCCAAATTAAAAATTCGTTTGTGTTGTTTTTAAGTAGAATATACTGATAGTGTTCCGGAAAAAGTTCTTAAGGAATATCAAGTGTTTGGATTACAACACCATAAGAACACATTTTTTGGCTTTGCCAACACTATATTCTCACTACACAACACAATGGAAACGCTTCACATGGTGTTTATTTATTGCCGTATTCACCGGTAACTTCACCGGCGGCGGTGAACCGGGAGTGTCAAACATCTCATTGGTGGAAAACTAGTTTTCCATCTTCAACTGCCAATCAGAAGTTTGACTTGTGGTTAACCACCGGTCAAGTTACCGGTGAATACGGCCGTTAGTGTTGCAAAAGTCTTTCACATATGAAGTGTATGCTTATTGCAAAGTTTATGGTTGTTAAGAATGTTTCATAATAGGTTCGCATATTGGTCCACTCCCTCCTCTCAAACAATTCTCACGATTCGGTACATTACGCTTCCATGAATGTCCCCCTTCTATCCCAGTAAAATAATGCTTTTATTTTAATTCCTAGAACGAAAATTCTTCACCACACATACGAAATTCCCCTCCACCAAAATCAATACCAAGATTAAACCCTTCCTGAGGGTTGCTCACTGATAAATACCCCCGTCTCCCCGATGCAATTTTGCAGCAGCCACCGCATCTGTTTATCAGGCGTCCACCGCCCATTTTTCACGACGACCTGTGAATCTTGGCCAACAAAAGGGGGGCTCATTATTATTAGAAGGCATTATTCAAGCGACGGAGTCAAAAGTGTTTTATGTGGGTTGGCGGCGATTGGCGGTCGTTTCGGCGCGATTAGAGCGTCTTGGGGGTGATTGGGGTTATGGGGGCAGATTTAATGCGGGAGGAGGGAGGATGTAGGGGATGGTTTGGGGTTTTCGAAGTGTGTGCGTTTTGATGTTGGAGTTCTTCCTATTCGGTGGCAGAGGCAGTTTCAAAATGCTTGTCAACCGAGTACCGAACTGGGTTAACCACACTGCAATTTAATAATCATCACTCAAATGATATTTATTTTTATTTCATGTTTGAAAATTGTAAATTTAACAACTGAAACGTTCCATTCTAAGGTGTCTCAGTTCGAGTCACCATTATGTACTCGTCGGAATCCGATGGCCGATATTGCCAGCAGGATACTGGCCAATGCAGTACGCCTGAAACATACACTTTCTAAAAAATGAGTATATGATGCATACACTTTGAATACTTGCATACTTTTAGAAATGAGACTATGCATGTTTTAAACTTGAGTAAATTTGATTCTGAGCCAGTTTGACCATGTGACATACTTATATTTGAGTAATTTTTACTCAGTACTGAAAATGTATTTTTAAGAGTTCCAATAAAACCGGTGTAAAAAAAATATGTGCTTCAGAGAGATCATGTTTATTTTTGCTCAAATTTAAGTCAGGCTTCTGTGATTTGTTAACATATTTGTTCACTATTAGTTTTGGTTTAGAGATATTTTAGTTATATTACCCCGTTAGTTATTAGTTATTAGTTATATTACGGTCAAGAACCAAAACCTATAGACGTGGTAATTAATAATAATAATAAGTGGACTTACAGGT
Source organism: Tetragnatha montana (assembly GCA_963680715.1). Lineage (NCBI taxonomy): Eukaryota > Metazoa > Arthropoda > Arachnida > Araneae > Tetragnathidae > Tetragnatha > Tetragnatha montana. Next base: position 54,446,419 of record OY796676.1, on the reverse strand, counting down.
ATTATGAATCCTTAGGTACTTTTGGGTTCGCACCGGATTGCCGTACCGCAACCAAACGCATAAGTGGAAACGAACCTTTAGTCAGGAAGTAACCGGTAAGCACTTAATGCTAAATCTGTCTGATAATGAAGTACTATCACAACTCTTACATATAAATACTCAGACGAATTACTTTAAAAAGGCTTAAAAATTAAAACTGTTAACTACTTAAAAAATACAAACTTAAATAGTTTCCTTAAATCATATTTATAGGTCCCATAAATGTGCTTTAGTTTAGAGGTTTGGGAGTTAATGACAATGTGTTTATCATAAATAGTTTTCTTGCGTAAATATTAGACTGTTCCAAAAAATTTTTTTTTAGAAATTTAATACGCATACCCCCTTATTTTGTGCTTATGGTGTTCAAAATTTGAAGAAAAAATATTAATATTAACAGACTGCTCAAGAGCATCGAAAAATCTCGTTTATAAGTTTTTCTCAAAAATAGCAAAAAAAATTTCTTTTTTGAAATTTAATATGCAAACCCTCTTATTTTGAGCCTAGAGGCATTAGAAAAAGGTATAAAAAATTTGAAGTAGAAATATTAATATTAGCAGACTGCTCAAGGGCATCAAAAAATCACGTTTTTCACTAATTTACAAAAAAATGTATCAAATAAGTAAAATATAAAAAATTTGTATTAGTCAGATGTTAATATAAATTAAATTAAGTTTTTATACAGAATTAGTCATCAGTTTCAGTTAAAATTATTATTTTCATAGTTTTTAATCGCTTAACTCTAAGTATGAAACAATACAAAGCCAGCCACATTGTTTATGATACACTCATCTCTGATATCTTTATTTTCTTTGTTTCAACTTGCTTATTAGTTCCATTTTGTATCTAATTTACTTCTCCTTCAAAGAAATACCATTTGTTTACTATAAATTTAATTTTATTGTTATTTTTTTTGTATTCAGAGCATTGTTTTTAGTAACTTTATTTGTGGTATACTGGAACTCAGAAATTTTGACTTGACTAATAACTTTACACCTGTTATTTCCCTTCTGAGGGCAATTTAGATAAGTTTTAAAGATATTATTTAATTTATTTGACTTTATTTCCTTTTATTCCTATATTTTGTAAACTATGTGCAAAACGTGAAAAACAAGATTTTTTGATGATGTTGAGCAGTCTGTTAATATTATTATTTTTGTTTCAAAATTTTTATTTGATTTTTAAATGCCTCTGGGCACAATATAAGGGTATAAGCGTATTAAATTTAAAAAAAAAATTTTTTTTTGAAATCTTTTAGAAAAACGTAAACGAGATTTTTCGATGCTCTTGAGCAGTCTGTTAATATTAATATTTTTACTTAAAATTTTGGACACCATATTTAAATGCCCTTTAGCACAAAATGAGGGGGTATGCGAGTTTGAAATCGAAAATTTTTTTTACCCATAGGATTTTGGAACAGTCTATATATTTTTTGAAATCAAGTCAACTTATATAAATGAGGGTTCACTGGCTTAAATGTTTACAAAACAAGGATTCTAGAAGGTTGCCAAATCCCTTCTGGGCTACATTATTTTCTCATAAAATTGAAAATCATACATATATAAATATTTATTTATGAAATATGTATTAGTGAAGTTTGTATGAACTAAATATCTCGTTTGAAGTTTCTATCAGATTACTAAAACTAGGAAAAGGAAATAATTCAGGCTGAAGACCTAAGTTTTCATTAGGAAAACCAGAACTATCGTATGTTTAAACTAAAACTTAAATTTATGCATTCAATATTAAATTGAAAAGGATATTTTCATTTTCAAACGATGCACATGTATTTCGAAAAGAATGAAGATAAATATACTATTTTAACTTCATAGATCACCAAGTATTTTCTCATATGGTAGTTCAAAAGCTAACGGGAATCATGCTCGTGCATTAATTACATAAATCTCCGTTTGAGTTACCCAATTACGTTTGTTTCTCAGTCAATAAGCGTAAAAACATGCAAATTAGATACTCCGACTTGCCTCAACTCACTTTGTAGTGCCGGGGTTTCGTATCCTGAATCTTTAATGACCTAGGCCCACACAGTACACAATCAATAGACCCAGTGCGCTTGAAACTCTAGAACCGTCCTCTCAGTTTTGCCGAAGCGTGAATGTGATTCAATTTTCTAGGGTTTGTGTGTAAGAAGATGAGGGAAAAATCCATTTTTCTTTCCCTCGCTGACAGTCGGATATTTAGGGAAATTTTGTAACGTAATTACACGCTTAAGAAGAATAATGCCTAAATATCTGTCTCGCTTAAGTTAATACATACGGGGAAGTGAAGATTGATGAAGAACGAAAGCTTTTTCTAAATTGATTCGGGATGTAGGTTTTTTGGGGGTCTTAGAGTTAAGTTGGCTTAAAAAACAAATGAGGAAGTGCAAAAACCTAAATTAATCTTTTCTTTTGTTACATGCTCATTGAGATTATAACAATGGTTGAATTTTTAATGACTTGCGTGTCTAGACAGTAGAAAACTCCTCGTTTTTCTTGTGTAAGGCAGTTAGTCTGTAAGTATATTTGCTGTATGTCTGGGTCATACAAATGAAAGGGGAATAAGCCAATGGGTACACATAACATTGTGAGAAAACTTCAGTATGCCTTTAGGATTCTCCAAAAAGACAAAATACTGAATTTCTGTAAATTACGTAGCATGTCTTAATTCTTTGCAAAAGGTTTGATTCGGGCACTTACGCGGTTATCTACCCTGTATTATGCTTTGTTGCTAACCCACATATTAATTTAATTTCCTTTGCATACCATGCCCTCTGTATTCTTAAGTTCTGATTTCCCTTATCATTTGAAGCTAAAAGAAAAGACAAAGCAAAATTAAAAATATGTTTGTTGGTATATTTTATATCAAATCATTAGGTATACAACCCAAATCACTCATTAAAAATTTCTGGCATCAAAAGATGGCTAGATGATAAATTAAGTCAATACTTTTTGACAGATGCTTAGAAACATTTTTTTAAAGTCGATGTTTTAGCCCTTATTTTCGTTGCTTTTAATTGGCTTAATCGCTTTTAATTGGTTGAAATGGTTTGGATATTACCTTACAAAATATTAAAGTCATAAATTAATAGAAGGTATTTTAAGAAATCCTAACATTTTTTTTAATACCGTAGAACAAGTTGTTTGTAGTATTTTTGATGAAACTTTGAAGTTAAGATGGTTCAAGAAAAGTCACTACTTACAATCACACACTTCAAGAAAAGTCACAGTCTTAGTAACATTTTTTTTTTATTATGAAGAGTTACAAATCTTACGCCCCAATAGGTTCACTCCGGTCACATTGTAAAATAAACATATATACCGATTTGCGGTTCAGTTAATTTAATAGCAATACAACTCGAATGTATCGCAAATCATAAAAGCAATCAAGAACTTTCATTTACACTTTTTTTGTTATCGCTCTGATTTATCTCTCGTATTTAGATATTCAAGAAAAATAACTCAACAGTAAAGTAAGAAAGGATTAGTAGAAAAAAAACACTAGTATCTTTCGCTTGGATTACCAAGAACAGACTCGAAGCCCGATTGGCTAAGATCGCACTCAACTGTTTTTCGCCTTAAAGTCAAGGCGAAAAAGAAACACTAGAGAAGATTTTACATTTACATTGACCGAAAGCGTTAGTATCCAAGTAGCGTAGCATGGCTCATTAAGTCCTCAACCATCTAGAAATCTGAAACCGTTGTTTTGTTTCAGTGTCATGTTCGAATCCATTAAGCTCATTTGCGGCTCTGGGGGGGGGGGTCCCGAGTGTTGTGTAGCTCTGAATGGAACTCCAATTAATTCGGAAAAGCATTTGAAAGGAATTTAGAAAGAGGGTCTCTCTAGCAAAGACGCGAAGAGTTTGAGAGTTTCTTGATGACGAAGTCTTCATTAAGAGAGAATATTCGAGATTTTTGTGTAAAAATGAATCTATCTGTGTATGTTTTCTTTTATGGCTGGAAGTGCATCCGTGCGAAATGAGAGTTATGGGTGAAGTGGTGGATTTGATGTTTGAGATCGTCGGGATGGAAGGCTCACTTAATTAGGACGTGTTCTGGTTTAGTAATTGTGAACGAAGGAGGTCAAGATCACAGTCGGATTGAGTTAGGGAAAACATTTTCAAAAGAAGGATTTTTTGAAGGAATATCTGATGGAATTATTAATTTTAAAACAGATTATGCTGTATAAGTACTTACTGAGTGTCAACTTCTTGATACTTTTATTCGTGTAAAGGATTTGCAAATTTTTGCGATTAGCCTGTTTTTTTCCAAACTAATGTGACTGTAACTACATTAGTATTAGGATGTGTAAGAAAATTAATTTTTATTTTAAAATGTTTAAGCATTTGTGATATTTCAAATGTAAATGTAGTCATTTCTCTTAAAGGAGAATTAATGCTTTTGGAATTTTTTTATTCATACCAACTTCGTTGCTTTACATCCTGCATTACCGTGTGATTCTATTTAGTTTTGGGTTATGTTGGGTTATTTAGTTTAAGGTTTGGGTTTAAAATAATTAGGTTTTTCATATACCACTATTTTCAATCTGTGCCTCTGTGCCTAAATCAAATTAACCATCTTTTAAGTTTATCTTTAGAATTATGTTTTTCCTTAAATAATATGTATAAAAACTTTTTGATTTGGGCCAAATTATGTAACTGCGTAAATTAATCCTAATTTTACAAATAACATAACCGTCTGTGGGAAAATAAATAAATAATAGTTTTAGTTTGTAATGTAATAACTTAAAACATGACAAGTTAATTAAGTTTTCTAAATTTAAATTGTCAGATACTAATTAAGTTAAACAAGACAAGGTTTAAAAGTGGTTTTGTTTCCATTTTCTTTCCATTAACCAAATAAATTAATTTTTTTATTTATCAAATCCATGTATTTTCGTTATACTTAGCAGTAAATTTATCCAATGAATGACGTTTGAAACATGCCACAACTAATTAAAAGAAATAAATAAAAACAAAATCATATTTCAACTTTGACATTTTAAGTTAGTTTAGAATATTTTTATTTTTCTTCCAAGAATAAAACAATATGATAAATGATATCTATGTAGAATTATATCCTAAATCTTACAGCGGCTTTTTAACGTAACCTTTAACGTAAAAAGTAAACTTGACGAGAGATGTTTTCCTTGATAATGAACAAACAGGGTCATCTCAGTAATTGAGACACGACACTTTATGTTAAAACTTCTTTTCGATTTTTCAAGGTAATGAGACCCCCCACATTATTTTTTTCCAGGCCCTACCATCCCTCGTAATATATTGTATCACCTGTTTACGTTACCATTCATTAATCTCTACCCTTTAAAGGTACGCTCTAAAGACCTGTTCCAGATGAAAAATGATGCACAAGTTATGATGAATGACTCAAAAAGTGGTGACAGAAAAAATACTACCTCTGTACTTCCAGTGGTGAGGCTCAGAAAAAATACAAAGGGCGAAATTTTTAGCAAATGAGCCTTCGTACGGGAGCCAACATAAAAATTAATAATATTCTGTCCCTGTTAGAGCCCGATGAATAATAGGTTTAAAATGACCTGAAAAAAAAAGACTAGCTTGACACGTGCTTTTTAATAGCCCATCATCAATCTTTCCAGATCCGTTTAAAAAGTTATGTGGAAAAATTACTCTGTTTATTGAGATCTCTGTGTTTGGATTTATTGAAGGAATAGACTGGGTGTTGTTAAAAGTAGTAGTTAAACTTTGTAAGACACTTTGTTTGATGTTTTTTTCTGAATTCAATAGAGTAGTTTGATGTTTTTATGCCAGCACTAATGCCAAAATTGTGTAGCTTGGCTTAATAGCATTTTTTTTTTATCATGAACTATATATTATACAATTCATAGGTTATATTACTAAATTTTAGGTTTTCAGAAAGTAAATTCTTTGCAGAGCTTTTACTTTAGAAGAATTTAAAATACAAGAAAAGTTTGACTTTGTAGTAATAATTTAGAGTAAATTATTTTAGTAAAGAAAACAAATATTTAAACATTATGTGGAGTGTCAAGTCGAGATTCAAAATAAAAAAAATGATTTTTCCTAATTCTCATCAAATTTCATTAAAACCATTTTTAGTTCAAAATTAATATTTTTTAAAATTCCAATGGGAGAAGAAACAACATAAAAAATTACCCAAGTGAAGCACTGCTCTTCTCAATAAATGTTGGTTTTATATCTTAATAAATATAAAATTTGAAGAATATCTGCCTTAATCCTTGTATGGGGAAAACTTTTCAAATTTTATTTCAAACACATTAGTTTAATAAACTTTTTAATTAAATATTGTGACATACCATAATATCATTCCCAAGCGTTTTAATAATATTTAATTCGTTTAATCAACGTTCGTAAATGAATATATTCTTAGCTGTTGAAAGCTAAGTTCAATACCCGGGGGGTATACGAAAACACTGGCATTGTTTCTCAACTACTATTTGTAATTGGTTTGAGAATACTCAATTTGTCTTTTTTTGTCTCAGAAAAAAAGTTGTCAAATATTAAATGCAATCAGTAGTAAAAGCTTTTAAATTATTCAGGCCTGCAATGAAAAAGCCGTTTAAAAGTTTTTATCAAATTATTATTAAGTTATTATGTAGTGCTGATAACGAAAAAAATAATTGAATAGACGTTAGGATATTTCATAAATTGCAAAACTAATTTGAAAATTTACCATTTTTCGCAGTTTTGGGGATCATTCTTACTTTCTTTACTTCAAAAAATTAGAAGTTATGAGTAAAGATTTAGATAACTATTGCACCAGAATTATAGAAATGGATAGAAAATCCCAGGAAAGGTTGAATAGTGAAATAATGACGAATTTCTGTACTATACTTCGAATTAAAAGGAGCCTCACATGATTGAAAACGTCTAAACATGATTACTAAAAAAACGACTTGAAACCCTGTTTTTAACCATCAGTATTAAATTGAAACATAGAGAATTTTAACATAGGAGGACCCCCAAAGAACCCCTTTTATTGTGGGGCTCATTGTTGCTCCCACAGTTAAACAATATGATACGCTCAAAGGTTCAGGTTCAAATTCTTCGTTTTAATTTTCTAAAACGTTAATTTAACCCCTTAAACAAGCATGTAATTTATTATTATAACAAAATAGTTGGTGACCGAACCCCGCAAGCACGAAACTAAAAACTTGTAGGGGAGCATTGGAAAATTAACTGAAGATGAGGTGGGTTGCGTTAGGTTTTGTTTATAAAAGTGGGTCGACATGTTAAGAACCTGCTACAGGAGGAATTGTGGTAAAACGATTGAAACCTATTGGTTCCGACAAACTACTAGTGTGTTTTATATGCCTCAATCAGTAGAGTGTACTGAATAAAGCACAAGATTGAACCCGGATGAAAAATTTATACATATAGCCTTATCCCTCCTATAAATAGCTTTTATCGGTAAAACCTATATTTAGTTCTTAGAAAGATCTACACATTCCTCCTGGATACTTTCAGTTTTATTCGCACATCCCATAAACAAGCCACATAAAGTTTACTTAATCCTTAGTCTATGGATTATCTGGCTAGACGTCTTTATGCTTTAGTAAACTATTCCTCATTGTTACTTAACCAGCTAATCTCCCCAATGTTGGGAATAAATTAACCCTATCTGGGTGAAGGATTAAGTCCCTTCTCGTAACACGTTTCCAAATAGAAGTCACCGAGCTCTAAAGAAGCTTCCAATTTCTTCTTCTTCTTCTCGGGGCCACTATCACCCTTTTCGAACACACTCGTTTAACTGGAACAAGCTGGAATTCCGGTCTCGCGGAATTAAATGTTCGACTCGAGCTCATTCGATTTCCCGTTGTTCTTTTTTTATTATTATTTTATTTTTCATTCCGATCTTCCCTTATTTTTTTTTATTGTTCTTTCGATCTGTTTTTGTCTCTCAGATAAAAGTCAATTTTCTTTTTTTTTTGGCTGTCATGCTCAGGTAATTTTGAGGTTCACTTAACGGTTGGCGAATACGGGGGTGGGGAGTTTTTTGTTCCGGGGGTGGTCGGGGCAGATAAGGAGGGTTTCGGAATTTGAATGCGGGGAGAACCGTTTTTGCGGAAGTTGGATTTGAATATCGTCTGTTGATAGCTATTCACTTAAAGCGGAGAAAAAATTCTTTTGAGTTTCTTTAAAAGACTCGTGAAGATAAATTAGACGCACATTAGCATCGTTTAAAGGTTTCGTACGTTAGGAATTAATTCGTTGGTTTGTTTTAATATACTATTTTATTTTCATTTTATTGCGTGTGTTGGAATAGATAGACGATGTATGAAGAGTCAGTGTTTCAACAATTCCAGTTTTACGAAGGGAGCTAGTAAAAATTTTAATTTTTATGTTAGAGCAAATAAATATAAAAAAAATTTAGGTTGTAAGCAGAAGGGTGAGTTAATAAATAATTTGCATGAATAAAAAATTTAGTTAGAAAATATGAGAACAGAAAAGAGAAGAAATTAAAGTTAAATTTCTATTTTATCCTCAAAAGGAGGAGGTTTTAAATGATTTTTTCTTTTTCCTAAAATATTGTAGGAGTATATGATGAGAAAAAAATATTAGATTCAAAAAATTTAAATCGACAAAAAATAAAGAGAATATTTGAAAATATCTATTAATTTTATCTTGCATATTGTACTAAATGCTGGAATATTTTATAAGACGACATCTATAATAAAACTTGACAAAAAATAGAAAGTGCCTGAAAGTTTTACACGTTATTCTGTCTTTTGGAGAAGTAATTTGTGATAATATAGTATAATTTCTCCATAATATAATTTCTACTCTAGAAATTTATACAACATAATTTTCTCTTGATATCTACTTTCTATTTAGGAAGTTAATCTTCCTTCATAAAAAAACACTAAAACCAAATTATTCATTCTGTCTTACGTGTCACAAATGAACGTCTTCCATGACACCTTGGTAACGAGATATCACTGGAAGTGTATGCAAATACATTGCCTAACTTCCTTAAGATGTCAGCAAGAGGATTAAGCTTCTGAATGTCTTTTTCCAACAAACTATTGTTTCTTTCCATAATATAAAGAAATGTTGATGGGCTGAAGTATTTTGCTGAGTGTCATGTAAATATGTTCATGCATCAAAATGACAGAGAAAATGGAAATAGTTAGGGGTTTATTTCATTATTCAGAGCCAAGATGAGAACTTAACCATAATAAATCGTAACCATAAACCTGTATTTACTGTGCAATTTCTGAATATGCATTTGGTTTTAGGAATTAAAATTTTGAATGGCGTATCAAATGATTATTTATTAAATCCTTCAAATTTAGGTTTTCTTAAGCGACGCTAAACATATAGGTATTACTAAGTAATTTGCCCTTATACTTTTGAGCTCTCTACTCGGAAATTATATACCTACTAGTAAATCTATTGAGATTCTAAAGTTTTTATTCCCTGAAATAGTCAAATTGGGATTTTACGATTTGATTCTCTAGTATAGATTCTAGTTTGCTTTAATTTAATAAATGCCTGACTTTGGTTTGAAATATTATAGAATTTAGGGTACCCCAAGTTTAATATGTTTTCAATTTCCTTTCATACATTTCTTTTATATAGAGCAGCTGATCCCGCTATTGATCAGCACATTTTGTAAGAGAAAGTTTAGGTTGAGTACTTTTTTAACTACATTTCAGTCATTTCCGCCCAATTTTCCATAGTACTCTATAACATTCTCGGGCAGTATGGTACGGAATAAGTTTTAAAGAAAAATTTGCCATGGATTTGTTTCAGGAGAGAAATTTAGCTAAGGTTACACATCCACGAATCAGTTGTAGTTATAGGTGTAGCACTGCTTAGTGACCCTTATATGAGAATCAAGGAACACTTTTCAGAAGAAAAAACTTCCCTATCTGAATGTCTTTTCGGAACATAGCCATATAAATCCAGTCTTAGAGTTGCAGAATAATTTTCAGAACAGAAATTGTTCCAATAGAAGACCGGAGAGATATTTAGACAAGTCAACGACTTCCAGAAACAGTTTACAGAAACTGTCTAAGCAGCAACCAACAACTCACCATTTGAAAACCCTTCAACCACCCCCATCCCTACCCTCCCCCTCCCAAACAAACAATCGAACATCCCCCGCCCAACAAAATAACGACCGCCCATTACACCCTACTAATTGAGAAGTCGTCTACAAGGGACGAACGAAAAGCTCGCGTCACTCGTCCCTCTTAATTCCGCCACCGGAAAGAAACATCCCAGTCCACCTTTCGTCTTCATTAAGCAGTCCGCCTTATCCGCCTGCAAAGGTGGGTCCGGGGTCAAATTTTCCTTGTACCGTCTAAACGACGGCGTTGTAATTGTTATGTATCGCTGATGGAACGTATGCGCGTTCCTTTATTGAGTTAGCGGGCTTTCTGCCATGTTAATTTCCTTCGGCGGTGAATACGGGGGAAAAAGGGAGAGGTTGATTGGTTCTGAGGGGGTGGTTCACGTGGGAGGATTGTTTGAAAAGGGGTTTATATAGAAGGGAGTTCTGTTTGGGAGGGAGTGTGTTGGTGGATTTATCTTAAAACTTACTGAGTTACTTGTGTTATATGTTGGGTATTCAGTGTTGTTATAGTCATTCGATGTATGTTATGCCTTTCAAAAAATATTGTGGGACCAATTCCTTTGGTTATGGAGAGAATACATTTTGCACAAAAGGATTTATTGTGGGGATAGTTTTAATCCAAAAGCCTTTATTATGGACAATATTTTACCAAACCTTTCAACACCTAACACAACATTCATCGAACAATAGCATAGTATACTTCCCAGTATAAAAAGAAATATGACACAGAAATCTTAAGAAAACGAATCAAGTCAATTGTAGGTCATGGTGTTCAATGTCCAATATAACTACATTCAAAATAAAATAATCCTTACTTGAAAGAATTATGCATCCGTATTTTATTACAAAAATAAACAAAATTATTAGATTAATTATGAAATAAACATTAATATTTACGTTATTTCATGCATTTTCACCTTATCTTTTAAAAATCAAATGTGTGATTAAAAATACTTGTGATTTCTGAAGAGGAACCAAATGTTACATCAAAACAAAACACGATTTCTTTACTTTGTGTTAAGAAAACTTAGGTTTGCCATTAGAAAATTCTACCTATTTGTCTCTACCTAAATCATGCATAATTCAGCAGGAATCGGGATTAGTTGAATATTAACACATTCATGATATAACATCTCCGTTTTCTTAAGAACAGAATTCGTCATTTTATCGACTTTACACTGAAATCAATACTCGTAATATCGACTGGAGTCTTCCCTAAAAAGATCAAGCACAGCTATTTTCGCATTGCACATTGGTGTAAAACGCAAAAGTGCGTCCAGTATCCCAGCGAGATAAACTCGAAGCCTCGAGGCTTCAGCATGCGGCCAGACACCCGGCTTAGCGATTGACGTAAAACCGCTCGCTCAAATCCCCTGCACTTTGGCATTACGATCGCTTCAATGGACCAGTCCATTAATTTTAGAATGGGCTGTAAATTTACGGCTGGCTGAGACATGCCATTACTAGGAATACTAGGAATGGTTGGTTTCATGGAGTTTAGTAATGCATATATCAGATAAATGTGATTTGTTTGGCTAGTACGGCTTTATGCCACCAAGAATGGCTAACTTGTAGTAATGCTAATTTCTTGTGTTTTCTCGGAGTGTAGTTTGTGGAGGTATACGTTATAGTTACTAGTGATAATATAAGTAATCGTGAAGTTTGAATACAAATAGCAATTGACTGTGCTACAAAGCAAGTCTAGCCTGGCTGTTTGTGGATGATGTGTTTCGATGTATATTGAGCTAGCTGACGTTGCCTGGGTGGAAGTTACATCATAAGTCTTCGGAGGTCATGTAAGATTTCCGGCTTCTCAAATTTTAAACAGATTAACTATAACTCTGAAGATTATTTATAGTATTATTTTTTAAAATAATGAACTTATTAAACTTTTTGTAATAGTATATTTATTGTAACTTCGAGTCAAGCAGAATTTTACTAGATGATAAATAAAATTATTTATAATCAAAAAGAAAAATATCATATTCATAAGGGATGTTTCGAAAAGCCCAAACTTGTTTAGTTAATTAAGATTATAATCATGTTACATCAATATGCTGCAGATCGGAACTAAATTGTTCATCTGTGTAAAAAACAGTCACACTTACACTTCGGCTTCCATTACGCAAGATTTAATACACATTGAAGTTTTCCCTAATATCATCATTGAAAAACATATTAAAAACTTGATAAATTTGAAAAGTGATTTTATTAGCATAATATTAAGCCGCAACAAAAATTATTCAACATATTTTATAGCAATTTAAAATAAATGTTGTTCATGATAGTAAAAATGTTTGTGCCTCAACTACAAATCCATAACGAAATTTTACCAACGTACCTTTTCCTACGTTAAAAGCATGGAACATGAAGGTTAAAAGTAATAGGAAAGAATTATAAATAAAAGAAACCATAGATAACACAGACCATTCATCTTTTTACTGAAAAATATATATTTCAATAAAGCTTGTGCGGTAAAATTTCATTTACTACATTGATTTATAACCCCAGATAAAAACACTAAAATAAATTTTCTATCATCGCAATAAGCAGTGGAAAATCTATGGGAACAAAAGCCCAGAAGCCTTAATGTGAAGATCGTTATAAGCTGCTGCTTGAAACAATCCTTAAGATGTGTTTTTATTTTATCTCCTTCGTTCCTTGACCAACGAGATAAGGGATTATAGAGAGACGGGACTTCAGGAGAGGGGGGAAAAAAGTCAAACTCACGGTACTCTTAACTGCTATTGATTCGGAGAGTAGAATATATGGACTTTTTTTTTTCTTTTCAAGTCCTCCAGAGACTTTTTTTTATCTCTGATAGAAAAATCTTGTAGAGAAAGTAGAGATGCTTCTGAATTTATGACTAACTTCTTGAGTGCAACAAGTTTTTGGCGTTTTATGCTTTGAATAGATTTTTTTGTAGGTAAATTCGTAAGAAATTTAAGGATAAATAAGTTATTGAGGAAAGTTGCTATGATTGTTATCTGTAAAAAATACTTTGAGACATTTTTATTACGCTAAATCTTCAATAAGTTTAACCAAATATTTCAGTAAATATATAGTTTCAAAGTTGTTCACCTCAAAGTAACCGATTTACCTTACAGTTAATATTTGGGGATTGTTTGAACAGTTGCCATACACAAATTGTGGTTAAATACACAATTTCTAAGATCATTTAAAGAATTTGAATATTTGAATGTTTTTTTTTACTTTAGTCATATATGAATATAATGAATTTTGAAATGTTAAATGTTTTGTTGAAGTTAAGGTAGCAGGTTTCCTTCCTGTGTAAAGTTTTAAACACTTAAATATATTTACAGAAGCAGTAGTTTTCCTTAAAATATTTAAAATATCAAAGCTTTTCTCAAATACTATAAAATATTTTAAACTTGGAAAAGCTTTTATGTTTAAAGAGGGGCGAACATATGTTTATTTTCTTACAATTCTATTCATGGGAAGTTCTATTTCCAAAATAATCTACTTATACCAAGTTCAAATGCGCTTATCATATTAACAAGAATACCACTTATGGTTTCTGGGAAAGTAACATTAAGTTGAAAATTTTAATGCACTTGTATTTGTACTTTCTAAGACTTGCATGCTGTGTTTTGAATGTTTACAGACATATTTCTCTCGAAATAAGTAAATATGGAAATTATATTCGAGTTATTCTACTTCGACTTATAAGAATACTATATTCCGAATTTTAAGATAAGGATTTCAGATCCTATCCAAGTAATTTACAGTGTATTTTGGGACTTTATAAATGTTGGGTATTAGAGTAATAGTAAAGTGAAGTGATTTACTCTAATAAAAATTAAAAAGATCATTCAATATTTAAGGCCCAAGTGTTGCAAAACATATTTTAAAAATTGTGTGTTCATTACATCTATCTTACTATTTCATAAATGCTAATTTCCTTCAAAAAATATAGTTTCAGATTTTTAAATAAGTTAGTTTTATAAAGAAAGTAAAAAAAAGTTCCTGCTGTACAATTAAAAGTTTGGTACTTACGGCTTTAGGTCTGTGGAGATTACAAATGTGGTAGTTTAAATATATCACACGAATAAAAAAACTGTTATAAAACTATAACATATTTGTTAAGAAAAGAAAATTCAAAAGAGGAAAGTACCCATATTAAAAGTAAAACACTATTTATATTGATGTAAACAGTTACAGCAGCTGTAGGTACTTTAAAATTTGATTACGATTACAGTCCTTTGACATCACATATATCAGTGTTCGATTACCAGAGAACGATCCGGAGATTGTTCAATATGACACATGTCTCAAAAACTACATAGTTACAGATGTGTGTAAACATCAAACACTAGTCAAATAATATTTCACTTAAAAATCACGATAATGGACTCTAACCGTCTGACGTCACACGGAACCAACACGTGACCCACTGAGCTTGCAATTGGTTACCACAGATACTACACTTGTAGATCTACTAGTGTAGTATCTGTGGTAACCAATTGCAAGCTCAGTTGTAGGTCACGTGTTGGTTCCGTGAAGTCTCGAACCAGATAGGCGGTTAGAGTCCATTATATAAATACATTGGAATAAAAGAATTTCATAAGTAAATAGAATAAAATGAACGGGATTATATTTATATTATGGAGTAAAGTTTGTGATAGGTTTAAAACCTTCCCAATGCTGGAACATTATAAATTTTTAGTTCAAGATTAATTTTTTATATATGCACTTTTCTGGTTTCATAAGGGTTTGATACATTCTTTCAACCAAGCTAGTCACCTACAATAACCCCAGTCCATTTACACACTAGGACATGACCCGCTACTGCTACTCAGTTATAATTCTGACTCATCCTCCAAACCATAAAAAAAAACCCTTTAAATTGTCCAGCAATTCACAAAGCCAACAATTCCCGATACCAGTAAATCATCAACAATGACTGACACTAAAACGTTTTTCCGTCTTATTTCTTCATCTCAAATAAACCCATTGGTGTAAAAGCCATCAGGCCGTTCCAATGTCCCTTTGCCGAAAGCACTCCAATGGTATATACACACTGTCATTTTAACGTTCCCGGTCAAGTGACTCGGAACGGAAAAGACCAAGTGCCCTCACCCTGAAGAAATGTAGAGAATCCCCTAAAGTCCTTAAAGGTAGTGTCGTAAGTGAACCCGTAACTTCGAGCTTCGAACTGACAATATATCTTACGGGGAACGAAGGCTTCCCGCCTCGTTGTGACGTAGGGGGAGAGGAATGGGACACGTTTTAGAATTGTGCGGTTTCGGAGTTTTCTTTGGGATTGTGTTGTTAGATGTGGGTTGGGGAATTGTTCTCTTCGGGTATGTGCACGGAAGTGGTGTGTTGGTATTCGAAGTATCCAAATGATGCGATTTCTTTATGTGAAGTTCTTTTTTCACTGTAAAATAACGTTCTAGGATTAATCTTATTATATAATTGTGAGGATAAACAAAATACATTGGTTCCTTGAAATAATAAAATCCTAACCAAAAATAAAACCAGAAAAAAGGGGAAAAGGGAAAACTGATTTTAGCTTAATGTATGTGTCACGACCGAAGCCGTCGACTTGTCATTGCCACATAAGTTTACTTCCTCACTGTTCTGTGAGCTTGCTCCAAAACAAAGTTTCTCTCATAGAGATCTAATAGTATATATGTTATGGGCAAAGTGATTAATCGGGCATTATTAATAATGCCCGAAGTGGAGGCAGGCAATGGGATAAATTCAATGGAGTTTATGAATGGAATTTATCACTTTGCCCGCCTCCACGTCGGGCATTATTAATAATGCCCGATTTATCACATTGCCCGTAACACATATACTATTAGATCTCTATGGTTTCTTATTCTGCAAAATCAATGTTTCCTCTAGTCAGGAGGAGGTAACCAGGCCCTGGTAGCCAGAAAGTAATGGCCAGTCGACGTTATTGACCGAGACATCTGCAATGCATGCACCCATCTAAACACACTAGTCGTCGAGTAGGTACAAAATATATTGGCTCCTTTACTGCTTGAAACAAATTAACTGATCAGCACGTCAACAAATGACGGAAAGCCAAAGGAAAACGTTTCCTAGTAAGAAAATCTCTAGAAAACTAAGCTTGCTGATTGTGTGCCATTTTATTTTATCAGAGCGATACTTTGAGTCTTACGGTTATTGAGACTCATAATATTAGACACTTTTCGTCTCTCTGCTTAAAAGCCAGTTTCAAGAAAATCTTGGGAAATAATTTCATTGAAAGTATGACTTTTCCCCTTATTTAACTAAAATTAATTATTTAAGTAACAATGGCTACCATAACAAAGGCTTTAAAATCTTAACTAATAACTTATAAATGAAACTATAACTATAATACTTATTTCCCCTTATCAACAAAACATAATGTTGTCTTAATAATTCAGAAACCATTACTGAGATTCAAATTCTTAGACGCATGCAATGTTTGCAGAAGGGGTACTCCTCACCTGCCCTCTCCACTTACTTAGCATGTTCTAATTGTCTCATTTGCAAACGAAAACACACTTGCAGAATGCGAGTACTCATGGAATAAGGGAGAACAATCCTCGCTTTAGGTAAATCTAATGGGTGGAAGAATGCATCTTGATTTGCATTTGAGTGTTTTAGAATACGCTTAAGAAATGATGATTTGTTTAGATGAAGAGTTTGTATTCAGGAATGTTTAGCCATGTTACATAATTTACCAAGTTTATGTCCTTAATTATTAGTTAAAATACTACTACTACTACTAGTAATACTAATAATAATATCATAAAGCTTATTAAGCTGGTTGTGACTGAAAAATTTTAATGTCTCATAAAAATCGGAAATAAAACAGCAGATAAAATGACAAAAGAAGAGTTTAATTGTGAGACGCATTACGAAACCTAAGAAATCCTGGCATTTATAGTTCAATCCATAAAAACGATTAACCATTCTTTTTATGGAATATTCTAGAATTGATCAAAGACTTACTGGTCAAAGTAACATGTTATTCCATTTGAAATTGCCTATTAGTTATTATACAAAAATATATGACAAAAATTAAGTTATTTCGAACATTCACGAAAACTAAAAAAAAAGAATACCTATAGTTATTTATTTTAGTCAAATTCACAAGCCGCTGTCTTTTACGTATGTTTAACGATTGCGGTTCAAAAGTCATGACATGAATATAGAATAGGAGTGATAGTTTTTATAATAACAATCGAAATTATACGGAATATTATTTAGAATATAAAAATTGAAAAAAGTAGAAAATTAGAAAATGGGAAAAAATAAATTCATATCGGGTTTTAAATTTCATTTCATTCTTCTCAAACCCTTGATTTTGCAATGTGAATTTCTTCAAAGGGGTTTGGGCAAGTTAAAAATGTATTTTTAAGCGAAATTGAATTTTTGAAATCGATATTGTGAACAGTAAAATTGATTTAATCTTCACTGCATTTCATCAATAAAGCGTAAAAAATAAAGGACTTTACTTTCAAGAAGTTTCTCTCAGTTCCAAAAAAAAAAAGGATTTAGGCTTGGATTTTGGAAAAGGATAAAAGGTTTCTAGAGAAAAACTTTTTAATTAGGACTGATCTGTATAACTCATTTTTGGTAACAAAATGTTAGGATTCTTTTGAGGATTCTGAGTAAGGTGTTAAAATTTCCAAGAAAAATATCAATTTTAAAATAGGGTAGAATGGGGTAATAAGAAACATTTTTATTTGTTGCTTTGTGTGTGGGCCTAAAAACCTGAAAAAAAAGTCAGAGAATATCTTTAAGGTATTTTTTTTATCCCAAAACAAGAATAAATTTATACCTATCACTCTCACAAGGAGTTTTTTAGATTGTTATATAATTTTGTCTACAATGTTTTGTGATAGTTTAATCTTAATTTCCCTTAAATTTAAAACAATCATCACTACTATTTGTTAAATAAAATAAATCTAAAACATGGGTATCATTTTAATCCAAATACTAATGAAAATTTTCATTGAATCCCACGTTTTGAGATCGCTTAAATTGCTTTTTAACCAGGGTATTTATCTATAAATTATATACATATTTATTTTAAATAGAAAAAAAAACATAATTCATAAAGCACCGATAAAATCCACACCACTTAGGATGATTGAGTTTCATTCATTTTAATATAACCAGGACTAAGTGATTTAATGTAACCAAAATCTGCTAGAAAGTGCGTATTTAAAAGTAGTATTTCTAAGTTTTCTCATATATAACCAGAAAAGCTTCGAGGAGGAACTAACTCAAGGGGTATGCATCCCCTGACTCTGGCAAACAAAAAATTAATATCAGACAGTTTAGTATGGCCATAATTTTTCTCCTATCTTATAGAGACAACCTTCTTCAATAAAGATAGTCCAGATGTATAAGACGTTTATAATCACTACAAACTTTTGTTTAGCATAGAATAAAGTTTACTTTTAGTCTGAGAGATTCATGGTTTCTCTGTTGAGATAAAGTGTATTTCCCTGTGATGATAATTTTTCCTCAATACAGTCTTACTCAAAATTTGTGTGATTCCTTTTCATTTGTTAATTATTATTTGAAGCTGTAAGTATTAAAAGTATTATTTAAAATCAAAATGGATAATTAAATTATTTTTTTTTCTTTTCTTAGTCAACTTAAGACATTTAAAATGTAATAAGACTTCGAAAGTTTAATTTTTTACGGTGGATTTAATTCTTCCAAAACTTTGATGAATACATAATAAAGGAGAAATGGAAAGATTTAAATTTTAATTTATGAATCTGTACTGATGAAACCAGGCTGGAAATACTTCGATAAGGAAAGAATATTTTAATTCATATTATAAAAACCTAAAGATTATTTCACTTAGGTTTTTGAAAGATTTAATTGCATTTTACTGAACATTTTGTTAAAGGATAAATTGAAATTAAGTGAATTAAGGATATTTTTCAAAAGTATTGGAAGGATAAGGACTTTTTATGGCCATGGGCAACACAATTCTAAAGTAGTAATTAGAAATGAGACATTATATTAAAATGTCACACGATATTAACGACTGGTTGTTAAAGTACCACCGATTATTTTATCATAGAATTAGTGTTATTTTTAATTCGCTACAGTGACTCTAAACACGGGATTTTTTTATAGAACAATGTAGCTTCCACGACCTGAACAGTTACTATTTATTCCATTTTCTGGGATTGAATGTCGGGGCGTTTGGACATAAACTCCGAACGTTTTGACCTCTTCTTTATAGGGCATTCTCAGTGGCAAAAACATAATTAACTACCTATAAATCAAATTGAAACAAATACTGCATGAATGCTACAAGTGAAAACGAGGTTTGAAGTCTGATACTATTGCACTATTGTTGTAATGGTTTACTGCAATACTGTTGTAATGGTGGTCGCTAGGATTAGGATTCTATAAGTACCCCAATAAAAAATAAGATCAAACCCATATTTTAATTAAAATGAACTTTTCCAGTACATAGTTCCCAACACATCGAACGAATATCTCTAATCCATTTAATCGATACACCAAAGTACCATAAAACCCGATCCCGTTCGAAAAAGAACCGATTCCCAATTTCAACCCTCCGATCTAACTAACAACCGGCGCCAAACGTGTCACTTACCCGACGTTATCACCCTCCTCCCCTCATCTAATGAACCCGCCCGGATAATGATTATTTATAGTCTGGACTTTCCCGAGAATTATTAAATTTACCGTGCGAACAACAAGGTTATTAACCACGTAAATAAGCCTTCGCAACTTCCTCTCTCTAGAGGGGGAATATTAAAATTTCCGACCACCCCTCACCGGGACATTGATTCGGGTTAAATGGGGGTGATTTGGGCATGTTTTTGATCCCGACTTCATAAATATTTTATTCCTCTCTCGTAATATGCCTCTGACAGGGGGGAAGGGACGAAGGGCCTTGTCTGGAGTGGATTAGGACCGGGTTCTGTGCCCTCTCGAGCTGTTGCATTTAAAATTCGACGGAATGTTCGTGATTTTGTGAAAGTTTTTGGAATTTATCTGGCCGTGTTAGTTATTTATGCTGTGTCTATCGAGGAGATTTTAATGGTTATCATTATAACGGTAAATTATTTTTGGTAACCATATCGCCAGCAATTTTAATTTTAGACGAGCTAAGCAAAAACGTTTGATGGATTTTAAATGTTGTTATCCAAGTAATATGAATTCTAATTTACTAAGGTTCTATGCAGTATGTAGATATTTAGTCGGTTACTATAGGCGTATTATGTATAAATAATAATGTTTTAGAGAGAGTTTACAGAATACTGAGACATTAAACAATTTTGGTAGTATAATATTATGATATTTTTTCTATTAAAATACCATTTTCTTATCCCACACAACTAGTTTTCATTGCAATTAACGCATCAAGTAACATTTGCTACATGTAAGAATAATTTAGGGAAGTTAGGGAATATTTGGAGGAAAATAGCGGTGTGTTAAGCATTTTTATTCATTATTTTAATATTTACTTAATTAAAATAAATGTTGCCCTTTTATCCCTAAAATTTATCAGTTGTTTCAGTTAAAATAATTTCATATGATTTAACAAACAACATAAAATAAATTTGAGTAACGATTATACAGATCGTCAAAGAAAATAGTTGTATGATACTTAATATCTACAATAGCCTTAATAATTATTTCACTTGAATGAGATGAAAGCTTTTCGTTTTCGAGACCCAAGCTTCAAACTCCACTCATTAACTACACTTCATTCATAACAACATTATAAGAATCAATCCCTCCAATCAAAACACAGCATCCAGTTGTAATTCGCACCCGGATTGATCTCACCCACCGACTCTCTCTTCGTTAGGAAATCTGCAGAACCGAATTACGCACAACTACTCGGCCACATCAAAGTATTGTTTCGGTCCAAAGGAATCCAATGAAGAAGCTAACTATTCCTCGCCAAATTGCACGCCAAACTTCAAAATTAATCTCATTCCAGCTCACCGAACGACTCAATATTAATCACGGAATGATTTTGATGCGACGGAGCTCGAAATTTGCATACATCTGGGCCGGTTTTCTCTCCCGCGGCGAGTGACATAGCGTAGAGTCGGAAAAAATAGAGGACCCATGAAGTTTCCTACAACTGTGAGTTCTTAGCTCAATGAATGGACATCATAGAGTAAAATATCCAGTGTATGAAAGTACCTATTTTTATTATGGCAAATAGTACCTGCAGAACACTTTTTTACAAATACAAGGAATTTTCTTTTCTTATGATTTAAGACTAAAATTAGTTCTATCCAAACAAAGAGGGTATAGTTATGTGACTCTTTTAACTTCAAAATTTCTTTAAAATGATTTAATTGTTTATAGAAGAGATGTCTTAAAAAGAAAATAGTATATAAGGAGTAATATTAAAATATTATCTTTAATTTTTAACAGTCCCTTTTGTGCGGGAAGTTACTCCTTTTATTTCAGCCGAGCACTTTATGAAAGAAATTGAAACTTTTCTAACACGAAATTCTACTATTAAAAGACCCTACAAAATGATTTGCGCAATTTTTAGGGTTTTTTATAATATTCTTATTATAATTCCATTATTATATTCCATTTTTCTGACCATAATTTTCACATACATAAGATATTCTCTTCCTCTCCTCCATACCACATTTTTTCTCGAACACAATAACCGAGTATCATCCTCCACTAAGTGATGTAATTTGTAAATATCCACTAAGTGAGATTTTCTACATCGCAGGTTTCGTTATACAAAACCCTCTTTTGGAAACAGGTTTATAAAGGTAAATTTCTTCTTACTTTTTTTTACTAAGTTTCTGGTTTACTACTACCATCTCCCATTGTTGGCTACATAGGGTTAACAACCGATACGGTTCCTAGTCAATACCCATCTCCACGGTTTTCTCTCTGGCGGCATGGTAAGATTCCCAGATTCCTAATGAAATCTCCAGACTCCCAAGGCTTTATTGCAGACTCTACCTGCTGAAGACCATTGCAAATTATCTCCACAAACAGCGAGTGTCCCTCGGGGCGTGGCCACGCTCCCCGACACGTCAATCAATGTCTCTCCGAGGCTCCTCATTGGCTGCGTTGATCACATTAGAGTCCAAGGGAATTTATACTATACAGGGCTATGTAAATGGGGTTAGTACTTAATTTTGATGCAGCTGACATAGACTCGGTTCCGTTACATTTGAATCCGATTCAGGGGCTGTATTCGATTCTGAGTGAGGATCGAGTGGGAGTCACTGGTGTGGCGATTCATTGGACGTGTCATCCCTCGTGGCACTAGTAATAGTGAGACGATCCGTCGGATTACTTCGCCATGTATAACAATGGGATTGGTATTTGAAAATTAACCCTCTCAGTCCTGTCAGCCTCACATTTTTTATAGGATTTAATAGAAATATCGGTCGGTCTAAGTTTGAATGAGTTAAGGGCATGCGTATATTTATGTTTAGGTTTAAAGCCTACATTTATAGTTAGTTATTCAGGGTGTTTCAAAAGTCCGTTTCACGGCTTTTATTTGGAACCAAAGTCTCCTAGGGTCATGGATGTAAGGTGTACCCCTGGGTAAGTGACCATGAAGAATCCATTAAGATGACTTACAACACCCCTAACGGAGAAATAAGAAAGTTAAAAAAATAATTAACACATAAAGGAGATATAACAAAAACTTCAGTTAGAATGTGTGGTCTATATCATAAAAAACGCACAGAAATATGTTCATGAAAATAACGATTCGAGGAGAGTGTTTTGAGGAGGATCATTCAATATTCGAGGAGGGTGTTTCTTTGATTTTTTAAAATTAAAATTTGACTATAATTAGCTTCAAAACGCAAAACTAAATGATAACACTGAAAAATTCGCCAATTTGTGAACTTTTTTTGAGCTAAAAAAAGTGCTATTTTCACTTGCTAATATCTCCTCGAATATTGAAAATATTTTGATAAAAAATTTTCCGCGCGTTTTTTTATGACATTGCCAAAAATATTGTCATTGAAGTTTCACAGCACTTCCTAATGACCATTTCGTCTATTTAATTCTTCAAAGAATATTAGCGGATTCTCCTGGCTGGGGTAGAATAAGCCTCTCAAGGTGTTAGTGTTCTTAGTTTTAGAATAAGTAAAAATTAATTATATTGTTTAAACATATCAAATTTAATTATAAACGTGGTAGAATGTTTCATGAAAGTTTAGTTGAAGTACAAAGTGTTTAATAATGTACAGAATAATCATTTTGTTTCCATTTTTGAAATAAAATTATTATTCACCATAAAAATGCATTAAAAATACTGGGCAGTTAGCCCTAGTTGAATTTAATTAAATAATATAGTTTTGTATAATAATTAACTTTCTATTGATGTAATTTGACAAATTGGCATTATTTACAGGCAAAACCTTTGTATGAATATGAACCTTATGAAAAATTAATACCATCAATATTTTTTAAACAGAAACCTCCGCCTTTCAAAATGTTTTGCAAGCATGAAATAAACAAACAGCAAACAGCTTATACATATACAGAGCAACATATTTCAAGGGTCATAAATTTCAAATTTTAACCAGAATATATGAAGGGAAAATGTGTATTGAGTTTCAAACATATCAAATAATGCAAAGCGCCATTTTTAAATAAATTATCCGTAAAATTTATAGCGAAATGTGTTCAGCAAAAATAGATAAATCATGACTGAATTTCAATATGTTAAGAATTACTTATGGAATAATATATGGTCTTTGTCGATTCATAAATATTTTACCCAGGAATATTTTGTGTTCTTCAAGAACGTATAATTTTAATCATTTGTCCCTTAATCAATTTATATAAACATTTTAAACAAGTCTAGAAGAAATATATAAAGCCTCTTACAATGATTGTTGGAAAAATAGAGTATAAATTTTAATATACCAATTTTTAGATATTCTTGTTATAACTTAATGTATATTTATAGAATATTTAACAGCAAGTCAATCCTTTTAGGGATTAGAAACAAGTTAAAGAGCTTAAGTCCTTAAATATAATGAGTTTTTGATTTGTTCAAAATTCCTGCATTTAATGTGAATGTACTGAATTTATGTTTTTTCATTTCTAATAATCTTAATATTTTTCAAATAATTCTAAAAATGAAACGAACATTTTCCATGATTGGCATCAGAAAAGAGTTCTTTAGTACTTTGAATCAAAAATGTTTGAATCAATTATTCTAACTTTTTTCTGGGGGTTTTCAATAGTGACTATGAATTACAGGATGAACCTAGGGATGGAGCCTTTGCAGGAGGTACAATCAAAGAATGTAAATTTAATAGGGAAGACACATAGTACATCAATTGAAAAGAATAAAGCCAACTAAAGCACCAGGGCCAGATGAAATTTATCCAAGAGTACTAGTGGAATGCGCGGAAGAGTTGGGGGATGTAATTCTAATGATATTCAATACAACATATAGCACGGGTTGGGTACCAATGGATTGGAAATTGGCCAATATAACTCCAATATTCAAAAAAGGAATAAAAAGTGAACCGGGCAACTATAGACCAGTAAGTCTAACCTCAGTAATATGTAAAATATATGAATCCTTGCTAAAAAAGCATATAATGTTATTCTTGGAGGAGGGGGGATTGCTATCAGACAATCAGTATGGGTTTAGGAAGGGAAGGTCATGTGCCACAAATCTATTAAAGTTCTACGGGAAAATTACTGAGGAGCTGGACAATAAGAGTAGGGTTGATATCATGTACCTAGATTTTCAGAAAGCTTTTGATAAAGTACCTCATGAGGCACTACTGTTTAAATTGGAAAGGATGGGGATTCAAGGGAAAACATTGATTTGGATTAAGAACTGGCTATTGGGTAGAAAACAGAGAGTGCAGGTAAAGGGACATTATTCACAATGGACAGAAGTAACAAGTGGGGTACCTCAGGGATCAGTATTGGGACCAATATTATTTATAATATTCATAGATGATATAGGGCAGGGGATCAGGAATAGAATAAGTATATTTGCAGATGACTTAAAAATATGGGGGAAGGTGGATACCATGATACAGATAGAGAATTTACAAGGTGATCTAGATATGATATCTGATTGGGCTGAAAAATGGGGCATGTCTTTCAATTTAGGAAAATGTCAAGTACTGCATATGGGTTACAGGAATAGTGAAGCTGAGTACTGTCTACAAGGAGTAAAGGTAAAGAAGGGAGAATCAGTCAAGGATCTAGGGGTATTAATACATAGGGACTTTAAAATGGGTCATCAATGTACAGCTGCGGGTAAAAAGGCAAATAGGTTATTAGGGTACATAAAAAGGACTGTAACTTCAAGGGATAAGAATATAATATTGCCTTTATACAAGGGATTAGTAAGACCTCATCTTGAATATGCAGTACAATTCTGGGCTCCATACATGAGGAAGGATATAGAGGTAATTGAAAAGGTACAGCACAGAGCTACAAAAATAATTAAGGGGATAACACATCTGGATTATAATGAACGTTTGAGCAGGCTCAACATGTATTCACTGGAAAAAAGAAGAGAGAGGGGGGATTTGATTCAGCTATTCAAGTTGGTAAAGCAAGGGGATACGGAGGGCTTAAGTTTCAGCAAGGATAACAGAACAAGGGGCCATGGGTATAAACTAAATAAGACACATGTCAATCGGGATTTAAGGAAGTACTACTACTTTAATAGGGTAATTGACATATGGAACGCGTTGCCAGAAAATATAGTTTATTCAAAGGGAGTGTTTGAGTTTAAGAGGCAACTGGATAGGCTGTGGGAATTGGGGAATTCATAATCATAGGACCAGCCTTGTTGGGCTTTCAGCCTGTAGCTGGTCGTCAGTTTGTATTTGTATTTGTATTTGTATTTAATAACTTGTATATGAGATGTTTTGATGAAAAACTATCAAACAGTAT
This sequence comes from Tetragnatha montana, assembly GCA_963680715.1. NCBI lineage: Eukaryota > Metazoa > Arthropoda > Arachnida > Araneae > Tetragnathidae > Tetragnatha > Tetragnatha montana. Next base: position 54,420,374 of record OY796676.1, on the reverse strand, counting down.
CAGAAATCATCACAGATATTCGGTTAGTTCTACTTTAGAGATCAATTAATACCTGAGCAATTATACTTATACCTGCTAAAAAGGTCGGTTTAAAATGAATGGTATTACAGTATAACTATACTCAAGGGATGGATACAGGTTTGAGTTTTGGGAACACCATGATTTTGAAAACTTCTTTCACAATAGATTTAGAGGAATGTTTTTAAAGCATAATGTTTTGTCATATGAGTACGTTAACAGATTCGAGAATCATATCTATAATGAAATTTTTTAAATGTCAATTTATACCCTGAAATCTTATCCTTCATTAGGATGAGCTCTTATTCCAAATCCCTAGATCCGTTACTGTCTGTATATCCAGCTATCTCGTTTAAATAGAGCTTTTATGGGTAAGGGGCCATTCTTTAATTACGTAAGGATGATTTTGGCAATTTTTGACCCCCTTACCCCCATGTAAGGGTACGTAAGATTTTTCAAACCCCTCCCCACTATTTTTACGTAAGATTCCATTTCGTTTTTCCAAAATAATAAATGTTAGAAAAGGATCTGTTACACTAAAACTCTCAGTTTGACGTAAATCAAAGATTTTTATGTTTCAACAGATAAGTAATATCCGTACTGTCAACTACATATTACCACTATATTATTATCTGTATTCTTTGGAATTAATCTTTAATTTGATTAGAATAATTGGAATTTGTTTACATTAACTTGGAAAATCTTACGTAAGAATGGTTTGACCCCCCACCCCCCAGTAAGGGTATGTAGAGATTTTTCAAACTCCTCCTCGGGACCCTTACATAATTAATGAATGACCCCTAATGAATGTTCTTCTGAAAATAAGCCTATCATTCGTTCGTATAGAAAATATCCATGATCCATGAATGACACTTCACTAATGAACTAACAAAGCAACTTCGTATTGAACAGAAAACGACCACTTCCCCACCATCCGAGCTTCAATCCCAAGCACGATCCCGTTAAAAGGAGGAAACATCCTCCTCCCCATCATCCAATCAGCTTCCAAATATCAACCGGTTCCAATCCTTTTTCCGGGAAAATAAACACATCCAGGGCGCTTCCAAAACCATCACGCCTCGAGGAGTTCACGGGGATATGACGGCTGCTGGAATTGCGGGCTTTGCTCCCCACTGCCAACGCGGAAGTTTTACTGGCCTGCATTAGGGTGGGATTACATGGAATGGTTAACGCGACGCGATCGTATAGCAACGGAGGTGGAAATTTCCATTCGTTATGACACAGCTACTGAGTCGAAATATGCACTTCTTTCGAGAACAAGTAGTGCGGAGGTTTGGCCAAATGGCTTCGGTGAAACGGCTGAGAAATTTCAGCTAGTTATAGCAATTTTATTGCTGTGGACCTCATTTATTGAAGCCATTTTGAACGAAATTCACTCTACCTGCAAGCAGATTTTGAACGAAATATTTTTTACAGAAATTTTTAAATACATTTTTTCTTATTCATTTCCAAACTTTAGGGCGTAAGAAGGTTGTGGAAGAAATTGTCATGCCTAAATCATTTTTTTAACGTTTCATTAAAACAATTGGGCAAAAAAAAATAGCAGTTAACGGATTTCGAAAAATAATTAAAACCAATGGTTTTTCATAATTTGGGTGCCAGTCGGCAGCAGAAGAAATTTTTAAAATGAAATGATGTTTTATTGGAGCTATTTGGCCAAAATGTAGCACCATCATTTAACAAAATATCCAAAAAGAAGTGTTTTTGTCCAAACCTACTATGTAAGTAACACCAAGCACCAAAAAAAAATAGGACAAAATTCTTCTTCCACTCTCATCGTTGAGATAGAGTTTCAACTATCACGTCGCGCTTACCGTTTCATAGTCATCCGCCCTTAGGCTTTTAATTTTCTTAAGACGTTTTGTTAGCCGCTTCATTTAGTAGCTAAAGACGGTTGAAGCTAGGAGAAGACGATGGTGGTATTATGGGGCTGTATTGGGCGTTTCTGTTCAGTACTGATGGATGCAGAGTTTTGTGGAAATTGAATTCAGTTTCGCTTCGGATTAAATTCAGATGATAAGGAAAACAAATTATTGAAGGTAGAGGGAAAATGGGAGATTCTATAGTATCTGTGTAGGAAGATTTTATATTAAAATAGTTGTTTTCTATTCAGATAGTATTCTCATTACTATTTCTCGTGCATCTTTTGATAAGTTAGTTTAAAATTTTAAAAATATTATTGATATATGAGTGGGAGAATTCATTTGAATTGTAGAAGAAATTGCTATAAAATAGTCCAGTCGCCAAATGAGAAAATAGGCTTGAACCTGGAAATAGGGTACAACTAATATTTTATGATTGATTCTAGTACTATTTGATGTACTGAAACATAATATGAGGGGTGCCAGAGTGGCACCTTTGGGCAAATTTAAATATCGAACGTCAAAGTTCTATTTAGTAGAAATAGTCCATTAACCAGGAAAAAAATATAGTAGTCGTTTTTTCGACAGATTTGTATGTTTTTGAGGGTGCTGAATCCGAATCTGACTTTTTCAGTTGAAATTTCGAACGGCTTCATTGAGAATTTTCGAGATTTTGTCAAAATTTCACCCTTTTTTGCGGTTTTATGCTCATAAAACAAAAGCTACGGGTTTTACAAGAAAATGTCCAATCACAAAATCAAAGTTTAATAAACAGGCTACAAAAAAGTCAATTGTAACATTTTTGTAAGACGAATAGTTTTGCCGCTACAGCCCGCCAAAAGAAGAGGCAATTTTGACCAGATTGGGAAAAATTCGGGATGTAGTGCCTGCATCTCGTGATTGGGTGCAGTTTGGAAACATATTACCTAAAATGAATGTTTTTCTAATCCGTACGAATAATTCTAGTACTATTTGATATAGGGGAGAGTGGGGAACCTTGGGACACTTTTTACTAAATTATTTTTCTAATTTATTTATACTGTTATATTTATTCAAACATAGCTAATATATTAAATATAGTCCTTTGCGCATCTAATAAAAAAAAGTTCCGATCAATTATCTCTTTTAGGGAATTCATAATAACAAATTTTAAAAAAAACCTCTTTTAATGTCCCAAGGTGCTCCACTAGTGGTCCACCTTTGAACACTTCCAATAATAACATAAAAACTTATGTTATTTTGAAAAGTAAAAAACTATCACATTAAATTATGATAAAGCTATGCTTACTAATTTTAAATTGGCCATCAAATTTATTTTACATTCAAAATGTTTTACTGATTTCCTCATTTTTGTCATGACGTAAATCACTGATTTTTTTTGTTTCCTTCCAAAAACTTTTTCGAACCAATTTCTAAATTATAACCCTCTAAATTCTTAAATTATTTAATTCTTTAATAAAAATTAATTTTGTTTTATTCTTTGTAGTGTGCCTGCATCTCGTGATTGGGTGCAAGTTGGAAACATATTACCTAAAATGAGTGTTTTTCTAATTCGTATGATTGATTCTAGTACTATTTGATATACTGTATCATAATATGAGGGGTGCCAGAGTGGAACCTACCTTTGGGCAACTTTAAATATATTGAAGGTCAAAGTTCACGGGATAAAAAAAAAAAAACATATTATTGTTGCGAATGTAAGGGAGTCGGCTGACCAAAATTAAATATAGTTTTTTCCAATATTAAATATATAGAAAATTTCCATTATAGAATATATAGAATTCAACATATTATATCGAGACTGATTTGGCTTTCGTTCTTTTGGATTTTAATAGCATTCTGTGGTGGGGATTGTATAAAGCTTTTTCAGTTATTGCTTTTTATTTCTCAAACGTACTTCTCGGACGCCGATTGTTAAGCAATATGGCTTTGGCTGTTTACATCCGAAGATGGCTGAGAGGCGGCGAACGTTTTCCCCCTTCATTTTGTGAATGCTTCTTACTATTCTAATTTATTACTTTTGTTCCGTTTTTTGAGCATAGATTTCTTTTTTATTCTTTTTAACTCTGTATTTTTTGTTATGTTTGGCTCTTGATGATGTTCGTCGTTAATTCATTAAGTGCTTTGTGCTATCCTGAAACTGATTTTCATTTTATTCTTTGAATCTTACTTAGTAATTAAGGCTTACTTTTCTGTGTGCAAACACTAAGAAAATCTATGTAACAGTTTACATCAGTTTGATTACAGTTGTGCATTTTTTCCACACTTTCAAATTCACCATATAGTTGCTTTTGTTTTTAAAGTAGTTTAGTCTTATTTTTGTTTGAGAATTGTTTGTGTTTTGTCACATAATTACCTAAAGTTATTTAAATATTACATTAGTGGCATTTCATACACTTTTTCTTAATCATTAGCTACTAAAACAGCTTGGCAATATTCATCGGGAAAGATAACAATTGAACGGTTTTGGTTTTGAGGCTTCCTTTTCTTTTAGGTTGTTCGTCCATTTGTTACACATAATTTAAATTGGCACGGCTTCGATAAGAGTCCTCCAGCCGCCATATTTATCCACAGCAATATGCTTATGTGTCATTGTGTCATATTTGAGCTTATGGCTAAACATGGCAGCTGAAGGACTCTTATCAAAGCTGTGCCTTTAAATTACTCTGGCTTTTTATACATTTACTGATTTTTGTTTAATTTTTCGAATAGATTTATTTAACTGTTTGAATCCATTTTTATGGACGGTAATGCAGAGGGCCTCTGTGTGGTGCAGTCTATGTAATGCTAAATCTGTTACACCTTAACTATTTTTTATTAGTTACACCTTAGTTATTTTTTAACAAATATGACTTCCCAACTATTTTAAAGTGTATGAGATTCTGTCAAAGGAACTTAGTACGGGCGCAGCCCGTCTTTTATGTCTGAGCAACGCCGGGATAGCGCGTGCGCCATAGGTATAAATATAAAGTTTTACTGGGCCCGGGCAACGCCGGGTCTAGCGCTGAAAGCGCTAGTTCAACATAAAATATGAAACATTGAATTACATAAAATATGTAAAATTGAAACAGGTAAAATAGGTAATAAATAAGAAGTTTATATTTTTCTCTAAGTTTAATTAAAAATTACAGAATATTTTATATAGTCGACATTTAACTGTCACTATCATCAAATTAGGCTTCATTAGTCTTCAAATTTGAAACACATCAATAGGCTGCCTTCGCACGCGCAAAATTCTTTACAAGGCAGACCTACATGTGCACAACTGCGCCTTGCTGTTGAACATGGCTTCTCACTTGAGCATCTGCATCTTAAACTTTTCAGCAATTCTGGTGGTGCCAACCCTTTGTTACCTGGAAGTTGAATGGGTACCAAAGAGTGTGTTGTTTCATTCTTTGCCCATCCAAAATCAGTTGGATTCAAAGGTGGAGGGAATTATATACTGCTGCGTTCCAAGTGCAAAGCTGTCAAATCATGGTTGTTAGTTGTATTTTATTGCATGAATGGGTCAATATACTGTTGCGACTTGGGAGAGGTGTGTCTGCTCTTAGTTGCATGAAAATACTCCTCTTTTTGATCGCGTAGCACTTTTTGAACTGTACTCAAAATACCTATCAAATACAAGGAATGTGTGTGTGTGTATAAGGAAGGAAGGACTTTCAGAAATCAAGTTTTCAAGGATGGCAGGCACCTTAAACTACAAATATTTAATTTTGGTCAGCCGACTCCCTTTCATTCGCAACAAACTGGGTGGTTTCTATTTTTTTTGATCCCGTGAACTTTGACCTTCGATACTTAAAGTTACCCACAGGTGCCACTCTCTGGCACTCCTCATATTTTCATATTATGATACTGTAGGATAGAGTGGGGCACCTTGGGACATGACATGGCCCACCTCAAGACACTCCATTTTTCAGACGCAATTTTATAGTTATGAACTCGTGCTTATATAGGTACTAATATATGACACTAAAATCTACTCTTCAACGTGTTTTGGAATCTTTGGTGTGTCTGGTTCATTATTTACATCAGTTTTCTTGTTTTTCGTGATGCAAAGTTGCAATCACTTGTAGTTTCAAAAGAATTTTTTTAATAAAAGAGGTTTATTTATATCATTATAATTATGTTGAGAATAAAATATGTGTATACATTAATATTTTAGAAAAGAAAAAGAAAATTTATTGTTAAACCTAAAAGTGTAATTAAGTTTAATATTCAAAGCGTCAAGTGGGGCACCTTGGGACACTCAGGTGTGGGGCACCTTGGGACTTTTTGAAAGATACCCCAAAATTTTCAAGAATAAAACAAATTAATTTTTATTAAAGAATTAAATAATTTAAGAATTTAGAGGATTATAATTTAGAAATTGGTTCGAAAAAGTTTTTGGAAGGAAACAAAAAAATCAGTGATTTACGTCATGATAAAAATGAGGAAATCAGTAAAACATTTTGAATGTAAAATAAATTTGATGGCCAATTTAAGATTAGTAAGCATAGCTTTATCATAATTTAATGTGATAGTTTTTTATTTTTCAAAATAACATAAGTTTTTATGTTATTATTGGAAGTGTTCAAAGGTGGACCACTAGTGGGGCACCTTGGGACATTAAAAGAGGTTTTTTAAATCTGTTATTATGAATTCCCTAAAAGAGATAATTGGTCGGAACTTTTTTATTAGATGCGCAAAGGACTATATTTAATATATTAGCTATGTTTGAATAAATATAACAGTATAAATAAATTAGAAAAATAATTTAGTAAAAAGTGTCCCAAGGTGCCCCACTCTCCCCTACATCAAATAGTACTAGAATTAATCGTACGAATTAGAAAAACATTCATTTTAGGTAATATGTTTCCAAACTGCACCCAATCACGAGATGCAGGCACTACATCCCGAATTTTTCCCAATCTGGTCAAAATTGCCTCTTCTTTTGGCGGGCTGTAGCGGCAAAACTATTCGTCTGACAAAAATGTTACAATTGACTTTTTTGTAGCCTGTTTATTAAACTTTAATTTTGTGATTGGACATTTTCTTGTAAAACCCGTAGCTTTTGTTTTATGAGCATAAAACCGCAAAAAAGGGTGAAATTTTGACAAAATCTCGAAAATTCTCAATGAAGCCGTTCGAAATTTCAACTGAAAAAGTCAGATTCGGATTCAGCACCCTCAAAAACATACAAATCTGTCGAAAAAACGACTACTATATTTTTTTCCTGGTTAATGGACTATTTCTACTAAATAGAACTTTGACGTTCGATATTTAAATTTGCCCAAAGGTGCCACTCTGGCACCCCTCATATTATGCTTCAGTACATCAAATAGTACTAGAATCAATCATAAAATATTAGTTGTACCCTATTTCCAGGTCCCATGACTTGGCGACCGGACTAAAAATGAAGTTTTTCCAAGTAGATGACACTAGCATCTACAAAAAGTTTATTACTTACTAATTGGAAATCATGATCAATATTTTTATTCAGTGCAGTTTACTTCAATTTTAAGGAATATAGACTGGAAGTGTTCTGGGTCTTTGGTCTACTTCCGGATTTAACTCGTCTATAAAAATTAATAAATTTTAATAACCCAAAATGTTAACTAAAATTTTTAGAAGGCATTTATCATTTCTTTCTATATGCAGTAAAGAACGAAAACAAATTAACAACAAATTTACGTACTGTTGAGAAACTCGCACTTCCAAGTTCAAAGAATATTCATTCTAAACTGTAGTTATTCAAAGCAGCAAATATCTTTTAAAACCTAGATTTTAAAATACAAATGCTAAAAATAAAGGTAATCAATAATTTATTATTCCTACTTTTGTATGGAACTTTAGTAAAGGTAAATGTTGTTTTTGTGAATGTAATTAAATTTAAGACAGTGTGATTAAATTCAAGACAAATTCTGTGGAAGCCTAAATGCTTTCCTAAACAATAATAATGGAATCCAATTAAAGTTTTTCATACAAGGGCCAAAACAGCTAAATCATTATGCCAACACAATTTATAGTCACTAGCTATGAGCAATACATAATATCCGATATATTAATTTTATTATGATGCTCTAAAATGAGAAAAATATTTCGAAATTTACAAATTTGTTAAGTTTTTTTTTCATTAATTACAGTGCTTATAACCATTCATATACTACATGTTTATATTCATATATTGGAGGATAACTTTGAATTCTTAAAACTTTAAAGTCAAATAGATTTTACCTCAGCTATTGCGGGCCATATTATAATAGTTGGCGGGTACGGTATTGTACTTTAGATATACCGCTATTATAAAAATACACTTTCAATTTAGTAAAATTTTGAATTTAGTAACTCTTTAATACATTCATTATACTTAAGTTTAACTTAATCGTGTGATCCAACGTAGCTGGCCTCTAACCAAACATCCTCTTACACAAACCATTACTTTAATCCACCTTTCCAGAAAGGCCCACCATCACTGAGGCCTAGTCACTGTGAAAATATACAACTACAACTTCAAAAGCCAAGAAACCCCACGTAACTCAACCAAACTGTGAAAGTAGATGTAAATTACTCCTCTGGTGCTGATCCCTATTTAGATTGGGGAGTCATATATTAAGAAACCTCTAGGAGGAAAGAGGGGAAACTCATCTGGCCAGAAAGGAACGCTCAGGACCCTGATTGTCCTATACATCCCGAGGGGAAAGAATGTAGAAATTGAAGTTTTAAGCAAAGGAGCTAGCTCACACACACTTGCTCTTGACTTTTACTCAGTGATTACTCTTTCTGGAGCAGTTTAAGGGCTGTTCTGCTAAGGCCATCGTTTAACTTTATGAAGTATTCATTTGGGTTTAGGCTGGGGCTGAATCTGAGGTGACGTTTGGTTTAGTCGAATCTGTATGTTTAAACTGGTGATGTGTAATGAGGATTAACCGAGAAAAAATGTAACGTGTGTTCAAATTTATTAAATGCAAAAAGTTGTACGTATAGAACTATTTTCATGCATACTGAAATAAATGTTCTAAAATTTGTGGTGGATTATATCTGGCACTTTGTGTCGAACGCCATTTTAATGAATTGTCATGGATCACATAAATTTACAACCGGGCTTGACTATATTACTGGAGAGTGTTTTATAGTATTTTTTAACAATTACCTCGGGGGTTCAGTGGAAGTAAGTGGTATTACATAATTAGCACCACACCAAAACCTCAATTCGACTTTTTTAAATGGCTTTATCAAATAATTGCACTTTGGAGTTACGGAGTGTGAGTGATGATGCATATCATGCAAGGGTCAACAATCGCAATTTCAAAATATTTGTAGAAAACTAAGAAACTATTTCGAATATCTGAAGAAACACCTGAGAGAGTAAGAATAAGAAAGAGGCAATAGGAAGCAAATAGGGTAATAAAAAACATGCAAAATTCCAGAGGATGTTCCTTTATTAGCTAGAACATATGTTAGGCAACGAGTTGTGGCATTTGCGAAACGGCCACAACGCGAAATTCGGGTTGTGGCCGCTTTTCAAAAGAGCCACAACCCGAAATGGTAATTTAAAAAAAAAATGTGATGCGTTTTGAACTTTAGGTAATGCAAACAAGTTTTGAGCACATTTTTTAGTTGTTAGGTGCTTAATAATAGGTAGATTTTAAAAAAAGGCTACATTTTTAAACTTTTATATTTTTCCCCTTTCTCCATATGTTTCCTTTATTGATATTTCTGGGTTTTTTTTCATTTTGTACTTTTTCTTTTTTACTTTTCTACGTTTTTTTTTCTTTTATGTTTTTATTTTTTTTTTATCTCTTTTCATTTCATTTCCTCTTATATTTAAAAAAAAATTGTCTGTTTATTTTCTTTGAACTTTCTCTTTTAAATTTCTGATTCTTGTCTTTTCTAATTCCTATGTACTTTCTTTTCTTTTTTTTTCTTCTATTTTTTGTTTGATACTTTCTATCTTCTCCATATTTCTTATTCTGATACATGCTGAATATTTCCTGAGTATTACTATCTATATTGATTTTCTCCTTTTTCCCTTCTTTCTATATTTTTTATACATCATTTTCCAAATACCACAATGCGTTGTGGTCGGGGTTTTTTCCCGCTCGGTGAGCGATTTCGGTCATTGAGCCATTAATTGAGCCATCATTGAGCCATCATTAACATATGTTAATATTAGATTCACCTTCTTTATTTCATTATTTTAATTATACCTATGCAAATCATTTGCGCAAATTAATTCTTATATAGTTCATTGTAATAAAAAATATGTGTGACTATTTTTATAATTTTAATTTTCTATTCTCGAAATATCATAATAAATTTATTAAGCCATTCTCTGTTAGTATTTTTTTAGTAATTGATTAATATCTTTAATGAAAATTAAATACAAGCTTTTTAAATTGTCTTAAAATTAATACAATATATATATATATATATATATATATATATATATATATATATATATAAAAGACCAATTTGTAATTATAAAAAAAGACAATGGAATAATGACTCGGAATATTTCAATCGGTAGTATAAGACAAAAATAATCGCCTTATTCCTCCTTTCTCGTCTAAAATTTTAATTATCAATCCGGATTTATTTTTAATGAAGCACAATTTTAAAAAAAACCTTTAAATACCAAACAGTTGGATTTTCTTATTTTACTCTTGATGGATAAAGTATAACGAAGTTCAATGATAGTTCACTTAGATTAATTGGAAACTTCTTTGGGACAAATTTAAGATAATCAAGAATGATTTAACTCTAGTTACTTTTCAAATTACTGTAAAAAATATCTCGGGTCTTTTAGAAAGAGAAAAGAGAATCGCGAAACAAAAAAAAAACCTTAACAATCACAAAAATACCTTTATTTGGTTCTTAAAAAGAAATTTAATTAGTACGCTGAGCTAAAAAAAGTAAATTGATCAATTCTTATTTTTTTTCAAAGTAGACAGCATCCGGGTTATTTATTAAGGAAAGGGAAGCCTAAATTAAATATGGATCAAAAGTTACACAGATACCAAGAAAAAAATAATTTTTACGAACTGAATTTCTCGCAATTAAAAGCTAAGCTTATCCCAAAGCAGTGTTTAATCGAAACTAATTTGTAATTAAAAACTATCGTTTTTTGTTTCTTTTCTGCGAGAAAAACATTCCAAAAGAGTAAAAAAAGAAAAACGAACTTCTTCCCCTTTCGTATCAATTATTCAGTTCCATTGTCATGGCATATAAAAACAAAGATGTTTTTGTTTGATCAAACATCAGATAAGGAAAAACTCTTTATTCTCAATGTGGACTTTTGAAGGGAAGTTGTTTCTTTGTTTTTGGTGCTTGTTTGGAAGTTTATTGCAAGTTTTGTCTTGAGAATGATGAGTTTTTGGTATAGGTTTTCAGGTATTTTGTTTGTGATCTTTTAATTTAAGATAGACTCTAATTTTTTTTTAAAAAAGATTAATTTATGTTTAGATTACTTGAAATTCTTATGAGTTTTAAAAAAAAGTGAATTTATGTTTTTATTACTTCAAGTAATAAGTTTTTATTAAAAGAGCGTGTAATGGGTATTGCCTCATGATTAAAGATAATAACTTCTTTTAGCTGCATTATAAAACAATGATAAATTCAAGAAAAACCTGGATCTAAAGTATAAAAAATACAATTTTTATGAAAAACTTGGAAGAAAAAATAACTAATATGTGTAATACCTAATAATCCAATAACTAATTGTGTTATTACTAATGTGTTAAAAATATTTAAATAACTTTGGTTAGATTTAAAATTTTATTGGTTTTTACCTGCTAAATTTATTGAAATAAACACATAAAATACACATTATATTATAAAACATATAAAATATTAATTATTCGTTTGCACAGAAAATACTATATTATAAATATGAATTAAAGTCTTACATAGTTTGAGTGTTTGAGATAAGACTGGTTTGAGTTTGAAAAATATCGGTACATATAGTATTGCTGTTTTACAAATTGTTTGTTAGCATATGTTTTAAATATTTTGAATACCTATACAAAATTATTTTATTCGATAAAAAATTTTATTGGCTTATTCCGAAGTAAAAAAAAAATTTTACGAATTTGATACTGTAAAAATAAATTTTCTATACTTTAAAAACTGCTTGAAACAATTTTGTTTTCCCCCACGCTATCTATGTATAATAATAGAGCGCACAAAAAACGATATACATTTCACATTTCATTTTTCTCCATGAAAAATACCCAACCAAAATTTACGACCTCACCCGAGGAGTGATAAAACCGTCAAAATCAGAATACCCCCACAATTAATGCTTCCTTTTGAATACTCTAGGAAACCCTCTATCTCCCTCTCCAGGAAAAAAAGGAGGAATCCTCACTCCGGACAGATTCTTCTCCTTTGTACCCACCGAAAGAAATCAATCCAGTCCCGAATATGGATCTAGAAGAAGAAAGGCTCCAAAACAACAAGAAATAAAAAATCCTCTCTCAAAATCAACCAAAAAAATGAAGAAATCCCCTCTTGAATTTTTTTCTATCCTTTTGCTAAAGACAGCTGCCCCAAAAGCCGCCGCTGAATCTTCGGATGGTATTAACTGGGGTAGAATGGCCACTCTGCATGTGGAGAATCGTAGATATGTTATGTGTAGAGCGCGTATTGAATATTTACCATGATCCTTGTAGCTTTTATCTTTATACCTCTCAGTTGGCGAGTTGAAGTGTCCAGTGACATAGTTGCTCCGTTCAAGTTAGAAATTTCAACGAATTGGAATTGACTGGAATAGAAGAGAAAGAGAGAGATAACTTCAAACATTGGCTCCCACTATTTTTACACCCGTGTCGTTAATCCAAAGCCATTCAAAATTCTGTATACAATCAACAAGATCCAACCAAAAAGCCTTGGAACCTCCATTTTTCTACCTAGATCACTGTATCAATTTTCCTCTACCAGTGTGTTTCCACGTTTCAACCAACCATAGTTTAGACAAATTGGTCCAAACCAACACGCTCAGAACAATGGAGCAGATGTTCAAAGTTGCCTCTATCTGTTTACCTTTATGGCTGTACTCAAAATTTTGCGTTTACCAAGTTTTTGCATGGAGTACATAAAAAATTTCCAGTGAACAAAACCTCATACCTAATGTTCGGCACTAGCTAACTAGAACTAGTTGCAACTAGTAGTTAACTACAGATCAACTTGTAGTTAACTAGTAGTTTAACTACTTTTGGTTTAAACTAGTTCAACTATTAGTTGAACTACTTTTTTCAATAACTACTAGTTGAAACTACTTTCAAAATTTAAACTACTTTAAAAAAAAAATCTTATTAAAATATTTATCAAAATATAGAAAAAATTGTACTGTAACAAATTTAATTAAGATGGTAGAGTACTCAAAATACCATAACCAGAATTAAAGGCCCTTTTTGCGCGTTTTTTGTGATATAGATAATAAAGATGTATTAGAATTTGGGCAAAAAATAGGTTATGAAATTACTGGGTTAACTACTTTGGGAAACAGTTAACTACTAGTTGTAACTAGTCCCAGGAAAAAAATAGTTAACTACTAGTTGCAACTAGATTTTCCCAGACTAGTTAGTAGTTAGTACTATTTTTTGACCACTAGTTGCCGAACACTACTCATACCTTTACAGCCCATAGATTTCAAGAAAATTGCGACGGTAAAAGGTATGACGTCACACCCAGTTTACACTAAAAAAATATTTGGATATGTTTGTACACTAAGATGTTTAGAAAAAGATGGCATTGCGCATGCAGGCGAGCACAGTAGAATGAAATAATTAAGTTTTCATCAGGTAGGGTGTCACATTTTTTCGAAAAATAAAATTCGTCGTATAGGCACGGCTTACTAGATACTTATACAGGCTAGCCGAGTTTTAAACAATGAAAACCATTTGACAACTTTTCCCGCTTGGAGCGCTACAAGACCTACCTATATCACCCACCGCCTTCAACACTGTGGATATGATTTGCCAGTTTGTCCAGTATTGCCATCTGGATTTGCAATGATTTCCGTACTCGGCTAGCCTGTATAAGTATCTAGTAAGCCGTGGTATAGGTATAGTTTTTAGGGCAAATTTCAACTTTTTTACGCAAGGAATATTTGTGCAGAGTTTGGGAGTACTTGTTGAAACTCCCTGCATAGCGAAAGTAAGTAGAAAAGATTAATAATAGGAGTAAGATTGGTACAGATAAAGAAAAGGAGATAGAGTAAGAAATATAAGGAAAGAAAAAGAAAAAGACAGGGAGCGAGGCAAAAGAAAGAAAGAGATAGTAAGGTAGAGAAAAGGATATTTCCAAATCCACCCGTCTACGTGACTTTCAAGGTTACATATTTCATTTTGCCACGTCCCATGTTAACCACCATGGATTCTCATCTCAAGGTACACTCTCCATATGATAGCTCTACGTGGAGAAAAGACGCAAAAGGGTCATAAGGGTGGGAGGACAGTGGAGGGAGATTCTTTGTCCGAGCGACCTCTTTTTTGCGTCGATGGGAGGACAGTGATGCAGCGGAAATGGTGACAGGTGTCCGATTCCTGGGAGCTCCTTCCGTTTCCTCTCGGGTGGAGAGGGCTCATATTAGATATTCAACGAGGATTCTGGGAAGGTATAATTTTAGACGTGAATATAAGGATTCTATGTTTGTGGGGTTCTTTAGGGTGGTTAAATGATTGGTGTAGGAGGGAGAAGGAGTAAACTTGGTGGAAGAGAAATGTTTTGCCTTTGTTGATGGAGCTTCACTTCTAAATATGTATATATATATGTTACGGGCAATATGATAAATCCGGGCATTATTAATAATTCCCGGGCAATGTGATAAATTCAGTGGAATTTATGAATGAAATTTATCACTTTGCCCGCCTCCACTTCGGGCATTATTAATAATACCCGATTAATCACTTTGCCCATAACATATACATTGTTACTTTACATGCCTTTTATAGATTATGCAATCGGATTGTACTATTTATAGAAGCGATGATGATTGTATAAAAGAAAATTGTCTGTATTGATAAACCAAAAAGATATCATATTTATCTTCTATATCAATGACCTTTTATGGGCAGATTTTATGAATATATTAGTACACTTTAGTCATAAAAAATGAACCATAGCTTATTAAATATGTTTTCATAATTGGATTACTTGAATTACAAATAAAACGTTTTCCCACAATGTCTAGAATTTTTTTTTCAACCATGTAAGGTGGAGTTTTTCATAAACATATCCAATATTATGTTAACATAAAGGGGTAAATAAAAGTGCGGTACAAAAACGTTGGGGGAGGAAACTGCAAGTTTCTGAAAAACTTCATGCAACCTATTATTTTTGTGTATGACATTAGGTCACACAAACATACACATTTTTTACATCTATGGCTCTTCTTCATTAACTAATAAGCCTAAATTTTATAACATAAAACCATAGGCAATGGCACTTTTCAATACAAAAACCAGAAAATTGTGTTTCCAACGAACGAACCCAGTAAAAATTTGAGAAAACGGGCATATTACAATGGAAAAAGTCATACCAATCATATACAGGATGAAAAAGCTAACAAAGAACCAAAATACTAGTCCTCAAACAGACCTCCAACGTCCGTGACCCAAATAAAAGCGCATTTTCAGCATATCGCTCTGATAATACCCAATTTAAAGAGCGGGTGAACTCCAAAGAGCTGAGATAGGATAGAAGGCAATATCGGGAAACAAATGCCTATCCGGATCCGATCAATAGAAGCCGGAAGATCCTTCCATATCCACCCTCACCCGACAAAAAGCTTGGAAAAACTCTTTTCATTACTTCGATCCACACCCCCAACTAAGCGAACACCGATTTCTGAAAAGCATTCGATTGTGGAATACTTTCCGGTTATTGATAAAAATGTCAAGAGCTTGGTCATTACGCTGAAAGGGGGCTGGGAATTAACGAGAATTTAATGAAGGATGTATTCGCTCGGTGGGGCATTAGCACCCACCCCCTTTATTTCGTTTAGAGGGGACTTCCGGTCCGACTAAAGAATGGAATCGAATTCGAATGGAAGGAAGGAATGCTGCTGGAAATGCTGATGAATGGTTCTTGAGGATTTAGTCCTAATTGCGAAGCGAGATTGTGCGTGTGCTAGAACTCTCCTATGTCTTTGGGAGTCTTGTAGATTTGGACATGGGCGAGTACTTATTGGGGCTGAGGCGTTTTATCTTTCGTTTTACGGTCGGTTGGAGGTAAAGATTGGAGGGATAGGTGGTGTTCTGTGATTTTAAAAGAAGGCATTTCGTGTTTTTAGATGTGTGAGATTTGGAGGTTGATTTTTTTTTTGTTTGGAATTGGCTTGATGGAATTAATCACATTGGAAAATTAAGTACATAAGGATATGGAATAAACACCTGTACACTTTTATTTTAGATTTCAAGAAAGAAATTTAACTTATGTTACTAATCTTAATTACCTAGTCTCGATGTCTGAGAGTAGGAGTCAGAATAAGAACCTATTATTAAATATTAATTTTATTGAGAACAAACATATCTTTTCCAGTTTAAATTTCTTTGTATATTTTAAATTTAAAATATCTCAGAATATAATATTTTCTCAACAGTTTAAGTAGTGTGTAAGATAATAGAACATGAGAAAAATGTTTAAATATCATACAGCATATAAAGGTTTTAATTGCGCATTTTGTTACTTATGTATTACATTATTAGGACTTGGTATTCTATCTTATGACCAAATCCTTACTTCATAAAGACTCTTTCTTTTTTCTTTTACAGTATTGTTTCTAAATTACCTTTTCATGCTTGAATTTTTTCTTTAATTCTTCGTCTAGACTAATATAAATAAAACCGCTTTGAAATTTTAATGGTGTCTCTTTTTTTAGATAAAACGTATCAAAGAAAAAAAGGCAACATTTTATAATGAAAAAAAAAACATAATTTAAAAAACTTACCTTACTATATTTGAAATAATTTTAAAATAATGATCTTAAAAAAATTTTTGGTTTGTTTCCATTTCCGAATACAATCATATTTGCTTACACGACGCCATATGAATAATTTAATAATTTATAATAACTAATGAAAAGGAAATTTAAAATTTTTAAAAATTTGGGTATTGTTTTACCACGGCTTACTAGATACTTATACAGGCTAGCCGAGTTTTCAACAATGAAAACCATTTGACAACTTTTCCCACTTGGAGCGCTACAAGCAAGACCCTCTATATAATGGCCTCACAACTCGGACGGGTGACGTCACATTTTCCGCCACCTTTGACGTCACATGCAAAACGACGCCATGTTTTATAATTCATTTTCCGCCACCTTTGACGTCACAGTGACGTAGTTGTCAGGCTTTGTATATAGAGGGTTTTGCTACAAGACCTACCTATATCACCCACCGCCTTCAACACTGTGAATATGCTTTGCCAGTTTGTCCAATAATGCCAACTGGATTTGCAATGATTTCCGTGCTTGGCTAGCCTGTATAAGTATCTAGTAAGCCGTGGTTTTACTTACATAAATCTGATAAAAATACTAAATCAATAGAAAAAATTTGAAACAGGTCCTCCATGGTCATTCGTTTTTATTATACGGTAGTTATCTAAAATTCAATATGGAACAAAATTTTCAAAACAATATCAAAGCAGAAAATCCCACTATGGAGAAAAACACCACTAACAAAACATCCTGAGTCTCTCAGAGACCCTTCAAACCTCCTTACACCCCCTCATAAACCCTCAGAACCCCTCTCTCCCCCAATATGAAGAAGCGACGATACTCCCTTTTTAATGCACCGTCGTAAAAACGCCGTTGATAGTTACTAAGAGCACTTTCACGATCCCCCTTTTCCTCTCAGGGTTCTCAATCCTTTCCCTGCCGATTGGCGCCGTTCGATTAGCCCCTGCTCTCACCCTCGAGAACCCCGTTCTCACGGCCCATAAAACAAAAGGAGCTCCTCACTTTGCTCTAAGGGCGTCACTAAATCCGTTTTAATCACTCGACGACAACAAATAAAATTCTTCGATTCGGATTTAAGCAGAAGAAGAAGATGAGGTAGTTTTGGTTGTGGCTTCCGCCGGTAGGGGGTGGAGGACCCCCTTGGAGGGCTCTGTGGGGGTCGTTTGTGTCTGTGTGATTGAGGTCGCTGTGTGCATGGCAGATGTGCTTAATATGGATACATTGTGTGGAAGTGGTAGTACTTGGGATGACAATTAAATAAATTGGTCTGGGAGAGGTGAAATGAACAAACTGGATTGGACAGGTTGTAGGGATTTTGGTGTAGGTCGTTTGACAAAAAGGGGCATAATTGACATAAAAGTGATTGAAAAAGTAGATTAAAATTAACTCTATCTAAAATCTTGGGATTTCTCACTCTAAAGTAGCTAACTTGCAATTTTCTAAGGCTGGGCGCGCACGAGTGACTAAAGTCACGGCGACCAGGATTACTAGTATCAAAAATATCATTGAAAACAATAGAGCATTTTCAATCACATGACTTTACCTAACAACGGCCTTAGCAACGTTGTTTTTATCCTCCAGTGATGTCATGTGCGAATGCTGCTATTGGATACTTCTATGTCCCGCCCCTAACAACAGCCTTAGCAACGTTGTTTTTGTCTTTGTCACCGTGACAAAAGTCGCCCGTGCGCGCTCGCCATTAGGCTAGGCGCGCACGAGTGACTAAAGTCACGGCGACCAGGATTACTTCCAAAAATATCACTAGAAAACAATGGATCTCTATGAAGAAATTCTTGGCAATCGGCCAACTGTCACGTCGCCTAGTGCGCGCACTCTACCAATACTTGAACTTGTTTCAATAGCCAAGGCAACAATTTTGTCTTTGTCACCGTGACAAAAGTCGCTCGTGCGCGATCAGCCTAAAAGTAGATATTTTGTTGCTTTATGAAAAGCCTGTTGTTTAAATATGTAAATTCATTTTTATCAAAGGTGAAGTATTTTTAATTAAAGATTGTTTTTCACATAACAAAGTAAACATCTCTGAAGTTATTCTTCAAGATCTTCAATAAAGAAATACGGTTATGTCATTATAACAATAAGCCAAACACACCAATCTGTTTTTTTTTCAGGTTTTGAGCTAAGTCATTTCTTTCTACAAGGTTACTTCAAATTTTTCAACGGAACGCTTACGGTTGCTTAGTTTTAAACATAGGGAATTAGGATTGTCTGTTCTGGTATGGAGAGAAAAGCATCATCCTTAAATGCACACGGTAAAAATCACTATAAAAGAAAAGGGGCATTTCTTTGCGTGTTGGTATAACGATACCTTCATATTTACTAAATTGAATCGCCAGTTAGAAAAAATTCCAAAATATGGCAAGTAGACTTTTTAAGCACAAAAAAATCTCCAAGCTTCGCTCTACACATGAGTGCAAAGAGGAAAACATAACTACCCCCTATCGGCAGATATAGCCCCTTGAAATTGGCGAAATCAATATTTATTCATTTACATTTTTATTAAATTTGAAATTTAAATTAATTTGTATTTATTTTTACTTAGCCAAAACAAAATTTGACTTTAATTTAAAAGTATTTTTCCTTTTTTTATCTAATGAGTGTTTGACTCCATTGATACGATATTCACTTACTCCATTGATAGTACCCATAGTTTTCAGCATTTAGCGTAAAAGTTGCTTCCCTTCTTTAACTACCAATCAGAAGAAGTTTGACTGTGAGTTATTCGCCGCTTAGGTTAATGGTGAATACGGCCGTAAGTTTTTTGGTGAAAACTTACCAATATACTAAATCCTGACTGGTGCTGATTGCGATTTTAACCTGATTTTAAAATGTTTACTAGGACGTCTAGATATATTTAGAAAAGAAAGTTTAATACACCTATTTTTATAATATTTAAATTACCAAAGTTTTTTGTCTATATTAAATAATTATAAAACCAATTAACAATATAGATTTGTTCTTAAGATATTTGTTTATCCAATCGGATCAAACAGTTTTTATTTCTTTGAATTACAACAATTATCCTTTAATTTTATTGTGTACTGTCTAATTGTTGTCTTTTTCTTTAAGAAACTTTAAATTCTGAAAACTGAATTCTGAAAAAATAAAAACTGAAGTAAATTGAATTTTTGCCTAAATCAGAAAAGAAGCTAACTCCTGATTGTAAGCTGCCTTTATTTGCGCATACCAAACATTTAATTGCACCAAGTATTTCACTCGTTTTGAGTCAAATCTGTTTATTCATACCATCAGTGAAATGGAAAAGCTTTGGTATTTACTTTAATTTAGGTGTTTGCCCCAGAATTCCTTTTAATGACTTTTTGCTAATGCAAATAGTTTTTACAGTTAAAGTATAAGATCAAATGAAGTGAATACTTACCTAATTAAAAAGCAAACAGAGGGTTCATTTTCTGCTTTAGGAACTAGAAAAAACATAAATGACTTAATTTAAATTACAGAAGTTTTATCATGGATGCATGAAACGAGTTTATCACATGGGATTCAAAAGGAATGTACAACTTCAAACAAAGTTGTGTTTTTGGTGCTGCTTGTATTTTCTGTCGTTTAGTCAAATAATGGAGCTTTTAATAGAATATACAGGGTGTTTCAGATAAATGTTTCATAACTTCTAGGTTAGGTTGGGTACATCAAGACGAACAAGAATCGGTATAGAAAGGGGGGTCGCAAGTGTGGTCTAACCCCTTCGGACCTGATGTGCGGTATACCGGACATCAACTTTAAACTCTACTAACTTCATTAAAATACTTTAGAATAACACCGATTTTGTTTTAGTTGATGCTCCACATCTGTACTATTGTACAAGGTTTATTTAAACATAAAATTTGATTACCAATAAATTCTTTTTAAGGCGCTGAATGTTTTTTTAAAATGGATGTCCGCTATACCGGACATCGTACTGGACGTAAGTAAAAGCTACTTGTGATCGTGTAGTTTGTTTACATGGACGAAACATGTTTTAAACTTACTTACACCTGTATTAATGCAAGTTTTTTCATTTTATTGCTTTATTATATTTAAAAAATAATTTATATAAGTGATTTTTGATATTTTAAATGCTACTTTTTTCTGTCTGTAATTTGTTTAAATATTATACCAGACACTTCAAAATTTGTGACAGATATATTTATCATCATAGCATACTATGTACCAAAAGAAAATATTTTCATACTAAAATTTCAAAATTCCGACTGAAGGGGCTAAGGAGTGAAAATCACGGGTGAAAATTAGCAAAAAACGTCGCATATCTGGGCAGAAAGCGATACAATTGTTCGATAACGGTATTTTTTACAATCAACCAATTCAAATTTTTCATGTAAAAACGAGATGCAAGTGTTTATTCTAATCAAAAACAGACCAATAATTGAATGAGGGATGCGTTGTAGGTAGATTAAAGTTACAATTGTCCCTTGGTCAGACATTAGTTATTTTCGCCATATAACTCTAACCAACCAAAAACCAACAAAACTCTAATATTAAGATATTTTTGTCGTGACACTTTCTATTGCAGTACCCAGTACATCAACTTACAACGTATGCCTGTTTCATTTATTGGTCTGTTTTTGATTAGAATAAACACTTGCATCTCGTTTTTACCTGAAAAATTTTAATTGGTTGAATGTAAGAAATACCGGAATCGAACAATTGTATCGCTTTCTTCCCAGATATGCGAGGTTTTTTGCTAATTTTCACCCGTGATTTTCACCCCTTAGACCCCACTTGCGACCCCCCTTTCTATACCGATTCTTTTTCGTCTTGATGTACCCTACCTCCCCTAGAAGTTATGAAACATTTATCTGAAACACCCTGTATGTACTAATTCGTTTTAAAATTAGAACGGAAATGTTCCTTAGTTTTTTTAAATAATTGAATTTCAATAGATGGTTTTCTGACGTCAATAATAAGTGTCGCTTGTTAAATTTTGTTTTGAAATCAAAACTAAAAGAAAATCTTTGCCCCCTTTGAAAATATATAAAATGTTTTAAATTTAATATATTATTTTGATGTATGTAACAAGGGAATTACCACCTCCTGCTGGCTATCTCTCACCAACCCCCGTAAACTGCTTAAGCAGGACATTTTGGAATGCTTCGCAATCATCCCAGCTCACTGAACTTAACTCACTTTGTCAAATAATAAAAACAATGGACTCTAACCGCCTATCTGGTTCGAGACTTCACGGAACCAACACGTGACCTACAACTGAGCTTGCAATTGGTTACCACAGATACTACACTAGTAGATCTACTAGTGTAGTATCTGTGGTAACCAATTGCAAGCTCAGTAGGTCACGTGTTGGTTCCGTATGACGTCAGACGGTTAGAGTCCATCAGCAGAAGAAAAGTAAACCAACTTTTCAAAAATACTTCACATATCATCTCCATGAATAACACTCTTTTAAAAGTTTAAATACTTAGGTCATTTACTTAGGTTACTCTAACTTATCAATAATTTAATCAAAATGTTTTCTTTAAAAAGTATCCAGCACGTTCATTAATAACTATTGTTAATTAACATTCTGGGAAAAAATGTACACCAATGAATCTTTTAAATGGACTCTAACCGTCTGACGTCACACGGAACCAACACGTGACCTACTGAGCTTGCGATTGGTTACCACAGATACTATACTAGTAGATCTACTAGTGTAGTATCTGTGGTAACCAATTGCAAGCTCAGTTGTAGGTCACATGTTGGTTCCGTGAAGTCTCGAACCAGATAGGCGGTTAGAGTCCATTCAATATGGTACCGCCTAGTAACTCGTTAGTATACCTAGTGTTTTATCCTTCATATTATTGTTTAAACACAGACTTGTTAAACATACACGCTACCTTGTAAGCTATTGAAAATAATAAGAGAGAAAACCAACATGACACTCATTATTTGTAATTAATTAATTATCAGACTAAAAATTATAAGTTTCCGACAAAATGTAAAATTTTAGAATGAAATAGCATATTTGTAAGTTTTTAGAATACTTTTATCAGTATTTGAATATTTAATTTGGAAAGTATACTTTAATGTACATTTTTAAAACGTGAAAATTTATTTCATCATAAAATATGGCGTCAATTGGTCGTTGTGATTAGATAAATAATAAGTTGTTTGACAGTACTTGCTTTGTAACTGCGATCTTATCCGTAATCTAAAAACATGGAAACACTTAAAAATTGAGATTTTAAAAAAAAAATCCAACAGCATATTCAAATGCATGAAAAAATCCAAACATTTTGATACCAGAAATGTATCATTCGGTTTAGTAAATAAAAAGTGTTTCTCTGGAAACCTTTCACCAAAAACTTTTTTTTAGAATAGAGAGATACGTACCTACAAATTAGTAGTATTTTTCTTAAATATTACGTGATGCGAGTTAATTTTCAAATGCAAAAAGAAACACTGAAATTTAACAGGAAGGAAATTAACTCCGTAAGAGAAGGTTATATTTTCTTTCTTTACCATTATAAATAATCACGCTTTTTCTCTTAATTTTGAAAAACCCTTTTGAGCTCATTTGAAGATCTTTAATTAAAAACTAATTTATCTTAAGTGTCATACATTAGACTAAGCTAAAGATTTCTGAAAATTCTTTCGGTACCTGCCAAAAAGTAGTGTGCAAGGAAAGTTTGTGATAAATGAGTTTGCAGAAAATTTGTTTATGCGAATGAAATGCTCAAGTTTCGGTCGAAAAGAATTTTTTACAAAAGCTTTAATTATGGTTAAACCTCAAAATTTCTTAATGATTGTTTACTATACTGAGGAATATATAAAGTAAAAAAAAAATGTTTTAAGACCGGTACTTAAAAATATTATTGCAATTGAATAACTTAAATCCCTTTAAAACTTTTTTCTTCTTCAGAAAACACCACTTTAAGCTTCCTCAAAATAAATTTTTAAAACTAAGGCTTAATTTAAATAATTTTTAGTAATTTGAAATATCAAACCACACTACTTATGTAGATTATTGATTGAAGATTCTTTAACTTAAGTGTATAAACTTTTACCAAACATATAAAATTCAATTAAATATTGTTAAATTAAATGCTTAAGAGTTACAGTGGTGTTATATTACCATTAAAGTTTGTATTCACCACTAACATTACCTAAGTTTAACTTGGAGAATCAAGCTTTTTTTAAAAACTCTGATTGGGTTAAAACTTGTTTTCTTTTTTCAAATACTCATTAGAAATTTTGATTCCAGGTTGACATTAGTGGTGAATATGGCCGTTAGTCTGGATCTGGATTACTGGATTATTAAAGTGATCTGGATTAATGTCTCATCAATTATGTCAAGTAAAAATTTACAATATTGACCATATTAAAATCTATCATTTTTAATGTTTTGTGAGATGAGATCTTTCTTTTGTGAATTTAAAATTTTATTGAGTAGTTATTTGAAAAAAAAAGTCTTTATTTAGATACCTTTTGCAAGAACTACCCATATGCATAACTACGAATGTATAGAACATATTATAAGCAGATAAGGCCCTTGAAATTTTATTTGTAGTTAATAAACTAACAATAATATTTTAAGACTTAAAAAATACATCTGCTATTTACCGCTTACATATTCTTTTAAATCGTGGTAACATTTTTATAACCATTACTTATTTAAAATATTTTAAGACTTACATTTAATTTAGAGGTAAATGGATTTAAAAAAAATAAATCCATTTACCTCTTACACATTCTTTTAAATCATGGTAACATTTTTATCACCATTCCATTTTTTAAACTGTAAGCAATTATTTTCATCAAAATTTTCTAAACATCAAAATCATAACATCACATCAAATTTTAATTAAACGAGCAAGGTAAAAATCATTTCACGAAGCCGTTGCCATTCCGAACGAAAGAAAAAAAACCCTCTTAAACGAAAGGACGGTGGGGGCGTTTTGAAACAAGCTTCCTCAACTTTCGGCGAACGTGTCAAAACGAAGTAATCAAACGGATCATTAGGTAGTGTTCCGAAGATAAAGCACCTTAAAATGAAGCTCCGGGGAGGCTAATAGGTTCATCAGTCGACTAATTACGTTAGAAAAGATTACCGCCAAGAAATCGCCAATCCAGGGGAGAAATACCGATTCATCATCGGAGAATACCCGTGCAGGGGTTTTAAGATTTTAATTCAACTTTCTTCCGATTTTTTTTTCCTTAGGGTTTCGTACTGGGATAAGGAGTTTTAATCAATGTAATTTATCTCCAAAGAAAGCGGGGTAGGATTTTTTTCCGTGCCCCCTTAAAAAGGTTATCTATGTTCTGAATCAACGAGATAATGAATAGTGTTCTAGTACAATTTGGAGGTAGGGTGATGTTACACATTGGACATTACTGTTTGTTTTGTTAGTGGGTGTTTTTTTTCTCTTATATCGCTTTGAATAGATTAAAGACGTTGATGTAACCTGGGTTTAAAAAGCACTTATTTGCTGCAGCGTTATTAAAGAATGGCTGTGTGATCAAGCTCTAATCGTGGGTGCAGATATTAAAGTCGGTGGACCGATTAAAGCGAATTGCGATAAATATTTGGGATATTTTGTGTGTGTATAAAGGATTAGCGAAGGTATATTTGCAGTTTACTAAACTTTATGTTTTGCATTAGTTATGTTATTAAGTAGAAAAAATGGCTACTTTTTGCAAATGATTTGGTTAAATAAGAGGCTTTATGTTTGCTTTTAGTTTGTTTGTTTTTTTAAATTTGAGTTTATGCAGTTTTTATACTTTAAAATGTTTGAGGGAATGCTAAGTACATTAAGTACAGTTTTCGCATTAAAAAAAAGTGTTACTTTAAAAACTTAACACTCATATTTATTACCAATGTAAAAGCAAAAAATAAATAATTTATTTTTGATTTTTCCTTTTATTATAAATTTTCTAATCTAGTTATAACTAAACGATGAATATTTTAGTTCATTATTTAAATTAAAATTATCTTTCTTTCTAAATGAATATGTTTGAGTTTAACATGAATGTCAGATTTTATAATCTTTGTTTACTACAAATTGCATCCCTTACCGAGTATAAACATATAAAGTGATACCTTACATTAAGCGTTGCATAAATAAAACATTAAAATGTCTAAATATATAAAAATGGAACATCGAACAATATAGTTAGTTACAAGCTAAAATATTTGTAACATAAATTTTCCGGACGGAAGGGGCATAGGATGAAAATTTTCTATTGTTATTCAATGTAAGTTACATATACCCCTCTCCTTTTTCATTGCTATATGTTATCTTATAATTGAGTGTATTATGCAAATTTGATAAAGGGAATTGTGATGATTCTATAAGAATAAAAATGGTAACTTTTTAAAGTGTTAAATTTTTTGCAGCTGAAAGCCGAAATATCCCCATGAGGGCGTTACATATGTATCCATTTATACAGAAATATAAAATGTAGCAAACCTTTTACAAACCTTTAGAACGATACTCAACTTTAGAAAAATTGGGTTGAAAAAAAATCCACTTCATTCGAACCCTTATGATGAAATAGAGGAAAACGCCTCAAAAACTCACTTCAAAGGAGCACCCTTGAGCTACGACATTAACAATACCTAAACCAGAACTCGTTACATAAATTCCACGAAACAAGCACCAAAAACACCGGAGAGGAACCTCAGCAGCGACCCTCCCCCTCTTCAAAACAGAAACTAAAGTCACACTCACAAAAACAAAACAAAAATATATACTGGAGAATTGTAATATGCTTTCTGCTCGCTGAGGGACATAAAAATTCTACCTCGTTTTCTTGAAGACTCCCGAGGACAAAAAATAATAAAGAGTCGGGTACATGGGGAGAGGTTCAAACACATTTTCTCTAGGCGGAACCAACTTGTGGCGGCGGAAATCAGAAATTTGCATTTATTTTTGTTTCGGCAACGCTTTTGAATCCATGAATGCCTACGCGCGGCGACAGGGTTTTGCAGCGAGAATTCAAATAAATATGCCAACTTTCGCTCGGGGAGTCTTTTTTTTTTTTTTTGCCCTGTCTTCTCGTCTAGCGAAATTTCTTCAAATTTCTCCTCCTCAGTGCTGAGTAGGGGTTTTTTCCAGGAAGTTCTTTGGAGTATAGACGACAAAAGTTGCTGCTGAATTGGGGAAGGTCTAGGAGAAGAGTTCATTGCAGGAGATTCCTTTTTTCTAGCGGAAAAGATTGTTGTTTCTAAGGGGGTATTTCGTGTGATTAATAGTGTGTTTACGTCTGGAAGGAGCATTAGTTTCCTTATTTTTGTTTGGTGTATTGTATTATCGGTCTTTAAAAATAATGTCGATGTATTTTAAGACCTTCATCATACTAATATTTTAGTATCAAAGACCGCCATCTCAAATTTCTACCAGTGGATCCTTAATTATGAGAGTGTATCAAGGACCAATAAAAAGGCTGAATTTTCCTATCGCTTTCTACCAGTGTCCCGAAAACAAGAGTATTTGGAAAGTATTCAGTCATATATTATTTGGTTCTTGTGCGTACAAGGGGCCTTTGACATCACATAGTTGGAAGGATTATAACTTATAAAGATTTCCTTTCAAAAAATCCGTTTGTACAAAACATGAGATGATGCTAACTACAAAACTAAAGATATGTCATACAAATTTGTTCAGCATTTAATTTTAAGGCTTCGTAAGCAAGTTGTTATTATACTGTTGCCAACAGAAAATGAATAATATTTAAGTGGGATATTTTTGGACAAATAATTTTTTTTTTTTTTTATAGACCATACGATACAATTCAATAATAAATTACCCACTTTCTATTACAATGCATTAAATCCCTTTTCAAGGACTATAAATTTAATATCTAGGACACTAGTTTAATTTCTCTAGGATATGGGCCACCTGAGCTACTTAAGTTGCCATAAAAGTAATCTTGCATATATTTGATAGACACAGCTTCAGAAAGACATGAGATAATTAATTAAAAAGCCTTTAGATTCCATATTATGAAGTTCTTAAAACTAAAGTGAGAGAAAATGAATTTATCGATAGGAAGGTGACAAGGCGGATGATATTTAAAACTCCCCACATATGAATAACTATTTATTCGATAATTCTAAAAACATGCAAAAAAAAAAACATTTTAATCTTCCTCCTACAATATAAAGGATTATATACGATTCAGGTTGCTAATCGGATCCCATGAACTAATTGGCCTCAACGCCATCCCAGCACAAAAAAAAGGACGTCCCAAATCGTCGAGGAATCCGACACTTCTTGCGTCAGAGGAAACCCCTAACTGCCACCCCTAATCCCACCCGGGTATCACGGCAAAGAGGATTGCCCGGGCAATCTCCGATGACCGTCCCCAGGGGCGGATGCATTGACCGCCGACCGGGCATTACTTCATTAGAGCCATTGTTTTCCCACAGCTGTTCGGTTTCTTCATTAAGGCCATTCCGTTGGGGGGTCCCGTCGGTCGGTTAACAGCAGTTTGATGGGTCGCTTGGAGCTCCCCTGGGGTAGGGATGGGGTTCGGGACAGGTGGCCGTTATTGAAATTTAGGGGTGTCTTCTTTTGTAGTTTGTTGTTATTTGTTTTGGGAGGATTAGTGATGTGGAAGGATGTGTTAGGAGGATGATATAGATTTTTTTTGTGTGTGGCGATTTGTGGGGAAGGTGTTTTGGAATTGTGTTAAATAAGTGTCTTTTATAATTGTCTGATTATTAACATTGTTTTTATTCATATACGCTTTACCTTTTTTTCTAGATGTTTGTTTTTCAAATGACGTCTCATCAAGCAGTTGTAAGAGATTTTAAACCCCAAAATGTTTAATCTAAATTTTTGTGGGTTTTTTGGTATAATAATACTAATAAAAAATTGCTATGTTCGCTGTAACGTATGATTGATAATATTGCATAATAATTGAGTGAGTTTTGGAAATGTATTAAACAAGAATAATTTTTGTTTGATTGTATGACTTTCTATTATGTTGTATACTTATAAGTTACAAAAATTTGAGATTGGGGAGATGTATGTTATATTTTTTTATTTAATGCCATACAGATGAAACCCAATTACATGACCAGATAAATAATAACACAGAAAACATCTAACAACACAGGAAAGTGATAAAATTTGTGAAAACGAAATTAACAAGCACAATTATTCTTAAATACTTAAAATATTATCTTTAAATTTTGAAAAATCATCGAAATAAATGTCGTTGTTGTAGAGTAAGTTGTTTACTGTTTTAATAAGTAAGGACTTTCAGTTGGTTTTGGAGGTGATATTTTAATTAGATGGGTTCATGTAATACAGTTTTAAGAATGACAGATGGTAAGTTTGGGGACAGATAAATTAAGTTTTCGACGGATATAGGCGAACAATAAATAATAATTGAAAAAAAAATTATAATAAAGTAAATAATAATTGAACAATAAAATATGTTATTCAAAATATTGTAAAATAACCCTTAAAAACAAAATATTTCGACGAAATTCCATACATCTATTTTCACTCTAAGAAGTTTTAAATTATTAATATGTTCTGATATTTTAAAGTTAATAAAGCAGTGTATGAAATGTAAAAATGTGTAGTTATTAAATGACATTGCTTATTAGATAGGTGTTTTGTATTTCACTTCAAATGATACATTTAAAATGCTTTTAATAGGAGAACATAATGAAAGGAACTCTGCTCAACAGAAATAGCACTAACGAAGTTATTTCTTTTTATTGTTAAAATGATTTAAGAAAAATGAAATTAAATGGGATAAAATTTATCACGAAAAGGATTGCGTCAATTCTGACTTATTTAAGAATGCTAATTTAGGTGATATAATAGGTTATCAAGAATATCTTTATAGGAAATGTAACTACACTTACATGCCACCTTAAAGTAGACGATAGCTTCGTTAAACCTGATATATTTATTATTAAGTCTCTACAGACGTATTCTGTGAAAGAGTAATTTGGCACCGGAACCCATCTCACATTTTTCAGAGGCCGAATCGGGAACATCTTAACAAAATTCCCAAAGCCCTCTGTATTACTTATTAACCTCATCCGAAGCATCCTAATGTGATTGCCTTCATCATCATCATTATAAGCTGCTTTGGAAATTAACTCCAGCATGATTTATTTTGCTGTTCCCGGAGAGCGACAACCTGTTAATCATGAAATGTGTGATTAATTAACTGGGATTCAGGCCCCTCTTGGATTTCGAAGAGGAGGAATTAGCGTTGATAAACTTTTGGAGGTCCCGAGGACTCCCTTTTTGACTCTTCTCAAGGAAAATTGACTCAAGATAAAGTTGATGAAGAAGTTAGTATTAAGAAAGGAGTTGGATGAGTAAGATAGGAAATAAGATAGGAACGACTAATGTAGCTGTGTCATGCTGTACATATCGGATATAGTTTGAATTGAGTTGGATTGAACACGCAAAAAATACATCCACAAAACCACAGCAGAAAAGGACAAACAGTTATGTTATCAACAATCATACCGAAAAGATTAATTTTAGAGTACCGATAGAGCAGAGAGTCTTATGTCTTCAAATGGATGAACAAATATAAATATTTTTTTATACTGAAAATAATATAAGGAAAGGTAAATTTTAATGTAAGGTAGAGAAAAAGAACATTTTCTGAGTTGTTAGACGCTAGAGTTTCGACAAAAGTTGCAAGATGGTCTGTTGTGGAAAAATGGTTGGCGATAGAAATAAATTATGAAAATTGGAAATGGAACTTAAACTTATTTTTAAGAACTGGATAAAGTCTTTGTCCTAAACAAGTCGTCTTTAAAATACTACAGTAAAAAGTGTAACCGTAACGAAATTTTATGTAACATTTTGATAAAGCCTTTGTCCTAAACAAGTCGTCTTTAAAATACTACAGTAAAAAGTGTAACCGTAACGAAATTTTATGTAACCTTATGATAAAGCCTTTGTCCTAAACAAGTCGTCTTTAAAATACTACAGTAAAATGTGTAACCGTAACGAAATTTTATGTAACATTATGATAAAGCCTTTGTCCTAAACAAGTCGTCTTTAAAATACTACAGTAAAAAGTGTAACCGTAACAAAATTTTATGTAACATTATGATAAAGCCTTTGTCCTAAACAAGTCGTCTTTAAAATACTACAGTAAAAAGTGTAACCGTAACGAAATTTTATGTAACATTATGATAAAGCCTTTGTCCTAAACAAGTCGTCTTTAAAATACTACAGTAAAAAGTGTAACCGTAACGAAATTTTATGTAACATTATGATAAAGCCTTTGTCCTAAACAAGTCGTCTTTAAAATACTACAGTAAAAAGTGTAACCGTAACGAAATTTTATGTAACATTATGATAAAGCCTTTGTCCTAAACAAGTCGTCTTTAAAATACTACAGTAAAAAGTGTAACCGTAACGAAATTTTATGTAACATTATGATAAAGCCTTTGTCCTAAACAAGTCGTCTTTAAAATACTACAGTAAAAAGTGTAACCGTAACGAAATTTTATGTAACATTATGATAAAGCCTTTGTCCTAAACAAGTCGTCTTTAAAATACTACAGTAAAAAGTGTAACCGTAACGAAATTTTATGTAACATTATGATAAAGCCTTTGTCCTAAACAAGTCGTCTTTAAAATACTACAGTAAAAAGTGTAACCGTAACGAAATTTTATGTAACATTATGATAAAGCCTTTGTCCTAAACAAGTCGTCTTTAAAATACTACAGTAAAAAGTGTAACCGTAACGAAATTTTATGTAACATTATGATAAAGCCTTTGTCCTAAACAAGTCGTCTTTAAAATACTACAGTAAAAAGTGTAACCGTAACGAAATTTTATGTAACATTATGATAAAGCCTTTGTCCTAAACAAGTCGTCTTTAAAATACTACAGTAAAAAGTGTAACCGTAACGAAATTTTATGTAACATTATGATAAAGCCTTTGTCCTAAACAAGTCGTCTTTAAAATACTACAGTAAAAAGTGTAACCGTAACGAAATTTTATGTAACATTATGATAAAGCCTTTGTCCTAAACAAGTCGTCTTTAAAATACTACAGTAAAAAGTGTAACCGTAACGAAATTTTATGTAACATTATGATAAAGCCTTTGTCCTAAACAAGTCGTCTTTAAAATACTACAGTAAAAAGTGTAACCGTAACGAAATTTTATGTAACATTATGATAAAGCCTTTGTCCTAAACAAGTCGTCTTTAAAATACTACAGTAAAAAGTGTAACCGTAACGAAATTTTATGTAACATTATGATAAAGCCTTTGTCCTAAACAAGTCGTCTTCGAAATACTACAGTAAAAAGTGTAACCGTAACGAAATTTTATGTAACATTATGATAAAGCCTTTGTCCTAAACAAGTGGTCTTCGAAATACTACAGTAAAAAGTGTAACCGTAACGAAATTTTATGTAACATTATGACGAATAGTTATTTTTAAATTTATTTTATGAGAGGAGGGTCCCAGTCCCAGAACACTCATTTTTGGCATGAGACTTTTGGTAACCCAAAAATTAAAAATCAAATAAATATAGGTACAAAGAAGTTTGTCATATCTTTTTTTACGATTCAGAAAGCTATGTATATCTATAATTAGTCTAAAAATATTCGTACACCCTCACCTCACCCCCAAATATCCAGTTGAAATTCAGTCTGAAATTCATCCTTTCGGTAATATTTTTAACTTCTGAGAAAAACCAAGTTACAAAGTCCCATCAGGACTGTATCCACAAGGGCTGGGTGGTTAGCGTATTAAAAACATCCAAAAGTTTTCGTGACTAATAATTGAAACTTTTTTTCCTTAAAAATTCTGCGGAGTAGAAGACCGAACTTCTGGGTTCACTCTATGGGTCCCACTTGTACAAAAGTAAGTAAAACCCCTGATTTTTAGAGTCAAATTTCCAAACTTTTCTGGAAGAGGGCCTCCAGATACCACCCCTTTTCCCTTGAGCTAAATATTATTCGTAACCATAAAAGAACGAACAATAAAATTTGGACTATCCTATAATTGAGGATTTGACATAAATAGACGTCTTGGGAAAGTTCGGATCACTACCCCCCCCATAAAAAATTGTAATCATAAGTCCAGATAGTCGTAGTGATAGTATGTCCTGATTTTTAGTTTGAAAAATCGGGTCACATTAGACCCCACACTTTCCTAGGTGATGCTACTTGTGTTTGGGTTGGGTAGTCTACGCCACTTAAAGTTTGGAAAGAACCTTTAATACACACCCTGTATACAACATTTCTAAACATGATACAAACAAAAGAAATAAAAAGTAAAAAAAACCCTAGGGAATTATTCTTGGCAAATTATTGAAGAAATTAAAAAAATAGTTCAATACTATAACAGAACTCGATTTTCAAGTATCGATACCTTACCTAAAAGTATCGATTTTTGCTAAAGGGATGAAGAATGAAAGAAATACGCTTGGGTAATTCTTTCTTTGGAATAGGGTAGAGTTAAAAAGTGTCTCTTGTACAAGAAGGGTTTGGGGATAGTCATTTAACCAGTAGTGACTCGAGACAAATTGCTTTGACTTGTTTCTGCTCTGTAATTAGCACCTTGTTCTTTTTTTTGTTTTAGATTGTTCAAAATGACCCAGACTTACTGTTGGTCGAATCTTATGGTGCTCTGACGGCTAAGCTTTAAATAATTCCTTTTAGATACATCCTTCCTATCACTGAAATCTTAAAAACTATGTTAAATGTTGTGTACCTATTGAAAAAACAATTAAAACTCTATATATTAAGCAATAAAAACTTACCATACATTAAGTTTAAAATTAAAGTACTAAGTAATCATCGAGGAAAAGAATTAAACTACATTCTTGAATGACGATGCACACAACTAAGGAAGATACAATATTAACATTCTAAAATAAAAAAAGGGAAAGCCTAAACAAAAAAAACATAAAATTCAGGGAAATAAGCTGGTACTGCAGCGTCCAGGAGCTCAGTTTATTGTCAACTAGAATAACGTAAACCATCCTAACATTAGTTGCCAATTATATTTTTAAAATCAAAAGCGCGATTCTAAGGTTAATCGGATTGGATTTGGATCGATCGGATTGGATTGGATTCGGATCGGAAGTTGATTCTGGAAATTGATGATACATTAAAAAAATCTAGCTGCGATACCTAAATTTAAAATCATTCTCTTTAAATCCTAAGCCAAATTTACAGCTTCCCACAGAAATATATAAAGGAAAGAATTTATTAATGACCTGATAGATAATATTGTTTTAAAAATTGAAAGTAATGGGCAAATGATTATTAATTAATGAAAGAAATACATTTATTTCCTTATCAACTTTACTTCATGAACACAATAGTTGTGTTAATGAACAAATTAGCTGTAACTTCAGAAGCATTATCTATTCTACGCATACAATACACTGACGACTATTTATAACTCTATTCTGTAACGCTGTATGTGAGTAATGCAAGTATTTGATAAATATGTTGTGAAAAGCAGGGGCTGTTTTGGTGACAAATTCATAGAGTCTTACATAAATCAAAACATAACTTCATTACATATCATACATAAGTTATTTATGTGGTAAATATGTACACAATTGAACTCGTACGGGCCATATCGTTAAAAAGAGAGATATTAAGTGTCTGAAATAATTTTTTTAAGGGTTTCTGTGAATGATAATATACTCATAAGTATAAGTTTATATCAGCAATTTTGTTTATCAGATTCAGAATTCAGTTTTATCAGATCTTGAATTAGGCTCATTAAAAGTGAAAAACACTTAAAAACGTTACTAATCAAAACTCAAGTAGATAAAATACTTATTCATGAAAACTTATTAAAATCTATGCACATTTTTCTCTCATTTATGTAGTACATGTATTATTTAAATAGAATTTAACCAGAAAATAACTATTATATTTTTACGTAACACATAAGTAATCATCTCTAAAAATGTAAATCCAAAGTTGTATTTTAGTTGCTTTTGAAATTTGGCAGTGCTCCATGTGCAATATAATTTTTAGCGTCAGGAGGATTTATAGATAGCCGCCTTAAAACATCACAAGCCAACCGATATTAGACACATTGATGTTGATAAAAACAATAACGTTTTGTGATACTCGAATAATTGTGTAACGAAAATATTTTTTTTACATAAATGGTTATTGAGAAGTTCAATAATCTTAAAAGGAAATCACATACTAAAAAAAGTAACCATGAACGTATTAATTTAGTTGGAATTAAATACATATAAGTAAGAGAATTCGAGGAAAGAACAAGTTTTTTTTTTTATTTCAGTTTCTTTCCTGAAAAAAATGTAATTGGAATTTTAAAATATTTGCTACTGGTGTTTAAGTACAATTTCTGACTATCAATTAGCATCGTTACGAGAACAATCGGGCAATTTTTCTACTCATTATCGCCTCTACAAGTGAGAAACTTTTATTTCTTTCCAGATAACCCATATATAGATGTTATGCGATGATATAAGGCTTCAAATCGCATTGAAATGTTTCTTCACTGATAAAAACTGTTTTCTAGTCCTAGTTCATGTAAGAGCCAAGAATCAAATACAGAAGAAATACTGATTAGATTTAACCAAATCTGACCACACCTTCTGGTGTGATCGAAAGAAATCTAATTCGAACTTGAACAGCGTTACCACTTAATTTATCGTATTTTAAATTTTAATAACTCAAAATTGATTTTAAAACTTCAATGAAGGTATTCAAGACAGTTTTTCCATCAGCAAAAAAAAAAAACTTTCGACGATATTTGAAGCCTTATCTAATTGCATATATCATTCCTATGGGTTGTTGGGAAAGATATAAAAGTTGCTAGATTCGATAACTATTCGAAAAACAGTACGATTTTCCACAGTGATTTGTCACAATACAAGTTGATTATCAGCAAAATGTACTTAACTACCAGTAGCAGTATTACTTCGAAATTTCGGCTGTTTTTTTTTCAAGAGAAACTGAAATTGAAATAAAACCCAACCCTCATATCGGTAGCTTTATTTTAAATTTGAGCAGAGATATGCAATTTAAAATCATATTTAATCCGCAAAACCACTTAAAACATCTTACTTTAAACCATCAATATCTGACAGAATCTTCCACAACACTCCACACCCTCCAAATGCAATCTAACTCATTTAAATTCATGAGCAACAACTTCAACTACTACTTCGAAAACCAAACTCAGGAAATACAAATGATGTTGGCGGTGGCCGCAAACGCATCGGCATCATCGGGGGCGCACAAAGCTGCATTCCCGCCAAATCCACATAAATCATTCCAATCCATTTTCGAGTTCATCTTTGCTCCCAGTAGCTTTGACTTTCACTTAAGAGCAATCGATCCCAAGACAGACCGCAAATGCTGGAGATTTATGAGTTAAAATGAATAAGTAAACAAATAATTTGGGGAACATGGTGAGAATGCTCCGCAGTTAACTTGCTTTAACTCCTATGTGGCTTGTATTAATTACTGGTGTAGATAGGCATGAGACTGGTAAGCAAATAATTTTAGCTTGGATAAGAGAAGCTGCATGAAGGTTATTCTGTGCTGAATCGTTTTCAAATAAATTGATTTCGATGATCTCAAGAGGCCATTAAAAT
Source organism: Tetragnatha montana (assembly GCA_963680715.1). NCBI lineage: Eukaryota > Metazoa > Arthropoda > Arachnida > Araneae > Tetragnathidae > Tetragnatha > Tetragnatha montana. The sequence goes on along the minus strand of OY796676.1, from coordinate 54,383,955 downwards.
TCTCTAAGTTTACTATTTGTGAACTTTTGAGAAGAAAATATTAACTTTTTAGCACTTAGACATTATTTTTAATCAAAAGAACTTTATTAAACTGTCAGCTGAGGAGTTAGTGAGAATTATAACTTTCCAATATGCAATGCAATAGAAAAGATCCTATTTAAAAGTATGCCATTTTTGAAGGAGCCACTTCACGCGTTATTTTTAAATTCTACCTTAATGCGACAAAATGCAGAAACCCCCAATAGTATTATATCAAAACTGTCAAAATAACAGGGTCATTCCACGTCAAATCAACACACTTTTTGGCATGACCATCTCGGATTTTCTTGAAATTTGGTACATATGTTCTACTTATAGAAACTCGGAAAAGTACCAACTTTCATCAAAAAATATTAATTGGTTCTGGATTTACAGGTGTGCAAAAGTGGTCAAAATGGGCCAAAATTGGACCAACATAAGTTCTTTAAATTGCTCTAGAGAATCTTCTAATTGGGTTATACAAATGAAGTTGGTGTCATTTTAAAGTATTTTAAATGTTCTTTTTAATGGTGTAAAATTTGATTTAAAATTTTGAAAATCAATATATTTTACAAAACGAAATAGAATTAAAAGTTCGATTTCTATCAAATGTACCACTTTTAAAATTTTGAAAAAAATTCCAGTAATAGGTAATTTTATTCTAAATAATCTGGTAAATTTATAGAATGGGACAAAAATGGGATCAGTGCCAAAATCTATTAAAACCAAAGTTCGATTTTTCTTATATCCCCTTAAAAAATTTTAAAACTATCTTTTTTTCATTAATTGGATGCGAATTGAGTTGTATTCAAGTGCTGTTGACAATTAGGGCCCCTGCACAAACTTGGTGTAGCACGGGCTTCATATTTACAACCTGTATATTAATTCAGGCCATTGTATTGTAACAATGCACATAATGTAAATATGAAGCCCGTGCTACACCTAGTTTGTGCAGGGGGCCTAATTGTCAACAGCAGTTAAATACAACTCAATTCACATCCAATTAATGAAAAAAAGATAGTTTTAAAACTTTTTAAGGGGATATAAGAAAAATCGAACTTTTGTTTTAATAGATTTTGGCATTGATCCCATTTTTGTCCCATTCTATAAATTTACCAGATTATTTAGAATAAAATTACCTATTACTGGAATTTTTTTCAAAATTTTAAAAGTGGTACATTTGACAGAAATCGAACTTTTAATTCTATTTCGTTTTGTGAAATATATTGATTTTCAAAATTTTAAATCAAATTTTACACCATTAAAAAGAACATTTAAAATACTTTAAAATGACACCAACTTCATTTGTATAACCCAATTAGAAGATTCTCTAGAGCAATTTAAAGAACTTATGTTGGTCCATTTTTGGCCCATTTTGACCACTTTTGCACACCTGTAAATCCAGAACCAATTAATATTTTTTGATGAAAGTTGGTACTTTTCCGATTTTCTATAAGTAGAACATATGTACCAAATTTCAAGAAAATCCGAGATGGTCATGCCAAAAAGTGTGTTGATTTGACGTGGAATGACCCAACAACAAAAATATTTAAAAAGTCAATAATTTGCGTGATTTTTACAATAACGCTAGTATAAAATTGGGAATATGCATAATAATTAAGAAAGAAATATATATCAAATGGCTTATACCAGATGGGGCTAAGGGGACATCCATAAATTACGTGAGGTCAACAAGGCGGGGGGAGGGGTTTGGAAAAATCTTACCAAATCTCACCAAGGGGGAGGGGGGGTGTCGATTAAATTCTCACGTTAACTTTTTAAGCTAGAAATTATACGATTTTCTGTTTTCTTTTTTTAAGTATGAAAAAGGAAAATAATTTATAAAAAGTTGTAGGTAAATCTCACGTGGGGGGTCCAGATTTTGTAAAAAAACACCTCACGTAATTTATGGATGTCCCCTAAACATTGTAAATTCAAAGTAGTATGTACAAAATTTACGAAAGACGAGAATAACATTCAATAATTTTATATGGCAGTTTTAAGGGATGGTAATTTTTTTTAATAAAAATGTTGACAGAATAAAATTTAAAGAGACATCGATGTTTTCATAAATTTTCTAGATCTTATTCCCTAGTTAATGAGTGTTTTTAATTAAATGTCAAGTATAAAACGAAACTCAAAACGAAATAAACTGTTGTATAAGCTTGAATTTATGTGAAACAACTTGCGTTTTTCATATTATATTTCGTAAGGAAAACGAACCTAAGGAAAAAGTTGAGAAACTTACCATTCCTCTGAAAACTGTTTTTAATGTTTTATATTCAGACATGGGATTAAATGTTAAAAGGATAATAACTAAAATGTGGATATACAATGCAAGATTTTTTAGAACAAAAACAAAAGAAATCTCTTCCAATTATAGAAACCTTTCAGCACAAAATGTTAAATGTCAGGCTCTACCAAACAACTAAAAACTGAACTTGCATTTTCCTTTTTGTATTACCTCATATTTCTTTTGCCATAAACATAAGAAACTTCAATTTACATTAATTTTTAGGATTAAAGAATGATGTCCAGTTTTTAAAGCGGGGACCAAAACAATTAAACATTTTTATTCAAAAGGAAGAATATGTAAAATCTTACATCTCGTTGCTTAATTAGAAATAAAAGCTTTGGTAAAAAATATATGTAGCATCAGTATTTCTTTATTTGCTTGCAAATTCTTTGGTTAAAATGAAAGATAGAGATATAAAACGTTTTAAAAAATCTAGGAAATTTTTAATAAAAACATATGCAATTAGTAAAACAAAATCATTTACTCAATATAGAAAAAAAACTATAAGTGGTGTTTTTAAAAAAACATACTTACATTTTTATGTTAGAAATAAATTTAAACGCATAATTTTCATCGTTTGGCATCTTATTTAAAAGGGTGGTAGTAGAAATAAATTATAAAATCATTGAAATGGTTTATAAAAAAATAAATATTATCTTTTTGAAAAAAATATCAACAGTATTATCAAGAATTTAAACATTATGGTTCAATTAAAAAAGTAGAACATTTAAATAATGCAATGCATAAAGTTCAAATTTATTAGGAAACATTAATTTTATCCACATTAGTTCATATTCAGAAGATATGTTTTATATTATTGCCTGGTATCCCATGTCTCACTTTTTTCTCTACAATTGAATAAGAACTTGTTTAAAATTATTTGGGATTTGAGTAAAAGTTATTTTACAGAAACTGGGTGGTATTGTGACAGACATATATTACTTCCAGTTGATTAAACCGTCAAAATGTCCCACAATAATTAGGAAGAGTTCCGAGATAATTATTTATTATAATAAATGTGTCATCAATTAAATTTCTTTAATATGAATAAAAACTGTACTTTCTGTACATCTAATCTTTATAATTAAAGTGTAGTAATTATATTCTTAGATTTTGGTAAATTTTAATTAGATGTAATATGCAGAATTTTGTTATAAGTAGATGCAAGTTATAGTTATTTTATTTATAATGCAATGCTTTGCCTCTTTGAATTCTTACAGACTCTTATCAATTAGGAGTGATACATTTTATTTTTCATTATAGGTTGTTTATTCATTGAACCTATTTTCTTTAAGTTAAACTGCAGTTTAGTTACTTTTTATCATTAGATGAGTGCAATTAAAATTACTTTAAATAAAAATTGGTATTAATTTTCTTCTCCTTGTAAATGTAACATAACATTTAGATTCCATATTTTCTTATACTTAAAAGATACTACTTACGATTAAATATTTTTCAATAACAATTTCTTACACAAGTAAATGTGTACAAATGCTTTGGTCACATAGTATATTTAGTAAGTAAATATTATTGACATATATCTCTGAAATATACAGATTAAATAGAGTGTTTACTTCAGTTTAGTTTTAGAATGTTGCAAACATGTGTTGAAATTTGAAACATTTTGATTGAAGTATGAGTATTAAGCGGACCTTGTTTTATGTTTTAGAATTCCCAATACGCTTTAGTTTGTAACTTACGAGATTAGTGGAAACTTATTTCAAACAATCTGAATACATTTTGCACAATATTTACTAGATATTTTATTTTTATATGAAATAAAACTTTTAAAATTTCTAATTTTTATCCTGTTGGAATTTATACTAAACTAAATAACTAAATCAAAGTATAGAGTGTTTTCAGGTGACGTCACGACCAGCTAATTTCTTTTAACTGTTAACCTTTGTAGGGCTTTTAACTGTTGCTAAGGCGGTGGCGGTTGCTAGGTAACGAGGTATATGTTGCTAAGGCGGTTTTTAAGTATAGGGTCACGTGATTGCAAATACTCCAATAGAAGAATTCCGAGGTCAGTCATTTTCTGTAACTGTTAACCTTTGTAGGGCAAAAAACTAACATTTCTGTTGCTAAGGCCGTTGTTAGGTCAGAGCCATGTGATTGAAAATGCTCTATAGAAGGAAACATAAAGACTGATGTTTAAGTATTGCAAATATAATTTTAACAATAAGTAATACTGGTTGGAGCTGAATAGATAAAAACATACTGAAGCAAACTGAAGTGGAATAATTTAATACAGTCAAGGAGAAAGAAAGATAAAAAAATATATTGCATTAAAAAAAAATTGGCGTCGTGTGCATCTAATCTCTCAGATACCGCTCTAACATTTTTGCTACCCCCTAATATATGAGAGCAGATAGAAATATGAAATTCCTAGTAGTCTCCTCTATCTTTTACCAGATGTGCATCCCCAGTCAATTCATTAAATGGAGCGCTTTTTCTAGAAGATAAATTAATATGTGTATCTCTATGATACATTGCACCCGAATTCTTTACACTTAAAAATACTTAATATCTGTAGGTTTTTTTCCATCACATATGTTTATTTTTTTAATTTTGTAACTTTTAATAAAGTTCTCTTTTTTTTAAAGAGAAATCCTTTTTTTTATATTTATTTATTTAATAAACTCTACACAAAAAAAGAACACAATTACAAGTTTACATAGTCACCTGGGATCTCTTATTGGTCCATGTAGGTGACTGTAAATATGTGTAAGAAAATTGAAAAGTAAACTAGAAGAAAGAAAAAAAAACCTGAATACAAGAAAAATATACATGAAATGTGTGGCAAACAGGGCGCCAATAAATAATATTTTTGCCATAATGATGAGTTAGTGTGCAATATAATACAAAGATATACATTAAACAGAACAAAAGAAATCATCAATATTTTCAATAGTAGACAGATATTCCTTTAATTGTTTTTTGAATAAATTTTTGGAAGGGCTATTTTGAATATGTATTGGTAATTTATTGAAACACTTCGGGGCTATGTAACAAAAATTTTTACAGAATATTGACTTTTTGGGTTTAAGAACAAATTATACCATGTTAGGTGTTCGTAGGTTTACGACATTGCCTCTTTTTTAAGATGAGGATTCCTTTTTGTTATTGTTTCATGGATGATCATGATCATCTAATAAAAGGCACTTAGTTTGGGAAAATGGAATTCATTAAAATTACACAAGCTTCCAAATGTAGAAGGAAATATGTTAATAATGAAGAAAGTTAACACTTATAGGTAAAGGCATGATAGTCTTTATCTAATTTGCTAAAACAATCGCTAATTTCCTACTTCCATCTGAGATGCCTTAAACATTTATCCGTTGTTAAGAACATAGCATAAAGAACCTTAAAATACAACATTCTCTTTAAAAATACAAGTTGCCAACTGGACCTGGATAAAATGTTGCTAAAGAAACAAAGTATGCTACAAATTACTTCATAAGCAAAGACATAACATTCAGCTTATCAATTTAAGGAAGTAAATGCCATATTAGTGTCTAAAGGATAGAAATAAGAACGACAAGTTTATTTAATTTGCTAAAACGTCCCCTGCTTTCAACCGAAATGCCTTAAACTCATTTTGCACGAGTCAAGGTCACATAGCCTTAAAAAACAAGCACCCCTACTTTTCTAGACGCCTTAATTCAACTCATAAACAAAAAACCCTTAAAACACAGCACTCTCTACAAAAAGAAAACAGACAAGCTGCCAATTGGGCCGGAAAAAAAAATGTTGCCAATAAAGCAAAACAAACTCAGCAATCTCCACCCAGCGAGCGCATAGAATCGATGGCGAAGGAGGGGGGGCAAAAGCTAAAATGTTGAGCCAGGGGGCGCAATGGGGCTCAGCCTGCCCGCAAACCCGATCGCGGAAGAAAAGTCCCAACTCCACGAACCACCCCACTGCGCATGCGCGCCGCATCCCGAATCGTTTGAGGCTGGAGCACATGCCTCAGACGAATTCGGGGATGGAGAGGAGCACCGAGAGCGGTCTTTGGAATGTTCGGACTGTCGTTTGAAGTTTTTGGATTACTGTTTGGGAATGATGATTTTGTCGTGAGGTGGTTTTCGTGCCTGCTGGGATAACGGTGGTGCGATTTGACAGATGGTATGTTTGTGATTTGAAAGAAGCGTTAGAGAAGTAACAGGTTTCTCAGGATTTCACTAACCTTGTTTGTGAGTAACTTCATTAGAGTAATTATTGTATTGGTACATCAATATCGTATTTGTAATGTGATTAATTCATTTATATGATTATGTGAAGTGACAACAATTGTGACCCAATTCATGTTTTGGAGCTAACCTTTTCGATATTTCATCTTGTGAAAAACCCTAGAAAAAACGTGTTTTCTATTATGAGAGTGTACATTATTCTGTAAAATGTTAAAAAGCCATAAGTGATCATCTTCAGTAGCAAAGTGATCCTTTCAGAACAATAGATGCACTGTGGTTTTTAACAGTTTGCCTAAACCTTTATTTTATCTAGACAAGTTTTTGCCATAGTGATCAAAGATAAATATCTAGCTTTCTAGACATTACATCATGGCGATGGATGTTGCATTTATCCAGTGAATATAGCCATTTCCAAACCATCCGCATGAACTGTTATTGCTGAAACAAACTTCTTTTACTAGAGTAATTCCAATCCATAATGTTTTGAATTCAACACAAACAACTGAGGATAACCGCCACCATGCTATACTACATATTCAATTCCATCATCCTTTCGCACATCTTATTCACAACTCTCGCAGAGTCGTCATCCAAATCGGCCACCGAGACCCAGCGTCCGAGCAACCGAATAGTGGAAATCAAGTACGGCTCGCTCAAGGGGGTCATTGTCACCCTCTCGAACCGCCATCTTCAACCCGTGGAGAGGTTCCTCGGGGTCCCCTATGCAGGGGTTCCCATGGGATCGTTGAGGTTCATGCCCCCCGTGACCCCTCCCCACTGGAAGGGGGTGAGGTCAGTGGACCACTTCAGCCCCGTCTGCCCTCAAAAGTTGCCAGATATTTCGAACGAGACAGAAGCTCTGAAGAGAATGCCGGCTGGGAGATTGGACTACCTTAAAAGACTTTTGCCTTTCTTGAGGAACCAGAGTGAAGATTGTCTGTATCTTAACATATATGCTCCCGGTAAGTACTTTTATTTTGTGGATTTTTAGTTCAAAATGATGTGGTTAAATTTCCCAGTTATAGATAAACAAAAGTGTGTGTAATGCTTTTTATTATTAGAACTGTTGGTAATAGATTGGAAGTAAAGAGATACTATTTATAAAATAGTTCAGCTACGACCTTATTAAATGTAAACAAATATTTGCTATTACAAAATAATTATTAAGCTTAAAAAAGTCATTTTTTAGAATTTTTATAAAGTACTAGTCTTTAAATCACATTTTCCTATACATTTCTTTCCATTTTCTAAAAATGTAAAATTTTATAAATTCCCTGAAGCAAATAAAAAAATATCTCAACTACCCATTTTTCCATGATTTCTATAATTATACTTATAACTCATTATTCGTTCAGTTATCAATAATTTTTATCCCGTTCAGATCAAAATTTTTTAAATATTAATTAATAACAAGTAAGTACATTTTTAATTATGATGCATTAAAACTTAAAGTTAAAAAAGCAAAATTCTGGTATTTCTTATGAGGAATTGGAAAATCGCTTAGAATGTTCATAAACAAGAAATTTATTTTTCATACTTATAAAAATACATCGCTTTTTAGGAACTTATTATTCTTAACTTTTAAAACACAATATCTATTTTTTGAAGATCAGATAATTAGTTTTTTGATACGTTTGAATGATTTATAAATTAAATGCTTCTAGAGAAAATATAACTTATACATCAAACTTGTTAAAACTCAATTATCAAGATATCAAAATATTGTTTCTGAAGTTTTTTGTTCATTCTGATTTTCTTCCAGGTATAATTCCAATCTTCCTTTTATACCTCAACAATTCTTATTTTTTAAACCGAAGTTCTCAACATTTCCTTTTTAAAACAATAGAAAATTTATGTTTTCGAACAACAGCTTTCAATATGTCTTCCAAACACTTTTCTATAAAATTTGTTCGAAATTTAATACGTTTGAACTTTATGTTGAAGATGCTAGAAAAAAATGTCTTAAAATAACTAGAAAGTAAACAAAAACTTGTATAACTGTGGCATAAGTCAAAATTTTCGAAATTTGAGATAAGCTTAGATGAGGTCTTTTTTTTTTCTTATTTTGTATGGTAGTGTCAAAAAATACTTTCTTTATCTTAAACTTTAACACACAGCTTTAAAAATAACCAGTACTTAAGACTTACAGCCATATTCCCAGCCATCAGAGCCGGTGTTTTACCAGCAGCTAAAGAAGGAAAAATTAGCCTTTTCGCTTATTTTTAATTCGTAGAATCTTTCTTTGACCAAGGATTAAACACCGACGCTTATGGCTGTGAATATTATGGACTTAAGTAGGGTGAAATTACACCCCTGTCATCTGAGTAGTTAAATTTAATTTTAACTTTGTTAAATTTCCTCTGGAACCAATATCGCTGTGTTATTTTGTAAGCAGGTTTATTCTTTTATTATATTTTTAAGTTACATAAAATTTTCAACAGTAATAAATAATTCCACGTTTTTCGTGACTTTTACTATAGTATAAGCTTTTGTATATAAGGTGGAGACTTTTGACACTGCATCTCGCAAGCTACGTTACTACGTATTTATGGTAACTGATAAATTTACAAATTATTATAACAACAGAGGCTTTCACAGCCGGAGTTATGATGATAAAAGTTCTCTTCCGGGCAAGTGGGTCGTGGTTATTAAAGCCCTGGATGAAGACGTTACTTTACGTCTTCATCCAGGGCTTTAGTGGTTATAACCTCAGACCACGTAAGCAACAATAATTTCAACTCCAATTTTATGTTTCGACCATTGACAATGTTTGCCGCAGCTGCAGACGAAACGTCTGGAATTTTATCCCACTTGCCCGGGAGAGAACTTTTATCATTACACATTATATATTGTATATATTCTGTGCATCTGAGGAGTTTGACGGATATCACGGAGGAGTGATACGTCGTTTTTTCGAAAGTCCGTATCACGGTTTTAGTTTTGAAACAGTGCCATTGTAGAGTCATGGAAGAAGGGGAGTAAGGTATTTTTTGAATTCGAAAAATCATTCGATATATTTTCATGATTTTTTTTGTGCGTTTATCATGATTTTGTAAAAGATTTTCTAATTGCGATTTTATTATCCTTTAAACTTTATATAACTTACTTCAAACTTTTGATTTAGCAAAAAGAAGCGCTGTAAGCTGTCTCAAGATTTAGAATGGTTCTCAACTATTTGGCGGTTCACCTTAATTACATGAATCTACTACGCTTTGTTTCAAATTGTATTAGCTTCAATTATATAGATTATACTCGACAGCAACGTTTCTTGAACCCAGTATGTCACAAATGCGGAAGGAGAAATCGGTAAACACGACGCCTGTTGGGTTGATAGGAGGAGTTTCGGTACGCAAATCGTGATTGAAAAGCACTATATATACATGGGTTTAACAAAATAATCGTATTATTTTTAAAGTGACGTTCTTCATTTCACTGAAAATTCAGACACCACGATGGGAACTACTTTGTTTGTTAGTGACGTCGTAGGGTCAACTTAAGTTGCTGTCTAGTATAGTAACAAGACTTGAATCCAGTAAAAACAAACGTTACACACAGCACAATAAACTTTCACAAGCTGAACTTTTTAAAAAAATGTTTACACCCATATCCGTCCGTCCTACTACAACCATTTCACTTCCACTACGCTGCTCCAAAAATCTCAACCGGTCCCATCCAGACAGTGACGACAAATCCCCATCCATAACATACAAGAGGTACTGATAAATGCACGTTTACGTTCCAGTCACGGATTGCCGCCAAACGAGCAATCAGAATTCGCAGATCCAGGTAAATGCGAGAAACAAATCCAGCACGTGAGGCTAGCACTAGTCACGTCTGCTCTGTGACTCGTGAATATGGTATTCACTCCTGTGTAATGTTAACGTCGTGGACGTTAATATTGTAATGAGAGTTTTTACGGTTATGGGGAAAGTTTTTTTTTTGCATTGTACTTTTTACCGAATGTGTTTTTCTTCATTTTGGGTGATTGAGTTTACAGTTTGAGTAATGATGTGTTGTATTTAAAGCTATAAAAGATCCTTTGGGGGATGATTTATTTTCTGGGTGTTTATGTTTCAAGTGATGAATCATGATTTAGGAAGGGTGTTTTTCAGGGGTATTCGATGCTAGGTTTTTATGTCCGAATGTTTTTGTGACTTGCCATAAAAAGTTTTTAAATTAGTTTCAGTATTTTCATAAGCAATAGCAGTATTTTTTTATAAACTATCAAACTATATAGTAGAGTAGTAATTTTAGTGGTTTTACAATAAGTGACCTCTATTCTTGAAAAGTTAAGTGAATTACCACCATACATTTAGAATGGATTACTTTTTTTATTATATGTAAGATTTTATGTAATTTTAAATTCAAATTATGAGGAAATTTTGTTTAGAAGGTTAATTATTTTGGATACACAGTAACTTTCTAATTTAGTTTTAGTTTATCTTAATGTTATGTTGTATTGGAAATGATGAACCACAATTTCAAATAATAAATTTAATGCCTTAAATTGAAAAAAAAATGTAACACTATCTATTTAATTAGTGGTTTTTAATAAAAACTAAATCAAATTTAAAAATAAATCTTACATGAAAATTTAATCTTTTAGTTAGAGTACATCAATGATAATTTCAAAAAACATAAAGAGTCATTGAAAAGAACTCAATTTTTAAACCCATTTCATTTGAGGTACAGACAAAGTAATTTTTTTATTTTTTGGTGGGAACTACTTTTAATATAATTAAATTGGTTTATTAAAAGGTTTTTAAGTAAGTATGTGACATTCATGAATACTTACTGAACTTGAATTATTTTCTTCTGGCATGTATTTCGAATGGAGTTGATTATTTTGGAATTCAACTTAATTAAGACCGAAACAAGTATCAGTAATTATGAAGACATGACATTTTTGTTAGGGATAGTTTCTCTTTATATACTTTATTAAAATAAATGGCAAAGTATAAGGTAAACGTTAATGAAAGACTCATATTTTAATAAAATTTCCACTCAGACATACTTCTTTATGAGAAAAGAGAAAAAAAAATTCTAGTTCCACACTACATATTATATTTTAACTTGTAAGATTCGATTACGATTAAAATTTGAGGTAAAACGTAAGGGTATTAGATTCTGAGTAGATAGCTACATAATTAAATTAAGGGAACAGTCTGATAATTTTTTTGATGTATTAATTCTCCAATAACTTATTACCTTCCCTGTAATCAAGTGTAATTAGATCGAACTTTCCAATCGGAAATCTCAGTTATTCCATTAAGGTGGGATTGCTGGTAACTCATTCGAATGGTTATTTAAATAGCACGTTTGATTTCAAGCCTTGATCTTGAACGTTTTAAAAGGATTTCGAAATTTGAGGTGGTACTTAAACGGAATGCTTTAATCATTGATAAAGTAATTAGGCGGGATAATCGGAAATGATATGGGACTTAAAGAGCGGTCAGCTTCGATAACCAATTAGAAGGCAATTAATAAGGGATTGCGATAAAATGGATAAAGATTCGCTGGGAATGGTCTAATGATACTTAATCTGTACGATTAGTCTCAGAAAGCAATGAAGCGTGATATCCAGTTTCGATTTATAAGGAACAAAATAATAAATTACAATTTGGAAGTAGATCGAATTATAGCTCTATATTAAATGAGATGAAATCGAAAATTTTCGTTTTATAAAAGTTTAAAGGTTTAAGTTATCAGGATATTTTATATGCATGATATTTGGTCATGTTTTATTGCATTACATTTTAAAATATTGTGTGTCAGTAATAACTCCTTTTATGAAATTTTCCTATATTGCTCCCAAATGTTTCGAAACACTTTTTATTTCATTGCAACACTTCAGACAATTATTTTTTACTGAATTTACCTGGGTTTAAACCGTTGTTTATCCATACTGCAAAATGGCTGTGAGCACTCTTACGGGGCTGTACTTAATATTTGTGTTTTTAATGTTTTTTGATAATTTAATTTAATTAATTTATGTATTTTTAAAATTTAATTAATATACAGGATATTTTACTTCGAAGTTTATTCCATTAAATATCTTCTTCAAAATATTTATATAGAAATGAATAGAACTTAAAAAAAAAACGTTACTTCAGTTTCTACCTTTTTTAAAGGTTTTCCTTTAAGGATACCAATAATCTTACTGGCGTTAACTAACGCAGGTTGATTTTACCATGTCATAAGGTTACAGGTTGTCATTGACTACCTTACAAAAATGTAAACGTAAACTTTCGAAGAGAGGTTAAGGCAAAACTTATAAAATCTTACATTACTATATGGAAAAGTACCTCAAAACTTAATAATATAAATTTGAACTCCTATTCCCACAGATAACACTCATTATAAAACAAACAAACTCTCAAATGCAAATTATCTCTTATAGTGAGGATAAAACTACCTTTTTTATTTCACCCTCAAAAATGTTTTGAAGCCTGAGAATGTACATATTACACCTCACCACTTAAGGTGAAATCTCAAATTTAAACTCCGATGCTAACATAAAAAGCGCGACAAACTATTACCAGAACTCTGAGATATCTTTAATGGAAAATGAAATCAAGAGCCAGAACTTTTTAGCAGGTCCGCCATTAAAAAACTCCGGGGCAGAATGCCATGGTTCGTAGACGAAGAATTCTCCTCCATTATTTATAATTGTCAGAAGCACACGACGAATCGATGGGAGGCAAGAAAAAGAGCTGTCCTACTCGACCGTCTAGAGGAAGGTTGACAAAGGGATTAATCATAACTTTAACTGCTCTTGTTTTATTCCGAGTCTAGAAAGACCATTATTTTTAATTCTATAGCTATACTATAATCCGTTGTTCCTTACAATGAAGTTTCGCTGGTTTGGTGTGAGATATACTCTTTTGTGGAAATCTTTGATGATTTATTTATCTGTGTCTTTGAGTTTTGTTGTGAAGTTATTAATAAGAATGGTTTGGGATGTTGGGAAAGTTATAAATTTACAAGCATGTGTATTCGATATCTGTCAGTATGAGTCTGTAGCCCAAATAGTTTCCCATAAAATGATGTAATCTATTTTTTTTTATCATTTTATATATTTATTTCTTGATAATTTGTCAAGTCCAGGTTAATTTAATTATTTTAATAACATTTTCATGTTCTTTCTCTGTCTAAAAATTCCATTGTACTAGATAAAATTTAGTGGGACGAAACATTTGAAAACATGGAAAATGGAAATAAATTGCCACTTTCTAGAAAGGTAGCTTTTACCACTTTCTAGAAAGGTAACTTTTACCACTTTCTAGAAAGGTAACTTTTACCACTTTCTAGAAAGGTAGCTTTTACCACTTTCTAGAAAGGTAACTTTTACCACTTTCTAGAAAGGTAGCTTTTACCACTTTCTAGAAAGATAGCTTTTACCACTTTCTAGAAAGGTAGCTTTTACCACTTTCTAGAAAGGTAGCTTTTACCACCACTGTAGATATGACAGCTTCATGAACATATTCAAAGAGGTGAGATTCTAGACTATTTCTTTTCAGATGAGTCAAGCACAAGGTTGACACGAACATGATACCTAATCTTTTATTAAATCTTGAACGATTGTGCTGCTTGGGGTTCTTTAAATGCGGTTTTGGTTTTCTTAATTTTGTAAATCAATCAACCTATCCAATCTTATGAAGATAGGTATAAATTGGTATGAGTGAAAAAATTAAATGAGATTTAAATTAAAACGATAAATGGTAAAGATTGTATGAAAGTCAAACAATCTTAATGTCCTCCAACCATAAGGAGAAAAATAATGGATATATATTCTCTTGCATCAGATTTCACACTCTCTATGTCTATACTGTTCTTCACTATTTAAACGAATAGAGTCCATTAAAAACCTCAAAAAGACCAGTAAATTCCCCACTATCTCAAGAAACTCCTTATCACACACTCCACCAACACACTCCCCCCCGAAATCTCCATCTCATTTCCCAAAAATCAATCGAACCCCCGATACCCAAAGAAGGACATAAACATAACTCTCTCATCGACGAAAAGACGAAGAAGACGATAGAAATCATTACCACGCCCCATTTAAGTTTTTTTCCTTCGCCTTAATCTTCGAATTCCGAAGGTCCTTCTCGGGGAAGAAAACTGATTAAAAATTTCCGTCGATAATGGTTCGAAAAGGGCCCTATTACGCCCTGAATGGCAGAGCGCTTTTTCGCAGCAGGGCTGAAAGCCGATCGGAGAACAGTGGACCCCCTGACAAATGACACGGACATCCAGTCCTTCTCTCTTTCTCTGTGCATGCCATTAAGAGTTTTAACTTTCCGATAGCGGACCAGGGGGCCTACCACGAGCCTCTCGACAAAAATAATGACACCCTTACTTCTTCCGTGTCGAGAACGCTGAAGAAGCAAGCAAGTTGTCGACACCGCACTGTCGCGGAAGGTTATCCATAGGAAATAGCATTAGTGATCGCAAGTGAGGTCGAGAGTATGGGCTCACTTAACAAGAGGGTCTACCATCAGACTGTCGGGAAGTTTTTAACTGTCGTTAAGTGGTATCGAGAAAGTGAAAAACTCAACGACACCTCAAGAGGTGTCTATATCTTGTTAACGACACGAGAACAAGCTCTTTTATACGCTATAAATTATGTGTATTGTTTACCCTGTTATCATTGCACGTTTTTTGAGATACTTAAAGGTATTTTTAAAGTAAAATTGGCTTGCATTACTTTTTTTTTTAAATTATCAACTTAAAAATCGGGCCGGTTTTATGTACTAAAAATTAAAGTCGATTTGTGGGTTTTATTTATTAAGAGAATTGAGGATTACTCATACGTTTTTTTTTCAGATAATATATAAACAATCGTGCATCCAAAAAGCAGCTTTAAAATGATTATCTGATTTAAAAAATTTTAATCAGAAATAATCACCGTGGTGATGGGAAAAAATTTTGTTCTTTATCCAAAACTTATTTTTTTGCGATTAAAAAATTGTAATCAATTGATAACAAAAATTTCCTGAATTTAAGTTTGTCCTCCGTTATATGTTCGTAAAGGTATTCGTTTTAAGCGTCTTAATCTTATTACGATCATCCCTTGTTTAGAGTGGCGAGAATTTTGCTCATGAAAAAACGAGTTCCTTCCCTTGCGTTGGTGATCATTTCAAATTACGCCAATGTAACTTAACTCCCCGCCTATTTCTGACGTACAAGATGACGAAAACTTTTTACACCAATTAAAAGCGTTATTTCTTCTCGACACCTATACTCTCGAACTCAGTTGCAATCGGTAAAAGCTTGCATTTGTCGACATTCAAAAACAACATCGTCGTGGTAAGCCACGGTAGGCCGTCGACAATTTGATCTTGTTCTTTCAGCATTCCCTACACCATCGTGCTGCCATCTATAAATCGAAGGATGAAACCCACATGAAATCACTTCTGTGGTTATTCTACCTCCAGACTCTTTTTACTGTATTAATATAAACTTGAACCTTGTAAAAATATATTTTAAAAATGAAAGAAAAAATATTCCATCATAAATAAGTACCCAATGACGTGTATTTTTATGAATAGAATTTTCATCTATTTCATACAAAGCAAATAATGGCGGCGATTTGGGCTATTTGCAATGGAAGATCTGATGACTACGCAGAGAAAACATAGTTCCTACGCAAAATAAAAATATTGTTTCATCTATAGGTTAAAAAGTAATTCCTAAGAGCGCTTTTTAATGTACAATAGCTATTAATTTGAAAATAATGCTACAGCCCTCGATAAGAGGTGTCGTAGAGCTTTTTCGCCTCTCTGTCGTTTTCTCCTCTAGGTTTCTTCTCTCATGGTAGGACCTGTAGTTAAGTTTGAGGCGCATCACGTGACTGTCGATAATTTCGGCAATATTAACGATAACGACACGCTGGTGGTAGAGCCCCTGGACTCGGGTAACGAGTTTTAAGATGGAAAATTTCTTTAGTGAGGAGCAATTAAAGGTGTTTTGCTCGATGCAATAGGTCTAGTTTGTTAAATTTTTAAAAATGAAATAGACACATAGTAAAAGAAGAAACAATTTTTTATGCACAAATTAGTAATGTGATATTTTTCACGATCTAATTTTTTCTTTATTATAGCTTTGATCATCCTGTAAATTGGTTCTTGCCATCGTACATTTAGCCTAAAATGTTTTAGTATTTATTTACTCCGTTACTAGCTTACTTATAGTCATCATATTAATTTAATGACCAGCATAAGAGATTTATGAGATTATTTTCATCAATATGAAAAACCAACTATCACCTTTTAGAAATAATTACAAGCTACTTAAAAAATGAATGACCTTTTATGGTATATTTTTTTTAAAACCTAACTTTGAATATAAAGTAGTTTATGTATGATAACTACACTCACAAATGGTATATCAATATAATCAAATACGTCAGTATAAAACACGATCTAACTCAAGATATAAAAACCATATATTCGAAGGGCGATTTATATTAATTTATACGTCCTGTTATCTACTGGAACATAAATGCTGATTAGAGGAAAATTTGTATTTAATAACAATTTTCTAATATCATCTTTCAGTAATTCTTGTAACCATTCTACCGACCAATTTTTTATTTAAGTATCGCGCTTTTAAATCTTACCACCTAGAGTAATCATAATGGTTAAGTAAAGAGTTCCGTTTTAAGATTTCAACTATAAGGAAAAAAGTCTAAATATGTATATTCAATAGACTTGATAAATACCACCGTTTGAAGACTTCAACTATAAGGAAAAAAATTAAATATGTGTATTTAATATGATTTTATAACCACAGTTTGAAGATTTCAACTATAAGGAAAAAAAAAGCTTAAATATATCCAATAGAGGACTTGATAAATATCCCCGGCTTAAATCCCAAACGGTTCTTCATCCAACTGCAACTTTTCAATACTGCGCGGAATTGAATTCCGAACTCTAAACGGGGTTTTATCCCCCAGCATTGTCTTTCCAATGATTCCCAGTTCGGCCATTTGTCAAACCATTTGAGTGTACTTATCTAATCAGCATCTGAATTCTCCACTGGAACTTTTATCTGACGTATAGCAACTGACGAGCCCGTTCACTCAACGTTGAAACCCCACATTTTAAACGCTACACTTGATCGAAGTGCAGTTCGGCGAATGGAATTCGTTTATCGTGGGTGTATGCGCCTGTTATGGGCTGCTTATTTATTACCGTTCGTTAGCGGTTGGGTTGGTTGATCCCGAGCTTAATTTAGGATCTCATTCGGTTTACATATTCCGCAGTTGGTTGTTTTATTCTGAGTGTTATGAATTCTGGGAATGAATGAGAAGGTGAGAGTGAAAGTGGCGTAAGTCCAAATAACTTTGTTTCGATTGGTGTGTAAGGTTCTTTTAAGATTATCCGTGTTCTTCGTACTAATTATTTTAATACAAATTATTTATCTTTTTAATTTGATCTGGTTAAAATGAAAGGGGTATATGTCTATCGAACGTAGTTTTGAGTAATAAATTGTTTTCTGCATAGTCACCTAAACTCAGAAGGCCAGATATGCTCGAAATTGGGTCATGTGATGGTAGTCCAAACTTCACTTCTTACTGCACGTTGACAACAACTCAACTTCACTTTGAATTAAATTTATGTACCTCAGAACCAATGACTTATCGCTTAGTTTCTCCAGGAGAGAGGAAAACGTAAAATTAAAGCTTTTAATTCGAATGTTTGAAGTAATTATTTAATCAACTTAATTAATTATTACATACATACATTAATTAACTTAATTTAACCCTCTAATGCCCACTACAAGAAATTACTATGGAAAAAATTATTTTTTTGTCTTATTGATATAGTTTGGGTCCAAATAAGATAAAAATGCCAAAAAAAATTTTATTTTGTTAAAATTTTGTGGATTTCTCTTTGGTAGCAAATATGCTACCATGGGCAGATTAGGGTAAAAAATGAATGAGAACGATATATATCAAAGTTTTTTAATTCTTGTGAAAATAATTATATTTTTGGGTGGAAAGACCTAAAAACCCTCCTTTATTTATTAATAATAAAATTTATTCCTTTTTTACAGTTTTGAACTAATTTTTTTCTTTTCCTTTTAGTTTTTTCATCCAGTATTTATTCGATTTTTATGGAATAAAAAACAAAAAAAAAATATTTTACTTATTGATTTTGCTTACAATGCAAGCTTTATCTAGGAACATATTAGAAATATTTTGATGCCTGTAAAAATAATTTTACTCCTGAAATTAGCCTATTTAGTAAATTCCTATAGTAAAAAACACGGCGTTAAAACTTTCAAAGTCGTAAAACAGATGTTTTAAAAGTAATTAAAATATTTTCTTTATAAAGTATTCATAGGAGTGTTATTTCAGTATTAAATCATGGCTTTATATTTATTTTTTATTAAAATTTTCTTGATATTTTATGAAAAATTGAAAAAAATTTAAAAAATTAATTAAATGTTTAAAAATGCACCTTTTTTGTGTAAAAATTAACAACTGAGTAAATATAGTTAAATACTTGCCTAATACCATGTTAATTAAGTGATAAAGATAAAGAAATGGGTTTAAAAGAATTTTATAAATAATTTAATTTTTAATTAAAAAATTAATTAATTAATCAAATTTTTTATAATTTGACTAATTAGAATAGAAAAGTAACTTAAATAAACAGCTGACACTAAGAAATAGTCTTTTTCTATGAAAATATTTTAAGATAGCAAATATGCCACTTACACCCCATATATGGATTTACTACCACTAATGCCCATGGTAGCACATTTGCTACCATCATTTTAACTTAATTATTTCACAATTAAAAAATATTTTTTCATGGAAATTTTTTGTACGGAGGACACAAGCAATTCTTCCTAAAAAAATATATCAAAAGAATTTAACTAAATTTCATTAACATATTTAAAAAAATTAGCTCTAATTAACCCTTGTAAGAGCCATTTTGGATTTTTAGTCAAAGGTGTCATTTCAAAAATTTTTAAAAAAATTTGGAAAGAGGGACTAAACAGAAACTTCATGAATTATAACACCTAAAGGTACAATTAATGCTGCTATAACTTAAAAATAAGTATTAATTATTAAATTCATGCTAAAAATTGACGCTAAACTTATGGTAGCAAATATGCTACCATGGGCAGTAGAGGGTTAAGCAATTTTAAGCTTTTACAACTTTGGAAATTTACCCTTTCGTGACATTTCAAATATGCAGGGTGACAATATGATTTTCATTAAAGAAAAACATAAATAATTGCTACTTTAAGTGCAATTGGTAATTTTGTGACAATTTAATTGAAAACAAAATTACTAATGTTATTTAAAATGCCTTCGAAAGTTTCATAAGAATGAATTTTAATGCTTAAATTTAATTCAAAATGAAGTTTATTTGTTGTCAAAGAGAGACCGAAAGTGACGTCTGGACTACACGTCACAATTTCGAGTTTCTCTGTCCTTATGAGTCTAGGTGCCTAGGTGGCCATGGTTTTCCAGCGCCTATGGTGTTCCTGAGAAGACCTCTTTTTTTGCATTTACAGGTCAATTACTGAAATTTTGAATTTGGCGACTGCCACACTTAAATAAAGGATCTAAAATTAAATAGAAATCCATGCATATCTCAAATTTTGTATTTTTGACCATTTTCATTTTAACCAGTTAATTCATTTGGAAACTATCATCTAAATAAATAAATTGAAAAAAAAACCCTAAAATTATAAAGTTTTTGACTTACACTATTGTCATTCTAAATAGCTCATGTTTAGAATTGTTTGTATGTAAATGATTTGGGCGTGGTGGTGAATAAATAATAAAAACGCTACAGAGGGTTTCAGGATGATAGGAATTTGTGTATAGATTATGCATTATTATTCCTTATTTGTGAGGTTCATTCTCTGGTATGGAATTATCTTTTAACATAATCAACCATTTCAATAAGTATGTTTAACCTTATAAATATGTATGAGGGGAAAACACCAATTGTTTCATGTGTTTCATTAGGGTTGACCATTAATATTTGCAATAGAAATTATATCCTTTGCTAATATTTCCTGTCGTCAAAGTATTCTTTAACGTAAGGGTAACTTTTCTTCTTGTTTTCCTTGAGAACAGTTTGTATGACATATAATACTCAGTGCTACAATGCTGCGTTCAGATTTTTACGTACCTACTTCATTTATTATTCAAAAAATAACTGATGACAGTTTTTAGTGCATTTTAATTGTAAGTTATTACTTGATATAGAAAGTAACTAAAACATTTAAAGTTTATGTTTACTTAAATAAAAATAAAAATTAATTAATTTCTTTGAGGTATTCTATTATAACATGGATATCTAGTTAATTATTTAAAACACTGAATAACGGCGGCATCTTTATGGTTTTGAAATGCAGAAAAAAACCGCTAAAAGAGAAAAGTTAAACGTGTTTTAAATGTTCTCTTACATATTAGAATACTTTCATGGGTAATTTGCATAATTACAGTACACTCTGAATCATTTAAAAGATAACAACTTTTACTACTTTATCTAACTTTATCAGCACGTAATCGTTTAACCATTGTATTCTAAATATTAAAATGCTGTTAGCATTTATAATTAATAACTAAAACACTTTTTATAGATGTTTTACAACTTTAAATTATTTTTTTTTTCAATTAAAACGGGTTTTTTTATTAAATTAATTTCTTTTCAACAAAGACCAGTGCTTAAGAAAACTTGTTTTCAATTTTCAAACAAAACTTTCGCCATAATTTATTTTACTGGCAACAAAGTGTTGTTGAATTCTTTCATAAATAGTTACCTGTATATTTCTGCCTCACAGACTCCACTCCGAAAAATTCTTCATCCCAGTTCGTGTCATCCTAAGCCTCACATAATTATGAAAACTACGAGCAAACTTCAACGCGGCAAGAATTTCCATATTTCTCCAGAGATAGAAAAATCGCTTTTGTGTTTCCACACACACAAACCTCTGTAAAACTTCCGTGCGAAATTGGGAATTTATACCGTTAATACCAAAGAATCTTAAGAAAGCCCTAAAGAAATAAAGTTGACGGGCAAACACCAGAGAAATACTATAGTATCCGAGTAAAAAGTGTCCCTACCTTTATAAACTATCTTGAGGAAAATGGATTTTGAAGGAAATTTCGGAGCTCGGCGGTCCTTTTATTTCTCGCTATATGGGATGAAGTGTTTATCTTCAAAACACACATTTATAGATGAAACTGTCACATCTCTTTGGGACTGGTTTTCGGATGTTTTCTTTCGGCAAACCTGAACGTTGGATTTTCTTTTCTGGGTGGGAATATGAGTTTGTTTTTCTCCTTGTCGGTTTTGTCAATCATGTTGAGGCTTAATTTATATCTATTTCACAGGAAACGTGCTTCTTTTATTGTTAGAGTACAGTTAAAAAATGAAGCACATTTTAAGGTTTCTAATGAATACTCATATCTAGATCCTGCTAGGGTCGTGATAGGATAAAAGTATGCATTTAAATATTTTTCACAATAGACGCAGGATGCTTTTTAAGGAGAAATAAGAAAAATAGCAATTAGCAATTAATAATCCAATTCAAATGACACAGTGTCCAAAATATAGTTCACTAATGCTTATTCATGTACAACGAGTTTGATATAATATGAAAATGGAAGAATGTGTGAGAGAAGTAGGTCTACAATAGATCCGGTTTGATGCTATTTAATTATTATTGGGTTATTTGATGTATTAGAAAACAAGAACAAGTTTATTACCAATTGTAATATATTTTCCTAACCTTTAGAATAACTAATAGCCCCTATCTTGAAAAGTTCAATACATTTTCCATATTCCCATTGAATATTAAAATATTTTTAAATTAAATTTAAGATTTAAGAAAATACAGTACTGTTTAGATCAGAGATTCTCAAACTGTTGGTCGCCCCCGAGTCAATTTTTGGTGGGGCCCAAGGTCGTTACAAGATTTTGAATAAATTTATGTTTATATTTTTTACGAATGTGATGTTGGGGTAAACCAGATAGTAAAAATAATAAGTAAAAAACCAAGTTGGTAAAAAGGTTTAATTAAAGTTAACGGTCCTGCTCAGTACTGCCAAACACTTTTGAACACCAAGAATTAAAAATATTGTTAAATTATAAACTTATAGATTAAAATGTTCAATTATGGTATTAATTGTTTAATTATATCAATAAAAACTATAACAAATTTATCTATATTTGAACATATGGCTTTCAAAACAGCTTCGTCGTATATAGCGGAACCATTAACGGAATTGAACCGTAAAAAATAAATAAAAAGAAAAACTTCTTTCAAATTAAAAGAACTATTGTTATAACTTGTTATTCCCTTTTCCACTAAATTTCCGTTTTGAAATCACTAATTATGATTCCGGGTTATCAAAATGTAAAAATCCTTCGAAGACGAAAAAGCACTGTACAAAAAAAAACTCAGAATTTTTACTTTCTGATGTTCTTGGAAAAAAATCCTTGGGAAAAGCTACATGACCACCAGATGCCATAACGTTGGTAAGAAAAAGTCAAAAACACGGGTATTTTGTCCAATCAAATACAAAAACTCCGAAACCAGATAGAAACATGTATATGTATGAAAAAGAAAGCCCCAACTCAGCAGTTCAGAAGAAACAAAAAACAGCATCCAAAAACGGGAGAAAAAACTGACACAGATGAAAGTTTAAGAACAAAAGAAAAATTATCTTCCACATCCTTCTATAAAAGAGCATCAGTCATGTATGCGATTACAATCTTGCCGCGATAAGTTAAAAAAGAACGGGGAGCGAAAAGAAAAATAATCTTTTGTTCTAAAGGGAAATAAAACTGAAACTCTAGAACGACGATACGCCAAAGGCCCCTGATAAAGTTTATCACATTGTTCTTTGGATAAATTCCAGCCAATCTGTGTGGAATAATCTTTCTTGAATGAAAACAGAGAGGCTACGACTCGCGAATTTAGAAGCAAAAACAATGGCTGCCTCGGATGACTGTCCGTAGTTTCTTTTTAGGGTCTTCTGGAAGCTCTTTTCTACAAGTTCACCCCTCTTTTGCTATTGTGCGTATGAAAGCCGAGTGGGAAAATGAGGCTGGAAAACTTTCATGATGATCCTTTGTTCGATCGTCTTAATCTTAATTTTTCTCGAATTCACAGCCAAGAAATCTTGCATTCATTGAGAAATTAGAAGGCAGTCTAAAAATTTTTATGGGTAATATGCGCCTTTAGAAAGCCAGAATTCCATAGCTACGGTGGATAAAATGATACATAGTCATCTGAAGGTTAAAATAAAAACCTTAATAAGTATACATATACACAAGTTCTCGATTATGTATTCAATAGGATTTAATAAAGACATAAATTAATTGGTATTTTGTTATGGTTAGACTAACTGATATTCTAATCAAATGTTGGGTGCAATTTAAAGGCGCTATAAAGGCATATTTTTTGGAATTTGTAACTAGGTATCTAACAGAGAAAGAGAAAATATTATTTTCAATAACAAAGGAAAAAATATCTGAATAAACTTCTTTTAAACATAAGCTTTCTTAAGTTCGATAAGATTCCACCAACACCTTAAATTCATTGATATCGTATACCTACCAATTCTAGATTTCATAAATTAACACCAATAATCCCGACCACAACTATCCTATACCATCCAACCTCAATCATCCCAATACCATGTCCTTCCAAACAACCTCATGATTCGCACCTCGAAGCAAAAACAAAAAACACAATCTAAAAATAACTCCCATCCAGCGAACTAACATATCAAATTTACAGCGCGGCTTTATTTTCGAGCAGAATCAGTAGGGCTCCAATTACACTTTAGGAGCAATTCCCCACTCCTTCTTCTAGTGTTCCCCGACCTAAATACATAATTTGCCCCAGAGACCCTTCGCTCACTTGGCGGCATCAATATTTCAGTGCCGTTAGGGAGCCCGGGATGATAGCTCTTTTTAACACCATTGATTTATTGTTGTGTCACTCCTGCCTTCTTTCAGCTGTTTATTTATATATATTTTCGACGACGCTTATTCACTTCTTTAAGAGGTATTACACGGTATTTGTTAACTGTTTGTTAGTCATCACGGGAAAGGGTTTTGTTAATTTGCTCTCTGCCGGGTTGTCACTTTACTCGGGGGAAAGTGGGTGAGGTGTCACAGATTTTGTGAGATTGCAGTGCTTTCTTTCTTTCTTTGCTCTATTGTTGTACTCCGAGGAAATTTAGAATGACAGGTAGTCTATCATCTAGTTTTGCAATGAGTACGTTTATGCAAAAGTGTGGGGATACATTCAGTGGACTGCTTATTTATTAAGGTTATTTCAACTACCAGTTTCAGACAATTCAATATATGCTTATTTATTTTGCATTTACTCTACATATATTTGTTACATAAGTACTATGTATGAATATAAATGAGATTTTCAGATTGACGACTACAGTTAGCTACTGTACACTTATTACATGTTTATGTTTAATGAAATAAATACACAAGGGTTTTATAAATTTACACTAAAAAGGTCATTTTAAATATAAGGTATCTTATTAGTTTTAATAGTTGTAACAAACTATAATCAAATAAATATGTATTATAATATTTTGTGGAATAAATAGATATACCCTTACCTTTAAACCGAGAGCGAGTATATATCTGATTTATATTCAGTTTCAGTACTGTAATTATTATGTTGATTTAAGTTCACTCTCAAATTTCTATTCAATGCCTTTTGATTATACAGTTGTGGAATAGTCATAATGAACTTAATTGACTCAAAACTTCATTTACTCGAGATTTATTGGATACGCTTTTGGCTGAATTCCATGTTTATTTTCTAAAAACAATGTTGCAAACTTTTAAGTAACCATAATCTGAAAGGGGAAAATTATATACTAGGTGTCGAAATTAGAAAATACAAGACCAACTACATTTTTCTTTTAAAAGGCATCCCTCTACGCATCTATCTTGGTGTATCACTCAAATCTTAAAACAACAAATATAATCCTTTTTTCTCTCTATTATTTTTTAAAACTCTCTCACTGATTTGGAAGAAAGCAGAAACTAAGAATTTTTTGAACAGATTCATAAAAGATTTTATTTTAATAAAAATTAATCATAATTCATTTTAATGATGTCCACAGACTTCCATAGTTTTCAAGTATTGTTCATAACTGTTTTTTCGTTACATAAACATCCTTCCAATACATCAAGTGTTTCAAACGTAGAAACTCTGAAACTTATTTTCATCTGACACACATAATCCTTAATGAAAAATACCACCTGATTTGATCCTTACAAGAACACAACATATTTCATTTTAATGATCTCCACTGTTGTCATCTATTGTTTTCAACCGTTTTTTACACCCCAGGTGTAACTTCACCCCCCCCCCAAATGCATCACCCCCAAGATTAAAAAATATTTTTTCTCTCTCGTAATTTATCGAATGTCCAATCGCGCTGCAGTCATTCTTTATTTCCGTTCTCGAGTCAAGTGACGAAGAGTTATTTTTGAATTTCACGCTGCTCATTTTTGTTATTACCTCCATTACTCAGCGGCCCGTCCCAGTATGGCTCCCTTAATTTACATAAACTGGTCGAGCCTCATGCATGTATAATAAATGAAGTAGACGCCAGGAAAGGCCGCTTGATATTCATCAAGAGTCTTAACCGAATTACGCAGCCGCCGCGCAGAGCAAAAAGTACTTCAAAGAATGGCCGAGTTTGACTGCTGAATGTTTCGCGTGAAATTTGGTTTTTCTCTTGAAATTTGTTTCTCGGATTTATTGAGGTGCAATTGAATTGTTTTGCATGGCTTTTGGAGAGTGTGTTTGATGATTTCGCTTTGGGATTTCTTTTGTCTTTTTTGTGTTTCTTTACACTTTGAATTTCATTGTACCTACTTTCAATTTGGTTCGGCAACCTTACAGCAAATTTGGGGATTGATTTTTGAGACTAGTTTTAACATTTCTTGTGAAGGTATGTCTAGTATGTTGCTTTATTTTATGTTAAAGATTTTTTCGATCACATGGAATTATTAATTTGTAAATTTATAAAGACAATTTACTTCCGGCAAACGACAGTTCTTTAATTAAGAAGTGCCATAAATATTTCGGGTTATTAAACAATATGCTACACAGTGTATTTGGTCAAAAATAATCAATAATAAATTTTTCTTGTAATTAGAACTTTTATATTATAGCACCGAATTAAATTAACACAAATTTTAATAGTTTTGAAAGCACTTAAATTATTGTAGATAGGAATTTAAGTTCAATAAAAATGAATAATGTATATACTACTTTTTGTGCAGTTATTTATGTAAAATTCTTCTAAGAAATACTCTGTATAAAATGTTACTCTTTAGAAATAAAGGATGTGTAATTATTTTACAACCATATCATAAAATATCCGTATTTATTGTATGATGTTTATTGAAATGATTGAATATCATCCTTCTCTATAACTCTCTTATAAAGGTTATTAAGTAATGAGCATTGGTCCCCCACAGCAAAGCTCAGGAAATACTTAAAATTGAAAGGAAAGTTATCTTTTCTTAATTCTCAATTGATGAATCCTGAATCCTAATCTCTATTCAATTCTTCGTTCTCTTTTTCCATGAAATTACAGCCTTTTCCATCGTCTTTCCTGGCCGGCTGCTATCAGAATTCGCTAAAATGTAATTAATGGCAGACGCAGGTGCTAAAAGGATTCTTAAGAACCCTTGTCTGCCAGAAGTATGATTGCCCTCTAAGTCAAAAGTTCTATCCCAGTAATTGGATCAAATGTGTTGGGTATACGAAAAAAGTATTTCCGAGATGGGAACTCTGCAAGATTATCCCATCTCTTATGATAATAGTTAGAACACAAATTATCTTTTCGGTAAGTGTTAGGTTGGGATATAATTCGCTGTTAACAGGTCAGATTTAGGTTAATGTAACTTGAGTAGGCGAATGTTTGTTAGATAGGTAGGGTCATAATTGTGTAGAATGTAAATGATTTTAAGCATTTTCTTTACTCGTCTTATCTGAATAGGTAATTCAATAGCAGTGTTAAAACGATTCAGGCGCTTGTAGCAAGCGCTTGAACAACACCTTTTCATTGGAGATGGCTCGTTGTTGCTTTCAGCGATTTAACTTGTTATTGTTTCAATGTTCAATACTATGTATTTTTATAAAGAGTATTTAAATGTGAAGTTCAAATATAGCCAAATTTTTATGATTTACGTTGATATATTTTTTTAGTTTGCAGTTTTTGGTGGTAGCTATTTCTAGTATTTGGCAATTAAAATAGCTTGGCGATATTTAAAGGAACAGATAACGGAATTGAACCAAATGTGATTGAATATGAAGGTTTGCGACTACAAATTTACGGTGCATGTTACAATATAGTTATAAGGATAGAGATGTAACTTATACTATAAACTGGTACACATAAAAACAGGCTTTCTAAAAATTCAAATTATTTAGACTATAGGACTTCAAAATGCAGTATTTTTTTTTAACAAATTAAAAATACTTATTTATTTAAATATCAGTATTAGTATTTTATATTATTAGTTGTCCCCATTGCGTTAGTTGTCATATTGTTGTGCCATATTGCCACTGTGTAAGTTGTCATATGTTGTATTAGTTGTCATATTGCGTCTTAAGTAACGACTATTGACGAAAAGAAGAGAAAGAAAGAGGTAAAGAGATGAGAAAAGCACCACTATAGGAGACATATAAGTGGAGAATGGAAATGTTTATGCCTCTCTGAAGAGAAATGTGGGAATGGAAGATAGAAGAGAGGCAAATAAAATGACGAGAAGGAGGACAAAATTAGAAAGCGAAGATATAGACCGAGGAAATTAAAGACAAAGAGGCGTAAAAGAATAAAGATATGAGAAAGAAATAGAAATAGAGAGAAGGATATCTATGTCTCTCTTTTAAAGAAAAGAGAACAACACAACCATTTCAATCCTTCAAATTACTCACTCTATATCTCTAAATCACTCGCGTTACCAAAGATGACAGATTTTTCAGTTCGACTGTATTGCACAAAACCAGCTATATGAACCAGCATTACTCGGGAATCTACTATATTCACTAACATCCTAGGGTATATAGGGGACGAATCTAATTTCATCCTCATCCGGCACCCTCAAACCCGAACCATCTCCTCCATTCCGAACACCCTCCACCAAGACCAACAGCACCCTCCACCCCCTCGTCAATTAATCCAGTGCCTGGAGGCAGCACGGCTCCCTAGGCTAACTCAGCTCCGGACTTGTGTAATCAGGCACTGATGGATGGGATACAAAGCCTGCCCTTCGGCTTTGGAGGAGGGTGGTGAATACAAGTAGTAACAAATATCGGGACAGTCCTCTTGTTAGGGAGGTTACGGAACCAAACCAGGTTGGATTGCACAGCAAGTTACTTGAATGTTTGGGTTTACTAACTACAGTCGAATTCGTTTAATGTGATCACCTTTGTTCAAGTGTGGAATTATAACAATATCCGATTTTTGTCTTATTGTCTTATGCCACTTGGAATATCCAAGCTCCATTCGCAAAGCGTACCGGATTTAAGGCAAAGGGGGTGCGGCTCTTGAGAAAGTGAAGCCCATGAATGGCAGGAGTCCGACTTAAGCCTCGGATGATAGATGTCGCCACCATCTTATCGCCACCTCCACAATTTTGCCATGTTTCTGAAGGGGATAACAATGAGCGATTTGATACTAGAGAGTTTCAAAGAGTGTAACTAGAGTTTCGCATTAAAATCACTATGTAGTCCTACTTGAAGTATTTAAAACGATTCCCTAGTTTGTATTTTGTAAATTACACATTCTTAAAGAAAAATATGAGAGTGGAACATATATTAATAAATTAATGACTCATTTTGTATGTTTATGTAGTAAAATTGGTCATCAAACGGAAGAAAGAAGGTTTTTAGGGGATTTAACCGAATTTTTATAATATTAAGCGAAATCTTCATCACATAAAACGACGCATTTTACATTAAATTAAATAGGAGTGATCGGGACATGTAAATTTTTGATAACATTATCCGATTGATAACATTAACCGGGGTGGAGTTGACTGTAGATTGTAGTACTGATTGATTACAATGTAAATGAATTTTTTGAATGGTTCTTAAGGAAGCACTAATGTTACGTAATTAAAATTGGGGTTCCCAAAATTTGAGATCATGTTATCTCTTTATATGTACTAAAATGTATATCTTTGAAGTTTTAACATTTTAAGGCCACATTAAACACCGCAACTTAGTAATCTCAGAAAAAAAGCAAATTTTTGAATGTAAACACATAGCTAATCTAACATAAATATGTTTAGCAGATTTTAAAATGATTGAAATATAGTTTATTAACTAAAAATAGCTAAAAATATTTAATTGTTAAACAACAATAATAATTAGTAAAGAAATTTATTAAAACTATTAAAAATAAATATAATTAATTAAATTTTTTTAAAAAGAAGAATATTTGAATAATTATAGATACATACAATTTCAATAAGTAAACTAATATTTAGAGAAAAATATTAAGTGTAAACTACATTATTTTTTTACTAGTGATATTTTAAAATCTTAAGCACGTTATGAAAAATTTGGAACATTCTTCAACTTTTTTGAGAAGAAATTGATGTTTTGTTTATTATAAAACTACAAAAAGTGAAAACGTTTTAGGACATTTAAGCATGACCACATACTATATCAGACTATCATAGTTTATTTTTTACGTTGAAGAATAACATATTTATGAGTAATGGTTTTCAAAATAGATTTGATTTCCTCCCCCCACTTACGAGTTGTCAAGCCTAATATAGTTGGAATGTACCATTGGTTTAAAAATATAAAGAATCTCAACGTATACGTAAGAGTCTAGAAAATAACTGCAAGGAATGAAGCACAGAAGTTAAGGAGCGAGATAAAATCAATTGCCCATGATGTTTAAGATCATAAAATGGGACATTTCTGCCTCTTCAAAAGATACTAAACTGGGTGAAAACAAGCAAAGTAACGAGTCTGAAAATGTGTACAGAGAAAAACGAAGGTGGTTTATGTAACCTTTAATTCTTAAAGTGGTACTTTATTTCAAATGGGAAAAATTATTCGAAAGTGCTTATTTTGGAAGCAGGCAAACCCCAGAACGGAATGTTTTCGTATAAAAGAAGAAATTTAAAGATACAATGTTATATTTTCAAGTAGTTTACTAGTTTTATTTTAATTCTATACTATTTCCTTGTTTAATAATTAATTTCTAAGCACTTTACCTAGTCTTAACTACGTTATTCATTTTGGCAACTATAAATACAACTTTAAAACAATGTAATATCAAATATCTTTTGGACATCAATCAACTTCTTAATATGGCTAACAATACTTAACTTCCTGTCTTTCAATTGTATGTATAAGAGTTCATATTAAAGATATATTTAAGTGGATGACACCTACTGTTGATCATCATTACAAGTCACAACAGTTATTAATACCTTTTTCTTAAAAAATATGAGTTGGTGAGAAGCCAAGTGTAAAGAGAGAATATGTGTTTTTTATCAATTATCTAACTATACGTAAGTTGGTAAAAGTGCAAGTACTGAAAATTTAGTTTACAAAAATGTATGTTTTGCTAACTTAATTCAAATTTATAGATAAACTACTTTATAACGGAAATATATCTTTATAAAGAAACTTAATTGTAATATTATAAGCTCTGTAAATTTATCTTCCAACCCCATACAGAGGTTATCTATCATCGTCACTTTTACTCCTTGTTTCCATACATATGTTATCCAGCATTGTCACTTCTACCCATTGATTCCGAACTCACGAATATATTTGTCTGTCAAATGTAACATATTATTATTCACTTGAACTTCTAAAAGTTAATAAGAAATAAAGATTTTTTTATTTCCATCGAATGTTCTTTTAGTAAATTATAAATAAATATTCCGACGACTAATTTTATAGAAGCATACAATAAACCGCTAATCAAAAAGGGTAACTAAATTTTAACTTTTTTCCAGGTTATTATGCTAGCTAAATATAAAATTCAACAATTTAATAATATTTCTACTTTATTTTCTCTTGAGACTCATCCACTCATCTTTTTTTAAAATTCATATGTTGAACTTAATGGCCTATCTATATCTATAGGTAACCATTTCAATAATATTATTGAAATGGCATGCCACAGACCAAACGCCTACTTTAACAATCAATAATTATTAGTGAACCACTTTCTTTACAACAAAGTTAGTTACGCAGTTCACATTATAATGCATCTGACGGAAATTGAAACGGCACAACATGGAAAATGCATCACTAATACCCCTAACACACTTTCTTGACAAACTATACAGATCGTAACCCAGTTCACCTTCCCTTCAAGAAATGAACATTTTCACCCCTACCCTCGCAATCTCCATACATACTCCGTGCGGAAAACCATCTTTCTCGAGATAGAGACGTCCAGAACAATATGCCCCTCGTAACTCGTGACAAAGGACCCGTATTCAGAATATTCAAGAGGAGCCTTAGGGAGATGGAGGGGATATTGTTTCCTCACCCTATTAACATATCGTTCCCATGCAACTTCTATAACGACGCGGCAATTTGGCGGATGTTGCGTTATTTGGAGGGAGGCCTTTGGAATAAATATACAAGGTTTCTGTATTGCAAACGTGGTAGATTGATAGCTAATTTCTATATATTTCGCAACGGAAGATTCATAAATTTCCATTTAAGTAATGTTTGAAATAGAGTAAATAATTTTTTTAAATCTGTTTTACTATAATAAAAATTTCTATTTAAAAATATTAACACATTTTTATACGATCCCCGGTTTTTATAAATTACTAGGTGTGTTTAAAAATGGTTGTATTTACTAACATGGAAAACAAAAATAAGTTAAGGTTCTTTCTGTTAAAACCTGGCTAAGTAGTATTGCGTTAATTTTCGTAATTTCCAATGGCTTTTTTTCTCATTCTTAACAATTTAACTTCATGAAAATGCTGAAAAATTGAAGTTAGCGTATAGAACTGGTATAATGGCATAAAGGCAATGTTTTTACGTTCTTCTGAAATTCTTTACTTAGATAAAAATTTCAGAAAATGTATAAGGTTATAAATTTCTTCAATAGAAACACAATTTTCAGAACATGCCAATTTTATGCCTTAAAATACACATATACGGTTATACATGCGCCGAGGGTATTTTAAAATATTAGAGTGAAAATATATCCAAACAACCATATTTACGTGTTACATATAGACCTTTTTTTAGCGTTAACCGAATATGACGGCATACGGTTGCCCCATTCTCGAAAACTATGGAAAGTAGAGGTATAGTTCCATAGGAATTTTTTATATACCACATGCAAAAAATCTGCCAGTGAAGAATTTGGATGAACAAGCTGAAACTCCCCTTATATACGAGCAGAAAATAAGTGATCAGATTGAAAATTACTTCCTTTAAATATGCATTTCAACCACATACAGGGATTTAAACGAGACTTTTCCATTACCAAGAATAACTCGCAGTATAATTGCGCAGGTAACGCTGATGTAAATGAGTAACTTGAATCACAAATGCCATTCCATTCATTACGTCGCTTCAAAGACCGGTTTATGACAATAACCACTAAACACTACGAACCATGAACTTGGTCATTTCCATTTCAAGCCAACTATTATGATTTGATTGTTTTTAAAATTCTAAAACAACTTTTTTATTATTTCAGCTACAAGATTGAGGGCATTAAAATGTCATAACATACTTTAAAATTCATGACGTTTCCTCATACTTTATCATGTTAAACACAACTTGCTCTATAGAAAAATAATGTGTTAAAGATTTAAAATAAAATTGATTGCTAAACAAAACTACGCGTAGAACGTTTTGATAACCCATCAAGAATGCGTTGCATTTTAACTGAAAAAAAAATATGTTTAGGATCAAATCTAAAAGTTCAAACACGTTTTAATAAAAGTTGTAGTGTTTGAACAACTCTACATTTCAAATTGCTGGTGAGTAAGAAAAACACTAATGTTATTTACAAAACATGACAAATTTATATACTATTTTCCGAAATGTTTACCATTTTCCTTAACTCTACAGACATTTTATAACATATCATCCTGTATCCTAAAATAGTATAATTTATTTCCTCAATGCATTTTATTTATATCTCTGCCAATAAAATTCATTAACCAATCTCGTTACCTTATGTTTATTTCTCTCCATCCATGCACGAAATAAATTCATTCAAATGAAAACAATATCAGAAATAATATATTTAAATGCATAAGTGGCTCC
The DNA here is from genome assembly GCA_963680715.1 of Tetragnatha montana. Lineage (NCBI taxonomy): Eukaryota > Metazoa > Arthropoda > Arachnida > Araneae > Tetragnathidae > Tetragnatha > Tetragnatha montana. The sequence continues at coordinate 54,350,127 of OY796676.1, read as the reverse complement.
AAAAAAAGACTAGCTTAAAATTTTTGAAGAAAGCACGTTACTTTCCCAATAATCGGATTTTAAAATCGATATCAGGATATTGTATTTTTGGGGGGTTAAGGTTACCGTGGACCCGTCAGTATCAACAATAAAAGATCTAGATCTTTCTTTAATATAGAAGAATGGAAGAAAAATAGATTTTCCCCAAGCTATTGAAATATTTTTGGCTCTTCTAGAATCTGAAAAATATGTTTCTATTTCCGTTTTTTAAGTCGCAATGCACAAGCTTTAATTTATTTCATACTTATCATTCTTTTTTTATCTCTAGGGTAATAAAAACCAATAAAGAGTACATGTTTTCTGTAAAGATAGTTTTTCTAATACATACTTACATTTCATGGCTAGAAAAAAGAAGTTTTAATCAGTAAAAAAAAGGTTAAATTTAAACAAATGCTATTTCTTTTAATTCTTAAGAAAATTATTACATTTTAAAGCAGTTGATAATTTTAAGAGAAAATTATGGGACCAAATCAAATTAGTTCAGTTCATTTTATTTTTATGGAAATAATAATTACAGAATCGCAATAGAATTTTCATAAATTACTATTTTTCCAAAACTTTAAAATGTTCTTAATATAAAAAAGTGGATTACATTTTATTTTTCCAGATTGTACCATACTTATTTCGGATCAACCCGTAATAAAATTTAAATAGATTTTGAAGGGTTTTTATTTTAAATCCAGTTCTAAAATACTTAAATTTTTTTTTACATTACTTAAAATATTTTAAATGGAGTCAAAATTAAAAGATTTATAATAATCATATTGCACAACTTTTTATACCAAACGCATTGTAAAAATACCTTTGAATTAGTTGCCTTAGGATATTTACTGATGAAAACCTTACAGAGCATTTTCAATCACCTGACTCGGACCTAACAACGGCCTTAGCAACAGTTAAAAACCCTGCAAAAGGTTAACAGTTACAGAAAATAACTGGTCGTGCAGTTCTTCTATTGGAGCATTTGCAATCACGTGACCCCACACCTAACAACCGCCATAACAACAGATACCTCGTCACCTAGCAACCGCCTTAGCAACAGTTAAAATCCCTACAAAAGGTTAGCAGTTAAAAGGAAATAACTGGTCGTGACGTCACCTGAAAATACTCTATTGAAACGTCTTTCTTTACATCATAAACTGCTAGTTGATAAATATGAAAATTATTCCCATAAAATAAAACCCATATTCACAGCGATTAGCGTCGGTGTTAACCAACAGCAAAAGAAGCAAAGATTATTTTTTCGCTGACTCTGATTGGTGCAATCCTTCTTTGACTATGGATTGAACAACGGCGCTGATGGCTGTGTATATGGCCGTAAATCTTTATTGGCAGCGACATTTCCGTCATCTTAAATACTTCACAGAATTCCCAAAAATGCACGAAATTTCGCAAAAAGAATCGTACGAGTGAAACCCAAAATAACAATAAGCTCGCTTCAAAACTCATCAAAGTCGGCTCCAGCCTCACATTCACGGTCCCGCAACTGCAGAGAGTGCGTTAATAATTCATGCGCTCTTCTGACTGAACATCGATCTCTGATTCTTGCTAATAAATCTCTGCCATCTGCACTAATTGGCTCAGCGAGTACGGGCTCCCGACTGCTCAACTCTCTAATGACGGACTCGGTGACATAGAGAGAGTGTGGGATAGAGTGAACATCCAACGCTTCTTTCTGTTGAAGTATACGTGTACCATAAGGGTGAGTATTAATTTGTATTACAATGATTTTTTTTTTTGGATACACTGTAGTAGTTATCGGTCGGTGCTTTGCTGATATAGAACCGAAACCACGTGGATACGTCGTGATTCTTGCGTCATTGCTAACATTGGAAGTATATATCCTCCATTACTAACATTGTTGGAAGCATATTTCCAAACTACGCTTGGAAATATTACCACTTCTACTTAAGGGCCAATCGGAACGTTTTCAGAGCAATTGTCACTCCCGTTTAGGGAATGTCATTTATCTGACAAACCAATCAGAGCTCTAGCTCGAATCTTACGAAGTGGGATTTGGGAATGGGAACATGGTAAGGGGCCGGTTAGCATTAAGATGATTGAAATTTACACTGATGGCAGTAATAATCCCATCGTCCTTTTTGATGTTACGCTGAGAAGAGAAGTAAACCTTTCCTCCGATGTATAAAGGTGCACTTATTACACAGATGTGCACCGAAAGACTTGAAGAATATTTCAATAGTCTTATGATTGGCACAGAATACCCCTGCGCCATAACACCTTACCAACCAACCATTTTATGCATTGGATAATAAACCTAATTCCCCTGATATAAACTAACTAAAATATATCTGGTTAAATTTAGAAAGGTTCACTAACGTTGTAGAACTTTTCACAAAAATATCTCCAATTACAACCAAAATAACATACCTTCTAGACCAACACGTCTTAAGAAACATTGCAAATAGATCCATCTTCGACGACTGCAATGTTTATCCTCGTGTTGTAATTATAATATAGAGATTCTTTATTATTTTCTGTTTGATCTTCTGTAAGAGATAAACAATGTCAGAGACACTGAAACTAAGAGACATAAAAACATGAATACACAGATGAATTTTGGTCCCCAATCCACCTATCAATACCACTCCCGTGTTAAATAAGTGTCTTTTTCGTAACTTCCCAAAGTACCACGCAGGAATGAAGCCGCCGTGCTCTCAATCTCAACCCACCTCTATGCTCGGTAACGGCAAAGAGAAACGAGTCAGAGAGATATTAGAATATACAGAGCGAGTCACACTAATGTCTTCCTGTCGTTTTCAGCCCCGGTGACGGAAAATCGTCGTGAAGAAACGTGCTAATTGTCCCGGTTTCAGTTACACGGTTCGGGGTTTTTCGTTTTTCTGGATGGATGTAGTAGTTACGTTGTCTGATGACGTTGTGTTGCGAGTTTATGCCATTTTTGACACAGTTGGGGTTATTTCGGTTGTTTTCGGAGGTGGTTTTACAAAGGGGGGAGGAGGTTTAGGGATTGATGAAGGCATTAATGGGTTTTGAATGCGAACGTCAAAAGCAGTTTGTTTTCATTGTATCCAGTCCCCCTTTGTTAATTCAATTCAACGGTTTGGATATCACTTAGTTAGCTGTTTCGTTACTGAATAAGCAAAACTTCTGATGTTAAATTTAGTATTATTTTATTTTTTTAAATTATTTTTAGTACCTACAGTGAAATTTCGATAAAACTTATTTAGAGAACCACGGAAAAGTTCCCACTATCAAAAGTTTCAAATTAAGAAAAGTGAAGTAGGAAAATAGGAAGAAAAACATTTTAGAGTCTAAGAAAAATCTTTAAATTATACACAATTTTAAATTAGAGACTTTCTATTTATCTAAAGTGCACTGTATTTTCTTATACTTGTTATCCAAACACGAAGTGATAAAATTACCTATTTAAATGAGTGTTTAAAATTTCTAAATTTTAACGGATTGGAAAAAGGATAAATTGTGATTAATGTAAATGTGATTGATAAAACATGAATTTGTTTTCACTCATTCTTTTCCATTCTGTTAGTTATTATTTCCCCATTAATAAATTGGGAATGTTTTCTTTCTGTTGAATCACTTCTTAAATCAATCTAAAAACAAAACATTAAAATTATCTTTTAATTATTTTACATACTAATCATTTAAAGCAAAAGTCATTCCTTGATTTATTATTTCATTCGAATTCATACCATAACCTACCCTCACATAAAAAATATGCTTTATTAAAAACTAGTACCGACGAAAATGCTTCTCATCCAAGCTCCAAAACCTGGCAATTTACTCAAAAAAATAACCACTTCACCTCACAGAAAACAACACAACACACTCGTACACGCGCTCGGCACAAACCCCTCACACCCCCTCCAAAAGCGAGGAGACATGCAGAGCGTCCCTCATAAATCCCCCCTCAACATTCCCCCAGAAGCGACGCAAGAATCCATTAGCAAGGGAGGCGTGAAGGAAGTCACGAAATGTCCAAATTATGCCCCGTGCCACCATGGGAAGTATCGGGCGAGAAGAGATGAGAGAAGAAAAAAAAAACCGAGAAGTGTTAAGGGCGGGAGAACGAATGGGGTACTTTGGGGGAGAGGGCAACCGTGGAATTTCTTAGGGGAAACACCGGCGCCGTGTTTAGGGTGTTTAGGGAAGTGTCAGAAAGATTGTTTGGGAAAGAGGGCAATTTCTGGGAGATTGTTTTGTGCTTTGTTTTTCCTAAAAAGGCTGTTTGGAAGGAGTATAGGGGGTAATGAGAGGTGGAACTGTTACTGAAGGGTTTAAAGGGTAAAAAAGAAGGATAATTCATCGTAGTGTCAATACAAACCAAGAATATTCAAGTATTTATCACTTGGTTATAATTGTTATGCCTAATTTGTAACCTATAAAAATAAATAAATGGACAAAAACAAGTTTTTTTTTGTTCAATTTATTTTTACTTTTTATCGCAATAAAAAAAATCGCAATTACTGCCTTCTTTTTTGATCCCATACTTCTATAAGAAAATTATGTACACGTTTTAAAAAATTGTGTAGCAAAGAATATTTTTTTAAGAATTTATGCACAGTGCATTTTATTCAATCTCATTCAACTCAATAAACATTTAATTAAATTGGTAGAGAAATATGAATGCAATTTTTATAATGTTTCTAAATTGATAAAAACTGAACCTTATTAGTTTTTTTAAGTATATAACTGAAAAAAGTTAAATTTTTCTGAAATAAGTTTGTCTTACACACAATGTGAATTAATACATGTATTTAAACACAGAACAAAATATATTTTTTGTTACTATTTCATATAATTTTTACTTTTTATTCACTAAAAAAAAAAACGAAAAATTTTTTGTGCTATTAATTTTACGGACAATTATTCTCAGAACAATGAAGCTCTTTAATACCCCCTCATAAATGACTCCCTTCGAAAATTACAGCAGCAATGAAACAACCCAACCCAGGATTATCCCAGCGTCTAGCCACGCCTGCTCTTTATACCATAAATGGAGTCGAATATGACCTGCTCCATTGAGTCTTTTCATCATAAAACTGAAATATTACGCAAGGAATTAAAGTCTTGAGTAATAAAGTTTTAGTACACTTTGGGTAGTCTTTGCGTCACAGGTTGCTTAACGAGGCAGACACCTTCGCATTCAATGGAATTGAGATGAATTTTCCTCGGGCAATAAAAACCAATTGACCACGAGTTTTAGCTCATAAAAGAGGGAATTCAAAATGGCATCTTAAACACGACAAAAAAGGCACAGAAAAACTCTTGCGAAATAAAATATCGAAAACTTTAGTTTTGTTGTACTTACATAAATGTAGTCTTTAGAATTCACCGGTATGAACTACGGGTTTCATGGAAGAAAGTTTCTTAGAAGGCTTATCTATTTCGAAAGCGTTTCTTGGAGAGGTATCTCTCTCTTAACATGGTTTTGAACTTACACAGGTAAGGAATAAATGTATTTATGTTTTGGTATAAATGGTTTCTGGGAAAAGATTTCGGGATTTTGTCATTTAATACTTGAAAGAAATATTTTTGCACATAAAATTGACTTTTATGTATTTGAAAGATGGTTTGTCACATCAGTGAAAACATATATTTTAATCAAATTTTATTAGTTTCAAACATTAAAACAACGTTTTAAATTTTAAAATGTAAAATGTTCAAGAATATAAAGATCAGCAGAAGAAAATATTCCATGTATAAAAATCATATACACAGTAATACAAAAAAATGCACAAAAAGTATTTTTATAGTTGACTAAATTTGAAGTTTTTAATTTTGTCTGATTCCAAACATATTATATTATACAATACTAAATATAGTATTTAGAAATAAATAGGTTCGTAAAATATCTAGTTTTAGAGCATCACACATCCTTTATACCAAGTACTATCTGTAAAATTTGCTTTTCCTTTATATTTTACAAAATATAGTGAAACAAACTGCATAATGCTTCTTGGTTTCATTGTCATACACAAACTTAGTTCTGGACCTGTAAAACACATTTTTCCTTGAATATTGAACATATGCAAGAAAACAAACAAGAAGCTGTCAAATTTTCATAATTTCACTGCCATACACGCACTTTGCGTACACCTGTAAAACTTGTTTTTCCTTTACTGTTGTTAGTATGCAGAGAAGTCAACAACGGTGATTTGTTTTCGATGTATGAATTGGTACCCCTGGAGGCTAATAAATAAAATTTAATCTTAATAATCTTGAATATGCCATTACAAATATTTTTATTACAATATTATTTTAATGTTACTTATAGTATATAGAAAAATGAATACAATAATTTTGAGCAAGAAAATTTATTTATACCTACCTCAAATTATAATTCACTTTTTTGTACTCTTAATAAAAAATACGATAAAAGAAATTTTACAAAACACTCTTGTTGATTCTAAAAAAAAAATATGCAATTCTTTTAATCCGGTGCATTTTTTTGTGTTCGTTCTCTAAAACAAAACACCTACTGCAATTCAAAACTTTTCCTTAAATCCCTGTAAAAAGTTTGCAAAACTTTCTTTAAAAGAATCTCTATCATCACGTAAAAACACAATGAAAAAAAAAACTCCCTTCCCCATTCTCAACAGCTAATAAACCTGACCAAAAAAGCCACCATCAGCACTAAATTAAGTTTCTCATTAAAAATATAAACCAACCAAAGCATAACAAGTGCAGATAATTTAAGCCACGCAAAACAAAGATTACAGCCGCTGCCCTCTAAACATGGTCCCTTCTAGTCGAAGCTTCTCAAACTCAGCAACTAGCTAACGAGCGAGGCCCGGGTTTGAATTGAGCCACTGAGGTCATTAGAAAGGATCCTTACTCTCGTCTAGCTTACTAATGAGTCATTTTTCTCGGAAGCAGAGACCTAAATTTCATTCTGGGCAGCGTGGACTTGTTTTTTTTTTCTTTTGGTGATGCGTGGTTGAAAGTTAAAGAAATTTTGAGAGTAGTTTCCAGTATTAATTTTCAGATTTAAAAAGTAACAATGTGCGTTTCAATAATCTAAATTGTATATCACTGTGTTTAAAACTTTTTAATGTGCTTTAATAAGGTGCATGTCATTTGTATTCATCCGTTCTTTTACACTGTATAGAAAAAAATACCCCAGATTATCCCTTCTTTTTATAGAACAGTACTACACAACATAATGAGAGTAAGGATTCATATTTGTTGCTATATTTAGAGTGATAAATTATGCAAAATAATTCAGAGTTACTATTTAAAACAACAGCCTCAGAGGAAATTAAAAAAAATTTTTTTTGAGTTTCGGTAATTTTTAGAAGAAAGTAGGTAGTTATTGCCACATTTTCTACAAAATATGGTAAAGTAAAAAAAATTGTTTTACACTAAAATTCACTGTGTCAACTTATTTAAAATTCACCTGGACTCGTCTGAATTCTAATAATTTATGAAAACTTTGAATTCACCAAATAAGTTTGTGCCATTAGGATAGGTGACACAAAATACCTTCAGAAACTCACGCAAAGAGTAAGAAAAACACAAGAATGCAATGAATTTTCTAGGTATTTATTGAAAGGCACAGCTGGTTATTTTTAAAAGAAAGCAGGATTAAAAATATTCTTTAGGATAAAATTTTACGCATAAAAGTTCTAGCACGCTATTTTGAGCCATAGAAGAATAAGAACAACTAACGCATCAAAAGCCATCAAAACTATACACACAAAGGGTATTTTTCACCTTCATTCTAAAAATGGAAAAATAATCCCCTCTTAAAAAAAGGAGCTGCATCTATAAGACCCCAGAAAAGATCGCACTGTTCTCACTAAAAGTTTTAATCCCCTAAAAATCCTCCATCCCGTACCAACCCCCATCAATCCCCCCTGGGGGTCGAGGGATCGCTTGACATTTCCCGGGGGGATTAAGTGATTGGTATCCAGGATCGGCGAATTCTGAAACGTGTTCTTTTCGTATTGACATATTTGTCTTGTACCGAGTCGATCCTTTTCAAAGGGGAAGCCAGCCAGGCGGAAAATGGCGCTGTATCCCCGAATCAGGTTTCCTTCTTGATTGCATAGGCAGGTTTTCTCTCTCCATTTGACGTAGAGAGGTCTTCTGGAAAGGGATTTCTTATTCCATGTTTTGAATCGTGTTATGATGGAGGTATTTATTTGTTGCAACTGTAAAAGGCTTTTAAATATGATTATGTTTGCTTTTGAATTGGGTAGAATAGATACTTTTCAAGAACTTCGATGCTATATTTAGGTGTTCCGATTTGAAAACTTTAGGAGGTTGATCACAAACTGCGCCACACTTAAAAGAGGGTATCCGAGTCATCTAGAAAGGGATTCCTAGTACTTTAAATCAACCAATGATTTAATCATCACCCCAGGCCGTAAAAATTATAAGTATATTAAAAGTGTGCTATCACATTAAGGATGAATCTTTGAAAACGGCTGTGGATATTCTAAACGCGGTTAATATGGTAAAATTTCACTCTGGATGTTCAATATTTTACACACTGGATGAAACAGTGTATCAAGAAGTACCAAGAAATTTCAAATTCATTTAGATTCTTAATGAAGGGCTATTTATATCAACACAACAAGCACATAATTTATTCAACAAAACCTGACCAAAAGACCAAGATAGGGTGTACCTGACTCTCTTTTCCTAGCTCATCGATAACTAATAATTTATTAAAGTATCACTCTCTACAGAACTCCCCATTTCAAAGAAGAGGAAAAAAAAACCACTTCGAGCGTAAAAATCCTTCTACACAAAATAAAACACACATCAGTCTTCGGCAAAAGCCAGAGTAGAGGACTTTACCACCGCGCGGCGCTTATTTAAATGCACAAAACGCCCTGAGAAATAAATACACGACAGGGGAATACATGCCACTCGCCAGGGGAAATAAATTTTATTCATAACGCATTACGGCGAAATCCATTTGCGCATTCCAGTGGAGGAAGAATGCAGCCGAATACATTTTTGGTGGGGACACAGCGGGACCCACTGTCACGGAAAAGTTATATTATGGCGGCCGTAAACACGTTTTTAAAACGTGGGAGGGATGTGTAATAATAATAATACTGCGGTGGTTCGGATTTTCTTAATGTGTCGCCTCGCATTATTGAAATTTTAGTCAAAGAAGAATGGGGTGGGGACACGTAAGAGTGATATTCGTAAGAGTGATATTCGAACGTTTTGTGGGGGGGGGGTGATGATGATGATTGTGAGGCCGTGATGATTGTATGGGGTTTGAATTGTCTTTGGATGCGTTGATGGAGGTAGGGCGTTATGTGAATGTTCAATCGTATAGATGGGAGAGAGAATTAAAAGTCAATGGACATTTGTTGGGTGTTTCTAAAATCTGAATACTTATTTTGTGTTCGTTTGAAACGGTAATTTTTAGTTGAAACAGTTCGTTTTTATACGTATAAAACAGTAATTTTTAAAAGTAAGGGAGTTGGGAATGTACAAAAAAACTATAAAAAATGGGCAAATTTGAAAATAATTTTTCAATTTGTGTCAAATCCTGAAGCATAGGATTTTTTTCAATATAATTTAACTCCGGAATTAAAATCTTTAATTAGATCAATAACTTTTCCGTTTATTAATAAAAGTCAGAAAAATTTGTTGATATTTGGATATAATGTGTCCAAAAGAACTGGACGATATTTAGCGGGAACGGAATTGAACAAAACTATGATATTTTACAATATGCAACTCACAATAAAAGAAAACCATGTTGAAAACTATTTTATTTAGTAATTTAATGCAATCCAAAAGCTCAATTTCATATAGCACGTAGCTTTTAATAATACATTAGGGGACATCCATAAATTACGTGAGGTCGAAAAGGGGGGGGGCAGGGGTTTGGAAAAATCTCACCAAATCTCACCAAGGGGGGAGGGGAGGTCGATTAAAATCTCACGTCAACTTTTTAAGGTAGGAATTAAACGATTTTCTTTGTTTTTTAAGTATGAGAAAGGAAAATCATTTTGAAAAAGTTGTAGATAAATCTCACCAAGGGGGGAGGGGGGGGGTCCAGATTTTGGAAAAAACACCTCACTTAATTTATGGATGTCCCCTTATGGCCCAAATATATTCATATTCATATCATTTATTGAATTTTGTAGTTAAAGTTAATAAAATCATTCTTCATAAAACAGTTAATGAATATTTTAATACCTCACAACTACTTCCGTTATAATCTAGGAGCTTAGAACATGATAAAGCTTTTTAAACTTGAATCGTTTGTCACTCTAACGCCTTTGAATGTATCTGGAGAAATGGCTTATTTAGATCATTTATATAAATTTTGACATTTGGCAACCATTCAAATATAGTAATGTCAACTTAAATAAAGCATCAAAAATATAAATTAATTAAACATTGCAACTCTAGATAAATCTTTGAAATCATTATAAATTATTAAGAAGAATTCTATCAAACATTAAATTTTTGGAACCAAATAAATCACATCTGGTATTCAAGCACACGGTTTGCATTTCCAGCATGTAAGAACAAGCGAAAAAGCAAACTAATTTTTTTTGTGCTAGTTAACTATGTGTGTAATGCATAACATTCCATATTAAAGCAGAATTGAAGTTTGGCATTAAACAATATTTACTGTGTAAATTAACTAGACTGTTCACTAATATTTGGATAGTTAAATATATTAAAAATTTATATACGTATTCGAAGTCTTTAGTTCAAGATTTCTATGAATATTTAATTCTAGTTAAATACAACTCGGTGAGCTTTAAAAGTCCACGCAGGGGTTTAAATCAAAATTTACCATCAACAGACCGAAACTATTAATTATTAATTTAAGCGACCCAAGCTTGGTCAGCAAATGTCTCGTAACAGTTCTATAAACAATTATTAATTTATCCATTAAATAATAAATTATAAAAGTAATTATGGTATACAGATACATGTTACGGGCAATGTGATAAATCCGGGCATTATTAATAATGCCCGGGCAATGTGATAAATTCAGTGGAATTTATGAATGAAATTTATCACTTTGCCCGCCTCCACTTCGGGCATTATTAATAATGCCCGACTAATCACTTTGCCCATAACATACACAATGTCATTGGGGGTCTGTAAGATTAGTTATAATTAAATTTATTGTTATAAATGCCGCCTCCTGTAACTAATCTTAAAAAAACTGTGAAGTGTCTTCATGAAATAACGGAACATTTCTGTCATTTGACCGAAAAACTAATGCTTCTTCAAAGTACAGGGGTTAATTTCCGTTATTTGGAGAAATAATTTTTAGAGCGTTCTATGAAAGGATGATGAACTCTAGAGAGAAGAAAACAAACTGACTAATAAACTAGAGAGGCGATCTATTTTTAGCTCACAATGAATCCCAGTCCTGAAATTTTAAAACTCTCCTTCCCCCAGACCGAGGTCATTCCTTTATTCTTCCAGTGTCTCGCCCAAAGAGCCGAACAATTTTATTTCCTAATCCCGTTCCTACGAGGATATCACCCCCAGAAGAAAGTTATTCCGGCAACAATGGCTTAAAACGAAGTATTCTGTTTCATTGCCAGATAAAGAAAGCGGAAGCAGGTCACATGTAAAAGGCGAGTGCAGATCATTAAACTTAATGTAAACTTCTCGCCTTTCTCTTTCTAGAGATAAGGGACGACGGAGGAAAAGGAGCAAAAACAACGAGAGAAAAAAAAAAGAAAGTAAAAGATAAATGCTGCTGCAGAGAGGGAAGTATAGAATGCACACTTCTCCTAAACTCTTAAGAGCCGCTCCAAACTTCTCGGAGTGTTTGTATTTCTCACTTAATGGATGACGATGTACAAAGGGATCTTTTTCGGTTTGCATCACGGGAAGGAAGTAGTAAAAACGAACTTGGAATTACGATTGGGGGAGGGGAGGGGGTAATCCATAAAAGAAACGAATTAATCCTTTGTGAGTCTTGGGGGGGGGGCAGATGTGTGTACGTAAATTGTGTTCGTCATCATTGTTTTGGTTTGGTGTTTGCTGATGTTGTACGCACCGATGTATTTCTTCTTTTAACTGTGTACAAATTTTAATTAGTTGTTTACGACGAAAGACCGAACCAGACCGAATATGTGTTCTTTAATTTTGTTGTTTTATGGAATTATGCAACTTAATGCGGAATTTTGCAACATTGTGTTTTGTTTAAAAATTCAAAAGGAAGATGAAGATAATTTGAAAAGATTACGATATTACAGAGTGCAATCCTTTTTTTAAAAGGATTTAACTTCATAATTAATTTGGTTGATTTTATTGAGAAAAGGGCTTATTAAGACATGAAATATTTGGAAATTAATTTGTTATTTCTATAATCCGAAAAGTGTGTCGAAGAAAAAAAAATGTAATTTTAATGATTAGAAAAGATTGAACCTCTCAGATTTTAAGTAAATAAAAGACAAGTAATATAAGTACAAATATAACAGTAAATATAAAGTTATATAAGTAAATATAACTAATTATCTTTAAAAGTTCTGTTATGATAAAGTATTCTTTCTTCTTCTCATCTCTCTGATCTGGATTTTTATAGATAGTACAGTCAATCACTTTAACATCCGATTCTTTCTTCAAAATGAATACTAGCATTAAAAAAAGGGAAATAGCATTTAAGGGAAATATTACATTAATTCAAATCCTTTTATATTAAAAAAATGATTATAAATATGCATTATAATTAGTTTTCGAAGTTTTAAAATACTTTGCTTGAAATCTCCCTTTATAGTACGAAAAAGCATTTAGAACCCTCAATTTTGATTGAAAAGATCTTATGTAAGGTTAAAATCGTGCGGGTTTTTTTTTTACTTAGATATTATTCAATGACCATGAAAATATTTTTCTTGATGTCCTAGATTTCACCCTAAAAGAAAATTATTTAAATAACATCTTAGAACAAGTTTTTCTTTAAATTCTCTCTCATGTTAGCAAAAGATATCAAATTCTCAAAAGCTCTGCTTAAAGAAAAATATTTAACATGGCATTACAGGGGCAGAATTACCAACATCCTGTTCACACAGGGAAAAATCCTTTTTACATAATACCCGATAAATCCATCCAACAACTTCTTAAATCTCTCACAAAACTTTTTTCCCGCCACCAGACCCCCCCCCTCTTTCCTGTCGCCGAGCCAAAACCGTTAGAAAGAAACACCAACGGCGACATCTGCTTCGTTAACTGCGACTGCAAGCTGCAAATTTCCTTTAACGAAACACGTCCCAGAAAAATACTCAAACGCCAAAAAAAAAAGTAAAGACACATCGCTCCCCAACATGCTTCGAAATATGCGCTTTTACGTATCGCTATCCCTCATCTACCACCCCTTAAATGATATCGCCACCCCCTTCTCGGATACTTTTTCTGGTCGTAATAAGCAATGGCGGCTGTTAGTTCGTTTTTCAAAATGGCGCGGCTGAGTCGGTGTGATAGCTTTTTTTTTCTTCTCTTCACCAACTTCTACTGTTTTCTACTACTACCACCGTGTAGTTGTTTGCGCCGAAACAGTATGCTTATCTGAATAGCACTCCGTGGTTCGGTCCGGATGTTATTAGGGAATGTGTTATTGGAGTGCTTTTAAGACCAGATCATCAAGTCTGGGAGAGTTTTTGCGGGAATGGAGGGGCTTTGTACAAATGATAAGGCACGTTTGCTGGGTTGTGGTCCGTTGAATTGCTTCTTTCTCTGTGAGTAGTGCTTACGGTCCGGACTAGTGTATGGGGGAAAGGAGGTATTTTGTTTTTCGCGAGTATTGTTGGGTAGCTAGCTAAGTGGAGCTTATGTCTTCAAGCGTTGAAGGGGAGTAGACTAGGCGTTAAAGTAGCTCGTATTTATTCTTTAGCTTTCATAAATAATAAGTAGTGCAGCACTAACTTAAGCATTTATCTGAACAAACATTATATTTTTATGATTCTTTTTTAAATAATGTTGATATATATTGAGCTCGTTCAGAAAAATATTACTTATTAATTATTTTATAGCAATTGTACAATTTATAGATTCTTTAAAACGAATGCTTAAAACTTTAGTATGCAGTATATTGATATTCTGTTATTTATTAAAAACTATAGCATTTCAAAGAATCTACTACAAAATACTTCTTTCAAAGAATCTATTTAGCCTTCATGATACGATAAGGGAATTCAGTACCTGGTTCAAAATTTTTCAGTGGCAATAGAATATAGCCTAAAAGAATGCACAAGTCAATTTTTCGTGTCGAATCAATGGGAAATGTTTGAAATGTGGTTTAACTACTATTGTTGACTTAGACATTCATATCCAGAAATAATCAATGTTTTTATTTTTTCTTCGTAATATCTTTTCAAATTTTTGTATTATATATTCATAAAAGAGAGAATAGACAAAATTAGATATTGTAGTGTTTAGATAAAACCATTCTTAATATAATGTATAGTTATGAAACATAAATAATCTTGTTTTAAGGAACCCTGAAATCGGTGATGACTTTTAGAATTATGATTAATTAAATCTAGACACTTTAAAAATGTGTTGAATCTTAATTTGGATAGCTTTTCCTATAATTTAATTTTATTTTAGCATTTCCTAAACATCGTCAAATCTTTCCAACACAAACTGGGTGTTGATTTAAATTAAGGGCAAACCCTTTTAAAATAAAAATAATTATTTGTAGAACATGAATTATAAGGACAGTTAAAAGATAATGCTATGCAATAAGAGTTTTCACTTTTAATTTGTGAAAACTTTCACGATCCATAAAATCACTTCGTTCTCCAAACCAAAACCTCACTTGCAATCAATATAAACCTCTTCAACCAACGACTCAAAACACTTCGCAATTTGAAAACGGTCCCTAGACACTCCAATAAGTTCACCCGACAAATATTTATGTTCTTAAAAGTCTCATTCCTTCCAAAGCATATAAACCAGTCTCCACTCCCACAAAATTCCATATCCTCTCAAACTGCGCCATTTTCGCGTGTCCTTCCCATAGCGATTCCCAATCTCCAAGCTCCCTAACAAAGAACCTCCCAATCTCCTCGGCATTAGAGGCAATTTGTAGTCCACAGTCGCATCGCCACATAAAAACGCAGTTGGAATAGAGGAGAGACGCTTTCCAATCCTTTTTCGTCTTGAAGCGTTTTGGTTTTTAGGATCGGGTTAATATTCCTCGGGGTTATGGTAGGGATGGATATCCCCTTTTAAGGGGCTAGTAAAGGGTAAAAGAATTCCGGCATTTTATGTGGGTTTCGAGTCGAGTGGGATTTTTTTTCATCGTCTAGTAGGTGGATTACTACTTCGGTTAGGGAAAAGGGTGAGCATGACTGATACGGATTTATGAATTGAGAGTTTGGACGTTACCTTTCTATTGAAAATAGATATTAGATATTTAGGGTATGCTAAGACATGCTTCAATTCCGTTAACTGTCCAGTTAAATATAGTCAATTAATGGAATTGACCCTAAGATATTTAGAGTGATAGTTGTGTAAGTCTTCTAACAAGGAAACGTTCTCAGGCTAAACTCACAAAAACGGACGAAAATTTTACAGGCATAAGAAGATGACTCAAAACACCTACTGGGAAAAAATTAGCTGCGGAATTTCATTAGGAGAGGAATATAAATTAATATTGAAAATTGGATTCTGAGTTGCCGAATCCATTCAGTTAGCACCACTTGTCGACTTGGCGTGCATTTGATGACTCTTTTTGAATGGCGGATTAAATGCTTCAGAGAAAAGCGGCCAGTTCATTAAAAAATTTTGTTGTTTCTTTGCATTTTTCGCCTAGTAGGTTTGAATTTGTCGTTAAAAATGATTATTTTTAAGAATATTTTACAGCTTTTCTACTGTAATTCAGCAGCTACTTTTTTCACAGTATGTATTTTGAGTCATCTACTAATCCCTGTAAAAGTTTCGTCCATTTCTGTGAGTTTATCCTGAGAACGTTTCCTTGTAAGCCTATTTACGAGTAATTGAGAGAGGGTTGTGACTTCGCCTGTTTTAACATACGAGGAAGGTACTTTTTGGGCTGTTATAAGCCAAACATTGAACAATCGGGGCCTTGGCGTATTCCAAAAACATCGCTAAGTTGAAAAGTGATCAGTCAGTTGATGAGATTGCTTGGCGCAATAAAAGCGATTGGGTATTGAGACAGAAGTTACTTGGTGTCTTTCTCCTATAAGTCAACTACTACATAAATCTACCTGGAAAAAAAACAAGCTTTTTCTCAAATTTCATAATTTTTGAATTATGTCATTATCATTCGAAGCAGTTCGACAGGAAGTGAAAGTGTGCGGTGATTTTTAGTTTTCATTCTTTCTTAATTTTTGTAGTGGAGCAATTTTATACTTACCATAAAAGTTAAATTTTTCAAATATACCTATTTTTGTATTGGGAGTAATTTTAAATAAAGCTAAACTAAAAAAAAGTACCTTAATTTTTGTGGAGGTTTCTAATGCCACAGTTACAAGGACATGTTACCATGTTTAGAAAATGTTTTACACAGAAATATTTATTAATGAAATTGAATGGAAATAGTTTAACTCGTATGCTATTTAGCCGAGTCACAGTTTTCTCTACTTGCCTAGGTAGTTAAGTTTACATAACAGTGTTTTTAACGTCACAACTTATAAATTGGGGATATGAAGGTATACTAGACAAAAATATTTTCTTGTAGATTAAGCATACCAACAGTAACCATGACTTAGGAACATACATGTAACATTAAAAATTGATACATCAGTTCAATAAAATGAAAGCCTGTATGTATATTCAAAGCAATTAATGCAACACAAAAAGTACTGTATGCATGTTAGAAGTCTAACAAATAATGAAACACGAAACGCATTTAATAAATATGATATTCAACACATTTTGGACAACATTTCAGAAAAAAAAAATCCTTCCATAAACCCATTCTCCATTTACGCGACTTTTCAAAGCTTTGATAATATGAAAACATGGAATACAGAATGAAATCTTATGCAGCTATTTGCAGAGTAAGGAAAATACGTCAAAACTTTAGAACTAGTGTTTGCCTGGAAACAAGCAAACATCGCGAGGACGGCTTGTGTATGTACAACAAATATTTTGGTACACAAAAGAATTCGTGTTTAGCATCTACCAGGGGAGTTTCTTACTTATAAGTGTTTGCATAGATTGCTACACAAATATATATTTTTAGAAAAGGATACGTAAAGTAACTTGTTTAAAATATGTGAAAAACGCTTAGTAGCTGGGATTACTGGCGTACATTGTTTTTCCTTCAATCAAATTTAAAAACCTGAATAAAACAGTAAAGAGTCAACTAAAATTATTTTATTTACCATAAATTAATAGGTTTTTTTACAATCATGTTTCTGTAAAGTACATTTATTTTATTTTTTTTTAACATTTACTTTAATGGGTTTCCAAAGCATTTTAAAAGTATTATACGTTTACAAAACAAATGAATTGTTCTGTGAAAAAATTATTCTATACAAACGTTTATTGAAATTGAATGTAGGTTTTGTAACTGATCATTTCAAATACTTAAAAATAATTATAAACATGCAAACTTTTATAGTTGTTTTCATGAACAACTTACAGTGAATAATCAACTTTCATTGTGACCAATAAAAAACAGCTATGTAATGTTTTCAGTTTAATTTTAAAATACCAAGTTTCAAATTTAAGACAGGTTTTTATTTTTTTTCTCCTTTTGTTAAATATATAATTTTAACCAAGTTAGTCAAAAGTTTTTGAAATTTAAAATGAATTTAATAAAAATTATATATTATTGCGCAGTTAGTATTGCAATTTACAATTAACTATACTGATACATATTATTAAAATACCTTTTGCACTTTATTTGTTTTATCATGGTGGAAATATGTTTTTGTAGATAACAAGGGTGATAATTTGTGTGTAAAGCGATCCTAAAAGTAATTATATTTCAAACTCCCGTGAATAAAGACTTTTAACTGCTTAACTTACTGGATTTGTTTTTAAAGATACTTTATAATTACTTCCTTGGATTTTTTATAACACTGTTTACTAACTTATCTTTTAATTCATATAATGCGGTATCAGCATATCTCACTGACAAATAATTCGTGTAGATAAACAGTGTGGAAAAAACCAATTAACAAGCTTAGTTAAAAATTACTCAAAAGGGCCCAGATCATGAAACAGAAAACCAATTTTCATTTCCACACACAGAGGGCTAATGTCGAAATTAACGCCGGTTGCGATTCTACGTACTTTCAGATAATTAAAGAAAACAATCTATCCAGTTTCACAGATGAATAAAGTAAAAAAAAACTACATTGGTTCCACAATAAAAACCCCTCGAAGAGATAGAATGCATAAAATAAGGGAGATAATGAGAAAAATTCCCCAAACAATGAATTTCAAAAGACTAATATTGTTGCAAAGTAAGACATTAATTGTCTAGGGGGAACCAAAAAAAAATATTTTTCCGCATTTTACTGATTTTTCTCATCTTCTATTGTCTATGTGCTTTCCCTCCATTCATAAGATTTATTGCCTCTTTCTTTTGGAGTCTCTTAACTGCAACCACCATAAAACGCTTTTGTGTTCATTTGCGTTGGTTCAATTCCTATACGAATATTTTGCCCTTTTTTTTATCCCAAAAGAGAAACATTTTTTTTTTTCTTTAAGGAATGAAATGCATAAATTCTCACACTTCTTAATTTATTTCTTATTTTTTCTTCGATGTTTCCCCCTTCGGTCGGTGAAAACCCATAAAAATGCTCGGGTTTTTTCACTTTCTTGATTAATATGAAGCTAAACACTCTAATATGCTTTTTAGAGCAATAAAGATCTTGAAAAATACGACCACAGCGGAATGAAGATCTAAATATTTCTAGAGTTTGTCCCAACATTCAGCTGTAGATATTTATCTATTTTCCATGATATTGTGCGTGAAAGAAAATTATTTTTATGGAGTATTCACATTTTTTTTTGTTTCTAAGTCATTCATTACTATTAGCACTCTATGCTTGAAGAAGAATGCAAGTAAATGAATTGTAGCACCCGAAAAAAATATAAGGCATTTAAATCGAATTATTTAATTATAAGTCTTTTTATGTACCGTAAAACGGGGTGAATCGGAACACTTTTCAAACATTAAACATAAAAATAAGTAATAAAACAGTTATTGACTATTAAGTTACACAGTTATTAAGTAACAGTTTTTAAGTTTTGGGTGAATTTTTTAATATTCGGTCTTATAATAAAATTAATGCCTTTTTTATTAATTTTATTGGTGTTCCGATTCACCCCACAGATAGGGATAAATCAGAACACCATTGACATATTTATTTTTCTATTTCTGGTTTTGTAATAGGCATCAATATTGATGAAGGAGAATCAATAAGAACACGTAATACACGTTCATATTGTATTATTCTGTTATTTTATCGTGTTGGGGGCTGAAATCCTGTAAAGGTAATATCCCCATAGGCCGTCCAATAGCCTCCTTTCCCAGATTTTGCACTTGACACTACACTGGATATAATGCATTTTCATATAAAATCTAAAATAACTGCATTGCAGCGTTTTTCTTGTTTTTCACTAAATCACAAAACAATTATAGTACTAATTATAAAACACTCCTTGCATTTTGTTTGGCTAATTCCAATAGCTTATACTCTTGAAATATTAATCTATCGGTTAATTCACCATGACAGCAGTTTGAAATTTGCAAATTAAAAGCAAACATTTACTGTTCCGTTTCAATCCATTTTACGGCACCCTGCATGTTTTTGCACCCTGCATGTTTTTGCACCCTGCATGTTTTTATGCGTACCTATAGTAAAATCTCATAAATTGGTTTTTCATGAACTTTACAGTAGGCTTTGATAAAGAAAAAAATTAGGCGTCGTAGTTACTTTTCGGATAAATATTTTTTTCAGTGATATCTCCTTAAAGGGTAGTCACATTTCTATTCATGCACAAAAAACTAGAGTGTTGTAAGCACAAAGAAATAAAATCAAAGGAGGGAGAACACATGGTTAAAATAAACAAAATGGCGTAGCGTCTCAGTCATTCCTTGATTCCCTAACTTATTCCTTTTGATTTAGTTACTTTATTATCTTAAGGTGGCATTCGAGTTTCTCATAATCCATTTACGCAACATTGTGAACAGGCAGTGGCAACGGCGCGTTTTCGCTTGCTTTTATTGGTTAACGAAAGGAAAGTGAAAACTGTTTTCGAAGCCATTAGTAGACGGCTAATCTTATTAAATGCTCGTCCGTTTCTTACCGTTCGAGAAAAAAATCTTCAAAGAAGGAGCGAGTCAAAGTAGGCTCTCAAAGATAAACTGGAATAAAAAAACAATAACGAAGATTCGTAAATAAGCAAGGAAAATGTAGCAGATGAAATAACATTGCCCTACGTACTAGTTTACATGTGTAACGGATTTTCTTTATTCTAACAAGGTTTATTTGTTTTTCCTTCTTTGCTTATAAGGGCAAGGAATGGTTTTCTTTTGCACGCATGTTAAACATATTTTTTTCGAGTGTTTGGAGAACCAAAAAAGATACATAGGGCAAGAAAAGAAAAACTTCACACATTCGTGAGCATTATTAAAAGAAGGAACTTCATTACCAGAGATGCGTTTTACCTGTGAATTCCTTATATTTTCAGCATTTTTGAACAAATCTCTTACTTATCCCGTTGAAAATTGCATAAAAGTTTTGGATGTCAGTTTTACGTTGTTTCTATTCATATACCTTTTAATTTAACCGGATAGAATGCTGTGCTTGACTATATGTTTTAATCTTTAGTTCAAACAAGTTTGGAGATTTTAACGGAATAGAAAACGAAAAATTTTCTTTACACACATATCATACTTTGCCTCTGATATTTCACCAGCCAATGTACTTCATATTTCACAAATACATCATCTTAAAAAAGTAACATTCGCAAACTTGTATTGAACCTCTTAATTTAAAAGCAATATCTGTGTTTCTCTCAAAGATATCATTTCTTCATCATACATTGAGAATTTTTTTTCCAAGGCTCTACAAGAAGCAATTCAGACGAAAGTCGTGTACGCGAACAGAATTCGGGTTAAAGGAATTTTCATTTTATTCCGATATTTTTAAATTTTATTTTTTATTATAGTATACATCAAAAAGTAATAAATACAAAGTTCTTTGCTTTCCTCATGGATAAATACATGTCCGACAAAATACGAACATATATTTTTTATGCTAGAAAGGACGTTCCAAAGAGATTTTCTTTGGTTAAATGAACACCACCCTACATGCTATCGAAAAGTAAAATCCTTGAAATTTAAAAACTTATATTTTTCTATGAACCGTGACTGTTATGAAATTTGAATATTTTATTATAAATGGACTTATTTTCCTTTATTAGAGAAATATTTTGTTCTCTACCTTCATACATCAAAACAATAAAATAGTCTTATTATCATCCAGAAAAAACATTTTGATGCAATTTTAACAGGTGAAATATATGTGTTTAAATAAAGTGTAATAACGATTACATAATATATTATAAAGTCACAACAGTCTATTCAGATTCTCAGATATGTATTTTAAGATATTACTGGTATAACAGCAAAAACGTCATTTTTCAGGAGATATATTTAAGTTTCTCCAAATAAAATTTATAAACTAATGTTACATAAAAACATATAAAGGGAATTTCTTTGCAAAGTTGTGTGTAGTTACTTTTTAACCAAAAAGAAAAAAGGGGAAATTGCAATTTTTCTCAGTTAAAGAAGAGATAAATATATTCGAATATTTATTAATGCTAGAAGAAACGTAAGCCTAAATCAGAGAAAACGGGTGATAAACCTCATATACTTTAACAATAATAAAAAAATAAAGTATGCATTTACAAGTAATAAGTATGCTACTTTTGCTATGCATCCTAACTTATATAATCTAAGGCTTAAACAGATGCATTACTTATTCAGAAACCACAAGAGCCAGAATTTCAATTCAAAATTGAATATTCCTTAGATTTATAGTAAGTAACGAGAATACTTTTTTATTCTAGAAACAAAAACGTATCTTAACAGAAAGCTTAAGGGTCCCAAGGGAAGAAGCATAGTATCCGATAGCAGGCAAGACTAATGTATCTTACCAGAGCAATAGCACTCAAAATCTAAACGCCTGTTATGTATGCATCGAAGCTTCACTCCCACTGCGTCATTTCCTGCGACAATGGAAATACAACAGCCGAGAAAACGTCGTTCTTATAGGAAAAACAAAACTATTAACGATATTTCCAGATGCAAAGATGGCAACGATTAATCTTTCCGTATGAAAGTCGGTCCTACCAAAATCCTACTCCGTACATTTTGTCAAGGGAAGCAAAACTGGCAATACAAAAAGAAATTAAAGACAAATGGGCAGAAATTTCGCTTGATGCAGTTTTTTTTCAGAAATGTTTTGTTTCTGCTTCCGTCGCATACATATTATCTTCCGCAAGACAGGGGAAATGATTTTTTTAAAGGTTGGTTCTTTCCCATGAATGTAATTCCAGAGGCATTTCTCATAGGGTCGGAAGCGAGATATAAAATTCCCAAAGTCCCCTTTTTTGAGTTCGTTAATATCAATCAATTTAAGATTAGCAATTCGTCTTTTGCAAAAGAACGACTTTTACTAATGCTCTTTATATGAGATTTTGCTGAACAGAAACGAAAGTCAGCGTTTTCGTGTGCTGAATGCTATCATTTATTGTCCTGGGTTTTATGTTTGACATGAGGAGGAAGCTTATTTTTTATGTCCGCAACAGTCCACCCTTTTTATGTCCCTGAAATGCTGATATCCGCAAAAGCTTTTTAAGTAAAAACACAAATAGTGTTTCTTGGGCCTCTTCTTAAGCACTGATGAATTCGTGGACATTATGAGAGGGTTTGATATTGGGTTAAGTTTTGTTAAGTCCTGTTAGTGGTTAACATCGTTTTAAAATTAATATCTGAGTAATATTATTAAAACAATCTTGAATATTTAGGTTATTTAGTATGGGAGGCTAGTAAAAATTCAAATAAAAACATACATAAAAAGTTTGGAGCAATCGATTTAATTTCTAAGAGACAAAATTATTTTTTACACTTGCGTTCATAAAAAAATTGTTTTTAGACAGAATTTACTATAGAATTTTAGAACATAATTTATAATAAAACTTAATATTTTAGTTGTTTATTTACTTTTTTGATACATTTCTAAAATTTGACTTCCTATATAGGAAACATTTCCAACATTATTGATAACAAAAAAGTAGAGAATAGTTTTTATATAAGTAAAACTACACTCTTCCACTCATGACCTTAACACATTTTAAGCCACTGCAGAACAATTTCTAATAAAGCTACGTACTAAAAATATATAATAAGTCAAAGCTATTTGTTTATACTAGATAAACTATATTGAAATCGAAATGGTGTATTAAACTACAAATACCTCTGCTAGTAAATATAAAATATAGATATTTTGACAGTTATGGAACCTTTATTATTCTATCAAAATATAAAGTCCACTCTTGCAAAAGTTATCACCTTCATGATGACTTTCAGCCAGCACACTTTCTTTAATTACTTTCACAGTTCAAGCACTTAATTCATAAATCTAAGTTTTCCCTCGGCTCTTAAAGTGATTTAAAGAGTAATGCAATCTCCAAGGGGATTATTTTTCATAAATCTTCAGTAAACACGGCTTTATTGAACGGTAATAGCTTTGAGATAAAGCGTCATGTTTACTTTAGTATTTATGGAATAATCGGTAAATTTTTCAATTATGAAAACATCGTTAATATCGCCGAATGGGATAATCCTATTATCACATTTGTTGGTTTTAAGAAATATTGCGTCCCGTAAGTTCCGACGTCCACCATTTGAAAGATTGAGTAGGAAAATAATTTATTTTAATAATTTATTTAAAATACCTATGGGTTTTTCAAGTAGTAGTATAATTAAAGAAAGAAATAAGAAGAAGATATTAATCGAAGTAGAAAATTACTAACAAAGGAAATAGAAGGCTTTGATTTCAGTACGGATAATACAATGAGGGGTCCTAAACTCAAATTAAAGAAGGCTCATTCCAATCTGTAAAAAAAAAACTGTTGTTTTTTAACAGAATCCTGTTAAATTTGCTGCCAGAAGACCCCAGTAATATGCGCAGGGAAGTCCTGTAACACAGAATCCTGTTATTGCATACAAACTTTATCTGTATTCAATAACCGGATACAATACTTAGCGAAAGAAAATCTCTCGGATAAATTAACCTAATCGGATTAAATGTAGATTAATTAGTTAGATACAAACCGCTGGCAATAAATCTCTCTATATATAATGAAGGTGTCCCTGGGTTCCTGCCTGGGTTCCTGGCTGGGTTCCTGGGTTCCTGGGTTTGTCCGGAACAGATTTGGCTCAATTTCTCCAAAACTACCCGTCCGAATCGAACCAAACTTGGTACACATACGTATGGGGACGGGGGAAAGACAATGACATCATTTCCAAATTTCTAAAACCACCCCTTCACCCCCTTTTAGGCCTTTTTGTAAAAATCGCCTTACTTCTCCACTAAAGAAGATCTGTTTAACTCGCATTGTTGCAAATAATACAACAAAAACAATTTTAAACATAAAACAAAGTATTTAAAGATAAAACTTGGCTAAAATTGTTTTAAATGTTTTAAAAAGGTTATTAATAATTTAAAAAATTAAAAACGGCCCTTATAAAAAACTTTATAACAGTATTTTCTTATTAAAAACTTCATTTTCCATGAAACTTTAAGTTGAAATAGAAAGTTTTAAGAATTAGACTGGTTAAAGTAAAGATTACATCATGCAGTTTTTTTAGAAAGTTGATGATAGAAACACTAGATCAATTTGTTATTTAACCTTATAATTTGTTTCTTTGGTGTAGTTTAACGGGATTTTTTTTTCAATTTAAACAGGGGGTATTTACAAATTTTGGGATTTCAAAAGTCTGTAATAATTTTAATGGATTTTTTTTACTTAGAATGGATAATTGGGTAACTGTCGTAATTAAATGTGCAACACCGGAACTGGATGGTTAGGTTAGATTTACACAGTTGGAACCGGGAGGGAAAAGGCACAGGGAGCACGGTGATGAAAATGCACCGGGAACACCGAGATGAAAAGGCACCGGGGACACCAAGATGAAAAAGGCACCGGGATATGAAGAAATACTGGGAACACCGGGATATGAAAAAATACTGGGAACACCGGGATATGAAAAACTACCAGGATGATTGGTAATTATGGTTACAGAAAATTAGGCATGTAACTTCAGAAATTTTTAATAAATTGATACACTCCACCCGTGCAAGGCCGGGCATATCAGCTAGTAATTCATAAAATAATTTATGTGTTGTAGAAAGATGATATAGGTAACAATAAAAAAGATTAAAAACAATCATGCGTGATTTTATCCATCAGACGAAAGCAAAAAAAACATGGCGCCCGAAGATCGTAAATTTAAATTACAGAAAAAAAAATTGTATTTTAAATACAATAGAGATTTTCTGTTTCACGACTAATTTGCTGTTACAGGACTGTTGTTTTTGTCAAACGATATCTGTAAAAATAACGGAATTTTTTCATAGTGTGCTGGATTACAGTAAAAATTTGTGTTTTACAAAAAAAATGTAGATATGATGTTAAAAAGTATTGTTGAATATCCGTTAAAACAACATGTTTTTTTTTTACAATACAGAAAGCATTATATTCAACATGTTAAGTATACAGGATGAAATGCATTACCAGAAATAACTTGCAAATTGTACAAGAGTAAATAAGCTAAATTAAAAGATTAACGTTTACTAGGAATTGAGTTGAGGATGAATGGACCAACCTTGTAAGGTTCCAAACTTGCTGGTCGGTCGTCACTAATTGTATTTTTTAAAGGGCAATGATTGGCATGTAATGGTAAGTTAATTTTTTTTGTCAGGAGTCTAAAAGATTTAAGTCATTTTGAATTTTTGTATGTTGAGTATATATAAATATCTCTATTTTAGTTGTAAGGAAACAAATCTCAAATGTAGTTCTAAGGTTTTTAACCCTGTGCTCACATCTTAAATAAGTTATTACTATAGTACAATTACGAATGGATCTAAGGACAAAACTAAAGATTAGATAATTTAATATAATGCCTAAATTTAATTATTTACAAGATTTTAAAAGCACTGGACGTAGACAACACACAGAATGGTTTCCTTTGATGATGACATAATTCAAAGATATATTATGGTGTTAACAAATCATGAGAAGTTTTATTTGTTCCTTATTCTCTTAATATTAAGAATCACAACTCCACCGTATTAAAAATAACGTCCAGCCAGAGAAGAATATGTTTATAATTTACAAAGAAAAAAAAATGAAAGATAGACTCGCAACATTTCCAAATGCAATTCCAAATCCCTTATTTTAACCCAAAACAGCCAATGAAGCCTTTTCAACAGCTTCTGGGAACGAGAGAGAATTTAAAAGTCAGCAAATCCTTTCTGATTTTGGCTTTAAACGTAATTGAATGAAATTGAACATTGAGTTATGAAATCACGGAAGAACAAATAAATCCTCCGGGATTTAACACAATGGTAATTTCATTCGTAAAGATAAGGAACGGAATAATTTTATTTATATGTTCATTCCCTTTTAGTATTCTTTGCATGCAAAAGTGAATTAAGCTGCCAATTCAATTAGCGCTTTGTTAAAAATAAAGCGAACTGCGATGGCTAATCAAATCATTCGAAGAAAAAGTTCTAGAGATTGGTTTGATTTTTATGTTAACCTTTCGAAAATTTGTTTCTTGAGATTTGTTTGTTTATAATTCGGATAACTACATTAGTACTTACTAACATACATTTAGTTCCAATTTAAATCAATTATCATAATTCAAATTTTAAGTTTTTAATAAGAGTATTAAGTGTCTTACCCATTTTAATCGAATATGTTGTGTGAATCTTTAGCCTAATTTTAAAACTTACTTAAGTCTGACAAAAAATATTTTTATGACTAACACATTAAAACTCAACTGAACATATTAAATTCTAGAAAAATGAACTTATTTTTATTTTTCCGTTTAACAATGAGAGGCTGCTTTTTTAAATATGATACTTTAGTAAAACTATCTAATCGAAAGTTTCGAAATTTAATAAGATTGATTTAAAACCTTTTTAATTCCCCAGAACAAAAGTAAATGTTGACAAAACAATTTTTTTACAATCCGGAAGTTAAAATACAAGATTTAAAGTCGGTAAAGCATGATGGTTTCATATTACAAGAAATTTGCACTACTTAAATAAAAATTTCGCTTTTGATTTAGAGCTTAACACTTATTAAACACTTTACAAACATGGTAAATGCAATCTTTAAAAAATTTCTATTTACACTATTATGTTTTATCTCACATTGAATATAACCTTTAACCTTTAGATGTATACCGATGATGATAAAATTTCTTTAATTAGTTCACAACCAGCATCCCCTCTAATTACAAAATTCTCATACATTGATTTTCTCAAAGGTATTTTCAATTAGTTTGAAGGCATATCGTATTTTTATTTACATTCTATACAAGAAAATGGTATCATGCAATTAGCCTGTCCAAAGCTTTTATATTAGTAGTTTAGTTAGGATTAAAATGTTGAAATTATATAAAGTGAAATATATTTAAATACCTATCTACGCTACAAAGCAAATTAAATCTTGAATAACTTAAAATCTAAATGTGTAACATTCAGGGCAAACATAATAACGTCAAATATATAGCTTTAAACAATTACATTTGCCTGAATAATGCAGCAAATGACATAAAATATTTTTCTAAAGTTATGGCAACATACTTCACCAAACTAGCTGCATCCAATTCCTCATGAATAAAACAAACATTAAGCGTCCCCAACCGTAACTACCACTTACCTCCGGAAATAAAGCTCCCACATCGTAATAAGACCAAGCTTATAAAACGCGCACTTAAAAAAAGAATAATAAACCTCAAATCACTCAAACGCACTCACAAAAGCAAACACGAAAGAAAAGGGAAGAAGATTTCAAAAAAAAAAATATATGGACCATTCTCGAATTTCTATTTTTCTATATTCTCGAGTGGAAGGATACGCGTTTAACTTCAGGGTCAGACATTAAGGGGGGGGCGATTCGATGACGATGGCGATCATCATCATCATCATCAACGTCATTGCGAAATGTGTGACACCCGTTCAAGCATGGCGTCACTTTTTTGAGATCTTGCCAAGCTCGCTTTTTATCTGCAAGGAGGAGATAAGTCTTCCCTTTTCCCTCCTCATTGTTCTGGTTGAGAATCATTCTATTTTTTGGAGTGTCTGCCCCGATACCCTCTCTTCCTGGAGGAATATCTACCTTTGTTGAGGTACCGCGGAAATGGGGCATATACTACAGATGAAAAGGGGTGGGTAGAATGGGCCGAAAGGATTTTTGGAATGGAATTTAGAATGGAACAAAAGCTGAAGTGTTTTTTTTTTTATTTTTTTTTTATTTTTTTTGTGTGTTTTGAAGTGAGCTTCTCTTGGTTATGATGTGTTAAGTGGTTTCCTATAGCGCAATTGCTTTGTTTCTAAGCCCATAATAGGGAATGAATTTTGAATTGTTTTCTCAATTGCATTGAAATTAAGTTTGGATAAGGTGGAATAACACCATTAAGTTGAGCATACACTTTTAAATTACAATTAAGGTAACAAAATGTCTATGCATCAACATACATAATAGAGGCCTATCTTGTTGGATATAGGGAACGAAATAATTTAAATGGTTTAAATGTACGAATTTATATTTTCCAGGACTTCACATATAGGCACGTTTTATGGCGGAAACTTAATGCTTACACGTCTTTAAGAAATATTAAATGTTTTCGATTTTTTCTCAGCTGTAACATACATTTTGAGAACAGTCAGAACAAACGGTTACCACAAAAGTAAATTCCAGTTTAACCATACCGTTCGTGCAACTGGTCAGCCATTTAGGTGGATTAGGTATTAGGGCGCATTTTACTTACAAAGCATTACTTATAAATTTTATCTATTAATAATTCAACCAACCCATCGGTTTTCAGATTAGATGTGAACATACTGTGTTACTCATTGTTTCGCCTTTTGACACGGACCAATTGTAATTCAAATTCAGATCATATAAAACTAGTTATAAAAATTACTCAGAACTGTTCTTCCATCACAATTTCCAAATCAAACCACTCCCGCATAATCCTAACGAAGTCCCAACACACAACACACCCTCCATTCGTTAACACCATAATCGGCTCTGAACACAAATCCCCAACAGCGCAGCCGTTTCCCAGAGCGCATTTCCTACGACATACTGCGTTTAATGAAATGCAGCCCGATGTTTGCCCGTAGTGGGGCGTATAATTGTCGTCATTTCCCAAATAGCATGGGGCAAAGTGGATATGTACCTGGATTACGGGACCCGTGGATTTGAACTGTGCTGCTAGGAACTTCCTGCGTGGAATGGGGGATGCCTATTACCAGGAATTCCGCTTCTCACGTTCAGTAGGCGGTGATTTGGAGCTCCATTTTCACGCACGATCGTTTGGCGGGTGAAAAGTGTTCCTAGTGTTAACTCTACACTGCAAATGGAAGAGTTAACACTCGGAACACAATGGCGGTTGTGTTGTGGGCGAAAATATAGTGCAGTAAAAGTGTTAAAATTATAGTCACAAAATATGTTCTTATAGAGTTTCGATCGAAATTTAAGAACACATTCGGATTTTAACTTATTTTGCAACACTGTTTTTCAAACACATTCTAGATAACAACACTTTTTCACTTTTTTCATACTCAGACAGAACACTTTCATAATAAAAGTGCTAAAGTGAAAGTGTTCTTAAATGTCTTTTATAATGTAGTTATTTTTGTATAAGAGCGTTTGCAGGTGGGTGTAATCCTTGGTTTGGTTACAAAGCGGTATTCCGCCTTATTCATTCTGATTTTAGTTTGGGAAGAGTCATTCAAACATTACATAAGCATAAGCATTTTGTGACACATTCCCCTTTGTTAGCATTAATAAGCAAATCGGAAAAATCCCGCTTTTATCAAGTAATTTGGTAAACTAACAGTCCAACCTCTCATAGTTCTTTTTTTGTACAAAACCTTCAATAAAAGTACAAAATCTTCACACATTCACTATGTGTATCGGTAGTGTTTTTATTGTGTTGCAAAATTGCGATACCTCAGAATAACATTTTATTTTTAAAAGTTTAATTTAATTTCTTCTTATTTTTTTTTTTTTTTAAATTCACTAGAATAATTTCGAAAATAAAATGCGTTTAATGTCTTGCGTAAGCATCATTTCTTTCCAGACTCCCCTACCCTTATCAGGAGGAATAATCATATAAGAATTTCCCTTTCAATCAGGTGCTTGCGTAATAATTATAATTAACAACTAATACTTTCGCTTTTTCTTAACAAAATAATATTCATAACATAAAGAACAAAAATATTAATCCAAATGAGCGCCAATTACGCCCTCAATTTGCAATCACGTGACTTGCACCAAGCAACCGCCCTAGCAACAGGTGTCAAGCGGTTAACAGTTAAAAGAAAATAATTGATATTGACGTCATGTGCGAATGCTCTATTGTATATTTTCAGTACATAAATTTTATTTGATTTGATTAGACGCCAGCTTAAATCGAAAATGAATAGTAGAGAAAAGTTAGATAGCACTTATTGTATCTTATGTGATAATATAAAAACAGAGTGATTTTTTTAAAATTTTATTACCCAGCTGTGTGTATGTGTAAGTGTGTAAACCAAAACAGTATATTTTATACTTTATCATGAATACGTGAGAATGGAGAGTGAAAAAAGAATATGCAGCTAGTTTTGTGATAAATTCTCGACAATTACTTCGATGTTCGGTATAAACTCAAAATATGAAATCGATCGAGGCAAAACCAAATAACCATTTGTTAATACCGAATTGATATTTTCTAGAGAATTGTAACCATGCTAAGCCTTCAAAGAACTACCCTCAGCGCTCGTAAAGGAAAATATATGCTACAATTAAGTTAATGATCAAAGTTTGAAGTTTAGTTTGGAAAATTCTGAGTTGTGTCATTAATGTGTTCTAGGAGCAGCCTAAGAAATAAGTCCGAGGTCCTGCTTTCTGAGACTAACGAGTTTTATGAGCCAGCACACATAATTGCTACTTAACATTCTTTATTTCGATTTAGTAATAATAATCGCCTTACATTTCTGGCATTATAGGTTTCTTTAATGTGTTAGCAATGCATCTTTAGGGCGTTGTATACACTATCTTTCATTATTTTCATCTGTCTTTAAGTGAAGTTAAGTTAAGATATTGTGACATTCAATTCTTTACCTGGGAATACAGTGCATCCCACATTGCAAATTTATGGAAGCATTTTTTTTTATTATTGAATTATAACTTAATAACTTATTTATGTGTATTGACAAAATGTGTCTTCTGATACGAAACAATCGTCTGATGGAACACTCTTTCATTTAAAAAATAAAGTAGGAAAATATTTATAAACAAACTTTTAAGCTGTTGCAGCTATAATACATATGTTACGGGCAAAGTGATAATTCGGACATTATGAAAAATGACCGAAGATTAGGCGGGAAATGTGATAAATTAAATGGTATGTATCAATGAGTATTTAACACTTTGCCAGAAATACGTGGGCATTATTACTAATGCCCGTAACATATATTCTTCATTTTCCTTTATATAATCGGCTCATGGGGTTGCAACTTACGAAAGTAATTAAAATAGCCACTTAAAAAAGTTCTGAAACTAGAAACATGAGTCTCATTAGGAAAATCCAATTGGACAATGAAATATGTGATGTGGGACTATTTATTATGAGCGGTTTAACACAGCCGTATTTGTTTGTAACGACATTGTGACATACCCCACCCGTTTTCACCGAAAAGGACACCTCCCTTACTGTTACGTCCGTGATTTTCTTCCGATGATGAGATCCTTTATACTCATCCGTGTTCTTTCTTACAGCCAGCCGAGAGGATCGGGAGGCGCTGCCAGTGATGGTATTCATCCACGGCGAGTCGTACGAGTGGAACGCGGGGAACGCCTACGACGGAAGCGTGCTCGCCAGCTTCGGCAACGTCATCGTCGTCACCATCAATTTCAGGCTGGGCCTGCTAGGTGAGCTTCTTCCCTTTCACTCACAACACAAAGTAAAACAAGGGTGGGATACTTGAGGTTACATTCATAGGATGTTATACCTTCAAACTTCAGTATAACCAACCCCACTGTGTGAGGCTATGATCAGAGCTGTTACAGAACGTGTGACAAAGTCACATTCAGCTGAGGCAAAGCCCCTTGTTCCCCCCAAGTCCTCATTTTATCGACTCCGGAGGGATGAAAGGATGAGTCTTCCTTGCCCAACCCGGGAACAGAAGCGAGATGCACTACCAACTACCTCTACGTCACTGGGGTTTCCACAGGGTGAAAGCCAAACAGAAAGTCTAAAACGCTATTTTCGAATGCTTTCTCATGGTAGAGGGCAGGACGGTAAATGCGTAAATGCCTGTGATTGGCAGAGGGATTGGCAGTACAATTTTTGAGATCACAGTTGTGATTGGCTGTGGCGTGATCTTTAAATCTGTCACTTTCGGAGGGGTATTGTAGATGCAATCCCAGTGCCACCAAGGCCCTATCACAAGGCATACTCAATGTTTTTTCGATTTCCTTTATGGACTGTGGCCATGGACACTCTGTTCGGTTACTCTGTAGGTGCAAGTCCAGAGCTTCCAGTTCCAGACCATTCACAAATATGTGCAAAACAATTTTCAAGAGTTTTAGATACCTCTCCCGTGTCACAAACTGCTAAATTTCCCCCTGTGACCCTTATAATTATAATTTACACACTTTTATTTTTAATGTTTCTTCAAGTTTTTTGTATAGTACTGATGTCTTGCATTAACTTTAGCCTTTTAAATATAATTGTATTTGTTTACTGGAAAGGTTTAATGATTATTTGTTTAATGGAAGATGGTTATTTGTTTACTGGAAGATGGTTATTTGTTTACTGGAAAAAACTGATATTTAATGATTTTCAAAGTTTATTTAAACGCTATACCTGGAAGTTCAAAATACTATAAACCTGTAGCTAGATTATGTAGTTTTTAAAACAGAGATAATGTTATGCCCATAGGCAGTTTCAAAGTAACAAAAATTTCAATTCCAAATTCCAAAGTCTAAACGGAAACTTATTTCGCAATATTTGCATACAATATGCACAATTGATATGCGCAATTTTTATTCACGTTTAAACTTTCCCTGCTTTTCCAAACATGTTTATTCATGGCTGAAATATATATGTTACGGGCAAAGTGATAAACTGGACATTATTAATAATGCCCGAAGTGAGGAGGACCCCGTGATAAATTCAATGGAATTTATCAATGAGTATTACTCACTTTACCCGAAATACGCGGACATTATTAATAATGCTCGGATTTATCACATTGCCCGCACCATATATATTAAATAAATTAAAATATTAATACTCTTCCATAAAACAAACTTCTAAAACGCTACATTACAAAGCATCCATCTCAAAACTCCACCTTAAATAGGATACCAAACTCTTTTCAAATAGGGAATTAGAATTCTCACAAATTTCCCAAAAAACTCCTTTGGAAGTTGTCTGTTTACGTAAGAACAGTTTCGAAGCATTTAAGAACTCAATATAATAAGCGCCGTGAAACGCTTCCATCAAAGAAGAAAATTCGAACCAAATATTCTTATAAATCCCGACACACATCTAAGAAGAAGAGTCCACGCAGAAATAACTTTCATCTAATTTCCTCTGGGCACTTCCATACAAAAGGTGGCGCTGGCAGCGACTGAAGAGGAAATTCTACTTCAAATATTTGGTGAAGTAATTATTATTCCCTGTTTCGCTCTCATAGTTATGCAGAATGTTAAAAGGTTCTTTTTACTGCTCCAGTCTTTATGTTGTGTTTCCGAGAGAGTTCTACCGAAACAATAAAAGCAAAAGCGTTAAAAAGAATGGCGAAAGTCTCACCTAAGTTGGGTTAGTTCTTTTGTCTGGCGTTTGATGCATATTTATCAGGTTGGTTTCGAAGTTTTAAGGCCGGTGGTTTCTTGGGAGGGTGAATGGTTTTAATCAAGCTTTCGGCCAGGGACGTATAATTGGCGAAATACTAGGTATTGTTCGGCTTTGGGAGGGGAATTGGGAATTGGTTGTTTGTAGAGAAATTTTGTATATTGAGTAATAAAAGGCAAGTGTGTGGAGAGAGGGGGGATGTTATATTAAAAAGGGGTTGTTTGAATAGGTTCCAGTTAAGGTTTGATAATTTTCAAAGCACATAAATGCACATACTTAAAAATGTGTTTTCTTCTTCGGTCGTTTTAAAGGTTGTTAAAAGTGGTGGAAGATGGCGTTATGTTTATATTGGATGTAAGAAAATGCTCATATTCTAACTTACTTTACAAAAGCATTGTTATGTTGCCTTTTACAAGGTTTGCAGATATGTTACATGTTTAGTATTATTCCAAATAAACATAAAACATACTGACGAAAAATTTAAAATTCGGTTTAGCTGAAAATGTCTTAGTATTTTTAACTACCATTCGAGAAACTCTGATTGGACGAAAATTTAAGTTTAATTCCATTAATTGTTTCGTTAAATATCGCTTAGATGTTTTAAAAATTAAATGTTCAAATATTTCTAAATTTTGTATGGTCGCCATTGCTATAACTGTATATTTTTATCAGTTTGTCGGTAATTCTTTGCGATATTTCTGATTTTTGACATCAAAAATAGATATTTATTGGGACTTTTAAAGGAATTAAATTGAATTTTATTTACTAGACTAGAAACAAAATTCAACATAATCAAGTTCTTAATTCAAAGGTGAAGAAAAAGACTTTTCTGTATAAACTATTAAATCATAAAATAAAAACCTTCCTGTTTTTATATAAAACACCTGTTAAACATTTATTTATTTACACATTTAACAAATAAACCTTTTATTTATATTTAAAGTTGTGAACTATGTATTAAAAAATTGAATGAAAATGCAACGCTAAAACCTTTCTTAGCCACAAAAGTATATTTTCGAAAACTTTGTTCCTTAAACGCGGTTTAATTACTGTGCTTCATGAAGTAGAAAATTCCACTTGCATGGAGTCGACAGAAATAAAGCATTCGACAGTTTTTTCATCTTGAGTTCAAAATATGTTGCTTTTTTTTTAAGAAATGTTACTCAATTTTAGGTAGTATAACTTTAAAATCAAACATTGATTAAAGGTTTATTTATATTGTATTTTTAAACCGGCTATACATTTATCACTGAAATATATTTTATGTACGAATGATTTAAGTATTTTGATAATCACTCTTTATTTAATGAAAAAAATATCGTGGTTTATTTATTCATTTTGTGATTTTCTAAAAATTTTTTTCATATTCGAATACAGTATATTTGCAAAATGCCACAACGTATACATCCGAGTATGGTTAAACATTTAATTAAGGCCAAAGTATTTTATAGCGGAATTTAATGCATAATCAACAAATTAAAACATAGAGTTGCATTAACTGGTGACCAAAATAAACAGTTTCATGATATTTCATGGAGCATAAAACGCAATTTTACTATTCATCCATTAAAAAGAAACTAGCCTGTTATTATTTTGAAAAAAAAAACATTGTACAGTTTGGCAAAATTATTTCCGTAAGTGGAATGAAAATGCTCATCATTATCAGAATAATTAATAACATCAATCAATTAATAACGTTAAGGGTAGGTTTAATTCCTATGTTTATTACAAACTAGTTAATTTGTTTTTGTTTTAAGAAATAATCTGCAATATATCATTTTTTGATAATGAAAAGTAAAGCCTTAACCACCCTCCCAAAAAACCAGCTTGTTAGGTTCCAAAGAAATAAGGGACATTCTTGGGAAGGTAATTCCTTCCATTCTTTTTTTTCGCGGACCTAAAAAATAATATTTCAAGAAATACAAGCTAAAGAGATTAAGCAGCTTAATTTTCTTCAATTCCCTGAAACGAAGGTGAAAAGAAACTCCAAGTTCTTATTTTAACGTTGAACAGTTTATTAAAAACTTTTTGTAGATGTGAAGGATTTGAAAAGCCTTAATGACAGCGGGGATATTTTTTTAACTTATTACTCTGCTTCTATTCCCTCTGAGAGGGGTAATGAATTTTATCATTTTTATAGAAGAGCGGATACTTGTATTCCGATTTCTTATTATTTTCTTCTCGCAGGATTAAGGTAATTAATTTTTTCCTCGCAGCGTATTAAAATTCCAAGAGACAACATTTGTTTTTGACATTTCCTTGATATCGTTTTTCTAGTGGCAAGACATTTGTTTGCTCAATATTAGGAGAGAATTCTTAACGTGATGTTATAATAAATACAGAAATGCCGTTTTTATGGGATTCGAAGCTTTGTTGAGGAACTTGCAATGTGGCTTTTTTTAAAAAATTTAAAACTCATTAAAACTGTACTACAAAAAATGAAGAATGAGACATCCCATAGTTTTAATATTTCAGCAGGAGTGAATAGGTAAACAAATAGCGGTCCGCAGACAGTTTTTGGAGCATTAACTAGACAATCAGTACTAAAAAATCCAAACCAAAAAAAGTAGCATAAATACATTCTAGCATCAAACATGAAAAAAATTCCAAGGAAGGAGGGCTCTCCCGGCCTATATTTGCGTACAGGGCTTAGGATATGGAGTTAATTCTTTTCTATGATGAAAACAGGAAATTTTCGAGTTTTTTAGGTGTATCCTGAATTTTCCCTTATTACACAAGGGGATAGCGGCAATCTATTTCGAGTGTCACCCAAAAGGTCTCACCTATTGCAAAAATTTGTTGAAACACTGTATCCATGATTTGAAATTTCAAAAAGTTTTCTGGAATTGAAAGAAGTATATAATTTTTTATTGAGTGTGACGTGACTGTTATAAAAATAGTCGTATACGTATTTTATACGTATCTGGACATTTTGTATGTGTTGTTGTTGTTATTGATTCTAATGCCATTTCTAATACCCAAACTCCATCCGCCAAAGCGCACAGAACTTGATTTTTAATGTTTATGGTAATAACTGGAGATAGAACCGAGGAACTGACATTGAGATAAGAAAACGAACTGTAGAAATAAAATAATATGTTAAACATTGATTAAGTTCATAATACGCATCGAATAATTATTTTTTAATTAGAAAACAAAGTGTCTATTGGTTGCAAAGGCTTAGGTTGATGAGAATGGTAAACAAACAAGCCTGCACCGCTTGCTAGGTGCTTTAATAATGTAATGTAAGTTCATTATGCAACCCTTTCCAACCACACTCATCCCTCCTTTATTTTTCAAAACCCCACATTCCTACTTAATTAAACTCGACTGCATCCCTTCCAAACATCTCCCCTAATACACCCACATCCCTTCAAAAATCCCTCTCGAGGAGACACGACGACACGCGACTTCTTTATCCCCGAATAACGACGGGTTCCGAGCTAACCCGAGTTGGCACGAAGTCTTCTCTCGGATGATTGTCAGCGCCCATAAGCCGTCCCGTCGTGCTTCGGGGCATGTGGCAGAGAAAACTTAAGACGTTTGACGTCCCGTCTCGTCAGGAATTAAGTGGATGACACGCCCGGTGACAAACTTCCAGGAGGGGTCGACTTTTGCGGGTGGACATGTTGGGGGGATTTTGAAGCGTCGAGGGTGGTAATTTATTTAGAGGGGTTGGACTGGGATGCTTAGTACGGGAGTGTCTCTTAGTTTGAAATTTAGTATATGAAGCGACGAGTTTTGATTACATTACCTATACTTGATACATTGGTATGTCATTTCAATATCCCTTTTTCTTGCAACATATGAACAAAGCGCTGAATATACAGTGGAATTTCTCGTATGTTCTTAACAAAATATAGGGCGAATCGAACGAAACGGAAGGCCAACACATTTTAGGGTATAGCTTTTTGAGATTACCAATTTCAGATTGGTTTAATATGACCTAATAGGGTCCTTTTACAATAAAGCACTATAAGCAAACGACCAAAGATATAACATTATTTTAAGTTCGAATCCACTGCTTAATTCATTTTAACACTTTCTTGCATACAAAAACATCGCTCTCTAGAAGTAGTACTTACCATCACTTTCTAGAGATCACTATCATTTTTTATCTTTTAATGCATAAATACTTGATTACTGTCCTATTTACATCTAGTTCAGTACTGTGTCCTCTTTTTAGCTCATGAAATATGTTATTTATACTGCAATGAGTATGTATTTAAAAATTTATCTGCTTTAAAATAGTAAAATGTGCTTGCATTATAGGAATAGAAATAGACCTTCTGCAATAAGCTAGACAAACTATGATTAAAGACGTAACTCACTTGTTTTTCTTTTTAACCTATACCTATAACGCAATATAGGATTAAATGAGGATAAATTGTAAGGCAGAGTAAAATATTAAAAATCATGAAATTTACTATAGAGTTCTCAGTTATACTTCTATTAGTCTTTCATTTATCTTAAGATGTTGGTTTATAGGAAACATTTTGGCAATACTAATTAGGTGACAAAAATAAAATGAGAAATACAGTTTCGTTGAATAAAGGTGTTTTATAGTATAAGTCACATTTTAACAGTTTTTATTCTAATGTATTTTTTACTTTAAAATATGTAGTACTATACTTTTAAATTTATGAATTCAAAGTTTTTAGGCAAAGAAAAATAATGGAGAAACTTGGATATAGGTTTTCTTTCCAAGTAACGCTAGTTAGCTGTGAAACTAACCTATTTGACAAGAAAATTATTTATATTTACATCAACAGAAACTCTTTAAAAAGTCTCTAAGGGGATCATAGAAGTATCTTTCCAAGAAAAACAAGTTTTACCATTTAGCCAACTTTCCTACCAAACATTTTTGACGGACGGGAAAGAAAATCTAATAGAGCAAAAACTTCCATCAAAAAATAAGTTCGCAAGATGCACGAGAAGAAAAAATACAAACCTAACGCTAGAGGGGGACTATCTGGGTCATGTGACAGTTTCCTGAGTTTAATAACCATCAAGCCGAAGCTCTTAAGCTGAATGTGCTAAGAAACTAACGTCAGTGAAAGGAAAGAATCGAATAGCTGGAAAGAGGAAAAAAAAAAATGAAATTCATCGGGGCGATTTTACTTCTGAAAGATTTCCTTGCACCTTATCGGAGCAGCTTGTGAGCGGAGAAAGCCAGAAAAAACCCTTTGTCGGGCGGATATTATCTTTTTTTTTCACTTCACTTGGATCTGCTAAATCCGGGTGAAAAAAAGATTAACACAGCAGAAAAAATGGCGCAGGTCTCTGCATTTAGACAATTTGGAGTCCCGAAAGCTTGGAGACAAATCTCAACTTCCCATCCGGTGCGACGGCCTATAAATATCGAAAGCTGTGAGTTGTAATGAAACTTGCACTGAAAAATATCAGTTCAAAAATCGCAGGCGGTCTGAAGAAATTTTTTTTCTTCTTTTCCGAGACGGAAAAAAAATGGCGGGGATCGCTTCAGAGGAAGAAAGAAAAAAAACCGTGGGCGAGACAGGGATGGATGAAAAAGAACCGATGTAAAGAACTAGTTTTCAACTTCGGTTCCGTATGGTAATCATGTCTCGCTGATTGCATTTTCGACGAGGAATTGGATAAGAAACAATAATATAGTCGAAGAAGGGAAGAAAGGTAACCAATTTGTTTTCATGGTGGATTTTGGAGTTTCTGACGAGATTGGTCATAGGAAATAGTCGTTGACGGAGAGTAATTTTTGATTCATAGTAACGAAGTTAAGGCAGTGTGAGAGATCTGATTAGACCCAATATGCTCAAAAATAAAGTCTGATTTGCAAATACAAACAATTGAGATGAAGGCACATATTTTCCCAGATTCCTTACATTCGTTTTTGTTTAATATTTATAAACATTTTAATGTTTTTCTTTGATTACTTTTTGGCAAAGTTACATTATATGTATCATAAGAATTTTAAATTATTCTAAACTGTAATTAATAATAATAAGTTTAACTTCTTAATAGTTTGAATATAGTAAATATTTGAAAAGTTTCTATTTACATTTGGAATAAAAATAAAAGTATTACCTACTCTTATTATTGCCCAATTATTGTTTATTATGTGGTTTAAAACATTTTTTATCGTCGAGAAAATAAATTAACCACAATGTTGCTGTTAAAATCTTGTTGATAAATAGATATTCTCTGACTAAACAGTTTAATTGTACGATTGAAATTTTAACTTACCAAAATTTAGCATGGATAAATTTATTAAAAATTTAACATCAATCTTTTGAAAATTATCAACTACTATATACCTACTTAATTAAACAAAACATAATGGCACATAAAAAATGTACTAATATATGTGGTACTAATATATGGGTACTAATATATGTGGTACTAATATATGGGTACTAATATATTTCTAAAACTTCAAAACAACTATGACGATAGAAATTGAGTCATCATATTTTAAACTAAAATTAAAAAAAAAAACATTGAAAAGCTCTCAGTTAAAAAAAATCATTGTTTGTAGTTCTTTAAAGTAAGTATATATTGCAAAGAAAAACTCTTGGTTAATATGGAATTTTAAAACACTAAAATTAATTTAAGGTGAATTTAAAAATTATAAGTGTAAAAAAAATCAAACGATTAAAAATGAAAATTTGTTTTAAAACTTACAATTCAACATATATTTTGTATTTATGTTTAAACATGAAATATAGTTATTTTAATGTATATATAATAATTGGACTTAATTATTGGACTTAATAATTAATATTATTAATTAATTATTGTACTTATTAATTAGTCCAATTATTATTGGACCTAATAATAATTGGACTTATAAATGATTTTAAGGATAAAAATATATTTATAAATTCAGATTGTTTTACTAATTCGGCAGCATGAAAATTTGCTTTCAATATTTCACTTTATAATTGGCATAATTCAAATGCATTCAGCCCCTAAGGATTTTTAAAAGCATTGAATATCTTGGATTGACGCACATGGAGTTCCAAATTTAAGCTCTAAAAAAAGAATTATTTTTTTTTTATTCTGGGTACAAATATCTCGTTTCCAAAAAGAGAATCCCATTTATAAAATGTCACTGAGTTTGTAACTAATTTTCCACTTGATTCAAAATCTTTCTCCTCTGGAAGAATAAGAAACTGAACTTATAAGTAACGAGTTATGTTTGCTAGAATGACATTTTATCTGATTCATTCCATTTAATTTCTTTTGCTCCATGCTTGTTTTTAGAATGCAAAGTTTTTCAAAGCAATTGTTTTCATTTATGATTGGTACACTTGTTTCTTATTTGTTCTTTAAAAGTTTAAAATATTTTTAATAGGAAGAGATATTTATTTTAAGTATGATTCGCATTTTGATCATGAACCATTCAGTAACACGATGTTAAGTGTTTTGACAATTTATTTTATAATGCGGTGTTTAGGATTATATATTTAGGTTTTTTGTAGTTATATGGTTCAAGTAATAGTATGAATATTCCAAAAATTAAAAGAGGTTTAATAGTTAATATCATGAAGTCATAGCAGCAGTATAGCCATACGGTAAATCTCAATTTAATATGTATTATTTATTGTATGGATGAGTATAATTTTTTTGTATTTCTAAAATACGTATATCCACTTATCTTCCTGTAAATTTCAAAACATAAAGAATAAGAACTTATAGTATACATGGGTGTACATGAAATTGTGCAATGAACATTTAGGGAAACAGTGGTTCCCAAACGTGTTGACTCCAGGCGGTCCTACTGACAAAAATATTTCGTGGTACCCTTCTTAAGTAAAATATATTTTAAAAGCATGAAAACTTTCCCAGATTTTTGTCGCATTAAAAATTTATTATTAAGCGATTTTCTCAAATAGTATAAACATTATTATGAAGAATTTCCTTTTTCTTCGATTTTCTGACTTTTTTTACTTAATTACTATAACCAGATTAAAATGTACGAGCGAGATTTATAATAACGTCTTACTTTCCCAAAACTTTTTTAGTATCAACAGTCTTAGTCACTCATTATAGTTTATTCGAAACTTATACTTTAAAATTTACATCCAAACCAAAAATAAATTAAGAACCTGATGAAAAGGAAGTGCTTTAAGAGTTGAATTGTGTTTTCTTTTTTCTACATAAAATTAATGAGTTTTTATGACTATGATACATTTGCTTGATAATTCCACACTCTCTTTTCATTACAGGATTCCTACCTGCACTCGATGACTCATCCA
Source organism: Tetragnatha montana (assembly GCA_963680715.1). Lineage (NCBI taxonomy): Eukaryota > Metazoa > Arthropoda > Arachnida > Araneae > Tetragnathidae > Tetragnatha > Tetragnatha montana. Next base: position 54,307,752 of record OY796676.1, on the reverse strand, counting down.
GGGGCAATTACGGCATCATGGACCAAGTAGCTGCGTTGCACTGGATACAGGAGAACATCCCAAAATTCGGTGGTAACCCCAACAATGTCACTATCTTCGGTCACGGAACGGGAGCTTCTTTTGTCAACCTGCTCATGCTCTCTCCCCTGGCTAAAGGTGAAAACATTTAAACTCTGGCTTAAAAACTTTCTAAAAATAAGGTTAATTTTGTAAATATAATGTGACTAAACTCGATTGCCATGTTTAAGTACAAGGTAGGATAAAGAGATATGTCCGATTTCTAAATATAACGTGATTAATTAATGTGACTTATAATCATATTCATAACTATCAGTGTCGGTGTTAACCAGGAGCTAAGGAAAGAAAACTTAGTTATACGTGGACTTTGTTTGGTGGAATCCCTCTATGACTTAACACTGACGCTGTTGGCTATGATTATGGCTGCAAGTGTGTGCCAATATCGTGTATTAAAGTTAAAAAAGTAGTTTTAAAAATAATCTTTAGGAATTAGCATTAACGTCTAGACTGGATTATTTTTTTTTTTAAATTGAAGTGAAAGTAAAATTATTCATACGGAAGTTATTAAGAGAAAAAGCATTTCTAAAATACATCATTACAGATACTTCTGAATGAAAAAATCTCGAAATCTCTTTTCAAGTAAAACGCATGTTAGCTTGTTTTAAGTATCAAACAGGATTATGAAAGATTTATATAAATGAAACATACGATTCCCAAACCACATTACAAGAAAAACAAGTAAAGCTGTAGATCAATTTTAAATACAAAGAAAGTAGTGCAACCCATTATTAAACATTAGAGTCTCTAATTACCCCCATTTTAAGCTTCATATGGACTTTAAATTAGTTAATGTATTTAATCGTTCTCGTGTGTTATCCTCATTAGTTTTAACCTTTATTTTATGTGCATACTGAATGAATTGTTTTATTAAGTACTACTTCTTTTAGACTTTATTTAATGATGATGTATTTTTTATATTCATGCATATATGTCCTTTGAACCACTTTTGAGTTACCATCCACATCATTTTAGCTTCCAAAATTTGAATTTAACATTTCCCATTAAAAATACATCTTCTATAAAACACGTCAGTCAATTTTTTACATATAAGTAACAGGTGGATCATTATCATAGTTTTTTTATCTTTCTAGATGTTTGATTTAATGACTGAAAGAATCCAGTTTTTTTTTCCTCTTGTAGGAAAACTGTAAATCACCATCTAATGAAACAATGATTACTTTCATTATGTGACAGAATTTAAACCTCAACGCTTCATCGTTGAGACATCAACTTAGTGCGATTAAATCAGTCACTCTAATGATTAAAAGGAATTCCGTAGTAATAGAAGATAGGTGAGTTTATGTGCTAATTGATTAGCTTTAAAGCACTACAAATATTTGGTATTTTATTCAAATACGAAAACGAACAAGAATAAAGACCTACCACTTTATTTCTTATTTCTCAATTGCCATTTATTTTAACGTATGTTGATAATGAATTTTAAGAATATAAACCTCGTCTAGTCATTATTAAAATACACTCTATGAACTTATACACACTCATATCCTAACTAACCATGAAAATAAAAGTGCTGATATTTTTGCGAGTAGCACTTATATATTTATTTTCACCAAGTACGTTTAAGTTAAAAAAGATTAAAACATTAAGCATTTCAGAGATTTGAGAATGAACATATAATTTGGTATTATTTTTTTGTACATTTATTACACTTCGTACATACGTAAAGAAAGAAAGATATTCACTAACGTTTACTAAACTATTTTACCATCAGTATTTAAAAAAAAAAGAGTTGTTATACGTATTACTCGGTAAAGAATAGTTTTCTAAAGATTGTCTTGATTTGAATTCATGTTAATCTATCCAAAGGAGCCAATGAAATGCCTACTGTATCTTTGTTATGAACAGTTTTCTTTCTTCGATCATTTTTATGAACGCTTTGCCTTGTATAACAACCTTGTGTACAAGGCATGCAATTTATGTAAACAAAATTTAACTATCCGGGTGCAAATCACTCCCAATCGGACTACGTGGCAATTTTTTATTATTTTCACATAAAAATTTAACAAAAATTAAAAGAAACACTGCTAGTTGAGATATTTTAATGGTGTTTTAGTTTGATATGTGGTTATTTCTGGATCTTTACTTTAGCCTAAAACTCAACGCATTCGAAGCATAAAAAAATACTATCAATGCGATATTTGTTTCGATATATCAAGCATACTTATTATAAAATCCTTCGACTTCTCGTGTGTATCCCAAATCTAAATGTAACTCACTATTTACGAATAAAAACATCATGGTACTCAATAGGTAAATATCAGCATCTAAAAGTACTAAATATCGTTTTTTGATGCCTAAATACCGTACCCGGCAACAGTGTTATTCCTAGGATTTTTTTGGAGGGGTAAAAATACTCCTTGACTTTTTTAAGAGGAGTGAAATTCAATTACGAGGAGTGAAATAAGGAAATAGCATAAACTTCATATACAGAGACACGAAAACCGCAATCAAACTCCCTAAGCATCAGAACAATGAATGGTCTCCCCTGAGTACATTTGGTGTTTTGAGTAGAAAATGTTAGTTGGTGATTTCGGTGTGGCACGGTGCATTTTTTAAGCTAAACCTTTGTGAAAATTCAAAGAGTGAAAATACTCCTGGCTAGTTTTTTAAGGAGTATTTCCGATTTTCAAGGAGTGAAATACCCTCTCAGAGGAGTTAAAAATATCTCTGCCCGGCAAATAAGTAAAACATTTCTGAAAAACTCTAAGTAAACAAAATAACGAACACTCATTTCTTTAAAATCTTTGCAGGGCTGTTCCATCGCTCCATCCTGCAGAGTGGTTCCGCCTTGAGCCCCTGGGCCATCGCCCGCGACGCCATGTCCTACACCCGACAAGTGGCCACGCACCTCAAATGCCCCACGAAGGACAGCGCCGCCCTGGTGGCTTGCCTCGGAAAACGCCCCGTCCGGGACATCCTCAACGCCCCCTTGCGGGTCCCCGACCACCTCATCGCTTTCGGACCCACCATCGACGGGGTGGTCATCCCCGGGGAACCGGCCGTCCTCATGGAAAAGAACAATGACCTCTTCTCCAAGACAGACCTCCTCCTGGGGGTCAGCAGAATCGAATATTACTTCAAGTTCTCCAACCAGGAGGACCGGATGGGGATAGAGGTCACCAGGAGGGACAGGCTGTTGCGGACTTTAGTCCGCAACCTGTTCACCTACCACCTGCAGGAGATATTCCTCACGGTGGTCAATGAGTACACGGACTGGAGCAAGCCGGACCAACACCCCATAAACGTCCTGGACTCGACAGCGGACGCAATGGGAGATGCACTAGTTGTTGCACCCCTCATAAGGACCGGGAGTTACCATTCCAAAGTGCACCAGAAGAACCAGAAGGGGACGTATATGTATGTGTTCATGTATCAGACTGAGGAGAGTTTCTACACGCAGAGGATGGGCTGCATCCATGGTGAGGATGTGCCCTATTTCTTCGGTGCACCGCTCGTGAATACCCTGGGACACTTCCATAGGAATTTCTCGAGGTCGGAGAGTGCGCTGTCGGAAGCTGTTATGACTTATTGGACGAATTTCGTCAAGCATGGGTGAGTACGAGTTCTGTAATTTAATGATACATTTTAAGGTCCTTAAATCCATTGGGAAAGCCTATAGTTTCTACTGGCATATTCCTCAAAGTCACTTCGTAAGACTGTCACCCCTTTCTTTTCTCTCCATGGTGTTCTGATTTCTTCTTAGGAATGAAATCAGTGTTCTGAACCGGCTGCTAGTTTCAATGTAGCAGCCACAAACTCAGGAGTGACATCATTCCTAGGAGCCAATCAGAAAGTCCGTAGTTTAGAGATGGAGGAGGAGGTGTGGATCTTTCGAAGTGCCTATTTGGGAAATATGATTTCTATGGCAGGTCATTAAGTTGAATCCTAGACACCGGTTGGGGTTGAAGGTTTTATTGGCATACTTTGAGGCCAAATAATAAAAAAAACCTTTTTAAACTAAAGTACTCAAGTTTTCGGAAGTTGAATAGATAATTTTAAATTTTTCACTCGTGTTCAGTTGCTTTCCTGGAAGTAAAACCAAATTGTCTGGACTCACAGAAATGTGGTAACATAGAGAAATGACAGTTTACCTTTCAATTAAAGAATTAAGTCCACTTTTAGCCAAACAGAAATGCATGGAAACGACAACGCAAGTAGGATAAATAAAAATTGCTTATAATTTAATCTATAAAGATTATCTAAGTTTGTTTCTCTTGTATTTTCTTCGCAAATGGCTGATAGTTTAGTTTAATATTTACTTAAATAGGGTTGTTTCCCATATTTCAATCTATTTTTTTTTATGAAGAACAGTTTGAGAAAATATGTTTGCAAAAAATCCGAAGTCTCTAGGACCTCAATTTATTTTTTAATTAATTTTTAAAGGTGATGCGCAGATGCGTTCCTTAAAATCGGAGCACTGCGCAATGACGTCAAAATATCCACCGCTATATATCCAGGGCTTTGATAGTTCTAATACTGGTAGATAAATAATAATTGAATCGTTTATTTCAGAAACAAGTTAAACGCTGTGTTAATCCAATGGGCTCTAACTTGTTTCTGAAATAATCGAATCAATTATTCTTTTTTCTTCCAGTATTACTATCAAAGCCTATCAAACTATCAAAGCCCTGGATATATAGCGGTGGATTTTTTGACGTCACACGAAGCCACGCCCCGATTTTGGGAGCTTTGATTTTTAAATCGTTTTAATTAATTAATGAAGCGTTTTAAAAATTTTATTTTCTTGATTTTCTTATTTTTTTGGGGTTTCCTTCGTTTTTCAAATGTTGAAATACGAAAGTTCAGTTGATGGAAACAACCCTATTTGGCACGAATTTATACTAATTAGTCAATATTTTGTTAGCGAGTCCTCTACATTAATGTTTTAACATAATTTTTCAAATGTGTCTCACTCCGCTTATTTAAGAAAATACTTAAATGCTAATAATAAACAAATAATAAAAGGTTCTTATACAGAATAATTAATGCTTACAAAGAGAAAACCATAAACAGAGTTAGAAACAAGTAAAAAATTCCATTTAGCTAATTATCGCTCATAGAATGGAGGATAAATACCATTTCTTGTTTCTGACGAAGTGTTTTACTTGTTGTATATTGTGCATATATTTTTATTTATCCGTACTTTTTCTTTATAGAAAAACTTTCGACACTTTTTTTGTTATTATAGAGCAAGTCATTTGCATATAGTAATTAGAAACAGCTTAAATATAATATTCAGATATTATAATATTGCATTTTCCTTACAAAATCTAAAACAAAATGTCAGTTTCGAATCTAAAATTTTTTATCATCATCATCATCATCACCACAACAGGATATTTTTATCAAATAGATCGAAGTCAGATATGCCAAACCATAGAGTGTTTTCAGGTGACGTCACAACCGGTTATTTTCTTTTAACTGTGTACCTTCTGTAGGGCTTTTAACTGTTGGTAAGGCCGTTGTTTATCTGTTGCTAAGACGGTTATTTGAAATGGGATCACGTGATTGCAAATGCTCCAATAGAAGAATTCCGCGGCTAGTCGTTTTCTGTAACTGTTAACCTCTGTAGGGCAAAAAAACTGTAACATCTTCTGTTGCTAAGGCCATTGTTAGGTCCGAGTCATGTGATTGAAAATGCTCTATTAGAATATCGATACAACTCAACTCACAAATCCTTTATTAACCATCAATTTTAAAGGCATTTTATAAGTTAAGAGGCTTTTAAGAAAATAGAAAACATTGAAAACCATTCCCCGATAGATGCCATCATAGAGCAAAAGTAGAGTTTTTCAAAAAGAAAAAAAGTTTAAAACAACGCAAATCCCAAAAACCATGTTTCATATATCGCTGAACGACAGGTGAATCAAGTCGCGCATGAAATAAGCCACATGGCAAATCGCGAGAGTTATAAAGCCTGCTGAGCCATGTTTTAGATGGGATAAATCTTGCATGAACGTTGATGAAAAATGTTTTGGAAAAACTTTCTCGAATTTTTTTTATTGGTCGAGGAGGGTTTGGTTTTTGGAAATAAAAACGAAATGGTTTCGTATTCTGAAGTTTTAGTCGTAACTAGCCATTCCGACAAAATGAAGAAATTTTTGGAAGAGAAAATTTCCATTTTTTGATGTATCGAAGGTTCCGTGTATTCTTAGGAATATATTAAACGGTATCGGGTTTTGAGATTAAATTTTTTAGAGGGAGTTGGGTATGAAAGCGTATTCTTATGTATTACTTAGGAGATATTGACTCTTGAAATGCTAGCTTTTTAAATTTCTTAATGGTTAAAATAAAGACCTTGTAAAATCCATTATCATAATTGAAAATGTGGTCTATGAAACTACGTTATCTGTTGACTGAAACAAACATAGGAGACAAAAACTTTACACATAAAATTGTTGAAATAATAGTAGAGTTTTGGACTAAAACTTTCAACCATAAACTTAAGTTTCTATTTTATGGCAGAAGTATAATTTATGACAAAATTTACAGGATGTTTTCAAAAGCCTTAGTTTCTTCATATTTAATTGCAAAGTTCCCTTAAAAACGAACTTGGTTCAGAATATTTTTAATATTATCTTCTCATAAATATATTTTTCTTATCATACGAAATGTAAATCAGTTTAAATTGTATTTGACAAAGAAATTCAATACAAGACAAGAATTTAAAAACACATTTTTCTTAACATTCGTAAATGATATTTATGCAGTATTATCTTTTTTATACATGTGTTGACTATAAACAACGTTTTCCATATTTTAAAAAACGAGAAAGTGATATATAAAACCCCTAGTTCAGACAACGCATACCAATACTTGAAAAATTGTATGTGTGTCCACTTTAAATAAAAGTCATTATCATTTCCCCTTTATTTTGCGGGAATGTATTTTTTTTTAACTTTTAACCCGTAGCAGGGGACGTGACGTCTCACAGACCGCGAACATTTTCCTCCCCTTCCCCCTACCACATACTGGGTCGAATTGAATAGAATTTTCGCCTACCTTCCCCTTACATGACCTTGAGACTGATCCCTTCTTATCAGCAAGTTTTTCCAAGTGCATGCCTTCGAAATTCCACAAATTCTTTCCCACGCGGTCCAGCAGACCTCAGGTCCCACTCAGTGTAACTGTTTTTGTCCAGACTTAGTACGCATGGCTTTGAAACTCGGTCCGCGGAGATTAATTTATCCTTCTGATCCTGGTTATGCGGAAGAGTTGAAAAAAATTATATGAAGTTGGGAGTGATTTTAGAGTGGTAAAGGTAACTGTGAATAAGATTTCTGTGAAAAATTCTAAATTTTTTGCTTCTAAAACACTGGTGAAAAAATGATACTTCAGGTAGTGTCAGAATTTTTTTGTATTGTTCTACAATGAATTTTTTCCAATTAAAACTTGCATTACATATTAAATAATAAAAAGAACCCAGTTAATTCACAATAGATGCGTTTTATTTTAAATTATAAAGAATTTACTGCACCATGTGGTTTCCATCGAAAAATTTAAGTCTCTTGGAAAATTGTCTGTGAAAACTTTTATTTTATCATAAAGTTAACAAATATTTTTCTATGAAGAGATAAATGTTTCAAGAACAATGTACTGAAATATCAGAATCATATCTTGATTAGAAAATTTTTAAAAAAATATAACGTTGCGCGGTCTGTGAGACCCCACGTCCCCTGGTATGTTCCATTTTTTCACCTCCCCTGTTACGGGTTAATCCTTAGTTATTTACTGAATATACCTGTATAAATTGCATACTAAAAATAACGTAGTGGTTAAGGTCATTTCACCCACTAACATTATAATGAAGAATAGTCCAATTCAGGAAAGTAAAGTATTCCCCATTCATATATTTATCAATAAATAGATATCACAATTTGTTGTTGTTTATAATGCTACTTTGAATATCAAAGCACCATCCACAAAACTTCTAATTTGACTCAAAAGACATATGGAACTGTTCTTAAATTATGGTTTTATTTGTTCTATGTGGTATTAAAAAATAATAATACAAATTAAAATATTCACTCAATTATTTCATTCGGTTTATACAGACGTTTTTCCTAATCAAAATGTTAAGAGGAGGAAATATGGTGAAAGCTATTTTAATTTACTCCATCACATGAGTGTACGTAAATACGTAAAAGCAGCTTACACAGCCAGACCTAAGAAACAGTAAGATATCAGGTAAATCAAAACCGAAAGAATGACTTCATTTCAATATCAGAGAACACGACTACTAACACATACGTCCCGAATCCAGACACTGGCGCTGTCGCCGAAAATTATGCGACATGTCGAAACAACAGTTCTCGTGAAATTAGCACCTAAGTGCACCATTTAGCTCACAAGGAAAGTCGATAATGATAATTGCCGCTTCGATATAAGCGATGCCGGATCACTGCATTAATTCTCATGGCTATTCTCCGGTAATTGCCGCGCGGAAAATATCCGACGGCTAATATTTCCCAAAACATCAGATTTTCCGCCGCTTCTTGTCCTTTCTTGTTTCCCCGAGTTTTAATTGGCAATTGCGAGGGCGCTTGTTTTGGTGTGATTAGTCGCGGTATTTTAACCCTTTTTAAAACTAGAACGCCCGAGATCTCCGTTAAATCTTACTGGATGTTTGGGGCGTGCAGAACAGAGAGGGTTAATGGCAGAGCAGCCGTGGAGGTTATTGTCGCCTTGGGAGGTTTGCTTCACCTGCAGTGTGTCGCATGCAGGTGAGGGAAAATGTATGGGTATTGTTTTGTCGTATGGGAAAGTGATCCCGGTGGGTTTAAGGGGTAATATAGGGATTTATTTGTAACAGAATGTGTTCCGTGTTTCTGTGAATTTTTCGTTTCAATGTTAAGAATGGATTATTGTAATTGTGCGAATTAAAATTGAGTGGATGTTGAATAGGATTTAAAATGAATAAGCATTGTAGTGTAGCAAGCGTGTGCACAGCAGTTTATTTTGAGATAATTAAAAAAAATACAATTTAAAAATCTACACCAGAATTTTAATTGTTTTAGTTGCTCCTTATAATGCATTTGAATTACTTGAATATTATGAGATGAGTAACAGTTTTGTAGATAAAATATTGATGTTGATGACAGTAAAATATTAAGCCAGCCGGCCAATCAAAGTATCGGAAGAGTAAATGGTCAGGGGAAAATATTGTTGTTAAAGTATAAAACTTTGCATGACAGTCCTAGTTATTGACATTTCTTAAAAAATAGAAAATTCAGTTAATTTTGTGTGTGCCCTTTTATCTACCTTTTAACAATATTGTTATTTACCAGCTTATCAGCTCACGATTGGACTGCTGAGCACTTTAAATGTATTTTGCTGCACAATATTTCATTGGTCGCTACATTGATGCTAAATTGTCTTATCTAGTAATGGAGGACTTTTTATCATGTGATAGTTTTAAACTTTTGACTCTTCTATGTATTCTTTGTAAGATATGTTTCTTTAAATATTGGAAATCCGCCTGTACCTTCTTTACCTTAAAGAGTAAAAGTGATGAAACAAGAAATTCCAAAATAAAAAACACTTCAAAAAATTAAAATAGATATTTAATATGTAAAAAGTTTCAGTAAAAACATTATTCCCTCTGAAAGATATATAAGGAATGAGAAAAAATTCAAAGCATTGAAAATAACAAACGAAAACCTATAAAATAACAATTTATGAGACTTGGTAAGGATAGTGTCTACTGGTTTCAAAATTGGCAATATGCCACAAGTCTGGCCAATTCAGAAAACTTATATTCAATTTACTGCTCTACATAAAAGCACGGAATACAGCAATTCGTTTTTCAAAGTATTCTTCCCTGACATTTCCCAACACACTGTACGAATCCCGACCAAAAACTTTCTCTCCATTTAACAGCGTATATCGGACTTCTAAGCCCCGCTTATATCAATGTCCGAAACGAAAAAGCAACCTAGAAATCTCGTAACTCATATATTAAATGGAATCGGCGATTGTTAACAATGAAAATAAAAGTTATTTGTCTTGTGGCACCACCCCCATACGTCACACCCCCAATCCCCCATTTCCTGAGCGTGAGGGGTGCTGAGTTATGAGGCCTCGGAATCACCCAGACTTCCGCTTCAAAATGAATGACCCTCATGTGAAAACAACCTGTTAAAAAAGCCCCGCAGTAACGAAAATACTTCCAAGCCTATCTATAGGAGGATAGGCTTTGGGAGAATAATGCTCCTTCAGTTTCGCAGAAGAAAAAAAAAGATGAAAAGTGACGTGCAAGAAATAAAAAATAAAGACTTTTATATAAAAATCGAAGGACGGCAAAGGGGAAAATAACGTCTGGAAGCGCAGCTTTTTTATTTGCTTATTTCAACAATTGTATTTCCGACTTATAAAGAAACGGCAAACTTAAAACCATATTTCAGGTCAAGAATGTCTCCCAGAGAGGGGCTTTTCGGACGGATTGAAAGTAAGGGGCAAGGGGGAATTTGAAGGGTAGTAAAAAACGAGTAATTTATACTTTTTTCGGTGGCAGCATACAGTCGGGACGGCAAATCCATCTTAACTTTGAGGGGTCTTTCTGATCAAAGCCCTTACCCACTAATGCGGGATCTAGGGTGGGTTCAGTATCAAAGAATGGGAGATTCGAAGCATATTCATAGAATTTGTTTTCGGGAATTGTTTTGGAATGCTGTTTAAGAAACAAAGATTGCTAAATACATAAAACAATTCAAAATAAAGAAAACGTGTTGGATAAAGAGAATACGTGAAAACTAGATTTTGTGCGTTTGATAATTTCAGAGTACTTGTTCTTTATCATATTTTACGAATTCAAAGTATCTCTCTGAGATAAACATGTTACTTGAATGAGAAATAGTTTTGCAAAAGAACAAATTCAAATTTAAAGATTAATCAAAACACACAATGCTTTTTTATAGAGTAGGCACTATCAGAAATTTGATTTTTGGTATTCATAAATTTCTTTGGTTTATTACATTTTTAAAGAAACTTTGAAAGAAGGAATGAAAATACTTTCTTTTACAAAAGTAAATTAAATATTTAAAGTGTAAAGCTTATTTATAACCTATACATTTTTATTAACCAATACGTAATTGACCAATAACGTATACATTATTATTAGATCAAATGATAAATATTAGTTAAAAGTACATAATTTTTTTATTAACTCGACATGTATTTAACTTTTTGAAAATTTGTTTTCTTTTTGCACCGACTCCCCAGATACCAATGACATTTCTCTTGGTTACCAAAAAGAATTTATATTGAAACTTCTATTTTATTTATTATATGTACCTTACCTATAAAACCACAAGACCCATCACACGCGCACAACCATTTATTCTTTTATTTCATTCGAACAGAATTTACAATTTTCTGCAACTGAAATTCAAAGCATTACTCTTCCAGACAGCTTATTGAACCATTTCTTACCTTCACTTAAACAAAAAGATCTCTCAGCACAAAATAAAGATTTCTGCTTCTGACAAACGATTAGAGCCCCCACATGTATTTTTCAACAGCCGCAAATTCGATTCTCCGTGTTTTGATACACCATATCTGGTGTAAAAAGCCACAAAAAAAGCTAAGCCTAACAACCATGCCTTCGAAACTAGTCCCAGAGTACACCGCGTCTGATATTTACTCCTCCCTTATGTGAATAAAATAAATCGCCTATACCCTTGAAAAATGTCCCAAAGAGGCATCATTCCAATCCCAAAAACAGGATATAGAATAGCATGCACCCTTTATTTTTAGCCCAGAATTTTTTTTTTTCGTATATTTCAGAAACCCCCTTTAGATGCCTGATCAATACTCTTCTCGTTCGAGATATCGACAATCAATAATCTTCGGAAGAAAGTTAACAGAACGGGAAGAAAGTTGAAAAATAAAAAAGAATTAGGGTAGAAAAAGTATGGGAAGACATTATTTTCAGATTGTAAGGTCCTTTTTGCTACAGACAACCCCCCTTTAATCGTAAGAGGCGCGAAAAATCGATTTTTCCTCGTCTTATTTTTTTCCCTCGGTCCCAGACTTACTGGTCGTATTTTATTTTGCGCAATTTCTCAAAGAGTTTGGACACGAAAGTTGTTGTTTGGTTTGGAAGTGAGTTGTAAAGAGTGTGTCACGCTATTCCCAGAAACTTGTTTTTATATTTCTTTTTTTCGTTCTTTATCTTCATCTCTGTGGGGTAATTTACGCCTGTTGGTGTTCGGTGAAGTGATAACTGCCCCTTTTCGCAGGGGAATCGGCCTTTATATGCGTGATGAGCAGTCTGTGTGTGTGTGTAATCGGGATAAACATGTTGTGAAACACATCTTTTAGAGTTGTTTTTTATAGCATAAATTTAAGAAACGCACGCTTTGATTTTTAGAGAGCTGTTTTTTTATTGCGTTTCAAAACAGCTTATATGAATATGTTAGTTAATACATGGATGGATATGGATAAACCCTTTTGTAAATGCATAAACATTTTATATCGTCGCTTTTAATATTTTACTGCCACTGCCGCATAAAATGGTTGAGTAGTTACAGAACAAGTTTCTTTTATTCCATTTCTAATCTTACATGAAAATAACACCTCTTAGTTCAAATTAATGTTACACAGAACAGTGTATGGTGATCTACATTTCTTTTCAAGGTTTAACAAATATAAAATTTATGTACACCTTTTCAGCTTTAGTTTGTAATTCCATGCTTCTATTATATATGTGGTTCAAAAAATCTTCCCAGACTTTGCACAAAAAGTTTCCTGAAGCAGATAAAATTTGTCCAAAGAACTATACCTCTACGGCGATATTTAAAAAATGTAACGGCATACCTGATAAAAACTCAATAGAGTGTTTTCAGGTGAAGTCACGACCAGCTAATTTCTTTTACCTGTTAACCTTTGTAGGGCTTTTAACTGTTGCTAAGGCGGTTGCTAGGTAACGAGGTATATGTTGCTAAGGCGGTTTTTAAGTATAGGGTCATGTGATTGCAAATACTCCAATAGAAGAATTCCACGGCCAGTCATTTTCTGTAACTGTTAACCTCTGTAGGGCAAAAAACTGTAACATTTCTGTTGCTAAGGCCGTTGTTAGGTCCGAGTCATGTGATTGAAAATGCTCTATTATTGCATTCCACGGAACGCACATGCATTCACAATGGATATTTTTAACATCCTTGTGTACAAATATATCCAAATAATCATGTTCACGTGTTTCATACTCCTTTTTTTAGCGTAAATCGGATGTGACGTCATGCATTTTTTTTTCTGTCAGGATTTTTTAAAAAAAACTATTGATGGTAGAGTAGGGACTTCATTTCAGAAATTGAAATTTTCTGTGAACAGATGGCATTTAAGATAAAACCTTAAAATTCATATTTGTGTTTTATAGATAGAAGTTAAAAATCGGGTAGAGAGAGAGAGAGGTTATTACCCTATAATTTATTTTATACAGTATTTTACGACTTACACCTCTTTCCAGCTTTATCAATGTAGTACGTTCACTGACCGTTCCTTTGTATTTCCTTTCCCATGCAGTTACTTTTTTAGTTGGCTTCTGTCCAAACTCTGAAAAAATACTCAAAAAGCAATTGAACACGAAAAACAAAGGTTAAACTATCCACAGAGATACAAATCGTTCTACAATATTTATTAATTCAGAATTACTAGGTGCTTCGAATCAAATTTGGAATACTGTTGATTCCCTTTTAATCGACTTATGTTTGACCAGATCTCTTCAGATTCTTTAGGAGTTATTTTAAAAAATAAGGCAAAATTATGCAGCAGTTGAAATTCACGTTCTCACAAGAAGTACTGATATTTTTGAGCTCACCTCTAAATATGGAAAACAGAAAAAAGGGGTTTTTTTTTGCGTTTAATAATTTGTAATTTGTATGATGGGTTTATCTCTGGTCCTACTGATGAGAAGGAATTCTGTACTAAAGATATTAATTATTTTTTATAAATTATCTTTAATTAACTAATTTATACAAATTATTTTAACTTAATTATTGATTCGAGAGCAACTTATTTATTTTTAAATACCCAATACAGATTCGTATAAGCGTGTAAAATTTTTCATTTATCATTTAAAAGTATTTTGAGCACAGTAAAGGAATATGTTTAACTCAATATATATTTTATAAAACGCCTTTCAAGATTCCTCATCTTAAATTACATTCTGCGAACTTTGATTGCTTCTTTATTTAAAATCAAATTACATTAACTAGAACAAAAAAATGAGGGATGTCTAATGTTCAGACAGAAATTTCAATTACAAATACATCCTAAATATACAAGTCATGCAGACGTTGCATTTATATATTTCAGTTCGTCATTCATTTTCAAAAAAAAAAAACCATTTATCTTTTCCCAAAATTAAATTTTATGTTTTCTGAGAATTTATTTCAATAGAATCATTTATGTGGATTCTTCAATATATTTCTGAAAATTAAATCAAAAGTCTCTTTGATGCTTTCAATTACTTACTTCTTAAAAATCTAAGAATATACCCTAAATTTTCCAGTCTTGATTACAAGCGAACATTTTTGAAATCCACCTTTCGTTAAATCCTGTTTTGTGTGTGTTAATTAGTCATCATTATTTAGAAATTAAATGCTTCAGAATCAATAAAAGTTTAATTTAGAAGTAATTTGTAACACGAAATTCCGCCTCCGTATTTTATAAAAGAGAGATGCTTTAAAGAAAAAAAAACACATTTGAAGGAACAGTTACAGTTAGAAATATTTAAATCAGTTAAATTATTCATAAAAAAATTACACTTCTGTTCTGTAATTTAAATAGTATTGCAACGGGTAATAGTATTGATACGGGAATCGGTTGCTATGCACCTACTGAAAATAGAGTATTTTCAGGTGACGTCACAACCGGTTATTTTCTTTTAACTGTGTACCTTCTGTAGGGCTTTTAACTGTTGCTAAGGCCGTTGTTTATCTGTTGCTAAGGCGGTTTTTAGGTTTGGGATCATGCGATTGCAAATCCTCCAATAGAAGAATTCCAAGGCTGGTCATTTTCTGTAACTGTTAACCTCTGTAGGGCAAAAAACTGTAACATCTTCTATTGCTAAGGCCGTTGCTAGGTCCGAGCCATGTGATTGAAAATGCTCTATATGATAAATTCTTTATTGCAACACCCACCATCACAAACATATTTATTTAAAGTTTAACTAGTAGCTTTTATTCTTGAAAGTGATAGGGCGCATATTATCTTTATTTGACACTTGGTATGCATATATTTTCCGGATGCAACACTACGTTATTATGAATTACACAAATTTATCATGCACTCCGCCTGACTGTATTAGATAATTTTTCTTAAGATTCATATAATACTATTGTTTTGTATATACATATACAGGGTGTTTCAGATAAATGTTTTAGTCTTTAAAAAACGTCTAGTTGGCCCTACTCTTCCTAGAAGTTATGAAACATACTGTATTTTGCACCATTTCTAATTCTGTAATTTTCTCCAAGCGTTACCTTTTAGAATGCAACTATAGTCGCTTCTACAGCATTCATTGCAGAAGTTTTAAATGAAACACGTCTTAACTATGCTGTAATTTATACATGAAAATAATAACAATCTTTCCTTTTTTATATTTTTAAAAATAGTTTTGTAACTCAACTGTTTTAGTAAATGCTAAACACGATGCCCCATATTTTTATTACTGCTTTCAGTCTTTATTGTTATAGAGGAAATTATGACTGTAACCATTGTACAAGTTTCAATTTCAACAATTTCATTAGTTTTAAATACAGTTTTTATAATATTCATCACGGGAGCATTAGTATTTTTACGGACAACTTAGAGGCATTGCAATATCTAATCACAATAAACACTAACGCATGTGAAAAAGGTGTTAAATTAATCACATCAGATAATATTGGTATCACCTTCTCAAATTATCCATCTTTCACGAAGCCTTTATACATTCCCTAACACCCCAATGTTGCCAACAAGGAAATGCTTTCACAACAAATTAGCCGGGATAACGTAACTAACACCAACCTTTCAATTAACAAAGTGATAAATCGAACCCCTTATCGAGAGTCCCCCTAGACCCCCGATAATTTATACCTTAGGATCCACCCAACCGTCTTTCGCCCTACTCTGATCAATGCGAAAACATTCCGTCACCCCGACATTGAGATAGCGCAAGTAATAAAACACCGCCCTGAAACACCTAAAAAAAAGTAAGCAAGTCCCCTCTCAATGAATCACGGTGCTTTCCCTAAACAAATGGTGCTGAAACAATAGAGATAAAATACTCTAGAGAGAGGAACCGCCCAATTGCAGTGACCATCGACAGTAATTGTATCTCCCAATCAAAACTTGGGGGGAAAACCCGCTTTCACGGTGACTAGTACTTGACGAATTTTTACAATTTTGATACCAGAGAATTAATTCATAATTCATTTCTTTCAAAACATTCTTATTTTACGTTTTTATAATTAGTGTTGTAATAGTTTTTAATCGATTTGGGGATGTTCAAAATAACAAGGTTTAATGCTCCCCTCCAAATAAGAAAAGTTATCCTTTAAAAATCTGTAATATTGTATCCTTCAAAATTGTATCCTTAAAAGTCAATGGTTCCCAATAAAATCTCTCAACTAGAAGATTTGACAATACATACAAATATGTTTGAGATACGAAGTAATAATACTGAACAAACGGCTTTATAGAAAATGCATTTGAAAAATATCCCTACTGTATAACAAGAGAAAATAAATAGTTGGTTATAATTTCTACACCAGCCTACTCTCCAGCTTTTGGTTGGAGTTTCTGGCCTTTATATTTTGAATCTCCAGCCTCCATTTTTTCCTGGGTATTTTCACCGGCTTTTTAACCTGCACCCACCCAATAAAAACACTCTAAAAATCAGAGGTCGGAGATTCAAAATTAAGGCTAAAAACTTAGCCCAAAAGCGTATTTTTCGAGGCAAAAAAAGGTGTTTTCAAAAGGAAAATAAACTTGTACATTTTTTAAAGAATCTAAGGGTGAAAATAGATTCTTAGATAGAAAATAGATTATTTTCTTTATTTCCTTGTGTTCCTTTGTACAGTTTAATTATAATAAAATTGGCTAGCCTAACGTTAGAGATTATAATTTATTCTACATTATATAAAATTTGTTATTATTAAAAAGAACTTACAGAACAAACCAAATCCTTTCTTTTAATTAACTCGTAAGAGCTCTCCACACTCTTTGCGTTCTCCCTGGCTCAAATTCCTGTGCGTCACTCTTGAATCTCCAGCATGGGCCATCGACACATTCTACCTCTACGTCCGAAACAGTATACGCCGAAAGACCCGTACTTACGATCAATTAATCCGCCCCTTCGTAAACAATCTCCATTTTTACAGCCCACCTTTTGTGCGCCTGTAGCGCTATCTCAACTCTGCCCGACGTATTTCGTTTGTTTTCCCGCACACAGTCCCCTCTCTATTTTTTTTTCTTCTTAGGGAATGCGAAGGTTTCGATAACTTAATTAAGCGACGAGTCATAACTCTTTAGGGAGGTGACGTTATGCAGGTAATGACACGGAGGGGGGTGGTGGGCAATGTTGGATGAATGGAGGGGAATTTGCTCCCGTGTGTGTGTGTAGGGAAATCGCCCATTAAATCCATCTTGGGGAAATGAAGGCGATTTAGATGGTGTTTATTATTCTTTCGTGTGGCTTGAGAAGTGCCGTATTTCTTTGTAGGTCAAGTTCCGTGTTTAGTTACTGCTTTCAAAACTTGCGCGTTTTGTTTAAAAGGGATTTTAGAATCCAGTTGGTTAAAAGTTAGGAAATATGTTATACTAGAACACAAAACATCATATTTTAAATTATATTTATAAAAGAAAGTAGATTTACCGTTTTAACGATTTCATTTAAGATCATTTTAAGATTTTAACGTTTCATTTCGTTCCTTTTCTAATGAATATCGAACCGAATTGGAGTTCTTAGACGTCAATGCCCATAAGGAAAATAATCGAGGATTTGTTTGTTGATGTCATTAGTTCAATATTTCATAACGGTGATACAAGTTACAAAAATGCAGCAGTTTTTATAATTAATTATGATACTTTAAACTTTGTGTGTTGGTGTTGTAGATAATAAATTTTTAAATACAAAAAAAATTGGTTATGACGATGACATTAAATATATCCAGTTTTAATTAGTTAATCAGGGAATATAAGCATTTAAGTAAATATGCTTTGTTGAAATAGCATCATGCTACTTTGAGAAATTACTAATCTCAAAGGTGTAATTTTATTACCTAATTTATTAAATTTAATTACTTCTTAGACAAATAAAAAAAGAAAATATTTTCCAATGAAATACTCGTATCTTTTTGATACACAGTGGTTAAATTTAGTGCATTATAATTTTTCAAAATCAAAATTTTATCTGTAAAAAACTGAAAAAAAAACTACTTCAAGAAAACTTAATAATTTATTAGAGAACGTTTCATAATAGAAATAAAATAGAGTCTTTTATGTTCATTATAATATGAGAGTGAGTGGGCGAGTTCAAATATTTGCAAAACGTCAAAATAAGCAATAAACTTTGTTTTCGCTGCTTATACAACTCTAAAAAGGCATTTTTTAACCTACTGCATTTTAGTAAATCAATGCTTGTTTACAAAGAAAATAAAGTAAAAATTTGAAATTTTCAAGTTGGGTTTGACCTATTTTTAAAACTGTGACATGACTCAGATAGCACACACAATGCAAGGTTTTATAAACCGTGTTGCAACCTAACGGCGTAATCCATTTAAGGTTTCGTTTTGTAAGATTGTTAATTACAAATTTAAAAATTGATTTGACAGAATTTAAGATGTTTTTCAAGGGATATTTTTTTTTAAATTTATACAAACCCTAATGAAGCATTGTGGAAAGGTTTTTGGGCTGACCTTGTTTTGGGAAACCCAATGACAATGGAAATAGAAGGTTAAGCGTGAGGTTACATGCTACCTGGGTAAAATGGGAGGTATTCAAATAAGACACCTTGTAACTGGAGTAGAGATAGATGTATAAAAAAAACCTCGAAAATAAATGACTGATTTTGTGAATGATCCCCTGAAACGTGAACATTTCTATTCAAGCAAAGAGAACATCCACCATCCCGCATGACTAAATGGTACCCCCGAAATCCCTCCCCATCAGGAATTTCATTTCTACCTCACCCCCAGAAGCAAAAATATCATTTCGATAACTAATTATCCCAGATAAGCTCCTTTACAGGACACATAAAAGCGGAGCCGGAGCACAAAACGTAACACACTCGCTCACTGGCAGGGAGCATTTTTCTAATTAGGGAGAGATCCCCCTTTAAGAAAGTCGAACACGCAGTTATTATGCTCACTAAATGAACCCCTGCGATGTCACAGGGCAAAAAGGATTGACGTATACGCCACGGTCTTTCATTATTTACCAGGACGACGGCTTTCTCCTTTAAATTCGGCGAGAGCCCATTTCTCAAGGCGTAATTAAGGTAGCATGCTCGCAGGGACGGTATTAAGAGACATCTTGTTAAATATGAGCACAAGATGTTCTTTTTTTTGGGGGGGGGTTATGGGGGAGGGATTTTCTTGGGGAGGAGTGTTTTTATCGTGGATGGGTATGTTGTTGGGGATGAAGTGATGGTTGTGCTTTTGTTGAGAAAGATATTCTGATAGTGTTGTCCGTGTGGTATGATGTGTGGGGTTTTTTTAGTAAATAATAACGTTGAGATATAAATTCCAGACATCCATTGGATTGAACTCATTTTCAGAGTATGTGATTAAGTGCAATGTTAATTGTGTGCTTTGGTGTTTTAATTTCTTTATTTAGAGTCGAGTTTTACGTGCTCAGGTACCATTCGTATAAAAACGCTTCCCCTTCTGTGTGATATTCGGAACGAGCCAAAATAGTCTGATTTGGCTATTTTTCGTTAATTTGAAGAGGTAAATAGTATTCAATGAGTTTTTTTTTTTAATTATACACTGTAAAAAATTTCGTGCTATGTTGCACCAAAAAATGGTATGAATTTGCTGGCTACATAAAATGGTGCATAGTTTTACCATACTTTGGTGTTATACTAGCACCAAAAATCAGGATGAGGTTGCACCAAAACTGAGAAAGAGGTATAAAGAATTTGCAATCGACTGCAACCAACGAGAAGAACAGTTTCAGATTTGATGACAGCGCGGGTACCGTTAGCTGTGAGGGAAATCTTTTCCTTTCGTCTACTATTAGTTGTGATTATGAAGAAATTAAAGCAAATCCATAGACATGTAACTAGTATCTCGTCGATATTACTATCCATCTGGGAGAGCCATCACTGACTCCGAATGGTTGCCTGCCCAGAAGCCGTTAAGTTTATTAGAGAACATCGATTAACTTGTTATATTTTTCCTCATTTTAAAAGCGGTGACTAAGATGCTTCAAGTATACACCCTTAAGAGAGCATTTTACCAAACTTTGGTGCAACCGGTTGCACCATAAAAGTATTTTTCAATCATACTACCAAATTTTGGTATACAATCTAGCTAAAATAAATTTTCATTGCACCAAAGTTTCGTGAAATCAAAAACTTTGCACCAAATATTGGTTTTACATTTACCAAGATTTTTTACAGTGTATGAAAAAATATGAAATATTGAATTGAAGAGTATTGATTTCGTTGGAATATATATTCCATTTCTAACCCTTGACCACTAGTCACTTCCCTCTTTAGTTGACTGACATGGTAATCACTCTTTGGTTACACTAGTAAGTTATGCTGAACAGTATGCTACCTTTGACTTTTATCTCTGACTTGTTTAGTTAGCTATAATCATTATTAGTATAAATCCACAAATGCATAACTGATAGAAGCTATTTCTGTTCTATTATCTTATGAATAGAGTGTTTTCAGGTGACGTCACAACCGGTTATTTTCTTTTAACTGTGTATCTTCTGTAGGGCTTTTAACTGTTGCTAAGGGCGTTGTTTATCTGTTGCTAAGGCGGTTTTTTAGGTATGGGGTCACGTGATTGCAAATGCTCCAATAGAAGAATTCCACGGCCAGTCATTTTCTGTAACTGTTAACCTCTGTAGGGCAAAAAACTGTAACAATTCTGTTGCTAAGGCCGTTGTTAGGTCCGAGTGATGTGATTGAAAATGCTCTATTAAAAACTCATCGGAATGGATAACCCTACCAAAAAGATTGATTTACATAACTCAACTGGTCGTGTGACTAAGTTTGACACGTTCTGAATTTCACCTTGAGTTGGATACGTATTTATGATGTATTGCCGTTCCAATTGATTCCCCCACAATTTTCTTCTACCTCGATGTATTTCTATGAACGATATGAGATCTAGATGCTTTTAAATAGGTGTTTTTTTTAATAATCACCCTGCTCAATTTAATGAGATTAATTTATATTTTCAATATTATAATGCTTTATTTGATTATTTTTCTCCTAGTGACAGAATTTTAAACACTAAACACTCCACAACATATATTTTAACTTAAAAAGTTAAAGAAGAAATATAGTTGAAACTGCTTTCTTCATATTTAAAATTTTAATCAAGTAGAGAAAATATACTTCATCAATAATTATAAATCTTCCACTCATTGCATTTTTTATGGGAAATAACATTAACGGCATGAAATATCGGGTACTTCGTCATTATTTAATTATTTAAACGCGTTTTAAAGGATTTTTAAATGTCAGTCATGGTTCCAAAATTACATTAATCCACGAAGAGGAATGGGTGTTAGTGTTTTCTTGGACCCCATAAGATAAAATTGCCATTTGCTTACTCAGCTAACAAAGTAACAAATAATCATAATAAATGGACATAATAAATCACTCATAAATGGACATAATAAATCACTCATAAATGGACAGCTCAGAATATCAGCTATAATCTCAGTTCACCAAAGGTAGTTTTGGGTATTTGAGGGTTTTATGTATATCGGCTTTTTTGTTGTTCTTGAAATAGATAAGGTAATTTTACTATCCCCTTATTAAATTTAGTAACTTACCACACTATAAAAAAAAGAATCCAAGACTTAGACCGTTACCCCATTCTGAGCAACTCAAATGGCATTATAACTGACCACATTTCCTCGTGCTATCACAATCTCAGTGTTATGATTCCCCTCTGGAATACCTAAAGCGATAAAATATCCATCATATAACCGTCCTCATACGATTATACCAATAACTTTTAAGCTTTATGGCTCTTTTACGACTGTACACCGTACTCGTATTGAGTTTAAGTGAACAAATAAATATTTTATTAAAAATTATATTCCCAGCGAGGCTCAAAAATCTTATCCGTTTAAAACAGAACTCTTTTTATGGGATGTTAAACATCATGGGAGTTTGAAGAGAGGTTTTGATGAATAAAAAATAATACAGCGGCAATTTTTAAGCATAATTTATTATGAAGAATAAAATAATCTTGATAAATGATAAAATTAATATCTACCTGATGATTGGTATAATACATTATAAATAAAAATAACGCAGGTAGAAAAATTTTTATTAGTCAGCCACACTAATCTATTCCACAGCATAAAGTTCAATTATATGTGCTTTTAATTACAATTTCATGCATAACCATTTTTCTAAACTTTAAATAGCTTTGAGGGAGATATTAACTGTTAACTTATTTATTCTTTAAAATATTTCCGTTCCATGAGTTTCGAGAAGAATTCCAATATTTAATCCTCAATAATCGGATTATTGAATTAATCTAATTTTATCCTCAGATTCCCTAGTTATTGATTAATATGGTTTCTATTTATACCTTGTTATTTGGAATGCCGTATGAATAGCAAATTAAACTGTCCAAATTTAACTACTTAGTCCTTTTTTATTTGAATAAGAAAATAATATTTTTGTTGTTATCTAAAAGAAAATGTATAGGTACTACAACTTATAGTGCTTGTTGGATTACGTCTATAGAATTGTTTTAAAAGTTTAGAAATTGGAAAATTTTAAAAGGGGTCAAATGTAAGATATGTTATACAAGTGCAATATTATTTCATGAACTACTAAATAAAATTATTTAGTTAGTAAACAAGTATTCTTTAGTTATAAAACTGAAGAGAATTGCCCTACACTTACTGAAATCCTTAGCTGAGTTCTACGTTCCACTGCTTGTTAAAATCATAAATCAGTCATACGACAGCATACAGTTTATTAAAGGAGGGTAATTCAAAATGATACGGTTTATTCAATTTGTGAACTTGTTTCATTTAAGGGATAAAAATATAAAAATAAATTCCCACCCCTTAGTTTCTGTGTAAATTGCGTTCATTTCATGCCTAAAACAAGACTAAAATGCAGATATTTCCATGTATTAAGGGGAACTCTAATTTTTCGGTACAGATTCCACAGAATATATTTGAGCACGAACCAAATCAGGTGATATTTCCCATTGCTCATTAGACAATAATGAACTATAATGTGTGAATTTATAAAATCCAAATTCGTAAGGTGATTTTTTTAAACGTAGGAATGACTCTTTTCATTTCTATGTTACGATAAGTCCTCTTTTGAAGAAACCATAAATTCCAATGCACAAATTCCACTGCTGAAAACACCTAATTCAGTCTCTGCAGAGACTGAATTAGGTGTTACATCCTATTGCTTATTAAATCATTTCAATCAGTTTACGCATTTTCAACATTATTCGGTGCATACAAAAGTGTGGACAATTTTTAAAATGATACATTCTCTTTAGTTTCATACCTGTGTTATTTCAGATAGAGAAATAACAAGTAGTAATCCTTTCATCTTTGTGTTTCTTTGTCTTCATCTTAGGACTAAAATCACGACACGGTCCAGATGTTTCCCACTCTTAAGATAAAAATCATAAATTCCATCGGATCCCAGCATAAAAATGAACAGGGACCGAATCAGGTGCTACATCCCGCTGCATAATTTATCATTTTAATCATACATATTCTTTCTAAAAAGTATTCGATACACATAAAAGTGATACATTCCTTTTTAGATGCATTCCTGTGTCATTTGAGAGACAGGAATAAAATCAAGTATCAATCCTTTCAACCTTTTTATGTTTGTTTGCCTTCATCTTAAAGCGGAACCAACGACAAGGTCCAGATGTTTCCCGCTTTTAAAGGAAACCATAAATTCCAATACGCGGATTCCCCAGCATAAAAATAAGCATGGACCCCCCCCAAGAATCAGGTGCTACATCCCGCTGCTTATTAAATCATAAAGCACCACGGTCGTCGCACGATGGAGCCGAACTCTCCAAGAACCCGCTTTAAATTGCAAATCACTTTCTCAAAATTGAACATTGAAATTTCAGACGACGCCGCCGAGGTCGGAGGGAAAACTCACATCGTCGGAGACTCTGGGACATTTCCAATTTCCTTTTCAAGGGGGAGGGATATTTTATATTCCATTCCGAACGTAGAGAGTATACATTTATATGTATAACTTTTTTTTGGAGTGATTGGGAGCTTACAAACAAGTGGGAAAGTTTAAGGGAATATACGGACAGCCTTATAAATGCGGAGCTGCATTCGTAGAAAAGTGAGTTTTGGGCGGACGAGAGCAACTCAAGAGGTTTAAGTACTTTGAATTGCTCGCCAGAAATCGTCTTGTGAAGCGAGGAAAGTGTTATTCGACACAGAGGGGGGTAAGGGGCGGGAGGGGATGGAATTGTCAACAAATGTGTGATAAGTGCTTTTATATTTGTTTTTAGGAAGGGTTTTTTTCTGGATGGAGAGGGGATGGATTTTTTTGGGATTTTTTTGTTCTTGAGGGGGAAATTCCGTTTTAAGGGATTTTAGGACTTGGAAACTGGATTCTGAAAATGTATTTGTACGATCACTTTTCTGAGGACCGCTTTGTATAATTGTGTTTTTGTCTGTGTTTGAGAGGGGTTTTTTTTGGAATTATTGATTTTAATGTCAAAGTTGGTATTCCGTCATATATATCCAATAGTTCTGCATGGGTGAGATTCGTGAGAGTTTATTTTACATTTTGTATGAAAGTTTTTAAAAATATATATGTATACCTTTATAAGAAGAAATACACTTTAAACTCAAAATTAGAAGTACATTATGCACTCTTATAATGTATACCTTTATATACATATACCGTTAATGACTGATTAATTACCTGAACGTTAATTACCTTTATATAAATATACCGTTAATGACTGAAATTAAACATTTCTATATGAAATAAAATTTTAAAATTAGTACTATACTTGGTATAATACTGTTGATGCACAACAGCACAATAAATATTCCACTTACCCGAAATTATAATCCTAATGAGATTTAGTTTGGCTGGTTTAAGTTGCTTTTATGAACTTTGAGAAAAACATTCAACTACGCAAATACGTCTCAATATCCTTTCATTATATAGCTGATTTTAAGACCTCGGTCTTAATGCAGCTTGAAACTCATATTGAGAAATGTTTGTCCTAGAGAACATTGTTCCTTCTTTATCAACAATTGTCAACAATTTGTGTATTATTGTCGTTCACACAAAGATGCTTTTAGAACAACTATGTAAATTATTATGCAGTAGTTATTAAGTTCAAATTGATTAGCATTAAAACTGATTTAGGAATATATGTTGTTAACTTAACTTTATTTGGGTACAATAATTACAAATATTGTTAAACTACGAATTTTGAGATATTTTCAATTGCTGATGCTTAAGACTTAAATGCTTAATTTAAATTAACTTAAATTGATGCTTAACAAAAAGTTTACTGAAAACATATATTTTTTATGAAAAAAAATTATTGGATTTGTTTAAGATTTATGAGAATTAAAAATGAAGAGGAAAAATAAGCTAAAAATATAAACCTGATTTACTGGCAAATATAAGACTATGGTTTTTGAAATTCATCATTGAATTTTCCTCATGCAGAACTTTTCAACACCCAAAAAAATATTTTTTATTGAAATTTAGTTTATTCCAGAACTTATTTTAGAACTGTTACAACCGCTATTCGACCCTCTATCCAACATTTACTTCCTCCTTTGTAGACTTAAACTCAACAATGCAAATTAGTTCTCGCGCTGTCCAATGAACCACTGTCATCCAATCCCAGCAATCCAACTGCAACGCGTCACCAAACCTATCAGAACAATAGAGGCAAAGCGTGATTAATTTAAGTAGCGACAGGAACCTTCAATCAGCAAATAGTGCTAGTAGTAGAAGCATTCGGCTCTAGTTTTGGCAGCCATCTCTTCCAAAGCTACGGTGACAATCGCTTAAAGCCATTAGCACGCTGACATTGGGTGACATCAATTATACATCAAACGGGTGGTATTAATTATGGAATCGTCGAAGGTGATCAATTCGTTGATCGCTGTGGAAAGGAAGGTGATTTGTGATTGAAGGGAGTTAATTAGGGATAGTGAGACCAGATACATATACATAGAAGGCTCGTCTCGTCTGTACTCTGCATACTCGGGTCTGACGTCATGAGGAAGGGAAACATCGGTATATTAATCCACGGCTTACTATATACTATACAGTATACAGGCTAGCCGAGTTTTAAATAATGAAACACATTTGACAACTTTTCCCGCTTGGTCCTACCTATATCGACCAACCAATCGGATAGCACACTGACAAATAAGGAAAAATAAAGGCGTGTTTTCATGACGTTAACTGCTGATTGTTGGTCATTAGCGGCTGAGTTGAATTTTGGAGCCATTAAGCCCCGCCTTCAACTCTGTGGATTTGCTTTGCCAGTTTGTCAGCTATTGCCATCTGGATTTTTAATGATTTCCGTATCTCGGCTAGCCTGTATAGTATCTAGTAAGCCGGGGTTAATCCAAACGGGAAGTGTATCTTTCTTGCATTAAAACGTACTTTTTAAATCACTCTGATTAAATGCCCCCTTTTAAATACATATAACAAAAGTGTTTTAAAATCTTAAAATAGCGCATTAGTGTAGTATACCAAAATGTTAGTTTTTTGTGCAGTTTTCTTGCTTCTTTTCTGTAGAAACGGCTATGTAACTTTAAGCTTAACAGAGACGTGCTTTGTAAACAACTTGTTTAAAACAAAAATCTTTCAATACTAACGTAAGTTAAATAGTTGTCTATATTGTTACCAATCCTAATCAAAATTCCTTAGTTTAAATTAAGATTCTCTATTTTTTATGTCGGTTGAAGAAGATTTGAGGAAATTAAGGGTGAGAAATTGGAAGACAAGAGCCAGGGATCGGAGAGGGTGGAGCTGCCTTGTGAGGGAGGCCAAGGTCCTACATGGACTGTAGAGCCGAGGAGGAAGGAAGGATTTTTTATGTCATGTAAGATTCAAACAAAAGCACATTGATGGCTATAATAAAATAGGTAGAAAGAGATTGCAGCTTTTACCAATATTATAAAGTAAGAAAAGCTTTCAAAATCTAAATTATTTAAAAAACAATTTAATTAATGAAATACAATGAATACGTGAATAAATATCTGAACAATTTAATTTTCACACAAGGGAATTTACTTTTATAAGAATTTGGACTATGTTAAAGATAAAATATGTTTACTAGGTATGAAACCAAACCTGTTCTAAAATGTCCTCTATGTACTACGAACCACCCAAATACAAAGAGACATAAAGGAATTAAATATCCCCTCATATATTCATAACATGGATACCTATTCGAAAAACTAAACAAATCAACATCTGTATTCAAAATATCCTCCCTAAATCCGATGATATTGCCACCGCCGAGAGTTCCCAAATTTATGAAAACCTTTCCCGCTTTCTCGGCTTAGAAAATTTACACCTGAAACATGTTCCGGTGTCAAAAGCCATGTATAGAGAAAATATGGTAATCGCTACAACGGGATATAAATCTCACTTTAATGCTTTCTATCATGTTATTCCAGTTTGTCCTCCAGAGCTGTAGGAAGTCTCATATGCGATTTCAGTTCTTGCTTACCGTTAGGATGTCCTGGAGGGTTTCTATTTCCGAGGACAGTCCGTTATTTGAATAAAACGTCGACAGTCTTTTTCCAGTTTCAGATGGATTTTCTCATTTTGAGCAGACATGGATCCGAGAAGGGAATACATATGGTTTAAGGTTATGTGTAATGCAAGCTTTCAACTCTGAGTTCCGAATACTTTATTTCGGAGTGTTGTTCCAAATACTTGCGTTGGCATGGCAGTTTTTGATAAAAGATGCTGTATTTTACTAGTCTCGAAAGGTTTTACTTTATAGAGTGTTTTCAGGTGACGTCACAACCGGTTATTTTCTTTTCACTGTGTACCTTCTGTAGGGCTTTTGACTGTTGCTAAGGCCATTGTTTATCTGTTGCTAAGGCGGTTTCTAGGTATGGGATCACGTGATTGCAAATGCTCCAATGGAAGAATTCCAGGGCTAGACATTTTCTGTAACTGTTAACCTCTGTAGGGCAAAAAACTGTAACATCTTCTGTTGCTAAGGCCGTTGTTAGGTCCGAGTCATGTGATTGAAAATGCTCTATAACGTTATAACAGATATTCTTAATTGTTACTATATGTTTTATGGTAGGAATATTAATAATTTTATTTAGTTTTTAATAAAAAATGTAAACTGAAGGCACAATTTTTATTGTGAACCAAGAAAATGGGATATATGGAACTCAGGCGATTTTTAAGTCAGCTGTTGATGTTCTCAAAGACTATGCTGGCCATCATGTGTAATATAGTTTGGGGGATTCAGTTACGTTCTAATTGAACTTATGCATTTGAACTATGCATTTGACAATTATTGTCAGTTAATTATTACGCAGTTGTATAATAATTAATTGTAGATAAGTAGTTTCGGGGTTTTAAAGGAGTATTAATTAAGCCGACCAGCGGGGTTTTCTGGATTGGTAAGATGAAACAAGCGTGCTACGCTCGCTTATATCGCTTTTAATAGAACTGCAATGCAGTTCCGGGGGTTGGTGAGCGATAGTGAGCAGGGGGCTGAGCCCCCTAGTTTTAGGAAAAATACACAAGATTTTTCTAGGCAGTTTTTGTGTATCCTTTTGCAAAACATGACGTCTTTTTAAGATAAAGATTAGAATTGCTTGATTTTCCATCACACACCGCCCGGAGTTTGTCAGATTTCTGGTACGCTCTATCAGCCATACTGCATGTTGGAAAGAAACTTTTGAATTGACTATTATGTAGCTTGTTTTATGTACTTTATTTTTGAATATAACAGGAGACCCTCATACTTTTCGTTCTGTAAGCAAAAAACAAACAAATGGAGTAAAATTATGGTTTTTCTTTTTCGAATTTTCATAAAAATGTCATTCGAAATTTTGCATGGAAAATTCTGATTCGTATTCAGAACTTTTGAAAACAGATAAAACCGTTCAGAAAAAAAATACCTGGTTACTGGACTTCTAGATAAGCTTAAATCTGTATACAATACACATTCTAACGATGCGTTCTTTATTTCAGAGATCCCAATAAATCAGGAGAGGAAGAAGTAAAAACAAGTACAGAAAGAGGAAGAGGTCGATTTGAGAAAATAAATTGGCCTTTATATGACAGCATTCATCAGAAATATATCGCCATTGGTAAGACATTTTATAAACCACTATTATTTATATTTTTATAAATCCCTAACTTTTCACTTTATAATCAAGCTTAAAAATACAGACGAGTAAAACATTGGTTCAAAGAACAAGTAACTATACAAGATTTAACTAGACCCTACATTATCAATGGTCTGATTTAAAAAATGTTCTAAGGTTTAAAAAAAGTACTAAGAAATTTAAGAGGATTTTTAAGGATTTAGGAGTAAGCAAAAATGCAAAGATTAAGTAAATATATTAAATAAATACATAATCCTGTGCAATTTTAACTATAGTGTTATTAAGTTTTATCAAATATTACACGACAAAAACATTTAAAAATGCGTTTTTAATATAAAAATAAAATTAGCTCCGAAAATTTTTATTTTCAATTTAAAAATATATTTTAAAGATAAAAAATAAGTTACATTACTTTAAAATGTTTTTAAATTTAAGTTTAAGCCTTGAATTCTTATATTATACAGTTTTACACAAAAAAAAAGAAGTTCCTAACATATGCGACTAGTTTTTTTTAGAATTCATTAAAATTCATTTACTAATTAAGATGGATGAAGTATTTTACAAAATGCTTTACTTTAATATTCACTTTTAAGTCAAACTACCAAAACACTTTTATTAAAAACTCTATTTTCAAGGCAAATTAGGTTTCCTGCTTTCAACATCGGAATAAAAAATTTTTGTGATGAAATTATTTATTCAAGTTTTTCTCTTCAACTTAGTACATGACGTTGTTTCTTTTATCATCTGCCATATCCACTTAAATCAGTATTTCTTCTGATGGGTAATCTTATTTTAATGTTCCCACACTATTTCTCCTGGAAAAAGACTTTATATATTGGAAAGAGACGTCTTTGAGAGCGTTAAAGTATTTTTAAGAGTCTGGATAATAAATTGTTATTTGATGTTGCCGAAAGAAAATTGACACATATTGCAGACTTCCGAATTCTTTAAAAAGTTTTTCATTAATATTCATAAGTTATTCTTAAGCATTTAATCAGATATCTAAAGTAATTTATTCATTGGATTTTGGTACAAATAGAAAAACCTTTCACATACTTTTATTTCGCATTATCATTTCTTCCATTGTGGAATCTGAGTAACTAAAAGCACCTATGGTGATAATATAAAGAGAGATAGTTTAAAAATGGATACAAAGCTATGCGATCTTAATTGATTCATTCAGAATAATGCATCAGAACATATATTGAAAGGGACATTGTTATGCAACATCGGTTGTAATTTAGGGAAGAAACTCAAATTTCCAGGTGAAATCCGTGCTAATACATACTCGCATGCATATTTCTGCATGTATAGTATATTTAATTAAGGTTGTTTGAAAAAAGCAGTAGGTAAAAAACAATGGATATGACTTGACTAACCTATGTATGGGCAAGCGACTGTGTCTAGTTTATTGAAGCCTGTCGCTTTCTTATTAACACTGGTCATAAATCAAAATCATGTCGGGTTAATAACAGGGTTACCAATATGTTAAGCCAGGGGGTCCTAAATTTTGGACATCGCAACCAATTTTTATAAACAGAATCTAACGCTCGATCCACCTCATTTTTAGTTAAGATATTTAATGTTTCAGACCCTAACTTTGATGGCAGAAAATTTAAATCATCTGCATCAGATGTTTCTCAAACATTTCCATGTCTTGTTCTCTTTAAGTCAATCTAATTTTCACACGTCCCCCTATAGGGCCGCAACAAGACTTAGTTAAGTTTGGTCCTCGACAATTTTTCTTACAATACTTACATGCAAGAATTAAGAGGTTAAATGTTGCCTTTTAGGAAAATAAATTCAATGATATTTATCAGTGAATATTTATAAGTTTGCTTGAAATACGCAGGCATTATCACATCGTCCAAAACATGTATGCAACATGATTTCCCTGTATAAATTATAGTTTTCTGATAGCAAACTTGACAGAATTTCTTTGTTCAAATAACAGGTTTTTTTTAGTGTAGTCATTGAATTTTGCTCTTAAATGCTTATCCCATTCGCCATAGTCAAGATCTTGTTGCCAATGGAGCTAGATCACAAGGTAATGGTGCATTGCCAAGCGTGTCATCCATGAATTAATACCCCTTTTATTCCTTCAATCAGCGATGAAGCCCCGCCTCCGCGACCACTACCACGCCCACCGGCTTTCGTTCTGGCTGAACCTGATCCCCACCCTTCACCGCTCTGCCGCCGCGGAGACCACCGCCCGCCACCACCAACTAGACGACCACGACAACCCCCTCTCATACGACGGCGTCTTCCGGACACGCCCCGTCGAGGAGTCTAGCCCCGCCCTCTTCTACACGACCACGCCCTACACCACGACACGACAGGCGTCCAGGGACTTCTTGACCTCGGTGCCCGACCTGTCCAGCTCGACGACTGAGCTGACGTCGACGCCGATGACGAACGACACCGACACCCTGGCGATGACGATGCAGCAGGCGACGTACTCGACTGTGCTGACGATCACCATCGTGTTCGGCTGTCTCATACTGACGATCAATTCGCTCATATGCTGCGCTATTTACTACAAGAAGGACAAAAACAGAGGGGAGTGTTTGCAGAAAAGGGATTACCAGGTAGAGTATAGCATTGGATGTCTTTTATTAGTCGAGTATGAATTATGTAGATTAAATTGTGCTTTTATTATTTATAAAATTACGGTGTCATAATTCAATTTTGAAACTATTGTATCATCTATTAAATTACTAAATAATGGTATCATGTATTCAATAATGATATAATCCATTAAATTATTGAATAATGATACCATCCATTAAATTAATAAACTTAAATATCAAATGCAAACGGAGATGGGCACCGCCTGATAGGCCACTAGGCCTGGGCAGAATTTGAATTGAATATCAAGTGCTAATCTTTATTATTTTCGAAATCTGAAAATTGCCTTTAAATGCAGGATGTGCCCAGTGTATCTTATCCGCTTATCCGAGCCTACTAAAAGGATATGTTCTCTATCCGATAATACAGCTTTCAACTCGCCCTAGCTGAGAGTTTAGAAGTTTGAGTTTAGAGTAGTAATTAAGTTTAGAGTTTAGAAGTAGTAATTTTTTATCGCAGAAACTATTACGGCCATATTCACAGACATCGGTGTCGGTGTTAACCAGCAGCTAAAGAAAGCAAAATTAGCTTTTCGCTGTCTCTGATTGGTGGAATCCTTCTTTGACCAAGGATTTAACACTGACGCCGATGTCTATGAATATGACTTTTAGAGATACCAGGTAAAAGTCAGTATCAATATGTAAAGAAAAAAAGAATAGATTTTGAACCTTTAAACGATCGTTTATTTAGGCAGGATTTCAAAGTTTTTTAATCCTAAAACACTCCCCCCATGTTTCTTATATTATTATTTTTCTTCCCCTATAAGTGGCTAAATTACTCTTAGGTTACCATTATTTACCATGACAAACGAAAGCGCTAATTATATTTTATAATCTCCCGTAATTCTCTAAGTACGAACACTTCCGTCCAATAAATACTCAAAAATAAATAAATCCACAAACGTGTTTCTAATAGACAAGTCATAAGGTTCCACAAATAATTCACTCAAAAGGTACAAAAATACCAATTTTACCTCAACTATTCAAAAGAAAACAATGTTCAACAACCTACAGATACCCTAATAAAATCCATCTTCCAAACCACTAATAACCATAAATCTTGGACCCTAACCAATGGAAATCGGAAGATTTCAGATACCGCAAGTAGAAAATAAGAAAAATTAAAAGAAATACCCCTGGATGGAGATTAATTTCCGCTTCCTAAAATGATGATCCGGTAATCTTTCAGGGACATTACCTTTCTTTGACAGTTACCCTATTCGTTCCTAATAAGTGTCCTAGATCCTAATGGCTGCAGCCCCTACTTGGTAAATGGGTGATCAATAAGAGGTATATTTCATAGAAATTCCATTACACTTCAGAGATACTGATTATGGTTACCGGGATATTTTAGTAATCCCTAGCTTTAGTTTGAGAACTAGTTGGCTGTAATGGTTTGGTTTTTTTCATTGTTCATTCAGAGTATGATGATTTTAAATAATGGGATATTAATTTGTCTTTTTTAACCTTTCTACCCCTTCTGGGGTCTTTCAGACAACTCCTGTTTTTATTTTATTGGGATTTAAAAAGAGAATCCATACTTCCCATGTGACATAATACAGCAGATGATACAGGATGATAGGGAGCTGCTATACAGAAAAGGAAATAAATGCAACTTCATAGAACTTTAAAAATCTACTGATAACCTCTACCCGTGCAAGGCCGGGTATATTAGCGATAGTATGCTTTAAACAATGTAGTTTTAAAACATTTTAAGTAAAACAACTGAACTACGTATATGTCTGTGTAAATAAAATCGGCGGTTTCACGTCATGCTTTACCATAGCAACGCAGAAGAAATACATGGAGAAAAAACTCAAGGTCAACCGCCGATTCTATTTACACATACTATAATACGGTTTATTTCTGTAATTTAATTTGTTTTTGAAGTTTCAGACGCTCTAAAGCAGGTATGGGCAACCTTTTTGAATCTGCGGGCCAAACTCAAAGATTCTAATGACGTGGAGGGCCAGGGGTTCAGTTTTTGGTTGGGGGACAAACCGCAATCAGACTTTTGTTTTGGGGTATTGACTCGACGTCATTTCTAAGGTACTAGTACATTTTACGTTAAGTTTTAGATCACTTAAAAGTAGTATTTGAACTATGCTGCACATAAAATGTCAAAATTTTACAATGTTAGCTAGCTAAAAGTAAAAATGGGGGTCCGTGGGTCACCCCCAGTAAAATTTGCCAATAAAAGTAGTGATTTTGCTCATTTTGAGACCCTTTGGGTAAAATCTGAACAGAACGGCTCCTTATAAACCACATAATTTTCAAGGGAAAAAATTATAAATAGATTTCAGAATTTCGAGGGGGCTGTGGGTCCACCCCCAGCCCCCAGGAAATTTTTTAAAATTTTTCCCTTTAACTAGTGGGGGCTTTAACCACTTTGGGGAACACTCAAAGGGGACCGTTTCTTGTAAGCTGCAGAATTTTTAAAGAAAAAACACTGTGCAACAGACTTCCAAATGGTGGAGGGGGGGGGGGTTGGGGTTCTCCCCAAGAAAATTTTTGAAATTTGATCCTCAAAGTAGTGTTTTAAGTCCTTTGGAGACTTTTTGAAGTCTTTTTACTTTTCTCCATGACAATTTTTAAAATGTTCCGCGGGCCGGACCAAATGACGTGGCGGGCCGGATCCGGCCCGCGGGCCGGAGGTTGCCCACCGTTGCTCTAAAGAAACGTGAATCTTAAAGTTCAAAAAAATACAAAAAATGCCAAAAAGGACAAAAAAGAAGAAAAAAAATACAAGAAAAAATAGACAAATTATTCTGAAGCATGTTTTTGAAGTAAAAAAATGATAAGGCTTTGCAATTTAAAATATATATTTACCATATTATTAGAGTAATAGGCAAGTTATATGCATGGGATCTATTAGACCCCACGAGGGGGAATATGTGACTTTTTCAACATGGTATGAAGGATAAAAAGAGTATCTTGAGTTAATAATTTATTTAAATGATATCTACACTACATCCTTGGAAGTTAAAATAATTTTTTAATAATAAAATAATGATAACAGTAATAAAATATCTAGGGGGAAAGAGTAGGTACTGTTGTTTTATTTCTGTAACAATGGAAATAATTGCAATAGAAAAAAATTACCATAAGCTTTGTTATCTCAGTGAAAGAATAGTTTTTACAGTCAAATGATCCCGGTCCGCATTTATCCCATTATTGTCACACCGAACCGCTTCCATAAACAAGTGACGTCAATTTTGTACAGCCCGTAATGGTTTTATTGTAGAGTTCATACTTATAACGAATAAGTTGATAACAAAATGTAATATTCTCGTTGATAATAACGTTACTTCATCAATTTAAAAAAACAATATTTATGAAAGCTTGAGCTCTAATGAAATCTCTTGTAGTGGAATAAATCATAGTGCAGTGGAATATCATATCTAACAATGTATTCATAATAAAACTTTCTAAAGGATTATGTTAAAAATTAATTAGAACTCGTCTTAATAAATTCTAGCTACAATAGAATAGTTATGTGAGTATGTATAAAATTTTAATTCAATAAGCTTCTTAGAATTTTCTACTCGCCTTTCAACGAATAAAGCTCACTTGACAGTTATTATTGTTAGTTTTCAAATAGACACTTTCAGTTTACATTATTAAAAGATGGTTTGTTGGTTGGTTGGGTTTATTTATGGTGCTCTTTGCTTCGAAGATGGTTTGTGTTTATTAAAATTGTATTGGATATAATTTAGAAATGGTGTAATTGGAATAAATACTTTTTATCAAAATTTTGTAACTACATTCATATACATTAAAATTGAATTCGGCAAACCTTTTTAAATTGATATTATAGGATATTACGATTGTAGTAATGAAATGATTTTTTTTAATATTTACAGTTAGCTTTGCTAATGATTTTTATAACTAATTACCAATATAAATGGAAGTTAATAAAAAAAATACATTTTTTTTAAATGTATGGGCATGATACATTTAATTTCAACTTTGAATTCTAGATAGTTTTAAAAAGATAATTATCCAACTAAAAATTAAATCGTTCCATAAGGGCTTAGTAAAATTTTTTCAAGACTGTTAGAGAGAATGAACTGTAGTTCTTCCATCTGAATAATTATTTTTAACATTTACCACATGGATCTTATAAATTTAAAACATTACCTTATCAACAATGATAAATAAGAAAAATCTATTTTGAGAACTTTCAAAGGGATTTAAAATTAGGTATGTAAATTACTAGTTAAAATTACAAGAGAAAAAAGATCATACAAAAATTAAATTTTAAAAACTGAAAAAATATTATCCCTAGCTAAATTTTCTTTTCACATCACTTAATTTTCTCAAATTCTCCTTCCACTAATAAGAAACATCCCACTCAACCAACCTAACCATACCCGCTTTAATTTCAAAATTACAAGCGCTCCTCTTTGACTAGCGGGAGAGACTTAGTAACTTCTTAATTTACCCGACTCTCTTATTAAATCCGCTTAGTAGCACAGCCCCCACCAATTCCGGCACGAATTAATGCCGTTACGGAATTATTTTTTCGCCGCCAGCACTCACTCGATACAAGAGGGGGGGGGGAGAAAATGGAATCTCAAAACATAATCACTCAAAGGCCCTGTAACGAAACTGAGGAATAATTAATTTATGATCAACTTTCGGGTAGTCTGCACTTTTAATCCCATTTCAAAAGGTTGATACACAGGCCTTTTCGGAAAGGTGGTCCGACTAAGCGTTTTCTGGTTTGGGAAGCGATGTTATGCCACTGGAGGAAATTGGATTAAGGTAATCAATGAGGTAGTGTGGTGTGTGCGATGTCGTGGGAAGACTGGTAGGGCCTTCAGATTTATCGGTTAATTCAGCCGGTGCTTTGTTTAAAACTCGTCTTTG
The DNA here is from genome assembly GCA_963680715.1 of Tetragnatha montana. Taxonomy (NCBI): domain Eukaryota; kingdom Metazoa; phylum Arthropoda; class Arachnida; order Araneae; family Tetragnathidae; genus Tetragnatha; species Tetragnatha montana. The sequence goes on along the minus strand of OY796676.1, from coordinate 54,270,604 downwards.
TATGTGGGGGTTTAAAAGTTGAAGGCACGGTTTTGGGTTATCAGTAATCGTTATGTGCGGTATTCAAGGTGGAAATAAGTATGAGGTGGGAAATGTGTAATACAAAAATTCAGTATATTGCCATATTTGATTTAAAAAAACTTTGGGGGATACCTGAGGGAGGTATCCCCCAAATTTTCTTTTTCAGGAAAATTTTCTTTTTTCAGGAACCCTAAAACGTGCCTTCCACAATACAAAATTGCTCAATACTCAGCCGCCTTCCGAGTAAATACAAGCAATACCTAGGTCGTTAGACCTTCAAACTCCAGTATAACCAGCCTTAATGGGTGAGGCCATGGCTGTTACCATCACAGTCAGCTGAGGCAAAAACCCTCCTCGTTTCTTGCCCAACCCAGGAAAAAACTTAGGCATGTGGGGCGGCGACGAGATGCACTACCACTACGCCACTAGGCTTCATCAAGTTTGATTATAATTACTTTGCTAGGTTTATTATTTTCATATAATATTGATGTCTCATGTTTTCATATCACAAATGCTCGTCTTATGTGTGCTATATTCGGTTTTAAACTTTCGTGACAATATCTCAAGATGCAGAGGTTGAGAACGTAGGTAGTGCATCTCTGTAATTAATTTCCTTTCGGTAATTATTTGCTGAGTCATCGTTTGAGAAGTAAACAAAAGGAAAAAACTCCTTCCCAAAAAAGAAGAAACTCCTAAACCACCAAAAAATCTTTGATGGTTGGGATGTGTGTGTGGTTATAATATTTTATAATATTAACATTAATTAAAATAAGACAACCACTGATTTCCGAAATGTTTAAAATATGAAATGGTTCAACAAAATATTTCTTAAATTTTAGACAAATATTTTTAAAGCAAAAAAAGATAATTTTCAATTAAGATACACATCATATACTTTCATAAAAGAACTGGGTAGCTGTTAAAAATAGGACACAGTAAAAACTAGACAGTGCTAATTTTTTTAAAAAGAAATTCTAACTTCTAAAAGTTATAAACTGAAATTGAAAGAAACTCACCCCATGTTTTAATTATCTTTTGTTTGGAGGAAAACACTAACTTTACCAAAAAATAATAAGTAAGGAAGGAGTTAAGGAAGTAAGTATGTTTTTAAAGATGTTATCTATAACCTGGCACTAACTAGTAGAATGTGATAAAGAACAGTAAGGAAAATAATAGTTTACGTTGGGTAAGTATAAAAATGCGATTTTCGATCTTACCAACTACCTTTTTTATCACGAACTTTCACTATAAATAAATAAAAGATAATGAAACTTACTCTTTTTTGCACCTTTATTCTCCATCAAAATATGAAGCAGGGACATAGCAAAGAAAACGCCCTTAAAAATAATATCCTCTTATCATCACAACGACTTAACCATTCCTGAAATAAATATAAAATAAAACTTAACGGTATTTACTTATCTTGGAAACTTAGTTGGGAGAAAATTTTCGTATCAAGATTGCATCCAAAGAAGAAACGAGATTGAAAAAAAAAAGAAAAGCAAGAAAGAAACTCTTGGAAAACGCGATTTTCTTTACGTCTGTGTTATAATTCCCACACGGGCTAGTAGCGAAGCCAAGGCCCTTGGGAAATAAGGGGAATGAAAAAAGGGGTTTGAAATAGATGTCGTTGAAAAAGTCCGAGTACGAGTTTTCGAATGGAATAGGAGAGTTGCTATAGCCATAAATTCGTTGTGTACGGTACAAAAGATGGAAGCCATGAATGGCGGTAGAATAACATGGAGTGATAAATTGTACAGCCTGTAATACGAAATGTTTTTAACACAAATATTATTTTCTGTGTATGTACTATCAAAAAAGGGTTAATTTTTCTATTATAGTTTGGTCATGGAATAGGGTGGGTTAGTTAAAGTAAGTGCAAAAACCTACAATTTGATATTTAATATTTCATTCATTCACGTAACCAACAAAACTCGGACAAAAGTCGAAACTTTATTTACAATACTGGCATATTTTTAAGGGACATATTTAGGCTTAAAAATATCTAACTGTGGAAATATTCTTCGAAAATTTTTCTGGAATAAAGAAGACTTATCAGGAATACCAGGAAATTTTCTTCTAAGCGAAATATTTTTCGACTGCTTGTTTGGAGTTTTATTTCTCGGGGCACTAATCTCCTCACGGTAACCATAATTCCATAATACCACTTCGACAACTGTTGGTATAATAAGAGTTGTGTTAGCAATGACCTTTTCAGAATAATGAAGCATGTCACCTACCACGGATTATCATGCGATGCCTATACTCATGCAGTCTAGTATCTCTAGGAGATAGTTGATATTCTAGTCTCTGTGAGATAGACTCTATCACTGAAAGATATTTGTAATTAATCAAATTCAACTAAAACATAATATAGTAGAACAGCTCATACCAAATATGTCCGGTTTACGTAACTGTAACCATAATTAAGCGATATTTGGCCATACATGACAAATTGAATCTTGAACGTCTGTGCTGCTTGGGTGCATATTATTAAAACAGTATATTTACCAATTTTAAGGCAAAATGAAGTAGATACATTTTCAGTAGCATTCTGGGTAGGTTACAGGCTTTGTGAAAGAAAACAGTTTTGATGAGAGTTCTGTCAACGAGTTTGGTGAGTTCAGTCTTCTCTGAAAATAGCCATTAATTTAAAAATTTATTTTCACTATCTCTAAAAAATATAGACGGAAATGGGACCACTGAAGGCTGTTTCGCCAGTTTTTGTAACATGTACCACCACGGCGAGATTATTCTTGTGCAAATGGTTATGGGCCATATTCAGAAACTCTAAAACGCAGAAGAAACGAGATGAAAACGGGAGATTTCACTCGAGAGCTCTGAACATAACGTTTCTCTCTCACGTGCACTGATACGCCTCCTGTCGCAAAGCCTTACAAGTAACTATACACTAATAAAACAAAATTCTGCTAACACTAGATATCCATTACTTTCGTAATATATATTTTTTGTAAATTAGTAGCTGTTCGAGGTTTTATGGAACTACCTATCATACCACAAAAAAGTGTAAAGGCAATCCGCATACGATTCGAATCTCGGAACAATATGGCGGACGAGAGCTCCGCAGTTATTGGTCGTTCCAGAGATTTTTCACCGTTCCCGTACTGTTCTCGTTTCTTCTACGTCTTTCAGAATAAGGCCCCAAAGTACTTTATTGCTTTGTGTAATTAAGTACGCTGAATTGTTTCCTGATAGACACAGCCACTTTTTTAAAAAAAAATAACGGTCTCAACTCTTTTCAAAATCAGCATTATAGTTTTTCTTTTGTTTAAAATTCATTCTTTTTACTTTTCTCTTCGCAGCTCCACCCAGACGGCATGAGCTGCAACTCCACCCCTCAGTCGAAACAAGGCCACCTGATCAGCTCGGTTCCCTCTCCGATGGACCACCTCCCGCCTCCCTCTTTCATGACCCTCGCGACACTCTCAGAGGCTGGCTCGCTGCCTTCCAAGCTGCTGCCCCCCACGGAGCCCCCTCAGCCCCCTGAAGCGCAGCCCCTGCTCCGCCCAGCCGCCCACTTGCACCACCACTGGCCCCCTCCACCCACCAACGCCCAGCAGACGCAGGAGATGCGAGTGTGAGTACGTGTCTTTCGTTGATTCGTATTTATATGTCTTCTTCTCATTTCAGAGACATCGGGTATAGTATACAAATACATGTGTGGTCATAATTAACTGCTGTGTGTAAAATTGTTTTGCGTGCAGGGGTCTTTCAGACCTCCTTCCCTAAAAAAGTGTTTAAAGTTGATTAATATAATACATGAATGATAGGTTCTGTATACTAGACTGCAACATTTCCTGACCCTATGACATCACTAACAAACATAGTTCCCAGAGCGGTGTCTGAGATTTGAGTGAAATAAAGAACGTCAATTTAAAAATAGGACTATTAAAAACCCATGCAAAACCCTTAAACCCATGCATATTATCACGATTTGCGAACCGAATTTTCTCCTAGCAACCCAACAGGCTTTCTGTTTACTGAGTTTCTGTTACTGTGTTAGTGACGTCATAGGGTCAGGAAACGTTGCTGTCGAGTGTAGATAATTATTTATTCATACATTTTAAATCCAGTTAGTTCAGTTATTAATGTAAAACACATTTTAAATTGTACATTACAGATAAAGATCAATATTTTTGATGTCCGTTTGACGTAATTCGCATATTATTCTATATCCGATCAATAATACCGTTAAATTAATGTTTGTAGCCAGTTTAGGCTCACTGACAAAATTCCCTGTTTTAACTATAAATGAGAACGGTCACGTAAACGCTGTGATGCGAATATAGTATTATTAAAACAGGAAATGGTTGGGATAAGAAACACAGTTTTTGGAATGGGGCGTAAGACATACAGGGTTGAAACGACCTACTGAAAATACTTGGGATCTTTTAGACGTAAGATAATAGTTAAGGGTTAAACTAACTCGTTGGAAAAGAAAATTACTGGATTCCATCATTTTTTTGGGAGGAAGAATGGTGTAACCGCAAATGGAAAGATTTTTACTATACGGGAGTTTTTTGGCGCCAAGACTTCTAGATTGGTCACCAAGTCAAAATGGTAAAATTGTAAAATTAAAGAATCTTGGCTTGGCAGTTTTTTTTTTGCTAGAAGCATGGAAATTGACGCTTAAAAAAGTTAGCTTGATCTTCCGATGAGTATTTTTCCGTTTAAAGTTTGTAATATCTCAAAACGATGGAAACAATCGTTTATATGCAACTTTAAGACTATTGGAAGAAAATTCCAAAAGCTATCTAACAGCGACTACCATCGATAATATAAATCCTATAAAATATTAAGTTGTATTCCTCTAGAGACATCCCTATTAACTATCACTATTGTTATTGTATTATAAAGCATTCCTGTTTCTCTTTATTGATAGTTAGAGTAAAACATGGAATGTAGTACAAAATGTTATAGTTTATAAAACTTTGTGAGCTCGTTAAATTTATGATGAAATATTTAAAAGTTTAAACAATTCTAGGAGAATATCAAGATTCTTTCTCTTTAAAATATATTCATTTCTGATCATTAAAATATAACACATCCGCATTCAAAAAATGGCATGCAGTCCCATGAAACTTATAGATAGGGGTAACAATACTAAGTTACGCTTATGCAAATGCTTTGCAGAATAAAACCCGAGACCCAAAACTACATACCCTCCCAAAGTATCAACTTTTATCGGAATTCCATAAAGTCAAATCAAATTTTAAAACAATGTCTCTTATCTAGACGCTACTTTCAGGGAAAATATTTTCTTTTCAAGTGATTCCGATATCGGAAATAATAATAATTACAATAAGAAATCGTCCGTTCTTCAAGCTGAGTGATTTTCCGTTTCCCATTTATTTCCAAATACTTTTAGGCTCCGGGGCAGTGAAGAAGCGGTGTGCTTTTCTTCGAGTTTTCACCCATTAACTTATCGACTGCTGTGAAATTCAGTTAATTAATCAATACCGTGAATTTGGATCGTTCTAATTTAATTAAGTTTTTAAACTTTGGGGAGGGTTGTTAATTGATAAATCATTCTACAGGAAAACTTTTAATTGATTTCTAGTAAAATATTCATAAAGATATTTTTTATGTTCTTGATTTGATTTGAATTAAATGAATATGAATTATTAATTAAAATATCAATAGATTAATTTCTTGAAACATCTCCATAATTCCATCCTAAATTTATTCGACTATCATGAAATTATTGGTTTGGTGCATTGCGTTTTATATCAAGTTAAACGTAACATTTAATCTCATGGCTTTAGAATATTTCCTATTCAAAAATGTATTGTGTAAAATTTTCCTTCATAAATTCATTAACAATCATATTTTATTAACTTTACTTAAAGCCGAAGGGAATTATTGTTTGGTGTTTTGTAAAAGTTATTAAATGGATTCTGGTAACACTATATTTTTAATCTTTCCTTTAAAACAAATCTATTTTTATACTGCTTCTATGTATTTTTTAACTCCTCCTTTCTAACTCCTAATATGTTAATTTATAATGTGTCTGTGCTTTACAGAAAAAATTAAATTACTTAGATTACATTTTTTTATTTTTTTCTTGCAGTAATATTTTTGTAATAAATATTTAATCGTTTAATTCTATGACACAATTTCATATTTCCATTTTATTTTTTATGCACTTACATGGTTTACAAATTACAAACTTACCTTTATTGTTTTTTTTTACTTTTTAATTCTTAACAATATTTGCGTAATAAAATGCGTCATTTCTGCGTAACAATAAAATTTTAAAGATGAATTTTTTGTAAAGGAAAATATGAAAAGTAAGTAGAAGTTCAAGTAGTTACCAAGAGGAGAATTTGTAACATTTTAGGTAACATAATTATTATGGGTACTTTAGGTAAAGTTTTACCTAAAGTTTTAAAGTTTTTACCTTTAGGTAAAGTTTTAAAGTATTTTTATGATTAAATATAAAATATTATGAATTTTTAAAATAATGAATCTTTCTTTTTTTTTCAGAAATTTCCGAGAAAAAAGAGAAGAAACGACAGTGTAGCACCATTCTCAAGATAGTGTACCTTAATAAATTATAACTTCGATTTTCATCAACTGATGTTACAATACGTCAGATTGGGAAAAAATTTCTTCCTCTAGAAATTCCAATGGTGCTACAGAAACTTTAAATTGGGAAACGATGTAAAAATCATATTGACTTGAAGTGCTATCGCTTTGCCAGTTTTGCCAGTGAAAAAAATCTACAGACGTCATGCATAAGTATGTTAGATTGGAAACTGTTGCAAAAGAAAAGCAATGAAGTGCTGAACCTCACACTGACTCAAATACTCGTGGAAAAACAATGGCATGACTTTTATCCCTGACAGATCAGAAAAGTAAAGTAAGAAATGGAATCAAAACATTTTGGTATCATAAAAGAAGAAGATTCATCAGGGAATGTGTAAAACTGTTTTACACGGCATACCATTTATTGATGGGTTAAAATGTAGCTACATGATTCACATTGTAGGCTATATTGAATCGATTTCATAAACTTGAGACTGAACTCTGATAAACTGTAAATCATCGCTACAAGGTTATAGAATTAGGTGTGAATATATTGAGTGTGTAAAGCCATTTCTCAATCAATGGTGATGTTACACTCTCAAGTTATCGTTGATTATTAATTAGGATTAAATATTTAAGTTTGAAAAATATGGCATTATCATGAAAATAAAAAAAAAATAAAATATGGGGAACTTCTATTGGTTAAATGATGGTATTGCATCATTTATTGCAATTTCTTTCTTATTGCGCATCATTTACTTTAAAAAATACTGAATGCAATGAACAGTAAGTAAGAATTTTACACCATTTCAGCTTAAATATTTATTTTAAATAACATTGGACGTTCCTTTATAAACCTATGGGGCTATGAATTTGGTTTTAAATATTGTTTTGGTCTTTTTTACAATCACTGATAAAGTATTTCCAACATCAATTTCATAAGTAATCAATTTCCCATGCCTACACTTCATTGACAATTCTATGAAACGTGTTGTATTATTAATGAAATAGCTGTTGTTATATAAAAATTGTATATGGATGTCAATAAAGCTCAAGATTGTTTTGATTACATAGAGGGTAATTCTTTGTTCTAGATTTATAATTGATTGTTCTAGATGGCTATGAATGTACCCCACCCAATGCCGTAGCTCATTGATTCCTAGTAAGTGATCTGAGTTTAAGTAAAAGTTAAAAAAAGTAGTTTTTGTAGTTATAGTGAATGCAATGAAGTTTCTCCCAATTGTAAGGTTGGCAATTTCCACTCCCGCCCCAGAAAGACACCTTATTACTTCGTCTGTCAATATTAGATCAATCATTAAATCAATATTAATATATTAAGTGAAAAATTTACCATCAAACACCAAAATTTGCTCCACGGATCCTCCACTGGGCACCACCATCATAGTTGATACAAGAATGATTTGTGCATTTAATTTTCTTCTTAATGCAACAGTCCCTATCTAGTGCATAAAAATATTATATTACTTAAATTTTGATACAAACTATACATTTTACATCAGCTACTAAAATGACAGTGTTTAAAAAAAATAACTAACAATTTTATTAAATAAGTTTATTTTGGAAAGCGCCCAAAATTAAGTTATAAGGTATAGATTACTTTTAAGTACTTTAAAATGGCGCAAATGTGAACAATATCCGGAAATAATGAGGTTTATACTTTAATACGGGGCTGCAATTCTCAAATAAACTGAACTAAATTTCTTAAGCACACACGATTAATTCAAACAATGGTCATCCTTTTATTCTTTTACACCATTAAGGAACTTTCCGAACCCTCCAACTCATCCAAATCGTTCTCTCCTTAGCACAACACAAACACTCCTTACTCCATTTAAAACACTTACTTACGGAGCATTTGTTTTAGAATCGTGCGTAAGAATACTCTCATATGGATTCAAGTGTAAAAATCAAGGAAAACTCAACATCAGGCCAAGATAAGGCTAATCCTTTGATACCCTTCATTGATAAAAGTGTTCAATTTCAAGTGCATTACTCACGCAGTCCCCCTTGCTCTTTTTTTGCAGCGAGTTAAAGCCATTAAATTGGGAAAATTCTAATTAACAGTCGTCCTCCATCACTGTGAAAATCGATAGCAGGTCAGATGCGTTAAGAAATTCCTCTTTTTTCTCCCCCTCTTTGCTCATTGGCCATGGAATGTATATTTTTTCTCTTCACGATAGAGCTGTAAAGAGATACCTTATTGCACTGGGGATATTTTCCTCGGAACTGTTATTTATTAGAGATCATTACAGTGCTAACTGCTCTGGTCATCATAATTTCCGCCAACAAAGCTGGGTTCTCATTTTCGGTCCCCACTTTCGCTGAGAGCCTGGGTGTAAAAAATTTGTTTTATGACCTCCAATGCGACAGTGGTGTGTTTAGGGCAGCTCCAGAAAAGTTTTGTCTCAGTAAAATGGTTATTAGTGGAATGGAAATATTTTTTTTTTCTTACCGATATTTTCTTTTCCAATACGCTTGAGGAAGAGTCGAGATAAATAAATATCAACAGCTCGAACGTTTAATATTAAAGATATTGGGTGGAGGGGATATGGATGGTTACCAAGACAACGGAGTAATTTAATTAGCAAAGATAAAAAATACCAATATATTTCTTGATAGATTTTTCTTTGGGTAGACGAACACAAACTAGGTTTGAAAATGAGTAGAAAATCACTTTTAACTTCAGATAAAAATCGAGTTAAAGTTTTTTTACTGTTCCTGCATCATAGAATCTTCCAGGAACGGATAGACAACCCCTGCTTTTTTAAATTTTGGAATTCCAAATCATAAATGCTGTTGGATAATTCACAGCAGGGTTTACATATTTTTTTTGTAGATTAGAACTATTTAAAAAGAAAAACTCTCTAAAATCACGACGTATAAATAAACAGATTAAGATGAATAAACTACTCAAAAATGAAGATCATCAAGTTTGCGAACATTATGAAACGCGTTTTGTGGAATGCAAAGCCATGTCAATGTCAAAGTAAGTGATTGTAAAGATTTCTTGCTGAATTTAATAATTTACACACCCCTTTAAAGGTATATGGCTCAAAAAGAACTTATTTATCTGCTGATTGTCAACGTTGAACTAGATTGCGCGGCAAAAAGACTTTCAATTATGACCTTAAGCAACTCCAGAATTAACAATCACATAAATTAGCTAATTGATGAATTCGTTATTCTAAGATTTAAACTTTTGTTTAAATTACTGAAAATGTTGACTTTAAATAAGAAAGAAGAATAACACATTAAATACATTTAAAAAATATATAATCAAATAAGTAATATTTATGTTTAACATATTTGAAATTATTAATGCCCATGGACTTAAATATTCTCAGACACTGGACTAATTGCTCAGAAATGAAAATTCATAGTACTAATGGTAATAAAAAAATGAAAAAAGGTTTTTGCATGGGATTGAGTCAGTTTCATTCTGGCCTTCCATAATGCAGATTCTGCGTGGGTGAAAATAAATAAAGCCCAATAAAAACTAAAGCCACATTAATGAGGTAGTTACGGCTGCTATACATCATGAAAAATAAACCCTTTGGCTTTAAAGCATAAAAGGAAAACCGAGTTTAGTGGTAGGAAGACTTAAAAGGTAAAAATGCCGGGAAAAGGCCTTGAAAAATGGGCGTGTAAAACGATACGTGGAAAATTTAAGAATTTTTTTTCCCGTTTTAATGCTGACACTTTTAATTCTTTTAATGCCTTTGTAAATCCTTTTTCTTTTTGAGGGATCACGAAGAGTAAAAAGGTTCATTTTACTTCCTAACATTCTAAAACAATTAACTTCTAAAATTAATGATTCCAATTTGGATGCTTTTTTCCTAGCTTATAGTTTTATTTTCTCTTTATGCAAACAATAGTTTTGGAACTTTTGATTGCCTTTGTAGGGACTTTCTTTTTTTCCATTTCGTTGTGTGAAGCTTTTTTTTAAAACTTTTACTCCTGACCACTCAAAATTTTCTGTAGGATTTAATAGTAATTTCGGGCGGTGTAGGTTTGAAAAGATTTAACAAATAGTGATATTTTACAAGGGGTTTGGAAGAGATAATAATTTTGTATGAATAATTTTAAAAGTTGAATAGTTAATAAAAGCCTTTAAAGTCATTTTTTGTATTCCATAACTATAAACTAACAATTAAATTAAAGAGGGTGAAAACTAGAAGTTATAATAGCTTGAATGCTTACTTTTATTTTTTTAAACTCAAATAAAGTATTTTCCATGGACTCATAAAAATAAACAAGTTTAATTATACCTATATAGTTAACTTAGATCTTTAATTTAATTTTGTCTCTTTACTCTGTAATGAAACTTGATGTTACCTCAAAGTACCTAATAGTTGTAAGTTATTCTTATAATTAACCACAAATAGAACAGAGGCACAAAGTACTTTCTTAAATGTAAAATAAGCAAATAATAATTTGAATATATTGCAATCAGTATTTCGAATATGCTTTGAAACCTGGGCTGTTTAAAGTGAAGTTCAAAACATTAGGGATATTTAGTTTAGGTATAATTTTTATCCAGACCCATTAGAAATATCCTCTAAACTAAACCATTATGCATCATATTTAGGTTTTCTTACCAAGAAAATATTTTATATGAATACATTTAACAAAAAAGAACAGTTAGTCCAGGGGAAAGAAGAAAACTAACACACCATAGTTACATCCACAATGCAATCCATATTGGATTAGTTAAGCAAGAGTTACATGATTAGAGATTTAGCTTACTATGTAGTAAAATGAATTTACAGATTGCCAATATGCAATAACTAATTTTTAAACTGTCATCACAAACATCCACTAGTGCAATTATTTAAATATTCATCATCCCATCAACAAACGTCCATCAAACTGTTTAGATCGGATGAAAGAACGAGAGTAGAGAACTTTCACCCGAACTCTCGGCCATTTAAAATTAAGCGAAGCTCTGATTGAGCAACATGCAAAGATCTTCCCCTCCCCCGATGCAATGGAAACGCATCGAGTGAGACAAGTTCCCCAGCCATACGATGATTGATGATGCGATAAATTGCACGCAAGATGCCATTTTCTATTAGCATTCTAAAGCGAGCTGAAAAAGCGAAGGGAAATTGCCAAGCTTCGCCCCAGTGATGATTGATCGCATTCAGACATAAAGTAAAATTCGTTTTGGATGATGATATAATTGAAAGAGGGTAGTGGAATGGAACCGGGGTATGTATTAAGTAGGGGTGTTCTCTCTCGCAATCGGGATGTGACGTGTGGAGGGAAGGGTTTTGATGGGGATGAGGGTGGAATTATTCCATGGAATTGTTCGCGCTGTTGTTGTATAAGTAATTCTGGAGGATTTTGCTGTTCTGTTTCTATGATTTGGGAATTGTTAGTTGTGGTTTATAATCTGGGTATTGTAATGATAAAATGCAGTAGGAGGAATGGTTTGGACACAAATAATTGAGGTGTTTGATGCAACAATGAGATAACAGTTATAAAATAAATATTTGTAAAGTCGTTACTTATCTAATTTTACACTTGGTTTTGCTGTAAAAAATGGTGACCCTAGTTTATCATCAACCCAGTTTTATACGTTGCCGTAAAAATAGCCCAAACTTGGCGACTGACTAACGCTGGCTGCCGTGGGGGATATTGATTGTGATGGGGGATATTGATTTTGGAGTTAACTCTTTGTTGCAGCAAACACCTCAAATGTAAAATTGAGTGGTTACTTAACCGAATTAGTGTAAAATGTTTCATGTTACTGGGGAAAATATGTACCATTCATAGGAATGATACTGTAATCATGCTCTGTGTGTTTTTATGTTTGGAAAAAAAATATTACAAACATATTGAAAACTTCATGGAGCATGAAGAATGGGCAGCACTTATTCTCTGGATTGATTCTTCTAGAATTGTAAACTTTCAGCAACGTTACTTTAATGGGCTCGTGATAGAACAATTTAGATTAAGGCAGTGTTTTCCAACCTTTTTCGGTCCATGCCCCACCAAAGTCTTTCTAAATCTTCCATGCCCCCCATGTCTGTATTTTTTTAAAAATCCTTCTTGGAAAGTAAATAAAACTTGGTGGTCTATGCCCTGCTCCTGGGTCAATTTGGTTGAAAATTTTCAAATTGCCCCCCGGTGGGGCATGCGCCCCACGTTGGCAAACACTGGATTAAGGTGTATACCTGACATACTAGAACACATAGCACATTTAGTACGCACATGCACTATTATGAATCTCAAAAAAAATATTAAAGGTCTTTCTGTACCTATTAAAATACTCGTAATTAAGCATCAGTTAACAAAATAACATAAGAACTAACATTAAAACATTTAAATGAGAAAGGTAAAAATTTGTAAGTTTAAACATGGTTTCCTTTGTTACTTCGTCCATCTCACAAATCAGGGCCGTGTTAAGGGAGGGGCGAAGGGGGCATCCGCCCCGGGCGCAGTATTCAGGTATTCAAGAAAGGCGCTGAATTTGTGCCCGAATTTTTTTTTTTTTGCAATTTATTATTTTAGTATTTTGCAATTTAAAATTATTTTAGCATTGGACTTCGTAGATTCTTCAATACTTTCCAACGGAACCACGATGAACGTGTTCAGGGGGCGCCAATTTTTGCCCAAACATTTTTTTTGCGAATCTATCTGAGAATAATGTAAAGATATTATATTTGGGAGGGGGCGCAAAAAAGCCATCCGCCCCGGGCGCGATTTTTCCACAACACGGCCCTGTCACAAATATATTTATCCTTAAAGTACAAATTAATGATTCTTAATAGGAAATATGGTGCAAGGTTTTTAGTTTTAAGTAAAATCACACATAATTAATTCATTTCGGGGAACTTAGCACTAAGCACAATAGACACTACGAATTTTTGTCTCAAACCTAACAACGACGACACGAAATCCAGCGACATTACTCGGTTCACAGGCTGCAGGGTGAGTGTCACAGCAGAGTGACAGGGGGCTTCATGCCTACAGGCCATCCGGAAGTTCCTGGATGATGGATCGAGGTTAATGGTAAGTAGATCGAGGGTGGATGTGCCTTCTGCTTCCTGGAAATTGCCGCCTCCAATGGCGCTACTTATCACACTGTTTAAATGCTGGGTGTGCGACGGCAATCCATCCTCGAATTGGACGTCAATGTCCGCTTTCTGTGTGTGTTAGGGAGATGTGTAGTATATTTTTGTTGATGAATGGGTTTTGGATGTATTGTGGGTTTGGTTGTTGAAGTTGAAGATGTGATGATTGGGTAGATCGTTTAATTTTAACTTTGTTGAAAATGGTGTTTTATTGATTGGGTTATGAAATTGACAAATGGGAATGTAGCTTTAGCTTCCCCTTTGAACTACGTCTTACGCATATAAAAAAATAATTAGTCCCCTCCTGTGTATGTGTATGGATGCTGTATTTCCATTCCATTCGTTTCGAATACTTTAGTGCCAGGTGGAAAATATTTAATCGACAATTATTTCTCCAGCTGATCCTACACCTATGCTCTACCTATGAAGTTATAATTAAAAATAGAAACGAAAATAAAAGAATCACCGAACAAAGCACACGTTCTGTTTAATGTCCTTTGACTTTTTGACTTGTGTGACGTTGTTCAAGAGGAGAGTTAAACCTGCATTTATATTTTTTAATTTCAGTGGTAAGGTTAAATCAAAAGTATGAGTGGTTTTGCTTTTGTTTAAACGAAGGAATTGTTTCCAACAGAAAATAGGCGATTAAAAATTGTTTTAGCCATACGATACTTACTCCTTTTTTTAGATACTTCACTTTAGCAACTTAAATATAAAAGCACACCGTTAAAATATAATTGATTACGTAAGGAGCATTCATACTTTTCCTGAACCCTTGGATTAGGCATATTTTCAAGTGTATTTACTAGGTAAGATTACACCAATCAGATTTTTCGTAGAGCAACTGGCAACCCCATATTTATAACAATAATAATAATGATAATAATAATAATAATTTATTAACAAAGAAAAACAATACAAATACAAATATTGCTCACTAAGGGGCCCTAGCCCTTCCAAGTGAAACATAAAATCACCATTTTAATTAATATTTACTATCTGGTTTGACCCGGCAAAGCCGCGCCTTACCAGCTAGATTACACGCCTTTGGCGCTGATGCGAGCTTCGCTCGTTACACACTACCACAAGCTTGCCGCGCTGTTAAATGTTTTACAATTTATTACTTTTTTTAAGCTGCATCGTCAGCGCTAAACTGTTCAATAATTTCAATCAAATTGTATGTTTTTCTAACCACAACTAATTTATTCCTATGCGTCATCTGAAGAAAAAGAAGTAATACTTCCTGTACCTGATCTGAAGCACAGAGTACTAGAACAGAGAGTCCACGGCCATAGGCCATAATGGAAATCGAAAATCATGACATCTTGTTACAGGTTGGGAGAATTGTGGCGCTGGGATCGCACTAAACTCACTAGCGTCTGGATCCAGTCTGAATTGTTCGCCGGCTGCCTATGGGAGATCGAAAACACCTTTTTGCGCATGCGCTGAGTTCTAATTTGGCGAGAGATTTAAGCGGCCGGCATACGTTCCAGTTTCTAGTGTGGCGCCCTCACATCAGTAACGCATTTGAAAATAGCCTGACATATTATTGGATCATCTAGGGGTGGAGAGCTTTCGATCAAGACCGAGTTTGTCCAAATCGGAACGGGGGTGCGGCCTGGCGGCCGGCCGAAAGAAAAACCAAATTATTTTAATATATAAGATAAATAAAACAAGGTAAAAAGTACAAAAACTTTGAAAACGTTAGAGACAAAAACGGTCATATGAGAGGAAAAAAACAATCAAGGAAACATACATTCACAAAAACAAAAAATACAAATAAAAACATAGAACATTTTCAATCACATGACTCGGACCTAACAACGGCCTTAGCAACAGAAGATGTTACAGTTTTTTGCCCTACAGAGGTTAACAGTTAAAGAAAATGACTAGCCGTGGAATTCTTCTATTGGAGGATTTGCAATCACGTGATCCCATACCTAAAAACCGCCTTAGCAACAGATAAACAACGGCCTTAGAAACAGTTAAAAGCCCTACAGTAGATACACAGTTAAAAGAAAATAACCGGTTGTGACGTCACCTGAAAACACTCTATTTGGCAAAACGCAGAGCACAAAAAACAGTCAATAATGGCTCTCAATTATTTTTATTTACTTTATACCACGGCTTATAAATCAGATTCTTTTAAGTTCAATAAATATGTGCAAAGACTCTTTTTAAATGAAAATTTATTTGAATTGGTTGTTTTAGTATATTGGTAGTTTATTATAAAAGAGTGGACCCTGATATAGAAAACTTTTACGTAAAATCTCTTTGTAAGGCTTTGGAATATTTAAAAGAGGTGGTTTTCTGAGATTATATTGCGTTATAGTACTACTACTAAATGAGCTGATGTTATTATGTATAAAAAGTGATAATCTGAAGTAATATAATTTCTTTATAGATAATAACTGATCGCCATTTACATGTTTAAATAGTATTTTTTGCAGATTTATTAATTGTATAAGGTTTGACTTATAATCACCTCCCCAAAAAATTATTACATACTGTAAAATTGATTAAATCCAGGAAAAGTATAAAATTTTCAAAAACGACCCGTCCTCACGACCTTTTAAATGATAAAAAACAAACAGATAATATCGTAGTTTATTTCT
This sequence comes from Tetragnatha montana, assembly GCA_963680715.1. NCBI lineage: Eukaryota > Metazoa > Arthropoda > Arachnida > Araneae > Tetragnathidae > Tetragnatha > Tetragnatha montana. The sequence continues at coordinate 54,254,319 of OY796676.1, read as the reverse complement.
TAAAATTTGGATATGTGAAGTATATTTTAAGTTCTGGTCTATATTTAATCCCAAATATTTAAAGTTTTTTAAATAAAAATTTGGAATGACATCCTTCTGATAAACCAATCAAACGGGCTAAGAGAAATGGGTCAAAATGTTTTCCCTTTTTTCTCCTATTTGATTCGTTTATCCATCTTTTCGGATATCCTCAAAGCAAGTATAAATGCTCTTTTAAGATCTCGGTGGTTAAGTTTCTCTTTACACCACTACAATAAGGCTGCCAAGAATTCGAACTAAATTTATCAGTTATAAGAATCACGATCTTTCCTTTCTTTAAAATTCCAATTCTAAATGGATTCAATAATTAATTTAAAAACCATTAAACATTAGTTGTTACCATCAGCAAATAAGCATCCTTCAGTAAACACAATAACAATTCGTTATCGGTAATCAACTTCCAAGTTATAAGAACAAAATTAAGAATATCTAATCTACGTTTCGAGGGCTCATAATTGCATCGCGTAACGGATGTTTAAATTATTTCATCACGATACGAACTATCAATATTTATTTCCTTAATTACCTTTTGTTCCAAAACACGATTCTTTGAAATTTCGGCACTTTCGTGTTCATCTCTCTGCAATCGATAATATTCATTACCAGACTCCACCGCGCAATATGCAAATACCCATTCAGTTGCGGACACAGTTACTCTTATTTACAATCACGTGTAGTATTTTATAAGATGGGGAATCTGCATTTTTAACGAAGTTTGTTGCGTGGCGCAGTAATTCGTAGTTTTCTAAATCCTGGACCGACTTTTCCCGGGGATCTTTTAGTCGGCCAGAAAATTTACGATCCGCGGTTCCCACAAATTAAACGTTCCTGAAAAGTGTTCGGGAATTTCACTCCCGGTTATGCATTCCTTATTAATTCCGGATTCTGGAAGAATCCTCTCCCATAATTTATTCATGAACGAATTCCGGGAATATTTCCACACAATGAAGCAAAAGAGAGGGAGCAGCCAGCACCCTTTTGTGTAAATTGAATTCAGATATCAGGCTGGGGATTATCCTTTTGTAATATCAGCTGATGATGAAATTTTGAGTCGGTTCCATTCAAATTAGTTTAATCAAAATATTTCATTTTTGATTCATCTATATTTTGTTTCGAAAGTCATTCTCTGAATACCAGCTATCATGGAGGTGTGAATAAGATAAAAGGAGGTTGATTATTTTCAGAGGAAAAGATTGATAGTGTTTCATTTTACGTATTCCCTTTGGCTTTTCTATTATGGATTGCTCGTTTGTGATACTAGTAGTTCGATAAAGGAAATTGTTCTCAAAAATGTTTCTGTAATAAAAGTTTTAAGTAGTTTATATAACTCTGCTTTCAAGTAATTGAATAAATAACTGAAATAATTAGAGGTTGGTTTTGAATTTTTAATGGGCTGATAATATTGGAGTTTTAGTGAAATATTTTTATTTCACCAAACAATAAGTTCAAAAGTTTATACTGTGGTGATCATTGATGTTTGAGTAAATAATTTTCAATAGACGACATTAGTCATTACGTCACTTGCTTGTTTGGAAACGTTGATTCCATCCGTGATTGGTTCCGTACGGATCCGTACGGATTTACTTCCTATCACGGAACCAATCACGGATAGAATCAACGCTTCCAAACAAGCAAGTGACGTCACACTAATGTCGTCTATTCATAATCTAAAAATTTTGAGATTTGAGTACGATGTATAGAGTATTTTCAGGTGACGTCACAACTGGTTATTTTCTTTTAACTGTGTATCTTTTGTAGGGCTTTTAACTGTTGCTAAGGCGTTGTTTATCTGTTGCTAAGGCGGTTTTTACGTATGGGATCACGTGGTTGTAAATGCTCCAATTGAAGAATTCCACGGCCAGTGTAATTTTCTGTAACTGTTAACCTCTGTAGGGCAAAAAACTGTAACATTTTCTGTTGCTAAGACCGTTGTTAGGTCCGAGTCATGTGATTGAAAATGCTCTATTGGTTTTCAATTTACTAGAGACCTTTTATATAGAGCATTTAAAATATTTCAAAAAGGACATATTTTTTCCCTTTATTCTTCCTTATTATCCTTTTTCAATTTATAATTCTCTGTTATTAGTCATAAAGCCGTAAGCAGTCAAAACACTCCGCCGTCTCGCCAATAATTTCTTTCCGGGTCGATCAGCACCCGGAAATATACCGAACCAGGTATCAAAACTTTGCTCTATCTTATCAAATCAAAATATCAAGAATTTAGCACGCGAATCTGTTAAGGAGGAGAGGGACTGTTGTGTCAACAGCCCTGACCCTGGCGCCGAGTAAAATAATGATAGTTTCTTCTTTGCGAGCGTAGTAAAAACGGATGTAAGAAGAAAAATATCCGATTTCTACTAATAATAAATCATATTGGCTTTTTAGCTTTTCTTACTTAAACTTAACACTGTTTGCATTTTTTATTTATAGCTTCTTTTTTTCTATTCAAGAGTGAGAAACAATTATTTTCAGCTTTTTCGGCTATTCAATAAAGATTTTTGTTTACTTTTTTGCAGTCAGGGTTTTTATCTCTTTTTATACATAACAAATTGAATTTGGAATTTCTCAGCACGCTGCTTGGAGGTACTGTATAAAATCAACTTCATCTTTTTAAGATGTAATTTATGAGTTAAATATTTAGGTACGTGACATGTTTTGAATGTTAATTAAGCTTAAAATCAAAATTTTATATTGTTCCTATCTCTTCTATTTGATTTTTTCGACGTTATAGAAAAAGTGAAGATGGAATTGCATCGCCAAGAATTTAGTTTTGTGACAGCAAGGCATGATAAATCCAGTACCATCCAGTAATCCATTGGTTAAGAAAATCTTATAAACACATCTTTCAGTTTTATTTCTAACTTCTTTTTTAAACTGTAGTAAATAAATCTATTCAGCTAATTTGACATATCAGTAATATATTTTATTTTTTCCTACTTTTTTTATGTTTTATGTTAATCCTTTTTTGGTTCAAATTTTATTTTGGATAATGTAATTTTTCAGTCATTCTAGTAGTTCTGCAAGACAGGAACTCGTCATGATATATGGATGGTATAACGTGTACGATTTTAATTTTAAAGTTTTATTAAGTAAAAGGTGTGTTCTGTTCTTTTAGCGTATCTGTTGTGAATTTAATTTCAAAATATAGAAAATAGATTAAGTAAAAGAAAGTGTGATTTTGATCTTCGATTTTGTGAATGAAGTAAAAAAGAAACGATGATCCTTGGTGTTTAAATCAGTAGGCGTCTTTCCGTATGATTTCTGTAATCTCTATCCACGTTTTTCAGAGTTTTTTTTGGAATTTTATTATTAAAATCTGTCCTAAAATACGGTGCCAACTTGGTTGATCAGCACCCCCAATAATTTTAGCTACGAGCCGCCACTGTTTAAATAGATGGTTTACTAGTCTTGGTAGCCAACGGTGGATGCCAATGAAGTCGCCAACCAGTTAAAGAATAGAGTATTTTCAGGTGACGTCACAACCGGTTATTTTCTTTTAACTGCGTACCTTCTGTAGGGCTTTTAACTGTTGCTAAGGCCGTTGTTTATCTGTTGCTAAGGCGGTTTTTAAGTATTGGATCACGTGATTGCAAATGCTCCAATAGAAGAATTCCACGGCTAGTCATTTTCTGTAACTGTTAACCTATGTAGGGCAAAAAACTGTAACATCTTCTGTTGCTAAGGCCGTTGTTATGTCCGAGTCATGTGATTGAAAATGCTCTATAAAATATTTAGTTTTTTGAATTTATTTGGCAATATTTATGAAAGAAAGAAAACAAAAAAAATTTTAATAACTTATTTGTTTACATTTTAACTCTTCTTTTGGTGTTTTTCAAAACTTTTAACAGCATTTTCCACGATTTTCAACATTTCGTAATGTTAAAGTATAGGAAAGTTGTAACTAAAATGGCGGAAATACCGATTATACCGGTGAGCCGTTGTCCAGTCTCTCTATAGATAGGGTATCTACAATTTACTAATGAAAAAATAGCTCAATGTAAGTAACTGTGAACTCTTCCAAAAACCATAAATTCATTTAATATTTTCAAATTGTTAGTATAATTATGAAATAAAAAATTAGAAAAAAAATTAATTAATTGGATAAAAATTCATTCTTTTTGTGATTACAATTGCCTTTCACTTATAAATATTTATCCACACTGGCTTTAAGTAAAAACCACTTGTTTCCACTTTAAAATCTCATCTGTAGAATTAGTAAAATAAGAAATTAATATGGGATGTTATCACCTTTTTTTTCCTCGCATACCCTTTTGTCTTCTAAGTTTGTCCACTTCAATACGTCAATTTAAGATCTAATATTAAGAAAAGGAAAACATTTTTTCCAACCCTTTTAGAGCAATATAAAAACAACAAAAAAGCGACTACACCCTATATGTTTCGAGAAATTAGTAAATATGAGAAAGCCTCTATACACACAAAAAAGTTGTTCACAAAGATCTTTCCTTATACGAGAAATCCCGGGATCTCTTTACAAGATTGTTCCTTACACAACCGTGGTAATTAGATCTATGCCTATTTGTGAAGGCTTATTACGACGAAAGGATATCCCTTAGTATAGCATACAAAGGAAAAACCTTATTCGATTCACTTGGGGGTTATAACCAAATGCCCGAGAAAATCCAATTCATCATCTTGGATTATGGGTTCACCAAACGGATATACAGCAAGACTGTGGGGAATATGAGAAATCATGAGTTAGGAAGGTAAAAGGAAATGAATGTCGTTAACGTTTTTAACCTTATATAAAGCTCTTTACTTTATCAATTATGAAAACTTTCATTAAAGAAAAAAGTAGTTTCAACATTACTTTTTATGGGTTAAATAATTCAAAGACGAGAATGAGCTGGACTCTAAAAGTAAAGGTACTACGAACGTAACTTAAAAAGGAAACATGCTTTGTTAAAATATGCGTTCTTGAAGAAAATGGTGCGTTTTAGTTCCAAGTAAAATAATGTCATTGTGTATTTACAAAAATAAATATGAAAAAAGGTCAAAAATAATTTGCAGATAATTGTTTTAAATTTTAAATTTTTCTACCTAATTCTCCTTCCAAAATTGTCTATTTCTGATAGTAAAACGAAAGAAATAATAGTGTTTCTCTTTTTTTTTTAAGAATAAGCTATCCTGATTCTTATTAAATTTCATTGTAACTGTCATTTATTTTAAAACCTGATTAAAATAATTGGGAAGTATCCCTTAAAGGTCTATCAGGCAATTTAAATTATTATTCACTAGAGAAATCTAAATATTAACTAATACTCATATTTGAATTAATTTTTCAGTAAACGTAAGAGACTAAAACTCAAAGGATTCTAAATAAAGGTTCATATATAAATGGCAGAAAATAAATGGCAATTCAATATGTGTTAATTTTAAGATAATCGCCAAACCACATCATAAAACATCAAAGAGAAACATAATTATCAAGCAACCAAGCTTTCAAAGGCATGTGTCTAAGTTTGATACATATTAGATAAAATTTTAAAGTATTGAAATCAAACCTTTTGTAAAATCCTAACTTAAATCAAACTAAAGAAATATCTAGAAACAATATTCACAGTGCAACGATCAAAAACAACTATAGCCTCTTTATCACCATCTTTAACACCGTGCATTAATATATCCAGCCCAAAAAATTCTCAAAAATGGATTCTCACTTCACATTTGACGGAACTGAGTAACACAAGCGTCTAAGTCGTGTCATTTTTCTTTAAAAGGCCCTCCGCAAGGAGAAATAGGAACGATCATATTTTTACGGTCTCTCTATAACATTTTTTTTTGGGTGGAACCGAGCGCGTGATACATGGGTGGAAATTCTTCCCGAGGGATGAAACAAATTCCTCGAAGGGATCTTCCTGAGCATAAAAAGGCGTTTTCCCTCGCGTTAAGGGATAAAAAGGGACTTGAGTAAAATGAGGTGAGGCGAAGAGGTCGAGAGTCGTTGTTTTTGGGGTGTCTTTATATCGTCGGCTTACAGTAAAAATGCACTACACTCGGTAGCAACGTTTCCTGAACCCAGTACGTCACTACGCAGAAGGAGAAAATGGGAAAATGCAAAGCCTGTGGGGTTGCTAGGAGGAGTTTCGGTACGCAAATCGCGTGATAAGATGATAATCATGATAATATATACCTATACATGGGCTTAACAAAACAATCATATTTTTAAATTGAAGTTCTTCATTTCATTCAAATTTCAGACACCGCGACGGGAACAACATTGTTTGTTAGTGAAGCCATTGAGTCAACTAACGTTGCTGTCTAGTGTAAGTTAGTATAAGTCACTTCTGTTTATACTGATGTGTTCGAATTTACGCCAAAATTTGGTGATACCCGATCTGTTTTTTTTTCTTTTGTTCCAAGCACAATCTCATTAAATAACTGATCACTTATCGGCTCGGCGAGATTTAACCATTCATTGGTGCTGTTCTACCGCTTTTCAAAAGATTTGCCAAAATTGACTTTTTGAATTTGACTTTTGAATTGACTCCTGAAAGCCGACATAAACCCGGGAAGTCTTAGCGGTACCATACAGTACCGGTAAACACATTTTAGAAAAACCTATTTCTTTACTAAAAATAAATTTATTACAAACTTCTACTTGTAGAAAGCTTAAGGATTGAAATTAAATAATGAACTAAAATATTATAGTTGTACAAATATGGTGTAAGACATAAAAAATGGTGTCTTGAAGAGTGGCAAAAAAGTGGCTTGTAGCAAAAACAAGTACAAATCATGGATATTTTAATATTGAAATGCCGAAACTTTCCCGACGTTTTAGGCTGATAAATTTTTGTTTGGAAAATCTTTGGTACTGTGGGCGATACTAGTGCTGCGGCGTACCGAGCAATAATGGCCGCAGCACCAGCGCACATAACAGCGCGCGTGCTTCAGCTCACGCGTGATGAAAGATATGTTTTGGAAAAGGTATAAAATTAGCATTCCATTGTTTTGAGACTTAAAAATAAATGTTATATTTTTGATAGTAAGTTTGACTGGTTGACTGCGTTATTTCTTCGCCTCAGAGATCCCGGACATCTACATTAAACCCCACAGTGGTGACTCCTTGATGAGACTTTCAACACGCCTTAGTCCTTTTGATAATTTACCATGGTAGATGACAAGCAACTTGCGGGATCTTCTTCACAGACGTCTCAAAGTGAGGTGCAAGCGGTCGGGCTGAAACCACCGCCATTCTGGAAGTCAAACGCGGTAGCCTACTTTCATTTCATCGAGGCACAGTTTGCGACGTCAGGGATTCACGCGGATCAAACGAAGTACTATTGCCTTGTAGCATCATTGGATGAAAGTATACTGTCCCATGTGACGGATTTAATTTGTTCTCCTCCTACTCACGAGAAGTACGACACCTTAAAGAAGCGGCTTATCGACCAATTTTCGGAGTCAGAAACTTCAAAACTCCGATTGCTTCTGCATGACTTAGAGCTAGGAGACAGGAAACCCAGCCAACTGTTACGAGAGATAGCCTACTTTAGGAAAGTTGGCCAAAAATTTTTCTGAGGAGGCAGTTAAAAGCTTATGGCTGCAACGCTTACCAGTTTCCTTGCAACAGATTCTAAGCGTTTCAAACGAACCCCTCGACCAGCAGGCGTTAATGGCGGATAAGATACAGGAAGTTTCGAAATCCGCAGTTGTTTCTGCCGTCGACATAAGGGATCCTGAAACCAATGAAGTTTCGACATTACGTCAGGAGATCTCCGCGTTGAGGGAGCAAGTTTCTCGTCTTTCTCGTCCACCTCAACGTCGCTCCGGATCAAGAAACAGATTCCGCTCCAAAAGTCGAAGTGCCGAGAGGAAAGCCAGTGGTCTATGTTGGTACCATTACCGGTTCGGAAACAGAGCTCACAAGTGTCAACAGCCGTGCAAGTTTGTCTCGGAAAACTTGTAGCCCCGACTCTCGCGGCGACAGAGGATGTCGAGGCCCTAAACAGTCGTCTCTTTGTCTACGATCGTGATGCAAGGTTGAGCTACCTCGTCGATACTGGAGCTTGCGTCTCGGTACTCCCCAGAGGTAAATTTAAAACTTGCCAATCTGTAAACGGTGTGAATTTATATGCCGCTAACGGCACTCGCATTAAAACCTATGGAACCCAGTTTTTGAAAGTTAATATCGGCTTGCGTCGAAATTTCCCGTTCAACTTTTTAATAGCCGACGTCACGAGACCACTTCTCGGAGCTGACTTTCTACAAAAATTTGGTCTACTCGTAGATGTAAAAAATAAACGCTTAATAGATAGGGAAACAACACTTAGCATCAAAACAGGAGTAGTCAATGGACCTTCCCTTGGTTTGAGTTTCGTGTCCAAGAAATCCTCTTTTCATGACCTGCTGCAGGAGTTCCCGGAAATTTTGAACTCTAATTTGTCTAATTCAAGCGTATTGCATACCACCACGCATTGTATTCAGACGACAGGTCAACCTGTTTTTTCTAAACCACGACGGTTGTCACCAGAGAAGCTGAAAGTCGTGCGAGAGGAATTTCAGCGATTACTCGCTGATGGAATCTGTGTTCCTGCAAACAGTCCTTGGGCTAGCCCGATCCATATGGTGCCCAAAAAGGACAAATCGTGGCGCGTTTGTGGTGATTTTAGACGGGTCAACTCAGTCACAGTTCCGGATCGCTATCCGATCCCGCATTTACACGATTTTTCGCACAACCTCTCTGGAAAGAAAGTTTTTTCTAAAATCGATCTCGTGAGGGCATATTACCAAATACCTGTCGAACCATCTGATATTGCCAAAACGACGGTAACAACCCCTTTTGGATCTTTTTCGTTCACCAAAATGCCTTTTGGGTTACGAAATGCTGGAAATACCTTTCAAAGGTTTATGCATGAAGTTCTTAGAGGACTGGATTTCTGCTTCTCTTATCTCGATGACGTTCTAGTGGTTTCAGATGACGAGAAATCCCACCATGACCACTTAAGAGAAATTTTCAGCAGGCTAAAAAAGTACGGGTTGGTGATCAATCCTGACAAATGTACCTTCGGTGTTGGCGAAGTGGTCTTCCTGGGGTATCTGGTATCTCCTACAGGAATAGCACCAGTTCCAGACAAGGTTTCGGCCATCGCTAACTTCCCACAACCCGAGACCGTGAAGGACTTGAGACGTTTTCTCGCAACACTAAATTTTTACCACCGGTTCATCCCCAGGGCAGCAGAGATCCAGGCTCCACTGTACGCGTTCGTCAACAGTAAAAAGAAAAACGACACGACTAGAATCCAGTGGAACGACGAGGCCGTAGCCGCGTTTGAGGCTTGCAAAGAGTCCTTGGCTACCTCCACCTTACTTGCCCATCCCGTCGCTGATGCTGAAATCTCTGTCATGGTGGATGCTTCTTCCACCTCTGTTGGCGCAGTTTTAAACCAAGTGGTCCAGGGTAACACTCAACCTCTCCAATATTTTTCGCGTAAGCTAAATCCCGCTGAGCTCAAGTACAGCGCGTATGACCGCGAGCTTTTAGCTGCGTATTCAGCTGTTAAGCAGTTTCGCTATTTTTTGGAGGGTAGGAATTTTGTCATCTTTTCCGACCATAAACCCTTGTCGTTTGCGTTCCGGCAAAGATCCGATAAATGTTCCCCACGACAACAGAGGCACTTGGAATATATCAGCCAATTCTCAACAAACATCCAATATTTACCTGGGGAGAAAAATGTAGTAGCCGATGCTTTGTCGCGCATTTTCAGCATAGAATTCCCAAACCAAATAAATTACACCATGCTAGCTGAAAGGCAGAGTAACGACCCAGAATTAGAATTGCTGCGCAGTCCAGGATCAGTCCTAGATATAAAGGATATTTTGATTCCTGGAACGAATCTAAGGATTGCGTGTGATGTTTCCACTGGAGTCGATCGGCCTTACATTCCACCAGAGTTCCGGCGACAAGTTTTTGACAGCGTGCACAACTTATCACACCCTGGTGTTCGCCCTACAGTCAAGCTAGTAAAATCCAAGTACATCTGGAAAAATTTGCGCTCAGACTGCACCAACTGGGCTCGAACCTGTGTGCCGTGTCAAAAATCAAAAGTTACTCGCCATACTAAGTCGCCTCTAGGAAGCTTCCCTGAACCAGACGACCGCTTTAGAGTAGTCCACATCGACATCGTGGGACCGCTTCCACCGTCACAAGGTCAACGCTACTGCCTGACATGTGTGGATCGCTGGACACGATGGCCGGAGGCCATACCTATCCCCGACCAATCCGCTGAGACTGTTGCACAAGCATTCTTCTCAGGTTGGATCTCAAGGTTTGGCTGTCCGCAAAGCATCGTTACCGACCAGGGCACTCAATTTGAATCGCAACTCGTAAAGCAGTTTACGAACCTCTTGGGAACCGAAAAGTCGCATACCACTGCTTACCATCCTGCAGCAAATGGTATGGTCGAGCGATTCCACAGAGGGCTGAAAGCAGCGATCCGCTGTCAAGCTTCTGACAGTTGGGTCGAGAAACTCCCCTTGATCCTCCTTGGTCTGCGCTCTACTGTTCGAGATGATTTGGACGCTTCGGTTGCCCAGTTCGTTTACGGTTCCACTCCGCGCCTGCCCGGAGAGTTCTTCAAAGAGAGTATGCCTTCACCATCACCGCCCCAGCTTCACGACTACGTAAAACGGTTTCGGACAAGCATGGGTCACTTGAAGCCAATTCCTGCGTCGAACCACTCCAAGCCAGACGTGTTCGTCCACAAGGAACTTGACCAATGCTCTCACGTGTTTCTCCGTGTTGATTCCGTGCGCCGCCCTCTTCAGACTCCTTACGAGGGTCCTTTCAAGGTCCTGCAGAGGAATGACAAAAACTTCCATCTCCAGCTTGGTAATCGCAAGGTTACGGTTGCTATTGACCGAGTCAAGCCAGCATTCCTTCTTCAACCACAGCTGGAGGCAAGCCCGTCGCAAGTAGCCACAGTGCAACCTGCGGAGACTAGTCGTTCTGAAAGACGAATCCGTTTCCGTATCCCTTTCGAGCACTGAGGGGGGGTACTGTGGGCGATACTAGTGCTGCGGCGTACCGAGCAATAATGGCCGCAGCACCAGCGCACATAACAGCGCGCGTGCTTCAGCTCACGCGTGATGAAAGATATGTTTTGGAAAAGGTATAAAATTAGCATTCCATTGTTTTGAGACTTAAAAATAAATGTTATATTTTTGATAGTAAGTTTGACTGGTTGACTGCGTTATTTCTTCGCCTCGCCGGCACAATGACAAAAACGCGAATCTGCCATGTTAATGAATAGAAGATTCGTGTTTTTGTCATTGTGCCGACGATATAGTACTGATAGGCTAATACGTTAGCAAATAATACCAATGGTTTGAAATGTTGTAAATTTGTGTTAAACGCGTTTTACGCTTTAAAACTAATTAACTAACTTTAATGCAAATCTATTAGAATAATATTTTATGCCAGAAATTAATTGAATTTATAGTGTATATTTTCCATAAATTTAATTTTCGAGGCCATTAATTTTAAAATTTATAAAAAAAAGTACCATAATGTCAGTGATTGAGTTGAATATCTACGTACACAATGGTAGCACTTCATGCACATCATAAATATAATGTTCATAGCTTTTGACTACACTATAGATGCAATAGATAAACTATGGATTATTCTCTCAGTGAGGGATTTTGGTCCTTGAGCCTAACATATATAATTAATTACAAATTGTCAAATAATTAATTTACTCTCGTATTCGTAAATAGAGTTTTCATTTTATGTTAAGTCATATCCTATGAAAAATTCTATGTTATTCTTGAGTTTTCACCTATGATAAATTCTAGAAAAAATGTCCGCTTACACCAAACTATTTTGATTACTGGAAATTATTGAAGCATTATTACTTTTTAGTAACTCAAATCCGGAATTTGTCGTCAATTTAATTACAGAAGATAATCTGATATAAGTGAAGTTCGTGAACTTCCGTGTATTTATTTCTTTTTACGCCTTAGGAAATATGTTTACTCTGCGGTATGCAAGATGATAATTGCTTTTTTTTTAAAAGTTACCATCTGTAATATAATTTATTCATTAATTCCCTTAGGTATTCGCTTATTATATTCCTGATAAGTTCTGAAACTGGCATTCTGAAACTGAACTGGCTACATAAGGCTAACATAAAAATATTGAAAGAATTGGTTTTTATATTAACATCCCATTTTGAAACAGACATCTAATTAATTGCATAAAATTAACTGAACTACGAGAATTATCGAGTAATATTTTTAATTCGATTCTTGGAAATTTAATTCACACGCTTAAACTATTTTTCGTAAGAGAGATAAACATCAATGTATTCTGACGATGCATTATGCATACGAGGATGTATTCCCTTTGATAAAAACCCAACAACCCAACAGACTTTTTCCACTTCCAATGGATATTTTCAACCTGAATCATCCCTTCCATTACTAGGCCGCCCGATATTTCTATTAACACTACAGGAGCTTTGGGATGGTCAGGAAGGAAAGTGTCAAACCAACCTGCTTCGAATGCGGATCAGATGTTTACGTTTAATTGAAACGGATACTTACCGACAAGAAACCACGACGCTTTGATCCTACCCAGGAATGTTCGAACATAGTTTTAATAAAATAAAAAAAAACTTGGAATCCCACATTCGTCCGGGAAAAAAGGAGCCCGCGAATTTTATTCCGTCTGGATACTACAGAGGCGAAAGGATCTCCTCGGATTATTCGAGAATTCCGATGTAGTATCACTTTTGTCAGGGAAAAATTCTCAGTTTCGGTGTTGTTTAAATTCTGTTTACCGAGCGAAAGAAGTATTTTATTTCGGAGCGTGATTCGGAGATGAATCCGGAATAATCCTGATTCAATAACCCGCTTTCGTCCCTCCCTCCCCCTTTTTTTCCTGTTGACGCCTTGGGATGGAACGGACGAGAAAACGCGTGGACATTTGGAATCAGAAAGACTGTCATGTTTGGGGATGGTTTTCTTATTTTTCTCTCTTGACGTAAATGGAAGAACATACATTTTTATACATCAGAGAAACTCGTTCGCTGATAGGAAAGTTGGAAGGAGAGTCATTTTCAAATTCGTCTCAAAAGTATTTATTCTCATTTGTGATGGTCAAAAATTAATGTAATGAAATATTTTACTTAACATGAGTTCAGAAATGAAGAAAAATATTAATTGATAAGTATGCATACACTTGAAATTTTTAAACCTGACAATTCTTTTAAAATAAATTCTTCAGTTTTATAGTTCATGTCTAGCAAAAAAATATGATAGGTTTCAGTTTGATATTTATAGTCAGAGTTGTATACATATAAATCCTTATTTTTACACTAATAAATATGTGTTTCAAAGATTTTTCTAGATTAATTAATGGTTATTAGGTTTTACTGATTATTGATTTTGGTATTTGAGAAAAAATCACTGTTTTTTATGCTAATTGATATAGCATTTTTTGAAATAATTATAAATTTAAAATTTAAATTAAAGTCCTTCATTTAACACATTTTCAATTTCGATTTTAGGAATCTTGTTAATTTTACCAATATGTTAAACCATTAAGCGTATATCCTTTATGGGCTTTATGACTATGAAATAATATGACCTTACTAAATTTTAATTTGTGATTTTGAAATCAAAAATATATGTTTCATAGAAAAAGAAAAAACATAAACTGCAAATATGTTATGAATAACATCAAAACTATTATTTAAAATGTCATTTATTTTTTTTTAAATATATCAGTGTAAAAATACTTTAATAAAACAGAATACGTACTTTTAAAAATTTAACCATCGAAACTTTGTCTTTTTATGTTACTAATAGTCAAAAAGTACAATTCCAAAACACTACTGTGACATACTATATTTTGCACCAAGAACTAATCACGAGTTAATGTACAAACTTCTCTGGAACCGAAGCAAACCAGAAACATTAAGTAAAACCAAGACAGCGACTTTTCACACCAACATAATATAAGAATGCCTATCAGTAAGGACTCCGAATTTAACAATCCTTTCAACACAGAAAAGCACTTTAAACTCGGCCAAAAGCCCAAGAGTTAGGACTCTTAGGAATCTCATTAATTTATCCATTGCTGAAGAGCATTCTCAAAGGAAAGCGCCTCCAAAACGATAAATTTAGTCCCCTCTCCTTGCATTCAGAACCAGCATCTGATTATTCAACAAGACGTATAATTTCACAGTTCGCGTTTCGCTGCTAAAACCTAAAGCCCGATAGATAAGCATTAAAGTAAGCCGCTGAAATATGAAGGGAAGACACGCAGAAAGCGTGTTATTTGATTACCATTATGCTCGGATCGTAAATAACTTGGCACCGAGTGAGTTTGGGGCAATTAAATCTATATTTGTGCGTAGTGCGTTGGTTACGATTTGAATCTAACAGTCGGTGTTATTTCTTCATGGCTAAATTGTTCCTATGTGGTACTACGTACTTAGTTTCAAGCCATTTCTTTCAATTATAGATTTTAAAATAATTAATCTGAATCAATCCTCAAAATTATTTGTTGAGTGTATAATAAATACTGTCCGTCTATCAATCACAAGATGAGCTCTGGGCTAGTTGCCTGGTTGTGGCGGTTGCTATAGAAACAGTACTAAACGAATGGATGTAAGAATTTTTAATTGAGAGCTCATCTTGTGATAGACAGACATTAACTTGTACAACTTTTATCTTTTTGCATTATATGGTTGTTACGATTGAATCTAAAATTCGGTGTTATTTCTTAATGAAATATCAAAGGGTATTGCTTGAACATGCTATTATGAAGTTAAGTTTAAATACATTTTCTTGTTACAAATTTTAAAATTATTAAATAATATGATTTATCTTGAGAATCATTTGTTATAATGTATTTAATAACTTGGAAACTACTTTAATAACTAAACATTTGTTTTAAAACTTTGTGAGACAATAGTTCGTAAAGTATGAGTATATAACATTTACAGATATCTCAACGTACTACTTATTCACAATAAGCAATGAATTTAAGTGTTTTTTAAGTTAAGCTTTTGTTGTTAATGTAGCAACATGAAACAACAGAGTGAAATTAAGAATATTTTAAAATACAAAATATATGGTAAATACACACAAAAAATAATTAAAATGATCATATCTATAAATTGCAAATGGAAACTTTGATTCTGAATATTCTCCTATCATATTGGTAATTTTAAACCAAAAATATGTATGAATTGTAAAAAATCGAAGACACTAGGTAAAGAAATTAAGTGAAAAATTTGATTGAAAGGAAGAGTTTAAACTTTAATTCATTTAAAATTATGTAGTTTCTGCTTATTCAATTAGATACACAAATCTATTAAATAAACCAGAAATATGTAAATAGAGTGCAAATAAGAGTTTCATTGAGATAATAATTTTATATGTGGGTTTAAACTCGCAAATAGATCGAAATTCCCTTCATTAACATTTATGCATTTTAAGGTAATGGGTTGATCATATAGTATAAATATTTATACTAATTTGGGGAACCTATTACTCTTGCAAATAAATCATTTAAATTTACCCTGGTTATATATTATACTAGTTATAAAATTAATCAAACATAAAATGGTATAGAAGTGTGATAGGATGAAAATGAATATATTTAGATGCGGTTTCTATTATTTAGTAATAATTTCTTCATAAATATTTTGTTGTTATTATTTCGTGTTTAATTTTCAGTTGGCTGAAGACCCAAACCTCTGGGATATATGATCCTTGTGTACTCTCATGATACCGACGAACAATTTATCTTGCATTACCTAAACCGAATATATCTGAAACCAAACACTATAAATCAGAGTACGTCCGATCCGTTATCATCTCTCATTGCTGCAATTACATATCTGGCAACAATTTATCACGTAAACATTATGTCAATGTTGCTTTACGAAGAGGACCCTTTCTCTTGAACCTGTCAGTACCCTCACCAGCCGGAATTGTTGATTCCGTTGTATTTGTTCTAACTATGTATCCTTTCAACCACTGAATTAGTTTAAGTTCTTTACATAGACTGGAAGGGTTTTTATCTGGAATATCAAGTCATTCTGACCAATGGTCGTCTTTTTACAGCTTTTTAAAATAGAAACTTTAATTATCATCTTTCGATTTAGATATATACGTAATATCCCACGAAATAAGCTTTCAAAAAGTACAAAGAATCGTTTCTTCTTATCCCTTCATAATTTTACCATAAACAATTGTAATAAAACCATGATTATCTGGATCATCGGATTATTATCCGAATCATATTTGTAGATTTTTTTAAAGATTTGTATGCATAATTGTGCTTTATGCAAACGCCACACGTGCTTAAAACGGAACATTATACTGTCGTAGAATTGTTAAGTTACAGTTTCTTTGATAAGAAGTTATGTGAAAATTTATTTGTGTATTTTTTATGTAGTTATACACAATTAAGTTACAAACCATAATTTTCTACCTATTAAACGACCAGTCTGCTTAATTAAAGAATAGTTTTGCTTTTTACCAACCTTATCCAGATTTTCGGGATAACCTTTGGTCTCAGTTAGTCGGGATAAATGAGGTGGTACTGTGATACAAATTTTTTGTTCCTGTGGAATATTCTTGGAGTAACCACCGATCCGTAGCATGCCAACATTAGCACCTACTTTACATTATCCACCTGTGGACCGAATAAGCCTAGTAAGTGAGGAACTGTAGCCCACGCTACACATCCCACGTACACAATAGATTCGCTTGCACAACCCCTTTTTAGAGACATTCATCCATCTCCATACACAAACATCCATACTAAATCGGGGAAAAACTAAACTGTATCAAAAGCTGTCTTAGGATTCAAACTGTTCATAGGTATAGTAAATACACCAGCATATTACAATAAAATTAATATTTAACTTATATGTGTTGTTGAGAATTAAATATAGTGAATATACGTAAACTACATATACAATAAGTTTTATCAAAACCCTAATACCATGTGTTATTGTAACACATGGGAAAGTATATATTTCATTCCTTCTTGGTGTGCTAAAAATATATCCAATACTTAAAAAATACATAAAAATAAGATGTAAAAAAATTAAGCGTACACAATGAAACTCACTTCAATATTCATTAACTCAACTTTTTTAAAAAATGAATAAAAATTTAATATGATTGGATATAAAATCGGCTCAATTCCTACAAATGTATCTTAAATTTTATACGATCCCACATAAATTTATCATAGCGGGAAATACTTAAAAGAAAATAGCCCTTAAAAGAACATTATGAATATCATATTCAGTTTGAAATAAAAAAAAGCCTTTCATCCATTAAAAATTTTTCTGAAAATCCCTTTGAATAATAAAACAGAAAAGCTTTACAAACATTCTGTAAACCTTTTACGTAACCATACTCTAGAGAGATAGAATTGCTCAACCTAATACCGTAAGGTAATGTGCTTTATTTTTAAGTACCATGAAAATATTTTTGGGACTACACTGAGCTTCTTTTTTACTACTTTTTAGCATTTAATTTTTCTTTTTAACCTTAAGAATAAAATAAATTGCATTTATAAACATTTTATAGCTTAACAAAAGGGATTTGGTTGTAAATACTTTTCAGTAATTCATTAAATGAAAATATTTAGAAATTGTTTTGAGTAAAATTATAAAAATTTCACATTGTCTTATTTAAAATTTCTAAATTAACTTTTTGTCCCGAGAAAAACTAAATTAAACTGTTATATATTTTACGCAGAAAAATTTGCATTTATATTTTTACCTAAATTTTAAAATTCCTTCTCAGCCATAAATAATAATAATAATAATAATAATAATAATAATAATAATAATAATAATAATAATAATATTCCACTTTTAAAATTATCTAAAACCATTCTACAATTACTTTTCCTCTACTCCATAAAATTCGTTCCTCTAAAGACACATGATCTGAAACGAATTGAAGACAGTGTAAAGAGGAGATTCAGTATAAATCTTTTTAATTTCCCGAACAAAAAAAAAAGATACCGAAAACCACAAAAGAGCAACGAAGTGTGGACCCCATCCATTTGAATACTTTGTTTCCAATAAAAGCTAACGATCCCTCGTTGATGTTTGCACCTCACAAATTCATCTGCCCTAAGATTCCCATTAAAACCGGCAACGGAGCATGTGTTGCTTCGATAAGGCGTTCCGAAATTAACACCCGCGATAAACGCCCCACCGTTTCAAGCACCCGAAATGACTCAAGGCCCATAATTACAGATTACGGGGAAAAAATAAATTACTCTGTAAATTTTCAAATTTTTGCCC
This sequence comes from Tetragnatha montana, assembly GCA_963680715.1. Classification (NCBI taxonomy): domain Eukaryota; kingdom Metazoa; phylum Arthropoda; class Arachnida; order Araneae; family Tetragnathidae; genus Tetragnatha; species Tetragnatha montana. Next base: position 54,235,972 of record OY796676.1, on the reverse strand, counting down.
ATTAGATATTGCCGGGATAATCCACTGGGAGCTATTTATGATACCGATAAAAAAACTCGGTTTGAACTTGCTGCGCTGCGTTTGTTTAGGGTGTTGCCAAATGAGACTAGACTAATTACAGTCTTTTGGGGGGCGAAAAAAGCTCTATGTTCGTGGAGAAAGAATAAGATCCCTGGTGGATCAAAAAAGTACTGTTTCATTAATTATTTCCTTTTGTTTGTTGAGAAAAAAGTTAATGTCAGTTTCATTTTGCTTGTAGTGTCTTTGGTGTTTTTTAAGAATGCTTGCTTTGTATGTTTTTTTGTGTGTATTTTGTATCTTCTTACGTTATTTTTTTAGTTTGTCCTTTTTTTATTAGTATTCTTGGGAATTGTTTGTTTACCAAAGGCAAACGTTTAGTATTAAAATAATATGGATGGCTCGTATATTTTGTGTGATACAAAAAAGAAACGCTTGGAACACTCTTTTGAATAAAATATTCAGAACGTTTTATTGAAATAAGAAGTGGATTATTTTCCTTTAGTAATGAAATGGTTTTGTATTGCTATATAAATGAGATAAAATTATTTTTCCTAAATTTAGACAGTATAAGTAGCGGTATTTATTTTTATTATAGTTAAATATTTAGTTGTGATTTTATGATATCAAATTATGTCCTTAAGTAGTATGCAAATAAAATAGGATTTGGCTGTTTTTATATAAAGGAATTCCCTTTATAGTCTTTTTAGTAATTTATTTTTGCGTGCGTTTGTTTTCCCTATTATATTATTACACCTGTAAATTGTCTGTTTACCAAAATAAATATTAAAACGAATTTAATATTTATTGCATTTTTCAAAGCTGTATAAAATAAGAAAATACTTGAAACAGACTGTTCAGTAAACATACCGTTAAAAAGTTTTTAAGGGATTTCATTAATTAAATCATGTAGGTATACAGATTAAAAAACATGCTTATATTGAATAAATACAGCTATAAAATTTACACCCAAAGAAATTGGATATTTATGTTTAAAAAATAATTTTAGGCATAAAAGTATAGAATTTTAAAAGTTTAGGTTTCTGTTGTTAAGCATACACACATAAAAACTATAATAATTTGAAGTATTTTAGAAGAAAATCAATTTCCTTACACATTAAATTACGCTGTAACGATGTAGACCACACATAGTTCAACTTAGCTATGCAATTAATTATTACATCTTATAATTAATAACAAACCGTGAAGTGTGTATATAAATATTTATTTTTTATTTCCAACATCTGTTTTCAAATATATTTATTTTAGCTTCCTGGGATATTGTTTCAGTTTCTTTACCACTGATATTATTAGGCATTTCGTTAATTTCTGTTTTCAAAAAGAATATTTTAGAGTAAGTAGCTCTATCTTCATAAAAATTCTTTCTCGGAATTCCAAAATTCCAAGCGACCTCCTTATTACGAGCAAGACAGCATAACTTTGTTTCACTTTGTCGCCTTTTATTAACAGGGAAAAAAACTTTTAACACATTCCCTTTCCCAAAAACATCTTGATATCATTCAAAGCGAAAAAAAAAACTCTTCCCGCCTTTTTGCCAAAACAAAACTGCTAGTGGAATGACGGCTGTTTTCACATTGTAACGATTTTCTCAGTCATTGCCATCGCAAGCATAAGAAATATTCAAGAAAAAAAATGAAAAGAAAAGATTGCTCTGTTGGTACTGGAATCCTTTTTTATGCTCCAGAAAAAAGGACAGAATCCACGATATTTCTTTTTAAATAACTGAAAAAGATTCTCAAAAATTTTATGGCCTGTAAAACTTCACTGCAACCGTATTTTAAGAGACGTGGGATTTTTTTTTTTTACTTCCATTTTCCTAAACTCCAAAGCCCTGTTGAGATTCACGGCTCTCGATATGAAAGGAAATTCGGCAAACCAAATTGCGCTTCAGAATATTTAGTGTAGTTATGAAGTGGAGGTACATGAAGTATTTCTCGTAAATTTATTTCGTAAACCTTTTTTATGAATAGAAAATGCAAGCCTCTCTACATCAGAAATGTTTTTTCTTTGCATTCAGAATTTTGTTATGAATAAAGCATATCAATATTAAAATTAACTCTCAATATTCTTTAAATAATACCTTGCATAAAATGATTTGCTCTTTAGGTCCAATGTATTTCATGTATTTCTTTATGTTTCTATAGCATTTGGGGGGGGGTGATTAATTTGCATTGCTCATTTTAAAAGAAATGAATTCATGTATATCAACTAAATTGGAATAAATGTTTAATATTTCTTTCTTACTTTTTATTAATATTTAAATATTATTCATATTTATTATTTATTTTATTTTGTTGACAACCTTTAATTATTATTCTAAGAACACAAAATTCTTTTTAAAAATCGTATTATTAGGCCTTTCTTTTTTTTGGTTGTTAAAAATGCGAAGCAAAATTGGATCACAAATTATTTTATGAACCATCTGACTTTTGTATGCTTCTTTCAGAATTGAAGTGGGTAAAATCTTTATTGACTTAATTTGGTGATATTGCAGAATCACTTGTAAATTACAAAATCTAGGATACTAATTGTACTTAGGATACCAGTAGCCGACCAATGACCAGCTTTCGAGCTGCTATTTTACGGATGTGCTTCTTACTTTATCAACTTAGAAGCAATAAATGCAAAGAAAGGAGGTTTTGGAAAGTATTTTTAATTATAAAGATATTAAACTTATTTTTTCTAATGTTTAGGCTATAAAAATTATTCCTTTTTTTAAAGCTTTGTGATGTGTATGTATATTTTAGTATATACATAGCACATACAGATTTATATTGACGTAAAGAAGCATATTATTTGGAGTAAAGCCTTATACCTATTCATTTCCTCAAATTTATGATGGTAATAAAACATGGTATTAAAACTACGTTAGGCATCAATGATTTTCGCTAAAGATATTACTCAAAATATAATGTAAGCTCATGTGCATGAAAAACTAAGAGTAGTATTTTTTAAACTACAGAGTATTTTTACTTAAATATGGAGTATACGATAACCTCTCACATATATCTCATAAATTTATTGCCACGTTTTAACCGAAATAGCCCCTATGTCAAAAGAGCAATCGTTTAGAGGTAAAAAAAGGCATTTTATGCGTTTTTATTATACATGACAACGTTATTTTTCATCCAACACCTGCTAGACTTTCTCCAAAAGGTTTAGCAAAAGCGATGTTTTTAAAGTTTGTGGGGGTGCGAATATTTTATTTAAGACTGGTACTAAATTTGATCACCAGAGTTTGATGGATCCCTTGATTTTAAAGGACGTTACTTTGACAAAAGGCTTAATCCAGGAAAAAATGTTTTGAGAGCATAGGTTCGATGGAAATTTTTTTTGATGCTCTATTCTAAAAGTATCTTTAGTTCTCAATATTTAAGAAATCAGATTGATCCAGTTGAGTTTAGTTAGATATTTGTGTTCTTTGCTTCAGGTGGAAACCCCATTTCGACACTATTTTTGGAATGGTTATGACACCTACTTAAAATTAATGTATCTATCTAATGCCTACAACTAATACATAAAACTATTTTTCTTCAGTAGGATGATGTTTAATATTTGTTATATTTTTTCTTGAAGTTGATCTTAATTTTAGTGTAAGAAAACATTGATGTTTTAACTAGCAACTTGTAATCTTACACTTGTATAATAACAGTACTATGTTATTATTTTATTAAAAAAATAAGTTTAAAACCCGTTGGGACGCGCGGGGTCATTTTATAACCCCAAGCTTTCATTGACATTCGTTTTTATGGAAAACTACTCATCTGTGCATTCCTTTCTTATCAGTAGCTGAGTTTCTGACCCTTATCTACATGCTAGAGTGAATTTATGGAATTCCATTCATTCTTCCGCCCCCCACACCCACTTTCTTTGTTACTGGGGCTATGGAATGACCCCCGCGACTCTTTTCGCTAGTCCTGCATATCACTTCTTTCGCGTGCGAGATGCAGGTTAAGGGATCGATTTGAGGTGGTTTTTATATTTTTTATGTATTTTTTGGAAATGTATAAAGAAGATAAAGTACATAAGACAATGGGCGCAAATGCTTTAGGTTTTTTTTTTTTATACAAAATCAACTTAGAATTTAATGCTACTCAAAGAAATTCATTTAGATTTAATCTAACTTGTTTTTCTTTTCCAAGAAAACTTTGATTACAGACAAAAAACGTTACAGTTTTTTCATTGACTTTTATGTAGTTTTCTTAGAAAAGTATCAGGTTTTGATTGTTAGGATCATAGGATGAAAAATGTTATTTTTTATTCTACTGCGCGTAAACTAAATACATAACCACTTGTCAACTTTTATTCTATTCTAAATGCTGCTGGGAGAAATACAAGAATAACATTTATATTTAATGAAAATCTGCCTATCTCTCTATATATAATGAAGGTGTCCCTGCCTGGGTTCTTGGGTTCCTGCCTGGGTTCCTGGGTTTGTCCGGAACAGATTTGGCTCAATTTCTCCAAAACTACCCGTCCGAATCGAACCAAACTTGGTACACATACGTATGGGGACGGGGGAAAGACAATGACATCATTTCCAAATTTCTAAAACCACCCCTTCACCCCCTTTTAGGCCTTTTTGTAAAAATCGCCTTACTTCTCCACTAAAGAAGATCTGTTTAACTCGCATTGTTGCAAATAATACAACAAAAACAATTTTAAACATAAAACAAAGTATTTAAAGATAAAACTTGGCTAAAATTGTTTTAAATGTTTTAAAAAGGTTATTAATAATTTAAAAAATTAAAAACGACCCTTATAAAAAACTTTATAACAGTATTTTCTTATTAAAAACTTCATTTTCCATGAAACTTTAAGTTGAAATAGAAAGTTTTAATTAGACTGGTTAAAGTAAAGATTACATCATGCAGTTTTTTTAGAAAGTTGATGATAGAAACACTAGATCAATTTGTTATTTAACCTTATAATTTGTTTCTTTGGTGTAGTTTAACGGGATTTTTTTTTTCAATTTAAACAGGGGGTATTTACAAATTTTGGGATTTCAAAAGTCTGTTATAATTTTAATGGATTTTTTTCACTTAGAATGGATAATTGGGTAACTGTCGTAATTAAATGTGCAACACCGGAACTGGATGGTTAGGTTAGATTTACACAGTTGGAACCGGGAGGGAAAAGGCACAGGGAGCACGGTGATGAAAATGCACCGGGAACACCGAGATGAAAAGGCACCGGGGACACCAAGATGAAAAAGGCACCGGGATATGAAAAAATACTGGGAACACCGGGATATGAAAAAATACTGGGAACACCGGGATATGAAAAACTACCAGGATGATTGGTAATTATGGTTACAGAAAATTAGGCATGTAACTTGAGAAAATTTTAATAAATTGATACACTCCACCCGTGCAAGGCCGGGCATATCAGCTAGTTTTGTATAAAAATAGACGACGTTTCATCAAAGACTTGGCTTTTCCACTTATGAGTGATTACATAACAAATGAGTGAATAAACAGAGTTTAAACAATGAACTTAGAATGGAAATAGAAAAATATCAGTTCAAATGTCTAAAAATTTATTGTTCCAATTAAAAAAAATATTTTTAACTATGTAGAAAAGAGCTAAAAGGGTTGGGGTTATTATATAACCCCCGAGAGTCTCAACGTTCGCCCGGTAAGCGCGAGTCCCACCGGGTTAAAATACCTTCCAAATAGGATTTTATAGAGCAATTTTGATACCGAATTCCAGAAGATTCAAATTATAAATTCAACACAAATGCGAATACATAATGATCGTATATTTGATTGAAGCTGTCAATATATAATACATGCATTCTTATTTTTAGTATTCCAACACAAAATCCAATGATTTATAACAAATTATATACAATGTCAGTGAGCCTGAGCATGTGCCCTGGACAAAAGAAGCTGTCATAATATTAAGAAATTCAACTTGGATCCCCTTGCTCCCTTTTAATTTTATTAATTACTGTACATGCGTCGGTTTATCCAATCATGACATTCCTGCTTGATGGAACAATAATTAATCATACACAAGTATTTATAAGAGTAACAATATTAAAAATGGTACTAATTTATTAAAACGTCCTTGTTTAAAATCACTCACTATGTCCATTTCACCATTTTAACATACCCTGTGAACTGTTATACTCTGAAGATACGTATCGAGTATGCTGTACCGATTTTGAGTAGCGGAGAAACACGACGAGGGACGGAAACTAATTCCCTCACATATCTCATCATCAGAGATACGAAACTTATCATCACCCTCCACGAAATATGACGATAAGCATCGCCTTGACGATTATACCTATTGACATATCGAACGACACCAGACCCAAACGGCTCTTTGATGAATGACCTCACGAGGGGGGGTGGATGGTCCTCCTTCTTTCTGAAAAGAAGAAGAAGAGCGATAGTTGGCGAAAGATCTCGGCGTGATGTCACCAGCTGTTACCCCCTCGAGAGGAATTGCGTGCTAGTAATGCACCAGGGAAGGATCAAAAAAGAGTGCGAAGAAGATGTGGAAGAAAGAAGATTTTAAGTTGGTGAGGATGAGAAGGGAATCTTTTGGATAGTTTTTTTTTGTTGTTGTTGGAGAGGTCACGAAAAATGGGTTATGCATAGAACGTGTGAGGAGTTGGGGTATAGTTAGGTATCACGTTTGGGGTGTAGTTTTTTGAAGGGCGTTGTTTTGTGTGTTGGGTAGTTTTTGGGGAGGAAGGATATTTCTGTGGTATCGGTTTGTTGGAGATGTGTCGTGTTGTTGACAAACGAGGTAAACATGTTATGGGGTGACTTGGGCCGAATTCAGCTTCAGGAAAACGAGGCAACCAACTATGCAAACAGGTCAAGCAAATGAACATGGTGTTGAAATGAGTGTTCTAAAATGTACCTTTATTTCAGACGGAGAAGTCAACCTTTGGTGTTTAGGTTTTTTAAATATTTCACAATTAATTTTTATTATATAGCCTTAATAATTTAAACTGATATACATTTCGTTCATGTGATATATGAACTTATAAAAGTATTAGACATGTTAACGTGCACAGTGAAAGTCTAAAACTATTGCTTATCGTGCTATCTGAATCTATTCGAATAAAATTATAGAACTCTTAATACCAAGGTATATTTTTAGCAGAAATGAATTGGTTAATACAATAAGCTAATATTGGTTTGAAATTTTATTTAGGGATCTTACTAACAAAAATTTATTTTGCAAAGAGAAAATAGTAAATTACGTTTCATTTAATTTGATTCTATACGTTTATGTTTTATTTTTCTAGAGTGAAGGATACATACTTCTGAATATTTGATAATAAACAATTTTTAAACACCAAAAAGTATGTAAAGTATTCTCTACAGCGAGAGTGTTCTTTAATAAGTATAATGCAAAGGGAATTATTTTTAAAAATTTTCCTTCAGCCTACACTTAGCTTAATACGGAAAAAAGCATATTTTCTGTAAAGTATGGGTCTTTAAAGTCTGTCTGTATGGGTCTGTAAAGTATGGGGCCCAAGTATGATCTTTATTGAAAGAGGAATAAAAGTGACTCTCAAACTTCATATCACACTTCACGTCAGTCAATCGCTTTTGAAAAGAACTCAATAAATTTTATTTTCGAAAACCTTATCTGTAAGCATAAGCGAGTTTTTTCCTCTGAAAAGCGCAGAAAAAATAAGAAGTTAATATTTTCACATTTACTTGTCTTCCCCAAAACAAATGTTCTATATAGAAACGTTTTGCTGATAATTAATATCTATTTCTAATCTGAAAGGAATGGGAATTGGAAAGGAAAGCAATTAATTTTGTGTTTTATAACTTTAAACAAAGTATCAACGAAATAAATACTGTTTTTTTCGCATGGTATCAGCTTAAATTAATACAATTCAACTGCCTTAACAACTTATAATCCCAATTCAGTTGACTTAAATCAGATATTTGGTTTAACAGACTGAAATACATTCAATTAATCAGGAAATAGTTAAAATTTGTAATTTTAGCATTGAAATAGATATCGACTTTTTAAACGTTTCTGGTAACGTTATGCGGAGCTCTTGAAAAAAAAATTACAGCTAATGTCTTTATGAGATGAATAAACTAAACTTACAACACAATTGAATACACGTTTTTAATCTCCTTCATCTCTTTTTATTACTTACATTCTCTTCTATTCCTTCTCAACCCTTAACCTGCTTATCCCGGTTAACATTTAAGGCGTTTAAAGGGAAACTAAACAGCATACTTTATAATTCCATCAATTGTACTTCAATTTGACGGATAGGGATAGAGGAAATAATCCACACACACACACAATGCATTCAAAACCTCCATCCAAAAGAAACGTCCATTTTCCCTCAATAATTCTTCTACGCCCCATGGGCTTCTACCGCAGATCAAGAACGAAGCGAGAAACTCCCACACTCTGAGGCTGATACGGGAGGAGCAATCCCGATTACGATTATAAATAGAAAAGACAAATCGATGTCATTAATGGATCGCGCGGCGACATTTTAGCAGCGGTCGTAAAATGTGTCAAAAACACCAACTGCCCAGAGAAATGGATGTTTTTCTTTCGCCCTGAAGGGTAAAAAATATCTTGGATCCCTCCCCATAGAAATCTTCATTTGATAGATGACCGATAGATCGTTTGTCACGGTCTTCGATAAAAACCCCTTTAAGTTAGTGAAGAGAGAGAGAGAGAGAAAAGTAAGGTGCGGGGTAAGATGAGTTATGGGGAAAGTTCCCTCGGACCGAAAATTTCATTTAAGGTAGATTGTGGGGGTGTCAATCTGTGTGAGCGTTAACCGTGATGAAGGGGTTGGCCACTTATCTGATTTGGATGGGAGGTTGAAGGGTCAGATAACGGTTATCTCTGGGAGAATCGCTACTAAGCTTTCACCCTTTCCTGGCAGCGCAAAATTTTCTATAGGTTTTAATGGTAATCTCAGGTTGTCTAGATTTGAAAGGGTTAAATTACACCCGGTTTAGAAAGTTACAGTATTGTTTAAGTATAGCAATTAATCAAATACTGATATTGAAATCCGAATTAGTTTAAAGAGGGAGTAGCATGAATTTAGTAAACTTTTTAGATTTATTAAGCTGAGAAAATTACACACCTTTTACTCTCTCTAAGTTTAAGCCTGTGCTGTTTCTATCTGATAACAATTTATTCAACTTAATTGCAACTTCTTTCTGTGAACGAGGGAAAATGTTCCAAAATTATATAAAATTTAATAATGAAACATTGTAATTTTAAATGTAAGAGAGTTAGTTCTTTTAATCGGTACAATTTTATAATAAATCCGAAATTGAATAAGGGTCAGTTCATACGAAGTTAAAATTATCCTAGTAACAAACTTTTCTGACAGATCCAGCACCAAAAAATTATTTTTGTTTCTCCTAACTAAACTAAAATATACTAATATCAGGCAATCCTGAATAATACACAATTCTAAGATACACAATAATTCAAATAAAAGCCTTCAAAAGCGAATTCCCCTCCCCCCATCCCTGTCTGATAAAAGAATCCTTCTTTAATTTTCCTCTAATATTCTTTACTTTCCAAAGTCGTGTAATGTAATTATATATTCTGAGAATTTCTTAAACAAGAAATAAGCTTGAACTTATGAAACCTACCACATCTCTTACTTTACAAACCTAGTAATCTCAGTCTTAAAGGGGAGTTAATATGGTAAAAAAAAGGCAACACCCAGCCAGAACTATTTTGCAATCCCACTGCAGTATCTTAACGATTTTACATACCATTAACTCCAAACAGCCGCATAAAACCCTTAAAATTACCATTCAAGCCTTCCCCAACAGAACTAAAACCAAAACCACTCTCAAAGCGGGCTCTAATAACCCCTTTCCCTTTCAAAAAGTAATCGCTCCGCGTCCCCAAATAAACCCTCCAGATTACCCCTCGCCCCCAAATTACCCCAACCGCCCTGAATTTTAAACATCCCCACTACAGAAAACAACAACTACTACAACAACCAGTCTTTGCTTTACTGTGCAAAACAAATTACGATGAGCAAGAGCAATCCCATCTTAGCGTGACCAAAAGGGAGCGAGTGACGACATTCGTGCCTAGTTCTCGGGTGATGTATGCTTCGGGGGAACGGGGTCACGGAAGGTGTTGTGAGGGGCACCTTCTACACCCCTTTTGCGTGCAGAGGGGTGCGTTAATTCTCCGAGCGTGGATTTGGAGTGTGATTTGGATTGAGTTGTTTTCGACGAAAGGGGGGATTTTTAATTGTTTGCGGGGTTGATTATTCGTGATGGTTCCGGGAAGGGTGCTGAGATTTAATTGAATTTTTATGCAGAGCTTATGTTTTGAATGTAAGGAGTTATTTATTTATATTTTGCTTTGCATTGATTTTAATAATTGATTTCCGTTATGAGAAGGATTCGTGGATGGAATGTTCTAAATTTGTAATGTTATTTGGCCACACTGGGTTTCTTCTCTTAATTATCACTTAAACACATTTCTCAAAAATTAAGAGGCGCAGAAATACAAATCCTCCTTAATCGAAGTGATATTTATATGTTGATATCACTCATCATGAGCTTCTGTACTAAAAAAAATATAATTTTCAATTTGAAAAATCCATAAGAAAAAATTGTGAAGAATCTAATATTTTTGTTTCTTTTCGGAATTTCATGAGGAGACCTACTTCATAAGGAGAAAATTTTTTTATTGATAGGAATAAGAATTTTTTCATTCGACACATTTTTATACAGTAACAAGCATTAATATTAAAAGAAAACAAACAAAAGAAAAAATACAGTATATTGATATTGCTCACTAAGGGGCCTTGGGCCTGCCAAAATTAGTGCCCTATAATAAGTTTGGCACTTTATTTACCTTATTTACTAAGTAGTAAGGTGTCTTCTAGACCTACTATGCAGATTTTCATTGTTTAGTGTTTATGGTTCGCCATCATTAATTTAGTAAGCCATCTAGTCGTCTACCATTGATTTGATAAGGCATCTAGTGGGCATTGTCCAAGACCCCTCCATGTCTCCTAAATAGCCAGACCTGACAAATTATTCAGCATTCAAACAATCTGGAAAACACCATTTAAAACTATCCCAACTAGTTCACTCTTCTTCAGGGTGTTAACGCATCCACTTACCAAACAAACGTTATTTAGTTCCATTAAATAACTGAGCGATAGTCCCGACAGTCGAAACTTTTATCTGGCGCAACCTCCTCAAGTGGCTGTCACAAACTATTTTCGAGATAGCGAAGACAATTGACAGTGGGCCCAGATAGCATTTTTTGGTTTTTTGAAGGTTTTTTTACCCTTGCATTGCAACCCAAAAAAGGTTTTTTGAGGGTTTTATTTGCAACCCGATAACCCCGAAAAAACCTTAGAATAACCTAAGAAAAAGGTACGCTAGTTGACATTACCAACCTTTTGCGTAACCTTGCGGATTAACCTTCTACAAGGTTATAGGCACAGGTTTTTTCAAGGATAGACAAGAAAACCCTGTTTCAATGCTCTCTAGCCAGGTTTTTGAAAGGTTTCATAACAACCTTAGAAAAATTTTTTTCGTGTAGACTGCGGAAACCAATGCCAAAAAACCTTCGTTCATTATTGCGGTCATTGGTTTTTGTAAGGTTTCCAAAAAATCTTGATTTAATATTGATGTTTAGGTTTAATATTGCATTTTTTATTTTTTTCGGAGTTTCTTTGTTAAATTATATGATGTCGCAAAATTTTTCCCGAAATATTGCACAGTATATAATACATATTTTCAGGGAAAATTTTGTATCATAATTCAATAAAGAAACATCGAAAAAATTAAAAATGCGATACTAAACTTATAACTCAGGAGATAAATAATTTATCAACTTTTTAGCTAGGTGAACACACCACTTTTAACAAAAAGTAACTCGAATTTTATGCTGTATGATTACAGAATACTTCAAAGTAATTATTAAGTAAATACAGTAAAATGAAGTAATAAAATAAATTTAAAATTAAGTTTTTAAAATTCATAAAAACAAAATATACATATATATTTTAATTTCTACAAAAATTTTGTTTAATTTAGGCTCTAAAGCACTAATGAAAAAACTTACCTTTAAATAGAAGTATAATTCAAGATGGACACATTTTTATTTAAAAAACTTATTTCAACACATTAAATGTAAGAAAAATCAAGTTTATTGAACAACTGATACAAACACAACAAATTTTACAAACAGCTTTCTAGCATCACAGGGATTAAGGTTAAAGAGTTCATATAAAAAATATACATTAAATATAAACTGTGAAGGTAATAACTAAACTTAAAAATGTAATATAATTAAAATTTGTTTAAAAAAATGATTCAAATAATACTATTTCAGGGGACATCAAATGCAACTGACAGCTCCTGCAAAAAAAATTTAGCAATTTTATTTTTAACTATTAAAAAAAGTACTTTCGCATTAACCCATTGAACGTGCCACTTCATCGAAAACATCTCAAGCAATAAGAGAATGAGAATACATAAAAGTGCCAACCCCAAAAGTTTAAATTAACGTTACTGATTTAAAAAATTAATTCTAAATAATATTCAATATAATGCAGAAAATTATAGACCAATGGTTGGCAACTGGTGGACTGAAGTCCAAACAATTTATGTAAATTCCTTGGTTGCCAAAATTTTCATTTTGAAATATAATTTGTAGAGCCAGGTGGGGAAAATGGGAAAAACAAGGTTTGATGTTTATGTACTATTGACAAATCAATATTTATATTTTAACCAAGGTAAAATGCACATTTTTTTAAATAAGAAATTTTACAAGCTTTTTAAATGTGTTAAAAACTTCTGGAAAACATTAACTGCAAAATATTAGTAAATATCATAAATTATAAAAAATTAAAACAAACATGAGTTTCATTATACTCTTTGATCCATTTGCATAGAGATTAAGAAATATAATTTTAAAATTTCTTATAAGTGGGAATAAGCCCTCAATGAAAAAAATAAAAATTGAAAAATAGTGCAAACCCATTTCCCCAAACTGTGAACCTACTATAATTACATATAATATATACATTTGAGAGATAGCATATCAGCAGTGATCAAAATTAACACTGGTCCGAGACGACTGAAAATAGGCTCTGGCCACTACTCAGAAAATCACTAGTCCAGCAGACCAGTGGGGGAAAAATATCTCACTCTCCAGTTCTAGTCTCTTTTTTTTTGCTGCATAACTAATTAGAAATTTTATATCAATTAGAGAAATACTAACATTTCATCAAGAAAAGTGTACTTAATAGATATTTTTAGTTTTTAAGAATTAATATTTGGTATTCACTTTAACTGCAGTAACTACTTTAAATAAATTGGAACCTTTTCTTTTTAATTTGCCAGACAAGTCATTTTGGTTGAGGACCAGTAAGATTTGCAAAGTAATAGTTAGCAGAACCAGTGAGTTATTTTTCCATTTTCTAACGCTGCATTTTAGTTTTTAATATCATACAAGAAATAAAGCTATGTAAAATGGTTTTACTGTTCACTGGGTCACATATGACAGCATAGTTGCCAACCTCATGGCTGCAAAGAACCTCGATTTTCGTTTTCTATCTTCTCTTATAATCCGATTAAAGTATACTAAAATTTCTAACCCCAATTTCCTTTACATAATACTGATAGCAATTTTAAGGGGGAAATCTAATTATAGGAGTAAATATGAAATTTGCAAACACCGATAAGACACCCCTGAGAGCCGCGCTCACTAAGAGTTGACCCAGTGGTAGAAGACTTTTACCTTTTGGCTGTTTTCGATTTTGGCCAAGGACTCTAGTTCAGGCTCAAATGGTTTGAATTTCTACGTTTGTTTTTGTCTTTTAAATTCTTTACTGGGCTGGGTCATAATCGTAGCAATGCGACTAAAATAATATCTTAACTCACCCGTCAGCTTTTCTTTACTTTTCTGACAGTGCATCCCTGGATCCTGCTGTCACATCATACCCTAGCGCTGAAGAAGCTACTCGCTGCTGCTAGTTAGTGGGGGAATTCGTGGGCTAGTCAGCCTGTTTCTATCATAGAAGTCTGCTGGCGCTACACCGGCAGCTGCTGCTCTTGCTGCCAAGGGAAAAAGATGTTTTATTGCATGATGCAAGAAAAATTTTAATTTCAACATGTAGCAATAAAAAAAAGTGGGGCACTGCGTTTTCTAATCTCCTTTTTACACAATACTAATTGCAATTTAAAAAACTAGAGTTTTAAGGGGGAAATCTGATTATCAGAGTAAAGATGAAAATCTCAGTAACTAGGTACTTGCGTATATCCCGTCGACAGCCGTTAAGTTAAGCGACACAAGTATAGAACAGACGATAGACTTTAACCAATTTTTTGAATTCAGCGGCACTGTCAACGGGATAATACATAAGAACCCTCCAATAAAATCTGAGTACTTGGCAGCTATGCGACAGTTTCAATTGAGTAATCCAAAAAGCAGAAACTTACGATGGAATTGGGTGGAAACAGACTCCGGGGTGGCAGGAGAGGTCCGGGCATTGATGTCATAGGGCACTGGCTGGAGCGACTGGCCATGAGCTGTAGGTGTAATCGCTGCGGGGGAGGCTGCTACCTGAGAAAAAAAGTTGCTTTAAAGCACAATGCTACTTGGTGTTCAGATATTAAGTTCTGCAATCAATGAAAAGTTATAATCTCAACGTAGCAAAGCCCAATCACAAATTTTCAGTGAATTTTTTAAGGAGGCTGTCCATAAAACATGTCACTTTCTCCCCAACATTTCTGACCCCCTCCCTCCCCTGTCACTTTGAGATAACATTAATATACTAATTGCAATTTAAAAAACTAGAGTTTTAAGGGGGAAATCTGATTATCAGAGTAAAGATGAAAATCTCAGTAACTAGGTACTTGCGTATATCCCTTCGACAGCGTTAAGCGACACAAGTATAGAACAGACGATAGACTTTAACCAATTTTTTGAATTCAGCGGCACTGTCAACGGGATAATACATAAGAACCCTCCAATAAAATCTGAGTA
Organism: Tetragnatha montana; assembly: GCA_963680715.1. NCBI lineage: Eukaryota > Metazoa > Arthropoda > Arachnida > Araneae > Tetragnathidae > Tetragnatha > Tetragnatha montana. The sequence goes on along the minus strand of OY796676.1, from coordinate 54,220,927 downwards.
CTTGGCAGCTATGCGACAGTTTCAATTGAGTAATCCAAAAAGCAGAAACTTACGATGGAATTGGGTGGAAACAGACTCCGGGGTGGCAGGAGAGGTCCGGGCATTGATGTCATAGGGCACTGGCTGGAGCGACTGGCCATGAGCTGTAGGTGTAATCGCTGCGGGGGAGGCTGCTACCTGAGAAAAAAAGTTGCTTTAAAGCACAATGCTACTTGGTGTTCAGATATTAAGTTCTGCAATCAATGAAAAGTTATAATCTCAACGTAGCAAAGCCCAATCACAAATTTTCAGTGAATTTTTTAAGGAGGCTGTCCATAAAACATGTCACTTTCTCCCCAACATTTCTGACCCCCTCCCTCCCCTGTCACTTTGAGATAACATTAATATACTAATTGCAATTTAAAAAACTAGAGTTTTAAGGGGGAAATCTGATTATCAGAGTAAAGATGAAAATCTCAGTAACTAGGTACTTGCGTATATCCCTTCGACAGCGTTAAGCGACACAAGTATAGAACAGACGATAGACTTTAACCAATTTTTTGAATTCAGCGGCACTGTCAACGGGATAATACATAAGAACCCTCCAATAAAATCTGAGTACTTGGCAGCTATGCGACAGTTTCAATTGAGTAATCCAAAAAGCAGAAACTTACGATGGAATTGGGTGGAAACAGACTCCGGGGTGGCAGGAGAGGTCCGGGCATTGATATCATAGGGCACTGGCTGGAGCGACTGGCGATGAGCTGTAGGTGTAATCGCTGTGGGGGAGGCTGCTACCTGAGAAAAAAAGTTGCTTTAAAGCACAATGCTACTTGGTGTTCAGATATTAAGTTCTGCAATCAATGAAAAGTTATAATCTCAACGTAGCAAAGCCCAATCACAAATTTTCAGTGAATTTTTTAAGGAGGCTGTCCATAAAACATGTCACTTTCTCCCCAACATTTCTGACCCCCTCCCTCCCCTGTCACTTTGAGATAACGACTTTTAAAACAAAGAGTCCTTTAAATAACAACTTAGAAAGATAGTTCATTAAATTTAGTTTTAATTTGACATACTTACTCATAACCAGCAAATGGCAGGTGATAGAACATTTCTTCTAAGCCTTCAAATTAATCATATTGCAGAATCTAAAAAAATATTATAAAAATATGTAATAAATGTTTTGAATATCATTAATTGGAACAGATTTGATAGAGGTCCTCCACAGCGACAGCCAACTTGGCAAATGCTCTAAAGCAGTGACCATTCATCCTACATCAAATCTGTTCCCATAGAGGGGTGAATAATTAATAATAAAACACAAGATGAAATGTAAGTCGTTGAAGATTAATTATCTCTAACAGATTCAAAAAGGGAATCCACAGCAATTATTAGGAAAGAGCAAATTCTTTAAAAACAATGAATTCCTTTTGATTTAAATAGTTTTTTGTATTTACTTAATTATAATATCCTAGTTGTGGGGTGTAAACAAACAGTATGCAATAGACGATATTAGTGTGACGTCACTTGCTTGTTTAGAAACGTTGATTCCATCTGTGATTGGTTTCGTGACTGGAAGTAATTCCATACGGAACCAATCACAGATGGAATTAACGTATCCAAACAAGCAAGTGACGTCATGAGTAATGTTGTCTATTTACAAAAATAAATAAACACTTCTTTCATGATACTCTGTCTTACTGCAATTTTTTTAAAAGTGGTTTAAATCAAATATGAATATCAATAACATGGATACTATTTTGAAAATTAACCCAATACTAAATACTTAATTATAACATCCTAGTTGTGGGGTGTAAACAAACAGTATGCAATAGACGATATTAGTGTGACGTCACTTGCTTGTTTAGAAACGTTGATTCCATCCGTGATTGGTTTCGTGACTGGAAGTAATTCCATACGAAACCAATCACAGATGGAATTAACGTTTATAAACAAGCAAGTGACGTCATGACTAATGTCGTCTATTTACAAAAATAAATAAACACTTCTTTCAGGATACTGTGTCTTACTGCTATTCTTTTAAAAGTGGTTTAAATCAAATATGAATATCAATAACATGGATATTTTGAAAATTAACCCAATACTAACTTGAATAAACATCAACAACAAACCCTGGTTAACCACCCAAATCATGATGCTTGCTAACATTCATTTGAAATTACAAGAAATAACAGGTAGAATAAACAAACTTACCTCATTATTAGAAGAAAATAGAGATAAAAAAAGTTATTTAACAACTACGGAATCCTAATAAAATTACGACCCAACGATAAACCCATTACATCGTATACAGGCCAGGAAGCTAATGCTTAGTCCGCAGTAATTGCTCTTTGATAACTCAAAGTTTAAGGAAGTATAAAAAAATTCAAATTACTTAAACCTTCAAATTGAAATTAAAAACCCCAAGAACAACTAATTTGTTAAGTAAATAGGATATAGCACATAATTTATGTTTTTAAGTTGTCAGATAAACAAATGGTGCTTTGAAGCAGTGTTCCCCAACCTTTTTACCAACCACGGACCGGTCAACGATTGATAATTTTACCGCGGCCCGCTGGGGGGTGGCATTGATTTTGGTTTCACTTTCGATGTAATGGGATTTTCGGAAGTTTAAAATACGCAAATTTTCAATTCTTTACAAAAAGATGAACCCGACAAAGCGCATTGATATTACACTTTTTCTTTATTTTTCTTTCCGTTTCGCAGAAAAATGTACTGTTTAATGGATTTTCTTTTCATTAACTTATAGTTGTAACAAAAAACTCAGACAACTGTCACCATTACTTCCGGGTTGAACAAGTTCGCCACAAAAAAAGAATATAAAAATTTATGGATTTCTAATGAAGCGTTTTTATTCAGTTTTCTTGGTAAAATAAGATAGTTCTCATGGTGTGCATGATTTATGTCACTACCTTCGGGCCCCTTTTTAAAATAAATAAAATTTAATGAAACACAGATGTTTTTCCAAACCTAAGAATTTAAATTCATTTTCAATGTAATGGTCGACCCGCGGCCCTGTACCATTTGATCCATGGACCGGCACCGGTCTGCGGACTGGGGGTTGGAGACCACTGCTTTAAAGCACAATGCTACTTGGTGTTCAGCTGTTTTTAATTCCCCCAATGAATGAAAAGTTCTAATCTTAACGTAGCAAAACCCAATCACAAATTTTTTTAAGGAAATGTTCATAAACGATTCACCTGCATCTAAGGTGACATGAGAATCATGAGATAACTTTTAGAAGTTTTAATTTGATTTACTTACTTATGGCCAATGACCAGCAAAATGGTAGATGGAGGTGGAACATAACTTCCTTCAAATTTCAGGAGCATAATATTCATCCTATTGCAGAATCTAAAACAAAACATTATAAAAATATGTAACGAATATGTATCATAAATAGGAACAGATTTGGTATAGGTCCGCCACAGTGACTGCCAATTTGGCGAATGCTCTATAGCAGTGACCATCAGGCGCGGATCCAGCACGCCTCCAAGGAAGGGGCCACTTTTTCAGACTATCACCTTTACCTTTCGAGAAAAATGTCAAAATGTTGGGGATTTTCTAAAAAGTATCACTCAAGATCCCCTTTTGGTACTGCTGGGGGCTATAAGGGTCCTCCCCCAGAAAAAATTTTGAAACTTGACCTGCAAAAGTTGGGTTTTAACTCATTTTGAGTTCTTTTTGGGACTTTTTTCGTACTTATGAGTATGTTTGGGTCCAAGGAGGGGCACTTTCCAGAATGCCACCCCCCTGGATCCACCACTGGTGACCATTCAACCTACATCAAATCTGTTCCCATAAAGGGGTGAATAACTAATATGGTTCTTATCCGTTAAACGAGCACAAGCAAGAAAATCACGAAAAAATTTTAGAATGAATTAAAAAATTCTCTGTCCCAACCGTCGCCTACTGCATTTGTTTTCGTTTTCACTTGACTGTATTGTCATTCGCTTCGCTTGGCGAGCATTTAGTTCACAATTGGCGACATTTGTGCCCAGCTAACGGATAAGTACCATTAATAATAGAACACGAGATTAAATGTAAGTCGTTGAAGATAAATTATCTCTAAAAGATTCAAAAAGGGAATCCACGGCAATTAGGGAGATTGTCTAAAGAGCTGTAGAGCAGTCGCAAAGTTTGACGACTGTTTAAATTGGCAGTAGCTGTATGCCATGGAGGACCTGTTTTGAATACGTTGCAACTATTCTAGATTCCAACCTTTCTTGTCAGTGATGTCACGAATCCCATTTGAAGGCCAAATTTATAACATTATCATACGAAATGAGTCAATAATGTATTAGTTCTATATGTTCAATTCTCATATTTTTGTTTAAGAATGTAAAAGTTTCAAAATACATAGTTGGTAATCATTTTAAATACCTACTTTGAATTTGGACTACATTATGTGATTTTAAAGCAAACACTCGAGTAACGCTGTTTGAAACTTTTTAGTATCAAATCGGTTATTATCAATCTATTTTATAGTTAGATTTTCAAAACAAGAAGTTAACAATGAATGGCAAATGAAAAGCACCATTTGTCGACCTAGATTACTTCAGTCGAAGGGATGTTATAACTTTATCAAAACATTGAATTATGAAAAGATTACAATAAGCTCATTAGCGCACTAGCGTATAATATCCCAGTTACGTGGTATAACACAAGACCACTGTTTTCATTCCAGATCCTACTTGGTTTTCACATCTGAGGGGGGTGAGAATTTAAACCTAGGTCCTGTGGCTTGGTAGATGGTTGGTTGTTTTGGGTTTTATGGTGTGGCTTGGTAGAAAAAAAATTCTGCATTGTGGGAGATATATTCACATTAAGTTTTCACATAAGATTTTTAAAGATATCAAGAGTTACCTAATGTGTAGTAAATATGATAGTACAGCATGTAATTTATGTTCTTAGGTTATTTACATACACTGTAAACAAAAACTAATCAGATTTTGAGAAGGAAATTTAAACATAATAGGTCATTAACACAACTACAGAAAGCATAGGACATGTACCGAATATTATTGTCTCAACTAAAATTTTAAAATATGTCATTAAAAGCTACGATAAGCATTGTTATCATACGATAGCATTGTTGATAAGCATAGCATAGGGCAGGAACCATAGGATCTTACAATTCTATTCACAACTCATTCAAATTCACGTTTTGAACTTACCACCACTCGGTTGCTTATGTGATTTGGAGGTAAAAAAGAGAAACTTTCAGGAAAAACAACAAAGAAGAGAAATCTCGCACAAAATGTCGACATAAATACTTATGCTGAAAACCTGAAAACTAATTACACAGCATTAAGGACGTAAACAAATCCATCCAATGATTGGATTGGATTGTTTACGTACATTTTCCGGTTTGAGTGCTTGATACAGTACATGCAATGAACCGGCGATGATAAATCATAATGCCAATCGCGGTTAAAAGTAAATATAATAAAAAGTTAAATAATACGCTACTCACTCGAACTTGGGTCGGCGTCCATCTTGAAAGGCCGCGTCTTTTCCAGTGAACATGACGCATGCGCAGAAAGGCTTTTCGGGCTTTTCTTTGGTTTTTCAAAAATAGGCCTTTTTGTAATATTGAGGATGGGTTCCACAACCCAACCATTTGTTGGGTTTTTGTAAGGACTCAATGACAATAAAAGAAAAAGGTTAGCCGCAAGGTTTCATGCTACTAGGGGGGGAGAAGCCGTCCCGGTCCCAGGAGTTTTTAACATTTCAGGCCAACCTTTCAAAGTCCGATTCTAGAAGGCCCGAATAGAATGAATTCGTAGCGAATATATATTGCCCAAGTCGTGTTATTGATTTTTTTCTGTTTAAAAAACAGTCGTTTGACATTGAAGGTTGTTTTTGTTGTGAGATTTGTCTCTACTTTGTGAAAGAAATATTGATACGACTGCCTGTTTTTAAAAAATAACGAACTGAAACACATTTATTTACTTATGCAACTATTACATATTTTCAAAGTGTTTTATTACAGACTACACATAGTAGATGAAATGAAAGATGTTTCGTTAGTTTTCAAAATTAGGTTGTAATCGTGTAACTGAATTTAAATTTTGAGGTTTGAATAAATTCCGAAAAAAAAAACATTAATTGAGTGAAGCATGATTATGCTGGAACAGTAGTTAAAATTACTTGTTTTGGTATGAAATTTCAGAATTTTACAGTTATCAGCACGCCACAAATGCGGAAGGAGAAATCGGTAAACACAAAACCTGTTGGGTTGCTAGGAGGAGTTTCGGTACGCAAATCGTGACTGAAAAGCACTATGTCTACAAGTCTACATGGATTTAACAAAATAATCATATTTTCAAATCGACTTTCTTCATTTCACTCAAAATTCAGACACCGCGATGGGAACTACTTTGTTTGATAGTGACGTCATAGGGTCAACTTAAGTTGCTGTCTAGTATAACTAGAGCTTGCTGTCCAATTTTGTCCGGACGTGTTGCAATTTCGTTACGTTTCGTTGTTATTTAGTTACGAAACAGACCTCCTTTACTGAATGAAAACATACACAGCAGTGACGGGAGTGGGATAAGGGCAAAGAAGAGAACGGCTCTTTTAATTAGTTCCGATGTTTTTTAAGTCTACATCGGTTCTTGTTCCCCAGTTTCCAGATTTACCGTGCTTCATTTCCTTAATTTTAACTTGTTTTTTTTTTTATTAAGATTTAACAAATCTTTGGTTAGAACAAGTTTATTTCTGACTCCACAAGGACATCACTTTGATGAGACACATTAGTCACTGTTGTTCGCTACAACAGGTCTTTTTCAGAACATACAATTCATCCGTTTTACCAGGCGCGGATCCAGCGCGGATCCAAAGGGGGGGGGGCACTTTTGCAGACCATCACCTTTACCGCTTTACCTTTTGAGGACAATATCAAAATGTTGAGGATTTTCTAAAAAGTATCACTCGAGATCCCCTTTTGGTAGGGGGTTATGGGGGTCCTCTCCAAGAAAAAAAAATCTGAAATTTGACCTTTAAAAGTAGGGTTTTAACTCATTTTGAAGGGGGTACTGTCCAGAGTGCCCCCCCCCAAAATCCGCGACTGATTTTACCCAACAGGTCCGTTCTATGCAACTCTTTCCAACGCTAAGTGTTTACGAATTACTACAAGACTTTTCCATATTCATATAAAAATAATAACGTTAAAACTTATTGGGTTTACGTACCTGTTACCTACCTGGTACTGGTACTGGTACACACGTACCAGGCAAAACTTTCATTACAGTTGAAAAAGCTTTCAGTGGAGCAAGAAAATAGCATTATCGAGAGAAGAATCAATACGAATACAGAGAGACCATTTCAAGCGTTGTTAGCCGAACATAATATTAGACCGGTTATCTATACTTTTTACATACATTATATATGAAATTGAACACGAATTCACGCTGGCTCAGTGGTAAGACGTTCTCTTCGCATTCAATAGGTTTTTGGCTCAAATATCCCTCGTTTAAGAACGTTTTCCTCTTTTCGTAACGAGTTAAGGAAATTTCCGGTTTGGAAATCGTCTGTCTTGATCCTCGACACGTTTACGGAGATCAACACGAACGAGACCGGAAGAAATGTCTGTAACTGTTGGTTATCAAGCAAATTCGAATCTTTTCGTCGTTCCGAAAGAAGGACCCCCTCAAGGAATAGAAGGACTGTTTTTTACAATGGTAATGGAGGCTTTAGGAATGGAGTACGAGTTAATCGTGCAGGAAGAATTATCCAGGAATTACACGAATTTGAACAATTTGCTTTCGCTCGTTTACATCGGATGGGCCAATTTGGGAGTATCGTCGAGATTGATAACGTTCAACAACATGGAATACGTCGACTACACCATTCCTTACATTTATTCCTCCGTCCACTTCGCGACCAATCTACCTGAAACGCAACCGAGAACGTACGCGTTCTTGCATTCCTTCGACAAGACGACGTGGTTGCTAACTGCGACCGCCATTTTGGCGGCACCGGTCGCATTCGGAGCGCTGTACGGGTTCCGCGACTTTTCGAAAATTTGGCTGGGCATGGTCGGGAACCTGCTAGGGAGGTCAACTAGCCAGAGAGTACGTGGACTTTCCCAAGTGGTTTTCGTGGTGACTTGGTGGTTCGGAACTCTGATTCTGTTTTTCTGCTACTCTTCCATGATACTTTCGTGCGTAACGGTCCCCATCATGGATGTGCCACCTGCCAACTTAAAGCAGCTGGCGCAAGCCGTTCGCGAAGGCACATACAAAGCTTCCGTCCAGAGAAGCGGTGACATGTCGAGACGAGTTTTGGAAACTTCGTCCGACCCTGACGCCCTGTACGTTGCCGAAGCGATAAAGAAAAACGACTGGTACTGGGATGGTGACGTTCTACCACCATCGGAGTATGAGCCTCACACGGCGTATTTCAGCTCTTCTTTTAACGCCAAAGCAGAGTTTGGGGTGAAACCTTTCATGACCAAGCACCAATCCGAAGACGGCGAGGGCACCTTCTACTTTGGAATCATGGTGAGCAAACAATTGCCGCATCTGAAGAAGAAGCTGGACGTGATAATTTCCAGAATCCAGCAAGCTGGTTTGCTGGATAAGCTCGTGGAAGACCACTTCTTCAAAATGTGGCTGAGGTCGCCCCACCGGGAGTCGTCGGGAGATTCTGTCAAATCCATATCCATGAGTGACGTTAGCGGCGCATTTTTCATTCTCGCCATCGGGTTGTCTGTCTCGACAGTTGTGTTCGCCTTTGAATACGTTAGCAAGAAGTTTAGACGAACTGAATAGGGTGGGGTAAAACAGGCATGAGAAAGACTATTTATAACTTTGCTTTAGTTCAAACTCAGATAGAAGTCCGCGGACCACTAAGTTTAAAATTGGAACCTTCACGGACCAGCCTGTACTTTAACTTAAAATCCTTCACCCTCTCAGAATTGCAAGATGAAAGTTTACCCTATTTAAGTAGTAAATTTATATGACTCTCTGCATTATAATTATATTTTTTGAGAAAATTTTAATTACATCTCTTGTTATGATATAATTAAATGTTCGGGCCGAGTTTTCTACGCAGCTACTAGATAAGTCGGTTACGGGGTACCAGCAGCGTAAGCTGCTCTTGCCCCCTAGAAGCATAGTCACGCCTCGGTAAGCCCTCATTGGCTAATGACACGTCGCTAATCCAGGCTAACCTGGAGCTACGCAGCTACTAATTATACTTTAAATATTTATAGTACACAAAAGTAGTATGTTAATAATTAAGTGGTGACTTGACTATATTATGCCCACAAATTACTCAGCCGAAAGTCATCTCTCTCTTCACGGATATAATTCCATCTTTTCCCGCTCAAATTTGTATTACTAATTGGAATTTTTATGCGGACCCTTCAAGGACCACTTCTAAGACTCTCACGGACCACCTATAGTCCGCGGACCATCGGTGGGAACCAGTATAACTATGATAAATAATTTTTTAATTTAAACTTGACTTCCACTCGGTTTGAAGTTAAGAATACATGTAACGAACCGAACCTTTTCTGTACTTTTCTTTTAACTGTAAGAATTAAAATATCCAGTCGTAATAAACCTTTTTGACTTTATCCACACACGCCCATATATAACTTAAATCAAGCATAACGTCTTTGATCCACATTCATCCAATATTCTCAATGGAATCCGTTACTCTCCAGGCATCCATTCCCCCGCCTTAATTTACATCAACCACCCCCATTCACGTTCTCTCAAAAGAGGAAGAAGAAACCGAAGCCAACCCCCTTGAATCCGATTAAAAGATCCTCCGCGCCCTTGGGACTACGTGACCACATCCGGCCGCCCCTTTGACTTCAGTTAGGGGGCGCCCCAATCGTTAAAGTCAGCCCCTTCTTCGGGGCTATTTCCCAACTACGTGCGGAGCCCCCTAGTAATTGAAGCAGATGCCTCGGATGTGTCATTGTCTGCCTGCATTACCATTTAGGAAAGTTGGTAGCTGCCTTCTGCCACCACCAACCTTTCCTGGAGGTGATGTTATTAAGGTTATTTTGGGAGGGTAAGTGGCAACGATAAGATGTGATGGTGTCTTTTGAAGTCTCCAGGCGTTTATGAGTGTGGGGAGGGAATAAATTTGGATGTTGGTTATGTGATGCAGTTTCCGAGAGTTCATTAAAGCGTTTGGAATTCAGGCTGGTTTGATTTAGGGAATTTCTGAAGCAGTCCGTTTATTAATGGTAACTATTTTCTGTTAATAGTAATGAGTGGGTATTTAAATCGTGGTCACAGCTTTGAGAGTTGAATGGCAATTGTAACAACCTACAATTATTCGTTATTTAATCATTCATATGTATTATATTTCGGATAATAATTTGAAGTATAAGTTATCTAAAGGAAAAAAAATTCTTGTGGAGAATGATAACCAAATGATAAAAACAACGTTTTAATCCACAGTATATCAAAATGATGATAACATGTAGGCAATTGTTTCGGGAATCACAGGATCCCCTACCCCAGTGCTAAAAAATTGTAAATAAAATTTGTAATTTATAAAATAAAAAGAAATATGTAATTTCTCTTATGCGTTTATTCATTACATTTAAAGCAATACCTACTGTTTTGCAACACCTCCATTGGTGTTTTCTGAAAACATATGCGACTCTAATTTAAAGATTAACCCTCCAAAACATCTCCTCCTAATAAACCAAAGTAACATATCTCCAGAATCAATCTACCCACTAACTTCCCTTTCCATACAACCGCCAAATATATAAACAGGACTCCCTCCAAAGTATTTTCGATCGCCGAGGGATCGAAGTAATTGAAAGTCAACTTAATCATCTTCACTCTCGGATATGAAATCCACAAAAAAAAAAAAGATGGCGGACATTGAGGGGAAGGGAGATGGGAAGTGAAATGGGGTCAGCTCGGCGAAAATGATCCTGTGGTTTGGCCGCTAGGGACTTTTCGAACACGGGGCTTCGGAAGAGGTGTTTTTGCACCTCCCCTTTCTGCTCTTTTTAGCTGGCTGTTAGCAGGTTTCCAATAAATGTTTTTATATTAATAAATGCGTTCTGTTTCTGTCGATTAAAGAAATTTATAGAAAGTTTTCCGAGAGTTGACATTTTAGAAGGTACTAGAATCTTGTAATGTGAGAATTTATTTTATTTGGTTGCAGACAGATGTAATTTTTATTATTTTCCCCTTGAAATACTAATACTGCTACTAATAATAATAGCTTTATTTACATAACACAATTTGTTAATAATTGTGAAGATTATAATAAAATTGATTAGAATATTCTTTTATAAAGCAAATTGTTTGGTGATTTGCATAATAAAGTTAATTTTACATCATTTTCAAAACTAAACATTTATGATTTTGAATTAGATAATGTTTCATATTGATGATTCTAATTAATAAATTTATCATCTTAAGAGTGTTAAATATAAAATAAAGTATGTTTGTTATCTTAAACAGCATAAGTACTTCCACTTAAAAAAATGTGGGACATAAGCCTATCAAAAGTACTATTCTAAGCAGAATCTTAATACATAAAAAAAAGAAAGTATACTTTATGGAATATTAGATTATTTGTAAAAATACTTTCTACAATCGTTATTAACAATAGTAATAGGCATTAAATACTTTAAAATACTAATTATTTTATCCTTGATTTAAAAAAAATATTATTTGTAGTATCTAATTTGAAGTATTCTAAATCTAATTTCTTTCTTTAAAATTTAAATGAATTCAGAATACATCCAGGGTTCAATTAGAGATATTATTTGTTCGTTCGTAACCAATTAATTGTAAATCCTTACTAAATTATCATTGGTATTAAAATTAATGAATGCCAGTAAAACATAAACATGCTACTGAAAAAAGATAAAGATAAAAGATATAAAGAAAGGTATTTAGCAATGATTTTGAGTTGAAAACAAATAAACGCAACATACGACTAAGGAAATATTCTTTGGAGTGTGTGTTATAAAGTGATGTATCCTTATTAAAAGATAGGGACGTATATTTTAAGACGAGTTTTAATTATCCCTGTGTTTCCTTGTCTTTTAATTAGCACTTTGAAAGAAACCAAGTTTAATTAAATGCTTAACGAAAACTAATCCAAACTGTATTTAGCTAAGATAAAAATAGTGCTGAAGAATTCATAAAATACAAGTTTTGGTATTTATGTTTCTAAACATTTTGAAAATAGTTAAAACTTGCATTTGGAATGAATAAAACTGTTCAGAATATCAAACATTAACATGCTTCTCGACTTTTTGATTTATTTAATTAAAATCCCAGATATAGCATTATAAACATGGTATAATGTTTACTTACGGTAAATGTGAAATGTAATCTTCTAGCTAGTCATTAAATTTTGCAATTAATAGGTTTCTTGGTAAATATTTTGCTATCAGATTTTCGTCTAATTTCAATATGTCATTATTTAGGTTATTTCTAAGCTTTAGGTCATTACTAACCTATAAACCAGGATTTAAATTTAATTAGTACTCTTGATTGCGAAAACCTGGTTTGATGATTAAATTTTGAGTAAAATCTTAAAAATAGGAACTGGTTTTGGATAAATAACTCATGATCGGATTTTGATTTTTATTGGCTTTGATTAAAAATAGTAATTATTTGAAATATATGGTTTTACTCCGATAATAAGGATTAATTTATGATAAAAAAATGTTTCGATTAAAAATTAAACTCAAACAACTCGACGTTAATCTATTTTTTCGAGGATAGGCGTTCTCATCCGTATTTTTTAGAGTAACTGAGATATCTCTCCGTTGGCGATTTGTCGATCTTGCACATGACTAAATTAATTATTATTTTTTCGAGCAAAATGTATTACTTGGAAAATAATGATCACATATAACAGTGGTAAACGAGGTTTCTGGCCAAAGATACGTTTATCGTATTTTTAATGTAACTTTTTACGATGATTTCAAACATGCAATTATAACCCAAAAATTTTGCAGACCTCCATTTTGTAAATATTGTTTCGGAGTGATTAGTAACTGTTTCATGGATGACTAATTTATTAAAAATAAAATTTTTACATAGTTAATTTTATGATTATAACGATTTTTATTGATATCTACTATAATAAACCATGTTTCTTTATTCCTATCTGCTTTTTTAGAAGGACATTTTGTTCCAGTTTATCCCCTTACATACAGATGGATTTGCTATGGCCTATCATACTATGGCTATCTCAGAGTCACGATATTAAATGAATGAACTAAATTTAAGGATTCTCACACCTATGCACATTTACTCAAACACACAGGAGTGATAGAAATATTGTTTTCAGTTCTTATCTCACTCACCAGGAGAATCTGCCCTTAATGAAGATTGGGCTAGTATATTTCACTTGCTCCTTAAAAATCTCTTTTAAAGCTGGTATACACACTATTAACCATGCATTGATAGTTCTTGGGTAATTATGTTATTACATATTTCATGGTTGTTTTCATCACATTTATAAACGTTATTCTCATGTGTATGTACTTGTTAGAGCTCTTTTAGTAATGGAATGTCCCTGTGCATGTACCCCTTCAAATTTTTGTTGGGGTAAATTTCGTTAAATGTTCTGTAGTAACATTTAAGAATATTTTGCTATTATTTTTGGAGATTAGAATCTTTCTAGTTAGATTCTACAGTGTCAAAACCGTTTGTTTCTTTATTTTTGAAGGGAGTGGGCTTCAAGGATAATGCAAACTTAAATGTACACTTCTTTTTCTTAATTTCTTCTTAAATGTACACTTAAATGGATAGTAACCAAAACTAACCATACCATAGCTAGTTTAAAATAAAGTTAACATTTAACCAAACATTGTAGGCTAGCCTGGAACAATATATGGTTAATATACTATATTACATTATTACCACATTAACAATATGTGGTTATCCCGGACATTATCCGGGATAAAATGTCCAATTCTGAAAGTAATAAATAATTTTGACGTTTCGTTCTAAAAAGAAATACAAAGAACGTCTTCAACCCGAAAAGCACATCTCCACACATTTTGTGCATAATTAAACCATTCCAATACTCCAATCTTTCCAACAGTCACAATTTTAACAGTTAAAATAGACATAAAAGTCCAATCACCCGTAACATACATGCAATTCCAAGCCCACTCTCGAAACTCACGAACTAACTTCGCAAGAAGGAACGTCAGACCCAGTAACGCGCAACTAGAGCTATTTACCCAGCCATCAAAAGAGATGAGTGGCCAGTCGATCCGACACGTCCTGAACAACGAAGTTAGAGCCAACTTTTCTCGGGTAACTTTATTTTTTCCGACCTTGAGGGCAGCCCGCAAATGAAGTTAGGCCCGCAACCCCCTAAATAAAGAGGGGGCAAACTGTTTTTACCTTTCGAAAATTCATGAAACCGCGGCTCGTAAAACGCCAGAGGATATTGGTCCTATCAATGATATGGACGTGACCGGCCTGAGTTGCAGAATCCGTGCACGTTTGTGGCTTTTTCCTTCTTTCCCTTCCGTTCGGGGTTGTAGGATTTCTTTAGAGTTTTAAAGTGGAATGGTAGGGTGTATATTATGTTTAAAGTCCTCATGTTTAGTTGAAGGGGTTTAATTCTGTTATCTGTCCCGTTAAATACAAGCAAGGTATTCTGGTTTGCCAAATATTCAAATTATCGCCAAATTTGTATGGTTGTTAATAATATATAATTGTATGAGTTATTCGGTCGGTTTGCAATTTTCGGTGTTGGAGTTTCCGATGCATTTTTTGGCGACTAAAGCAGCTTTGCGGATATTTAGCGGTGACATTTAATGGAATTAAACCATTGAATGAACTCATTCAAGGATGTGTGCCCAGAAAAGGTCAACTTTTGTTTCAAAAGGGCAAATTGCGGTATTCAGAATAAAAAAATACATTAAAAACAAACATGTTTTAATATCAGGATATAGCTTCTAAATTTGTTTACACACCACAAATGCGTGTGAAACACTTTTGCAAGGCTAAGTAAACACAGTGATAAATACTTCTAATCTAAAGCGTTTTGATCGTATGCTATTATGTTGATAGATAAAAAATATGGTTATAAAAAGCATTTGCAAAATTTATAGAGACAGAAGTTTTGTTATTATAGTGTTTCTATCCAAATTAATTTAGAACACTCAGATGCCAAACATATTTTACAACTTTATTTAAAAAAAAAAACATTTCTGAATAGAACTGATTTCTTACACTCATACTCACAACAGAATAAAGTGTAAAAGTGTTCGACCTAAGAACACAACTAAAGTGTCTTTAATTCTCTGACACAAAAGTGTTCTTAAGTGTGTTTATTTTTGTGTGGAGCGTATGCAGTGTGCTTGAAAAAAATCGTTTCACATTTTTAAGAAATGTCGCTATGTGCAGAAATTGTTATAAAGTTAATCCAGGACTGAGTTTTGGAGAAGCTTATTCTTCAAACTACCTATAACAAACTTTACTTTTTCATACATTTCAAACATCAAAATGGTTTTATATTTTGTAATTTCTAAAGCTAAATTTAAAACTACGTTTTTACCATACTAACTACGTTTTTTATCATATTATTAAAGTTTTTTTACTTACAAATCCTCCTTCTAATAGTATAATTATTTAAGAAATACTTTATGTACCATCATAATTTACTTTTTATACAATCTATATGCAATGAAAATAATATTTTAAAGCATCAAAAATATAAAAAAAATTATGAATAAATTTGATTTAATTTAAAATCAAGTTTAAGAACTGATATATCTAACCAAAATAAACACTTAGTAAAAAAAGTGTTGTTTTGAAAACATGTTAATAATTAAGGATTAAAAAATTTAGTACGCAGTATGCTACACATACAGTCACCATCTACCATAAACATATCTTTAAGTTATTTGCCTTTGTTTATTGGTGTTATTTTTCTATTATGTAGACTTCGAATGAAAAAGACAATTTTTCTGCTAACACCCATTCTAAAATAATATTTTTTTTTATTAACTAGACATTAACTTCCGTTTCTGTTACACAAATGATGTAATGTAATTTATCAGTCTTAAAGCGAATTCCTTATGGTGAAGTGATTTTGTCATTAATTCATGAATTATTCAAAATGCAAAGATTAATGAGCCCTTAAACGAAAACTAAACTAGCATTATGTAACATATTACCTATAAACTGTCCTAAGGCTATATTTAGAATGTAATATTAAGAAGCAGTAAATTATGGGAGAATAATGTTATGCATGTTTATTCCTAGAGATTATCTGACTATAATAAAACTAACCAACTCTATTTACTATGT
Organism: Tetragnatha montana; assembly: GCA_963680715.1. NCBI lineage: Eukaryota > Metazoa > Arthropoda > Arachnida > Araneae > Tetragnathidae > Tetragnatha > Tetragnatha montana. The sequence continues at coordinate 54,204,641 of OY796676.1, read as the reverse complement.
GATTATTTTTTTAAAGAGAAGAGACGTAATGTTTTTTTTTTACTTACTTTAAAAAAAAAATTATTAGTAAAACATATTGCTGCCAGATTGGAAATGATAAAGAATAATATTTGGAAAATTATCTAAATCCGTGTGGTCCAACCCAGTAAGAAGTGGTCAAAGACAGTGTTTGCGTGGACGTGTTGATTCTTTGAAATGATTTGGATGCCAGTTGAAATTTTGGTAAAACGACTCAAGCGTTTATTGAGTTCTTGTGGTGAAATAAAGTATAATGTTATATACAGAATAAAATAAGCAGGACATAATCTTCAGGATAGTTGGGAAGCGTGTTTGCCGGGCTTGCTCCTCGTTCGGAGCGATATCGTAAGTCCGTGGTCAAGCTGGCCGGCGGCGTCGTTCTTGTTGTCGATCTCGAACTCGACTAGCTCATACTGGCGGAACGGGAGCTTCGGTCCGTTTTCTCCTCCGACTGCGGTCCTGCTACTTATGCGTAACAGTCCCGCAGACGAAAATTATGAGGCGCCGGTCGCTAGCTATGGCTCACTAGAAAAAAGGGGGGCGGGGCGAGGTGATCTCCAACATAATCCCCGCCATAAAACCTATATACTTGAGGTTTTATCAAATAAGAAACTTCGAAAATCTGTAAAAGACAAAAATTAGCAAAAGGGCAATTTACACAGTTTTGTAATTGGACGTTTAAGTACACTTTCTTTCGTCTTAATGGTAACTACACGGACAAGTCCATCGGGTCCTTTGTGAGTTTCTAGCACCCTGGCCAAAGGCCATTTGGCTGGGGGCAAGTTCTTATCCAGGACTAACACTAAATCTCCATCGGAGGTATTCGATTTCACATTGGCCCACTTCGGTCTTGATTGCAGGTTACTTAAATGCTCTTGATACCAACGTTTCCAGAAGTGCTGGTGTGGGTGTTGTAACCTCTGCTGGTTTAAACGGTTCTCTTTCAGGTCAAGAAGGCACGGTTCTGGAGGTAAAGCGAGCACTCCGCCAACTAAAAAATGTCCGGGGGTTAGGGCGGTAAGATCATTCGGATCGTCTGATAGTGGGCAAAGAGGTCTTGAATTTAGAGTTGCTTCGACTTGACTAAGGATAGTAGACATTTCTTCGTAGGTTAATTTTACATCTGAAAGGATGCGTTTTAGATGGAATTTGGTTGACTTCACTCCTGCCTCCCAGAGACCACCAAAATAGGGGGTGGCGGGAGGAATAAAGTGCCACGATATTCGATCATTAGCATGCTCTTCAGCTGCTTCTAGTTCAATTCCTTTAATTTCAATTTTGGGCCAATTTTCTGCAGGGAGAATTAGCCAAGAAGGGCCTTTCCACCAGGGGGTACAGTCAATTAACTTTCTTGCTTCGATTCCTCGGGTAGGAATATCCGCAGGATTAGAAATAGATGGTACATACCTCCAGTCGGCATTCGGTAACTTCTGATGTATTTCGCCGACACGATTAGCCACAAACGTCTTCCATCGGTAAGGTGGACCTTTTAGCCATGCCAGGACCACTCTGGAGTCAGTCCAGACAAAAACCTTCGAAATATTTAAACTTGTTTCTGAAAGAGTTAAAAGGATCAGTTTGACTGCTAACAATGCACCGCAGAGTTCCAATCTAGGCAGTGAAACAGGTTTAAGTGGAGCGATCTTTGTTTTCGATGTCAATAGCTCGGTATGACAACCTTCAGTACTTTGACTTCGTAGGTACACCACAGATGCGTATGCTTTCTGGGAAGCATCGCAGAAGGCGTGTAACTCAAGACTTGACACTTGATTTACGTCAAATCCTATCCATCGGGGTATTTTTAGCGTTTCGAGATCGATGATATTCATAGCTAATTTTACCCATTTTTCTTGAATGTCAGTTGGAACTTGGTCATCCCAATTTTTTCCTGAAAGCCACAATTCTTGCATCAGTATTTTACCCAAGACCACGATCGGGGAAATCCATCCAAGAGGATCGTATAGTTTACTAATATCGGATAGAACTGTTCGTTTGGTTGGACTTTCAGTTGTGAATTTGAAGTTAACGTTATAACTCAATGTATCGGATTCAGGGTGCCAATAAGGTCCTAGGGTTTTAAACTTAGGGTCAAAATCGATCGTCTTCGTGATGCCTTTTTCCCGATCATCCTCACGGATACTTTTCAGGATTTCGGCTTCGTTGCTAACCCACTTTCGTAGAGTGAATAAACCCGATTCTAGTATTTTGATCACTTGATCTTGTTTTTCAAGTGCTTTCTCGATTGTTTCAGCACCTGACATTAAGTTATCCACGTAGAACTCGTTTTCGATCGCCTTAGCTCCTATAGGAAATCTTTGTTTCTCGTCAGAAGCTAACTGTTTTAGCGTGCGTATAGCGAGAAATGCTGAGCTTTCCATGCCGAAAGTTACGGTCAGCAATTTAAAATGTTCGATAGGGTCATTCTGCGATTCTCGCCAAATTATTCTTTGATAATCTGTGTGATCTTCGTTAATTAGAATTTGCCTGTACATTTTTTCGATATCAGCGACATATGCGACTTTATGCATTCGCCACCTCTGCAAAATAGCTGAAAGGTTTTCTTGAATGTTCGGGCCCGTAAGCAACCTATCATTCAACGACACACCATTGTCGGTCTTTTGGGACGCATTGAATACGATTCTAAGTTTAGTTGTAGAACTTTCTTCTTTGAAGACTGGGTGATGGGGTAGGTAATAAGAACCAAATCCACCTTCGTTTTCTTTGGGACGAATTTCGTCAGGATTTAACTTCTGCATGTGATTTAAAGTTAGATATTCCTGTAAACAATTCGAATATTGTTCTTTTAACGTGGGATTCGAGTTTAATCTTCTCTCCAGACCAAGAAACTGAGATGTAGCAATAGGAAGCGATTCACCTAAAGCTGGGGCATCTTCTCTGAAGGGTAAATCTACTTGGTATCGATCACCAATCTTCGAACAGGTATCTCTAAAGATTTTTTCACAGAGGTCATCCTCGACGGTGGTACACCTCGTGGGGGGGACTTCTTCGATTTCCCAAAAGGAACTTAATTGTTCATGAATATCAGCGAAAGTGTGCATCATGGTGATTTCCCTCGATTTGATTTCAGGATCTACATTAAGGCTTACTGGACCCGTTAAAATCCATCCAAATTTCGTATTTTGTGCCATGGGAGTATTATGGGGTCCCTTTAAGAAACCATCCAGTATAATTGAAGGGTATAAGTCGGCTCCAATAATTATATCGATTTTACCAGGATCTCCGTAATTTGGATCTGCTAATTTTAGTTGCTTTATGTGATCCCATGGGTGATCTTTGAAATTTAACTTGGGGGAATATCCTGTCAGATGCTTCAGCACTAAAGCTTGAACCTTGGGAACTACAATTTCAGAGTTCATGGAACTAATCGAAAATGAAGATGTTCTAAAACAGGAAATTTGATTATTCCCGATTCCGGAAACTTTAGCGGTTATTCGTTCTCGCTTCAATTTTAAGCGTTGTGCTAAATATTCAGAGACAAATGTGCACTGGGAACCTTGATCCAAAAGTGCTCTTACTGTTAGTTCATTTCCACGTGAATCCGAAACTTTAACTACGGCAGTACTTAACAAAACCATAGTTTGGACTACGTTATTACGAGTGGCATGTGAAACTTCAACTTCGTGATGAGTCACCTTAGGAATTGGAGAATGGGCATTAGGATCTTTTGGGCTGTTTTCATTCGGAGATTCAAACTTCTGATTGGAGCTAGAAGACCAATTCTTCGAAAAGGCTTCATGCAACAGGGTATGGTGTCTTTTTCTACAAATATTGCACGAGTATTTGCTTGGGCATTGCCTAACTGTATGATATGGAGAAAAGCAATTGAAGCATACATTTTTGCTTTTGACTAAATTTATTCTTTCTGATTGGGATTTTTCGGTTAAAGCTGGACATTTATTTACCAAATGATCACCAGAACAAAACTTACAACTTAACTTTGTGACAGAATTAGAGGGTGTAAACTTTGTTACCGATCGCGATTGATCTTTTAGTGCCTCTAAAGCTCTGAATCTACTCGTTAAGAAGGTTTTGAGTACTTCAAAGGACGGGAATTCCTTTTCATACGAAATGTGTTGTTCCCACAATTGAAGGGTTTCTTGTGGTAATCTTTGCGATACTAGGTAAATCAAAATAGGATCCCAATTTTCAGTTTTGACTTTTAAGTTTAACAGTGCAGAAATGCATTCTTGTGTTGTATCTAAAAGACCTTTAACCCCTAAAGCATTATCAGTAGAAACTTTAGGTTGTGCGAATAGTCTCTTTAGCTGTACGTTTACTAACACTCTAGTATTTTCAAACCGATCTCTTAAAATATCCCAAGCTGTGGCGTAATTTGTACCCACAACATCGAAATGTTTGATCAATCTTTCGGCTTCACCAGAAACTTGAGTTTTTAGGTAATATAACCTTTGTACATCGTTCAAAGATTCGTTGTGATGAATCATTGAAGTAAACAAATCGCGAAAAGAACACCAGTTTTCGTAATGACCATTAAATATCGGCATTTGAATGGGTGGTAACTTAACTTCGCAAGAAGAGTCTTTGACTAAAGCTTGCGTTTTAGTGCTGTCTCTCGGATTAGAATTAACAGTTCTGGAAGGAGGAAAACTTTGTTTCATAGCATCTTCCATTTCGGCATAACTGTCAATGAAGAAATCTTCGATAGTACCATACAGATCATCTTTTAAATAAGATTCACTTTCATCAACTGGCAAGATTTCAAGTTTATCGTTATTAACCTTAAACTCTTCCCAATATTCACTGAATGACTTTAATCGTTTCTCAAAGTAACTTAGAGTTTTTCTATCCTTTGAATCCTTTTTGTAATTACGAACAAAGTTACACATTTTTTTCTGTATACTATACTGCTTAGTTATCAAACACTCGATTTCTGCTTTCTTAGTCATTCTTAGAGACTAAATAATAAACACTTGAATACAATAAATATCTTCAAATAATAGATTCAATATGATTCAAAATTCAACTCACCCAAATCCCGGGTTTCGGCACCAGATTTTCGAAGTTTCTTATTTGATAAAACCTCAAGTATATAGGTTTTATGGCGGGGATTATGTTGGAGATCACCTCGCCCCGCCCCCCTTTTTTCTAGTGAGCCATAGCTAGCGACCGGCGCCTCATAATTTTCGTCTGCGGGACTGTTACGCATAAGTAGCAGGACCGCAGTCGGAGGAGAAAACGGACCGAAGCTCCCGTTCCGCCAGTATGAGCTAGTCGAGTTCGAGATCGACTGCGGTCCTGCTACTTATGCGTAACAGTCCCGCAGACGAAAATTATGAGGCGCCGGTCGCTAGCTATGGCTCACTAGAAAAAAGGGGGGCGGGGCGAGGTGATCTCCAACAGACAGTAAAAAGAAACAAAAATACATTTACTGATTCAGGCATGTTAAGCTTATTTATACAGTGGGAAATTTATTTCGACTAAGATTACTCATTTCAATTATGACTTGTTTAACATTGAGGATGTAATGGCAAAATATTGGCTATGTCATCAAAACACAACTTATTAATTAAAGGTTATATATTTATTGTGTACCAAAATTTAAACACTTTTTTACTTGATGTTCATAGTTATTAAATTAATTTTAAAAAAAAATATTCATTGTTCGGGGTAAAATTGAATTACTTTTTGTTAAATCCACAGTGGAAAGAAAATATTTCGTAGAATTCAGACCATTTTCAACTTATTGAAAATGAAAGACAAAGACAGTGATTTAAAGGTAAAAGGGTTATTGCTAAATCAATTAATATCGAAAGAACAGGTTGGTAATTGTATTTTCTCAAGAGTTATGGATATTTTAATATGAAAACTTGAGTTCTAAATACATAGTTATAAAAATGCATTCCTGTAGTCAGCAATTCTGAAATGGCTCTTGCAGATGTATAATTGCAACTCATAGGACCAAGAGTTGGAGCACACTATTCTAAATTATTCAAATCTTAATAATCTTTACTTTTTATTCTTTTTTAAATATAATGTACTACCATTTGAAAAAGTAGTGTGATGCATAATCATAGTGTATTAGTTATTCCAACAAAAGTTAACCAAAACCATACCTATATATTTTAAAAATTTTTAAGGGCAATAGTTTTTAGGACCATATTTTTTTAATAAATTTTTACAATGTTATTATAAATTTTAACTACATAAAATTTGCTCTATTGATATAAAAGAATATGACAACGACAATACCTCATAAATAAAAACAATAATAGTTATAACCTGAATTTATTTACTAAAAAAGTGACAATCGAATATAAAGTATGAAGAATGTTTATAAATATATGTTTTCATGAAAGCTAAATAAACTATTACTCACTTAGTATGTATTGTAAAACTGTGTCCCACTAATGGTAGATATATTCATAATTAATTAAATATTCCCACCTAAAAAAGAGCAAAACCTACATCTTTATTTCACACTACATGAACATGAAAAAAACTGCATCATTACGATTGTGAGGATATTGACTCCAATGATAATGAACGATTCATCATAAAAAAACAACATTTTATTGTCCAACCATGAAACAATAAATAATATTGCCACACGACATTTTTCCAACACTTTCTCATTATCTCCCATACGAACAAAAAAAAAATTGGAACAATTTCTGAAATAATTTTCCATGTTACATCGCATTGTAGTTTCTCTGAAGGTTTTCTTTGTCTGTGATAATTAAATGCATACCGACTGAAGATACAGTCTGAATTAATTGTGCTAATTAGTCCTATGGCTCGAGCAAAAACGTTCATTATGTATTTCCCTCTTTCATTTGTCTTTGCAGGCCTGCCATAGAAATGGCGTTTTCTTCTTCCTCTTGGGAAGTTGATATTAATCATTTCAAAAGCGTCCATCGCCGTGGAAGAAATTTCTTTGGTGAGTTGAGGGTGAAAGGCCTGGAATGTAAGTCAGTTACTGTGGGAGTTACGTGGAATGGCAAGTGCTAAGCCTGACTTACGCGATTATGTTCATCTTTGATTAATATGTAGATTTTTCTCAGTTGTTTTTTATACTCGACAGACCAACGTTTCCTGAACCCAGTACGTCTCTACGCTGAAAGAGATAATGGGTAAACACAAAGCCTGTTGGGTCGCTAGGAGTTGTTTCGGTAAGCAACCCGTGATAAAAAGACACTATATATACATGGGTTTAACAAAATAATCATATTTTTATTGACGTTCTTCATTTCACTCAATCTTCAGACACCGTGATGGGAACTACTTTGTTTGTTAGTGACGTCATTGAACTAACGTTGCTGTCTAGTATAGAAGTTTTGACGTCGTACTAAGTGTTGTGAAGTAATTAATGTTTAGATATTTGTAAAAATTAAATATTGTTTTCATTGTATGTTCAATGATACCTGTTTATAACCCTATTACCCTTTTTATAATACCTGAGGTCTGAATAATTGTATGAATAAAATATGCCTTAAACACATGCACACGTAATGATTTTCTAATGTTATATCAATCCAACGTAGATAATGTTTAAGGTACTAAAATAGATGTATGAAATTTCTGATAGCTTGGTCATCTACACCTAGACTTATAAGGCCAGGAAAGCTCGGAATTGTGACGTGGGATAGTAATAGCCCTAATGTCACTCTTGATCTCACTTTGATAACAACTTAACTTCACTCTAAATCTATTTAAAATTTTTTCACCAAAACTAAAAGGTCTTATCGTTTAGTTTCTTCAGGAGAAAAAGAAAAACTAGAAGCTTGAAATTTCTTAAATAAAACTATTTTAATTAAAGTTAATTAACTATTCTATAAAATTCAAATTATAACCTGAAATTTTAGTTTTTTTCTATCTCTCATATAAAAGCCCACGTCACTCACTGATTCTGGAACGCTCGCACACTATGATGCCATCTCGCAATAATAATCATAATCATCAGAAAAATATAAAAGCCCACGTCACTCACTGACTCGATGCCATCTCGCAATAATCAGAAAAATAAATAAATAAAAGTAATTAAAATTTTAAAATAATATAATAGAGTATTTTCAATCACATGACTCTGCCTAACAACGGCCTTAGCAACGTTGTTTATTCGCCAAGTGACGTCATGTGCGAATGCTGCTATTGGATACTTCTATGTCCCGCCCCTAACAACAGCCTTAGCAACGTTGATTTTGTCCTCCAAGTGACGTCATGTGCGAATGCTCTATAGCTTTTAAATAAATATCTTTCAAGAAAGTTGGTTTACTTAATAAAGGTTAAAAAGTTACTTTTAGGGAAGTTGGTTTCTAATTCAACAATAATAAATTATTAAAGTTAAACTTCTTATTTAATGTATAATTAATAGGAACTTGAAGTAGTAACGAGCGAAGCTCGCATAAAAGGCTAGCCTAGCTGTAAGACCCGGCTTTGCCGGGTCGTAACAGCTAGTCTTAAAGAATTTAAGTGATAAGACCTTTTTGCTCTTGGGTAAAACTTTCGAGGCATTTAAAGTTATATCAGCAGGGTGACTTTTAATTAAAGAAAATCTTGAATAACTGCTACTTTAGCTGCAATTGGTAAGTTGGTAACTATATTTAATTAAAAATAACCTTGCTAATATTATTTGAAATGCTTGGAAAGTTTCATTGGAATGAATTTTAATATTAATTGGATTCAGAGGAAAGTTGAGTTGTTGTTAAAGAGTGATCAAAGTGACGTCAGTACTAGTTCTATCACACGTCACAATTTCGAGCTCCTCAGTAGATGGATATGGCTTGGGTCCTGCATGCATTTTAAGACCTGAATAAATATTTTTACTATTAATACTACCTTTATAAGTAAGTACAGAGAGTGATATTATGTTTTACTTCAGATATTTTTTATAACACAATGAAGTGATTAGAAATCAATAGAAAAGAAAAATCAACAGTTTATGCATTCGCAGAGAATAGTTTTTCTAAGTATCAGTAGACTCTTGAAGGACATATAATGGTAAAATATAAGAATATTGCAGGGAATTTAGATTGAAAATTGTTTAATAAAAAGTTTAATTTAAGCAAATACTTTTATGTTAAGTATCTGGATACTAATATTGTTTCATATGTTTTATCAGTTTAAAGAAATCTATAATTGTCCCTTAAGTTTTAAAAGTAATCTTTTATTCTCAGAGTTTTTTGTATTGTCTTCAGTTTTATTTAAATCGTTTTCTCATTTTTACAGAAATATTTTATCCTCCTTTATTCCTCTACAAATCAATTACAAAAGAAGCGAAATAGCACATTAAAAGTTTCATTACAGCACACAAAGGGACAGTTTACCACCGCCATTTTCTTTACCCCATCCGTCACAAGGGGAAAAAACCAACCACCGCAAAAAGCAAAGACAATTAAATGACGCAGCACCCATTAAAAAAAACCGCGGATAGCATTTCCTTGTTCCTAAAATTTGCATTTTCTTCATGAGATTTTAACTCTCTTTTTTCACGCAGTTCAAAAAGCGAACAGCTTGTGTATACACCAATGGGCGTAAATAACACTGCTTTTTCTATGGTGCTGTTTCACACCATTGTGTTCAATTACAAGAATAAAAAGTTACTAAAAAACTATCGAGGTTTTTTTTTTTTTCTCCAACCAAGGAAGCGGGTCTTGTTTGAAAGCAATTCTGAAACTTTATTTTTCGGTTGCTTTTTACTTCGTGCGATCTTTGCCATTTTCCGAACCCGATACATAAAAAACTTCCATTGTTAAGCTTACTGAGAAAAAAAAAATGCGTTTTTTACTTAAGGGAATAAGTAATTTTAAAGATTCAAAAGAAACGTTAAAAATTAAACCATTTTGCTCTAATGAATAGTTGATCGGCTTAAGTACCCACTTCTGCATCCTGAAAGGAACAGATTTAAAAATTACAATTTTTATTAAACGAAAATAGAATTTCTGTAATTAATCTTGGAAATAATAACAAGCTCCAGATAAGTTTTTTTATGAATAAAATAGTTTTTAAGTGAATTTTACTAGTTAGCGTAAAAATATCTTTAAAAGTGATTTTTTCAATGGTTTAAAATCCAATTTTCACTTTGACTAAATTATTTGAGAATTTGTTATAACCGTCCATGCAGCGAACGGTTTGTAATAACAAACAAAAAGAAATACTTTAGAATTCAAAGAAAGTAAATGTAATTTTAAAAATATGTATTTTAATGTATTATTTCTGCTTACTTTAAATTGAATTGCTTTATATATTTTTACGAAGTTGATATTTTTTAAGAACTACATAGAACTGGATGTTGAGTTAATTTTGCTTTCCTATATAAAATTTCTTAAAGATTTATTTTTCAAAAGAAGGGAACATTTTTGTTCCAATTACGTATTTGTATTAAATTACTTACAGACTTTGTATTTAATTACGTTTATACACAAATAAAAATAAATAACTTCTTAAAGACAACAGTTGTAAATTCAATTTTATGATTTAGAATATTTTAAATGTTTAATTTAATCCAATCAGTCTTAATTTAATTTTAAAAGAGAGAATGTATAGTCAGTTCCTAGAAGTTATGAATTTCTGTTTTTCTTCTTTATTTAAACGTTCCATATGCCTTTGCATTTTCCATCCCTTATTTCCCCACGGTAACAGACAACATTCTAGAATATGACTCAACAGACTTAAAGACAGCATCTTAGAAAGCAATTCAACACAAAGCAAAATTTCTTCATATCCTTCCCCTCTATAAATATTTATCTTTATGCAACAGCGTCACAATCTTCGGCAGAAGCAATATCTGACACCTAGAAAAGACACTTTGACACCTAATAAAATAAAAGCACACTCAGCTTTCCCAAAAGAAAAACCTTTCATTTTTTCCATAAAAAAATCCCCCGAAAAACTGAACTGAAAGTACTCCATTACAACATCCAATAGCAGAGACAACGGACTTTAATAACGAACTAGTAGCACAGCGCACGGAAATCAAAGACTAGTGTCTCTCTCTGAGCCACCTCGGGCTAAGTTGGTGTTGAGAGCGGGAGTCAACAGTGATCGTTGCTCATGCTACTGCAGAGAGGCTGATTTTGAAGGGAAAGGGGTATAGAGAAACGATAGGCTTTTGACTTCGATTGTTCTGTTGGCTCCCAGTTTCTGTGGAGTGCGATTCTGCCTGCTGTCTGTCCTTGGGGCGGTTTTGACTTGATGGAATGTGAGGATTGAGATGTATTTTGCCGTGTGGGAGTCGTGCTTTTTGGTGAAAAGGTTTTGAGAGTGATGTGTACTCTCTCTATGGGACTGCATTTTTATTTATATTCTGTCGTCAGCTTTTAGGTGTTGAAAAGGAGTGGTTGAGTTTGGTATATATTCTATCGTTTTGATACTAGGGGACACACACATTGTTACATCTCAGAGATATTTCCTCCTTTATTATGATGTCACATTTTTCAAACTAAAATGCTGCACTATCTTACTATTTTTTCCCCGTTAATTAAATAGCATATAACAACGAGTAGTGCGAAAGAAAAAAAATGATCGGTTGTACCATCGTAAAAAAAGAAAAATAACTGTTTTGAACGAACAAAATAATCTTAATAACTGTAAAAACAAAGTGAAAAGCCACAACACAGAGTGGAAAATAATTAATGTTCTTAATTAGAGAGTTTTCTTTACATGTGGGCCCTTAAAAGGGCCCTTTAAAAGTAGATAAAAACTATGAAAATGCGCTAATTAACTCATTAAATCATACTTAACTAGATAATTAACTTATTAATTAATTTTCTGATCCAACATCCTGTTTAGAAATAATTTAGAATGATACTTATAACAAAAATACCTTATTTTTAGGATCATTTTTTTTTTTTTTGCTAAGTGTGTAAATGAAAGTTAAAGTATTCCATGTTGCCATATCCATGGCCACCTAAACTAATAAGGCCGTAGAAGCTTGAAATCTTGAGTGATGTCAGCCTTCTATTTCACGTCATCGACGCGTTTAAGACAACAGCGCAACTCCAGTCTGGAATCTTGATCGCCCCACCCTTTACAGCCTGATTGGTCTACTCAACTACGGTGAAAACGTCACTTGAATTAGCCACACCGACACACGTGTCGAATATTTCAGAAGTGAGAAAGTGAATTAGAGATCGCGAACCTCAAGTTGATTCCGAGCTCTATTATAAACAATTTTATGTTGTGTAGTTTCGTTTTGCAGATCGAAAAAGAGGTTTCCCTTAAGACCTGAAAATGGTTTTAAGCAGAGTTAATTTTAATGATCATATTTGATCACTAAAATCTGGTTTAATGATTAAATTTTGAGTAAAATTGCAAAAATCGGGCCTGGTTTAAAACTCATGATCGGACATATTTTAAGCCTTCAAATTTACGATTACAATGGAGGGGGGTTAAATATTAACTGGTGTTTCCTCTTTTCGATCAGTTTTATGTTATCATCAACAGAAAGATTTTGCTGGTTTTAGGTCCAATCTTAGGTGTCCAATCCAAGGATTGGGAGCAAATTTCAGATCAGGATTTATTCTGCTCTTTAACCCCCTCTGTCATTAAGAGAGTAATTCTTAGCGATCCTAAGTCAAATCAATCCTAATTCAGATCAAACGTTTTTCCCATCTGAAATATTCGGCACGTGTGTCGGTGTGGCTAATTCAAGTGACGTTTTCACCATAGTTGAGTAGACCAATCAGGCTGTAAAGGGTGGGGCGATCAAGATTCCAGACTGGAGTTGCGCTGTTGTCTTAAACGCGTCAATGACGTGAAATAGAAGGCCTGACGTCACTCAAGATTTCAAGCTTCTACGGCCTTATTAGTTTAGGTGGCCATGCCATATCACCCAAAATTTGTTAACATCGAATGCGTAAGAGAAAGCAGTTACTTCCATAGTACATTTAATCGTCCGAGGCTTACTATTTCCATACCCAGTGCTTTATTAAGTGCTCTAATAATAGCGGAGCAGCCCCCAATACTAGTCATTCTCCTGACAGACCTATCATAGTGAATGTCGGAGTGTAAATACATTCAGCTGAAGAAGACAGTTCAATTATCTGTTTGGTAATGTTATGGGGACCATCATGCATTAGGGGACATGATTGGACAAACTGTCGTGCGGAATATGTGGATTTTTTATTTCGCTTTGGGATACATCAATCACTGACGTTAATAGAGTGGGGAAATAAAAATATTAGATTAAATAGTCATCAAGTTAATTTTAATGAATTTTAAAGAACTATGCTTTAAGCAATTCCATGTTAGTGCCATTAGTTTTATGGATGATTGAATAAAGTTAAATATACTTTATGTGGACTTTGTGTGTGATTTTGCAATGCATTTTTATGAATTCTATCCTATTATCATTAAAATATATTAGTTTAATGCTCTTGATAACACAATACATCAAACCCAAAAATTTTAACACTAAAAAAAAAAACTTTCTCATCAAGCATTATTCTTTATTTATTTAAGGTTAAGTCCCCTTATTTTTTAAAAACTCGTTCTATCTATAATTTTGATACATCTTTCTTTTAGGAATGTTGTGAGTATTCTGCAATTAAATTTAATTCAAACATTTAAACCATAATTTAGATCACTTTGAGAGATAAATAGTAATTTTTGGGAATGCGTATTTTAAAATACTTTAATGTTTTTATTTATTTGTATCAAAAGGATCAAAGATATTATGTCCATTATGTAAAGGAAATATGCAATAATAGCAAGAAGAACTGCGTTATAATTTCTTTTTTTTTTATAATTTTCCCGTGATATGTTAAAAATAAAAATTCTACAGAGAATAACAAATCTGGGCATTAATAGTTTAGAATTTTGAATTCAATGTTAAACTATGTAATCAAAATACATCCGTCCAGTATCAAGCCATTAACTTTGTTAGAATGAAACACACTGTCAGGAAATGCTTGTCTCAAAGTATTTAAAAATAAAACCCTTTAGGGAAATTGTGTTTTGAATTTGCATCTGATTTAAGTGCACACTTATTTGAGATAAAAGCGGAAAACCCGAACCGCAGCAGAAAATACCACTTTGTTTAATTCAATCTGACGTTTGAATATCCCGACCTAATAGAAAAGTAAATCCTTCATTCCGTCCTGTCATTGAAGTATAACAAAGAAACAAAAAGTAACAATGAAATTGAGCTTCCCCGTATCCAAACAAGCAACCTTTGCAGCGCCGCTCGATAAAAAGTTCTCAAAATTGCAGCGAATCGAAAAAAAAAAAGAAAAGGGGGCGAATCTTTTATGCTTCCTTATACAGAATTCGGAATGAATTCCAAATTTCGATAATGGAACCGAAAAAAGGAAGACTTTAAAGGAAATAAAAGTTATTCAATAGTCTTAAGATAACAAAAACATGTGCGGCATAGGAAATTACTTGAGAAATAAATTTTGAGAGGTATAAAAGAAAAGGGGGAAAGTTAAAAGAAAAGAGAGGCAAGAGAAAGATACGTTTTTAAAGAAAAACAAGCTCGGGAAACCTTCGAAATGTGAATTAAGGAAAGGAGATAGAAGGAGTAAATGAAATGGTCAGAGTCGGTTCGAAAACAAGACGGGAAGGTGGGATAACTGTCGGATTTGACTGGTTTGCTCTTTTTGTAATCTTTCATAAGGTTTTTTATTTAAAGGATTTCTGTTTAAGTCACCCGAGTTTCAAAACCAGCTAAAAGGGATTTTATTTGTTTTGAGGAAATCAACAACACCCGCGAGGTCGTGCTCAAGATAAAACATTCACAGAGACTCCTCTTTTCAACATAACCGGATGAAACCACGTGTAAATGTTGTTGTTATTTCACTTACTGTCTGTCTATCACAAGATGAGCTCTCGTTTACATTCATTATAATGAAAGTAAAGAGTCATAAATGAACATTTTAATTAGGAATAAATTAAATTTTATGATGACAGTATGTGTTTTAATCTAAAAAGTAACCAAATTTCCTCGAAAACAAAACAAGATTGATGATTTTATTAATTTTAATTAAAGTTCATTCATAATTAACAGGAATTAGTTTGTTTTGTTAAAAAATAAAATCTATTTGACAAAACAAGCGAGCGAAAAATAACATTATTCAATGGGAAAAAACACGGCGGCATTCTGCCTAAAGGTCCAAAAATGGGTCAAAATAAATTTGATCGAAAAACCCCAAAACACGCCAACTTAAAAACTGCATAAACTTAAATAATCATGAAAATTCGAAACAATTTCAAAATTACTTAAACTATTTATTACCTCTTTGGTTTCTGCATTCCGAAAAAGTGGATTTTGGAAGAATGCCAACCTCCACATTTGATTGGTTGGTTGGTTTAGTTGCTCTGGTTTTTGCTATGCGCTTATACCAGGTATCCTTTTTTTTTTCATTGATGTAATTTGTTGTTTTTAGTTTTTGTTACCGAGCAAGTTTGTCTCTACTCTGTGATTTGTCCGTGTCTTTTTCTTCCGATTTTTATTTTATTATAGTTTTCTTCTTTCTCAGGCGTGAAAACTCAACAAGTGTAAGCTTTTGTCTTTGGTTTAATATTGTTTCCCGTAAAGCTTTTCCGAGAAAGTTTTTTCCACGATGTCTTCCATTTGTTGGCCATAGGTATTGATTAAGTTCCGGCAGTTCCTATCCAGCTTTTCCAATCTCGATTTCAATGATTCTGGGACTAATTCCTCTTCATCTTCGTCTTGGCTTATGTACTCTGGGTCTTCATCCCCCCGGGATGGGCCACTTAAACTAGATTCACTTTTGGTTGAGTCTTTGATTTTGTGTAGATCGTCTTCATCTTGACTTATATTCCCTGGATTTTCATCCCTTCTGAGTGAGCTCTTCAAGCTAGATTCACTTTTGGTCGAGTCCTTAATTTTGTGTAGGTATACTACGTTAGCACTTTTTTCATTCAATTGTTCCAATCTTTCTGCACTGCCTTTTCCTTCCTTATGGTTTTCTTTCCTATGTTCTTTCGGTTCGGATGGATTTCCTACATTTGAGGCTTTAATCAGAGTTTGAGCTAATGCCCGATCTAAAATTTCTTCTACTTTGGTAGATATCGTTTTAATTAGTCTTACTTCTAGTTCTTCGAATAGCTTTGCGTGATCAGCTTGAACTTTTGACTGATCAGACACCTTTCCAGGTAGCAGCTCAGATATGATTTTTGTGAGGTTTTCAACCGCCTCTTCTAGTCGATCGATTCTTCTATTTAGGCTTTCTATGTGGCCTTGCTCCCTTCCCACGATCGTAGGTGCTTTCCTTTGGTTTGAATTTTCGTTTGACTTCACGATTTCGGAATAACTTTTCCTTGGAGGCAAGGATTTCTTGGCTTCCCTAATGGAAATATTTTCGGATTTTGCTTTGTTTATGATTTCACCTTCTCTCTTTACGATCGGACATCTTATATCTAGTGCTGCGTGGTCACTACTCCCACATCTGAAGCAACGTTGGCTTGCTTTATCACAGTCGAAAGCTTCGTGGTTTTCTCCACATCTTGAGCACTTTATGTTTCGCTCTTTGCAATTACCTTTAAAGTGTCCGAATTGCAGACACTTGTGGCAGATTTTAGGTTTCTCTATAAATTTTTGGGCGTTGTATATTACGTATTCATACTTGACTTGATCCCTTTGTGTTCTTCCAAGTTCTTGTAATAAGATCGTGGGAGAAGCCGCATTGTCACCTTTTTTGGTGAAACGAACTATTTTGTTCACTCTTACTCCGTGTGCCTGGAGCCTTTCGTTTATATGGCTTACAGAAGCTTTCGGATCTATTCCGTTTATGATATACTGTACTGTGATTGAGCTTTCGAATACGAAGCTTACAATGTCTCTTCCCACTATTTCTCTTTTGTTTAGTACGTTGATTGCCGATTTCAAGCTGTTTGCAGTTACAATAATTGTTTTATTTCTTGTAAGAAAGACTTCATCATCTGGGTTTAATAAGTCAGCAAACTCTTTGTTTAGGTCCTCATTCTTAATAGGAAGCTCTTTGGAGTTGGCACTCTTCAAGCCCAGCTTTATACACGTGGCGCCATTTTCAAAGGCAATTCTAACTTTTTCTTCAATCGGTAGCTTATTTGTGTAAATTCTGTCTTCCTTGGCCCTTTTGTCTTTGCTAAACTCTACATCGTCGTCTTCTTCAAAGTGGTCAGCAGACCGTTTGAATTCTTTTCCGCCTCTTTCCCCATGCGTGCTCACGTTTTCGTCGCCCTCAACCTCCAGTTTGTTGGTGTGACCGAACAATCTCCAAAAAATCACGTTGCACTAAGACAAACAATTATTCACGCTTTGAATTCGTCAAATAATAAGTAACAGGAACAAATTATGCTTCGAGTCGACCTCTGACTCTGAAAAAATTTCAGTATCACCACAAACACAACTCTCCAAAAACAGGACAAGCTTTCGCCATTTTCAGGATCTCCGCATCTCCACATTTGAATAAACAAAAATCTACCTTAGTATATGTTGCCATCTAGTAATTACTGCGTAATATAATTCTTTCCGATTATTTATGTATTTTAAAATATGGATTTTTGTAGAAATAAGAGGTTTTTTTGAAAAAAAAATGTCCCTAAAAAGGAACCCCAGGCAGTAATGGGTTAATAAAATATTTTGTCCCTCACTTTATGTCAACTCTCGTTACGTTCGAATTAATTTTTTAAAATATAATAAAAATTATGCTTTAAAAATGGCAAAACACATTTCAAGTGATTGTTTATTTACTTTAGAATATCTTTTAACCGTTTTTTTATTCTTCGGTGCGATAACTGTCGTTTTTTCAACGAAATAATCTGTCGTCAAGGTAAAGTGATTTTATAAATGTCAATACCGTTTACGCTAATTTTTAATGTTAAATAAATTTTAAGCCCAGAAATATAGTTATCTATTGATATAAATAAGATATATGTTAGTTTTATTTCAGTTTCCAACAACGCAAGTATGTTTTATTCTGTTGTTTTATTAAAATGTCAACTCCCGTTACGTGTCATTCCCGTTACGATCCATACTATTTCTATTCGGCTATTTCTGAGCCGTTAAATTGGAAAGCTAGTTTAGGTCAATTATATTAGTTTCGTGTGATACTAGGGGACATGATGTTTTGTATTAAAATATCATTTTACCCTTAATTTTAGGAAAAAGTGTATGAGCAATTGCTTTTCCATATACTTTTCTCATATTTAAAAACACCAATGTTCATTTCATTTAGAAATTATGTAGTTCCAAAAAATATTTTTTTAATTCTGAAATGTAAGCGTATGGTGAAAATGTCCCATGTATAAGCTTATTTTTCAATGGAACAGAAACTAGATTAGCAGGCTTTGCAGGCTAAAGCAATTTTTAAAATGCATTTTTACTTTCGTCTTCACTTAGATATGTTTTGCCTATCGGTACATGATGCCAAAAACTTCTAGTAACTTAATTTTATAATTTATGATCTCTTTGCAGGGTTTTGACCGTCGGTGGCGCATAGTCTCCCTACTTTCATTAAAGGTTGGAAAGCCATGAATTTTAGGAGATGTATCTTATTTTACAAATCAAAGTTTGATCAAAAGTAAGTGCATCTTAATATACATATGTAATTCAAATTTGAATTTCTTAAAATGTTCTAATGTGAAGTGTATTGTATGTAAGTTAAAATTTTTCTAGTGAAAACTTAAGATTTATATAACGTTTTCAAAATTATTACAAATCCATTTTGACACGGGTAATTTTATGAACCTTGTCACATTCCCCCCTCCACACTCAAAACTTAAAAACATTATTTTTTTAGTGTACGCTAGTATTTTATAAAACATTACAATAATTATATCATTTGTCTTGTTACTTCGTGAATTTAAAGAATTATTTTCTCATTTCGATATTAATGAGCCACAAAACAATATTTTTTCCCAGTTCCAAATATTCTATTAAAGGCTAGCCGTTCAAAAAATAATGTCGGCAAAGATACCTACCTGTATAAAATGAGAATATTTATTAGGTATTGTTATGAATTTAGATTATGAATGCAAGCATTGAATTACTATCCCGAAGGTATGCTGATGAACCTAAAAACCGTAAAATATAGAAAAACATGTATTTGATTTTACATATTGATACACGAAAAAAAAAAAAAACATAATAACAATGCTGCATAATATCGCTCAACGTGTTCATCCCTCAATGTACATAACAATCATCTGTTTTTATCCACGATTTTTACACTAACAAAGCACAACAAGCATACTCATTTTTCATCATCGATAAACAAAAAAACCAAAATTATTTTCCAGCACGCCGCAAACCCCACAGAAACTGCCGCGCTCCGAAATTATATCGATTCCTCGCATAGAGCATCTGCAGAAGGATCTTTTCTAAAGTCATTGTGAGCGGAAACCCGTCCAAGGATTTATACCGATGAATACATAAAAGGTCGATACAATTCCAAAACACAGTTTCTGTAAGAATATATCCCCAGCACCTCCGCTTGCTGTGTAACCAATTGCTTATGCATGCAGACTGGGGCCTGCTTTGTTAGGTGGTGCAACGCACCGAGGATGTCTTTTGGGGTAAGAGAGGAGAAGTCTTCTATTCCAAATGCTTTACAAGATTTCTGCCTTCGGCAACATCCAGCATATTCTAATAACGGAATAAATTGGAATAGTTTAGAAGGTTTTATACCTTTCAACGCTGATTTTTTACGTGTCAGGTGTGGGTATTATAATTCCGCTTTTCGGGTTTTTATGCTTTTTTGCGCATGTTTTTCGAACACAATGCTTGTATTTTAGGACTTTTGGGTTCACCGCATCGCTTTTTGATGGAGGGATATTTATTCATTATTTGTTTCGTTCGGGATTTACCGGGGTTTGGGAAAGTTTGTTGTTTGAATGGAAAGGTTTTAAGTTGAATTGGCGGAATGTGGGTAAAACGTTTGAAGGAGAGTTTTCAGCCTTTTATAAATTGCTCAACCTTACTATTTTGAAGAAAATTTCAAAGTTTAAAATGTTTTGAATTATCATAGAAAAAGCATTTTGAAATCTCATTTTGTTTAATACCGTTTAAATATATCTAAATTTGTAGGACAAATATATGAACATAAAGGTATTGATACGTCTAGACATCCGTTTTACAATTCAAAATATGTTTTGAAATATAACAAATAATATTTCATTACAAAACTTAAAATCGTGCAATTATTTATTAGGGTTAAAATTCAGTGAAAATTTCAATCTTTAAAAACTTTATGTAAGTACAACCTCGTTGATTTGTGGTTATTAAAACATTAATATCAGTTAGTTGCCGCGAACTCATATGTTTGTGTTTTATATCCCAGCATTACCTTTATAAATTATGGTATACATTTATAAATTATGGTATATGTATTAGGTAAAACGACATTTTAAATAACCGGAATATTTTTTTTTGTAATTATGAAGAATAATAATAAAAATTATCTATTAAAGTTCTAAATAATTTTATACTTCAGTTTAAACTCTCAAGAAGTGATATGTAATTTTTTATGATGATTTTTTTTATCCACTCATCATAGTCAGAACTGAAATTCTGAATGGCACTAATTTAAAATAACTAATTGTTGTACCTAACCTTCCAGCTATGTTTTACTCATTTAAGGACGTAATAGTTTTAATTTTTACAGTGATTCGTTTGAAAAACTGTTAAACAATTTAAATTATTTGCTACTAGTTGTGCGAGATAAAAATTACAATATAAACCCTTTTAGCTCTACTTTAATATTTCTTTCGGAAAATACTATTTTATGTACTACAAATAAAGAAAACTAATCCAATGACCCCCGAATAACAAAAAATTCTGCTCAGCTTCTAGAGAAAAGTTCCATCCTAAAGAAAAAAAACCCTGGAGTATTTCCTTCAATTTTGCCCAATCTAAATACCAAACGCTTAAACGCCAGTTACCAAAAACAAAATCGAGAAGAAACGACACAAAAACATGTGTTTCTTCGAGGGTCGCGAAAAAAGTCACAGTTTAATGAATTCCCTAACGTCACTCCACATAAAAACCCTATTACCACTGACCTAAAACAGGCCCCTCCTTGGAATCCATCCAAAACACCCCAGAAACAAAACAACAGAACCTTTCCCAAAATCAGAGCTCAATTAACTATTGATCGCTTCCCGGATATCAATTAAATCCAGGGCAGAAAAATAGCCCGAATCGGAAGGATTCCAGAAAATAACTTTTCCTTACAATTGTCCCCTCGTTCGTCGTGGAAGTTAATTTTGTTAATGGAATTTCTCTCTCTCTCCCCCCTTTTCGAAAACGTACGCCATTTGTACACGTCGCGGATTCAACACTTCTTCGAAACTCTCTTCGCGATTAATCAAACTTTTCAGAAGGTTGGTCCGATTGTTTTCATTCAAATTGCGTGGTTGGGAGAGGGAGATAGAGGAAAGAATTTTTTTTTTTCGTCGAACGAATGAATCTGTGCGACGATCTGAATGAAAACTAGTTTTCGGTTTGTGTCGGCGGGCCCTGCTGCTTTGTGACGGTCTTAATCGGATTTGGAGTAAGTTGTTGCGCGTTTGAAGGTTTTAGTTAGATTGCATTGATGTGGTCTGGTGTGGCTTTAATTACACGTGGGGTTTGAGAGAATTGAGTTTAAGTCTTTGAATTAACCTTGAAACAATGGAAAGATAAGAAAATAACATAAATTCGATGAAAATAAAAGAATTTAAAGAGTTTTTCAATGACATTTGAAACATATTAATTAAATATTTAACTAAATTCGCTATTTTAACCCTTTATTTTCCACATTATAAAAAGTTAAAAATAATACTATTCTTAACTTAAATTAAATTTTCAAAACAAGTTTTAAAATTCCACTGTTTTATGTTACAAGAAATTTAAAACGTTTAAACAATTTTTATTATAATTCTATGTAATCTGGAATCCGGTTGGTAAATCCCTCATTTTGTCCAAATCAAACAACTTACTTTGAACCTTTCTTTAATAAAAATTACTTGAAAGACCAATCATTAGTACAATTTATAAAAATAATTAATAATTTACCTCATAATGATATTTTTTTATAGTCTTGTTAAGTACAGAAGAGATATAATTAATAGTTCCACTTTAATTTGTCATCATCAGCATTGTCTTTTTTTGTATTGATATGTTTATTGATGCTCTTTTCTCTGTAAGTGCCTTATATGAATGTCTTTTAAAGGGTGGTTTCCTTTTATATTTCATTTCATGTATTTTACTGTACCCATGTAACTGGGCATTCTGTCTGTTTGGGATACTAAATAAATAAATGTAATTGTGTAAAATATGTTCAACAAATATTTCGTTAGCTATTTTCCAACTTTCGTTCAAAAAACATCCATATTCCTTCTAAATTTGCCAAATTCATAACGAAATACATAAATTCTTCTTTACACTGACTTTTAAAGATAGCTATTGAAAATAAAAATGGATGAGAATTTGTAGGCCTATATAACATGAAAATGAAACGGATTTGAACTTGAGATACCATCTATTGGCCGATAAGGAAGGTTAAGCAATATAATATTTTAATTTGTGAAATATTGCAATAAAAAACAACATTACATATACTGGTGTTTTTGCAATTCATCAAGGTATCAGAGCCATATTTAGTCTTACACCTTCTACTGTTGGTTCTCCTTTTGCCGAAAAAATGTTTTGGCAATGATGCTGAAGTTTCCAAGCTGTGTAATATAAAACGTTACTATAGAAACACTTATTCCAGTCGGATAACTTTGCCAACAGCAACCAACAGTGAAATTACAAATATCTTCGTCATTTAAAAAAAATAGTTGCATCAAACTTTTACAACAAAATTTTTAAAACACTTTACAGTAGTCCCTCAAACATATTGTTACATTTTAATTATTACAACCAAAATTATTACATTTAACTATTAGGTTTTATGTAATTTGAGTATTTTTTGTTTTTGATACTACCAATATAGGCCTACCACAATCTCGTAAAAAAAGGTTTTTAAAAGAAACAACAAGTTTATACGCATACAGTATTCTGCCACGACACCCATTTGTAGAAAAAAAAACGGTTATGTCTTAACAGAACAACCTTTATGTTTGGTATACATACATGCATTATATTGATAGTCTTTGAAGTTGTTTAAATATATATTGGGTAGTAAATAATCTTGAAAAAAAAATTAAATATTACTTATTTTCTTAATGGCATGGATTTTTTCATCGGTTTTATCTTTTTATTCAATATAACTAAATATAATCAGAAGTTTTGTGCTGCCTATTACAATCCCTGAGTCAATAAGATCCTATGCATTCAATAATATTTTTTCTACTCACCAGAATATATTGTTTTTGGTCACTTTTCACAAACGTGATACTTTTCACAACCCTCTCTCACTTTTTAAAGGCCGTTTTATTGATCTTTCTCATTAGCCTTCATGAAGCGCTCATTAATATTTGCTTCCTTGCTGATTTTCCTGAAAACTTTTTTTCCAGCCATATCAGCCTGCGTTGCAGGGAAAACAGCTGTTGCGAGATCTTATGTGTTCCTTCCATTTTTACCGATGTTTCTCAAGTTTTTCTTCCATTCCATCGAATGCTTTTTATTGCGTGTAAACATGAAAACGATTAGCTGTTTCCAAATAAGTCACGAACTTTTAAGATTAAAAAGTAACGTTCTCTTAAAAAAAAAAGATGATAATTTAATTTTACTCTTTCTCACATTTTACAGATGGTTTCTCTTATTTTCTGAAGGCGTGGAACTTTTTCTAAAATGTAAATTTTTTACCTATTCTCACACATAATATTTCATTGGCATTTAATTGGAGAAAATCTGTAGTTAACTGGTTAGAAAATTAGTATGAGTTAATTAATAATTTGTGTTGATTAAATAAGTTCTACATCATAGGATAATATACTTAACCCATATATTAAAATATATATAATTATATTTATTTATTTATTTATTTATTTAGACAAAAAACAGACCTTTCGGTCCAATTACATTTGCCAGTACAGAAAAAAAAAATCACAAGAACACCCAACAACCATCAAAAGCCAGACAACAAAAGAACACAATAAACAAATGCATATAGAAACATTAGAAAAATTTAGAAGATTAAGGACATGCAGATTTGCTTGAAAACTGAAAAAGACATAGAAAAAATATCCAAACGATCCGTATACAAATTATAGAGTGTGCAAAATTTATTTACATAGAAGTTTTTATCTGTGACAGTCCTTATATCAGTTCCAAAAAATTTTAAAGATTTATTTCTTGCAGAATGCCTTGGAACTATTATAAATATATTTTGAGTTAAAGTATTGCTGTCAATGTTTTTATTTAATAGTTTATGAAAAAATAACATTAACAAAAATTTACGCCTGGATTGCAGATCTTGAATTTTAAAATTTTTTCTCAAAATCTGGCTTGGCATATAAGTATTACAATATCCATTTTCAGTAAAAAACAAGTGTCTTAAAAAAATATTCTGAATTTTTTCTATCATTTTAATATAAATTTCATAATGAGGATCCCAAACTATACAAGCATATTCTAACTTAGATCTGACTAAGTAATTGAAAATTGAAATTTTGGATGCTGAATTAAGTTCCCTGCAAGCCCTTAATATAAAACCTAAATTCTTGAAAGAACATGAAACAATATTTGAAATATGATCAGAAAATGAAAATTTACAGTCATATTTAACACCAAGATCAAAAACACTATTACATCTAGAGAAAAAAATATTATCAATACAATAGTTATAAATTAAATTGGAATACTTATGCGAAAAAGTCATGATAGAACATTTTTTGTAATTTAGAAATAATCGATTTGTCAAGCACCACCTGTTTAGTGACATCAAATCATCTTGAAGATTGCTGCAATCATCAAAATTATAAATGTGATTATATATTTTTGCATCATCAGCAAACATAAGGCATTTGGAATAACTTAAACATTCAGGTAAATCATTTATAAACAAAATAAATAACAATGGTCCCAGTGTTGAGCCCTGGGGTACCCCCGATGAACTGGTAAAAACACTAGACAAACAATTTTTATATGAAACAACTAAGTGTCTATTAGTTAAATAAGAATAAATCCACTTTACCAATCCACCATTCAATCCAAAATCAATAAGTTTCCTCATCAAAATGCCAAAATCAACAGAAAAATTAAATATTACTTATTTTCTTAATGGCATGGATTTTTTCATCGGTTTTATCTTTTTATTCAATATAACTAAATATAATCAGAAGTTTTGTGCTGCCTATTACAATCCCTGAGTCAATAAGATCCTATGCATTCAATAATATTTTTTCTACTCACCAGAATATATTGTTTTTGGTCACTTTTCACAAACGTGATACTTTTCACAACCCTCTCTCACTTTTTAAAGGCCGTTTTATTGATCTTTCTCATTAGCCTTCATGAAGCGCTCATTAATATTTGCTTCCTTGCTGATTTTCCTGAAAACTTTTTTTCCCGCCATATCAGCCTGCGTTGCAGGGAAAACAGCTGTTGCGAGATCTTATGTGTTCCTTCCATTTTTACCGATGTTTCTCAAGTTTTTCTTCCATTCCATCGAATGCTTTTTATTGCGTGTAAACATGAAAACGATTAGCTGTTTCCAAATAAGTCACGAACTTTTAAGATTAAAAAGTAACGTTCTCTTAAAAAAAAAAGATGATAATTTAATTTTACTCTTTCTCACATTTTACAGATGGTTTCTCTTATTTTCTGAAGGCGTGGAACTTTTTCTAAAATGTAAATTTTTTACCTATTCTCACACATAATATTTCATTGGCATTTAATTGGAGAAAATCTGTAGTTAACTGGTTAGAAAATTAGTATGAGTTAATTAATAATTTGTGTTGATTAAATAAGTTCTACATCATAGGATAATATACTTAACCCATATATTAAAATATATATAATTATATTCTCCATCAATGTAATGATTCTCATTTTTTAAGAGCTCTGATTTATTGCATCCATTTCGTAATAATTTTCGCAAGTTTAAACTTCCCAGGTACCCCAAGAAAATACAACCTTAAACTTTTATAGAAATTAATTATCTATATCTTTAATATATGTTATTATAAATCTTTTTTAGCTAAAACCCCCAAACCTACATAATAACACTTAAACTTGCAAATTTGCGAACTTTTTCTTTTTGAGGCCTAAAAAAGTGGTATTTTCACTTGCTAATATCTCCTCGAATATTAAAGATATTTTCATGATTTTTTTTTCTGCGAGTTTTTTATGATATTTCCAACAATATTCTCCTTGAAGTTTTTGTTTTATCTCCTTTAGGTTTCTAATTAATATTTTAATTTTCATTTTTCACCGCTAGGGGCGCTGTAAGTCAACTCAATGGACTCGCCATGGTTTCTTACCTAGGAGTACACGCACACCTCACTTTCATGACCCAGGGAGACTTTGGTTCCAAATAAATTTGAAACACACCGTATATAATATTGAGCAAAAGTTTTTCGGCAAACCTTGTTTTGGGAAACCCAATGAGAAGAGAAGGTTAACCGTAACGTTACATGCTATCTATGGGTAAAAGTACATTACAAATAAATAAAACGTGTAAATACATTCCAGAAATGTATAGTTACCCTATTTCATCCCCAACTTCATCTTTATGCGTTTTAATCAGGTAATAAAACACAAACACTTAAACCAATTCATCCCAGAAGTATTAGATAATCCTCGCAATACCAAATTCCTCACGGACTACATTACAACAACTTCGCTTGTCCACAGCAGCAAGAAGCAAATAACAATATGACACGTCCACAGGAAACAAGACACAGCAGAACGTCCCTCCCCTAATACCCCTCCTAAGCCATACCCAGCAGTCAGGCCGAGTAAAGGAAAGACGGCCAGAAATTGATTTATAGGCAGAAGCCCACAGGAGGCCCCGGTATTATTTGTCACCCCATTTTACTTGCTGGTGGCCGCTGCTGCTTCCTTGCCGGCATAATTGAATAGAAAAGGCAGCGGACCTAAGTCAACATGCGAAGGATCGATCATAACGAAATTCGGCGGCCGAAATTAGAGGTTCCGTTCTTTGGCTGCAGGGGGTGATGATTTGGGGTTTTATACGTAGGGGGAACGTTTGTAGGGGAACCTTTCATGACTATATGGACGAGTGACAATAATAGTCTGGTCTGTTAACCGAAAAAAAGGACACATTGGACAAAGTTACCAAACTTTCAAAATTTGTTCCTTAGAACATAAGAAAAGATTTTACGTGAGGATTCATATGAATTAGCCGCCATCTTGGATTTTATGGGCGCCATCTTTGATTGAAGAATTTTTCTTTATCTCCAGATTCATTGGACATATAATCATAAACAAAGTATCAAAATATATGTCTATGGGGTCAACAAAACCGAATATGACATTTTCGAATCATCAAAAGAACAATTAACCATTAAAAAATACACTTTCTATTTTCTGCTACTCGTACATTTAACCATAACAGCTCAGTTCACTTATTTAAAACATTACCAAAATTCCCAAACTTATAAAATATGTTATTGGTACCATAAGAAACAATTTTAGAAGAAGAACCACCGGATTGAAACGGCCATTTTGATTTTTTTGGCCGCCATATTGGATTAAGAGAACCTGCTGTATCTCAAGATCCACTGCACATATTATCAAAACCAATGTGTGAAAATGTATGTTTTTTGGATGAAGAAAATCGAAAATGACATTTTCGAACTGTTTAGAGAACAATTTAATTGAAAAATTACGCCTTCCATTTCTCCTTGAAATTAAACAGCTCAGTTAATCAATTTATAAGTCAGATAAAAATCCCAAAAATTAGTAATATGTTTGTAACACTATAAGAAATAATTTCAGAAGAATGGTCACCAGATGAAAACGGCCATTTTGAATTTATGACCGCCATATTGAATCATAAATGCATGCTATATCTCGAGATCCACTGCACATGTAGTCATAATAAAAGTGTCCAAATATATGTTTCTTGAGTCAAGAAAACCGAATATGTCATTTTCGAACTTCTAAAAAAACAATTTAATTAAAAACAATACACCCTCAATGTCCCATTAAACTTGACCAGCTAATTTTAATCACTACCAAGACAGAAAAAATCCCAATATCTCCAAATTCTCACAATATGTTCTTTATAAAGTTAAGAACAAATATAGAAGGATAGACACTTGAAAAAACGGCCATTTTTAATTCTAGAGCTTCCATTTTGGATTGAAAAGACTTAGTGTAAATCGAGATCCACTACGCATACAACTATAAACAAAATGTCGAAATGTATGTTTCTTGAGTGAAGAAAACCGAATATGACATTTTCGAACTCTAAAAGTAATAATTAATTGAAAATAAAATTGCGTGATTTTACGTCACAATTACGTATGACAGGTCAATAAAACAATTCCACAACAACTCCCAAGCCAGATAAAAACACCAAACTTGCACAATATGTTTTTTGTAAGGTTAAGAACATGTTAAAAGGGTCTCCATTTGAAAAAAACGGCCATTTCGAATTTTACAGCAGCCATATTCGATTTACAGATCTTTGTGTTACTCGAGTTCCACTGCGCATACAACCAAAAACAAAGTGTCGAAATATATGTTTTTTGGGTCAAGAAAACCAAATATGTCATTTTCGAGCCGACAAAATAACAATTTAATTGATAAATGTACCTTCTAAGTTACTATAAACTTGTTGACCAAATTAAACAATAACAACCTAATAATGGATGAACGCTGCAACTGATGCATCATTGTTGTAATGGTTTTATCTCGCAGCATTTATTTCAAGTTTATAGTAACTTAGAAGGTACATTTATCAATTAAATTGTTATTTTGTCGTCTCGAAAATGACATATTTGGTTTTCTTGACCCAAAAAACATATATTTCGACACTTTGTTTTTGGTTGTATGCGCAGTGGAACTCGAGTTACACAAAGATCTGTAAATCGAATATGGCTGCTGTAAAATTCGAAATGGCCGTTTTTTTCAAATGGAGACCCTTCTAACATGTTCTTAACCTTACAAAAAACATACTGTGCAAGTTTGGTGTTTTTATCTGGCTTGGGAGTTGTTGTGGAATTGTTTTATTGACCTGTCATACGTAATTGTGACGTAAAATCACGCAATTTTATTTTCAATTAATTATTATTTTTAGAGTTCGAAAATGTCATATTCGGTTTTCTTCACTCAAGAAACATACATTTCGACATTTTGTTTATAGTTGTATGCGTAGTGGATCTCGATTTACACTAAGACTTTTCAATCAAAAATGGAAGCTCTAGAATTAAAAATGGCCGTTTTTTCAAGTGTCTATCCTTCTATATTTGTTCTTAACTTTATAAAGAACATATTGTGAGAATTTGGAGATATTGGGATTTTTTCTGTCTTGGTAGTGATTAAAATTAGCTGGTCAAGTTTAATGGGACATTGAGGGTGTAATGTTTTTAATTAAATTGTTTTTTTAGAAGTTCGAAAATGACATATTCGGTTTTCTTGACTCAAGAAACATATATTTGGACACTTTTATTATGACTACATGTGCAGTGGATCTCGAGATATAGCATGCATTTATGATTCAATATGGCGGTCATAAATTCAAAATGGCCGTTTTCATCTGGTGACCATTCTTCTGAAATTATTTCTTATAGTGTTACAAACATATTACTAATTTTTGGGATTTTTATCTGACTTATAAATTGATTAACTGAGCTGTTTAATTTCAAGGAGAAATGGAAGGCGTAATTTTTCAATTAAATTGTTCTCTAAACAGTTCGAAAATGTCATTTTCGATTTTCTTCATCCAAAAAACATACATTTTCACACATTGGTTTTGATAATATGTGCAGTGGATCTTGAGATACAGCAGGTTCTCTTAATCCAATATGGCGGCCAAAAAAATCAAAATGGCCGTTTCAATCCGGTGATTCTTCTTCTAAAATTGTTTCTTATGGTACCAATAACATATTTTATAAGTTTGGGAATTTTGGTAATGTTTATGGTTAAATGTACGAGTAGCAGAAAATAGAAAGTGTATTTTTAATGGTTAATTGTTCTTTTGATGATTCGAAAATGTCATATTCGGTTTTGTTGACCCCATAGACATATATTTTGATACTTTGTTTATGATTATATGTCCAATGAATCTGGAGATAAAGAAGATTCTTCAATCAAAGATGGCGCCCATAAAATCCAAGATGGCGGCTAATTCATATGAATCCTCACGTAAAATCTTTTCTTATGTTCTAAGGAACAAATTTTGAAAGTTTGGTAACTTTGTCCAATGTGTCCTTTTTTTTCGGTTAACAGACCAGACTATAATGATTTATATTGATATACAGGTATAAAATAGTAGGTACAATGCTCGTATAAATTCACTGCGCATAAAAAATAGAACTCCAATGGTAAAATACAAAATTAATTCGAATCCAGAGACCAGGACTAGTACTAGAGGATAAAAATAATAAAAATGTTTAAAGGCAACCTTATGTGCCACTTAGGCACGAGAAGATATATGTATGTTTAAAGGCAAACATGATAAACTCTGATATGAGAAAGATGCATTTAAATTCCCAAAATTTGTGTCTCTAACAATTTTAACACAACATTTTAGTCAAAATTCGAACCAATATCGTTTGATAGCATCTCCCTTTAGTAAATTTTGAAATTTCTTTTGGAGTCTTTGAGAACAGCAAGTTTAAGAATTTCCTTTCTGGACAAATTGTGACAAATTTTCTATAATTCTGTAACAGGGAAGGTGGCTCTTAATTACACTTTTTTTTTCTCGTTTCCAGCCCTTTTCTCTACTCTTTTTGTCAACAGAACCGTTCACTCACTTCCTTTTAGCCACTTTATTAACAAAACTACCTTTCTTCAGTGCACTAAATAACCTACCTAACTCTTCTTCTTTGTAACTTCTATCTTTTTTTAGCTTTAGCTTGTTCAAAGGAATAAACTGAAAATAAGCTTGTTGGGATCCAAGACCTTTCATGGTTCTCACTATTTTTATTTGTATTTATGTAATGGGGATAAACGAGTCCTCCGTAAAATAAGACTGGTGCTTCCAATAAAGAAGTGCAATTTTATTTTCAAACTGTATACTTTTGGGGTTTTTTCCGTGGTGTGAAATGTCCAACTTATATTTAAATGTAATTTTAGGTTTTTAAATTCATATACCATGAATAGCATCTCCATTGATTTTACCCAGAAAGGTGGAAGAACGGTTTATGTCCATTTACCAGCAGATGACACTTACTTTGCATTTTTTTGGATTACTTGGCATTTACAAAATCATAAAAGTAGAAATCGGTTCTCCCAGAGAGTTATTACACTGTCAAGATAGACTGCGTTGGGTAGAAAACGTAAGTTCTTTCTTTTTCTCAAAATTAGCTTTCATGGACAGTACCGTTCTTTCCCAATATTTCAAGTTATTTAAGCTGGTACTGCCATGTTAAGCAATTATTTCCACATAGGCTATTTCCAATTCCAAGGGTGTAGCTCCTTTGATTCTAAAGTAGTTCCACTACCAGTGGCCTTAGCCACAATCCCCCTAAGAAAGAGGAAATGGTTCAATGTTCTCTCTATGTATTTTATATCTCTATAACTTCGGTTTTCGTGTGACGTCAGAGGGGATGGTATGTGATTGGGGTCGTAATTAGCGTCGAGGGGGGCTAATTTTTCAGGGGGGAAGGGGTGGTGTCTCGTCTCACGCAAAGTTGTGTGTGGTTTTGCTGAGTGGGTTGGATATAATCTTCGCTGATTGCCGTGGAGGAAAAGTTTTGGGAAGTGTTCCATCATGTGCAGAGTAATTTTTTTACGAGATGAGAAAGGATGGAAAACTATTTTTAATACGTTTTTTTATGTAGAAAATACTTAGTAGAAGGGTATAAGTATACTGATAGACTGGTATAAGAAGATAAGGTTTTAAACGATGGTAATGCAAAATATGTTCTCTTAACAACTGGGTATTTTTTATTTTAGCTATAGGATATTATAGACATTTTATTATTTACATTGTATAGCTTGGTATTTTTATGAAATCTCAAATACGCGTAATATTGATGTTTATCTGTATAGAAGTAATATAATTACATCCATATGGGTGATGATGGGAACATCCTCAAAATCACTCTTAGGATTTTTTTTCTGCCAAAAAATGGCAAAAATGGTTTACCAAAGATAAAACAAGCCATTTAAGCCGAAAGGCAGA
The DNA here is from genome assembly GCA_963680715.1 of Tetragnatha montana. NCBI lineage: Eukaryota > Metazoa > Arthropoda > Arachnida > Araneae > Tetragnathidae > Tetragnatha > Tetragnatha montana. The sequence continues at coordinate 54,172,452 of OY796676.1, read as the reverse complement.
ACCTTTACATTGAAATTACGCCGTTTAAAACGCTTAAATTGTCAGATGTCATGACAGCGTTGATCCAATCAGTGAATTGCGATATCCTTGTGTACACTCCCGGGTGCAGAGGATCGCCACATCTCCCTCTTCCACTCCAGGATGTTATACCAACAAGAACCCATTCTCCTCCATCTCCTGGGACCACCATAGGGCCTCCGGAATCACCCTACAAGATAAGAATTTATTGTTATCTGTTATAAACTCCGCCAGAAATTACAAAAAATATGTAACTACATGGTGGGCAAAAATGTCAGTACACTTGTGAAAAATCCATATAATCTGGAAAAAAAACGGTCTTCACAGTCTGAGCATCCTTCCCCACGACAAAAATTACAAAAAAATAACTATATATAAAGTCTAAATATGCTTTCGAAATCAAGGAACTGTCCAAATCTGTCCCGACTTTTTGTGTTAAAATGTGCCCCATCTAACCATCTTTCAACCTAAGAGTAAAAATAGATATTTGTAATTGAAATTGGGAAACAATTTTTTTTACTCCACTTTATTGATACCAGAATAGAATTCAAGGCAAAATTTCTACTTTAAAAACTTTCTGGGTTGAATTTTTACATAAATAAAAGGAGATGAAAATTTACTTTGCACCTTCCAAAGCAAGCAATTTTCAAACACTGAGTTCCAATGGGCCCACTGCCCTGAAAATTCAGGCAAAGGATCGTACTAATACAGATATCTATTGGCTTTTTTTTCAGATTATTAAATTGAATTTAACAGATATAAGTGGTAATGTGCCCCATGTGCGAATGTGCCCCATGTGCGAATGTGCCCCATGTGGGAATGTGTCCCATGTGCGAATGTGCCCCACTCTCCCCTATACTCACTCATGGTCACTTTTTGTTATGTTCCATATATAATAGCCTATCTTCTGGTCATTCTCTAATCTTTTTTTTTTGCTTTTAGTTACAAGATAATGACTAATACATTATACGTTCGTATCATGATTGTTTTAAGTGATAAATTTCATTTTTGGGATGGCCTGGTTATATCGAAGCTCGCTATCTCGAATTTTTTTGGGTTCTTTCGATTTTGAGATATTGAGGTTAAACTACCCTCACACATCGCGAAGGAAGAAATTCCAAAATTATAAGTCAGCTACAACACCATTACGATACCTAGTATTTATTGTTAATGCTCATTTACGCACAAATATAGATATTTAAAGTTAAGAAAAGCAAAAGGAAATAATTGCTTTCTTATAATGAGATAATCGTAATACTTAAGAGTACTTGTAATTAAACATTCTTTTCCTATTGTCGATAACAGAAATATAATTTGTCACCACCGGAGTTTATATGGAATAAAAATTAAGATTCTTCATACCTTGCATGAGTCTCTTCCTCCTCTAGAGAATCCCGCGCAGAGGTAACTGTCCACAATAGTTGCCTTATATCCAGCTTTAGCGTATATCTCTTCGCACTCCGAGTTGGACAGAATAGGTAAAATGACTTCGTGCAATGATGATGGTGGCCACAACGCTTCTAAAGAAAACAAGTAAAGATGCCATTGGGGATAACTTACATTTTTTCATTTATTTATAATGTTTTATTGATAATAATAATAATAATAATAATAATAATTTATTATGAACATCCAATGAAAGAGAGAGAGAGAAAAAAAAGCGACATTATATTGTTCACTAGTGTTCGGCAACTAGTGGTCAAAAAGTAGTTAACTACCAACTACTAACTAGTTTGGGAAAATCTAGTTGCAACTAGTAGTTAACTATTTTTTCCTGGGACTAGTTGCAACTAGTAGTTAACTATTTCCCAAAGTAGTTAACTAGTCTATTTAATTTCATAACCTATTTTTTGCCCAAATTCTAATACATCTTTCTTATCAATATCACAAAAAACTATGCTTCGCTCAAAACGGCGCTTTATTTCTGGTTATGGTATTTAAGTACTCTACCATGACATTGGAGTTATAAATAGCAGTGTAATTTTTGCATATTTTGATAAAAATTTTAAATATTTTTGAAATTTTAAACAAAAATTTTTTTTTAAAGTAGTTGAAAATTTGAAAGTAGTTTCAACTAGTAGTTATTAAAAAAAGTAGTTCAACTACTAGTTAAACTAGTTTAAACCAAAAGTAGTTAAACTACTAGTTAACTACTAGTTGATCGGTAGTTAACTACTAGTTGCAACTAGTTCTAGTAAACTAGTGCCGAACACTATTGTTCACTAAGGGGCCGAAATTGGCCCTTCCAAGTGAAACAAAAAGTTTTTCGATTTAAACATATATAAATAAAAAGAAATTAAGTACATAAATATAAAAATAGAAATAATTACAAGACATGGCAATGGACAGCACAGAAAAATATTACAGTTACTTTGTGGCTCTATACAAAAATACAACCCAATTTAAATAAAAGATAAGAACACACTAGACCATATGGACAAAGACAAATATATATGAAATAAAACAAACGACGTTAGATGAAGATAATAAACTGAGAACTAAATGAGCAAAAGGTGAATATTTATCAAGAAAATACAAAATCATCCGAGTTCAATAAAAAATTAAATAATTCCCTTTTAAAAGAAAATTTATTGGAATGTGTAGTTAATTGCATAGGTAGTTTATTGTAGTAGAAAGGACCCTGGTAGACAAAACTTTTACGTAAAATTTCTTTGTTCGGTTTCGGAGTATCTAGAAGATGTGGTTTTCTGAGATCATAATAGGTATTAGAGCTATCAAACAAGATAAAGTTGTTATGTATATAAAGTAATGTTCTAAAGTAAAAAAGTTTCTTTATAGATAAAAGATGGTCATCGTTTATATACTTAAGTAATCTGTTTTGTAAGTTTATTAAAGGTAACAGATTTGACAAATAATCACCCCCCCAGAAAATAATTCCATATTGTAAAATAGATTGTATCCATGAATAGTATAGGATTTTTAAAAAGGATCTACAGGGTGTCCCGTAAATGATGTGTCACACTTCTAGGGGGGATAGTAGACACCTAGACGAGTCAGAATCACATAGGACTTAGGGGTCCCAGACCCAATCCCAGGGAGTTAAAAATGGAGCGACACCCCAAAACAATTATTGAAAAATTCAATTTGTAGAAGAACTGCTATTGGTAAAAATGTAATTATGGTCTCAAATTTTGCGGTTTATTATGATCTTCAAAATTATCTTGACAGTTTTCAATTTAAAATTTTTTTTATTACGAAAAAAGTTAAAAAACAGCAAAAAAATGTGAAAAATATGCCAAAACTTTATTTTGTTTTCCGAAATCCTTTCTTTCGATTTGATAATCTGAAAGAGCATAATTAATTAACCTTAATTCCAAAGTTTCACGTAAATAGCATCAGTATTAAACGCTTGAGAGCCTGTTAAAATTAGTTTTATGGGAGCAAAAACGGCTTCGGAAAACGAACGTTTAGGGACAATCTACAAGTTACGGATAGATGTCTGCCAACTTTCATTCCTCGCCCGATTTGGCGAGACAGGAGATGAGTATGAAAATATCTGAAATGCGCCAATTGAACAATTTGGCGGTATGAAAATTTCAAAAACGTAAATGTTGTTTCTTAATTCTTATTATTTTTAGAAAACAAGAGATTAATTAATTTAATTAAAAAATTTTTTGAACATAAAGAACAAACATGATTTTACTACTGATTTTTAGGAACTATCGATCTTAAAAATCAATAGTATGAATTGTTAGAAATTATCTGATAGTATCGATAGTTTTTTATTCAATCGATAGTTGTGTTAGTTTTACAAATGTATCAATCATGCAAACAGCATTACTACTTATTGCGTTTAATGAGAAAAACTGTACATTTGATAACTTAGGTAAAAAAACCAGAAGAATCTATTATTTACAAACATGGTTCGTAAAATATCTTTTGTACATAGTGGGGATACGTCAGTCGGTGGATCCTCAATCGCTAGGTTCCTGATTTCGGGTTGCGATACAAGGGTGGTTCCTATTAATTAAAGAATGATATAATAAGCAAGTGGGTATGCAGGGTCTCCCCTCAACTTCCGATATAAGAAATTTGCAAAATAAAAGAATGCAGGTTATTGAAAGTTATGACAAACCTAAGATATTGCTTATCGGACGGTGAGTGGATAGCCTCCATACACTTTGCTTATTCCCATTGACATTTCTCGATTAATAGAAACCAATCTTGTACCGCAATTCGAAATCACGAACCCAGCGATCGAGGATCCGCCTACTGACCTATCCTAAAGCAGGGGTATAATGAAAAATAACGACAAAAACTGTTTACAAAAAGTGTTCAAAGTTGGCATGGTGGTTCACTTTTTTATGGGATGGGAATTATTTTGAAAAAAATTAGTAAATTAATTAATTTACTTAAATTTTTGCCTTTGATTTCAGACCGTCACAGAAGTCTAGAAGATAAATGTTTATTGAACTTAACAAAACAGAGACTTAAGAAAAAATAAGTTGTAACTATCCCTTTTGCTAAACAAACATTGCTTATTTTCTTAGGAATAGTAACAATTTTTTCTTGAGTGTCTGATTTGATAGCTTGAATACATTTACCTTTTAGACTTCTAGTGACGATCCGAAAACTAAGGCCACACATCGCCAAGGAAGTTTGAACTATCTTTAGAAGCGTAGGTTGGCGAGGAATCTCGTATCGCAAATAATGTTGGGAAATTTGGCGAGCATCTATCCTTAACTTGTAGATTGTCCCTGAACGTTCGTTTTCCGAAGCCGTTTTTGCTCCCATAAAACTAACTTTAACAGGCTCTCAAGCGTTTAATACTGATGCTATTTACGTGAAACTTTGGAATTAAGGTTAATTAATTATGCTCTTTCAGATTATCAAATCGAAAGAAAGGATTTCGGAAAACAAAATAAAGTTTTGGCATATTTTTCACATTTTTTTGCTGTTTTTTAACTTTTTTCGTAATAAAAAAAATTTTAAATTGAAAACTGTCAAGGTAATTTTGAGGATCATATTAAACCACAAAATTTGAGAACATAATTACATTTTTAACAATAGTAGTTCTTCTACAAATTGAATTTTTCAATAATTGTTTTGGGGTGTCGCTCCATTTTTAACTCCCAGGGATTGGGTCTGGGACCCCAAATCCTATGTGATTCTGACTCGTCTAGGTGTCTACTATCCCCCCTAGAAGTGTGACACATCATTTACGGGACACCCTGTATATACATAATTTTTCAAATGAAAAAATATAAATAAATAATAACGGAGTTTATTTTTCAAAAATTCAATGTGAGATGCATATTTTAAGTTTTGGTCGATGTGTAAACCTAAATATTTAAAGCTATTTACTCGTTCAAGATTCAAACAATTACAATTAACGATATTGAAACAATCATGATATGTTATATTGAGATCTAAACTAGTCCTCTGAATTAAACTAAAATTTATGTACTTTGTTTTATTACTGTTTATTGAGGTATCATTTTTTTGAAACCAATCCTTTAAGCTTAATTAAATCTGTGTTTATATTTTTTTCTAAAGTAGTATAATTTTGAGCAGAGTAAACCAATACAGTATCATCTGCGTATGATATAATTTTTCCAAAAAGTCTTAACTCACATAGATCATTTATGAAAATTAAAAACAGCAAAGGGCCCAAAATGGATCCCTGAGGTACACCCTTCTTTATAAATTGTAATTGATAAATTTAGGCAATTTTCGACAAGATAGGAGAAAGATAAAATATATATTCCTGGGACTATTCTAAGAAATCATAGCATTGTTCTCAGCTAATAGTCTTACTTTTATAAGGCATAGGAAGAGGTTTGTTTAGTTTTTCTTCATTTAAAAAAAACAGAGTAGCTTAGTTCATTAGATCTCTAAAGTTTCTTAAATAATAAACTTTAAGAAATATTTTAGTTTAACTTCCTCTGAATTCAATATTTGAAATTTCACATAACCGTTAATACCTTGACATACTACTGATACAGTTCCAAATCACTAAATTCTAATGGTGGTATAAAGCTTTCATGGCTTTCAACGTTTCAACGTTCATGCTTGAAAGTTTTAGCCTCCAAGCTTTTAATCATGCACTGGCGTTTGACTCTGTTATGACTAAAAAGTCTAAAATGCTGTCCTTTAAAAACAACCCACTTTTTTACGTTTTCTTCATAAAAAGCTTACTAAAAAGGATAATTAAATCGAACAAAAAACTGTTGTAACGGCTCATTCACCCTAACATTTTAGTGCTTAGCATTTTTAATTCTAACTCTCCATTAAAAATTAGCCGTCAATTAAGTAAGAATTTGAAAAAAAACCCATACACCCTTAAAAAAACCATGCTTGAAAATACCCAAAAATTAAGACAAAAATGTGGTTAAAAGGGTTTTTTTTTATAGAAAAGGGAATAATTAAGACAGTTAAACCAAATTTAATAAAAATTATTTCTAAAATTAAAATTTTGATATGTTTCTCTCCTCAAGAATTTGTCTTCAAAACACAACGATAATAGCTATTTTACTGTTGTATTTTTATTTTCGGATTTTGAAAATTACCTTTTAAATTCAAAAACTTTACAGTTTTTATAAAAAAATAAGATAGAACATGATAAATGACACTTACATTTTTTAACCCCAACTATTAACTCTCCATAACCCATTTTTAAGTGAAATTCTAGTAAAGTGCTATCAGTGCATGTGAAATGGGTGTTTTTTGGTTTCAGTGAGTTTTTATTAAAAACTAGCTGATATGCCCGCCGTTGCTCGGGGGATAAAAGGCTTATCAAACTGTGTGTTAAAATAAATAAGAATTATCGTTTAGATGCAATAGAGTCAACAGTCTTCCCGCTAGGATTCTTTTTTGATGCCATACCACTTCGTTAAGATGTAAAAAAAACCTTTAAAAATACCACCTGTTTCGATTTAATGTGTGAAATCCCCATCCCCGTTTTTAAAGAGTAATTTTTCAAAATAGAAAAAAAGTCAGGGGACCTTCTGAACCCCATTATTTTTTTCTCTTTTGTCCTTTTCTCCCTCCATCCATTTCTGCAATTTGTATAAATGTATATTTGAGGCAAATTTCTCCAACTTCGCTTCACAATAAAGATATATTATTGAACAGCAATGTCTATAGATAAAACTTATTTCCCCCTCATCCCGATAAATTTTTATAAAATACAAAACAATTAAATATACTACATACTTTTATACTTTTTTAAGATGTTAAACAAAATCTTAAAAAAACCGGTTTATAATTAGTGTTTATAACCATTTTTTAATAATGATAATTTTTTATAAATCAGGGGGAGACCCCCTGAACCCCCCTTTGCTGATTTATCACCAACTCATTCATTGAAAGAAACTTCAAACATGAAATAAAAGTAAACATCATTTGAAGCGATACCAACTACTGAAAATGCCTCTGTTTGATTTGAATTTTGCTGGAAATACTTAAATTTGATTAAATAGAAGAAATAATGAAATTTTTCAGTGGAACGGTTTTTGGTTATCATAAAAAAAATTATTTAATCATCAAAAATTATTTCTTCATCAGAGCTTTACAAAATTCACCTGTTATAAAACATTTTTAGATAAATATTTCTAACAATAGAGGTATTGCGTCACCTGAAAGGAGCAATAACCGTTATCAATTTAAAATTGAAGGATGCGCATAAGGATTTAGAAAGGGGGCAAAAAAGGCTCCTTGGAATTCTTTGATTTTAAAAATTCTTTTTCGCAAACCTTCTTGGTTGTGTGAGGAACAATATGCTAAAATTTCATAACAATCACATTAATAATGTGGATGCTAGAAATGCAAGAACTAAAAACGGGAGTAAATATTCAAACCCCCGTGCACACCCTCCAAAATCGAATATCGAAAAATCCAGAAATTACTTTCTTTGAAATACTGTCAAGAAGGTATTACCAACAGTTAACTTCGTAATATCGATTTCTCGGTACTGTTTTCTTCGAAAATGTAAAACTTGGTTTATGCTCAGCAAAAACGGGTTTTTGGAATATTCAGACCCCTTAAAATTCGAATATTCAAAATCTGAAAAATGCCTTTCTAGGTATTGTTGCTATGTACTTTCCTGCGAAATAACGAAGATATGGGGTCATTTGGGACGCCGCTGGGCTCAAAAACGTCGAAAACGCTCCAAACCCCCCTGTGGGTCAGAAAAAAGAAATTTCGAAAAATCCCTTCTTAGTGCGCGTATACACCGTGAGGTCTTCGACCCTACCAAGTTTCGAGTCTTTAGCCCCGGTAGATTTTGCTGTGCGTTGCTGAGTGAGTGAGTGAGTGAGTGTGTGAGTGAGTGAGTGGTAAAGCTCTTTTATTATTATAGATACTAAAAAAAAATCCAAGAATCACTAAAACAAGCATTATATTTGCATGTAGTATATCACGGGTAATATTAAATATTTTTCATAGATATTTATTTATTTTGTCATTTATAGAAAACAAAACAATGGGTTTTTTTTAGCTCTCACATGGGTTTTTTTACCCCCTGATTTCAAAGACAACAGTAAGGACTCTAATTGACGGACTGAGCTAAAATTTTAATATTTTACTGTCATAGTAGTGGGCTAACATAAAAACTCGCGAAAATGCTTTAAAGGTTTTACATCAAAATATGTATATCTAAAGCCCATTTTTTACCAAAAATCGACGTTATCTCTGCTTATTTAAAAAATAAGTAAATAAACAGTTCTTTGACTAGTTTTTACATCCCTGTCTCTCTAAATGGCATAAAAAGACAGGGTATATGAGATTTTAAAATTATTTTAATTATGTACCTAATTAAAAAATCTCAATGGGTTGTTTTTAGGACACATTTTGGAGTGAGTTGTTTTTAAAGGACAACACTATACATCTCGAAATTTTTTTGTCATTCTAACGACGTTCATTTATAGAGCATTTTCAATCACATGACTCGGACCTAACAACGGCCTTAGCAACAGAAGGGTTACAGTTTTTTTCCCTACAGAGGTTAACAGTTACAGAAAATGACTAGCCGTGGAATTCTTCTATTGGAGAATTTGCAATCACCTGATTCCATACCAAAAAACCACCTTAGCAACAGATAAACAACGGTCTTAGCAACAGTTAAAAGCCCTACAGAAGATACACAGTTAAAAGAAAATAACCGGTTGTGACGTCACCTGAAAACACTCTATAATATTAAAATCATTCTTTCATTTAGTTATTCATAAACGCTTCGGAACGAATAATACGAACGATAAATACGAACTTTCGGAGAGCAGCCCCCAACCGGTGACGACTGCATACCGTCCGGTGATGTCCGGCATTTGCGGGGGTGGCAGGCAGACCGGCATGACGTCCGAGTCCAGAAGAAGAGGTTCGTCCAGCCGGAGCAAGGCCAGATCGTTCTCGAACGATGAGGAAAAATTGAAATCCCGGTGGATCACCACCCCTTTCACGGATCGCTCGAAGCGGGAGAACCGTAGGTCCAAGTCTGAGTGTAGCGTCCTGCAAGAAAATAATGGTATTGTAATGTTAAGTTCCATCTTCAGGCTACAAAATCATAGTGTTTTCAGGTGACGTCATAACCGGTTATTTCCTTTTAACTGTGTACCTTCTGTAGGGCTTTTAACCGTTGCTAAGGCCGCTGTTTAGCTGTTGCTAAGGCGGTTTTTAGGTTTTAGGTATGGGATCACGTGATTGCAAATACTCCAATAGAATGATTCCACGGCTAGTCATTTCCTGTAACTGTTAACCTCTGTAGGTCAATAAACTGTAACCTTTCTGTTGCTAAGGCCTATTCCTAAGGTCCGAGTCATGTGATTGAAAATGCTCTATTCCCCAGAGATTGAGTTAAGGGGCCCACAGACGAGTAACTTGGTCATCAACCTGGTTGTCAACCGGGTTGATGATTTCTTAACGGATCGCCAACCTGGTCGTCAACCAGAATGTAAACAATGAAGAAAAAATAAATCGGAATGTAACAAATTAATATATTTTGGTACTTTAAATGCAAAATTATATTTTATTTAATTATTCTCTCGTGCTAGAATTATATTTTTTTAAATTTTTAATGCTTAGTTTTTTTTTATTTTCCTAATAACATGTTCCGATTAAGCTCCGCCCACCAAGTTGGCGATCAGATCATCAAACTGAAATTCAATCATCAACTTCCCCACAGACGGCCAACTTTTGGTTGCAAACTTCGCAAACTGACAACCCGGTTGACGACCAAGTTGCTCATCTGTGGGCCCCTTTAGATGAAGTTGTGTTGTAAAAGCAATACCAGATTGCTTTGTTGCAGCTTCACGAAAGCATCAACCAAATTAAAAAGAGGAGTGCTCCAGAGTAAGCGTTTTTTTATCACACGCAAAGAAGGGGTGAATTGTTCAAATTAATTACATTTTGTTAAAAATCGGCTTTAGGTTAGGAGGCATTTTAAGAATTAAATATCAATACTAACCAGTGGCGGCTCAGGGTAGTTCAAATACCCCAGTCAAATGGTAGTTTTTCACAAAACATTTATATAGATGTTTTTTTCAACGGTTTTATATGTTTTCGAGGGCGATGATTACGAATATGAAGTTTGCTGTCCCGTGTGAGGTCGGCTTCATATCGAAAATTGCAAAAAATCGCAAAACTTTCCCTTTTTTCCGATCTTTTGCTTATATTTCAAAAATTATAAGTTTCTCGAAGATAATCTCAGTTACAAAGTTGAAGTAAACAAAATTTCCTACAAAATGCACTGCTCCACTTTCATTTTCTAAAGAGTGGTTTTGCCGCTAGAGCGGCAGCGACTTTTTGCGGCTTTCAGCAAAAAAAAAAATGAAAAACGCGCGCTTCTACCCTCTACAAAATGAAAAATATTCACGTTATCAACAAAAATTTTATGCCACGTTAAAGATCATTTAATTGTCTATAAATAAAATGTATACCATACATTATTATTTTTTGAGAAGGGGAAGGAGCGAAGCAAAGATCGAAAAGACAACTCTCGCTTTAAGTTACTTTTTTTTCATAGCTCGATATAATGCATGGTTTACGGCATCTAATCTAGGAAACAAATCAGATTTTATCTTCGAAATCAATATAACTTTTCATACGTACCCATCTACGCAATGTGCCGCCGTTGCTGCCCATAGTCTCCCAAGTAGCACAGCTCCACACATGTGCTTTTTCAAATGACGCAAAGATATCTGAAACAAATTCGATATACTAACTCACTCAGGTTGATCAATCAATATTTTACCATAAATCGAAATCTGAGTTCAAAAGAACAAACTCAGGGAACTATGAAAAACTGTCCTTGATCGTATTCATAATGAGGCATTTCAAATTAAAAAAGGATTAAATATTACTCATACCATCCACGGCCAACGTTGAAAATCAGACTTTCTTCCTCCAACTATTCTTCCTGTAGTACCAATACCAAGAGATATTCCACATACTAGAAAAAAAGTTGTATTTATGGTTAACAACGGCTATTGCTTATGGCTTACAACGCTCATCCATAACTCCCAAAAGTGCAGCCAATATTTTTCTCGCTCTAAAAAATTATACCGTTGGGGCAAGGATGATATAATCATTTTTTCTTAACCATTGCGTTATGTATAAGACATTAAGAAAAAATCATAATACAATTAAGGTCATTATTAGGGTTTGTTCTTTTAATAACTCTGTAAGACAGTCTATTGGGTTTCAGTGACGGTTTTATCCCGTCAATGTTTTCAGAAGGGCGCCCATTACTAATACAAATACAAATATTGACGATCAACTACAGGCGGGGAGCCCAGCAAGGTCAGTCCCCGATATTCTCTCCCCGATTTACAGTTATCTAGATCTACAAACCTGCAACTCTCCCCGATATTTTTCGGATAATCATGAAAATTGACTAATCAAATGATCAAGTAAATCTTAAATTTGGGATCACAGAAAAATAATTCTGAAATGAGACAAAGATCGCTCCAACTGAGGAGGGTAAAAGGAATTTCCCATCTTTCTGTCAGTTTTTGAGATCCTACACAGATAAGTGTGTTGCAATCAATTGAAAAATATGTTAAAATCCCGTTATGTACAGTTAAATGTTTAACTTTTTAGAGAGCCTTAGAACTTTAAACCTAAAGTGGTTAAAAGCTAAGGGTTTAAAGGAACCCTTAGCGCTTATACCGTCATCGATTCAAACAAGGTGAAAAAGCCTACTGGGCAGTTTTTAAAAATGAGTAAAAATTCACCCTATTTAACTATTAAGAAGTTAAATTTACAAAATATAAAAGTGGATAATTCCTCTTAATTGTAACGCCTACATACCTTGGGAGAGGGCTTCGGAAGATGTAGAAGTGATGCGACTTTCCAAATCCTTATCTATTGAAATGGTAGAAATCTGTAGGTCTGTAGAAATGTTTGATTGTGTCAAGGGATTGTCATTCTCTGGGTGACCCGTAGTTTCTTGATTTTGACTGATTTCTGTAGTCAGGGCAGGTTTGGATTGAAGTAGGTAGCTAGCTAGACGAAACCATTTTGAAACTGGCAGCCTTGAGTCATGAGAATCTTCTTCAAGTACAGGCCCTCGAAGGTCATGAGATCCGTCTAGAATGACTGATTTTCTCTGCTCATGCAAAGGAGGAAGAGTTATTGGATACTTCAAATCATGGAGTACTGTAACGAAATTCGTATAAAAACTAAGATTAACTTATATTACAAAATATAAATAAATTAGACGTAGACATACTTTACTGTAATGGGAAACCTGTTTGTACTTTACAAATTAAACAACAGAAGGGAAAACAATTCAAATGTGGTCACACATTAAAAAAAATAATAAACTACACACAATAATACATGTACTTAGAAACACAGGTAACATCATTAGAAACACGTCAAGAGAAATATAGAAAATACTATATTTGGATAGTAGATCTCGATTCTGTAATTGTTTCTTCTGAGTTTTAAGAAAATAATAGAAGTAAATAAAAAGTAAAATAAAAACTATTGATTTAAAATGAAAAGAAAAGTTTGGTAGGGTAGAAGGGTTTCCAAGTTATTATAATATAATTTTAGATTAGTGTCCAAGCACATTTAATAGAAATCCTAACCGAATTAACCATCCTACCTTCTAACCAATTATTTCAAATAAAAACCTGAAGCAATTTTACTGACAAATTCAAAATATCAAAAACTACGAAAGAATATTTAAATTTATTTTAAAAAGTAAAACATTCAAACAAGAGATATATTTTAAACCTTTGAAAGATATCCTTATGTAATTCCCAATTACTTTAGATACTACAAAAAAAATAATACTAATAATACTAATAATAATACTAATAATAATAATAATAACAATAACAATAAAAATAAAAATAATGATAACGATAAAATATAATGATAATGACAGTGACAATAATAATAAAGAGAAATTGAACCTTAAACATTCTCATTCTGTTGAACAGAGTGAGTAAAGAATAGTTTTAAAAATTACTCCATTTACAATAACTTGTTATTTAATTAAAAAAAAACCTTAACGGTATTACCATAACCAAAACATTCTATTGGAAAGCACGTGACTATTATGAGCACCGAAAGAAATGTTTTCATAGTTGTAACGCTTCTTTTTTTTTCAATGAAGAAGCCTATGAATATATTCCTGAGTGCTTTTTACTTGGTTGCTAGTGTTGGGTCTTCGTCTCTATCGCCTCTGATGGGGGGTCAGTAGTTATCTATAGATAAGCAACCGGTTCGATAAGTGAAATATGCGAGTGAAGTTCTGTATAAAAAAGGGAAGCAAGGGGAAATAATTGACTGATTGGCATGACTGCTAGAAAATACGGATTCATTAAAAAAGTTTTATTCTGTGTTTTAATATTTTTAATTACATTTTTTCCTCTTTCAGTAGTTAGCAAGCCAAGTCGTATGTAGAATAGTTGTCTTGAATGTATGTATAATGCATTTTAATTTTCAACTTAACTTTTCAGAAGGGAGATGGGATCCTATGGATGGTTTAACAGTTTTATTTTTCCCAGAATTAATATTTTTGTTTTAAGCTTCACAATATTGAGGTACTGCGTCTAATAATTTTATAAATATAATTTCAATTGAGCTGTATTTTTTTTTAGATTGTATCCTAAGCTAGGGGGATACAGCTTCATTAATAAAAAGTTTTTTTCAATTTTTTTTTAATATTTCTTGTATCAAATTTTTTTCTCTTTCAGTAGGTAAAAAACCCTGTTGTAGAATATTTGTCTTTAATGTAATAGGGGAGAGGGGGGAGCCACCTTGAGACACTTTTTGTTAATTGTTTTTCTAATTATTTCATACAATTATATTTATTCAAACACAGCTAATATATCAAATATACTCCTTGGTGCATCTAATAAAAAAAAATTCCGACCAATTATCTCTTTTGGGGAATTTATAATAACAAATTTAAAAAAACCTTTTTTAATGTCCCAAGGTGCTCCACTAGTGTACCACCTAGACACTTTCAATAATAGCATAAAAATTATAATTATTATTTTAAAAATACTAACATATCACTAATTAATACGTTTAGTAATCTTAAATTGGACATCAATCATTTTACATTCAAAATTTTTCACTAATTTCCTCATTTTTGTCATGACATTAATCAATGATTTTTTCTTACCTTTCAGATTATTTTTTTGAACTAATTATCTGAATTATAAAATTCTAAATTCTAAAAAATGGTTCAACTTTGGACATGTCCCAAGGTTCCCTACACCTGAACTGGACCCCACCCACACCCAAAAAAAAAATGTATTTTTCTTTTCTAAAATATTAATACGTAGATACACATATTTTAATCTCAGCATAATTATTAAAGCATAAATATATACTTCTTTAATTTAAAAAATGCTTTTTAAAGTGATTGTAACTTTGAACCTCGCCAAACAAGAAAAATAACATAAATAATTATCCAGACGCACCAAAGATTCCAAAACACGTTGAAGAGTAAATTGGACGTTACTTGTCCCTGGAGAAACAAGCTGAGAGCAAACAAAGAAAGTAGTTCCCATCGCGGTGTCTGAATTTTGAGTGAAATTAAGAATTTCAATTTATCAATTCTCAATTATTATCAATCCCAAAATTCCTTGACTTTTCCCTAACCAATAGATTAACTGTCCCCGAATAGTGACGCACTTTAGTATGTGCTCTGAAAATAACTCCAAATGTTTGTTAAAAACAGGAAGGTAACATAGCAGGTGAAATCATAAATTCACAACATCCTTCATCATCATCATTTATTTTGAAATGAATTAAGAATATAATGTACCATGTTTTAATTTTTAAAGAATTTAAACACAATTATTGAAAATTTAAAAAAAAGACCAAGCTCAGTTTCAGACTTGCGGCACAATTATCTAAAATGAAAAGGAATTACACATCAGGAATGACATTTTTATGATAAGATTGTAAACTGACCGCAGATGTCAGGTATTCGGTTTTTACACTTAGAACTGGTCTTATCAATAGAAGAACTAAGATAGTCACTAAGAAATTCTTTTTGGTGCCAGAAGGATACAAACATGTCCCCTATCCCTATCATAGATAACTACTAAAAGATTTTGATTAGGAAATATTTTCGTTCCTCCTTCCTTCGTTTAGAGGAATAAATATAGTCTCAACTAATTTCCAGTGTTCATTTTTTGTACATTGTTAATTTTGTTTTAATTTGATAGCTTTAAGTTTTTCTAATGCCCTTTTAGCAAAAAAGAGCTTTATGTGTATAAATCATTCACTTCTATATTCAAACAAGGAATCATAGTTGAATTGGATAAAATAATACATTTATTGCTATTCTTACTAATATATAGGCGCCTACTTTTATAAAATATTGGGCGGGGGGCAGTACTAGACAATAAAGAACATAAAATAAAATTTGACGATTTTTGTGTTTTAGAGTCGCTTAAGTCACCAAACACTGTGTACTTTTCCCTTCATGAAAGTGCGTGACGATTTAGACACCGGTCGTATTGAATCATTCAGAGAAAAGGGTGAACGACCGAGGCATTTTAATCTCCATCGAACCCCTATAATTTGCTGATCTTCAATACTCCACAGACTTTCCTAAAATAGAAGTACCGAAATAACCCAGTTAGAGAGACGTTTCTCTTTTGAATCGTATATATTTAGGTTCTTCTTAAGTCATTCAAATATTTTCTTCCAGTACTTCGATGTTATTTTTCCCTTTACTCAAAAGCAATTTTGAACCCCTTATTTTTATTACTATTCATTCAAATACTTTTAAAACTTTCAAAGTATATTTTTTACAGTCTTCGTAGAGAGTTCCTTTAGAGAATGTTTCGATAATTCATAGAGACTTTAAAATCTTTTTTTTTTTTTTTTTTTTTTTTGTAATTTTTATGAGAATTATACAATTGCGGTTTATATTTAGCAAGTGAAAGAAAAATAATAAACGATGCTTAAATATGCTTTTTTGTTGTGTCCAGTCTTTCAGATCTATCGGCAGCTAGAGATTAAATAAATAGTAAATTATAGCATTTCTAGGAAACTCCCAAGACTGTTGGAATTGAGATGAAAATTATCTTCAAGATGTAAAGCTATCATAATTCAGTGGAAGGCTCGGCCATCCATTACATTAGATGCCACAAACTCTTCATGAACGTTTCCACTTACTCGGTGTCTTTCGTTAAGGGAATTTAGGCTTATTTGGCGAGACGTAGCTAGACACACTTCAAATTAGCCTCTCTTTTGTACCTTTGAGACTCGTCCAGTGTATGCTCCTTGACAATGCTATAAAATTGTTCCAGAAGGTAATGGGATGTAAAAGGGATATTAGTTTAGCCATATCTCATTTACTAGACTTCTAAATTTATCCAGGTAAACTTTGAAAGTTTTAAGGTTTTTTGTACTTGTAAAAAGGAACAAATACAGTCTGTCTATCACAAGTTGGATTCTCCTCATTTTCATCGGGAGAAATGGACTCAACCCGTCTGACGTCACACAGAACCAACACGTGACCTACTGAGCTTGCAATTGGTTACCACAGATGCTACACTAGTAGAGTTTGTAGTCGTAGTGAGATATGATTTGATAGTGAGAGTTTTTTACCACCATCACGTGACTTATAGTCTCGAACCAGATAGGCGGTTAGAGTCCATTGTTGTATTGAATCACTAGTACTCTTTATTTATTATAGAGCATTTTCAATCACATGACTCGGACCTAACAACGGCCTTAGCAACAGAAGGTTACAGTTTTTTTGCCCTACAGAAGGTTAACAGTTACAGAAAATGACTGGCCGTGGAATTCTTCTGTTGGAGCATTTGCTATCACGTGACCCCATACCCAAAAACCGCCTTCGCAACAGATACCTTGTTACCTAGCAACCGTCTTAGAAACAGTTAAAAGCCCTACAAAAGGTTAACAGATAAAAGAAAATAGCTGGTCGTGACGTCACCGGAAAACACTCTATTTTAACAGTTCACTAATCCCAACCTCTAACATATGCGTGCAACTTCATCAATTCCGAGAAGAAGACCGTGCTTGCGATCGCTTAAATGTCTGCCAGTAATCCTCCGTCGGCTTTAATCCCCGCCAAATCATAATGCGGTTTATCCCTACTTAAAATGAACCGGTCTTGTTTCTATAGCAACCTGACAACTGACAACTAGGCGAGAGCTCATCTTGTGGTAGACCACGGCTTACTAGATACTTATACAGGCTAGCCGAGTTTTAAACAATGAAAACCATTTGACAACTTTTCCCGCTTGGAGCGCTACAAGACCTACCTCTATCACCCACCGCCTTCAACACTGTGGATATGCTTTGCCAGTTTGTCCAGTATTGCCATCTGGATTTGCAATGATTTCCGTACTCGGCTAGCCCGTATAAGTATCTAGTAAGCCGTGGGTAGACAGACAGGAGTTTCTTTCCTTCCCTGCATGTTGTTTTTATTATTATCAAATGGGATCACATCGCTAACTTAAAAGCTATCTTTCACACTCATCTAAGCTAAAAATATTATACATATTGATTAACTCAACGCACTCACTGCTGCTTGCACCCTCTCCAATATCAACCTAGTATTTTTTTTCACTCTCAACAACCCAAACAACTTCACAGTCTGCCGTGTTTTCAACATATCAAAGCAGAGACTAGTCGCCTCACCCAAAAAGTGATCTCGACCGCATCGATCATTAGCTCGGAGGAAAGAAGCATCTGCTGGGGAGACAGGATATTGCCTCTACTTCAAGAAAAAAAAAACTGTTTGTTTTTTCCCCCTCGTGCTCTTCTTCAAGTGCGCATCCGATACACTACGCGGCCAATAAAAAAAGAGAGTAAAGCCTGCAAATAAATGCACACTTCTGTTTCACGGTACAACAATGCTGACACAAAAGAAGAGACTGCAGGAGAAGGAAATCTTCCTCTTTTGTTACCTTTCTCAAAGGAAGCTCGAGCAAAAATATGATATCCTATAGCAGAAGAGAAAAAGCTTCGTTCCATGTGTGGTGATAGAAGGAACCTGAAGGAGCATGGGTCAAATCTGTAGCATTGAAATCTATACCAAATCAATATCTCATTATAATAGTCTTTAGAACTCTCGCACTTGCGAATTTAAAAGTTTATCACTTATTTATAAACTTTTTATTTTGTGTTGCCTACCTTTGGACCTGAAGTTCTGGCTATGAGGCAGCAGAAAGAGGGAAAATTAATTAACGATACTTAACCTATTAAAAGTGATATATTTCTACTTCCCTTGATCAATTTTTAAATCTAATAAAGCGTATGAGATAATTTAGTGGAAAAAACACCTACTCTTTACGTCAAAAATTGGTTATTGGAGCTTTAATACTTTCTATAATAATGTAACTTTGAATTTCATGCTTTGGATATTTTTTCTGCTTTGTTGTTTAACAAAATATAAAAAGATGTATCCCTTGTGGAATACTAAGAGACGAGAATCATGAATTTAATAGCTGTATCTTTAACAACTTAAAAGCATTCAACATGCATACATTTTAAATATTTTTTATATAAAATTACACCCTCGAGTAATTTTTTTAAAGGATCAAAGTATTATTAATCGAATCCATCAATAGCGAATCTAAGTAATCCGGTTATAATTTATTAAATTCAGTGGTTTAGTTTAACAATTTTATGACAGCAATATGCTAGAACATAGCTGAAAACCCGAATAACTGACAACTGATCCGATTTTCCCGTATTTCTTCCGATTTTCAAATCTTGTCACTAATTAAATTTTTTCCAAATTGTAGCTTATTTTCCGGTTTTTCTTTTAGAATTCGAAACAATTTAATAAAATATTGTATTTTTGTAACAGCCTTTAAAATAGGAAAAATCGGAACATTTGGCAGCTATAGTGAACCTAGACTTATTTACTTAGACTCTATATGGAAGCTCTACTATGCGACTTATTGTGCCAAAAGCTTATGTCGATCACTCAAAAGAACTGCAAGAACGCTCACTCTATATATATCCCCTCTCCACGTTCGTTCCATGGAAGGAGAAGTTAGAAGACGGAACGAACTTTTTGGATGCAAACAAAAAGAATAGATCGATAGTGGAGTGTGTGTCTTCCTACTTTTTTTCTCTGGACTCTATTCTTATCTGTCGTATGTCACCCGTCTCGAAGGCATCCATCAGACTGGTCTTCGCCTGTCACGTCAATCAAGTGGTTGGAGAGAGATGAAGAGTTTTTCTTCTACCCCTACCCTGTATCAAAATATCGCCAGACGGGATTTTTGTTGCTATTTGAGAGTGTCTGGAATTTTTTGTGTTGTTTGTGGAGTTTCCTTTTAGCTATTTATTTTCGTAAATTTAAGACCCTATAACTATTTTGAAAAGTAATTAATTTCTTAAAGAATTATTTTTGTAATAGAAGAGATAAAAATTATGTAAACATTAGATTTGTGCATTCATTGAATATGGGGATTGGATTTAATAAAAGAAAGTTTGGATATAATTAATGTTGATTAGTATTAAATAGGTATTTCCGAACGCTGCTATACTTTGATACATTTATGAAATGCATCTTACAGTTTGTAAATAATTTTAAGTAGCACTCTTGGCAAATATTTTAATAAAACTTTTCTTTCTTGTACCAATACTTTTTCTTACACAATCATTAAAATAAGACTGAGAGTATTTTAAACTTAATACTTTATATTTGTAAAAAGAACATGTTTTATAAATTGTGACATTATTTACTAACGTTAAAAACAAGACTTTTCCATCCTCGCTTCATTAAACAATTTATAAACTTCCTATCAAAAATATATATCAAAAATAATATCAAAAATTAAACATATTATCTCAAAAAATCATGTACTAAATATATTTTTAAAAGCCTTTCAGAGTTACCTTTTTTTTAAATGTAGTAGTATATCTATAAATATGTATAGGGTATAGGTATCTATAATTATTTCATTTATCTATCAATCATCATATTTCTATAATAGTTATAATTATTTTGGAACAACTCAATGAACTCAATTAATTTTTAAAATTAAAAAAAACCTGCAGTTTCTTGGGTAATTGCCAAAATTTTAAAGTATAATACTACAAGGGGTTCTATATTATATTGGTAAAATGCCGTTACTGTATTACAGAATATGTACTATTTAAGTTAGAAAAACACATTAATATTGCTTTTTACAAAAAAATGTTCCGCAAAATAAAAATATTTGTAAAAATGTCTAAAAATGAAGCATATCTTAATGATTAGCTTAAATTTATAAAGCATTTATGTAATACTATATCACAGAAGTGTATAACATATAGTTATAGTAGCCAGAAACGTGTTTAAAATCTTTATTTTCTTATTTTGTCTTATATTCTCTGTTCTAAAATCATTTATCAAGAGGGCTACTAAAAGCATACTAAGAAAAGAGCATAATTCTTTCCGAAATCGAAAGCCATTTCGTCGTAAGATTTTCTCCGGATATAATCGCAAGGTCTCAGGTTAAATACCTTTTCTTTCAGCACCAGGGTATTGAAGTTCCAACTTTTAATGCTTCTTGAAATGCGACAATTATCCCATAATGGAGAGTTTCGAGACAACTTTCTTGAGTGTTTGGTTTCAAATTTAAAGAGTTTAGTTCTGTTGAATAATTTATCGAGTCACTATATGATACGATTACCTTTACATTTTAATGTTCCTGGAAGTAAACCCAAGAGTTAATTTTGAAGTCAGTTTGTTTTAGAGTGGTGTATTATTTCACTGTTGTTTTTTATCTTTCGCTGCAGTCTACTTAAAGCTCTACGTAAGTCAACATAGTAAGTAGTTAATTCAAAGCCCCGACTGGGTAATTTTGCTTCTTACTTCCACTGAGATTTATTGACGAAGTTGGAGGTTTCAAATGCCCAAGTACCGTAAATAATAGAATTAAGAATATATTAAGTTAGGGAAACATCGGCAAGACAGCTGAATTGGCTTTGCTGTAAAGCTTTTGCATAATAGTTAGTGTCCTTTTCTGGTTTTTCGATTAATTCGTATCCCCTGCAAACAGCGATCAGAGAGCTAAAAGCTGAGCCCCTTTAAGTTTCTGACGCCACAAGGCTTTATTTAATTATTTCGCAATAGGAGAAATCCTTCGAATGTTTTCTAGAGATTTGGTAGAAAGGAGTTTTCGTAGAAAGTCCTTAAAGTGCATAATTATTTAAAAGAGAAGAGCCTTAAAGATGCTTGTCAGAACCCCCCAATTTGGCTTAAAAGACTATTTTAAAGATTGGAAATCATAATTTTAGTAATTTATACAGGTATTAGAATTGATATATATTTTTTTTATCAGTTTTGACCTACAAGTAAGATGTTACAGTTAAAGAGAAGCATAGCTTTCAGAATATTGAAATGCCCAATAATAAAAAGCAAAGTTTTACAAGAACTACAAAGCAGAAGCATTCAATTAAAATATGTAAAACAAATTTTAACAATGTTCTTGAAATATTCAAACTTAAAACTTTATTTTAAACTAAATAGGAATACACATTAGGCGTTACACATTACGGGTGAACAAAGTTAGCATCTTTTTAGGTGTTACTAACAAAACCGGAAAAAAGTACGCCGTTTGTTACGAAATTTAAGACAAAACACTTTGCGATTGATAAAATCGTCTCAAAATGTCCTACACCTTTCGTAAATAGTCTACAAATACACCAACTACAAAAAATAATCTATAGCACGGAATTGAGATTAAGTGCCGTACATTAGTATACAATTCCTTACGAAATCAGAAACGAAAGAGATAGCAGCAAATCAATGATTGGCTGTCAGTGAAGAATATATCCTGTCTTTAAGAGGCTACTGCCTTTATTTTCAGTCTTTCTCATGCTCCTCGTTATTCTACTGCAAATCCCAATCGTTCTATATCCTTTCTTCTCATTGCTTCTTCTAAGGATTGCAATAACTAATGAATAAGTCTTTCTTCTATATATTACTGGTGATTTTCTATAGCATGTATCAGAGATTAGTATCATTGTTGCATTGATTAAGGGGACACTCCGAGATTAATTTTTGTTTCTGTGGAAATGGTTACTTCTATTTTAGTTGGTTCTTTTGTGTAGGGTATTTAATCACTTAGAAGTGAATATTCTGAAATTGTGTCCTTTATTGATTGTTATTCTAGAAAGAGAGAGAGAGATAAGTATAGAATTAGTATATAGGGAACTTTTTAAATTGCAATATTATTATTCAGTATATTGAATTTTATAACGTTTCTGTACCGATGGGTAGGTAACATTTCACACCTGAAGAATTTTTACAAATTTTGATAGTAGTTTTATTATTTTTTTACACAAAAAAAAACTGCTATAATATTTTTGAAAGTGTATGTTTGTAAAGAAATACAACAAATGAAATGTATATTTCTTAAACCTTCCAGCGGGCGCGCCCTCTATACCAACACGAAAGGGCGCGCGTATCTCTCAGATACACGATTGTAAAATGTAAATTTTCAAGCATGTAATTTTAAAACAAAGTTCTAATCAGTAAATGGTTAATGAGTATGTCTTATTTAAATCAATATTATTTCAAAAAGAGCAGATCAGGAGTAGTTATAAAACACAAAAACAACATAACAGCACTATTAAAATATGAAGTAACCTGAAAGGTGTGAAATCAATTACTGGTAAAGTCTGTCTGCCCTAGCAAGGCACGAGTGGCAAACCTAAAATCAGTACCCACAGCAGAAAAAACAGTGGCGAAAAAGCCATAAAGATGGTTATCTCACTTCTATTGATACCCGATACCCTGCACTCGCCACTGCTTTTTCTGCTGTGGGTACTGATTTTAGGTTTGCAACTCGTGCCTTGCTAGGGCAGACAGACTTTATTTTGGCTGAACTATTACTGAAGATACATATGAAAACAACTGAAAATATATTAAGTTACAATGTTCAGGACCAAAACACAAAAATATTTTTTTTCTAATTACTAAAAAAATTCAAAAATACTAAAAACTTCCTTGAACGGTCGCGCGTATCTCTAAAATACAAACAGCAGATTTACAGAGACCTATTAACTGTTAGAACTTTAGATGTAGACTGGAAGTAGTTGAAATGAAGTGCATAGAATAGCTAAGGACAGGAGTTCGTATCGCCTTCTAAACGAAATTTATACAATCAAATCCATCTGGAGTGTATTTCTCAGATACGCGCGCCCGCTGGAAGGTTAAATAGATACTTAAGTTGGTGATTTAACAATTATATTCACCAATAACTTAGCTAAGATTAACCTGGAACCAAGCTTTTTCGCCAACTCTGATTGGTTTAAAGCTTTTTTCTTCTTCTTCTTCTACTACATATTAAATGTTTTGATTCCAGGTTAACTGCATGAAACAAAATACTGCTCAGATTGTGTAACATCGGATTCTAAACTTATACTCGACCCTTTTTATGTATAAAAATTTTGAAAGTGAATACTTTATAATCAATATAAGTTGTGTATACAGTGTACGCAAAACTTCTTCCCTAGAAAAATTAAATTATTCATAGCAAATTCTCCCATCTAAACGGCAAGCAAGTGTGATTTGCGACCAACCTAAGAACAAAACACGCAAAAGAAATCCCCACCTCAAAACGGATTTTTAAGACTCGATAACAGCGCCTCTATCGCAGCAGCTCAATAGAAACTTCTCCATGTTTGACGACTTATATACTACGTAATAGCGTCAAGAACCAATGGAATGGCCATATTCTCCATTCGCTCACAACATTGAGGACGGATTTTCTACCATCGCGTCGCGTTTACCGAGTCATATAATGCCACCCTAACTCGAGACCCTTATAACACGGATAGAACAGCTAGACAAAACCTAATCACCTGTTCGAACTTTTATTGCGACTGGGGAAGCCGTAAAAACGAAAATAACTATTTTCATTCCGACGTCCCCCCATTTTATCCCTTAGCCGGCGCAGTTCTAACCTTTAGATGGTTTTAATGACTACCATAACTCTTTTCCCCACGGCCTTCCAGGAGGGAATTGACTTCGTTGTGCAGCCCGGCGCTTAAAAGGAAGACAAAACACCTATCGGGTGCCTGAAAGAATATTCAAAATCGCGCCTTTTCTCTTTCCCTGTGAATGTTTAATGCCCATGAATAATCGAAGGAGTCGTTGTACTCGCAATGATTCATATTCCTGTAAATTTGAATATGAAGAGGTGATCCTTTTATGAGTATTATGGCTCTATTTAAAATGTGTACATGTATCACGTTAATAATTCATTTCTAAGGTGAAGTTGGTATATCAAAGATGTAAAATTCCTAAACATCATATAAATTGGATTCCCCTCTTATTATTATAGAAACGAATTGAAATAATACACAAAGAGAATATGCTACTCATAATTACTTTAATTTCTAAAATATAGTTATTATTTTTAGTTTTTGCACAATAAGGTAAAGTTTAGTAATTTGTTAAGGATAAACGAATATGATTACGTCTATGTAGATTATTTAAGATTTAAAAACAATTTTTTTGGATACAAAGTAATTTAAAATTGAAAATACATTATAGAAGAACTTTTTTAAAAACTTAATTCTCTCTATAAATCTTTATTAATTAAAATTTTTCTATAGATTATAAATTCAAATCAAACAAACTCGTCGTCGGATATTTTTTTAAAATAGGAAAAGTTTATCTTAGAGGACCTATTTGCGATATTCTTGAAATCTCTTAAATTATATAAAGAATTTAAGAATTTAGTTTCCCTGGAAATTATATGGATTGAACTTAAAACTCATTGAACTTACACAAGTAAATGTAAAAAAAATATATTAAATTAAGCATAACTATAATTGCCAAATCTTTAAACAACTTTTTTTTATTTTCCTATAAAATCACAAAAGGAAATTCTGGTGAAGGTTCATTCAATAGGTTTAGTAAACTTTGTATGGAAGTCATAAAATAAATCTACCAAGACATCACTTCCTTAAAAACAAAGTTGTAAAATCCAAAATCTAAAAGGATTTCCTTGGCACAAAATTATATTATACTACACTGGAATTATTCTTAGAACCTTAAATTCAATAACAGCTTATTTAGGTAATGGTAAAGCAGAATTTTAGAACACAAAATCCCAAAACTTGCTTTTACACCCAAGCTAAAGGTGTCGGTTCTTCCTCGAGAAATAATAATCATCATAAATATCTCACTATAAAACACAACTTCAGTTATACATCCCCTCTTTTTCCTTTAAACCGCCCACCTCAGAAATTTTATGCGATTTTACACACCACCATAAACTCACAGTGCAAACACCTACCAGTTCAAGTAGAAAACAACAAAAGCAACAACAATAGCGGGAAACAACGGCAATCCAAACAAAGAACGAACCGCCACTACACCAAATACGATTCTCCGCGAGAGAAGTTTCTTGGCGATTCTAAATCTTAGTTCCGGGAGCAGCGAAATTTGATTAGGATGACGCCGCCTGCCTAGCTCCCGGCCCACCCGGCCCGAGTCCCCGCTAATAAATAAGTGGAGGGCTTTCGGGCAATCAGGGCTAGCCTACCCGAAGGTTGTTGTTGTTGTTGCTTCGCTGCCACAGTTCGAAGAATGAAAAAGTTCTCTTTTCTTGGGGTAGGGGGTTAATCTAATGACCGTGGAGTGTTGACTTCTTCAATTATTGAAGGTTAATGAAGCACGGTTGAAGGCGTTTTGTTCTGCTGTTGGAAGAGGAGTTTAGTGGGGGTAATCTGGTTTGAAGAGCGATTAACATTAATATCGGTGTAATGATAGGTTGTTTTCGAGCCCTCTTTAGTACACAAGGGTTTGGCAGTAAAGATAAAAGATTATCTTCGTTGGAGCTTATATTTTCACCTTTTGGTTGGATTATGTTTCGCAATTTTTGTGTTTGTTATAATTTTCTAATCCACTTTACCCATTTCCTCGTTGATTGTACTAAAGGGTTAGCATTTTTTAATGTGTGTTAATTATATTAATATTTTATAAGTCTTCATTATTATAAGACTTATGAAAAGGGTTGTGTTTTTTTAGGTTTTGTGTTGATTAAGGTTTTTTTTTACTTTACATAAATTAAACCTTCCATTGAATTATTTTTATAACCCTTAGGAGATTTTTTTTCTTGCATTTTACTATATATTCAGGGTGGTTATATTAAAACATTCACTTTTAGAAGATTATAAAAAGTACTACTGAACGAAATGTTCTGAAACTTGGTCAAATTAACCAATTTCTGTATCAATAGAAAACATATGGAAATGCATTTAAATCACTCTTCTCCTAGTTTGATTAGAATGTGACATTAGAAACAAAAGAATTTATTAGAATTATGTCAGAATAAAATGTGATATATTTTATATTTTTATCACATTGAGCATTTAAACTGTTCAAAAACTGTTTACATGCATGAATCATATGATGAATATAAAATGCAAGCATATGTAGCAATACATGACATGCAATACATGAAGCGTACTTCAGAAATGTAAAATTCAGACTTGATCCCTATACAAATTAACATAATTATTAAAAAGAGAGATGGATATTTTTGTAAGTGCTTGGAGTTCTAATTTTTGATATAATATTAATATTTATCGGTAAACTAGGCAAGTCCCATTATAATTTTAAATTAGGTGCACATGACAGGGTATATAACTAGGTACTATACATTAAAAAAGCAGGAATTAAATACGAAACATGTTGTTCATTAAAACAACTTAAAGTTTCTCTTCTCCAATAATATTATAAGTATTAGTTCTTTTGTAATTTTTAACCATTAAATTAAAAATACTTACATTAAATCAAAACATTTCCAAATCAAAGAAACTGCATTTGTCATGAACATTTTCAAAGGACTAAGGAAGACTTTGAAGTTCAGAGATCACAGTCTAGAGAAAACAAGACATCAACACGGACATAGTGTATCACAACGAAGCTAGTATATAATTCGTACTGCAGACATGTCTCTAAGTTGAATAGAGACCGGTGCCAACATCACGCGACTGTGCATAATCTGATCGTAATCACCCATTCAAATCCTAGTTTAGAATTCAGTGTTATAGTTATGACAAATGTTAACGGCCAGTGCTCAGTGAGATGTAATAATAATTGCTTGATTAATGTGCACAGAGTATTTTCGCGGGCAATGGCCATTAGGTATACTAGTGATATGCAACTGGATTACTCTTTGTTTGAAATTGTAAACTGGAATAGTAAGTATTTTGTTTTAAATTGCATGATTTGTCATAATGTTCAATTTAATGGAAATAGATTTAATGAAACATGTTTTTTAAGGCTTTTTAGGGAATAGACGAGTTAGGCTGTGTACCTTCCTTAATCGAACATTTCCGGTTATGCAGTTTAAACGGGACATGCTATTAGTCTTTTATTTGAGTAAAATGTTATTGAATACACTGGAAGTACTCCTCGAACTTCTGGTAAAAGTAATATGTTATTTCGGTTGAACTCATGCTATGTAATTTACGATTTTAAATTAATTTGAATCATAAACAGATGCTTTTAAATCCTAAATCATCAAATTAATAGTGTTCTTTTGTTTATTCCCCAGTCAATAAATGATAGTATGTTTATTAATTAGAAGATTACTAAATTTTCTCTCATTTTGACTATTCTTTTTACAGAAACAAATATTTAAAAATTTTAATTATTTCGTTTAATATTTAGGAACTGTTTTGATTCCTTATCCTCATTGAGGGTTATTACAACCTTTTCGCAGTTCAGTTTTTAACACAAACTAGCTGAACAGCAACCCGATGCGTTGCGCCGAGTGTAATTTTAATTCTACAGTTTCCACGATGTATACTTTAATATTAAAATTTTTAGAGAAGAAAACTATATGAAAAAGAAAAATTCAATAATTTTCTTACATAACATTCTATCTTTCCAACATAATTAAATATATGTTTTAACTTAGTTTTATCTGCTGTAGCCACTTGTCCCACATTTCCAGCCTTGCACGGTTGGAGCATATATGTTACGGGCAATGTGATAAATTCGGGCATTATTAATAATGCCCGATTAATCACTTTGCCCATACCATATATATATATATTTAAAAGGTTTTCTCAAAATACATTTCTAATTTTGTATATCAGCAATTACCACAATCATTACGGTATCCCAGGCTCCTTTTTCGTATTCCAGTGTTCCCGGTAATTTTTCCTATCACAGTTTTACGATATTTTACCTTTTCCGGTGTTCCCAATAATCTTTCCTATCCCAGTGTTCCTTGTAATTTTTCGTATTCCGGTTGTTGTTGTTTTTTTCATCTTAATAAAGCAATTAATTTGAAACCATGAATAATAATAATAATAAACAAAATATTATAATCAAGGAAAATAATGTTAAAACAGTAATTATTTGTATTTATTTTGGTGTTTTTATAACTGAAAATAGTTTTTAATAGACATTTACAGGATTTTACCCATTAAAATATTTAATTTTGAGGTTTTCATCTCATTTACAATAGTGAGTCAAACAGATCTAGTAGAAAAACATTTTAAAAACATAATAAAAATCCTAGTAAATTTGTAAGTCTAGTGAACTGTGTCTTTTGTGCTATTCCATAAATAATTTTATTTTAAAGGAATAAATCTTAAAATAAAGAAAAATAACGCTTGAAAATAAATTATTTGAATTTATTTTGGTATTTTCATAGCTGATGGAGTTTTTAAATCGACAATTATCGAGTTTTTCCTGTTAAAAATATTTAATTTTGTGGTTTTCATCTCATTTTTACAATAGTGATTTAAGCAGATCTACTCTAGTAGAGAAATGGAGAAATAAGCGTAAAAGAGCAGAAAAACGCAAATATCTCGAAAAGTATTTCGAATTTCGGAATGAAAATGGGCGACTCGGCGTCCCTGGGTCATTTGCCGTCTTTTGGCACCTCGGGCGCCCTTCTGCGTTCAGTGGTTTGGGAGGAGATAGAGGGACATACGGACAAGCGGACAAGCGGACATACGTTTGTTTACTCTCGGATTTTAATAGTATGATGTTTACCTTCCCTCATCCTAAGCAGATCGACCTTTCAAAAATTCCCATCACTTCTATCAATTGAAAACATAAAACCATTTTAAAACACCAGATCACATCACATCAATAGCCCTTTTCAAGAAACCAGACCCAAATTCCGCCTCCTAACCCATTACACCCCCAAAGAACACGCTTCCATTGTCCATCTACAACAACACCAACAACAACTCCGAAAATATCGTCTGTCCCCAAAGACCCCCACCTATACATTCCAACCCCATTAAGGTGAGGCCCAACAAACAACTCCTTCATCACACCCATTGTCCGTAGCCTTAAGCCCCTGCCCCATTCTTCTGCGTCGTCCCCTTGTAAATGCTATTGTCGCAGGGATCAAGACAAATGGATTAATCAACAGTTGAGGTGCCCTGAAATCTATTTCGGACTTGTAATGGCCCCCAGGGAAAAGTAACAGATGTCGGAGCAGCAACTCACATCTAAAAAATGGAGCCGGGATTAGAGGTATGATTATGTCTGGGAATGAGGCGGATCATTGGGGCCTTGGCGATAGATCATTGCTTGGCGAGGGTTTATATTATGAACGTATTTTATGGTAGAGATCTGCTCGTAAGGTAATGTTATTACTGCTTTTATTTCATGATAAAAGGTCTGCGTAAAAACATTACTATGGATCAATACATTTGTAATAGACAAAGGATTCCAAAACTTTACCTCATGTCTATACTCAACAGCAATGTTTCCTGACCCTATATGACGTCACTACGCAGAAACTGCGTGAATAGAAAGCCTGTTGGGTTGCTAGGAGGAGTTTCGGTACGCAAATCGGGATAAAAAGATGCTATAAGTACAAGGGGGTTTAACAAAATAATCATGTTTTTAAATTGACGTTCTTCATTTCACTCAAAATTCGGACACGTTTGACTTTGTTTGTTAGTGACGTCATAGCGTCAGGAAACGTTGGTGTCGAGAATAGCAGAAAACATCAAGAAAATAAGACGCGGAACTTTATTTAGTTGTAACATATGTGATCATGCTGATTCTGAATCTGATCCTGACTTTGATCGATTTACTGTAAAAAAAGCCAAGTTATTTATAATCTATTGTATTTAATAAGAACCCACTACAAGGAAAGACACAAAAATATTTTCCTCCCTTGTATCTTTCTGGAAGTCTTCGAAATGAGCCGACAATAATGAGCTGATATAAGGTATCTGTTATTCTGACCTAGTGATAGAAGACTGTCATCTAGGTTAGGTTTTGAATTTACATTTCAGAATGAATGTCGTTTATACCGCTCAGTTTGATTTTACCAGCAGCATTCCATTCCGTTACAATTCAATAATCTGAAGCCATTAAACTATTCAAATTTATGTAAGCTTTAAAAATAAGACTCCCAGGTTATCTATAGCGGAATAAGAATAAATTATAATATAAAATGGGAGTATACAATAGAAATATGTATAATAAAATTATCTAAAAATCTAATAGTTACAAAATATTCACAGCAAGGTTGTACTTGGGTAAAGCTTGTAAAAAAATTAAATAACACAAAACCTGAAAAAATCACGACTTTTGTTCTTAAGTCTTGTTGTAATCAATAATAAAATTATTAATGCAATTATCACTTAAAAAACAATTTGTTAAGAAAATCATAACAACGTAAAGTGGATTTGAAAAATGTTAAACTATATATAACTTACAATACAAAATATTCACAGCAAGGTTGTACTTGGGTAAAGCTTGTAAAAAAATTAAATAACACAAAACCTGAAAAAATCACGACTTTTGTTCTTAAGTCTTGTTGTAATCAATAATAAAATTATTAATGCAATTATCACTTAAAAAACAATTTGTTAAGAAAATCATAACAACGTAAAGTGGATTTGAAAAATGTTAAACTATATACAGGGTGTCCCGTAAATGATGTGTCACACTTCTAGGGGGGATAGTAGACACCTAGACGAGTCAGAATCACATAGGACTTAGGGGTCCCAGACCCAATCCCAGGGAGTTAAAAATGGAGCGACACCCCAAAACAATTATTGAAAAATTCAATTTGTAGAAGAACTGCTATTGGTAAAAATGTAATTATGGTCTCAAATTTTGCGGTTTATTATGATCTTCAAAATTATCTTGACAGTTTTCAATTTAAAATTTTTTTTATTACGAAAAAAGTTAAAAAACAGCAAAAAAATGTGAAAAATATGCCAAAACTTTATTTTGTTTTCCGAAATCCTTTCTTTCGATTTGATAATCTGAAAGAGCATAATTAATTAACCTTAATTCCAAAGTTTCACGTAAATAGCATCAGTATTAAACGCTTGAGAGCCTGTTAAAATTAGTTTTATGGGAGCAAAAACGGCTTCGGAAAACGAACGTTTAGGGACAATCTACAAGTTACGGATAGATGTCTGCCAACTTTCATTCCTCGCCCGATTTGGCGAGACAGGAGATGAGTATGAAAATATCTGAAATGCGCCAATTGAACAATTTGGCGGTATGAAAATTTCAAAAACGTAAATGTTGTTTCTTAATTCTTATTATTTTTAGAAAACAAGAGATTAATTAATTTAATTAAAAAATTTTTTGAACATAAAGAACAAACATGATTTTACTACTGATTTTTAGGAACTATCGATCTTAAAAATCAATAGTATGAATTGTTAGAAATTATCTGATAGTATCGATAGTTTTTTATTCAATCGATAGTTGTGTTAGTTTTACAAATGTATCAATCATGCAAACAGCATTACTACTTATTGCGTTTAATGAGAAAAACTGTACATTTGATAACTTAGGTAAAAAAACCAGAAGAATCTATTATTTACAAACATGGTTCGTAAAATATCTTTTGTACATAGTGGGGATACGTCAGTCGGTGGATCCTCAATCGCTAGGTTCCTGATTTCGGGTTGCGATACAAGGGTGGTTCCTATTAATTAAAGAATGATATAATAAGCAAGTGGGTATGCAGGGTCTCCCCTCAACTTCCGATATAAGAAATTTGCAAAATAAAAGAATGCAGGTTATTGAAAGTTATGACAAACCTAAGATATTGCTTATCGGACGGTGAGTGGATAGCCTCCATACACTTTGCTTATTCCCATTGACATTTCTCGATTAATAGAAACCAATCTTGTACCGCAATTCGAAATCACGAACCCAGCGATCGAGGATCCGCCTACTGACCTATCCTAAAGCAGGGGTATAATGAAAAATAACGACAAAAACTGTTTACAAAAAGTGTTCAAAGTTGGCATGGTGGTTCACTTTTTTATGGGATGGGAATTATTTTGAAAAAAATTAGTAAATTAATTAATTTACTTAAATTTTTGCCTTTGATTTCAGACCGTCACAGAAGTCTAGAAGATAAATGTTTATTGAACTTAACAAAACAGAGACTTAAGAAAAAATAAGTTGTAACTATCCCTTTTGCTAAACAAACATTGCTTATTTTCTTAGGAATAGTAACAATTTTTTCTTGAGTGTCTGATTTGATAGCTTGAATACATTTACCTTTTAGACTTCTAGTGACGATCCGAAAACTAAGGCCACACATCGCCAAGGAAGTTTGAACTATCTTTAGAAGCGTAGGTTGGCGAGGAATCTCGTATCGCAAATAATGTTGGGAAATTTGGCGAGCATCTATCCTTAACTTGTAGATTGTCCCTGAACGTTCGTTTTCCGAAGCCGTTTTTGCTCCCATAAAACTAACTTTAACAGGCTCTCAAGCGTTTAATACTGATGCTATTTACGTGAAACTTTGGAATTAAGGTTAATTAATTATGCTCTTTCAGATTATCAAATCGAAAGAAAGGATTTCGGAAAACAAAATAAAGTTTTGGCATATTTTTCACATTTTTTTGCTGTTTTTTAACTTTTTTCGTAATAAAAAAAATTTTAAATTGAAAACTGTCAAGGTAATTTTGAGGATCATATTAAACCACAAAATTTGAGAACATAATTACATTTTTAACAATAGTAGTTCTTCTACAAATTGAATTTTTCAATAATTGTTTTGGGGTGTCGCTCCATTTTTAACTCCCAGGGATTGGGTCTGGGACCCCAAATCCTATGTGATTCTGACTCGTCTAGGTGTCTACTATCCCCCCTAGAAGTGTGACACATCATTTACGGGACACCCTGTATATAACTTATCAAACTAATATACAAATTATTTTAAGCAATACTTTAGGATATTTTTTATGTTCTTCAATGTTTATGTTGAAAAAGGAATATCACAAAGTGGTTTTGGCATTTAAAAAGTGTTTAAAAGTATTTTTTACATACTTTACATAAACATCCTTAAAACTTAGAGCTGCAAAAAAAAAAACAGACTAATTTTAACACACTCAAATTTTATTTGAAGTTTTCTCTGGAAAAATTAATATTAAATTGACTTAAAAAGTTTAATCTTAACTAACATATCAAACTAACAAACCAATTCGTTTTCAAGTATTATTGAAGAATACATTTTCTAACTCTTAATGTTTATGTGGAAAAAGAAATACTACAAGGTAATTTTAACACTTAAAAATTATTTAAAAGTGAATTTTTTTCATACTTTATATAAAAATCTGGAAAACTTAAAGCTGTAAGAAAAACAGAAACTAATTCTAACCCACTCAACTTTTATTCGAAGTTTCTTATCGACAAGAACACTTTCTTTCAAAAAGAAACTTTACGTAACATTTCATTTAAAGAGAATTTTCCCCGAAAAAGTGTCTATTCTTTTCAAAAGACCATTTCATTACGACATATTTTTATATGAAGTGACCCTTAAAAAACTTCGGAAAAACAAAAAACACAAAACTTTCCCCATCCTTTTAATCTCCGGTATCTAGGGAAATTGTCAAATCTAACAAACATTTCTTCCACAGTTTGTTTCTATCCTGTCACAAACTTGTCTCGAATTCCCATCCGAAGAACCTGTCTGCTGATGAATTCCCCCTTTTTTAATGTTTTTAACTCACTTGGACAGAAATGGCGGTGTTTGTTTTTGCTTCTAACTCTGTGATTTTTATATTAAATCCGAAGAGCTTTCTTCCCAGACGTGTCTCAATTTATCAAAAGAATGCGAACTAAATTCACTAAATAGCAAGTCCCGCGAGGACTGAATATTTTAATGTGGCAAAGAGACGGACAGGTAGGGGTAGCAAATTGCCCCTTCGTTTTGATCCGGAAAAATTTACTAAATTAAAAGTTATTTTTTGTTTCTTTATGTAGTCTCATGATGTAGATTGTATTAATTTAATTTTCCTTGACATTTTCAGAAGACGGAAGAAAATCTTTTATTTCCTATTATTTCTATTGGAATTGAAAATATCAAAAATTTAATTATAAAGGCCAGTTGTAGTTATCTTTTCGCAAAATCAATTATGTTACAAATGGATTCAAGCAATAAAACTTACGTAAAAGCATTAGTGTCAAATATCCGTGTACCCAGGTAGCACACGAATCCCGATCGATATTGTATGGTCGATATTGGCCACTACCAAAATGACCCCCCCTTGAACATCGGCCAATACCGATTCTCGAAATCAGATAATATTAGACAACACTGATTAATCTCGCATCTCCGATATTCGTTTTTATCGATATCGGACAATGTCGTCACGACAGCATTGGCCAATTTCGTTCTGCAAACATTGGCCAGTCTCAAAATTAAATATCAGCTAGTATCGGATTGGTATTGATAAATACTGAACATTACTGATCAATCCTGGAGTTTCGATGTTCGTCTTTTCCGAGATCTATCGATGTCATGAGGTATTGGCGATCATCAGACCCCTCAAAAAATATTGGATTCGAGATTGATGAATACTGATCAATCCTGGAGTTTCGATGTTCGTTTTTTCCGAGATCTATCGATGTCATGCGAGATTCTAGAATAATTTAGAACACTGATCAATGCCCGAGTTTCGATGTTATTCGGTCCCGTCAAAAATATCGGCCAATCTCGGATTTGCAATTTTTGAATATCGTACAGCATTAATTAACGCCGGAGTTTCGACCTCCGTCTTTTCCAATAGTTATCGATTCCGTTCGGTATTCGCCATTAAAATCAGCACCCCTTAGAAATTTTTGTGGAGCCTGATATAATGGCAAATACCGGATGGAATCGACATTATCAGATTTGAGATTGCTGAATAGACAGTTCCCCACTGATAGGAATTCTAAACATAACCATTGATGAAAATCACTTTTCCACTTTAATATACCTCTTTTTATTCACAAGTGTATCATTATTAATTATTTTTACAGCAAATGCTTTACAAGTTTTATAAATTGTTCCTTATATATTCCAGACATACCTACTAAATATATATACTCATGCCTAAATAGTTTTTTTCAATCCTTCATATTTTCTAAACCAGAGAAACCAATTACAACTTTGATCAATATCACTTACAAAAAAATGCTCAATTCCTCCAAATATTCACAGGTGT
This sequence comes from Tetragnatha montana, assembly GCA_963680715.1. Taxonomy (NCBI): domain Eukaryota; kingdom Metazoa; phylum Arthropoda; class Arachnida; order Araneae; family Tetragnathidae; genus Tetragnatha; species Tetragnatha montana. The sequence continues at coordinate 54,136,554 of OY796676.1, read as the reverse complement.
CCATATCTGAAATACACTTTTATTGCATTTGTTGATAACCACACATAAATCAAGAATTAAATACTTAAAGATTTCATGAGAAAAAAAACAGCTGCAAAGTAAATATAATACAATGATTTATTTTGCAAGTATACATGTTTATTTTACAAATACTTCATCCACTGAACATCAGAATTAATAGTCATTCTTTATCTGTAGAACATTAATAAATTTGACATAAATTATACCACTTAAAAATGACATATTTTGGGTATTTGAGAGCTACGTCTTGTGAGTTCCACCAGGATGGACATTGTTACTCAATGATATTAATTATTTAGAATGCAAAAATTTTTTGGAAAAAAAGTTTAGCCAAGTTGGACATTTTTATGTTTTATCCCTTAATTAATTTTTAAAAATATATGCACAAAATTTTACACATTTGAATTTTTAAAAAAGTCTAAACATATTCAAAATACTCTTTTCCACAGAAACAAAGTAAAATTAATTATTGCATAAAAGTAGTAGTATTATTTGTAGAAAAATTCTGTTTGCACAAAAACTTAAAACAAAGAATAAACTTTAAAAATGAATTTGAATTATAGCTTTTAAATATCATTTTTAAACTAAAGAGGTAAATAATTCAAAAATTAAATTCATAAGATAAAATTTTGTGTTATAATAATTATGACACCTTTTACTATATGTTGAGTACCAATGTCCACAATGGCAGATAAACCCCCTGAAAAATAATTATCAAAATTTTAAATTAATATGAAACATTTGAAGCAATTTTTAACTGTTTTTAGAAAAAAAATTCAGTTGAAAGAATATTTCTATGCTTGCTTGGGACTGATGCAAAACAATCGAGTAATTCCTTGTCTGCATCAGACAGCTTCCTTGTCTGTATATTACCATGCCTCTTCCCTGCTACTGCTAGAAGGAAAGGAGAATAATTAGTTTTAGTGAAAAATGCAGATTAGTCAAATCAAAAGCTTGAACATATTTATAAAAAGATCATTATTGATATTTAAATGGAATCAGTTCCAATTTAAATTACTTGATATATTGGAAACAAACTAAAAATGGATTTTCAAATAAACAGGTGATGTTTTAAAGGGGATCACATAATTAAATTATCTTCATTTCTGTCAAAACCAGATACAAAATTATACTGTATATTGTAGTTGTGCCCTGTTTGACAGTTGAGTTTTGTTAGACGCATCGAGTTTGATTGGCATGTTTCACCTAACCTCCTAAAAAAGACGTAATGATAGGTACTTGATGTATACTTATTCTTACCAGGCGTGGATCAAAGGGGGCACTCTGGAAAGTGCTCCCTTTTTGAGCTAATAAAGGAGGAAAGAAGGGGGGAAGGGGTACAAGAAAGAATAACATTTATTAGCCATTCAAAAAATACTTTTTGTTTTGCCATTTTTTCTTTCTTTTCTCCTCTTGGCCCCTGTATTTGTCAAGTAAAATACCATGGCAATTGCACAACATTAATACTTATGATGTTGACACAAAACAAATCAATGGGAATTAACTTTTAAATTACTCAGTTACTATTTTACTTCCCCATCAATTGGAAGTTATTTCATATTGTGTTTACCTTAAATCAGGGTTGCTGATTTTTTTTTATTTAAATAGGATTTTTTTTATTTAAATCAGATTTTTTTATTTAAATGAATTACTAGCTCTGAACTTCCCAAAACTGGTTATAATTTACTGATATTGTAATATGCATGTTATATAATAGTTTAGCATTACTTAATATCCCAATATTTATCTATTTTAGGCATTAATTAATTGAATTAATTAAGGGAAGTAGTTTGCTACCATTTCATGGTGAGATGCCCAAACCCATCCTAAAATGGTGAATGAATAATTAATTGTACTATCAGTTACTAAAATTTTTTATCCTTCTTTCTATAACTATTTTTACCTAATTGTGAAATCAATTTTTAAAAGAAATGGTGATGATTTCTAAAAAAAATCTATGCATCAATTTTATGTAAAAATTTTAATTTCAATAATTCAGTTGAATTAATTTCACTAAATGTATTGTGCATTTATTTCTTTAAAATAATAATTACTTATACAAATAAAATCAAATAAGCAACTTATTGACAGTTATGTACCCAGAGTATTCGCAGTAATTATGTTTAAAAAAATAATAGTTTGGAAAACATGACTAAAACTATAAAAGCAAGCTTTCGATAAAAATCATTCTCATGCTTGTGTTTTGAAAAGGGGATGTATACCTGAAAAAAATTTAAAGATTTTTAATTCTAGTTTAATTTATCACAATTATTGATTCCAAACGCTGCTATTTACCTCTTTTCGTTGTAAATATTTTTGTAATTGGTAGTACAATAACCAGAATTTAAAAAAAAAATTGAAATGCAAATAACCTTGCAAAGCATTTTAAAGCATACAACTATTTTTTTATTTAAATTGTGGCAGTTTAACATTTTTGATTTAAATCAATGATTTTTTTAAAAAAAAATCAGGTGATTTAAATCAACTTGATTTAAATCAAGCAACCCTGCCTTAAATACTCATTAATTTGAATCATATGATGGATTTCTTACCATGGTCACCAGTCAGGCGTTCCTCCTCCTTCACATTTCAATTGAATATTCTGTTGTTGCTCCTTTCTTTTAGCACCTCGTAAACATGAGATACTAACTGGGGCTAGGTCACCAGATGGCAGCTAGAAAAAAGCAAAATCTTTTAAATTCTAGAATTTAGGATATCTTGAAAGGTGAGCCAACAAAAAAAAAAGAGCCAAAATTCACCAAACTGGCTTTAAATAGAAGTTGAAGTTTATCTAACTAGTTTACTGTAATGGAAAAATACCAAAAAATGGGGGACAGGATGGCCTGTTCGGTTTGCTCCTCTGCCTTTCACGCCAGCAGTCTGCGCACTGCCCCGTCGTGAGTTCGATTCTCACCTCGCCCCTGGGTGTATTTTCCTTCTTTGTGCCAGTAAAAATTCTGTTGTGTCTGTCTTACTTGACGAAGGTGTATAAGCGGATCCTTGAGATCAAGCACACATACCGGAAAATATATGTAACCAAAAAACCAAACCAAACCAAAAAATGCATTATACACAGATGCTCCCTGACACGACAGAACTTTCCAGTTTTCCTAATTATAACTATGTGTGGAAAGCTCTATAGAAAAGTATAATTCTGCACTCCAAAATTTTAATTTTGAACTTTTTATTAGGGATTCCAGTTTTACTTTTTAGAAAAACATAAGTCATAAACTTTCTAAAAGCTACATAGTTCCCTAAACATCTAAATTAATTTTGAAGACAATGAGACTGACCGACCAGTAAGAATATTTGACCAAAAATGTAAATTTTGTCCTACGAATCATGTTAAAATTCCAATAATATACCATTTTAAAAGGTTTAAGTAAGTAGTGGCAGCTGGTGAGTAGTTCGAATTGGATTTCACAATTATATTAAATGCAGTTAGTATGCAATTAACAATTTAATTACAATTATAGTTATTTATGTTAATATTTACAAAAATAAATATCTCAGGTATGAGCAGTGATAGCAGCAGGCTCAAGAAAAAATATAGGATTTCCCACAAAAAAATATAGGACATCAAAATTAAATCAATCATACCTTTTATTGGAACGACAAAATTTTAATATGCATTAATACACAAGCCTTTTATAATAAAACCAAATTAATGAGAATATATTATGAAAAATTCAATATTTTAAATATTTGGCCAAAAGGTAATTACTTTTAAAAATGCTCAAAATCCTTTCACAAATTTGAAAAATGGTAAATAAATTCCAGCAGACTCAAAAATTTAGATTATAAAACTATTAAAACCATGCAATGGTAACAAAACAATGCACTATGCAATGGTCACTCCGCACGCAAAACGAAACTTACACGAAAAATAGCGATTTTCCGACTTTTTCCACGATAATTAGTCTTTTTTCTTGGAAATAAAAACTATTTCTCGATTTTTAAGAAAGAAGTTTAGGCAGTTTAAGTTTTTGGTTTTGTGAAATGGAAAAAATATAGGACGAATGGCCGTTTTTGAAAATATAGGACATTTTTTCGGATTTTCCCAAAAATATAGGAATTATAGGACAACTGCGATCACTGTATGAGGCAAATCATCCAACAGGATGTAGCATTCCATTTTGCTAACCAAACAAACACAAACAAATGAAGACTTCATCATTTACAAAATTATCTACACTGATGGTAACTAAATAAAATATATTGAACGTATAACTTACTTGAAATAAGCATGTGAAGCATAAGAAACTGACCATGAGTGCGAGTGCAAGCGACACGCGAGGACAGTCCAACCTCGAAGAAAGAATAACAAATGAATGACGTATTGCCATGGTGTTGCCATTTGCAGAAGGGAAATCCAATCTTCGGGGTGGCTCAGTCCACAGAGTTATACTCGACATAAATAAAACATCATCAAAAGTAAATAGTTTTAAAAAGGAATCTTGATTAAATAAATTTGAAAGTAAAAATGTGCTCATATTTTAATTGGTAGGACGAAATTTTTATTTTTACGAATTCTTTTTTCTCGAGAACTTTTCCCGGTAGAGATGAGGAACGGGTCAACTAAGGCTACAGACATTTTTCATTTTCCTGGCAAAATACTGCGTTTTGGACTTTTTAAACCCATTAAATGCTTTCAAATTTTATTTCTTTGGCATATTCTTACAGATGACCTCAAAATATATCGAATTTTTAAGCAATTGAGTACATATTTAGGGGCTTTACAGAGTCTGGTAAAAAACAGTATTTCGGGGAAAAAACACAAGTCCGAAAAGGCCCAAAATTGGTATTTAATAATAAGTTTGATTTTTTTTTTAATTTTTTTATGGTAGTAGAGTAATGTGGTAAGCTTTTTCCATAAACTTGAGTTTCCATGGTGATTCTGCCATCATCCAGGAATTTTTGAACACAAAAGAGGCTTACTAGTTTTTATAGGGATTCATTGGGTTTTTGGAGATGTAAGAAAAAGGTGGAAAGGGAGAAAGCATGAGTGCCCCCCAAGTATTTTATATCATAGTGTTCACATAGACTTGTAGATTAAGAATATGTAAAGCGTAAGGGGGTAAGATCCATATTTCGGGAGTTTTTCTGGTTTTACTGAAAAAACCTAAATTGGGCGTCACGCCCGGAGTTTTAGAGGTAGGGGTCTGAAATTTTAATGTGTGTATCTCCTTAAAATTCCCTTCAAAACGATCTTTGTCACTAAGAGGTGAGATCCATATTTTGATGTTTTGAGTCCATGAGCTCGTTCTAATTTTCACTTTCAAACACCCTAGCTCCTTTTTACTTAGATGTAAGGAGTCTCTCTAACATTATTCTGAGAGGTTTCAAAAAGTTGTTCAAGAATATGGTTATTGCTAAGCTTTCAGATCATTATTTCGGGAGAAATCTGTGAAAAACCGTCTAAGAAAACGAAACATTGAATTCTTCAGATTGCGCAATTTTTACACCACCTCTTGGTAAAACTTGCGGTTCGAAACCTCATTTTAAATGCTTTCACAAATTACAAACCGCTAAGCTGTGATTCTAGTAAATCCGGAGCTATTCAATATCAAAGTCAGTACAAGTAGGCTTAACGTGCCACGAGTTAGCACAAGGACATTGGACAATGATGTACCAATACTGGCCAATATCGCGAATATCAGACATCGGAATCACGATATCTGACAGTTTTGATCGATATTGCGTAATTTTTTAGAAGAGAGGGAGATTAGAAATACATTGAAAAATATTTTTTATAACGTTATTTGTAGGAAAAATAAGTGTGAATGTCAGTTTGGACCTTTACCCATTTTTTGGTAAAATCGCTAAAATAATATCGGTGAACTGATTTTGATTAATAATGGCCATTGTCGTGAAATGAATATCGCCATGGCGATTTCGATCGATATTGTATGGCGCTGCGTAACCGACATCAGAAAAACGAGATCACAAGTCAATTCAAAGTCGTAGGAAGGATATTGGCCGATGTTTGGCAGCATTGTAAAATTGTTATTGTAGGTACGATATTGATTGATAATTACTGATTTTTTCACAGAGATGAAAAAAAAAATTTAATCTAACTTCCATTTAATCTGTATGAAAAAATCACTCATTTTCAATCAATATTTTACTACAATATCATTTCATTAGACAATATCATTTCTACGACACCTATTTCAAGACTTCGTCCAATATTTGTCAATATCCTTCCTCCAATATTATCTTAGCAATATAGCAATTTTACCAAAAAGGTGGTTAACATTGTTTCTTAAGGCGGACATAAATTAGAGCCAAGCAGCTTAAGCGAACAGCCGCGAATGACCGTAACTATCCGTAACCGATTTGGCGCTCGTAGCGCGGTGCAAGAGTAAATGTTGCTCTCCGTACGGTTTCAAGGAAGCCGCCATCGCCGCAAATGCTCTCGGCACGTTGAAGAGCGCATTCGCGGCTTTTCGCTTACACTGCTTCGCTATCAATCATTGCTGTCAGATATCCAGATTCCGACATCCTACGATAGTGGTCACTCTCAGTACAGCATTGGCCAATGTTTTCATTCTACCTGAAAAATATCGGCCAATATCCGATTAAATATAAAAATTACATATATTGTTTTGACTGATGAATATTTTAAAACTGTTGTCAGAATCAAAAACTGGCATCAAAAAACACTCGGAAATGAAATCTACATCTAATTTTTTTTTCATCTCTATGAAAAAATCACTCATTATCAATCAATATCGTACCTACAATAACAGTTTTACAATGCTGCCAAACATCGGCCAATATCCTTCCTACGCCTTTGAATTGACTTGTGATCTCGTTTTTCTGATGTCGGTTACGCAACGCCATACAATATCGATCGAAATCGCCATGGCGATATTCATTTCACGACATTGGCCATTATTAATCAAAATCAGTTCACCGATATTATTTTAGCAATTTTACCAAAAAATGGGTAAAAAGGTCCAAATTGACATTCACACTTATTTTTCATACAAATAACGTTATAAAAAATGTTTTTCAATGTATTTCTAATCTCCCTCTCTTCTAAAAAATTACGCAATATCGATCAAAGCTGTGAGATATCGTGATTCCGATGTCCGATATTCAACGATGTTCGCGATATTGGCCAGTATTGGCACATCATTGTCCAATGTCCTTGTGCTACCTGGGTAATAATATTCCAAGAAATTCTATTTGCATAATTAAACAACCAGACTCTGGGTTTATATCTTGTTGATTGGCAGGTATGAAAGCAAAAGACGATAATTTAATAATCAAGCAATATACTTTAATCTTGATTATTTTCATGTTATAGATATTAGTGTAATTTAGATTTTACATGGACCTCTTAATTAAATAATTTACCAAATCATAACCCTACCAAAAGTTATATTAAATTGAAGAATTTGAAAAAATATTATTTTTAATTCAGCTTTGCTCAATATGCTCATTTTTTTAGAAAAATACTACTTTTTTTCCAATTTATGTAGAACCCTTCTTATTAAGACAATTCTATAACTGTTGTAAATAGATTTATTGATTCGGATAGATTTTTTCCAATACCTGTTTAATTATCTTCAGGCGATTGAACGATATTTACTTAAACTAAGTAATAGGTTATTTTACTTTAAAAAAAAGAAAACATTAACTGATTATATCAACACATCCTATCTACAATCATCTAAATATTAGTCTGGTTTTTAGATACATCAAACGTCTCTAACTTAAAGTTTATATAAAATTATTTTAGGACAGAAAACCTTGAAAACCACTGCCCTATAAAATTCAGTGTGCCTTTGATCTTTTATAAACTAGTATAACATCTAAACCAATATATTTTCTAAGATTAAAGGAATGAAACCAAGCCATATATCACATCCATTTCGCCTATAAGACGAAATCTAAAAAAAGAATGGGTATATTCCAATTTACTCCAACCTCTGAGTGATCAAAATATCCTCGTATATCCCCAGATTGAAAAAGAATCTTTCGTCCTCCAAGGGTCCACATTCTATTCCCCACAGAACCTACTTTTTCACCCCCTTGGAACTAAACTTCGAATTTCTATTTAAACTCAGGAAGAATGAGAAATGCCAAAGCGTAAACAGTTCTTTAAAATTCAAGGAGGTTTTTTTCTCCGTCGATGCACCTCGACTTTGCCGAACAGTTTCTCTCTCATTGTTTGTTTCGATCAAGGTAGCGAACTGAACGAATAAGGACAGGTTAAGAAAGCAATAAAACTTCCCAGCCGAACATTTCACAGAGAGAAGTTTTTGGCGGAATGTCCCAGGCACTAGTGAATGAAATGGTAGGTAAGGTTTTTCTGAGGGAGAGACTGGCAAAGCCCAGCCATTTCCTTAGCCCCGTGGAAATGATTACTTGAGACTTTTCTTCGTGCAGACACTAATGCTTCTTTGAGTCCCGTTATTGAAAAACGTTTTCGGTAAACTTATTGTTTGCTTCTGATCGTTGAGAAGATGGTGTATTCGTTCTGTCTCAAAAGGCTTATTTAGGGTATTGGGTTTGACTCTCTCGTGCGGTATTCTGGAATTGGCATTTAATCTTGGATAGCTAGTTGATGTAGGTTTTATGGGGGTAGTATATTGTGAATTATTTCTTTGAATAAAATTGAAATCACGTCCAGACTCTGTGGAAATTACTTTCACTATAAAACAGTACCAGTAGTAAAATTTAACCTTTAACCTCAAATATATAAATAAAGGCAGTATTCGTCACTAACATGACCTAAGGTTAACTTTGAATCGAAACTTCTGATTGGTGGGAAACACGTTTTCAGCCAATCAGGGTTGTCGAAAGAGCTTGATTCCAGGTTAACCTTTGACCAAGTTAGTAGTTAATACAGCCGTAAGAGAGATAGACTCCGTAGTCGGGCATATCCGTTACATTCTAAGTGATAAATCTGGTTGTTGCTCTTATCCCATTTTCGGCCAAAGGTGCGTAAACGCACCATTTCAATAAGTATTTTTTAATTAATACTGTGGCGCATAATTTTAATTTATTTTTCTGCTATTTTTAAAGGTTCTGAAGACATTTATAAAATATTAGTAATTCAATTGGACTAAATACTTTTTGTTGAGAAATTTTCGAAATGCGTCAGTTTTTCAACTTGAAACGCTTACGGACAAAATCGAGTTTTTTAAAATGTAAAATTATTTCATTTGAGATCAATCATACGTTTTTATAATGGTCTAAGGTTGTAAATTCTGTAAATAAAATAAAAATAAAACAAATGTCATAAATAAACTTTAAATTTTTTACCTAAATTTAATGGTGCGTTTACGCACCTTTGGCCAAATCCATGCAATAATGACCAAAAATTCCAAATTATTTTTATTACCTAAATTTCAAATATTTGCACGCTAATATTAAATATGCTCCAATTTAAAAGAAAAGTGCAAAAATATTTTGTCTTTGAGCGATTTTTGCTCCCTTTACAAGTGTTCAAATTTGAAAACTCGCTTGCTGATCTACAGTTTTTTCCGCAATGCACTTTCTAAAATCTACATTTCTCTTCAATTTGTTTTAATAAAATATTATGCTTTCATATGAAAGCATATATTTGGTTCTCTGAGCTGTTTAAAGCAATTATTTACCTTAAAAAAATTTCAATATCAATTTTTTATCTACTTTCTGTTCTCAAGATTTTCGTGCAATACACCTGCATTAGAAAATTGCCATTGACCTTCATGCTTTGTTGACCTCTATTTAGACCACCGAGGGGTCCAGAACATCTGTGTCAACAAAATTTCCAAAAACTGGTAGGGGTTTATCGAATTTCAGGGGATAGGCAGGAAGATCGACACAGGTGCAAGAACCTTCAATGGACATCCCGTGACAGTTTTATGACTCGTAAATATCCAGTAAAACGTCAACGCCCCTTGTACATTCTTATTGAGGGGGGAAGGAGGTAGGAAAGTGTATACAGACCACTACAACAACAAAATATCCCACAGCGTAACGAAATTTCTGCGCGTCGCATGACTTGCAATGGTATCCACTGATACTGATAGACTGCCGCCTTAAGATTTGTTCATTGACGCACCATTTCATTTCTTATATAAAATATTATTTTTTATGCATGAAACTTTTTTTGTGTCTTAATGAATGTCATTTAAGCATGTTTCAATAAAAATATCACAACATTTTATAAAATTTCTATGCTTGGCCTATAATGGGGCTCTTATTATTAATGTAATGATTACCACGTATTTTGGTCAGTGTGATACATATACATGGCAAATATAGTATACAATTGGCCATTGACTTAGACATAGACATAGAAAAAGTTTATTGTATTGGGCATTGCCCGTTTACAAATAACACAAATAGTTTTAAATGCCATGAACTTTTAACATATTTAAAAAAGTTTTTACAAATCACTGTAATACAAGTCAAGACAATACAAACCGAGTGCAGGAACAAAATACAATAAACTAAAATAAATCAACTAAAATCCTCTCCAATTTCCCGGCGAAGCTTAAAAACGGAAGTCAGGAAGCATAGAATATTGAAATAGTTAGCGTTAGGCTCATTCAAGACAAAAGTAAAATTTTTTGTGTGTGATAAATATTTGTTTTGATAATAGCTATAAATAGGACATGAGTTAAATACATGGTTCCATGTGTCAAATTCATCGGTGTTACAAAACAATTGGCCATTGTAAAATAAAAAAATTCATTTTCACTGTTCACTTATCAGTTCGATGAAAAGAAAAACTTACTAAAATGAGACTTTCCATCTGTTCTACAACACAACACAGTAAAACATATAAGTTTACTTTAAAACATTTTATAATTAAGGTTTTGCCACATGAGTAATAAGTTTAAGGGTGATTCAAGATGCAAAGGAGAAAAAATATTTACAATGCTTAAATTACAATTAGGTATTTCTGAAGTATTCCACGATACTTCAAGCAATAACATGAAATAAAGATGCACAAAAGTTGTTTGCTCTCTTTAAAATTTTGCAATTTTGTATAATTTTAAATTTTAGGACAATCTTTAGGCACCGAAGCGCGATACCTATTAAACCTTCGTTGTAATCAAGATATTTATAAACTTTTTTACCTAAAAAAATTGTTGGTTAAAACACTTAGTCAGTTAAATAAATATTCCTTAAAAGGGGTAAGGATGTGGAAAATATTTAATTAATTTTTATATTTAAAAAAAAAAATAATTGTTTTTCATTTAATATTTTATGCTAAAAATAACTCGATTTTGTATGTCGTGGTTTAATTTATTTATTTTCATCACACTAAAAGTGCTAAAAACTATTAATCAACATAGAATTTACAGGAATTTTTGAAAATTCAAAGGGAATTCATCCTCAAGAAACCACTAATGTGTATTAATTCTCATTAAATATTAAAAAATAATTTTAGCTTCAAAGGAAGCTTATTTCTTTAATAAACTTTTAGTCTCAGAGCTCAACTCGAACGGAAACTAACAAGACCTTTCAAGAAAAAGCACTCTTAATTACACTTCTGAAAACAAAACAAAAATATTCCAAGATTGAAAACTCTCTTTATTAAAATGGACTCTAAAAGAGAGTTAAGGAAGAACACTTTCAAAGCCACTCGTACGTTAAACCTCATAAACATACTTTTTTCTACTCACCGAAAGTGCTTTTGCTAGTCTCCCTCCTCCAATGTATATTAACACGTTTTTAACGCTTAAATACACGCCAATCGAGAGAGTATTAGGTTTCATAAAACTCTCCCTTAAAAGTACACAACTCGCCCCTTTTTATTGACGTAAAATCACACATCCTCCAGTGTTTACCGACCCTCCCGGAAATTAAGTTTCTCATATATATCCCTTTACACCCCCTATAGGTCCAGATACGGGCTCTCGAGGTAAACAGATATTCCCGCAGTACTAAAAACACCTCTCGCGAACTTTTATTGCTCTTAAAGCTTGTGTGTGCCATTAATTGATTTCGAGAGGAAAGGTTTTTAATTTTAGACCTGCACCTAATTTGTTTGCCGTAATCTGCGCGCTCCAAAAAAGCATATTACACGCTTCAATTAATTTGAAAGGGTAATTTTTAAAAGGAGGAGGAGGGGTGTCGTGTGACGTAATCGAGTCAATTAGAGCCACGTGCGCTTACGTGGCTAATTTTAATTGGCGGAGAAGGAAACCTCGAGAGAAGAAGGCGATTTCTTTCGTTTTTCCATTATTCATAAAAGACAAGCGGCCTTGTAGGGTGCTGGGGGTTTATTATTAATCTATCAATTAGGGGGGTAACACGGGCAAGCTGTGTCAGGGGGATATTTTTATGCCCGCGTATTATTATTATTATTTTCATTTTTGTCGAATAAATATACCGGTTTTTAATTGGCGCTACGGAATGCAGAGGTTATTAAAAACAGTGGGAATGGAGTTATTTTCGGGAAATTTAAATGCTCATGAAAATTCATGATGTGGGTAATAGTGATTAAAGCGTTTATTGGATGGAGAAAAAGTAGGAACTGGATCGTGAACGAATTTGACTCCGTTTCTTTGGGTTTTGAAAATTAATAGGAAAAATGCGTATTGTGATTTTATAAACAGTTCATTTGCATTATCAATGGATGCATTAAGAGAGGCTTAATGATAAGCCGTGTGAAGCTTCGAATTATTAACTTAGGATTAATCGAATTGGAAAAGTTCATTTTGTTTGTTTATTTGTTAGTATGGTTCCATTTTTGAACTTATTGGTTAATCACTTATTAAAGTTTTTTAGCATTTCGTGTTTTAATATGTTGTAGAGAATAGCTGTACCTAATATCCCAATTTAATATACTTTTCATTGAAATTATATCGTTGGCTTAAAGGAGAAAGGCGGTAAGTCACTTGTGTAGAATCTTTTGAAAGCTTTAGATTAGAAGATTAGTCAACGAACGAAGGAATTCCCGAAATCCCGCTAAGCTGATCACAAAATTTGGGGTAACTTCGTACATAAAACTTCAGCTCAAAATAACTTAGTGCATTTCTCATGTAAACCGACGATATATTATAAACAATGATTATAATCTCTCATATAAAAGCCCACGTCACTCACTGACTCACTGACTCACTGACTCACTGATTCTGGAACGCTCGCACACTATGATGCCATCTCGCAATAATAATCATAATCATCAGAAAAATATAAAAGCCCACGTCACTCACTGACTCGATGCCATCTCGCAATAATCAGAAAAATAAATAAATAAAAGTAATTAAAATTTTAAAATAATATAATAGCTTTTAAATAAATATCTTTCAAGAAAGTTGGTTTACTTAATAAAGGTTAAAAAGTTACTTTTAGGGAAGTTGGTTTCTAATTCAACAATAATAAATTATTAAAGTTAAACTTCTTATTTAATGTATAATTAATAGGAACTTGAAGTAGTAACGAGCGAAGCTCGCATAAAAGGCTAGCCTAGCTGTAAGACCCGGCTTTGCCGGGTCGTAACAGCTAGTATACTCTATATGAGTGGAATTCATCCACTCATATAGAGCGTAAAAAAGGTTTTCAATAAAAAGTAAATAAACGGAAATAAAAGTAGTCAACAAAGTTTCCGTGGTCCAGTTTGGTCCAGTTAGCGATCTAGATATTATATATCGGTATGGGCAGAAAAATGGGGTATGTCTTTTAACATAGGTAAATGTCAGGTATTGCACATGGGTTGTAGGAATAGTAGGGCTGAATTTTATCTGCAAGGGGACAAAATAAAGGAGGGTGATATGATCAGAGATCTAGGGGGGATAGTAAATGAAGACTTTGAAATGAAACATCAGTGTTCAGCTGCAAGTAAAAAAGCTAATAGGATATTGGGATACATTAAAAAAACTGTTTCTTCAAGGTCCGGAAATATTATTTTGCCATTATATAGACTATAGAGGCTTGGTAAGGCCTCATCTCGAATATGCTGTTCAGTTCTGGTGTCCATACTTAAAAAATATATAGATTTAGTTGAAAGGTTCAGCATAGAGCTACTAAATTGGTCAAGGGTATATCTAGTTTTAGTTACGAGGAAAGACTAAAGAAGTTAAATATGTTCACTTTAGAGAAAAGAAGGGCTATAAGGGATTTTATTCAACTTTTTAAAATGTTAAAACAAGGGGACACAGAGGGACTATATTTCTGTACGGAGTAGAACGAGGGGTGACAGTTTAAAATTGAATAAGGCAAGTTTTAATAGGGATTGTAGGAAGCATTATTTTTTTAATAGAGTAGTGGATAAATGGAATGCATTACCTGAATCGATAGTTAACTCAAGTGGGGTGGACGAGTTTAAAAGAAAAGTAGACGAATGCTGGAAATCGGGTGGGATGAATTGAATAGACTGGATCAACCTTGCTGGGCTTTTAGCCTGAAGTTGATCCACTATATTTGTATTTGTATTTGTAACAATCTGAATGAAATAGCTTATATGGTTTGAAAAATATTACGTATCACTTAATTCCCCATCAACCCTGTATTAAAACGGATTTACAAGCAGCGATTTGAGATACGCGGCCGCCATGACTGTGTGTGGTCGCAACTTTTCCATAAATTTCCTATAAATGATGATGAAACTGTTACGTCATATGAAAATTATAAACTGATGAGGAAAGCAATAGGAAATTTTAAACAGTTTCCCAGTTTTCCCTCATGACGTCCCGGTCGTATCGCTCGAATCTCTGCATACAAACTGTATTTTTTACCCTCCATCCCCGGAACACGACAGGTTGCTCCGAAAAACTTTCCCTAGAACATCCGAATCTGAATCTCCGTATCAATACCGCATTGATAGGGAGCAACGTGTCACATTATTTCCCTGGCGTCCATCACAGATAGATAGGAAAAACGTTATTACTACTATTTGAAAGCAAAAGAGAAGCCCCGTAAATCTGGGTCACGGAAAGGGAGTGAGCAGCAGAAGTTACATCTTTCATCCCGTGTTATTCTCGGTTCCTTTTGTCGGAGGAAGCGTAACATTGCCGATAAAGGGTGTCCCATACCGTAAAACTTTCGTGACACGCTATTTATCTGGAGCTTCCTGTCGCTGTAAAACTCTCTCTGTTGACGGGGGATTCCTGTTTTTTTTTTTTTTACGTTGGTGGTTATGATGTGAGATGGATTACTGTAGGTTTTTTTCTTGTGTGTCGTGTTGGTGGAATGGTTGAAGGTTGGTGTGGGAGTTGAAATTGGAAATGTTGGATATCCTTATAGAGATTCGGATGTATGTCGCTTTCTGTCATATTTTTTTGAGCTGATGTAGAGTGTGTTAAATGCTGGTAAATGATTTGACATTTCTAATAGGTGGTTCTAAATTTTTAAACATACAAGATTTTCAGATTGGTCATTGTAAAACTGTATATTCGTTTAATAAGATTAACGTGCTTTAAAAATTTGCTGGTTTTGAAAGTGCCTCTCTAAATAGAAAATATTCAAGCAACAAACACTGATTTAAGTATTAAAGTAAATTATTAAAAATATGGTAGAACCAGGTCATATAATATGTATTTTTCTTTCCTGATAGAAATCATAATAACATGGGGATTCTTCAATGAAGCTTTTGAAAGAGAAAGTGATTTATATAATTTTGGATTTTTGAATACTCGGAAGGGGAGAACTTTGAAGGAGAGAGAGAATGAACACCTTGATATAAGTGAAATAAAGAGAGCATTCTCCTAAACTTTCTTCAAAGTTCTCTCCCCCTGCATTTATCTTAGTGTACAACTCACAATTCTACGAGTAGACCTCCTCTCTACATTTTTTTCTATGATTATCGGTAATCCACAAACCTCATTTGAGCGGGTCAAAATGTAAGTATAGTTCTTTTATGGATAGTACATCTATAATGTTCCTATGAAGAAATTTATTTCATGGATGTTTTTACAGCTTAGACTAATTGAGAAACGATATCACTAATCAGAATGACTCAGAAAGCATCCAAACCCATGGTGCTACTAATTTTCAACTCACGCCTCTTTCATTCTAAGCAGCTCATTTAAAACGAAACTCAAAGCGAACGAATTTAAGATTCCCACAGAAAGAACAAGGAGGAGAGCTCATTCCTAAAATAGGAAACCAAATGTGCAAATACTCCTCAACAACAAACCAACTCGGATTTTAATTCCACACTCTCATATCACCATCATCACACATCTGATTATCTCGCCTCCATCCAAATGGCGACCCCCTCCCCTCTTTTACAAATAAATTGGATCGCAAATTGAGCACAGTCGAGGGCAATTATTCACCTAATTGCATACTGATTATAAAAGCGGGATCTTTATTCATTAAATAAATTGAACGGAACGGAGCGGAAGATCTCTCCACACGCAAGTCTCCATTGTACTAGTAGTAGGGCGAAACGGAAATCGCATGCATTAATCTCATATTTACACGAACTAATTTCTTTCCGGTTCCTCGAGGAGAACCGAATGCATTTCCAGTTCCATTGATACGAATAAACAGGTTTAAGAAATATCGGTATTGAATAAGCAAATAAACCCGGTGAATGCTAGGGTGATTTTCCTATCTGTATGTATTCGCGTTTTCGGATTTTCCCTATTCTCTGTGTCGAATAAGAGAGTTGGAGAGGAAATATGTTGTGAAAATAAATTTGATTGTATGGCACGTTTCTACATTTTAATGGATGTTGAGATTGCTTTGATGGAAAGAGTTGTAGAGGGATTTTTAATTGGATATTGAGTTCATTTTATATTTATTTTAGTTCGGTTTAAAATTTTCTAATGTTCAATTCAAATATTTTCCCTTATGAATACAATACAATAGGGCGTTTTTTAATATTACTAGTTAAAATATAATTTTGGGTTGATGAACATAGAGAGCATTTTCAATCACATGACTCGAACCTAACAATGGCCTTAGCAACAGAAGTGTTACAGTTATTTGCCCTACAAAGGTTAACAGTTACAGAAAATGACTAGCCGTGGAATTCTTCTATTGGAGAATTTTCAATCACAGGATCCCATACCTAAAAACCGCCTTAGCAACAGATAAACAACGGCCTTAGCAACAGTTAAAAGCCCTACAGAAGATACACAGTTAAAAGAAAATAACCGGTTGTGACGTCACCTGAAAACACTCTATTATAATTTTCAATAATTTAATATAATGTGTTATTGTTTTAAGTATTTAAAAATATTTAATATTTATTTTATTTAACAATAGTTTTGATGGAAGGATTGTAGAGAGCTAAATTCTTTCAAATGAAGTTTTACTTAGGTTTAGTGTTTACCGTTAATATAAATATTTCGGGTTGATACAGATATTAGAAAGTTTAAATAATTTAATATCAGAGTTATAATTCGTATTTATTGACAATTTATTGTATCCTATCTTACATTTTTGACAGAGAGATAAATAGCAAACTTCTTGTAAACAATTGTTTTACTTAGGTTTTGTGTTTATATTTGCTTATTCTGAATTTTTTTTCCACGTCAGCAGACTAATTTTTACAAATTTCAATGAAAATTTTATCTAGTATACGCAAGAAAAAAAAAACAATCTTGAGTCAGTTAATTTATCAGCTGGGATTAAAGTTACAAAAAACTACGATTTTAACGGTATATATTAAGGGTAAAATATGAGTCCAATGTCTAAACAAAACTACAAAATTAAGTTTTGAAACGCTTAGATATCTTTTGAAACATTAAGTTAAAAATATAACATGGAGAATTCAGTAAAACTGCCTTAAACATCTAAACTGTTTTGAAGTGAAAATTAAATTAGTTTTCCCCATTCTAATTCATGCACTTGCCTGAATTGATCTTCTTTTTCTGCTGATACAATCAAGCTTAAAATCCATATTGACGTAACAAATTGCTTAAAGAGTAAGAAATTAAGTAAACGACTTTACTGTTAAAGTATATATTTTCCTTTGAACTTCTAACAACTCGATGTAACTTGATTTCATAAGCTTAGAGCAGGTACTAAACTGAGATGTTTTCAAACAAAACTTTACTAGAAAAGTTTAACACTTGAGCTGTAAAGCTTGTATTACTTTGCTTATTTTATATCCCCTGTGTAAAGATTAGCTGATGCAATCAGACAGTGCTATCCAGGTTATTTCCTTCCTCAACACAATATCTTACTCTTAAACACCATTCGGATTCTTTTCACAATGCCAACGAATAAAAAATCGCATGAAAAAACTGATGTTTTTTTTTAAATAAACATTCCACCACTTTTGAATAGATTCTCCCCTAGAATAAGCATCGCTGACAGCTTGCATATTGATACGCATCGTTCCCAGCCAACGGGTTTTATTTCGCTGGACTTTTTTTTGTTACAAATCCCCTCGCATACATTAAAGTTTAAGTGCAAGCAAGTAACTGCAGCGCGGGTTTAGATGGCCGCGATATTTCTCCCTAAATATGAGTCCGGATGCATCTGCATTGCCGAAAAAGAAAAGACACACAGTGTATCTGGCTTTATTTCTATGGGAGGAAGTTTTGAATACCCGACGAAAACTTCCTCCAGAAGTGGAGTTGTCAGAATACAAATGGACAAAAGCTGGATTTCGCTCCTTGTCCATGCATGAATGTAGGTCTGCTCAACATTGACTCCGGGAGCAAACTTCACAAAGGGGACTAGATATAATTAACTATTTAATGTGAAGATAAGAGATATAATAGTATTTATATGCTAAGTTAAATTCATGAGTTCTGATCATTGGGTAACTTCTCCTATTTCTCTGTTGTATAACATATCATTTTCCAACAAATAATTACGGTTAAATAACTTGGGGCGTCTAGGGCTGAAAAGGTTAAATACTTTCAGAAGGCACTAATAATAATAACACTGGGCAACAGTGAAAATGTAAAATTGATGAAAATGTCAAATTATATGTAATTTCATCCTGCTAAACACGAATATGGCAATAAAAATTCGATCTTGGTTCCGGTTTTTTCGTAAAGTTGAGATTTTACTATGTATGACAGAAACACAAGAATTCATTTAAATTGCCTTTTAAGTGATGTTTATCACTTTAATTCTTAAAGAAATAACCATGAAAACATGCCAAAATATAATTGAAAGGTTTGTCAGCTCTTTTGATTATACTCAAGTCTAGAATAGATCTAAAATATGTCCAAAAGTGGGTTACAACTGCAAGCATAGACTATCAGACTTTGTTCTGGTTTACTATGCTAAATCTCATTTATGGGTGATTCTCTAGAAATGTGAAAAATTGAGAGCATAAAGTTTGGAAAATTAAAAGTCTTTTAAAACTTCTGATTTTTTTTAAATGTTAGTTGAAGAGCTCCTAGTTGATATCCAATGACCAGCAGTGAAGTTTAAAAACATTTAGATAGAAAAAAAAAATTTTTTTTTAAGGGGACTCAGTACCAAAATTTTTTTTTCTCAAATAACAGAATTTACTATCTTTTTAGGTTTTAAATTATGTATTTACTTCATGCTAATTCATATTTCGTATAAAAAGCAAATTCAAAAATTTATTTTTTAAAAAATTACAAGAAACTTCAAAAAAATACACCCAAAATTATCCTAACTTAAAAACGCTAAACCTCCCTTTTAACATATTCTCTTTTACATTTGTTTTTATTCTCAAAATAAATCAAACATATTTTGTTACTTGTGCTACCGTATGGAAATTTTAATATCTACAAAAGTTTCAAAAAAATTTAAAAAAAAAAATTCTTCAAAAAAAAATATTTTCTAATTTCACATTTACTTTGAAATCATGATACCTCTAACATATCCAAATTTCAATAATACCCTCCGTTTTGTTTAGGAGATATGGATGCCAGGAGAATGAAGCGCCAGCAGTGAATTAATGTTTTTCAGTACTTCGTCATTTCTTTATTTTTTCATATTTAAGCCTGAAAATTTCACATTCCCCATAAAATCACAATATCTCTAACATATCCAAATTTCAATTTTTAACACCGTTTCATTTAAGAGATATGGATGCCAGGATAATGACGTGCCAGTAAAATGTTGTTTTTCAGTACTTCGCCATTTTTTTATTTTTTCAAATTTGGGCTACAAACTTCACGTTCACCATAAAATCCCAATACCTCTAACATATCCAAATTTCAATTTTTTACTCCGTTTCGTTTAGGAGATATGGATGCCAGGATAATGACGTGCCAGTAAAATGTTGTTTTTCAGTACTTCGCCATTTTTTTATTTTTTCAAATTTGGGCTACAAACTTCACGTTCACCATAAAATCCCAATACCTCTAACATATCCAAATTTCAATTTTTTACTCCGTTTCGTTTAGGAGATATGGATGCCAGGATAATGACGTGCCAGTAAAATGCTGTTTTTCATTACTTCGCCATTTTTTTATTTCTTCATATTTTGGGCTACAAACTTCACGTTCACCATAAAATCACAATATCTCTAACATATCCAAATTTCGATTTTTTACTCCGTTTCGTTTAGGAAATATGGATGCCAGGATAATGACGCGCCAGGAAAATGGCGTTTTTATAATAATTCTCTCGCCATTTTTTTATTTTTTCATATTTTGGGCTACAAACTTCACGTTCACCATAAAATCCCAATACCTCTAACATATCCAAATTTCAATTTTTAACTCCGTTTAGTTTAGGAGATATGGATGCCAGGATAATAACTTTTTAAAAGCATACGCTCTGTAATGAACAGTTCAAACTCAAAATTTTCTAAGTAAAACACTTTATAATTGCACTAAAAGTGAATATTCACTTATTCTGATTGTAATTAATTAATAACAAGAAGAATTGCGTTATTCTGTCATTTTTATATGCCTCAAAATGATCTAAAACGTTCATGTTAGGAGAATAACGATATTTCCTGGGACAACCATGTTTCACTTCTAAAATGTTATTTAAAAATTTCAAAAAAAAAAAAAAAATTATCCACAAATACATATACTATAAGATAAGATTAATAATATTTGGTAAAAAATCTTTAAAAAATATGCTTTTAGTGTACTAAAAATCCCGTTGAGCTTATGTCAGTAGTGGGACAAGCCAAAATGATGAAATTTTGAACTTTGAAGTTTTTTAATTCCTTAATTTTTGCTTCTAAAAATCGTTTTTCTATGAGCAATACTTATCATAAGGCTATTTATCAGAATATTGGAAAGAAAAATTAATTTTATGGCATTTCATGGTTTTCTGAGCCGTGGACAGCAAATTTTCACATTTCTAGAGAATCACCCTTATATACACTTAGAAATACTCCCCGGGCTTGTCCCTAAATTATCTAGTTATAGGATGTGTGGCTTTTAAGATATTTACCGTTTCAATCTCTGATAAAAAGCCAATTTGTGTTGTAAAGTTGAACTTTGATTTACTCTGATCAAATGCTCCCAAAATAGTTTTTAAAAAGCTTATAGATGACATTTATTTTGTTGAGCTGGTAAGATAAGATATCTTAAGTGTGTAGAAAGGGTATTTAGACTGTTTACAATGTTCATGACATTTGTATTTTCAAAAGTTGAACTCAGATTTGTTTTATTGAATACAGAGTTATAGCCGACTGTTTCATTCTCAAAGAAACATCCAAATTTTTAAAATTCCTGTTGAAAGTATCGGTTTAAGAACTCCTTGAAGTGAGCACAGACCACTCAAGTCATATTTCATAAACTAAATACGGTTTAGGAGCTTCTGAATGTGTTTATAAGTATCTTTCATAGCGCGCAACCTATTTAAGGAGAATGGAAGGAAGTTTACGACTATTTCGAAGCAAAATAATTATTTGACTTAATTTTGACAATTTTTTTGCAAAGATACATACGACTTGTTTACATGGTCTGTGACCATTTTTATGCTATCAAACCTTCTGTATACATGCGAAACAAAATGCTATAATTTTCATCAAAATAACGATACAATTTTGTATGACAGCCACAAAAAATTTGTATTATAACATGTTTTCTGCATGTGTTGTATGCTTGAAGACATTCTAAATAAATATTGCTCAAATTCATGCCTAAATTAAATTTATCCTGAGCTATGTTTAAAAAATTGCAATATTTCTGCACTAATCACAGTATATCATGACCCCTCTGTATTTCTGAAACAAGAACCAACCCAGAATTTTTATGGTGATATTCGTAATTAGCACATCAAAATCAATAGGAAATGGCTGTTTTTATAATTTTTACACGAACTTTGTCAAAAATTGTTGCCCAGTGTAATTATTATTTTTCACGTAATTTGTACTTTTTCCATGAAGAAGGCAGAATAGAAAAAGCTTTTTGTTCCCTGAAATCTTAGTAAAAGCTTTATACATGGGATTTTATCCAAACGAATTTCCAATTTATAATTAGAGTTTTTTACATTTTGAAATACTAAAACAATGTCTTAACGTATTCATTTTCAACAATTTTGAAGTAATATATGAACTTTTATGATGTTAATATGAATGGATTTATACATTGAGTGTTAATTTGAACTTCAGACTTAGAGTATTTATTTCCTAACTCTCTTAAATATTTTGGATTTAGTTAATTGAACGTTTAATTAGTACATTTCATTGTTTTTAAATTCAAAATATCTAAAACTTAAATTTACAATTTTTACTAAATTACCTCCTGAAGCGGCGCTGTAGTGCAGCGCCTTGTAAGGGCATTCCGCGAGCATGCGCAGAAGGCAGGGTCACGTGATCTGTCGTCACTACTAATAGGTGGCCAGTCCAAGCGAGATCATGTTTACGCGTGTCGCGTGTTGCAGTGCATGCATTCTACTATTTTCGACTGTCAGTTGTGGCTGTGGATTTTGTTCAGCAATATATAACTTCATGTTCTAATTAAGATTTTGGATTACAATCATCGTCTTGTTCTTCCAGGTAAGAATTTCAGTATTTTTTCACCACCTATGTTGCTTGTAGCTCTTATTAGATGTCTTATAAGTTTGTTTAGCACTAGCACGTGTTTACCTTTCACTTATTTAGTTTATCTGGTGAATAATTGAACTGAATCGGGTGGGAATCTGGTTTAATTTATTGGGGCCATAACACATTAAAAATTTCTATTGGACCAATAAAAGTTTATTGGTACAATTTTTATGCAGCATAAATCCATAAAATTGTATTGGTCGTATAGCAATGTTGAGGACTTTAACACAAAAATGTTTTCTGTAAATTCAAGTTAAATATGCAAATAAATTCATGTGAATACTTCAAAATGCATACATTTTACTAATCAGAAAATTATTTTTATAATTTTTTTTTCTATAAATTAAGATCTTCTTTAATCATTTAACCGATATAGATACAAAAAATTTCTGCAATTTAGTAGAAATCATTAAATGAACAAATGATTTGTATATGTTACAGGCAAAGTGATAAATTTCATTTATTTATTTGTTTACTGCCCTACAGAAAAAAAATCCAATTACATGGCAGAAGAGCGAAAAGACACATACCATGACAAAACAATAGTAAATACAAAATACACATAAAACAGTAAAATACACAGATGTTAAAAATACAATCACAAATTCAAATAAGCTATCAAGTCATTTTTTAACTTAAAATAAGAATCAAAGAAAAGATCACTTTTGTTGGACATATTGTTTAGCAATTTAAAAAACACATATATTGACTGATTTAAGATATAATTTTTAGTGGAAGAAGGCATTTTAAAAATAAATTTTTTTCTTGTCGAATATTGTGGGACATAAAAATTAAATTCATTAAGTAATTCAGGGCAATCAATGCTGCCGTTTAGCAACTTATAGAAAAATTTAAAAACAGATAAACATCGTCTTTGTTCAAGGGTTTTAGTATGAGGCCTCACATGAGTTTTGAAATAAAGAAAACGAAGGAATATATTTTGGAATTTTCTCAATAGAGTTAATTTGAAGTTTATTTGAAGGATACCAAACAGCACAGTTATATTCAAGAACCGAACGAACTAGGCTATTAAAAAGATTTAACAAAACAAAACTATCAGTGAAATCATGAGTGGTTCGCTTTAAAATCCCTAGATTATTCCATTCATAATCTAGGGATTCATTCCCATTCATAAATTCCATTAAATTTATCACATTGCCCGCCTCCACTTCGGGCATCATTAATAATGCCCGATTTATCACATTGCCCGTAACATATACACTTCATCGGAAAGGAGGAATTTCATCGTGCATTGCAGAGGGACGCTATGGCGACAGCATGGCGTGACGTCTCACAGACCGCGCAACATTTTCCTCCCCTTCCCCCTACCACATACTGGGTCGAATTGAATAGAATTTTCGCCTACCTTCCCCTTACGTGACCTTGAGACTGCCCCTTCTTATCAGCAAGTTTTTCCAAGTGCATGCCTTCGAAATTCCACAAATTCTTTCCCACGCGGTCCAGCAGATCTCAGGTCCCACTCAGTGTAACGGTTTTTGTCCACAGTTAGTACGCACGGCTATGAAGCTCGGTCCACGGATATTAATTTATCCTTCTGATCCTGGGTATGCGGAAGAGTTGAAAAACATTATATGAAGTTGGGAGTGATTTTAGAGTGGTAAAGGTAACTAACTGTAAATAAGATTTCTGTGAAAAATTCAATTTTTTGCTTCTAAAACACTGGTGAAAAACTGATACTTCAGGTAGTGTCAAAATTTTTTTGTATTGTTCTACAATGAATTTTTTCTAATTAAAACTTGCATTACATATTAAGTAATAAAAACAAAACAGTTAATTCATAATAGATGCGTTTTATTTTAAATTATAAAGAATTTACTGTACCAAGTGGTTTCTCTTGAAAAATTTAAGGCTCTTGGAAAATTGTCTGTGAAAACTTTTATTTTATCATAAAGTTAACAAATATTTTTCTATGAAGAGATAAATGTTCCAAGAACAATGTACTGAAATATCAGAATCATATCTTAATTAGAAATTTTTTTAAAAAATATAATGTTGCGCGGTCTGAGAGACCCCACGTCCCCTGGTATGTTTCATTTTTTCACCTCCCCTGTTACGGGTTAATCTAATGACACGTTAAAATCTAATGGTTCCAATAAAATATTTTATTGGTCCCATAAAAATTTCTAATAGGGATAAAGCCGAAAGTGTTTTTCTAACAGAATGCAATGATGTGGAAAATTTCGAAGAATTTTCACGGAGAATTATTGCCCGTTTCCAGCGCACGGTGCCCCTAGCGCAGTGGCGTATATAGGAATTTATTTCGGGAGGGGCCCAAATTACCCCCCAGCCCCTTCCCCACTTATTTAATAGGTCCAATGTAGCTTTTTAGGTGATAACTTAGGTTCTAAAAACTTAATATAGGAAAAGTTGTGAGTAATAAAAATACTAGTACCAAAGGGGGGGTCTGGGGGTCCTCCCTCAGAAAATTTTTGGAAGTTTGACTTAAAAAAACCAGGTTTTTAACTAGTTTCGGTACACTAAATCCGAATTTTGGATGTACATTTTTATGAACTTAATATTTAAAAAGTTTTTAAAATAGAGTCCAAGTACAAAAGGGGATCTGGGGTCCTTCCCCAGAAAATTTTTGGAACTTTACCCTTATCTTGTTTTTGGAACACTTAGTCCGAATTTTGGACATACATTTTTTGGTAGGATTTGGATTTTGATGAACTTATTATAATTAAGTTGTTAATAATAAAATTCCAAGTACAAAAGGGGGGTTTGGGGTTCCTCCCCCAGAAAATCTTTTGAAATTTACAATTTGAAATCTTAAATACAGTGTTTTAACTTGTTTTGGTACACCTAGTCCGAATTTCGGGGGGGGTGCCCCCCCCCTCATATACGCCCACTGCCCTAGCGACCCAACTTCAGCAACTGGCCATGTGTAGTCAGGAAGAAGGGGAAAGAGTGACGGATTTTGCTTCAAGGGTGAGAGTAATGGGGGTAAAACTATTTAGCGAAGACGAAGGCAAACCTTTGGGAATGGAGATGTTCAAATGTGATCGGTCTGTTTATTTCGCATTTATGAATTTATTTTGGGTTTTTAGAGCTAGAATAATTTCTTCTCTGGAAGTTAAAAACATCTGATTATTTTTTTCTCTTTTACGTAGTTCTAAAGCTCATCATGAAATAATTGTGTGATTAATAACTTAGCTTTCTTCGAAAAATATAGGTGGAATGCTGACTTTTCTTGTGTAAAACTATGGCAAATCATTATGATATACCGAATTGGGCAGGGAAGCCACCTGTAGGACTCCATCTTGACGTTCTCAAAGTGGACAAATTAATACAGAAACTGATGGTTGATGAAAAGAAGTGTTACTTGTTTGGTCGTAATCCAGAGTTGAATGACATCTGCATTGATCATGCATCCTGTTCAAGAGTTCATGCTGCACTAGTTTATCACAAACACCTAAACCGGGCTTTTCTCGTTGATCTTGGAAGTACACATGGCACCTATATTGGGAGCATTCGACTTGATGCCAAAAATCCCACACCCCTCCCAGTTGACACTAAGTTCCATTTTGGAGCATCAACCCGACTGTACATTCTCAGAGAGCGCCCCACACATCGCATCATTCAAGATGACCTTGACAAAGACAAGGAGGGGGAAGGAAATATTGAAACCGAAACAGAACTTGATAGTCTTACAGAGTTTAACACTGCCCATAACAGAAGAATAACGTTGCTGGGAATCACTGATGATGAAATGAAACCCCCCAGTCGTAAACGTAAAAGTATGAATGTACGATTTAGTCGTGAAGAAGAAATACTCAATCCTGAGGATATTGATCCTTCCATTGGACGATTTAGAAATCTAGTGCAGTCTGCCATCATTCCTAATAAGCGTTCTCATGATGAATCCTCGAACCTGTTTGGAAGTGGTCTTACATCCTCATCCCCAGTTCCAGCAGCAAAGCGAGCATCTCTGGCAATCCATGAATACCGCCCTGCCTCTGCCGTGGCCAGTCCTCTTTTTGCACCCATCCTTTCTCTTAAACTGGGGCTCCACCTACCTAACCCTGCCCCTGATGTGAACTTGGACCCTACTCTAGAGGCCATTGCTCCTGCGACAGTGGTTCAAGAGGAACAGGCACCCTCTGGCCCTCAAGAGCCAAAGAAAAAGAAATATGCAAAAGAAAGGTGGCCTGAAAAAAAGCCCACACCCGCACTGCTCATTTGAACAGATGGACATTTTCTGCATGAATTTATTTTTTTTTCCTTTCAGAGGAGCTTGTAACTGTAACATGCATGAGAATTAGTGATGGACAAAGCAACGAATTTCCGAACGAATATGAATTTCCGACGACAGAGCAAACAAGTACTTTTCAACTTTTCACGCCAATAGATTCATAGGGCACCAAATGTGGCACCCCTCTGATTTCGATACAAACCGATACTTTCTCACTCGATTTTCCTTAAAGATTATTTGCAAGAATCGATAATTCTCCAGTGATTTTTTTATAACAATGCAAGTGTTCGCTAGATGGCGCGGCGAATTAATTAATTTAACAACCGTGATTCAGTAGACAATAATGTGTAATTTTAAAAAATCATGATTAATCTGAAGAAATCGGAACTACATCTTCACAATTATACGACTCACCACTTGGAGAAACGTAATTCTTATGTTAAAAACCTTTAAAATGATAAGCTCTTTAATTTAAAAAAAAAACCCTTAAAATGGCTTAAAAATTAAAAAAATAATAATAACATTAACGAAAGACACTTGCAATACATCTTTATATGTTAATTTGTGCTTATTACAGATGTTACCCATACTGAAAGCAATTAAATTAGTAGATAAAATTATAGTTGTAATTATGCTTAATTAGTCTAAAATTTAATTAGTTATACTTTATTTTCTTACTAAATTTGATAAAATACCCGTAAATAGCTATAAGATATAGCCTATTGACATGTTTAAAAGTGCATTTAATATATTTAACCATTTTTTAAAAATATTACATTAAAATGTGAACCTTCGTGCAAAATGGGGAATGGATTCCCCATATTTTTTCATCAGAGCTCTATACATTTGCCTACAATAATAATGCATCGCAAGCTTTTAACCTAAAAATAATTTAGTTACTTTTCAATTTGAAAAACTTTCAATTAAAAAATTACATTTTATAAAGTTTTATCCTTTTATAAGAAATAAATAATATTATAAGTAGAAATATTGTGTGTTGATATTATTATTCGTTGTCATTTATTTGAAAATTAGACCTTAGATCTTCAGTTATCTGTTCTTAAATTAATGAAATATACACATTCATTTTGTTTTTTCTTATTTACATGACTTAATTGCAAAAAGCATAACTTCCCAAAATTTCTATGACTAAACATTTGTTACAAAACTTTTTTTAGTTCATTGTGACTTTTGAAAAGTTAAATTTCTCAAGAAACTATTTTGATCGATTTATAAAAATAGTGTAACAGTTCATCATTCCTAAAAATTAGCCTCAAGTCATCTATATCACAAGTCTTTACCAAAAAAAATTAATTTTAAAGCATTTCAAAATGTTTAAATTTTTAGTATATGTACCTGTGTGAGCACAGGTAAAAATGTGGAGAAAATGGTAGCACTTTAAATGTAGGTATAAAAATTAATGAATTAGGAATGCAGATGCAATAGCATATAATAGTCAGGGTGCCAAATGGCAAAAAAGGGGTCCACCGTGTATTAGAGTATGTATAAAATTTTATTGCTGATTTTGATAGGTTATGATGTCTTGATTAAAGAACCGATTGATGCCACCTCGTAAATGTAGAGGATTTGGAGGAATTCAAGATGGCGTCCATGGTAGTCACTATATTTAAATTTAGTAAACTATGGCATGTGGGGTATAATTCTTTTTATTTTTCAATAGGGAAACATTTATTTAAACAAATAAACATTTTAAGTTGATCTGAAATACCTTCATTTTCAAAATAATTATGATGGAAACATAATTTGGGTAAAAAAATCCTTATTTATTTTACGTTAAAGGAGCTGATTTTTCCAGAAATAGCATGCCACAGTTAACGAACTACGCATGATAAAATATTTCCAGGTTGAATTTTGACCATTCTTAGTTCAGTTTTCATAAATTTTTAAAGAAAACATGTTTAATACAAATGTAGATAGCCTGCCTTTGGCTTGTAGATAGGCTTTGCCTTTGATACCTAAGTAACATTTAATATAATGTCTTTCAATCAAATATTTTTAAATATTATCAAAACAATTACAGCAGCCTAAATCGAAGTTTCAATTCAAATTTAAATCATATAAAAGTTATCTGTATTAACTTTAAAACATCAACCATTTGAATTCCTCTACTTGCCTGAAGAGCAATAATTCTGGAATTAAATAATGTAGAATTCAACTGGATGGTCGCTTTTTCAATTAGGGGAGAGTGGGGTAATAAGGAAAATGCAAAATTCCACAGGATTATCCCTATAGGAACAAAATACAGACTTCTTCTAATTATATCATTTGACAATATAGTTGACTTACACCACTATAATTCAGGGCTAGATCAACTGTTTCCTTTAAGCATCAGCGTATTGAATTTCCAAAAGTCACGAACAACTATCACTCTAAGAATTTATCAAAAGCGTTCTTCAGAGCCACCGATCACCAGAAGCCTTCAATATATATCCTAACTCCATCCGCGGACCAGCTGGCATTGTCAATTTTCATCTCACTCCTATATATGTGCTCTCCAGACACCGAAGAATGTGCGTCACATCGCCTCCCCTTCCATTCCGAGAATCTACAAGTGTCGGGTATTAGAGCCCCTGGAGATAAAAAAAAAATGTGTAAAATTCTACTTAAAAAAGAAAATCCCCCTTCCCGTTAGGAAATGGTGCTTTTGCTTCCCAGAGCCGAAAACAGTAGGAAATAAGGCATTGCTACAAATGGTTTAAAATGGAAGGGAAAGTGGAAACAAGCTATTTTCTTCAATCTGGCTGCCTTTCTTTTGTATGCAGGAAATGCAACCTGTGAAATTGCTCGGAAAGACTGCAGGCGGCCGACTGGAATGAGGGCCATCATCATCATACTGGGAAGGAGGGCCCTTTTCCTCCGAGTGTCCCCGGAATTTCCCCGAGTGTCCCCTAAAGTGTTAGTCCTGCGACGGATGGGATTTGGGCTCTTAAGACAGGTGGAGATTGAGTTGTTTCCTTTGTCGGAGAGCTATTTGCTGTTGGGATGAAGGGTTTTTTATTGAATGGCTTTTCTGATGCAACATGTGGTTCGCTTTCTTAAGACCCATTGAATCGTGGCTTAGGATGTTCGTACACAAATTGGATTAGGGACGAGGATGAGGAAGTAAATTTAGGATGTTTTGGAAGGATAAAAATGTAGGGGAGACTGGGATTAGTTGGCACTCGGGGCTAGTTGACATTCTGACTTTAACCGAAATTCCAGTCTATTTCGAAGCCTTACGAATACGAAGGAAAGTCCCCTGATTGATTGTTTTTCCTCTGATGAGTAACTTTTTCAACTTTAATTTGTTTGATCTGGTGAACACATAAATTGAATTAAAAAATTTTTGATGACAGTTTTCGAAAGAGGATTTTAATGCGGTGTCACGCATGTGTCATAACAACCTTAAGTTTCAAATGTTTAGAATTGTGGAGAATAACTTTTGGTTTGGGATATCGTCGTGGCGCTAGTTGGCATAGTTTAAATACGAGGCCACTTAATAGCATAGCTATTAGAGAGACATCAATAAAAACTGGCTGAAAAGAAGGGGTAGTGTTATTTTAACAAGCGTTATACATCAAAAAACAAAAACTATGCCAACTAACCCCGGTCTCCTCTATTTAAGAAAAGAAAGATTCACACACACAATTCACATGCAAAACAACAAAATTGTAAGTTTATTTTCAAAAAAATATATTACATCTCTTTTGAACGCTAAATACAAGATTATAGATTGAACCTATGTGTTGCTGAATATTGTGTAGATTCAATGATTATTACATTGTCTTTTTTCAATATTCCTCTTGTCAAAACATACCTTCTGAAAAAAAAAAAGAATATTTATAAACTCATGTTTATAAACTCATTTCTACATGAAATAAGTAAAACTTTATTAAAACAGTTACTGTTTGGTTCAGTATTATATAGTCTATGGTTTGGTTGTTTGTTGGTTCCGTTAAGTAACGGGTGTATCCAATCCATACCCCCGTAACTTAACGACACGTACGTCCCTCATTTATTTGAAAATGTTTAATCATCTTAATTCAATACTAAAAAAAAAGAATTAGTTTCCTACTTGAAAAAGAAAGCGTAATTTTATTAATTCTCAGATTATTTATTCAAGTTCCTATGACCACGACTCACTATTTCAGAAATTTATTCGTACATAATTTGAAAGAATATAATAACTATATCAAATATAATTTTTTTAAAAGCATATACTTTTTTCACACATTTACTAAAGTATAAATTGTTGGAAAGACTATGTATGTTTTTATTAAATAAAAACTTTACCCTTCTTTTTTACCTAATCATTCATTATATATTTTCTTATTAATTTACCGTAATGAGCAGCAGAGAAGTTATATAGCTCGAAACAATATTTAAAATAACAGCATAACAAAAGCCCATTTTATACCATGGAATTAAGTAAGAATACTGAAAGTGCCTCTCTTTTGCAGTTTTCAGTACCAGACAGAAAATAAGTCTCTCTACTACCGACTGAACTGAATATACATTTTACAGTGACATAAAAAAAACCCGCAACTTACTTTACTTCCCCAAAACTCTCCATGCATTAAAGAAATGCCCCTTAAAACAACCGACTCGAAAGACATTAGAGAACCCCTTGTGGTGAAAAATCCCCCATAAAAGTAACATTCGAAAATTTACATCAAGCACCCCTGAAGTGAGGCCAGATTACATAAGCGGAACAAAATATTCGAAAGCAGTACCAAACGTCGCGCTTGTAAGGGGGAGGGGGGTCGAAACTGCGCCCAGGGTGCGAAACCTTCGTACAGAAATTTTCGAATAAAATGGGATCTTTTTGAGTAGGGCAGTCTCGTAGCAGTTGTTATTGCTGGAATTTGCGGTTTTTCATATGGATTAATCGATATTTTGTGTCATTTCCGTGCACTATGTGAGTATTTTATGCATAGGATGTTAGTATTCCTTGGAGATGATTGGTTGCATGTAAAAGAGTGGTTAATTAGTTTGCGATTACATGACATAAAATTACTTGTTGTTTTTTTAGTTGATTAAAATCTTTTTAAATGGCATATAATACTTAAATTATATTTGACTGTGTTTCTTTTATATATGTTTCATTAGTTTATATTTCACTGTGTTTCTTTTATATATGTTTCATTAGTTTATATTTAAATGCTTGTAAATGACTTATGAATTACATTTTGGGGAAATAATCTTAAAAATAACTTTTATTTATAATAATCTGTGGTTATATAAAATAAATGGGTAGGTAAAGAGCGTTGATACATGACAAATTATCATGTTTAAACTTAAAATGACATCTAAGAATAAAATGTTACGTAATAGATTTCTATTTTTGAAAATGTATCGTGGAACCATTTAATATATTGATATTAAAATATTTCGATAAATTATATTAAATTATTATATATGTAATGATTCGTTTCAAACCTAAATTAGAACAGTAGTATGAGAATTATTTTTTACTGTTATTAATTAAACTATTTTTTACATAATTCTCTGAATAAATACTCGATCATTGAGTTAGGGAGGTGTAAAATAATTAGAAATACTAAGTGACAGAAAACTAGCAAAAAAGTAATTTTTTAGGGAATAGTGAATAAGATATGATATTTTAAAATTTTAATAATCTAAATTAATTAATTTTTAAAATTTTAATTATAATTTTAAAAAATAAACAGGTTTTCTTAACCCTTATATTTCTGCCTACCCAAAATTTTCTATAAAATTTAAGGAAAAACTCGGGCGGTCTAAAATTTAAGAATGCTAAACAAACCAAGTAAAATTTAACGCAAACAATTATTTAAGGAAGGAAATATTTTATTTATTTATTTATTGAAGTAAATTTTATGTCATTAAAGTATTTCCATACGGAATTCTTAACCACGAATCCACAAACCGTCCTTCAGCCGCTACTATCACCGACCGCAATTGTCAACCAACCAAGAAGAAACCCCCGAAACCTCAAAAGAACCAGGGCGGGAGAAAAAAAAAAATTGTCGAGATGTTCGAAAGCGTGCGAGTGACTTTTTTCGTCACTTAAGTGGCCCTAAGCCGATTTCTTGATGCATTTTTCCCTCCTCCTCTGCACCCCTTTCCACTGCATCGGGTTTCTGTAGGGAAAATAAGGGACTCCATAGAACGCATGCAAAATAGAAGAAGAAAGAGCGTATATATCGAGAGTTGCGTTTTTCAAGCCGAGTGGGGCTGAAGCATGTACTTATTCCCTTCCTTTTTTGAGGGGAGGATATATCCTCTGTAGGGGATATATCCCTGGGGCTTTTTTCTTTCTTGAGAGTACAATGACATTTAGAAGAGGGTTTGATTCGTATAGGGATGGTGTGAACTGAATGCGTTATTTGTGGAAGGTGATTTAGGTGATGGTTTAGGATGGTTGTAAATGGGAGCAGATGAGAGTGAGAGAGGCGTAAGTCAAATGTTACGAAATTTTGAGATGATTTATGATGGATTATTGGTTTGCTGTTTGGTTGGATTAATTAGACATCCTTTCTCAACAAGGACAGCACAGATGTCGTAACGAAAAAAAATAAACATTCAGTTATACTGTCGCCTTGATTAGTTTCCATGGTTGGAGTATTTGAGGCCCTCCCACGAAAATTATCTGTGTCGGGAAAGAATACTTTATTTGTATTCTTGGAGATAGGGGTAGTTAACCCTGTGTACATATCCCCTAACACCCAGTTTGTATCTGTGTTAGTGGTGAATTTTTCCAACCGCCCACCAACTAGATACACATATTATAATTGAATTTTATAGAGAAGTACTAATATTTATAAAGCAGAGTTATGGCTTAAAATAATTTATAGGATTTGTCTAAGTTTCTACCGCCCACCAAGAAATATGGAACCCGCATTGGGCGGTAAGGACCATATTGACTAAGGACTAACACAGTTGTTGATCAATTCTCATGTTCTGATAACTAATCGAAGTTCTATTTTTTAGTTTTTTGTTGTTGTTTTAAACTTGGAATGTCTAGTGAACATTTTTAATCTAAGATAATTTATGAACACACTCTATTGCATAATTTTCTTTCACATTGGGTTTAACGTACAGTAAAGAAGTTTTTAACATTCAAGTCAAGAAAACTTCTGTTATTTATTCTTAGGATAAATCTGCGATGGATTTTTACAACGAATTATTTTAATGAGAAATAAATCTTTATATTTTTATGTAGTTTTTCGTATATCAGGCTTGAATCGTCTTTACTTGATGTATTTTTGTATGCAAATCGATATTAGGACTCTAACTCTGCATTATTTAATTTGCATTTTACACTTTACTTTATATTGAAAATACAATTAACTTTATTCAATTTATTTTTTAAACCAATATTTTAACCATATCATTTTAAAGTGATTAAGAACATAATTGTCTTTCATATGCCAAAAATTGTACTTAAAACACTGCACTTTTCTTAAATTTTATCGAAAAAAAAGGCATAAACAATTTGACTGACGTTATATTTATGTTAACAACAGAATTTAATCAGTACAGCATGAAAAAAAAAGAAAAGCACCATTTACGCCAAGTATCAGGACACAACAAAAAAGCTAATTGAAATTCAATAGTATTTGACTTTGATTAATGGCACTTTTTACAAATAAATAAGCCGGTTACAGTTTAAGATGCGATCGATATCGAGGTAAAATTAAAGTTTCCGCAGTGATAACGACACCTGTTACTGTGAGGAATCTTTATTGAAGTTTTGGAAGAAAAATCTGATGGAAAACTGTGCGTTTATTTTTCTTACATTTAATATTTGTTTGTATACTAAAAAGTAAAAGCAGATGGATATTAACAACGAAGAAAGAGGTATAATTTGCTATTAAAAGAAGTAGTGTTATTTGTTATTAATTAAATGAGCAATTAAAAGTGTCACGATCTAAAAATAATGCACTGGATACATCTTTATACATCTTTAATAAATGGCACTTTAAACTAAAGAGCTTTTACGCATAAGTAATCAACACCATAAGAAAAGTAAAACTTCTTTGAAAAAATATATAAGTATCAAAAGTTAGTTTTCATGTATAGTATTTAAATATACAGGGTGTTTCAAATATAATGTAACAATAGGCTATTTCCTAAAATATTCCCCGTAGATACATAGTTCCAATTGCAAATTTTTATTTAAAGAGGTAAAAAATTAGATGGAAATGTAGTTTCAACTCCAGGGGTCTACTTAAAAAGTGCACAAAATAAAATTTTATACGGCCATCGTAGTTTAAAATTTCCAATAAGCAAAATTACCTTTATTATTTCCTGAATATTACACAAAAAATCTATCTCAATACCTTCAAAACTCATTGAGGTATTAAAAATTTAAAATTGGTGAATTACACCAATTAAAATGGAAAAATTAATTAAAATTAATTAATTAATTAAATTAGAATGAAGAGATAAACTCAAATAAGAAAGATATAACTCTTTTTGTTTTTCTTTTAATTTTCTCTTAGTAAGTGTATTATTTTATTTTCAATTTTGTAATTATACCATTTATTAAATTTATATTAATATAGATATAAAAGTTTATAAATTTAGGTAACATTACCACTGTTATTTATCCAATTGTATTCTCTTTTGATACCAAACAGACTTGATTGCTAATCTAATAAGCCGAAGTGAAGGTCTAGTTTTACATGGAAGGAACCCTATGTTAGGGGGAGGAGCAACGAGTTTCGGTCAAGATAGTTTCGTATAATCGAGGTTATTGTATTGTACTTAAAAAAAACCAAAAGAAAAATGCAATCTCTTCCATTTACAAACATTCAAATGCTCGATGCGTTCCATTCCGTATCTCCACTTTCATATTTCCCTGGGCTATCATTAAAAAACTTTTACCCTTTACAGTTTGAGATTAAAATCGTTTTTCTAGAGACCGAAAGAAAAAAGCAAACCAAATACATTTCAGGCACCAACTCGCTGAAAAATCCATTTACCGAAATCTCGCTCCGAAATAAACATTTGTTCGCAAGCGAGCCATGGTGGCAACACCCTTTCAACAAATAAAAAAGCCCGCGAAAAAATCAAAGAATGCATTCATCGATAAGTTATTTTCTTTCTAAATATTGACGTTTTGTTAGCGTTCTCATTCCGACGTGTATTTTTTCGCCATTTTGGTAATGGAAAGAACAAGTTTAAATTTCCATTTTCAGCGGACGGTGGCGGGCGAACATAAAATCTTATTTAGCAGTCTTTCGGCAAGATCTACTCTCTCTCTCTCCTCAGCAAAGTCGGCTTAAAGTTATGATGCGGAGGGACTTAAAAAGACTTGCTTTTTCTCGCATCTGCAGAAAATGGCGTTCTTCGTTTTGATTTGCCGTGTTATTTCCCTCCCTTTTCGCCGTATTTAATTTTATTTCTATCTTGTTGGGATTGAGAAACCATTTTATTCACCTGCTGTGGCGGCGGGTTGCAGTTAACATCTTATTGAACTCTTTGGCGCGTGTGAGTTTTTATGCGAAAAATTGATCGGGGTGTTACGATACAATCTCGAGGGGCGTTCGATTATGAAATTCGATTTCGTTAGAGGGGAAGATGGATTTTTCGTTTTCTTTGGGGCGTCTTATAAATTCGTCTTGCAATGGTGCCATCTATAAATTTGTTTATTTTTTTTCTTTCAAGAAAAGAATGTTATTAAATTCGTTTCATATGAAACAAAGTTCCTAGTTTATCTCTTTATAAAATATATTATTTATATATATTATATATTTAAATATATATTTACGTGACATAAATTACGTTTAAGAATATTATGTTTAAGAATTTATATGCTTTTTATTTGCATTACCAATATGGATTTAAACTATCTCCCTTAATTTCATATCAGCTAATATACAACTTTAATATGAAAGTATTAAAGCCCATGTATCTTCAGTGAATATAACTTATGTTGGATTGAATTGGATTGGATTTGGTTTACATGTATTTTCAGGTTTCTGTGCTTGATACAAGGATACTCTTATAAACCTTCGTCAAGTAAGACAGACACAGACAGAATTTTTTACTGACACAGAGAGGGAGAGAGAAAATACACCCAGGGCCCAGGTACAGTGCGCAGACTGCTATAAGTGGGTAATTTATGTTTACTTTCACTTCCCCATACTTAACTGTTTAGTAAACTGACCATACACCGCTAGCTTAAAATATTTAACTGAAATAAAGTTTTAAAATTTTAAATTAGCAATGATTTAAAAATACTCTTGAAATAAGTGTGTTCATCTTAGAATTTATAGAGATGCACAATCTAATCTGATTTATTATAAATAGTACAATGTTTACCTTATCTTACTTAAAAACTTAGCACCAATTTCAACCTAAATATTACAAAATTTAATTTCAGTTTCAATGTGTTATGGCATTATTATAATTTATTTCAATATAATACATTACAATCGCAAAATTGAGAATTATTTTTTTGGACAAAATTACTCTCTTAAAATATTATTCACATTTAAGAATAAAAACTATCCATATTAGTTACAACAATATGAATGGATCGTAAGAACAGAGAAAAGGTAATGGACTCCGCCGGTAACTACTAGTCTCTACCTAAAATTAAATCTAGAGATTCCACATTCGCTATCGGAGAGCGAGAGAGCTGTATTTAATACCTCCGAAACTCGCAGCATCTAATTCAATTCCTATCGGCCACCTGAAAAGCAATCATCAGAGCAGAGCCTCCAACAAAACTGAAATTAATTCCCATAAGGCTAAAAGGTACTCCGCTGCCCGATCCCCTGGAAAATAAGTAACGGGATTCCGTATGGGAGTATGCAATGATAATAATAATATGAAATGAATGATGGACGACGCACTGGACTCGAAATTGATAAGGGGTGTATGCGCCTTGAAGTTGGGAGACGACACAATGATGTATCGCTTTTCGGAACGGCGGAATTTTCTTGGAGTGAGGGGTCATTCCCGAACCGCTTCACGGGAGTTTCAGGATATATACACCCCGCCTGCCCCCCCCCTATATTACAAGTAGCCAAATTTTGGTTACCGACTTTGTCACGACCGTTTTGAAACACAGAAAAAGTTCACAAATTTGCAAGGTTCTTTGATTTCATAGTTAAAATTTGGGTTCATTAAGCAAACCGCAGAAACTACATGATAACACTAAAAACCTTGCAAACTTTTTTTAGGCCTGAAAAAGTGCTATTTTGACCTGCTATAATATCTCCTAATATATCTATCTGACTGAAGATATTTTCATGAAAATTTTTCTGCGTGTTTTTTATGATAGTGTTAACAATTTTCAAACTGGAGTTTTTGTTCAATCTCCTTTAATTTATTTTTTTATTTTGCCGATAGGGGTGCTGTAAATAATCTCAATGGATTCCCCATAGTCACTTACCTAGGGATACACCTTACTTCTATGATCCTAGGAGAAATTGGTTTCAATTAAAAGCCCTTAAGGACCAAATTAAATGTAAGAGTCAATACGCCTAGAAAAACAACTGAATTTAAATCTGGCCTAAGAAATTCAACTAAACAATAACAAATAAAAAGATTGACTTCATGGCGTGATGCCAATGACATCCTTACAGAAACAAAATTACAGTAGGTAAAAATTAATGAAGTTTCTCTTATCTAAGCATACATCACATAGATAACCAACTAACTCGTCTTCACCCAACCATTAATCAACCCAATAAATTAACTAACTAACTAACCCAAACCTCCCCCTCAACTGCCAACCAAGCGACTGCTCCGACCCCGAACTTTACATAAAGCCCATCCAACTGAAACTTGCATGGCCGTAGGAGAAAACCGTCATAGAGAGCGCTTTGCTATCACCCACCAAAATGATTATGTATCACAGGATGTCCCAGATGGGTATGGTATTTCGGGGTAGTAAAGTTGCTCTTAATCGCTCAAAAATGTTAAGAAAAAGGCATGGACAATGGACATTCTACATGACAGAGAATAATCTAATTCTTGAGTGAATGAAAATAATCGAAAAAATTAATAATTCTAATATCTAAGTTTTGAGAAAATCGAAAAAACAAACCTGCGTAAGTAATGTAATTTTCATTGTATAACCAGACATTTTTACTGGAAATTCAGGATCCTAATTCAAATAAATAAAAATCATCGATAATATATAAATATATTCAAACATATTGTGCAGTTGGTGTGCTTATTCTCTTTTTCAAACTTATGAAATTTCAGCTGAAAAAAAGTACTAAAAATTCTAATATAGTCAAATTGTATGTCTGCTTAGTTCACAGTACAAAAGTGAGAAATAAAAAGATTAATACAAATAAAATTAAAAGTATTTTGAAAGTATATGAGTCATTAGTGCAGTTAATTGAATATAATTGAGTTTAATATTCACTATATAAAAAAGGTAAAACACTTTTAAATCAGAAAGAATTTTTTTTGGCTTAGATTACTGCTCAAATGATATGAAAAGAAATAAGAATTAATTTAAATTTCAAATTAAATAAAAATTACAATGGATGGACATCGATTTCTTCAAATTCAGGAGGCTATATCTGCTTATAAGGGGTAGTTATTTATTATCTTCCCACTCATATATGGCGAGAAGTTTGGATATTTTTTTCAGCACAAAAACTTTAGACTTTATGCTCTTTTTTAAAATGACTATTTAATTTCTCCCTTCATGTTGTGTTTTTTTTATCTTTGATGATTTAAAACAGCATTTACCAAAATTTTCGCTCTTACGGAACTCAAGTGACTGTCCAAGTTTTTTCGAATCCCGGATTACCATTAACAATATCAAATAATTTTATTATTAATAGACACAAACGCAAATGTTTGCAATCGGTATACCCTATGTATAAATATACCTACTATGATACAATTTAAGCTATACAGGGTGGTCCTTAATTCATGGTACAAACTTCTAGGGGTGTTAGAGTACACCTAGACGAACAAGAATTGGTATAGGAAGGGGGGTCGCAGATACGCCGTTAAAGAGCTAGGACCTAATGTAGTGCGAGTGCGTTTCAAAAGGCCGTTTTTAGAAGGCCCGTGTGACGAAACAAATCATAATAAAAAGAAAAACATTATTGCATGAGGCACAGGAATATCAGTACTACTTAAATCCTCAATGTGATAGAAATTGGACCACTTGCTAAACCGTGGGGTGAGTTTTAAAACGTGCAATATTCATCTTTTAGCCAAAGAATGGAGTTCCCTTACATTAGTGTAATGGTACTTAGAAAAATGATGATCGGGGAAGGAATTTTCAATGATCATACAGTTCCAATGATCAATGTATGATCATTGAAAATTCCTTCCCCGATCATCATTTTTCTAAGTACCAGGGAACTCCATTCTTTGGCTAAAAGATGAATATTGCACGTTTTAAAACTCACCCCACGGTTTAGCAAGTGGTCCAATTTCTATCACATTGAGGATTTAAGTAGTACGGATATTCCTGTGCCTCATGCAATAATGTTTTTCATTTTATTATGATTTGTTTCGTCACACGGGCCTTCTAAAAACGGCCTTTTGAAACGCACTCGCATTACATTAGGTCCTAGCTTTTTAACGGCGTATCTGTGACCCCCCTTCCTATACCAATTCCTGTTCGTCTAGGTGTACTCTAACACCCCTAGAAGTTTGTACCATGAATTAAGGACCACCCTGTATATCATATATATATATATATATATATATATATATATATATATATATATATATATATATATATATATATATATATATATAATATATATATAATATATATATATATATATATATAATATATATATATATATATATACATATGATATCATACCTCATATACCTCATATATATATCATATATATGTTAATCGGAGCCCGGGGGTGCTCAACAGGAAAAACTCCAAAGTTTATCGAGCAGAATAGGTATTCCTAAGGTATATTTTTAGAGGAGTTAGGTGGCATGAATCTGCATAGAACTGTCACTGGTTGGGAAACGTTGCTCTATGATCTTATGGTTTGGGAGGATGCCCAGCCCACCTACGCTACAATTGGAACACATGTTCAAAGCTGCCTCTATGAATGATACCTCCACGCATCCCCCCGATGAATACAGAAGGGAAATCTCTCCTCTGTCCACCCTGAGCAATAAATTTCTGTGCTCCTGGAGAGCGACCCCATTCTTCTTTCTGACACCTTGTCCAGTGTCTCTGATGAACTTCCGCTGCGGCCATTCGGGATCAGGAGAAAACTGGCTCTAATTAGGCTTTCCGGGACTTCCTTTTCCTTATTAGCCTTCTTGTCTGGACGGAGTCGGCCGAGTTTAATCGGGCCAACCACGGTATGCTTAATGAAGAGGCCATAAATTATTGATGAGTGGGGTAGTCACAGACGGTATTTTATTCAGAAGCCTTGTTAGGAGTTGCTTTCATGGGACCGGTGTCTGGTTTCTTCGGGGAGTTGAACGGTTCGGTTACCAATTTGTTGGAAACATGGGGGTGCAGCCAGGTAGGGGAAGGAGGTACTCCTCCCCCTAGCTCAAGAGATTATTTATAGCAGAGTTTGGAATCGATAATTTTGATAAACAAACTAAGAGTTAAAAGTAAGTTTAAATATTTAAAAAGAGATAGTACTAATTAAAAATAGTTGATAATATTTTGTCAGAAACAGATTGGATTTTTTATCGACAATATAATATTAATATTTGATTTCATACAATTATAGATTATTATAACGTATAATAATTAATTTAGTACTACACTTCTACACTTATTTTTGGAAATTATTCCTTGTTACTTTTAGAAATAATTTTTTTTTTTAAATATAATTGTTTGTAGTTTTTATTTTATTTCCCCAAACATTTATGACATATGCTCGAAAGCTGTTAGTGGATCTGGTCCTATGTAATACCAATGCAATAAAAAAAATCTAGGTATAAAATATAATTTATATGAAAAAGCATTTTTTTTTCTTTCAAAATAGCAGCCAATTTCCAGGAAAATGCTATTTACAACAATGAAACCCAAATTTTGTGATATATTGTTGCACATCTAAAACCTGAATATATTTTACAACAATGCAGTTTGGAACAATTTTGCAACAATGCAATACATTTTTTCAGTTCCTACTTGATTTTCAAAAATGAAGCCGCTCGTAAAACCGTCTCCCCCAGAAATGTTTTTCTTTTACATCACATTGAGAAAAGAACTGTTTTTTTTTGCATCCCATTGATTCAACATTAAGATATTTATGGACATCATTGATCCAAGGTGATTTCCGGAGTAAGTTGATTTCTATGCCATTTTAGTTTCAATAACTTCAATAGCAGTTTGATAAATTACTTATTTTTAAATTGAAAACTCCACTCTAAATCAAACAAATTTAATTAATGTAAGTATTTAATTGAGCAATATTATTTAACATCAGTTCCCAGTTAGTAAGGATTGGAGTAATCATTTGTGGAAATATTTTGCTCAGTGTTTTTATATATTAATTATATATACAGGGTGATTCAGCTAAGTGTTTCATAACTTCTAGGGGAGGTAGGGTACAGTTGGGGAAATAAAAAACGACTCAGTTGAGTTTTCTGACGAACCACTTG
This sequence comes from Tetragnatha montana, assembly GCA_963680715.1. Classification (NCBI taxonomy): domain Eukaryota; kingdom Metazoa; phylum Arthropoda; class Arachnida; order Araneae; family Tetragnathidae; genus Tetragnatha; species Tetragnatha montana. Next base: position 54,093,895 of record OY796676.1, on the reverse strand, counting down.
GGTTAGGAAGACAAATAAGGTGTCATTTTTCATGTCATGAAGTATTCTTTAAATGGAAAAAATTTCGAGTCCTTAGGGGGTCGTCTTCATATTAAACGAAACACTAACTTTTGTTTTTCCTATGGGGACCCCCAATTATTATGCGTTTTTCTGAAAGAGCATCCCCATAAATCCCCAAATACCAAGTTTCATCCATGTAAGTATCCAAATAGAAGCATAATAAATTTTTGAAATGTCAACCATTCAATGTGAAATTTATCAAAATGTTTTCGGTGTAAAAATATGAAACTTTGAATTTAGATCAAATTTGTGTCCCCAAACAAAATAATTATGCTTTTATAGCGATATTTAATGGTTAATAGATAGATAATTAACATCTAATTTTGACCCAAAAATTAAATTTTAAAATATTTTAATATTTTTATGGTAATCGATTCTGGTAGTAATTTTATGTGGAAAACCAAAATTTCAGTTGATTTCATTTAATAGTTTTGGAAAAAACCGAATTAAACTAAATTCCCACTCTTTAAGGGACCATATACCGCTGCCAAATGTATACCGGCAAATGCTTTTTCTGGAAACAGTCGCCTTATTTTAATCACCATAACTTGAATTAAAACTTAAATTTGATATAAAATTTCATTAAATTACTTATAAACTTTTTGATAAACATTAAAGTGGTGAGTGAAAGTCTTGCTATCCCACCGTTTTTCAGAAATAGTGTTCACAGAAAATTAACCCTTCTCACTCTGGAGACGACCCCCAAAACCTAAAAGCTTTATTTACCGCACGATTTGAATGAAACTTGGTATTTGGGGGTTTATGAGGATGCTCTTTCAGAAAATCGCATAATAATTGGGGGTCCCCATAGGAAAAACAAAAGTTAGTGTTCCGTTTAATATGAAGACGACCCCCTAAGGACTCGAAATTTTCCTCATTTAAAGAATACTTCATGACATGAAAAATGACACCTTGTTTGTCTTCCTAACCCAAGTGGTTCGTCAGAAATCTGAACTGAGTCGTTTTTTATTTCCCCAACTGTACATCAAGACGAACAAGAATTGAGGTAGGTTACGGGGTCGCAAGTGGGGTCTAAGGGATTAAAATCACGGGTGAAAATTAGCAAAAAATCTCGCATATCTGGGCAGAAAGAGATACAATTGTTTGATTCCGGCATTTTTTACATTCAACCAATTCAAATTTTTCATGTAAAACGAGATGCAAGTGTTTATTCTAATCAAAAACAGACCAATAATTGAATCAGGCATGCGTTGTAGGTAGATTAAAGTTACAATTGTCCCTTGGTCAGATTTTAGTTCTTTGCGCCACATAACTCCAACCAACCAAACAACCAACAAAACTCTAGTATTAAGATGTTTTTGTCGTGACACATTCTACTGCAGTCTATCAACTTACAACGCATGCCTGTTTCATTTATTGGTCTGTTTTTGATTAGAATAAACAATTGCATCTTGTTTTTACATGAAAAATTTTAATTGGTTGAATGCAAAAAATGTGGGAATCGAACAATTGTATCTCTTTCTGCCAAGATATGCGAGGTTTTTTGCTAATTTTCACCCTTGATTTTAACCCCTTAGACCCCACTGGCGACCCCCTAACCTATACCGATTCTTGTTCGTCTTGATGTACCCTACCTCCCCTAGAAGTTATGAAACACTTATCTGAATCACCCTGTATGTAAAAAAAATATCATCCTGTTATTCTTATTAAGCGAATCTTTCTGGTTGGTAAATAAATCTTCCTAATGATTTTAAATAGCAGTAACCCAGCTAAAATATTAACGAAATCTAAACGTGCTTCTTTATACATACTTAGTTTGGGACAGATTCCGTAGTTGGGCCTGGTTGGGAAATATTTTTAGCAAAATTCCGTTTAAAGAACTGTTACAGACATTTGCTGACCAAAATTGGGGTCAAATCATGGCCACCTAAACTAATAAGGCCGTAGAAGCTTGAAATCTGAGTGATGTCATGCCTTCTCTTCCACGTTATCGACGCGTTTAAGACAACAGCGCAACTCCAGTCTGGAATCTTGATCGCCCCACCCTTTACAGCCTGATTGGTCTCCACAACTACGGTGAAAACGTCACTTGAATTAGCCACACCGACACACGTGCCGAATATTTCAGATGGGAGAAAGTTTGATCTGAATTAGGATTGATTTGACTTAGGATTGCTAAGAATTACTCTCCTAATGACAGATGGGGTTAAAGAGCAGAACAATCCTGATCTGAAATTTGCACACAATCCTTGGATTGGACACCTTAGATTGGACCTAAAACCAGCAAAATCTTTCTGTTGATGATAACATTGTAAAACTGATCGAAAAGAGGAAACATCAGTTAATATTTAACCCCCCCCCCTCCATTGTAATCGTAAATTTGAAGGCTTAAAATATGTCCGATCATGAGTTTTAAACCAGGCCCGATTTTTACAATTTTATTTAAAATTTAATCATTAAACCAGATTTTAGTAATCACTGATCAAATATGATCATTAAAATTAACTCTGCATAAAAACATTTTCAGGTCTTAAGGGAAACCTCTTTTTAGTTCTGCAAAACGAAACTACACAACATAAAATTGTTTATAATAGAGCACGGAATCAACTTGAGGTTCGCGATCTCTAATTCACTTTCTCACTTCTGAAATATTCGACACGTGTGTCGGTGTGGCTAATTCAAGTGACGTTTTCACCGTAGTTGTGGAGACCAATCAGGCTGTAAAGGGTGGGGCGATCAAGATTCCAGACTGGAGTTGCGCTGTTGTCTTAAACGCGTCGATGACGTGGAAGAGAAGGCATGACATCACTCAGATTTCAAGCTTCTACGGCCTTATTAGTTTAGGTGGCCATGGTCAAATTCAGATTAATTCAGATTAATTTCAAATTCAGTTATTTATTTTCCTTTTAAATATAAAATAAATAAGGACGAAGACTTACAAAATGCATATTAAAATGAATAGAAAATTGTACCCAGGAGGGTACAATACGACTTAGTATTTACATTTTAAATCTAATAAGGTTACTATGGTTCCCAATTTATATTAATTCCACCATCTGTTTACTAATTATCTTACGGCCTACTATACTCTACAGCAACGTTTCTTAAACCCAGTAAGTCACAAACGCGGAAGGAAAAATCGGTAAACACAAAGCCTGTTGGATTGCTATTAGGATTTTTGGTACGCAAATCGTGACGAAAAAGCACAATATAGTATACATGGGCATGGGTTTAACAAAATAATCATATTTATAAATTGACGTTTTTCATTTCACTCAAAATTCAGACACGGCGATGGGAACTGCTTTGTTTGTAACGTCATAGGGTCAACTTAAGTTGCTGTCTAGTTTTATACAATTTGAGTTGTGTGTAATTAATTATGAGAAAACTGTCACCAGATTTGACAACTTATCTCGAAGTTGGCTTTGTGAGAATTTACTTTACTTTTTTTTACTTTTAAATTTTGCCTCAAATCAAAGTACGTAATTATGAAAGTCTTGTGTTATAAAATAATAAAAGTTCTTCTCCGGGCAAGTAGGCCGTGGTCGAATGGATGATGGCAAAATCCCAGACGTTTCGTCGACGGCTGCGGCAGACATTTTCAATGGTCGAGGTAAAAATATATACATACCTAGTTAAAAATTTTAAAATTAAGAATCACCGCTGCGCTCGTGGTCTGAGGTTATAAATACACTCAAGTTTGATGGAGATGCCTGCAGTTGCAGAGCCAATATCGATGGAAGTTCTAGTAGATGGCGAACTCAACGCAATATTCCTAGATGGTAGGTTCGATTCCGAAACCAGAGATTCAGGCGGGTTTTTAACGTTAATTAGAACAGGGAACCACGTTTTGTTGACTTTTAGACACTCCTCCTTTTTGTTGATGCTGAATGGGTGCCTATATATTTCAATAGCCTCTCTTTGGAGGCGTGTATTGTATAGTAATGGGATGTTCTTGACAGGACCTTCGTTTCCTCGTCGTTTATCTTATGACCCGGAGCTGATAGCACATGTTCGGCTATGGCCGATTTTTCCGGTTGCATAAGCCGGCAACTCCGTTCGTGTTCCTTTAATCTCGTGGAAATGCTACGACCCGTTGTCCCGATGTAAACCAAACCGCACGTGCAAGGTATTCTGTATACACCAGCAGTGGAAAGGCGATTTCTACTATCTTTAGCTGACCTGAGTAGATTCCGGATTTGATGTGTTGGTTTGTAAATAATTTTCAACTTATGTCGTTTACAGATTTTCCCAATACGATCCGTTACTCTTTTTATATATAGTAGGTAGTTGGAGTAGGTAGTAGGAGTTGGATTAGGTTCCAAATTAGAACTATCTCTACGAGGATTAATGGCTCTTCTTATTAATGGAATCGAACCTACCATCTAGGAATATTGAGTTGAGTTCGCCATCTACTAGACCTTCCATCGATATTGGCTCGGCAACTGCAGGCATCTCCATCAAACCTGAGTGTATTTATAACCTCAGACCACGAGCGCAGCGGTGATTCTTAATTTTAAAATTTTTAATTAGGTATATATTTTTACCTCGACCATTGAAAATGTCTGCCGCAGCCGTCGACGAAACGTCTGGGATTTTGCCATCATCCATTCGACCACGACCTACTTGCCCGGAGAAGAACTTTTATTATTGTCATAACTCCGGCCGTGAAAGCCTTCATTGTTATCTTGTTATAAATTTTTAAAAAGGTTGAGTTTGCTTTGAATATCAAAATCATCATCATACCTTTATCAGTAAGGCTGATCGCGCACGAGCGACTTTTGTCACGGTGACAAAGACAAAATTGTTGCCTTGGCTATTGAAACAAGTTCAAGTATTGGTAGAGTGCGCGCACTAGGCGACGTGACACTTGGCCGATTGCCAAGAATTTCTTCATAGAGATCCATTGTTTTCTAGTGATATTTTTGATACGTACTAGTAATCCTGGTCGCCGTGACTTTAGTCACTCGTGCGCGCCCAGCCTAATTGTGGAGACATTATAACAAATTTCAACAATAAGAAAAATAACTTAAAAATTTCAGAAAATCCTTAAACAATAACATACAACAATTAAAAAGCCCCTGGGAATAACTCACAATATAGCAATTTAATTTTAACAAATAAAATCACCAACTAAAGATTTTAACTCTTAAAATCTTGGTACAGATAGTGTTAAGTTTGTGAGCATTTAGTACTGTGTTTGAGTAATTTCCTTTCCAATAGTTTTAAAGTGCGCAACAAGTGACCAAGGGACGGCTTAGAAACCTACAGGCAGGACTGAGTTGGGCTGTAATATGTCTCGAATATTTCCATCAACATCAACCTACAGCCAGGAGCCAGGCATAACGGACCTTTTTCATGGATTCTAAACCGTAAGTTATAATTTTACCTCCATGTACAAAAATATCATAAAGTACAGGATTGATTTTCAAAAGATGGTTTTCTTTTTTTTTCAATTATACTATAACAGTTTTAAGATTTTGTAACTCCAAACTATTTAGATAAGAAAAATATTTACTATCAAGTATTGTTTATAAAAAAAAACTTCATTGTGCAGGATTTCGTAGTGCAGACATAATTGTAACGAACATGTATAGTTTGATCGCCACGAGAAAAACTTTTAACGTCGTATGAGGCTGTTATTAAAAACGGATTTTCCCACGGAAAAAAAAAAAAAACTTTTCCCACTCAATTTTAAGGGTGATAACGATAGAAAAAACGTTTTGTGTCAAATTTGTGTTGAAAAAATTAAAATTAATAGGCAATGTAGATTATTCTATCTGGTAAGCAGTTAAATAACCACGATGCCACAGATCAGCATGTGAAGGAAATTTAAGTCTTAGAATGTAAAACCATCGGGCGGAGTGGCTGAAATTTGATTCTTCTTATTCAATCGCGTAGGGCAACGGATATGCCGGTACTAATTTTTGTATTTAATACCGTTTGATTAACTTAAAAATGCATTTAAGTATTATGAAGAATGTATATGTTACGGGAAAAGGGATAAATCGGGCATTTTTAATAATGTCAAAAGTGAGGCAGGCAATGTGAGTCACTTTAATAATAAAGAAATTAAAAATTTAGTACAAAATAAACAGCATTTATCACTTTGCCCGAAATACTCGGGTATTATTAACAATGCCGGATTTATCACATAACCCGTAACACATGGATTAATATTGAATAAAATTTACTTGCATATTTAGTTTCTACGAGGATTTAGAGGGAGTAGCCACTATACCAACGCAGAATCTAGATTTTTCAATAATGATCACTAATATAACCATAAATAATTTTTTTATTTAAAACAGTTTTTGTCTATAAACAGTTGATTATCCCAAATTTTCCCTAGGATTCAATCGTAAATCTCGGTCAAATTAAAAATATAATAAGAATAGATTGATCTTCAAATGCGAAATTTCCTAGAAAAATAAGATTGAGAACTCAATAGATTTAAGTTGTTACTATTACAAAAATAAGAAGTCCTTTTAAAAGTATTTATGAAAATATCCTTATACAGATGCCATTAGGATTTTTACTGGTAGAATCGAAAAATAGGATCATAAACACTGCCTAAGAACGTGCTTATTATTTATTAAAGTAAACTTAAAGAATTTCTTTAAAGTGGCTACCATACCAGCATTTAACGTATTTGTAATTTAGAAAGGGTGGAGGTGACACACTTTAATTTTGTTCCGCAAAGAATGCCCTGTATCGGTAAATGAGTGCACGAGGGTTGTCTATGGGAATGTGAGTGCATGGGGTGGTGTGTGAAACTGGGATAGAACCTGGGAGTAATGTATGAATTCATAGGGATAGGGTGTGATTGCAGGAGTATAAATGAATGCAGTTGGTAGACGTGTGTATGAATGCAACGACATGGTGTGGGAATGCATGGGGATAACGTGTGAGTCGTAGGGGGTGGTGTATCAAAGCAATTGGAAGCTGTGGGAGTGTATAGAGGTGAAGTATGAGTGCATGTAAGATGAGTGAGGGAATGGTGTATGAGTCCATCTGGATCGTATGAGAGTTTATGGGGTTGGTGAGAGAGTGGATTGGGATAATGTGTGAGTCGTGGGGGTAGTTAATCTTGCAAGTATAGAGATGAGTGTATAGAGATGAAATGGAGAGGTGAAGTAAGTGTGCATAGGGATGAGCATAGTGCACCTGTTTTGTGTGTGTGAGTGCTTGGAGTTGTTTGCGTGAGCATGGGAAGGTGTGTGAGTCTTCGGGGCGGTGTTGCAGTGTATGGGAATGGGGTATGAGTGCATAGGGGTGTTTGGTTGAGTACATCAAGATGGTGTGAGAGTCCATGGGGATGGAGCGAGAGGGCATGGATATGGTGTGAGAGTTCATGGGGATGGTGGTAGAGTGCTAAGTTTGGTGTTTGAGCGCATGGGGAAGGAGTATGAGGACATTGGTTGCTGTGTGAGTGTTGGTGGTGCATATGAGTGCCTGGGGTCGTCCCAATGAACTCATACACTGCCTCCGCACACAGCCGACCTTTGCTTTCATACCAAATTCCTATGCAAGCACACCAAACGCAAGGCGCCCATACACCACCCATGCTCTCACAAACCATTCCTCTGAGCTCGCAAACCATCTGATGACCTCACACTATCCTCTTGAACTCATACACAACATCCATGTAATCATTCCACATTCCTGTGCACATATACGGAATTTCAACGAATTTTCAGAATTTTCATTCTTATTCATAACAGTATAGGTTTCATTATCACATCACATCTTTACTTGTTCCCCTTGTTTTCTCACATACTGATATTTCTATCCACTTTATTGTCTTCATAGAATAACCATCAGTAAAGTAATTTAGTTTCATTATATACTTAGAAAATAGTTATCTTTATAATTTTTAGGCATTGGTTTCAGGTTCTTACTATATTACTTTAGGTTTTTTTTATCCTCTCAATTTTTCAGAAGACTGATTTTTATCTGAATTCTTTTATCTGATCTTTCATTTTGAATTTACATAGCAACGGAATATTTTATTGAATCAACGGATTGAAATTCCAAACTGGTAAATTTCAACCTAGTTTAACTCCTTTACTTGCTCAAAACTTACTGATAAATACTGTACTATATTTTCTAATTTAACCTAAATTCATTCACATAATTCTGTACGTAATGGTTTGCACTCTTCATAACGAACCTACCACAAGTAAAGTGAAATGGGAATGATATATTATTTCAAAAGCGTTTTCTCTTAAATGCTCCTAGGGTTTCTAAAACGCAGGTCGTTAGTTTAAACGCTCGGTTTCATAGCGTTTAAAGACTTTTCTAGATTTAATGGAGAGCTTTTAAGTGAGATTAACCCAAGTTAAAACCAGATAAACATAATGGCATGTTCAATTACCCAGGGGTTAAATGATAGGAAAAGAAATTCATACTCGATATAATGAGGAAGAAAGTATGTTATGTTCATAATTGGCAAATTTAAGGACCACGTGTCCACGTGAATTCCATTGTAAATAAACTGTAATTTATCCTTCTTGAATTTTTCATTTAAAAATTATAAAATTTTATTTCACGTGGGTTAAATACAAATTTGAATAAATAATTTTAGCTTAGAGTGCAGATTATAACACGAAAGACACCTTTAATTAACTTATAAAATATTTTTTTTCCATTTTTTCCGATTATAATTCGTTTAAATTTCAATCAGCGGTTTATGTTAAATTGTTTTCCTTTTTAAAGAAGTTGCTTAGATGAACCATTGTAAATTCTATGAGTTCATTTAATTTTACGTAAGCAAAAATACTTAATTTAGTATGAAATAGCATATCTGTAAGCTTTTAGAATACTTTTATCAGGCTTTGTTGTTGTCGTGTGCCACTTGAAATACCCAAGCTCCATAAGGATTCAAGGCAAAGAGGGTGCGGAAATTTCCACTACCCGTGGAAAACTGCGCCGATATTTAATTTAGAAAGTGCATTTTTAAAACGTGATAAAACTTGTTTCATCATAAAATATGGCGCCAATTATATTGGTCGTGATTGAATGTATAATAAGTTGTTTGACAATACTAGCTTTGTAACTGCAACCTTATCCGTAATCTAAAAACAAAATGGAAATATTTTAAAATTGAGAAATTTTTTTAGAAATTCTAATGACTTTTTACATATCCTCAAAAGAATCCGAACAGTTTTATACCAAAAATTGTGTTACACGGATCTGTTATTAAAAAGTTTTTTTTCCTCTCGAAACCGTTCACCAAAAACTTTTTTGTAGAATAGAAAGATACTCCAAATTTAAAAACCTGCATGATTTAGCAGACTTTTCAATAGGGTCACTCACGTACATTTTCGATATCCCCCCCATCTCAAAAATTTTGGCTCCAATACGGAACTCATTGATCCTTACAATAACTTCAAAAACCGCCCGAAAGCTTTACGGCCGGTCGAAATCCCCACTTACCGCAAGAAAGATAGGGGGAATCACCTCCCTCGTAAACTTCACCCTCTCAAGTATAAAACGAACAAGGGAGCGAGGAGGGATAAATCCAAGACATATTCTCGAGACCCCTCAAAGACGATACGAACTATCGTATTATTTCGCGGCAATCTATGCCCCTTTCATACACGACCGAGGCCTATTGCGATATATCTATAACACAGGCGGGAAAGAAAACGGTACGAATAGCCATTAGTTCTCCGCCGACTATATTGGCATCTCCTATCTATCAAGAAAGCTGTTGCCATCCCTGTTTTGATGGAGGGGAGACATTGGAAGATTGCCCGGGCAGATCTTTCATTTATCTGCTGGGGTTGTTATGCCTCTCACTGATTCCCTTCTTCAGTCACCTCGGATTGAGACGTCGAAGTTTGTTTGGTGTCTTCGTTTAGTTTCCTTTGAAAGAGTTAAGGCTTTTTGGCGTCTTTTTTTTTGTTTCTGTTGGCGGTTTTATTGGGTTGGTTCGCCAAGGACGGATGTGGGAGAGATAACGAGCTGGGACTTTCTGAGGTGAATGGAAGGAAGGAGATGATGTTGGACTGGACCCGGCTTATTAGAGGCTATTTTCTCTTTATGGCGGAGAAGATATTGTTGAGAGTTCGCGGATGGGAGAAAGTGTTAGGTTGGGATATTCGTCAGACAAGTAACAGACTCACAAAAATTGAATTTATGAAAATATGCTGTGTTATTTATGTTTCTGTAACTAAACCCTGTATGTACCAACTGGACTTTTAAGTCCTACGTTATAAAAACGTCAGTAAATTTTTAACAGACATTTTTAGGATCTACAGGGTGTCCCGTAAATGATGTGTCACACTTCTAGGGGGGATAGTAGACACCTAGACGAGTCAGAATCACATAGGACTTAGGGGTCCCAGACCCAATCCCAGGGAGTTAAAAATGGAGCGACACCCCAAAACAATTATTGAAAAATTCAATTTGTAGAAGAACTGCTATTGGTAAAAATGTAATTATGGTCTCAAATTTTGCGGTTTATTATGATCTTCAAAATTATCTTGACAGTTTTCAATTTAAAATTTTTTTTATTACGAAAAAAGTTAAAAAACAGCAAAAAAATGTGAAAAATATGCCAAAACTTTATTTTGTTTTCCGAAATCCTTTCTTTCGATTTGATAATCTGAAAGAGCATAATTAATTAACCTTAAGTCCAAAGTTTCACGTAAATAGCATCAGTATTAAACGCTTGAGAGCCTGTTAAAGTTAGTTTTATGGGAGCAAAAACGGCTTCGGAAAACGAACGTGTAGGGACAATCTACAAGTTACGGATAGATGTCTGCCAACTTTCATTCCTCGCCCGATTTGGCGAGACAGGAGATGAGTATGAAAATATCTAAAATGCGCCAATTGAACAATTTGGCGGGATGAAAATTTCAAAAGCGTAAAATGTTGATTCTTAATTCTTATTATTTTTAGAAAACAAGAGATTAATTAATTTAATTAAAAAATTTTTTGAACATAAAGAACAAACATGATTTTACTACTGATTTTTAGGAACTATCGATCTTAAAAATCAATAGTATTATGAATTGTTAGAAATTATCTGATAGTATCGATAGTTTTTTATTCAATCGATAGTTGTGTTAGTTTTACAAATGTATCAATCATGCAAACAGCATTACTACTTATTGCGTTTAATGAGAAAAACTGTACATTTGATAACTTAGGTAAAAAAAACAGAAGAATCTATTATTTACAAACATGGTTCGTAAAATATCTTTTGTACATAGTGGGGATACGTCAGTCGGTGGATCCTCAATCGCTAGGTTCCTGATTTCGGGTTGCGATACAAGGGTGGTTCCTATTAATTAAAGAATGATATAATAAGCAAGTGGGTATGCAGGGTCTCCCCTCAACTTCCGATATAAGAAATTTGCAAAATAAAAGAATGCAGGTTATTGAAAGTTATGACAAACCTAAGATATTGCTTATCGGACGGTGAGTGGATAGCCCCCATACACTTTGCTTATTCCCATTGACATTTCTCGATTAATAGACGACATTAGTGTGACGTCACTTGCTTGTTTGGAAACGTTGATTCTATCCGTGATTGGTTCCGTGATTGGAGGTAAATCCGTAAGGAACCAATCACGGATGGAATCTACGTTTCCAAACAAGCAAGTGACGTTATGACTAATGTCGTCTATTGAAACCAATCTTGTATCGCAATTCGAAATCACGAACCCAGCGATCGAGGATCCGCCGACTGACCTATCCTAAAGCAGGGGTATAATGAAAAATAACGACAAAAACTGTTTACAAAAAGTGTTCAAAGTTGGCATGGTGGTTCACTTTTTTATGGGATGGGAATTATTTTGAAAAAAATTAGTAAATTAATTAATTTACTTAAATTTTTGCCTTCGATTTCAGACCGTCACAGAAGTCTAGAAGATAAATGTTTATTGAACTTAACAAAACAGAGACTTAAGAAAAAATAAGTTGTAACTATCCCTTTTGCTAAACAAACATTGCTTATTTTCTTAGGTATAGTAACAATTTTTTCTTGAGTGTCTGATTTGATAGCTTGAATACATTTACCTTTTAGACTTCTAGTGACGATCCGAAAACTAAGGCCACACATCGCCAAGGAAGTTTGAACTATCTGTAGAAGCGTAGGTTGGCGAGGAATCTCGTATCGCAAATAATGTTGGGAAATTTGGCGAGCATCTATCCGTAACTTGTAGATTGTCCCTAAACGTTCGTTTTCCGAAGCCGTTTTTGCTCCCATAAAACTAACTTTAACAGGCTCTCAAGCGTTTAATGCTGATGCTATTTACGTGAAACTTTGGACTTAAGGTTAATTAATTATGCTCTTTCAGATTATCAAATCGAAAGAAAGGATTTCGGAAAACAAAATAAAGTTTTGGCATATTTTTCACATTTTTTTGCTGTTTTTTAACTTTTTTCGTAATAAAAAAAATTTTAAATTGAAAACTGTCAAGGTAATTTTGAGGATCATATTAAACCACAAAATTTGAGACCATAATTACATTTTTACCAATAGTAGTTCTTCTACAAATTGAATTTTTCAATACTTGTTTTGGGGTGTCGCTCCATTTTTAACTCCCAGGGATTGGGTCTGGGACCCCAAATCCTATGTGATTCTGACTCGTCTAGGTGTCTACTATCCCCCCTAGAAGTGTGACACATCATTTACGGGACACCCTGTATAAGAGTGTACTCACAATTTTAATAAACAAAAGATTATTCCCCCGTTTTTTATTATGAATTATTATCGCATGACCCTCTCAAGCACAAAAGCTTCAACTGGTTTTTAAAAATAAAATAATGCATGAGATAACATAGGCACAGTAGATTTAATATCCCCAAAAGTTTGACCCCAATAATCAATTTTTCATTGCTTCTCGTAACTCATGCCAGTGCTCTATCACCTTAGGATTCTTTTGGAGATCTTCGTTCCTGAGTTATTCTGAATGGTCTTTAGGTAGTCTACCCCCTTTCATTTTGTCTATGCGTTTTGAATTTTTTGAATCACCTCGTATGACTATAATTTTGAACATCACAATTTTTAAATTACAAAATTAATTAATGTTCACAAGCAAGATGCGGTCTTGGTGGCATCCGGTTGTAATATAGCACCTAAGATAAAGCATGATAGCTCAAAATCGATACTAACTTTAGTTTTTTCATAATATATCAACTGCACTAAAATACCTCGTAACACCAGAACCACTCCTCGTGTATCCCCCACTCTCTCCTCAACACCACCTCAACGCATAATCCCACCCATTCACCTCGCATCCTTCATTCCATTTCAAAACGAAATCTCCCTGGGCTTTCAATAATAATAATTCTCAATCAACAAGAAACGCCGCTGCTTGAGCAAAAATATCGATCGCTTCCTTTCACACAGCAGGGCATTAAATTATGAAAGGCCGATCCCCACCGGGCTTAGTGTGTCCCATCACGTCTGATTCTGGCTTAGTCGCGCATAATATAGAACAGCTCCTCGCAGCGTTTGACTCGAATTAATTCGGGGAGGGATGTTTCCGCTAATCATAGATTATGGAGAATTTGATGCGCCCCTTTTGAATGGACTTCATTTGGGGTGGAGGAACACTGGCCTACGGTTTGAGGACTTAACTCGGATTGGTCTTCCAATCAATCTCTGTGTGGATAACTGAAAGCATGAGAACGTATCCAAAGGAAGGAATTTTTTCTTTGAAAAGTTTGTGGAAACAAGATACAGTAGAAGCTCTTACAAAAACCAGCTGTCTCACCTTTTGAAGGAGTTAACTTAGGCGAAATCCTTAAAGGTAGCCAAGTTGAGGCTATTTTAGAGTCGATGTAGCTATATTGTTTAACAAAACAAATCTCAAATACTCATTGCTAATAAAACAATAGCAAATTGACTACCACTAGGGGCTTTCTCCAAAGCGAGTTCTTCCGAAAGGTGAGATCGCTGGTTTTTATAAGAGTTTTTACTGTACTACGTTACAGAAGATAACGGTTCGTCCATGAGATGTTTTTTTTTTCAAAATTTGGAACCTTTTTTATTATTGGGGAGATTGAGATGTGCTGTGACCTCCATGCCTTTTAAATTTTCAATTGATGTTTAATTCAAAACTTTTAAAGAAATAAATTTCGTTAATACATATGTTCTTGTTCATTATTAAATAAATGTTTGTTTTTATAAATGATCGAAAAAAAGTACTATAACTAAAAACAGCAATTCAAAAAATTAAAAAAATATTTACAAAATTAAAATTAATAAAATAGGAATTGAAAGGTATGAGACGATGGACTCTCAACAGGGGAAAGACATTTTACCTTTTTTATAGTATGAAATTCAAATAGTCCCTTTCTATCTTAGAAGATAGATAATAAAAAAAAGAACACAAAAATGACTAGGAGTGTAGATCAAACACTCCGGCAAGATACTTGCAGAACTTGTGCTGCAATAAAGATAATAGTTACAGTAGAGAGTAAAGTACGCAACTGTTTTTCCCCTGTTGGCAACTGTATGAGGGGGAGCGAGTAAGATCACATGAACGCATTTATCATAAGCTATTTCTTAAAATACTCTCTTATTATATTCATACTTTCTGTACTTATTTACCAGGGAAAATATGGTTTTTGAGTAAGCAACTATTTTTTTTCTATGAAGGAATGTTTTTTTTTTTGTGTAAATAAATATCAATTCAATCAATTTCAATCAATTTATTAACAATCACAAAAACAAATTACAAAATTTAAAGAAGAATCACAATAGTTTACACATAATTAAAAAAAAAGAAAAAAGACAATTGTAAATACATCCCAAAGGAGCCACAGCTCGTCCATGAGTTCACAGATTTCCAGGTTTTATGAGTTTTTAACTTAAAACATGAAAAATAAGATAAAGATTAGATAAAGTGATTATTTCCGAAGTAAATATCATTGTAATGTATGGTTTCTTCTGAACGACTTGGCATCGTTAGAATTCAAGGACGGCATAGAAAAATAATACATAAGCGCAACAAACAAGGTAGTTGATACTTTTGTAGAGGTCATACAACTCATCTTACTCTTCACCAAATAAATGCTTTTTTTCCCTTTGAAAGCTTAAAACCCATCTGAAGCTGAAACCTAAATCATGCGTTAAGTCCTGGAAAAGTAACATTGTGTAATTCCCCCCACCAAGGATTTTTAAAGAATATTGAATCCTGTATGTATCCTTAAAGAGAGATCACACGAGTAAGGGATCTGTGGAAGTGGTGTGTTTTTTTAGCTAAGTATTTATAGTCCGTACCCCTTTCAGCCTTACGTTCATTTTTTTCATGTTCATTGTGATTTTGAACATATTTTTCGTTAAAGCCAAGATTTACATTTTTTTAGGTTGATTTGATATTAGGTTGATTACTGTATAGGTAAGGGTCTGTTAGTCCAAAAAACTCACATCCAGTAATTTTTTAAAGCTCTTATTTTAAGTTATCAATTTTATATCCCATAGTCATTTTTGTGCGTACTCTTATACCCTCCTTTCCCCTATCTTATTTGCCTATTGCATCCTGAAACGAACCATACACGCTCTGGTTTAAAAATGACGTGGGATATATATTTTATTTGACTCCCCTCAGTGAGATTTTGCCTGTACCTCTTTCAATCTCACGTAACTTATGGACGTCCCCTCACGACTAATCCCCAAAAGCCAACTTACTCAAACTTCCCCTAAAATATCCCCGCACCACTTTCCCCCGCAGCGATAACCCTTCCCCCCGAACATCCCGGATCTGACCCCGGGGTTAATTGGAGTTTAATTATGAAATAAGTTTCTAATCACGTTGTGATGAATGCCGTTCTTGTTTGCGCCGCCAAATCACCAACCCCGCGAAAGAGAACAAATAGTTCCGAGGGCCATGATAATCACTCCCCTCCCCGCTTTAATTACACTTAGGCCCTCTGCTGAATGTAATGAAGTGTTATTATATTTGATTAGGCTAGCTTTTCGGAGGCAGAAAGTCTGGATTTTTATTGGAAGGATACGTGAATGATTTGTCCATGTTGTTGTTTAGGGTTTGATTATGTTTTGCGATGGGGGAGAACTGTGGGATTATTACAGTAAAACATCGTTTAACTGTCCCTCTTTTATTTGAATTTGCAGATCCGGATCTTATTTGTACGCATTTTTTTTTTCAGATTTCTGGACATTACCGTCCATCCTTCGAACGCCTCACGTGTTTGAAACAGAATATAGCCAACTCTTTGTAAAAATGAAATGAAGTTTGGGGTTTTTTTTAATATTTTTTTTAATGTTTTAAAACAATTCTCTGCAAATTTTTTAGGTAAATATGTAGGGTTTTTTTATTATCAAGACTGCATATTTAAGGATTAAATTTGCTTTTACATGCATTATCCGGATGTCCGATTTTCTAGATGGTATTTGCCCCCCTTTTAGTCTAGGTACTATATGTAAACAAGTTTGATCTTTTCATAGATATTTATATCAATATCACGAAATAATTTTTTTTCAAAGGAAAAGATTTCATACAAATTTATTGCATAAGACCAGAAATAAACATTTTTAACCTGCTCATATTCCTTTCTTTCCTACTAATTAGTTTTATAATATATAGTCATACGCAGAAAAATACAAGCATATACTATGTTATTAAATTATGCAAGGTTTTTCTTGGTATAAAGAAATAACTTGAGAGCTTTTTGTTTCTTATGTGTGGGTTATTTATGGATCTTATACGAGTCTTTGTTTTTATTTATTGAATTTTCCTCTTAAACGATTACTTATTCATTGGTTTGTTTAAATTTTGTTTTATTCAACAAGATACAATAAATAAACATATTATATTAACGGTGAAATATGTTTTTGAAAATAGCCTTCATCATCAAATCATTTGGTACAAAAATACTGCATCATTTAAAATGATTCTTACTTGATTTTACTGAGCTGAAAAGAAGTTTCACTCAACAATAAAACTATGAAAACTATTTGTTTTTAAAATAAAAGAATTTGTAAATCTGTTTTTCTGGAGCATGCCTGGATAGTCGCAATAGTATGAGGTGTGACATTTGATCTTCTACCTAGCAAAGAAAATAGAAGCATCATGAATAAATAAAGAGAGTTCTGCCTTTGTGAGTTTGGAACCTAAGGGAGATAGGTGTAAAAACAGGGATATCTCTCTTTCATCTGCCTTTCAACATCCGAAAATGTAGTATTCTTTATTTCGGGGTAGAGGGCTTTGGAAATGTAAAAAAAAAGAAACTATGAAATGAAATGAATTGAAATTCTTCAAAAATAAAAACTTCTTGATTGTGGGAAGTAGTCAACCAAATATAATGAATTTAGTATCAGCATTATGTATTTATCAATAATAGTTTCATTTTGTTATACCCTTTTTAAAACCAACAATATATAGATTGAACTATGACCTGATTGATTGAATATGAATCATTGAACTATGCTATAAATAAGCATAGGTATAAATAAAGAAATGAAATGCATCGAGGTGAAAAGTACTAAAGGATAGGACAGCTGAGCAAAGAGATAACATGAATATTAGAGACATGAATGCTAAACAGTAAGTGATGTGGAAGAGTAAAAGATTATTGGCGAAGTGGCCATGGAAAGAGGATCCAAAATAAACAGATGTTGAAGGGAAAAGGGATGTTGAAAAGTGAAACAGTGAGCAAAAGCCAAAAGATGTTGACCTAAGAGGCGCTAAAGAGCGAAAAGAGCCTCAAGAGCAGAGAGTGGGAGGTTTAAGAACATAGATGTTACAGCGGCTTAAGTGCAGATATGCTGAAGAGAAAATATGTGTTATGGAATAAAGAGATGTTGAAGATTAAAGAGGGAGCAGAAAGATGCTTAATAGTAAAAAATGACAAAAAGAGATGCTAAGAAGTATAGAAACACGGGGTAAAAGGTAGTCTGTGAATGATAATAGTATTTCAGGATAAATTTTCCGCGAATTTCTTCGAGTTGGGCGTAAAGGCGTGTTATTTGTCTGCGGAATTTCCTGGAAAACATGCTCCTAATATTTCATGTTTATAATCATAAGTAGTAATACGTCATCTCTCAAAGACTATAAAATATTTTTCCAGAATTCAAAACACCCCAGAAACAAACGACACCTTCAAAACAACCCTCAGCAGTCAATACCTGACTTTAATTCCCCGATAAAAGCCCCACGTGACTCCCCAACAAATGCCGCCAGGAAGGAAACTGGAAGCAGTTCAGTTAGTTTAGAAAAGGCCTTTGCGTTACTGCCCATTCATGGCCACCAGCCCGTCGTTATCTAGTCGGAAAAGAGGGTAAAAATCACTCCCTTTTTCCTTAATGGCCGCAATCCATAATAGTAATGCCCCTACACCCGACCAGTTACCATTAAAGATGCCCATTTCGAAGCATCACTCATAGGGCGGCTCTTTAACATACCCTACCTTTCTTGGGGCATGGGACTTTTCAGGGAAGATGGTCCTCCTGCGAAATAATGGCGCGTTAATTGTTTTGAGGACGCTTGAGTAGGATTCTCCTTTCGGTCAATTGGTTTCGAGTGGAGATGAGTGAATTGGGTGAGGCGTATTTTGAGGGTGTGTCTGGATGGGTAGGATGTGCTTCATTAAGGAATGGGATATTGATTTGAAGTTGTTCTGGAAGGATAAGGGGTCTCTTAGTTGGATATTAAGTAGGGTTTAGAATTGTGAGCGAAGCATGTTTATCGGGAAATTATGGTGTGACTGTAGTTAAAATCATTTTTACTGCTAATAAGAACGTTGAAAGAAAAAAAATTGTCGTTGAATACAGTAAAAGAAATATGAAACGGGTAGACAGTCTTCTGTTTACTGATGGATAAAGATGCTTTGATGATTTCAGTAGAGCGATATCTTAGTACAATTTTAATATCAGAGCATATTTTGAATACTGCAGAAGTTTGCTGTTTTCAATGAATTTTAAAACTTATGAATTGGGTAGTTTGACATAAAATATGAAGGGGTTAAAAAAGGTTATTTTTTAGGGATAATTTCTTTTTCCTGGTTCCAGTTTTTCTTCAGTTCCTAAGCACGTTTGGTCTTAGTTTATCAACCCACTGAAGGGATGAAAGGCTGACATAGGCCTTGCACCATCCCGGGATTTAAACCTCAGAGATGTGGAAGGGGATAATTTTAGATTCAAATTTCTGAAAACTACAAACTCTCCCAGATTCCAATCCAACAGAAAGAGAGGGAATGCAACGTTTTTAATATACTTAACCCTTTCTATCCTAGACCCCTGATATTGCCATAAAATCCTATAGAAAATATGGGGTAGTCATGGCTAAAAAGATTCAGGTTTTTGAAAAAAAACTCCAAACCCCCTAAATTTTATATCTAATAGAAATTTCGAAAAAGCAACCTCTCTCATTTTTAATGCCCTCATCTGGGCAAAACCCTCCAAAATAACCATCTCTCTACCGCGGCATTCCCCTCAGCAATAATAAACCCTCGCTTTAATCTAACCCATCCTCCTTGTCCAAACAGACTCGCAAACATGGATTGATTAAGATATAATACCGACCTGCAGCCATTTAGCGGAGCCAAAAAGAGCCCGGCTTTTCGGTTTGTCCACTGGGATACCCCTACCACTTACCAGTGTCCGCGTAATTCCCTTCAGTCAAAGCAGGGTTACGATGCCAGCTGACTCGTCCATAAATTTCCGGCAAAGATTCTCGGATGGGTTTATGGAGCTTTCTTGTCATTCGGGGTTATTACTTTTTATGTGTGGGGGGGGCTTTTTTTTAGGTGGGTGGTATATTTTTGGAAGATTATGTGACGGTGTGTGTTTGTGGAGGGTTTTAGAGAAAAGTTGATTCTAACTGTGTGTTGTTTTCTCATTTGTGAATTATATGATGAAACAATTCATAAAACTCAAAATCAACTGACATCTCAACCAAGCCAAGAATTATGGTTTTGAAACATAATAAGCGTATTGAATACATCTACTTATAATTATTATTCTGTAATACATTTTAATCCCAAAGTAATCGATGTAGCTTAGTTAAATAACAATTTCTGAGATGTATTGTATGTGTAACATTTGTTTTATTCGTTTTCATGTGAAAACTCACAGTAAGTTGTGCAAAATGAAATATTTTCTGTTAGGAAGAAAGCTGAAAATTGAATTACGAATTTCAAAATTTCCATGCTCTTTCAATTATCTTGACCATAAAATGCAGTTTATTTATTTTCAAGCGCAGGATCTGAATAAATTAAGTCTTTTAAAGAAGGCATTTAATTTCCTACCACTATTTGGTTGCTCTCAATTTCTATACTTCAGGGTTATAGATAAAAGTTACCAGTGATAAACTGCAGTCTTTAGTATGCTGTGCTATTTAGTATTATATGCTGGATGGAGTAGTGAACAGTATTGATTTCGGTATACATCGTTTAAATTTAAACTAAACTTTACTCTCTCTCTTTTATCCCCCATATTGTATATATTTTTTCTTATTTCTCTGTCCTTTTATAATTCCCCCATCTCTGCTTAGTATTACTTTCTTTTCCCCACTGTCTCGTTCTTTTCTTTCTAACTTTAACTTTCAATTTTCTCTTTTTATCTTCTCCAAAACGTTATTATAATTTTTTTCTTCTTAATCTTTCTTTGAAATTACATTTTATAATTTTCCTTTCTTTCGCTTCTATTTATTTCTCTCTATTTATTGTAATTGAAAACCCTACATTCCATCAGAGACTTCAACTAAACGTCAAACTTCCTCGCTAAATGGACATATTAAAAAAAATATTCGATATTCCCACCGGCTCTGGCGAAGATATAGACGATCGACCTTTCCAACTTCAGCAGACGTCACTTTGACAGGGAGGGGGTGATTGGTTCGGACATTCGAATCTTTCTCTTGGTCAAGGCACATAGAATAGAGTTCTGAAATATGCATCCCCTGGGGAGGAAAAGGCATTAACCTTTTCAAAACTAGACCGCCTGGGGTTTTCTTTGAATCCTATAGAAAATGTTGGGCGGTCAGGATCGGAAGGCTTCATATAAAACTCCGAAAGCTGCAATTCGTTGGTATTGACACAATATGAAACCAACGGGGAAAACAGGAGGGAAATGGGATGTCGTGGGAGGATGCAAACATTTTGACAGGAGATAAGAGCTCCGTCCTTGGAACTATTTCCTGAAGCCCGAAATATGTATCTTGAGTCAGTCTGACAATGCTGTCACTTAGGAAACAAACTGAAATAGCTATTGCTGTTAGCATGCATATGATATGCTGTGGGAAAAGAATGGGCATTAGTTGTAGTGTGTGGAAAAACAAAATTAAATAGCTGCTATTCGGGTGAAATGGATCTTAAGCAAACATTCCGTTACATAATATGATGTGAAGACTTTTACTAAAAAAATTACGTTAAACATATGAGTTTAAGGTTTGAAAAAACTGTGTGTTGAATTTTTTTCATGTTTCTCCATAGGGTTTGAGTTCTTAGGGATACGGCCGAACTTATAAACTCTATATAACCATATTCTCTTCTAATAACACCTAGCCTCGACTATTACTATACACATAGGCGTAACGAGGCGGCAGGGCCGTGTTGTGGAAAAATCGCGCCCGGGACGGATGGCTTTTCTGGCGCCCCCTGGCTTTTTTGCGCCCCCTCCCAAGTATAATTTCTTTACATTATTCTCAGATAGATTCGCAAAAAAATGTTTGGGCAAAAATTTGGCGCCCCCTGAACACGTTCATCGTGGTTCCGTTGGAAAGTATTAAAGAATCTACGAAGTCCAATGCTAAAATAATTTTAAATTGCAAAATACTAAAATAATAAATTGCAAAAAAAAAAAATTCGGGCACAAATTCAGCGCCTCTCTTGAATACCTGAATACTGCGCCCGGGGCGGACGCCCCCTTCGCCCCTCCCTTAACACGGCCCTGCGAGGGGGGGGAGTTATTGGGGTTGTAACCCCCCCATTACATCGACGGTTTCTAAAACATGAAAAACTGAAACATTTCCCTTCACAAGGAAGGCGGTTCACAAGGAACTGTTCTTTTAGGAACTAACCCAAAGGGCCTCAAAATGAATTTAAACACTACATTGAGAGACGAATTTTTAAAAAATTTCTGGGGTAGAACCCCCAAACCCCCCTCTAAAATTTTTACGTCTGTTATACTGTGTTTTTCCCTTAAAAGTTAAGCCTCTTAGTTAAAGTTTTCCGTTCGGAAGCTTTGCAAAAAAAAATTGTTTATATTATACCTATATTATGAGACACTTTTCAAATGAGAGTACTATGTTGGAGGGGTTGACTGGTCGGAGTAACACCCCCCATGGGTCATCTCTAGTTACGTCACTGCCTATACATTGTACTAATAAGTTGAACGAGATTTTGTAACAAATTAAACGTTTGCAAACACTTATATTGATCCTACCAGTATGAACTCTAACCTTTAAAATGAGTACATTGATATAGTATTACTAAATCATATTATTTAAATTCTTACAAAAATATACCCCTCTGAAATCCCCGAAAAGGAAATTACTGATAGGCCACTAAAAATCTCATTTATATACAAGACATTCAAACTTTTTACTCGGTACAGATTAGTACAGTTAAGACGCCTGAAAAATAACTACAAATAATCATACACTCTAAAATCATCTTATAACTAGGGTGAGTATGATAACCAACCAGGCATAGCAACAAACCCAACACCTCATCAAGAAGGGAACTTTAACTACGTCAGACTACGGATTACAAGACAAAAATAAAACATCGCTACAGCACTCTCTCCCGCCTTTAAAATTAATATTCAATTCGATAAGTCGATTAATATGCGCTTGGCTTGGAACGTTTCCAGCAGATTTGTTTGCCCAGCTTTCAAAGACAATATTTACGTTGCCTCCCGATAAATTACTGAGAGCCTATATGTGTGTCTCTGCCTCATAGGGTATAGTTATTCAAGGGTGAGGTCGCCAGTTGGGGAAAAAAGTGACTTATATTTTAGAGCTGTCTTTTTAGCGATTGAGTGTCTGGAGGAGTATTATTTTTGACATGGTAGCAGTTTATTAGATGTAGACTTTTTTTACTAAGGGGGTTTCATTCATTTAGGCCGGGCGCGCACGGGCGACTAAAGTCACGGCTACCAGGATTACTAGTATCAAAAATATCATTAGAAAAGAATAGAGCATTTTCAATCACATGACTTTACCTAACAACGGCCTTAGCAACGTTGTTTTTATCCTCCAGTGATGTCATGTGCGAATGCTGCTATTGGATACTTCTATGTCCCGCCCCTAACAACAGCCTTAGCAACGTTGTTTTTGTCTTTGTCACCGTGACAAAAGTTGCCCGTGCGCGCTCGCCCTTAGGCTGGGCGCGCACGAGTGACTAAAGTCACGGCTACCAGGATTACTAGTATCAAAAATATCATTAGAAAACAATAGAGCATTTTCAATCACATGACTTTACCTAACAACGGCCTTAGCATCGTTGTTTTTATCCCCCAGTGATGTCATGTGCGAATGCTTCTATTGGATGCTTCTTGTTCCCGCCCCTAACAACAGCCTTAGCAACGTTGTTTTTGTCTTTGTCACCGTGACAAAAGTCGCCCGTGCGCGCTCGCCCTTACTAAACACATTACATACTTTTCCGTTTTCTTTCTCACTTAAAACCGGAAAGCAGTTTTTAGCGCTAAAGATTAGAAATATGGCCAAAAGTTTGACACCGAAATATACGTATAGTTAGTTACATTGATGACAACACTCTAAATTTGGTGATGTGTGAAAACTGAACGTCCAAACCACTTAACAAATTTTAACTGGGATACAAAATGAATTGAGTTTTTATTCGTAGTCGAGCTACAAATATACTAACAACTGTAAAACAAATAATATCCAAAATATTAAATCAAAAGCTTGTCTTTTATTATTTGCCTGAATTGAGCCACCAACAATTGAAAATCACCGTAACAACCAGAAAAATGCCCGGTCAAACTCGGCTCGAAATCATCCCATCTGTGTAGGACTCTCCTGTTATTGTAAATCACCACATCCCCAGGTTTCATCTCTATGGTATGCTGATACTCTTCACGCCTCAATCTTTTCCCGAAGATTATGTAACTCTTATAAAAGTCCAAAACCTCGTCCACTGGCCCTTCAAAAGCGGCCATCGTCTTGTTGTCGTAATGGACTTCGGAAAGACCCTCAACTTTATTCGGTTTGATCACAGTTTTAACGCTCACATACTCTAATCCATCAGGCGTGCTGTACTTGAACTTGACTGGAGTGTTCGATAACACGTGATATTCTTCCGGGTGTGTGTATTTCATCCATTTGGCTATCTCAAACCCATCGACAAACGCTTTTCTTTGAAGGCTGTTGTTGGATATACTCAAGCAGTGCACCGCTTGTATACCAGGGTGCATCTTCCTGTAATTCAACCCGTTGTGGAACTCCAAATTTCCTAGAAAGAGCCCTTGTTTCAAATCGGGCGTTTTGTCAATATCGAACCTGAAATTTCTGGGCGAATTGCTGGCTGTATTGAACCTATTCAAAATCCGCAACACTTCGTCTTCATTGCACGGTGCACCGACAATACAAACAATCCCGTAGGTGTACAGGTTTACAACCAGTTGATCCAAGGCCGTCTTCGAAGACATCAACTCGTCGTATAAAAGGTATATGTTCCTCTCCGCAAGGTTTCGGTCGTTCCACGTGACTATAGGAGGCAGAATATCATGCACCTGGATATCTCTGTAGTAGTAGAACCCTAGCAAATACTTGTGCAGCCATTCTGGAGGGTACAGACTGACGTGCTGAGGGTTTCCGAGCCACACGATTTTGAGATCTCCGTTGTCTGACGCGATGTACTCCGGCCTGACCCATTTTTCCAAGGCCACTGTGTCAACCATCTTGAGTTTTCTGACGGAGTCGTAGCAGACTTCACATCGGCAGTTGTCGCGAAGCCAGAAGTAGCTGAGGTCCCCTCGGATGCCGTCTTGGAACTCCAGGAACATCGAGGTTGGTGAGGATCCTCTGGCTTTGGCGATGGACAGCCCCGAGGTTGAATCGATGTAACTTGAGCTGAAGGTGAAACAGAATCGTTGGAGTGGAGGAGCGATTTTTATTGTTTTAAGCGGGAAGTGTCTCTCTCGTAAAAGACAACCGAGAAGGGGAATTTTTCCTATGCTGTAAAGCCTATTCATTGTCTAGATTAAAACTGTTTTTGCTGAACTTATTATAAGTATGGAAAATTTTGAAGTTTTATTTATTTTGTAAATGTCTAGAGCCGAGTGCATTTTAGAGCTCTCTGACAAAGTGTTGGCTTAGGCACGTATATTTACATCCACTAAGATTTTCATTACATGGTGCTTTATTTTCAAGGAATTTTTAAAAAGAGAATCAATTAATTATTTTACATTGAAACAAATTTCAATTTCTTTTTTTTTTGGCAAAATTAAGCTTGGCTTACTTAAAACAATATTTTGGATATCATTTTATGCGATTTTTCCCTCAACGATTATTTATTATTATTTTTTTTTATTTGCTAGATTTAATGATTTGCTAGGAAGTAGGATAAATTAAGGTGAAAGATCATTGGGATATCAGAGCACGGCTTACTAGATACTACTACTATAGATCATTTGCACATGACGTCACACTCGACGACGTGGAGGACAAAAACAACGTTGCTAAGAGTGTTGTTAGGCACGGGAAATAGAAACATCCAATAGAAGCATTCGCACATGCTGTCGGAGAAAAAAACAACGTTGCTAAGGCCGTTGTTAAGTCCTAGTCATGTGATTGAAAATGCTCTATATCTAGTCTAGTAAACCGTGATTAGAGAAAGCGAATATTTGCCTTTTATGACAAAGTACAGAGGGTTGTGATAATTTTTCTAAGCAAAAATTGTTCTGAAAACAGCGTAGTCGATACAGTAAGCTAAATAATGTCGGCATTTTTATAAAGGTCTTCAGAATCAATTCTAAAGAAGTTAAGGGGATATTTAGGATAATTTGAAAGTGCCGATGGTAAGTTTTTATTTTAATCTATATAAGCTTTTCATTTTAAGTTTATAAAACACAATTTCCTATTGAATTTTCTGCGGTTCTAAAACCTCAAACAATACAGCAAAATTAAATGCACGTTTGAAATAAATGAAAACAATATGGTTTCTATCAGTTTAATTGTTTTCTAGAGTAAAACGCAACGCATAATTCCATTTAAATATTCAGCTCAAATTTCAAAAATTCCCTGCTTTCTACTCTGACAATTTAATTCTTAATTATTCCAGTAACATCAACATCTCCAGTACTAACTTTTAGATTTAACGTCATTAAACACTCTTTTTCATCGTGTTTTTCAATAACATTATACCAGATTATTTTTTAACGTACGACATGTAACCTGTTGTCGAAGCCTCCACTCACAGGCACTTAGATCCTCGACGCCTGCAGGCTGTTTACAACTCAACCCTTTTGATTTTGTTGCTGGGGAAACTTGAAGAGCTTCCACCCGTCAAGTTTTTTTCTTACCTTAAAAATAAAGCCTTGAAAAATTTTCAGAAAACATAAATTATATCTCACCGGAGAGAAACGTCTTTACGTAAGAAGGCGTGAAAAGACCATTGGATATTTTCTTGTTTGGCAGTTAAGGTTTATACGAAAAAGTATTTTTTTTTTTTTGTGTGTCTATTTAGAGGCCAGCTCATGTTTTATTTTGATATCTTTTAATACTTATGCAATGTTTTCAAGAAACATTTTTGGGTGAACGTGATTAACTGGGTTAGAATAGGTTATCGACATCTATCATCCGAGGCTTAAGGAAATTTATTTCATTAATTACTCCTGCCATTTCATAGGCCTCACTTTCTCAGAAGCCGCACCCCCTTTGCCTTAAATCCTGTACGCTTTGCGGATGGAGATTGGATATTCCAAGTGGCATAAAAGAAACAACAACAACGACAGAATAGGTAATACTGATATAATATTTTTAAATCATTGAAATTAGTTTATATGTTAATTATTGTCATTATATAATCGGTATTTATACAGCCTTAAATCTCAAGATAGGTAAAATTGTACTCGTGTGATATCATTTTATGTATAGACCAATATTTTTTTCAGAAACTATTACTTTACATTATATAATCATAAAGAAGATTTGAATAAAAATGCTTATTTGGGTAAATGAATAGGGAAAGAACATTGGTTTACTATTTTACTTATTATTTATTTTATTACTGTACTTTGTTGTTGAAAATATGTGTTGTTTGATAAAGTGTTAAATGTTAACTCGAATTTAAAAATCATGAATTATACATTTTTATAACCAGAAAAAAAAATGTGTGAATTTTTTAAAAATTAAGTTCATAAATTTTAGTATCTGGGTTTTGATTTACTGCGGGATATTTTTTATATCATTCAATTACAAATTGAAGCTTTATTTGTGGAGAAAAAAAAGAAACTGTTTTTGAGTTCTAACAACAGCCTTATGAAATCAGCTCATAATAGTTTATATGGGTTCAATTCTGTTATATGTCCTGCTAAATATCGACAAGCTATTTGGGACACTAAATATTAAAAATATCACAAGAAATTTCAAAATAACCTATTAAAATATACAGTTACTCGTATATCAATGAACACTATAAAATTTGGCAATACTTGAATATTTGAAGTTGAACACACACATTGGCAATATTTAACGGGGCAGTTAACGGAATTGTACCAATTTATGTAAATTGATTACCAATTTATGAGTTGTTTTTACATTAAAATTGTTAATTAATATCATTGCTTGAATCTAAGTATTAAAAGTTATTTATTTGTTTGCGATGATAATCTCAACTTCAAACTAAATTTGATCCAAATCTGGTAATTACTCAAATATTAATTATGGATGTAGTATCTAAAAAATTAAGATAACTATATTCGTGAAAAATAAAATCAAGTTATGCATTCCAAACGCATCTTAAAAAAAACTATTAAAATAACATGACGTCATAAAACAAAATCCCTCCATGGCACCAGCGGGATCTTTACGCTTGCGGAACTAAAACAAGCAAGCTCATCTAGCAGAAATAAGCACCCAAGTAATTCTAAACACATAAAATATTCAATACTCGTTAGTTTCGAACGAACAATTCGAAAAGAAAGGAGGAATAGAATTTTAGAATACGGATGAATTATTCATCGACAGAAGCGACCGTAAATATTCAAAAAATCGTATTAGAAAACATATATCCTGCAAACCGAAGCCGCTGGCTTTGCTTTGTTACATCGCAAACCTGTGCCTTCATAAGTTCCATCCATAGAGAAATTATACATAGACATTGCTTTGTGTCATAACCATGCGTGTCAACATTGCGTGGTTGCCAAAAAGAAATATCTAAATTGTAAGACAAGTCTCGTTACCGGATGAGTAAAAAGTTTGCTCCTTCTCTCTTTCCCCCATAAAATCTTAAAGGAAGACAACAATATTCTACATAAGAGCAATGACAATTCTTAAGAGAAAAAGATATTCAGCATTGAATTTTTTTTATTTGCGATGATTTTAAAACAGCGTGATTTTGGAAGGTATAATATCGGTACTTTTCTGAAGCATATGGGGAAGATTTTTAAAGAGTATGCTTCATAATAATGCAAGATATTTTTACTCTCTTAATGATATTTAACCATTTCCATTTCGTTTAAACCAGTTTTTTAGAGAATAAATCGTTGTTTTAGTAATCAAGAAAAAGTATGGAGTTATCGAAGCATGTCAGTTAAATGTAGCGCAACTATGGGTAAATTTACAATGAAATTGCTTTGTTCCATATTATAATAACCTTCCTAGTTCTAATTGGGCCATTTCCTATTCGTTTGAACATGAATTTAAGGAACAAAGTTGTTTCAGTAACTAATTAAAAGAATTGAATTGTCGAGACTAGAAAGTTAGATATTCCACGGCTGTAGGGGAAATTTACATTCAAAATTATTCACATTATATGATATAAACCCTACTAATCCTGCACATATGTATTGGGGAATTATCAATTAAAATGGTTTACACAATATAATATAAACCATCCCATCCTACTTACAGTTGTGCCATTTCAAATTTGCTTGCCCTGCATATTTTATTGAAAATTGTTGTTTCAGTAATCGAGAAAGGACATGAAGTTAGTGACGTTTGGAAGATGTGCCACTGTGTAGATAAAATTTGTAAGATGTGTAACATGTGTAAGCTTTGTATGTGTATGTGTAATGATAATGTGTTGCTAATTTTTAATGGATTTGGTAAAGTAAGTGTACATACCTCCAATACCAATAAAAGCGCAATACCAATTAGCGATTACTCCAATACCAATTAGCGCGCTCGCCCTAAGGGCACGCACGGGCGACTTTTGTCACGGTGACAAAAACAAAAACAACGTTGCTAAGGCTGTTGTTAGGGGCGGGACATAGAAGTATCCAATAGCAGCATTCGCACATGACATCACTGGAGGATAAAAACAACGTTGCTAAGGCCGTTGTTAGGTAAAGTCATGGGATTGAAAATGCTCTATTGTTTTCTAATGATATTTTTTATACTAGTAATCCTGGTCGCCGTGACTTTAGTCACTCGTGCGCGCCCAGCCTAACACAATAATAAACACTTCTAATCAGAATCGTTTTGATTTTAATGCGATTATGATGTGGTTGCGAATATGTTGTGTGAGAAAAATATATTTTTGCAAATGTGTTATTAAAAAACTTCCAGCGTCAAAAAATTACCTCTTATAGTGCTTTGATCCAAATTTAAAAACACTTTCAGATTCCAAGCACATGTACTGCTGCTGCCTTTAGAACAAATTTTTGGAACAGACACATTTTTGACACTTCTTAAACATATTCTGAACACTAACACAACACAATAATGAGTTTCTATTGTGAATTTCAGGACGAAAAAAGTGTTCAGAAATGTGTGGTAGTTTTGTTCGGAGCTTTTTGTAGTACATTATAATAAGTTGCCAAGACATGTTGACCACGCTCGCTAAAACTAAATAAGATGTTCCAAGATCCCTCTACATAAAATGCCCCTACGGTTCCATCCCCGAATGATCATATGTTTATTCTTTATCACCGACACCGCCTTGTACTATTTTTCCGAGGGTATTCTTTTTCGGAATATGGATGAATTATTCCTCGGCGAGTTGAATAAATACGTGCTTTGTTTGTGTTCTCATTTGACTTAATTCTCCGAAGCTTTTGAATCGAAAGTCCGGTTCTTGTTGCCAGCTAAAAAAAGAAGTTTTGCCGATAAATCAATTAAATAAATATTCGAGGAATAAAACTTTTTTTTTGTGATGCGATGGGAATGACCTGAGGGTGTATTTTCGAGAAGTGTGTAAACTAAAATGTGATTATAATGCATGTTGTCTGAAAGACCGGTTGGAAAAAAAGAACGTCAAATCTCTGAAGGATATTCCGGTTTTGTCTTCATCATCACTAACGTAATTTACGCATGAATTGGAAGCGAGTACATGAAAGAGCATTCATTCATTTGGCTTGGCATTATTTTTAAGGGGAATAAATATCCGAAGGGGTTTCAGTTGTTTACTCTTCATTTAGAGCACAACTGGTGATATAAACTACAGGATTTATTTTGTACTTTTAAGATAAAATAAAATTCTTCTCGAAAGGTATACAATTTATTAATTTTTTTTTACCACTATTTCATCATTAATTTCAAACCGATACCTAGGGATATTTTTACAATCTTGACGTGTATGTGTGCTACTTTGATTCCACGCAAAGCATACATAATTAAATATTAATATACTTTTAAAAGTTAACAACTATAGATAATATGAATATTATTATAATATTAAAAAAAAACTAGTCAGACTGTTGAGGAATTTCAACTTCGATTCGAATTCGATTTCATAGCCAAGAAATGTGTGCATTCTTAACTCATAAGCTTATATATGGAAATTGAAATGCCTTTATGTTTTTTACAGCAATTCAACGGAAAGGCAGCTTAGAATTTTTATCAAGAATACACGGAATAAATTTCATTTTATACGTTTTCTTCCCCACGCATAAACAGGAAGTTCATTCTATCCTATATAAGCTCCCTGGCTTTATAAAGCCTCTGCCCAGCACTGCCCAAGGAATGGCGACAAGCATTGCTATTCGAAACCGCTCTTGACCAACGATCTACCCAAACCAATGTTTACTTAAGCGGGTCACGAAATGGTCTGTTTAAATAATTCATTGCGATTGGCCGAAAAGTCCGCGAATATTTGCTCGCCCTGGAATCCATGTTTTTTGAGAATCGCCACTGTTGTGGTTTAAGGTAAAAGTGACGCAAGTCGTAAGGGTGAGGATTTTTTTTTATTGAGGGCCCAGAATGAAATCTTTATTTATTGAACCAGTTTAATTAAATCTGGCACATTGCATGTGTGTCGCTAAATATGAGTCTATATGTTTTAATCAGGTTGTAAAAATTATATTTTTTGGTGCAGAATTTTATCGTACTTTTAAGAAACAATATTTAAGGTTTTTTACATATGAGTTGCTTAAGACAGTTTAAGATTTAAATTCACTTGGTTTGTACAATTATGAAATTGTGTACATACAAAATAAGAAAACAATGTGTTGAAGTAGATGAGAAAAATTACGAATATATAAAAATAAATTTTTATCGCGATTTCCTTAAAAATTTTAATAACCCATTAAAAACAATTACCCATAACCCATTACCCATTACATAACCTTTACATTAGCATAACATTATTTATTACTTTACATTAGCATTAACATAATACATTAGCATAATCCATTACCGCGAACCCATATTTTAAAGCCAAAAACAACTGTAAAAACTATTTGCATGTAATTCCATTAATATTTTAATTTTCAAATAATAACTCTATGCAATCAATGTCAGATAAATTTAAAAGTGTCTTAAAACGATTCGCTTTTTACCACGAACAAATTATTATTTTAATTCCCATCAAACAAATTAAGGTAAATTTAAAGGTGTAGGTTTTAAAAGAGACGTTTTTGTAAAACACAATGTAAGAACAGTATTTTTATTAAAATAAACATACTGATATTGATTCAAATACATTACAAAAGCATTTTTTCTTTATCAGTCGATTCAGTAATTGATTTTTATCATTGCTTACTTGCAGCAGATCTAACAATTTATTTCATCAAAAATTTCATCAAAACTTCTAAAAACAATAAATACAAAACTTGGCACAGATAAAAAAATAATCCCCGATTTTAATTTAAAAGGTATAAACCTAACAGTCAGTCGATTCACACCATTTTTCCCTACCCGTGAGACTTTTCCCAACAGCAGAGATAACAAATCAAAACGACACGTAGAAATATTTACGTTGCTGATCTCCATTCTCCTTTGTGACCTGCAAAATGCCATGAATTTCAAATCGGTCCAGCCTCGCTCTTTGAGATTACGTAAAGGTGAAACGTGCTGAGAAACGTATTATGAATGCGTGTATTTTTTTTTTTTGTTGTATTTCGAAGTATGTCACTTTCAGTTCTTTCTCAAATACATTATTCTTGCTAAAATCCTATTTTAGCTCTCAAAAGAGGATTCGGATTGTCTTTAAATATGACTTGTTCACGACGAGTAAGAAGAAAGCGACGTGACTGATTCGTCACCAAGAAAATTATCTAGACATGTTAAGACTCTTATTTATCAAGAAAATACCGTGAAATATTCTCGGATTGTACTAATAATGATAAAAGTTGATAAAAGTTGATAAAATGATGATAAAAGTTGAGAACGTTTTTGTTATCATTAACCTTTTTTGAAAAATAAAATAGAGGATAATAGTTATAAAGTAAGACATATCAAATCATCAGACGTATAAACTAAGAAACATCAAGTGGCTATTCAAAAATATTTTGTTACCTGGAGAGTCATTTGTATGTGCAAAGAAGTGCGATGCTTTAAAATTTAATAACAGAAGGCATCATCTGTTAACACTTAAAATTTTATACAAATAACATATTATTCATATACAATATACATAGCTCATAAACAGTAGTTATTTTGAAACAATTTTGCGATATAAAAAAGATTTTCAAACTTCAAATTACGATTTTTTTTTGGATGAAATATTAAACTATATAATTGAGAAAAACATCCTTAACCAATTTTACATCCATGAAATATGTTTGTTATTTCTATGATAAAAAAAAATATTTTTTCCGAAATATCGCATTAAAAAGTTATCTTTGTATAAGCCGATGTTGAAAAATTTTCCCTGGCATCATTATAATTTACTTGCAGTAAATTTTATGATTGTTCAGTAAATTTTTGAGGTTCTAGCTTAAATTATTGGTTTTATAGCTCAAAATTCTTTTTGAGCGTACTCTCTTACCCTCTTTTCCATTGAGTAATTTTTTTTTTCAGATTAAAAATAAAGATTTGTTTGATAAAACTTAATACAATAAGCTTAACATTAATCATTCACCTAAAAATATTTCCATATTTGAATATGAACTTTAAATGGTTTACATTTTTGATACATCGGTATAGAAACCTTTGTAATGATCACCTTTTATACCCGTCATATTTTATGCAATCTACTCAAACCCTCTAAGAAAAACACTCAAGGCCTGAACTTTAATTACATTCAGAAAAAGCTTAGGGAAAATATTCCAAACGTGGAAACAAAATTAGATATAAATAACGCAAACTTTAGCTTTTTCTATAAATAAAGTAATTCAATTTGGCTTTATCTTGGTAAAAGGAGAATTTGATGTCGCTTCCTTAAGAAAACTTGAGCTTATCTGAGAAAAAACGTTATTTCTTGAGGGCAGATAGGATTTGGGCTCTGGTCTTTCACAAGAATCTAGAAGGATTTCGTAAAGCTAAATCGCTCCCAGTTGGAGCATTCTTCGATGCCCGAAGGATTTAGGCATGTCTCCAGATGTATAAATCTTCATTTTTCCGAGTAAATACTTTTTAACTTAACGCTTAGAATCATTGGAAGGCTTTAGGGATTTCTGAGTTCACTCAAAATGTGCATCAGTTTGGAATTCTCAATGATGTGACGAAATTTATCTTTTTTAGAGCAATTAAGTGGGTGAGATGCCGGTTACTTTCTTTCAGATACTTGATTCAGGGCCAGTTTTGAATTTGAATAGAGTTGAATCCATCTAGCATTCATTGAGCATTCACTATTACATAAAAACATCTAAAAATGCAAAGAAAAAGTTACAAAACAATTTGCAAATCTCACAAAAGTAGAATAATGTACAGAAATACAGAGAAATGGAAAAAAAAAAGTAGAATCAAATTGAGGGATTCGCAAATTAAGTCACACAACTTCCTTTAGATTTAAGTTGAGTCACAATTTGCCACATTTCATCAGCCCTCGCATTTTCAGATCCCTCTTTAGAACTTTAAAGTTAAACTCCACATTGAACTTAAAAAAAAAAACTTCACGAATTTAGTTTCTTGTTTAACTGATTTAGAATAGTAATTATTTTACAACTAATTAATTAAAACTAGAATTAGTAAAAATATCTCAAGAATTGTAATAAACTGTGAAAAAAACAGCTTTTAAAATATGGGGACACAACGTTTAAACTTCTCCATCTCCCTTGTCCCATCGGGTCTCAGAAACCGGAACTCCTCCCCTCCTAAATGTGTGAGTGACGTTATTTATGAATGATGAAATCACGTGATTTAAGGTATTGAATACTCTTAGGTTCGTGTCAAATAAAAATATATTATGCTAAAAAGTATTCGATGCTTGAACCTTTAGTGAAGTTAAAAATAATATCCTTCATCGAGGGTAATTAAAAAGTGAAGAAACCATCAAAAACCATCAAAAACGCAAGTCATTCTTCCAAAAACTTTGAATTAAAATGGACGGTGTCAATTTTTCATAGGGACAATAATCTAGACAATTTCTACCACAACAACGTGTTACTTTGACCAGTAAGCCCTTGAACATTTCAATATTGAAGAGAAATTTTCAGTTTAAACTATAAGTGCAAATGACGTCACGCAGTTGAACTCGCCTTTAATTCCTATAATTTTGATTTAACCGGCTAAACACAATCCCCAAATCATCTACTACACTTAGGACCACGGCATTTGAGTTTTACTTCTTAAAATTGTTACTTTTTTTTTAATAAATTTAGAAAAAAATATATGATGGATATTTTAAAGTTAAAAGGTCTTTAAATTTTCCTACTTCCGACATATTTCAACTTCCTTAAAAACATTCTGATAAAAGAACTGATGCAAGAAAGACACGCAAATGACACCTTTTTGCAAAACGGGATAGATACACATTAGGGTGGAGCGAAAAAAACTTTTTTTCGAAATTCAAAAACATACCTATGGCAAAAGTGGTCTTATGTAATAAGATGAAAAACCGCGCAAAAATTTTTGAAATCGGTTAATATCTCAGTTCGCGCATCGAGCTCTAAGTTTATAAAAATGCTTAAAAATGAACATTTTTCGAAATTTTTAAGATAATATTTAAATAAAATTTATAGAAATATTCTCGCTTGTAACCTCTTTATAAAAGCTAAAAAAAGTAAAAAAAGAAAATTTAATGTTTATTTTTTAAATATTTGGGTGCGCAATTTTGCTTGAAAAATTCGAAATTTTCGAATAACACAATGCGACATATAAAAAATGGGTCAAAATGCCACAGAAACTTTGAAAGCAGATTCTTATGTAAAATGACCCCCTGAATCCGAATCCGACCCCCGTTTTTCTCCATCAGCTTCAGATTTTCGGGGAACAGCTCCCTCACACTTGTTACGTTCTTCGACGACTTTATAACTTTGAACTCAATTTTCAGGGTCAAAGAGCATTGCTTTAGTCTTCAAATTGTCCCCCAGGAGACAAGAAAGATTCAAAGGTTCAAATTAATAAAATATGAAAATTTGTATTAAATGGATAGGTTTAAGGGGTAATTAACCCCCTAAAAACGTAAAAAAATCGCTAAAAATAGTAGGATTTGTTATACCCCATTTATTTCACTTATTTTTGAAGCAATTCATTTTTAAAGGGTTCTAACCGTTCCCCAAGGACCCAAATTTAATAATGATATGCAGCAATGATTTTTAGGAAAAGCGGTTGAGGAGTTATAACCCCCGAAGCACCCGCGGAAGGGTTCGGAAGACTCTCTGAATCGCGCAGGCGTACGCGCGCTCAAGAAACATGGAACACCTCCATAAAACCGGCCAGTTACTATCGAACCAAAGATTTTCTACTTAGGAAAGACTTATAATATACGAAAAATGTCATTTTTAAAATTTTCAAAGCATGAATATAATTTCTTGAGCACGCGTGCGCCAGCGCGATTCAGAGAGTCTTCCGAACCCTTCCGCGGGTGCTTCGGGGACGATAACCCCTCAACCGCTTTTCCTAAAAATCATTGCTGCATATCATTATTAAATTTGGGTCCTTGGGGAACGGTTAGGTCCCTTTAAAAATGAATTGCTTCAAAAATAAGTGAAATAAATGGGGTATAACAAATCCTACTATTTTTAGGGATTTTTTTACGTTTTTAGGGGGTTAATTACCCCTTAAACCTATCCATTTGTTACAAATTTTCATATTTTATTAATTTGAACCTTTCTTGTTTCCTGGGGGGTAATTTGAAGACTAAAGCAATGCTTTTTGACCCTGAAAATCGAGTTCAAAGTTATAAAGTCGTCGAAAAAAGTAAAAAGTGGGGGGGGGGCTGTTCCCCGAAAATCTGAGGCTGATGGAGAAAAACGGGGGTCGGATTCGGATTCAGGGGGGTCATTTTACAAAAGAATCTGCTTTCCAAGTTTCTGTGGCATTCTGACCCATTGTTTTTTTGTCGCATAGTGTTATTCGAAAATTTCGCATTTTTCAAGCAAAATTGCGCACCCAAATATTTTAAAAAGAAACATTAAATTTTCTTTTCTTACCTTTTTGAGCTTTTATAAAGATGTTACAAGCGAGAATATTTCTATAAATTTTATTTAAATATTATCTTAAAAATTTCGAAAAATGTTCATTTTTAAGCATTTTTATAAACTTTGAGCTCGATGCGCGAACTGAGATATTAACCGATTTCAAAAATTTTTGCGCGGTTTTTCATCTTATTACATAAGACCACTTTTGCCATAGGTATGTTTTTGAATTTCGAAAAAAAGTTTTTTTCGCTCCACCCTAATACACATGTCATACCATTTGACAAACTTATCCCTGTTCTTAAACATAATACATCACCAGAAAGGAAGCATCCTCCTTATTTCATAGAAAAACGATGCTAATAACATAAAAAAATAGTAAAAATTTTATTTAAAGAATTACAGGGTTCCAAATCACTTGACGACTGCGACCTGTCATTCACCATCGATAACTGAAAAATTTATCCCCGCTGAAATTTTATTCGAAGTCTTTCGGATTACTCAGAAGATTTCGAGAGATATTTTGACGTTTGATTGGAGCTGGCGGGAGGCTCATATTTTAGACGGTTGCAGTAAAAGATTTTGCCTGTGGAGGTTTTACTATTTTGAGTATTTGAAAGACGTCAGTGAGAGAATTTCGGATCGGTTTTATATTATGGTGAGCTATATTTAGAAAGACAGAGGTAGAAAGATTTATGGTATTGATAGTAACAGTAGACTGGAGAAAAATCAGTAGTGAACTGTGGCTGTATTTAGTAAGAGATGGTTATTTTCATTTCTAAGGCACGTTTTTTTTGTAAAGCCCATATTTCTTAATGAAATAAAGTTTATATTAGCTATTTTTACAAAGTAATTATGTATTTCAAAACGAGTTTCTCCTTATTTTTAAATTTGCGGATTTGCTTAAGCGCAGAGAAGTAAGATAAGACATTTTGAAATCTGCGAATGGTAGCATGTTTCTATCAAATGTGTAGATAAAATGCATAGTAAAACGACACATACAGAGGACCTCCCCCCCACTTCTTTATAGCCTTACTCTAAAAATCTTAAGTATTTAATGCATTTCAAGATTTCAATACTTATATGGAAATGATAAATAACAGTTGGTTTTGGGTAAAGATGTTCTCTATTTTAATACCGCTTATGGAAGAAGCGATTGCATTTTTACATATCCAAACGATCTGGTCCTGACGAGTTTATTGCACATGCTCGGGGATTTGGAAATACCCCCGGTCACTTGCATTTGTGCATATCCCAACGACTTAATCTTATTAATTAGTCAATTAATTATTAATTAGACTTAACTTAAAGTTAAGTAGCAAGCAGGAGCAAAGCTGAAAGCACATAAAGATTGCCAAATCCCAATATGATTTGACTCAAAGCATTTTTATAGCAACCTAGTATAATACACCTCAGATTTTAGTTCTCTACGCATTGACTGGGAAGGACCAGGCCTTTGGGATGTACGAAAAAGTCAAACGATTAGTCAAGTAATTATTCCTTTAATTCTACTTAAATAAAACATGGTAAACATGTTTAAAGATGGTATTGTATAAGACTGGTATACTGTATAAGTCTGAAACATATTTAGCTTTCCATATACCTTTCACAAGTTTTTGATCTCACAAGCATGATATAATAATTTCCCTATAGCGCGATTGCATACCATTTCCGTCTTACTACCACAACACTTTGAAAATCCGATGAATTTAAGGGATTAATGTGCAATGGGTTTCGTAATTACCAAACGAATGCCGTCCCATCAAAGAAATTAAGATGTAAAACTGAAATTGCGTAATTAATGTTGGGTACAGAATCGACATCCTTTATTTTGATCGTTGTGATCCGTCTCCAGAACTCATTTGGCATGGGTAATTAATTAAACGTTGG
This sequence comes from Tetragnatha montana, assembly GCA_963680715.1. Lineage (NCBI taxonomy): Eukaryota > Metazoa > Arthropoda > Arachnida > Araneae > Tetragnathidae > Tetragnatha > Tetragnatha montana. The sequence goes on along the minus strand of OY796676.1, from coordinate 54,055,134 downwards.
TGTCATTGTAATCCCTTTGAAGTTAAATATTGAACTCATTTAAGTAAAATGCTGCGTAATTAATTGGATGTTCAAATTTCTTGGAGGGACCCTAGTGATTTGGATACCGAATCACAAATACATGCAGTTTTGGAAACATTCTGTGCTAAGACTTAAATTAATATTGGTAGGTAGTACACATTAAATGTTGATTAAGTTTTAACTTAACTATAAATTCTTAAGTGAAATTTATTTTTCTTGTTTGATTTATTCCTATAGATTTATCATTGATTTTGAAAAGCAAAACATGTTTTTTCACTGTAAAACAGATAGAAAAAAAAACTGAGTCGACTGGTAATCAATCTTACCCATATTCAACTTCGGATAAAAAAAGGTTTGCTGAATAGATTGTTTGTCACACTGTCCCTTAGATTGCTTTTTTTTATTTAAAATATGTACTAAATGCATAAATGTAAATTCCTTAACCAAAGAAATTTTAAAATTTTTAAAAATTCACACCTCTCTCTATATACTAAATAGTTAATGTAGAAAAAAAACTTTTCATTCGTTTAAAAAGGGAAAACTATTTGTGTGTTTAAAAATTTCTCCAATAAATTGTAACAAATTTAAGGTTATTTTACTATTTTAAATTAAAAAGTAGACTATTTTCAAGATTTTTCTTCAAATTCGGTGATAAAATTACAGGAGAAGTATTAGAAGAAAGGAATACTTTAACAGTTAGTTATAAAATGATATAGATTAAATAAGTATCTTAAAGTAAAAAAAAAAAACAGTTACAAATAAAATTTTAAAATCTTTATATCCCACCTATTTTTAAAAAAATACTTCAGATACAATTAGTTTTACGTCATTTATACGTCAGATTTGTCACAAGTGGAATACTATACGAAACTATAGACCGGGTTGAATACTTTTAACTACATTCAAAGTCGCTAAATCTCAACTCTAAAGACCGAATCTAAATACAAAGCGTTTGCAGAATAGAAAGGATTTCCAGAATGCCACCTCAGTCGGAAAGAGACTGAAAAGGTCTCTTGGAACCCTCCCTTTCGAACTGAGCCCTCTTCACTTCCCTTCAATCCGGCATCTCATTTGAGGGACTTTCCAAATGAGCACTTTAAAATTGAAAGAGACGAACCGGAGTCCGGCTAGAAAATTCGATATACATTTGATGGATAGAGGATGGCAGCAGTGAAGGAGCCTTACTCGGCGGCCAATCAGGAATCGGGGCTTACTTTCGAATTAAATTAAACGACCGTTTTAAGGGCTGGGGTATCGTAAAACTCGCTGTTTGAACCCCGTTTATGCGGTGATTGGAGATAGTTGTCGGTCCGGTTATGACTGAATGCATTTTTCATGTAACGCTATGAGAGGGCGGTGTTAAATTCGTGAGGTGTTGGAAGGGAGGTTGGTGGTGGAATTTCGGTTTAGAGAGTGCTTTTATTTTGAATGCAGTGTGCTGTGGATTCGGTATATACCACTTTCAAGTATTGGATATTACATTAAATTCTCTTAGAGGGAGATGGATAGAGACTAATTTATAGTAGTGGTGATAATTTAAAGAACCGAATTTACCAAAATAGTATAATTACTTTTCTTTACATAATTTAAAATGGATATGCTATATAAAAGTATGTTATTAAGCAATTAGTTCAAATGTATTAAGTAAATTTTAGTTTCCTATTAAATAATTTATTGAAAAATAAACTATTTGAAGGGAATATACTATAATATTATCTAAAAGCATGAAAAGAAAAGGGGGCGTGATTATGACATAGCACAAACATATTGACAATAACTTAGAAATGTGTGCGGGTGCGCCTGCAATAAATTACTATTTTGTTGACTGAGTTGACTTTTTAATATTAATGAGACCTTAAAAAGGCTGAAAACATTCATTTTAAACGGTGGATAATGTTATGTGTAGGTTAAGCACAACATCAATATTCTATATTGTGCCATTATTACCTCAGATTGTATCTTAAGTTACCAAACTTACTAGGAAACATTTTAGGAAAATTAATACAAGTGAGTTTTTCAAAATAACTAACTTTGATGTAATTGTGTCAATCAGTATTTGAAATTGGATAATAGTTTAGAGTGGAACAGCTAATTACAAAATTATGTTATGATCCGTGCAGACCTTAGTTATAAATGAATATTAACATAGAAATTGAAAGATGCTGCTTGAAATTATTGGATTCTAAATATCTTATCATCTTATTCCTTTAAGTATAGAATATTACTTGACTACAGATTGTAATAGTAAAATGTTAAATTACACATTTTGAAACATATACTCCGTTATAAGTTTAATATATTCAGAGTTTATAAATATGAATGAGGTATATTATATTTGATTTGATTCATTCAAAAACGCTCTTCCTTTTTACTAGATTTTGATTGAAATAGACCCCTAAAAATTTATGAAGCTCTTATCGTGTAAATAATCGCAAGTAATATTTGATTTCTCTCTTATCCATCTTGTTTACATTTGAGTATTTGATAAGAATTTGTAATAAATTTCAAAGACGCTTAATGGTTTTCAATGTATGATATCAATTTTAAAATACTTTCGAGAGAAAATTGTCGTTTTCATGAAAGCAAATGGAGTAAATTAATATTTAAATAAATTCCATAAATACAAATTTGTCACTTTTAACATTATTCTTATGATTGAACTTTAAAGTGGGAAACTTCAAATGTATGGTTTTATTTTAAATCTACACTGCTGCTACCAGAACACGATACTAATTTTTCGATTATAATTTTGATATTAAAAGATATTGGAATGGAAATATGTTCAGAAAATTTGAAATGCTAAAAAATATGTCATGCGATAGTCTCATTATTCTTTAAAAAAGTTTGTGATGATTGGTTTCCAGAGAAAAACTTTTTATTTTTGTTATCAAAGTGTTCGGATTCTTTTGAGAATTCGGAGTAAGCCCTTTTAGAATACCAAAGAAAATTCTCAATTTTTAAATATTTCCATTTTTAAATTACTGATAAGGTTGCATTTAATTTTTAACATTTATTTTTAACTATAAGTCACTTTTGTGCCCTTTAGCACAAGATGCCATAGTTTACCTGGTTTATATTCAATTCTTAAAGGAAATGACTGTAGAGGATCACATAGATTTAAAAAAAGATAAAAGACAAATCGCGCTACAAACTCCCGAAAGATTTGGCATACCTAACCCCAACACACTTTAAAAAACAAATTTATTTCAAACCACCACAGAGCAGGGCCGTAACCAGACTTTTGTTTCGGGGGGGGTTTTGACTCAAATATTTTCTGAGGTACCTCCTTATGGGTACTGTTATATGTTAAGTTTTAGATGACAACACTGAATTGAAATTTTGAAGCACTAAATTTCAAAATTGTATAAATATATGAATTCGAAGTAAAAGGGGGGTCTGGGGGTCCTCCCCCAGAAAATTTTTGGAAATTTGCCCCTCAAAAGAGTGATTTAGCTCATTTCTGAGACCCTTTAGATTACACCCATAGAGCACCACTCATTGTAAGCGGACGAATTTTCAAGGTAAAAAGAAGGTATATTGTAATAAATGGCGAAATGTTAAGGGGGGTTTTAGGTTCCTACTCCAGAAAATTTTTTTGAATTTTCCCCCTAAAAGTGGCATTTTAACTCATCTTGAGACACTTTAGGATACATTTAAGAGGGCCACTCCTTGTAAATCACACAAGTTTGAAGGAAAAACCGTATACTTAATAGATTTCAAAATTTCGAGGGGGTTTGGGGGTCCTCCCCCAGAAAATTTTTGGATATTTTACCCTTAAAAGTAGGGTTTTGACTCATTTTAAGACCCTTTGGGTTATACCCGAAGAGGATATCGCTTCTTGTGAGACATAATTTTCAAGAAAAATAGCAGCATAAAAATTGATGTCAAAATTTCGGGGGGGGTTTGAACCCCTAAAACCCCCCCCTTGGATACGGCCCTGCCACAGAGACACTCCAGTGGTCTCCCCGTGAAGGCATCCGTCCAAGAAACTCTCCACAGCAGCTCGGTTCATTACTGGCTAAATCCTTCAAATCCAAGTCAGGCTCCTCGAAAAAGATACCACCACTACTAGTTATCTTTTTTTCCCCCTAAGTCAGTTTTAATTGCCTAGTTCCAGGTACCTTATCTCCCAGCCTCCTCGAAAGGGTATTAACCCTTTCAGTCCGGACCGCCTGAGCATTTTCTATGGGGATTCAAGGGTAATCTCGGGCGCTCTAGGTTTCAAAGGGTACCAAAGGAGGAAAAAGCCGAATTCTCGTAAGGAAAAGAAGGCCGCGATCAATGAATATAATCCACCGATTTGTGCTGAGGAAAGCTGCGAGGGATTATGAAGGACTAATCCAGGACAGTTAATCTGATATCCATTAGGAGTGATTGGATTTGAAGAGAAATGGGGGAGTTATCTCTTCTAGTATGGCCCTAGTGCGCCGTACTTTCCCCTATTTTTGTTTTTCCCTCTAGTCTTTCTTTGATACCAGAAGGGAATTTGTTTGAAGGAGGAATGGTAAGAGAATTCGGAATGCTTAATGGCTGCCAAAAGGTCGACAGGATCAATGGGTAGATAAATTATTACAAGATTTTTTTTAATGAGGGCATGGGAGATTTTAAAAAATTATTTAATTAGTTTAAAAAATTTTAAAATTATTGCAAAGATTAAGCATTAAATTCATTGCTCAATTAGCAACTCAAAAATTTTCAGAAGGTTTCTTTTATTTTTTGAAAAAAGAAGGAGTTGCAGAATATTGATGAAAAATTATGGCTGAAACTTGTAAGTCTACAGAAATGATTTAGCTATAATTGTGATTCAGCATTTTGAGACATTTGAATTCAATTTTCATGTAACTTTTTTTTTTAATTCCTATTTTAAAGTATCTCTTTATAATTTGCTACATTACAATTAAAGCAACATATTTTAAAACTATGTTTATCAAATTTCAAATCTTCATTTTTAATGGTTCATAATTTTTAAGTATTTGAAGAAAAAAAATAGTGAATAAAATGGATTAAAAGAAAAAAAAAACATTCATAAAGTGAAAACATAAAAATATTACTAGATTACCAAAATAGTCCATTCGAACATGTTGTATAGGTGGATCTTATTATGATAGAAACATGATTATAAGCCGTTTTAATCAGAAATAAACAGGATTATTTTATAAATTTTAAAAATGAAAATCTGAACATTTTTGTGTTTTAGATAGACCCCTTTAATTTACAGAAATATTTCTCCCTGTGCCACAGAAAAAAATATACGTTCTTGATCTGACAGGAAATAAATCTATACCCTCTCTGTGATTAAAATTTCCGTTGTTTCAAGAAAGAATTCCGGTATTTGCAACATCTTTACAACCAATAACCGACAAGGGGGAGAACACAACACGGCAGTCTTTAATTAATTCCGATTTCCCAAAACGATGTCTAATTAATCGGCAAAAGGAAAACCTAATTACTGCGGGCCCAGAATCCACTCTCCAGACATCGAGAATCTCCTTGAGAAGGGCATCCACCCCTCTTTGTGCCCCTCACGATATTAAGCAGGGCCCTTTATTGTTATTATCGTTATCATCACGCTTAATTATTTCGAGGGGTGTCTTTGGGACAAAAAGACGCGATGAGTACTTGATCTTGTAAAGGATATTGTTATAATGAAATAATCGTGTCATTTGTTGAGGTTTTTTGTTACATTGCATTGTTTTGCCCTTCCTTCGATGTTTCGGTTATTGTTCTTTTGTGTTGGTAAGAGTGCTGCAGATGCGTGTTCAGTGTTGAAACATTGGGGAATAAGACCCATTTCAAAAGTTAAGGTTTTCTTCCTTATGATAAAAAGGATGCATGATGACATGGTGGATAAATACAGTTCATTAATTACAAAAGAAACGAAAGACATTTGAATTTATTACTTAAAAGAAACGGTATTAGCTCTTTAGAAATGTGGAGGGTTGTTACTTAGTAACTATATTAAATGTAGATAAGATAAGAGAATTTTACTAATTTTCTTGCATATTATCTTGTACTAATTATCTTGTTTGACACGGTATATCATAAGATGTGTTTATAGAAGAGCATTCCACCGTTCTTCTTACCGTAACAAATTATTCAGTAAAAACTTGACACCCAGTTTATCATTTTTTGCGAGTATACCTTCATTTGTATCATTCATTACCGAAACCAGAATAGGATGGACACCCCATCTTTACATTCACCATCACGCATATATAACCTAAAATAAAACCTAATCTGAATAACTTCAGGAAGGAAAAAAACAATGGATCTACTTCCTCCATCACGTTTCTCTGATCTTCCTAATCCGACACGGGCACAGTTAAAGTCCAAAAGAGAAATAACTCCTCCCATTCTTGAAATCTGAATGAAGACTCATAAACGTGATTTATTCGGGAGGTAATAGAGAGGCACGTACAAAAGTAATAGGGCATCGGAGCATTCGGGCATGTTTTCCAGCAGGAGCCATCTTGTTCCCTCCGCAGAAATCTTCGATTACTTTTTCGGAGGGGAGTATAGGACCAAATGACCCGGTGATTTCTGAATGTTGCGCACTTTTATCAGAGGCTTTTCGCTTGAATGTTTAAGACACACACTAGACAGGAAGTGTGCGAGATGATGGTATTGTTATGGAAATGAATGAGGTTTGGGAAAATACATATTGACGGGTTTTTATGTACTTCGGCTCTGATGGGAAATGCGTTTTTGCACTATATGGTCTGGTGTTTATTATAGAAAAGACAGTTGGTAGTTTTTTTAGAAAGTGGATTAGATATCCAGAGGGTTTCAGAGGCAACACAATCCAGTGCTTCTTTTTTGTGATTCAATTCAATTGCTTTTAAGCACCTTTACAAATAGTTTCCACCATGCCAAAAACGACATTTTGTTTTGCCATTTTCCTGCAAGTGCGAGCGTGGATTACCTGGATGATGCTGCTTACCATGCCTTTCCCGTCATTAAGTAATTCCCGATTAGATTTGTAGTAAACTCAGTAATCCATTGCGCGTATCTGTGTAAACGGGCATTCTCGCGAAATTTGAATGCATTTTCCTCGAAAGTAAGAAAACACAGGTTGTCACTTTTTGGTATAGTGGTAGATATAGTATAAAACACTGATGAAGAATTTGTAGTGAATAGAGAGATTTTTTTTTGCTTCAAGAAAAATTGAGAGGTGTTTTATTGTGGGGCCGTGTTTCTAAAACTAGATCTTAAGAAATTGTGGAGGTTTTTTTTTACTGAAGTGTCTTTATACACATTTTACTTCACACATTTTTCAAGAGTATTTTAACTTTGGGGGGGGGTTATTTTAAACTTTTGCACAGACATCTAGGTAACGTTTTATGTTATGTAGACTTAAACATTTAGAATCAGTGTAACTAGATACACAAAAACTGGAATTCTTATAATTCGACACAAATCCAGTTAAACTAGTATTAAATAGTTCTAAAATATTTATCTCATTATAATTTTTATTCGAACGGCTTATTCTCATATTTTCCCTTACATTTGCCAGAATAAGTACTTGTGTCCGTTTTTATTTATTTCTATCCCTTTTCGCAACTGGGTAGGAATTAAAGTATATGAAATAGCAGTTATCGATTGTGAGCAATGCCGATTCTCTAACTTTCTAAAATTATTTGTTCATGAAAAATACGATAGAAGTGCAGTGTGTTGAAAATAGTTATATCATTTTATATCTTAAAGGTATATTAAAATAAGATTCCTTCGTATGAAATATTGTGTAATGCACACATGGGTAAAACGAAAAACGTCGTACTATGTATTTGAAAACATGATTATTTTGAGAACGTTGTGTTAAAATATTATTGGAAGCATGGAAGGGAGAAAAAAATAAAGTTTGGGCGATTCTCAGACAGGATTATGGAAGCAAATCCTTTCTTTGAAAAGTATTGTTCCCGACAACAATATTTTTTTTGCTTATAGTAAAAATGTGAAGCAGGAAATGTTATACCTCTTAGGAATGTTTTCTTCCTTGTTCTTGTCCTGCTAGTATTCCTTGGGCTGCTACGCATTTGTTTTACGAGCACTTGATAGACAGTTTTGTTTAAAATTGAAAATAGTATACAGGGTATTTCAAAAGTCCGTTTCATGGCTTTTATTTGGAACCAACGTCTCTCTAGGGTCATGGAAGTAAGGTCTAACCCTAGTTAAATGACCATTGAAAATCAATTGAGATGATTTACAGCGCCACAGCGCCCCTAACGGAGTAATTTTCTCAATATCTACAATGAATATCTGTTTAGATAATAAATTATTTTACCCCATTTATTTAAGTAATTTCCTTTTAATTTTGACTACTTCCTTTGTTAGCATATTTACCAATTTTTTAAAAATGTTTCTTACAATTTTTAAATCATAATATTTTTGAAAGTATAAGTTAAAATAAAAGTTCACTATTAAAACATTTCCACTATGACCAGTTCTATCTTAAAAAATGTCTCATTCCCCCAAGGGTTTATTACAGTTCTTCATACAGTTATTCTCATGCTACCTTTAATTAAGATCTTTAATTAATATTTCATTTCATTAGAACAATGGGTATTACATTAATTATTAATACGTATTAAAGTATCGAATCAGCCGTGTTTTAACGATTTGAAGTATATGGTTGTCATTTTCAAAGGGATGTTAATAATACATTCAACATTCATTTTTTGGTTCACGAACTCGTTTGATTGTTACGAATAGCTTAGGCTTCCATTCTTAAGTTTTCAAGAAAAGAAAATCATATTTATTCTGACACTTAATATTAATTAATTTTTTATAAGTAGGTAGAATATTATTTTTAATAATAATTCAACAATTGACAATGTGCATGATTTTCAATTTCATTTTAAATATTATTATTCTATATAAGGATATTTATTAAAAATGAGCCAAGAGTCAGGATAAATATCAATATTTTTCTTCCCTTGTAAGCGTAAGCCTGAAGGTAATTTTATAATCGTGATAGACTTTATCTCCTCGATATTTTTTAATACCTTATTTAGATACTTATTGACTTATCAGATTTTTAAGGATATATCATCATAAAAATATTTTTTTTTTAAATTTCATCAGCCTACACGAACCTTTCAAAGCCTATCGAGCGACAAAATCTAACACCATGAAAAGAATAAACATCGTTCTACTATCAACAGATCGTTTTAAATTCGATATCGCCCGCTTGAGAGTTTATTGTTTGGCCATGATGAGGTGTTCAAACACAACAGATAAACTTTGCAAACAAAAGCTTGGATTTTAGGATATGGTATTTATACAATGAGCAGGAGATGTGACGAGGTGGCCGAGTGGTTAAGGCGATGGACTGCTAATCCATTGGGCTCTGCCCGCGTGGGTTCGAATCCCATCCTCGTCGGTTGATATTTTTATAAAAGAATGAAATTAAATGTAATGAAATTTTTTTTAAATATTTTTATTAATGATATTTTTGCCATAAAAATCGTTTTTGTCATTCAGAAATGAGGGAATCAAGCCGTTTGTAACGTATCTTTTAGGGACCGTTCAGATATTACAAAGCACCTAAGGGGTGGAATGGGTTTGCCATTTGCTTATTTTTGCTGAAAATGGGGTGGGGATATGAATGATGCTTACGTAAGAAATTAAAAGCACTGTATTTTCAAGAATGTTTCTTATTTTTCCAAAACAATAATTTAATTTTAAAAATCAATTAATTAATAACTAAGAACTACTTTCTTTCGTTTAAAGCTAAGATATTTTTTAAATTAAGTTGTAATTTTTAAAAAAGAACATGGATTAGATTTTTTGTACTCAACCGTTGAAAAACGTAACGTAGTAGGGGAGAGTGGGGCACCTTGGGACACTCGAATTTTCGGACGCAATTTTATAGTTATGAACTCGTGCTTCTAGGTACTAATAAATTAGACTAAAAATCTACTCCTCAACGTGTTTTGGAATTTTTGGTGCGTCTACAAAATTATTTACTTCACTTTTCTTGTTTTTGGTGGTCTGAAGTAAGATTCACCTGTAGTATGCCTTTTTGAAGTAAAAAACATATATTTATGTTATTATAATTATGCTTAGACTAAAGTACGTGTATCCATTGATATTTTAGAAAAGAAAAGGAAAATTTATTGCTAAACCCAAAAGAATAATTAAGATTAATACCCAAACTGTCAAGGTGGGGCACCTTGGGACATGTTAAAAGATACCAAAAAATTTTCAAGAATAAAAAAAAAATTTGTTTTTTATTAAAAAAAGTAAATAATTTAAGAAGTTAGAGGATTATAATTTAGAAATTGGTGCAAAAAAGTTTCTGGAAGGAAACAAAAAAAATCAGTGATTTACGTCATGATAAAAATGAGGAAATCAGTGAAAATTTTGAATGTAACTTATTATTGATAGCTAATTTAAGATTCTTATGCATAGCAGTATCATAATTTAATGTGTTATTTTTTTATTTTTCGAAATAACATAAGTTTTTATGTTATTATTGGAAGTGTCCTAAGGTGGTCCACTAGTGGGGCACCTTGGGACATTAAAAGAGGTTTTTTAAAATTGTCATTATGAATTCCCTAAAAGAGATAATTGGTCGGAAAAAAATTATTAGATGCGCAAAGGACTATATTTAATATATTAGCTTTGTTTGAATGAATATAACGGTATACATAAATTAGAAAAATAGTTAAGTAAAAAGTGTCCCAAGGTGCCTCACTCTCCCTACTAACGCAAACTATCTGTAAGCAGTACAAACAAACAGACGTAAGTGGACAGTTTCTTACATAATTATAAAAGGTAGTTTGACGAGATGAATAGATGAGATACGAATGATGCTTACGTAAGGCATCATTAAAAACACTGGTATTGGAAAATGTTTCGTAATTTGCAAAAAACATTAATTTAATTTAAAAATTTAATTAATTAAAAAATTAAGAAATAAAACATATTTATTCGTTTAAATCCAAGTTATTTTTCAATAATTAAATTTTTTTTTTAATTAGATGGGTTGTATTTCTTTGTACACAAATATGAAAAATTGTATACAAAAATACTTACTACGAAGGTAAATTACTTGTAAGCACCACAAAAAAAACCGGTTTATAGATTTGCTGTACAGCTACTGTACAGTATTATAAAAAGTGTGGGATGAGATTCCTATTTTTGATGATAAGGAAGAAGGGGACGAAATTATCCAAAAAAACATGATTAAAGACCATTTGAATAAACCCTTATTCATATTGCTGGCTATATTTTCACTTTAAATCACTGGAAATCTTGTGGGTTGAATTGAATAGACTGGATCAACCTTGCTGGGCTTTTAGCCTGTAGTTGATCGACTATATTTGTATTTGTATTTAAAAAGGATATTTTGAGCAAATATTTTTTAGGTTTATTTGATTTTTGTAATTGTTGTAATCCTTTTTATCATAAATGCATTTAAAATACTCTGCAATAATTGTATTTCGAATTCTTTTCTAAAGGTAATCAGGGAAAAGTTGCCTTCAGCACGAATGGTAAAAATAATTGAAATTCATGATTAGTATAATAAGCTAGAATGTTGGTTTATTCTAATAAAATTCTGCCGTATATGAATTCAATTTCCAAAAACATTATCCTGTTTTTGGGACATGGCTATTTAAAAAATAAAATTGTCAAGCACAACTGACATATTTAAAAATAATTTATGCTTGAGATGACCTGAAAAACAAATATTAACCTAAAAGAAACCTGATATTTTTTCTAAACGCTTCTTAAAATAAAAAATAAGACTTTTTGAACTGTTATTCTTTAAAAAATAAACAACTATGTATAGAAGTTATTCCCTAGTTACACGCGGTTAAATTTTGCTTGATAAAAAAAACTTAAAAGTACGCAATGCACCAGAATACCAGGAGGTTTTGATGTTTCTATTAAGATATGTGTATTAAATACAATATTTTTCTCTTCCATTTTTTGATCGGTATTTAAAAACATTAATTTTGCACTTAAAACACACTTCCTTTCTCTAACTCACAAAACGTCACGAAAATCTTGAAAGATGTTTCTTAAGATATACTTTATCTAATGCTACGTTATTTGCTCAAAATTATATTTGAAAGGTTCAAAATTAAACTGAGCATGCAATTCTTTATTTTGTACAAAATACCGGTGACTGATAAAAAAAGTGCAAGAAATGGAAGACTCTTTTTCACTACAACTCGTATAAAACTATATTTCCAAAGTATATATCAAATGAAATAATGACCGAAATGAATCTTGAAGCTGATAGAATGTGGTTAAGTACTGTTATTAAAGCTCATCTTGAGATTTTTTTTAATATAAAAATGATAATGGTTCCAGTTCATAATTTTCAGATAGAGTGTTTCTGTCATGTGTCTTATATATTTCCAGTTCACTGCTTACAATTCTAATGCTATTTTTATAAGACTTTCTTGTAAGATATGTGAGAATGGGGGAATGGTGGAAAGAGTAATAATTAAATATCAGCAAAATACCATCCATGATAATTTTTATCGCCATTTAGATAATTTCATAATAGTTCTACCTGATAAAATATAGCTCAGAATAAGAGTTCTAATAGTTTTTATATTATTTCTTAACTTAAAAACAGCAGAAATTTACAAATGTTTAAAAAGAAAGCATGAACTTTCTATACTTAAAATAGCAATTAATGTTTGCCCAAAACTAAATTAAGTTAAGACAGTTGAAAATACCATCTCTGCATACGAAATGGTTTTAATGCTTATATAGAGCATTTTCAATCACATGACTCGGACCTAACAACGGCCTTAGCAACAGAAATGTTACAGTTTTTTAACAGTTACCGAAAACGACTGGCCGTGGAATTCTTCCATTGGAGCATTTGCAATCACGTGATCCCATACTTAAAAACCGCCTTAGCAACAGATAAACAACGGCCTTAGCAACAGTTAAAAGCCCTACAGTAGATACACAGTTAAAAGAAAATAACCGGTTGTGACGTCACCTGAAAACACTTTATTCTTCTAAAAATGTCTTACCTTTTTATGTTTCAGAAAAACATAAGTTGACTAAAAGTTCCTATTTGGAAAAGATTTGCAGATTTTAATTTCTATTCTGTAAGTTTTTTATTATGGTTTATATTAAAATTAGTAAATATTTACAATTAAAATTGGTAACTAAATTTTTAAAAGTAAGAATTTATATTTATTTATATTTTTTAGATTTATTTCCAATAGTTTTTAGAAACATAAATAAAGTAGTTTACAATACCGACTTCAAAAGAAAAATACTTGGTGGTAAAAAACGGACCAAGTGTATATTCGTATTTATGTTATCGTCAAATTGCGTAACTCTCAACAAGTAATAAAATAAATAAATGATGGAAAACGATGTTGATAACGAAAAAGAGCCAACATATGGCGACAATTTTGGTCCGGATTCCGAATATATTAAGCTGGTTTCTTCCGACGGACATGAAATTTTCATCAAGCAGGAGCTAACACTAGCGTCTTGGACTATTAAAGAATTCTTGAAGACCAGGAAAGTTTTGGGAAAGGAGGAAGAAAGTACGCTGAAGTTTGAAGACATTCCTTCTCATCTCTTAATGAAGGTTTGCCAGTACTTCCAGTTTAAAGCTTATTATACTTCCAAGTATTCTGAACAACCTAGTCAACCTATTCCTAGGTTTGTTGTCAAAGGTTCAATTGCTGGGGACTTGCTGAGAGTTGCAAAATATCTTCGTTGCTGAGGTTTTGTGAGAATGTTATGAATATTTTAAAATGAAATAAATGACTGACTGAAAGTTGAACTAAGTTGTTTGTGTGGAATTTAACTAGAAATAGCAGAGTTATAACGGTTCACTGGATGCCTAAAATTATTCTCGAAGTTTTACCGTTTGGATAAGGATACTTTTTATCTATTGTGTGTGGTTTTAATAATTAGTACATCCATATTTTTTTTGCTAAATAATTGAGGTGCTAGCAGAAGCAACGAGCTAACTCCAATGTAGAATAATAAAAAAATAACTTTTTATGGATAATGTACCATAATGTATGTGTATGTAATGTATGTGTATGGTAATTTTTACGTAAGAGTCTTTAGCTGTTAAAAATGCATTTGGAAGAATTAAATTTAAAATAAAAATCATATTTAAAATATGTATCACATGGACTTAAAGAACATCTTGGAGTAAAATGTAGTATAGAGATTAATTATATTTACTGGTTTTTCAGATAAACGAAGCGTATTGACAAATGTCTTCCACAGACATCCAGCAATCGATTCATAGCTACAAATATCATTCATTACCAACCGTCAGGAACAATCGAATATCCGGATCGATCTCTGTTCCGGATCTGGCGGATAGCTGACGCTTCAATGACGGCCGGACAAAATTAAAACAGACACAGTTAGGAAATGGTGACTTGGCTTTTTCATTGTGGCAGCACGGCCGTTGTAAAGGGAGCGAAAAAAGAGAAAATTCCGGGCTAGTCGGCAGTTTTGCCACAAATGTCTAATCAAGAAAAAGGGGATGGAGGATCCCCTTTTCGTTTGAATTCCGTCTTCGAATTCTTATTTATTCCTCTTGTTATCCAGGGCCGGATCCGGACAGGGATGTGACAAGGTGGAAGGAGGGAGGGTCGCAAAATAAATCGAAGGGGAGTTTTTTTGTTCGGGTGTGTCTTGTTCGTTGATGTCATGTTTACAGGAGTTCGTTATTCAGTACTTGTGTGTGATCTTGGCCTCAGATGAAGGAGGGGTACTAAAGGGGTCATTAACAAATTACGTTACACAGTTGTGTATCCTTCATACTCCTTGTGTCACAAATATTGTTATATTTCACATTGACCTCCCCTTCTTTCTACTGTTATATATCAAAACTGTGTGTGATGAAATGCTTTTTTTAAACACTTTGATATTTGCGGGGAGAAATATTTTTTTTTAAAGGGCGATACGATACGATATTGTATCCAAGGTTTTTTTTTTTTAACTGTGCCATGTCAAGGGGTTTCGTATTTGATTTGTTTATTTTTGCAGTTTGGCGGAGGGGAAATGGGGAGAATGCTTATGTAAAAAGTTAAAAACCTATTATTGTTTTAAATATCTGGTAACTTGTGTAAAAAACTAATATAAAATCAAACAGTCAATAAGTTCAATTTTGAAGAGGCTACTGCACAACACCTAATTAAATGTGAAAATTTGGTGCGAGAGGACCTTAAAAGAATACCCTCTTTTGTCCTCGATATGTAGCGAACATCCTCATGGAACTGAAAAGTTGTAAAATTTGAAAATTAGGTTATGATTTAAAACTTTTTACAAAAAAAAAGAAAAGAAAAGAGGGAGGGGGTTGGGTAGTTCCTTATGTTGTTGTTGTTGTTGTTGATTGGTTTGTTATAATTATTTTTGCTGAAAAAGGAGGAGGAGGGCTTAAAAAATCACAATAACACTTTACGCAATATCTGAATGGTCCCCAATTACAATTTAAAATACAGAATATCGTAAAGCAGTTAATGCAAAACATTTTTTTTTGGAATCCCTAGTGTAATTGAAGTGAATAAAATGAAATTTACGTTTACGCTTACAACATCCCAACAATATATAAAGCAAAAATTCCACAACGAATTTTAACGGCAGGTCTAGTAATTCCCTAATAAATTAAACCAAACATTAACTTTCCGCTTCCAACGAGTTAATAATTCCGCTACGTCCCAAGGAACGCTCGCTACCGGAAAAAAGGTAGCAGGCAAAACTTAATTAATTTTCCCTCAATGAAAAGTCCCAAGAGATAAATTGTCACTCCTCTTTATGGGCATAAATTACGCGACAAAGTTATCAGGGACGGACGGAAAGTACATAATTAACGCGCCGTGCGTTCAGATGAGCGACGGAGATAGCGGTGCTTCGCTGTTGAATCTTGTGCGACTTTTGGACAGGTGGGAGGATAATCAACACGTTGACTGAGGGAGTTGATCCTCCTTTGTTCTCCTTTGGTGACTTCCTTGATGCAGATGTGGGAAGGTGTATCAAGATGATGGGATAAGATTGTCTGGTAAAGTTTTGTTCCGTGGAGGTTTTAGAGGACAATGGAGGAGCTGAAGGTGGTAGTGTTGTCTGTTTGAGGAGTAAAGTGAGCTGATCAGAATGACAGAGGCGTAAGTCCAACAGACTTAGAGCGGTATTCTGAAAGACAAACACGTAGAAGAAACGAGAACGGTACGGAAACGGCGAAAAAGCTCTCGAAACAAGAGATTTTAAACGTGAATTTCGGAGCTCTCCTCCGCCATATTGTTCTGAGATTCGAATCCATGCCATGCTGATTGCTTTTACACTTTAAGTGGTCTGATAAATAGTTCCATGAAATCTAGAACAGTTACAAATCACCAAAAAATGTCCTCAGACAATAATGTATTACGAAAGTAATGGAAGTCTAGTGTTTGCATGAATTTGTATTATCAGTGTATAATTACTTGTAAGGGTGTGCAACAGGAGGCGTTATGAGCACAAGAGAGAAAGGATGGTAGCTCGAATCTATCGTTTCCGTATCGTTCCCGTCTACCGTCGTGACTGATCGAAACTTCCCTTGAAATTACTCATAAATGATGACGTAACTAGTACGTCATTGCGCTAAAAACCAATGGAAGAACCATATTCTAAATCGATGAGGAAAGCGATTGGATATTTTTGACCGTTTTCCCCGTGACGTCCCGGTTGCATCGCTCAAATCGCTGCATGTTACAGTGGCATTTAAATATTACAACCTTATGAATGTCAAAGAAATAAAGCAGACTGAAAATATTTTGAAGACACACTCAAAACAAACCAGAACAATTAGATAATAAACTAAATACCCCTATACACCAATCCCAAAGTCACACTCATTAAAACCCCACAAAAAAAGGGAAATTCCAATCCCTATTTATAACCCAACATTACCCCTAACCAGTCATTAATAAACAGTCCCCAAAACGGCCCATTTCCTCAAAACCGGGCCCCATTCCAGCGATAAATCCCCGGGCAAAGCATTCGAAAAAGGAATTAAATCGGCCGGATTCTTACGTCCGGATACGGGTTGATCTCCCGCCCTGAATCGTGTTTAGTCGGCTCAATTACATAACAGCTCCCTTGGGGGACCGAGGGGAGGCGTTTCTGGGCGGAATCATAAACGGGGCGTTGTATGGGCTCTTGGGGGAGCCATATCCCCGGTTTATGGCCGAATGGAGGCCGAGATTTTGAATGAATTCGGAAGGGTTGCTGTTGTCTTTTTTGGTTTTGTGCTGTGGGGTGTCTGGAGCAGTGTCTTGTTGGTCATGGTAGTGGTGTAGCAAAGAGGGGGGGGGGTCATCCCTTTGACCGGATAGACTGGGGTGTTGTGAATCTGGCAACGCCGGATGGGAAAGTTTGCTGTTACTCTTGTATATGTTCTTAGTTTTCCGTTAAATTCTTACTTACCGTTAGTTACTGGTTAATAATGCACCACAGAGCTCGTACTTTCTTTAGTCTCATTATTAGTTTATTATTTAGTAACATTAGAAATATTTTTAGACAATAAAAATCTTATTGTTAATTTTAACTAAGTAAACGCGTTTATAAAATGTCATCCCTTGTGATGATATTCTTGCGACTTGCCCAAATCCACTTAAGAGCCAATCAGAGCTTTCGCAGAGTGAGAAGTAATCCCATATTTGGAATAACATTTTTCTAACAAACCAATCAGCACTGTCGCACACATCTGATGAAATAGAATTGTATGGAAATCGTTTTTAACTATCTACTATATTAGAATGTAATTTTGACAGGTTTTTACTACAGTGAAACCCCGATTTAACGTCTTTAAAGGGACCAAAGAAAAATAACGTTAAATGCGGGAAAACGTTAAATCGGGGTAAGACAATAACGTAACGCTGAACAAGATATACACGTACGTTACAATCAAAGGGAAGAATCTGGGAATTATTGTAGCCAATTCCTGTTAATTTATTATGTAAAACTCTTAAAATTCCAGTATTCATCACTTTGCTCGTCACTTTGCAATAGGAGAGCCTAGAGCGATTTGAATAAGAACAAACAAAAAGCACAAGAACAAGAAATTCCGAAAATTTACCAAAGCTTTATAATTCTGCTAGCATCGCAAACCTTTCGCACAGCTGTTGAGGAACAAGAATATAAATATAATCTTTATCTCTTTCATAAGTGAATGTTTTAGAAAATTTTCATAGTGCCATACTTCTGAAAAAAAAAAACCGTTAAATGCGGGAAACTTTTCAGAGTGATAACGTTAAATGCGGGTTTTTATAGCACTACATGCATAGGAAATCATTTGGGACCTATGAAATCTGACGTTAAATGCAGGAAATCGTTAAATGCGGGAAACGTTAAATCGGGGTTTCACTGTAATATGATATTTCTTGTTGCTTTTAACTAAATAGGAAAGTTGATCAAATTAATGACAAAAATACTTTATAATTAAGCTCATCGCATTCCTCTAAGTGTGTTTAGAAACCTCAGGCTTCTCTTTTCACAATGTTGATTTTCTTTAGTTGAAAATTAAATGTTCCTCCAGCTTTCTTAGCAGTAATAATAACTTTAATACTGCGTATTACATACGTAATTTTGTCCACCATTATTCAAAGTTACAGGTCTAGACGTTAGTTGAAAACCAATTCTCACCTTTATAAATTCACAAATTTGATCAATAAAACACTTCTTCTACATTGATTTGAAAACCGCTTGTTTACAAACTGCTCTTTAACTCAAAGATGGGCTAAAACAAATTGCACCACATCTCACGGCAGAAAATATAAATTGCAGGATTGCCATAAGCCAAACGCAAGCACTAAATTAAAATGACTATTTCCCTCATACACACACAAAGATAAAAGGCTGATATACATATTTTCAATATTTTACATTCCACTCCAATACTTAAATCTAAAGTTGGCAATTGAATGTAGTGTTCAACGAGGGTTAAGACGTCTAGCCAATTTTCCTTGCCAGACATAAAATGAAATGTAGAGGGTTGACTAGCTTATAAAGTGGTATTTGTCTGAAGTACTTCACTTTATCCGAAGTATACAAAACTGAATTGTTTGCAATAGAAAAGGTAGATTTATTACTGTAAGGAAGAGCGTCAAAGATTAAAATTCAAATAAATTTGAGTCAAGTTCTCTATAACGTGCGTATTTCGTATTTCCAAGCATTTGTTTAAGGGGCATTTTATTGTTAAAATGGGAGCAGAAGGTCCTGTAAGTATGACACAATGTGAGTATAGGAGGTACTCAAGCATTTGTGACCTCCCAACATTTAAAATGTTTTTTGTCGCTAATGAATTGAAAATCTATAATAATAAAAGAGCTTTACCACTCACTCACTCACTCACTCACTCACTCAGCAACGCACAGCAAAATCTACCGGGGCTAAAGACTCGAAACTTGGTAGGGTTGAAGACCTTACGGTGTATACGCGCACTAAGAAGGGATTTTTCGAAATATCTTTTTTCTGACCCACAGGGGGGTTTGGAGCGTTTTCGACGTTTTTGAGCCCAGCGGCGTCCAAAATGACCCCAGATCTTCGTTATTTCGCAGGAAGGTACCTAGCAACAATTTCTAGAAAGGCATTTTTCAGATTTTGGATATTCGAATTTTAAGAGGTCTGAATATTCCAAAAACCCGTTTTTGCTGAGCATAAACCAAGTTTTACATTTTCGAAGAAAACAGTACCGAGAAATCGATATTACGAAGTGAACTGTTGGTAATACCTTCTTGAGAGAATTTCAAAGAAAGTAATTTCTGGATTTTTCGATATTCCATTTTGTAGGGGGTGCACAGGGGTTTGAATATTCACTCCCGTTTTTAGTTATTGGATCCTAGCACCCACATTATTAATGTGATTGTTATGAAATTTTAGCATGTTGTTCCTCACACAACCAGGAAGGTTTGCGAAAAAGAATTTTCTGAATCAAAACATTCCAAGGAGCCTTTTTTGTCCCTTTTCTAAATTCTTATGCTTAGCCTTCAATGTTAAATTTATTGCGGTTATTGCTCTTTCCAGGACAAGCAAAACCTCTATTGTTGGAAATATTTATTTTGAAATGTTTTATAACAGGTGAATTTTTAAAAAATATGATAAAGAAACAATTTTTAATGATTAAATAATTTTTTTTTATGATAACCAAAAACCGTTCCACTGAAAAATTTTATTCTTTTTTCTATTTAATCAAATTTAAGTATTTCCAGCAAAGTTCAATCAAATTGAACAATATTTTATCACAGGCACTTTCAGTGTCGATTCAAATGATGTTTACTTTTATTTTATGTTTGAAATTTCTTTCAATGAATGAGTTGGTGATAAATCAGCAAAGGGGGGTTCAGGGG
Source organism: Tetragnatha montana (assembly GCA_963680715.1). Classification (NCBI taxonomy): domain Eukaryota; kingdom Metazoa; phylum Arthropoda; class Arachnida; order Araneae; family Tetragnathidae; genus Tetragnatha; species Tetragnatha montana. The sequence continues at coordinate 54,034,780 of OY796676.1, read as the reverse complement.
GTCTCCCCCTGATTTTTAAAAAAAATTATCGTTATTAAAAAATGATTATAAACACTAATTCTAAACCGGTTTTTTAAGATCTTAAAAAAGTATAAAAGTATGTAGTATATTTAAATATTTTGTATTTCATAAAAATTTAGCGGGATGAGGGGGAAATAAGTTTTATCTATAAACATTGCTCTTCAATAATATATCTTTATTGTGAGCGAAGGCGGAGAAATTTGCCTCAAATATACATTTATACCAATTGCAGAAATGGATGGAGGGAGAAAAGGACAAAAGAGAAAAAAATAATGGGGTTCAGAAGGTCCCCTGACTTTTTTTCTATTTTGAAAAATTACTCTTTAAAAACGGGGATGGGGATTTCACACATTAAGTCTAAACAGGTGGTATTTTTAAAGGGTTTTTTTACATCTTAACGAAGTGGTATGACATCAAAAAAGAATCCTAGCGGGAAGACTGTTGACTTTATTGCATCTAAACGATAATTCTTATTTATTTTAACACACAGTTTGATAAGCCTTTTATCCCCCGAGCAACTGCGGGCATATCAGCTAGTGCTAAATAAAGCAATAATTAAAGTAATAGTCATGATTTAACAATTGAAAGTGGTACTACTTTTTAGCCAGTTGCGCATAAATTGCGATTTTAAATGCATATAGGATTATTGAAAGTATTTGTGCTCTGAGAGTTGTAACTTGGTATGCAGTTCAAAATGCTTGAAAATAATTCAGAGTGAAAAAAAAACGATTTTGAGTTTTGAAAATCATTACATTTGGGTTTGAACGGTATCTTTTGACATCAGAATTGCACAGAGGGAGATGGACCCCCCCCGTGGCTGTGCCACTGGAACACGGAGAAAATCAAACCCCATATATTCTGATAGCCTAACCTTCGAACTCCAGTATAACCAGCCTCACTGGGTGAGGCAATGAGTAGAGCTGTTACAGAACGTCTGACTGAAAGTCATGGTCAGCTGAGTGGCTAGCTTGATGCTAACTCCCTCTTCATTTACCCAAGTGAACTTGGTATTCATTTTATCGACCCCGGAGGGATAAAGGGCTGAATCTGCTTTGCTCTTGAAGGATATAGAAATTCCATTTAAAATTACGTGAATGTTTTGGGAGTAGAATGGTCCTCGATTTGAGACACAATTTGAAAAGAATTTAAAATGGCCGGTTAGCCGGTTTAGATTTTTACAGCTGATACAAAAGCACGTCTGGGAAAAAAAGAGTAGATGTAAGGCAGACAAAGAAAATTATAGGGAGCCCTTTGTGTGGTTTGAGGTTTTCCCCTCGCACTCCTGTACGAGGAGGGCTTTCCGTTTGTTCGCTAATTGACCGCTAGGGGCCAAAAGGCGTCTTCGTAAAACTCTTAAACTGACGGATCACTAAAATATGAACACGTGTAATATGGTTATTAAATCCCTGAAAATTATGTGGTGTAATTCGTGAATGGTCCCTTATAAAGGAAATGATGAGACGGAGATATATACTAAAGTGTGCGTGTGTTTACTGCAGTGATTCTTTTTTTTTCTTTCATTGCCAGGAAATTCCGGTTTTTATGGGTGGTTATATTCGTCTTATTGGGCAATCAAAGCTGATGACTATGGAAGTGTTTGATGAGGGTATATTGTGTGGTGAAGATTGCAAATGTGGAGAGGACTGTGGAGATGTTTCTTTTGTTTGTGGATTGGGAAATTTTAACAGATTGGATTGAAAGAGATTTAAGTCATTGATTCCATTTGGATTTTTAAGGTCGCTTGTGTTGTTCTATAATAAGAATACTTCTCTTTGAATGTTCTTTAGACATCATTTATTGCAGTATCGTACCAAACAGAAGACTAAAACAAATCTAGATCTATAATTTTGCTTACGTAACTTCAACTTCTATTCAAGCTAGCTCAAATTTAGCTCATAGACTAAAAAAAAAAATTCGCTTGCTGAAAGGATGACTAATAAGTCTAGACATTGCGATTACATTTGAAATTGTTCTAAATTGAATATTTAAGTGTAATTTAGCTGATTTGGAATTTGTTTGAAATGAATCATTGATGATTTCTGATTTTTAATTTTGTGAATTCCTAGAATACCAGGGATCCCGTTATGGTGTCTTTTTCTCCTGAAAAATGTGGGAAAACCCTCCCATCAGAATGCTAAAATAGTTAAGCAATAATGAAAATGTTTAAATATAATATATTGGGTTATAGAATTATTTAATGTTGGGATTGCAATTTGACCAAATGTCAAATTGGGGAAAGTTTAATAAAATTAGAGTGCTTTAAGAATATGTCTTGTGTACATTTACAAAAAAATTCGTTTATTGCTTTTTTATTTTTTTGCAAAATTTTTTTTAATAAAAGCGTTTAAAAATATTTAAAACTGTGAAACTCTATTCAATAGAAAATATAAACTATTTTATTTTTAAATTAGGTAAATCTTAAGACTTTGTGATACTTAAAAGTTTCTATTAATTTTTAAATTAAAGAAAAAGATTGGGGGAATGAACAATAAACTTGCTTATAACAGAAACTACAAGTAAAAAGTTCCACCCCTAACCTGTTATTTTATTAGAGTGAAAATACACTGAAATTCTATTGTTTTGAAACCATAATAAAATATAGTTACAAAAAAATTATAATCTTCAATTTTGTTTCAGAAAACGTTTGAATTATTTACTGGGAAAAGTTATTTCGTTATTACTCCGTAATATTAGAGTTATTCCATTCCTTAAACGATTACGTTATTATTATGTATCTCTTTTTAGTAGGTAGTAAGCATCATTTATACCAGAATAGTATGCATCACAGTATATTTCTGTAAAACATCAATTATACCATTTTTTTTTACTTTAAACGAATCTCACAAACTGAATGGATTAAAATTATGTTTGGAAAAGGAATACGAAAATCTTTTTCTTCATGAGTATTTCTATCCAAGCAAATAATAGCTGTTATTATGCAAAACCCCCTCACCAAAAGTATTGGTTGAACAAGAATTCATACCCCATATTTAATACGCTTTTTCTACCACACTTTTTTCTCGACACTGCTCTAAAATTAAGCCGTCACCCAGCAAACAGTCAACGTCAAAATCATTACACTAAACAAGGGGTTTCCGGACGAATTTTCAACAAAAAAAACCCTCAAAAGTTTAAGGAAAAGATCCAGTTAAAAAAATGCCGCGCGTGTACTCCGAACCGTGTGCCTTCGTCGATATTCCGATATCGGAATCGTTATCGGAGTTTTTCGAAAAGAATCTTCGGTCTCTAATTGGTCTTCGGCTGGGAGTGACGTCTTTTGAAATATCACGTGATTGATGCGATTTGCGTGAAGGGGGATCGAGGAAAGGGACTTCTATTCTCCGATTTGTCTCTATTACCATTTTGAGCCAGTTCGTTTTAGTGCAGATCGATATAAGATTTTTTGTGAAAAGTTGGTATGCCTTGGAAATACGGTTTTTCCTGAGTGTTATGAGTGTTTTATACGCCGTTTAATGACAGCTACCTTTCAAATGCTATCGGATTTCTTTGGGGGAGGTTTCGAAGGAATTTTGTTGTAAGTAACGGAAGTAGGTATTGAGGATGTAATTCTCTTTAATAGGGGATGCTGGAAATGAGACTTTTAAAGGGACATGATCTTTTATAATAGCCTTTGAAATGATGTTCCTTCAATTCAATGTAATTGAGAATTTTTCCGGTTTTTTATCTTCAAACATTTTTTGTGAATTTTTAAGAGGTTTTCGTAATTGAGTAGCATTGCAATTCGACGATATCATACATAATTGGAACTTGTTTATTAAGGATTTGTTTCACCCCTTATTAAAGGCACATAGTAAAATCATACTACTTAAACAATGCAATTTGTTGGAGCTTAAAAGTATTAATTTGTAGATTTTCCCAGAATTCAGGTGAAAATAATCAATAATTTAATTGCAGAAACATATTAGCAAAACCAACAACGAGAAGAACTAATATCTTGTCGTTTAAGGCGTGACATGAAGTAACTCAGTTTTTAGCCATTTTGAGTTATGCATCAATCTACGAGCTCTCGTATCTACTCGTACATCGAGAATACGACGTCGGGTCGATTGAACTAATGGTTTTGCATAGAAATCTAACGGCAGCAATCGCCAGATTGCCAATGTCCCATCCATGGAGTTATGTGATATCGCGCATTAAACCGAGATCTATCGAATTCTCTTTAGGACAAATACAGCCAATTCCATTTTAAGTAAGTTGAATCAGAAGTAAGCATAAGTATAACAAGAAGAACAATAAGAAATGTTGCGATCGTTAAGTAATACTAAAAGTTAAATTATTTAATTAATATATACTAATATTATTAAAACATAAGCAATGAAAATAATTTAAAATATTATTTTTTGTGTTACTTTTATCGAAATGGGTACCACCAAAAATTTCATGAGGGGAAATAAAACATTTTTCATTTTTCAAGTGCACTAGGTTTTTTTTTACATTAAGTGGTTTTAAATTTTGAAAATAATTAACTTGCATTTCATAACAAATACTAATAAGTTCAAGCCAAATTTTTTACTAGAACAATGATTAAAACCAGACAAAAAACATATAATTTCGCTTAAAACTCGAGTGGATACTGTTTCATCAGGGATATCAATTACAAATTAATGACTTTTTCATCAGTTGAAAGCTTAATTAATTTTTTTTTCTCTCCGAGTATTTCGTTCTAGAAAGTAAGTGCTATAAAAGGCACAGTAAGAATGTGTTACAAAGGCTTAAGCAAGAAATGGGGCTAATTTATTTTCCCCAGTATTTTAATATGTTTCTCCTAATAAGGTGTAGAAAAGTTAGTGTCTCCAATAACGTTTTTTTTTCTTCAGTATCAAGGAAGAATTTTAATTATAATGTCTTCGGAAAAGTGTAGAGACTAATCCGAAAGTGGATACGTAGAACTTTAATTAATTAATTTTGTGATACTGCTTTTGGAAGGTTTATTAATTTAGGTTTATGGTTAACGCTATGTACTAGATTCAAATAACAGCTTATAAATATTTGTTAGCATTGTGTAATGTTATATCTAATCAACGATTTGTGTATTTCGCAAGCTATTTAATTGGAAAATATTTCTAGATTTGATCCATACATAATGTTGTAGTTGAAAAGCGAATTGTGTTTCAGTTCCTTATTTTTTAACTTTTTAAGTTTAGGTGATTTTATTTTAATGTATTTTTAATGTATTTTAACGCTAATTATTACATTCTTAAGAAAATTTTAATTTACCTAATCTAGTATTTTTATTGATTTTTACCACATAACTTTTACTTAGTAGCTATTCATAAATTTTACACGTTAGGAATAAGTTCATGTATGTGTGACAAATGTTAAGTCAAAGTCAGTGACATCCCTCATCGCGCTTTATTTTCATCAACTATTATTTTACTTTCGTTAAAATCAATTCTAACAAATACACAATTATCATTACTATATTTCAACTGAAGTAAAGCAGAAGCTGATTTATAAGAAATCTCTCTATTAGGGCGAGCGCGCACGGGCGACTTTTGTCACGGTGACAAAGACAAAAACAACGTTGCTAAGGCTGTTGTTAGGGGCGGGAAATAGAGGCATCCAATAGAAGCCTTTTGCACATGACATCACTGGAGGATAAAAAGAACGTCGCTAATGCCGTTGTTAGGTAAAGTCCTGTGATTGAAAATGCTCTATTGTTTTCTAGTGATATTTTTGATACTAGTGATACTGGTCGCCGTGACTAGTCACTCGTGCGCTCTCAGCCTTATAAAAAAAATGGTGAAAGGTTTTCAGAGAAAAACTTTTTAGTTACTGATCCGTATAACACATTTTAGGTATCCAACAGTTCGGCTTCTTTTAAGGATATGAAATAAGCCATAAGAATTTCTAAAAAAAATCTCAATATTAAAATATTTCCATTTTCTTACATTATGTATAAGGTCGCAAAGCAAGTATGTACTGACAAACCAAGGCTAAACTAAATGCATTGTGTTATATCACAACGATGATAGTTGATAGTGAATGAATAGCGATGAATTTGATATAACAGATCCAGTTTAGCCCATAGATATACATACTAACGTAACTGGATAGACTGTTCAACAGTAAAAAAATGCAGCCGTTGCCACCGCTGTTGCCAGATCGTTGGGCGTATGAAATTTCGCCAATCTCCATAGAGCTTCATGTTGTTTTGCGATTAAAAATTTTATATTAGGGGTTTTGAAGAATTAAAACTCAAAAATGGATTATTTAGGGTAATGTAGTTCTTAATTAAGATAGTGCACTAGTTATTTTATTAGCTCCCTTTCCTTTTAAATATTAATTAAAATCTCAACAAGCGTTTTTCAGTGGCGTTTTTAGATTGACGGTTGAATCGAAACATTATTGAAGTTTGTTTTCACATATTTTTTTTCGAGAAATTTATGATTTTATGCTGAAAATTGCATCTTGAGAATGTTGTTTTAAATAAATAATTAGAATGAATGATAATCTTTAATTTTTTCAAAATTCATGAGCAAAATTAGGTTGTTTTCTTCAACTTTTTAGTACAACTTCAAATATTTAGGGGGAGATATTTAAAAGCTTAAAATGTATTAACAGATGTACTAAAAAATACACCTACTTGTAGAACAAAGTGGTTTATTTTGGTAATATTACAATGAAGAAAGGAATAGGATTAAATACAATATCTTTATTATATCAGACAAATTCACATTTTACCACAACTAATTTTTCAGCATCAATTGTGCTATTATAAGAACAGATATTTTTAATCTTAAGGGGACATTCATAAATTACGTGAGGTCAAAAAGGGGGAGGAGGGGTCTAGCAAAATCTTACCAAATCTCACCTGGGGGGAGGAGGGAGTCAATTAAAATCTCACGTCAACTTTTAATTATGAAAACATAAGTTTTTTCTTTTATATTTTTTAACACAACTTCAGAAAAAAGGAGCAGATTAGTCAAAACAGCAGAGTTAAGAGCATGTTTTTGATTTAAACACTCTTATTTGTATCTAAACTTTTGAAAGTGTAATGTCTATAAGACTGAAAAAAGGCCTTTCAAAGAAATCTATTTGTTTAAAAGTGATTGAGAAAATCTCACGGTGAGGGAGAGGGGGGATCCAGCAAAATCTCACTAAATCTCACGAAGGGGGAGGGAGGGGTCCAGAATTTGGAAAAAACACCTCACGTAATTTATGGATGTCCCCTAAAATTACAATTTTAAAAAAGATCATAGGGGACATGTGACATAGGGGGGAGGGGGTATGGGGAAGTGTGACAGTTTGTGACATAGGGGGGAGGGGGTCAAAAATGGGCAAAAAAAAGTGTGACATCATTTATGGACGGCCCCATACATTGTTAAAATCCTTTCTATGGATGGCCTTCACCCATTCTCTTACTTCCTCAGGTATTTTGAAAGGAAATCTGTGAAAGTAAAATAAAATCATCATACACATAAACCACATATTGAACTAGTTCCGCGCGTGTCATTTTTTCACGCGGCACGCGTTTTTATTGTTTTGGATTCTCTTTCAAAATTTAAGAATGTCGTTGTTTTAAAATAAAAGATGTATTTTATAAACGTTTGAGCTTTTAATATATCCAACTCTGGAAAATGCTCCCACATCGATGACATCTCCACAAATTACAAATTATAGAGATTTTGATATTTATTAGTTTCTAGAAGATCAAACAATTTGATAAAAATTAAGTGATGCAAGTATTACAAGTCTTGAATGTTGACTGAATTTTAATAACTATAAACATGTTAAGCTTGCTTGAAATTGTTTTAAAAGATAACTAGATTTATAAATATATATTTAATTGAACTGATTAGTGAAAAAATAACATTTGGTTCATAAAGAACAAACAATTCCTCACACTTAAAGCGAAATGATAAACAATCATGGTGATCACACTTGTTTTATAAAATATAAATACTAAGCTTCATGATTTATTAACTGATAACATAATTTGCCTTATAATAGGGATGGCTAAGATAATAGTTAACGTTTCGATACAAGTTTTTGGTTTTGTAAAGGTAACAAATATTAGGATAAACAATTTTCCTAACCTATAAGCCATCAATAACAAAACAACGAGATTGAAAATAAAGGATGTAAAACATTAAAATTAGCATCAAAAATAGTTTGTACTTACCGATGGAAGCTTATGCTCTTATTTTTCAAAATCTGTGTGTTCTTTCAATTATATGCAACGCAGCAGTGAACCATATTTCTCAAGCACAGGACCATAGACGTCCAAGAATCTTACGCCCAACAAAATGGATGCCAAAAGTTTCAACTGGTCGCATTTTTATCGGGGAGTTGCCATACGAGCAGTCCATCCAGTTAGTATTTATATCTATGGTTTAGCCTTGGTCAAACAACTTAATATGCAACCTAGTATTACAACAACCAATTGACGCCATATTTTATGATGAAACATTTTTTTTTTTTTTTTGCTTTTTTTAGAAAAGTACTTTCTAAATTGAATCGTTTATTTCAGAAACAAGTTAACCGCTGTGTTAATCCAATGAGCTCTAACTTGTTTCTGAAATAAAAGATTTAATTAAGATATTATTCAAAGACTGATAAAAGTATTCTAAGTAAAAGTACGCTGTTTCATACTAAAATGTCACTCATTTTGTCTTGAATTTATAATTTTTAGTCCGTCTGATAATCAAAATTAACTGTAAACATTGAGTGGCAAGTTGGTTTATTCTCTTATTATTTTCAATGGCTTAAAAGGTATTGTTTAACTTGTCTAAGAATGCTAAGATCATAGTCAAATGTTTTTTCTTTCTTTTATATGGGAAATTGAACAGTTTTATTCTTAGAAATCTATAATATAAGATTTGAGAGTAATTTACTACACATGTTATTTTAAATAAGAATAAACTCTACACAGACGAAACTAATTTTACCTTTGAAGTTAAATTAAATTAAAACGAACAACTCTAATTTTAGAGACTAACATAAACTGATTAACTTAACTTTAGGGTTGATGAATTTAGCTAAAAATTTCTGGTATGCATTAATTGCAAAGTTTTCAATTTAGTTAGGTGCGTTTGGAATGGTAATAATTAACAAAGAATTTTTTTTTTTTATCTTGTACTGATAAATAAAAGTAGCAGATTGACCCTTTCATTCCTAAGCCGCTTGAGATTACCATTAAATCCTATGGGAAATTTGGGTCGGCTAGGACTAAAAGGTTTAAACGAAGCAATTGCATGGTTAGATATATGCACGCTGTTAAAATTGAGAGAAGTCACTGTATGCAGAAATATTTAAAATATTTACTTTCATCTATTATAGCTTTGTTGATATCGAAAAATGTGACAATGAGTACTGAAAAGTTAATTTTGTGCTTTAAAATGCATAACTATGGAAATATTTACACTTACTGAGTTTCAGTATTAATATAATAAAAGTATAATTATTGTAGCTTTTCAATGGGATTTTTTAAATATGTATATGTGAAGTAAATAATTAGTTAAAGAACATTTTGTGAATACTTTTCTGACATTGAAAAAATATAATTTCAAAATCAGAAAATATCATTTACAATGTATGTAATTATATCGTGTCTAATACTTTATACGTATGAACGCAATTATATCATAGTGGGGATGAGTATTTGGATGTACTTTATACGAAGATGTTTGAATCAAGTGAATTAGAGTAATAATTATTTCTACTAGCAAATACACTAAATGTAATATTTAGTAGGGGATCCTAGGATCTATTTTTTTTCTTAAAATATCTCTATTCATGGTATTTTTTACTATTCATGATAATTTATCTGACCCCTTTAAATTCACACCATCGTTCAATACGTTTCAAAATGCAGAACTTTATCAGTCATGGTAGAGATAAATAATTAAGAAAATTTAAAGAAAAATTTTTAAAGCAGCAAACAGTTGAGCTGATATCAAATCATATTTGAACACTAGCAAACCATACAAACAACAACATAAACACGGATTTATTTGAACCTCAAAGTTTTGACGCTATAATAATAACTTTACATTTTATTGGTCCCAATCCTTGAAAAAAAAACTAAATTAAGATGGGGTTCAAAGAAATAAAGCAGTTAATCCTTCTTGAAGTTAGCTTCAAACTTACACAAACTCATTATCAGAAAGGTAAAGTTTGTCTAAAAATGCTCTTGATTAAAAATATTCATTTCCAAGATTACTTCAGTTTCGTGAGTGATTTTACGTATCTTTGTTTTTCTTTCTTTTGGTCATTACAAACTTTCGAAATTAGTTTCATTCTCGTTTTAAGCTCATACTCGTAAAAACATGATTATATTGTAAAAGGCTTTTGAGTTCCTTTGCATTTTAAATTTCTTTGAAGTAAACCCCTAATTAACCATAATTCCTGGTTTATATATTTAGTTATTATTTATTTTGTTCTTAAAACTAAATATCGCTGTATTTATATGTAAAGGTTTCCAGTTATTCATCCTCTTTAAATTAATTAATTTTTAACTACCGAAAAAATATTTTAATCGTTATCGTGTTTTTTTTCAAACTTAGATTTGAATTAAGGATATTTATCTAGATTTTATTTTAATTTGTTTCATTACTTTGTGAAGGAAATAAACTAATCAGATTAAATACGGTGCTACTTATTTTATCTAAAAATTTGTTTAGAAATGTGTTAAATGGAAAATTTCTTTTTTAAAAAATCACAATCTTATTAATTTTGGTTTTAGTGTTTTATTTTAAAAACTTTAGGTGTGTTATGTTTTTTCTTAGCGTTCTAAATTTTTTATCAAGAAGAACAAGTTCATTAAAATTTTGGGATATTTGGGATTTTTTTTATCCCTTGAAAATCTTCAACAATATTGTGCCTGTTTATGCTGCTTAATTGTGAATATGTTAAAGTTTTCACAGTTTGATAGCCAACTACACTATACTCAGTTCTGATAGTACAACCTACTCTTTATTGGAATAAATAATAATTGTGGATAATAATGCGTACTCTTTTGAATGCATGTTTAAAATTTGTATTATATTTCATAGATTAGCTATGTTTTAATAAATATAACTGTATAAAAAGTTAGAAAAATAATTTAACAATTTTTTTTTCCCAGAATGCCCCAAGGTGCCCTTCTCTCCCGTATTACTTGCAAGCCTAATACTTATCTCTTTAAAAAAAAATGTTTCTGGATTTAGTTATTGCTTGAGAGGCCCGGGCCGCATTTCTTTATTCCAGGATGGAGCCACGGTTGAAGTTACAATAAATAGTGCATAAGTTATCACATTCTAGGGTAATTTACCTTAACCCAACCGTTATATTTTCCTTTAACTAACATAACTGTTTTATGTTCAAAAAATATTCTTCACTGAACTCTCACCCATCTTCACTAAAATACACGTTTTCTTACACATAACACAGCAGCTAAACTGACGAACTGAAGCGAAATAATGTAATCGATCTTCGTCGCCTCCTAGTGAAAGGTTTCTCTCATTTCGCTCAACTCTTTGGCATCAAAAAACGAAAGAGAAAAAAGAGTGGGTACACATAAGAAGCTGTGCAAAGAATTTCTTTTTTTAATTTTCTCGTCTTTCCTTGCCTTAGCTGCACGTTCCTTGTCAGAATTTAATTAACAGCAGACGTATATATATAGGATAGGTGAAAAGGCGGGCACGAGGTTTTGATGTTAACAAAGTGTGGGGGGGGGAAGGTTCGTAGACTAAAAAAATATCCTGCCGTTGGTGATTTTTATGCTTATTTTTTCCAATTTTTAAGGTTAGGAAGAGGTGTCTTTTTGTGTTTAACTTACAAGGGTTACATGGGTTTTGTAGAAAAACGTGTAGACGTAGACAGAGTTAAAACTAAGAATGTCAATTTTTAAAAGTTGGCAAAATGTTCTTGGGAAGAATTAAAGCACGCGTATCAAATACTTTCAAGTATTCGAAGTATACTCTTACAGCGTTTTTAAATTTAAGGTTTAGGTACTTATGGAGAGTTTAAATATACTCGGGTAGAGAAAGTGTTAGTTTATTTAAATGCAGTTTTGAAAAACTTGTCAAAAAGTGTTTATACAGATTCATCTATTTATTTCAATGTGTGCCATATTATATACCTATTATATTTACAACAAAATTATCAGATCGATTGTTTAATTTGGCATTTCAATTATAAAGCCTGTTACATTTCTCATTTTTTCTTTTAAATTTCTATTTAATCTATTTTTCTTTTTCAATACTAGGAAGCTGCCGCCCCCTTCTCGCTATCGCTCCTCATGGAATAGAATTTTTAGAATAGAGAAATGTAGTTTTTTAAGATACTAACACAACCTATTGGCATGCCACTGGCAAAGGTATTAAAATTTCAAATTTATGTAAAATTATAGACGAAAAAAAAAAACAAATTACAAACTCTCCTAAATGTCACAGATCTTGCGAAATGTCCCTAAACCACTATCAAAAGAAATTGAATATGAATTCGTCTCCTTTTCTAACAAGGAGACGCAAAACTATTTTAGATTACAATGAGCCTAGTTTCAATAGATTTGAAAAAAAAAAATATCCGTTTAGTTTTAAGATGCATTTATTCAAGGCCTTCAAATAATACAATCGTCTTCTTTTTGCTCATCATGAATTTCGGAATCAACTAGTTTCGTTTCTTTCAGTACTTTGAAGAGGCGGGTTTATTTTTATTCAAAAATTAATTAGTATTTTTTCAGAAAGAAAAGACTTTTTCCCCTTCCTTTGAAATTTTCGCGTATCCCTAGGGATTTGTAACATCTAAATGAAGGGAGAGTTTCACAGTTTATTTCAATTTTATTTTGAGAGCCTTGACTGTTTTCTTAGCTTTGAAAACAACTCTTTCAATTACGAATCAAATGAAAATAGATTTCCTTCCTTTCCCATTTTTTTTAGTAAGAAATGGATTTTTACTAAACGAGGTATTATGAATAGCGTTTCACAATTTGGATCATTCAGTGTTTTAAAGATATCAATTTCCAAGGGATTCAAGGTGATACTTTTTTATCTTTTCTCTTGGGGGATTTACTAAGTAGACTAAAATTAAAGCTTATTCCAGGACATCCATTTGTGAAAAAATGACTATGAAACCTTCTAAAGACTTATTGATTGATATAAAAGAAATGAAACTGAAGTATTTTCTGCCACTAAGCACACAATATTGTAGGGATATTGCATGGTCAACTAAGTTATTTTCTGAAAGTCCCGGTGATACAGTAACAGAATACTACATGATATATATAACATCCATTTTAAAATGAAATCATGCCCATTATTATCAATTTAATTTATTTTTTATTTAAAATGTTGTTAAAACTTTACATGCAAGGAAAATAAAGCAAAAATTAAGTCGCTTAAAATGTAGCAGTTAGTATGAAAGACTATTGAAAAATATTAGATTATTGAAAAATAACTCAAATAAAATTAAAAGAGTTAATTATGAAAGCATGCACGTGAAATTTAAAATAAAACATAGAGCAATATTAACCAACGTTTGACCAAATGTAAGGAATGTGTACTAAATTTAAAAATGATAATGTTAGAAAATTTACAACAGGAAATGTTATACTGAAAGAATTTTTATTAAATAACTTTAGTGATTATATTTTTAATATTTTTCCAGCTATTTTTTCTAAGATGTAAGATTTATAAAGGGATTATTTAATTTCTAAATGCATTAGAAACGAACTATTCCAATCTAGGTTTAAAATAATATGTAATTTTATTTATTCTCTGGGTTATTATAAAGATGTCCCATTTTAATTTATTTAAACAATGTTAGTTTTTGTGCATTATTTAAAGTAAAATTTTAAATTTTTCCGTAAAATATAAATTTTATTTAATTTAAATTAATAGTTTAAACATAACCACAATATTATTTTTTATAAGTTGTAAAACACATTGAGGAAAAATATTCAAAGAATACCAGTGTTCGGTAGTAATTAGAAATTGTTTATTTTTGATCAGATGATACATTGTTTTCAAACCATGTAGCGCCATCTATTGTCTAAAATTTTAGGTGTTTGAAAATGTGTACACTTTTAGTTTTAAAGAAATGCTAGTGTAATAAATAAAAATACGAGTTCAAGAATTTTGCATTATATATCACTTATTTATGTATAAAAAAAAAGAATCTAGCTGTTACATTAAATAAGAGTGTATTCAAAAGCTGACCCCCTTCAAAGATAATATAATTTTTTTTTCGCTATAAAAAACTACAAAAACTACTAAATCACTCATACGCCCCTTCTAACATTTTTTTAGAATTCTTTACAGACACAGTCTCTACCGATTAAGGATAATTTACTTATCATTTTGTAATCAGTGACTGACTTAATTAAATTAATTAACTAATGCCATGGTTTCATCCTACTTGAAGATTTAATTGTAAATCCGTTAAATAGTCCCGAAAATTCTAGAACAGCTACACATTATTAAAAAACACTTTCATTCTTTAAAATATCATGAAAGAAATAGACATCTAGTGCCACAAACATTTTGTAAAATCAAGTGTATAATTATTTATTAGTGATTGTGACAGATGGCAGCACAAGCACACACTTCCAAATAATTATACATTACACTTTCTATTTCTAATACTTTCACAAAAAAATAATGACAGAATACTTTTTTGATAATAAGTAGCTGTTCTAGTGTTTGTGGAACTATTTAAAGGACCGCAAAAATGTAAAAGCAATCAGCATAGATTCGAATCTCGCCGCCATCTTTGTTGCGTTAAGGGCCCTTTGGAGTGGATAGGGCGATTTTGGACCACCCTTTAGGATGGGACGCTTCTGGCTCCGCTAAAGGGTGGTTAGACGCCGATAGAGGGCGGAGCGGAAAATAAAGGGCCCTTTATCGGTGCAGTGCGAATAGGGTATTTGAACGAAGCTCAAAATAGTAATTTCAATTTTTTGATTCAATTTAAAAGATTTTCATTATTTTTAATTTTTACCCTGCTGAAACTTCATAAATTTTATAAAGAAAATAAATCCCACACAGCTTTTATTCTACTTAACAAAAAATTTGGCTGGAACAATGATTTTTTTTTTGTTTTCCGCTTTACATTCTAAAAAGTAATACTATTATTAAATCTCAGTATAAATTAGGTGTTTAAAAATTATAACTTTTCATCATTGTTATGTATTTTTTATTTTTCCTAAATAGGGCTTTTAAACTTCTTCATTTTTAAAACAGTTATATCAATCATATGTATCAGTAAAACCTTTTCGTTCTTCTTTTTTATCTGCTGCAAAATTAAATTTCCTGAAATCTGAAAAAAATAATCAAAATTTCATACTATGAAATATAACTGTATCCTATGTATAAATACAATTTTTAAGAAGATATTTTAAACCTCATCTTTATCCAGTTTCTGTCACAAAGAAGTCAGTTCACCTAACCACCACTTAAATAAAATATTTGTAAAATATGTAACCGAAATCTGATTAATCAGCATGTCCTTATAATGTTGTTGAACGTTCTTGTAAAACCAGCGTGCCTCATGTACTTGTTCATGCTAAGGTGTATGTATGAAAGGAAGTAATCTTATTCGGTTTTACGGTTGATCGACTTATCCCCTGTATTGCGCTATTTCTTATGCTGTAACGACAAAATTCGTACATAGTGCATAGGGAGATTTTGGCATGCTGTTAAATAAAAAAAAACCGGATTTTTTCCCCTTTAAACACCTTTGTGGATTAAGGTTGTGTTATTTTTGAACGATTTAGGGAAATAATTATAGATTGATCTTTGCCCGAGGCCAACCTTTTACCATCCGATGTTCCCAAATGGGAACATTTATTACTTTGTAATACTTTTTCGGAAATAAATTTTTCGTGCAGGAAATTGATACACTCTAAAAGAGCAATTCTAAGATGTGTTATCATTTTAATGACATTGTTTTTTACATGTTTCTTCTGAATATAGTAGGTCAAATTTACAGATTTTTGGCTTCTTCAAAGAGTTCTTACGCTACTAATTTAAAAACAATTTTAAATATTGATTTTTATAATTAAAAATTTACTATCATGTACTATAAGTAAACTAATATAATAATTAATTATAGAATCTAATAGTAAAGATACTTCTATTTTAGTTTTTGCTATTAATTTGGACAGCATAGGCATTGGACAGTATCATTCCGATGCTGTTTTTAGCAAAGTAAATGCAACCTTTCCACTCTTTGTAAAATTTAAAAGTGGGAAATTAGTTTATTTTCACCTAAATATTCGCTTCTGTTGCAGAAATTCAGGTTTTATATATCTGTTCATTAAAAGTTAGATTTATTTAACTTTATCCATACCTAAAATAGTAGTTGATTGAAAATAGAGTGGCTAGCTGGTAAAGGGTAATAATAAAATCTTCATTTGATATCAAAGAGATTCATCATACCTCTCAATGGTGAATTGCCATTTAACATATCGATCTTACTTAACTATGTGGTGTGTAAAATATATTTTTTAGATAATAACAGCCACTACGTATATGTAACTGAAAACTATGTAGTATTAAAAAAAACAGATTTTCCAGACATAAAAGTGTTGATCATAACCATCACTATTTCAGACAGTATAATATTACATTTTGCTGTTTGAGATAAAATATCTAAGCCAATATGATTCATAAAATATAATTCTATACTTTCATTTTGAACGTAATTTTTTTTCCACATGCGTTGAGTATTCTTTTCCACAACAAGATGTAATCAATAAATGTCGATAAATGCAGAAAATAGTCGATGAAGGAAAGTAAGTTAATACCATTGGATCAAGCTAACTATTCAGGATTCTAGTTTTTTATTGTATGCTTCGATCATTTGCTAGGATATCGATAATCTTCTTGTTTCCAAGCAAACACAGAATCTTGTACAAACATCAGTCGGGTATTTCTTCCCTTGCCTCTTCTAGCCATCATTAAGATCTTAAGGTGATAGAAATATATAAGGAAGTGTCTTGTAATCGTAAAATAATTAATAACTAAGAATTATACATAGTAGCATAGAATTGTAACGAACAGAGAAAATTAGTTAGACTTGAATTTTAGTTGGGATTGATTTCAGAAAACAACACAATTTTGGTGATTTCTTTTTTCCGATTAATAGTTTTCATTTAAGAAAACTTAAAAAATAGTTTAATAATGTTTAGTTTTACTTCCTTGTAAAAAATAATAATCTTTACTTAAAATTTTATATCATATTATCTTTCTAGAAATGCGTGCGTAAGATATTTTATACTAGGACAATGTTGAGTTGATGATAACCAGAAAAATATACGTATTACAAATACTTTTCTTAGGGTTTTAAAGGTAAAATGTAAGGGATAAAAGATTTATTTGTGTAGCATTTTAT
This sequence comes from Tetragnatha montana, assembly GCA_963680715.1. Taxonomy (NCBI): domain Eukaryota; kingdom Metazoa; phylum Arthropoda; class Arachnida; order Araneae; family Tetragnathidae; genus Tetragnatha; species Tetragnatha montana. The sequence continues at coordinate 54,017,422 of OY796676.1, read as the reverse complement.
TTTAAATTTTTAATTCCAATACTTTGCATAATTCCTGTACAAATTTTAAACGCCAGACAAGTTATGGATTATGAAAAACATTATATATGTGAATTTGTTGCTCCTATGATATTTATATGCGTTACTTTTCATTTGTTTTGAAAGTTTTCTGTTGTAACTGAAATAGCTTTTTTACATTAAGAACAGGTGGACATACCTCAGTGCACCTTCATATCTAAGGCTTTAAAATATAATTGTTTAATAAGATTTCTTCCTTAAAACGATGAGCATCATATTGCAATTAAAAAATTGTCTATAAATCAATTTATAAGCATTTTGCCTAATTTATACTTGATTGATAACTACCTATTCTTCCTTGAATGCGTTTTGTAAGTTTGAAGATAAACTTTTTCAACATTTAATGGAAATAAAGAGTTATACGGGAAAAACAACGACTAAAAATCAGTTTACTTCGCATTTCTCGTTCAAATCATGATTTCTAAAACGTTTAAATTTTAAAATAAAGTGCGCTAATTATAACTTAACCAAAATGCATTTTCGTATTCCTGTTATATATATTTTTAAATTTCAACAAACATTTTACTTGATTTACTTGATAATGTTGTTTATATCCCCGTTAGATACAAAATAAATACCCCAAAATAATATGTGAACAAATGAAGTCATTAAGTTGAATTCCATCTATTGAACATGAAATTCTTTAACTAACAAGTTATCATAATGAAGCCCTCCATTCCCCAATTGTTTAATATAGAGCAATGGGTTGTAATTGGGATGAATAGTTAGTTACAAACGCTTGAATTAAATCACCATACCCTTCTGTAATTTGATTGGAATAGTTTATTTATACTTTCAATAATCAATTCTGTGGTCTTGGTCATTAAAATGTTTTATAAGTTAAAATTAAGAATTTGTTACATAATTACATTCTAAATTTAAGAAGTTTCAACATTTAAAAAAAATACTGAAAACAGCTAGTTAAAAAATTTCACCTTAGTTAAGTACTTTTAAAATACTTTTTGAAATAATGTTAATTAGTAACTTTTTTATGAAATTTTTCTGAAACCTTAAAAATACTACCAATTTCTTTATCCGGAATACTTGAAATATTGTTATTGATCCCAAAAGAAAATGGTAAACTAATGTATCTAAACAATTATAAAGGCGGTATTGTAAACTTGAAAGACAAGTTGAATTTATCCAAGATTTTTTTGTTTTAAAATTAATTTTAAAGTTACTGATGCATTTTTCCATTGCTAATGAATTTAAAGAATACTATAGAATTGAGAGAAACAATTACTATTTTAACTTTTAGATTGCTTAAAAATTGTATTGTTTAGTTTAAAATTTTAAAAAAATCATGATTTTCTTTATTCCTTTCTATTTTATTATTTTACTTTTTTTATTTTCCAATGTTATATTTCAATTATCAATTTTATGGTAAGCTTATACTTCTGATAAAGTTTAAGAACTAAAAGTTGTTCTTTTGATTAGAGTAATTTGTCTTTTATTTAATTTAAAAAGCAAGCTATCGAATGCTTTGCTGAGTACGAACATTCACTTATTCACTTGAAAGAATTTTGGAAAATCCTGGCTACCTGCTGCCATCTGTTATAATTGTACTAAAACTTAGGCTTTAACAATTTGAATAAAAATAGTTTTTTTTCTATCAGCAATACAAGAAATATTTGTAAGTTATATTATGAAATTGTGTAGAAGAAAAAATAGCAAAAATAATTATTGAATTTAAGGCCGTCACAGAATCTGGAAAGTTTTCTTTCTGTACGCATAAAAAATCAAAAATATACGTAATTATGTTAATTATGAAAGTAAAAAATTATATTACTATATTTTAGAGTAAGTGTATTAATGCATTGTGAGATACAATAATTTTTCTTAACTAATATAAAAGAAAAAATTTCTTAATATAATGTTTATATAAAAAATTCAAGGTTTTCTTTATCTACCGCTTTTCCTACATTGAACTCCTTTCATTTACTTAACTTTATTTAACCCTATTTATTAAATATTATTATGTTAACCCATTAAGTATAAATTATTGATTTTGTTGGAGAACATTTAAAAATAGTTAGAACAATTCATTTATAACTGCGGGAGAAACAATCAAATGATACCAAATATTTTCTTATTCTTTAATATATTCACTGAGATTTTCAGGGTGAATTTTCTAATTAGAGTAAAGTGAATAGTAAAAAATTTTAACTTTAGTCAGAAAAAATTATTTTCAGGTTTTGAAATTACCACTATCAACAAAAGGATGCAATAAAGATATGCAAGAAAAAGAAGGATGCAATTATAAGAGAAAAAAGGAAAACCAAGTAAGCGAATTTTTGTTATTACTATTTCTACATTATAGTCCAGTCAAATAGTTTTTATTTTGGGAAAAATTTTGGGTAGAAGATATTTTTCGCTATCTGTATGTTTTTTGGGGTGCTGAATCCGAATATGAGGTTTGCCAACAAAATTTCGTGACGGAACTTTGTGAAAATTTTTAAAAAATGGCAAAATTTCGCCCCTTTTATTTCGTTTTCAGCCCCTAGAACGTAACCTTTGCACTTCTGAGAGAAACAGGAAATACAAAAATAAATAATACAAACCAAGCCACAAAAAGGGTAAGAGAAACTTTTCTCTCAGATGAAGAGAGAGAGAGAGAGAGGGTTCAGACGCTAGAGAACTCTTATTATTGTGAAGTTGTTCGATTGGCGAAAATGTCACTCGTATCACCGAAAAGTGGCCTGTTTTGAAACAGGATACTATTAGAACTACTTTAATAATATGCTAAGTGCATGCAATTAATCTTCTTCATACACCAATGATGATAATATTATTATTAAAAATGAAGCGGGTTTATTCAAATGCAATAGTAATTCAGGGGAGTCCACAGGAGCGACATTTTCAGAACGTTCATCTAATGCTACAAACCAATACATCGATAAAAGAAGACCTCGACACCATTGTCACCATTAGAAGAATATATTTACGTAATTTATTTAAACGGTGATATTTCAACTACTAGCTGCAACCACGATGAGCGTCAATTCCGGGGGGGGGGCATAGTCAATAGTCATCATCGCTCGTTTCCCGTAATGTATTTCTACGAGCTCGCACACTTGTCACGTGATTCTTTCTACTGGTAGGACGAGTGCTCTTGTGAACGGGCTACTCAATTTCCTCATGGCTAGTTTTCGGATATCCCTTTTCCCCTACTTCTTTAGCTCTTTCTCCGGTTGAACAGGTTGGCTGTTGTGAACGCGGCTTATGTTTCGAGTCATAAGAACAAAATTTTACTGTAATGGGGGGGTGCCCGATTACACGATAGTAGAAAATAATAAATATAGAAATGAAAAAGAAGAACTAACTATCACAATTTGTTTTTAAAAATTACGCAATTATACTTTTTGGTAGAGCTATTATGAGAGTAACTCACTCGATTCAAAAGAATATGTAGTAAGTAACTAATTCCTTTCATGGGATTATTCCAAAATTCCATCAACTTTAGTGTCAATTATATACGCTTTAAAAAATGCTTGAAAATAGCTTGCTTGTTTTTAAGTTCCAATGTTTAAAAGCATAAATATTCATAAGATAAGTGCTGTTTATCTAGCTGTGGCTAACGTTTATTTGATTTTTTAAATAGGGAAGTTAATGATCATCCTTATTATTCTTATTACACTCAAATACACTCACTTCCTAAAGTTAAGCCCGGAACTGTTTTTTCAGTATGACACCTAGTAGAATTATTTTTCATTCATGGAAATCATACCAAAAGATGTTCAATGGTTGGGAATACAGGGCCGGAGAACAAATTTTCCCTACCAATAAATAAAGGGGTAAATGGGTATGGGCTCTCCATTGATAATGGAGTCCCATTACAAATTTTAAGCAGTGACAGACACGTCTAAGTGAGAGATATTCAACCAAAAGTTTTATGTTTTTTGTAGTGTATATGATTATTCCTGAACTCAATGCATATTTTTAAACGTGTGTGCTGCCCTTAAATGGTATTTTTTAAGTTTTATTGGGAGATATCGGTCTAATAATCATTTTTGGCAAGTTTAATCTTCTGGGTCATTTTTGGTAATTAGTATCTGACCGTCAACTATGCTTTTTAGTAGTTCTTCCATTTGCTTGATTGCGTTTAGGTCTGGGGACCCGGAAAGTAACTTTATTTTTTCAATATCGATACTTATGAAAAACTTTGAAGTAGCCAAATTGTTATTTTGGGCAACCTTTTCACTCATAAAGAGAAATCCTTGACCCGAAATGTCTTCTAAAAGAAACAAGAAAATATTTTTTGTTAAATTTATATTTGGGAAGTTAATATTACAAAATACTTATGGTTTTCCTTCAAAAAATGTCAGTCAGTTTCATGTGGAATTGTCTATTTTGTGAAACTTTAGGGATTTTCAGAGGAATTCTCCAGTGTAAAATTGTTGAATGGTTTTGCTTTTTAATTTATAAATGCAAATACTGTAGTTGACAACTAGCAAATGCTCTACATCAATTTAATTATAGATATCTTATTGAAAATTTGCTCTACCATTTGTACCGTGATTTTTAACTCTCGTAATGTGATGCCCCTCCCTTGATTAACACTTTATAACTGTCTCCAATGTCATGCTAATAAGCGGAATGAAGTTTCATTTAACTTATGGTTCACGAAATCGGCTCATTATTATTATTGATATTATTATCATTATTATTAATTTTTTTTCCCGCGGAAAATTAAATTAGTTGCAATTTCGCCCGTGTTTCAGTGTTAACGTTGCGAACCCAATTTATTACGAGTTTAAAAACATCACGTTAAACTTCCATTATATCTTCTTAAAGAAAACTAATAATTCCATAGAACATATCACTCCTTAAATTCCGATTCAGCGAAATTAGGATGAAGCTTTCATTCATTGAAAGTAAAATTTTTAATCCTTTTAGCCTTAGACTGCTGAGATTCCCTTTAAATCATGTAGAAAATTTTGGGAGGACAGGACTGAAATGTCCTTGAAAATAAATAGAAACTAAGCCAAATCAAATCACTTGATGTAACCAATATTTCATACAAAATCATTACCCGAATAAAAACTTTCATATCGTCAACAAACATGTTAGTATAAAAGCTAAATATAAAGTCTGGTTTCAATTTTTGATGAAAAAGTTGGGTGACCTCTTAAGTATTTTCTATATCAAAAATTCAATCCTTTATTGCAGTGGATCGAATTTTCTCTGTAAAAATAATGGTTTACCAGATTCGGTTATTTTATACAGCACTCTTTTTGTGACTTTTGATCCAATGCATTGGAAATTCAGAAGAATAAAACATTATAGGTTTCGCTGTTTTAAAAACGAAAAATAGCACAATAATTTTGTCAACCTGTATTTAATATTGATTAAGTTTGAACGGAATCTTTGAATATATTATCTATTCTATAGAACGTTTAACTTGTTAAAGATACATTGAGATATTTCGACTCCTATGTGAAAATGCCACGATTTTTGTCTGAGATTTATATTTGAAATTTAAAAATGCCACAAACCCATTCCCTTTTATTATTTTATACATATGTTTTCAGCATTTCATTATAGCTTGCTGAAGTTATGGCTATATTTTACTTCTAATCAAACCATATTAATAGTTTATAATTCAGTAAAATATATTTTAAATTTCAATAAATAAAAAATATAAAATTATCTTTAGTATTTGAACTATTTTTCCTAGTTTTAAATTTTTGTAAAAACTTCTGGGAGATCATTCCATTTTGATCTGCTCCATTAATACGAACAATGTTGAATCATAACTTTTTAATTTGAAAGCAAAATTAAATTTAAAATTTTAACTAATTGTAATAAAATTAATTTCAATTAATTAAAAAGATTAATTTTTAGCAGAAAACAGTTAAACTGAATTTTAAAAATGCATATCTTGCTTCACCAAACAGAATCACTGCCAGTATAAGAATATCAGTTAAATATAAATTTTCGCTTTTAAAATTTGCATTTAACGCAAACTTGTTAAATTTTTATAAGGAATTCAAAAATTGATGTTCATTTGTTTACGCTTTTACTCTCTAGATGGCAGCATGACACAGAAACCTTCAGGTTTATCAATTTCAAGCTTTCTTCCTTTCTCCAATGATCCTTCCTCATCATCTCTTTCTTCCTCTCTTCCTCTTCCGTTTCTTTTTGTTTCCATCGTTTTTCTCTCCCTGTCTCTTTCTTAATCTTTTTTTTATTCATCCTAATATGTAAAAAATAATTAAATTACCAAAAAAAAAATAGAGAAGAGGTAAATTGTTGGTCGAGAACACATGGAATTAAATACAGGGTGATTTAAAACTCAGGGGCAAAAATTATAGAGGTTGTAGACTACCCAACGACTTTTCAGAAACGTATAGTTTGGGTGGGTGGCGAAGCAATTTTAAGGCGCTAGAACGTGAACAAAAGTTGTCAAGGAATGAAAATATGGGTTTTTGTGGGCAAATGTTTAAAAATGTCAATGTTAATTATCATGTTTTACTTTTTTATTAAACTAGGGGGCCTGCCCCCTGCTCGCTATCGCTCACCAACCCCCGGAACTGCTTCGCAGTTCTCTTAAGATCGCTTCGCGATCTCAGCGAGCAAAGCTCGCTTGTTTCATCTTACCAATCCAGCACACCCCGCTGGTCGGCTTAATTAATGCTCCTTTACAACCGAAACTACTTATAAATATCTCTCTTGCTTATAAATAATTTAATCCAAATCAAACATCCCCCCCAAAAAAAACCTATTGCTGAAATATTACTTTCCTAGATAAGGAAAAACATGCACTTCAAAAAACTTTAATTTCAAGAAAATTTTTAAAGTATGCACATGTGTATTTAGTGAATCGTCGAAAATAAAAGAAATCAGACACATAGTGAGCTGTCTCTCACCAACCCCCGTAACTGCTTCGCAGTTCTTTTCAGATCGCTTTGCGATCTTAGCGAGCAGAGCTCGCTGGTTCATCCCAACAATCCAGCACAACCCTTTTCTCGGCTTAATTAAGCCTCTTGTAATACGGAAAATACCTCTAGAGCATTTTCAATCACATGACTTTACCTAACAACGGCCTTAGCAACGTTGTTTTTGTCCTCCAAGTGACGTCATGTGAGAATGCTCTATCTCTTGCTTATCAATAATTTTATTGAAATGTTAAAAAAATATCCAGAAAGTCTACTAATAATCATCAATTATCTTGTAGAAAAAACATATCATTAAGAAACATTTCAATTTATAATGTGCACGTGTGCTCGTAACAATCTAGTGAACCATCAAAAATAAAACTTAAAAAAATCTCCAATAAACATTAAACGCGTCTGATGAAGACCTAGTGAAACTATGAAAAAAATGAAACTTTGATGCTTAATAATTCCACAACTAATTCGAATTTTTCAAAGAATTAAACGCTAATCTTTTTCTAAAAAATAAGAGCATAAGTGTTTAAAAAATCATACTCCCATTGTGATTAGTTTTTCTTTTAGATCGAAAAAACCGAAAAAGTAACAAAAATTTCGAAACTTTAAAAATTAATTACTCTAAAACAAATTCGAAATTCAAAAAAAGGGCGACGTAGTGCACATCTTCAGACATCAGAGTATGAGGTTGCAAAAAATCAAAGTTCTGCTGCTAATAGTTTTCGTTGAACGCGATTACGCGGAGAAAAAACAAAAACTTTAACTTTGACCTTAAAAATACCCCAGAACTAATAATCACATCAATTAGCTTTTTATTCGAGAATGTTCTCCAAACATTCCTCTACAAACTTTTCAAATTTCATAAATTTCTGTAAATTAGTTTTTACGTTGTGAGAGGTCAAAGAGTTAAAAAATAAAAATTTCTGAAACAGCGGCGGCGGCGGCGGCGGTGACCGTTACTTTTTTTTTAATATAGAGAGAAACTGTGTTAGGGATTTTCCATATGGGATCGTCTTTAAAATGTGAAAATTAAAAAAAAAGAGTTACAGTAACAAGATCATTATTGTTGCATTAAAAAAACGATCCCTTAAGGGCCCCATTCACGATCGCTCCGCTCCGCTACACTCCATGAAAACACGTGCTTTTTGGAGTGATTGACGTCACATGATGTGGAGTGACTGGAGCGACTGGAGTGACAGGAGTCCAAAATTGTCCGAAATCGCAATCCATTCATTCCAATTATTCCAAATGCGATCAGATCGAGAGTCACGTGGTTTGATTTTTGACGTCATGCGTGATGTAATTCATGACATCTGTCCAATTAAACGATTTAAATTAATTATGAAAAATCTTCAAGAATATTACCTATGATTTAACTCCTCATAATTAGAACTTAAAATTTCCAATGCAAATCCCAAAATTTAAAATCTATTTGAAGTAGTGATACCCAAGGAGGTATCCCTGTCAGCACAGAGTGAATTGCGCCCAGGCTAGATCTGATGCTCAATTTTTATGCTACAAAACTTCTTTTTCGCAAGATTTTCTATCTGATATAGATTTTTTTTTGGTAATCATGGAAGGGTTCAAATGATCGCATCATGAAAAATTGTTTTGGATAGTAGTGACCAGATACCTCTTTAAAAACCCTCCAATGATTTTAATCGTTTTGTTACCAGATTTTTTTTTATTTTTTATTACTCAAAAGTATGTTTTTTTTATAAATAGTTCATCCAGAGGAATTTAACATTAAAACTTGGGGTATCGCAATAAAAATCAATATACATAAATACTAATAAGAAATTACTTTAAACGAGAAAATAAAAATTTGCTTTTAAAGAAAAAAGAACGTATAATTTTCAAAAGTGTTGCATGAAGATTGATTAACTAAATAATAAATGTTTCTCTTAAAAAAATTCAAACAATTAATGAATTATTAAACTATATTACTGAAAAATTAATGTTTTTTTATAAACTATTAAATAAATGCAATAAATCTCATGAAATTTTTTAAAAAAAAGCCAAAGTTTATTTTAAAATTTTCTTGTAAATTTCAAGTGGCAGAAATTTAATTTTTTATTCAAATTTTTTATTTATATTTAGAAATTAATTTAATATTGAACTTATCGGTTTTTACTTAATTTTGAAGAAACATTTAAAGTTATAAAAAAAAAGTAAAAAAGAATATCTCGTGTTCGGTGGTTACATTTTAGCTGAACTTTCGAAAAATAATCCATATTTATCAAAACAAAAGCAATTTATTTGAAGATTTGCATATGTGAATGTGGAAAAAAACCCGGAATTTAGAAATTGATTTCAATAGAAAAAATCCTAAATGGGAAAAATAGTGGAAATCGTACCCATTTTTTCCGTATTTGCTTTATAAAAACAGACTCAATAAACCCCTTGCATCACTATAGCATGTTTTGAACAATACTAAAATAATTTCTCAGATAAATTAATTTTATCGGATTAAATTTAGCTTAATCAGTTAGATACAGGCCACTGGAAAAAATTAATTCATAAAAAAAATTGAAGTTGTAAACAAAAGCTTTCATGATTTTCGAAATTAAAAAAAAATAATTCAAATTCCACACTGGGAATCGAACCCAGGTATACCGTATGGCAGTGTGGTCCAACCCGTGGCACGCGGGCCACAAGTGGCACTCGAAGAAATATTCATGGCACTCGGCCCCAAAATTAAATTTGTATTCTAACTATATAGAATATAATCCACATTTCAATTTTATTGCAGAATAGTGTAAAAACCCGGTTTTATACAGTCTAATTTTCAAAAAAATTTCAGGGGAGAACCCCTGACACCCCTTGGAAGTTATTTTTGGTTTAAAATTCATTTTGGGAATCAGTTAGAACAGCTAAAAATATGCTATTTCAGGTCTAATTTTCAAATAATTTTCAAGGGAGAACCCATGAACTCCCTTAGGAGTTTTCTTGACTTAAAATTTAAAAGGGACATTAAAACCACATCAGTAGAAACTCCAGTTGGGGAAATAGTTTATAAATTTATATTTTATCTTCACTTATGGCTATATCGTTTCAAAAACTTATTAGTTTCTTTTAAAAAGTATACATCAAATTGAAAGGAGTTATATACAATCTTTATAGATGCCGTGAGTTGTAATTAAAGTTTAATCTATAAGTATTATTTCATAAATGTTCAGTACAGGGAGACAGTTATCTTATATGTATATCGATGTGTTTACAACTCACTTTTGAATTTTTTTCTATTCTTTGGAGAAAAAAAAACACCCAACCTTTTCCAACCCTTTTGTACCAGTAAACTTAAAAAACACTTCTTGCTCTTTCATTTTCAAAACATTGTAAATGGCCTAATTTCTAAGAAAGGTTTTTCTCTTTACTTTGGATTAATTATTCTTTTAACAACATATTTTCAATTCGATTAAGAAGGAATTTTTTTTATTAAATTAAATTTAATAAATATGAACATCAAGGAAAATAGTTTTTAAAATATCGCACCAACTATATCACCTTGCATACATAAGAATAGTTTTAATGACCCAGCCAATATTTTTGCATTGCCCATTTAAAGTGAGAAAATCCTTAAATGAAACGCTTTTAATCATAGTCGAAATACATGTTCCAGTGTTGAAATAAGCTTGACTTGCCTGTGTTATATAAACTAGATATGCGTAATTTTCGATTTTTATTGTCAGTGGCACTCCACTCCCTTTAAAAAGATAAATTGGCACTCGGGTAACTAAAGGTTGGACCACACTGCCGTATGGTAATCGAGAACGCTAACCAATAGGCCATGACATCTATTGGTTTCCAAGACTACACTATTTTTATTAGTGTACAGGCCCATGTCGACTCTGAATTGAAGAGAGAGATTTGCATGTGTTTCTTTTTTTGCATTAAAATTGGCCGAATCTTCGTTCTAGGTTTCTTATTTTTTTTTTCTTTAGGGCTTTTTGAATTTTTTTAATTAAGAAAACAGCCGCTGACACCCAAACAAAATCTACAGTTTTGGTTGAAAGTAGTAATGGCGGCCAAACGAGCTTTGAATGGAATGGTGCGGAGTGGAGTGGAGCGGAGCGGAGCGATGGTCTTATTACCGATTTTTCATCGCTCCGCTCCGCACCACGCCGTGCGGAGTGGAGCGGATCGACCGTGAATGGGGCCCTTTAAGATCTGATTCTAACAAATTTTTTTATAAAAAGGTAAAACATGATAATTGGCATTAAAATTTCGTTTCTAAATCTAACCTTCCGTCCACACATTTTCTGTTCAGAATTTCATTCTGTCCATAGTATATAATGTTTCATTGCTTTTGGCAACCTTTGTTGGTGCTCTAGCGCCTCAGGATATATTCATCATAACTTTCTCGAACCGGTTAGACATTATCGCAAGATAAGATTTCAAAAATAATAAATACAGTAATGCAATAAAAAAAACACAATTCGGTGTCGAAGTGTCGAAAGTAGAAGGATAAGACAAGTAAAGAAAAACATCTGTCAGTTAGCTCTTTGATCAGCTATAATCTATTGATTATGAAGAGTGCTGATGATGCAAAATAAATCACCTGGCCTTTTGTTCCTATAACCACCTGGTCAATCTGGTTTTATTATCTGGTCGCTTCTTTTGTGGGTCATTTAAATACAGTATGTGAAGACACATAAAATCATTTAAACGTTCTTAAGTAGTCAAATCGGTGTACGAAAAAATTAATTTCGCATCATAATTGAAGATTATGTTAGTTGGTTGGTTGTTGGTTAGTTGGTTGGCCACGTTAGTTTCTGGTTATAAAACGTTATGTTCAAAAGTTTAGGACCGCCTTCAATAGATTATTAGGTGATAATTTAACATCAATCGGAGAAATATTTTAAGTCATAACTATATTTACAGTTATTTAAACTCAAAATAGAATTTGTTGGTGTCGTTTACTGATATGTTATTTAAATACAAATACAAATTAAGTCCACCAACTACAGGCAAGCTCCCATAAAATGAAATAAACGATTTCCTGGTTTATGTTTACTCTTGGTGAATTTTCCGACGCAATTTTTCAATATCCTCCCCAAAATCTAAATTAACCATTCGAAAAAATAATTTTATTCAATTCTAATTTCTCTTAGTAAAAATTTTCAGAAATTAAATACTATAGAGAAAACTATGTATCCTTATTTTGTTATTTACTTTAATTAAAATTATAATTTTTTAAATATGCTATTATAAGGATAAGTTGAATCGAAGGAGTTAAAGAAATAATAGTAGGATAGATAAATAATCTTTTTAAATTCATAATCAGTACAGTATAAAAAAGTTTCAACACTGAACACTCTGTTTAACATCCTATTAGGTTAACATCCTATTTTATTCATAAAGTTCATTTGTATAGAACCTTTCATATTCCTAAAAACAATTTCCAAATTAAATTACCTAACATTTTTTTTTAATTCTTAATACATTAAACAACCTTTTAACGTCCATTCCATTCCGATTATTTGTATTTCCAAAGATTTAGATAGTGTCACAAAAAGTAAAACGGAATGTTTGATGGAAGTCAATATTAATTTTTAATTTAAAACTCCATCTTATTTTTTAAAAAGAGCTACTTTTAATCTTTTTCTTTTAAAATCCTTTCTGTAATTAAAAATTTCTTTAAATCAGATTATGCATAAAAACTAACGATAAGTATGAACGCAATTCTAAGTATTTGTTTTGCAAAGACGTGTCAAAGTTGCATTTTTTTTCTTGAAAAACATTTTACATCTAACAGTATTTACTTTCAATTAAAATTTTAGATTCTCTGCAGATTTTAAAAACGCATTTTCTTTCTTAGGTATTCGCAAATCCGACAAAAATTAATTATATTTCGTCACATTCGTAAAATCTAAAAAACTTAAACTGATTAGAATTTTTAAGATATAAAGGAACAAATAAACCTCAAAGCGAAATTATTTCTGCACATCTTTAAAAATAAAATTATTCCATCTTTAGGAAAAAAATTTAGATTTATTTCCAATTACCAAATAAAAACTTTTTTCATCCTCTAAACTGAAATAAAAATTAATTCTGAGTTTTCTGGATTTTTTTAATGAACTTAAGGAAATATTTATATTGATTCAATATTATCAGGAGGAATTTATCACTATACTAGATTGTAACGTTACTTTGACCCTGGGAGAAACAAAACAAAACAAAGTAGTTCCCAGCACGTGTCAGAAATTTGAGTGAAATTAAGAACGTTAATTTAAAAATATGGTTAGTTTGTTAACCCCATGTATATATAGTGCCTTTTTAACACCGATTTGCGTACCAAAACTTGTCGTAGTAAACCAACAGGCTTTCTGTTTACTCAATTTCAGGGCCCGACTCAGAAAATTTAGAGCACTAGGCCCAACATGCAGGAAGGGGCCCCACTTTGCCTTATTTGGTGCTATATAAATGTAGATGCGGGAAAATTATTGTTTGATTAGTGTGAAAATTCACCATCGTCAGGGGTTCAGGGTCAGACACATTCTCGGTTATCTTTTACGTTTTTTACGTTGCTAAAAGGTTTAAATTTTAATTTTCGATTTAAAAAAGTAATGAAAAAATATTCTATGAAGTATTAAAAGTTCTTTCTAACTATAAATTTTTGTTAACTTTTTGAAATTAGGGGGCCCCCAAATTGTGGGGTCCCTAAGCCCGGGCCTAATGGTATATCAGGCGCTGCTCAGTTTTCCTTCTGGGTAGTGACGTCATAGGGTCAGGAAATGTTGCTGTCTAGTATAGTACATTTATTTTTTTAAAGCTTGAATGTCGAACGTGGCCGGTGTCAACAATATAAGACTCAGAGAACAGAGAACTTCATTTTTTTCTGCGGAAGACTTCATCAGTGATATAAAATCCCTTTTATATCACTATGAATCAAAAGTAAGTAACCCTTCACTATGTAAGTAGTCCGGTCGCCAAGTCATGGGACCTGGAAATAGGGTACAACTAATATTTTATGATTGATTCTAGTACTATTTGATGTACTGAAGCATAATATGAGGGGTGCCAGAGTGGCACCTTTGGGCAAATTTAAATATCGAACGTCAAAGTTCTATTTAGTAGAAATAGTCCATTAACCAGGAAAAAAATATAGTAGTCGTTTTTTTGACAGATTTGTATGTTTTTGAAGGTGCTGAATCCGAATCTGACTTTTTCAGTTGAAATTTCGAACGGCTTCATTGAGAATTTTCGAGATTTTGTCAAAATTTCACCCTTTTTTGCGGTTTTATGCTCATAAAACAAAAGCTACGGGTTTTACAAGAAAATGTCCAATCACAAAATTAAAGTTTAATAAACAGACTACAAAAAAGTCAATTGTAACATTTTTGTCAGACGAATAGTTTTGCCGCTACAGCCCGCCAAAAGAAGAGGCAATTTTGACCAGATTGGGAAAAATTCGGGATGTAGTGCCTGCATCTCGTGATTGGGTGCAGTTTGGAAACATATTACCTAAAATGAATGTTTTTCTAATTCGTACGATTAATTCTAGTACTATTTGATATAGGGGAGAGTGGGGCACCTTGGGACACTTTTTACTAAATTATTTTTCTAATTTATTTATACTGTTATATTTATTCAAACATAGCTAATATATTAAATATAGTCCTTTGCGCATCTAATAAAAAAGTTCCGACCAATTATCTCTTTTAGGGAATTCATAATAACAGATTTAAAATACCTCTTTTAATGTCCCAAGGTGCCCCACTAGTGGTCCACCTTTGAACACTTCCAATAATAACATAAAAACTTATGTTATTTTGAAAAATAAAAAACTATCACATTAAATTATGATAAAGCTATGCTTACTAATTTTAAATTGGCCATCAAATTTATTTTACATTCAAAATGTTTTACTGATTTCCTCATTTTTATCATGACGTAAATCACTGATTTTTTTGTTTCCTTCCAAAAACTTTTTCGAACCAATTTCTAAATTATAATCCTCTAAATTCTTAAATTATTTAATTCTTTAATAAAAATTAATTTTGTTTTATTCTTGAAAATTTTGGGGTATCTTTCAAAAAGTCCCAAGGTGCCCCACACCTGAGTGTCCCAAGGTGCCCCACTTGACGCTTTGAATATTAAACTTAATTACACTTTTAGGTTTAACAATAAATTTTCTTTTTCTTTTCTAAAATATTAATGTATACACATATTTTATTCTCAACATAATTATAATGACATAAATAAACCTCTTTTTTTAAAAAAATTCTTTTGAAACTACAAGTGATTGCAACTTTGCATCACGAAAAACAAGAAAACTGATGTAAATAATGAACCAGACGCACCAAAGATTCCAAAACACGTTGAAGAGTAGATTTTAGTGTCATATATTAGTACCTATATAAGCACGAGTTCATAACTATAAAATTGCGTCTGAAAAATGGAGTGTCTTGAGGTGGGCCACGTCATGTCCCAAGGTGCCCCACTCTATCCTACAGTATCATAATATGAAAATATGAGGAGTGCCAGAGAGTGGCACCTGTGGGTAACTTTAAGTATCGAAGGTCAAAGTTCACGGGATCAAAAAAAATAGAAACCACCCAGTTTGTTGCGAATGAAAGGGAGTCGCCTGACCAAAATTAAATATTTGTAGTTTAAGGTGCCTGCCATCCTTGAAAACTTGATTTCTGAAAGTCCTTCCTTCCTTATACACACACACACATTCCTTGTATTTGATAGGTATTTTGAGTACAGTTCAAAAAGTGCTACGCGATCAAAAAGAGGAGTATTTTCATGCAACTAAGAGCAGACACACCTCTCCCAAGTCGCAACAGTATATTGACCCATTCATGCAATAAAATACAACTAACAACCATGATTTGACAGCTTTGCACTTGGAACGCAGCAGTATATAATTCCCTCCACCTTTGAATCCAACTGATTTTGGATGGGCAAAGAATGGGGACAGATTCCATAATCGAGGTTTTCGCCAAATTTGGCGAGATCGGATCTTTCCAAACTACTAACACTACATCTAAATCCCTAGTTATCGCCCAAATTTGGCGACATTTGGCGAAAACCTCGATTACGGAATATTACCCAAAGAATGAAACAACACACTCTTTGGTACCCATTCAACTTCCAGGTAACAAAGGGTTGGCACCACCAGAATTGCTGAAAAGTTTAAGATGCAGCTGCTCAAGTGAGAAGCCATGTTCAACAGCAAGGCGCAGTTGTGCACATGTAGGTCTGCCTTGTAAAGAATTTTGCGCGTGCGAAGGCAGCCTATTGATGTGTTTCAAATTTGAAGACTAATGAAGCCTAATTTGATGATAGTGACAGTTAAATGTCGACTATATAAAATATTCTGTAATTTTTAATTAAACTTAGAGAAAAATATAAACTTCTTATTTATTACCTATTTTACCTGTTTCAATTTTACATATTTTATGTAATTCAATGTTTTATATTTTATGTTGAATTCTATATATTCTATAATGGAAATTTTCTATATATTTAATATTGGAAAAAACTATATTTAATTTTGGTCAGCCGACTCCCTTACATTCTCAACAATAATATGTTTTTTTTTATCCCGTGAACTTTGACCTTCAATATATTTAAAGTTGCCCAAAGGTAGGTTCCACTCTGGCACCCCTCATATTATGATACAGTATATCAAATAGTACTAGAATCAATCATACGAATTAGAAAAACACTCATTTTAGGTAATATGTTTCCAACTTGCACCCAATCACGAGATGCAGGCACACTACAAAGAATAAAACAAAATTAATTTTTATTAAAGAATTAAATAATTTAAGAATTTAGAGGGTTATAATTTAGAAATTGGTTCGAAAAAGTTTTTGGAAGGAAACAAAAAAAAATCAGTGATTTACGTCATGACAAAAATGAGGAAATCAGTAAAACATTTTGAATGTAGAATATATTTGATGGCCAATTTAAAATTAGTAAGCATAGCTTCATCATAATTTAATGTGATAGTTTTTTATTTTTCAAAATAACATAAGTTTTTATGTTATTATTGGAAGTGTTCAAAGGTGGACCACTAGTGGGGCACCTTGGGACATTAAAAGAGGGTTTTTTTTAAATTTGTTATTATGAATTCCCTAAAAGAGATAATTGATCGGAACTTTTTTTATTAGATGCGCAAAGGACTATATTTAATATATTAGCTATGTTTGAATAAATATAACAGTATAAATAAATTAGAAAAATAATTTAGTAAAAAGTGTCCCAAGGTGCCCCACTCTCCCCTATATCAAATAGTACTAGAATTATTCGTACGGATTAGAAAAACATTCATTTTAGGTAATATGTTTCCAAACTGCACCCAATCACGAGATGCAGGCACTACATCCCGAATTTTTCCCAATCTGGTCAAAATTGCCTCTTCTTTTGGCGGGCTGTAGCGGCAAAACTATTCGTCTGACAAAAATGTTACAATTGACTTTTTTGTAGTCTGTTTATTAAACTTTAATTTTGTGATTGGACATTTTCTTGTAAAACCCGTAGCTTTTGTTTTATGAGCATGAAACCGCAAAAAAGGGTGAAATTTTGACAAAATCTCGAAAATTCTCAATGAAGCCGTTCGAAATTTCAACTGAAAAAGTCAGATTCGGATTCAGCACCCTCAAAAACATACAAATCTGTCGAAAAAACGACTACTATATTTTTTTCCTGGTTAATGGACTATTTCTACTAAATAGAACTTTGACGTTCGATATTTAAATTTGCCCAAAGGTGCCACTCTGGCACCCCTCATATTATGTTTCAGTACATCAAATAGTACTAGAATCAATCATAAAATATTAGTTGTACCCTATTTCCAGGTTCAAGCCTATTTTCTCATTTGGCGACTGGACTAAAGTATTTGTTACTTCAATAAAAGTAACTATATCACTATGAATCAAAAGTGATTTTATATCACTGATGAAGTCTTCCGCAGAGAACGACGAAACTTTAACCCAGATGAACCACGACCCAGCATCCCGGAAACTTCCTCAAAGTCTTATACCTTAGTCTGTTTGATAATTCCAGATATTTTTTTTAAATAAACAAAATTAAAAGTGTGATAGAATACTTTTAGGAATGTATGGATAATTATTATACTGTAAACTATATGTAATATAACCACAATGCGAGTGGGGTATTATTGAAAGCTGTATCTCCAACTGTACATGAGCAAAAATTTATTTTTATCTATAAAATATGTTTAATGTTATTCAAAAATTATCTATAATTAGACACAAAGCCAACAGAAGTTTTTTAATTTTGTTTTAGAAAACATTCCCATTTTCAGTTTCTCTCTCTCTCCAATAATAATTATAGCTAACATTTTGTTAGTAAAGTGTAAAAACTACTTTTTTCAAAATTGATTATAATGTAGTACTTAATTTGCTTCTATGTATGTAATTTTTAAACCAAATTAACTTAAACTTAATCACATTGTACTAAAATCCTCTGTAATTATTTCTTAGAAAACCGTCAGCTTTTATAATATTTGGTTTTTTGAAAACATTCCATATTCAATTTCTCTCTCTCTCTCTCTATATATATATATATATATATATATATATAGTATAGTTATAACTATCATGAATTATCTTAAAATAAAGGATTACTAAACACTGTAACGTTTTTACCAGATTTCGTGAATCTCATAATACTTTCGTAACATGAATACAAAGAATTCGCCTGAAGTGTTGCAAAATGAAGTATGATGCTATACTTCTTTTTAAAACAATTTCTTACACAGTACTCAAGCTTAATTTATTTCTATGAATGCATTTTATATATAACCCTATACATTACACAGAAATTATTTTGAAATAACTTTCAATACCGGTTGCTACAGCAGCTCTTGAATTAAGTTTTGGAAATGTGGCATCCCATATTCTGTTCCTCTCTCTTACGCCATCGTAAACGAAGTCAAAGCATCTTGAAGTCGAAGCACGTGCATTGTCTTGCAGTCAGTCTTATATTAGATTCGAAATGCATACATTCACTTCCACCTCCAACTTTTAGCATGGGAATGTTGGCATCAGACAGAATTCCTGAGAGGCTGACTGAAAGAATGGAACTATCGGTGTAAAATGGAAACTGTGGTCCTATATATCGTACCAGACACCGTAAAAAATCTTTGGTATTTCGTTATTAAATCTAAAGATTTGCCAAAAATGCTATAGTATATAAAGCAGTTTTTGATTGAATTTTAAAGGAAGCTGTATTTAAATTAATAAGTCGATAAATAGCATTAAATCCAATATTGTTTAATTTCTGTGTTTGGCCTCGACATATTTGACAATGCTCAAATTAGGCTTTAAAAGGAAATGTTTTCTTGTTTAGTATTTAAGGTGCACAATCGAGGTTTTATTTTACATATTTCTGTTGTTTCTGGTTGTTTTTATGGCATGATAAGTAATAACTCCATAAAGTGTTAGTAAAATTTATTGATTACTCAGTAAGATAAATATAGTAGTTATATTATAGAAGTAAAAATAGAAAAGGTTTTAAGTTTGTGTAAAAAACAGTTGCGTAACTTCATATAAAAAATATATGCGAATTCATTTTTCTTTTCACTTCTCATAAAGTTTTTCTGGAAACTCAACAACTGCATGTGTTTATTTTTAACTCTGAAATTTTTAGAGCAAAAGCGGATGAAATCCAAAGTTATCAAGTAAAGATATACGGATCAAACCGTGAATTTTTACAAAAATACGGATACTAGGAAACCCAAATGAAACATCAAAGAATATATATTAAATATGTTAAAATAAAACCTCGTAAGATAAATACAGAAAAGTATAAATATGCTACCAAATCTTTTTTTTACAGAACTAGGGGGCCTGCCCCCTGCTCGCTATCGCTCACCAACCCCCTTAACTGCTTCGCAGTTCTTTTCAGATCGCTTCGCGATCTTAGCGAGCAGAGCTCGCTTGTTCATCTCAACAATCCAGCCTAACACTCTTCTCGACTTAATTAAGCCTCTTGTAATACCGAAAATACCTCTCTCTTGCTTATAAATAATTTAATTCGTATCATTCCCCTAAATTAACAACAAAAATGTTGCTGAAATACATTCCTTTTTTAGCTTATCAATAATTTAATCGAAATGTTAAAAATATCCAGCAAGTCTACTAACAATCATCAACCATTTTGTAGAAAAAATATTGTTGAAAATAAAAGAAATTAGACTCATCATAAAACTCGCCTGTTTCTCTAGTGAACGGCCACAGAAAGAGAAGAAAAAATTAAAACTTTGAATCTTAAGAACTCCAAAACTAATTAGAATTTTTTGAAAAACAAAACGCCAATATTTTTATAAAAAATAATTGTATGTGTGTTTAAAATATCATAGTTCTACAGTGATTAGTTTTTCTTTTATAACGAAAAAACCGAAAACCCGTCAAAAATTTCGAAACTTTAAAACTTAATTGCTCCAAAACTAATTCGAAATTCGAAAAAAGGGCGACGAGGTGCAAAACTTCACATCTAAGAGAATGCGGCGGCAAAAAATCATATTTCTGCTGCGAATAGATTTTGCTGGGGGCGAACTCGCAGCAGAAAAAAATAATTTTCGACTTAGACATTAAATAATTCCAGAACTAATTATCTCATTAATTAGCTATTAGAACGAAAAGGACCCTCATTCATTTGTCTACAAATGGTCAAAATTTTAATAATTTCCGTTCCATAGTTTTTGCATAGTGACAGTTCAAAATTGTCAAAGTGAAGATTTTCTGAAACAGCGGCGGCGGCAGCGGCGCGGCGGCGACTGTTACTTTTTTTTAATATAGAGAGATGTTTAAATATATCAGTGTATGAAAGTTTTTAAAAGGTCAGCTTTAACCTGATCGTCAGCTTTAACATCAGCTTTAGCCCCTGAGGCCTTCTGTTTCAAATTAACTCTACTTCATTTCGGTTACCCCCGCAATTAATTCAAAACGACAACTAATTACAGCATCTATAGAATTTACGACTCCGAGCTAATGCACCTAACGACCGGTCCGTTACCAGAACAGACTTCCTTCAAAAATCGCCCAGCAAATAATGATGCCGGAACCTGTCAGAAAGTGAATCAAACACAACAGGGAGACAATCATTTACATGTCCCCACAAATCAGCAGATAATTCACGGGTCCGAAGAGGGGAACATCAGCAGCAGCGCCCTCTCACTTAGGAAACGAGTCATTATTTGCTTGGGGCTAGACTGCCCCTGCAATTATGCAGATCTTGCCCAGAGCTCTCTTTTGCATATAAACGTCTTTGAGAGTTTCCTCTGGGTTTGCTATCTCGGCCAGGAATCGTGATGAATGGTAAAGTGCGTAAATGATGAATTGTCCCCGTGTTTTGACGCCGGTGACAAATGAAGGAATGTTTCGGGGAAGAGATAGTGACGGCTCTCCACTCGAACCGATGAGTGAAAGAGTTATTCGACTTGACTATTATACTCTGTCATTCCGAGCTCTTGGGGGTATTTAGCATGTGGTTTCATTTTTCATTCATGGGATGTGCTAATGTCGGGAGGGATTTAAGTGGGATGAAAAAAGAACAGGCATGAACTACGACATACGGTCCGCGGACCACGTGCCGCCTTCTTCTTAAGGCAGAAATAGTCTTCTAAAAATTAACAATATTTTGGAAAGATTTAATTTTTTAAAATGATTATACAAAGGAAAATGTTGAAATGTTTTTCTATCAATTTATAAAAGAAAGGCAACTTTAGAAAGTTTAATTAATACCTGAAATCATTAAACATATTGGAAAACTCATTAAAACAACTACGTAACAAAGTGAAGTATGGTTGATCCTTACTTCATGATCCCTATTTCTACATTTAACTGTTTGTAGTTTCCCTCAATGCATAGACAAACGATTTTCGATTGATCTTCTGGTCCCCCAAAGATCGATTATATTTCCAATTTGTTCTAATGGATTTCATGAGCAGAACAATCTTAAAATTTTTTATTCGTTCCCAGAAAAGAAATTTATAGCAGTATAAATTACTTTTTGCCAATAAGATGCGACATTACTATAGATCAAAAAGTTTTAGAATTCAAATGAAATTCTAATTTTAACGGTTTGATATTTTATAATTGTTTTATTAAAATATGGTACTCGACATTTGAGTACCCTACTCCCAAACGTATCGATTTTTACGCTGGGAAAAATATTTCAACCCACCATTGATTCTAACAGTAGGTACTGTTTGAATTTCAACTTTTATAAATTGGTTCGATATCCCAAAAAGTATTTGATATCGAAGTATTCAATACCTAGAAATATCGGTTTTCAAATCAAAACAAAATTTATTTTTAAGGCATTATATTGAGTAAAGAGGAAAGGGTTCTAAAATAAGAAACCTAAGGAAGCCTTAAGGGAAATATTGCCAATATCTTGTATTATTTTTATACGCATCAAACAAACGGCATAGATTGATTAGTTACTTTCTACTTGTATATGTATGTATATAGGATTCATGTTTTTGACTCATTAATTTTATAATGTTTGATAAATTAAACAAGATACTCTCAAAATAGTAATGTGCAATTGCTACTTAGATTACTCTTCATATATTATCGAAAGGGGAATAAGCTTTTTCAACATACATATTTCATAAAATACCTGAAAAGAACTGCTCAGACATTGCAAAAAAAAGATATAACTTCAGGGTATACCTCAGGTTTATTATATGTTCAATAACACCTCCCCTCAAGGTAAGAGGAAAAGAAACCCATCACTTCTTTAAGAAGAAAGCCGACATACATCCAACCACTGAATACAAGTTTCACCGCAGCTTCTCTCTTCTCCTAAACGAAAGAGGATAAAAATATGACTCTGCGGGCATGGAAAGTCTTAAGAGTAAGCACGTTGCGATTTTAACAGGTGGTCCTGGCAGATCGTTTAAAATCTGCGAAAGAGCAAAAACCTTTTTCCCCTTTCTACCATTTTTTCCCTCGAAAATAGTCGCATCAGGAATCCGTTGGACTTTTCGCGAAAGTGTGAAGGAATTCGGCTCCCCGTGGACAGTGCTGGGTGCCTTGGAGGTTTTTTCCCTCTGCATCTTGACCAGTCTCTCACGCGCATATCATTTTCAATGGACGTCAGACGCTGTCGACGGCTCTTGATAAAATCTGAAGGGATATTTCACCTGAGTCGTATTTTTTTTTCGGGAAAATTTCGAAGAAAGGCTTAGGTTGTGAAAGCTTTTGGGGAAGTGTGGCATTTGAATCTCTTCACTTTAAGGTGAAAGTTCGATGTATTAAAAATGAGTCACTCATAGTGGCAGATAGTGGAAATTCAAATGGAGGTTCACAGAATAATTTGAAAGTACGAATAAGTAGCAGTCTCACAATTAAATAGCAATTATAATTAATTACACTAAAGATTAAGCGAATAAAACTGACAGAGATATGAGGTAACCTATACTACAGAAGTACCATATCATTTTGCTAACCAAAGACTTCGTTTAATTGCATGCACAAATATTCTAATTTGCTATGGGAATCTTGTAAGAGTTACCTTTGGAAATCTCTGGTTTATCACTCAAATTGTACTTGGAACAAAGTGTTATTCCTTTTTCCATTGGTAAGGAAAAAAAAAAGGAAAAAATTGCTATAAAATATTTCGTTTAATTTAGTTAACTGCCCCACTTCATATCTCCAAGCCAATTTGAACGTCAATAATTAGAAATACTATTGCTAAAAATTTCAAACTAATTGATTAAATATATTTATGTCAATAACAACCATAAAAACTTTTCGATATTTGAATATTTCGTGTTATAAACAGCTTGGCGATATTTAGCTGGGCAGATAACGGTACTGAACCCAATATTTTTACTTTTGCAACTTACAAACACACAAAAATAAGATAATTAAAAAATGACCTTAAGACTTAAAAACGCGTTAAAAAAATTCAAGATAAGGAGAGTAAGCAAAATTCTTTGCATTTTTCTTCAGCAATATTTCAACACAAACACTAAAAACAATCCTATTCAGGCTTCGAAAATCCCTTGTAGCTTGAAGGTTACTGACTTAAAAACGAAACCTCCACATCTTTAGGCGATCTTCTTACTAGTTCTACCCTACCATAGTTTTCCAGAACATTACGACACAATTTCATCAATTTAACCGCAATCAAGAAAAACAATTCACCCCCAGTACGTCTCACGCACGCCCCATGTCCATCAAAAAATCCGCAACAAAACTCTTCCACAAAGAAAAATAATCAAAACCCACTCAAAAGACTCGTGATTGATCAGTCCTCGCGAACCCCGTCAGGTGTTCCCGACTCCTCGAATCTCCCCAGACCCATCACAGAGAACCCCCAACTCCAGCAGGATTCCACGGGGGTGTCGCATAGCCTGATCTGTTTTTTACGATCCCGATTCGGGACGTTTTCCGGAATTGCCGGAGACGCTACTCCATTATCCCTTAAACGGGAGATATTTTCCCTGGTTTTTTTTTTTTTTTGCTCCAGAAAGCTTGATGGAGTGTGTGTGTGTGTGTGTGTGTGTGTGTGTGTAAAGAGACCGTCTGAGCCCTCTTTGGAGGAGGGCATTTGTTGGGTTGCTGGGTGCTTAGCGAGAGTTGGAAGATGAGCTTGTGGTTTTGATCGTTTTGAGGAAATTTTTGGTGGGGAAGAAGTTGAGGGAAATATGTTTTCTGTAGGAAAAAAAAGAACTGGAGTATCGCAGGGAGTGCAGCGTCTTCGAGTCGAGAATTCGTTGCAGTTATGAAATGGATACGTTGCCAAAAAACTCGCTAAAACTTGCCTAATCAATTTGGTGAATATTGGGTAAGCTCATTTCATAATGAAGATAATAATAAGTATAATGATACATATAAAAAACTGTAATTCATGATAGATGAAAACTGACTTCTTGTATAAAATCATAAAAACGAAACACTAAACATACTAACGTAACAAACAAAAACAGAAATATATCATCAAAATAATGAATGAAATACTTTACAGTAAACTGCGGGGTTTTTTAGATCCTGTATATGTTACGGGGGGGGGGGCAAAGTGATAAAACGGGCATTATTAATAATGCCCGAAGTGGAGGCTGGTAATGTGATAAATGCAATGGTATTTATCAATGAGTATTTTATCACTTATCCCGAAATACCATTTCCCGTAACATATATACGATGATCTGTATATGTACTAATAATAAAAGCTTTACATGAGATATGAAACCTATAGATAAGGGAAGGAGGCAAGAGGGGGAGAAATGAGGTAAAATGTAAAGATTATTCATCAATATTTCAATCATGGTATATCAATTCAATATACATAATCAAATATCTGCTAAGTTTTGCTGCTTAACTTCTTGTTAACTCTCTTTCTTTACTCTTAACTCTTTCTTTTTTTTTATCTTGCTTTAACTTCTGTTCTTACAAAATGGGGCGTTCATCAATATACTTGCACTTTGTTTGATTTTGTATTTTCTACATGCGTATAACTATTTTAAAAAATCCCTCATATTAAGACTGCGTTTTTGTACTTGACATCCCAGATACACCTAAATTACCATGTATATTAACACCTAGGAATTCCATCGAACTATTATTATTTAAATAAGGCATTTTACAACCACCCACTTAACGCGCATCGATTATACACGGAACAAATCACCCGGTGAAAAATACAAGCGATTTTACATGACTTTTAATAAACGCATTCCGTTATAAAAGCTCCGAAAAGCCAAAGAAATATGAAATGTTTTCCCAAAAGCAGGAACTCTATCTTCTTAGCGGATGATGAATAGCTGTTTGAGGGTTCATTGTCCGCGTATGAATACAGCGCGTCTGGGAATTTAAATATTTATAGGCTGCAGACGTCCCGATGAATTACGGAATAAAAAATGTATTGTGAACATGCACTTGGCCAATGCATCTCTTTCTTTGGGAGTAATGGGAATCTAAATATTCACTTTGTCATCAGTTACACAAAGACTCGTATATTCAAGTCTAAAGGGCTTTGCGCGGTATTTCAATTTATTGTAGCTATATTTGAGCTGGATTTAGTGGGTTTTTTTA
The DNA here is from genome assembly GCA_963680715.1 of Tetragnatha montana. Classification (NCBI taxonomy): domain Eukaryota; kingdom Metazoa; phylum Arthropoda; class Arachnida; order Araneae; family Tetragnathidae; genus Tetragnatha; species Tetragnatha montana. The sequence continues at coordinate 53,991,444 of OY796676.1, read as the reverse complement.
AAAAAAATATCATGTTATCTTCTGGTAAAAATACCTTTATTTTAAATTTTGAAGTAAGGGCGGATATAGAAGGTAGACCTGTGCATTAGACAAAAACATGATGTATACGTAATTGTAACGGAGCTCGTAAGTTTGTTTTGAACATTGTCCATAAAATAGTATTATAGAACTCTAAACTCTACGGTTTTATTGAAAATTTATATTTGTTAAAAAGGAAAAGATGTGGGTTATTGGATAGTATACAATGTAAAGCTGAGGAAACTAAATATACATATTTATGACTCAATGTTGGGTACAAAAAAATGCGCAGCCAGAAAAAAGATTCTTCAACATAAAGATTTTATTGAAAACAATTATACATTAATTTACACTTAGAAAAAAAAAATATAAGAAATAAAACAACAAGAAAAAAATACACAAATAATAAAGTTATTTAGACACAGAGCACACCTAAATGAGCATTATCCGTAATATAACTCAAGATATATCAACTTGACGCTGGCAACAAAGCTACAATAACTTTTTTTTACCATAGAGATCTAATAGTATACTATTAGATCTCTATGGTTTTTACATTTTAAGAGACATTTCAATATTGTGATTCTTGCTAAGAAATCATACAATTCGGATTTTAATATTGTTTTTTCAGTTAATTTTAGTGTATTATGTAGTGATTTTGGAAGGAGATATTGGAATTTAATTTTTGGATTAAGGAAATATTTCAGACTTTCAAGAGGGATATATCTCAAAATCCCCTCCCTTGTCTTTGACCTTGAATGGAAAAAGATGTAAACAACCTGAGAATTTGAAGAAGACCTTATTAGAACAAGATCATCACATTTTATCTCCATTTTCCCATAGGAAGCATAATTTTAAAGAAAAAAATAATGCAAAAGCTTCAAATTCATTATCTTTGTAAAACTCCACAACGATCTGAATTTACTACTCTTACCTAAAATCCCTATCTATTGTTTTCATTTTTTACATCCACTGATAAATATATTCATGAAAACACGTGATCCAAAACTTCAAAATAACACCAAACCAAAAGAAAAAAAATTCATGTCTTAAAGAAAAAAAGACGATAAGTAAATAATAAAATAAAAACACCCACATGGTAGTTTTGGATGCAAAAATATTCCAGATCCTCAGCTGGTGTGCCTCGCATAAGAATTCTTTCTGACTGCCGAAATTTGCGTCAATGTAGTCCGATATGCACCGTAAAAAAACTCGTGTTTTATCTTTTGAGCGTAAAAAACACCACGCATACTTGTTTACGCATCTTCATCGGAATAACATGAGGTTTGGAACAAATAGAAGTGCATTCTGCCCAATTCGGGACGTTATATTTTACATCATACGGGGATTTGAAACATCATGTCCGTTTATTGAAACAGACCTGATCTACGAAGGAAAAATGAAGAAACTTTAGTCAAGGACAAATAAACAAATTATTTATTAAAACTTTTAAGAGCTCATAGGTTTTTAAACTTTATTTTTCACATCCCACTTTTTTTAACTCTTGATAATATATCCCTACTATCATTTCTTCTTATTACGCTTTGATAGCCTTTGTAACCTTTTCTGTATAGTGTAATAAAATTTGGATAATTCGTGAAGTTTTTAAGTTTGTACGGATAAAAACTACACATTTCTTGCTAAAGTACTAAATGTTTTACCAGGGAAATTTTTACTATTTTGAAAAGAATTTTAATAATTGTATTAATTGTTAAGTAATTTTTGTCTATTTCATATTCATCAGAATATATTTATTTGTATTTATAGGTAACACACCATATCAATTTATAACGTAATATTTTTGTCAATAATCGGAGATTGAGGTGTTATCTTAAATATCCCATAATAAAACCTTGTTTAAATATTTTTATTATTGTCAAATGACAAATTTAATAAACTTCACTCGCTCAGTTACAAACCATTTAGAAAGAAACACGCGTAAAGCACTCGGCTTAAGTCACCATTTCATCAACAACTTTTTGCGTCTATCAAACCAACACCCCAAACTGACAAACTGGGCCAATCAACCCGCCAACATCCTGTTTATCTTCATCACCTTATGTCTACAAAACCAGGGGGTTTAAATCCCACACAACACCGTCCTCCAGACTTAACCCTCTTTATTAACGAGTTGCGGTTCCTGTTTTAATTAAAACGCTGTTAGTCTAATACACAATCAAATCTTCCAAAGGCCTGACAATACTTTAGCGCTGACAGGGAACAAAGACCGTGGATAAACAGTCTGTCAGTGCCCAGATAATTTTTTCGGCCCTTAAGGCACACAAAGATTTTATTGTTCTCGGCAAAGCTTCGTCGACAAAGGCAAACAAGAAAATTAGCTGCTGCTTAGCTTTTATATATATCTGGCGCGTGCAGTGTCATACATTTGAGTTAAATATGTGAGGAGCTTCAATGCTAAATGGGGTTACAGAGCGAGACTAGTTTTTGAGATTTGAGTAAATTGTTTGAATGGACAGTATTTGAGCTGAGTTTGTTAAATGTTTTTAATAGATGTTCTTATATTATCCTTAATTTTCTTTTATTTATATAAAGATAGAGGGATCTGCTCCCAGCTCCTATCGCACACCAACCCATGGAACAGCTAAAGCATTTCTTTACTGACCGCTTCGCGATCTGAGTGAGCGAAGCGACACCAGTTTTGGTATTTTTGAGGAACATTTCATAATGTATAGATTATTCCTTTTTGAACGATTATATGTTTTAATATGTAAGGTTATACACCAACTGGTAAGACGTTATTATTTGAAAGGGTAAGAGGTATAAATATATAAAATTTAATTCATATGAAAGAAACTTAAGTTCCCCTTTTTCATTTGTATACAACTTTCAAGAGGATTAATTTAAGAGGATATGCCTTTAAGGGTATGTTTATTTTCAAATTATATATCCCTATAATTCATGAAACAAATTCAACTATACTTAATTTTTAAAGAAAATGTATACATATTTAAGGAATGATTAGGACATTTATTAATTTAAACTTAAATTCAAAGCAATGGAGTATTAATGCAATGAAACACGATTCTATGGAAGATGATATGAAATTAAATCAGTAAAGATAATATCATGTTTTATTCGTTTCATTTTAGCCGTCAATGTAATAATAAAAGGTACACCATTACATAATATCATGCATTAAAATATTTACGCCTGCTTATGTAAACCCAGTAAGAATGTTAATACCACATTGACTTGATGAAATTCTTAGTACCTGAACTAAACTCCAGCCCACACATTCTTAATGTAATATAATCCAATATTTTACTTACTATACCTCTCCTCATTTATCAAATTTATACGAAGTTCAGCTTGAAACATATTAAATATTTAATACTACCCTATATTAAGCTCCTACTATATCTATTCCTACTCAGAAAACAAATAGATAACACCATATCTATCTAAAGCGTCTAAGGAATTCATTCACATATTTAGGGAAAATTTTTACTATTTACTCCACCAAATTAAGCACAGAATTAATGAATGAAACCATCGCTTCTCACCTCAAATAGAGTCATTGGACTCCGAAATTTTTCGGCTCACGATTTATCACCAGAACCAGTTTTAGAGCCCGGCCGAAAGCCGATACGAATCTCGACCCCCTTCATCCCCTTCGCAATATCGTTCCATTTGAACCATTAGGACGATAAAACTCCAATTGATGGATTATTTCCTCCCAGATAAATCTAACTAAATCCACGAAAAGGGTAGTTACGGAGCGATTTTTACTTGTGTTACTAACGTACGTCGGAGAACCATCGGTTAAATGAGTGCTACCGTAGAGGAGGTAGAAATTGAGAGCACTTCGGAGACAACCCTGTACGCCAAATTGGTGAGTGACTGGAAAAAAACTTAACAAGGGAAGTCACATAAAGTTATGGATTCTGGAGTATAAGTCTTCCTCACCACCTTTCTTTCTTTGTATATATTTATCTCTTTCATTCTATCTATCTCTCTTTATATATATTTCGTTCTTTCTATAACTCTCTTTCATACTTTATGTCTATCTATTTCATTTTCTTTCTTTCTATCTCTCTATATACATCTCTCATATGTTCTTTTTTCTGGTTCTTTTTCTTTATACATCAATCATTTATTTCTTTCATATTATTTTTATCTTATATTTTTATAGTATTTATTATTTTTATTCATTCTATCTTTTTTTATTTTTCCTCTCATTTTCTTTGTGTCTCCGTTTCTTCCTTTTTATCCGTATATCGATTTCTTCCTCGTTATCTCTCTTTCTTTCCCTCTCTATCACTCTTTCTTACCTTATCTATCCCCATAAATATTTTCCTCACTCTATCACTATTTCCTTCTTTTTCGCTCTCCCCTTCAAAAATACCCCATCCATTTTTGTTTTTATTGACGATTATTTTTAAGACCTCGCAATTAAAGAATGAACAAATTCCAACTGCAATTTGCAGGTGTTATAGAAAAATTTTCAAATTACTTTCTTTTACAATTTCTGATTCCTCTAAACCAGTATTTACGAATGAAAAATAATAAACGATCAAGAGAGAAAATAATAAAGTAAATAAGGCGTGTTTATTATTTTTTTCTCTCTGCTGTTTTCTCTATGAATTTCTTTGCATTCGCTAGACAGGGGAGAAAGTGCCAAAGGCCGATGTAGAAATTTTGTCACTTTATAGTTACAATCCTCCGTCTGATTGATAAGATATTATGATGATCACGTTTGCTACAATGGAGAAACATGTTTAAAGTTCTTTCTATGTAACTAGCAACTCTACGGTGCTACCGGTAAAGGGGAAAAAGCTGTCAAATTCCAAGCCCAAGTGCCCGGGCTTGAAACTCACTTACCGTGATTGCGGCAATTGCTTTCAACTTTTTTGTTTCCCCGAAGAAAACACACGGGGCTTGATAGCGAAGGGGTCATCTAGGGATTAATCCATCTTTTGGGGTGGAGGATATAACTTTGTTATAATCGGGGGTTAAATTGAATTCGGGGTCTCTTGGGAATTTGTGGGGTTCGAGTTTTTTTCGAGGGAGGGGAATTCGTTTTTTAGCTGTTGATTGGGAGTGTTTTGTATCTGGAGTGAAAAAAAAATATGTTGAATGTGTTTTGTTTTGCTGATAACCTTATGGGTGCTTTTACGTTATAAAGATAAGTTAGGATGCAATGAACGCTCTTGGAAAAGTGGTTTATTTTAACTTAAAGATAATGGTTAGTAGAGAATTTTATAAGAATTGCTTAAACAGAATGTTGTATTGAAAAAATATTATCTTTATCGCAACTTGCTTTTGTTTTGATACATCCTTTTATACTTATAAATAAAACACTATTCATAATAAATGCTTGTTCTTGGTATAATTCAAAAGCTTACAAAAGGAAGAACATTTTAAAACAGCAAAAAAATTCAAAGATGCTTTAATTTAGAAGATTTTAAGTGATTAGTTAGCTACATTTGGCACACCTTAAAATATAAGTATCCATGCTAGAAAATATCCTATACATTTTAATTTTTAGGGAATTTTTCAAGATATAAGAATTTTATTATTTTTGAAATTTACTCTAATTGTGTTCCTTTTTCATATCGTCGCTTAAAGCGCAGCAAGACATAACTCAATTTCCCCATTTTTAGGAAAAGAGCTCTTTAAAATTCTTTACTTATACAGGTGAAGTGATAAAACAAATGGGATAGCCAGGGCGTTTTTAGCTAAACCCTTTATTTCGGGTAATATGGTGTCCAATTTTGAATATAGAATGATGTCAACTCAAAGTGACATAAAATTGAGTTACGTCCTGTTGCACCTTAACCGACACGATATGTATAGAATTAAGTTTCAACTTCAATTTTTTACTGAAAGTAGATTTTGACTTTTATGCGAAAAAAAAAACGCGATACAATACGATTGTATGATCCATCATGGTTGTTTTACTCATATCGCGTTTCAATAAAAGCAAAATACCATACGCATTAAATCTATATATAAGATTGATAAAAATATTTACTCCAGATCAGTCAATAAAATCTCCACGAAAGACAGTATCTGGGTCAGAAAGAAAAACAACTTTCGAATCGATAAATTACCCCGAATGAAAAATATGCTCAATAAGACCATCATTCCACCGGGGTTAATGCCGATTTCTCCAGAAACTATATCCAACGAGAAAAAGAAAAGAAAATCTCATTCTCCATCATTATTCAAAACATGGAATTTTAGAGGGAAAGGTCGACGGAGATATTTGAATAACGACGAAACGGGGAAACAATATTATCCAAGAGGATGGATACGATGCAACGAGAGAGAGAGAAAAAAAAAACAATATAGGTTGAGAAAGAATCTTTGCAACGGGCAAAAATATCCATCCATCCGTCTGGGATGTTATGAGGAACGAACGGGAACTGTTTTAAATTTTTGAGGCCCGAGGAATGCTAAGGAAATGAAGGAATGGAAAGCCCGATTTCGTGTTAAAAGAACGTTTTGGATCCTCCTCGTCTCCAGGTTAGGAAATTTTTGCGAGATGGACGCTGAAAGATTGAATTCTTGTCGTTTGAGTAAGATGGAGAGGTTTGAGCTGAAAGTGGGTCGGGATTCGGATTTTGGGATGTTTTAGAAATGTATAATCAATAACTTAAGATGTTCGTTCGTTTTGTGTTTATTGGATAAATTCGTTGATGAATAAAGAATGGAGAGAACTTAAGTTTTTTAAAAAATGGTGTAATTTAAGTAAGATGCTAGAAAAGAGGTACCTCCAATAATAATAAAATATCAAATTTATGTCTTTTGGAGAATTGATAGTTCAGATTAATATAAAATTCCTCCTCTCAATAAAAACATAAGAGTCATAATCAACTTGTGAAATTACTTTATTTAAGATGTTGTGTATCTTTATACCTAGTTCAAATATATTTAAAGATGTTCAATAAAAAATACTTCGTGAGAAAATTTAGTCAGAGACTTTGAAAGTGAAAAATGGTATTTAATTTAGATTTTTTCCCTTTTTATTCTCTGGGATAAACTATTATTCAAGAAGAAATTTAAAGTACCAAAACTAATTTAAAAACATCTATTTTTAAGATTATATTCACATAGTTTAAATAAGAAGTTTAATTATAGCAATAGAGTGTTTTCAGGTGACGTCACAACCGATTATTTTCTTTTAACTGTGTATCTTCTGTAGGGCTTTTAACTGTTGCTAAGGCCGTTGTTTATCTGTTGCTAAGGCAGTTTTTAGGTATGGGATCACGTGATTGCAAATGCTCCAATAGAAGAATTCCACGGCTAGTCATTTTCTGTAACTGTTAACCTCTGTAGAGCAAAAAACTGTAACCTTTTTGTTGCTAAGGCAGTTGTTAGGTCCGAGTCATGTGATTGAAAATGCTATATGTTTATTCAAAATGTAATAATGTTTAAAAACACAAATACATGTTTACAGAATAAAAATAATAATCATACAGATATAACTTGGTAGTACATAAAATAATAACAGGGTCTTATTTTTTATTAAAACAAACAAAACCTGCCTGTGTACCACATTGTATCACATGGGGAATACAGAAGTAAGTAACTAAAAACATACATAATAGGGTATCCATATTATAATTTTTAAATTATCACAATGAAATGCAACATAGTCCATTCTGTTAAAAAAAAAGATAAACAACATAAAACGAGCATTCAAAAGGATTCAAAAACGCAAAAATTCATACTATTTCGGCTAATATAGTTCTTAAATAGACGGTGTTATCAAATATTAACCTCCTTCTAAATCAATAAAGAAAACTCTCTATCCATCGTCACATACAAGTTCTCTAAACAGGCTTAACAGAAATGGCAAGATTAGAAGAAACTACAAAAAAATCTTATATATTTTTCTGACAACACTCTTAATGATCGACCTGTCAGCAGGCCGTATGATTTATGATCCCCTTTTTTTTCAATAAACGCCAAGAAAGATCCGAAAAATGTTGTTTAACAAAGCATTAAATTTATCCTGTAATCCGCTCAATTCGTTAACAAATTTCTCGTTCGACTCCTAAGTCAATTGAACGAAGAGCAGATGTGGGTTGAGAGTAAGAAGAGCAGAATAAATATGTTATTTACCGGAAAGATGGAAAGGACTAGTAGTTGAATCAATCAACAAGTTTTATTGAGAAGAATGTTTTGCTGAGAATAGTTAAAGGGCTGATAATTCTAAGGAAGTTCGGAGCTTTTGTTTTCATAGAGAATTAAGATTTTTTATTCAAATTAAAATTAGCTGCACAGAATAACAAATGTTTAAAGTTGACGGTGATTTAAAGTAGGAATATTTTGGCTCAAAGTGTGCCTTTTTATAGAAATGTTTTGTGAAGTTCTTACTTTTTTAAAAAAATCTAAATTAAAAAAATTATTTTCGCTTGATTTTGTACAACAAAAAATATAAAAATTATTCAAGAGTTTTGGAGTATTGGGAGTTTTATCAATTTAAAACTACTAATCTCTCATGTGGAGAAAAAAGTGAAAAACAAATTTAACCTTTCTGTAAAGTTTTGTGTCATGATTTACACTATGAATTTAATAGTTATTTTTCGCAAAAAGTTACAAATTCTTAACTAAATAATATTTTTAAAAAATCTGTCTCGCTCCGAAAAATCAAAAGCTATTGCTATTTGTCATCAAATTCTGAATTATCTCTGGACAACGTATTGACTTTTAACACTAAGAAAACTCTAAATTTTCCACAAATAAAACAATAAATATACAATACATTTCACAAAATGAATTAATAACATTAATTAGTTCGTACTCATCATTCATCATCATCCATCATTATTAAAAAATAAAATTAATCCATAGGCTTATGAAATTCAATCATAACTTCAATGGCTCTTTACATAATTTCTATTACCTAACCTAATTTACTCAACTTATGAATAACATTCTTGTCCTTAATCATGACAGTAGATAAGGAAAGCGGTTTCTAAAACAGGGGAGGGGTGACGTCAGGGGGGGGGGAGGAAATGGGGGGTAGGGCGGTTTCAAAAACAGGGGGCGTGGCCTATTGAGTGGAGTTGAGGTGTTTAGGTGCTGCTTCGAGTGGAGTTGAGTTGTTCACTTGCTGCTTCTGAAGGATGAGGGGGTGTGGTTTAAGGACGTCACGTGACTAAAACAATAGGAATGATAATTATTTACGGTGAATTCTATTGTTAAAGGGGGTGTGGCCTAATCGAGTATAGTTGAGATGTTCATTGGCTGCTGCTGACGTCATTGCTCCGCCACATTGCTCCGCCTCTTTGCTCCGCCACCCTGCTCCGCCACATTGCTCCGCCACCCTGCTCCGCCACATTGCTCCGCCACCCTGCTCCGCCACATTGCTCCGCCTCTTTGCTCCGCCACATTGCTCCGCCACCCTGCTCCGCCACCCTGCTCCGCCACATTGCTCCGCCACCCTGCTCCGCCACATTGCTCCGCCACTTTGCTCCGCCACCTAATACGATATTTTAAATTTCTGCTTACATTTGTGATTGAGTAGAGTTGAGTTGTAATAGTTAGATTATTTTATTACGACCTAAAGCTTGTTTATTTTGAGTTTCAGTTTACATTTATTTAAAGACATGTACCATGTTTTGGCAACGATAGAACATCTTTCCTCTTGTTTGACCTTGATGGAACGTGAGCCTTCATGAATTTTCTAGAAATACATTTCATCGACCAATGATATTACAAGATGATTACGTCATCTTATTTGCAACCAATAGGATGTGTTTCTTTTGTGAAAATATTCGCGAAAGTTCTATAGTTTGAGTATATAAGCTTTGAGTTTCAGTCGCTTCACAAATATCTTCTCCTTGCGTGTTACCTGTAGTGTAAGAAGATGGAGGCCATAAGTTCCAAACGAAAGCTAGATGGAGATATGCCTGTTCCTGGGAGTAAGAGGTTTAAATCTTATGACAAAGTAAGTAATCTTTTCGTTTTACTCTAAATTTATTTAATTAGGTTTAATGATATTTATTTGTATTTCGCATTTATCTTACACGTTTTTTAACTCTTTCAGGGAGGAAGATTCGAAGAAAACAACTGTCCAGAAGGGATGTTTCACATCGGTGATTGCACATATGTGTTTGCCAAAGTTTTCCGAGGAAAAACCACTGTTCATATCAGACGATATCAGCAATACGGGAAGATGTTCTATCCGACAAAGGAAGGTATTACTCTCCAACCTGAGTGGATTCCCATCATCCTCCGACGGTATGAAACCCCTGAAAACATTACACAGCTAGAACTGATGAACGAGAGACTCCCTTCAGAATTCAAAGTGGAAAGCAAGGATTTTAAAGTATTTACTTTCAACCGAATCCAGAAGGGGAAAGGAGATATTGTTTATCAAAACAGTATGAATATCTCCTATGGACAGTGGTTTGAGATGCGAATTTTATTTGACAAGATTTATTCAAGTGTAATCGAAGAGAATTATGCAGCAATGGACTTATCAAGTGTGAGTGAATTCTTTGAGTACAACTGTCAAAATCTCGACAATAATCTCCCCGAGTCCCTGGACGTCAAGTTAGGAACTGAGACCTGCCTTGAAATATTTAAAGAGAGCCTGAAAGATTTAATACTGGAACAAGGATTGAAAAGACCTGTGGTTAGGGCTGAAGAACTGTGGGGAAATACTGTCGAGAGCGTGAATGAAGCTGCTAGCTACATTTCACTCTCTAGGCTTGCAGCAGTATTTGCAGATAACGTTGACGTGCAGAAAGACTATTTATGCTTAGCAAGACCTGCTATGTATATTACAAAAGACTTTTTAAAAAGTGTTAAAATGCAAAGTTTGTTAAAAGAAGTTAGATTACTGTTAGCTCCTCCAGATACATTTGAATATTTCCAAGACTATAGTTCTGAATTTGTATCTACATTTTAACATTGCGCTTTCAATAAATTATATTGTTTGTTTTTCACATCTCCAGGGTTATCTTGGGACGCCATGCTAAAAAGTACTGGAGTTGAAATCGAACTCCTCACGGATTATAACATGCTGATGTTTGTTGAAAGAGGTATCCGTGGAGGAGTCTCCCAATGTTCGCATCGTTTGGCCTCTGCAAACAACAAGTACATGACATCGTATGATGCAACAAAACCATCCAGCTTTTTAATTTATCTGGATGCCAACAACCTCTACGGATGGGCCATGTCCCAAAAACTTCCCATAAGCAATTTCGAGTGGAGTGAAGAAAAAAACATTGAAAAAATAAAGAATGATTCAAACTTTGGATACATCTTGGATGTAGATTTAGAGTATCCCACTGAGCTCCACGATCTACATAGTGATTTTCCCCTATCCCCAGTAAATGAAATCCCTCCAGGATGTAAAGAAAAACGACTCATGTTGACCCTAGAAGATAAGACCAATTACGTTCTCCATCACAGAGCTCTATTGCATTACATGGATCTGGGGTTAAAATTAAAACGTATAAACAAAGCCATCAAGTTCAAAGAAAGTGCATGGCTTAAACCCTATATAGATCTAAACACCAAGATGAGAGCAAATGCACGAAATCCTTTTGAAAAGGATTTTTTTAAATTAATGAATAATTCAATTTTTGGTAAAACGATTGAAAACATTAGACGTAGAGTGGATATTCGTTTATGTTCAAACTCAAAATCTCTCTTAAAATTAATTTCTAAGCCTAATTTTAATCACAGAACTATTTTTTCTGAAAATTTAGTTGCAGTTCATATGCGGAAAACAAAATTATTTTTTAACAAGCCAGTGTTCATAGGAATGTCTATTTTAGACATTTCTAAAACTCTAATGACTGATTTTCATTACAATGTAATGAAAAAGAAGTATGAAAATAATGTTAAATTACTTTATACTGATACAGATTCTTTTATTTATCATATTTTTACTGAAGATTTCTTTGAAGATATGAAAAATATGTTAGAGTTTTTTGACACATCGGATTTTTCAGATGATAACGTTTATAAAATAGAAAGAGTAAACAAAAAAATTGTTGGAAAAATGAAAGATGAGAACGCTGGCAAAATTATGACAGATTTTGTGGGACTTCGATCAAAAATGTATGCTTTTAAAGTACAAGGGAAAAAAGATTCTAAAAAATTAAAGGGCATTAAAAAATTAACTGTAGAAAAAGATATTCATTTTGAAAACTACGTCAAATGTCTCATATCTAAAAAACCAACCTATGCAACCATGAATTTAATAGTTTCAAAGAATCATACTTTGTTTACTCTAAGACAAAACAAGTTGGCACTTTCTTCTTCAGATTCTAAGCGCTTTGTGATGGATGATGGAGTCAAAACCTTACCTTGGGGACATTATTCCCTTAGATGAATATTGTAAATATGTATATATGATATTGTTTATAGACAAATTTGTATATTTTCTGTAAAAAAAATGTTGTGTTTTGATTGAGTGATTACATGTGGCTTATATTCACATATTGTATAATATCAATGAAATTTGTAAATATGTAAAGAAATTGTAACCTGCTGACATCAATAAAAATTATATTGTATTGATAAAAAAGTATCTTTCTTGTGTTTATTTTTTTATTAATATAAAATTTAATTTATTATTTTATATTCTTACAATAATATAATGTTTAGCTAAAACCAAGAAAAAAAATTATAAAGAAAATGAAACTTTATTTGAATAAAAAAATTACATATTCAACCATTTTTTAGAGTTAGATAATCTCTTCACAGCTCTTTTAGGTTTTGCGTACATAGTTTTCGGTTTGGTTAAAAAAGTATTTTTAACAAATTCTTGAGGAAAGTTATTTACTGATAACATTTCTTGAAATTGATCAAAAGCTTGAGGTCTTGTTTTTCTCTTTCTAAGTAAAAAATTAATTAGTTGAACAATATCTGAACCAGGAATCAATTTTTGATTATTTAAAAGTTCATTGTTTGAATTCCAAGAGATGTTATTCTGTTGAAGAAACTCTATTATCTTTCGCGCAGTATCTTTAAGTTTCGCAGGAACAGCTTCAAGGATTTTACTTTCTGGGTTCCACTTGTTCTCAGGTTCTTGAGTTTCTTGCTCCAACGGTTTGAGATCATTAACACTTGGAAAAGTAACATATTTTTGCAAAATTTGGTTGTAGAGCTTAACTTTTTCATCATCGCTGATTTTCTTTTTCAGAATGACTTTAATTTGGGAATCCAATTCACTTAAATGTTCTTCTTCAAATTCTTGCATGCGGTCTAGCGGGACCAGAGTATACTTTCTACTATGTTCCATGAATGAGACTGGATAAAACAGTCAGAGCAGTTGGTATTAAAAAGGATAAAAAACCGTCACCCTTCTGTATCAATAGTCGTCTTTTTCTGTATAAAGGAACACGTTTTTGAGCAAGAGTTCTTAATGTCTTTTTAAAAGGGACGAGTTGAGTTTTAGCACGTTTACTGATAGGAAGATTTCCTTTCAACAAATTCAAAACACATTCACAAATAGTTTTTATCATGCAATTGGAACAATTTTTCAAAATTTTAGACTTTTCACGGCTTTTTTGTAGAAGTTTCAGATATTCTACATCCTTCTGAGAGGGCATCCTGAATAGAAATGATTTCTTCTTCTCGGGTTCTTTGTTTTATATAGCCTGCGTAAGCACTTGCTTTGAACAAAGCGCAACTGTGAAATTTCTTTGGATGATGAAAACATTTAATCCGAAAATCATATTGAGGTAAATCTCTGATTTTGGGACAGTTTAAAGATTGAATAGGTCCTATCAAGCTTTCTAAAAATTTCACCTTCTCGTCTCCTTTCACAAAAATTGTTGAATATACTGATGACAAATAATGCAAAACATCGCGTAACTTGGTGTAGGGTAATACCCCATTTTCCCATTGCAATCTATGTTTATTTCTTATTACCCACGAGAAGCTTCTTTGATGAAAATTTGATAAATCTTTCCAAGCCATGGGGGGAAGGAATGTCCAACAAGCATGATGACCTTCATTGATTGAATAAAAAGCTAATTCCTTGATGATAAAACAATTTGGTTTCAACTGAAAACCTTCAAAATCCAGCACGATGGAAGAAGCCATGTTGCGTCTACAGCGTCAGAGAGCGAACTGGTTTAGCGAGGTTCATACACGTAATGTGTATCTCCTGGAAATACTCCTGATCGTAACCGTAACTTTTCACTCGTCTCAGGTCTCAAGTCTATTAACAAGTAACTGAAGGGAGAAGAAGTTGCATCATCAAATATTTCTTGAAATGCTTTAGTTTTTCTAGGAAACATTTGTCTTGCTAAGTGTAATATCTGACTCTTATCTCTAGGATTTTTGTATAATATTAGATAATGTGAATTTAAATGAATGTTTCTCATTTCTTTTCCTTGATGAAAAAGGTTTTGGGTAATAAAGATAATTGAAAGGTTACGGTGATGACTGCCTTTAGTGAAAAGATTACTTAAACGAACATCATTGGCTAATTCAACCATTAAATCATCTATGATAATTAAAGCATCACGAATTGAATTTAAGTTAGAAGGTAAACCCTCTTCAAAAGTTACATTTTTCATAGATTTAAAAAGGGGTTGATAACTTCCATAACAGTAGACAATGTTTGTGGGCATAGGACGGAACATTTTATTATCAATCAGTTTCTTAACAAAAACCGTCTTGCCCGAACCTGTCGGACCACTGAGGAGACATGTTGAAGGATGTACGAACCTCGGAAGTTCCATTCCGAAAATGAGTTTTTTCTGTTTCTTTATGCGCTTTTATACTTTACACAAGATATCTTTACACCCTCTAATAGTATTTGCAATTAGATAACATTCACTAAAAGAGTCTACAATGTGTTGAGTAAATTCTATACAATGATTTTGAAAAACATCAAAAGAATTTTCAACACAGCTACATATTGTGTTTCCACAGGTTGAATTTTTATAGTAAAAATCATGACACTTAATATAACCTACGGAATCAATACTTTGATAAATTTTATAAATTTCAAGTGTTGTTTGGTTTTGAACCCTGTTATCAGGTGTTGACCATTGTAAATAACTCCAAATAGTAATGATCGAAAAACCTAAATATGAAAGTAGGAGTAAGCTAGTTAAGATACACTTTACAATATCCATAACTACTAAATGACTAAAACTTTATGCTTCAAAATGCCTTTATATAGAAAATAAACCACAAAGATATTTTTTTAAATATATTTTTATTACTTTTTAAAAACCATGGTTACACCGTATCTCTTTTTGACAAACTGAAACATTCGAAAATCATTCTTCTTCTGTTCTCGAAGTTGACTTATAATAGATTTCATGCATAATCCTTGGCATCGTTTGACAATAAAATAAATACAATAGTGACCACACACATTAGACGTTAAACTTTGAAATGGAGTCTTGTTCCAAAATACATGTTCATACACGTTGGTAAAACTCTGAATGTCTTTTCCAAATGCTTCAGGTGGTAATCCATACGAATCGAAAAATTCGAGGGTGCTTTTATCTTGAACAAAGACAGCCAACCAATGCGTTCCTTTTTCATAATGTTTATCAGTATTCAGCACTAATGCAGAGGGAAATTTTTCAATAGATGGAATTTTATCAGAAGGGAATACTCCTTTATAGTATCTCGCAGTAAATGGATCGCGAGATAAAATTTTATCAATTTCCGAGGAATTCATTAGTTTCCAAAATCGTAAATGATATTGCGAGCTTTATTAATTTCAATTAGGTTTTCAAATTCAGCATAAATTAATAATGAAACTGTTTGTTGTAAACTTGTTCCAAATTTGATTTCTAATCTTAGGTTGCTGTGACGAACTAGGTTTAAATGAGAACCATCACACAAATCAGGAGTTAAATCAAAGCAAAACAAAGAATATCCTTCAGAAAATTCTGATCGTGAAAGAAACAAGCCTCTATTTTCAGAGTTTGTAAATAAATTTTGGTAAGCTCTGATAAACTGATTTTTCTCAAAATTGGGTTGCAGAGGATTATGAGGTACTGGTTGACCATCTACATAAACACCAATGAAATTCATATTGTAATGCTTAAATTCAAAGGGTGACTTTTTATAGTGACCGTTGAATGCATCATTATCAACACAAGCAATTACAATGCGATTTGGCATCTGTCCAGTAAAAATATTATCTTGAACAAAACTCATGTTACCAGATGGTATGGAGTAAGCTTTGCAGAGTACTCTGTTTATTGGATATTTTGCAGAGGTTTTTTCCAAACACTTTGCATGACCTAATGCAACTCCAGGGCTGACTCTAACTTTACGTACGAATAGGGAAGCATGTTCGAGGGCTACCTTAAACTCACCCTCTCCAAGTAAACAAAATTCTGGTTTGCTTCGTATAAGTTTAATTTTTACATCCACCATGTTTAGAAGTAGTCTCTCTTGATGAAACATATCCAAATGTAGTCTTCCAATCATATCAACTGAAGCACTAAGTTTGAACAAGTCAGCTCGTTGAGTAAAACCTTCATTAGACTCTGCAGGCTTTAATGAATCAAAAACATTCATTCTTCCAGCTGTGTCTTTGAAAAAGAGTTCCGAAGACAGTTGAGAGGTTTTTACATCATAACCATGATTAAGTAATTTCTCAATCATGGCTCTGTAGGGGTAAGTGTTATTACTAGATGAAACAAGTCTCTCGTTCAAACTGATATCCACTTGAGAAAACAAGGAATGTAGAAAGAGATTCACTGGTCCAACTTTGCTATCGGCTGAAATTGGTTTTCCATCATTTTTTAAAATTTTAGCTTTTACATAAAGTTGTGTTTGAGAGAGATCGAGGTACTCATCTCCACTTCCAGATACATTAAATTCTACGGGACTTCCATCAGAAACATTAGCAACAGGGTGAAATTCTACCCACTGTCCTCTTTCTATAACAGTTTGAGTAGGAGGGAGGGAAAATAGTTCCAATTCAGATTTAGCACATTCAGGAGAATCTTTTAGAACAAAAGCCATCGTATTAGGAGTTGAAAATATCACGTACTTCCACCTTCCTGATTTTTGATGGAATGATGCGTTTGGAAGGTTTGCGCTTCCTTTTAAACTTTCCTCGACCAATCATCTGGTCTGCTTTCTGGACTGCTTTCCTTGCCAGATACTTTCCGCTTTCTTTAGCTCTTGTTTTAATTGCTGTTTTTAATTTTTCTCCAGCCATTACATCACTAGCAACCATAGTTCCTGCTCTCAAAGCTTCTTTACCTATTGTCTTTGCACCGCTTAATAAGAAAGGCATGGCTCTGCGAAAGAGGTTGGCGAAAAATCCTCCAACACCATAACCTTTTTGGAAACTGACTCCCTTATAGAAAGGTAATCCCTTCCCACCTTGCTCTGTGTAATAATCTTCAAATCGTTTTGTACAACATTCATATGGAACTAACATTTTGAACTTCTTTCTCTGAATACAATAACAGAAATGAAGTATGTTGAAGTGAAATGTTCTTTTATATGATTTGTTTGAGACGAAAATGTAAAGTTAGGAACACTTTTCCTCTTTCAAACGGTACTAAATTTCCAGAGTGTAGTCTGATATCAATTTGAATAGTTTGAAAATGTTGTCGAATTACTGGAACATAAAACGGTCTTGTATAATGAGCGTTTACGACTTCTCCATCTTGTCCTTCAATCGTTACAACCTTCAGCAAGGGAGCTTGTACGTCTCCTACAATTTGTGGTTCTACGAGGTCACAATACACATACATTACAGGAAAAGTTGATTTAGGATCAGCTACGAAAGGACTCATACGAGTGCCTGAATATTCTCCTGGTTCAAAACCTAAGAGCTCCGCTAAACCTTTGTAAAGAATTAATTTACATTTCTCAGCTGTTTTGATTTCCACTCTTTTGGTTATAGCATGATAGTACAAATCTATCTTGTTTCTATGTGATTCGATTAGCATTCCTTTGATAAGGTCTGGTATTGTCTCATAACATCCTGGTGGGACTCTTCTTCCTTGAATTTGTCCATCACCCACATCAAACCCAAACAAGTTATTTCCACTTTGTACATTATACCATGTATGAGGATAAATGAAATCGACAAGTGCCATTTCCCATTCTCCATTTAAATTTATAGGACTAGGGAGTTGAGTGGTGAATTGAGATATTTTATTAGATGGGAAAAACCCCATGGAGCTATCACTGATTAACGTGATGTAGAACGACATTGTTCATGAAATGAGAGGTAAGTGATGGGATAGCTTTATTTATATCATTTTGACATCTTCTACCCAGTCATTAAACTTTTCAGGGTAACCTTGAAATTTTACAAAATATTCTACTTTTCCATTACGTCTCCTTTTCTTTAAAACTTTCTCAATTGGGTAATATCCTGAATCTGTAACCTTTTGCAGTTCTTCTTTATAAAAGCTTCCTTTTATCTCTTCTCCAGCTAAATCCTTCAACTTATAAACGATAGGGGTCCGTTGTAAAATTTTGTCAACTGTGAATATTTCACGGGTCCAATTTTGCTCATACCCTTTTTCAAATAACATCTTACTCTTACTGATACGTACTGAGTCTCCAACTTTCAAGTCTGAATACTTGGCAGTTTCAGTAGAAATGTCATCGTATAAGGTAAACCAAACTTTTCTTTCATTTTCTTTCGTGACTGAAGCAGGATCTGTTTTAATACTGCGATGCCAAGTATGGTTGTAACTATGCATTAGTTTATCAATCACGTCGATATACCTCTTGGTATTCATTTCAGTAAAGTACTTCCACATTTTAGTTTTAAGAGTACGGTTAAAACGTTCAACGACTGATGCCTTTGTTTCATTATGAGTGGTGAAGAAATGAATATTTTTCTTTTTCAAATAAGCTTGAAATTGCTTATTTGTAAATTCTTTCCCGGCATCTGTTTGCAAAATTCGGGGTACTCGTTCTGAAAATATTTTTTCAAAAGCTGATAGAACGGATTCAGATTTTTTATCTTTAAGGGGAACAGCCCATGCATATTTTGATAAGATATCAATGCAAGTGAGTAAATACTTAAAACCATCGTTAAGTTTCGATAACGACTGCATATCTACTAAATCTGCTTGGAACTGATCATTTAATCCACCAACTATGACTCTATTTCTCTGAAATTTATACCGAATAGGTTTATGTAAGGTATAAGACTCCTTTGTTTCCAACCATTTCTTTACATCTTGTCTTTTTACGCTTCCTTTCAAAGTACGATGTAAAGTTTCTATACCTCCAAAACTTCCTGGAAGGGATGGATCTTTGTAAAGCTCTTTCAACTTATTCACCATGATGACTGCATTCAAAATAAAATGAAAACACTATTTATATCATAATCCTCACTGATCACTGAGAGGGTGGCTGAGCGAAAGCGGTTGAGCAACAAAACGGCTGAGCAAGGCGGCTGAGTGAAAGCGGCTGAGCAACAAGGCGGCTGAGCAACCAGGCGGCTGAGCAAATGCGGCTGAGCAAGGCGGCTGAGTGAAAGCGGCTGAGCAACAAGGCGGCTGAGCAACAAGGCGGCTGAGCAACAAGGCGGCTGAGCAACCAGGCGGCTGAGCAAGGCGGCTGAGCAAGGCGGCTGAGCAACCAGGCGGCTGAGCAAGGCGGCTGAGTGAAAGCGGCTGAGCAACAAGGCGGCTGAGCAAATGCGGCTGAGCAACCAGGCGGCTGAGCAACAAAGCGGCTGAGCAACCAGGCAGCTGAGCAACAAGGCGGCTGAGCAAATGCGGCTGAGCAAATGCGGCTGAGCAACCAGGCGGCTGAGCAACAAAGCGGCTGAGCAACAAGGCGGCTGAGCAATGACGTCAGCAGCAGCCAATAAAACAACTCCACTCGACTAAGCCACGCCCCCTTAACAATAGAATTCACCGTAAATAATTATCATTCCTATTGTTTTTGTCACGTGACGTCCTTAAACCACGCCCCCCTCATCCTTCAGAAGCAGCAAGTGAACAACTCAACTCCACTCGAAGAAGCACAAAAACACCTCAACTTCCCACTCAGCACCCAAACACCTCCATTCCCAACTCATTTATATTGTTTTAGCCTCGTGACCTCACTAAACCACGCCCATCGATAATGTTATAACAGCAGTAGAAAAACAACTCAACTCCACTCGAAGCATCACAAAAACATCTCAACTCTACTCAATAGGCCACGCCCCCTGTTTTTGAAACCGCCCTACCCCCCATTCCCCCCCCCCTGACGTCACCCCCCCCCCCTGTTTTAGAAACCGCTTTCCTTATCTACTCATGACCCATAACATCATCTAAAGCACGTCCGAACCACGAAACGCAAACAGGGAAGCAAAGCACATCCTCCAAACAACTGTACCCTCGAAACGGCATTGTTACCTTTCAAGAGATACAAATAGTTGTTACCTGTGCAGCCGAGGCTACCTGTTTTAATATCCCATTGTCTCGACGACAACGCTTTCGCCGAAACAAGATAGGCCGGCTTCTGATTCCGGCAGCACCGGTCTTGTGTTCTATGTTAAATCCCTCTTCATGATTTCTATCGAAAGCTATTTGCAACAATGGACCATTGTCTCCTCGTTTTGAAAACGCGTTTTCACTTTAGAGAAAGTTGATAGCTGGGCAGATAGTTTTAAAGTAGTGCTTAGAGATCAAACGCTTTAATCGATAGGTGTTTATTCAATTTTTGATGGGGTTGGAAGGCATTTTATTATGTATTGTCCGTGATGATAATTTTATACTGAGGATACTGATGAAAACGGAGTTTAAAATGTGCGGTGTTAACTGTTGCAGAAACTCCCAAGGCTGATTTAAAAAAATGAAACTCTGATTCAGGTTTTTAAGTGTAAAAGAATAAAATGGCGAATATTTATATTTAGAAAAAAAAGACGATTTTTGTATAATATTTATTCAAATAAAGATAATTTAACTTAATTAAATACAAGACATTTTAATTCTTCATCAGTTGTAAAATTTTTTATATGATACACATTACACGTGCTTAAGATATAAAATTAATAAATATTAATAGCTTTGAATAAATACCATATTTAATGAGTCTATCTTGCACAGAATATTTTAATAACTTAAAATTCCTGTAAATATTTAATACTTAAATTCTCAGTCTTAAGTAGTCTTGTTTTTAGGACGGAAACCCGCCAAAAACACCTTACGCTCTATGCTATTTCTATGATTCTTAGAAGTGTTAATAAATTTATTTACTTAAATAAATGGCGTAGGTAGTTATTAGTGTTTCAGAATAATTATTATGATCATCCTTAATTAAACAAATATTTTTTATAACTTATTAATTTCAGCATGTATGTATCGGGCGTTACTATCTATAGAGAATGTTTCTAAGAATATTATCAAATAACAGTTTCGATACATTTTACAGGGAAGCTTAACACATTTCAATTACAAGAATATCTAAACTTTGTGCACTTCTAATTTTAACTGAGTCACTCAATACAAGTAATATATGATTGAACTTTTCTCCATATTTAACTGAAGTTTTAACATTCTTGTAAATGTCAAATTTTGTAAATAAGTGGTTATGTTTATCCAAATATAACTTTCATCTAAGGAAGCAGAGCAAATATGTATTTCAAAATCCAATAAATTCTAACACCAAAATATTTACTCGCTGTAATTTACTGAACCATTCTTGCACGACCTTCTTATAACATATTTTTGCATTTAATACTTCCCAAAATAACATCAAACTAATATGATTCCTATGTCCTAATGTTTTTTATTATTCCTTTCTCTCTTTTCAAATTATAATGAATTTATATTCTTGGAATATTTTAATTTCTATGTTATTTTTTACTGAATGTATATCT
The DNA here is from genome assembly GCA_963680715.1 of Tetragnatha montana. Classification (NCBI taxonomy): domain Eukaryota; kingdom Metazoa; phylum Arthropoda; class Arachnida; order Araneae; family Tetragnathidae; genus Tetragnatha; species Tetragnatha montana. The sequence continues at coordinate 53,969,657 of OY796676.1, read as the reverse complement.
TCATTTGAAATTTAATATTTGCTTTATTTCTGCAAGTGTTTATTTATCACATCTTTAATCAATTAATTTAGTATTCGAGAACTAAATGTTAAAAATGATGCACTACTAGACTACTCCTGTAGAAGAGGAAAATGGGGGTCATCCTTTCCACTTCCAACCGCTACTGATGTAGTCTATATAGTCTGTTCATTTAGAACTGGCGCCTGAAACAGGATAAAAAACCGCTCAATAATGCTTCATAACGGTCATCACACAACTTCAGTGACCGATTTTTTTACAGTATTTTAACTACTTCTGTTTCGGCTGCCTTGTCATTGCAGAAGAAAATACTTTCGATGATAATTACAATAGTAACTGCTTCTAATACATTTCATCTCAGGCGCCAGTTTTAAATGATCAGACTACAGTGCATCGAGCCTCAAATCCCATTCTTTCTCCCATCCGTTTGATAAAGATCTTAATGGTTTCAGACGCAAAAGTCTTCTAGTTTGGACAGAGCCATACATGACGAATGTTGAAAGAATATTTAACGTTTGTGCTGATTGAGTACAGCAGTTAATTTCTAGTTGACACCACTCATGGACTTGATTTAAACTTAGGTCAGATCGTAAGAAATAAGTCACAGACAACAACAGGCATGGACTTTAGAACCCTCAGGGTTTCATCCCTCATGATCGAATATCATGATACTTTCCATTCACGCAATTTATTCTGTTAACCACCTCAAACGTGATTCCAAGAAGAGAACCTCAATCAAAACGATCATAAATTCCCCACTGCAACGATTCCAGGAAACACAGATCAACTTTCTACCCATCAGTGCAACAACCAAACAGAACTGTTTACGAGAAACAGTGAATTACCGTACCACTCTTCAGGTATGCTCAAATTACCACCCTCCCTGCCCACAAATTGGAGAACAAAGCGAGAAGGGTTCTACCCCCCCCCTTCGGAAAAGTGAACACATTCCGAAACAAATGCAGCAGATAGAACCGTAAATCACTTAGCATTAGCGCTCCGTTAAAAGGAACCGGGGTCAGTCTGATGGCCATCTGTGAGGATGGTAATCGTGTTTATCTTCTTTTAATATCCTCCTCGTGGCCGGCGGATTCGGATGGGCCCTCTTGACCCTGGAACCAGGAACTGTTCTGGGAGAGGCAGCCTCGCCGGCTCCAGGAAGAAAGGGTGGAAGAGAGAGAGAGCAAAAGTCGCCAAGGTTTGGGGTGGAATGCTGGTTTTTGGAGTTTCTTCGGCTGAAAAAAATAGGCTATAAATACATGGAAAGCATGAAATTTTTATGATTACTTTCTCAAGCATTGGTGGATTTAGGAGGGGTCATGGGAATTAATGTGTCCCCCTAACTTTTTAAGGATATTCCATTTTTTCATTGTAAGAAATATTTTCAAATCAGAATTCAGTCAGGGACAGAATGCCCCCAAAATTCTCTAGGGTGATCCCCAGCGTCTTCCTCCTAAATCCGTCTTATTTTCAACATACATTAGTTTTAAATATAAAATTTAGTAAATTTGTAAACTTGTTTGTTTGTCAAGTAAATTTGACTTTTTAAAATTGCTTAAATAAATTTTAATCAAACCTTAAGGGCTTTAGGTGTTTTTTTAAGTTATATAGTTATATAATATACAAAATTACCGATAGCTAATTTAAAAAAAAAAAGTGTTCTGAGCACTCTTCCCAAAAATTTAAAATTGATTTTTCTTTTATCGTTACCTATACCGTTGGATAAACCGTTGCAATATACAAATGGATGCCAAATCGCCCATGTCTTTAAAAGAAAATTTTGCCTTTCAACTCGTTTTCATCAATAAACCACCCCAGGCCGAACGCAATAATTACAAAGTAACACAGTTAACACTACCAATTCGGGTTATTTTAAAACAACACAATAGATCCGCAAAGACAAAGCTCCTACAACGTCAGCAAAAATTAATCTAAATTAGTGGAAAATAAATCGAGTTAAGGCAATCCGCTAAAACACGCGGTTAACATCACTTGAAAGTAATTAACCCTTTCAGTCCTAGCCGGCTCCAAATTTTCCGTTGAATTCAATGACAATCTCGGGCGTTCTAGGACTGGGAGAGTTAAAACAAAAATCGCATTGAATGAAAACTTTCCCATAAAGCTTTATCTTGCACATTAATGAGCTAAAATCAAATAGGCGGAATAAATAAAACTTAGAATAATAATAATAATAACAAATCAATTATATATAAAGAGGGAAAGTGAATGAATTCTAGGCATTGTAGTGAAGAATAATAGCTCTGAGAGATAGTTCCCCATTCAGAGCTTGCTGCTGCACAATTTGTAGGGACCATTTACTGGAAAGTCCCATAAATTTCCCCACTCGGCCCATAGGAATATTTCCCTACGAATATATTTTGCGTGATGATGGCTTCTGTGTTTGAGGTGATTTTAGTTTACGAAGGATGTTAAGGGCAGACTAGAAAAGAAGGGGATGGGTTTTCATTGTGAGGGGGGGATGTTACTTTTCTAGTGCAAATAAAATACAACATGGCGGAGTGTTTCTTTTAATGGTTTTAATCTCTTTTTAGTTACTATTTTTACGAAATGTTGATTGTTCCTTGAACTTAATTGAAAAGGAGAATGTCTTACAAACTTTTTGAATAACAACAAACAAACGTTTTTCATTAACAAAAAAATGAGAAAATGAAGCAAAGAGTTATTTTCCACCAAGGGGAAAGACCCGTGCAGGCGAAATAAAGATTACAATCAAATCAAATATAGTTTTTAAATAATTAAAAACTATAAAACATTTAGAATATTTTTAAGTGACGTGAAACACAACACAAGAAAATAAAAGGAAATAGGAAAAAATACTACAATAAATATAATATGAATTAAACTTTTAAAAAATGGTACAGCTAGGTAAATTCAATAAATTCTGCTTCTAACAAATGACAAAGAATCATCAATGTGAATTATAAATTCAAATAAAGGACGTTTTAACATACGTAAATTTAAAGTAGTTTAAATTTCAAAAGGTAAATTGTTGTAGAGTTTTAATGCAAGATAGATGAAATGTTTACAAAACATTTTGTTATGGAAACGAGGAATTTGTTACTTTATTGTAATTTGCAATTGTGCAATTGAATAACTGAAAAAAACCCACAGAAGATATTATAATTTTACCTAATTTCCAATCAAAACAGAACATATGATTAAATAAAATGTTCAAGGGACCAAGATAAATCTTCGAATTATCCACAACGGAAGTAAGGGCGGTCTAGTTATTCAAGTTACACTGTGTTTTTTTTTAGTTAAAAAACAATTAGGTATTAATCATATCTTTAAAAATTAATTTCTAATTCATCAAGTAAATTCTAAATCTAATTAAACACTTTTCAAATTAGTGGAACAATTTCGGACTCTAATGTTTTAAAAGAGTCGTATTATGTTAATAAACTTAAAGTTTTAATTGAAATTCTAATTAGTTCTCGCAAGGAATATTTCGTAACGTTAGTTACTTCATGAATTTAATATATAGGATCATACGACCAGATTACATGCATCTGCTGAGTTATTAGTTAATGAATTTAAGTAAACTTTTGTATGAATTTGTATAACAGCTAATAATATTATAGTAATGTTATTAGTCTTTCTTTCATATACAAATTGTAAGCTAAAATATCCCGTTGAAAAAAAGTTTCACGGATTATATACTTGAAACTTAAGTATTACCCAATTCGACTAATCATACAATTTTAAATATTTAGGAAATACATCCTTTAAAAAATTGCAGTGTTTTTAATATTTGCTCTAAGGCAAAATGTTTAGATTTTACACTCAATTAATGTATTTTAAAACTGAGGAAGGTTCTATAAAGTGTCTTTTAATCAGGATTAGTTTCATTTGGAATCGATGATAGCCATCTCATGTTAATTTGTAATTGTAGTTCTGTACTGAGACATTTTCCAGCCTTAATTACATAAGTATAGAATCCTCCATTTATTAGTGAAATCATATATATATTTTTTTTTAACTTATGCCAATTTTATTTTGTCTCTTTTATTGAATAAATTCTGGGATGTTGTAAATAGAAAGTAAATATTTAATAATTCTCTGAATGATTTTAGAGAAAACCTATTTGTGTATATTTTAAAAAATCCGCAAAATACTTGTTGTTTCCAAAATAAACTTTTGAATAAGCACCTTATGTTTAAATTTTTCCTCAAGAACAAATTTTAGATTGAAATATCCTTTTGCAAAAAATTTAAAGATAAATGCAGGAGACCTTTGTATTCACTTGTGCTAGTAAAAAAAATAAATAAAATACCTTTCAATTTTGTTTGGTAAAAACCTAATTAAATATGAAAGCAATTGGATTTATTTCTTGATTAAAAAAACAATGGGACCAAATAGACTTTAAAAAAACTACCAGATTGCATAACTCCTTAAAAGATAATATTACGTGCGGTCAAATTCTTTCGGCCTTCTACGAAAAAATTTAAAAGCACATACTGCATCTTAATGATCTTAATTACGAAATAATTTCCAAAGACAAAGTACCTGATTTTCGTAATTTTTTTTAACCTGAGGGCTAAAAGGATTGTAATTACCTAGTCATTTTTAAAAAAAGGTTGGTATCATTAAAGTTTGAATACATCAAGATGAATTAATTGAATCGCTGTACCAATATGAAGCATTCAAAAAGCTGGGAAAACGGGTAAGGTTTTATTTAGTTTTTAAGCATATTTAAATTAGTATCATCTCGTTTGGTTTTAAATTGATAAACCTTTGATAAAAACTTACAAATAATTTTGGAAAGATGGTAAACGAGAGTGAATGGAATATGGTTTTTAAACGTTGTTTTTCGTTATTGGAGTGTTATGGATATTATGTTTGTTTGATAAGGGTGTTTGGTTCAGATAAATAATAATGAAATATTCATGCATACATCTTTTTCAGAGTCATCCGATGTCGTTTCTTTAGAAATAAGCATTGCTTTCACTAGCAGAAAAACGTTAAGTAGCGTTAATTGGTTTCTGAAGTAGCGTGATATTGGTTTTACTCAGCTCTTTCTTGAAGTTCTGTTTTTAACAAAACTTAAATGGATGTTTGCCCGTTTTTCTTTCATTTTTAGCCAGATGTGTTTGTTTCGGCGTTAGCTTTCAATGCATCCGAATTCATTGAAATGCATCTGATAATTTTCATTTTCTTTTGCGCAATTATTCTTGTTTGCGATGGCAAAACAGCTTTTTAAAACTTGAGCTAATTTTTGAATAAAAACATTAAAGAGAAAATATCATCACTAATTGAAATGAGTTAAACTATGCTGTTGGCTAAGTAGAAATAAGAGTTAAATGGTAATCATACAATCTATTAGAAATGTTATTGAAAACATTTTTTTAAATATCAAAATGCATCTGTGTAAAAGTGTTTTTTCGAAAGTGAAACTTTGTACAATGGTATTAAATTTATATTTACAAATCCGTAAAAAGTGTGTAATTTTAATGAAGTCTTCCAGGATGCTGATATGTTTAATAAAATTCACTTTCATAACCCGATAAATGTGTAAGGTTTAGTAACATGGATGTAGGATTTATTTTTCAATAGAAAGGAAATTGTATTTTTTTGTCTGATATCTTTGTCTACATTCATTAAAACCATTTAGCCTCATTAAATGTAACGCTACTAATTTATTTATAGTTAATTCTTTAACTAAATGTGTATGTTGTTTAAATACAAGTAAGCAAATTGATCTTTGTAGCTTGTCAACATAATGTTTTTAATAACTATTTTAAACTTTATTACTGTATTAAGTGTTTTATTAAATTACTAATTAGTTAGTATACTATACTGCATAAATTTATAGTTGCTAGTGTAAAGATATAAAAGAAATATTATCTTCACTTTAATCTATTATGGAAGACAAAATCCAATCTTTATAAATTGTGTTTTTATGTTGAATATTTTATTAGGGGACGTCCATAAACTAAGTGATGTGGTTTTTTCCAAATTTTTGACCCCTCTCTTCCCTTTGTAATATTCAGTGAGACTTCAAATTCTCACGTGAGATTTTCTCCATCTTATAACTTGTTAACTTGATTTATCATTTTTAAAGAAGAAAAATGTTAATTGAAGACAACATTTAATTGTTAGTAATAACGGAAGGAACTGCATGTCACAAATATTTTTGTATAGTGTAATTTTAACTACTATTTAACATGATTTGAAGTCTACGTTTAACCTACCTTTTTAAATATTTTAATACATGGAAGTGATGCTTCTGTCTATCAATAAGTTAATGATAAAATTTCTAAGTAAAATATTATAGAATAAAAAAAGATTGTCTTCGTTCATAATTTAAAGCGATATTATCGCTCCTACAAATAAAAAACTCTAACTCAGTTATTCATAATTTCCGCACGTCCCTCAAACCAGTCCCAAACGGTAGCCGAAAAAATTAGCAAAAACAACCATCACTAACACTTAAAAACGACAGGACACACCCTTAAAAATCCGAATGAAGTCATTACATTCCTGATAAACCATTTATATTCATTAGCATCTCCCGACAGACCGAATCTATACGCAACCCTTTCACGCACAAAAAAGCAATGACCGTGCCAAATCCGGCCACCATTTTCCAATCCATAGCGCACACGGCATCGTGGCGATCTTTGACATCGCCAAAGGAGAGCCATCAATAACGCGGCTAATGACAGCGGGCGCACGAGCCGGGGTCAGGGGTCGCACGCGAAGATCCGGTCCATAAATATCGGGATCGGAGCCGGATGTGGCGTGCGCCACGCGTCCGGTTCGACGCCTAGGGAGCCGCACTTGGCGGCCAATTAGGGGCTTGATGGCCGAGGCGGTGTTTTGTTTGATGGGGGTTCCTAAGTGGTATTGTACTCTGGGGTGTTTGTTCTTTTCGAAATGATATTAGTGAAAAGGTATTTTTTTGTGGGGTTGAGGCGTCGTTGGATCTGTTTGGTATTCTCTCTGCACTTTACTGGCGGATTCAAGGGGAGGGGCACTCCGGAAAATGACCCCTCCTTGGGCTGGAAAAGAAAGGGAAAGAAGGAAAAAAGAGAGAAAAGGCGTAAAAAAGAAGAAAGAAGAAAGTAAATTCTGAGAGAACAAAAATTTTTCTAGTCATTTAGGCCCCTTTTTTTAAGTCCAGTGGGTCACTTTCCCCAGATTGTTCGAACTTTTTCGTTCATTAATCTCCTCAGACCCGAGAGAAAAATATAAATTTGGTTCATGCCCAAAGTGTCTTAAAGAGTTGTTTAGGTCCCCCTAAAGTAGAAAAGTGGAATAGAAAAAATTATTGTTTATTAGGAGGGGCTGGGGTGTATGTATCACCATGTGATACATCAGGACTCAACCACTGCAACCAAAATTTTTAAGTTTTAATTAAAATTGGTTTAGTTAGTTTATTTGAGTTATTTAGACACACTATACATAAAATATATTAGTACTGGGTAAAAATTAAGTTTTATTTTGTTTTTTACGCCAAAATTACACTTTTTTATCACTTTTTAGCATAATTTCTTACTATCATGGAATGCCTTGTAATAGTTTCTGGTTGATGTATAGTGCTGTCGTTTAAAAACAACCCACTCCAAATTGTACCCTAAAAACAACCCATTGAGATTTTTTGATTATATAATTAAAATAATTTTACCATCTCATATACCCTGTCCTTCTATGCCTTTTAGAGAGTCAGGGATGTAAAAACAGGTCAAAGAACGGTTTATTTACTTATTTTTTAAACAAGCTGAGATAATGTAGATTTTTGGCATTACTATGAAAATAATACATTAAAGTTTTAGCTCAGTCCGCCAATTAGAGTCCTTCTAGGAAAAAGTGTTTTTTTTTTCAAATTCTTACTTAATTAGCTGCCAATTTGTAATGGATAATTGGAATTAAACATGCTAAGCACTAAAATTTTAAGGAGGATGAGCCGTTAGAACAGCTTTTTGTTCGATTTAATTATCTTTTTTATTAAGCTTTTAATGGAGAAAATATTAAACAGTGGGTTGTTTTTAAAGGACAGCACTATAAAGACTAAAATAACATTACACTCTAGTTAACTAACAAATATTAAGGCCACGCACATCATCTGTTGTTATGGTTTGCGATTTATCAGCTAAAAAAAATTCATCTTGAGTATTGAAAAAAATACTTAAAAAATAACAATTTAACACTAAAAACCTGATAAAAAGTGAAGCAAACACCTCAAGGGGAGATTTTTGACCCAAAATATGCTTTTTATAATATGTAATACAATTCAAAACGCAAAACAACACTGATTTAAAAATCACATATCTACACTGTTAAAATTCATGTGCTTAAAAATGAGCACTTATACCTACTTATATTTTTCAAGTAGCTTTAACTTAAAAATGAGTAAGCGATGTTCTCAGTTTTGAGTACGTAAACATGCTTAAAATCACACATTTAACAGAAAGGGCGAATATTTAATAATTTTGAGTGCAATTCATTAAACATTTGTACAACAACTTTATTATCATAATCAGTGTAAGTTTTTTACGATGCAAAAAAAAATTAATTAGTACTTCCATCGAAACGAACGAACTATATACCGTTATGAAATCAATGGAAATCAAAATTATTCTATCGCGGAAGATTATACAATGTTTTGGTTCCTCGGCTTCGGCGCCATTATTCGCATACAGACATCGGAGGACTCCGTTGGGAATTGAAGCTAGCGAAGAATCGACGAAAAGTAAGTAATGTTCATTTTCAATTCTTATTTTTTAGCCGTTCAATAATAGTGTTCTTTAAAAGTACAGTAAATTTTATCTTAATAGCATGTTTATATACACCCATTCATCTCATGCATGATCTCATGACAACCCTGTTATGCACAAGTTTGTATATTTATTTAGTTCTCTAATAGATGTATTTCAATTTAGTTTTTGGGTAATCAAGCCGTTTCTGCATTACGGAATCGTCGTAATAACCACTGTTTTGGTTAATTGTGGAAAATCTCACGTGTTCGCCATTTATCTCCCACCAATCTAAGGCTTAGCATTAAAATACAATTCTGTTTGCTTTTGTCACTGTAAATGGAATTTCTTCTATTGCGTAAAATCCTTAGGTGGCTAAACTTCGTTCCAAAATTGGTTAACCCTAAAATTTTTGATATTTGGTTGACTCAATAGTAAAATATTTGCTGGTAAAATCCTAGTACTGAAATACATAAATAAAAGGGGAAGTGCAGTTTCATTTGCATTGGTAAAAACCTTAAATTCAGCTCAGTGGGTTTTTTTATAATTTTCAACACTTAAATATTGAAGAACAAAGATGAAATATGAATAATTTATCCCTTTTTATTAATTCAATTGTGTAATAATTACCTAAATAACAAGTTTTGGAACGGTATCAAACGTAAAGTTTTGGTGTCTAACGTGAATCATGCAAATTACCAATTATTTGATATTGGTGGAAAAGCGTGGACATTTCCAAACTTTTTTTATTTGTTTATTTTTTTTACACTTAACAATAACGGATGTGTCTAGACAACCGTCGGATTGCTTTGTTTATTTATATATTGACGGCCTATTACGTATTGTAAACATTGAAATTAAATTATTGAACAATCCTGGTATCAGTACCAATAGCTCAGTGGTAGGATACGTGGCTAGTATTCCAAAGGTCCCGGGTTCGAATCCTGGCTTCCGCTTTTGATTATTTTGCTTAAAATGAACTTGTAATTGTTCTAAAGTAAACAGATCCGACGGTGGCCTAGCTACAGCCAACAATAACAATTTTCTGTTTTATACTTTTCAACTTTATTTCTAGCGATAAAATTTTTTAAATAGGAGTTTGGCACAGCTGGGATAAAGTTTGATTGCCAAATGGAGGACTCTTATCTCAGCTGATCCAGGTGTTCTTTTTTTAGCATATAATTAAAGTTAGAATTAATTATAAAATTATCTACATCAGTGTTTCCCAACTTGGGGCGCACGTCCCACCGAGGGGCAATATGATTTTCTAGGGGGGGGGGCAATTTAAATTTTTTAACCAAATTGCCCCCCAGGAGGGGCACGAACCACCAGGTTTTATTTACTTTTCAAGAAGGATTTTCGAAAAAAAAATAAAGGACATGGGGGGCTTGGAAAATTTGGAAAGGCTTTGGTGGGGCATGGGCCGAAAAAGGTTGGGAAACACTGATTTACATTGTGTTTAATTAGTTATTAATGAGATATTTTGTGTTTTTAAAGGTCCTTTCGAGGAGCATGGATCTGGTTGAGGATTAAATGCTGCAGGTGGTCATGCCACTACGAGAAGGCCCATCTCACAGCTGAAAGCCCGTCTTGGACGAGATGACCTTCTTGTGCAAATTATATGCTGGAGCTCCTTGCGCTAGTCCTTCCTGGAGAACTCTTATCCCAGCTGATCCAGGTGTTTTTTTAGCATATAATTAGTTAGAATTAATTATAAAATTATCTACATTGTTTAATTAGTTATTAATAAGATATTTTGTATTTTTAAAGGTCTTTTCAAGGAGCAGGGATCTGGTTGAGTTTGCGCCTGAGTATTCAATGCTGCAGGTGGTCATGCCACTACGAGAAGGCCCATCTCACAGCTGACAGAATCATGCTTTTGTGTTGTCATCATTTTAGCTGTGGGTAAACGTGACGGCTGAAGGACTCTTATCAAATCTGACTTGACTTTTTGTTTAATTTATTTTTAACCTTTATTGTTTAAATTTTTAGAATGCTCCTTAAAAATACCTTTAATTCATTATTTTTATTGTAAAATTTAGTATGAATCCTGTATAATTGGTTAAATTTAAAAAAAATCAAAATCTGCAATAGCGGTGAACAGCGATTCAAAAGAACCAATAGGAATCCTCGAAAACTGTCGCTTTTGTCGAGGTGGTGTAAAATCACCATTAGAGATGTTTTGTATATTTTGTGATAAATTTTTTAATTCAGCAAAGGAATTATGCAGGCATACCAAAGCATGGCATCTTAATCACAAACATTTCACATGTTTTGATAAATATTGCAAACAAACATTTAACAAATTGTATAATTATGAACAACATAAAAATAATTTTCATTCATTGCTCTAGAAGGAATAACAGATGATGTGGAACTATTGATATGTGACAGTCTGTGCTATAATGGTACTGTATTACAAAAAATGAAATTGTGCTTGTACAATGTACATTGTGAAAATGAATCATTTTTCTTTGGTAAAATTGTAAAAATGTTTTTATGATGAAAATGCATACATCATATTATAACATGGTTGAATCAAGTGAATTTGATGAACATTTTCAGTTATATAATAATTAAAAATACAGTTGATTTTAAAGATATTAAAAATTTGTACAGTTATGATACTTTTCATATGAGGAAGACATACAGATTTGATGATCCAAATATGTATGTTACTTTAAAACACAAACCTTGTTGTACCAGTGAAAGTTTAGGCACAATTTATATTTAAATATACATAGATATAAATTATAAATAGAGATCTTTGCTGACTGAGATTCAGTCGCTTTGTCTTTTTGAGGATTTTTGTTTTTTTAGAAAAATTCTTGAATTGATTTTGTAGAGCTGGATATAGCTTGTAGTTTTATTCTTTTTTTTAACTTGTTTACTTTAAAATTTCTGAACAATTTAGGTTTGTTATCTTTAATTGGTTTATTAACATGTAGAGATGTGAGTCGAGAATATTCTCCGGAGAATATTCTCGGAGAACGAGAATATTCTGAGAATATTCTCCAGGAGGGAGAATTTTGAGAATAATCGAGAATATTCTATTTTTTGATTGATAAATGGAAATAAATGTAAAAATTTTTTAAAATATGAAATGGTCATGTAGTATTAGTGTTAGAAACCTGAAAATAATAACAAATTCAATGAAACTTACCATTTAAAAGTCACCCTACAGTTCAGAGAATATTCTCTGAACTGAAATTTCATTATTTCGCAATTTTTTTTTTAAATAAGTTAATTTTATTTAATAGAATATAAAATATTTTTTAAAATATTAGAAGCAAGTTTTACTGGGAGAAAATACTCATACAATTAAAAGAGGAGTCTAAATTATTTTTATATAGTTGTTAAAAGCAAATGTAATAATACCAATAGTTGTCAAACTGAAGGACCTTTTGAACCTGACATTTAGTTAATTTTGATAGAACTTTGTAAAATTAGGAGACGAGAATATTCTTAAAAGAAGGAATATCACATTAGAATTATCTGTAATATTATCTGTAATAATTACTTTATCAAACATGTTGTCATATCAATTAAGTAGTGATTTTAAAATATTTTTCAATTTAATTTGGCTTTCTTTTATTTATGATAACTTCTCATTGTAAAACCTTTAATATTCTTCTAATTTGAAGTTGATATATCCCTTATAATTTTTTTCTCAAAAAAAAAAAAAAAAAAATTTTAGTATTTAGTAGCTTCTAGGAAAATATTCTCGAAAATTCTCCTCTTGGAGAATATTCTCGAGAATATTCCCGAGAATATTCTCCAAAAGATTATTACCGAGAATTTTACATCTCTATTAACATGTCTTGTTATACTTCTTGCATTTTATTAGCATGCTTTCATTGGTATCAGTTTCTCTGCATACTTTGGACATGGGATCCGGATCTAAGTTTGTTTTAAATAATTTTTCATTTGTGGAGTTTTTGTATGACATAATTTAAAGTATGAAACATTTTAATAGTGGTGAATGATAAGGATTTACATTTGAGTCTTTGTTTAAGTATTTCTCTCAAGTTTTTTTATTAATAATCACAGTTTACCCCCAATTTGTACTATGAAGTAACATCTAAAAAATTCTAGTTGAAATTTAGTGAACTTAATGCTGAATGAATTAATTTTTTTTTTCAGATTTTATTTAATAAAACTACATAATATCTTCCTATTTTTAAATACATATTTTCAGTTTTTGATTATACGGAAAACCTAGTAGCACAGCTCATACTAAATATGTCGAGTTTGTGACTAAAGGTAAACAAAATTTGGCCATATATGACAAGAATTGGATGAATTTTAAGGAATCAGCCCCTATTCATAAGCGCTGAGCAAACATTTTGTGCAAAATCTGTGTGGCCATCATTTGGCTATAGTTTTTCTGTATGAAACCTTTAGGTTGATAACCATTTTAGTTCCTCAATGATATTTTATACAAACTTTGGTGTTAACACAGGATAATTGTATAAACTGCACCTGTACTACTATTGTTTATTAACTTGAAAGAAAATTTTAATGTGTTCAAATTTGATCCTAAAGGTGTTACATTTCCCCACACTGACACTATACATTCATTTGGATCTATAATGAACTTTCATTTCTTTAGATGTAGTTAAGCTTATATATTTGAAATACACATGTATAAGCGTTGGAATTTTGGAATTGTTGAATTCTAAATTGGAATTTTTAGTTGTGAGCAATAAAAATATTGGCTTATTTTTATAGTTTTTTGTAACAACAATGTGAAGATATTTTATTAGCCAAGAATCTGAGTGAAAATATCATCTGTAAATTTAAGTGTTTTTTATTGTATAAGCTGTGATGGAAGTTTCTATAAATAGGGAAGTATTTTCTTGTTCTTTCAATCACTTGCTAAAATAATGTAAATAGTTGTAAGTGTTGAATAAAATGTTTCTTTAGTAATGTGAAAGTTTTTCATAAGTTTCTGAATTTTAGGTAAAGCTTCCTCATTTGAAAATTCACTATACATAATAAATGATAGAATACATTAAAAGATTGAGTGTTGAGTAAGAGATTGAAATATAGTGAATACAACAAAATCAACCTTAGATGAATATTTTGCAGTAGACTAAACTTCTAGTTTTGGGTTAGTGTACTTCACAATTTAAAGAATGATTGAAATTAAAGTTACCTCTTGTGTGTATTTTTATTTGTGATCTATTTTTAGCATATTTCAGGTTTGAAACAAATGATAATTTTTTTTTCAAAACAAGCTTTTGTTTGATAGGTTTTGAGTACAGGGATAAGTGACAAATCTGAAAATATATAGATAATATCTCAACAATGAGTACATGTGGAGTAGATTTTGAGAAAAAGAAGGTTTTATAAATGAGTACATTATTAGTAGATTTTGAGCAGAAAGTCTCAAAAATGAGCATGCGCAGACTCAATTTTGAGCAGAACAGGTCTCGAAAATGAGCACGCGCGGTCTCGCTGAGCTCTCGAAAATGAGAACATGCCGTTTCATTTTTAAGAAGGTGATGTGTTTCAAATATAAGTACACGAGTTTTTCAAATATGAGTAGTTTTTACTTGGAGCTATAGTGAGTACATGAAGTGCTCATAATCAAGTAATTTCGTCTCTATTTTAAGAACCCTGGTTTAACAGTGAAGTGTTTTGTATCGGTTGAGTCCTGATGTATCACCATGTGATACATACAAGTTTCAAAGGTTCTTACTGATTAAATTATCATTAAAAAGTTCTGATTTTTGTGTTAATTGATTATTTGTACACTAACAAAGAAAATGTATACCTTAAAAATATTCAAATCAATGGATAAATATTAAAAAAAATGACTTATTTAGACTATGTGTCGTAATCGTGTTTTTATCCTAAAAATGCTTCTAAAAATCTTAATATTGCAGAAGTAATAATATTTACTGTCCAAAAATAAAAAGTATATGTTGTTTTTCACTTTATGTTACATGCGATACAAGCGGTTTCCAAACATTTTTAGCAATACAGAATTTTTAAAAAAATCTGAAACTTTTGTATCACATGGTATCACAAGGTATTTTGTATCACAAGGGGACTGAGGAGGTTAAGTGCTTTACTACATTTTGTCATACTAATTCAGTTTTTTTTTTATCTTGTGTTAGTCTCTCTTATTCGCCACCGCTTATATTATTCATTTCTCTCCAATTATATTTTCAGCATTTTACTTTAATATAAGCAAATTTGATCAAATGTTCCAAAAAACTAAAAAGTCCTCACATACTTGAAAAGTGTTATTTTCTATTTAAATAAGACTGCATAAATAGTTTCATTACTTTCGTGACGCAAACATCTCATAATAAAATAAAAACACTAATCACCTATACACTTCAATGTTAATTGAATTTACAATCCCTCGAGGGCGAAAGTAATTTTCCCTCAAAACGTCAAACGTCTCCACAAAATTCCCCATGTACGATAAATAGCATCATTACCATACATCCACATAACATAATCACTTAAAACACGATAACTACATTTCGATCAACTCCCTTCTGATTTGTCCTTCTCAAATTTTAAATAACAAGGTGGCATCAAAAAACGACCACTCTCCAAATCACCAACAACAGCCACCTCATCTGCATAATATCAATTAACCCTTTCAGTTCTAGCCGCCCCATATTTTTATGGGATTTAATAGCAATCTCGGACGGTGTGAGATTAAAAGGGTTAAACGAATCGCAGAAACGAGCCCATTTAACTTAAAAAATCCCTCTACACACCAT
Source organism: Tetragnatha montana (assembly GCA_963680715.1). NCBI lineage: Eukaryota > Metazoa > Arthropoda > Arachnida > Araneae > Tetragnathidae > Tetragnatha > Tetragnatha montana. The sequence goes on along the minus strand of OY796676.1, from coordinate 53,954,176 downwards.
CAGAGGGTCCAAACCGAGCATTTATTTTTAATGTTTATTCATAAATCCAAACCTCCCTTTGGTGTATCTCGCGGATATTTTAATCAGATCAAAATGATTCTCTCCATCCCTATACAAGGAATCCGGAAGATAACCCTTCCCGATTTTTATTCCCGATGTTTTTTCCCCAACTTAAAAGAATTCCCCACGAGCCTCATTTGAAAGCAAATCCCGCCTAATGCATTTCTGGGAACTGCGTCCTCCTCCCAGGGAACACCAGATAAAAACGTTTTATTCCGAACGAATAAATACCATTAAGCCCGCCGTTCTCATTGTCTTGGGTTCGAGATTGAAAGAGCATAACAGTCTAAACGGATTTTTAAAAGGGGCGCATCGGCCCCCTTTTCGCTCTTTGTTGTGAGTCTGCTGGGAAAACGCGAATCGCTGGAGTTTTCGTGGAATAAAAGTCGTATGTTGAACACCCTTCATCTTTAGTATAAGGGTACATGAAGTTATTTACAGATGCGGTTTGAGGTGACTTGTGAGGTTGAGTTTTGGTGTTTCTTTAAAAGAAAGACAGATGATAAAAGAGGAAAGAAGGACGCAAAAAAAAGGGGAGTAAGAGTAAAAAGAGAAAAAAACAGGGAACAAAGATAGTAGAAAGAGAAATAGAGAAAAGTGGAAAAGAAAAAATGATAAAAGAGAAAGGATAAGAGAGAAACAAAAGAAGAAGAGAAAAAACAGAGAGAAAACAAGAGGAAGAGAGGGAGAAGGTAAAGAAATATATAGAAAAATAGATTGAAAGGGAAAGGAATTGAAAGATGGTGAAAGAAAGAGAGAGAAAGAGAAAGGGGAAAGTGGGGAGAAATATAGATAAAAAGACAGTAATAGAAGAATAGAGAAGAGCAGGGAAGGGAAAAAAGTAACAAAGGAAGGGAAACAAAGCACAACAAGATGAGTACAAAATACGGGGTGGGGGAAAATGAAAAATTCGCTCGTTTCCCTCGTTTTTTCTTTTTTTGTGTGCTCCAATTTTCCTCTTTCCTCTCTCTTTCTATTCCCAATTTTCTCTTTATTTTTATGTTATCTCTTTCTTTTTAAGGAATTCTAAATTCCATCAATTCAAGTCATCTTAATTGAAACCACAGCTCTAAAGGTATGCCTTACACTAAAGATGAAGGATTTTCGAGTCATGACTTTAATGCACGAAACCAGCTATTCACCAGAGTCTTCTTCCTCAGAGTTTCGATTTGCGAAAGACGTCAGAAATGAGGGACTTTTTTTCCCCTGAGTTGGGAGGAAGTTTGGATAGCTTAATGACAGCTCCGTATATATCAGTGAGATTTTAATTGTATTGGGAATACACGTGTGGTAGATTTGGCGTTAATAGTCCTGATGGGTTTTGAGGATATTGGCTGTACTCAAATGGAATCTTTTGTCTTTACGGGTTTATGGTGCGTTTGAGTAAGTAAGAAATCGTTCGGTAATGTTTCTTTTCGTTCTAGTACAATTGAATCTGTTTGATGCTAGAAATAGGAACCAGAAGTTTGCATATTTTTTTTTCTCTAAAACTTCTAAAACAGCTGTAAAACGTATTGTTTGCAATGTATTTTTTAAAATATATGCGGTTAATAGGAACTGCATAATATTATATACTTAGTAATAAACTTTATTGCATAGTAAATTATTATTAAATGCAAATAACGCCTCAGAACATTATATAATATACAATGCAATTCTAATAACCTCAATGTCACTAATTATAGAAATCTCAGACATTTGAAAAATTTCGTATAGTCCCTTGAACTTTTTATAAAAATCCCTATTGTCTTTTTAACTCAATACCCAGTATTATTCGAATATTTTCGAACATTTCAGCTTCAAATGATCCAAGTTACACAATGCATATATCAATAACATCCCAAATGGTTCAAATATTTGTGTTTATTATAGTTCGGGAGCCCATATGATGCTAAATGTGGATTTACTCGAGCGCGTCAGATAATCATAGGGGGATACCTTGTATGCTTTTGAGTAACTCCACCAAATATAAGCTCTCCATGTTGGTGGGTTTGTCTAGAACAGCCCGTCAAAATTTGAAAAAAAAAATAGTTACATGGACATACTTGAGCGCGTCAGATTGGCTACAGAGACAGTTAACAACTAGTTGAGACTAGTTTCCTGGCTACTATTCTACTACTACTATTCCCTCTAACTCCCTTGCCCACCGCTCAAATCGGCAGATTTTAGAAGGTGTACACTTTTTAGCTGGTAACTAACCTACCTTATCTTTATCTGACGCGTTCGAGTATGTCCATGTAACTATTTTTTTTTTACAAATCTGACGGGATGTTCTAGACAAACCCACCAACATAGAGAGCTTATATTTGGTGGAGTTACTCAAAAGCATGCAAGGTATCCCCTCTATGATTATCTGACGCGCTCGAGTAAATCCCCAAAAACACTCTGGGCTCCCCTACTATTATTAATTAGATATATTTATAAAGTCTAAATTTTGCCCAAAGAAATCTGGAATATTCAGTAGCAATTTTCGGTGAGTTTGTGTTGTACCACGGCTTACTAGATACTTATACAGGCTAGCCGAGTACGGAAATCATTGCAAATCCAGATGGCAATACTGGACCAACTACTGGCAAAGCATATCCACCAGTGTTGAAGGCGGTGGGTGGTATAGGTAGGTCTTGTAGCGCTCCAAGCGGGAAAAGTTGTCAAATGGTTTTCATTGTTTAAAACTCGGCTAGCTAGCCTGTATAAGTATCTAGTAAGCCGTGGTTGTACCTATACTGTCTTTGATTGTTTAAAAATATGCCGGATGTCCGAACTGTCCTCGACGAACGAGGTGAATCCGTCTGGCGTAAAGATAGAGTTTGTCCACTGATACACAACGGCGTATAATACTTCATTAAATATGACGAAGATACCAAGATCCTAAAAAAAGAAAGAAAAAACATTATTAACAAATATCCCTCACATAAAGATACTTCCACCGTGAAAAAAAAAAAAAAACTTTCATTCCCGTATGCTCCTAAATCTCTCTATATATAATGAAGGTGTCCGTGCCTGGGTTCCTGGGTTCCTGGGTTTGTCCGGAACAGATTTGGCTCAATTTCTCCAAAACTACCCGTCCGAATCGAACCAAACTTGGTACACATACGTATGGGGACGGGGGAAAGACAATGACATCATTTCCAAATTTCTAAAACCACCCCTTCATCCCCTATAAGGCCTTTTTGTAAAATTCACCTTACTTCTCCGCTAAAGAAGATCTGTTTAACTCGCATTGTTGTAAAGAAAACCATCAAAACAATTTTAAACATAAAACAAAGTATTTAAAGATAAAACTTGGCTAAAATTGTTTTAAATGTTTTAAAAAGGTTATTAATAATTTAAAAAATTAAAAACGGCCCTTATAAAAAACTTTATAACAGTATTTTCTTATTAAAAACTTCATTTTCCATGAAACTTTAAGTTGAAATAGAAAGTTTTAAGAATTAGACTGGTTAAAGTAAAGATTACATCATGCAGTTTTTTTAGAAAGTTGATGATAGAAACACTAGATCAATTTGTTATTTAACCTTATAATTTGTTTCTTTGGTGTAGTTTAACGGGATTTTTTTTTCAATTTAAACAGGGGGTATTTACAAATTTTGGGATTTCAAAAGTCTGTAATAATTTTAATGGATTTTTTTTTCACTTAGAATGGATAATTGGGTAACTGTCGTAATTAAATGTGCAACACCGGAACTGGATGGTTATCTTAGTAGAAACCGGGAAGCCTTAGTAGAAACACAGTTGGAACCGGGAGGGAAAAGGCACAGGGAGCACGGTGATGAAAATGCACCGGGAACACCGAGATGAAAAGGCACCGGGGACACCAAGATGAAAAAGGCACCAGGATATGAAAAAATACTGGGAACACCGGGATATGAAAAACTACCAGGATGATTGGTAATTATGGTTACAGAAAATTAGGCATGTAACTTAAGAAAATTTTAATAAATTGATACACTCCACCCGTGCAAGGCCGGGCATATCAGCTAGTATTAAATAAAAAGACCCCACATACGTTCTGAAACCAGCATGATGCATTAATTAGCCCAACTATTTTGATAAACAAATAAAGAGGAGCAGCAAATGCTCTTCTTCCCCGAGATTTTTTTCCCGTCCTTGCACAAAAGGGCCTCTGAAAGAACCCGGGTGATTAGCATCGGGGCAATGGAAAAATCCTGATTGCCACTGCGAAGGAGGAGAAAAAAAGAATTTCTGGGTGATTAATACCAGCAACTTTCCACGGTGGGCTCAGGAAAGTATCTTTATCATCGAAGAAAGTTGGGGATTGCTTTAAACGAAGCGTATGGTTAGTTAGGGATAGAGCGAGCAGAGGAGGTGTCCCTGATTGGGTAACATAGTTAGTGTGTCGAGAACAGCTAACTACGTGAAATGTTACTTTATATTATTGTTTAGGATTAAATTTCTGCTAATCAGTTAGTGCAAAACTTGTGATGTAAAGTTGCACAAACAGAAATTACATGACATACTTTGTGATGAAGGGAGGGAAACAAACGGTAGGATATTTCTTTAAAATATGCTTAAAGAATTTGTTGGTAGACATATTTGCATTGACAGCCAAATTCCTTGATATATATTAGGTATAATTTCTTGGGCATGTTACTTCAAAGTTCCAAGCTACTCTCCGCATGCTTTCTAAAACTAATTGTTAAACTAAAATTAATTGTTAATTGTAAAATTGTAAAACTAAAATTAATAGCAAGCGGGGAAGAGTATGTGTTCCGGAGTTGCACAACAGCTATTTGCACCTATTTGAACACATAAAACACATATTTTTCTCAATGAATCTATTTATATCTTGCTCCAAAATCTGACTATACGTTCGTTCTTTAGCGGTTAATAAAAAAAAGTATAAAACTCGTATTTTAAACTTCCTACACCTACTTGCAACAAGTTTGCATCAGCTGACCAAAAGAATTTCAGTTCCCGAGAAAGGATGATACTTGAAATGGAAAGATTTTCATTCCATTTCCATCCATTTTCATGATTTCCCACGCAACGAAGCACTGGTACTAAATGGGAAAGGTCCCATGTCCAATCTATATCTTTCTAACGCTACGAAATGAATGTAGTAAAAACAAAGGAGCAAGAGAATTTTCTTTCTAATTAACTAACCCGATAATACTCAGTAGCCCGAGACGGCATAAAGTATTGCTCTTGCTTTTTCGTGCGGGCGGATGAATGGGATTAAAAAATCCAGGAGCTTGTATAAGTAAGGATATATATATGAAAATGTGTTTATTTCTCGGAATCCTTTCTCTTCCTTCGCCTGATGTAACTTTTTTTTACCATTTAATCCTTCAGAGTCGAATGAATAAATGAGGAACTTGAATAATTGTAACTGATAAATTAGGATGTTGTTGTAAATCACCGGTTTTTAAAGTTCTCTCTTTCACCTGCGTTGCTTAATTAATGTGTTTTGGGCTGCTCTCTTTTGAAAAATTGTTTTTGCTCAGGTTCGTTTTATTCGAGATTCAATAGTAAAAATGAGCATCGCCGTGATCTTTATTTACTATTTCGAGTAAATTCAGAATGAGGATAACTTATTTTTTTTTAACCTCTGGTGATTGTTTAACAACCAGGGGAGTGACTGCGTTTGGAATTTGCTTGTTGAGAGGGTTTCTTGTAGGATAATGTTTTCCCGAGTCTCAACATTATGGTTTGTATTTTCAAATAAAGTGCAGATGTTTTACCATCTTTACTTCAAGAATATATATTTGCATGAACGAATTTCTAATATTGGAAATGTTTTTAACAAGCACCGTACGATTTGTTTTAATTATGATGGTTTATAAACCAAATAAGTTTTTTCACCTACTTGGGGGTTCACTGGAAGTTATTTTATTGACTTTTATGCAATTCCATTTAATTGCGATTCTTACATTGCCTCACAGAAAAAAGAATATGTTTTTTTCTTAAGCTAAGTGAATAAGGTGTTACAAAATGTACTGAAAATTTTATATCATAAAATAAAAATACACACGCTTTATTTTAATTGTGTGATTCGATACTAAGTATAAAAAACATTTTATATGAGAACGTGATAATGTACCCGATATTAGTAGCTTCACATCAATGCAAGAATCTTATACAAAATGATTTTGCAAGGAATTTCGATTACCTTTTTTACATTAATGTCATTTGATAAGATTTTTTTAAGCTGTCGAATAACAATCTCAAATATTTCGAGTTCATAAAGAGGTTACTCAAGTAAAATACACTTTAACGGGTGAGAAAATTTGAAGCGAAATTCGTATTAAAAGTTTACTACACGTTGAATATTTAATTCAATAGCACTTTTCATTTTATCTCTGCAACTAAACATTAGTGAAAACGCTTCATTCATTCCAGAACACTTTATTTTCTCAAATTAGCAACAGGGTTGTTAGGTAGGACATTTTAACACCTTATTGTGTGTTGTGATAATGTTCTGAATATGTTTTAAATGTGTTAGGAATCTGTTCTATCTATAAATGTGTTCTAAAAAAAGTAAAGCACCATATGAACACATTTTCTGTCTCTGTAATTGTTAGCAACACTTATACAACATTATCTTTTTCTCACACAACATAATCACCGCATAATCACAATATATTCGCAATACAATCAAAACGCTTTTGATTAAAAGTATTTATTACTGATTTTACTAAACGTTTCAAAAGTGTTTCCTGCATTTACATAGTATCTTTTGGAGTCAAGTAAAAGGAAATTTTTTTATCAAGAGCATACGTGAAATAAAAAAAAATATCCTAATTTTACCAATACATTTCCTTTATATAAAAGTCATTCTGCTTCTAACCCTCTCGATTGATAGGTAGTCAAATTACATTTTTCATTTACATTTTATTTTGATGTATCACACGATGAGTTATCGCAATGAAATTACTACATTCTTGTCTGAGGTATTGCGTTTCTCCGAAGTTTCAAAACATGTTTCTTAAAGTTTATACATAGCTAGCTTTTGTTTTCCACTTAGAAGTTCTTCTCAGAAGAAATATATTACAACTCTGTGGTTGGAAAATTTTTATGAAGATGCATTAAATCCCTATACGCTAAAGTTTAAGAAGAAATGAATAAAACCCGGATACAGAAGGGGTCATAAGGTGTAACGACGCTTTTGCAAGCAGATAAGTTATGTGAATATAACTATCATCATGAAAATGATGATCTCTCTTGTTTCAGCTCAACGCAATAGTTTTTCCGAGATAAAAATCCCCCGATGCACAAGGACGAATATATGGCTCCCCATGACAAATGTTGAGCAACCCTAGTAGGCATAAAAAGATATCGCCCTGATGAATAAATTTTCAATCTGCGTGGCTCAATCTCGAAGTTCCGCGAAGACGTAACCCCAAACCTGGTTCAAGAGGGCATGCAGTCCATCAAAAAAATAATAAAAAAAATAACAACAACAACAGGCAGTAAAGCACCTTCGTTGCGATGTATGTCTGCAATTTCGCAGAAACCGAAAGTTGGCACAGAACGTACGAAACCCGCAAAGAACACGAATAAAAAGAATGGAACGAATCGCGGGGGTCAAGAGTCGGGTCAGGGGTCGGCCGACCCCCGAGGTCATCGCCGGGGTCATCTCCCTCCTCCCCCGCAACGTGCGCACGGAAAATCGTGAGCTCTTATTGGCCACGCAATCTGCCAATCAGAGTGCGAGGAGCGGGATTCGAACCCGGATGCGACTTTTCGTGTGTGTCGTGCGTCTTTTTCGGGGGATTTGTGTTTTTAAGTGATGGCCGGTCGTGACGGTTCGGGGCTTTTTTGAGGGTTCGGGTCGTAAAAGAAATCCCGAGGACGGAACTGCCGAGGATCGTGTTCATTAAATCATATCGAATACGAACGGCCGGCGTGAAAACGGACTCGCCACGACGACTACATCCGTGTTCCTCTTGCCCTCAACTTGTTAGCTTTAATTTTTTCGAATACTACTTATTGGAATTCCGAGGATTTGTAAATAGTGTAGGTAGAGTCCCGCCTAACCGGAGATGAGTGAACATAATTTTAATCCAAAATATAAAGGGTTAAAATTATACATCAATGTCAATTTTTAAGCCTTTATAAAGCAGACGCAAACTACCCAGTTTTTCATACACTTCATCCTTTATTCATTCTTATATTTATTATCATAATAGTCATTATTGTTATTATTATTATTATTATCATCATCATCATTATAATCATTATTACCATCTTAATCATTATTGTTATTATTATCATTATAGTCATTATTATTATTATTATTACTACTATAACTATTAGTACTATTATTATTATTTGTCATCCTCATTATCATTATTTGTATTTGGTGTTTATATTTTTAAGGGATGTGGTATAATTTTAGTCATTGTATAGGGTCGAAAAAGGAGAATTCTAAGTTCGGGGGATATATCTCACCAGATCCGCCCTGATTCTTTTCTATAAAACTTTCAAAAAGAATTGACTAATTTGCTTTTTTATGAAATATATAATTAATAAACTTACCATTATTAAACTTACTTATTTAAAAAATACTTAAAAAAAAGTTTATTTATTTACACCTAAATACTATTTAAATGCAAATAACATAATTTCTATGAAATGTTATTCACCTCTAGAAAATCAAAAGCTAACATCATATTTAAGCTCCTATACCAACTCTTCTACTTTTCCCGAAATAAAAAAAAAACGAATCTTCAAAATTTTTGTGGGCTTTGACATCAAAGTCTGACAGTAAAATATTCCTCGGTACACCCCGCGAATCTGGTGGCCGGGTTCATACTTGAGCCTCAAAAATAAGTGAATTGAAAAGTGGTTTTGGGGGTTTTTGCTTATCACCAAGAAAAACGGACTGGTGTTGGATTCGATAAATAAAGAAGAAAAAACCTGATCCGACTCCATCCGGCAATGCAATACATAATTCATGGACTTTTCAGCGTTTTTAAAGCCCACTTTTGTATTTAATTATTTATACGTATACTATTGAATTGTATGTGGTAATATATTTATAGACGGGATACTTGCAATAACATTTTGGTGTTGGGTATTTTGCAAATAATATTGTGTGAAGGGCTCAGAAATTGAATTATGTACAAATAAACGAAATATACGGACCATATACGATATATGTATGGTATATATTTGATGGAGAATACAATACCTAGTATGTGTGAAGAATATAAAGCATAAAGGTAATCAAAATGCTGTTTTTTTACTATAAAGTTGCAGTTTAGTGGATAAATTTCAAATATGAAGAAAAACAGCCTCGATCTTATTGAATGGATCAAATTGAATTCAGCTCAGGTTTAAATTTTCTTACCTTTCTCTTCTAAAAAAATTACAGCTCTTTTGAAAGAACAGAAACAATTATTTATTTAAAGCTAGATTTTGGAGATGGGCTTACCTGAATTGTCTTCTCAACAGCTCATTTACTTAATATCTTCTAGTATCTTCTTGTCTTTCTCTCTAGCAGATATTGTGTAGCACAGCAGCGAGTGATTCAGACTTACCCTTGAGGTTGCATATCAATTTATCAGTTTACAACTTACATATGTAGTACAACACATTTTCTAAAACCAAATAATAAAGAAAACTGAAGTAATTTAGATGTTAGTTTTATAAGTGTTTTCACTCTGATATTAATAATTTGATAAATGAATTTAAAAGATTTGACAGTATTTCAGTTAATTTTCTTTATTTTCAGGTTCTTGCACTCAGGGTTAGCCTTACACAATGTAGCTTCATGTAAAAATCTTAAGATGTAACAACAATGTAAGAATTGCTTTCTAAAAAATAATTTAATCTATCTGCCTGAAAAATATTTAATTCGAATGTATGTACCTAACTGTAAAGTACAACTACCCTCTCTTTAATGTTCTTTGTAGAGGAGTAAATATTTTCAACAAATTTCCTTCAACTATATCAGAGAAAAAAATATAACTGCACTTTGAAAAAACTAAAGAAAACATATCTTCAGATCCTACCGACCGTTTATTCTCCAAAAAACGAAGGAAATAGACATGCATCACATGAAAACTTTCAACAAATTCGGAAAAAATGCCTATCTACGTTTTCCAGACGATTTTCTGAAAATATACTGGGATTCTTAAGATGGTCATCACCCCGGTCTAAACGGTATTTGCTAAAACGATTTGAAATAAATGGTTATAGGGTAATACTTTGTTTCTCCTGCAGAGTTTCTGACGATTTGGAGGAATTTTTAGTGCAGTTGTTGGGGTGATACATTAAAGAAAACGAAATGGAGGATCACGTTGTTGTTTTATATTAACCTGCATTTCGATGGAACATTTTGCTATTTTTCTGCGTGTAGAGCGATATTTCAAATGAAATGGTTTATTCAATTATTAATTGGAATGTATTGTTAATACCGCTCGTTCAGTCCCTAGTAGCGCAGGTCATACCGAAAATGTCAAGTTTACGTAACTGCAACAAGAAGTAAACGAAATTTGTTCATACACTACAAAAATTGAACTAATCTTGATGACATATTCCAGTTTATTCTTTTCTCATACACAATATTTTTATTGAAGATTTATTTAAAGTCAATTGTAAGGATTGTCACTTCTATGAATTTTCAAAGATCTTCATTTAAAGGTGTTTAAACAAAGATGATAGATTTAAGCTATTGGAATCTGGTTGTAGATGTATACCAATCTTTATTTTTTTTTCCTCTACGAACATTTTCTATCAAACAATTTTTTTTCACAATGGTTCAATACTGATTTTATTTATCATCCTTAGTTTACTATTTAAAAACTGTTGGGGAAAGCACCTTATAATATAAATTTTGTTAAACCAATTTCATAAAACTATTAATTCTCATTCTAACGTTACCTAATATTAACAAAAGGTGTAGTGAAATTTAATGAGATGCGTAGCGTGATTGTTTACCTAAAACGAAACCAATCTTTTTTTGAGCTAGGTGTTATGTTTGCCTGTGAAGTCAAAATGTCATTGGGGTCTGTAAAATTTGATACCATATTGAGTGTTATAATTCCATCTCCTGTAACTTATCTAAAAATAAGAACTCTGAAGCTTCTTCAAATAAAGGAAAGTTTCTCCCGATTGACAACAAACGAAAAAAAAAAGTACAGAATTTAACCGGTAACACTTCTGCCGGTTAGTTTACGTTACATAAAGAAATAATTTTTACGCTGTAATACTTTGAAAACAATAAACCAAATACACTTTATGTACAGATATATGCACTCTACACAGCCACTATTAAATACCCCCAACGCATTATTTATCTATGTGTGCTTAGTTCCCACAAAGTGAAACCATCTACTCCCGAGGCTTTAGTCTCTTCTACAGAAAATTCCTCCATCAAATATGGTTTCTCTACCCAAAGCCTCAAGGGAAACCAATGTTAGAAAACGTGATAAGATTCCTAAAAATATGATTCGCGTACATGGGAGTTATGCAAACTATATAAAAATGCAAACTAGATAATGGTCAGCATATGCAAAGGGAATTTGGGATGAGCTTTATGTTGCAGATGGTATTTAAATGACGGTAGGCATGAGGTACTCATAGGTCTAGTTCTCTATCCCTTACAGTGAACGATCTTTAAATATAAATCTTGTATTTCGCTCTTATGGGGATTCTGCTGTTATCTCAGTAGATGGTTTCAACTTAAGGTGTTTGAAAATAGGAATCTTTCGAAGATACATATGAAAGGATTATTTCAATTTCGAAAATATAGCTAATTACGCACCAAAAGATTTTATTGATGATGCAAAAATAAATTTTTATATACGTACAAACTTTTTGTGACGAAGAGAGTAGGTATATTAATCCTGCTTTTTTCACTTTGATTTGTATTGGTAAAATTTATAACGTTTTTGGGTCAAAATGACCCAATTCCAAAATATCATTTCAAGCAGTACATATGCCAACAAAACAGGTTTCTAGAAGACAGAAAAATGTTAGAGAACTTATTCTGTTTTTTTGTTGAGTTATTGTAAAAAAATGTGTTATTGAGTACAGGCATGATGAAAGCAAATACTAATACATATATACATATTTGAATGGGGACATTGTGACTCAAACACTACTTAAGGAAATATTGATTAATTAACTTGGAAATACAAATAAAAATATTCCTTTTGTTTTTATGTAATGTTAGCAACAGATTTAATTCCTTTTTGTGTCAGATTATAGTGTTAGACTCAAATATTTTATAATAAAGTTTTATCTTCGTTTATACCTACCTGCACTCGGGCATGTTACTTAGGTGCTTAAGTAATATTAAAGAGAAGTTTGCTTTGGAATAATATTACAACGAAAAGATTTGATTTAAAATATTACAGAGTTGGGAAAAATGAACAAATATAGTGTGTTAATAGGAAACCTTTAAAAAATGTTATTTAAATAGATTATCCTCTTTTCAATACAACATATAAAAGTGGACAAATATACCAACCATAAAAGACAAATTTCTTTCCACGGAATATCATTGCGTTTCTTTAGAGCCTCAACTCTTTTCAAGTATTTTTCTTAAAACTGTTAAAAAACGATTACATTTCGGGTAAAAACAAAAACTCTGTGAAAGCCTTTTCTTCAGAGCTGGAAAGAACAGTGGGCTAAAAAGAGAGAGGGGAAAAAAAAAGAAACAAGTTAACCGGATTTACATCGTATGATCAAAAGAGGTCTGCCGTACCTAGTTGATTTTTAATCTTTTTGAAAAACGCTGAGTTTCTTCGGAGGCTTTTCTCTCTTTTGGAAAAAAAATCCCTCTTTCTATTTCCTCCTTCTTACTGTACGGTTTTCTGGTTTTAAATTGATGTCTAAAGGGAAATGGGTTTTAGAAATAAAGTTATTTTAGCGTAAGCAGTCTTAAATACATCAGAAAGATTACTTCGTGAGCAAGTGTACAACGAAGGAGATATTGCCTCGTCGTAATCAGAACGTGTAATAATCGGTGAACAAAATCCTCGTATTTTGAGTACCCAGAATTTATTTATTATTTATAAATATCTATGGTTGCCAACCATTAAAGTTTGAATCCTTTAAGGAACATTAACATTTACTTCTAAAAAGAGATCTTACATAATGTATGGTCAAAAATATACCGTTTTAATAAATTGTTCATTAAAAGTTTAACCGTTTAAAATTTTACTGTTGTACACTAAGCACCATACGGTTTTTTGCCAGGTTATAATAAAATTCAAATAACTTAAATTTTATTTTATTTTATGATAGTTTAATTATTTTTTCTTTGGAACGAAATGATTCAATTTCATCTTTGACATAAAACAGGTTTTACAGTATTTTCTAAATTATTGGTAGCATCCCATTTCGATTCTAGAACTTCTTCGTATTACAAAGTTCTTCTTTTACTAAATTCCAAATAAGATTCTAAAAAATATGCAAATAGGAATATTTGTATTAAAATATTTTTTCAAATGTACAACAATCAGAACAATTAGCATTCTTTCGAAATAAGTATAATTAATATTCTTGCTTAAAATTATTAAGTAAAAGAAATTTAAAAAAATAAAGGCATGGAATAATTTTAGAATAAATATCTACTTTTAATTATTAATTAAATTATTAATTAAATCATTCTACTAAGATGTAGAACTACAACCAACAGTTGTTTTATGAGAATAAAAAACTACAGACTGAAAAAATATTAATTAGCTTCAGAAACTATAAAAAAAATATTAAAAAACTAAATCATCAAGGGAAAAATTCTAAACACTCAGTTTTTATATTTTGCCATAATAATCCGCATATAATGAGTTTAAAACTGATCTCAGATACAAATTACCATATTTTTAGAACCAATTTTGAAGACTAGTTTTTTTTCGTCATAAAAAAAAGGAAACTAATTTATTAACTATTGAAAACGCGATATATTCAGTTTCCTGGTTTTAATTTATTTTCTATAAATACCCAACTAAAGATTTCATTCCCTCCATGAAGGGGATTGTCAATATTATATGCATTTTCAATAGTATAACGAACGATGTTATTCTGAAGTCCCAAGAATAATTACAGAAACTCAAGAACAATGATACAAAATGTATCCATTTTGTCGAAGAAAATCGATTTTCTATTTCGTAACTTCTATTTGGGGTCATTTACAAATCCCATCACAAAATTTTCTTTCTGGGATTTTATTCCCTCCATTAATTTTTTGTCACACGTTAAAAAAAATTGGCGAAACCCTCGTAAAGATCCAAATGTATTGATACTCGTACATTGATTTTTAATTATATTTCCTTACTTAAATTTACTTAGGGAGTAATTAATACTAATAAATCAAAATCTAACCTCTCCATGTGAACTTAGTGAAAAAAAAATATACGTGATAACACTAAAAAGTATTTCCCCTTCCCATTAATGTTTCATTGCGTCACACTTATAATTCCCCTGCCTTTCAATTTGTGAAGGATCCCTTAAGACGCGGGGAAGCGGAAAACTTATATTTTTTATAAAGAAAAATTCTCAGAAGAAAATATTTAAACTTTTAAAAGGCGGATGTTTCTTGTATTTTTTTAAAAATGTTTCTTTTTTTTTATCAATGCATTATCCCTATTGCTTAAAAATTGTGCTGAGATAAATTTTACTGAAATATTTTATCAGTAATTCAGTAATTTATTCCTTTCGTTACGCTTGAGCTATAATTGTTTATATTTTAATTATTCACAAAAATCCTTTTTCAATTATCTTGAACTTACGTTTGCGATGGACGTAAAAGAGTATTGAAATTATATTTTTTTTTCATAAAAAGAGTTTTGGGCATAAAAATAAATTCAAGTTATCTAAGAGTTCGGAGGGTTTTTTTTGCAAACCTAATTAATACCTGCATTGTGATTGGTGCACAATATTAGAATCTTTAATTTTTCTTCACATCATAAACATTATCCAAGATAAACGGTTGAAAAGGTTTTTAAAAGGTCAAAAAGGCACCCAAGAAATAAATTTAAATGTATATTTCATAAAGAATGAATTGCATTTCCTTCAAAAATATACTACATAATCCTTTGATTTAAGGAAGTCCCAAATATGGAAAATCTCTCCATCCGTCCTTCCCAAATACATCCCGATCCAAACCAACTAACCACCATCCCCCTTAATTAGCATTTCGAGTCCAACACCAGTCTTTGTGACCACTGTCCCCAAAACTCATTAAAAGATCGTACACTCATCAGTATAGTGCACCTTCAAAGCCCCAGCTCGGATGGACTCCGATGCTTTCAAATAATCCAACACAAACCCCGAGAGAAGAGACTTTCATACTCAAATCTAGCATCAGCTGGCAGCCGTAAGAGTAGGGAAGTTAATTCCACGGCTAAAGTGATTGATTAGAGTCCAAACGGACGCCGCCATCTTGGATGCCAAAATCTTCTAATCAGGGATGTTTGAGGACCTATTTAATTAAGATCCATCAGGAGATTCTTTGGAGGGGAGAGATGGTAATTTAGCAAAAATTGAAGGTTTTTTTGGGGGTTTGTTGCTAATTATGCGCCTCAAACATTAACCTAAGAAGATGGATTGGGTGATGATAAACCGATATTATGGTGTTTGGCGGATGAATGGATTGGGTGTAACTTTTCTTCGATCGATTGTGTTGCCAAATTCAGAGTGGTGTGTCGTGAGTTTAAAAGAGGGGGTCACTAGGTGTTGGATGAAGAGTGAGAAATATATTCACTCAACTTGGTACTATATTTGGATTTATATAGTAAACACACTTTGTTCTGGTTAAATTCAGACTATTCGGTAGAAATTATATGTTACTTAGTGTCTTTCCTAATTCTCTAAATTAAAGTTAGGTAAGTGCAATTCATTGAACTGTTCAATGATACAGCGTCTTTAAAATGGAAACAAGGTAGAGAAACACCTACGTGAAATCTAAATGATGTTTAAAAAACACAGTATATGAGTAATAATTAGGATATATAAAATGTTTCAAACATAAATATTTCCAATTTATTTATAAAAAATTTGAATAATTATATTAAAATATATCAACTTGAATTACTCAAGAGTCTAAATTTCACTCATGAATAACAATTATTGTTCACGACTTTGAAATCAATAGTCACTATATCAAATTACGTATAAGTGGAACATTTTTCTCGGGTTCTCTTGATATTTCTATCAAGTAAATACAATCCTAACTTTTTGTTGGGTCTTTTAGCTTTGAGTTATCTAATTTTCCACCTAAAAATAATTACATTTTAAGCTCTATTAATTGTTAATTGCCCTAAGAGCATAGAAATAATATTTTATCTCAAATTTACTTATAATTATATCTGAGTATAACTATTATTAATAAAAGAATGTCCTAAAATATATACTTCTCATAAACAGCTGTAGGTTCTCATGTTTCTAGTTAGAAATATCAGTGTAATTAGTAAAATTAACTTCACTCACCTTTATTACTAGAAATAAGGATAGATAGTACCTTTAAAAAATTATTGCATAATAGACACGTTCACTAGATATAACCCCCAATATCTCTCCACATAATAATCAACACCACTTACACACCCACCTCTCTAATTAAAGCATAACGGGACTCCTCTCAAGTTAAACCACTTCAAAAACATCCCCACAATTACTCAAACACGTGTTTCAACCCAGCATTTTTTTTAAAACGCGCCTAAATCCCTTAAAACCAAAGGCAGGTCTTAAACGATCCCATTCTGTTTCCGTGCTCAAACACAAGTTGTAATTGACAGGCCATAAGCCACCCGCTGCGAAAACCTGACACCAGGGTCTGCCTCTTTAAATATTCAAAGGGGAAATTTTTCCACTCCTCAAACCCCTTGTTAACACGAAAATCGGTAATCACAGGAGCTGATCAGAAGCGCATAGGCCCCGATAGCCCTATTAACAGTTTCCTCAAGAGTTGTTAAGCATTGTTGGGAGCTATTTAGGTAGATAACAGAGAAACACGCTAATGGTGTGTGTTTTTTTCTACGTTGTTTGGGGACGTGTGTCTTCTTTTGGGGTGGTAATGGATTCGAAGCTCCCTTGTGTTTGTTTTAAGTGGAGTTTTCTGTTTAAATGACATGTTTGGATTGAGGTAACCGAGTTCGAACTTATTCCTTAAATTTCAAGTGCATTTAAAAATTTAAAGAAAGGGTTTATCTTGATGTGATCGATGATCTTGTAAAACTTTTGCTAATCATCGTCTCAAAAAGAACTATGTATTTCTAAAAGAAAAGTATGTATTTCTAAAAAGGAACCGTTCCAAAATTGTCATGATATGTTATTAAGTTCGTTCCCCGAGACAAATGTTAAATTCTTCGAGTAAGAAATATTATTTAACTAAATCTACGAAGTAGACGTATTGAGGAAATTTAAAATAATAATACCACCGTTTCTTGTTATCATGTTATAATTCTAGAGTAACGCTAATTATAATTATAACGCTTTCAAAATTGACCGAATCTTATGAAAATCCTTTACGGAATTTCAAAGAAACTAAAGTATGTCTAAACATAATGGCTTTATTTTATTGTTTTTTTTATTTTTGCTCTGCGCACTGTAACGAAAACGATTCACGCCTTTCATTTGATAAAAGAAAGTTCATTAAGTACCGAATAACCCCTTTGTCCCTAAAAACTAATTCATTAAGTTCTTAATAACCCATTGTCCCAAAAAATATAATGAAAAGAACACGCCCTCACTTTCCCCCAAGGTTACTAAACGGAAAAACACTTTTTAAAAAGTGGAACTGAAAACCCCAATGAGCTAATTCGTGCAAGTCCTTGCACTTTCCACCTTGCTCTTCAAAGCCCTACAAGGACTCACTCATTCACAGTCACAGACAATAGCAATGAGACCTCTTTGATACCCAAGTACCAATCTCCGCCATCACACATTAATTCATTCATAGAGGTTAAGTACATCAAGTGCGTGGGAAATAACGGTTGAGACCGAATCTATATTTTGCAATCCATTCTCACCGGAGAATCGCACAATGAGCGATTCCACTATTATTATTATTTAAAAAGCCCAGATCCGCCCACACTTGGGTTTCGAAACTGTTAGTCTTCTTCTTCCTTCAAGGTGATGGCTTAACCTTTTCAATCCTAGACCGGCCGAGATTTCCATTAACTCCCATAGGAAGTTTTGGGCTTTCCAGGACTGAAAGGTCTTAAATGGACGAACAAAAGAGACCGGAAAAAGCGATTGTGCGGAGTGTGCTAAGTGGACATCTTCTTCTTCGGAAGTAGCCTCTTTTGCGTCTTCCTATTCCCCTCCGAAGAATGGATTGTCCGAACAATGTATCGTTCGAGATTATAGAAGGGGGTGATGATTGTCGTTTGGCGATTGTCGGACGATTTGTCTATGCGGAAGCTTGCGGACGATTATGTATTCGTTTGATCGTTCACTTTCTATTGAATGAGTGTAGTGTTGGGTGTTTTACTTTCTGTGGGAATTCTTGACTTGAGTTGACATCAGTTGAGGTGATGGTAGTGTAAGTCCAATATTATAACATTTGAGGTGAGAATAGATTTGTGTTCCTGTTTGATCTTGTGTTTAAAGTGATAGTTGCTTTAACCAAGAGTTCAATGATTGGGCTGTCCCTTTTACATTTTGTAGGACATGGATAAGCATTTTTGAAGAAGAGAATCCTTTAAAAATATTTTCTAAATAAAGTCTAGGTGCTGTGAAAAAAACCTTCACTTACTCAAAATTTTACTCCACTTTACTCTACTCTACTATAGTCTGTTCATTTAGAATTGGTGCCTGAAGCAGGATCAAAAACGCTCAATAATGCTTCATAACGGTCATCACACAACTTCAGTGACCGATTTTTTTACAGTATTTTAACTACTTCTGTTTTGGCTGCCTTGTCATTGCAGAAGAAAATGCTTTCGATGATAATTACAATAGTAACTGCTTCTAATACATTTCGTCTCAGGCGCCAGTTCAAAATGAACAGATTATAACAAATACGAACATAGATACAAAATAAAGAAGTATTTTTTTGTCATCAAGTACTTTCATGTTGAATTTCATTTTTCTGAAATAAAACATAAAATATCCTAATATGACATAATAATATTGAAGTATTCCGGACTCGAATCTATATCTCGGACTCGAACATCTATAAAACCAAAGGAACTTTTCGTTTCTTTACTTTATGTTAACGTCAAGAAGACAACCGCTTATGTTTATTTCATTTTTCTTCTTCTTGTATATAAGCAATGCAATCCCAAGTGTGGAGGTCGTATGCTATTCTTTGATCTGATCTTTTTGCCAATAAATCAATTTCTTTTAAGTTCTTAGTTTCTTCAAACCTACGCGACATTTTTGGTGGAAGCGCCGGGTAGTTAACTCATTCTGGAAGGAAAGACAGTTTTGGAAACATCTGATCTGAAACGAAGCCGTAGGGTTTTAAATCTTTCGCCGGAATTCGGTCTCTACGTTCCACCTCCTCGACGACAACAACCGAAGATGGTAGAAACTGAAGTTAAGACTCCTCTTATTCCAGTCCCTCCATCGCCTACCCTGCAACCTGTCCTGTTGGCTCCACCAGTTATTAGAGAACCAAGAAAGCCAACTATTTTCAAAGGCGATCCTGGGGAAGATCCTACAAAGTGGTTGAAAGAATACCTCCGGGTGTCCAAGTTCAACCAGTGGGACGAAACTCTTTGTCTTGCTAATGTGTACTTCTTCCTTGATGGGACCGCGAAAGCATGGTTCGAAAACAATGAAGATCTTCTGAACTCTTGGAAGGCCTTTGAAGCCGAGCTGCAGAAAACTTTTGGTGACAGTAAGCTACATGTACGACGAGCAAAGGATCGCTTGAAATGCCGAGCTCAGAAATCTGGAGAAGCCAGTCAGTCTTACATTCAAGACGTTTTGTCACTGTGCAATCAAATAGATGTGGACATGTCAGAAGACGAGAGAGTATCTCACCTCATGAAAGGAATAGCGGAAGACGTTTACCAGGCATTGTTGACGAAAGAAGTACAGACAACAGGGGACTTCATAAAATGGTGCCATTACATTGAAGAAATGCAACAGAAAAGAGTCGGACATAAAAAATTCACTAGATTACCAAATGTGGTTCCAGTTGCATCAATGGACCTGGACGATGAATCGGACCTGCCATCGCTGATTCGAAAAATTGTCCGCGAGGAATTGCAGCGTCTTACAGCTCCTCAATTTGAAGAACCTCAAACAAGTCTACAAACAATTGGAGCTATTGTCCGGGAAGAAGTGGAGAGATCTTTAGCTCCTATATCTGATGGATATGTCGGACGAACCACCCCACCGCCTAGACGCCAAGTCCAATTATCGCCCTATAAACCGAAGCCAACTCAAGAAGCATCTCCCAGGAAAACAGACTTGTGGCGTACCACTGACAATCGTCCCGTTTGTTTCTACTGTGGACGCCCTGGGCACGTTGTGCGCTATTGCAGAGACAGGAAGCTTGATGAGCATCGCAAGAACTATGGACGTAACTCTCCTTCCCGCTCCGACGAGGAATTTAGCCGACCTGCGGATATGGTCTCGTCCCCGGGTTTGTCGCGAAGACAATCGCCGTCCCGCCGCTTTAGATCGCCGTCCCCCTACAGAAGATCCAGTCGATCGCCGAGCCGCCGCATTGAGGAAAACTGAGCAGCGCGACCTCCATTGGAGGTGGGGCCGCTTGTTCTCAAAACCCTCCCACTGCCGCCATGCATGAAAACTTTATTGACGTTATCATTGATGATCAACCGGTGAGAGCTCTTGTGGACTCAGGAGCATCCTTTTCAGTTATTTCAGAGGAGTACCGTCGCAAGTTAAAGAAAACCATGTTTCAACTTCCGCAAAACGTAATCTTAAAAGTAGCAGACGGTAGTTACGTTACTCCAATAGGAAGCTGCGTCCTTCGACTAACGATCAAAAACATAACCAGGACTTTTCAGTTTACCATTTTACCTAAATGTAGCCATGAGGTCATACTAGGATGGGATTTCTTAAAGGCGTATCAAGCCGTCATAGATTGTGGCCGAAAGACCTTTGCATTTGATGAACTGGTTTCCGAGGAACCACCGCCTAGAAAATGGGGTGTATATGCCGTAGCAGATAGTTTGATACCAGCACATTCTATAAAAAAGATACAAATATCTGTTCCCGCTGTACTTGATGAAAACGCCGATGTGCTGGTAGAGGGTAATAAGTTCATGTTGATAAATCAAGAAATTGTATCCCCTTCTTCTGTGATCAGCATTTTAAATAAAAATGGAGAACTGTGGATAGCTAATGGACGAAAAGAAGCCCAACGTGTGCTAAAAGGTATGTGTGTAGGTTATGCCGAGTGTATTAATTTGACCTTTCTAAATACTCTGTCTGAGGTGCCCTCTTATGAAGATATCTGTGAAGTAAATAAGAGGTTAATAAATTACGAACGGATGTTAGCACCTAATCTCAGCTGGGAACAAAAAACGAAGCTTTTAGATATTTTAAAGAAATATTCAGTCGCTTTTAATGAAAACTTAGCAATTGGCCATCCCCGAATTCCTGTCAAGCACAAAATACACACTGGGGAGCATTCTCCTGTCAAGCAGAGACCATACAGAGTGTCGCAAACAGAACGTCGAATAATTCATGACGAAGTAGAAAAGATGTTAGAAAAAGGCGTAATCCAGCCGTCCGAAAGTCCATGGTCTTCTCCTGTCGTCCTTGTGAGGAAAAAGGATGGTAGTTGGCGCTTTTGTGTTGACTATCGTCGTCTGAATAAGGTTACCAAGAAAGACGTCTACCCCTTGCCTCGGATCGATGATACACTGGATTGCTTGAAGGGGGCAAAGTATTTCTCTTCCATGGATCTCTATTCGGGGTACTGGCAAATCGAAGTGGACGAGGCGGATCGGGAAAAGACGGCATTCATCACAAGTGAAGGTCTATATGAATTTAGAGTAATGCCGTTTGGACTTTGCAATGCTCCAGCAACGTTCGAGCGGACAATGGACAATGTACTGCGTCACCTCAAGTGGCAAATGTGCCTCTGTTATTTGGATGACATTGTGGTGTTCTCCCAAACCTTTACTGAGCATCTAAATAGACTAGAGTGCGTCCTTAAATGTATCCAAGAAGCGGGACTTGTGCTCAATCCCAAGAAATGCCTGTTCGCCGCCCGAGAAATCAAAATCCTTGGTCATCTAGTTTCTGGTGAAGGGGTTAAACCAGATCCAGATAAAGTACGGGCTGTTCAAGATTTCCCTACTCCGAAGAGCATCCATGACGTCAGAAGCTTCCTAGGGCTGTGTTCGTACTTCAGACGCTTTATCAAGGATTATTGCTACCGGGCACAACATCTTCAAAATTTATTAAAAGGAGATTCTAAGTTTAAGTGGACCCCTATTCAAGAGAATGCCTTTGAAGATCTGAAGTCAGCACTAATTTCCGAACCCATTTTAGCTTTATTTGACGAAACATCCCCCACTGAATTACATACTGATGCAAGTGGCTATGGTATTGGTGCTGTGTTGGTTCAAGTTCAAGATGCCAAAGAAAGAGTCATAGCCTATGCGTCTAGGACCTTGTCAAAAGCTGAAAAAAATTACTCAACAACGGAAAGGGAATGCCTTGCTGCAGTATGGGCCATAATGAAATTTCGCCCTTATCTTTTTGGGAAGTCATTCACAATCGTAACTGACCATCATTCGTTATGTTGGTTAGCTAGTTTAAAGGATCCTTCTGGAAGATTGGCAAGATGGGCGCTAAGACTCCAAGAATACGATATTTCTATTGTATACAAAAGTGGGAGAAAGCATAAAGACGCAGACAGCCTTTCCAGAAATCCTATCAACGACAAGACTTTTACAGAAGACGTCAGTGCCATAACTCCCTGTATTGATTTTGCCCTAGAACAAAGTAAAGATCCTGAGTTGTCGGAGTACATTCAGTCTTATGAGCGTCCAGAAAAGCAGCCTCCCAAAGTAGACCTGGAAGTAATGGATGGAATCCTGTATAAAAAGAACTTTGACCCCCTTGGTAACAGTTGGCTACCGGTTATTCCAAGGCACTTGAGACTGGATGTTCTAAAACATTTCCATGACGAACCTACAGCTGGTCATCTGGGATTTATAAAGACGTATGACAGGTTGCGCAAGAGATTTTACTGGCCAGGACTATATCGAAGTGTACGTCGTTATGTGATGCACTGTAAAGAATGTCAAAGAAGAAAGACAGTTCCCCAGAAACCTCCTGGTCGGTTGATGCCTATACCTCCAGCAGAAGCACCATTTCACCGAGTGGGCATGGATCTACTAGGACGATTTCCAAAATCCAACGCTGGAAACAAATGGATCATAGTGTGTACGGATTACCTAACCCGTTACGCTATAACAAGAGCTTTACCATCGGCTGAAGCCCCTGAAGTAGCTAAATTTATGGTAGAAGAAATTATATTGAAGCATGGTGCACCGAGAACGATCATTACTGACAGAGGACAGGTGTTCCAATCAAAGTTAATTTCGGAACTTAACAGACTCTGCAATGTGATTCATCGCATGACTACGGCATACCATCCTCAAACTAATGGTTTGACCGAACGTCTAAATAAAACTTTGGCAGATATGCTATCGATGTATGTAGACGTTGAACAAAAAACGTGGGATGAGATTTTACCATTTGTCACTTTTGCATACAACACGGCCAAGCAGGACACCACCGGATTCACTCCCTTCTACTTAACGTATGGCCGTGAAGCTGATACTACATTGGATACTTTGTTTCCGTATAGCATCGATGAAGTCCAATCCGATCGTCTTAGCCAGCTAGTAAATCAAGCCGAAGAGTCTAGACAGCTGTCACGAATTCGGACTTTAGAGGCTCAACAAAAAGACCGTCAAGTATACGACGCCAAGCATCGGCCAGTTAAGTATCGGCCTGGAGATCTAGTATGGATATTTATTCCAATTCGTAAGGTCGGTCTTTCAGAAAAGCTCTTGAAAAGGTACTTTGGCCCCTTCCAAGTATTAAGGCAATTATCTGACGTTACCTACGAAGTGCAAGATTTTGACCCCCTGTCTAAAAGAAGGAAACCCCGAGATACGGTCCATGTGTTGAGAATGAAGCCTTATTACGATCCCCTGGAACAAGAAATAGGAAGTCATGAAGAACGAGGGAAGGAAGAAGAATCACCGCCGCCGAAGACTCCTCGTCTAGAGCCTGGTGTGTTAGATCATCAAAAAGAGAAATATTCGGGTCCAACCACACGTTCCCGAGGAAAAGTTAACATTTAACAGAGAGACTCTGTTCTTTTGAGAGAGGAACAATGAAGTATTCCGGACTCGAATCTATATCTCGGACTCGAACATCTATAAAACCAAAGGAACTTTTCGTTTCTTTACTTTATGTTAACGTCAAGAAGACAACCGCTTATGTTTATTTCATTTTTCTTCTTCTTGTATATAAGCAATGCAATCCCAAGTGTGGAGGTCGTATGCTATTCTTTGATCTGATCTTTTTGCCAATAAATCAATTTCTTTTAAGTTCTTAGTTTCTTCAAACCTACGCGACAATATAAGCTGATTGCATAAAATTGACAACAACAGCTTTACATTGAGGTTAACTCGCTGTTTCTTCAATACCTTCAATTCATATTTGCAATAAAATAAATAAATAAAATATAGTTATATCTCAAGAGAAGGAAACTATATTTTTTCTACAAACATTATTAGCACTGAAAAAAATTAATAAGGTGTAGTTAACTCATCTTTATATCAGTATGTGAAAACATAAAGAACTCCCCTATTGTGTAAACTCATAAGTCGGTACCATAAACCATTTCCCTTTAAATAAAACTTTTTAAATATATTAATCCCAAGGAAAAAGGTTTTATCCGCATTATATGAATTTAAAGGAAGGTATCAATTGAAAATAAAAGTTGACAGGCAAACTGTTAATACTAAAGGGAAACTGCACAGTATTGAATAAGCATGAAAATAAAGATTCACTCTTAAATTAATTCGGAAATAATCCATCATAAATTCAACTAAAAGGGACATACGCTGTGAGCTTCATCAGAGAAAATACCTTCTTATTTTAAAAACTGTCGTTCTTTCGAATATCCGGGAGAAAATTCAGTTTGATATATAATCCCGGAAAAGGCAGAGAACAAACATTCAATATTTGCTCTAGCACTTCTTAAATTGCATCCCTGTTTTTCTCTGCTGTGATCCAACAGACACCGGGAAATTGCTTCCGAATAGAAGAAGCTGGGGAGAAATGCAAGCTTTTGGGACAGCTGTATCGGATTTTAAGCTAGAATGTTGCGTAAAACCCTACTGTGGAAGTGAATTAATTGCGATTGTTTTAGGTACCGATTTTTGAGTTTTGAAAATTAGTTATTATTGATTTCTGTGAGAAGAAAAATTGAGAGGCACAGCAGCTTTTGTAGATATAAAAAGCTTGGTTCAGTTTTAATTAAGCAAATGCCGTGATATTTACACTGGAACTTTTCATATATAGTTTTAAACCATTTAAATGCATTGGAACATTTAGAAATTGACATTACCTTTTAATTCTGATGTGATCAGACAATTCTATTTAAAGTGATTTAATTATTTTACCTTAGATTTTAAAATAAGATAAAATAAACTCTTTCGAATTTCAATGGAAATTTGAAATAAATACAAGAATTAAATACAAGGGTGGACCTCTTTTTTTCATACTAATGATCCATACAGGCTGCCCATTTCTTGAAATATGGGATACATTCGACAAAGTTTCCTGCTAGAATCACCCCAATCTTGGTTAGCCTGTCTGTATAGATTCCAGTCAGTCGGGGTTCATAAGTATGAACTATCCTGGCTCTCATGTTACGTATATTGTAAATTTATCTTTTTTCTGTGTAAATAGTCTAAATGTCTATTAAATCCTAATAGAATTATTTTCCTAACAGAATAGAATTTTAGAATAGTACTCACAGTGTCTAATAATTTGTGAAATACGTAACAATACTAATACTACAAAACTCGGCAGCAACGTTTCCTAACCCTATGACGTCACTCACAAACAAAGTAGTTCCCATCACGGTGTCTGAAGTTTGAGTGAAATGAAGAACGTCAATTTAAAAATATGATTATTTTGTTAAACCATGTGTCTTTTTATCACGATTTGAGTACCGAAACTCCTCCTAGCAACCCAACATGCTTTCTGTTTACGCAGTTTCTGCTTCCACTTAGTGACGTCATAGGGTCAGGAAAGGTTGATGTCGAGTATAGCTCCCTACCAAAAAAAACGTTTAATATAATCACTTTCATAACACCCAACCCTCCTTTTTCTTATATATTCATTACGTGCAATCAATCACCATCAATTAGATCTCTGCGCAGAATTCATCTCCCATTGAAACCCGTACCTGGAAAACCTTATTCTTTCCTCTCGACCACAAAAGCCATTTGAAACAATTCTCCCCACAACACCCGATGCGCTGACAAATGATGTTCCGTCCCACTGGGGTGTTCCCGCGGAGACCCCAGTGACCCCGACACGCGGTGCAATAGCGCCCACGTCGCGCCAAATAAATTCGAACTCGCCAAATCTCCAGATTTATGGCCTATGAAGAGCTACGAATTGATCTGACGAAGAGGTCTGGGAGATCTCTCTTAATTAATCACGTCAATTCATACAGATTTCACAAGCTTTGTATTTGGTACACTAAAAACGCTGAAGTTCAATGGAATGACAATGTGTTACTCAAAGTATAAAAATATCCCTTTTAACAACTTTGGTACTTCATGGGGAAAAAAATCGAAGTATGTACTTATTCAGTGCAGGTTTCTTCATTCTTTTCCGAATTACTCTGTTAATTCTCGTTGATTGTTTTTTTTTTGTCATTAAATAGGGAACAATTATAATACTTAACACATTGTAAAATTTTCTGAATTTTGTCACCAGTAAATTGTTAATTGAATTTATAAATATGTAAGTTATTTAGATTTTTAGGTTTGCTATCAATTAAAATTGTCCCATTTTTACCGCGCAGTTCTTGCCAGTTTTGAATGCTCCCTGGTTGATTTATCTTCAGTTATCCTTACTATCTGCAGAATATTTCCAATTTTTAAGATGTTCTGGAAAATTTCTCCCCACTGTACTTGAGGTAAGTAAATATAGGTCTTTTCCACGTGCACTTTGATAGAAATATTTCCTTCAATATAGTTTTTTCTTGTATTCTTTTAAATTTTAAAGCTTTAAATTTATGTATTTGCTTCTTAAAAGTATAATCGTACGGTTCTCTAATTTAAATTTAGTTCAATCCATTTAATTACTTGACCCTCAACCCTAAAGGCAGTAGCGGATCCAGAGTATATGTAGGTTCACGCCCGTCAGATAAAATTTACTAAGTAAAATCATTTCTACAAGAAAACATTGTAAATCATATTCTTGAAGCTGTGGAATTAAGTTTTATGCTTGTAAAAAATATCTAAAATAGTAATAATTAACTTCAAATATATTAAGATAATTATCCACTTTTATTGGAAAGGATTTTTACAAAATCCTGTTTACTTCCTTATGAAAAAAAACGTTCATATTCTTATGCTACGAGAAATTTAATTCGTCAATTAATGGTACCTTCTTGTAAACTTGAAGGGTTTCACAGCCGTTGACAATATTAAGAATACTTTTCGGGATGATGCGCAACACTGACGATCTCACCCGTAGTAGTGGGCAATGACACGTTTATTGAATATATTTTTACCAGACCACGGCCGATCATCCTCGAAAGTTCACTCGCGTCCAAAAATTAAGGATAATTTGAATTCTTAGGAATAATAACACTAATAATGAAACTTCATTCTGTAATAATGTAATTTTTAGGGTCCCCAGACATTAGTCAAAACAAACACTTAAGAGAACTTCAAAAAAGGTTACCACTCGCCAGTTACGGATATAGAAGAGCTGAAATCCGCCTAAAATGAAGATTAAGGAGGTGTGTGTGTAAATATCGCCTCAAAACCATACCTTAACAATGTTCTACACATATAAAATCATACATGAAGTTTATGAATGTCATATCCTTTCCAAATATCGGGGATTTTTTGCTCAATGACTCTCACACGGACGTTTCTCTTACCGTTCCGAATGCGTGTGGAACTGCATTATCAATGGAGGGCCTCTGTACCTCCCATAAACCATTATTAGGGTAGTTTGATCCCGGATTACATATCCACACTCTTAGAACACCCTATGGCATGAATTTCACAAGTAAGGAACTAAGACTTATGGCACTATTGAAAAAAAAATCTTATTTTTTGGACAAAGTGTATTTTAAGCATAGCACCTTATATATTAGTAGATCATGAATAAGAATTCAAATCAAGCAAAGAATTTAAAATATTCCTTCAACAAATTCCCTTTACAAAATGAGTGCATTTCCACTGAAAATCCCTCCGTATTGAAACTTTAACAAAACGGTCTCCCATTGCAACTTTTCCACACCAACAACTATCCCGGAACTTGCGCCAAGAGAAGCACCCGACGCCAAACGCACCCAAGACAAAGAAAAAGAGGGATGGGTGAAATGAAGGGGGGGGCTCGATCATCATCGTGAAGGGGGTCGCCAAAAAAAGGGGGATGCAGCAGCGGCGAGCGCGTGCTCGATCCAATCCGCACGTGGGCACTTCAAGAACCAAACAAGCAAGCAAGCAGAGTGGGCTTATTTGGGTAAAGCCTGTAACAGGTGAAACACCGTTGAGTTGCTTTTCAGGTGGACTTGCTTCGAGTCTCATTACTGTTGTGGTCCGCTTCCTTTTGGATGAAACATGATAGGTAGGTGGACCGCTTTTTTGCTTGCTTGAGGTGTTTTTTTTATTAGATGACGAGTCATTGGTGTGACAGAGGCTTTTATTTTTGACTTTTTTTGTGATTGGTTAGTTTATAGAGTTTCTGGGGGGGGGGGGTAAAAGTACTTGTTGCAGCGAAGTGTGAGAATTTATTTCGATGGAGGGGGGGGGGCATACTTCGGGAGGGAACCAGCATTCTCGAGAACAAGATTCGAAGTATTTAAGGGTGAAGGTGAAGTTTCACAACTTGAGAAAATTTATCCCTGAATAGCTTCATCTCAGACATTGAATAGAGATTTGTCAGTTAAATAATACAAAAAAAATCATGAAATTTTTTTTTTGAACTTGTTGCAGCTATCACCAATCCACATAAAAAAGGTATCTAAAATTCTACATTGTAAAAAAATAATAACTTCATAAGGGGTAGTAAAATATTTGAAAATTATTTCCCTTTTAAGAAAAATGTATTTAAATTGGACGTTTTTTTAAATGTATATTATGTTATTGTAAAGTTAGTTGAAGTATACTAAAGTAGTACTTCTATAAGTATAAAAAATATGTAATGATATTCGTACTAAAAAGCCTACAAAATATGAACTTTACTATAGCTACTAATTAAAATATTTGTATTACTTAAAAAACTTATCCCTTGAGGTTCTTATGTCAAACATATAAAAAACTTTGTGCTATGAAATAATCTTAAACAACGTATTCTGATAGATTTCTCATGGGAGAAATAATCTTTTATGTGAAAAAAATAATTACAGAAAAAAATACACGAAAACCAATAAAAAACATGATTTTTTTGAGTAATTGATTTAATTAATTAATTTTATGTAGCTTGAGCCCGATATTTCATGTACTGGGACAAATAATTTCCGTTACATTAAGGTCATTTCTTTCTTAGTGAATTTTTTTATGCCCAGTTTCAACGTTATCGATTTATTTAGTAGTTTTTCAAAGCTCATTACAA
The DNA here is from genome assembly GCA_963680715.1 of Tetragnatha montana. Taxonomy (NCBI): domain Eukaryota; kingdom Metazoa; phylum Arthropoda; class Arachnida; order Araneae; family Tetragnathidae; genus Tetragnatha; species Tetragnatha montana. The sequence goes on along the minus strand of OY796676.1, from coordinate 53,924,374 downwards.
AATGTTTAGTGACCTGCATTTTAATTAATTACCTTTACGTGTTTTTAACGTAGGAAAATAAATGAGGTAGATTTCAGAATTAATTTTCTTTTGGCTTTCGAGGGGTTTTGACAAAGAGGCTTACAAAATGCGTCTCATAAACTTGTCAATCTCAGGTGCAATCTAGAACTTTTAGATAAAAAAAAGTTTAGAATTGCTGAGATAAGTTTTCATGTAATATCCAACCTAAGTAATTTCTGTAATAGGTACTATAAAGAAAGTAAAAGAGATTGTCAAAAACGTCTTTGATTGTTTTCTTTCGAAATATTGTTTCTTATTAGTTACTTTGATACATAGTAGTAACAATCGATAAGATAATCTTCTAGTTGTAATACGAAATTTTCTTAAATATCTTTAATGACAATGTACGTATTTTTTAATAGTACGTATTACTTTTAAGTTGTGTTCTTTTAAAAAGGTCCCAATTTTTGTTCGATTATCTTCATGAATTGCTTACAGTTTTCTTTCTTATTAAGATTTAATGATTTATGTAGGTTCAAATTAAAAGAATAATATTCAACAAATAATTTTGTTTGATAAAATTATTAATAATTAATATCCTAATTATAGAATATGCCATAAATAGTTCATATATATTATTTTATTCAAATAATTATTATTATATGATATTATATTAATAAGTATTATTAACTTATACGTATAAGTATTATATGATTGGCAGCCATACTAAAAGAAACCTTTATTTATGACTACTCACAAAATAAACATTATTTTATTTTTTATAATTCAATTAATTTATTTTTATGTAAAATCTCGTTATTTTTTTAAATTATCAACTATTTAAAATGAGATTTTATAATGTCATACACACAAGTATAATAGTATGCTGTTTGATGTATGATAAAATGAGCAGATGCCCTTTTGTAATTCGTTAACTGATTTTATAATAACTAATAGACCTGACTTAAAATCACTACAGGCGATTTATATAATATTTAAGTGTTTGTTTGACCTATTTGGAGGGCAAACCTTATTATACTTGTGTAAAAACATGGTGGTTCCGGTAAAAACAAATTCAAAAACAAATCCGATTTCATTCAAATCTTTTGTGCATTATGAAAGAAAGAGTTAAAGAGAAAACACACCTGCTTGAATAAGAATTCCAGGGCGTTTTTCCTAATGCCAAATTTGAAGGAATGCTTTTGAATCGTGTGTGTTACCTTCACCTTGTACGTTATTAGCTGTGACTTTTAACCTTGATAACCAAAATTCTGCTCCAACGAATAGCAATAGATTCGAATTGGAGAGACAGAATTGTTGTAACAATAGATTTGATAGAATTGGTAGTTTACTTTTCTTAATTTTCGCTGATGTCTTCTAAATTTGTAATAAAGAAATATTCATTTTGTAATTTGAGTTGTATAATTTGTACTGAGCTTCACCCAAAAAAAATTTTTTTTGAAGTAGAATTTGTACGATTATGATGGCGAAAATCGACACCTGATAGTCATTTTTAAAAATTCCAAAATCGAAACACTTTGTGCTGTTTAAAAATTGGGATTTAACTTTTAAAACGTCTTTAAGAATTCAAAGTTTGCATACTTTTGAAGTCCAAACTATATTTCTGTCTAGACTTAAATAGTATTTTAGTGACCCCAAACTATCTATATTTAGAGTACATTAACATTTATTGCGTAAAATGCGTCTGGGGAAAACTCCGAGAAGCCGCTTTAAAACCAATCTCGAACCAGTTAAACATCGCAGAAAAAAAAATAATAATGTCGCCAGACCAACTCTGAGACTACCGGGGACAAATATCGATCACAAGTGATATATTTATTCCGCAAACAAATGTGACACCCTCTGCGCGATAAAGCCAAATGCGTATTTTATAACTGACAAAAATATGAATTTCAAATCGCATACAAGAGAGGCTGAACTGGTAGGCAGGAAGTCCCGGCGTCTAGGGACAGGAAAGAATCTCCAGTGGGTGGCTCGGGGATAGGCTTGTTTGTGCAAGCTTTACAAGCATAAATATTTCTTTCTTCAAACATCTTTCTGATCACAATGAAAGAGGAGTATTGAAATCATTTCAAATAAACGTGGGAAGAGGCTCAGAGTTCAATTTTCGATTGTGTACAAACGTGAGTCGAAATGTATCTGTTTAACTGAAGATATTATTCAAATGTTTATTTATCTTAAGCAGCATTATGTATTTAGAGTCATGGCTTTAAGATATATGAAATAAAATCGGTATTTTATGTGCTTATACTTCACATATTCATTCGAATTAACGCAGGACACACGGGTATTGGATATTATAAGGAATCGTAACGCAATTACTTGAGCTCTTCAGGATGAAAGTGGTATAAGTCCAAAAATTGATTATTTGATTAATTTAGGTAGAAAAAAGTTAATTAAATCTGTCATTCAAACCAATTTAATTTATTGTAGGTATGTATAATTTGTGAATTTATTCATTAAAATATTTGACCTCTTTCGGTGTACTAAAAATTAATCATTTTTTAAATATATGCTAAATTACTATTTCTAATGTATAAAACCAACACATAATATATGTATTATTTGTATCACATTAACAACAGGTTTGTTCAATTTTATTTAATTTACTGGAGGATTACTAAAAATAAATTAGTTTAACAAAATTTGATCCCAAGGTTCAATCTATCCTTTAGATGTTAAATGGAACCAATGGTGAGAAAAACAGCATTTCAATTTACCATCAATAATTACCACACCACTTCTAATTTAGCATTTTTGAAGCCTAACAAATTATTCTACATCAAAACAAAATTCATGACTAAAATCGCAATTTTAAGAAAATTAGAAAAAAGAAAAACATTTTTCTTTAAAAAAAAATGCCTATCTCAATTTTTCAGAAATTAATATAAATCAAACACATCTGATTAGAAGAGGGAGAAAATAATTCATCAAAAGTAAATGGAATTATAATATCTAATCTATCTAAATTTAATACCCATTAAACAAAATTTCCCGCCAGACTAGCTCAAAATAAAAACCTAACCAAACCGATTTCAAATTACCGCGCTCCGATTCACAACCCCATTAGAAGTAATAAGCCTAATAACTTACAGAGAATAAACCTAATAACTTACTGAGAACATAAACGTCAAAAAAAAAAGAACAAAACTATCTCCACTCTAAAACGGGATTTTAAAAACCCCATTATATCAAGAAAGAACCAAAGTAATTACATACATATAGCCGAATTTCTCCGCTCTCTCTAAAACCAAATAATGCGTCTTCACCAGAAAAAAAAAGTTTATTTTTTTTCCTCACCATTCTTTTTAACGCTAATTTTGAAAAACGAGAGCGAAGAAAAAATAATTGTTGATGACTCTTACTCATCAGTAACTAATGAATTTTTTTTCGCGTAATAATTCAATCTATCTAAACGTCAACCGCGACTTTACCGTTTTTTAAACATCTTCTCCACAACATTTAAATCTCTTTAACGATGTAGAAGAACTCGCGGCGCATCATTAATAAGGTTAGTACTGAACCGACCGAGTTTTCGTACGGTTCTTACGGAGAACCGAACCTGTTAGGAGCGAAGGAGTTGAGCAGGGAGGGAAGGAACCAGTTCCGGATGGAACCCTTTCTGTGTTCCAGGATGCAAAAGAGAAAGCTTTTTGAAAGTGAAGGAACTCTGGACTGTTGAGTTTTTCTAAGTGGAATAGACAGATTCGCTTGCATCGTTTAGGAAAAGAAGATGGTAGATTTTTACCTTGGTGCCGTTTTAAGATTTCTTTAGCCTCGGAACTGTTTTTGTCAGAGTCAAAACCTTTAGAAAATTCACGATCGCTCTGCAGTTATAGTTTACATTCATTTTTCAGTTAGAAGCAAAGCTCGTTAAAGTATTTGGGTAATATGTTTTGAATAGTTTACAAAGATTAAAATATTATGAAGTGACTTTTAACTTATTAGTTTTTTTACTATAGTAGTTAGTTTCACAAATAAGAATATAGTACTACCAAGCATTTGGTAGGGTCAGTTCTTGCATGTTATTTTGAATAATGATTATGACTTTTTCACTTTATTAAATTCAGATACATCAGTGATGGCAAACCTTTTCTGCCGCACTTCATATGAAGATAAAGCTCGAGGGAAAATGAATAGAATATTTAACATCTTTCTAGTTTTTTAGAACCTTCAAAAGAATGGAACAAAGATATAAACGGGTCACATGAATCAGCTTCGCGGGCCGCACATGGCACGTGGGCCGTAGATTGAGCACCACAGGGAACAAAAAATATCCAACTTCAAAGATTTATTTCATCAGGCTTTTTTTTGGTCTGATAAACAGTTTTATTTTTAAGAAAAGTCAATAATAAAGAAATAATGAATATGAATACGTTTTAAGGTAATCTGTATACTGAAATATTATAAATTGCTCATTTTCGCTTATGTTATCTTAAAGTCGAAGTAACTAATTTAAGGAATATAAATTCTTTAGTAACATTACTTGATTAAAAATAAAAGAAACATAAATAGAAGTATGTATTTTATAAGTTGTTGCTTCCAAAATTTAATATAATTTAATTTTTAAATAAATTTAAAAATGTATCAAATAAAAAGAAAAAGTTTATTCCTGTATTTCTCCTTTTTAATCAAATTAAATCTGTGTTATCCCACTAGATTTTTTGGTTCAATTCCGTTAGAGTCCCCGCTGAATATCGCCCGGTTCTTTTAGACAACAAAAAGTAGAAATATTCATAAATAATTTCAAACTCCTGAATTAAAATGTTTAATTGGATCAATAACTATTCAGTTTATTAATAAAAGTCAGAAAAATTTGTTGTTATTTGGATTTATTTAGCGATTTGGATATTGGCGATATTTAGCGGGGACTCTAACGGAATTGTACCGATTTTTTTTTGTAATCGCAAAATAAACATATTTGAGTAACAAATTACTTTCATACATAAAGTAATTCATTAGCTTTGTATTCTGTTTTGAACTATACGTAAAAACCTTTGCTTTTGAAAGATATTAAAATCTATAAAGTATATGTATGAAGAGATACATATCCCTCCATTAACCCAGTTATACAAATTTAGTTTTATACTCTAATGGATTTACTAATATACTAAAATAAATTACCTTAAAGTAATTTATACTCGTGTTTTTTGGAATACTAATTTTGATAAAGTCCTAAAATAATCAGTTTAAAACAACGAAATATATAATTTTGAGAACTCTGGATAATTCGTTCCTGAACATAGTTTCTTTAATCGATCATTCTGACACTCTGATTTGAATACCCGTTTTTTAGCGATCTTATAAACCTACTCCCTGATAAATATATGAGAGCTTTACCTCCAAGCTACTGTTATTAAAATATCTTGTTTGTTGTAATATTCTGAGCGTACATACACATGCAAATGAAAGCAGGCAAACTTAGTTTTAATTTTTTCCGAACATAAAATTAGTTAATAAAATCGTTGTGTCGTAAGTACCTCAAGGCGAAATTAATTGGTCTTTTAATTTTTCTGAAGGAAAAATGCTTTTGCATAGATTTAAGTGAAAGCTTAATATACTACTTACAGATGCAGCATCTCGTATAAAATACACCATATTACTTTTTTAATGTTTTACTTCTTACTTAGATCACCTTATTAGTTTTTTTTTAAATGCAGTTCAAGAAGCAAAATTGAAAAGTGTTTACGCAGTGTTTTTTTTTTTTTTTTTTTTAATTTGGTCCTTCTCCTTCTTCTTGTTAGATGTAGTGTGACTCTTTCTCTCCCTCACGTGATATTTACCCTTGAATAAGTTAAGATTACTTTTAAATATTTATTATTAAGATGTTCTCTATGAAATAATAAATAAAATCACTTATTAATTTTTATTTATTGAACTAAAAAAAAAATGGAATGTTCAATCAATACCTTACAGTTAGTTGGTTTATGGAACGTTGGTTGATAATTGGTTGAATGGATTAATAGAATGGGCATATTGTTGGTCCATTTTATTGTCAAGATCTAACCAAATTCCAACTAGCAGTACCTACTACTAAAATATCGACCACAATTTATAATTATTATTTAAATTACTGTTATTTTGAAAAAATATTAAAATTAATTTTTTCAAATGAATTACATGGATTTATCTCAATTTTTTAATACTTCCACTGGGTCATTCCACATCAAATCAACACACTTTTTGGCATGACCATCTCGGAATTTCTTGAAATTTGGTACACATGTTCTACTTATAGAAACTCGGAAAAGTACCAACTTCCATCAAAAAATATTAATTGGTTCTGGGATTACAGGTGCGTAAAGTGGTCGAAAATGGGCCAAAAATGGACCAACATAAGTTCTTTAAATTGCTGTACAGGATCTTCTAATTGGGTTATACAAATAAAATTGGTGTCGTTTTAAAGTATTTTAAATGTTCTTTTTAATGGTGTAAAATGTGCAGTAAAATTTTGAAAAATAACATATTTTACAAAACAGAAAAGAATTAAAAGTTCGATTTCTATCAAATGTACCACTTTTAAAATTTTGAAAAAAATTCCAGGTATAGGTAATATTATTCTAAATAATGTGGTAAAATTATAGGATGGGACAAAAATGGGATCAGTGTCAAAAACTATTTAAACCAAAGTTGTTAGATTTTTCTTATATCCCCTTAAAAATTTTTAAAACTAATTTTTTTTTCATTGATTGGATGCGAATTGAGTTGTATTTGACTGCTGTTGACAATTAGGGCCCCTGCACAAACTTGGTGTAGCCCGGGCTTCATATTTACTTTATGTGCACTGTTACAATACAAAATGGCCTGAATTAACATACAGTTTGAAAATATGAAGCCCGGGCTACACCACAGAGTATAGATTCTAACAGAGGGTCCAAGCGGCGATTTTACTCTTTCGGAGACAATAGTTCCACCGTTATCGCATAGTGGCGCTGATGGTCCCAGTTGTCAATCGATATCATATCGATATCAAGTGGGAGGGAACAAGTCGGAACGAGTGATTCTGATTGGATATGGAACTTTTTATGGGAATTTCGCAATCACTGTTATTTTTCCCCAGATCAAGGAACTTTTCCCTAAACTTTCCCTGCCGGTAGTAAAATTTCCCCATAAATAAACATGGATGATTTGTAGTGTCTCGGTCTCATCAGTGATTGCTCTAGCAGATATTATTATTTTGCATCATTCTCCAAGTAAGTCTCATTTAACATTGTTTTATTCAATAACTTTAAATCCTATGATTAATTATAAAAATGCTTCTTTTCTAAAAATGTCTTTCTTTTGCTTTTAGAACACGTTTATGTTGAATTGTAAACAACTTCCTCCAGTTTTGATGATTTTCGTTTGGGAAAGGATAAACTGTAAGTGGGTAATGACTTTTTAATAATTTTCAAATCAATGTTTTGAAAAGCAAGATTATGTTAAGAATATTTGTTTATCAAATAAAAAAAGCAAAGGATTAAGACATTACTATAGTAAAAATTTGCCAATTATCAAATGAAAAAAAGTAAACAAAATGGGTGAATTTCCATTACAATGATCCGAAAGTTATTTAGAACTGTAAATGAAATCTTTATTTTTTTTACTAAATATCGTCTGGTAATACATATATATTTGAAGATCAATTATATGTTATTTAATGTTATAAATGGTTTGCGAGTACTACTTTGTTTCCTGAATTCATTCCTTGAGTTTTTATAATTATACAGTTTATTATTTTTATAAAGCAACTTTCCAATAGCTAATAAATTGCAAGTACGTTTCAATGCTATTCTTACCTTTTGATTATTTACTTTATCACTGAGTTTTGATGAGTTACTTTATTTGTGAAAATGTTATTTAATCTTATATTCGTGCTTTTTGAGTCATGTTTTTATAATTAATTTGGAACTATGCTTCTCTGGTAATTACTGTTGACTTGTAAATCAAGTCTGTATCCTTTTCCCTTATTGTATGTATATTCTTCAGTTTATTGATAACTATATTAAATGAAGCCATGATAAACTTTTTTGCAGTTTTTAATTATTTGAATAGGTTTAAATTACCTTTCTCAAGTAGTATAATCTAAGTAATGGTTGAAATTTTGAAATATGTTTTAATAAAAACTATAACAAAGCATGGTTTGGGAATGCAGGCAATCACTTTAAAATACTTATTTTGAAAAAAATCTGATAAATTCATCAATTTTCAGGGGCTTTTGAATCTGCATTGGTTGAATTCAAAGCTATCAAGAATGATTGCATTATATTACCCTGCAGTGTCAAAATTGTTATTGAGTTATTGTTATTCAAAGTTATGTTTTTTATGTAAGAGGTTTTAAGCTTAGGTTGAGTATTGTGTGCCTGTGAAAGCAAAAGCTTTTACATAAGTCAGATACTAAAATAAACAATAATCTGATAAAACATTTAAAAATATAGAAATTATCTACTATCTCAAATTCTATTGTGGAATAGGTTGGCAAAATCCCTGAAGGAAGTCAAGGCACTAATGTACTATGTCTAAATCATTGAAATTTCCTGTTAATTTTTTAAAAGGAAAAATGCTTTATTTGCAATGACTTAGAAATCACTACTAATCATTTTTCTTAGTCAAATTCTGTTATATTGTAACTGGGATTTTTCCCACTTGTGTCATTTTATTTAATTTCAATTTGTCTTATATTTTTGCATACATCCCTTCAACTAATTGGTTCTTAAGATATCAGAAATGCTTTACATAAAATTTGTCTAGTTTTTTGTAATATCTGTAAATATCTGTTCAATAAACTATTTTTTATTACTACTTGTATTCACTGTGTTGAAATTAATATGAAGTAATTATTTTCTATGTTTCTTCCAATCTTTTCACCTAAGAAAAATTATATTTGGGTATAATTTATGGTGTTGTTTTATTTATGGATAATAGAATTGTTTATATTATAAATCACCATATATTCATTCTACCTCACCTGCAATCCAGTTCAGTTTTTGAATATACTATAGCATAATCTAATGTGAAATAAGTTTAATAAATTTACTACTTTTGAATAACCAAAAAAAAATAGCATTTTGTTTGCAAAATGCTAAAAAATGCACTTAAATCATAATCACTCAGTTAATCAACTCATTGATTTAGTTTAATGAAAAAAGATAAACTCGCGATAGAAATAGATAACAAAAACTTCAATTGGTGAAAGTAAAATTACAAAGATAATTCAATTTCTAAGTCTAGAAATTATTCAGATCAATCGCTGTAAAAGGCGATTTCCAATTCAAAAGACGAAGTTAGAAATTTCCTCTTTCCCCAGCGCATGCTCAAAAGACACACGTAGCTGTTTGAAAACTGGGAAAACAGAAGAAATCTTTTTCCCTTTCTAGCGATTTGAGTGACAGGTGAGGGATGATAGCTGGCCAGGTGGGCGGGGTTAATAGAGAAAGAGGAGGTTGCAGAGAGAGAGATTGCATGCGAATTGAAGAGAGTCAATAACGTTCGTCCTGCACTGTCGTCCTGTTCTCTGGTTAGTTCCACCGTTATCGCATAGGGGCGCCACGTTCTATGGGAAAAACCATGCTTTAAAAGTTGCCATTAGCGTCTATGGAGATGGACCCTCTGTTAAGCTCTATACTCTGTGGGCTACACCAAGTTTGTGCAGGGGCACTTATTGTCAAGAGCAGTTAAATGCAACTCAACTCACATCCAATTAATGAAAAAAAAATTAGGTTTAAAATTTTTAAGGGGATATAAGAAAAATCGAATTTTATTTTAAACAGTTTTTGACACTGATCCCCTTTTTGTCCCATCCTATAATTTTACCAGATTAATGACAATAATATTACCTATTACTGGAATTTTTTTCAAAATTTTAAAATTGGTACATTTGAAAGAAATCGAACTTTTAATTCTATTTTGTGTTGTAAAATATATAACTTTTCAAAATACCATAACACCTTTTACACCATTAAAAAGAACATTTATAGTACTTTAAAATGACACCAATTTCATTTGTGTAACCCAATTAGAAGATCCTCTTGAGCATTTTAAAGAACTTATGTTGGTCCATTTTTGACCTATTTTTGACTATTTTACGCACCTGTAATTCCAGAACCAATTAATATTTTTTGATGAAAGTTGGTACTTTTCCGAGTTTCTATAAGTAGAACATATGTACCAAATTTCAAGAAAATCTGAGATGGTCATGCCAAAAAGTGTGTTGATTTGACGTGGAATGACCCCACTTAAAAATCATAAGCATTCCCTGAATTTAAAGTTGACGTGGGATTTTTATTTATTCCTTCTATTTGGTGATATTGGAGGGGAAGAGGGCGTCCCCTAAGAAATTAAACCATTAATTAGAACTGAAAATAAATTTATTTATCCCTCGTTTTTTGTGAATTTATGAAAATGAATTATATGAACTATTTCTTTATGAATGGATAATGTGAGGTAAACTGTCCGTTTTGTACCAGTGTTTTGTTTTGTTTATTATTCAAGAGAACCTACATGGCAACAGCGGTAATAAAATGTGGGTTTTATAATAAAGTTGTTCGTTTTAACAATACTAGTTCTTTTTTAGTGAAATCTAATGTGCCCCATTTGTAATGTGCGATCAGTTTATCCAATAAATATAGTATCTATGAAATTACAGTAAAAAGAAATGTGAAATTAATCATAGCATTGTGTTTCATACAGTATTATAGAAATGTCATTTTGCCATGCTATAAAAAACAAATATGGAATGAAACACCTTGCAAGAAAACGATGATTCAATGAAGAAAAAATATTGATGTTAGGGCCTTATCGTTTTTCGTGAAGGTTGATGCCCTTGATCTCGCCTCGCGTGCTTTTCTGAAATACTCAACAACAAAGTAGCTTTAGGAACTTTCTTAAAATGGGCTTCTGAAGTCTTTTGAACTGTCATGGGGAAGTAGAAAAAGTGTGTACTTTATTTTGACGAAAAAAATCCAGTTAAATGGCCGTGAATATATACTAGATGTGGATGGAGCATTCTTTTTTATTCTTGTGTTCGAGTGGTTTCAGAATTTAGAGATACAGTATTTTAGCAGTTGAAATCACATGCTGTTGCAGTTTCTTTAAATGTAAAATAGAAAATATTTTAATGCTGTAACATATCTTTTCAAAAGTTGAAAGAAGAAAATTAAAATGACAAAACTCAGTTTGTAATTACTACCGTATGTAATCTAGAACCTTAAATATTAATTGAAACTACTATAGTAGGTGCTTGACCAACTTCTATTAAAGTCTTATTAATAAATATTGGTGACGTCACGACCAGCTAATTTCTTTTAACTGTTAGCTTTGTAGGGCTTTTAACTGTTGCTAAGGCGGTTGCTAGGTAACGAGGTATATGTTGCTAAGGCGGTTTTTAAGTATAGGGTCACGTGATTGCAAATACTCCAATAGAAGAATTCCACGGCCAGTCATTTTCTGTAACTGTTAACCTCTGTAGGGCAAAAAACTGTAACATTTCTGTTGCTAAGGCCGTTGTTAGGTCCGAGTCATGTGATTGAAAATGCTCTATTAGTACTTTTTAATGTTGATAATTATTATAATCAAAAAGGATTGAATTTAACTTTAAGATTAGTTTAGAACACATTTTACTTCATTAAATATAATACTTTAGTATGTGTTATTAAAATGCTTGAGAAATATATTACTATAACCTTTTCAAAATATGTTTAAAATATAATTACTCAAGAACAAATTTATACAATAAAATTATTCAAAGGAGAAAAAATATTTAAACTCCTTGTTATTCACCCTCTGACTTCACCTTGGAAAGTACCATAAATTTAAAACACACTGGTCCCATGGCTAAATAACTTTTCTGCTCATGAGAGCCCTTAAAGTACACCACAGAATTCCAGCTCCTTATACAGGAGCCGAAAATCCCTTAATGATCATTATTTGCATGGTAGCCCATTTTAATAAAAGCCTCAGCACCTCCCGCGGACTTCTATGTCAAGGATGGCTCAATGCAGGTAGAACCAGTCTCCGCCAAGGTCGCCAGTTTTGTTCCGGGTCACCATTATTATTATTATTATTATTTTGGTGCTACCGTGAGATTCCTGCTTGACCCGCGATGAATTAAATAAGCGAAAGGGTTTATAGAGGGAACAACAAAAAGATGGAAAAGGGGGAGAGAAAGAGGGTTTTTCCTTCCGTGATGGTTGGCGCGAGTGCCTTTTGTTGTTTTCGTGGATTCAAGGTTAGGTTGTTTGTTTTGGTCGTGCTTTGGTACCGTTTTTGCATGCGGTCCCTATTTTTTGTGAGTTTTTTCTTGCGGACCTTGAAATTTAAAAAGTGTTTTTCCTATGTGGGAGATTATTTAATGGTTTTGAGTGCGTGGTTTGGGTGAGTTATATGGTTTAGTTATTGTTGATGGGGGATATTTTTTTTGTGAGGAGTTCAGTATTTGATGGATGAGGTTTCTGTAAAACTTGCAAAATTGGAAATGATACAGACAACTGATTAGTAATATTTATTGTGTATTATGTAGGGTAGTAAGAAAGTTTTTCATATTTTGAAAGTCATTATCAAGTTAATAACGAGGAATATAATAATGTTATCATGGTGAATAAAAACAAAACTATTCATAAGTTTAGAGTACTTCTGTTTGGGGATTACTCTTGAGAAATTTATTACACATAAACATCGTTGCTGAAATAATATACCACTAGATTGTGTAATTCTGAAACGGTGATCACATTATCATAAGTTTTATTAAACTCGTTACTTAGGAATTTATGTAACTTACAATACTATGACATAAAAACTGTTTTAAAACCTATATCTTGCCACACACGATATGTTTTAATTGCATAAGCTATCAAAGTGTGATCAGATCAAAGTGTTTTTATTTGAATTTAGAAAATAATACATTAGGTTAATTAGAATAGTGTTCTTATGGGATTTTTAAAAATATCTAATAAATTAATTAATTTAACTCAACTCGATAGTATCTCCTTCACCGAGTGTTATAGTATTTCTCTCGTTATTAACATCCAGAAGGCAGATCCCGCACTTTCTTCGACCAGTTCCATTTTTGCCTGGCGCCTCACTTTCACTTATAAGAAAGTCTCCAGACGGGGCCGTTCATTAGCATTCCGCTCTCGTGGTGCGCATCCGCTTACCCCCCCACCACCTGTTGAGCCCCTCCAGGTAGCAGGGTCCGATTGTGATGACCACGGAAGCCGGACGTGTGAACCCGGAGAAAGCCGCTGGCATAACGGACCTAGCGAGGAGAGAGAGAGACGCGATGACTAGAGTGCGCGTCGAGAGTAACCTTACGCGGCCAACATGGGTAACCGAGAGGGGAATTTGTAGCTCTAAAAGTTGTGTCCAACCTTTTAGCGTCCAATAGTTCCGTAAAAACCACATTTGATAAAGTTTTCTATGCGTACCTGACCTTTTAACGATTGTAGTTTTTTCCTGGTAATTTAATGTTTAGTATAATTTTATTTTTTTAATGCTTGACTGATGTCCAATATTTCTATTCAATCCTATTGAAAATTAAGGGTTGTCTTAAACCTATAGTACTCTCGATGGAGTATTCCAAAGTGACCTACGAGACCAAACGCCGGCTTTTAGTATACTAATTACGTATAATGTCTTGTGTTTTGAAAGAAAACTATAATTTTAAATTTTACAAACTAAAATTTAAAAAAAAAATACGGTACTTATATGTATTATCCTGTCGACCGTTCAGCGGCCGTTTAATTCAGCGGTACAGGTACAGTTATAATAAAGTCAATGGGATTTTATAACGTTTTCGGATTAAGCGTCACGGTCGACGACGGGGTAATACGTAAGAACCAAAATTACAAACATGAAAACAGAGTTATAGTTAAATAGTTTAAACCAGAAAAATCTCCCTTCTTACTCTCTTTGTATTACTTAACTATCTATAAATTTTACAGGTCTTTATTGTATTTTTAAATGTCGCTTCTCAAGGAAACTTCAGTTTTAAAAGGAAATAAGTCCATAAACCAAGGTGGTTTTGAGAAAATTGAAAAAAATGTATAAGTAATGGAATTTTCACTGCATAACCATAACCACCAATATTTTATTGGAAATTCATGACCCCATTTAAAATACAGAGCAAGCATGGGAAAGAATATACGTATGTATGTTCACACAAACAAAATTATTGTACGTTTAAAAAAAAGGGAATGTAACCTACTTATTATTCCCTTTTTTAAACTTATGAAATTTGGCCTGAAAAAATTTTAAAATCTACGTAAATTTCAAATAAAATATATTTCTGCTGTTAGATCACAACACAAAAGTGAGACTGACAAATAAAAATTAAAATGTATTTTGAAACTGAGCCATTATAAAGCATTTATATAAGAATATCAATGGAGTCCAATGTTCACTGGAAAAAAAAGGTAAAATCACTTTCTTTATTAAAAGCAAATTTTGTTTAGGCTTAGTTTACAGCACAAAGAATAAAAAAAATAAAGACAGATTAACCGAAACTTCAAATTAAATAAAAAAAAAATAATGAATGAGCATCGATTTCACCAAATTCAGGGAGAGGAGTTATTTTTTTCCTCTCATGTGTAGAGCGAAGCTTCGATATTTTTTATGAGCATAAAAAGTCAATTTTCCAGTTTTTGGAATTATTCCTTTGTTAAACTGACGATTCAAGTTTTGTCGAACAATTTTATTGACGAGAAAAGCATAAGTATTTGAACTTGTATAGTAACATACGTGTATCATGGCCATCTAGTCTAGACACATAAGACCAGAGAAGCTCGAAATCTTGAGTGACGTTCTGCCTGCTCTTTCGCGTCATCAATCGCTTTTTGGACAACAGCGCAACTCAAGTCTGAAATCTTGCACGCTCCATTCAGACTGGAGTTGCGCTGTTATCCAAAAAGCGATTGATGACGCGAAATAGTAGGCAGAACGTCAGTCAAGATTTCGAGCTTATGTAGCTTGCTTGTATGTGCTTATATAACTTCAGAACTTTATTTTTGCAACATACAGAATATTTCCATCACACATATATAATATTCTACATTTTGAACGTGCAGTTAATGCTAGTTTAAATAATCTGAATTTAATGTAATAGCCTCAAATGAGTAATTATATTTGTTAAAAACGAAAAAAAAATTGAAAAACTACAAGAAAAGTTACTAGAAAACATGAAATAAATTACCGTCTTAATTTTTTTTAAAAAATCTTCCATTTAGTTCTTCACTCCTCCAAGTGTAGCTAAAATAATTCCATAAGTCACCAAAGTTCCAATTATTGAAAGAAAAATTGATCGATCAATATCATACACTTTCCACAAAGTGAGGCAAATTCTCCTATCGGAATATCTTCTTAAAATAACTTTGATGTGTTTGTACTTCGAAGGGAGAAGACCGGGCAATGCTTGCACCATACGTTGAGACATATTAGCTGCGTCCTTGGTGAAAGAAGCAGAAAGTATAACGTGCAGAATGATTATCACACAGTAAAGAATAACAGCACAATAGTCTAAAAGTTCTTTCGTTTTCAGATTAGGATCAAAAGCAATTAAGAAACCCCCCCAGAACATGCCATACATATTTGTTAAGACCACTGTAAAGACAACAAACGAAAACAAATCCTCTACTTGATTGAGTACATCCACTGTTTCGAAATGTCGTTGGATCAATGCACTGTAAGTGAATTCTATATTGGGAGATTTCAATTCACTTGAAATTGATTTGAAACACCTTCTTATAACTTTGCATAGACAGCCATAAAGAATACATATGCATGCGAAAATTTGGAATGTATATGATATCGTTATCTTCTCCATGTAAAATGAAATGTAGAAGAAAAGGTCCAATGGTCTAAACCAATTTTGAATTTCAACTTCTCTTTCAACTGTAATTGATTCCCTTAGTATCATCGCGGTTGAGTTTTCTATGATAGAGTAAGCCACAGCCGATATGCATTGTATGAAAACATACCTACGAAAGCGATTTGTGTATTTTGAAGTCCAAACAAATTTTGAAATTCTATAGAGTGAATGCAACAAATCCATAATCTGAGACCGGTGACGATAAATCGATAAGTATGTAGATGCCGAGGCCAAGAATAAGAATACGTTGGACACGGGAATTTGCATTGTTTTGTAAAACACAAGCTTTGTTGAGAACAAGAGCGCCATTACCGCGAAAACTCCCATAGCGAAGTAATTCATACATTTTCCAAAAAAGTCACCGAGTGTTTGAGAAGAGTGAATTGCGACTCCAATTACCTGAAAATGGATTAAAAGTGGCTTAAATGCTTCTATTAATCGGGGGGTCTCAGAAATCCTAGTTGAATGTATTTTTATCATTGTAAAAGTTGTTCCGCTCTATGGTTGTGAGACGTGGAAACTCTCTAAATCTCAAGAAAACTCACTGAACGCGTTTCAAACCAAAGCTCTAAGCAGAATTTTCAAAATGTTTTGGCCTTATGTAATTTCAAATGACCAACTCTACCTTAAGGCTAAAACAAGACCCATCTCAGTGGAAATTAAACATCGGAGATGGACATGGATCGGGCACATCTTGAGAATGTCTGCCACTGAATTACCTCGTGTGGCGCTCACCTTGGACACCAGTGGGGCGAAGGAAGCGGGGCAGATCGAAAATTGACTTGAGGAGAATGGTAGAGGCGGAGAGAGAGGCACTCGGATGGTCGAGCTGGAACGAAGCTAGGGAGGTGGCTTTGGACCGCAGGAAATGGCGGAAAGACCACAAGACTCAAGGCCTTATGCGCCGGACTGGCTTAAACAGAACTATGATGATGATGATGATGATGATGAAAAGTTGTTCCAATTTTCGAACTTTTTAAGAACGGAAAAAACTCATCCTTCCAGGAAGATTTTTATGCACACACAATATTTGTTCCAAAAGTGAGAGTACACAAATTTCAAATGCATAAACAATGCTCAATCCTTTGAACTTAATCACCTCAAAACAAACGAACAAAAAGAATATCACTATAGGTACAAATAAGTAAACAATAGGAATAATTGCTGTTGTATATTCAATAGATAGTTGCAAAATCGGTAATATACTTGAATCAAAAGAGTACAAAAAAGCCTATGGATTATTTAATTGTGTGGAACAATCAAACTGATTCTACAACTTTGGAACTCCCCAGTAGTTTCTAATATTGTAATATTGATTAACAATACCACATGAACAAGTAATATTTAAAAATTTTAATCCTTTGAACAATACTTTCTCTTTTACATGTTACGTATAGATTTATTTACATTTGCCATTATTGTGAGAAAAAGATTAAAGCAAACAAAGGCAACTCTGGTGTATTTTTAACGATTCAAATCTTTAGAAAAATAAAGTAAAAACAATAGTCTTTAAGGGTGCATATTATGAAATGGAGTAGGGGACGCGGAACCTTTGCGTTTTTGGCTAAAAACTAAGAAAAATTCTATAATCTGTTTTACATATAGCAAATACAATTATTAATAGAAAGAAGTATTAAATAACAATTATTTTAAAGATGTTGATTTGGAAGGTACCGCTTCCCTTCAGGGAGAAATATATAAAGTGCAAATGTATGAGTCTATGGTATGAATCAAGTTGGCTTAAAACTCATTATACTACTTGCATATACTACGGTTGGTCACCAAGGAGGGGGATCAAAAATAGTAAAAAATGGGTCACGTATTGTGGGTATGTTCCCTAAATGTTATTTAGGTGGCGGAATTTGGGGTTTAAACACTTCATGCACACTCTACTCCTTTTCATTCTACTGTCTTGGACCGTTGCCAGATCTCCTTCTCGTACGAGATTTTAATGAGGGGAGTTGGACGATTTTTTTAATGGGGAATCGATGGGAGAAAGGGGTTGAGATTTTCGAATGTTTTTTTATTGTTTTGAGAGGGGATTTGAAGTTTGATGTCTTTGTTGGATTGTTCGCTAATTGGTTTGGCGTCTATGGATTCGTCTTATCGTTGAGTGTCTGTTGTTCGTTTGAGGTTTGTTGGCTGATAAGGTTGGCAAAAAGATTTATCAACACTTTCTCACATAAAACATTTGATTTTAATTATTCGGCGGCACAGGTAAGATAAGCACAGGGATATAAGCAAGCGTGGAGAAGGGCAAAGTGCTAAGAACTGCATTATAATATTTCAATACTTATTTAATACTGATAAAATTCTGTAATTTTGAAGTACGCTCCAAAGTAATCCCAATTTTTCAGCTTGGTCTTCTTTATGTTAAATATTTAGGATTATACTTAAATGGGCCCGGTTCGCACAATATTATTATCAAAACTAAATAATGCATAATACTTTACAGATGCCAAGGATACCGGTTCGGTAAAAGAAAATAACTTTTTAATTTTTTGATAATTTTACAGAATAAAATTCCCTCACTTCAAAAAAGTGAATAATTTCTACTTGAAAGATTATTATTGGAACCTTAAACCTCCTAAAATACATGAATTTTATTTTTAAAATTGTTTTTTCTTCGATAATTTGAAATATTTTGGATATCTATTCAGCTTAGTAAGTGAATAAATAAATTTTTGAAGTTTCATATAGTTACAACATAAAAGCAAACCACAGGTAGCACTCAAAAGGTGAAATGAAATTCAGTTCTCAACTGTTCATACCTCTTTCAAAGAACACGTTTGGCATCTTAAGTACGACCTTAACATGGATATTATTCATTCTAAATGAATTTAAATGCCATAAATTAAGAAAGATTTTTTGTATTCTTAGTCTCACGGAAAAACTTACTAGGTTTAGACATATAACTTCTCATTAAGTTAACTTACAGCAGGTTAACAGCCTGAATTTTAAGTTGCCCCACTAAATAGAATATGACAGCATAGGACCTTGAGAAACGCATTCTTACTTCCGCGCAGCGTTAAGTAGGTATTATTTGGACACTGCAGGTGGTTGTGAGAGTAGGCAAACGTGCTGGAATATTTTTTTTTCTCTGCAACTGATGATATACGAGGTTTAAAACAGGAAGAAGGAAGATGAAAGTTCAAAATATAGACTGGCAAAAGTTTTAAAGATACTGGGCACACTTAACCCATATAGTATAAGGTCAAGACTCCGGTTTGGAGAGTATCTTCTGACACACCCTCACTTAGCGGAAATAGGTTGAATGTTATTTGGAAATGTAAGATTCGCAAAGATTGGAAGTGTGGTGTATTCTTTGTTTTTAACTATATCAGTTCAGTGTTAAAGAATTAATATCAACGATAATATAATTTTTATTTTTCTGGCACCATAATCCACTAACCAGTATATCCGCCGGGTTGCTAGAAAATCAATTATCGTCCTAGTTGGCAACACCAAAAAAAAAAAAAACAAGTGGCACCCGGTTGTAGTATGAAACTGTATAATGAATTAAATTTATTTTCATTTTATTGTTCCCGTAAATTGCAAAGGAAGCCACATATAACACTTGAGTGAATTTATGTTGGACGTATTCTTAATGTTAATTGCAAGTAAGGAAATAAAAGAGAGAAAAATAAATAAGGAGGAAAAAAGAAAGGAAGAGAAAGTTTGAAATAAAGAAATAATATGTGTAAAAAGATATGTTAATGGGTACTTTTAGGTCAATAAGACACTATACGCGAAAAAATAAGAAGGAATAAAACATTTCACAATTCAATATTAATCCGAGTTCAAGGTTGATAAAATGCCGCAACGGAATCAAATAATTCAAAATTTCGAAAGCAAACACGAAGAGAAAATATCTCAATGTAACAGATAACAATAACATGTAAGATTCCTCACTAAAACAAACAAGCTTCATCGTTATTTTGTTGCATTTCCATGCTCGATTTTGTTTGAAGGGATACATTTTACTTCCCATTAACTCCATACAAATCCTTCATTTCCTCTCCACAGTTTCGTATAAAAACAAAATTAACAATGCAACTTCCTCCATAAGCAATGCTATCACAAACCGTATCTAAGGGCTTCAGATGTTTCATTTTGCAAATGTGATTAGAAACGTTTTAAGGTTATCTTCCTTAGCTCTGCGAGAGTTTCTACTGTCTTCTCTCTATTCCATTGTTTTAAGGAATTGTGTCAGAGGGATCCCTGCGAATGTTCTTTTTTGTCTCCCCGCTCGGGATTAGAGACAATGGGAGAATGAAGCCACGAGGGCTAATATACCAGTTTTCGAAATTTTCGATAATGGCTTTTTGGATTATGAATGCACAGTGAATGTGGATATTAGCATTTGTAAATATTATTATTGTTGTTTTTGAAATGCGGAATTAGCCTGGTATCTTAAGCGTGCAGTAAGCTCCATTTGGATATGTAAACATTTAAATGAGTTTTATGTAAGAATAAATGCAAAGAATTATTCTCTGTTAGTAATATTTGAATGTATTTAGTAAGTAAATGCTTTGGGATTATTACGCAAAATCCACATAAGGTTTTGCAAGTAACACACATCTGTAATTTAATACAGTTGGGTTACGAAATAGGATTCATAATTGTTAATCAAATATTGTATTTAATCAAGATTATAATGAATTAAGAAACACTATAATTATACAATACACTAAACACATTTAAAATAACTTTCAAAGCTATTTATTCCATAGCAATTTTAACCGTATTATTTTATAAATTAAAACGTAATTTTTCAAATCTTTGAATGTATTAGTCTCTGCTTTTAAATTAATGTAAAAAACAACACAATTATCTTTTTCTATTTTTAAATTTTGTCTGTAAAATAATTAAACAAAACTTTATCTGCACGTACATAAACTTTTAAGTAAGGCCTACGTAACTTGAGTGATAATCATTAAAGCAAGGTTTACTCTTCTATACTATGCTATAAAGTCACAATTAAATAGAGAAGCTAGCTGCTTTACGACAATCATAAAAATTGAGAAAGTGATTTTTTTTTTTATCACTGTAAACTTTTGTACAATAACTACGTCAATTATTGGATATCGTTTAATCCGGAACAGTGTTAACCGGTTTTCTTCGGTTTTATTATTCATACTAGCTGATATGCCCGGCCTTGCACGGGTGGAGTGTATCAATTTATTAAAATTTTCTCAAGTTACATGCCTAATTTTCTGTAACCATAATTACCAATCATCCTGGTAGTTTTTCATATCCCGGTGTTCCCAGTATTTTTTCATATCCCGGTGCCTTTTTCATCTTGGTGTCCCCGGTGCCTTTTCATCTCGGTGTTCCCGGTGCATTTTCATCACCGTGCTCCCTGTGCCTTTTCCCTCCCGGTTCCAACTGTGTAAATCTAACCTAACCATCCAGTTCCGGTGTTGCACATTTAATTACGACAGTTACCCAATTATCCATTCTAAGTGAAAAAAATCCATTAAAATTATTACAGACTTTTGAAATCCCAAAATTTGTAAATACCCCCTGTTTAAATTGAAAAAAAAAATCCCGTTAAACTACACCAAAGAAACAAATTATAAGGTTAAATAACAAATTGATCTAGTGTTTCTATCATCAACTTTCTAAAAAAACTGCATGATGTAATCTTTACTTTAACCAGTCTAATTCTTAAAACTTTCTATTTCAACTTAAAGTTTCATGGAAAATGAAGTTTTTAATAAGAAAATACTGTTATAAAGTTTTTTATAAGGGCCGTTTTTAATTTTTTAAATTATTAATAACCTTTTTAAAACATTTAAAACAATTTTAGCCAAGTTTTATCTTTAAATACTTTGTTTTGTGTTTAAAATTGTTTTTGTTGTATTATTTGCAACAATGCGAGTTAAACAGATCTTCTTTAGTGGAGAAGTAAGGCGATTTTTACAAAAAGGCCTTATAGGGGGTGAAGGGGTGGTTTTAGAAATTTGGAAATGATGTCATTGTCTTTCCCCCGTCCCCATACGTATGTGTACCAAGTTTGGTTAGATTGGGACGGGTAGTTTTGGAGAAATTGAGCCAAATCTGTTCCGGACAAACCCAGGAACCCAGGCAGGAACCCAGGAACCCAGGCAGGAACCCAGGGACACCTTCATTATATATAGAGAGATAAACATTTCATAGCATACATTTTCTCGGTATAGTAACATAAATTAAATCGTCAAACTTTGTTATTTTTTGCATTTATAATTTTTTAAAATCAAGATAAATGCAAAATCAAGATGCAAATAGATAGTTTAATGAATGTACACTATTTTATCCGTATTTTTTTTTATTTGGATAGATAATTTCGGTTAATTAAAGTTCTCATGTTTGAATGGCATTACCTTGAAACTTTAAATTAGATGAAGGATGCTAGATGTTTTCTTTTTAGAAATATATTCAGTGTTTAATACTTATAGTAGTATATTAGTTTAATTTTATTCTTCCTTACATTCCCCAATGTAATCTTTGTACCAGATTATTGTGTTATTTGGGGTAATAAAAATAAATGTGTGTCACTTTTATTGAAGACCTAATGCTGGCAAATTGGAGAAGGATTTGACAAATTTGTTGTATCTAGGTGGAAAAATAATGTAATGGCATTTTTTTTTATTTGTATTGGGATATCTTACCTTTTGTTATAATGAATGGTTTATTAGAGATTAAAGTTCAAAAGAATACTAAAAGCTGAAAAATATATTTGATTACTTCAATTTTCTATCGGTAAATGTCCTTTACTAAGAATCCGTTAAAAAAAAGAATTCGGTAAACTTCTCCAGATGATTCCATCGTTCCATTTGACACGCCTAGTCCGACTTTTCCTTCTTCCGGTTGAGTTGCAAACTCCTACTTCCAGAAAATTACAGTTTATCTACCCAAATAGGCTTAATTTATCTTTTATCGATGTTACTAACGATTCAAAAGCCATTCCCAAGGGAAATCGTCCAGGAAAACAGTGGGAAATATCTAGTCAGCTGCAAAAAAAAAACCATCACACACTGTTACCATAAACTGAAAAATATGTAATAAATCAGATCATTTAAAATTTATTATGCACATTCAATTATGAATCCGTAGTTAAAATTTTATATTTTTGTGATCTTTGAGATTTTTGAAAGAAAAAGCAAAATCATGTTCTGATAAAAATTACTTTAAAGTTTATTCCCAGTACACTTTTGAAAGAAAAACATTTTTTTATAATTTTCCTGTAAATACGTTTTTCTAATTCAACTAAAACTAGAAACCATTCAGAAAAATAATGAGTATGATAATATTGTTACGAAGAAAGGATTGGTATTTATTTATTACTTACATATTATTACCTATGAATTGTTATAATGGTTTGAAATGACTACCTCTGTTTTTAGTTTAAACTAACCATTTATTAAATATCTAAATTAAGTACAGTATTGATTGGGGCTTATAGCCATTAAAAATAAAAGGCACATGATCAATTAATTACATTTTAAGTATTACAATTTAAGAGTTTAAGACCTCACATTACAAGTGAGGATAAAGCATCTTACCACCGACGTCCCTTTGGGTACTCCTCCGCCTTTTTGACTTCTATATCTTGTTCTGCTCTTATTCTGGTTCTGATCTGACCAGGCATCCCTTGATAGAACTTTTGGAAGGTCGAGGCATGTACTAGTTAAACATTATTGAAGGGGTTAATCTAATCTCAAGGAGATAAGATATGAAAAGTCACGTACACATTATGAGTTTGTACTTAAAATTAGGATAGTTAAATCTTTAAAACTTAATAACTCAGAACTGTGATGACAGCGGCGTCACAATATGCATATACAGGATGTTTCAAAAGTCTCTTTCACGGCTTTTATTTGAAAATAACGTCTCCTAGGGTCTTAGAAGTAAGGTCTACCCCTAGGTAAGTGGGGGGAGGATTTTTCTTTCACTGGCGCTAACCTAGGTAAATGACCATGGGTAATCCATTGAGATGACTTACAACGCCCCTAGCGGCGAAATAAAAAAGTTAAAAAATAAATAAAAAAATTAAGATATAGCGAAAAGGTTAGTACTAATATTGTTGCCAATATTATGAAAAACTCACTTGAAAAAATATTATGAAAATATCGTTAATATTCGCGGAGATATTAGCATGTGAAAATATCACTTTTTCAGGCCTCAAAAAAAGAAAAAGTTTGCGAATTCGCAAGTTTTTCAGTGTTGCTGTGTAGTTTTGAGTTTTTTTAGTTCGATAAAAACAAAATTTATTCAAAAAATAAACAGAACTTGCAAATTTGTGAACTTTTTTCTTTGTGGCTTCAAAAAGTGCCGTTTTCATATGCTAATATCTCAGTGAATATTCACGATGTTTTCATGAAAGTTTTCCAGTGAGTTTTTCATAATACTGGCAGAACGAATCTTCTTTAGTTTTCTAATTAAATTGTTCTACTTTTTTTTTTAATTTCGCCGCTTGAGGCGTTGTAAGTCATTTCAATGGATTCTTCATGGTCACTTACCTAGGGGTAGACCTTACTTCCATGGCACTTAGAAGACGTTGTTTCCAAATAAAAGCCGTAAAAGGGATTTTGAAACACCCTGTATGTACACTAAAATGTATATGAGCAATGAGTGATGGTAGTTCAATACCTCAAAAAATATTCCTTTTTTTTCAAACAAAAAATCTTTCTGTGTAATTTACAAACACTCCTAAACCACAAATTGATATACATACACCCTTTTTACGATCGATCGTAAAAAAACCTTCCGACACTCCCAACCAACAAACCCTCAATCAAATTAACACTATCTCCGCATAAAGAAGAGTTCAGGAAAGAAGCATTAACATAGATATCCCCCATCGAAAGCGATTGATAGATAGCATCTAACCCATTTCGACCGGAAGAACAAGGCTTGGGCAGGCTTGAAGGCCGGAATCTGGGTTAGGCGTAGGCGGCCCGAGAGGAAAAGCGAAAGTGGCTAATCCAAGACCTCGGGCCTCACGTTCATTTTTCAACTGACCGCTCGAATGTGCTGACCAATTTGGATGGGGATGGTTGTACGTGTCGAGGGATTAAACTGACCGCCGCCGGTATGGACGTATGGAAAGGTAGGTGGAAGCAAATTTTTGATGGTTGGGTTTTTGCGTGGTCGATTGGATTTGTAATACGTGGGTTGTATTTGTGGGTTTAAGTCTATTGAAAGTATTAATTAAAGATTGGTTTTTGAGTAAAATATTGTAGGTTGTACGGAAGTAACTGGGCTGTGAATTTTAATTTTGAAAGAAGGGAGTGAGTCAGTTTAATTAAATGTTATTATTTTTTTGGGTGGGTAATATGAATTAGGGAAATGTGTTTTAAAGTGAAACAATGATGATTCATATGATTTATCAATATGGAATATGTAATTACAGAAGAAATCAGAACTTTAAAAATAAATGCTGTTTTAATGTAGGTCGAAACGGTTTTGAAAATATTATGTTAGCTAGAGAAGTCGGTAAATTATTTAATATTTTTCTTCATTTGATTATTGAATGATCAAATGTAAGTTTTCTGAATTATTTTTTTCTTTTGGTAGAATTAGATATGATATTTTCTGCTAAACAACCCCCTTATTCAAACGAATTTACTATCGTTTCCGCAACGTATTTTACTCAATTTGTGCATTTATTATTTCTTACTTATAATTTTATTAGATCGTTTTCCATAGAAAAACATAAAAGAGAGAGAGATAATGCAGATTGCTATCTAAGTTCAAAACTTTAAAAAAATCCATTGCATTATACATTGCTTCATTGTTTTAGAGAAATATACCTACTTTGAACACAAAAGTTCATTGTATATTATTACAAAGCATGTAAACTTCATGAAATGAAAGACTTTAATCAGTGGAATAGGTCATTGGAATTATTGACAATAGAATTTTTTTTAATGGTAGAAATTCAAATATGGTATTTTATTGCGACAATTGTTTCACACAACTATAGAATTTAACAATACGTTTGGCTTATGTAATGCAGATGTAGGTACACCACAATATCGAATTAAAAAAAGAAATATACATAACAGACAACAATTAAATTTTACTGACGATAAAATAAACAGATAAAATATTCACCCATATATTAATGTTAAGCTTATGGAACTTAAGGATTAGCATAGGTTGGAGAATAAGTTTGTAATTTTTTTACTCAAAGAGACACGGTTAAGGTAAAACTTGTTCTTTAATCTTAATACGATTCAATATGCGTAATAGTTTTATTATGCTGAAATAGTAATTTATCTCATTTTGCATCCCCATAACATTTTTCTTAATGATTTATTAGAGATCAAAGGCTTAACAAAACAGAGAAAATCCCACTAAACCTTAACTCACTCATCCTTACCCCATAACACTCATCGATAGAAAACAGCGAACCAAACGATCAGTAAAAAAAACTCCCCAATTTTCTTCTGAAGATCCCCCCAATACATCCCACCCCCTCATTACACCCCGGTGTTACCAAAAGCCAAGCGGTGGCCAGGCCATGCCCTAATGACACATCATCAACAGCCACGACGTGATTATGATGATTATGGCTCACCTTGTGTCGAAAGAGAGAAAAAAAAGTCCATTCCGGAAACTTTCATAATCACTGCTCATTAGAATAACTGAGAGTAAAACTATAAGAATAATAACCACAATAATAAATGAAAAACCTCCAGCGTAGGCGGTTGAAACACAAAAAACAAAGCTCTGTGATTAACTGGAGTTATAATCCCATTGAACCCGCATCGTTAGCTTTTGGATTTTAACTCGTTAACCCTTTGCCCTGATTAGACTTACGATTCCCCATAACCGGCCTGGATTTCCATAGAGTTTAAAGGCGGATGGTATTGATGGGGTTAAACAGTCCGGTGCAGTTTTGTCTTACTAGAGAGAATGGAAAGACAGATAAAAAGCGAGAGTTCACGTGTGGTACGTTAGGTTTGTGGGTCAGGGATCAGGTGATTGTATCTTTCGTTTGTTTGGTTTGGTATGAGGAAGAGTTGTTTTTGTTGTGGATATTGATCAGTGATGTTTGTTTGTTTTGCTGATTAGTGATGGAGTGATTAGTTTTGCTTAGGGGTTAAAGAGGATGAAGCTATATTGATTTGGTTGGATGGTTTATTTGATGGAGCAGCTCTTTGTCAAAGCTTACCTGTAGCAGTAGGTGAAAATAATTTCGGAGATACAGTTCAATACATTCAAAAACATTGTTACAATTAATGGAGACAGCTAACTAAGATGAATGTATCAAATTATGCCTGGAATTTTTGTACAATTAAAGTATACATTGTATTTAAAAAACATAGAAAAACGTTAAATTGAGTCAAATTAGGCATCGGGGTAATTAAATTGAATTCAATGAAGCATCACAATAAATAAATATGAAACATCAAATTATAATTTGTCATTTAAGTACAATAACTGAGCTCAAAGTAGCTTTGTTTTGAATAACAGAAATTTAAATTTGACTATCGTTGTTTATAATATCTAATTAGAAAGTTTGTAGTATACTGGTAATACTTTAAGACTTATTTTTATTGTACGTAATATTCACCTTACATGTATACAAAAATATTGCTCTATGTTAAATATGAATGCATTCTCACTATTGACTTCTTGCATTTACTTGGAGAACATTGATTAAGACTAAATTGGTACGGAAATAATTAATTTCTACAGTTCATACTCTTACTTATCTTCCATGCAGATCTATTTTTTGCACCTTTAAATTACAACCTATATCTCATACTTGGGAGTTACCTTTATACTAATTTTATTCCTTTTCTTCTAATTAATATTTGAACATTTCAACTCTAGAAAATTCTGCAACAAATGAACTTACATTTTGCATTAACTATCTACTCCACATATTACGTAATTTTAAAGGCGATTATTTGAGTATGTCGCACTTTTCTTCAATTTTGAAACCACTGCTTTAATTCTGACTCAAAACAGAGTGTACAGACGTCAATACTACCTTGTTACGACATCAAAGGTAATTCCGTAAGTCAAACACATCAATCCACCATCTAACTCCTAAACAACTCGTTACACTGTTTCGGAAACTGTTCGGATGAACAGTCATAATACTTAAAGCGAATTTATATGCATCGGTATATTCGAAGCGATCGTGGCAACGCCATATAAAATTACATCGTACTTATCAACTATGGGATTGCATGAAGAATCTGGTCCTTCCATTGGCTCTTGTCGATTTTACGTAGTAGACACGTCATCATTAATGGAAAGAATTAATCGTAGCTACAAGGGTGCAGACCCTTGTAGCTACGATCGCGTCGATTTGGCGATGCATATGAATTCGCCCTTAGGAAGGCAAACAAGTCGCACTGTTTGCATTTCCCTCTAGAGAGAAAACGACGCGGAATTCTCTTATGCAGGAGAAGACCTTTTCATAAACAAAATTCCCCGAGTTCGTTCGAAAACGAGGAGGGTTCGTATTCCCAATAACTCCTCGCTATACGAACTCTGGAATGGAACTGCAGGTGAGGGAATTGAATAATCTGGGTGAATCTTGGAGGTGCGACTGTTTAGTTATATTTTTTCCTTAAAAAGAACGGTTTTGGGAGTATTTATGTGGGTAAACTGAAATGCAGAATTTATTTTGTCAAATCCCCAATGCGACACATTCTGTTCGAATATTTTTAACTGTAACCGAATTTTGATTTTGTAACTATAAAAATTGTAAATATGTAAATAAACATGCTATTAACTTTGAAGACCGTTTCAAGTGTTTACCTGAACACTACGAGTGGGTTATTCACACCAATGATAACACTGATCGTTTCCCCCTCAGAGAAAGAGCCGACCAGAGGGTCCAGTACGCTATTCTCAAATGCCATCTCATGGTAGAGGGCAGAACTGTAATTTTTTGTGATTTACAGAGGGGTAGGTAGTACAAATTGATGTTCACAGCTGTGGTTTTGGCTGTGAGTGTTCATTCAATCTGTCACTTTCGAAGGGGTATTAGCGGATTGATATTATTTTTCTGCACCTCTCGTGACGAGACAAAGGAGGCGTGAGTTTATGAGTAATGGATGCGATCCCAACAGATTAAAAATATTTAACGGGACAGATAACATAATTCAACCGAGAAGTGACATCTACTTGGAATCTTTCTTTAATTTAATTATTTATTTGTGCTCGGAAAAAGCTCTTTTGATAATTAAAACGCGTTCATTAATGCTGCAATTTAACAAACAAAATGTGCAATTTTGGGGGGAATTTTCAAAATCCAGTCACTTTTTCTGCTGTAAGGCAAAGTTTACATAATTTAAGTAATGCAATTTATTATTCTGACTTAAAATAATATCGACCTATTAAAGCGGAAATCTGATACAGAAAAAATAGCTTAATTTATTTTGTCATATTGTTATACAACAAGAAATAAACGTTTCCATCATTGCATAATGAACACACTTTCAGAAACAGTCATTAAACGCAATTGTCAATGACCGCAACTTCCACGACGCCGATCGGAAATAGTCCCGTCACTAGAAGATTCGGAAGTGACGGAGAGGTGGTAAACTATCACTCAGGACAGAGCCTTGGGGAAAAAGAAGTGACTCCATTTATCACCTGAGGTAGTGTTTTGTTGGAACGAGCATCGGTTCCCATGTATTGACTGTTGCTACCGTTTAGAAGTGAAGGAAAGGGATATTTTTACTGCACTTCAGTAAAACTACTGTTATCAACCAAGGAATAAGGAAGCCTGAATGCAATACTTTTGGATATTCAGAGTATATAATATGTAAAGTTTCAGGTTTTGAATTTACCCATTGATATAAGTAAGGTTTTCTTACTAACAGTTTTGGATATTATTAGACAAATTTTATTTTATCTTCAATCAACTTTAATATTTTTTTACATTAGCACATTTAGAAAACGTAGTCGAAGGTCAGTATAGTACTTACTTCGTAAAAAGAGGATTATTTTCACCAATACACGGTGTCAAATACAAAAACAAATAGCAAAAGTTGCTCAAAATATTATCCTTCTAGAAGACCGTGCTTATGATCGCCAAGATTTCTGTCAATAATCCTCCGTCGGTTTTAATTCCCGCCAAATCATAATACGGTTTATCCCTATTTAAAATGAACCGGTCTTGTTTCTATAGCAACCGCCACAATCAGACAACTAGAGGAGAGCTCGTAGACAGACAGTACTTTTCTCTTAAATATTCACGTTATTTGGTAAGTAAGTGAGTGAGAGAGAGAGAGAGAGAGTAGTTTTAAGAATATACTACTATATTGAATATAGGGCTATTATAAAAGAAATGATATAGGGAGAAAAGTAGGAGAGATGACGATAGATTCTTAGAGAGAGAGGGAACATCGGACATCATTTTTTACCTTCTCGGCAACGAAAGTGACAGGGGAACTCCATACAATCTCTCAGATCGCACCTAGAGGGAGAAAAAAAAAGCTACAGGAGATTTATCACCTGCGCAACCATTTGTTGCCCTGGGAGTGAGAGGGACCTCCAAAAAGCGTTCTTGAAATATTCATTCGTGCTTATCAAACGCATTTCCCAAATTAATCTTCCGGCAGCAGCAGCTTGGAAACGAACGCTCTACGGTTTAGTCAGCGAGAGTGTAGTGTTGGGTAAATGAGGTGTGAGGTACCTCACTTGAGTACCTCACCTCCTCGTTTTGTCATGACACCTCAGAACCAAACATTGTACCACCTCACACACCTCAAACCACTCACACACCTCAAGATACTCACACACTTCTTTTGGAGTAGTGTGACAAACTGAGGTGAAGGCGCCCTGTGTGACAAAACGTCCCATGGGACTGCGCACTGTCCCATGCGCAGTGCAATGAATACAATACCCTCCATGCAAGGCCTTCCATGCCATTACTCCATCGGCCCGGAGTAGGCTAGGGTCATGTGATCTCCTTTCTATTCGTCTGCGTCTCTCCCTCCTCTGGCCGACCAACAGGGGGGCATTCGGTATTTATTTTACGTTTCAGCAATCTTAATTAATCGTCGAAACTTGTAATGTGAGTTGTAACTTTTTTAGGCATAATTGAAAATAAAGGCTGTAAGAACATAAGTACAGTATGATTTTTAAAGTGGATTAAGAATTGTAATCAAATAATCCAACAGCAAATACATTGCTTATAATAGTAGTACTAGAAGACTGGCGTTTCGATCCTCAAAACAGTTGAACAGATACTTTTTAAATCCAAATCAATCGCTTCATTGATTATGCAAAACACTGATTAACCATTAAAATATAAAGCTTAACAACATAAATTTTGCTTTAAATCAAGTATTTCATATTATCAACCAATATGTAATAATATAAAGCCCCCTCAAATTACGTAACTTTCGATCCTGGCTACTCGTTAAACGAAATTCTCAATATTGCAATCTTTTTTAATCGTCGAAATATTAATTAGAATTTCTGAATAATTTAGGTTTACTTGAAGCTTAGGATCCTAAGAATATAAAATCCCTTTAATTTTTTAAGTATGTACACTACATTTTATTAGTCATCAATCATAAAAGTAATAATATAATGCCCCCTCAAATTACGTACTTTCTATCCTGGCATCTCGTTTAACGAAATTCTCATTATTGCAATCTTTTTTAATCGTCGATCCCCTATCCCTATAATAATTCTATAATATCCTATAAAATCCCTATAATTTTTTAAGTATGTGTACTCCATCATAAAAATGAGATATGAACAAAAGATCCCATGGGTCAGGACAGTACTCTACTCAAAAATAAGCTCTGGGACGTCCCATTGGATTGGGACTGTTGGCAAAGCTGTTGGGGCGAAAACACACACCGTGACGTGCGTGCATGACATTGTAGTTTGTTTGTATGGGACAAATTGAGGTAGTGGGACGTGGTTTGTTTGTATGGGACAAATTGAGGTGGTGGGACGTGGTTTGTTTGTATGGGACAAATTGAGGTGGTACAACGTCACACCTCACTATGACAAAATGAGTACCTCACTCAACTCACTTAAAATTTCTGAGTTACCCATGACTACGAGAGTGTCTTTGAAGGCGATAAAAGCCGGGAATCGCGGTTGCTGGGAAATAAATTATTCAGCAGGACCGGTAAAGCCTGCGATGGGATTGGGTGAGTGGTTTGGGGAGAGGAGTATCATTATTTGTGTATTTTGAACAATGAGGAAGGATTGCTTGCGAGATGTTGTGCTGTTTGTCCGGATCAACTTTTGTGATAAGTTATTAGGGGATGTAACTTTGTTTAGAAATGTGCTTCAAGAGTAAATAGCACCTCAATCGTTCTACTTCCTGCTAATAAAAGCAAGGATTAGTTGAATACTCCTTGAATTATGAATTTCTTTTTAAAACTGCATTGTTGTAGAAGAAAAGATTGTTCGGAAAATTTCGAATTTAAATTTATTCCCAGTGCATCAAAAATAAAAAATATTAGGCTTATAAACTTAGATCACAACGAAGAAAAATAAAAAAAAAATTTGCACAAAAGTAATTAATTTTTCTTAATTGTTATTCTAGAATTCTTAAGAACTAAAAGGTGTTTTCTAACTCAAAGAACACATCCTGTTTCTTTTAAACAGTGAACAATTATAATAATTTTAATAATCCTACCTTTTAGCAGCATACATCTGAAAATACATTAGTATATACACCCTAAATATACAGGGTGTTTCAAAAGTCCGTTTCACGGCTTTTATTTGGATCCAACGTCTCCTAGTGCCCTAGAAGTAAGGTCTACCCCTAGGTAAGTGACCCTGGAGAA
The DNA here is from genome assembly GCA_963680715.1 of Tetragnatha montana. Taxonomy (NCBI): domain Eukaryota; kingdom Metazoa; phylum Arthropoda; class Arachnida; order Araneae; family Tetragnathidae; genus Tetragnatha; species Tetragnatha montana. The sequence continues at coordinate 53,891,740 of OY796676.1, read as the reverse complement.
TCCATTGAGAGGACATACAGCGCCCCTAGCGGCGAAATAAAAAAATTAAAAAAATTAACTAAAAAACTAAAGGAGATAGAGCAAACACCTCAGTGAAAGAACTGTTGTTACTGTTATAAGTATCTCACTGAAAAAAAATTCATGAAAATATTGTGAATATTCGCAGAGATATTAGCATGTGAAAATAGCCGTTTTTCAGACTTCAAAAAAGGAAAAGTTCGGAAATTTGCAAGTTTTTCAAAGTTATTATGTAGTTTTGAATCTTTTTAGTTGAATGAAGTAAAATTTTAATCAAAAAATCAAAAAAACTTGCAAATTTTTGAACTTTTTCCTTTTTGATGACTGAAAAAGTGCTATTTTCACATGCTAATATCTCCGCGAATATTCACGATATTTTCATGAAATTTTTTTTAGTGAGTTACTTATAACAGTGACAACAATTCTCTCACTGAGGTGTTTGCTCTATCTCCTTTAGTTTTTTCATTATTTTTTTTACTTTTTTATTTCGCCGCTAGGGGCGCTGAATGTCCTTTCAATGGATTCTCCAGGGTCACTTACCTAAGGGTAGACCTTACTTCCAGGACCCTAGGATATGTTGGTTCCAAATAAAAGCCGTGAAACGGACTTTTGAAACACCCTGTAGATTCTGAGCAAATGTTAAAAACTCTGTTACAGTATTTTCTGTTTTAATGAATTTAAATTTAATAAAACCATGGTAATAACTTTAAATATTACTACCGAAATATTATTACTGGTAACTCAAAATTTTTGCAAGAGTTGTATTATTAAGCTTACTACCTTATACAATGTTCGAAACAAAATAACTACCTATCTATAATATTTATTAAATAATTTATTTTAATTATCTTCTAAGAAACGATTCTTCATGATTTCATATAAAAGGAATTTCAACATGCTGAACTCAATCAATCGAGATGTAAACAGTAAGAATTCAAAACATCACAACCTTTCTTAAATATCAGTATATTTTAATTTGAACTGCAAATAGACTCTGCTGATAAATTTTACATCAATTTAATCAAGCGAGAATGTATGAACATTATAGTTCTAAAAAAAGTATTTTGAAGTAATATTAAAAGGTAATTATAAATTTATAAAAACCAAAGTTCTTTGATCATTTGTTTGGAATTGTTCATCTTCTAGCGACTTAATTTTACATCAGCATTTCACAGCGTTCATTAAAATGAATGGGGAATTCTTATTAGACAGTGAATCGTTAGAGGTATGTTTTGTTATAATTCTACGAAGTGAGATTTGATATCAAAAATTAATTAATAAAGAACATCTGCATTGATTAAAATACCTTTTTGTTTCAAATGAAGGGAAATAAATATTCAAATGCTAGACAAGTCTGAATATATTATGAACGATTTCGAATTTCTACGGATGTATTCTTCTCTTTGAAGTGGGTTTAGTTACTTCTAATAAAAAACATAAAATCATAAATGATGTTTGGATTTCGCAAATAACTTCTCTCTATAAGATAATTAAAATAGCATCATTTTATAATTTTCATCCCAGAACTGAATCAACTATTTTTATTTTTAGTATTGTGTGTAACTGGAAACTGAAAACAATAAGACTGTACTTCCCGTATACTATACTTAGATCCTCTTACTCTGGTTCACATTTGAGTGCACGTTATGATTGTTATGTGACTTTTGGGGGAACCTTTTGGATTGCTTTCTATTAATAACTATTTATAATCAACATTCTGAAAAAATGTACACCAATGAATCTTAAATTCTATATGGTACATAGGAACTCGTTAGTATACCTAGTGTTTTATCATTCATTTTTTTGTTGCAACACAGACTTGTTAAACAATACTTATTCAGCTATTTAAAATAATTAGATACAAAACCAACATGCCACTCAATGTTTACAGTTAATTTCTATTATAAGACTAAAATTTATAAGTTTCAAACAAAATGTGTGAAATTTTAGTATGAAATAGCATATTTTTAAGTGTTTTGAATACTTTTATCAGTTTGAATAATATTTAATTTGGAAAGTACTTTAAAGTGCATTTTTAAAACGTCAAAAAATGTGTTTCATCATAAAATATGGCGTCAATTGGCTGTTGTGATTGGATGTATAATAATTTGTTTGACAGTACTTGCTTTGTAACTGTGACCTTATCTGTATTCTAAAAAAAAGTTAAAAAATATTTTAAAATTGAGAATTTGTTTTAAAAATCCGACAGCTTACTGCCAATACTCAAAAGAATCTGGACATTTTGATACCATAAATGTGTCATTCGGTTCAGTAGTTAAAATGTTTTTCTCCGGAAACCATTCACCAAAAACAATTTTAGTATAGAGAGATAACCTTACTTATGTTTTTATGTTTGTTATACATGTCTTTTACACAGAAAATGCATTTTTAAGGCATTAATCTTTAATCAGCTAATGAAGCTAACCATAATATTAATTACTTGAAAACTTTAGATGTAGGCCTCTTCTTTACAGTTTGTGGTTTCTTACCTTGTCAGGCATGATTTTATTAGAACTAATAGCCTCTTGGATCAGGTCTAGACTGTGGCTAGACTAAGAGGAATAAAGGAAAAGTACTAAATAAATTGAAGTTATTAAATAAAACTTTGAACTTTGCACTTAACCCTTTCAGTCCTAAGGCGATTACCATTGGATCCTATGGAAAATTTGGGGCTGCTCGGAGTGAAAGGGTTAATGCCTTAATCTAAGCGTTTTTACTTCTTTTAGTCAATGTGATACTGTAAATTTCAAGCTTTGTAATGTATCAAAATCTAAAATATACCTGTATGAGTTATTTTTAAAATATATATTCTAAATTTTAGATTTTTAGCTCTATCTATAGCTTAATTCAATCTATGGTAGTATTGGTATATTTTTCCAGGTGAAGTAGATTTTTTAAGTGATACTGGTAAATATGCAAGTCCGAAAATGGCTAAAGATATGCACGATTCGTGATCGCCAACTAAGCGAGTAAATGTTGTCTCTTTAAAATCCTTTGTTCCTCACTAAAACATACTGTCTAAACATAAAAATTAAGATTTAAGCCGAAGCCATAGCAACGGAGGGGGGGGGGAGGTGTGGATAGTGGGAAAATCACATGACCTTGAAGCGCCTATTTAATGACAATGAGTATAATAATTTCTCAGCACATTAAGAAGATGTTTTCTTTTCAAATGAAAAAAAAATGCCTTTCCAACACTCCACCAAATATTTATCTCAAATTACAGCCCTCTCCACACGGCATAGCCGCCTTTTCTCTCCCCTCAAAGTCACTTTGCTGCTGCGACAAACAGCAATAAACCACTTACGATGCGTTAGTTACCTCTTCAAATCACGACCCCTTATTTCAGAAGAGAGGACATCAGGAAATGAAAGTTCCATTTGCCTCTTAAGAAAAGGAAACTTCGTTTTAGTCTTCGCAAATCTTCTCAAAGGCAATAAATCGGGTCTTTCATCGATTCCTCGCATCGAAGTTCTCTGCTGCTGCTCTAACTCTTTTATTTCTCTCTCGCTGCTGGAAATAGCTCGCTCTCTGTAACTAGTAGTTTTTAAAGAAACCAATGTTCGGGGCCTCTAACCACCACCGCCGGCCTCGTTTGGAGGCATTATTGCATTAGGCGCCGATGATAAACCCAGACCCTTTTTTGTTATTAAGTTATAGAGTGTTCTAAACCGTGATGGAGACCACCACCAAACCAACAGAGTAGGTAACTGTGTTGATAATAAAGAATTGTGTTAAGATGCAATATATTTCTTATGAAATATTCTTTAAACATGGGTATAGTAGAGGCACTCCTTAGCATTGTATATATTTATAGTATGGCAAATCAAATTCAGTTATTTTGAAAATTATGCGGGATTCGTAGTTGAATTTCGAGCCATTAGCAAAAAATATTATTGAGTTTTACATATCTAATATGAATATATCTTAATTTAGTAAATTAAAAAATAAAATATTTATATTTTCTAGGCCCTAACATTTATCTTCAAATAGTAAAAATAAAACTATTCTTATGTAATGATTTGATAGTTGTGATTTTTTTAAAGAAAAGTTGCACGTATTTTCCATTTGGGTTATTGATATATTTACCTGTATGTGTTTAATAGTGTGATTATGTGTATATAAAACAAGAATTTTACAAATACTTCAAATATTTGTGTTATTTAAAACAAACTCCCTAATTTGTGTAATTAGTTTGAAATATGCTATTAACACAAATATTTCACTTAATGGTTATAAAAAAAACACATAAAACCTGTATTTAAACGAGAAGGGAAAGCTATCGTGATTTATTAGCTTCTATAAAACATTTATAGGTAATATTCTTTGAAATCTGTAAAATCTACCTTGAAAATAAAAAAGGACGGTTAAAAAATTCAATGAATTCAAAGAATTCCTTTAAAAAAATCGGTGAAATGGCACCTTTATAAGTATGCCGAATCACTCTCAGCCTTAGAGGAGAATAAAACCCTGAGTAGTAAAAAAAATACCTTAGATGCAATTCATTCAATTGGTAAACATCGTTTGCATCATACACCGTTTTGAAATTGTAGCCCGACCGAGTATTAATTTCCTGCTTGCAAGGGGTTGAAAAAATTTAAATAAAAAGAATAAATCAAAATTTTTCTATTCCGCGGTATAGATACCCCTAGGGTTCCATTAGTCTTAAAAGCCTTTGGAGTACGGACAATCGAACGATTTACTTCAGCCATCGAAAGGAGTAAGTCGTTTTTATCGAGATTGGTGTAAGTCATCTTGCTCAGTTTCTTAGATAACAACCAAAGACCTACGAAATGATTGTTTTCCTCTGCGCCGAGGATTTTGGTCCCTGAGCTACTTCCATTTTGGTCTCTGAATCTAAATAATTCACTATTTTTATGTATCAGAACTATTTCTTTGGAGATGAGTGATTTTTTAACGAGTGATGTTAGGGTAGCTCTATTTTGTGCATTTCTAAATAATATCCTGTGTGGGATTGGTAACTTTAACTCGAAATTAAATTTAATTTTATTCTTTTAATTTTTGTTAACTTTTGATTTCGTTAGGTATATGTAAATTTGATTTGTTGTTATATTATTTGTTTAGAAGAAAATAGAGACATTTTTGAATTTTTCCTTTGGGAAGATAAAATGTTTCATCATTTATGAAAATATTTATTTTGCGCGTTTAAAGAAAAGTTATATGATAATTTCACTAAGAATTTTTTTTTGTTGTATATCCCTCTGAAAATATCGTAGATTTAAACGTTCAATATTAGAAATATCGATAAACAATGAATATTTGCTAACTAGACTGCAACGTTTCTTGAACCCAGTACGTCACAAATGCGGAAGGAGAAATCGGTAAACACGTAGCCTGTTGGGTAGCTGGAGGAGTTTCGGTACTCAAATCGTGATTGAAAAGCACTATATATATACATGGGTTTAACAAAATAATCATAATTCTAAATTGACGTCCTTCATTTCACTCAAAATTCAGACACCGCGATGGGAACTACTTTGTTTGTGAGTGACGTAGTAGGGTCAACTTAAGTTGCAGTCTAGTAGAGTGTTGGAATATTTGGCTTGTTAAAGAGTTAGGCAGAGATTTAATGGAATTGCACCATAAATAGTAATTTATTATTATTTAAATCTTATTCTACATCATTCTTTTTTCTTGTATTGTCTTGTATTGTTTCTTGTATTGTACGTTTCGAGTTACTCAACGAAATATTTGCTCCAAAAATTGCTCATCCTATAAATGTCAAAGGATTGCAGGAAATTATGGAAAATTCAGGCAGCCAACTAATATACTCTTGAGGAGTGAATGTTAAATAAATTGACAACAGTATAATATCAGAACTAGACCCAATAAATACCTCTTCTACAGAGGAGAAATATCTCTCAACATACCCCACTAGTCTCCAAACCGAGACCCCACCCCACTTCTTCGTCTTCCTACTTTGGTGTGTTTGTTCCATTATTGCAGGGTAACCCAAAGAACAAAAAGGGGCTAAGAGGGAGTAGGGGGAGAGGGCATCAATTCCTCCCCCCTCCGATGCGCAGGTGGACCTTCCAGACCAAAAGGACAGGTCTGATTGTCTAACAATCAGCCCAGAGAAAGGGAAGATCTTGCTTAACTGACACGTTCAAACACGTGAACAAGAGACATGGATTTCTTCTCCTTTTGGGTTGGAGAGGCGCTTCCTGGTGGCCTAATAGAATTTGCTTCGGTTCTTTTATTCTTTTTTTTGGTGTGTGGGGTTTGTGTGAGGATAATTTAGGAGGGGTTTTGTTTTTGTTGGTTTGTTAAGGCGAGGGTGGTTTTTATCATTGGACTAATGGGGAGGCTTTATATTCTGTGATAGTTTAATATGAACGGATGTAGGGAGAAGGTGTTAAGGTTTTGACGAATCGGGTTAGCATTAACGGTACTTCACTATTATCCCGTCAACCGTGCCACTGTATCTGAAAATGTATTGCAAAAGCCCTCTAACTGTACCGCTGAAACTGACAGTCAATGTTGCGTTACCAGTCGATAAACCAGTTACCTATAAATGTATATGTACATGTATTACTGTTTATGTAGTTATATGTAAATATGAGCTGAATCAGTTTCATAAAATAAGTAGGTAGGGGTTTGTGTGCTATTTTCAGTGTAAGGAACAGACTGATCAAAAATTTTTTTTCAGCTTCAACAAATTTAAAGACGGATATTATGTTTCTTAAAATTTATGATTTATTTTTTTAAACAGAATACCAAAACTATCATCAAAGTGAAACGAAAAGTAAAACAAAATCTTAGTCATTTGTTAAACGTTTGGTTTTTACTTGATATGACATAGTTTTATTACAATAAAGTCGTGATTATAATATCTTAATTTTGAAATATTGTTTTGCTTCTGGTATATACTTCCAATTTACCTTGAAATATAATAATACCTCACTCACTTTTCATCTCCCAACTTCAAATCTATTGAGCTACCTTATAAATGACATTAAAATTATTTAATAGTGATAAGACTGTATCATATTTATTGACATCCCTTTAGTGTAAGTGTTCCTGTTCTTTGGGCATTATTATTTTTGGGTCATTTATAACGATATATTTTCTCACGAAACTTTATGTAAACTACCTGCATCATTTTTCAAACAAATAATTTAGTAAAAAAAAAATATATCATGAATGATGGTGATTACCATCCTTCTTTGATAGTACACAACTATCATAAATATCCACTAAACATAAATCTACGACCTAATTATCTCAGCGAATATGATATAGTTTTAAAAATAACTTTTTGATAAATGATCAGGTAATTAAAACAAGCAGAATGGTCTAAGCATCTTATGTGCAGCATTACGCAAAGAATTCATATACGTATTTACACATGAATAGGTATGCTAAAATTTAAATGAATATATAAATTCCTTCCAATGAAGTAGTTTTATCAAAAATAGCATATTTTTGTTAGGAAGTTCCCAAATTAATTATCTTTACTACAGCTAATATCCATGCACTTTTTGAAATACATAGATAGTATCACAAATATTATAGAGGTTTATATGAACTATTTTTGTTAGGAAGTTCTCATGTTAATTATCTTTACCAATAGCCATGCACTTTAAAATATATAGATAGTATCACAAATATTATAGAAGTTTATTTAAATTATTTTTGTTAGGAAGTTCTCATGTTAATTATCTTTACCAATACCCATGCACTTTTAAAATATATAGATAGTATCACAAATATCATAGAGGTTATATGAATTATTTTTGGTAATTATCATACACATTCATTAATATAAATTAATTTTAGTAAAAGAAAACATCTTTGACTTACGATGCATCATTAACAACGTCTGTTTCTTACCTATGGATTACCTGTAAAGGATATCTGGTAAACATAAAGAATCACAAACCTCTGGGTAATCATGGAAACCTCTCTGGCTGCTCTGCCAATAAGGCAATGGTGCTACACAAGAGCGGAGATACCCCTGCATAATGTATATCCCCTTTCCTTCTCGCTTCCCACCACCGGTCACCTCGGTACCTTCGTAATCGATACGGAAAACGACTTTTCCCCAGGAAGACACTGTTAACGGTCTTGTTTCCAATCCGAAGAATGGAAAACTTTAATGGAAAGATCTTTACAGTGTCTTTCTTCTCCCCTCCCCCTGCTTTTTTATCTGCTGATTTCTCGCAGGAAATTTTTATCCGCCATTTTTTTCTTTCTTTCTTATCCGTCCTTTTAAAAATAAAGAGGGAAGCTGTTTGAACTTTGTTGCTCCTAGGATATGTGAGGTTTGTAAAGATTCGGGAGAATGAAGTACTGAAAAGGATTGAACTTTTTGAGGTTGGGGGGGAAGGGTGGAGAAAGCAATTTATTTGGTGGATGGATAGAATGAGAAAGGATTCTTCCAGTAGGACACAGTTGTCCCGGTGATTGTGCCTCCTGTTCTATTTTTTTTCTGGTCCCGGTAACTCTTTTTCGGATTATTTTGCGGGTCCCCTCGCTCTACAAACCAACACCTTTATAAAATGTATGACTTTGATCTCTGGGATTGTCCTGCTTTCTTTTTTCGTGAAGGAAATTGAAAATCCTCTCAGAAGTTTGAGGCACCGACGGTAAATTTTAAGGTGAGGGGCTGTTTAAATTATTGGATTGCTTTAAATCCCGAGCTGGAGAAAGGAATTTCCAGAAAATTTTCTACTATAAGGATTTGCCAATTTTCTTCGGTAGAAATTTTCCTGGCGCAGACAATTCGGTCTTCCGTTTTTCTGATTTACTATAACAACGTTAAAGGAAAACAATATCAGACTATTGCAGTCCCTTACTATTTTTGATGTATTTCAGACAGAGCGCATTCATCATTGGTTATTTTTGAAGTTATTGAGCAGAAGAAACTAAAATGAATTCGACATTTGTTTGTAATCATGAATAAGGCCAAAAACATTTATAACAAATTGTGACTACCTTCGTCTAGCTAACATATAACAACTGCTTCCTAGAGTTCATAGTTGTACGTTTTGGGTTTGCATTAGAGGAGAAATAACTTAAGTACGTAACATTTTAAACTAAACCTAATTTTTAAAGTAATATTAAACAAAGCTTTGTAATATGAGTCATTGGAAAAATTTCTTATGGAAACAGCCTAAGTATTCAATATTTATTTTGATTTTTAAAGTAATTTAAATAAGTTTTGAATAACATTAAACTAAACGTTGAATTGAAGTATTGTAAATTAGGTACATTATTTAAAGTAATTTTAAACTAATTTGGGTACTCAACAATTTAAGTATTCAAATAAAGATAATTATAAATATGTATTTACTTAAACAAACTGTATCTAGAACTGAAGACATTTTAGAAAATATTGTAAGTTATTCAAAGTTTTAGTCTTTGTTTTCTGCCTGACGTATAAAAACTTTGACCTATCTTCCCTAGGATTTTTGACACGCAACGTTTAACCAGCAAGTTAGAAGCAGACAGAATTTTTTGGAAGATCATCTGATAAATTTTAACACGAAAACTGGAACGAGAAAAATTACTATTGCTTTGCGTAACTCTAATGACGTTGAAACTATGTTTGATGATGTTTATGAAAAATAAGGAGTAATATTTTATTACTAAATGCGATATAATCAATTATAATTAAAATTATTGTTCGCCACAAAGATCCACCTCAAATACCTTGCACATGACTAAACACGACATTTGAATATTTTCCCTCAAGTCCCCTATAAATCAAAAATCCCAAAGCGAACCAATTTAAAGGCAATAAGTGAAACCAATCGGCTTGTAAAGAGGAGCCCCTCCATATCTTTCAGATCTCGTGCCCTTAACGAGGCACAAATGGCTAACGAATACGGATCGGATATCCCGAGACCCACCTAAGCATTTAGGTAATTACAGCAAGCCATGGGCCGGCGCTAATTACGACTGAAGCAGGAGTTATCTGCGTTAAGATATTTCCTTTCGGCTTGCGTTTAACCCCCGTTGGAAACGAATTAGCTATCGTTTCCTTTTACATGTAATTCTAATGACCGCTTTGATGCTACCGTGGTTTTAGATTTGGTTCGGTCTTCTTTGGGATGTTTTGAGGGATTGGAGTTGGAGTGGACGGACTATCTTTTGTATGTAACACTGTAGTTGTGGGTTAAATTTAATTTTTTTCTGTAATGGGAAAAAAAAGTGTTCAATGGAAACAAATCGTAAGATCATTTGGTTTTGATAAACGTATAAAATGTTATCTTCTTTGCCTCGACAGGATTTTCATTTTTTTTTTTTTTTTTTTGGGGGGGGGGTTGGATTTCACAAGGGCTTTGTTTTATAATCCTTCATTTTTCATTGAAATATATTTATTTTTATTGAAAATAAAACTTGATACGGTGAATGAAGTCACTGCTTCACGAAGTTATTCCTTGTTAGCAGCTTTGACAGTTGAATAACCCTTTTCTTAAATTGGAGATACGATTTTTATCTAATAAGCAATTTAAAGCTCCTTTTACTTTGTTCAAAAATGTAATTTTTCAGGTTTTTGAGTTACATACAAATTGTTGGTGTAGTAAGATGTGCCTAGAAGAAATGTTCTTGATGTATTATATGGCATAATAGAAAAATGAGTTTCCCTTAGAATACCGCTCTTAGAAAATAAATTTTAGTTAGATGTTTGCTGGTTAAATATTCCGTTCACACCACATGGTTCACCTATCATGAGAAAAGTGTTTCCTTCAAAAAAAAAAATATGTATGAGGAAAACTTATTTTGAAAACTTAAGCCAATGTTTCGTTTCCGAAATTCAAGACTTGGTATCCATCTTACCTAACTTATAAAATATTGAAATTTGAATTACTTATAGTGCCCTTCTTCTCTAAGCTGACATTTTTATGCTTTCATTTCTAGAATAAATAATTTATTTCCCAGGAATAGCAATTCAATTTGCCATTTATTCACGGAGGCTAGACATTCAAATTCTGAAACTCCTCAACAATTAATTCCTCCCACCTCCCAATCCCCACAACTCCCTCAAAAAAAAAAAAAAATTCAATCTCACGTTCGACTGACCCCAAACGATACCCCTACCAATTAAAACTACAAACCCACACACCTCATAACGACAAAGAATCATTTCCCTGCTCAAACAATACTTTTTTGTGACCTTCTGCAAACAAAGCAGGGAAGCAAACATACACCATCGAAAAATCCAAAAATGCTCGAATTCCACCACACATTCCAAACGAACAATTACTCGATTAGTTCGGGCACGCAGGGTCTACCGAGCAGAGACTAGCAAGAAGCTTAATGGACCGGCCTTAGACAGTCGGGCAAAAGCAAATAAGTCTCCCGAAATTGAGTGACGCGGGTTAATTAGAAAAGTTCCCGGATATCAGCGGCTCCCGTTATTTCTCTCCGGGAGTGAAAAATGCTGTTTTTGAGATACCCCTACAGTGTGTGTGTTTATGCTGTGTCGTTGTTGAGAAATTCCGGTTATTGAATAATAGAAATGGTTTAAGGAGTGCGAAGTATTGCTTCATTAACGGAGATGGAGAGCTGTGCTGTTGTTTAGTAACAGATGGTTTCACAGTTATTTAAATCTGTCATTGTTGAAACGTTCTGTTGATTTTAAAAGTGGTATGGCAGTCATTTCGTATTAATTAAACAATAAAGATTTATTTATTTAAATATTTATCTCTATTATAGGAAGTAGTCATACACTTCAAAATGAACGACACATATATGGAGAGAGTGCCTTAAATTTAGAGTGCTTTATTAAACAAATGGTAGAATACTATTCATTACACATGATATGATTCATTCTATTGCATCATGTTAAAACATAACTTTAAAATGCATCTTAAGTAATTTTTAAAAATTAAATTTAGGAGAAACGATGTCCAGAATTGATATTATTTAGGGTTTTAAGAACTTCTTTCACCTGAAGAAATTTTAAACGAAAGAATAACTTGTTCCCCTTCAATAATAATAAATCTTTTAATCACTCCTTAGGCAATATATTTTATAATACTAATTTTTGAAATACCATGTGTTACATCATTACAATCATCATTTTATATTAGTTAATTTTGTATCCATTAAACTCTAAATGTATCTTAAATTTAAATGTTAGGATTTCTTAAACTTTCCTTACAAAAATGCAACATTTTATTCAGTATACCAGGATACAAATTTCAATTTCCGATTGCAATGAAGTATACTGTATGACTGTATGCAACAATATTATTTCACTGTAATAAAGTTGAAGCTTCATATTTTTATCCCATACTTAATTCTACACACAAATTTAATAAAACTGTTTTAAATATGCGCGCGTGTTACGAGAACATTACATTTAATATCCATTTTAAGTTCTAGATCGAAAATGTCTTCAAACTAAATATACGTGCCTTTTAAGTATTCTTAAACAGAAAACATGAATTTTCCAAATAAACCACAATGAAATCAACAGCACGGATCTTATTAAAATCTCAAAAATTTTCGCTTTCTTTGACAAATGATTATTTCCAAACCACTAAAATAAATTACCATGCCCTCTTTATCCGTTTAGTAGGTACTCAACTTAAAAGCACTATTCAACAAATCAGTTATCCTTCGTTTTATTATTTCACCAGGGACATAATCACCATCAACAATGTCACCCCCATTAAAATAAACGAAACGTAACCGAGCCTAGTATTTCCCCACACGCTCCAAAAGAAGCGTAACTGCAACCGTTCGACTGCTAAACTCCATTTGCGTCAAGTCCATTTTTTACCGCTTAAAAGAGAAATCGACTGCCATTTACATTAATCTCTCAACTCCGCGAGTCCGCGTTCTTAAATTAGAAATCAAATTCCCAGTCTCCCGAGATTGAACAATGAATAAAATCCTGCTTATCGCCTCCGCTTTCATCTGTCAAAAATGATGTCAAAAAATAATTTTCTCTCCTTAGCGATCGCGCCCGAGGGAGGACATTTATATGAAATTAAAATGCACTTGTTGAAATTTCAAGTTCATTAAGTGCTTAATGACATCCGGACTCGCAAGAATAAAACAAAAGCTAGCTAGGAATTGAATCGGTTCAATAGGTTTAAAGTGTTTCAGGGAGCTGTCGTCGTCGTATTATAATTTATGCTAAGTACTCGGGAAAATGAATTGAAAGAGCCGCTCAAATATTTGCATGTTTTTCTTTGGTTATCGAGGAAGTCATAATTCATTTTAAAGAAATTCTACTATTTTAACTTGAACTTCTTTTAAATTTAACAGTTGTTGCAATTGATTAAAAGTATTTACTTAACGGATGCTGATTATCTTAGTTAAATTAGACGGTTTTATACGTGTACTTATACGAACATTTGCTGGAATATTGTTTGAAATTTTTCAAACATCAGAATTAAGGTTTTTTGTTACTCCCGTTTTGGCTAACTTGACGTATAGTGAAATATTTATAACTCCCATATTAGTTTAGCATACTACTAAGCATAATAGATCGGAAAACATAGATATTTTATTAGAGTTATTAGATCATTTCAATAAAAGTTAAAACTTATCTAAAAATAGTTAAGTAATTGGAGTAAATGAAATTATCTTTTTCAAATACGAATGGTTTAATTTGAATATTGAATAAAAATATGATCTATATTTTTAAAAAATTAAATATAGTACATATGTAAAAATCCGAAATATTATAAATACACTTTTATCTTTTATCTTCTATGTCCCAGGTGAGAGTTCCATCCCTATATTTATGAAATAAGCCAAATTTTTTCTTCAAACTGAAACACGTACTTAAACACTTATTTTGGTGATAATTATATTAATTACCCTTCAAAAATATAATTAATTTGCATATTCCATTCATAGTAAATGCCCCTTCACTAAATTACTAAATTTTGAATGCTTCCTAAACAACATTCTCAAATAATATTATTCAAGATTTACCAAAAGTATGACTGTTTCATTAGATTATTTATGTAGTAATTTTCCCCTTGAATAACCTATACATATTTTTTTTAGATATGCAATAGAATATCATCATTATAACATCTAACAAGTATTTTTTTTCCAAGAGTTTTCCTAAAATTCTTATACCATAGAAAGCTCACAACAGCACCAAAGGCTGCAGAGAAATGTTAATTCTAGCCACAATGAAGATATCTCTGATCGGATTATGACATTGTCCTATCCTGGGGGAGGGATTTAGAATCCTTTTCATGCAGTAGAAGGATTACTTTCGTCTACCAGGTATCAGTGTTTAGGTTTAAGCTTGGCGTTATTGTTCTCTGAGGCTGAGGCTTCATTTATCAGGAACTGCATTGGGTTTGCACGGAGCAGGATTAAATATATTCTTGTCAAAGGTGGTGTAGCAAGCAATTTAGAGTTTTAAGTAAAAATAAGAGTTTATATTCTACCGTAAGAAATTCTATTAAAAGTGCAGGTAAATAGTGCTAAAATAAAAGTACGTATAGGTTTAGGATAATGAAGTATTTTTAAATCTCTCCTTAGATAAGGATACTTTGAAATTTGTTTCCAAAAGAAACTATATTTTCAACATTTTATTTTCATTGAAAAAAGGTATTTCCTTATGCAGTGAAGTTTGAATAATTCAGAACTAAAAGGAGCCTACAAATTGAGTTATTTGAAAATGGGAGTTCATGGGACCGAGAAATATTAGAATAATCCATGACTTCAAATAAATTCAATTATTCCTGATTATTCAAGATAGTTTTATCCAAAAGTAACACAGTTACTCCTTAAAACTGTATGCCGAATTGTAAAAGCACCCCAAATTATTCCGAGATTTTAAATTTCCATTTTTTTTTTCTTCTACTTTATACAAAAAGCGAATGAGAAATTTTCTACCACAAGTCAGCAGTTCCTTTGAAGGCATTCTGACATGTGCTTCTTAATTTTTGTCCTTACTCTCCCTCCACTTTTTTATTTTCACTCTGGAAAAAAAAAAGGCTTTCAACTAATTCTTTACCCTATTCCTCCAGTCCCTCTCATAGCTGCAACAGACTCAATTAATTCAGCTGCAACAACAACAACCAGTGCATATTTACCTCCAAACAACTCGCAACCAATCACGGTATTTTCCTCTATAAACAGAAAAACACCAACTGATCCGTTAATTCGGCTTAGCGCGTGCTTAATTAAACCCCAAAGAAGATAACCACCCCTCAAAGAAACGCTGGTCGATGAGACATGTAATTCAGCAACACAATCAATCCCAGAACCGAAACGTGCGGCGCAAACTAAATGCCGCATGTTATTATCTGTTTATTGATCGCCAGCTTTGTCTGTTCCTAGCTATTTGCATGCCTCGATGCATCGGAGGTAATTAATTTCCTATCAGGTAAAGCGACGCCACTGCACCGGCTCCTAATGAGCGCAGATTTTTGGACGGCGCTTTGTCGTGTTATTGGATTGCTGGCGAGGATGTATCGAGAAGTGATGGAAAGAATCGATACTTTTTGGGTATCGATACTAAGTAATCAAGAATTTTTAAGTAATGAAACAATTTTTAATTACATGGTTCATATATTTATATACTCTTGACCAGGCCTGCATAACATACGCCCCACCAGCCATTTTTTTTTCGGGGAGGGGAGCGAAAAGTTTTAAATGTTTGTAAATTGTCCAAAGTTTGTGAGGAAATTACCCTAAGAGATCCATTTTTCGTAAATCTTTAAGGTTCACTCAAAAGCATTTTATTCAAAGGAAAACTACTGTAGTCTATTTCAACGATTTACCTAGCTTTGGTAAAACAGGCTTTTAGGGGTTAAGAAACTGTAACCACCAAGAATACAAAAACTTTATTCAAAATATAATGCAATAACTTACATTATGTTTGTGTGGAACCTATAGAATGTGATCTCTTTTCCAAATTATTGAATTAGTTATTTCTCTGAAGAGAAAAAAAAAATTTTTTTAATGTATAACTAGATATGTTTACCTAATTATTTAAAATTGCATTATTTGTAATGCAAAAAAAAATAACCTAGTTTTTCAGATCTACTCAAAATATTCTTTCGAATTTCGAAAAAAAACCCCTTTTTTATCGCAATAAAAATATAAACATGAAGGGAATTTAATCTTCAAGTGAACCGCGGTAGAATGGTTTATTTCATGTAAAAATATTCAGGTTATAGGATACTCCAAAAAGCAAAGAGATTTCCTTCAAAAATTTCTCAAAGAAATTACATTGACTGGCTTAGAATTTGAGAGTTACATATTTACTAGGCCTTATATTAATATTGAAATTTACTATTTTTAGGTAAACATGTTTTTTGGGATTTGATAGTATTTCCTCAAATAATCAAACATATATTTCAATGCGAAAGGATACTGAACATGATTGATACGATTAGTATTATTCTGGATGAAAATTAATCTGCTTCATTTACTATTTATTCAAAGAAAACATTCTTACATGAACTCTCTAATTTGAATTCTGTAGATGATCATGATGTAATATTTACAATTATTTATTTAGAATCGAAAACCGAAAAATTAACTACAATATTTCTTCTAATTCTACAAAATATCTCTTGATTTGAGAGCAATTTTGCTCTTTTCGTAAATTTTTAATAGGTATATTCATTTTTAATAAAGAGAAATATTTTATCTACATAGTTAAAAGTGAATTTTGTTTTGTAAAATATACTTTAATTCATGACGTAAACATTCTTTCATATCCGAAATACTTTATATTCGATCAAATGTTTTAGTAATTTCTAGAAAAACATCAAGTAAAATGGTAAATTTTACAATACGTTACTTTTTCCTAATAGGTAATTATTTTATTTCAGGTATCATCATTTTACTTCTTGTATGTGGCAACATTACTTGTTTCACAGATAATCAGGTAAAAAGCAATATATTTCCTTTAAAATAATTTTATTTTTATTTAGTTAAGGCCATTGAAGTACTACTTATTTTTTATATTAAACACAAAAATGTTTTGATAATTTAGTTTTTAAAAGTGTATGAGTACGATTCATTTGAGAATGAGTTTCGATGAAAAGTGACTCAAAAGGGAGGGTTCCGTTTAAGTGATAAAACTTGCATTTCCTTTAGGCTAAGCGCGCACTACGGACTTTTGTCACGGTGACTGAGACAAAATTGTCACCATGGCTATTGCAACAAATTGGAGTGCGCGCACTAGGCGACGAGACTCTTGGCCGATTGACAAGAATTTCTTCATAGAGATCCATTGATTTCGAGTGACAGTTTTGATACTAGTGATACTGGTCGCCGTGACTTAAGTCTCTAGTGCGCGCTTAGCCTCTGTTTGGTTTTTAGCACTGAAATACATATAAATACCAAGTATTTAAGTAAATAGTGAAATAAATTTCAACACTTCAATTCGGTTAAATTTTAAGTATCAGAAATTGACATTACAATCAAGGAGGGATCACTGTGACAACGTCTGACATAACGGAAGGTTATGGGTGTAAGGGACCTTGGTTGCGGTATAGCAATCCGGATAGACTGAATAAAAAAACTAAATGCAAAAGTATTCGAGCAGGTATTCCTTAGATACTTTTTGAATCTCTCCGTATTCCCGTACCGCATACAAACGCTTAAGTGGAAGCTCTACTTAAATCCCTACAAAATGCGTTACGTAACTTTAGAATAAACCCTAACTTCCAGTTCATAAACAATAATACCTACATAACATTATGTTTCCCCCCAGAAACCCCATGGCAACCTGTCCCTCAACATCAGCCTATACGTCCTGGCCGACCTGTGCTCGGACCTGCCGGACGGAGCCTACCCGGACTACACCCAGGCCTGCCGGATGTTCTTCGTGTGCTCCCAGGGCAAGAAGGCAGCCACATTCTGGTGCACCAAGGGCTTCGTTTTCAGTCTGACGTCCGGTCACTGCGAGCCGCCGGACCGTGCGCTATGTCCGGACCGCAAGAACCCCAGTGTCCTGGACGAGGTGGTCAGCCTGAGGACCGGACTGAGGATCGACGAGTGCGATTTGCCGGATGGGGTGTATCCGGAGTTTGGTGATGGCTGTGCGTCGTTTTATATGTGTAAAGGTGAGGTTTTTTTTGTTATTTTAGGGAAATCTATGTATCTATAGATGGATGACGTCACGAATCTCAAGAACACATTTTCTCACTCACCTTTTGAGTTTAAACTTTAAACAGTGAATGCGATTCATTATTTATTTATTTACTATGTTTCGGAATACACCGGAAATTTTCAAGGGATTCCTGGTCAAAGTAACATGTCGTTGCAGTGTAACTCGTCTATACAAAGTGTTGTTGTAATGATTGAGGTGATGAAGAGACTCCGTTTTGCGAATGTGAGGCTAATTGGCATTTGATGAACGGTTGCCAGAAGTTACACACCATGCATATCAAACAAGTACTACTGCATTTAATACTTCTATCCATCGCCAGATATGCCAACTTGTCTCAATATTAACTGACCAATCCCAACTATGGAATGACTTAGTTATCGATTAATAAGTCTAAAAGTACATACTATATATACCCCGACCTCTATTCATTTAACAAGATAAAATTAGTGAATAAAATTTATTTTTCACTCATTTTTTTAGAGAGAATAACAAAGGTATAAGTGAATTATGATACAATTTCGAGTACATGAATTTCGGAGCTCTTGTCTCAACAGTGAAACAACAAATAATCTTCTTCTAATTACGGAAACCAAATACTCAATAAACTTTCTTGTGTGTAAGATCACTTAAATAAATAATTAAACATAAACTAGGTTTGAATAACAGGGAAATCCCACTTATCTTAAATTGGCTGCTTAATTTTCCCATCAAAAATCTAAAGACTGCTTCAAAAAATATTGACCATTACATGGAGATAAAAGAGAATAAGCAAAATTAACTGATTGGTCATTGTAATAATAGCTGTTAAATGATCTAATGGTTCAGATATACTCCAAGAGTTTTTATTTGGCTTATTAAATTAGCGTAAGTGAATGAGTTTTTATACATATTTGACTGTATCCCACAATAATGTAGTACTAGAACTAGATAATGGGGAAGCAAAGAGTGTCGTATGCTGGGTAATTTTATGAACAAACAGTAGATTTAGGTTTGTTGGACAAAAAAAACATTTGTTTTAGTTGATGATTATCTCCAAAGTGTTGTTGTGTATAATCCCATGTGGAATATCCAAGCATTATCCGAAAAGGCATACAGTGCTTAAGGCAAAGGATGGCGGCTGCTGATAAAAGGAGGCCGTCCATCCAACTTATGCCTCGAATGATAGATTCTCCCACTATCAATCACCACCTCCACAATTTTGCCATGTCTCTGAAGGGGAGGGAAATAGTCTCCAGGCGACCAGTACCCATGGTAAACTGCGCCATGACCGACAACAAGACTTTAGGACCCAGAAATTTAACGAAAACAACTGCTTAGGTGTAACAATTTTTATAATACGTAGTTTGAAATGTGTTAAAGACTTGGAATCACATTGCAACACAAATATTTAATGGATGAGAGCAATGGTACTGTTAATTAAAACCATTCAAATAAATTAAAAACACAATAAAATAATATCCATCACCTCACATGATCCAAATCCCCTTTCTAATAAATATTACCAATACCCCCAGTTTAAAAACTCATATTTTATTCAACGCATCGACCCCACTGAACACATAACTAAATTTATTTTCCGGACATTTATCAAAATAAATTCCAACCCAAAGGAAATACAACCATTCCAAACGAATCTTATTCCCCACCAATAAACCCCCTTCCCACCCGCGGTACTAAATCCACCGGTTGTAAACCTACATTTTCATCGACCATCCCAGCCTTAACAGGTGGATGCACCGGGAGACCCTTATTTTTCTGTTGACACCCGATTTCCCCACCGTACACGCGTAAACATGGCCGAAGCGCATAAAACCCCAATGTTCCGATATTTAAAGGCCCATTTGAAATGGTTGGTGCCGTTTGTACTCTAAGACAAAGGTCTCTTTAGGGGGTTAAGCTGTAACGCACAGAGCCCGGGGCCTTTACGAGGGCATAAATTCTTTTAGGGACAGTCGGAGAAACGGGACGTGCCTTAAAATTTCGTTCGAATCGGTAATAAGGGAGGCGGTTTTTTCGTTTGTTTTTTATTGATAAAGTATGGGGAGTTTAAAGAGTAGAGTATTGCGAATGTGGGAGTTCGTGCTTTTTTGGGGTTTGAGGAAGAGTTTTAATAAATTTTTGTTTCGATTCATGTCGTGAATGTATAGAGAGGAATGATAATTCGAAGACTAAGGTAGATAACTTTTAACCTTTCTACCCCGCATGGAGTCTTTTAGACCCCAAACGTACTTTGACGTGTGTTATCTCCGGTCTATTTTAGTTTTGATACTTTCCGATGCTATTATTAAACAAATACGTGTAGTTTTACGATTGGTAAAAGTTTTGGGTTTATTATTCAATTTTTATATCAACAAGGAGAAAAGTCACAAATTCCCCTTCTGTGGTCTATTAGACTAAGACCGGAACAAGTTTGATTCATTTATTATTACCCCAATTCCTTGTAATTTTTTTTTCTTGAACTCTCTTACTCCTTTTTATATGTTTAAGATGTGAGGTGTTATGCTAAATTCAAATATCGGTTAAAATTAAGCGTTGGGACTTTACTCTACAGGAAATAAATAAACACATAATTTTAAATAAATGAATATATTTCAAAAAGCTAAATCAATAATTCATGAATATGTATTGCATTCAACAAAAATATACTCCCCAGACACGTGAGTTTACATGGAAAACACGCAAACAAAATACGACATAGAAAATACTTCTTTGAAAATTACACATTGAGCTAAATTATCTATGAATACATTGTTTAAAATTTTCTCAAGAAATGAAACAAACTTTCATGCAAGAGTAAAATATGCATTAATCCTTATAATTCTGTAAAACTAATGTAATTCAAGATGTGTTAATTATATCATCTTCAATTAAGTTAAGTATTTATAACTATAAGACTACTTAATTCTAACTATAGAAAACACTATTTTAATCTCAAAAATAAAACAGGGGAATAATACATTATTTTTGTGAAATTTTTAGTCCAGAATTTCTACTTTACCGAATTTATTTGTACTACAGTTCTAAAAATTATAATTATTGGTATGACAGTACCTTACAAATTACTTTGAAGTTTGTAAACATGAACATATAAAAATCTAATGTGACTAATATGTGTAAATAAAATAATGTAAATCTAATCTAAGACTAATATGTGACTTTTAAGATTTTCAGAAATAGAATAGACTAGTGTGAGACGATTGTGTCATAAAAACAAAACAATATATCGATCTATAAAACATTAAATTAATTTCAGATTCCGAAAAACGATGAAAAAATGTAAAACTATACCACATTTTATATTTAGAATTTATCTTGATCTACCCTGCCTGGTTAGAAGAAAACAGACGTCCTATAACAAAATAAAGCCGCGAACTGAATATTAAAACGGCTCCGTTAAAAATGGCCCCTCTATCAATCTTTTGTGGGTTATTTAACTTCCACACAAAAACAGTGGAGAGTCTACAAAGACGCAGATGGGTAGACAGGGTCGAAACTGTCTAGTTTAAGTTGATTTATTCGAAATACTTCAACGGGAAAACCCATTAGCTGTCAAGTTACAATATATGCCGAGCAAAAGTAAATTTCTTGAAAGATTGAGTTACCTTTTGACTTAACAGCCCATGTGCAGTTAAATATTCATTAATTTTAAGAAGAAGTAGTTAACATAATACCTGATACATCCTTAATTGCTAATGGGGTATTTCTTTGCTGAGAAAAAGAAAGAAAGAATACAAAGTAATAGTTAAGGAAGAACAGTTGTAACAGGTGTTTGAACAAAATGTAAAAAGTTATAATGTCATTATTTATCATATAATTAAATTATTTCCTATTACACAAAGCTTTTTATTTATTAACACAATTTTCGGAAGTAAATAGTTCGGCTTTACCATGTCTTACCCAAGTTTTTGTGTGTATAAATTAAAAGTTAATTTCTAATTTCTTGGAAATAAAGTTAAATAAAGAAGCGCATTAAAAAACCCGCACATATATATGATTATTAGGATATTTCGTGGCGCTTAACTAAAATACTTTTAATACTAAAAAATAACTAAAGATTAATAAATTACCATTTCAAAACTATAATTTTGTTGAGATTTCATAAAAAAAATTAAATTAAATTGGTTTTATATCAGTACTTTTTTATCAAACTTATCAAATTTTTAGCAGTACTTATCAGTTTTTAGAGAATAAAACAAAAACTACAACTTCAATCGCTTACATCCGATTCCATCTAGCTCTCACCCTTTTTCAACCCAATATCATCCACAAAACATATCAAAATAAAAACCCGAATTTCAAGTGCAATGTTAAACTTTACGATTCAGCATCACTCAAAACACTCATTTTACGAAAAACCCTTCTCCCTATTCTATTTGCTCTTCGATGATACCCCATAAATCTTAGCCTATTGCCCCACATCGCACCTCGGAGGTTCTCAACTATACGGCATTATGCACAATGCCTTATAAAAATGTTTTTATGAATGTAATAAAGAGGGCGCTGTGTGCAATCTGAACTGAAGAGATCTCCGGCCGTAAAAGACCTTGCTCAGGTAGCAGCGCATAGAGGTGGCAAGCAGTTTATTTCGTGTAGTTTATTGCCATTGCTTTTCAACAGGGGATAGTTACTTGAGTAAAAGTGGTCTAAGTCAGGACGAGGGTGACATGGGACATTTTTTAGTGAAGGAGATAGAGAGATTGTTTAGAAAAAAATATTTTGGCAACTTTCCTTTCTTTCTTCGACATCTTAAGTTTGAATTCCCAGAATTAAATATCAAACGCTCAATATGTATACAATTTATTTTTTCACTTTTATTTTGCATGGGAATAACTTGTGGTAAAGTACCAAAGGTAACTGTCTAATTTTTTCATGAGTTCATTGAAAAAAGTTTCATCGCAGGGTGAATTTTTAAGGCACACTTCTTGTTGGTTTTGCTGCTTATTAGTCAGTTGACTCTGGTGAAGTCCTTCACAAGGAGTTCTTGGGACTCTTTCTTAGATAAAGTTAACCCATAGAATGGATACAAGCTGAAGATTTATACCTGGTTTTAATTTCCTAACGTTTCCGTGAATGATAAAAAAATATTACTTTTACGATTTTCCTTCATTGCTAATAGTAAAAGAAAACACTGTGTGCGAATTAAATATTTTGAAAATACAAGTTAAATATTGAAAGCTTACTGCGAGGCCTTCAGGGGCTACACGCTTACAAATACAAATAAAAGGGGTTTGCAAAGTGTTTTTTCCTAGATACAATCTCACTAATAAAGTGGCGTTACGCCATGGAGAGAAAAAAAACTACCCAAGAGATACTATGTTTGAAATGTGTTTTCATCTTTAAAATAAGTCAAATAAATTTGAAATTCTACTTTGATGTTTGACTTTCTCTCAAAAGGTTAAAAAACATGATTTTCAATGCCTATAAAGTTATGTGTTTTTAAAAATAATGTTCTGCTGCAAAAAAGTCTTAAAGAAGTAAGCATCTTTGTAATTGGAATTATTAATGAACCTTGAAGAACCCATATATTGTAATTGAAATTATTAATTAACTTATAAATTTTAAATTACTCATTAAAAGTGGAGAAGATTTAAATGCTGAAAATAGTTTGAGGATATAGATTTATAAAAAGAGAAGGTACTTAGTAATAAAGCAACTCAAATTATTATTTTTCTAATGCAGCGACATAGACCGCTGATCTTCTAACCAAACTTCCTAGCAAGCAGGCATTGTAGTCCCTAGAAATCTTTAAAAATTCATTTTCTGGCATAAAACGTCACTCAGGCAGCTAAGTGCTTGATGAAAAGAAGATGTTTTTTTTCCCCTACTTTTCTGCACCGGAACGCGTCTCAACACAAAAGATAGTTTATGGAGAGAGGAGACAGAATGTAAAATATCCGGGCCTTTTCAAGTAGAGTGAGCGGCGGCTTTCACAGATTATTCCATTTTATTAAGAAAGCTGAGTCAAAGATTGGCCCTTTGCCGTGCACAAACAAGCCTCGTGAAAATGTTTTAAGTGAATGCATGCTGAAAACTTTATCAGGTGGGAAGTTTTAAGACACTTTTTAGTTAAGACTGTAAAGGAGAAAATGCTTTCAAAGATGGTAGTGAACCTTTTAAAGAAATTTATCCCATTTTTTTTTTTTTTTTTTGCATTAAATAGGTAAGTAAGCTATAAATTTAATTTGATATCTCAATCCGTCGCTAAGTTGTGGCTTTCTACAGGATATAAAACAAATTACTCCAATGTTGAGTTTCGTGGCATTCTATGAATTTTTCATGTTTAAAAATAACCTAAAATACTTTATTCATGATTTGTATTAACGGTAAACTTTAGTTTTAAATCAAAGGTGATCTATTATTTATCTAATACCTAAGAGGCATTTTAAATATTTTTTTCTACAGTTTAAAAACTTCTTCCTGTAAATAAAGGGTATAAATATATAATGGTTCCCAAAATTGTTTTCTTCGTGAACACCTTCCGAAATTAAAAAAAAAAAAACATCGGCGAATACATGCGTAATGTAGTTTTTAAAATGTTTACTGGCATTTTTGGAATTATTAATAATACTGTGGTATATAAAAGTTTACTACATCAGTAATTCCATCCTAATAACATTTTAATTTTGCTTAACCATTTCATAAATCTAAGGGCCTGTAACCTATTACGACAGCACGGGACATAGGGGGTTGACTGTGGACCAAATTTCTTGAACGATTAAAGAAAATTAATAGATTTTGTTCTCATTTTAATCCAAATATATATTTTTATTTTAGTAAGTACAAAATTTCTCTGAATCTATATTATTACTGTTAAACGTTTTAAACAAGAAAAAGAACGTTGATAAGAATAAGTTTGCTGACGTAATTATAAAAGAGGGATTTTCGATATGCCTAATATTGATGACAAGAGGGTAGAGGGAGTTAAAAAATTACAAACACATAATTACTTAATATTTGAGCGACCCCTACTGGAAATCTAGGGGCTTTCGTACCACCAGCCAGAAAACAAAGAGTTAAACAAACAAGCAAAAGCTCATATAGTGTAGGGAAAATAGTACGGGATTTTAATGGCGCTCTTCCGTGCGTTTTCAGGTGCATTCAGGTCTATCATGCACGTCGTTACGTAACTACTATATCCAACGGCATCCGATAAATTCCCCCTGGTGTCGACTAAAGAAGTCTTCCTTCTATCGAAATCTAATTGAATTAATACAATAGTTAACACTAACTCCTCCAACGCTTCGGTATTAATTTATCTCGCCGAAAGCACTTGTCTTCTCCGTTACCACTCAAGGTCCTCTTCGTTAGTACCACTGCTACAACACTCACCGAAAATCCATTAGCTGCAGCGCGTCCCAGTCAAGCGACGTGTTAAAACACTAATTGATGAGGCCTCTTCAAGACAGTTCTCTCTACCTTGAAGACGGGGAAACAGCAAATTAATCAAACCCAACTACAATCATTAGAAAGAGAGGGAGAGAGAGAGAGAGGTCGTTGCCATGGAAACCGGCACCGACTTATCAATCAGAGTCAGAATCATATGTTTCGGAATGACTCGGTTGGAGTCTTTCTTGAAAAGGACCCCGAGAGAGGGGAATGGAGGCCAAAGAATCGCTCATTTGATTCTTAAGGTTATTCAGTTTTCAAAGACCGTCTTGAAGCCGGTGTCTCTTTCATTCATTGATTTTCATCCCTTTTTCCTTCCCTGGGAAGCCCTCATTTGGGTTTTAAATGAGATTGGAATTCGGGAATGGGTAGGGATTTTGTGAGGGTAGGGAATTTTTTTTCTCCAGGAGGGTTTCGATTGAATGCTTAAAATCTGAACCGATGATCTGATATTACTTTGAGGGAGTTGGTCTCTAGAAACAATGGGAGGGTTTTGAGTGTAGGTCAGATTGAGAGAGGAAAAAGAATGGGTTTGTTTAATGGATCCTGAAGATATTTTTTTCTGTTTTCCAAGGTGAAAGCTGAGCCAAAGGTTGGATCGTTTATTTGAATAGGTGGAAAATAGGATCCGTTTATTTGAATAGGTGGAAAATAGGATCTCTTATATAAAGTGCAAATATTTGTGGTGGATGTGTTTCATTAATCAATGTCATCCTATAAGGGGAATGTAATTTATTTTTAGACGTAGATCGTAGAAATTATTGAATCGTAAAACGTTTGATATTTTTAGAGATTATTCATTGCTGGTATTGATTTAAACGTACTAATTTACCTATAATTATAAATTACTTTATGGTGTTTGAAAAAAAAATTAAACGTATACTGCCTGTGTTGTTGGGTACATAATTGAGAATCGTAATTTTTTAAATTTTACAATAACAAATAAAAGTAAGGAAAAAAGTTCATAATGATTTCCTTATGAAGTTATAAATCGTCTTTTGGGGTTGATCATTTCCGAAAATGATACAGTTCAGGAGATTAATTCAAGTAAAAACATCCTTTTGACCTTTTGAGAAATATGTACTGTATGTGTTCCTTATTTTAAATGCTTTTTGCACATCAAATAAGAGTTACCCCTATTGGGTCATTTAAATCTCCACACTGTATTTAATTTTCCCTAGGATGATACTTATGAAGATAAGCTTATACATTTTATAAGGAGATTAATGATTTACTAATAAAGGAAAATTAAGTATTGGATCAGTTAAGTTTCACAAAACTATACTATCTTCAAAAAGATGAAATAAACTTTCAAACTTTATTTAAAATTGAAATGTGTACAAATTTCATTGATTATTTTTTAAATTACAGATGGCCTGAAAACCGTTTTCCAATGTCCTGGAACATCCATCTATGACTGGCGAACCAAAACCTGCCGCGAGTCCAACGGCCTCCTCTGCAGCAAGCTCTCCTGCGAAGGGCGAGAGGACGGGGTCTACATCGACTCCAACAGCTACTGCAAGCGGTACTTCCACTGCACGTCAGGCAACATCACGGAACACGTCTGCCCGGACGGGTACATCTACAACGCCAGGTACGACCGATGCACCCGCAGCGCCACCACGCGGTGCCAGGGGATCGAGACCGTCCAGTGCAACGGCATCCCGGACGGCTACTACCCGGACTTCAGCACCAACTGCAAGGTCTTCGGACTGTGCATGAGCGGCAGTCTCAAGACCTTCAACTGTCCGGCCAAAACCACGTTCGACGCCAAGACGTTGACGTGCGAGAACAACGCCGTGTGTCCCAAGCTGGATATCAGCAAGTGCGTCGGGAAGAGTAACGGGATACATCCGGACTATTCGACGGGATGCCGGGACTTTTACCTGTGTCTGGACGGACTGTTGACCCACCAGGGGTCTTGTCCCTCAGGGAAGGTGCTCAATCCCGTGAGTGGAAACTGTCAGCCGTCGTCTTTGGTCGTTTGTTCTCCGGTGGTGGATCGGGATTGTGATGGATTACCGGATGGGGTGTACCCCGACTACGACGCGGGGTGCTCGGCCTATTTCGTCTGCGTCAGCAACAAGCGAGTGTCCACCTCCTACTGCACGGACAACGACCTGTTCGACATCGCGACGGGGAAGTGCCTGCCGTCCAGCTTCGTCCTCTGTCGCGACCACTCGTCGTTCGTGTCCGCCCCCAGGTTGTTCGACTCGTACAACTGCAACAACCGACTCGGGGTGTACCCGGAGTTCTCCAGCGACTGCAGGAGGTTCGTCGCGTGCGTCTACGGACAGATGAAGTTCCACGAGTGTCCGGAAGGGTCCGCGTTTGACCCCGAATCAGATTCGTGTCGCCTCAACAGCAAGACTTGCAAAGCCCCTTTCGCTATCGCGACGTTCCAGTGTCTGCCGGGAGACGACGGGGTCTACATCGGTAACAACTGCACCGAGTGGCACGAGTGCCGTAACGGGATAGGGTTCACCAATATCTGCCCCAGGGGAATGCAGTACGACTTACGCCTCGGAAAGTGCGCTCTGAATGTCCAGTCCTGTTCGCAAGGGTACATCATCCAAAAGAGGCTGTACCATCTGATGAACATCGTACCGATGGAAGTCCTCGACACTTCCTACAAATGCCCTTCGGATCTGATCGGGGTTTATCCCGACCCCAACGTATGCAGTGGTCGTTTCCACATATGCGTCGACGGACGAAAGTCGTCGTACGCGTGTCCTTCAAACTACACTTACGATGGGACGACCCAAAGCTGCGCGGTGTCCGAAAAGTCCTCCCGGTGTGACGCCGACGACTCCAGACGTCCAGACACGTTCAGCTGCGGACACCTGGAGGACGGAATGTACCCCGACTACAAATCCGACTGCAGGAGGTACTTCGTGTGCGAAAACGGGAAAGGGATTCCCGTGTACTGCCCGGAGAGGCAGATGTTTAATCCCGTGAAAATGATGTGCGAGAGGGAAGACCACGTGAGATGCTCAGCCCCTCGCCACTACGTTCCCGATTCGGTTACTAGGAAACGAAATCGGCAAAGCGATGACGTCTACCACGTATACAAACCAGACGACCTCTACACTGAAACGTATGGATATGAAACTCTCAGAAGCGTCACCAAAGCCCCTGACCCTAAAAGCAGGGTTTGGGACGACTACGACATTTACCCGTCCGAAAACGCGCCTCCGAGTTCCACCGACTACGACTCCAACATATCGAAAGTCCCTAACACCATCCAAAACGACTCGACCACCAGCAAGAGGCAGTACGGCTCTAAACACGTGGTATCGACTAAGCCCCCGGTTACCACCGTAGTAGTAAACGACGACAACCAGACGACGACGGTGAAAATTGTGCGGGTGCGGGGACACAACAGCATGTTCGACGCCGCGTGCAGGAAAGGGGACACCGGCTTCTTCCCTGACTACGAAAGCGGCTGCAAGATGTTCCACATCTGCTTCAGGACTATACGGAAGACGTACAGCTGTCCGAGCATCTTGCTCTTCAACCCGGAAACGAAGAACTGCGACCTCCCAGAAAATGTCTTCTGCTTCAGGCCCGAGCCCGTCTTGGAAACAACGGACTTCGACTGCAAGGAAAACATCAACAAGTTCGTTCCGGACTACGAATCGGGTTGCAGGAACTACTTCGGGTGCATCAATGACCTACCCCACCGGTTTTCTTGTTCCAAAGGGAAGATATTCAACCCTAATGCTTCCCAATGCGAAGCTGAATCTTCATTTTCGTGCGAACCTCCGAAATCTGCATCCGACGAGAGTGCTGATGCCAATTTACCGTCCCACAGACACGTGCACGGCATACCCGGTCGATTCTTCTTTTCTTGCAGTGACAAGCCGGATGGTTTTTACCCTGACTTCATCCGGCACTGCCACGTGTTTTATCGATGCCTCAGGGGAAAGAAATTCTCCCATTACTGCAAGCAAGGACTGCTTTTCAATCCGGAATCGGGCATTTGTGACTTTGAGGAGAATGTCACGTGTTCGCCTAATAATAATGGCACGACCACAGCACAAACATGAACGCGTGTCCGAAAAGCAGGGTTTTGGATTTGATGATCACTTCTTATCCGAAAAACCAAGTAGATTTAAAAAAAAAAATTAATAGTAAAAAAATTGTATCGGATTTTTCGATTTTTTTCTACCAATTTTATTGATTATCAATTTCAAACCCTGGTCTAATATTTTATCCCCGTTTTCTGAACACTTTATTAACTAATTTAACTTTGGTACTAAGCCGTCGACCGTGTCGCTGAATTTAAAAACGTCACCAAAGTCACCAAAAAGTGGCTGCAACGCCAATATTAGAAGACGGTGACATCAACCTTGCGGTGACATCATAAGTCAATGAAGAGCGAAGGTTATTGCCAGATGCAGTTTCCCAAAAACGAGGAAACCCAATAAACGAGGGTTTTTGATTTATTTAGAATAGCTGTAAATCAAAAACTGAAATAATTAGTATATTATAAATTTTAATATTAATATATAATAATATAATATAATTTTATAACTTTTTATTTTGATTATAGCAATTTTGTGTCTTATTAAGTTCAATTTTAAATTTACTCGCTTGATCAATAAAATAAATTTGATATTCCGATGTTGGCAACGCCTAGTGTCGGAGTTCGCGAGATTTGGCGATGTTTTCAAATACAGCGGCACGGTCGACGGCGTAGTATGTAAGTACCTTAACTCCTTACACCAAAATTAGGTTACTTCTTAGAAAGCATACGTTCATAAAATACATTTATAAAACCTCAAATAGCTGAAAACTCTGAATCAGCCAAATAATTAGTGTATAATCTATTAAAATCTTATCAGGCTGATATTTCTCTTCTCTCACATCATGAACCCGACCGATGAGAACTCTGGATTTTATTTTTTGTTCATTGATTAAAGTAAAATAATTCTAGAAAACACTGGAGACTTCATTGATTAAAACTAATATATGTCTAGACTCGAACTTTTTACTAGAACATGCTATTAAGATGTATAATCCACAGATCCAGAGAATCACACCAGCTATTAAGAAAACTTGATTTAAAAAAAAAGCGTTATCTATTTTTGTTATAAGCACCGTCTGTAACTGAACCTCGCACTACAGCATTTCAAACATACATCTACTAAACCCATCATATCATAATGAACAAATAAGAACCTAACAATTAAAGTTTTTAATATTAATTTATTAAGAAAAGTGTGTGATCCATGATCAATTTCGGGATTTGAACTGGAAACTTCAGCCAACGGGGATAAAATAATACTTATCTGAAGGACTTCTTGGCCAGTAAGGAATATTTCTTTGTATTTATGTGTTATACCCAAATAAACTATGAATATATATGAATAGGCACTTATACGTTCTCAGATATTATAACCCATTATGAGAATTGTATGATTTATCTATGTAGTTACTGTGTAATTTTGTTTTAAGAATGCCTATTCCAAATTTAAGGCAAACCGCTGGTCGGTGTTGTTTATCAAAAATTGATTTTTTTTCTAATGTTCCATGATCTCTTGTAAAGTTTTTTTTCCCAAAAGTATAGATATAGCTACTTTATGTTCATATATTTTATTACTTTCTACTTAGATCTAATACAATATTTCCTGTTGACTGTAATGAAATTAAATGAAATTACAACGAGGAAAATATAAAGGCACAGCTTCGATAAGTGTCCTCCAGCCGCCATGTATATCCACAGCTCCATCAGCTAAATGCTTAAGTGTTGTCATTATTTGAGCTTATAAACATAGCGGCTGATGGAGGGCTCTTATCGAAGCTGTGCCGTTTTTTAGTCGTATAAAATGTCTGTTGTCTGATTTAAGTAGCATCATTAACTTTTTTTTTGAAATTTAAATCTATAAATTAGAAACATTAAGGGCAGGTCTTATTCTAAAGAGAAGTTATTAACCTTTCCTAATTGTCTTTTTGAACTTTAATTAGTTTTATAAACCTCTGAGCTTGTTATACCTTTTTTCCCATCATAATTATGTTATCTTTCTTGCTTTTCTTATACTTCTAAAACGTGTGTTGTAAATTTCTAGTTAAAGTAGTTAGTTCTTTGAGTTTCCTTATTAAAAGAGATATAATGTTAAATTATGTCAACTCTTTTCATTCCTATCTGTAGTTGGATTAAATATTTGTAAAAATATTTTCACTGTACAATTGAACATTGTATAAATTGTATAGATGAATCAGTAGTTATCTTTATTTTGTATACAAACACCTAAAAAAATATAAATTATTTGTACATATATTTATGAATGTAAATAAAATATTTAAGATCAATCAGAAAAATTCATTTTTATTACTTTGATTTAATTGAGAGACACAAATGAGTTAAATTATTTTTTCCTTAATTAGTAGGTTTAATAAACTGAAAGTATAAATTGAGATTTATGAATAATTGTATATATTAATGCTAAGTTTTAAATTTCATAATTATGTTTCATAGATCACTTTATGTTCAAGTTTAATGAAACTACAATTAGAATCATCATCATTCATAAGTCATCATTCAAGTGGTATAAAATGTTAAGCACTTCGTAAGTAAATTCTGTATTTATTCTCATTTTAATTTTGCAGAAGAAAAGTACTCCCAAAGTTATCCCAATGTTTCCAAGGTTATAAAAGATTCTTTGGAAATTTATATTGATGCTGAATTTATTTTCAAATACTTATTCAAAATTTGTTGGCATCATTGGTTTCTTAAATTATGTGACCGAAAGATAAGGATAAATGCAATGTGTTAGTAGAAAACAATTGAAATGAATAAGAATAATTGTTCGAATAATTAAAGAAATTAAGATGTAAATATTTATTTTTTAATACATAAATAAAATTAAATCATTACTATATTCTTTTCAATTGTTTTCTTTTTACTGCACAGCACAACTACTAAAAATAATTTATAGAAAGGGTGCAGCAAACATATGGTTAATAAAAGTTTCAACTTTTATGGTCTAACTTAAGAATGAAAAGTAGAACTTTAAAAACATATTTTTATAACAAATACTACAAAATTTTTATATATGACAGTTGGTATCATGAAAATATTTTACTCTCAAGGGTTTTATTACTAAAATAGGTAGGGGGTATTTAAACTCTATAAACAATGTTATTCCTAGGATTTTTTGGAGGAGTAAAAATACTCCTTGACTTTTTTTAGGAGGAGTCAAATTCAATTATGAGGAATGAAATACGGAAATAGCATAAATTACATATACAGGGACATGAAAACCCTAATGAAACTCCTTAAGCACAGAACAATCAGTGAAAAAATATAATCCAAATATATACAATCTTTCAAAAAAAAATTCTGGCTACGCCATTATGACCATAAACCATTTATATAAAGTTAATTTTCATAGGTATTTGCAAAGTCTAATTGATTGGAATCACTGAAAAAAAATTCGGTGGGGCACAGTGCATTTTTTAAGATAAACCTTTGTGAAAAATTTAAAGATTGAAAATACTCCAGGCTAATTTTTTAAAGAGTATTTCCGATTTTCGAGGAGTGAAATACTCTCTCAGAGGAGTTAAAAATATCTCTGACTGTAACTAAATTTAAGAATATTTTAGTTGCCCAATGCATAAAAATATACACTGTAAGCAGCAATGTTTTATTCAACAAAGCCTATGTTTTCTTCCGAGGTATTTCGGAAACTTCTAGACAAAAGCAATCACAGTTCTGCAAATTTTCTCGACGGAAAATGCATCCTAACAAGCAACTAAGTCCCAAATTTCTCGCTCCACACAAGAAACAGCAAAAACTAAACAGAAAAAAGAATCACTCTACCCGTTTCCTCTCTTATAGATAAATACCCAAAACCTTCGCGTGCTTGGAAAATTCGAACATTGCATACTCACAAGTTTCCAGGACATTACTCCCGACACGAAAGGCTTCTCAACAGAGAAAAAAAATATAGAAAAGAAAAAAAAACAGAAAGCGCAAAAAATCATAAATCGCAGTAAGAACTTGGAAGAAGGCCAAAGGTCCATCACATCCAGATGCTCGTCTCCCAGACAGGACAAAGTTCCTGACCCTTAGGACAGGGGGAGGGAAGGGACAAACCAGAAAAGGGATTGAGATGGAGCTGGAGGGCGTGCTTAGGTTTTTACTACTGAATTCAGCAGGAAAACGAATGGGGCTTCTTTATTCGATCAATAGACTTCAAAATTTATAAGATTGTCGAACTTTTTCCGATGAAAATCTCCTGAATGTTATGTGAATACATATTGATCTATACTTAGACAGCAACTTAAGTTGAGCCTACGACGTCACTAATAAACAAAGTAGTTCCCATCACGTTGTCTGAATTTTGAGTGAAATGAAGAACGTCAATATAAAAAAATATGATTATTTTGTTAAACCCATGTATATACAGGGTGATTCGTAATTACGTGGACAAACTTTGCAGGGGGTAGAATGGACCTAGACAAGCATATTTCGAATAGGGATGGGGGGGGGGCTCACATGCACCGTTAAAGAGCTAGGGCCTAATGTAGTGCGATGGCGTTACAAAAGGGGGTTTTCCCAAGGCCCGTTTTACGAAACAAAAGATAATATAAAGCAAAAAATTATTGCATGAGGTACAGCAGTATCTGTACTACTTAAACCACAAATTTAAAAAATATTGGACCACTTGTTAAACCGTGGGGCGAGTTTTAAAACGTGCAATATTAATAATGGTATTTAGAAAAATGATGATCAATCAAAATGACTTTCAATGATCATACAGTTTCAATGATTAATGTATGATCATTGAAAATTCCTTCCCCGATCATCATTTTTTAAATACCATTACACTAATGTAAGGGAACTCCATTCTTTGGCTAAAAGATCAATATTGCACGTTTTAAAACTCACCCCACGATTTAGCAAGTGGTCCGATTTCTATCAAATTTATGATGTAAGTAGTACGGATACTGCTGTACCTCATGCAATAAATTTTTTCATTTTATTATGTTTTGTTTCGTTACACGGGCCTTGCCAAAACGTACTTTTGCAACGCTCTCGCACTACATAAGGTCCTAGCTCTTTAACGGTGCATCTGCGCCCCCCCCCATGATTTTTCGAAATATGCTTGTCTAGGTCCCCTCTACCCTCCTGCAAAGTTTGTCCACGTAATTACGAATCACCCTGTATAGTGCTTTTCAATCACGATTTACTTGCCGAAACTCTTCCTGGCAACGTAACAGGCTTTGTGTTTACCGATTTCTCTTCCGCATTTGTGACGTACTGGGTTCAAGAAACGTTGCTGTCGAGAGTATATAGTGTTCATCTTGTTCTTGATCAGTGGTGTCCAATGGGTGATTCCTGTAAGGTTCACCATTGCTAATGGAAAGAAGCTGCCAGCCGAATTTGTTCTAATTAAGAGAAGGTTGGAGTTGTCCGTACATCATTCAGTTTTGAGAAAAGGGTAACGTAGACATCTACAAGTTTGGAAACGCAGTGGTTATTTCCACGAAAGTTGAAGCATGCGCAGTAATAGGAGTTTGTATTTACGGTACTAGTACGTGATTTATAACATTAAAATTATATTAATAATCAATCCTGGCATCAGCACCGATGGCCCCAGTGGTATAGTGTGCGGCCAGTAACCCAATTGGTCCCCGGTTCGATTCCTGGCTGCTACTTTTGATTATTATGCTTTTATTTAACTTGCAATTTTTCAAAAGTAGCACGATTAGTTAGAGTTGAGTTGTTACTTTCGTGGAAATAACCAGTGACGTTTGGAAATACCGTTTTTTTTTTTAAACGCCGTGGTTCACTTACCTCAGATTCAGGTAAAATGTTCACAGTAGGCTGGAAATGTTTAACAGGTTGTATACAAGATAAAAGTTAAAAAGATAGATGTAAGATTACTAATGCCATGTCAGTTAATTGCACTACGACTATTGAATAAGAATGAGATAATTTTACTTTCTTATACACTGACTATAATTTCTGAATAAAATAAAACTTCTTACAAACAAAAACTGAGAAATATTGATGTGACTTTATTGTTTTTTGAAATTTATTTAACCAAAGCTTCTACTCTTTTTACCTATATTTTTGGTAATTATGTCAGTATATTAAAAAAAAACGAATTCAGAAAAACTGCATTGTAAATGCTGGTATGACTTACGAAAACAAGGAAATCTAAATCAGTAAAACAAGGTTTCAATTAAAATATTTTCGTGTAATTGAGAGCCTACGATGGTAACTATATATTTTGGCCAAATAAATTAGTAGTTTTCTAAAACATTCACTATAAAGAAAAATAGAATATCTGTCATATTATTTTTTTCGTGATGCAGTGTTTTTTTACCTTTTACTTTCCCATATATTAAGAGCTTGCTTAAATTAATTCAATAAGAACAACATCTTTAAAAAAACACCGCCGCCTTTATTCAATCTCGAATTCCGACTCTTAATTCTATTTTCATTTTATTTCATCGCGTGATATTATTTCGGTCATCGATGTTGCCACATCATTGTTACAAATTCTGAGCGATAACATTCGACCATCCTGACGAACAATCGTCCTCGATGAGATGATAAATTACTCGAACTCTGGAGTCTGTTTTTACTAGTCCAAGTACCGAGAAGGTGCTCTAATAGTGCGTCTAGGACGGGATCTCCTTGGTGGACAGGATTCATCTTCTTCGTCGACGTCACCGTCTTTGATTTCCTTATCGATGTCACCGTCTTCGTTGTCGCATCTCCATGCCTTTAACTGACTGACATGAGCGGTGGTTGTGTAAAATCGTCCCTGTTCTTTAGGTTCAAGTTGAGACACTCTATAAGTGTCGTTTGGCAGAACATCCGTCACTACTAATGGTCCGCGATACTTCGGTTGTGTTTTAGTCGGTTCTCCTGAGGATAAGGGTGATCGCCTAACAACGACTATCTCGCCCTTATCGAACTTCATTGTCTTGCATCTCTTTTGATCATAGTACTTCTTCATATTTTCTTGCTTTTCTTTGATAGTTTCTCTCGTTTTAGCCTGAATTACTGCTGGATCCTTCCAGGCAACAGCATCTTCATCAGCAAGCATTCGTAATATTCCATCGTTAAATCTTGGAGAGTAACCGTGCAACATTTCAAATGGTGTTTTGTCAGTTGTATTGTTCACCATATTATTCAAATTTCGCTCGCATTGTTTTATCCTTTTATCCCAATCTTTGTGTTCAGGATGTGTCATGCTCGTCATGATAACAGGTAGCACAGTTCTGTTAACTCTTTCAACCATTCCATTTCCTTGAGGTCGTTGAGTAGAATTCAATGTATGTTTTATTCCATTTATTCTGCAAAACTCTTCAAATGCATGGGACGTAAAACATGAGCCTCTGTCACTTATTATCCTTTCAGGTAGTCCGAATTCATCAACAAATTCTTCCAAGTATCTGAGTACGTGTTTGGTTGCAGTACTCCGAGTTGGGAAGAGTCTCACGAATCTTGTAAAATTATCTATTAGAATAAGTAAATGAGTATTTCCCTTGGAACTCTTTACAAATGGCCCTAAATGGTCGAGATGTACCACACAAAATGGCCGTTTCCCTGGTTTGATAGGGTGTAACTCTCCTTGTTGTTTTCCACTGGGTACTTTATTTACTAAACACTCAAAACACATTGATATGTGTCGTCTAATATACCTCTTCATCGAAGGAAACCAGTAAAGTTCCTTGATCTTGGCCATCGTTTTGTCAACTGCAAAATGTCCCATCAAGTCGTGAAATCGTACCACCAAACTTTTTCTCATACTTCGAGGAACTACGTACAGTAACTTCTTTTCATTTTTATCTTGAACGATTCGATACAATCTCTTATGCTTGTAGTCAAAGTTTTTAATTTTCTCTTTCTCTTCTATCGTTCTGTCTTGAGGGTCCTTTTCGAAAATGTTTATGAGTCTTTTCAGTTCTTTATCCGCGTGCTGCATTATCAATACTTTTTCATCCTCCGTAAATGTTTGATAAACATCTAAGTTGTTTTCAACTATTGCGCCTAAAGTATCATCTTCTTGTAAGATAGGAGATCTGCTCAATGCGTCCACATGAGCCATCTTTGCCCCAGGTTTGAATTTCACCTCAAAGTTATACTCTTGTATCAAGTTACTCCATCTTGCAATTTGCTGATTCTGTGTTTTCTTAGTGTTAAGGTATACTAAAGCCTGGCAATCGGTAACAACAGTGAACTCGATACCGATAATGAACTGGCGTAGCCTGTCTAGAGTCCACACTATGGCCATCAGTTCCAATTTGCTGGAATGATATTTTGATTCAGCTGCTGTTGTTTTCTTACTGACGCAATATACCAAGTGAAGTTTGTCATCCTCCCCATATTGAAGTAACATTCCTGCAATTCCTACGGAGCTTGCATCAGTATGTACCTCCGTTTTTGCATCAGGGCTGTATAGTGCAAGAATTGGCTTTTCTGTCAGATCACCTCTTAATTTGTCAAACGCATCTTGCTGCTCTTTATTCCACTGAAAGTTAACATCTTTACGTGTGAGTCGTGTCAGAGGTTCAGCATGGGTTGCATATTTTGGTATGAAGCGTCTGAAAAAGCTGGTAAGACCTAGAAACCTTCGAATTTCGTGTACATTCTTCGGTGTTGGAAACTTAGAAATTACTTTAACTTTTCCTCGACCTGGTTGAATTCCATGTTCATTTATTACAAAACCTAAAAATTCAATTTCCTTCTTGCCAAATTCACATTTTGATAACTTCAGAGTTAAATGTGCGGATTTTAGACATTCCAAAACTTGAATCAATTTATCCATCATTTCCGTCCAAGATTTTGCAGGTATAAGAATGTCGTCCAAGTAACACATTACTGTTTTGTTAAACAAGGGTCCCAGTGCTAAATGCATCATACGTTGAAATTCAGAGGGAGCGTTGGTAAGTCCAAATATCATTCGTTCGAACTGTCCTGTATCGTCTGGAGTTATAAAAGCCGTCTTCTGCTTAGCATCTTCACTTAATGGAATCTGTAGGTAACCATGTGCGAGATCCAACGTCGTAAATAGTTTGCAGTTCGTCAATGACTCTAACAGGTCGTCTATTCTTGGTAGTGGATACTTTTCCTTAACTGTCTGTTGGTTCAATTTCCTGTAATCGACAACTAATCGATGTTCCCCAGTTTTCTTCTTTACAATCATTACTGGACTTGCGTAAGGAGATCTTGTTTCCGTAACAATACCGTTATTCTTCCATTCACTCACAATTTGCTTTATTATTGTACGTTCTTCAGCGTTCGTTCTGTAGGGTCGCATCGAAACTGGTTTGCTGCCTTCTACTTCTTTGATTTCCATCGTAACTAAATCTGTACATCCAAGTTCCTTTAAATTTAGAGCAACACAATCTCTATATTCGTTTAAAAGCTGAACTAATTGCTGTTTCTGGCCATTAGTAACATCATTATCAGTTTTTATGTCTTCAGATTTTAGAGGCTGTTTAGTATAAGCTATTTCTTGAGAATAAGTTGTCAGAACTTGACTATCCGAAGTTTCAAAACGGTCCGAACGTGAAGCGACATCAATCGGAATTGAAAGGGTAGAATGAGTCGTTTCCAAATATTCATTACTTGCTATTGCTTCGCCTCTTGCAACACACTGGTTTTTCTTCAGGATAATGTCTTCATTTTGAGCATTTGTGAAAGGCACTTTTGTTTTTCCGTTGGCCACCTCAAGTAGATAGTCGACATTTCCACTGTCCTTAATTAGAACTAATCCTTCATGATTTTCAACTTTACATTGAACAAAATTAACTGTATTTCTTTCAAGCACAGTAGTTTGAACTGCTTTCAAATTTATTCTTGTGCTATCCAAATTTAGTTGTAACTTATTGAAAGGTGCTTCGTCAATATGCAATTCGTTTCCCACTCTTGCGTAAGCTATGTGAGGCATATCTAACCATGTTCTTCCAACTAACAAGTCTACTGGTTGAGCTTCGTCACCTACAATGAACACTGTTATTTCCTTTCCTAAAACATCATCAATCTCTAAATCAACCACTGCTTTTCCATAAGTTTTGCTGGCTGGTATACTTTGGCTTCCAAAGGCGTAAATTTCGTTTATTTCGGGAATGATTTTGATGTTCAATTTGTTAGCGACTGATTGTTTCATCAGACAGCTGGAGCTTCCCGTGTCAATTAAGGCATTTACCCAGTTCTCATTGTTAATCTTGGCCTTTTTAAGGTATACGAGAGAATTTGAACTACTCATAGTTTTTGTGGTAAAGTTGGTCACGTTATTTCCAGTAGTGCGAGACTTTTCTGGACAATCCTTAGACAAATGACCGTAATCATTACAATTG
Organism: Tetragnatha montana; assembly: GCA_963680715.1. NCBI lineage: Eukaryota > Metazoa > Arthropoda > Arachnida > Araneae > Tetragnathidae > Tetragnatha > Tetragnatha montana. Next base: position 53,851,929 of record OY796676.1, on the reverse strand, counting down.
AAACACTTCGGCTCACCCTTCTCATTACGTAAAGGTTTTCGGTAGCTCGAAAATTCACGGTTTTGGATGGATTCCATTTGTGGAGCCCGTACCTTCGATCTAATGTGATTTATGTTCCCGGAACGTTGGAAACGATTGTTAACTGGATATTTATTAAAGTTACTTGCCTGTCTACGTTCGTATGCTTGATTCATCGATCTGTTTCCCCTCACTGCTTCGTATTCATCCAGCTTATCGGCAAGATCCCTTGGCGTCACAAATTTTGCCCATTCATCGATGAAATGATCCTTGAGTTCACCAGGCACTTTACGTTTCATCTGATCCGTGATAATCAAATTCTTCAATCCTTGGAAATCTGTGATGTTCACACCTAAAATCCATTCTTCGAAATAGTTTTGTAATTCAAAAGCAAAATCACTCCATGTACTGTTTGAATTTTGGAGTTGGAAAAACCTTTGCCGAAATTTCTCTGGGCTTAGTTTGAAACGTTTTAGTAACAATTTCTTAATATATTCGTAGTCATTTGCAGTTTCTTCGGGTTCTCTTGCAATTATTTGTGTTATTTCATAAGGAAGTAAACCTAACAAGTGTGATACCCAATCCTCTTTAGACACTTCGGCCCTACGTGCTTGCCGTTCAAATAATACTAAGTAAAGGCTAATTTCTGAATCTTTAAGATCAAACTTGCGAATAAATTTTTGCAAGTCAGTATTTGGCTTAGGAGTAGTCATATCGGGATTAAACTGAAACCCTTCCGCAGCGTTGGACGCATTTCCTCTCGCCAATTTTAATTTTTCTAATTCGAAAGCTCGTTCTTCTTTCGCTTGACGTTCCTCCCGTTCCCGTTCTTCTTTTTCTCGACGCTCTTCCCGTTCTTCTTTTGCTCGACGTTCATTAATTATACTTTCCAGCATTGCCTTAACAAACTCTTCTTCATAACGTGAAGACTCTAAAATCAAATCTTTCAGATCTATAACTTTCATTTTATCGTCAGCTTCCTCACCTAATTCGACAGCTAACTCAAATAGATCCACTTTCTTCGCTTTTGCCAAGTAAGACATTTTCCCCGTAATATACTGTAACTTAAAATTCAAAATACAAATATACGTTATTCAAAACAAGAGCACGTACCCGTTAACTTCGTTAAATGGATATCTATCCCACGTTTTCCTTGACGTTGTCGTTGCGGCGTTGTTCGTTGACGTTATTTGCGATTATCTGATCACCATCCGTTTTTTTTCATAAGCTCCGTTTCGTCCGTAATCGTCGTTGCGCGCCGTTCGTTGACTCTGATCACTACACGTTTTTAATGACCGTCATTGGCATTCGTAAGTTGCGTATCCCGCTTCTGATTTATTAAGAGCTTGCTTAAATTAATTCAATAAGAACAACATCTTTAAAAAAACACCGCCGCCTTTATTCAATCTCGAATTCCGACTCTTAATTCTATTTTCATTTTATTTCATCGCGTGATATTATTTCGGTCATCGATGTTGCCACATCATTGTTACAAATTCTGAGCGATAACACATAAAAATCACCCACTAAAGTAATTGCTAATGGAAATTTATGAGTGCTGTTTTTATTGCTTTCAATGAAATCATAACAATACATTATCAAAGGTGACAGGCATAGATTTTATAACAGCCCATCAAACGTTTATCACACTGCATCTAGTATTCCATTAAAATGTTATGAGTTAACGCCACCCTGTGAAAAATTCACGTGAAAAATGTATTTGACGTGTTTATACTCACCCACCATCCAAAAATATAAAAAAAACCCTCAATCGCACTGAATCCTGGAAAAGAAGGAAGGAAAAATTCCAGAAATGAATATGAAAAATGGCCGCCAGCGAAAGAAATGCGAGGTTAGGAAATGTAGTTTATCCGTCACATTTTTCTCCCCTTTTTTGCAGCGTGAAAATTTATGTCTCATTTCTTTAAGCCGTGGGAACTGCAGTTCTGAGTTAAGCGCACATGCAGAAGCGGGGAGAGAAATATGACTGCGGAATAATAAAACAATCGATTAATATTATTTTCAGAATAGTCCTCCTATAACTCCATTATCACTAGTGTGTGGGGTCCGCGGTTGTGGGAGAAATAAACGTTCGGGCTTTTCAAAAGTGCATTTCGGTCTTAAACAGTGATCCATTCTGCCCGGATTTGGTTTTGTTTTCATTTGGGCAAGATGGATTGTGGTGAAAATTTGGGGTTTGCGTTTGGACGTAAAATAATTTTGTTTTTGAGTTTGCGATCCACTTGAATGCTTTGGAGTTAAAATTAACATATTTTACTTATTTTGTAAGAGAAATGAGAAAAACTACAAATCTTACTCAAAATCTTTATTAATTTAAAAATTTTTCGTTTTTCAGAATAAAAAACACCTTTGATCAACAATTCAAAATATTCAATATTTAAAAGTGAGTTTAATTCATAACAAATATATTTTTACTATCCTAAAAGTTGGGTTTAAAAAATAAACAATGCAATAAAAATACTTTGATTTGTGTATGGAGATGTAACTCTTCATCATGTCACCAAGTTTTTTACTGAACATAAGATCATAAGGGTAAACGCACCGGTAGCCAACCAGTCACCAGTTTCCGTCCAGATAGAATTTATTAAATCATAATAAGAAAACAAAACGATTTAAAAACTTTCTGTCAACGTTATTAGGTCACTAAAATTACGGATAAAAATATAACCATGCGAAAAATCTCTTATATTGGTATAATAGTAACGGGAAAGGAAAATGTGAAGACACTTCAAAATTTGCCTACTTTTTAGTGTCTCACAACAACGTCGATTTGTTTTCTCTAAAAAAAGTTTTATTTAAAATTTTCTTTTTTCCTAGTCGCATTGTCAATTGTCTAAACTCAAAATATCCCTCTCTCATATTTGGAACTTTGATTCTTGAAAATAGTGTTTTAACTCTTTGTCTCGCCTCTTTAACAGTTGCAAAAGAGAAATAATACTTATAAATATTTCTGGGCTAAACCCTATAACCCCCTAGAATACCACCCTGGTGGAACTGGAAACCTTATTATCTAGGTGAAAGTATGGAAGCATGGGTGGATTTAGTGGGTCTTCGGGGGCGATGTCTTACCTTTTCCTGGGTATTACATTTTTTTAGTGGTTAATCATGTTCTGTAGAGCTATCATGGGCAGCATAAACATTAAAATCCTAAGATTTTGTCCCTTTCTGCAGTCTTCCCTTCGAAATCCCCCATGAACAAAAGGATATTCGCCAGGAAAGGTTTCCCCCAAACCATTTCAAGCTGTGATCACGACACGATCTCCCCATTTCAATTTAAAACTTATACTTTACCACCATATGAGACGACCGTATTCAAGGGGGGTTAAGGGTTCAAACAACCAAACAAACCTAAGGCAGTGGTTCCCAAAGTGGGTTCCGTGGAACCCTGGGGTTCCACGAAGAAATTTAGGGGTTCCGCGTGACAAACTGTATTTCCTTAAAGAAAATAAGAATGGTGTTTTTTATATAAAGTTCATCGAAATGCAAATCCTACCAAAAAATATGTATTAAATTCTTAAAAATGTATGTCCGAAATTCGGATTAGGTGTATACCAAAACAAGTTAAAACCCTCTTTTTATAGTCAAATTTCATAAAATTTCCGGGGGAGGACCCCCAGAACCCCCTGATGGTTCTTGGAACTTGCTTAATCACAACTTTTCTAACATTAAGTTGGCTTATTTCATTTAATATCAGATATTAAATTTTGAAAAGTCGTTAATTAAAAAGTATTCAGGGTTCCGCGATCATTGGTAATAAGTTGGGGGGTTCCACGAGCAAAATAGTTTGGGGACCACTGCCCAAATATCAAAATCAAATAAGGATATATCATACCAAATATCAAATAAGGATATCAAAATGAATTGAAACGCTACTTTTGAGGAGCAAATTTCAATCCCCCAAACCCCACTTCAAAATTTTGACGTATTTTATACAGTTTCTTTTCGTTGAAAATTTTGCCGCTTATAAGAATCGTTTCTCTTTGAGGGTTCCCCAAACAGATTTCAAAATGAAATAAAACTAGGTTAAAGGGGCAAACCCCTCAAAATTTTGATGACTACATACTTATAGTATTTTGAAAAATCAGTAGTTTACAAGGAGCTGTTATCTTCGGATGGAGTCCAAATGGTCTCAAAATGGAGCTAAAACGCTAATTTTAGAGGCAATTTTTCAAAAATTTTACATTATGTGCAACACCAATTCAAATAATATACTACTTAAACTTAACTTATAACTGTACTCGAAAAACTTATAAGTCAAAATCCCTCCCGAAACTAAAGTCTGGTTACGGCCACAGAGTATAGATTCTAACAGAGGGTCCAAGCGGCGATTTTACTCTTTCGGAGACAATAGTTCCACCGTTATCGCATAGTGGCGCTGATGGTCCCAGTTGTCAATCGATATCATATCGATATCAAGTGGGAGGGAACAAGTCGGAACGAGTGATTCTGATTGGATATGGAACTTTTTATGGGAATTTCGCAATCACTGTTATTTTTCCCCAGATCAAGGAACTTTTCCCTAAACTTTCCCTGCCGGGAGTAAAATTTCCCCATAAATAAACATGGATGATTTGTAGTGTCTCGGTCTCATCAGTGATTGCTCTAGCAGATATTATTATTTTGCATCATTCTCCAAGTAAGTCTCATTTAACATTGTTTTATTCAATAACTTAAATCCTATGATTAATCATAAAAATGCTTCTTTTCTAAAAATGTCTTTCTTTTGCTTTTAGAACACGTTTATGTTGAATTGTAAACAACTTCCTCCAGTTTTGGTGATTTTCGTTTGGGAAAGGATAAACTGTAAGTAGGTAATGACTTTTTAATAATTTTCAAATCAATGTTTTAAAAAGCAAGATTATGTTAAGAATATTTGTTTATCAAATAAAAAAAGCAAAGGATTAAGACATTACTATAGTAAAAATTTGCCAATTATCAAATGAAAAAAAGTAAACAAAATGGGTGAATTTCCATTACAATGATCCGAAAGTTATTTAGAACTGTAAATGAAATCTTTATTTTTTTTACTAAATATCGTCTGGTAATACATATATATTTGAAGATCAATTATATGTTATTTAATGTTATAAATGGTTTGCGAGTACTACTTTGTTTCCTGAATTCATTCCTTGAGTTTTTATTAGTATGCAGTTTATTATTTTTATAAAGCAACTTTCCAATAGCTAATAAATTGCAAGTACGTTTCAATGCTATTCTTACCTTTTGATTATTTACTTTATCACTGAGTTTTGATGAGTTACTTTATTTGTGAAAATGTTATTTAATCTTATATTCGTGCTTTTTGAGTCATGTTTTTATAATTAATTTGGAACTATGCTTCTCTGGTAATTACTGTTGACTTGTAAATCAAGTCTGTATCCTTTTCCCTTATTGTATGTATATTCTTCAGTTTATTGATAAATATATTAAATGAAGCCATGATAAACTTTTTTGCAGTTTTTAATTATTTGAATAGGTTTAAATTACCTTTCTCAAGTAGTATAATCTAAGTAATGGTTGAAATTTTGAAACATGTTTTAATTAAAACTATAACAAAGCATGGTTTGGAAATGCAGGCAATCACTTTAAAATACTTATTTTGAAAAAAAATCTGATAAATTCATCAATTTTCAGGGGCTTTTGAATCTGCATTGGTTGAATTCAAAGCTATCAAGAATGATTGCATTATATTACCCTGCACTGTCAAAATTGTTATTGAGTTATTGTTATTCAAAGTTATGTTTTTTATGTAAGAGGTTTTAAGCTTAGGTTGAGTATTGTGTGCCTATGAAAGCAAAAGCTTTTACATAAGTCAGATACTAAAATAAACAATAATCTGATAAAACATTTAAAAATATAGAAATTATCTACTATCTCAAATTCTATTGTGGAATAGGTTGGCAAAATCCCTGAAGGAAGTCAAGGCACTTCTATGTCTAAATCATTGAAATTTCCTGTTAATTTTTTAAAAGGAAAAATGCTTTATTTGCAATGACTTAGAAATCACTACTAATCATTTTTCTTAGTCAAATTCTGTTATATTGTAACTGGGATTTTTCCCACTTGTGTCATTTTATTTAATTTCAATTTGTCTTATATTTTTGCATACATCCCTTCAACTAATTGGTTCTTAAGATATCAGAAATGCTATACATAAAATTTGTCTAGTTTTTTGTAATATCTGTAAATATCTGTTCAATAAACTATTTTTTATTACTACTTGTCTTCACTGTGTTGAAATTAATATGAAGTAATTATTTTCTACGTTTCTTCCAATCTTTTCACCTAAGAAAAATTATATTTGGGTATAATTTATGGTGTTGTTTTATTTATGGATAATAGAATTGTTTATATTATAAATCACCATATATTCATTCTACCTCACCTGCAATCCAGTTCAATTTTTGAATATACTATAGCATAATCTAATGTGAAATAAGTTTAATAAATTTACTACTTTTGAATAACCAAAAAAAAATAGCATTTTGTTTGCAAAATGCTAAAAAATGCAAACTTAAATCATAATCACTCAGTTAATCAACTCATTGTTTTAGTTTAATGAAAAAAGATAAACTCGCGATAGAAATAGATAACAAAAACTTCAATTGGTGAAAGTAAAATTACAAAGATAATTCAATTTCTAAGTCTAGAAATTATTCAGATCAATCGCTGTAAAAGGCGATTTCCAATTCAAAAGCCGAAGTTAGAAACTTCCTCTTTCCCCAGCGCATGCTCAAAAGACACACGTAGCTGTTTGAAAACTGGGAAAACAGAAGAAATCTTTTTCCCTTTCTAGCGATTTGAGTGACAGGTGAGAGATGATAGCTGGCCAGGTGGGCGGGGTTAATAGAGAAAGAGGAGGTTGCAGAGAGAGAGATAGCATGCGAATTGAAGAGAGTCAATAACGTTCGTCCTGCACTGTCGTCCTGTTCTCTGGTTAGTTCCACCGTTATCGCATAGGGGCGCCACGTTCTATGGGAAAAACCATGCTTTAAAAGTTGCCATTAGCGTCTATGGAGATGGACCCTCTGTTAAGCTCTATACTCTGTGGTTACGGCCCTGATATGAGGATAAAGGTCATTTTAAATTTTCATATGATTCGAAGCTAGGGTAATCAATCTTGACACTTTAGTATCTGTCGTTAGAATTTTAGGATGGCAACCAGATAGTTAACTCGTTGGCTGTACCAGACGGAGCAACGTAGTATACTGGTCGGAGGTATTCTTGGTGAAGACAAGGCCATACAACTGGATGAATCCTCTCCAGTTTGGTATTAGCGATGTAATCTGAAGGTAAGTTTCGTAGACAAAAATTTGTATAAAATTAGGAGCTGTTTACTTTTACCGATAGTGTAAGTGTAGTGTAGTTAAGATGCTGTACTATATTTTGTAATCCCGAGGTTCCTAAACTTTACGGTTTGCAAGATTTTAAAGCTGTTCGTTTTACCTAGTTGATTTTTATCCAATTTCATAAAATCTTGAATTGCCATCTATAAATCTAATTTAATCTATAAGTAAGTTTGTATTATTTAAGTAATAGTAAGTAAGTATTGGTATAGGTGAGGTATTTCAAGTTGAGATTCATGAGCAACTATTTTTAAAACATAAAGGAAGAAGGTGTGTAGATTTAGTTAACTGATAGTTTTTAAATCTAGTGAAGATGCCGAAATAGCTACGTTTTTGTAAGTCCATCCCTATTCTTTAAAAAAAAGGACTCAAAATTTAATGAATTCTTCAATTTATAGAACTGTTTGCTACACACAATTATTTGAATTTTTCGATTCCTTTTTTTTTTAAATTTGCTTAAATCGCCACTCTTAAGTTTTTGGAATGTTTTTTTTTATCATTTCGCATCAAAATCTAACTATTCTGAAAAAACTTTATCTCGGTGAATTTTTGAAGTGAATTTTTATCCTGATTTATAGTAGCTGTCCTAGATTGGCCATTTAATCAGGATTCTATTTATATAATTTGAAAATAAAAAGATTTTATGCATCTTTTGCCTGATTTCTTACAACTATTTACTTCGCATTGGCTGTGTGTGTTGCAATCATATGTACTAATAAATTACATCACCTGATGTTCAATGGTTTCCTAATTAGTATCTATTTTACATTAAGATTTCCGGGCACAGCTGGAATAAGAGTCCTCCATTTGGCGACTCGCGTTACGGTGGCCCAGTTGGTGGTATATCACGATTAGTTATAGTGTACCTATAGTTGGCGATCGTGACACGATCGCCAAATGGAGGCCTCTTATTCCAGCTGATATTTTATTCAAAAAACATCATTTGTGGTGTCGCCATTTACCTTATCCAGCTAACTAAACTGGTAGATCACAAACTGCAAGATTACCGAAACAAATTTATGCTTTTTATTTCAATAATTCATTAAAAAATCTGTAGTGTCGATTTCATATTTTTAGAAGATATTTTCCAGCTATCAGGATTTAATTATAAATAATAATTTCATTGTAATCAATGAATTCCATACAAGCATGCAATAACCAAACAAAGCACATACACTAAAAAAATAGGGAATAAATATTAAAGTGGTATTGATTACTCAGGGATAAACAAAGTGACCCATATGAGCAACTATTGATGGGTATACTTGAAATTATGAATGAAATTATTTTAAATAAAACTAATATTTTATTAAAAAAAACAATACAGTGAAATAAAAGTGAACCACTGCAAGGTAACATTCAGTTAATAGGTTCAGATAAAAAAGAGCGTTTGTGAAAAAAAATCTTCCATATACTATCTATTGTCATAACAAATAGTTTTAGTTGTTTTTTAAATTTTATAGGGGATTTTTCTGATTTTAAGTGTTTGGGTAGAGTATTAAAGAATTTTGGTGATAAATAAACAAAATTTTTATGAAATATTTTTTTTATTTAGGCACGGAATATAGGTTTTTTATTATAAATTATAAGTAATGTTTTGTAATTCAGAGCTACTGTCTTAACTAACAAAGTAAATTATGGTTTTAAAGAAAAAAACATGGCGAATTGGCAAAATATTATATTTTCGGTATAAAGCAATTGTTGTTGGCTGGTTACTACAACTTAAGAATTTAATAATTTTGTTTTGAATTTTTATAACTGGATTAATGTTTTCCAAGTAATCACCAACTTAAAATACTATACCCCAGGTAGCACACGAATCCCGATCGATATTGTATGGTCGATATTGGCCACTACCAAAATGACCCCCCCTTGAACATCGGCCAATACCGATTCTCGAAATCAGATAATATTAGACAACACTTATTAATCTCGCATCTCCGATATTCGTTTTTATCGATATCGGACAATGTCGTCACGACAGCATTGGCCAATTTCGTTCTGCAAACATTGGCCAGTCTCAAAATTAAATATCAGCTAGTATCGGATTGGTATTGATAAATACTGAACATTACTGATCAATCCTGGAGTTTCGATGTTCGTCTTTTCCGAGATCTATCGATGTCATGAGGTATTGGCGATCATCAGACCCCTCAAAAAATATTGGATTCGAGATTGATGAATACTGATCAATCCTGGAGTTTCGATGTTCGTTTTTACCGAGATCTATCGATGTCATGCGAGATTCTAGAATAATTTAGAACACTGATCAATGCCGGAGTTTCGATGTTATTCGGTCCCGTCAAAAATATCGGCCAATCTCGGATTTGCAATTTTTGAATATCGTACAGCATTAATTAACGCCGGAGTTTCGACCTCCGTCTTTTCCAATAGTTATCGATTCCGTTCGGTATTCGCCATTAAAATCAGCACCCCTTAGAAATTTTTGTGGAGCCTGATATAATGGCAAATACCGGATGGAATCGACATTATCAGATTTGAGATTGCTGAATAGACAGTTCCCCACTGATAGGAATTCTAAACATAACCATTGATGAAAATCACTTTTCCACTTTAATATACCTCTTGTTATTCACAAGTGTATCATTATTAATTATTTTTACAGCAAATGCTTTACAAGTTTTATAAATTGTTCCTTATATATTCCAGACATACCTACTAAATATATATATACTCATGCCTAAATAGTTTTTTTCAATCCTTCATATTTTCTAAACCAGAGAAACCAATTACAACTTTGATCAATATCACTTACAAAAAAATGCTCAATTCCTCCAAATATTCACAGGTGTCCATATCTGAAATACACTTTTATTGCATATGTTGATAACCACACATAAATCAAGAATTAAATACTTAAAGATTTCATGAGAAAAAAAACAGCTGCAAAGTAAATATAATACAATGATTTATTTTGCAAGTATACATGTTTATTTTACAAATACTTCATCCACTGAACATCAGAATTAATAGTCATTCTTTATCTGTAGAACATTAATAAATTTGACATAAATTATACCACTTAAAAATGACATATTTTGGGTATTTGAGAGCTACGTCTTGTGAGTTCCACCAGGATGGACATTGTTACTTAATGATATTAATTATTTAGAATGCAAAAATTTTTTGGAAAAAAAGTTTAGCTAAGTTGGACATTTTTATGTTTTATCCCTTAATTAATTTTTAAAAATATATACACAAAATTTTACACATTTGAATTTTTAAAAAAGTCTAAACATATTCAAAATACTCTTTTCTACAGAAACAAAGTAAAATTAATTATTGCATAAAAGTAGTAGTATTATTTGTAGAAAAATTCTGTTTGCACAAAAACTTAAAACAAAGAATAAACTTTAAAAATGAATTTGAATTATAGCTTTTAAATATCATTTTTAAACTAAAGAGGTAAATAATTCAAAAATTAAATTAATAAGATAAAATTTTGTGTTATAATAATTATGACACCTTTTACTATATGTTGAGTACCAATGTCCACAATGGCAGATAAACCCCCTGAAAAATAATTATCAAAATTTTAAATTAATATGAAACATTTGAAGCAATTTTTAACTGTTTTTAGAAAAAAAATTCAGTTGAAAGAATATTTCTATGCTTGCTTGGGACTGATGCAAAACAATCGAGTAATTCCTTGTCTGCATCAGACAGCTTCTTTGTCTGTATATTACCATGCCTCTTCCCTGCTACTGCTAGAAGGAAAGGAGAATAATTAGTTTTAGTGAAAAATGCAGATTAGTCAAATCAAAAGCTTGAACATATTTATAAAAAGATCATTATTGATATATAAATGGAATCAGTTCAAATTTAAATTACTTGATATATTGGAAACAAACTAAAAATGGATTTTCAAATAAACAGGTGATGTTTTAAAGGGGATCACATAATTAAATTATCTTCATTTCTGTCAAAACCAGATACAAAATTATACTGTATATTGTAGTTGTGCCCTGTTTGACAGTTGAGTTTTGTTAGACGCATCGAGTTTGATTGGCATGTTTCACCTAACCTCCTAAAAAAGACGTAATGATAGGTACTTGATGTATACTTATTCTTACCAGGCGTGGATCGAAGGGGGCACTCTGGAAAGTGCTCCCTTTTTGAGCTAATAAAGGAGGAAAGAAGGGGGAAGGGGTACAAGAAAGAATAACATTTATTAGCCATTCAAAAAATACTTTTTGTTTTGCCATTTTTTCTTTCTTTTCCCCTCTTGGCCCCTGTATTTGTCAAGTAAAATAGCATGGCAATTGCACAACATTAATACTTATGATGTTGACACAAAACAAATCAATGGGAATTAACTTTTAAATTACTCAGTTACTATTTTACTTCCCCATCAATTGGAAGTTATTTCATATTGTTTTTACCTTAAATCAGGGTTGCTGATTTTTTTTATTTAAATAGGATTTTTTTTATTTAAATCAGATTTTTTTATTTAAATGAATTACTAGCTCTGAACTTCCCAAAACTGGTTATAATTTACTGATATTGTAATATGCATGTTATATAATAGTTTAGCATTACTTAATATCCCAATATTTATCTATTTTAGGCATTAATTAATTGAATTAATTAAGGGAAGTAGTTTGCTACCATTTCATGGTGAGATGCCCAAACCCATCCTAAAATGGTGAATGAACAATTAATTGTACTATCAGTTACTAAAATTTTTTATCCTTCTTTCTATAACTATTTTTACCTAATTGTGAAATCAATTTTTAAAAGAAATGGTGATGATTTCTAAAAAAAATCTATGCATCAATTTTATGTAAAAATTTTAATTTCAATAATTCAGTTGAATTAATTTCACTAAATGTATTGTGCATTTATTTCTTTAAAATAATAATTACTTATACAAATAAAATCAAATAAGCAACTTATTGACAGTTATGTACCCAGAGTATTCGCTGTAATTATGTTTAAAAAAATAATAGTTTGGAAAACATGACTAAAACTATAAAAGCAAGCTTTCGATAAAAATCATTCTCATGCTTGTGTTTTGAAAAGGGGATGTATAGTATACCTGAAAAAAATTTAAAGATTTTTAATTCTAGTTTAATTTATCACAATTATTGATTCCAAACGCTGCTATTTACCTCTTTTCGTTGTAAATATTTTTGTAATTGGTAGTACAATAACCAGAATTTAAAAAAAAAAAATTGAAATGCAAATAACCTTGCAAAGCATTTTAAAGCATACAACTATTTTTTTATTTAAATTGTGGCAGTTTAACATTTTTGATTTAAATCAATGATTTTTTAAAAAAAAATCAGGTGATTTAAATCAACTTGATTTAAATCAAGCAACCCTGCCTTAAATACTCATTAATTTGAATCATATGATGGATTTCTTACCATGGTCACCAGTCAGGCGTTCCTCCTCCTTCACATTTCAATTGAATATTCTGTTGTTGCTCCTTTCTTTTAGCACCTCGTAAACATGAGATACTAACTGGGGCTAGGTCACCAGATGGCAGCTAGAAAAAAGCAAAATCTTTTAAATTCTAGAATTTAGGATATCTTGAAAGGTGAGCCAACAAAAAAAAAAGAGCCAAAATTCACCAAACTGGCTTTAAATAGAAGTTGAAGTTTATCTAACTAGTTTACTGTAATGGAAAAATACCAAAAAATGGGGGACGGGATGGCCTGTTCGGTTTGCTCCTCTGCCTTTCACGCCAGCAGTCTGCGCACAGCCCCGTCGTGAGTTCGATTCTCACCTCGCCCCTGGGTGTATTTTCCATCTTTGTGCCAGTAAAATTCTGTTGTGTCTGTCTTACTTGACGAAGGTGTATAAGCGGATCCTTGAGATCAAGCACACATACCGGAAAATATATGTAACCAAAAAACCAAAAAATGCATTATACACAGATGCTCCCTGACACGACAGAACTTTCCAGTTTTCCTAATTATAACTATGTGTGGAAAGCTCTATAGAAAAGTATAATTCTGCACTCCAAAATTTTAATTTTGAACTTTTTACTAGGGATTCCAGTTTTACTTTTTAGAAAAACATAAGTCATAAACTTTCTAAAAGCTACATAGTTCCCTAAACATCTAAATTAATTTTGAAGACAATGAGACTGACCGACCAGTAAGAATATTTGACCAAAAATGTAAATTTTGTCCTACGAATCATGTTAAAATTCCAATAATATACCATTTTAAAAGGTTTAAGTAAGTAGTGGCAGCTGGTGAGTAGTTCGAATTGGATTTCACAATTATATTAAATGCAGTTAGTATGCAATTAACAATTTAATTACAATTATAGTTATTTATGTTAATATTTACAAAAATAAATATCTCAGGTATGAGCAGTGATAGCAGCAGGCTCAAGAAAAAATATAGGATTTCCCACAAAAAAATATAGGACATCAAAATTAAATCAATCATACCTTTTATTGGAACGACAAAATTTTAATATGCATTAATACACAAGCCTTTTATAATAAAACCAAATTAATGAGAATATATTATGAAAAATTCAATATTTTAAATATTTGGCCAAAAGGTAATTACTTTTAAAAATGCTCAAAATCCTTTCACAAATTTGAAAAATGGTAAATAAATTCCAGCAGACTCAAAAATTTAGATTATAAAACTATTAAAACCATGCAATGGTAACAAAACAATGCACTATGCAATGGTCTCCGCAATTGGTCACTCCGCACGCAAAACGAAACTTACACGAAAAATAGCGATTTTCCGACTTTTTCCACGATAATTAGTCTTTTTTCTTGGAAATAAAAACTATTTCTCGATTTTTAAGAAAGAAGTTTAGGCAGTTTAAGTTTTTGGTTTTGTGAAATGGAAAAAATATAGGACGAATGGCCGTTTTTGAAAATATAGGACAAATATAGGACATTTTTTCGGATTTTCCCAAAAATATAGGAATTATAGGACAACTGCGATCACTGTTTGAGGCAAATCATCCAACAGGATGTAGCATTCCATTTTGCTAACCAAACAAACACAAACAAATGAAGACTTCATCATTTACAAAATTATCTACACTGATGGTAACTAAATAAAATATATTGAACGTATAACTTACTTGAAATAAGCATGTGAAGCATAAGAAACTGACCATGAGTGCGAGTGCAAGCGACACGCGAGGACAGTCGAGTCGAACCTCCAAGAAAGAATAACAAATGAATGACGTATTGCCATGGTGTTGCCATTTGCAGAAGGGAAATCCAATCTTCGGGGTGGCTCAGTCCACAGAGTTATACTCGACATAAATAAAACATCATCAAAAGTAAATAGTTTTAAAAAGGAATCTTGATTAAATAAATTTGAAAGTAAAAATGTGCTCATATTTTAATTGGTAGGACGAAATTTTTATTTTTACGCATTCTTTTTTCTCGAGAACTTTATAAAAACCAATCCCGGTAGAGATGAGGAACGGGTCAACTAAGGCTACAGACATTTTTCATTTTCCTGGCAAAATACTGCGTTTTGGACTTTTTAAACCCATTAAATGCTTTCAAATTTTATTTCTTTGGCATATTCTTACAGATGACCTCAAAATATATCGAATTTTTAAGCAATTGAGTACATATTTAGGGGCTTTACAGAGTCTGGTAAAAAACAGTATTTCGGGGAAAAAACACAAGTCCGAAAAGGCCCAAAATTGATATTTAATAATAAGTTTGATTTTTTTTTTAATTTTTTTATGGTAGTAGAGTAATGTGGTAAGCTTTTTCCATAAACTTGAGTTTCCATGGTGATTCTGCCATCATCCAGGAATTTTTGAACACAAAAGGGGCTTACTAGTTTTTATAGGGATTCATTGGGTTTTTGGAGATGTAAGAAAAAGGTGGAAAGGGAGAAAGCATGAGTGCCCCCCAAGTATTTTATATCATAGTGTTCACATAGACTTGTAGATTAAGAATATGTAAAGCGTAAGGGGGTAGGATCCATATTTCGGGAGTTTTTCTGGTTTTACTGAAAAAACCTAAATTGGGCGTCACGCCCGGAGTTTTAGAGGTAGGGGTCTGAAATTTTAATGTGTGTATCTCCTTAAAATTCCCTTCAAAACGATCTTTGTCACTAAGAGGTGAGATCCATATTTTGATGTTTTGAGTCCATGAGCTCGTTCTAATTTTCACTTTCAAACACCCTAGCTCCTTTTTACTGAGAGGTAAGGAGTCTCTCTAACATTATTCTGAGAGGTTTCAAAAAGTTGTTCAAGAATGTGGTTATTGCTAAGCTTTCAGATCATTATTTCGGGAGAAATCTGTGAAAAACCGTCTAAGAAAACGAAACATTGAATTCTTCAGATTGCGCAATTTTTACACCACCTCTTGGTAAAACTTGCGGTTCGAAACCTCATTTTAAATGCTTTCACAAATTACAAACCGCTAAGCTGTGATTCTAGTAAATCCGGAGCTATTCAATATCAAAGTCAGTACAAGTAGGCTTAACGTGCCACGAGTTAGCACAAGGACATTGGACAATGATGTACCAATACTGGCCAATATCGCGAATATCAGACATCGGAATCACGATATCTGACAGTTTTGATCGATATTGCGTAATTTTTTAGAAGAGAGGGAGATTAGAAATACATTGAAAAACATTTTTTATAACGTTATTTGTAGGAAAAATAAGTGTGAATGTCAGTTTGGACCTTTACCCATTTTTTGGTAAAATCTCTAAAATAATATCGGTGAACTGATTTTGATTAATAATGGTCATTGTCGTGAAATGAATATCGCCATGGCGATTTCGATCGATATTGTATGGCGCTGCGTAACCGACATCAGAAAAACGAGATCACAAGTCAATTCAAAGTCGTAGGAAGGATATTGGCCGATGTTTGGCAGCATTGTAAAATTGTTATTGTAGGTACGATATTGATTGATAATGAGTGATTTTTTCACAGAGATGAAAAAAAAAATTAATCTAACTTCCATTTAATCTGTATGAAAAAATCACTCATTTTCAATCAATATTTTACTACAATATCATTTCATTAGACAATATCATTTCTACGACATCTATTTCAAGACTTCGTCCAATATTTGTCAATATCCTTCCTTTAATATTATCTTAGCAATTTTACCAAAAAGGTGGTTAACATTGTTTCTTAAGGCGGACATAAATTAGAGCCAAGCAGCTTAAGCGAACAGCCGCGAATGACCGTAACTATCCGTAACCGATTTGGCGCTCGTAGCGCGGTGCAAGAGGAAATGTTGCTCTCCGTACGGTTTCAAGGAAGCCGCCATCGCCGCAAATGCTCTCGGCACGTTGAAGAGCGCATTCGCGGCTTTTCGCTTACACTGCTTCGCTATCAATCATTGCTGTCAGATATCCAGATTCCGACATCCTACGATAGTGGTCACTCTCAGTACAGCATTGGCCAATGTTTTCATTCTACCTGAAAAATATCGGCCAATATCCGATTAAATATAAAAATTACATATATTGTTTTGACTGATGAATATTTTAAAACTGTTGTCAGAATCAAAAACTGGCATCAAAAAACACTCGGAAATGAAATCCACATCTAATTTTTTTTTCATCTCTATGAAAAAATCACTCA
This sequence comes from Tetragnatha montana, assembly GCA_963680715.1. Taxonomy (NCBI): domain Eukaryota; kingdom Metazoa; phylum Arthropoda; class Arachnida; order Araneae; family Tetragnathidae; genus Tetragnatha; species Tetragnatha montana. Next base: position 53,834,965 of record OY796676.1, on the reverse strand, counting down.
TTATCAATCAATATCGTACCTACAATAACAGTTTTACAATGCTGCCAAACATCGGCCAATATCCTTCCTACGACTTTGAATTGACTTGTGATCTCGTTTTTCTGATGTCGGTTACGCAACGCCATACAATATCGATCGAAATCGCCATGGCGATATTCATTTCACGACATTGGCCATTATTAATCAAAATCAGTTCACCGATATTATTTTAGCAATTTTACCAAAAAATGGGTAAAAAGGTCCAAATTGACATTCACACTTATTTTTCATACAAATAACGTTATAAAAAATGTTTTTCAATGTATTTCTAATCTCCCTCTCTTCTAAAAAATTACGCAATATCGATCAAAGCTGTCAGATATCGTCATTCCGATGTCCGATATTCAACGATGTTCGCGATATTGGCCAGTATTGGCACATCATTGTCCAATGTCCTTGTGCTACCTGGGACACAATAACTTAAAATTATTCACCCTTATAAAATTGCAAGACGAAAGTTCATTTTCCCTATTTAAGTATGAAAATATGTATGAAGTTTTGAAATTTAACTCTATTTTAAGAATACATTAATTTATCTCACGAGAGTAATTTTTGTAATGATATAATTAAATCTTAAAACCCACAAAAAAATGTCGCAGTTTTTTTTCTTCACAGAGCTCTTGATTTCACTTCAAATGTAAGACTCTAATTTTTAAAGATAATTATCTTTAAAAATTAGAGTCTTAAAATCATCTCACGGATAATATTATATCCTTTCTCGTTTATTGCGCTCAAATTTCTGCTTATTAAAAAAAATTGTTTTACCGAGCCTTTCACAGGCCACCGGTTGGGAACCACTGTGTATAGGTACAGGGTGTATAGGTAGACATTTTAAAAATTCATAAAATCTAGAAAAAAACACCATCATAATTATAAAACAGTCTTCACTTTCGGTATCGGTTAATTGGGAGAATTTTTTAAGACCATAAAAATTTTAGTTCAAAATTATGTTAATACAACATAATTCACAAATTTGTGTTCGATTCCAGAGAATGAATCAAACACGAAATCAAAATTTGTTTCAGTTTAGAAATCATTCTTTTCCTTTTCAATGCAAATTTAGGGTCATTCTGCCGGACAGCACGGTGGGTTATTTTTTGAAATTGAACACGTAACTCCGTGGATTATGTTGGCGTCATGTATTAACACAATTCTGAACTTAAACTTTTTATGGTAAAAAAAAAATCCCCCAACAGACTGAAATTCCCCCTGAAGACTGTTTTATAATCGGTAATTTTTATGATATTGTAAAATGTCTACGGAATTTTTGTTCACCTTGTTTAATAAGAGATAATTTCTTTTCAGCGGTTAAAAACGACTTCTGATGCAACTTGTCACCTGACTCAAGTTTCATTCTGTTGGGATACACTACTGATCGACAAGACACCGATCCAAAGAAAAAGTGTTTTTCACTGGACTGAGCTAGATTCATGGATTGATTTTACCAAAAGAAGCTTTGTGTTGCGAAATGAACTGAGATGTTGTGATGTGAGCAAGAAATGGACAGTTTTATACAGGTGATCTGGTTTATAACTATAGAAAGAGTAGGCTGAAATAAAATTGTCGAATCATTTCAAATGTGTGGAGCATAAAAGTTTTTATTAAAAAATAAATCAAATCTTTAAAGAATTTCATACATTGCAGCTCCTTTAAACAGTTTGCTTTTCTTTAGTAATCTTTTTCGGGTATCTGAGCCATGCCGATGTCGAACACTGAGATTTTCAAGCGATTCTTTTGAAGAGATTCATTCTCAGGGTTCGTTCAGTCCATAATATCTTCTTAGTTTTTCCCATTATTTCCAAAAGGGGGCATTTAAGAACACTTGGAAGTTTGGAAATTCTTATTTTTCTTGAAAAAGTCGACCATCTTTAATTACAAATTAATGATATTTCAAACTTCCCTAAAATAAAATAAAAGACCCTGATTCATAATTAAGACCGAACCTAGAGGCCCGCTGAATTCCGAAAGTGCATGCCTCAACATTTATATCTAAAATAACTTTTATATTTCTAGAATGTGGTATTTTAAATTAGTATTTCAAAAGCTATTAGAAACCGAGATCATTGTAAATACTAACTGTAATGAAAAAAAAATTGAAATTGAAAGTTAAATGGTGTGATCGTATCTATTTTACTGTGTAAAAGAAAGTAAAATATTTTAGTGTTTCCTTCAGCTTTAAGTTATCTAAGGGGACATCCATATATTACGTGAGGTCAAAAGGGGGGGTTCCAAGAAAATCTCACCAAATCTCACCTGGGGGGGAGAGGGGAGTCAATTAAAATCTCACGTCAACTTTTAGTTGAGAAAATATACGTTTTTTCTTTAATATTTTTTAGCACAAGTTTAGAAAAAATACTCAGATTTGTCAAAACAGCAAATCCTTAGCCAGTCAGTCGTGATAATTACAAGTTAAAATTATGTTTTCGATTTCAACGTGTTTTTGTATCAAAATTTGCGATCTGGATGGTAATTTTTTATGTCGATAAAGCAAAACTAGTGGTTGAGAAAATCTCACTTGTTGGGAAGGAGGGGGTCTAGCAAAATCTCACTAAATCTCACCAAGAGGGAGGGAGGGTTCCACAATTTGGAAAAAACACCTCGCGTAATTTATGGATGTCCCCTAAGTTGCTACTTTAAAAATTTACTAACCTAGTTTTCTTTTTTTAAAAAATGCTTTATTACCCAATTATCTGTGAAAATTATTAATGTGGGAACTATAATATAAAATAAGAAAGATTTGTTAGCCTGCTTTCTCTAATTAAGATAGGAAACCGCAAATTGATGTCTTGAGAAATTTGATTACTTATTGCCATTTTAAAACTTTTCTTACAGTAAATTGAAATAATACTAGTAGTATGTATCCTAATAGTTTTATAAACTCGTTCAAGTAACTTTTTAGCAGTCTTAAATAACATTCACAAAGATCTAAAATTTTCACAGATTTTTAATTTTACTCTTCTACTTTCTGTGCGAACTCTGATTTGCACTCTCTTGCTACAAATTTTCAGTCATACTTTCAAAATGACCAAGTCGGAACCCCTTTTACCATGTGCTCTCACTTATAATTGTTTTTTTTTAATACTTTCTTTAAAGAAATATACCCCGGTTGATGCATATTTGCATATAGCTTCCAAATTTCAGTGTTCTACCATTGGATTCATGGTGGAATGTCTGTTTTCAGCGGTCTAAAGGCTATATTGGTGTGATTTCCCTAAAAAAACTTTCCAACAGCTAATACCTATTTGTATCAAATGACTAAAAGTTATAGAGCATTTTCAATCACATGACTCGGACCTAACCAACGGCCTTAGCAACAGTAGATGTTACAGTTTTTTGCCCTACAGAGGTTAACAGTTACAGAAAATAGCTGGTCGTGCATTTCTTCTATTGGAGAATTTGCAATCATGTGATCCCATACCTAAAAACCGCCTTAGCAAAGATAAACAACGGCCTTAGCAACAGTTAAAAGCCCTACAGAAGGTACACAGTTAAAAGAAAATAACCGATTGTGACGTCACCTGAAAACACTCTATTGCTTAGTAGTTTTTGGTATTTCTCTATTGTAATTTGTAACTGACCTCAAATCTAGTTTTAAACACTGGTATGATGACTTTGTCCTTAATATTAAATACCTATTGTTAGGATTAGATGGCAATATTTTTCAGTAACTTTATGCCATCCAAATATTTTGCGGTATTGGCGTATGTGTTGGATCTCAAAGTTCCTTTCAGGTTTTTGTAGCATTTTCCCAATAGAATAAATAGGCAGCATTGTATCAACGAATCCAACTCCTTATTTTTACGAGAGCTTAGAAACGATGATATGATATACATATTCTGTAAAAAAAAATCAATGTTTCATAAAGCCCAAGGGAAAATCCTGGGGAATTTATCATGTTTCATGTTTCTTACTATCCCATTTGCATCGTATTACCCCACTCCCCCCTCCCTATATATTACAATATATGACTTAATTTCTTTTTCTATTTTTGAGCTCATGATTTCAACATTTGGCTATCTTTTTTGTATAATGACTTTGAAGTAGCAAAATCTGTTCCAAGTCCTAAAATCTTATGTTTGTGGGTTAGGATTGAAGACTTTCAGCCCTAGAATAATCCACACCCCTTTTGCCTATGGTGGAAAGTGTTGGAGTTTGCTACAAAAGCTATGTAATCAACCAAGTTCAACCAACATAATTTACTTCCAGAATGAAGGCATAATTTTCACAGAAGGCAGTGTTGCCCATCAACTTTATCCTAAATCCATGGTTCGTTTCGTACGCCCCCTGAAATTCTTAAAAAACTCCATTCATTATTTTTCTAAGGGCCCAACTCCTGAAAATTATGTTTTTTCACCTGATTTTGCCCTTAAACTCCTGAAAATTATCTATAGAGCAAAAGGAAGCTTAAATAACAAATTTGGTAAAAGTTATGGTTTTTTAAATCGGTAAAGTTATGTTAAAAGGTAAAATTATAACCACTTTTGCAAGTTTTTGTTCCAAACTTAATTCTGAACTCATTCTGATAGTGAGAGGTTTATAATTATTCACGTTACCTCCTAATTTTTTTTATAATTTACTCCTGATAAACTCATTAAAGACTCCTGAATTTTACTATCTTAGATAGAGTATGAACCCTGTAAAATCAGTGGTTCCCAACTCAAACAAGTTCACTGGCCTCTACGTCTAAAATTGGAATCTTCCCTTTGTAGCTTAAAATCCTTATCTTCACAAAATTTTAAGATGAAAAAATTTATTATCCCCAATTATAAGCAGGGAATTTTTTATAAAGTATTATGGAACTACATTTTAACGTAAAATTTAATTACATCTAAAGCTAATCAGTAATTTTTATTATAAGATAAGTAAACCCACTAAATTTGCGGTTTCTTTTTTCGGAATTCCTAAAATCACATTAAATATATTTAGAGTAGAAGAAAGAATTGTTATTAATTTAGTGGTGACTGTGTTATGCCCACAAATCACTTAGCCGAAAGTTTAGTTCATATTTTCTTGTTTAATTGGTTCAAACTTCTATTATTTATTATAATTTTTTTTGTGTGGTATAGTGGTCATTCACAGACCACTTCCAAGACTCACGAACCACCGGTTGGGAACCACTGTCCTAAATGAATTAAGTCTTAAAAATTCAATGTTTCTTTTGCCACAGCGGCATCTACAACCCTAAACAAGGTGTTTCAAAAGTTTAGCGATAAACTCAACATGAAGGTCTTTTATGCTATGACAAACAAGATTTTCGTAGGAACTCATGTCCGCAACTGTAAACTGTGTCCGCTAGAGGACCAGATTTAACTTTTTCTTCAAAGGAAACTTTTGAAGAGAGCACCCCCGGTGAACCTAAGAGAAAATCCTGTGGAATTTTGATTGTATCTTATTACCCCACTCTCCCCTATCTATTACAATATGACCTAATTTTTTTCTATTTTTTACTCATGATTTCAACATTTGGCTATCTTTTTTGTATATGTATAAGGACTTTGAAATAACAAGTTCTTCACAGTTCTGTCTTAAGTCTTAAAATCTTATGTTTGAGGGTTAGTATTGTAGACTTTCCACTTTTTTCTTAGACTTTCAGCAGTAGAATAATCTACACTCCTTTTACCTATGGTGGAAAGTGTTGGAGTTCGCCCCACAAAAGCCATGTAATCAACCAAGTTCAACCAACATAAGTTACTTTCAGAATAAATGTATTGTTTTCACAGAAAATGCAGTGTTGCCCATCAACTCTGTGTTAAATCGGTGGTTCCCAACTCAAACCAGTCCGCGGACCTCTACGTCTAAAATGGAGTTTTACACACCATCTCTTAAATATCAAAATCTTCCATTTTAACTTACTGAAAATTCTCTCCCGAATCCGAAAATACGCTTGTCTTACCTAGAAAAATTTTGTTTGTTAGTTATAATATTACAGAAAAGCTGACGTCAAAAGTGCCTCTCGGCAATGTGGGATGGAATGTCCATGGAGCACTAGGCTGTAAAAACAAGACAAAATCTAGAGCGCAATGACTTTCAAAGTGGAGTGATTAAAAACTAGGCACGCGTGACGTCACAAGCTGTTTCAGCTCAGACCGAAAAGAAGCTGTATTTAATTGCAAACCACTTAAAATTTAGCGCTTTTAAAGGTATGTTAAAAAGTTTTCTGGAGGTTTTGAGTCATACTCAACACATTAAGATTTAAAAAAAAATGAGTGTAATTATCCATTGGAATCTTCACGGACAACCCTTTGTAGCTTAAAATCCTTATTATCTTCACAAAATTTCGAGATGAAAATGTTATTATCCCTAAATAAGCATGTGCTTTTTTATAAATGCTATGGAACTGTTTTTAAGAAACATTTAACATTAAACATTATATAATTATTTATTTTAAGAAACATTTATTTTTAAGAACATAAGAAACTGTCCTAAACGAATTAAGTCTTAAGAATTTAATGTTTCTTTTGCCACAGCGGCATCTACAACCCTAAACAAGGTGTTTCAAACGGTTGGTGACAAACTCAACATGAAGGTCTTTCATGCGATGACAAACAAGATTTTCGTAGGAACTAATGTCCGCAAATGTAAACTGCGTCCGCTAGAGGACAAGATTTAACTTTTTACTCTAAGGAAACTTTTGGAGAGAGCACCCCCGGTGAACCAAAGGGAAAATCCTGTTTAATTTTATGACCTAATGTTTTTTTTCTATTTTTTACTCATGATTTCAACATTTGGCTGTCTTTTTTTTTTGTATATTGACTTTGAACTAACAAGTTCTTCACAGATCTGTCCTAAGTCTTAAAATCTTATGTTTGAGATTAGAAGAAAGAATTGTTATTAATTTAGTGGTGACTGTTATCCCCCAGAAATCAAATGGACAAAAGTTTAATTCATATTTTCTTGTTTAATTCATTCAAACTTCTATTATTTATTGGAAATTAAATTTTTTGTGTGGTATAGTGGTCCTTCTAGCACCACTTACAAGACTTTTACGTACCACCGATTAGAAACCACTGTCCTAAATGAATTAAGAATGAATTATAATTTCTTTTCTATGTGCCAGCAGCCTCTACAACAGTCTCTGAAAAGGTTGGTATGAAATTAAAATGAAGGTCTGTCATGCCATTTCAAGCAAGATTTTCGTAGGAACTCATGTCCGCAAATGTCCACTAGAGGACAAGATTTAACTTTTTATTCTAAGGAAACTTTCGGAAAGCGCACCCCCGAGGAAAACCCCTGTGACAACCAAATTTCATTCAATTCTGCAGTTAATGAGCAGAGAAAATCGCCTCCCTTTTCACTTTCAGTTAAATTATTTTGCATCATATTATCTTCAAATTAACAAATTACTTTCTCAAGGAGGAAAGGTTTTTATAAAAATAAGCAATCGACACTTATTTCCACGTGCTATACTCGGGGAGAAGCTCAGATTCGAGGATCAAGTAGGCATCATCATACAGCAAGCCAATTCAAAATTTAAATCCTTTAATTCAGTCACCTCTCAAAGAATTAGGCAAAAATCTTGATGGTAAAGCGAAGGCCAGGGGTTGGTCGGTCGGGGTTTGGGATGGATTAATCAATATATTTCTTGCCCTAGACTTAAATTTCTGTCAAAAATAGTATCCATTTCCTTATTTACTATTAATTCTCAAACTTAGATTCTTAATTTCTGTCAAAAATAGTAGCATTTTTAAAGAATCTCACCGATTCTGTTAGAAATAATTGAAAAAGTCTTCAAAAATAGGGTATTTTTTTAAAGAATCTGACTGATACGGTTACAGTTAACGTTAAAATTTAGAAAAATTATGTCCCCCCGTGAATGCGCAGGAAAATTTATAAATGCCAATCAGCATTTATGTCCGAGTGCTATACCCGGTGGGAAGGCTCAGACTCGAACCGGGGTTCGATCTGAGGGCCTTTGGGATGGCATACTGGTGTGCTAACCACCAAGCCATCCGTTCCTGCAGCTTTGACAATTTTCTAATTAATTTGAAGTTGATAGATAGAATTTCATAGAAAATAGAAATAATAGAATAGGAATAGAATTGCTGAAATAGAATATATAGAATAGGAATAGAATTGATGAAATAGAATATATAGAATAGGAATAGATAGAAGAAATAGAAAATTAAAAGTTTATAAATAAGAAAAATCGGGGATCGAACCCAGGTATAAAGCATGCTAGCCACACACGCATCCACTGAGCCATCGACTCACACTTCTACAGAAGCATATAATGACTGTGAATATTAATTTTTGAATTTAAATAAATAGAAAATAAAACGGGGATCGAACCCAGGTACAGAGCATGCAAACCACACACGCATCCACTGGGCCATCGACTCACACTGCAACCGAAGCTTATAATAGTTGTGGTTTTTAATTTTTGAATTTAAATATATTTATAAGTTCCTATTAGAATTAATGACAGTTAAGACTGTTAACTATCAACTAAGTATCAGTTAAGACTGTTAACTAATCAATCTGAAAGGTGGGGAGGACACGAAATTATTATAAGTCCACGCGCAACTGGGGACTACGCATCTAAAGGACAAGTTTCCGAAACCAGAGTTTAGTAGGGGAAGATTGGTTGGTTGGTTTGGCTTTTTCTGGTAACAAGAAGGAAGAACTTTTAACAGAGCCTTCTCAGATTGGTTGGTTGAAATTTCACTAGATAAATGTAATATATATTTTTTTTTAAATTTTCTAGGGAAAATATGTGGGTTTTTTTTTTCATAAAATATTAACCGGGGATAGAACCCAGGAACTGCCGCATGCTACGCAAACATCCTACCACTGCTCCCATCGGGAATTCAGTAACTTTTAAATGTATAGACGACATTAGTCATTACGTCACTTGCTTGTTTGGAAACGTTGATTCCATCCGTGATTGGTTCCGTACGGATTTACTTCCAATCACGGAACCAATCACGGATAGAATCAACGTTTCCAAACAAGCAAGTGACGTCACACTAATGTCGTCTATTATAACATGTTCTTCTTTTGACGCATGCGCATGGCGAGACCAAAATATTACTCTATACGTATTTATCTGAGTGCTCAGTCTACTTCTCGAGTCTCAGAGCCAATGAGAGTGTTGATTTCATAAAATCTGAAATTGAACCTCTCACTGGATCCGAGATCTAAAAGTAGACTGGGAATTAGGCTATTTATAAGTCACCTTAATATCAAACACTATATCATCTTCTTTATTATTCATTCCATTTTCCGGGATGGATGACAGTGTTTATTGGAATTTATTTCCAGACGTTTCGCTCTCGTCTTCGGAGAGCATCAAAGTAATTTCAATAGGAAAGTAGAGGGTGTTTCCACACAGAATGTCTGGCAGCCAACTCTTAAGAAATGCCGGATAAAGCCATCACAACAATAGTATTAGTATCAGATCTCAATTTTGATTCCACGTTTTTACTCTTATCATTCACGCTGTAATTGTTTATTTGTTATTTAGTGTTCAATTTTTAGTAGTTGATCTTTTCGCCACTGATGATGTTCTCCGAAGAAGAGAGCGAAAAGTCTGGGCCTTAGTAGAAATAGGGCTTCCACTTTACTTGCTGTAGAAAGGGTTGGTTGTATGAGTGTCCCTGTTTGGCGACCGATCGGGGTGTTTCTACCCTATTGACTTACCCAGTGGTCACCAAACTTACCTTTGCTGAAAATAAAGAAATTCAATTTCACATAAACTAGTCTTTATTAACTCTCAATCACACATTATAAAACTCACAAAATTATTTTTTTCAACATGTCGATTTTCCCCATAGCTGATCGCACCTGTAAATTATAATTATACATAATATATTAATAAACTGAGCTTAGTACAGAATTTATGGAAAAACTTCCAAGTACAAATAAACTAAAGGAGATACGAATCTATTTTTATCTAATATTGTAGAGTAAAGCAACATTTATCTTATACTTTTTTAAGGCAGAATATAATTTTAAATTTTTTTCATTGAGTAGGAAATTTTACAGCTTATGAATGGCCCTGACATTTTTTCACAAAGCATAAATATTATTTCTATCTTTGATTTATTTAAAGGGTAATATATTAAAATTTTTCAGAACTAAATGTAATTGGAATTTCGATTTTTAATCAGGGCATCTTTGGGAAGTATTCCACAATTAGTTTCACGTACAATTAAAGTGACTAATTTCGTATAAGGGATAGTTCGGCGAATGACCACTCCAAGATTTAACTCGTAAATTACTCAAAAAAAAACATAGTTATCAGTCATCTTCACTCAAGTTATTTTGATACTGCTAAATTTTATCTCAAAACTTTGAATAGCATTAATTTAATAGCCATAGTTAACCCAATGGGCAAATTTTAATATTCAAAGTTGAGTTGGTACAACACCCAAGTTCACTCCACCACAACAGTCTCTAGGATAAATTTTAACCCGTTTATATTTTTATATGGCAAGTTGATAGGATACGTCATGAATATGAGAGACCTTTGTCCATAAGACTAAATCTAGCAGTTACTACTTTAATTCTTTATTTATAGTACCAGTGTGTAAATATTATAAATCTTCGTCAAATAAATCTCTTATCATCAGTATAAATTACAGTATCTCTAGTTAAAATTATTATTAGGGGAGGGATACTCAGATGTTGTCGGTATAGTTAAAATCTGCTACTTCACATAGGTATACTGCCGTCCTTAGCAAGAAGGGCGCATCTCCGAAAATCAAGATTTTCAGTACAAGCACTTTTCGCCTAAGGATTTCAAGAAATTTCATTGTTTCGCCCTTTTTCACTAGCGTTTTTGTGTACCTTTTCGTACCCATAGGTACATGAATGAGGTATCATAAGGTGCAGAAGACTCCAAAGATTCTAGATATGCAAAAACCTGAAAATAGCCAAAATCCGAGATACGCCCTTCTTGCTAAGGACGGCAGTATAGGGATTCTTGGCTTTATGAAGTATAAATGACTCGCTACCCTAAAAAGTTCGCTATCACTAATCTAGAACTAGTAATACAAGGACTGTAATTTTATGGTAAAAATTTTAAAGAAATTTATTATTTTTGGATTGAGGGATGACATTATGCACATTAACTAACAATCCGATTGCTTTAAATACCGCAAGGAGGTACGCTCAGTTTGGTAAAATACATCCAATCTTTATAGGGTGATTCAAAACCATCCTGGGAAGGAGGATCCCAGAAGCAATCCGAGGACGTTCATAAATAAAGTAAGGTCATAAACGGGGAAGGGGTCCAGCACAATCTTACCACCTTTAAGTCTACTAACTCAAGGGTCGGCAACTGTCGGACCGCGAGAGGTATGGATTACGGAGATGGACAATTTATAAATTTGTATAGAAATTTATACGTTGTTTGACCACATTAATGAAAATTGTTTTATAAGTTTAGCTTATTTTTTATCGTAACCTGTAAATTTTTAACTTCTGGGGGAATCTAAAATAAAATGAATTTATGTCTCCAATTTAAAAAAATTTAAATTGGAGACATTAAAAAAAGTTTTATTTTAAAAAAGTTTTTAGACCCCGAGTAAAAATGTTTGTCAACACAAACAAATCCAACAACCTTTCCGAGGGACACAAAAAATACTTACATTTACTGTGCATCATGGTTGCTGAAAACATCAGGGGGAAAAAAGGAGATCCAGTACCAATAGTTTTCCCTATTTCCTCTTCTAACTCTTCCAATATAATTATTTTGGTGTTGACTTTGCTCAAATTCAAAGTTTAATGTTAATAATAGGAGCTCTCTCTCCTTAATTTTAGTACAGATATTTTTTTCTTAGCAAATCGAATTTCAGAATTCTATTTACGTTACCATTTTCAAGTTAAGCATTTCGGAAAAAAATACAACTATGAATTTTTTATACACCTAACTTTGTCAAAATTTCAATTTTTAACTACCTAATAATAAACTACCTTATAGTTTTAACAATTTTAAACATTAGAAAACTAAACAATCATTTGTGGAATTTGCAAATAAAGCGATTTATCAGAGTGAAAAACTTCATGATATATGAAAAATCTCAATTCTTATTGGCCCTTAACCCCCTAATACTACATTAATTTATTTTAAGTTTCTTGAAGCAAAAATAGATCTCCATGCTATTCTTCATCAAATCTGAAAAAAAAAAAATATACAGCAATCACATTAGGAATTTGAAGTTATTACCTACTGCACACAGATCGAGAGATTTGTTAAACTTAACTTTAACAGTTTAACCCTATCTGATTTAACTGAGCATTTACTTTTATTTCTTTTAGTAGTAGCTATGTTAAAAAGCTATTTACAACACTTAATATTTATACTATACGAGTTGCTTCACATTCAACAATTGAGGTGTTTGATGCAACAAGGAGTTAATTTCAACATCAGAATCCACATCAAAAGACGCCACCTTGGTGCAAGCAAGCGTTAGTCTCCAAGTTAGTGTTATTTTACAGCAATGCAACAACTGGGTTGTTGACTATGGTCAACATTTTTTACCGAAAAACAAAGTATAAAATTAGAAAAGTAATAACTTGACAAATAATAATTCTTGTGGAGTTAACTCATTGTTGCAGCAAACACCTCAATTCAAGAAAAATTTATTCAAATATCTCGAAAGCACTATTCAAACTGAACTATACTTTTAATTTTTTAAACATAATATTTGCATCCAACTCTGGTATATATAACGAGTATAAATTAAATTAAGAAATAAATTTTAGGTAATTCAGTAATAAAATTAACATTGGTCTCGTCAAACCTCTAACGGTATCATTAGTCTATTAGACAAATAAAGTTGCTTGAAGCTATCAAACAAGTAGCCCACAACAACTATTAATATGAATTTCAAACTTTACAACTTAGTACGATTACAAAAGAACTATTAGTTAAATCTAATGCTGAACTGAACACACAGGAACTGTTATTGTCGTCAGCCACCAACAAACAATCTACACACCATATTAATAAAATGTTTAACTAATTATGTTATGTTTAACTAACTACAGTTATAATTCATTGAAATTTTCTTTAAAGTAGTAGCTAACCTGAATTGGGAGCATGTACTATAAAGGAAAACTAAATAAAAAAAAACCAAGACCAAACTTTATTCCGGCATCAAAAATACTGCGTACTTACCACTGCGAGCTTCAGTTTCCAAATGAGCCCACACGTGTCAACTAACTGTCTGTGGTCACGCCCCCTTTTCGTCATCATTCCAGTGCGCATGTCACTGCGTATATGCGCCGAAACATGCAAAAGGAGTCCCTTCGTCGCGCATGCGGTCCGGAGGAATCAGGTTCACCATACACTAACACCAGTATTTTTTATTTTTGGGAATTTATTTGGCCAGAATTAATCTACAATTTTTAAGCTAGGATCGAACCGGGGACCTTCTGTTCACAATGCCAAGGCTTAACCTACTGAGCCAAAACCGTCTCGACACTGAGAATTATTATCCTTAGTGGTCAGACAATGAGGAAATTTAAGTGGGCCACCCTGGTGGCAAGCTCTGTCCCCTTGGGCTCAAGGGCTCTGGAAATATTATTTACCAAAATGGCGGAAAATTACGTTTTTGTATATTCGAGAATCACGTTTCTGTAGATGCCAGGGACATTTTTGCTGCAGGGACAGGGTTGCTGTCTATACTAGACTGCAACTTAAGTTGACCCTACTACGTCACTCATAAACAAAGTAGTTCCCATCGCGGTGTCTGAATTTTGAGTGAAATGAAGGACGTCAATTTAGAATTGTGATTATTTTGTTAAGCCCATGTATATACAGGGTGATTCAGATAAGTGTTTCATAACTTCAAGGGGAGGTAGGGTACATCAAGATGAACAAGAATTGAGGTAGGTTACGGGGTCGCAAGTGGGGTCTAAGGGGTTAAAATCACGGGTGAAAATTAGCAAAAAACCTCGCATATCTGGGCAGAAAGAGATACAATTGTTCGATTCCGATATTTTTTACATTCAACCAATTCAAATTTTTCATGTAAAAACGAGATTCAAGTGTTTATTCTAATCAAAAACAGACCAATAAATGGAACAGGCATGCGTTGTAAGTTGATAGACTGTAGTAGACAGAGCCCTGCACGCGCTCGCTATAGCGCGTCTAACTCGCCATTTAAAAAAAAAGCGCGTCCTTAAGATTTTGCGCGTACGATTTTGATCAAGTCGTGAAAAAATCGGCAGGCTTCTGTTTACGCGGCGATTTACTTTAGAATCGCACGCGCTGGTGAAAAAGCGGCGCGCTTGGAAAAAAGCGCCGCGCTGAGAAAAATTCGGCGCGCTGTGAAAAGCGCGGCGACTTTTTCTTGAATCGTCAACGTGCAGTAAATGTTAGCTCTCAATAGTCAGATATTTAACTCGAAATGATTTTACACCAGTGTATCTAATATTTTATGTTAATTTGGGATTGAAGTGGTCAAAGGATTGATGAAGGGTTCCACTCTAATTTCTTAGTCAAAGTAAACACTAATATAAATTTTTACAAACTTAATCATACGCATATATTTAACATTTTTAAAGGATATGTAAGCTAGTACTGTTTAGAATGTTTTAACAGGTAAAAATAGTTTCTCTATGGAAAAATTCTGAGATAATCAAACAGGAGATCATGCTCAATTAAGGATCTGGATTAATAGACGATTATGGTATCATATATTAACCACTTGTCTTCAACCAAATTATATAATAACCTATAGGGGTTTTGCCGAACGTTTTGTAAATAGTATTTTTCTCTATAAGTCACGGACGTAGCTATAGATTTTATATGGGGGTGTTCAAGAAACTTTGGGTCACAGTGGACACTGAAAGTTTAACTAAAACAGGGTTTTCCAACTGGCGGGACGCATGCGGCCCGCGAAGCTCCCTGAAACCTCCCTAAAAAGTAGCTTTAGAAGACATTTTAGCATACTAAAATTTAAACATTTTTGAGGGAGGACCCCCGAACCCCCATATATACCTTATTAAATTAAGGAGTAGATTTGCTTTGGTCGGTCGTTTTCTATGGAGAAAAATTGAGGTTTCGAAAGAGAGGTTGTATACCTTGAATTTCCCTCTGAGCGTAGCAAGGGGTTATAAAGGCTTAGGTTAACCTTTATCATGAGGAGGGACAAAATGGAATATCATAGGCATTAGGGTCAACTTTTGACTAGGGGGGGGGGCAGAACCTGTAATGGCGGCTTTACACAACGCGGTTTGTGGGACGCGATTTGCGATTTGAGGCGAAAACGGGAACCGCAGAAACTCAGCGACCGCTCGAAAGAGGGCGCTAGAATCGATTTACGACACTAGCGGCTGCCGCGCGGGAACCAAAACTTCCGCGGTGGCATTAGCGGTAGCCGCTAGTGTCGTAAATCGATTCTAGCGCCCTCTTTCGAGCGGTCGCTGAGTTTCTGCAGTTCCCGTTTTCGCCGCAAATCGCGTCCCGCAAACCGCGTGGTGTAAAGCCGCCATAAGACCTCAGGACCAAGGGAGCCGTTACTAGACTGTTTCGAAGGGGTTCTGGCCCCCCAAATGTTTCTAATAGTTTCCCATTCTGAGTAAAATGTAGGGCAAATGTGAATTCTTGTGGTTAATACATGCCCTCAAGCAAAACAGGGGGATCTGGGGGGTCCTCCCCCAGAAATTTTTGTGAAATTGGACCCGAAAAAGTTGTATTTTCACTCATTCTTTTAATATTTGGGACAGGAACCTTTCTGTTTGGCTGACATTAGGTCTAGGCTAAGGGGGGTGTCTGGACCCCCTAACCCCCCCTTATATACGTCCATGCTATAAGTTGAAACCAAACCACGTTCCTGCAATTAAGTATCAATATCTGAGGATATCATTGTTCACATGTAAATTGTATCCCCGTTTTAGCTAAGTTTTGGTAAAAGTTTATCCACGGCGAAAATTATCCCTCACGATAGTATATGTAGTCCTAATTTTTGGACCTGTATAGATAACCCTCATTTATTTACATCAGAATTTGGTATAGACTTGATCACTTTCATTCTAAGCACAAGTCCAATCATATTTAAGTTAAAAGTTATGAAATTTTTCAATGTGTAGAAATGATAAAAAAAAAGTTAGAAAATACAACTTTAATGTTCGAAAGGAATACTATTTACGAAATAACACAGCTTGGCTGAGTTGATACAACTGGTTATATAAATCTTAATTCAAAGTTCATTTATCCTTATAAACCAAACTAACAGCTACAGAAGAGGAGAAAGAACTATTTACAAAGATCATTACAACTTAAAAGGATTTAAATTTAATTTAAGGGATGCACTTTTTTATAAATTTTTTAATTAATTCTTATTCTAAGATTTATTCAAGATCAAGAAACTTCTCAATCTGATGAATCTGGAAATGTATACTTATCTATAAATCAGTGATAATTTTATCAAAATGATTTTTCATTTCATTCACGATATTTTCTCGTTTCATGAAGGTGTAATGCAATGATATCATGCGATTCCTACTTAAGTGTAGCGCGCAAGCTTCAAATCGGCGGGTTATGTGGAGAGCGTCGCGTTTTTGATTGCGCGGCGCGTTTTTCATAGCGCGGCGCGTTTTTTTCAAATCGGCGATTAGCTTCAAATCGGCACGATCTTAAGGAGAGCGTGTTGCCTCGGCGCGCTGAAAGTTTGTATGACGATCTGATTTTAAAGAGACGCGCTTGGCGCGCTAAATCGAGCGCATGCAGGGCTCTGGTAGTAGAATGTGTCACGACAAAAACATCTTAATACTAGAGTTTTGTTGGTTGGTTGGTTGGAGTTATATGGCGCAAAGAACTAAAATCTGACCAAGGGACAATTGTAACTTTAATCTACCTACAACGCATGCCTCATTCAATTATTGGTCTGTTTTTGATTAGAATAAACACTTGCATCTCGTTTTTACATGAAAAATTTGAATTGGTTGAATGTAAAAAATATCGGAATCTAACAATTGTATCTCTTTCTGCCCAGATATGCGAAGTTTTTTGCTAATTTTCACCCGTGATTTTAACCCCTTAGACCCCACTTGCGACCCCGTAACCTACCTCAATTCTTGTTCGACTTGATGTACCCTACTTCCCCTAGAAGTTATGAAACACTTAGCTGAATCACCCTGTATAGTGCTTTTCAATCACGATTTAGTACCGAAACTCCACCTGGCTACCCAACAGGCTATGTGCTTACCGATTTCTCCTTCCGCATTTGTGACGTACTGGGTTCAACAAATGTTGCAATCTAGTATAGTATAGACAATATTGTACACAAACGATGGGGGTGCGCTAAAGTTGTTTTTAAACCTTATATGGAGGGGTTTTAAGTAGAGAGTTAAAACG
Organism: Tetragnatha montana; assembly: GCA_963680715.1. Taxonomy (NCBI): domain Eukaryota; kingdom Metazoa; phylum Arthropoda; class Arachnida; order Araneae; family Tetragnathidae; genus Tetragnatha; species Tetragnatha montana. Next base: position 53,817,618 of record OY796676.1, on the reverse strand, counting down.
ATATACCTACAGGGTGGCTAAACTTCCACTTTGAGATGGAAAGAAACTACTGGAACAAATGTTCTCAAACTTGGTCACATGTCAGAAAAGGTGATCAGTGAAAAATATAGTTAAAAAAATTCACCACAATAGGAAATTGGCACTACATAAAACGTTTTCCAACGAGGAAAGAGATAAGATTCGAAGTTTAACCACGAACCTGATGAACAAAAAATGTGAGAACACAAATTATTGCACAATCAGTAAATAACTAATTAGTGTGTTTGAAGCCCTAATTTGAAACTAGGGCAGGAAGAGAAGTTTAAGACTGTTTTAATCTCCTTTAATGGTGAAAACTTTATCTGGTTATGCAAAATCTTACGTGAATTTGTCACAGGGCAAGATTTTGCTATTAAACGTTAGATAGTTGTGAATATTATTTCAGAAAAGTTAATGTATATAATGATTTAACTAAGCTATTTATCTTTATTCAAAGTTTATAATATTCATATTATGTCCATAAATCCTGGAGTAAAGATATTTAACTTAAGTTTGCATTATTAACAGAGCTATCTCATGCAAATAACTGCTAGTTGAGATAAAAAACATTTCGATTAAGAACTTATGGTAGATGAAAGGTTACATCTGTGAGCCTTTTCTGAAATATATTACTATTGGTAACTTACTGGTAACGTTGGTTGGTTGGTCTCATGTCCACGGGAGAAATAAGGTAACCATGTGTATGCAATACACAGCTGGATATCTTCTTGATGTTATTGGAGTATGGACTCTCGAAGGGGGAGAATTCCCCAAGCAGAGCCAGAGACCTTAAAATGGAAGGGCAGTCAGAAATATGTTCTGGTGCCAGGGTAACATCGTCACAATTAATGCAGAGACTGTAGGTTCTTTTACCATCTCTTTGAATCTTCATTTCTCGATAGTGACCGGTTCTAAGACTGGTAAAACGTCAACATGTTTAAAAATTTGTATCCGCATAAAACCTTTGTGCAGCTCCCAAAAACACATCTATTGAAAAATTTGGTAGAAATACGTTTAGAAAATGTACCTAGACAAAAAAAAAGCAACTCTTAGTGGAACATCTGAGTCTACTCTCCAAAATACACCCTTAAGTGAACTCGGCGCTCCCGGAATACAAAAACCAAACTCGCCCATCGATCAATATCCAGCGTGCTAAACTGGAGCGGGAAAGGTGGTATTTTAAAACATTTTCCAGAAAATGTTCTCCCAAAACCCAGTCTTCCATCAGTCTCCCGAAGAAGAAGAAAAAAAAAACGAGCTAGACGACGACGACGGTTCTTTTTCCAGGTTATCCCGGATTCCATCTCGTGTCTTCGGAAAGATTTCCCGAAGATTATTCCTTTTTTCCCGAATTTCCGATGGAAATTTAATTTCACAGTTCCTGATCAAAAGAGCCTGTCTGAGATGAATGAGAGCAAGCAAAGGGAAAAAAAAGGGTCGGATGCTTATTATTTGTTTAACCTTACAGGTGGGAAGGGGAAAAATGACGTGGGTTTGTCAGGTAAAATGGATTTCCGAAGGTCCCGTTTGGGTTGTAAAACATAGACTTTGTTTCCAGACAAACATTGTGGTTAAGGGTCCATTAGTTTTGGCTACGTTGAATAAAATCTTGTAACAAACTATCAAGAGCAATGCTTTTATAGGTTTTGCTCTTTATGGGATTTAACCTTTTCTAACCTAATGGGATTTAGGTAGGTAGCTGCTTTTTTCTTATTGTTTAGAATCAAGTCAAATACTTGATGTTTTCGATTGGTATGGAAAGTCACATTCTTCTACTTCAGATAATTTGGTATTGCATTTAACCCGGGAGAACGCGCGCACCTTTCGGTTACACGAGGACGCGCTGTCAGACCCCTCACACCTCACACAGTTTTCCGTTCTAAACATTCAGTATATGTAAAGCATTTATCAGGGAACGTTTAAACACATCATGTAAACATTTAAATTACTAAAACCTTTGTTTGAAGTTAACTGTTTTTTGTAAAAAGGGAATATTTGACAATTCCACACTGTAAAATTCTATACCACATTTTTATTGGAACATATTTTATGAAAAAAGACTGGTGTGCATCTTTAATTTTCTTTTTGTAAGAAAAAATGATAAGATTGGTAATTTTTTGGAGTCTCTTACTAGGACTAGTGCCCATACCAAAAGTTCGAGAAACGCTTTAATAAGAATGACGTCCTAACACGGAAAGTACTGCTGCTACTTTATTTAAAGTTCGGGAGGTTATTGGTAGAAATCTTTTAGGCAGCTACTAGAGGTTTTCAATTGAGAGTTTGGTTGATAATGAGTTTCTTGAGCGTTACGGTTTCGCAGACCCCCGCGCGTCCTCTTAGGTTAAATCTTACTGGAGAGTAAAGACCGATATAAGTCAATACGAGTCTGAAAAATCATACATCTCATTTTAAATTCTTATTATAAGAAAATAATTCCAAAATTTAAAAGGAATTTTGAATTAAAGGCATTCTAAACTGTTTACAAAACATTGTAGCAAGTACAAGTTTTTCCCCAAACTCAACTCCTTAAAATAATAGAAAACTGAACTCGAAGAATGTGTATCGGTATTTAATGCAAACCAAATTTGGGTGAAATAAAGACGTTTTATTTTAATTGATTCAAGTTATTTTTAGTGTTTAGTCATTTAGAATACAAATATTTTTAAACTCTGATACTGAAGCAAGGTTTGAATATTTTGGAGATCATTCCCTACTCTAAACTCATATTTCCCGAGAGATTCATGTACTCCCGTAAAACTAGCTACATTGTTAAAAGTCATATTAATGGTTTGGAAAATACGGCGGAGTTATTTCAGTGTAAAGCATCATAATTCAAAAGGATTTTTTATTTCTATGTTATTTTATTTCAATACTCATTTGTAAACTGTAAAGCATGAATGAAATACTTTTTGATACTATCATGTATTTATTTTTTCTATAATTTTATTAAAATACTTACGAAACAAGCTGTTGAAAAGTCACCATTTTTTTTTCACCTTACTTACTCGATTACGATTCTCTGTCCAATCTCACATTATTGATAGGTATTCGGCCCCTTAGTGAACAATATAATGTCGCTTTTTTTCTCTCTCTCTTTCATTGGATGTAAAGGTTGAAAAATTTTTCATAATAAATTATTATTATTATTATTATTATTATTATTATTGTCATCTAAAACACTACTTCTTATATGGAACTTAAAATGAGAAATGTAAACCTAATATTTGAAAAAAAGAAAATAATAATTAAAAAAAAAAGATAAATTAATTTGAAAGCTCTCTTATTTTTATTCTGTTTAAAATAAATATTCAGAGAATATCTAGTATTAAATAAGTAGCGATCCCCGATAATAATAAATAAACTAAAAATATAGTGCTTTACAGTTTGATGCAATCACGTTAAGTGAACTTTTAGGAGTCCATTTAGCAAAAAAGTTTATTAAAATTAATTCTATGTAATTGAAAGTTTAAAATCTATTTTTAAGAATAATCATGAGTTTCTCGAGTTTGGACTCAAATTCGATTTTAATATTTTAGTTGATACACAATGCCTTCTACTTTTAAAATATTTCAACACCATAATATTTTAAATATTTTATTCTGAAAGATTCTTTTCACATAAAAACACAGCCTTTCAGTAGATTATAACAGCATGTAACAAAAGTAACGCAATTAAATGAATCACACTCAGTAGGTATTTCATATAAGGAAAATGCCACAACATTAAATAATGATATTTAACCGTAAACAGAAATAGGCTTACATTCAATATTTCACCTAGATATGTTAATTTATATATAATTAATCAGCTTCATATTTTTCATTCAAGTGGTATAAAATATTAAGCTCTTTGTAAAATCTGCAGACTGGGTCTGCTTTCACCAATGAGATTAAAATATCCAAATGAATCTAATATGCTTTAAGGAATTGAATACATTGGTTTATAATTACTTGTTTTAAATTATTTCAACTAATTGAATTCCTTGCATTATTAATTCAGCATTTGAGAAAAAATCTAAAAGCCATGATTGGTATGAATAAATTCAATATGGAAGAATTGAATAATTTTAAATATAGATATTTAATGTTACAAAAAGATTAAAAACACCTGAAATATATATGATCTTCTCCACATTTTCAACTTCCTTTTGATTATATTTATTTTAATATAGTTTAGGATAAATTGGTTTAAAAATAAATAACATACATCTAACTATATTATTTTTACTTTTTTTCATTACCGATTTCAGATTATGAAATCTAATACTATTTGCTGAATTTATTGATTATTCCTCATATAGTATGGTTAATTTAATTGCTCCTCCAAGTTATATGAAACTTTAAATTAGTGCATGCATCGCTTGGTTTGCTTACTTTATCAATGATTGAATTTAGATTAAATTTCTTCGTGCAATATTACATTTTTATCACCTATAAATACATCATAAATTTAATAAGATTCAAATGAATTTACTTTTTCATATTTATCTCTAGTCTTTTAGTTCTGTTTTCAGGCGTTTAATATGTATTTACAGGGATACTTATTTAAACTGTGGTGCATATTTCGTACATTACATGAAATAAAAAACATGAAAGTAATTATCTGACATATTGCGGAACAATTTTATATTTTGATTCAAACATTCACTCATTTTCACTGTATAAAATGATTTGATTTCTATATTTTTTAAACTTTCATTTCATGTAGATTAAAAATCATTTCAGTATCCAATTTCTAATAACTTTTGGCATAAAAATGTTTTTCTCATAGTGCTAAGAGTTGTACCAGCATCCAGAAACTTCTTTGGTTACATAGTTTTGTTCCGTAACAACCACACACATAATAAAGCTTAGAAGATAAATAAAATGGTTTTAAAATATAATACACGTCTCTTCTTTGACAAGTTAGGAATTGTTGAATTAATTCATTCACACGTTGTAATGTTGTTTTTTAATATTCTAATTATTTTAAAAATATTAAAAGGTGTTAATTCAAATTATTTATTTTGAAAATTTAACTCTGATACCTTAAATTAGAGGTCTTGAACACAAGAGGCACAAGTAAAATTGTATTAAAACTTTATCAAGCGTTCAAATTTTCAAAACTATTTTGACCTCACTTAAAAATACTGCTGAACATTGCGGTAGACCCTCCTTCTAAGATCAAATATTGGCTACCCTCATAAAAACTCTGTAATAAGCCATGGCGTTGGGCTACGTGAGAGTCCAGAATAAAATGCAGCAAGGAAAAAACACTTTTCAGCAGTAGCTAGCATATTCCGAATTAATACTTTTTATATTTAAAAGTTAAAACTAATTTCAGCAATGTATTCAAAACTATTCAATTTTAGTTCAAATTGATTTCCTGTTCAAATTTATGTGAATTTAATTTTACCAAATAATTTTAGTTTTCTTTTAATTCTGATAGCTTAGGGGTTTTCGTACCAACAGGAGAAAAAAAAAACTTTTGGCGTCTTACAATACTGTTTCGATTGTTATGGAGAACGGATTTTTCCATTCAATTTCAGGGGTGACGGTAACTCATAAACGATGAACAAACTTTTTCTGCAAAATCTGTGCAGTTATCATAAGTCTTTGTACTTCTTTTCAGAGTTTTGGATTTTTTGTCAAAATATTTCTCCTGGCGGTGTGACTAATACAAAGGTTAATATGCAATATCACGTGTAGCCATTGCCTTTCAAACCATTCAGATAATGCATCATAAAGACTAAAATACCAGAAGTACTAACTCTTGTCCAAAATTTATGTAACTTTTGAGCAGGATTTGTAAAAATATATAACATAAGTATTTAAACCCTCACTGCATAGTTCATATTATATTTTTAGAAAGCGATGTTAACCTTATGTTTGTAATCTGCTACCATAAACTATATAATTCGGAAGAAAATCTTATTATAATGATTGTATTAGAAAACTCTTACAGCCATATTCACAGCCATCAGCGTCAGTGCTAAATCCTCGATCAAAGAAGAATTCCACCAATCAGAGTCAACGGAAAGCTACTTTTTCTTTCTTTAACCGCTGGTTAACCTGGACGCTGATGGCTATGAATATGGCTGTTAGGGGGACACGTATAGCACATTATATCGTAAGTAGCCTTTTGATAATAGAAGTTCAAAGTTAGTACCAAAAGGCCATCATCGATTGAGTTCAAATACATAGAAGATGTCAGAAAACAAAACAGATATTAAAGAACTTATTGTTTATTGGATTTATAAAAATAAAACTACTCAAAAAAATCACAAGAAAACAAAATTAAACTTAAAACTTACCAAGTAATCCGAGTTGAAAATACCACGTCGCCGGCAAACAAGCCAAAAATCTTCTATCACAACTATTTTTTTTTTTTATCCAGAACTAAATCATGCAACATCAAATTTAATGTTTAAATTTTAACTTTGGGGGTAACGTCTCGATTTCAAAAGATTTAACTTTTCTACAAAATTTAGAAAACTAGTTTAGTTAAAATTAATTAAAACCATATTCGTAGATTTCTTATTTATAATCATTCTAAATTGTTTAGTATAAAATTAAAAAAAAAAAACGTAATAAAATTTCAAAATTTCAAATTCTATACACATATAAGAGTTCTGCTGCTGTTTTGAACTGATTTTTTTTATTTTAACTCAAATAAAGGTTTTTAATTTAGGTATTTTCTTGATTTTTGGTAAGTGCAAGGATTTTTTAAAGTAAGAGTTAAGTAAGAGCTGTTTCTTAAGTAAAATAAGTATATTAACTATATTAATATCCATCCTTAGATATTAATATATAAAATGGTGAAAACAATTACACAAAAGCAGTAATGTCATAGTTTTTCCTTGATTTTCCCTTCGTGAAAATGGTTACTTGGTAGTGCACTAACTTGTCAAAGATGAGTGTGCCATACATATAAACAAACTGGTGTTCAAAACGATATTTCAGGCATCGAACACTTAAGTTTTGGATATTTTATAGCAGTGATCCCTAAATTTACCAATTAATAGTAACATTCCTTTAGTTATCAGTTATTTGGTTTACCAGTTTTGGCCTTTATCAGTTATGCCATTTACCAAAAATGTCTTTAAATAGATTATTTGCAATCACGTGACTCACACTTAGCATTCGCCCTAGCAACAGGTGCGTTGTCCTCCAGCAGTTAAAGGTTAAAAGAAATAACTGGTCGTGACGTCATGTGTGTGAATGCTTCTATTGGAGCATTTGCAATCACGTGACTCCACACCTAGCAACAGCAGTCGCAGCAAGTGCCACCGCACCTAGCAACCACCCTAGCAACATGTGTGTTGTCCTCCAGCAGTTAACAGTTAAAAAAATAACTGGTCATGACGTCAAGTGCGAATGCTCTATAATGTGAAAGATAACATAAAATTACTCGATACCCAAGAATACCATTTTTTCCCACCAGTGTTAAAAAACCAATAAGACACATACAGTCAAAAATGTCCCACATCAGGATCTTGCCACTGTGTGTTATTACGTCCAAAACTTACAAATTCTGTGCGAGCCAGCATTTAAATGATATTTGGAGCACCATCTCCTTCCAGTTTGAGACACCATTTTTTTAGACATTCGGAGAAACTCCCTGTCACAGGAGCGACACCTGAGGTGGCTGCGTCTGATTGCGGACGGATTGTGGACGATGCCATTTTCATTTTTTGGCCCCGGCGGACGACCCCTGGACAGGCCGGCGATCAGACCAGCGAGGTGGATCGAGTGATTCTTCTTGCCTCACGAGTTCATGAATCGATTTCGGCAAAGCGTATCGAGCGATCTGTCGAGTCGATCAGGAACTTGCATGGTTTTAATGAAATGTTGGTGGAAATAATGAAATTTCGTTTGTAATTGCCGAAAATCTGAACACATTTGATAAAGAAGCATTTGAGTTTTTTAACTTTATTGTGAAGTAAAATGCGTGATGAGAAAAGGCAGTGGCGTTTGACGTCACAATTCATGATTCCCATTACTGTAACCTCCCAGAATTGATCCCTGACATCAGAAGAGTATATTATTATTCGAAATCCCCCTAAAAATTCAAAATACATCAAAATAGTGGGTATCCGAATGATTAGGGGGCCGGCTTTAGGGTCGAAAGGTCCCTGGTTAGATTTCGAATGACGCCAAAGAGACCGTGCAGAAAGTGCGTGCTAGTAAAATATGTGGGTCGGTCGTGACGCTGTTTACCATGGGTCCAGGTCATCTGTAGACTTTCACGCCCCTTCAGACACATAGCAAAATTGTGAAGGGGATGGATGGTGCCAGCCATTGATGGATGGATTTAAATCGCATCATTGCATCTTTTGCTAACTAAAACTACTATTTCAATCCTTATAAAACTTAATCCTCGCCAAAAATTATTAAGAAATGTCAATATCATGAATTGTGACGCCACTTGCGTTTCCATTTTTCTAAAAAAAAAGACGTATAAAAATATTTTTTTTCGACTTAGAACCATGTACAAAAAACACCTTAAATTTCACATCATAAGAACCAGATGAAAAAAACATTTTAAATGCAAGTCCTTTCGAAGGATCTCAGATCAAATAATCGAATGATCTTCTCCGTGAGGTTAATCGATTGTTCTTCTCTGTGAGGCGAATGATCTTCCTCTCCTCGAGGTGAATCGAATGATCTCCCTCAGAGAGATGAATCGAGTGAAAGGTTCAGCGGAAGACAGATGTCTGCATCCTATACGGTCGTTTCTCCACGGGGTTTCTTGAGCTGACTGACGGAAAGGGCTAAGTGATTAGTTGCTCGAGAAACATGAATTTATGAACAAGAAATACCGACTTCAAAAAAGAGTTCTGACAATTTTTTTGTTTAAAATGTTTTGAATAAAAAAAGAATAAATTCAGATGTGAAACAGTCCTTAGATTAGAGTCCTAGATGTGATTATTCAAATTCCTAAACAAAAAAACTCCACTGATTTCTATAAAAATCTCTGAAAGGATTTTTATAAAATGCTCAGAGGAAAAAGAAGAAATTAATCGAAATTACAGACTTTAAAAGTGTTCTGTTAAAAGAGTTTTGAAATAATTTTAAGAATAATTTAATTTTGAATAAGAATAATACGTTCTTAAAAATATTGATTTAAAAAAATTGTTAAGATGGGATTAAAAAATAAATGTGTTTTATAAGCATGAACTAGCAACTACTGCCTCTTGAGCAACGTTCTCTGTAAAGATTTATGATAAATTTTAAGTCAAAGAGTTGTCAACACAATTCTGCTACTAACTTTTTATTATATCTCAATGGTTTCCAAAAAGTATTAATTGAATATTTCTTAACAAAGGAACAGAGAGTAAGGATTATTATTTAAAAAAAAACCTCGAATTTTTATCGTACACCATTTTGAAGTCGGGCAAAAAGTAGATATAATGTAATTTCCATGCAAACTATATAAAACTAATTTTAAATTGTTTATTTTGCTTTTAGGAGAATTGTAAGCCCTCAGTGAATTTAGCAATCTCTTTAGTATGATTATAGGTGCACCTAACTTCCGTGTCTATACGAGACGTTATTTCTTATCAAAAAACGTAAAATGGCTTTAAGAAACACCCTGTTGTGTAATCCTTATTGATGAATTTCTAGGTAAAAATACGCATGCATTAGGTTAAATACCTTGCGTAACGGTATTCAAAGTTAGAGCACTTACAAAACGTTAATTTATTAATTTTCATCCAACCTATTTTAATTTAAGTTTGGAAGTAATTTAGTTGACTGATATTTCTCTAATAAATTGATTAAGAACTTATAAATTGGAATGAAAGTTATGAAACTTGTGACGAATATAATATATATGTGCTATACATATTTTAAAATGATCAGAACTACACATGAAGTTAGTTTTAAATTACAAATGTTGAAATAGTCTTTAACATTAAATTGAATGTGTATGGTTACTTTTTGGTTGAATTAATCATTCAAGGAAATTGTGTAAGGAACTTGAAATGTTATGTTAAGGGAAGGCGTCTCTCAGATTACGAAACTTTAAATTTAATAAGTGTTTTAGAAACTTAAGTGATGCATACATATTTAAATGTTTGAGAGAGAAATTTTAATGTCTAAAGAGAAAGGGAGGAGTTGGTTAAGTCCCACAAATAATTTTTCAATGCTTATTTTGTCTACAGATAATTATAATACATATTTTTTATCATTATAATTACATACGTATTTTAAGTGGTCTACTTTTAAAATCCTAATTTGAGAAAAGAAATCGGTTTTTGTTTTTATTATTACAGTATTTATAGTTATATTTTCTCATGAGTTTTAATTTTTTATACCATAATCCAAATACAAGTAGGTATTTTATCCTCATTACTTAGAAACGTATAAAATTATATAAATCGTAATCCCTTCTTTTTTCTCTTTTCAACAAAGTTTTTAAAAGTGTGATATATCGACCTCACAGATAGATCACATCGTGACAGCCATTCAACAAAACTTGTATGAGAATTCTGCGAAGTCAGTGTTACTCTTCGATGTGACCTGTCACACCGTGATGTCTCAGTTGTTAAATTGTGACTTCACAGAGATTTCCCAGTTATCCCAATTATATTGATCACGCATTCCGGTCGTTCGACTATCACAGCTTTATCCCAGTGACATCACTATCACATCTGTGACTCCAATGTGACTGTCACAAAATTATCCATTTTCTATCACATGGTTGTTAGAGTTATGCCTACCAGACATGGATAACATAAATGCACGCAAAGCGCAGAAAGTTTTAAGAATTTTGCAGAAAATCTCACAGAACAATTAAATTTTCGATAAGAGAACTTTTCCAACAGTTGATGTTTAAGAAGAGCATTATGACCGTACATTGGTAAACACACTAACGGCTCTCCATTAAGATTTAAGTCATCCCTGGAATTAAGCTGGTTTTTCCGGGCATTAAGCTTTAAGTCAAAATTTAAAGGCCTGGGGACACTTAATATATCTGCAGAGTACAATCGAAGACAATTTCGTGCTATTTTGTTTTATCAAAGTCTGATGCGTACTGCATTTAATTTCACCTCTAGAACTTGCCTCTAAATAATTTATAAGAGAGAGAGAGAGAGATACTATTAAAAATATAGAGAGAGAGAATCAGAATAAAGAAGAATTCGTCCACGTACTCACACAGAGATCTCCTGATTCGGGGGAGACCAGAGATGACTCATCATCCTAACCTCGCTCTGCCCTTGGGGGAGCAGGGGCTGACTCTCCGGGGCGACCTCCTGGGCCTTCGAGGGGGCCATCACGGCGATGCCCTGCTGGCCTTTGGGGGGCAGAGAGTTCAGGTAGTGGGCCGGATTGATGTTGGGGTAGGTGAAGTCCTGCACCTGCAGATACTGTCCGGCAGGAGAGGGGGGAGGGGCTCGCATCTTGGTGCCCCCCGCTTGGACTATGACGGAGGGCTCCCCGGCACCTGTTGCGTCCACCACTCGGTTGCCGGCTTGCTGCTGTTGCTGCTGAAATTGAATTGGGTTTATTGAGCTTTACCTTGAACATACAATTGTGGGGCTATCCGTAAATGATGTCAAAATTTTTCACTACATTTTGATCCCCTTCCTGACAAAGTGTCAAACTTCTTTTTTCTCACAAGTGTCACATTTCACCATACCTCCAGCTCTTCGTCACTCTCTCCTGCCGACAATATGTCTAGCCACGGCTTACTAGATACTATACAGGCTAGCCGAGTTATAAACAATGAAAACCATTTGACAACTTTTCCCGCTTGGATCGCCACAAGTCCTACCTATACCACCAACCGCCTTCAACACTGTGGATATGCTTTGCCAGTTTGTCCAGTATTGCCATCTGGATTTTTAATGATTTCCGTACTCGGCTAGCCTGTATAGTATCTAGTAAGCCGTGGTCTAGCACAAGGTTGGAAAGAAACTTGGGATCCCAAATTTTTAATTGACTAATAGTGCAGTCCACCTTGTAAGTTCAATGTGAACTTTTGTTTGGTTGGTACCTATAATTTTCATTAAAAAGTTTATACTTCGGTGTAAGCTACATTTTCAAAAAAAAAAAAATATTGTTGATTTGTGAGTGTGATTTCACAAATCTTGTAAGCCCTTCGTCTCCCCTTTGTCACAAAGTTTTACAGATTGATAAACCCTCCCTACAAGCTAGACATCATTTATGAACGGCTCCAATATACAAAAACAAAAGGACGAAAAAAATAGTTGTAACATAAAACAAGGCAGATCCTAAACTGCAATCCTCTGTTAAAAAGATTGGGGGGAAATAAGTTTTATCTTTTTCCTATAACTAAAATCTTAGCATTTTTTGGATACTACTAACAAATTAATTTCCTCCCCATGATGGCTGACTTGCAAATTAATTAAGATTTGATTCCCAAATCAATTCGCAAATAATTACTTAAGAAGTATTTGGGAATCAAATTATCTTGTTAAGTTATTATTCATTCGTCTCAAAATTTTTTGCATTGATTTTCGCTATTATCATAAAATTAAGAAACTATCGATACATAGTGATATGAAATTATACCTTTTATTCAATTTACATTAAGAATAAAAAAATCAAGATGGGGGTTTAGTTTCTGAATTTTGTTATGAAACAAGAGGGAAGTAATTAAGAATAGTTCAAATTTATATCCCTTTCACCATATAAATGTAAGAAATCTTTAATATTAGAAAGATGGTTTTTTATTTTTTTCGCTACAGCTATCTTTACTTCAATTATGTATTTATGTTTTACACACGGAATATCCAAAAATACATAATATAAGCTTTAACTATTATAAACGTAATACAAATTAGTATTTCAAAATTCAACTTCTTTCCAACTGAAACAGAATATTGCCTTTATTTTAAATAAATACAATTTACAATAAAACGCTTTCACAAACAAACAATTTGATTTTAAGTTTTATACTTTTATGTAAAATATAGTTTCTTTAGTGTAAATATATATCCAGATATAAGTTTGAATTCAGTTACTTATGCAACACAGAGTTTATTTGAATAATTTTAAAACATTTCTAAATCCAGATGGAATATTACCGCGTGATTTAACAAGATTACACAAGAAGTGTTTTTAATACATTTTCTCTTGAGGGAAATAATAAATATTGGATAAATTTAAATTCTATTATACCCAAAAAATCGAGAAAACCAATGAATCACATTATTTAATTCGTTGAGGGAGCTAGTTATGCAGTAAAAGGATCAATAGAATTCCAAACCTCCTCTCGATATCCTCTTGATTTTTAATAGTCTTTTTTTCAATGAATCCCTTAAGTGCATCTTAAAAGCTCTTCAAAGGGGGATTTTCCTAATTTCAATAGACATGAAATAAATTGAGAGACTCTTGAGAGTTTCTAACCAAAAAAAAAAACCTCTTCCCCAGTCATTAAAGGATAACATAACATCACCATTAAATTAACCGGCATTGAATAAAATATAAAATCATTTCATACAAAAGGAAGTTCTCTTTCCACAAATTATGCCATTCTAATTTAGAAGGAACGATTCAAAGAATGCTGCCTCCTTCATATGCTTTATCTTTCTTATCGTGGGGATGGGTAATATCTAATAGCCAGCACAATAATTGAGGGGACTTTAAAAGGATAGCCACACACACTCACAGAATAATAAGCCATTAAAAATAATTGCTATGGAAAACGATTTTTCATATCTCACATTAGACTGGCTTTAGAGTAATTAATTAAAACCCTTTCAAACCTAAAACCGCCCGAGATTTCTATTACGTCTTACAGAAAATTCGCGGTCGACAGGATTGAAAGGGTTGAAAATTTTACTTTCTGTGGCGATCGCTTGCTAATATATCGAGATTTATGCGTTTTCGAACAAATTATTAATATGAGTTGTATATTTTACCTCCGAACTAAAGTCCTCAGATGAAGATGAAGCGAGAATGTTGTAATAACTTTTAATAGGACCTACAAGCCTGAAATTAATGACCTGTAATGGGTTTAGAGGTAAATAGAAAGAACACGTTTTTAAAGAGGGTACAATTTTATGTGAGGACTTTACTGCTAATTATACGTGAGCGTGTGAGACTTGAAACGATTGTATAATTTTAAATGGGGTTATTAGGATTATTTATGGGCATGGATGTTGGCAAAATAGAAATTGAACTGTTATCTGGACAGACAATTACCACAAGATTGATAATGGCTCTGTGAAAGTTTAATGTAAGCATTTTATGAGTGGTTTTAATTAATTATTTAAATTAAATTACACAAAACTTTAAACAGGGACTTGAGTACCTACTTTTACGCTTTTATAGCGAGCGTAATTAACTGCATTGGATAATTTATGATTATTTGACTTTTCTAGGAATGCATAATAGCCATAATTATGTAATATTATAATGATGTCTTATTCAACTAATTTGAAAGACTTTAAGATTGCATAAAATAGCATTAATAATAATTATTTTTTCTTTAATCGAAAACAATGAAAAGAAGATTCGACTGACGCTGTTTTTGCCTAGAACTATAACTTAAGTCCTTATATAACTTTATACTAGACTGTAATGTTTCTTGACCCTATGACGTCACTACGCTGAAGAAAAAACTGAGTAAACAAAAAGCCTGTTGGGTTGCTAGGAGGAATTTCGGTACTCAAATCGTGATAAAAAAACGTTAGTTAACAAACTAATCATATTTCTAAATTCAAATTCTTAATTTCACCCAAAATTCAGACAGCGCCCTGGCAACTACTTTCTTTGCTTACTCTCAGCTTGTTTCTCCAGGGTCAAGTATAAAGTTGCAGTCTAGTATAAATACACTAAAGGTAAAGCTATGCTTATTTATAACTTTTAAACAAAATACAAATAACTGTGCGTAAAATAGTATGGGGAAACATTTTGATATAAAAATGTCAATGGTAAAACTAAGTCATTTTAAAATTATTGAAAGTCATTAAATATTTAGCTTATAGTATATTATTTATGATTCCGTTTGGAACATAATAACCAAAGAAATGTGGTTCTTGCAGCAACAAGGAGCTAACGTCAATGAAAAGCTGTTGGAGTTCATTGTTGCAGCAAGCCTCTCAAATATAGTGCTGTCCTTTAAAAACAACCCACTCCAAATTGTACCCTAAAAACAACCCATTGAGATTTTTTAATTAAATAATTAAAATAATTTTACCATCTCATATACCCTGTCCTTCTATGCCCTTTAGAGTGTCAGGGGTGTAAAAACTGGTTAAAGAACGGTTTATTTACTTATTTTTCAAACAAGCTAAGAAAATGTAGATTTTTGACAAAAAATGTGCTTTAGATTTGCAGATTTTGTAAAAATGTATGTTATAAAGACTTTAGAGTATTTTTCGCGCGTTTTTATGTTATCCCATTACTATGAGAATAAAATATTAAAGTTTTAGCTCAGTCCGCCAATTAGAGTCCTTCTAGGAAAAAGTTTTTTTTTTTCAAATTCTTACTTAATTGGCTGCCAATTTGTAATGGAGAGTTGGAATTAAAAATGCTTAGCACTAAAATGTTAGGGAGGATGAGCCGCTAGTACAGTTTTTTGTTCGATTTAATTATCCTTTTTATTAAGCTTTTAATGAAGAAAATATGAAACATTGGGTTGTTTTTAAAGGACATCACTATACATGTTTTTAGCCCCCTCCCTCTCTTCAAAAACATATTTTTTAATATCTCATAACAAACTCAACACTTTATCATTTATTATAAACTAAAATTATCTAATATACTATATTTTCTTCATCAAAGTAGATTAAAAGCTACCAAATGATGAAGAAATTAAATATTTAGTAGGGGAAAAATTTGGAGTAAAAGTGAAGCTTTATTACGTTTTTAAAAGCAATATTTATGCAACAACACGAAAATAAATATAACCGAAATGCATTTTAAGAATATACATTCGTAGCCTTTCAAAAACAGATCCCTTGAACATGTTACTCTTAAAAGCCTTAACATCCAACATCACATTTTAATCATATTACATCCTAAGAATTAAGAATTAATGTAATAAGCAAGTGAAATTTAGAATTACGTCGTCAAAAACAATTACGACATCCCAACCAAAAACGAAGTCTTTCTAAATACCAACCAAAGCATTATCATAAATCTCGGAAGAAATAAGAAAATATCCCAAGATGCGTAATTTATAAAGGAAGATAGACATTCAAAAATATATTTAATAACGTAAAAGGGAAGTTAAAATCCTTAACAATTTGACCAAAGAATAAAAATACTCTGACATTTATCTTGCATCACATATTTGTAGGACGCTATAAATTCTCATTAGTGATATTGAATATACGATGGCCCCTTAACAGACCATTAGCATTTGAAAAGAGGTAGCTTCAAGCTCATGTATAAATGTAAAGGATGATCTGAACTTCATGTATTTGTTGGTAGAATTTTTAAATACAGGGTTTTAAACTAGAAGATAATGAATTAGTTAAGAGCATCAAAAAGGGTTTTGGGTGGTTATTTCAAAACCTCAGCGGAGTGTTTAAGAAGGTATTTTGACACCTTATAAATGGAAGCCAAGTGCTTCTTATTTTGATGGCTGTGGATGTAGAGATTGCATAATTTATAAGCACGCTTATTGAAAAGAGCTATGCAAAATGGCGGTAAATTTTCAACAGTGTGGAACGAAAAATTGCATTAAATACTTTATGGAATATTTTGAGAAGGGAAAACGTGGTCGCTTTTTTTTTTTGTTTTACATATAAAAGGTGATGTTGAGTAATAAATAATGAGGTTTTTACGTATGATAGCCTGCATTATAAATTAAACTTGTGTGTTTCTTAACCTATTGAGAAACATAAAAACAACTTGTTAATTCTCTTTCTAAGAATTTAGTTATGTTATACTAAATTTTGGTTTTAGAAGCTATAAAGTTTAAATGCAATATAGAACGAAAAAGTTTAACAGACAATTTACGAATTAAAGAATATCATAACTTTCAAATCGCACATTATGGATAAATTAAAATGGTAATTTTTAAGGTAATTAATGTATTAGAAATTTATATATCCTATCATTTATATTTTCCTACTTTTTTACAATAAGCGAATTCAATTTTTCTTGAAGATTGTACATTTATCCTAAACATCATTACTCATTACTTATTTAAACCAAACATAAAAAGGATAAAAGCTGTATAATAACATCAATTACTTGACTAATTAAAGATTTTTAAATTTATTTCAAATATTAGTTGAATATACATTTTCCCTATTTGTATCAAGCGAACAATACTTTTTTTTTACATTTAAAGTTTAAAATGAATGATCTAGTACGTGTATTAATCAAGTTAATAAATCTATGCAGCAAAATAGTAAAAGAATAAAACCGAAATAGTATAAATTCAATTTGCTAATTACATTAAACCTAAATTTGGTCGTTATCTTGTCACAAAATGCAGTATACATAAATAACCACATTCGAAAGTAAATAAAACTAGTCGAGAGAGCGAAGATAAAAAAAAAACATGGATATATAAAAGCATTATTCCAAAACCGGAACGAAGAAAAGCGAAAGTTCGACCATTGTTTCTTCGTTGAATCGATAAATTTGTCCGGATATAAATAATTTTAAGCAAAATAAAGAAATGAACGCTTGAATAAAATGGCCCACTTAAAAAGATTGGTTCTAAATGTTACGGTCGTGGAAGCACACACCATTGATTTTTTCGCTAACCACAAATACGAACAACATCAGAAAAACGTCAGCGTTACGAATGTACAAGGGGAAAGAAGCGTTTTCTTTTATGAAGAAATTTTTAAATATTTTTCATTGTATATTTATTGGGGACTTTTTATTTTTTTCCTTACTTCCCCACAAACCACTTTGTGGAGGATGTGGAAGAGAAAATTTACGCCGGGCATTGTAATGGATTAAATCACTTCTAAGAAGAGAAAGACTGGATGTATTGTGTATTTATCCATTTTTCTAAGGTTTAAGTGAATCTTAATATTTTTGAAAGAATTCAGTTTTAAGTGGAATTCACAAATGATAATAAATAAAAAAAACTTCCTTTTCTAAAGTAAATATATGTAGTGGAGAAAAAGCACAATATAAAAGTTAAAGAAAATAACCTGTTAAAGTTTTGCTACAGAGTTTTGTTTTTCTTAAACGTTGTAAATATATGAACCTATTAGAATTCACAAGGAAAAAACTCAGCGTTCAATTAAAAAAGTGCATTTACTAATGATTCATATGATACAATTTCCTACATTGTTTATTAAATGCAAAATAACTTTATAATTTGTAATTGTTGCATCATTATTGATTTTTCTGCTAATATATATTTTCTCCTTAATTAATAAAAACAAGGGGATTTTTGAGGTTACTGTTACTGAAAGTCACAGTCAGTTGAGGCCTTGGTTTGACCTGTTGACCTGACCCTTGTTTCCTCTACTTGTAAACTTGGTCCTCATTTTATCAACCCCGGATGGATAAATAACTGAGTCTGCCTTGCCCAACACGGGAACATAACTAGGTCCTTTGGTGTGGCAGCGAGATGATCTAACACTACGCCACTGAGCTTTCTTGTTAATTAATATTATTTTGTTATTTCTAAAAAATATTATATCAAATCGGTCATTGTAAGCATTGAAGAGAAAATATAGAGCAGAAAGTGGCTGAAGTGTAAAATAATACTGGGAAGCAAAACAAACCCCAGAAGAGAAAAATTCTTATACTGAAGAGCAAAGGGATGCGTAAGTGCATATAGAGGCTGAATAAGGTTTATTTCACTGATTCATTGGGTTAGAAACACACAGGAGCACTTCTTGTATTTAAAGACATATGAAGACCAAGGGGGAAGAACGGTTTTGTTAGTTTTTTAAATGGTAATTGGATTGATGCCAACATCAGGGCTAAAAACTGGAGATCATTTTCTAGAAGAAGGGGAAAATGGGAGAAACGTTTAAGGAAGACCAGGGCTCACAAAGGGCTGTCGTTGTCGTGCCCGTGTTGATGATGATGATTGATGAAAATCAACTCGTCCCGAGAGTCACTACCCAAGCAGCACAAACGTTCTAGATTCGTCCAGTTTTCGTCTCATGTGTGGCTAAATTTAGTTTACTTCCAGTAGCCATTACGTAAACTTGACATATTTGGTATGAGCTGGGCTACCAGGGTACACGAAGAACATGTAAGAAGATATACAAAGTTTGAATACGTCTTTCTAAAATGCACCTTTCATGAACATGCACCGTTCTTCCCCCACGTCTTCCTATGCCATAGTTATATAAAAAAATGGAAAGAATTTCTTACCTGAAAATTAGCCTTCTGCAGAGCCAGCTCCATCCTATTCCTATCCCTCTGGTAATAAACCCCAGCGAAAATGAGCACATTCAAGATGAGCAACGAGCAGCCGACGGCAATAGTCACACTCAGCGCCGTCGAGTAAATCCCCATATCGAAAGCACCACCACTAGAACTACTTCCACCTCCCACCACCGAGGGCGCCACCGTAGTCCTCTCGTACACCACGAGCTCGGTGGACGCGTTTTCGCCTGCCGCCAGCTCTGCGGAAGGCAGCAGGCTCTTCAGCTTCACAGGTGGGGTGGTGGTGGCAGGGGTGGTGGTCCTGGGGGACTCGGTGGGGTAGTGGGGAGGGTAGTAGAAGGCCTCTTCGGGGGTCACTTTGGAGAGGTCGGTGGGAGAGTCCCGGACGCGGCCGTCGTAGCTGCGAGGGTTGTTGTGGTCGTCCAGCATGTGGTGGTCGTAGCTCAGGTTCCCCTCCCCTGGCCGGTTGAGGGAGGGGATCAGGTGCAGCCAGAAGGAGAGCCGGTGGGAGTGGTAGTGGTCCTTCATTTTAGAGTTGAGGCCTGGAAGCATAGGAAGTGTGAGTAATACGGAAAATACGTTGGGGTTCATTCACAATTTTAGGGGAAGTATGTTTGACACAATGTGGCTAGGGGGAAGGTCTAGACATGGCCAACTAGACTCATATGGCCAGAGAAACTCAAAATCGGGAAGCGAAATACTAGTAGGCATGAAATCACTTCTCATCTCTGTTTGACAGCCTCTCCACTCCCACTCTTAAGTCTTACAAATCCTTTTTGAAAAATTTTGTTAAGGGCTCTGATTAGTTTGGCAAAACCAGTTTGACAAACATCTAGCTAGTCACTCTGCCAGAGCTAGTCTAGCCAGGGAAGATGATAGACAATAGTGTCACTTGAATTTGACAGGCGCGCCGATTATTTTAGATGGGGAATAGAACAGGCCTAATAGTCCCCATTCGGTTCTTTATTTATTTTTATTTCCTTTCAATTCATTTCCTATTATCTCACAATACACAGTAGTTTATTTCATCTTCTGTGTCTCCCTTTCCATTCATTCTCTGATTTTCTTTTTTCCCTTATCCCCTCCTTCTGATTCCCTATTTTTCATCTTTAGAACTCTCTTGTTTTCAATTTCTCATTCATTCTCATTCTACATTTCACTCTTTTTCCTTTTCTCTGCATTTTTTTCCCTTATTCTAATTTTTTGAGGTTTTACATAAGAGTTTTTAAATCAAAGACCATTTTAGAACATTACAAATGAAATCTACATAGAAACGATAGTATATCTAAAACCCATTAGTATATAAAAATACCTCATTTCATTAAATAGTTTTATTTTCCTAAACTTCTTTCAATTAAAATTTGATTTAAATAATATCATTTGAAAAGCACAACAGTTCAGTTTACCATTACACTATAGTGTAATGGTAAACTGAACTGTTGTGCTTTTCAAATGAATTTTAAATCATTATCACGCAGTAATCTTAACCAGTGAGTATCTTCTATACTTACTAATTAGCATGTATTTTTGGTGTAATCGGTCATAAGGAGTCCATCTTACGGATTTGTACACTGCTGAATCTCTATCATCAGATTCTTCATCTTCATCAACAAAAACAGGATTAGGATCTCTGAAAAAAATTCCATTGATACCAATAAAACATTCCGTTGAATAACTTGTAAACGTACTGATTTAATCACAAAGTTTATTTCTAAACATTATTTTTATGTCAATAACACAAATTAAATATACCTTAAATGTTAATATAAGAATACTTTGTGCAAATAGCAATTAACTAACTTTCTTTTTTTAAGTAAAAGCAATTATTAATGTGCTCTCTAAAGTGGCTAATATAATCCTATCATGCTGATCAATCAACAATTTATAACATACTCTTAAGTAATTTAAATTAACACAATTCATACCCATAATTTAAATAAACTAAAACACAGGGAAATTTTCACCCGCTTCATTAGTTGTTTTACACTCATTAATGCTCCTTTAAAAAACCAAGTCGCTTTTAAATTACATTTTTTCATTCTAAATAGCCCCTTTAGCAAAATGGAAAAAACGGATAATGCACATTCCTAGAATTCCCCTTCATAACTACTGTTCTTCCTTAAAGAATCTACAGAGAATTCCACTCACAATTCCAGTATTAGTTTACAAAGGAGTATAAAAAACACCAGCGGAAAGGGCATTAAAATCTACTACCTAATTAGTGGCATAATTAACCTTTTAACATTTCAGTCGCCTTAGTATTAATTAAAAAGCTCGTTCCTAAGAAAAACAAATTCCGGAATTCGTTAGCCTTGCTCCGTGGTTTTATGATTGGAAACAGGGATTAAATATTTAAAAACACAACAAAATGCTTTGATTTTTATCCTCGAAAACGCAACAAAAACTACCCGTAAGGGTGAGTGTGAGGAAAAGAATGCCGTGATAGCAATTTACGTTTCGCGGAACAATTTTCTTCATGGGCGTAATCAAGGGGATTATGGGAGATTCACTAGGCTTAAGAATGCGGTGCAGAGAAGGAGCAATGAATGCATTCTAAATTAACATATTAGCCCTCAATCCAAAAAGGAAGTTACTTTCTTCCTTGGATTAATTGAAAGTCATCGAATAAATTCCGTTGTAAATTTGTTTATAAGAACTATCGAATTCGTTGACTTAAACAAGAATTAGGAATAAATGTACTGGATTTAAAAATACTTAGACTTATTTTACTAAGGCCTAAGGGTGATACAAATTTAAAAATCACAGCTAACTCCAAAGAGATTAGTTTTTAGTCTTTACGTAATTTATTGAGCTTAATTTGATATAACCATTACAAATGGAGTAAGAACTGTTATATATGCTTTTGCGTTCAAAATATTTGTTAAGATAAAATGATAATATAATATATGCAGTAAATAAAGGACATTTATGCCTAGTAAAAGCGATTTTAATAGTTAAAAAAAATTTAAAAAGTTAGGACAGTTT
Organism: Tetragnatha montana; assembly: GCA_963680715.1. Lineage (NCBI taxonomy): Eukaryota > Metazoa > Arthropoda > Arachnida > Araneae > Tetragnathidae > Tetragnatha > Tetragnatha montana. The sequence continues at coordinate 53,795,341 of OY796676.1, read as the reverse complement.
AAAATAACTTTTTGGGGGTTTGCGCATTATAGTGGACTCAAAGGTTCTATTCCCTTAGTTTACTTCTTAGCTGGACTTAAAGGTTCGATTCCTAAAAACCTCTTTGCTACCAGAGATGCCAAGAACCAGCTTAGATAATTAAAAGTGGCAACAGTGTTTTATGATTTTTTACTTTGTCAATAAGGGCAAGCGCGCACGGGCGACTTTTGTCACGGTGATAAAGACAAAAACAACGTTTCTAAGGCTGTTGTTAGGGGCGGGAACTAGAAGCATCCAATAGAAGCATTCGCACATGACATCACTGGAGGATAAAAACAACGTTGCTAAGGCCGTTGTTAGGTAAAGTCATGTGATTGAAAATGCTCTATTGTTTTCTAATGATATTTTTGATACTAGTAATCCTGGTCGCCGTGACTTTAGTCACTCGTGCGCGCCCAGCCTAATGGTAGTATGAATAGATGAATGGTCGAGTAAGCAGACAGGTAGTCAGTGCTCGTTTTTTGTTGTAAACTTATTGAAATAAATTTATGTCTCAAAGAGATATGTTTGCTTCCTTTGATGACTAAACGCATGATGATCGGATCGTTCCTGCTGTCCGGTTCGCTTGGCGATAGATTACGTATACGTAGTCAAGCGGTAGAACGGCGCCAACGAACATCTCAAAGCGAGCACACGATTGGTTGTTTGGTGATTTAGTTGGTTTAAACTGGATTATAATTTCCTCCTAAATTACCTTCGTGAAGGTAAAATGCAGTTTAATGTTGGGAATAATAAAATAGAAATAAACAGAGTGTTTCTGAAATGGTGAAACAAAAATTTTTAGGAGGTATAGACTTCCCAAAGAAAATTTAGAATCACATTGAAAAGTGTGGTTGCGAACGCATTTCCGAGATGCTAGAGGACGGACAAAAATTGACAGGACCAGTTGGAGAAGATGTTATTGTGGAAAAACGACTGGGAGAGTTGAAATAAATAAGTTATTCTAATTAATATAATCAGTGTTAAATCTTAACTTGTAAATAACTTAAAATACTTTACCCCGTTTTGGCGAAATTCGTCCAATAGGTCATCACAGTCCTCGCCAAGGCGTACTCGGACCTCGTATAGTTGGTGCTGAAGTGCGACAGACTGGACACCAGGGGCGCCCCAAACACGTAGTTCATCTCCTCCCCGGTCACGCACCCCAGCCTCAAGGGGTAGTCGCTCTCCTCCGTCTGGTGGTCGAACACGTAAAAGAACGTCTTCGCGTTGTGCGACATCGAATGGTAGTTCCCCGCTTTCAGCATGGGTGCGACAGTTAGGACGTCGCTCAGCGCCTCCACCGTCGTCTGGAAGATGTTCAGAGGATGCTGCTCCGGATGCAGCCAGTCCGTGTACTCGTTGAGGATCGTCAGGTAGATCTCCTGCAGGTGGAAGGTGAACACGTTCCTCACCAGGGTCCTGAAGATCCTGTCCCGCCTCACCGAGTCGATGCCGAACTTCTCCTCGTGCGCAGAGAATCGGAAATATGACTCGATCCGAGTGAAGCCGAACAGCAGGTCGTAGCTGCCGAAGAAGTCCTGTTTGTGGTTCTTCATGAGCAGTGCTGGTTCCGAGGGGATGATGATGCCGTCTATGGTGGGTCCGAATGCCGTCAGGTAGTCCGGGACGTCCAGCTGTACTCGCATGATGTCGGATATGGAGCGTTGGCGGATGCACTCCACCAGGGCCGTGTTGTCCCTGGTGGGGCAGTCCAGGACCGAGGCGAGGTAGCGAGTGTGGGTGACCGCGTCGCGGGCCAGTGCCCACGGGCTGAAGGCAGACCCGCTTTGCATGATGGCCCGCTGGAACAGACCTGGGGAAACGAATCGGGAAATTTTAAATCGGGTATAAACTGACTAAATGAAAATTAAGGGTTTCTTTTACAAATTATTTAATTTTTTCAGGGATTTTATACCATTTAATACTTTTATGTCACAAGTTGTAACATTTCAGTGACCCCTCCCCTAATGTGATCCCCAACATTAGCAATATACAGGTAAATGTAGCCTAAACCACAGAGTACTAGAACAGAAAGTCCACGGCCATAGGGCGTAATGGAAATCGAAAAAGCATGAAATATTATACAGGTTGAGGGAATTTTGGCGCTGGGATCGCGTCACGTCACGAGAGGCGGAGAAAAAACTTGATCCTCCAATAGCCCTCCCAAAGGACAGATTGAATGAACACGTCACAGCCAATCGCAGCTTTGTGACCACCAGAACACCATAACAGAAGATGCAGTAATAAAAACTCAGGGCCGTAACCAGACTTTTGTTTCGGGGGGGTTTTGACTCAAATATTTTCTGAGGTACGGGTACTTTTATATGTTAAGTTTTAGATGACAACACTGGATTGAAATTTTGATGCACTAAATTTCAAAATTGTATAAACAATATAAATTCGAAGTAAAAGGGGGGTCCTGGGGGTCCTCCCCCATAAATTTTTTTAAATTTGCCCCTCAAAAGAGTGTTTTAGCTCATTTCTGAGACCCTTTAGATTACACCCATAGAGCACCACTCATTGTAAGCGGCCGAGTTTTCAAGGTAAAAAGAAGGTATATTGTAATAAATGGCGAAATGTTAAGGGAGTTTTTAGGTTCATACTGCAGAAAATTTTTTGAATTTTTCCCCTAAAAGTGGCATTTTAACTCCTTTTGGGACACTTTAGGTTACATTTAAGAGGACCACTCCTTGTAAATCACACAAGTTTGAAGGAAAAACCGTATACTTAATAGATTTCAAAATTTCGAGGGGGTTTGGGGGTCCTCCCCCAGAAAAATTTTGGAAATTTTACCCTTAAAAGTAGGGTTTTGACTCATTTTGAGACCCTTTGGGTTATACCCGAAGAGGATATCGCTCCTTGTGAGACATAATTTTCAAGAAAAATAGCAGAATAAAAATTGATGTCAAAATTGTCAAATAAAATCAGCCAATGTCATAGCTATAAATAACACTGAGTACAACATAAATATAGTTGGGATTTATCGTTTTAACTACTTTTCAGTTGATTTCTTTCTTGATGAACTGAGTTCCTTATTTCAATTTTTTAAAAATAATACCATAATTGGAGGAGACATAAACATAAATTTAATAGACCAAGTTATTAGTAATGATTACCTTGATCTCTTGTACAGTAATGGCTATGAAAGTGTAATTAATATTCCAACTAGAGTAACTGAAAGATCTTCCACTTGCATCGACCATTTCAATGTTAAGTTTTTGGGTAATGGATTATCAATTAATAGTTGCAGATGTCTGAGTTCTATTACGGATCACTACCCAATTCTTCTTGTACTTTCTTACTTAAAATCAAAAGATCAGTCAAAGAATAATAATACTTTCAAATTAATAAATGTCATAAACTATTCTAAATTAGAAAGAATTATAGAAACCTTGAATTTTGAATGTGATTGTGAAGACTTGGGTGTTAAATATAACACATTCATAACAAAATTGCAAAGTGCTGTTGCTTCCTGTACCAGAAGTGTTCAAAATATAAAGCAAAAATTTAAAAACAAGTGGATTACTCCACAAATTCTAAGTGAAATAAATTTGAAGGAAAAATTATACAAAATAAAAAAAAGAAACCCAAAAGATAAAACGGCTCTTTATAATTATTTAAAAACTAATCGATTGATAAGAAAACTAATAAAAGAAGCCAAATCTGACTATTTTAAAAGGGAATTTGATAATTGTGCTGGTAACTCAAAAAAAGAATGGAATATTGTTAACGAAATAATAGGATGCAACTACAATGATTCATCCTCATTTAAATTGTCAGAAACTGAAGTAAACTCGATGAACGATTTTTTCTCTAATGTTGGTTGTAATATAACTAAAACTAACGACAAATATCGGGATTTTGTTTCACACTCATTAAATTCTATTGCTTTTATAGATGATGTGTCTTCAACTGAAACCCAAAATATACTTAAAGATTTAAAAAGTACTAATACTTGTGGCTACGACAACCTTAACTCCAAAATATTTAAAATAGTTGGTAAATATCACAGTGATTTCTTACAATCCATTTTAAATCAGTCAATAAAGGAAGGAAGATTTATAGAAGCCTTGAAATACTCAACTATTGTACCCATATTAAAATCCGGGAAGCCCGAGGTTTATGCTAATTATCGCCCAATATCTTTATTACCAGTTTTTTCAAAAATATTAGAAGATGTAGTATCTAAAAGAGTTCGAAAGTTCTTAAATTACGGCTCCTTTTTTGCAACTAATCAATTTGGTTTTCGTGAAGGTGTAAGTACAACAAATGCACTAATTAAATTCTCATCTCATGTAACTGACAATCTAAACAACAGTTTGAAAACTGCAGCTATTTCATTGGACATCAGTAAAGCTTTCGACAGTGTTAATCATGAGATTTTATTATATAAATTAAATGCAGCTGGTATACGGGGTAACTGTCTTAACTGGTTTCGATCGTTTCTACTATTGCGTAAACACAGAGTAAAATTTAGCAATATTTTCAGTCAGTATGTTTTGGCCAAAAAAGGGGTTCCTCAAGGTTCACGTCTTGGACCACTATTATTTAATATATACATAAATGATTTCTGCAGGTTGAAGCTATTGGGTAAAGTTATCACATTTGCTGATGACACAATAATTATTTACTCAGCTGAGTCGGTGTCCCCTACGTTTCGCCGAAAACCACTTTTCCTTCCCCCCTTACATCCTGTTTCACCTTCCCCGTAGGGAGATTTCGGCCAAACCTCCTAATCGAATACCATAGAATCGATGCCTAAATGCTGAATCGAATGCCTGTGAATCAAACCTACTGAAGAATCGATTCCTAGGAATCCTAGGAAAGTAATTGGCGAAACGAATTGAAGCTCTCCAGGGGGCACGGTGGTTTCTTATCTAAACACAGGTGTTTACCCATTGTTGAATTTGTCACGGTGCTACTCTTGTATTTTGAAGAGTGCACAAGGAATACGAATTCTTTTTCTGCATGGTAAACTATATAGATTTTTAACGATTTCTACATTTACCATATCCCAATAAAAAAATTGAACATTCATTAAAATTCCTTTATTAATAATTTTTTCTCAGGAATTTAATTAAATTTTTAGGTGAAATTATTCAATAATTAAAGCCTATTCCATGGACACTATTTTAACAACAATGTTATTCCATGAAACTTTTTACTTAAAAATTAAATCCTGAAAAAAATATGTTTTAAACTACACTTACCAGTTTTAAAACTTTGAATTTCTTTGAAACAGATTATAAAATATTAGTATGATTTTTAATCTATCTAGTGAGTTATATCTAGTTTTTTTATTAAAAAATTAATATTTTGTGTTATCTTTTCTTTTTAACAATGGACAATGGGGGTGAGCCGTGAGCGGATAGTTTTTTAAGCAGAAATAAAGCTATTTTCAGCACAATGATAGCAAAAAGGGGTCAAGGGATCATTTAAAATTTTCGAAACATAGCCAATGCTTTTCCTTGGGTATTTATACGTATGTATACATAGTTTGGGGCAGTTAGAAAGAAAAATGGATTTGTATAAAAGACAAACACACACAATCATTGACTTTTATTATATTAAATACCTCACAATTAAACCTTATACAGAACAGAATGTTTTTGTATAAACGAGTTAAAATAAAACTTTTTTGAAAATTTAAAAAAAAAAATAAAAAAATCCGAGATTGAAGATACTTTTACAGTATTTTTTTAAAATACACATATTTAGTAAAACCTTATAGGTACCCGAATATTATATAGCAAAGTGTATTTTAAGATTTAAAACTGCGATAAAAGAAAGCAATGTTTTATTTTAATTTTAATAATGTGTAAGCACTCCATGTACTATCAGTACTCGAAAGTATCAATTTAATTAATTAGCTCTAGTGGATAGAAGATGATTATTTTATTTGTTCTCATTCCTTAATTTTCAATCGAAAAATATTCATGACTAAAAAAATAATCGTACGAATTGGGAACTTTAAGAATCAAGGTTTCTAGAGATTATAACGATTAAGTATGATTTATCGCTTTCATTTTTATACAAATGAATAATACTTACTCTCTTAATGATAACGGTTACAGATCTAGTTAATCGGAACACGAACACTAGTTTTTATAATATAATTAATTAGCTCTAGTGGATTTAATTTTCCAAAGATGATTATTTTACTTGTGTTCACTTAATTTTCAATCAAAAAATATTCGTGACTGAAAAAATATTCGTACGAAAAAAATTGCAGGAAATCACAATGCGCCACGTGTTTCCCAACACAGAAAAAGATCTTTTTTCACCGCTTTGCTCGAAAAATACCAAACACATACGCATTAAGGTGTATATTTTCGCCTAATTAGGAACTTTAAGAATCAAGATTTTATAGAAATTGACCTATCTCTATATAACTAAGATTTATATATCGCTTTCATTCTTATACAATTGAATACTTTCTTAATGACAACTTTGCTATCACCATTACATAAAAATGCAATAGTCGGAGAGGAGATTTAAATATAAATTTAGTATTGGATCTCGTACCTTACTTGTATTGTACAGTTTTGGCATCGTGAATTTCAATAATATTCGAATTGAAGAAATTGACACTTCTTCAACTTGTATCGATAATTTTTAAGTAAAATATAATTCTCAAATCAAATTTTGTAGATGTTTACGTTTCATAACTGGTCATTATACCTTTATTCATTAAAGATTAAGAATTTTTAGATAATATCACATTTTTTACAATCCACCATTTTGGTCTTCGTGTAAACAGCATCGTTTAGTGTGAAAAAAATCACTTAGTGAATTACCCTTTTCCCAAACAAATAATCTTAATAAGAACAGGCTGATGCAATATCCTTGAATATTAGGCTTATGACAGCTTAAATCACAAGATTTTTTTTTCTGTATTAATGAGATGTAGATGGTATTCGGGAAAACTGTTTAAATTGGTTTCAATATTTAATACTCGAAAGCACCGCGTTAAGCTAAATAATTTATACGTACAGTCAATTTATCTTTGTAAAAAATGGAATACTATGTAAATTCGTTTGTATACAAATTAATATATCTCCTTAAATTTTATCATTTAAAGTAATGAAAATGATTTTGCATGGGGTAATGGGTCTGCAAACACTATTTTTTAAAATAAAAAAGATATTAATCCAAATTAGTGGCGGGTAAAAATTTAGTCTGGCTAGTACCTTAGAGCTGAAATTTCATGCCCTGCATTAAGCCATTAATTAACTTACCAATACACTCTTTGCGATTTTTTTTCCTGAATACAATTATTTTAATTTTTTAAACAGCTATTTGTGTTGAAATTTTTCGTATCATTACACAAATATACCACAGAAGAAGTAATATTAAATAATGTGCCACACATTTCCATCCAATATATTTGCAAACTTGTATAAAAATTTGTAGTATGTTTTTATATATACCATTATTCCAGAAAATGGGAAAACTAGTAAAAAGGTTTTCGAAATGGTTTCTAGTATGCGGAAAAAAAATTTACTTAGAAAACCTATTTCCCTGAAACAAAAGATATTTTTCCTGAAACAATGGAAAAAGTAGAGTTTAGAAGCTAAATTTCTTAGCTAAATAAATAGAAATGACACATAAACACTTATTTTATATTTTATACAGGGTGATTAAAAATTCATCATCAATATTTGGTGGTGAGGCAGAGGGGACCTAGACAAGCATATTTCGAATAGGAATGAGGGGGCGCAGCTAAAGAGCTATATAGGACCTAATGTAGTGCGAGAGCATTACAAAAGGCTGTTTTGCTAAAGCCCGTGTAACGAAACAAAACATAATGGAATGAAAAAAATTATTGCATGAGGTAAAGCAGTATCCGTACTACTTACACCTTAAATTTGATAGAAATTGAACCACTTGGTAAACCGTGAGGTGAGTTTTAAAACGTGCAATATTAATCTTTTAGCCAAAAAATTGAGTTTCCTTAGAGTGTAATAGTATTTAGAAAAATGATGATAGGGGATCGAGGAAGGAATTTCAATGATAATACATTTCTTTGAACAAATAAGGGATCTTGCATGATCATTGAAAATTCCTTCCCCGATCATCTCATTTTTATAAATACTACTGAGGAAACTCCTTTCTTTGGCTAAAACATTAATATTGCACTTTTTAAAACTCACCCCCACGGTTTAGCAAGTGGTTCAATTTCTAGCAAATTTATGGCGTAAGTAGTACGGATACTGCTTTACCTCAAGAATAAATTTTTTCCTTATATGTTTTTTTCGTTACACGGGGTTTGCCAAAACAGCCTTTTGTAACGCTCTCGCACTACATTAAGTCTTATAGCTCTTAAGGTGCGCCCTCTCATTCCTATTCGAAATATGCTCGTCTAGGTCCCTTACCTCCCCACCAAATATTGATGATGAATTCTGAATCATCCTGTATTATTACATTTTATTAGAAATCTCAGCTTTCCAAATGAAGATAGTGTCCAATACAATCCATGTAATTCATAAGGGTAATGTTGTTTGAAACCAACTCATTCTTTAACTTTGCAATTTTCTCATTAATTTTTTTGTATACTGTTTTTTTCTTGGGAGTTGATGCTGTTCCTACGTGCAACATTCTCATCACACCTTCATTTTCAATCTGAAGAGTTCTTATTAGTTCTATGAAGCTGAATATGTTCAAATGCGGATGAACGGCTCTTTTATTCAGTTTAGAATGAAAGCCTTCTACAAAATTATTAGTTCGCGATTGATCGTTGTCAAAATGATTCCAGAGGTCCCTAAATTTGGAAAAAAAAATATCTTAGTTATAATACATTTTAATAAAAAAGTGATAAATGTGTAGTCCAACCGCCCCGAGAAAACTTTGACATAAAAACAAAATTTTTTAAGGGAACTATAAAGTTCACTTTTTTTAAGCATTTATGGATTAACATTACCCCCAAAATTCAATGGAATAATTCGTTTCCATAACAACCACCACAGTATTGTACGACGTCCCACGTGTTTCTTGAGGAGGTCAGACTAACTACTTATAAAATCATTGTTAAGTATAGCTAAAATATCTCAATGGGTTTTTTAGGGTACAATATGGAGTATGTTTTTTAAAGGACAGCACTATATATTGAGAAAAACTTACATTGGAAATTTCGCTACGCATTCATCCAACCATGTGTCAGCTAAATAATTGTACATTTCAGTTGTCTGGGGCACATTTGGTTCATTTTCCTGAAGCCACAGGAATGCATCAACAACTTGATGTTCTGGTACTAAAGGGAGTGCAGCTATTCTCCGTATCCATTTTGTAACATCTCCATCGTTCTTGTAGTTACACACCAAGCCCAATTGCTGAACCTATGATGATTAGATGCAGGAGCATTAGCATTATTATGACTTAAAGTTTCATTATAAATCTAAGTAGTGCACTTTTACAAACCATAAGAATTAATAATTACTATATGTATAAAGTGGCATATCAGGCTACAAGCATTGCCAGGTTTGATACATGTAGCTTCTGTTTGGGTATTTGGTCGATTTTTTTAAAAATATAATATTTAGTGTTATAGTACAAAAAAGCGAAGCCGAATGGATGGGCTTAAAAATACTCCTTTAGTGCAGATGTCAGACACATCTAAAAGTTCGTAACGTGCAAGACACGATACCTTTTTGAAAGTTATGAGGCAAAACTCATAATTAAGATTTTTTAAAATAATTACTAAGAATGATGATACTTAAGAATTTTTTTCTTGGTTTTGTAAAAAAAAACGGTCACACCAAAGGTTTGAATGAAAAGAATAACTTTAGAATAGAAATTAACAAAAAAAAGAAGAATGGAAAATGTGAAGGGAATTTTTTTTACTATAATTGAATTATGGCGAGAATTAACTATGCTTACCTTTCTCCAAATACACTGAGTGTAATGAAAAAAACACCCTTTAACCATGCATTCTGGAAAAATACACTTTAATGCGTTAATAGAAGCTGCCTCGAAATCAAGCATACACTGCATAGGCTCGAATTTGAGGCCAAGGCTATGTGCTTTACTTTTAAGATTTTTAAACAATCGCACATACGTATCCTGGCTTTTATCAGGCAATAGTGCGTAAATGAAAGGGAACACTTGTCCCATGTATGTACCATGTATACTGTACAGTTGAAAAAACAATTTCGGCACGACTTTAAATGTTCCGTCCAAGTAGATTCTTTCTGACATACAAAGCTTATGTAAATTTTCCTTTGTTCCAAAAATCTGAAAATAGATCCAAAGATATGAGGAGAAATTTTATAGAAAATAATAATTAAGCAAATAGTTATCAGATAACACTTTACTTACCAACATTCTGTTTTCTTCATCCCCATCATCAAGAAGGAGAAAATCGTCCCCATGTTTGGTTTTAGTCCAATGTTCAGTTAAATTGATCTCCATTTTGCTGTGAGGCAATGGGGGTCTTATGGAGGATCTAGCTTTATACATAAATTTCTGAGATGCTGCAAAACTTGGTAGGCACAAAGCCACTTCATCAGATGTAGCAGTTTCAGCTATTTCTTCCCTACAAAAAATAATTAAAAATATATTTTATACAGTCTGAATGAATTGTTAGGGGTTGCTATAACGTATAGAAAATAACGTTATTCCTATGATAAAATAATGGTACTTTTACAACTGGACATTAAAACAAACGGGTTGTTATGCAGAGGTTCTACAGTATATTGCTTATTAACAGGGCTGGGATTTCCATGCAATTAGCAACTGAAAAGGAATACACTATGTTTGATACCTAAATTCAAAATTGGGTTCACTGCATTTTAACTAGAATTTTAGATATGTTGCTTCATAGTGCATTTTTTTTTTTGGAAAAAAACACAGAATTATTATTGGAAACTTAGTTGTATTTGCATATATGTAAAATAAAAATGGTCTAAATCGATCCAAAATTCCTAAAAACGTGCAGTATTTAAAATACCTTTGAAAAATATCAGATTTTTGAAAAGATTAACATGGAAATCCCACTACTTATAAAAATTTATATTAGAGATTGGCTTGTAGGAAAATTATATATTACTTACTTGTATATTCTTGGAACAGGAACAGTACTTTCCCTGATAGCTCTCTCTTTTAGCTTTGCAGAAAATTTTAATTTCTGTATTATGTTCACAGGCTTGTTGTGGTTGTGATGTCCAGATGTCCTTTTTATTTGGTGGCTATCAGAACTGGTTGATATAATTACAATGCGTGCATTGCACTTCGTCTTCGAAGCACTCTCGCATTTATAATACCCTGTATTGTCCTTCTTCCTTTCCAGGCGGAAAAGAAAATCATTAAACTCGACGAGATAACCACCTCGTTTCGATTTTATAAATTTTAATTCGTTCATCGCTACCGACACCGAGAGAGACCTACGAAGACACCGACGCGCTCGTGCTAAGACCCCGAGAGAGAAATGAATCCCCAAAACTCAACTTCTATAAAAAAAAAAAGTATTTTTGTGCTAGTCTTTTTATCATAACGGTCAATGCAAACTTTTATGATACCAGCGACGAAGACAGCCTAGGGGAGAGGAGGGGAGATAAGATATTCACGTGAAGAACTTACGTTTTCTAAGAAACCAACTAATTGGCTCAGTACACTATCCAATACAAAAGACAGGATATCAAAGGGCGTCAGAAATTGGTGTGAAGAGTTACAAGTCATAAAAATGTCACAGGGTCGGTGCACCACAGGGGTTCCATTGGGAAAAAGCATTCGATTCTACTCCAGAATCGATTTCTTTGCCCGATCCCGAAATGTGAGGGAAATATCGATGATTAAGGGGGAGGGTAGAGGGGACAGTAGGGATTTTTTACGACAAGGGGGGAAGGAAAAACTGTTTTCGGCGAAACGGGGGTATCACCGCTGAGTCATATGATTTAATAGAAAGTAAGATAAACCAGGATCTAAGTTTAATTCACAATTGGTTTCTAAGTAACGAATTGAAAATAAATGTCAAGAAAACTAGCTATATTGTCTTTAGTTTGATGAATAATATTGAATCAAATTTGAATTTGTACTTTTGTGACTGCAAAATTAAATTATGTGATCATCTTATTGAACGTACATCCTCTTTGAAATATTTGGGTATTTTGTTTAACCAGAACTGGAAATTTAAAGACCACATAAACTTAGTTTGCCGTAATCTCAGGTTTATTCTATATAAATTTTATCACCTAAAAAAATATATTAATCTTGAATTGCTCTTAAAACTCTACTTTGCTTGGGTTAAATCACGTATTGAATATGGAATAATAATTTGGGGTGGGGATTATTTGAGCAATATAAAACCATTAATTAATCTACAAACAAAGTTTTTACGATTTTTTCCAGGTAAAGTTCTCTTAAATGTGAGTCAGTTGTTTGTATTTAATACCCTGGTCTTCACAAAGAAGTTCCCGCCTCGAGACACAGTCAGTTCTATTGATTCATATGATTTCCGAAAGCAAAAATTTTACTGTGTACCTGCCCCTCATAAAGAAATATTTAAGAAACATTTCAAATACCTCTCTGCAATCTTATTTAATAAACTACCAAATGAAATCCAATCGGAATCTAATATCCGTTATTTTAAAAAACTTTGCATTTCCTTTATTATATATAATATAAATACAGAGGAAATATTTTAAATCAGTCAGGTTAACATAAAACTCGATTTAACAAATACTTTTACTAAACAAACTCCTTTAGCCAGCCAAGTCCCCCCTTTTCTTTTTCTTTTTTTTTATCTTGCTTTTGTATATGGGTATATAAATATATATTTTTTTCTTTTGTTTTGTTATAAGTTAAAAACTCATAAACCAACCTGGAAATCTGTGAACTCATGGACGAGCTGTGGCTCCTTTGGGATGTATTTACAATTGTCTTTTTTCTTTTTTTTAATTTTGTGTAAACTATTGTGATTCTTCTTTAAATTTTGTAATTTGTTTTTGTGTTTAATAAAGATTAAAGATAATAATAAAGATTAAAAGATAATTTCGGGGGGGGGGTTGAACCCCTAACCCCCCCCTTGGATGCGGCCCTGTAAAAACTACTCTTCTAATTCACTATATTGGAATATTGGTTAGGAGTATTGACATTAAGAAATGTTGATTTACCTTTCGTCATAGGAGAAATCATCAAGAAATTGACGCACGCAGCTCCATGGCCGTTACCGAACAAAGTGACGTTGTTCGCGTCCCCTCCGAACTCCCCTATGTTCTCTTGTATCCAGTGCAGAGCCGCCACTTGGTCCATCAAGCCGTAATTGCCTCTCCCACTACCGTCAAAAGCCGGGAGGAAGCCTAAGAGAAATAAGAATAAGAAATATTTCAACAAAAATTAGACTTCAAAAATTATAGCACTTGGGTGGACTGTAAGTATTGATAGTGATATATAATATACTAGTGCTTTCAGCGCTAGACCAGGCGTTGCCCGGGCGCAGTAAAACTTTATATAAATACCTATAGCGCACGCGCTATCCCGGCGTTGCTCAGACATTATTGACGGGTTGCACCCGTACTAAGTTCCTTGGACAGAATCTCATACACTTTGAAATAGTTGGGAAGTCATATTTGTTAAAAAATATTTAAACTTAAGGTGCAACAGATTTAGTAGAGTACCTTAGACTGCAACACAAAGAGGTCCGCTGCATTACCGTCCATAAAAATGGATTCAAACAGTTAAATGAATATAATCGAAGAATTAAACAAAAGTCAGTAAATGTATAAAAAACCAGAGTGATTTAAAGGCACAGCTCAGTGCCTGCTCTTAGCTCATTAATTCAAAGATTGACATTTTTATGTTTTTTTTTATTCTGAAGAGCGTTATCAAGAATGTGTTTCAAAATGAATCACTCCTTCTCTCAATAATATCAGCTTGTTTCTTTTTTTATTTTATCCTTATATTCAGTTGCTTCCGCAAGGTTTCTTTTTTTATTGAACAACGGATTTTTCGGCCAATCATATGCTTTATCAAAACAGCAGACGGATTTCTTCATTTTATATATTACTAGCTGATATGCCCGGCCTTGCACGGGTGGAGTGTATCAATTTATTAAAATTTTCTCAAGTTACATGCCTAATTTTCTGTAACCATAATTACCAATCATCCTGGTAGTTTTTCATATCCCGGTGTTCCCAGTATTTTTTCATATCCCGGTGCCTTTTTCATCTTGGTGCCCCCGGTGCCTTTTCATCTCGGTGTTCCCGGTGCATTTTCATCACCGTGCTCCCTGTGCCTTTTCCCTCCCGGTTCCAACTGTGTAAATCTAACCTAACCATCCAGTTCCGGTGTTGCACATTTAATTACGACAGTTACCCAATTATCCATTCTAAGTGAAAAAAATCCATTAAAATTATTACAGACTTTTGAAATCCCAAAATTTGTAAATACCCCCTGTTTAAATTGAAAAAAAAAATCCCGTTAAACTACACCAAAGAAACAAATTATAAGGTTAAATAACAAATTGATCTAGTGTTTCTATCATCAACTTTCTAAAAAAACTGCATGATGTAATAGAGTATTTTCAATCACATGACTCTGCCTAACAACGGCCTTAGCAACGTTGTTTATTCGCCAAGTGACATCATGTGCGAATGCTGCTATTGGATACTTCTATGTCCCGCCCCTAACAACAGCCTTAGCAACGTTGATTTTGTCCTCCAAGTGACGTCATGTGCGAATGCTCTATATTTACTTTAACCAGTCTAATTCTTAAAACTTTCTATTTCAACTTAAAGTTTCATGGAAAATGAAGTTTTTAATAAGAAAATACTGTTATAAAGTTTTTTATAAGGGCCGTTTTTAATTTTTTAAATTATTAATAACCTTTTTAAAACATTTAAAACAATTTTATCTTTAAATACTTTGTTTTATGTTTAAAATTGTTTTTGTTGTATTATTTGCAACAATGCGAGTTAAACAGATCTTCTTTAGTGGAGAAGTAAGGCGATTTTTACAAAAAGGCCTAAAAGGGGGTGAAGGGGTGGTTTTAGAAATTTGGAAATGATGTCATTGTCTTTCCCCCGTCCCCATACGTATGTGTACCAAGTTTGGTTCGATTCGGACGGGTAGTTTTGGAGAAATTGAGCCAAATCTGTTCCGGACAAACCCAGGCAGGAACCCAGGAACCCAGCCAGGCAGGCAGGCAGGGACACCTTCATTATATATAGAGAGAAGATGATGAGGTATCCCACTTAGGATAACTTGTACCGCTTAGGATAATAATAGCTTGAGGATAACTTTTTATGTATAGTACATAATTGTATATTAAATTTTCACAGCATCTTTAATAACTATCGTGATGGGAACGCACTAGTGCGTTTACTAATACTATATTCTCATAATCTCTATATGCGTTTATGTGTTTTTTATAATTTCTAAAAGGTGCGATGAAACCTATTTATGGCCCAATGGAAATAGGAATAATAGTTTATAAATACTTTTTCGATAAAAGTATTAAAATAAAAAAAATATGAAAAGAAAAAAAGAACAACTAACATAAAATTGAAGTTCACGATGAAATACGCTTCCTATTGCCCGAAAAAAACAGGTTCAACTTCATTCCTATCTTAATACTTCATATGCGACGGAATTTTATTAATTATTTTTCGGTCAATAGGTAGAGTTTTAGTATTAAACACCTTAAAATCTTGAGTTTTAATTTATATTCCATATTCAGAAAGGTTTATTAATACAAACTGTGAATTCTCATGTTTATGAATACAGCAAGCTCAATTTCCCTTTATTAAGTGCCTTTTAAGTGAACAATCCACACGTTTCGTAGGTTTATAATTAGAACAACACCCAGCATTCTTTCTCTTAATTCAAATGCTCTCGAAAGAGGCAGAAAAGGGGTTAGTGACAGCTTAATAAAGAGAATTAACGGTACACTGGAGATGTAATTAGCCTCCGAGGAATAGGGGAGGAGCACACTTCCAGGGAACCTTATATTCACCTTTTTTATGCTCGGAAATGCACCGAACATAAAGAAAACATGTTACACTAACCAAGTTTTATTATTCAATAATTTATCTAAAGTATGAAGAAAAATGCGAGGTTTATTTTTCCTTGTGTGCATTTTTAGTGGAAAGAAAATTAATTTACTTGAAAGGAAGTCATTATGTTGTGGCAGATAAAAGAACTGGATTTTGTGTTGGTTGTAGCTGTGAAAATAAAATTTTATGCGTTCTCTTGGGTGTAGTGAGCATATTATTCTCAATGTGGGTATGTTTGTAGGTTGTAAGAAGCAGAAGTTCCATTCACCTTTAAGGGATAAATCTTTTGTGTGTTTCATTGAAATAGAGAATAGCTTGTTTCAAATTTATAAAGTAATTTAGATAATTCAGTGAGTAATAATAATATTATTCTTAAAATGTTTGTTTTTCTATTGGTAGGTTATCCAACCATTCTATTTGACATAAATTTAAAAAAAAATAAGCATGAATATATATTAAGTGAGGTTAAAAGATACTATTCCATATTTTAAAATAAATTTCTCTTGTACTACCTACCCACTTCAAGGAACCATCTAGAAAAAAAATATAACTCAAATCTTAAGGAAAGCAAGAAAGTGCATTCCATAAATCATTTTACCCGTCAAATCAAATTTATTCAGAAATACACTATTGACATTGAAATATTGAAGTTAAGGTTAAGTCAAAATACATTAAGTTATCGATGCGTAATCAATACTGGTACATATTCTACCAATAAAATATCATGCATATAACTTCAGCTATTTTTAATTTGATATTTCTCGTAGCTACTCATGATTTTTAAGATCAGAAACCGCGATGGGAACTACTTTGTTAGTGACGTCACATGGTGAACTTACGTTGCTGTCTAGTATAGTGATTCAATGCACCATTTTCCCCCGTTGAAAATGAGGAGAGTCTTGTTGCCGTGGCAACAGAAATGTAAAAGAGAGTTCAACTTGAGATAGACAGGCACACAGTATAGTTTTCACGGCTACTATTCTTAGCCTTTCAATGTAAAACCAATCCAACCCAAAGAGCTCTTCCTTCCTGAAATTGATGCCTACAACGTCGCCAAGGATATAATTGGCGAAAGGTTAATAAGGCGAATTAACGACAGCAAAGAAGAGTAATTATCCTTTGTGGCGAACGACATACTAAAACCTCGCTTCCCCGATTCCATGTTTGACGGTCGATCTCGATTTAATTGGCTGTTAAATTAATCGATTAGAAAATTTAATTGCTGGAATAACCCGGCCGATAAAAACCCAAAAAGCAATTAATTATTTTCCACTTGAGATAATAATTAGCGGGATCGATTCAAGAAAAGCGATTTTTCGGCGAGAAACAGCAGAGTAGATAATAGAGGAAACGATTGATTGCCTCCATTAAAGCTGGGGTCTGATTTACTCGAATGAATCTAGGGAACGATTTTAATTAATTTCATCCCCAGATACGACCTGGTCTACCATAAATTAATGCAGGAGATTACTGTGTCTCCGAGCAAACAGCCAAAAACCTTTGAATCTGAGGGTTTATTTATAGTTCTGAAGTTGATCCAATTTTATTTTAATGCTTTTGTGTGGTTGAATGATAGATTTATGCTTGAGCTTCTGAAAAAAAAGTGGAATGAATTCTAATTAAAATACTAGATTGAAATTTAGTTACAGACATTTCGTGGAAGTTTAACTTATACCAATTAAAGTCATTGATATATATTTTAATTGGGTATAATGTGATTTATATTACCATTAATCAACCCTTGGATTAGTTAGAACTTACTGATTTAAAATCGATTTAAAGCTTAGAATTCATATTAGTGATTCTTGGAAATTGCAAATTAATTAAATAAGGCGAATTTATTATGTTTACATAATAATATATTCTACATGGTTAAACATGACTTTCAATTTAGTGAGTATTTTAAAACCACTATGTTAGGCAAAAACACGCATGTTTAAATGAATCCAGACATATTGGATAAGGGAACTTCGATTTGAAGTACAAAATAAGTATTGCAGAAATAATTTACTTTTGATACATTAAAATGGTATGTTTACCTATATGTATGAAACGAGTAATAAAAGGAAACTTACATAATACCCATAATTCAGTAATAATTCCTACATTTATATGAAACTAACTAAATACTTTTCAGTGAAATTGAAATTTAATGTATTTTTACTCAATTTAATAAAACTATCTAAAACTTTTATATATAATTTTGTACACAATAGATTTAATTTTAAAAACTAAAAATTTAAAGAAACAATTGGTTGATATTATATTTATCATAATTCTTAACAAAGTATATATATTATTGATACAGTAAAATCTATTAATTTAGTAAAAAAACTTAAAATTTCATCACTATTGCAATATTGTTTTAATTCACTATATTGGGGGTTGTCGTTGTCCTTATTTTATTCAATATTTGAAAGCTATCAATTAAAACTTCGTAAGTCCTGAATAAAAGATAAGTTGTGTAACATATGATTTCCTATCTTGGTATTTAAGGAAATTCAGTCAAAAAACTTTCTGTAGTTTGATAATTTATATGCTCTGATACTTCCAAAAAAAAAAGATGAAACTTCTGATGAGAGGTAAAAAAAAACCATGGCTAAAAAAACTTGACAAATTAGCCAACACACCCCAATGTGACATGTTATTCCACGTTGTCAGAGTCACATGTACCCTCAGGCTACTAACTCCTTTTCTCTTTCAATTTTATGTCAGCTAACAACAACCAAAATTAAACTTCTTTGTCATTATTTGAACAGTTTAGTTTATTTCACAAACTAGTCTAAAGTCTTTTTTTTTAAATAAATTATTAGTAAGTGTTTGTGACTCCTTAGGGGTAAATGTACAGTTTATGCAAGACGAGGATAGCTCTTACAAAGAAACAGGATTACATATTAAATTTCGGTCTAATATAGAAACCAGTTTTTTCCCGTTTTTCTCAAAGCAAAAAAGTTGGAGTTAGACTGGTTTCAGGAATAAACATCTCACTAATTAACCTCTCTAGTGTCACATAAAAGAAATAAATATTTAAAAGGCCTTACCTGGAAAGCTTAAAGACGTGAATAAAAATATTTAAAAGTGTTCCTCCTCTACTTAGATTAGAAAACCTTTTGTGCCACCTTCTTTCAGAATCGTATTAAAGTTTTATCGATGGGGGAGATTTTTTCTTGCTTAAATACAAACGATACAAAGTTTTCCCTTCGCCATAGCTAATTTAGGGACCAGTTAGCTCATTTTAGTTTTTCCTAGCTGTTTTGGAGCTCTTTACTTTAACGGTAGAAGTTGTAGATATAAACTAGGCTAAAGAATCTTATTATATTACAGAAGAATAACTAGACTTTGTCCAAATTTTTATTTATAACACTGGATTCAATGCTAACCTTTATTGTTTTCACTATTTTACACACATTTCCTGTAAGTGTCACTAATTTTCTATTATTTGTCATTTACAACTATACAGACAGTATTTTTAACATGAGATACAATATCAGTATAAGTTCAGTGACCATGATGTGTGTAATTAAAATTACATTACATTACTTACACTCCATGCTTATTTTAATCCATGAAAAGCAGTAGTATATACTATATAAAGTATCATTTGGAAATCTTGTACCAGTTTATTAAAGTTCTTTATTATTTAGAGAGGTATTTCATTCATAACAGAAACCTATGGAATAAAAACCTAGAAAAGCATCATGATATTTAAAAAAAAAAAAAAAGACGCCCCATTTTTGTTGACGACTGAAAATACATCATATTGGCTCTTCAAAATCCAAACGTTTCCCCCATCCGAAGCACTGTTAAAGATCCCGTATTACAAAAGCCAAGTGCCCCAAGCTGCGTGTATTTTCAAAAGAAACCCAAAAGCTAGCAAAGCAAACATAAGCAGTCGGAGCCGGTTTTTGATGTTCCATTTTCGATGCAGTTTTTCCGCCATTTTGGGGGCGAAGATTTCGCGGCACGTCCAAACGGTCAGGGATAAAAATACCTCATCTATTTTTCGGCGTCTTTTCTTTGAATAAATATTTTCCTTGTGTTTATTGCCTTTTGTTAAGCCCGCCGTTCTCGCAGGGGAATAAAGCTTGAGGTATATTCCCGAGTTTCAATTCCTTTTTTAAGGCTGCTTTTGACGGCTGAGATATATACTCCGGTTGCAATCTATCTCCGGCATGCTGCTGGCTCATTTCTTTAAGGAGTGTGCTATTCTGTTTCATTTTCTAGGAGTTTTTCCCAGATTGAGAAAGGCTCTCAGAGCTCTAACTAAAGTGATTTCGTTCGTAAAAGCCCTGACCTTTCCACTGCTGAGCTCGGGAAAGTGAAAAATGAACGAAAGTGCTTTAGGACTATGCGTATATCTCGAAGTTTAGCAGTAAGTTTAAATTGCATAAGAATGGATTTTTTGTGTGGAAGTAATGCATATTTTTCAGGTGTGGGTTTTTTTACGTTAGTAGGACGATTGCTTAGGATGAAGTATAGATGTATGTTACTTATGCCATCTTACTACTAGAAAAATGTATTTTGATCAAAGAAAACAATCTACAACACAATGCATTGCAAGAAAAGTTAAAAATCTGCTTAAAAGAAATTTCATTATTTGGAATTTCGTCCATGGTCACATATTTGAACATTTTTTTTTAAGTATTAATGGCGCATATTTTAAATTAACAAACATATCCCTAACCGCCTATAAAAATATCATTAAAAATAAAAAATCGATATCGTTTATTAAAAAGTTAAGTTACTATTTCTATTTAAGAAGTTCAAAATCAATGAACATTATTTATCAATCCTATTATACAAGAAGGTATAGTGATTGTTTTTTTACGACAAAATAGTGTGATAGTATATAATAAAAATGTTCGTTGTGTCTCATGGGTATATTTTTTTATTTTTAATCAAATATATTGATCTTAAATAAAAAGCTGAAAGAAAAACTAAACAATTGATATTTAATTATGTATTTTCTGGATTTAAGACTTGTAGTTTTAAATGGAATCCTCCACGATTCAAAAATCTCAAAAACTTCGACAAACAAAAACTTCGAGCTCTCAAAAATAAAAACACAAGTTTCATATGTTATAGGATATGTGGAAGTAATACTGTAAATTTAGACGTAAAGATTTCTAAAATAGAGCTTTTGTCAACCTGACACCAATGTTCTATTCACCCTTCACCGAAGTAACAAAGCAAAGTACCCAAAACTCTTATCCCCACTTTTCTCCCGTAAAAAAAAGAACATCAGCGAACAACAGCTGCGTCTTTTTCGAGAATTCCATCCACCTCCTCTAAGAACATTTTTTTTTCGGCCCTTAAATAAAAAAAAGAAACACCTCCAATACACGTGCATGTCATGCACAGTGAATTAAAAGCGAAGGATTCTCTCACAAAAAAATTAGAGATAGTTGGTCGGGTTCTTTCTTGCTTGTGAAGCTTTACAGAAGAACATTTTTCTTTCGGAAATCACTGATATTGTCATTGGACCCATCCGGAAGCAAGAGGGATCAGAGAATAATGCCCCGATTGATACTGTAATCTCCATTTCATAGTGGCAATGAAGCAGTAATCCTCCAATTCTGTAGAGTCAACTTATAAGGAGGTGTCGGCTTCAAATCCCATTTCTAAAGTAACAGATTTAGTATTGGGGAGTAATAGTTGTTCCACGAGGGGTGTGGGAAAAGAATTCTCCCCCTGGAGGAGGTGGAATTGAGAAAGCCGTTGTTCTTTTTCTGGGGGGTTGTTTATCCTCGGCTCAATTTTTCGAACGTTAATGATGGGTTGGAGTTCTTTTTTTTGTGTGTTTTAAGATGTTTTGTTGGAATGCTATAAGAACGAATAACACCTATAGTATAAGAGTAAGTAGGGATAGGATTGCAAGCAGCGCTGTAAATGTTATTTTTTTTTGTTACAAGTGTTATTTTTTGTCAATACTAAAAAAAAAGATTGTAGCTATCGCATCAGATTTGATATAGACTAATTAAATCGCCAGTTTTAAAAAAAGTAATCAGTACAAAAAATTAGAAAACTGACTTTTGTGCTCAAAAAATATCTACAACCTTCGCTCCACACATGAGTGGGGAACAAGAAAAATAACTACCCACTATAGACAGATATAGCCCCCTGAATAAGCCGAAATCGATGTCCATTCATTGTATTGTCTGATTAAATTTGAAAAGTTAATTTGTCTTTCTTTTCGTATTCTTTATGCTGTAAACCAAGCCAAAAAAAATTGTTTTCAATTTGAAAGGGTTTTTACCTTTTTTATCCAGTGAATGTAGGACTCCCTTGATAATCCATTGATATTCATTAAAATATCTTAATGATTCAGTTTCCTAATATACTTTTGAATTTTATTTATATGTCCCATGTTGTATTAAAAGTAATTGTATTTTGTGTGATGAGTAAGGACATGAATTTATATTTCCAATTTAAAGACATAAAGTAAAACTTAAACAGTGGATATAATGTAAGAAACAAGAAAATTATATGTAAGCAATCTATTACAGTGCCATCAATTTCATTGAATCTCAAAAGTAAAAGTGTGACTACCATATCCTATGGGTTATTTTCTAATATGGTTTTAATAATTCTCTAGAAAAACATTAGAACTATCCTTTAATTACCACTTAATTTTTACAAAATAAATAAGAGAAAATATATCATAGTGATTTTATCCTTTTTTCCATATCCTTTTATCAGATCAAGATAACTGAAACATAGTTTTAGGAGCGTTAAGAAAAATTAAACTCTGGGGTCATAAAATGTTATTCCTCGTAGAACTTTCCTGTGAAAACTATATTTTACGAAAGTACCCAACTTTTGAATTAAGTTGCTATAACTCCTTGATAAAAGCTTCAAGATTAAGAACTCGTATATCGTCTAGATGTCTTTCCTCTTGCCCAAACAACTTAAGTTAGAGCCTGGAGCACCATCTATTTCTAGTGGTTGTCAAAGCAATCTAGCTAAAATAACGTTAAGCTTTGAAGCTTGAAAAGCTATGTGACAGGAGTTCCTGCTCGGAAAGTTCATTGGCCCAGCTCCTCGGTTCTATTGCTGGAAAATTATGCTCTTATAACATTTGGGATATTTTTCATGATGGTTATTTTGGATTGTGAAGGTTTAAAAATAAAGGGGTTTAGTTATCCTTTATCTACTCGCGCTGGTGAATTTAGTTCACTATTTGAGCTGTAAAGCGTGAAACATACTTCCGAAACACCCTGTATAATAGAATGCAGTCTTCTTTATTTAATGCATTTCTAAATTAAAACATTTAAATGGATATTTTGTTTAATTCATTATTTTTTATTTAGGAAAGTTGTATATGTGACAGAGCAAATTTTAAAAATTACTTTATAATTTATTTTTTAAGTTTCTTTTACTTAAAATATCCGGAAAAATTAGAGGGAACTTTATACTCGGACCATTGTTATATTATGCTAATAATATCAAGTACTATGGATATATTTTTGTGTGAACTATTTATTTCATATCAAGTTCTTTCGATTATCGATTTTAATCTTTTTCAAAGTAATTCTCATGAACGAATTACCTGACGAGTCACGGAAAAGCTATGAGTATAAAACTTCTTTGAAAATATTACAGTATATTCCCTGAAGTAGTATTACTTATAAAATTTGTGTCAGAGTTGTTAACCCACTCGGTTTCCATTGTATTCATTTAAATATAGATGCACCTTATCCTATAAGCAAATTTTAAATGTTTCTTCAAGCAAATTTTAATTAGAATACATTTTGAAAATGGTAGGTACTGTATAACCTTAAACTGTAGTTAATAATTTTCAAACATTTCGTAGTTATGGTTTGTTTAAATTAAAATTAATAATGGAGTAAAATTAAGTTCAATTTATACCTCAATTGCGTTATATGTCTCGTTAAATATCGCCAAGCTGTTTTGGGTGCAAAAGTTGAGAAGTATTGCCAAAGAACAATCAAATATAACCCTAATTGATATTAATGATAATTATAAAAATTTGGCTATATTTGAATGCTTGGCAGTCAAAATAACTCAGTAATATTTAACGGGGAATTTAGCAAAATTCTACAGCTACTTTTTTATTGTTGTGTGTAAGACTTATCAGAAAACATTATAAAAGTTTAACGAAACTTTAAATTAGCTTTTAAACAGCTTATCACACTAATTTATCGTATTGTTACTACATTTTAATTTATAATAAAAATGTGAAATTACATTAAAAAAATTTTAAATTTAGAAGTGCTCAAAATAAAATAGGGGCACATAAATGTTCTCTATTTTTAAATCATTATGAAAACCTACAACAAGTACCTCCCTTTCTAGAAATTGATCCATAAAGGTTTATTAAATTACTTGGTACCTCAATGATTTTTTACATCATGCAAGTACTCCAAATACTTCTCCATTTAATAACTCCGGTCGCATAATATTTTAATTTACCTCGACAACCCTCAAGACAAGAATGAGAGTAACGCGAAGAAAACTCAAAATTCTCCTCCTTGGAAATATTTTTTCCTAAAGTACCACATTAGATGGAAGCACATTATCCCAAAGCCTCCTTGTCCATTTCGTACACGTCGGTAGAAAAAAAAATCTCGAAAGAGCTAATTTCATTATTTTCTTATACCGACTTCAGCTTGGTTTATTACTCAAGAATAAAATGACTTCACTAATCCCACGGACGGCCCAAGCTTCCCTTTTACTAGAATCACAAAGACTGAAAATTTAATTAGGTTTCTAGATATTTCTTCTCGTATGGGGGGGGGGAGAAGGAATACCGGATATAATTCCTCCTCTTCCTTCATATTACTTCTCAAAATGTTACTGTTATTAGCCCTAAAGTTTTCCAACCCTCCATCCAAGTCGCGTTCTGAGGGGGAGCTTTTCATCAGAAACAACTAGGATGAATAATCACCTGGTGGAACACAAAGGATCAAAGCAAAAACACTTCTTATCGAAGAGAAAGAGCGTTTTGATCATTATAAAATCTATTTACGCAGTTCGCTCTGCAAATTACATTGAGATTTTAAAGCCGTGGGTGGCTGAAAAAAAAGGATTCGCTCACTTCAGAATCCATGTTGTAAATTGCGTTTTCCGAAATGGCGTTTTGAGAAAATTATTACCTCGGAGCTTATTCATTGATTTCGTAACTTTATATCTATTCGTTTGTTTCCGTGTGCAATAGGATTCTCCATTATTCCGATTCATCTACTACACGTTTGATTGAATTTATTTTTACCTTTAGGTAATCGTTCAAAAATGCGTTCAAGAGTAAGGGTTTATTTCCATAATCCATTTTGATTATGGTTGATGTTCAAAAGAACACCACTTGTGAATATGATCAAATATGGGTTCATAAAGATGGAAGGAAGTGATGTTTCAATATTATTTTTTACTTTTTTATGGTGCATAAAACCTATTGATATTTTTTTGAAGAAATTAATGTTGTGAACCGTCAAACCGTCGTTTATCATGATCAAAAAAGGATAAAAAAATATTAAATGGTGTTTCTTTGAACAAAATTTGTGTTTTAAAAGCTTATAATTTTATGAAAATGGTGGAGTCAGAATGTATTTAGACATAAATTCAAACAGAATGACTGTAACCAATAATTTTAGGTATAGCGATTAGTACTGATATGAGATTAGTATAGAGCATTTTCAATCACATGAATCGGACCGAATAACGGCCTTAGCAACAGAATGTTACAGTTTTTTGCCCTCCAGAAGGTTAACAGTTACAGAAAATGACTGGCCATTGAATTCTTCTATTGGAGCATTTGCAATCACGTGACCCCATACATAAAAACCGCCTTAGCAACAGTTACCTCGTTACCTAGCAACCGCCTTAGCAACATTTAAAAGCCCCTACAAAAGGTTAACAGTTAAAAGAAAATAGCTGGTCGTGACGTCACATGAAAACACTCTATAACATCATAAGTATCCTAGTACAGTAGATACTCTTTTAAAAACTAGCTGTCTCACCGTATGTAGAGCTGTAGAAAGAGTATGCTTTGGCGAAAGTCCCTAGTGGTTGCCAAATTGGAACAGTTTGATTACTAATGAATGTTTGAAATTTGTTTTGTTGGTTTTTATGTAAGAGCTTCTA
Organism: Tetragnatha montana; assembly: GCA_963680715.1. NCBI lineage: Eukaryota > Metazoa > Arthropoda > Arachnida > Araneae > Tetragnathidae > Tetragnatha > Tetragnatha montana. The sequence continues at coordinate 53,769,233 of OY796676.1, read as the reverse complement.
CTGCACTTAAAATACCTTTTTTAAGTATGTGATTAAAGCACATTTTTGAACTTTGATTTTAAATAGTATTCCCATTAGCAAAAGCTCAGTTCATTATGATGTTCAAGTAGGTTTTCATAGTTGATCATGCAATATAATATTACGAATTACGTATTTTGAAATACATTATTTTTTCTTTATTTGATTTGTTAATTAATATAATTAACAAAGTTTTAAATGTTTTTATTGGTATAACTGTATGTTTTAATCGGTTGGTTAGCAATTTTTGACGATATTTCTATTCTTTGGCGTGCAAAACAACTTGATGAAATTGATTGAGACAGATAAGGGAATTGCACCATAAAAATTATTGAATTAATTTCTCTTCTTTTCGTCTTCCCAGTGCAAAAAAAAACCCCGAATGTACTCGAAGCATGTACTGTACATATGGAGGCCTAGTCTCGGGGCTTGCGAAAGATTGAACGCACGCAGCGTGACGTCAGCTTGCGGTTACTCCGTTTCGTAACCTATATTCGTAATCTTCATTTCGCATCTTCAAAAAAAGGCTAGTCTCGGGCACAAGGTAGCTTACGATCCGAATTGGCGTTCGAAGCGAACATGCTTGCGGAAGCTATTAAGCTCCTCCTACTTTCGATACAAAGATAACCAATGAAAAATTTCCTTTTTCTCGATATTTTTCATCGTAATCGGTTTGAAATAGGTTTTCGCTTATCGCGTTTTTGCGTCTCAGGGCTCTTCTACGCTAAACTTTGCTGTTTGATTTTCTTGTTCGTTTATTATTTTTTTTTAAATATCTAATTAATAAATAACTGAAAGATTAAAAGATTAATAAACTATTAGTAAATTAAGATATAAAGTTTGAAAAATAATATGATTTTTGAATTCAATTTTCTGCCAGCATAAAATTATACAAATATTAAACCTATTCAGAAAACAGGGGCGTATATAAGGGGGGGGGGGGCGAGGGGGCCGAGGCCCCCCCCCCCGAAATTTCAACTGCGTGTACTGAAATGAGTTCAAACCCTGTTTTTAGGGTCAAATTTCAAAACATTTGCAGAAAATTTGGGGGGGGGCCCAGCCCCCCACCCCAAAATATCAACTAGGTGTACTAAAATGAGTTTAAACCATTTTTAGGGTAAAATTTCAAAACATTTTCTGGGGAAGGACCCCCCTTTTGTGCTTGGAACTCTGTTATTAAAAATTTTTTCAACATTCTCTTTATCAAGATGCATATCATACCTGAAAATATTAGAAAACTACCTTGAATCTATTAAATATGTATGGGAGAGGGCTTAGGAATATTTTTGGGTCCTCTCCCCCAGAGCAAAATTCTAGTTTTTGGCTTTTAAAACCTAAATTTTTTGGGGGGTATTTTGGGCCCCTCCCAAAATAAATTTCTATACTGTCAGAAAAAAGAAATGCAGCTTTCAAAGTTTGGAAAAATAATACTGATTACAGCAAGTGAATTATTATTATATTATTTTCCTGTTTAAATACTATATGCAATATGCATGTTTATGTTAATAGTAGAAGGAAACAATTTCTAAAACAGAAGTTCAATCAAGAATTTTTTATTACATACAATCAATTACATTGAAATGTTAACTTTCATATTCTTATAAATTGTAGCTCAATTAATATTTTAAGAGAGCTTAAGTAAACTAATTTGAGATTATATGAAATTTAAACAGTTAAAATGAGATAAGAAAGACATCAAAATATATTTCAATTTTAACACCTTTAAACACAGAATTTTAATTGTATAGTATACACTCTTATTAACCTTTATTTACCACATCATTAAATTTACTTAAAATGAAAATGATAAAATAACACCATTTGCAAGATGAATTCTTTATTTATCCAATAATTAATCATCCTTTAAGCAATAGAACCTATAAAAAAATTATAAATCTTAATTAACCCTAAAAAAATATATCAACAAAATAATTATTGAAACCAGTCTGAGACTAACAAGAAAGTGGAATGCAAAGACATCAAAATATATTTCAATTGCATCAAATTTAAGAACTTACTAACATCTTAGTAAACACAGAATTTTAATTGTATAGTATACACTCTCTTATTAAACTTTAATTACCCCATTTTTAAATTTACTTAAGATGAAAATGATAAAATTGAGTTTAAAACAATTTGCAAGATGAAACTAACTCCACAAATATTACACAGCATGATCATAAAATGGCATCTAATGAGATGAATCATCCTTTAAGCAATGGGACCTATAAAAAAATTATAAATCTTAATTAACCCTAAAAAAATGTATCAACAAAGTTATTAAAACCAGTCTGAGATTAACAAGGAAGTGGAATGATGCACATCACAGTTTTCGAGAAAACAGCCTTACACCAAAAAAACCTCATGTAATTTATGGATGTACCCTAGTCGTCACATATAAAGACTCATTAAGTTGATAATAGATAACTCAATAACTAAAATTTCATCTTGCAATAATCAAAAAAGTTTCAAAACGTGCGATAAAAGCAAAAAATACTGAGAAAACCCTACTTTCGGTTATTTTAAGTTTGGGAAATTCAAGATTCAATGGCTAGAAAAAAGAAATTATCAAGGAGGATTTAGGAATTTCCAGGGGAGGGATGTGGGGCATTTTTAAATGTATATGATTAATAAATGTAGCAAGCCATGTACATCGACCAAGTAATTGACTTAACAATACATGTATTAAATTTAGCCAGGCGCAAGAGCCAAGTATTTCAATAAATCACCGAAAAAATAAAGCAACAAAATAAAAAAATTGAAACATCTCAACAGTGTTGCTTTTAACAATATTAATAATTTTGTAATTTGTAAAATGTTGTTGATGAAGTCAGATTGGCGAGACATACACAGACTTGGATAATATAGACGCACAACTTGGGAGTCTTGCAGAAGTTTTGGCACAGCTGGAATAAGAGTCCTCCATTTCGCGACTCGAGTTGCAGTCGCCAACTCTACATTATATCTAATCGTGATATACTGCCAACTTGGCGACCACAAAGCGAGTCGCCAAATAGAGGACTCTTATTCCAGATGTGCCGAAGTTTTTTAAAATAACTTGAACTTTTGATTAACATGGTCCCTGAGGTTTTGATAAATATAAATTCTTTTTACCGTGAAGTTAAAGAATCATCATCAACATACAGTTTTGGTGAACAATCTGACTGTTTTATTTTAAGTCAAAATTTTCAAAGTTTCAAAAGTCAAAGTTTTATCCAAGCCCAGGTATGTGCCAGGCTAATTGAAAAATAGTGATTTAAGTTTTATAATACAATGTGTGTATAGGAGTAAAAAAATACCATAAATTTACTCACTTTTATAAAGCCAAGTGCAGACAAGACATCTTTCGACTAATAGGGCAGGAATCAATTGAATGGGTTACTTTCACACCACGCTGCATAGCTTGATAATTATTCCCTTCTAGCATGATGCAGCTCCATACTATCTGCAAAAAAAGTTTACTCAACATTAGAATAGCACAAAAATATGTAAAATTTTAACTCAACTAGGTGTTTATATTAGTAAGTGAGAATGAAGTCTGATTGGCGAGACATGTGCAGACTTGGATAATGTAGTTGCACAACTTTGGAGTCTTGCAGAATTTTTTTATATAACTTAAACTTTTGATTAACAAGGTCCCTGAAGTTTTGATGAATATATATTCTTCTTACAGTTACGTTAAAGAATCATCATCCTACAGATTTACCGAACAATGTGACTATCAATGTGTAATATCATAATAGCAACAAAACATGTATAACAATTCTTAGTTTTAACTCAACTATGTGTTTATATTTGTATTCTAGAATTTGAAGATGAACATTACACTCAAAACACTACAAGGAATTAAATAAAACCAACAAATTAAGTCAGAAAAGAAGTTTATCAAATCTTACTAGACACAAAAATGTTTAATCAACAAATATAAAGTAATACAAAACTTTGTGTTCACCATAGAAACCAAGGGGGGTTTGAGATATATCCCCCCGAAAGTCAAAATTTATGACAAGCATGAAATAGGAATTGAGGTTGTATAATACCTATGTGTATAGGAATGAAAATAAACATAACCACTTACTTTCATATCAACTACAGGATTGTTGTAAACAAGGGGAACATCTCATGAATTTTCTTTTACCACCAGAATATTAACTTTCAGAATGATGTAGATTCCATATATCTGCAGTGAAAGTTTACTTAACATTAGAATAGCACAAAAACATGTAAAACTTTAACTCAACTAAACGTGTTTACATTTGTGTGTGAGAATTCGAAGACAAGCACTAAGCAGTAGATTGTTTTGGTATCACTCAAACACTACACAAGGAAATAAAATTAACCAATTGAGTCTAAAAAGAAGTTCCTTAACTCCACTACAGACAAAAAACTTAACATAAACAGTAATATGAAACTTGTTCGCCATAGAAAGTTTATGACTGTAAGTAATGAATAACTCAGAAACAAGCAAACGTATCTTATCAAAATGACAAAATCTAACAAGAAATAAAGGCAAAAAATATTAAAAGTTGTTATATTTTCAAACCACGCGCATTTAAAACTTATAGCTAACTCGTAATCAATTTTGTACTTGTTTACAAAAGTTTGAACATCGAAAGTTTACAATCGTAAAATCTAGAATCTAAGACAAGTATTAAGCATCTATAAATCAAAACTAATCAAAATAGAAGTAAAAAGGACAAAGATCATGTGAATTTTAACAAATATTATTAAAATTTACTTACTTTTATTTAATTGTGATCCGTACGACAGCAGCCATTTTTTAACTTGCGAAACAGGGAGTTACGCCAGGAAATCGAGGCGTAAGTTTGCGTGCGGTTGTTCCTATTTGCTTTCGATCTTTCGGAAGGAGAAAAAGCCCGGAGACTAGGCATTTGAAGAAGAGGCGGGATCGTGACGTCATTTTGACGTCACGCTGCGTGCGTTCAATCTTTCGCAAGCCCCGAGACTAGGGCCCATGATGTAACAACTTTCAATGTTAAGAAATAAATACTTATTTACATTTTATAAAGGATCCCAAATCATAAGAAACATTCAAAACCTAACAAAACATTGATTAATTGAAATTGAATTCTCACTTCACAGCTTTCCCCAAGTGGTACCGCATTTAGCGAAAACAACGCAGAACATCAAAGTAAAAGTGCTCAACAAACAAACAAGAATCGTCGGAAAGCGAAAAGATCTGAATTTAAAAACAAACATTCAAATATATCGGTGTGAAAACGCAAATTAAATTCAAGACTCGTATTCGAGATAAGGAATATTCAAACATTTATTTGTTTCATTCGGATTGCCGCATTCCAAGTGGAATTAGTGGCTAAAAAACAGTTAATTATGTTAGAGGAGGTAAAACAAAGTTTGTAATGTAGGCGCTGATACTTTTGTAAATTAGAAAATGCAGCTTTGTGTAGGTTAGGGGAGGTTGAATTTGGAGATGAGAATAAGTAATTTAATTAAGATTGGTGATAAACAGGATTGAATAACAATGTTACTTATATTGGTTCGAAGAAATTTTGCTGAGTTTCATTCCTTAGTTTTCCAGTATAATTATTTTTAAAAGGGCGCTATTTGTTCAGGCATTAGGGGGCATTTGCCTGTAATCAGTTTTAAAATATAATTTCTTGAAACTATGTTAATTAAATTGTTAATTAATAAACAATTGTTGAAATGAAAATTAACTAGGTTAATTGTAAAGAATACTAATTTCAATGTCAACTTACGTTGTAACAACAAAGCCGCTGCGGGGACAGTCGCCAAGTGCCTATCCCGATTGGCCCATTTCGGAAACCAATCAGAAATCAGCACGCTTGCGCCTTAACGCCTATTTATTGGAAATGAAAATCAAAATTATTTTTAGAATATAATTTATTTAGAAAAAATGTGTTCTATAGACAGTGTTAAGTAAACGCCATATAATTATAAATATTTTCTGTTCTCAATCAATATCCCATATTCTCTACGTAGTTGTTTTGACTCAGTTTACTTACAGATTAGTTGTATACTATCTTATTACTTGACTAAAAAGAAGGGGGTTCATAAGTTGAACACTGACCAAAAACCTCTCAGATAGGTGGAAAACGCAGTGTCCTTAAAAAGGGTATCAATTGATTTTCAATGCTTAAAATTTAAAATTGTAAAAAAAAAGTTCCTTACCCCGTTTCTAGTAACAAAATTCATAAAAAAAGGCTGCCATCAGATATAAGATATATTACAATACAGGAAATAATTATTTTCAAAAATATTAAAAATTAGGTTACCTTACTAGTGAAATTGAAGAATAATACTTTATTTAGATTTCTTCACCCCAAAAACATTATAAATGATACCTTATAAGCAATATTGCAACCATCCTTAAGAGGGTAGTTTGATGGTGTCCATCTTAGACGCCATTTTGATGAATAAAAAAGGCTCAAGTTTCTTAGAGTGGCATCAATCGGTTCTGAAATCTACACTATTTTCGGTAAAAGAAACCACAGCTCACTATATTCATGCAGGCTAACCATTTCTTGAATTACATTTGACAACTTTTCTTGCCCTTGTATCACCCCATATTCAATACACATACAACCTATAATTCAATACCTAATACAATATACCTAATATTATACTCAACCTACAACGTACCATACATATCGAAGTATAGTATTATAGATTTAGTTCTTTTCCATTTAAGTTAGCTATTGCCGTCTATCGCTTTAATGATTTCTGGTCTTGGCCAGCCTGTAAATTATTGTGTGTAATTATTGTAAATTATTGCCTGTGGTTTCTTGGTCAGCCTGTAAATTATCCAGATACCCGTGCAGAAACCATTAAAAGATTTTCCTTATATACCATTTCCGACCTTGTATCCTGAACGGACTTAGTCACCACTAACCTAAGGTTTACTTGGGATCAAAACTTCTAGTTGGTAGTCTAAAAAAAAGCGAAACACGTTTTAAGCCAATCAGAGATGTCAAAAAAAAGCTTGATTTAATAAAGAACATAAAGAACAAGAGACAAAAATGGGGGACAAACACAGACATGCATACAAAAATAAATAGTTATGAGTACCAAAAGAGCTCATAGCTCGTCCATGGTACTACACTTATAATTTATTTGCTTTGGCAACGAAGCTGCGCTGACTCTATTTGGTTATATTAAATAATATCTCGATGTTCATCTTAGGTCCAGTTAGAGGTGAATACAGCCTTAAGTGGAATTGAAAGTCGAAGTGAAATCGGGAATCTTGATTTTCTATAGGATCCTATTCAATGTGTGTAATATTCATCCATCCTCACTTGCCTCTCGTTCCTTTCACTCCTTTCTGCACCTCACCTAAAACAAACCCACAGAGCTAAGGCTCCAAATAAATCGAATAAAACACGAAACTCCAACACATTTTCCACAACTTTTTTTTCGTCCCTCACATTTTTTTTCTTCGGCAGCAACATTCCGCCGTATGAATTCCTCCGAAGTTAATCTAAAATCGATATGTCCACCATGGCCTTGATACGGCACAGATCATTTGTAGAAACGTCGCTTTCCGTAATTTCGAGGATAAACACACACACAAATCGAAAGAAATATTGCAGCAGAAACAAACGACTGAGAAACGGAATGTTATCTATTCTTCCGCTTGCCTAATGGCTGGTTTACATGCTGAAACTCAAGCAACGCGACCGGTACGACGAAGGTAAAACGGTTGAAATGCCTCATCGCTCTCCTCATCGGTGTTGAATCTGGTCACTCCATTGGCTCTTGGTGCTATGACGTAGCAGCTACGTCAGTATTTATAGGAAATTTCCGACCAATCGCGTCGCTCTAGTCGCTACATGTAAACCCGCCCTTAAATGACTCCTTGAATTCATTCATGCCTGTTTCGTTTTCCTTAACTCAGCTGATTTCTGTTCTTGTCTTTTTAGAGTCATCACGATGCCGTTTCTTGGGATATAGCGTTCCAGATTGTATTTGAGGGGCTTAGAATGAAAAGTGTATAAGTCACTCTAAGGAGTAATCGAAGGTATTTAGTAATAAGCCTTGGGAGGTTCCTGTAGACAAGGTATCTTTGAGGTTGTTGTCACATTACAATAACTGTTCTTTAAACCTAAGTCACTGTCACAGAAAAGGACCACAGAAAAGACTAAGAAATAATACAATTTCTTACTTTAGTTAATTTTTTAATCGTGTGACTACTATAATGTCATTTACATTCTAAAAAGTTCATATAAGTGATAATTTTTTAATTTCCCTGAGCTCATAACAGGAATATAAGAGGTGTTGGTACTATTTAAAAAAAAGACTTAGATGCCTTGAATGTGAAATAATTGAAAATTTTACTTCTGCTTACTTCCAGATATGAAACAATTTGAGAGTGAATGGATGAAGAGTTTTTTTAAGCAATTTAAGAAAAAGAATGTTATAAAATGAATGAAATTAGTTGGAGAGATTGACAAAAGTAGAAGCGCATTTTAAACATAGCGAATTGAAACCTTTCGTGAAAACATTTTATGACAAAATGTTTAGGAAGCACGCTTTCCGTTCTTCACTTTCATGATGACGTTATAGCACGCCAAGAAAGAATGTGATTTCATCTTTTTTTTTCTTGAATCAAGTGAATGAGTTAGGGATCCTTCCCATACAGGGTGATTCAACAAGTCCCCCGAACTATGCACAGCTAGATTCCTATCGTAGAGTATAAAAAAACTGTCCGAAGAATTCAAAGAAACCTTTACGATCCAAAGTTTTCTAGAAAATTAACGGCAGAAAAAGGTGTGACGGCATTTGGTTTACTCTAAAAAAGGTTCATGGAAAACGGGATAATGATTATTTGGATATGTTTGCAGACTGATATTGTTTAAAATATCCACTACGCACGTATGTGAGAGACGTGGAATGAAATAGTTAAGTTTTTATTGGATATGACGTCACATTTATCGAAAAAAAAAGTCATATTAAAGTTATAGTTCTTTGGACATTTTTATGTAGGTACTTCTCGCAAGGAATCTTTCTTTGTTGAGGGTGAGCGTACTTGTACACCCTGTATGTACTTCCGTCATAGAATCCCGATAATGTTTTTTTTTCGTAATTTTGAATATTTTTACTACTTTTTATGTAAAACAATTTATCATAATACTAACACAGTGATAAAACATCAGTTGAAGAAAAATATTGAGTGAACATTTTTAGAAATTTTTCATACATAATTTGAAGGAATACATCAGTAAATTCGATATTTTTTTGTTTTACATCTGAAATATAAATATTTTTCTAGTGTTCTTGGTAGCAAAATATTATCGAAGTACATTTTATGTAAGAATTTTCGTTTATTACACTGGTTTTTGCATGCTTCTTTATAAATTAAGAAATAGCAATAAGGTGAGTACTTTTTTCAGATAAACACAATTAAATGTCTTTTTTTTTGCAATTGAAAGTTAAATTTTGTCAGTAGATGTATAGGTAATACGTATACAATAATACTCATTTATAATAGTAGCCACTGATGATATTAATGATGATTGTCAATATTTTTGGGACGGCAATATTGGTAAAATCCAAAATTTTCTGAACGATACTAGCGTGTGATTTTGTTCAACCTGAAATTTAATTCACCGCTTTACAATATTAAATGGAATGAGGAAAGATCTTAGATTGAATCAAAGAAAATCCCATTTCTCTTCTAAAGTATAGGTACTCCCCAACAATCGCAATCAAATACGAATTACACGGAACTAAACCTTTTCCCGAAACAACAACGAAAAAAAAAAGCCGACCCCTTTCAAAAAAGGAGGGAGATCAAAACTTTCCCTCTCTCTCGAAAATTCTTTCCAACTGCCAAAACTTCCTCGGACTTTACAACTACTTTCGATTTGGACGAAAATATGCTTAAAAGCGCGTTATACCCCGCCATAAATAAGAGGTGAGAGAGGGGGCGAGTTAACGAAACCCTTTCGGGCACTTTTCCAACAAGACTTTCAAGACGCATTTATTTTCGCCTAAGTTTTCGGGGCAAAAATGTAAATAGGCTCCCTGTGTAAGAAACGTCGCCACCGCAAAATCGTTACTTGTCGCTAACCTTTGGGATATATTTTTCGTTTTCATTTCTTTTTTTTTATAACCCGCTTAAAAGGGGGTGTTTACTCACTGAGTGAAATTTTAATCTGGGCCGAATGGGATCACTTGACTATAAGGCCGTAAAAGCCCACAAGACATTTGGGTAAGCCTTAGAGTGTTTTTTTTACGGTTATCCTTTTTAGTATACAAAATATATTATGGCTTTGAAGTCGGTTGACTGTTGTGAAGGATGTAAAGTATTCTTTAACTTTTTATCTTGAGCTTTTGAGAAGTTTTGAATTTGAATATGGACGAGAGGGAATGGGTTTTATGTTTCCGGGGGTATTTGAGGGGGTCATGTGACTGGATAAAAATTTATGTTTCTCTGTTGTGGTGAATTATACGTTCTGCAGCATAAAAGTTGTGTAATTAATTTGTTAACATGTTTTTATAACTTATGCTGAAAAGATTTAGCTTAGTTATTCTAACTTATGCTAAAAAAAGGAAGGTTTTTAAACAGTACTATACATGGTGTTTCGAAACTCCGCTTTATCCTTTCAGTTAAGAATAACATCTCGAGGTGTCCTAATGCGTATCCATAGAAACGTACTGTGGTAAATCCGTTGAGGCAAACTTAAAGCGCTTCAAGCAGAAAAATAAGAAAGTAGAGAAAAAAATAATTTAAATATTAAAGGAGGTAAAAAAAGAATTTCAATAAGAAATCTCACCAACACAAATATCTTTAATATTTGAAAGAAAACAAACACTTTATCAAATTTATTAGCTTTTTCCACTGAAGCCAAAAATGACATTATAGCGCAAACGTTTGCAGCTTCTGTACATAAAGGTAATTTGATAAAGCTATGTTTTGTCGTAGTTTCAATGCAGGGATTTCCAGTTGCAGCAAAATCATCTTTTGAAACTACTTAAAACATTTAATCTTGTTATGTTTAAAATTCGAGGATATAATATTCACGATTAATTTTCACCCTTTTTCAGGCCTTGAAAAAGGGGCCGGGGACAAATTTATAAAATTCTTCAGCTGTGACGACGAATTTGAACTCAAAAGTGAAAGATACATCACAACAGCACTGGAGTCGCTTACAGAACATTAGTTCTTCGGATGTAAGGTAAGGGCGTGACACTGACTTTCGAAACTCATGATACAAAGTGTCTCAAGATAAGTATCAACCGCCTTTAAATGTTTTTCTATAGGTAGGTATATAGTCATAAAACCGGCGTCAATGTATAGTAATAGTGGGCTACGCGTTTTTTGACAAGACTCCTTTCAACGTCCCCTAGCGGCAAGTTTAGGAGTTAGCATTTCTTATATAAGTCAGCAGATAAAAGTAAATTACAAAGTTGTATAGAAGCATGAATTTAGTACAAAAAAAACACCTTTGTGCAGAAGATGTTTAGAATAGAACCCTTGGAACGCTTGTTCGTTTAGGCCGGATTTCGAAGGTTTTAACGCTCTCTATCCCGAAAATCTTGAATTTTCCTTCTAATGACCTAAGACAAGGACTAATTGTACCCTGTATGAATGAAGCAACTTACCAAGAACTCCCAGCCTGTAGTTGATGGTGACCACCACGACTCCCCCGTAGCTGGCCAGGACACTCCCGTCGTAAGGATTGCCGGAGTTCCAGTCGTAGGATTCCCCGTGTATGAAGACCATCACTGGAAACTTCGTAGGCTCACGTCCCACTGTAAAGAAAACGTACGTTTTAAACTACATTAGTTTGCATGGAAAGGCAAGAAATATGAATAAATCATAGCTTATTACAAACAATAATCTACAAATCTAAAATTAAGATTGCCTCAAAAGCTAATTATAATTGTTCTCAGAAATGTTGCACTTTTTGATCTGTGGTAATCTATCCCTACTATAAAAGGCACTGGTTATTTCCACGAAAGTAACAACTCAACTCTAACTAATCTCGCTACTTCTGAAAAATTACAAGTTAAATACTATAAGCAAACTACTCAAAAGTAGCAGCCTGGAATCTAACCGGGGACCATAAGGTTACTATCCCCCACTATACTACTAGGTCATCGGTGTTGATGCCAGGATTGATCAATAACATAATTTTAATGTTATAATAAAACACGTAATAAAAAACTTCTAATACTGCGCATGCTTCAACTTTCGTGGAAATAATCACTTCGAGTGTAAAAATGTTCAGAACTGTAATAAAACAAAAAATTACTCAGAAAATATTTTACAGATACAATAAAATAGTACAAGCCATATTTCTGATTATATACCACAAACTATGAAACACACAAAGAAATTTTAAAACTTAACAAACAGAAGCTGTCAGTATACCTCTAAAACTACCGTTAAATATTATTTATGTACTTTTCCTTTCTACAGTAAAAGAACAGAATGCTTAAAATAAGGTTTCTGTGCTATGAAAATTTTATGGGATGAGGTTGTGAACCTTCCTATTCAACCGCCATTTTTGAAGGCACATTTATTATTTTGATATATTCCTGATTTTGGTCATACCTTCCTAAGTGAAACATAATTAACCACTTTAAAGAATGTATATTATTTATTAAATTATTGGAAAAACATTGCTTTGCATTCTTTCTGATGTTTAACATTTAACGCAGCGAAGGTTTTCGGAGAAACATAATGAAAGAATGATAAAACTTTAATAAGGATGAATTCAAGTTTTACAGAGTTTAAATATTAGATATTAAATCCTTAGAGATAAAATAATGTTATTATTTTTAAACATAATCTGGAAAAATGTAAGATTTCTTAGGGTAGGCATTAGGTTATAATGAAGGTGAGTTCAGGTTACACCATGTTTTTGATTTAAAATTAATGAACCTCTCTCAAGTTTCGTGTATTCTTTTGCAATGATAAAATGATAATTTACTCCCCAAATAATAAATCTGAATAATAACTTTAACTCAAATGATAACACACTTTTCATGCACCCATAATGGAAAAATACTTATAAAATAGCTTCTTTAAGACCTTGGAGAGGGAAATTAGCGCAAAAGAAACTTTACAGCTCATAAAGACGATCTTAGAAAGATGTAAAACGAAGACGCGAAGTACTAAACACCTGAACATCACAAAATGCTCTTAGGCAAGAAAAAGTTTATTTGATAAAGTGGCTCATTGAAGCAAGGGTAGAGCACTTCCAACTATTTTATGGCTTTCATTGTCCCTATCAAAGCTTTTAGAAAGTTCTGTGCATTATGGTATAGGAGGAGCTATATACTCTGACACCATAAAAGCTGCAAACTTCAACTTTCAAATATCAGTTTAGGAACTTTCTTTCGACATAAACGCTTGTTAAAATGGGGATTATAAGATAAATTAGCTGCAGAGTTTTATGCATACGTGTGAATGTAAAAGTTAATAATGTTTTTGGGTATTTAGAGTCGTAAAAAAGTTTTAATTACAATAACTAAAAATGATTAGTTCCATTTAGAAGGCAAACACAATAAATATTTGCATGTAACTTTATATGCATATAAACTATGTTTGTAATACATCGTTTCATATAATAACAATAATAATAATAATAATTATTATTATTACAAAAATTATTATTATTATTATTATTATTATTATTATTATTAAACAAAAGCAGAATGAACTTCTTCTTTCATAATTAATAAATACAAAAACTAGTTTTAAAGAATTGAGAGGTTATTCTTGGTATAGATACTCTTGAGTATTGATTCAAATGAAAGGTGTTGAAATATAATTTATATTAAATAATTATTAAAGACAGTCTATAATTTAAAACTACACTTAATTAAATTTTCTAACTTGCATAGAACCGTTACTACTAATACTACTAACATTAATATGTTTGCCATGAAAAAAGTTTTCTTTGCCATATTTAGACAATCTAAAGCTAAAATAAAAAGACTGAAAAATATTAAGCGTGGCTAGTTTTTGTGTACAAGTATAAATATAAAATGTAGCTAGGTATCAAAGCTCTACTAAATGATTTTGTTATAGTTTCTGCTAAAGGATCAAGTATCGCTAGCATCCCCTATCACTTTAACATTTTTCGAAAAAAAAACCCTTTGCAGAGGTATATAGATCTTTAAGCATTTTTATGTAGACTTTGGGAATATCAAGACTTTATTAAAATACATTTATTTAACAAAAATCCAAGAACATATAGAAAAGGAGCCCAAATGAACCAAATCTGCTTTGATTGAAGCTATCGTAAATACTGTTTGCCTGGTTATATCTTATTAGCCAATCAGAGAAGACTAAGTTTATTTGGGCACCTTCTCCGTAGACTCTTGTAAATCATTTTTACTATTTTACTTCTAATATACCACTTATCACATAAATCAAGTGTAATATCACTTTTTTAAGATTTGAAAAGACACCAATTTTATGCACATGTCAAACTTTGTATTTATGGGCGGGCATTCTGAGTCGGATACCACTGCCGTTCTGAGCAGCTCGTGTATCTATACGCAAAAGGGATAACATTCTTGTGCAACTTATAAAACGAGAAGCTTACGTTTAATTTATTCCCCAGACGTAAAAGCTCCAATGCGAACTAAAATAACTTTTACCCTTTTTCTCTGCTCCCTCTCTCTTTTCAGAATTAAGTCATTTACCTCGACTCCAGTCGTAAAATCGCACGCGCGCCATTTGTAAAAGGGAATACCGTCATAAAGCAGATAAACGAGCCCGGTAAATGTGATGAAAATTTGTTTTTCTGTTAAATCCCGTTTCGGAGACAAGTCCAGGGGGAAGACAAATCAACTCTTCTACGGAAAAAGAAAACCTGGGGAAAAAGTGCTCAAAAACATTTATGAATGCGGTATATGGGGAAGCACAACCCTCAAAGGACACATGCATGAAAAAAAAGACCGAAAGGTCTTTAATAGCGAAGGAACATATTCAGATAAAGAAGTTTCTGGGGGAAATATACATCAGGAAAAAGAGATATTTTACCGTTTAGGGACGAAACTGAGTTTCTTCTGAGAGGTGAATCTTTTTTTTAAGGGATGATGATGTGGGAAGGAAGAAATGTTAGAAAGAAAGACGGTAAAGTAGTTAGAAAGACATGATCGGGAAATAGAATCTTTGCCCATTAGGGCTGAAGTTTGGAGATATGTTTTTGATTTGAAAAGCGGGATTTTTCTTTTTCTTTTTATTTTCTTAATCTCTATCTCCTAATCGTAATTAAATGGTTCGAGGGGGGAACGGGATTTTAATTATTTATTGCTTCGAAAACGGTTCTTGTTTCGTTGTATCGGGGATCGGATCTAATTACTTGGGATGGAATTTTCTAGTTTGGAATAAGCGTGGGAGGATTACGGGCTTTCATGCCTGGACATGATTTGAATAGCAAAAATGCGTGGTTCGTTAGGTTTTTTTCTTGTTTGGGAATGAGAAAATTAAGGTTTGAGCGAAATTGGTTACTATGTGTGGATGATGGGAGTGGATTGGGAGATTTTGTGATAAGAAATAGGCTATTAAAATTGCAGAATAATATGATGGAGTTTCTGCCTACTCACATCTATTAAGATTTTTAATCAATTAGTTCAGTTTTAGAAAAAATTGATTAAATCCTAATACGTATAGCACTACGTCCTACCTGTTTCAAAATTTTTATGAACTGCCTATCGAATCTTTTTCATTAAAATATTATCTAAATATTAACCAGGATTTTATGCAATCAATGCGTATGTAAAATTTAAATGGCTTGAGATAGATAACAATATTTTCGTAACATTTATTCTTTAATTTACAATAATAAGTTTGACTGCCGGTTAACCGCCGTTCAGGATAGCGGTGAATACGGCCGTTAGGCAGAAAATACAAATTGCAGAAACTAGAATTTATTTTAAAGAAAAATATGATAATAAAAGAAAATCATAATCTAAATTCGATTACCAGCGCGTAACATAACATTAACATTATGAAATGTACACTACTGGTTCCGTCCTAAAACCACAGACACTAACCTCTAAAGTCAAAAATTCAAGTCGAATCTTGGTGGAATATTTTGAGAATAAACGTTTCCTTTTGGAAGGAATTTCTTTCAGTTGCACCACCACCTTGCAAACCCTTGAGGCAACCGATGCGAAATAAGATTTTTTTTCCAGCGAAAAGCCTAACACAATATAGAAAATCTTTGGAGAACAAGTATCATTTTCCTTTTATTTTCTTCGAAAGAGACACTGGGAAAAATACTTCACAAAGGAGAGCAAAAGATATGCATTATCAATATTCTGAAAGAATTTTTTTTTCTCTCGAAATGCTCTGTTCTGTGGAACTTTTACTCCCAGGCGTGAATCGAATTTGCGACTCTTCTGTTCGAAATTATTTCGGGTTTCCTTTTCCTTGTGGTTGGCCAAAGAATGCGCTAAAGTCTTATTCTTGCGCATTCCGGCGGTTTTATTCCGAGTTGTGTTTTAGGAGATTTCTCTTGAGCATCTAATAGGAACGTTATATAGACGATTCGTTTCCTCGGGGTCCTTACAATTTGAAAGCTGTGTGGGTATTCAGCTAATAAAAAGCAAACCCCCATACCATTTTGCGAAATTTATTACAAATTAATATGCATACAAACTAGCTGATATATGCCTGGCCTTGCATGAGTAGAGTTATAAATTTCTTCTTTGACATTTTTAATAAATTCCATACCTTATTTTGTTGGTTGAAACGTATTAAAATTCCTCCAGCTGTCAAGAATTATAATTTTTGAATGATTTCTACATTTATCACTTGATCCCCATAAAAAACATAAGTATTTTACGAAAAATTAATTAAAATTCTGATTTAGAGAGATTTTTTAATCATATCTTCAGGATTTTAATTAACTTTTTTGAAAGTATTTAACACTTTAATAGTTTTTGGCTTGTCAATCTACTTCCTTAAAAGTATTCATCTTTTGATTTTACATCATTGTTTCCATGGAGACTATTTATTCAACAATGTTATTCCATGAAACTTTTTATTTAAGAGTCAAGAGTAATTTTGGAATTAATTTCGAACCATGGCCTATGTTTTTCCAGGAATTTGTTTTTACTTATGTATACTAATTTTGGTGCAGATTTAAAGAAAAACTGTATATTTGTATAAAAGACAAACACACATTGACTTTTATTATTTAAGATTGTGAATTTTTAAGCATCAAACTTATCTTGATAAGTTATAAAGGAGAATATTTCATTTCGCATGCTTTCAGAACATTTTTTTTCCAAAATGTAACCTTTCCATTCCAACAAAAGTACTTTGGAATCAGGAGTGTGATACTTTTAAAATAAAACATTTAATACATGAAATCTCACACACAATTTGTTTTAAATAAAGTGGTTTTCAAAGTGGAAAGAGAAGATACGATCTGGGTTTCTATCAACTGCGCAAAATACAGTAAACCAACACATTTTACTCAGTTGAATAAAAAAATATTTTTAGACATTGAAGAACTAAAATGTCAAGGAAATTTTATGACATGAACAAGTTTTAGAATATCTCCCTTCCCTTTCAATAAGATAGATAAGATTTCCCTTCAACAGCTAGTTTATATGGAGGTACTGTAACAATAAGATTCTATGAGAAAAATGCGAGGATTTCGAGGATTTTATTAGAAAATAAAATAGTTTTGAAACACTTCCTTTCCATAATAAAAGCTGTTTTATCATATATAATATGAGGAATTATTTTTTTTAAGACAATGTGAGAGAGAGAGTTACATGAATTAAATAAATTTCAAATCCATTACATTACAATAAAAGGTAGGTTATAAAAACACTTATGTGGTTATTTAGATTATGCCTGGAGAAAACTATTAATTTGTTTAATGATTCTAGATTCTACTATTGAATATAGGGGACCTCCATAAATTACGTGAGGTCAAAAAGGGGGAGAGTCTAGCAAATTTTCATCAAATCTCACCAGGGGAGGGGGGAGTCAATTAAAATCTTACATCAACTTTTAATTTAGAAAGTATAGGGGTCTTTCTTTTATCTTTTTAGCACATGTTTAGGAAAGAAACTCACATTAGTCAAAACAGCGAATCATTATAGCCAGTCAGTCGTGGTAATTACAAGTAGGAGGACCATGTTTTTTATTTAAAAATGGATTTGTATAAAAACTTTTGCGTCATGTAACAAACGAAACAGACATGGCTAAAACATATCAATGAAATTTAATTATTTAAAAGTTAGAATTGAGGAATTGAAGGTGAGAATTGAGGTGAGAATTTGAGGGCGCGAGTCCAGCAAAATCTCACCCAGAGGGTGGAAGGGGTCCAAAATTTGGTAAAAACACCTCATTTCAGAACCATTTTGTTTAATATGAAAGTTAGGTTACATGACAAATTGA
This sequence comes from Tetragnatha montana, assembly GCA_963680715.1. NCBI lineage: Eukaryota > Metazoa > Arthropoda > Arachnida > Araneae > Tetragnathidae > Tetragnatha > Tetragnatha montana. Next base: position 53,750,833 of record OY796676.1, on the reverse strand, counting down.
TAATACACATACTGAAACAACGACACTGCATGATAATTTCAATCATCTTAAAGGATTATACGAAATCTATAAGATTTAGAACCCACTCCTGAAAGTGAAAGTTAACATAGCAGAAAATATCTGTGTGAATGCACTAAATCCCCAAACAAACCCTCCTAAGACTCTCTCCCGGAACAAATTTACTCTCCCCTCCCTTTTAAAACTATAATACATTCATCCATTCATTCAAAACCCAACAAACCAATGGGCATCATCACTTCGCCGTGACCACATCTCAAGACCCTCTCAACCCCACCTGCTTCCTGGCATCTTTTTCGAGAAGCTTGACCGATCCTCCTCCCCCGAAATTAAGACGCCATCTGTCGCCCGAGGGGAGGACCATCCCCGTCTTCGATTATCCGATAACCGATGGCGGAAGACATTATCTTCCAGGAGAGAGGAGCAAAATATTTAATGACAGCCGATCGAAGAAGACGGTGGATAATTATGATAACTATTCATAATCGATGCACGGGGGCCGCGGGAGTTGATGGAGGGGCTGTCACTCTCAGTCGGGTAAACAGGACGTAATTGAAACATTTCTTCTTTCGTAATTGAATCCTTGTTGGGTGGGTGCGAATGAAGAAAGCTGAATTGATTGAGTCGGTAACCCTCTAGTATTTATTATTGTGTCGATTGTGGTGTCATCGGGTTCTGATTTGATTTGATTGATTATTTTAAGGATTTGATACTGAGTTAATTGATAACTGCTTGAGTATCTTGAATTGTTATGTGTGACAGATTGAGGCAAAAGTTTAATTATGTCAGGGTCTTTTAATTACTTTTAAATAGAACAAACTAATATTTAAATTCGATGTGACATACTACTGCAGATATCCTCTCTTACCTCCTGCACCCTCTGCTTATTATTGTGTTGATTACATTTATTTGATTTGATCGATTATTTACACCGAGAAGTTATCAATTAACTCATCAGTATCAAACCCTTAAAATAATCAATCAAATCAAATCAAAACCCGATGATACCACAATTGACACAATAATAAGCAGAGGGTATCTGCAGTATTATGTCACATCACATTTAAATATTAGTTTGTTTTATTTAAAAGTAATTAAAGACCCTGACATAAACTAATATTTAATGTGATGTGACAAAATACTGCAGAAACCCTCTGCTTATTAATGTGTGGTATCTTTGGGTTTTGATACGATTTGATTGATTATTTTGATGGTTTTATACTGAACTAATTGATAACTTTTCGGTGTGGATGTGACGAAATACTGCAGTGACCCTTTGTTTGTTATTGTGTCGATTGTGATATCATCGGGGAGACCTATAGGATTTGATTAAATTGATTGTTTGGGGGCTTTTAAAATACGTTAAATTATAACTTTTAGGTTTAAAATGGATCAGGTATTAAATCTTAACTATAAATACAGTTATGGTATTTTAATTTTTTTTTTTTTAGGATAGGTATCTTAATCGCGAATAACCTTTTCTGAAATAGAGTAATTATTTCAAGCTTTTCATTGGAGGAAAAATGATAGTTCGGCAAAATGCAACAAACAAAAGTGAACAAAATAATGAAGTACAAAAGAGCCTAAATTATCGGACACTCGATATTTACCGACTCTTTGGATTATCCAACAATTCTTACACTTTTTTAAACAGATTATTTTATTGTATTTTTTTTATTCTATTGGAAATTGATGAATGATAAACAATTTAAATGCGTTCATTTATGAATTATAATATAATTACCTTTTATTCAAAAAAGGTATCCCATTTCTCAAGGATTAGAATATAAATATCATTATTCAAAAAGTAATTGTTTTTTTGTTCCTGATTTCTTCACTTAAGTTATACACAAGTTATACTTAAGTTATATAAGTATTACACAATGCACACTAATTTAATACTTTATCAATATTAAATTGTTTTTCAAACACACTGCATAATAGTGAATCCCTTTAGCTGAAGTCAAATTATGTTTTTCTTTCATTTCATTGAAATATTGGCTAAAAACAATCTATAAACATGATACATAATACCTCTCAGCATTCTAATTTAAACTCAGAATTTATGGAGCAGCCACAAAGCACATTCTTATATTTCAAAAAAATGAAAAACACCCTTAACTGCCCTCTACCCGAATGAAAAGATGGCATTTTAATTATATATCCTCCACAACACAACCTCAGTTTCTACTTTATTGCTTAGCCTCATTTCTTCTCTTTAAAGAAAAATTCAACATCAAGAAAGTCCCACGCGCTGTTGAGGTAGAAGTTTATCGAAGAGAAAAAAGACCCCGTAATTCACCTCCCCTAAAAAAAATCTCGAGAATGAAGCAATAAACTTTCTCTCTTCCCGAAATTTTTTTTCGAACACGTACATAATTTTTTCACAACATTCATATTCCGTCTCGGCCAGATGACAGCCGCCTTCTAAAAATTTGCTTCTTTGTACCGAAATAACTCTACGTAACTCATTTTCGTTTTTGAATGTCGCGCCATTTTTTTTCCTTCTATCGTCTGCTAAACATTTTTCCCGTTTTATCAAGAAATTATGCCGAAGAATGTTTTATTCCTTTCTTTCCTGGAATTCTCGGGGAAATAATGGACAGAAAAAAATACAGTCTGAGAACGACGAAAAGGGTTTAGAGCTCTGAAGCAATATTACAGTGGTAAGTTCATAAACAGAGCAAATATGCAAGATATGAAGAAGGGAACATTTTTTCTTCTTCATTTCTCCCTCTCTCTCACCCATTCATTTCTTATCAGAAAACTTTTTTTTACTACTGTTGGATATTCTGCACTCTTAGAGAAAGTTATTTTATTTGTCTCTTTGTTTAAGCCTTTTCTGAGTGATAGGTATAAAAATTCCATTTTTTTTTCTTAGAAAAGAAATTTTCTCTTTCATTTGAAGGATCCTTCACCCAATCTAAGAAGTATTTTTTTTTCATACTCGTAATAAGGTTTTGAAGTTTTTTGTTTTCCATATTTCGTGCATGTGAAATTGGGGAAAAAATTCATTAATTAGAAGTTTTTGTGGAATAACTATAGTTGTGGGGAAATAAATACTTGGAAAGTTGAAATATTTCAGCTTTTAGTTTCTAAGGTTTTTATCCTATATATTGTATTTTGGTTATTTCAAAGTTTGTCTGTAATAACTTAAGTATATGGAGCAATACGTATTCAAAGAACTCTTGAAATATTCTTCAATATAAAGTATTGTTAATTCATTAAATATATTATGAAATTCTAAGGTATTAGCGTATCTTAATGGAAAAACCATAACGAAAAATTCAATTAAATTAATACAAATAGTTAAAGTAAGGTGCATTACAGAATAAAAACACTAGAGTGTAATAACTCAATACCTAAATTATTACTTACTTAAAAACATTTATTTTAGTAATCAATCTTAAGAGGTTTAGTTTAGTTAATATCTTAAAGTATACTCTTTGTTTTGTTAAATGTATTTTTAATGTTTTTAACTAATTTTCAAATTGTGCATAGCAAAACTTGTGTAGTTAACTAATTCCAATCTATTTAATATTAACTTATACGCAATGTATAAGTACTGAATGCTTGGATAATTATAACAATGTTATTGTAGTTACTATAGTTTAACAAATTAATTTTTTTTCTAAAAAGTGATATAGTACATTTTAAATTTTAACCCCATTTTATTTAAAAATTTAATTCAGATTACTTGATGCGCTGGATAAAACTTAATCAATTAATTCAAAACTGCTTAGAGTTTACTAATTAATGCATAAGTTAATCCATAACTTCTTAATGCATAACCGAATACTTCAAACATTTTAAACTAATTTAGGTATATCCTTATAAAACTTAAGTGCAATAGTTTTGAGGTTATAATCCAACACGTTTTATGAAATGTCTTTAAAATTATATTTTGACATTAATTTTCTACCGAGTGTATTTTAATTTCGGATACCATAATGTACACTAATATTTTAACACACTCATATGATATCATCTCATAAATAATTAATATCATGTGAAATACCACTGAAAGGAAAATAACGTTCTCTCAAAGAGTTTATAAATTTACATATTTAAAACAGCAGCAGCTGTACAATATTTTTTTCACCCAGACATAACGTTTTTAAATTTTTTAAAACATCTTAATGTAGTTGAGTTTTATAAAGTACATTTTAAAGAAATTTATTATCAGATATTTTTAAAAGTATCTCGTGGTGAAGACAGACATTATTTAATGGAAGAAAGATTAATGTATTCTTATGGTAAGATTCATTGGTGTTTTAGGTTTATGCAGTCAGTTTTTTAAATGCTGAATGTAAAAAATAACTTGTTTGATAGTATGGGCATTTTCATATTATTGGAAGTTAGCATTATTTTATCGAAGCATTTTCATTGTCCCCGAGGTCGCTGGAAATAAAATAAATTTTATATTCATTATTCAACACGGTAATTTAGTATTTAAAAGTTAAGGTAATGTTTTTCTTTTAGTAATTTCTCTGGGGCTTTTTCCAAAGGATCCAGTAGTTTCCTTGGAACTAAAAGGTATCGTAAATGCTTCTAAAAACATTTTGATTCTAAATTCATAATTTTAATATTCTAATTTTATTCTCTTCTTTGCTTCATTATTATTCCTTTTCATCTTAATCGTTCTTTGTTTATTTTCCTTGTATCGTACCAATATGCATTTATATTTCTTTTAATCTCTTTTCTCTTTTCCTTTTCTTTTTCATCTCCATTTTTCTCTTTTCCTTTCTCATTTTTGTCATCTGCATTTCTCCTTACAACTCTCATCATAAAGTCATTTCAATGCCTTTATATTTAAATTATATAGTATATTCAAGGAAATATTTATGTAAGTACATTAAAGTGACCATGAGGATTTACCGAGCCAACTTACAGAGCTCTCAGTTGCGGAACTATGAAAGTGAAAATTAATAAAAAAAACAGTAAAGGGGATAGTACAGCTGTGGAAAAAAAAACGTTACAGTAGACTTTACGGGAGAACGGGTGGGGTTAGAAAGATGCTTTTGGTGTCATTTTTCAGGATTTAGAGTATGCTTGAAAAAATTAATTGACTATTTTTCTCTCAGAGGTCGTCTTCTGGTGCAGCGCAATAAAAACTGCATCTTTTTTCATGGCGACCCTCAATTTTTTTTCGATTTTATGAAAGATCATAGTAATTTAACCCTCATCACCGAGTTTCATTTAATTTGGACCTTAAACAAACACATGGCAGACCGTCAAAATCTGAAAAATTCATATTAAAAGCCTGAAATTAGTCGCCAACACCCGACTGCCAAACACGAATTTCTGACAACCTACCAGTACTAGTGAACCGATTTTCATTAATATTTTAGTTTTAAATTGTCGAAACATGATATAAGGTTATTTTTAAAATTTTTAAGATTTAATAAGCATATAAATATTATGATTAAATTATTTTAATTTTGTTTATTTATATTAGTTTATTAGTAATTTCAAAGTCAAAAATCGCACTGAGCTAATTTTCGTGTTGTTTGAAAACGCGTAAATAAAAACAAAAACGCAAGAAGCGCCAAATCATAGATAAATTGCCAAGCCTAAAAAATAACTGTAACGTTTTTTTTTTTCCTCAGCTGTACTATAAAATAGCACAATACCATGATAAAAGAACGGAGAAAAATCAAGAAATAATCAGTAGGATATGTTTTTGATTTAATTTGAACTATTCCAAGCTCTGAAATAGGCATCACAGAAAATTTAAAAACCAGTCTGATATTCACACTAAACTATTGACGTACTGTCTAAAAATGTGTCAACATTTAACTGAAAAACAAAAACTGGATACGTTTCGTAAACTTTCAATTGTACTATTTGTATCATTCAGTAGACGATATCCCCAAAACTTAATGCATGAATCACATATACAATCACTTACGGATATATATTCGTAATCTGCCTGTACGATTTTGTCACACCATGAAATAATACCCCACGGTGCTATTTACTTCAACTCAAAATCTCGGAAAACTATTAGAGTAACGAACCTTTTATTCGGAATTCCAAATTCCAAAATGCTCTTAAATCCGGAAAGTTTAGAGATTTTAAAAAAAATCTTGTTCTGAAGGTATTGTTCTCACAAAACTTACGGTGCGGACAGAACGGTGATGGTGGTACCGGATTCTTCACAAAAGATTAGGTTAATGCTGCAGTCCTGCACTTAAGTTTTAATTGGACCTAATTTTGTTTTTCTGGTTGAATTGAAGATTTTAGAAAAAATCTTAAATTCTAGGATTCGTGCTGTTAAAAAAACAGATTTCTGACACTATCCCAGAAAAGTAGCACCCTTTAATACATACATAAGTATGGTTCTGCATATCTTCCTCCAATCATCTTACTATCCCCCGCCCCCAAAGAAAAAGGGGAAAATCCCAACGTGCGAATATCACGCTCGATACCTACCTATCAGACTTTTCCGTATCATACAATAGGTAACATAAGTACTATCCAGACCCTATACTGCATCTTCTCCAATCATCTTTCCAAGAAGCACAATGCTGCATCTGGATAAGTGCCAGGTGGCCCGTACCTCTACCAACTCCCCGAGTGATTTTCGATTCTTACGCCCCCTTTAACATCCTTATCGCCCCCCTGCTACAAGGGGAGCGACAACGGGGACGGGAAACTTTCGACTTCCCTACTTATAGGAAATGACTCAAGAAGAGGAAGAATAAAAGAAGTAAGGAGCCTTTAAAGTAAGGAGCAGAAACAAACGGACGGTAGGTAGATAACTAAGGGAGGAGGATAAAGAAAAAAGAGATTGCTGAGGGATAAAGAGAAGGAGGGATCAGGTGACCTTTTTTTTGTTCTATAACTACCTAGGGAGGAGTTTAATTTTCATTGGAATAAGAAACTGGGAGGTTGTTGTTTTTTTCAGAAAAAGAAATTGAGAAGTCTCGAATCTTCGCCGGTGTTGGATGTTAAGAGAAATAATGGTCTTGTCTAGGTTTGGGATTACTAAGTTTGAAGACTGGAATTTTTTGGGAAAAAGAGATTCAAATATAACTGTGAGGACAAATATATAGTGTACCAGTTCTATTGTTTAAAATTAAATTCAATGAAATCTGATTATTTGCCTCGTATAAAACCGGACTCACTGTTCCACTGTGTTGAAAATCAGAGTTTATATTTTCTTTTCATTTTATTAAGTTAAGTTGAAATTTCTTGCGTGATATTTTAACTTAACATATTAGCTTTATCTGCTGGACCATCCGATTTTAATGTATGGTCCATTTATTTATTTTTTGTATGTGCAGTGTCTCTTTATTAGTTTAGTAATATTCATTTGTGAATAAATCGTATGTATTTTTGTTAAATGTTGTATAAATGCTTGAGAGTATGAGGGTAGGGACTTTGAGAGGGCCAGTAGTTTTTCTACCTATAAAATTTATTTTTGAATGATTAAAACTAGTATGTGAATTAACGAAATATTAATTCTTAAACTTGAAATAAATATGTGTTATAATTAAAATTTTTGGCAAAAATTACTTTACAAATGAGGAACATTTTATTTTCTTAAACTTTTGCATTTTATTAAACTTTATAAAGCTTATTAGTTTACCTTTTTCTTGAATAGGTTAATAAACTATTCTCTCCGTGTTAAACATTAAAGATATCTCAAATTAAATTTTTTAGACCCTAAGATGAACCTCTATTCTTAATAGCGCTGGAACTAAACATAAGAAGCTTGTTTTTTAAATAAAAATAATAATTTCCTTTGAAGGGATACAAATTAGAAAAATGTATATTTGGATATTTATTGATGTTTTTTTTTTTTTTGTTTATATGTTTATATTTTGGAGAATTTCATAGACTAGCCACTACTTTGTACTTTACTAAAGTATAATTTATCAGAGTTTAAAATATACAAACAGCAGTAATTACAATGGAATATATTTGTGTCTGTTCACACTACCCTGTTTTGGTCTTGCGGCGTCATAAAAACCCAACCGACCAACTAATAATTATTTCCGTTAAGATAAAAGTAGCACTAAGTTTGATTCAAAGATCATTAAACTCACGGTGTGAGGATTTCAACTAAATGATCAAAATCCGCAACATACCAAATGTTGGAATTGTTGAAGTAGCGAAGGTAGAATATAACGACTGGGTTAAAATTCGAAGTATGAACTTACCGCAATCCTTTTTCCAACATTCTCCTCCGTTATCTCAGGCCAATTCTCTAGAGAGAAATACATCCCAGTTTCTCAGGGTTGAATTGGGATTTGCAGCAGCAGCGATATTTCGTTTCGCACCCGTAATTGAGATTTCTTCCTTGACATTAAGTTGAACTTATCCCTATTCTACCTTACCTTTGACCTTCGTATCACGGTGTTTCCCTTGAAAATAATACACTAGCTTTTATTGTTTAATACACACCTTATGCTCAGAACCAACTGCTATAAAAGTGTTTTACAAATAATGTATAGAGCATTTTCAATCACAAGACTCGGACCTAAGAACGGCCTTAGCAACAGAAGGGTTACAGTTTTTTGTCCTACAGAAGATTAACAGTTAAAAGAAAATAGCTGGTCGTGGAATTCTTCTATTGGAGCATTTGCAATCACGTGATCCCATACCTAAAAACCGCCATAGGAACAGATAAACAACGGTTGGGACGTCACATGAAAACACTATGTGTATGGGAATATTTTTCATTTTTGACCCTACTTTATTTCACAAGTAGCAAGAATTATATTCAATTTAACCGAATGATTTTCAGTATTCAGACGACTATCATCATTCAGTAGAATAAATAAGACTTCAAGGACTTCAATCTTATTAAATTTCGCTGCATAATAGGCAAATCAGGATTTAATTCGAAAATATATTTTAGTTTTTCTTTACACACGGCGTTCCTCTACCTTGTGTCAAGATAGGCACAGTTCAAAAAGAGTAGATATTTGTATTTAAATATTGAAGGCTATCCAAGAAAACGTACATAAACCAGTTTTAATTCAATTTTATTCTATCGAACTACACAGAGCTTTAAACAACACCTATTGAGATTCCATTCAAAGTATTCAAAATACGACCCAAAGTCAAACAACGATGTATCTCATGCAAACAGAGTGTTCTTTTTTTTAAAACAAAAATTCTCAAACAAACAGAAAGAATTTCGAAACCATTGAAGAAGAAGGAAGGTCCTTCCACTTCATTAATTTTCCTCCCAGAGAACCCTCGAAGCAATGTCGTACGCAAAAAAGAAAGACCAGGAACGATCGAAAAAAACCGTCCTCCAGAAACCCTAACAAAAAGCTATCACCACTGTCTTTACATCGTTCATTACTTTTTTTTTCATCCTTCTCTCGTTAAATCATTTCCAAAAAGTTCTAGAGAGGGAGCAAACATTTCTTGTTAACGGAAACCTGTCCAAATCAATGCCATAACAAGACAAGTTGATGGCGCTAAGTATCACTTACGTCACGGAAGATTGATACCGAAATTGAATTCTCCAGGGAAAAGGGAAGATTTATATATAAAGATAAAACCAAAAAAAGGGAAAGACAATACGCAAAAGTACGGTGGACAAAAAAAAACACTACTTCGAACAACTTCTGGAGAGATCTGAATCGAATTTAGTTTTTGCGTTCTGGTTATCATCTCGGAGTTTCTTTTTTTATTCTTCCGATCCCCCCCCCTCGATAAGAAAAAGAATATTCTGTTTTTTATTTAAAAAGTATAAACTTGGCGCAATCTGTCCGTTGCCATTTTCGGGAGTCAAATTTCGTTGTGTAAGCTTTGTTCTGGGCTTTGTGAGTAACCCACCTTTTAGAAATATTGTTCCATTCATGGAGTTCTAAACGGGAAGTAGTAGGGCTTTTAGAAAAGTTGCTTTGATGGGTTTTTTTTTTGGGAGGGCATCGTTCGGTATTGTGTGTCCGTTTATTCAGGGGTTGTTTTCCGGGTAAGTGGGTTTTTGTTCCTTCAAGAAGACGTAAGCGAGGAATGAGATATGTTGTGATTCTGAAAAGAATTAATCGCTTGCTCTGATACTTGAGGCCAAAATCAAGAGGATGTGATGGATAAGAATTTCTGCAGAAAAATCTAAGAAGGTTAAATGGTACGAGAAATTCAATATGATGAATGAAGCAGTTCACTTTTATCATAAGCTTTTCTTATTGCGTATAAAAGTGGATGTTAAGGGTTCATAGTTAATATTAATTATATACAGCATTTGATCAATTATGTGACATTTTACTACCTCTTCTTAAGTAAAGTTAATCCTTTGAGTAATCAATTAGTTATGCTTCTTGTTTTTCTAATAAAATATTTTGCTTAGGTAGTAGTGAAAAGATTCAGTAATTAGTTGTCTAAATCTATACATATTTGCATACTTATGGGAAAATACTTTGCGAGTAAAAAAATATATTTGTAACATATAGTAAATAACAAATAATAGTAATACATTATTAAACCAATAAGTAATTTAGAAAACGTTGCAATCACGTCGTTAACATAATTATTTGCAAAACAGTCAGTAATGAAGTTGAATAAGATGTATAAGTAGGCTAAGTCTAATTTATTATAATTAAATGATATCCACGCGTATTAGATAACGCATTTTTGTTACATAAATTAAGATTGGAAACTCACAAAAGTAAGGTGTTTTGGGTACGATGATAGTTAATCATAAATATATATAGTAGTTTTAATAGAAAGGCGTTTGGAAGTTTCCTGTAAGCAGTTTTTCAATTATCTCCATATATTGGCATCATTCTTTGCTTAGTACTATAACCGTTTTTATGTATTTTGAGATAGGGAAAAGTAGAATCTAAACATAAGAAATATACTTGTTGATTCTGTAGAAGGCCTAGATTTAAGATTTGAAAATCCTTTTTTTTGTCCTAGTAATTAGTTTACCATTGTAGACTGCTTCAATTAAAAGGAATCTTTAACCACATTGCAGTAGTAAATAGTTATAAACAAATAATAATATATACTTATTACAAAGCTTCTACTGGAAGAACATGGTTACTGCCGTACAGTATTGTATAATTATTACACCAAAAGTTCCCACTTAAAGATTTACTCCTTACGATAATTGGAAATGTGTAGATCACACAATTCATTATCAGTCTCAATCGACATCACTGGCTGTAGATATTCACGATTCTATCGATTTCAGTTCCTAATTCAACAACCAGTTCCGACTCACAGTTCCCATCGAACCTATCAGTACTTGATCTATCATTTATCAATACAATCTTCTCGAACACTCCGATTGGATCCCGAATTTCGATTTTCCGGAATCCGTTTTAAATCTGATCGCCGAGCGTTCGGAATAGAAACCTTTAAGCTCTCTGTGACATGTTGTGATGAAGCATTTTCTCCTGAGAATGCCTCTAAGCTCTTTAGTCGCCATGGAAACCTGGTCCTCTTGAGACTCTCGGGAGATAATGCATGATATAGCTCTAATGAGGGAAGCGGGCTTTGGATCACTTTTCGACTACGCCTTAGTTTTGTCATGTTCTGGAAAATCTGAGCAAAGCTTTGGAACAAATCAAGAAATCTTATGATTGTTTCGTTAGCTTTGAGGTTGTTAACAATTATTCAAATTCAAATTTCGAAGTATATTTAAACGAAAACTAATTTGTTATAATATTTTGAGTAGAATATTTTTATGTGTGGGTTACTTTTACGTTGTCATTAAAAATGGTCATATGCTAGGCTAAATTGGACTAAACTTTCCCACCTTTAAATTAAAATTTTTAACCATTTTATAAAATGTGTTTCGTGTTATATTACATTTGAGTAGTATTAAAACTTATACCCACTTCCAGTAATTTTGCTTCATCTCCAAGTAAATTTTAAAATCGCATTATCGTAAAAATATTCTTTTATGCTCGACCAAGCCGGAAGAAATAAATATTCGGAAGATTTTTCTAGAGAGATATACCAATTAATATTCTTTTCCAAAAATATTCAAGTCCCAAAAATATTCTTTTATGCTCGACCAAGCCGGAAGAAATAAATATTCGGAAAAATTTTCTAGAGAGGTATACCAATTAGGATATGCATATTATAGTATATTGATAAAATATTATGTTTTCATATCCTAAAAAACTGGACCATATGATATTCACTTAAACTTTGATTGGGACAGTATAGTATATTATATTAATTCAATATTATTTTTGATAACATTTTATAGTTTATACTTCTAAATTTAAATGATGAAGTTGAAAGAATTACCTAGTCAAATGAATATAGATATTTAAACTCAGTTTTTAAAAGTTTATTAAGCTTTCATTGTATTGGATTAAATTCCCCCTTAGATTCATATTTTAAGGATAATAAGTAATTGAAATCAGCCAAACAAAATGTTTTATAATTAATTTAGAGATTTAGTGAAAAACAAACAAAAAAAAGCTGCAATGCCGAGTCCTATGAAAGATCTTGCTATAGAAAATGTAATATGTGTATGACAAGTGTCATAGGGAGCAATAAGAAAGGGGGGGGTGCAGTTCCCCTAAAGTTTTTTCTCCAAAGAGATTAGTTAAATTTCCAGGTTTTATAAAAAGTTCATTTATTTTTTCGGTTGTAATTTCATTACTTCAGCCCTATCTGCGGGGTGATGATTCGAAACACAATTAAAATTAATAAAAATGTTACAATTGTTGTTTTTTTGCTTAAAATTGAAAGGACAGATCTCAAGACCGAATATTCCAATAAAATAATATACCAAAAGAAGGTTTTTTATAACTGATTTTTATGTTTAAAGTTAAAAAGTGTTTCGATTCACCCCGTGTTACGGTATGTGAAACGATGTGTTGTATTATTATTAACCATTTGCATTTCAATATATTACATTAAAGATCTGAAATAAACTTATTCAACAGAATGCGAAATACTCAAACCTAGCGAATACTAATTATAAAGCTTATACCTCGCAACTATTAAACTAATTAAGTTAGACAAATATTTAGAATTCTTTCATTAATTACTTGCATACCCATGAATTCATCTGGTCTTACATCACTAGTATTTATAGCTTTGACTAAATCTGAAGTATGTACGAAACTAATTTACGCCTTGAAGATTTCGAAGTTAGAAGTATTTCATTAAATTCATTACTTAAGCACGCGATTCTAGGAATATGCCAAAATTAGTTAGCGTGTGTTTTATATGGTTCGTTAAATGCTTCGCTATCGTAACAACGAGTATAAAATTTAATACTTGTGATGACGTACTGTCTATCACATGTTGAGCTCCCGTTTATATTTCTGTTGCCAAGGCAACACAGGACTCTCCTCATTTCCAACGGGAGAAATTGTTGCATTGAATCACTATACTCGACAGCAACGTTTCTTAAACCCAGTACGTCACAAATGCGGAAGGAGAAATCGGTAAACACAAAGCATGCTGGGTTTCTAGGAGGAGTTTCGGTACGCAAATCGCGATTGAAAAGCACTATTTATACATGGGTTTAAAAAATGATCATATTTTTAAATTGATGTTCTTCATTTCACTTAAAATTCAGACACTACGCTGGGAACTACTTTGTTTGTTAGTGACGTCATGGGGTCAACTTAAGTTGCTGTCAATCCGATTTGCGTACCGAAACTCTTTCTAGCAACCCAACAGGCTTTGTGTTTACCGATTTATCCTTCCGCATTTGTGACGTACTGGGTTCAAGAAACGTTGCTGTCGAGTATAGTATAGTCATCTTTGTTTATTATTTTAACAGTTCAATAATCTCAACCAATAACATATGCGTTCAACTACATCAATCCTCCGTCAGTTTTAATCCCCTCCAAATCATAATACGGTTTATCCCTATTTAAAATGAACCGGTCTTGTTTCTATAGCGCAACCACCACAACAAGGCAATTAGGTGTGAGCACAACTTGTGTTGGACAGACAGTAGGTATTACGTAGTAGCGTCAACAACCAATGGAAGAGCCAGATTCATCAATCGCTTACATCGTTGAGGTTTATTTCCTAATTCCACTTCGTAAGAATTCCACCTTCCCAATCAAAGCGACTGGCTATCCCATATTTGAAATGATAATTATTTTAGAAACCAATCAGAGCTCTCGCTCACATCTAACGGAGTGGAATTGGGAAATTTGCATCGTCGAGGAGAAAGATGGGGAATTTTCTACGAGTACTTAACATCGCGTCGCGTTTATCCAGCCATGTAAACGCTCCCTAACACGTCAAACATGCATCTCCTCCTCCCGAGTCTTTAACGATTCTTGACGATATGATGCAATAATTGGAAAATTCATTCTTCTCAGTCGAGAGCGCCATCCAATAAATCGAAATATCCTTCGCTAAATGTCATGTTCCTTGTTGTCATAACAACGAGATCGAGATGGCGTCTGTTTATTAAGTAGCACTAGTAGCAGCGATGTTTCGGCTTTTGAGCGCGCTATTATTCTCGGTTGATTGGATACTGTTAAACATGCCTCTTCTCTTTCTAGCGTTTAGTTTATTCGCGTTTCTGAACTCTCTAATGAAAACTACTCGAACGTGATTTGAATACTGATGGAGAGAGGACTCGGAATAAAATGCAAATGTGGAATCGGGTTCGATTCTCATGCATATAAATGAAATAATTCCTCCCTCCCCACCTTGCTTTCAAGTCGCAAAATACACAAAAATCGAATATTTTTCATTAAAAAGTAATTACAAGGTTCTTACGAGCTTCAACAAGTTCTAAATGTAAATGCTTTGAAATATAAATTTAATGAGGATGAATTTTATTACTTGACGTTCTTAAAATCCTATCAATATACTAAACATTGGTGTGTTTCATATTTTCTTATTAAACTGTTTCTTGATACTACATTAATTTTTTCTCGGATTCTATAGCTTTCAGTAAATTAATTTTTAGGGATGGAAAAATTGCATTCATTAGGATGTCCCACATTTACTTAATTAATACAAAAAATATCTGTCGATTAAAAAACAGGTACTTGTCAGATAAGAGATAAATGGTATTTAGCAAAACATGGTTTAATTTGAACTGTTAGTAAATTTTTAAATTCTTGGAATTCTTCTACAACTTTTACTCAAATGTGACTATAAATATGAAATTTATAGCCCACTTTACAAAATGAATGTGTTTCATGTATTTGTAATGTTAATAGAACCTATAATATTAAGCTATTACTTTTGTAGTTATGTATTTTATTTTACCTACAAATTTCTTGCATTAGACCACTAGGATGAGTTAATTCCAAATCTTCGAAAGCAAAGGTAAAATTTTCAAAGATACATCAGTGCCGTTATAATTTAAATTTTTTTGCACAGGTCCAAAAATTTTAAATATAAGTTATTTCGTGGGGGCTGGGCGGCTTAGTTGGTTTACGTGCTTCTTATTTTTGGATTCATACTAACTATTCCCTGAATTAGTTGGTTTAACACTTCATAGATAAATTCTATATGTTGTGTTTATGACATTCTATGTCATACTTTCTTTAGATTCATACTAATTATTCCCCTAATTAGTTGGTTTAAATTCCATAGTTAAATCACGTAGGTTGCCTTGATGACATTATATGCCTTACTTCTTTTAGGTTGCACTTGGGCATTCTAGAACATCCCGGAGAAGCTTTTAGGAAACACAGAGCCCAAATCTATCCAAGCTTCTGAGACCACGAAGCTACTAAGCTGCCAACACACCAACCCGATATTTGGCCACACATCCTGCTGCAACAAGACATATTATTCCCCTTCATCGCAATCCCAAACACAGGATTTATCGCCAAACAAGACCTCACCTCTACCTGTTCCCTCACTCATAACTCACCTCGCTTTTGGTAATTAGTGCTTCCTCACCTTTTCCCTTGTTTCAATAAATCCCGACGCCGCCGTATTTACTTTAATTATTAGCGCCCGCCGAGAAGCCCTGTAATTAGAGGTTAATATTAGTCACGTCGTGCCCGGATTTGCGCTGACCCCCCCCCTTACGATTGAGGGGCTGATGGATGAGGGGTGGGGGCGTTGTCTGAGGGGTTAGGGGGTGTTATGCGTGCCGGTGGGAGTTGGTAAATTGGTGTATTGTTTTAAGGTAAGAGTTTTGATTGTGCTCGTGATTGGTGGATTTATGGAGATAAAGGCGGTAATGTAACTGATAATTGGAGAGTTAAAGTTTCGGTAAGATGTACTTTTGTTGGTATATAATCCGTTCTTATGTGCCGTTAACTGTTTTCTGTCTCTAGAGATTTGCAAATAGTTGGTTGTTCTTTAAATCTATTGCCGTTCATAACACTTGCTGATATCAAAATTGCCACACTATTTTATATAAGCCGATGTGTAGGTATACAATGGTATTTTTCCTCCTTCTAATTTAAATGTTACCTATAATAACGTTCTTAACTTTTAAAAGAATTTTCATCTCCCGTTTAAGCTCTATTTGATTAACGTAATTCAAAATTTTTATCAGATCTTTATCTTCTATCAGAAGCAATTAATAATAAAAAATAAACTGTGCCCCGCAAACACAATTTTTTTTTCCCAAAGCAACAATATTGTGAATTAGGTGATTGAATTGTACTTCCAAAACGTAGTATTAATTTACAAATAAGATTTACAACCATCGGTAAAACCATAGGGTGAAACAATAAAACCTGTAGGATTGTTCAACCACGTAAATAGCTGAGATATAACTATGAATATCGAATTCTGATTTTTTCAAAATATTACCTTTAAGTTATTTTCTTTTTGCTTTTTTAAAGATCAATTATATAAATTGGAAATTAATCAATTTCTTAAGCAAGTATCCAATACATTTAATATTACTTATTATTAAATACACTACTGAGTGCAAGGTAATTCGATAGTATTTCAATTAGATATAACTAATTGACTTATTCTCTGTTACAAGTAAGAAAATGAATGAGTACTTTTTATGTCGGCACTTGAAACCTATTCGAAGAAATAAAAATAACTACGTCCTAGTTTTAAATTTTACTTTATCCATGTCCAAAGACAACTATTACTCATTCCCATTTTGAAACTAAAAAAAAAATAATGATGCCACACATTCATTCCTTCGTATTAATGTTAAAAATTAACGTTACGATAAAAAACCTTAAGGATAATTTCATAAAGAAAGAAATCATTTCCAATGTCAAATATAAACCTGAAAATGTCCTCTTATGATTATCTCCCAGAACAACCTATTATTAATTGTAGCTGTAAGGTTTTTAAGTAAAAATAAAGTCCCTATTTCAATTTCATTCCACGTCGTGATGTCTCTATGTGGAAACCTCCTTCCTGTTCATTACTTTCCAAATAATTTCTAGATTGAAATAAGTAATTTTTAGCTGTCCTCGTAAAAATATGAAAAATATCCCAGAAGAGAAAAAACAAAGTGAAGTCGCCGGACAAAGTTAATTCTATTCTTGGCGACAAGCGAATTTAAATTGCTTCATTTTCAGAAGGAGAATATGAGCTCTTAAAGATTTAATTTCACTTAAGGCAACAACGTTGCATATAATCGATATATATGAGAAGAGGCGTCTCTCTTTTTGAGAAAAAGTTAAATAAAAAAAAATCGATGAATATTGAGTAAAAAATTAATTAAACCTTTGGAAGTATGAATTTTTTTATTTATTTATTTATTTGTCTTTTACTAAGAACATTTAAACCTTTCTTTTGTTATTTTAGAGTCTTGGGAATTTTAATGAGCTTCTTCGGCTTCGAGGAACTTATTATTTTATTATCTTCCCACAAAGTATAATTAATTAAGAGTTATTTCAATAGAATTTTGATGGGGGAAGATTACTGAACCTGAGCTGCTCTAAAACCGAGATATTTATTATAAGCTTCATGGGTAAGAAATATATTTTAATGCAGCTGTATTTTTTGTTGGCTTTGAACGTACTATCATGTTTCTGTAAAGTAATACGACACATTGTTTTTAGATATATGCTAATTTTTTAATTACTTACCAAAGAGTACATTGGCATGTTTATTGTTGTTTTAAAGGTATAATTGTTAAGTTATTTAGGCTAATTAATGATAATGATTATAATAAGTAAGGAGAAGCATTGATATTCCAAGCTGCTGTTGATATAATACACATACCACGTTTTTAAGTAAAAAAATGTAGAGTTAAAACATCTAATTAAAATTTCAAAGGTATAAGAACAAAAATATTCATAAAACATCTAATTGTTTGAATTTTAGGAAATTTCAGTCCCTAGGTCCACCGAGATGGACCCTTGGCTTTCACCCCTCTGAAACAATCTTTTTATAAAAATTAACAGCTAAAACCACCAAAATGTATTATTCAATTTTATCTTTTTTTTTATTCTATCTAAGACTGAATGTAATGGGAATTTCCAATGAAATGTAAAAATAAAGAAATAGCAGAAAAATACTTTTGAAAACAAGAATCATCAAGCTGAAAAATTGATGTTTATTTGAACAAGAACACACTACATGACGCAGAATCTATAGTTCCATTCTGAAATTAAAACGTCAAGTATTATTAACTTCTGCATCGTATTACTTAAAAGCTGACATGAACCCCTATATGTATGGTTAGAACCAAGTCCTTCAAATAAAATCCTTTATCCTAGAATAACCAATATAAACTCTAAACGTAAGGCATACCGATTGAACCTTCGGAAAACAGTGAATGATTCGAAACTGTCAACAGAAAACCCCTTCAAATCTCCGTTCACCACACAAGGAATTAACGATCCGCACATAATTCTAACCCATCCCTGACCAAATTAGCCTTCCCGGAATTCCCTAATCCCGCAGAGAAAGTCGGCAAGATAATCTCCCGGTTCTAAATCTGCGGCCAGGTCTATTTCGGCGAGAGAGGCACACATAATACCATCAGGGGGCGATCTAAATCATTAAATGCGTTCGTAACGAAGCCCAAAGGCAATTATTCGGAAATGCAAAACTCATTACTAGAAAGATAATGTCCTTGTAGTATTTCGATCGGGATTTTACTTATTTTATTACTATGCCCCAGTTCCATTTCGGGGCAGATTTTGGGGGCGCATAGGGTTCAGGGGATGACGGGAGATTCGAATGTTTTGTGTGGTTTAAAAATAAAGATGATGATGTGAGTTGGATTTTGTTGTGTTGTTGAGATTGGATGTCGTTATGGGAGATTCTTTGGAGTGAGTAAAGGTTGGTGTTGAAAATAGTTGGATATTTTGGTGGCGAGAAGAATATCTATTATTTTTTTTTAAATTAACTTTTAAATTTAGTAGATGTTTTATAACTTTAAAATAAATATGTTTGATTTGGTCTGAATTTTCAGCGAAATTAAGAACGTCAATTTAGAAATATGACTATTTTGTTAAACCCATGTATATTATACAGCGTCTTTTGTCACAATTTACGAACCGAAACTCTCCTCCTAGCAACTCAACATGTTTTCTGTTTACTTAGTTTTCCTTGTACGTAGTGACGTCATAGGGTCAAGATACGTTGCAGTATAGTATAGAATTTTGTTTGAATGAAATTGATCATTTATATATCCCTCCCCAATGGGCTATTACTGGGGGTACATAAATCAAATCCAAATAGTATATACCAAACCTCTGACATCACTTTCAAATAAACGTTTTCACAAATACGTTACACCAACACCTCCAAAACCCAATATCACATTACCATTGATTCAGACCCAGAGAGAGAAGCCCTGACATAAATCATCCGAGCATAAAGACGTCCTCACAACTTCAAAACACCTTAAAACGAAAACTCCATCAAAACGCTGATGAAACTCCCCCATTAACCTCGCACCCATGATTTATTTACCTTGCTGAGAATCTCAATACTTAGCCTCGCACCAATATGAGAGTCTTCAAAGAGTAACCGAGTCGTAAAAAAATGAAATGAGCATAAATCATTTTCTAACTCATCGAACTCCGTTTAGGGCCCATTTTCTTGAACTTGGGGGTTTGAATTTACGACCGCCTCGGATGCCGGTGAACCTTGAAGGCTCCGAAATTCGTTTTTATGACCCGGTTGCTGCTAATCGATGACGTGACTGATTAGGTCCTCACAACATGACATAGCTCAAACCGCCAAGGAACATAAATCTTTCGTGAGGAGGTTATTGATCTTGTGGTTAGAGAAAACTGAGATGTAAAGATCACGACGTTATGACAGTTCCGAATATCGAAACAATCTTTCAAATTGTTTACAAAGAAAAATATTTAAAAAGTTGTAATTTTTATTATTTAATGATTTTATAGTAAAGGAATAATACTTTTCTAATCAGTAGGTATTTATAAGATTTTTAATTGAACAGTTATCTACATTTATATTCAAAGCAGTGCTCTATTTTTTAGAAATACAGATATTTTCAAAGCACAAAAAGTAGGATCACCAAAACTTCGGGAGAGAGTTGATACCGACACAGACACCCAACCTCTTGCAATACAAATAATTGCAATTGTCTTTAAATTTTGAAATTACAAATGAGTAATGATTCAGCCTATAAAATCATACTATTCTGAAAAGCAAAAGATCAGAAAATCTAGGTTTATGTTCATAATTGAGCTGGTTAGGATGAAAGTGGTATAAGTCCACTGAACTTCGTTTTGCGTAATTGAAGGTTTTATAAAAACCTGTGCTAAAAATTCAGGACTGCCTATATTTTTACTTTGTGGGGTGGATTTGTCTTTGGGCAGGGACACAATTTTTGCTGCGGATCAACTCTTATCAAATTTTAACTGAAAGTGCTTTAAATTAGCTTTTATGGACTCATACCACTTTCATCCTGACAGATTGATGGGTTTCGGGAAGGAAGATGGCTATTGGGATGTAGTAAATATAGCTTTCTGAGCGACTGGTTAGAACAAAGTTAGATTTTAATGTTCTGTTCCACAGATTTTGATGCATAGAATACGAATATTTTGGTGTAAAATTTTATATAACCCATTTTTTTTTGGGGGGGGGGGGGGTCATATTCAAGATGGCGACCGAGAAACGTTCTTCGCTTGATATGTCCCTAGTTTATATTTTCTATTTGCTTTAACTAAAGCTAAGGTTTAAATTAAAATAGGTTTTCGTTTTTTTAAAAAAAAAACTTGTTATCGATGTGATTTTTAAGATGGCGTCCAAGATGGCCGCCGATTATAAAGTTTTGCAGTTTTTATGATAGATAGTTGAGCAATATATCAAATTGATTGATTTTGAGTAAGGAAATGGAAATTTAATTAAAATGAAATTATTTTTAACAACAATAAACGCTTTTTTAACCATTAATTTTAAAAATTTTTAATTAAAAAAAATAAATTTAAAATATTTTACTAATTTTTATTTATGACATTTGATACAAAGTACGCCACTGTTTGAATTATACTAGGTTATTAAATTCATTTTAACTTGTTATTAGGGGGATTTTCAAGATGGCGTCCAAGATGGCGGTCGTTTATGAACTTTTGCAGTTTTTATGATAGTTCAGCAATAAATCAAATTGATTGATTTAAAGTTATGAAATGAAAATATTTCAATAAAATTAAATTATATTTTACAACAATAAAAAAAAATTAACCATTAATTTTTATTTTTAAAAATTTTACATTTTAAAAAATAAACTTAAAACATTTTACTAAGTTTTATCCCAAAACCAAAACAATACCTTAAGTTACTAGCAAACTGTAATTTATATAGAATGGTTGTTAAAATACATACAAGATATTGACTTCAAAAAGCCGTCTGTATTAGCTATGACGATTAAAGGATTAAAGCTTCCCCGCCTAATCTAATAAAGCGCGGATTTTATTTTCGGATATTTATTTACAAAAAGGGGTCATCCATAAATTTGTAATTAATGTTAACAAAAATAAAATTTTCTCCAGTAAGACGCTTTTCCATAATCGCACGGGCCCCGCCTTTGCAGTTGTGCGAATGTCCTTGGGGTTTCTCTTTTCAAAACAAATTCACTGAACAAAGCGGAGCAGTGGACTTATTCCACTTTCATCCTGACGAAAACGGCCGTTCGCGTTAGTAGTCATTTTTTGAGTCGCTCTCACGGGCCAACAAATCAACTTTTTCCTTTGCAAACAGCTACACTAAATAAAGGCCCTAAAACTCTATCCAAATCCACTCTTAACTCAACTTTTGTCATTTTTGGACACTTTCATCCTGGGTAGCTCAATTTTAAAGAGGAAAAAAGCGGGACTCTACTGCCAAATTCGGGATGTCTCTTTGGTCACTCTACTCTACAATCCAAAGTTTTCGAGAAAATTTTTACAGAAATATGTATGAAGTCATATTCGGTTTGCACAAAAAAGTTTACGGGAAAACGAGTGCAATGTTTTCTGCATACTAATATTCATATAATTCTTCCAGACTAATGTGTAAAAACCGACTTAAGGATTTTCATTTTCAACAGTCTTATAAAATAAGAGCAAACATTGCGTGGGTTATAAGTTACCAAGACAAAATGGAAAATTTAATAACAGGTATGTCAACACAATGAAATATTTCGCCATCGACGCGTTAAAAAACACTTTCCGATCCAAAAAATAACATTGCATCAAAATTGAACAACCGTTTTATCAAATGCAAATTACTACATGGTTTGATTGCATTACTTCCCAGCAGAGTAGTTTCTTTTAAGCACTTTTACTCCGCTATATTATACATTATTCATACAACAGCAAAAAGCCCTTTAAAAAGTGTTTACAGAGTAGGAAACTCATCTTATTTTTACAAAAAATCTAATTTAAAATATGTGCACTCGAAGCAAATCAAATTAAAAACAACCTATGGTAAGTTGTTCAAGACTTGTTTTTAGCTGATATCTATGATGGTGAATAAAAGGTCTTGAAAACAAATTATCTAAGTCAATTACCCGGGTACATTCTCCCACTCTACAATTTTGTGATCTGAAAAGTACATCCCCATAAATGGCGAGAATAAATTACATTCTAAGGAAGAAGTACTTAATTATCTCAAAGTTTATGCGTTCTTGTATTGCTCATCAATAGAATCAAATCATATTCCATTAAAAACTCCCAACTAAAGACGACTAAGAATATTTAGCTCTTAAATCTAGCTTAGCTCTTGAAATTAAATTGTGTTTAAAAGAGAAAATAATTATCTTATGAGGACTTAATAATTATCTTAAAATGACTTATAGCAATAAATACATTAGAACTTTTATAGAGCGGCCCCTTCTGAGATAAACAACGTATGCCGCTTTATCGAAAGGACGTTATAACGAATAAAATTATCACGATAAAGCCATTCGTACTTTTATAACCGGTCGTTGCAACGTAGGGGTCTCTTTACAGAGAGAGGGTCGTTGTAAAGAGGTTAACTGTGATTATAGTTAAGGTATCTTTGAATGAGATCAGGTTACTACGCCGCAAATAAAGTAAATCAAAATGCTTTCCTTCTGGAAAATGGCGCACTATACTCTTGGGTCATGCGCCATAAAACCCCAAACAACCCAACCTTCTGGAAAAAGTAGTTTAATTCTTGAGTTTGAAATTTTAACCATCGTATACAACAACATCCCATAATTGCGGCGAAATCTACAATCTGGATCCAAGTTAAGCGATTGATTGTCAAATTTAGTGACTAATTTAATACCTTCATGTTCTAATAAATTTTAAAAGACGTCTCGTCATTTCGTTGGCTTACAGGAGAAAGGCACTAAGTCACTTTCGGCTTAACGAGGTAACGCCGAATTTGGCGATATCCGATCGCCTACTTTTGCGCCATGCAATTTCAGGATCACACTGATTGCTTTTCAGCTTGGCAAGATTTTGAAAACATGCTAGTTCGTTGTCACTTTCAAAAATTTTCCAAAAGTGGTTAGGTTTCTTTCTCCTAGAAGCCGACGATTTCAACAATGTAAACAAAATAAAAGTTAGTTGTTGGAAACGAATTAAAATTCAACCAAAAGCCGCCAACGTAAACTGATTTTTATGATTTATCGTAATCAATATGGTATATATATACGGGCAATGTGATAAATCCGGGCATTATTAATAATGCCCTGGCAATGTGATAAATTCAGTGAAATTTATGAATGAAATTTATCACTTTGCCACTTCGGGCATTATTAATAATGCCTGCCTTTTAAACGCCGCAATTCAAATTTCAAATTTAAGGTTCTGATTTTTGGCTTAAATGGCTTGTTTCATCATTACTAAAACCAATTTTGACATTTTTTGGCAGAAAAAAAATCCTAAGTAGGATTTTCAGGATGTTCCCATTTGGGAACATCGGCGTTTGGAGTGAAGTTTTTAGGGGGATTTCCAAAAGGCATGTATTTCAAAATTAATTCAAGTAAAACTACTGAAATAGGTTTCTACTCAATAATTTTGAACATTTTTATCATATTGGACTGTTTCTTCATATTTAATTCCCATAGTTGGACGATTGGGTAAAATTTTAAAGTTTTTCATAAGAAAAAATTTACATATTTATTACATGCGTTACTCTTTTCCGTACATTTTTACTGCACAATGGGTAATTTTTCGGTATAAAAAATACGAAATAATGTTCCCATGCGTTTCAAAGCTAAGCAGTTATCTTTCTGAGTGAAAAATTAGGTTTAATTACTGTTCTATCTGGATATCTAGCATAAAATCCATGAATTGCATTCATATTTACCCAAGTAGACGAATGACGTGATTTATGACGTCATTTTTTCGTCAAAATATGCCTTAAAATTGACGTCATGTTTTGCGTCTAATGTCCAATCTTTCGTCGTCATTTTCGACGTCATAAATGACGTGAATTTGACGACATATGTGACATGAACTTTGACGTGATTTTATGCCTTAAAATTGACGTCATGTTTCGCGTCGGATGTCCAACCTTTCGACGTCATAAATGACGTGAATTTGACGACATATGTGACGTTAACTTTGACGTGACACGTCATGTTTTGCGTCGAATGTCCAACCTTTCGTCGTCATTTTCGACGTCATAAATGACGTGAATTTGACGACATATGTGACGTCAACTTGGACGTGATCAAATTTACGTGATTATCACGTGATTTAATGACGTTCTTTATACGTGGTTAAAGGACGTGATTTTCACGTAATTGTATGTCGTGAATTATTAGTGATAGAATGACATGTTTCTTTTGTCCTAGCCACTGGTTAGTCATAAATAGTTAAAATATGCTAACTTTAATTCAAATAAAATCCATTTTATAGAATTGCCAAAATATATCTATAAAATGGATTTTATTTGAATTAAGGTTAGCATATTTTAATAATTTATGACTAACCAGTGGCTAAGACAAAAGAAACATGTCATTCTATCACTAATAATTCACGACATATGATTATTCAATCAAGAAATAATATTTTCTAAAAAATCTAAATTACTACAATTCTTTACTTGAAAGAGACTGTTTTCAGTTAATGTGAGCCATTTCTTTTTCTCTAAAGACATACAATATTAACAGCATAAATAAAATAATTCTATTATGAAAATAAGTTTAAGTTTTTCCCACAAAATTAATATCTATTCAAAAATATTAATTATTCCAAAAAAGGGAAAAAAATTTCTTAGGTGAAAAAGATTGGAAGAAAATAGGAAATATTTATTTCAACACATTAAATGCAAGTAGTAACACAAAAATAAGTTTATTGAACAGAGATTTTCACAAACTAGACAAAAACAGCATTTCTGGTATCCCAAGGGCCAGTTGAAGGGATGTATACAAAATATAAGGCAAATTAAAAATATACATAATAAGTTACAATATTACAGAATTTGAACAAGAAAAACCAGCCACATACAACACATTTTAGTGATTTACAATAAATATAGTGAATGCAAATAAAACATTTTTCCTTTTAAAGAATTATCAGTATAATTTTCTTAGTACACAAATTGAAGGGTTTTGACTTCCTTGAGGAATTTTGCCAACATTATAATTCCCCAATAAAATTTAACATGGGAAAGAATTTTTTTTTCCTTTTCTCAGACCATTGTTAATATTCTGAATGCAACCAGATTCAATAGCCCGTGAAAGTTAAACAATTAATCATATTTTTAAAATAATTATTTTTTTAGAGATTGCATGCATTTCCAAAGCATGCTATGTTAAAGTTTTAATTAAAGCATATTTCAATATTACATTTCCAACCAATATTGATTCAGATTTTACTACTAAGAAAATGTTTTTTAAACTTTGAAAAACTGCAAAATGTTTATGGCTTCATTTAAAATATTTATCAATAAATTGAAGAAAATACAATAAGGGAAAGGGATACAGACTTGATTGGAAAGTCAACAGTAATTACAAGATAAGTGTAGTTTTAATTTAGTTAGAATAAATTAAATAAAAAAAAAGCACGAATATAACATACAATATAACACGCACTCTCAAAAAGCACGAATATAACATTAAATAATGTTTTCACAAATAAAATAATAATAAATAATAGGTAAGAATAGCATTGGCTATTGGAAATTTGTTTATAAAAATAATAAAATTTGCATACTATAATAAAAATGCAAGGAATAGATTTACAAAACAAAGTAGTACTCACAAAAAACATTTCTAACATCAAATAATAATTTTTCATCTTCAAATATATGTTTAATCAAACGATTTTAATAAAAAAATATGTTTTGTTTACAGTTCTTGATTTGATAACTTACAGTCCATTATTCACCCATTTCGCTTACTCTTTTTCTAGCAAATTTTTATAAATATGTTCTAAACTTCTGCTTTTCCATTTAAGAGCAAAGATTCTTATTATTGCTTGTTTTTCAAAACATTGGTCTTAAAATTATTAACAAAAATATTGCCTACTTACAATTTATCCTTTTAAACCAAAATCTTCATTCCAGCATCATCACAACTGGACACAGTTGTTTACAATTCAGTAAATTCTTAAAAATAGTAAATAATTCATTTCAGTAAATTCTGATAGGGACCAAGTTTCCTTCCCTCCAAACTTTATCCACATCTGTCAAATATATTCTCATCTTCTTCCACATTTTTGTAGTTCTTTTTGCATTATAAACCTGAAATCAATATAAAATGATCAGGAATAAAACTAACTTTTAACAGAAAAGGCCAAAAAACTACTTTTTCATTTTACAACTTGTGAGTCAAACCCAGAGAGGAAAACATCCTATCCTAATACAGGGGTTCTCAAACTTTTGAACATAAAGACCCACTTTTTATAATAAACAAAATCTAAAGCGACCCACCTCATCTATTAATTTTTCCATGCCCCCTATAGGACTCTAGCTTCATTTGTGTGGGGTTTGGTCACCAACTATTTTGTTACAATAATAAATTACATGAATGTGTATTAGAGGTTAAATTAACTTTTCGGGAAATTAAAAGGAAGCATTTGAACCTCATCGTAACAAATAATTTAATTGTGGGAGCAACAATGAGCCCCACAATAAAAAGGGGGTCCACCCCACCACAATAAAAAGGGGATTATTTTCATGCAGTACTCACAAAAGACATTTGTAACATAAAATACGATTTTAATAAAAAAAAATTATTTACAGTTCTAGATCACTTTCAGTCCATTTCAAAGAAAAATTCACCCATTTCGTTTACTTTTTCTGGAAAATTTTTATTATTATGTCTTAATTGTTTGCTTTTTCATTTTAAGAACACAGTTTCTTAACATTATTATTTCTTGTTTTTCAAAACATTTATTTTAAAATTATTTAAATAATATTTGCTACTTACAATTCATCCTTTTACACAAAAATCTTCAGAAGCCTCAAAAAATCCATGTGTCTTCCTCATCTTCTTCCACATCTTTGTCAGAGTTCCATTTGCAACCTGAAATCAATATAAAATCATCAGGAATAAAACTAACATTTAACACAAAAGGCCAGAAAACTACTTTTTTATTTTACAACTTGTACATCAAACCCAGAGAGGAAAACATCCCAATATATTCAATTTCCTGTGGATTCAATTAATTTCAAAATCTTTTTTCATAATTGATCATTTACAAAAGAATATATATTTTAGAATTAAATATAGGGGATTCTGTCTAGACTTCTCTTAAAAGGTTTTAAGGTTAAAAGGTTTTCAAAATTTTGAAAATATATAATTAACTTTTCAAATTAAAAATCAGTGTTGAATTGAGTTCTATCAGCCAGTCCCATATTTTTAAGAAAACAGGTTTCTAGTTAAGTGATATTTTAAAATTTGTTAACATGGTAAAATAATAACAGAGGAGCATAAAAAGGATCCGTTAGAGGGAAAAATATTGTAAAGACTGAACTTTTAAGCTCAGAGACCTCTAAATACTATTAAAACTGCAACATAATAGGGCTTTACTTGATGAATTCTAAATGCTTGATTTTCAAATAAATATATTGAAGTAAAATGGAAATATTTTATGTCTAGGGGGAATTTCTGTATGTATCCTCTCTGCAGTGCATAAAATTTTTCTTTTCCTGACAGTATAAATTGAATACTAATTCCCCAAATATATAGTATTTCCATTAACTATTTTTTCCAAGATACTACTTTAGATATTTGTGTAAAATTTAATAAAGTATTTTTTAACTGTTCAATATATTATCATATAAGATAGAAAAGGTTGGGGTTAAGAATACAAATTATGTTTCAAAAATTAAGAAAATATATTACTTACTTCCAAATTATTTTTCTTGCAGTGGGTTGCACAAAGGAGGGTACTGGTGTGAGGACATCTTCCTTTCACCTTCAGATCGTCTTCAGGTCTTCAATTTGAGTCAGCTTTCCTACAGTAGAAATTTAAAATATACTTTCAGAAAATACAAAACTTAATTAATTAATACTAGAGTAAATTTAGAATAGATTTATTAAATAAATAATATTTAATACGAGAATTAAAATCCGCAAAATTCAATTCAGTCATTATTAACTAATTACAAGGACAATAACTCTTAGGAGAAATAAAAAACAATTCCAAGCACAGCATCCAAGGAAAGTTTGCTACGCCATTTTGTAAAGCCGTTGCTTCGCCGCGTCTTTGTATTACACGATCTGTTTCGGCGTCTTAATCACATAGTCGTAAAATTAATATATCCTGGTGCAAATTATTTAAAAAGATAAAGTATTGACAGTTAAAAATATATTGACAGAAGTTATTTTATATAACTATAACATAAAAATTACTTACTTACTTAGCGAAGAGCACATTGTGCAAGAGCACTGTGCAAATATACTTCAGTAGTACAGCCATCTATCGGTGAGCGATGCTAATAAATAATGCACCAAAATTTTAGAAGATAAGTGTTTTTTAGGGAAAAAGGTGAGTCCACGCACAATAGTCCGTCAGCCATCGTGCTTCAATCAGGGTTCGAAAAAGCCCGTTTTTTTTTTTAACCAAGTGGGTTGGTTTTTTTCGGATTTTAAAAATAAAACCCTGAAAAAACACACGGATATGGAATAAGTTGGTTTTTCAAATTTTACTTGATATTTTTAAGGTTAAGGGAGGATTTTTTTTTGTCAAAAAGATTTTTTAAAAATTATTTGGGCTTTTTCAAAGCTCCTTGGGCTCTTTAAAAATTAAAATTCTAACGGAATTCTAATTAAACGGATTCTATTATGTCCGGCGTTTTACCGAAAAACGTCGATAATTCTTAAATAAATCGGTTTATTTTTAAATAATGGTTTAAAAGGTGATTGATTCTTAAAATATACATCTAGATGAATGTCATATCCGATTTTCATGACTATATCTTTATAATTTAGTAAGTTATTAGACTTATTAAAAAATTTATAGGGTCGTTAAAAAAGACAAGTCCACTTTTTGCCTAATAAATATATAAATATTATTTAAAAAATTTTTTTGATTTTACTTATGAGTAAAGGACTGTTATGGCAAAGTTTTTCCAGAATTACGGGTTTCCATGGTGATTATGACGTAATTGAGAATTTTTGAAAGCAGAATAGAGCGTACTGGTCCTTGACGCGAATGACTATGAAATATTTCCCAGATTTGAGTTCTTGGTTTGTTTACTTTTTAAGTTAGATTTTAATGCTTTACATATTTAGAAAGCTTATAAAAAATGGTTCCAGGAATTGGAAATTTTAAGGAAAATATATACATATTGCGCATGTAATTTAGGTTCAAAGAATTTTCATTTTACTTTAAATTTTGCCCAAATATGGATATATATATTTAAGATTTTAAGATGTTGTAGTAGACCTTTAGACGAACAGAACTGTGTATCGCATTTAGGAATTGATGAATTAGTTATGGATTTATAAATTATTCAAGTTTATTACGGTATTTATTATGTATACGGCCCCGTAATTGAAATTGGACCCTGAAAATTCAATAGATTGTTATGATTCACACCATGAACAACATATTAAAATTTCATGGTCCTAGCTCTATGGGAAGTTCCTTAATTAGCCTAATTACTTGCACATCAGGTGTATTTTAATACTTGAAAAAATTCCATTTCAAAAACCTGCATACCGATTTCGATGATATTTTAGTATGTTGTTCAACTCAAAGAAACGCTTCGAACAGGGTATCGCATTAAAGTGGCGTGTGAAATTTTACTGCCTTTTTTCTATATTGAACGGTTTTTAATTTGTATACGACCCCCTAATTGTCCCCGGACCCGGAAAATTTAATAGATTAGGTAGATTCACTGTTATTACAACATTTTAAAATTTCAAGTATGTACCTCAATTAGAAAGGAAGAAACATCCGTTTGAATATTGACACGTGTCGTCAAAAATTGTTCAAAAATTAGTTTTTTTTTCAAAACTCCATGGGTTGTTTAAAATTTAAAAATTAGTTGGGTTTTCCAAGCTCTGTAATAGACTGTTTAAAATATAAGGTGGGTATTTTTCAAAGCTCTGTGGAATATTTAAAATTTAAGTTTTTCAAAGCTCCTGGGCTTTTTAAGAATTAAGTGTTTTTTTTCAAATCTTCATGGGTTGTTTAAAAACTAGTTGAGTTTTTTTCAAAGCTGGGTGGACTACATTAGGGGGTCACTAAAGGGCAACTGCAATTTTAGATACATTATTTCATTAATAGTTTTGTTTACTTTTGAAAATTGGGCAAAATTATGATTTTTCTTGAAAGAACCCAAAAATGGGTTCAAAAAGTGGGTTTTTTCAAATGTTTGTTTTGAAAAAACCCATTGGGGTCCAACTCTGCCAACCTTGGCTTCAATTGTCTTTGTTCAAGTTAAAACATGACGCCGAGAATGCGCGAATCCTCACTGAATAGCAATAGCACTAAAACGCATGCGCATTTAAGGTGACTAAAAATTACCTACTTTATGACGTGTTTAAAAATCACGTCATTTACAGTGACGAAAAAATGACCAAATTTTTCACGTGTTTAAAAACCACATAATTTAAAGTGACGTGAAAATGACCAAATTAGGACGTCTTACAAATCACGTCATTTAAGTGACAAAAAAATTACCGTATTTAAGGTTTGTTTGAAAATCCCGTCATTTAAAATGACGTGAAAATGACCAAATTTATGACGCATTAAATATCACGTCATTTTAAATGACGCAAAAATGACCAAATTCATGACGTGTTTAAAATTACGTCACTTAGAGTGACGTAATAATGACCACATTTATGACGTCATACAATTCACGTCATTCCAAGTGACGTAAACACGACCAAATTATCACCATTCATTAAAATTTGGTCATTCT
Organism: Tetragnatha montana; assembly: GCA_963680715.1. Lineage (NCBI taxonomy): Eukaryota > Metazoa > Arthropoda > Arachnida > Araneae > Tetragnathidae > Tetragnatha > Tetragnatha montana. The sequence continues at coordinate 53,719,198 of OY796676.1, read as the reverse complement.
AGGTGACGTAAAAATGACGTCTAAATGTCGTGTTAAATTGGCGTCATTTTTTGTGACTAAAAAAAGACGTCATAGTTGACGTGATTTTTTCCCAATTGACGTCATATGAAAAAATATGACCTGATTTTGTCGTCATAAATGACGTCATTCGTGTACTTGGGTAATTAGCTTTCAAAAGTGATAATCATAACTATCTCCATTGATTTGTTGTTTCTCATGGAAGATTCTAAACTAAACATAATATCTCTTACATCCAACTTACGTTAGAAAAGTGTTTTTAGATGTACAAACTTTTCATTATTTTCAAAATTCTTCAAATTTATACCTAAAATTTCTATGTAAAAAAGAGAACTTGAACAAAATAAGTACCCAAGTCCTCAGAAGTACTCCAAATATGCCCTTTGTATAACTCATAATAATAATTACTGAAAACTAATCGGTCAGGGAGTTAGAAAAATATACAAAAGTAGGAATCTGCTATAAAGATTTGGCATTTATTCCTCCATAAATCAGGAGAAAAAAAATTAAATTATAGATTTAGAAATTTAAAACATCATGATTAACCTGTTTAGATCCTTTGCGACAGAAAAGATTAAAAAAATTAAGGATAATAAGAAATAGCTTGAATTTTTACATGTTATGAAAATCCCCTCAAAAACTATACGCCAAACGCCGATGTTCCCATTTGGGAACATATACGTTGAATTGGTAATTACTCTCCAAAATTGGAATATGGAGCTATTCTTCCAAGCCAATTGAAAAGATGTGTACTTAAGCTACCTAAACACAGCATAATTATTTAAAACTAAATTTATTTAAATTTATCATTAATTGAAACTTGTTCAACTTTTGGAAGAGCCAAAAATCTGTTATTTTGATATAAATTCCACAAAAAGGATTAAATTGCACGGTAAAAACTTTTGCATGTAAAATAACTTCATATCTTTGAGTTTCTTACTACCAAGTATCAAATTCTTGCATGAAAAATAAAGTGGTGAAAAAATTCCCTAAAGTGATGTTCCCATTTGGGAACATCGGCAGGTAAAAGGTTAATCAATTTGCCCATAACATATACACACCTTTTACAAGTACAGATTTAATCTCATGTAAATGTTGTGAAATCCTCCTTCTTTTCCAAACACAATATTTATAAAAATCTCATCAATACGCTGTGTCATTCCTTCTAAAGAACCAGAATAGAGAAATGTGTGATTTTAAACCGAAGTCAATCGGAACTCAGAAGAAATGATTCCCATCACAAACAGCATTGATCTTCCCACCTGCCTGCATTATTTCTCAACACCCCCACCCTGAAACTCAACCGTTTGCCTAGGACGATTTTATTGACTTTAGGGACTCATTTTCGAGATCTAAGTGGTATCCGGTAGGGGGCGCTGAGTGTTGCAACAGTACGCTAAGGTCTTCCCCATCAAGGAGGCTCTGGGTAAATCTCCTGGATTCGATTTGCCCCATGCGTCAAAGCTCTAGGGTTAAAGCTCCCCGGAAGTATTTGCTTGCGTGAGTGTGTATAAATCGTATTTAGGGAAAAAAAGTGGTCGAGGGATTTTCATATCTCCGAGTTTTCGGCGTCGCCTTTGCAGTGTAAACACGTAGGGTAATTGGTTATGGTGATGTAAAGTTTCCAAATCGGTAAATATTTGAAAATTTGTGTGGGTTGTGTAAGAGTTAACAATGTAATTCTGACGTAGTGTGAAAGCTTTATAAGAAAGTCAGACGCCTTATGCAATGGCATGGTATAGTTTTTTTTTGTAGAACCTTGTTTATAGAATTTTGTTACTTGACAATCTTTAAATGGTGTTAGTTATATTTTATAGTTAGTATTTAACTATTATATTTAAGCACAAATTAACTAAAAGCACCCATGCAATTAATTTAGCTATTTAATTTATAATAACTGCCCGATCACTTCTAACATACGTTGTCTTTCTACAGCCCAAGAATACGGTGATGGCATGTGCCGTAGAGCGACAGCATACAAGCGAAACACTGAAATAAACTTTTAAAATGATAAAAGCTTTTCCATTTAAATTAAAATGTAAATTTATATTATTTTTTTTTGAAAATAGCAAGATAGTAAATGCTTACATAGAAATATTTTATAAAATTACTAAAACATTAATTACCAATTTAGATATCTGTGTTTGTATATCCTGTAATAGCCCATGTTTATAAAACTCTTTATATAACTAAGTCCATCCTGCTTTTATATTTTTCATGTGCAAACAGTAAACCATAAAATTATATTTCTATAAATATATAATTAAAAAAATCCTCATAAAAATTATAAGTATTTAACTCAACCAATATCACTCCACTCTTCACATTTCCCGAACAACTCTCAAAACATTTCAGACAAAATGATTAAACACACAAACCTTCCATTCCCACCTCCTCCCAAAAATTCCGAATTCGATCTGTCAAGCAATTAATTTGCGAAAATTTCTCAACGAATTAAGGGATTTAATCAACTAAAACAGAGAGCTAGCTCTCCTCGATCACGGAACTTTCTCCCCCCTTGGAAGTCCAATTTGTTAGTTAAGTGCTTCCGGTATTGGTTGGATTAAGACGTGGTTCAAGATGTCCAATAACTCGTTTCAGATTCCCTCAGGAGAAGGTAAATCATGAATATGTAAAGTAGCATATTTCGAATTTCCATGTTTGCTTCCTGATGCAGTTAGCGTGAGTTTTCTGCTGCATTTTCTAATCCCTCACCTACAGAAATTTAATTTATGGACGCTGTGTTGTTTGTGTTTAGGGTTGATCGGTAATTGCTTAATTATTTTAATTAGTTTCAAACAGGAGAGTTAACTATTCGAAATTTTATCCTTTTATCTCAAATATTAACCTATACGAATCAGTTATGGGGTACAACTTTATGCTATCGATTATTAGGTTATTAAAATAACCTGTTTTAGAGACTTGATAAACTCTGCCAGTATATGACTATCCATTTATTTATACCACAGGGTTTTGGTATATCATCCCCTAATTAACATAAATTGATATAATTTCACCAACAGTATTCACATGTATGTCCTGTTGTGGTCCTTGCGCCATGAAAAACATGCTCAATTCCGTTAACTGCCCCGCTAAATATCGCCAAAGCTTATTTTGGACGGATATAGTATTATATTGCATGAGAAGATTTAGAGTGGCCAGTAATAGGTGTAGGTTTATTGGGAGCATTATATTTTAATCTAGGATAATATAAAAACCTTATTGGCTGAGGAGTAAATACAAAATATTTCTTATGTCATAAAATTTAGTGTTAGAAAAATTATAAATCAACAATTAGTTAAAATCGCACCTATGCTTTGCTTTTAAAAATTCGTATTAGCTCACAGAGACTTGACTTCAAGTATGTGTCCAAAATATTTCATGATATTTTTTACACTTTCATTGAACTTGTAAATTGAAATTAGCAACCAAATACCAATGGAATTATTATTAAAAAGCAGTTCTACCATTCAGTATTTCTTCAAAAGTAAGTTCTTGAGATGTTTAATAACTCTAAATTAGTTTTGGAATGCAAGAGTGGTGGCGTATGTTCAATACTAGTATAAAAATCATTAGCACGGATCCGAGTTGTTTTTTAAGTGATGTGTTAAAAATGGCGGTTACTGGTCTGTAAAAACAGTCACAAAAAATATTTTCTCTATCAAGACAACCGAGGAGACGGTAAAAAAACCCAGTTACTTAAATTAATTAAGATGTACTTACATTACTCAATTTTCCTTCTTAGAGGTTCTTGTTAAAGTTTTGGATAACTAAAAAAATCATTTGGTTTCAAAACTTTTTAAAATTATTAATACTAGTTCTAACTAGTAGAAAGAAGTAGAGGGTTTTTATTTCAGGGTTGAGACTATTATCATACTTGATTAAGTTATTTTTCTTTGGAATGTTCTGAACTAAATATAATGCACTTATTTAAAACTACTGTTTTCAACTCTGAAAATCCTAATACAGTTAAGGAATAAATTTGAATTTTTCATCGAATATTTTAAATAGAAAGAGAAAGGGAAAAAAATTTTTGATTATGGGAACACACTAAAGTGTTTTTATATTATTATTTCTGTATAAAAAAAGAGGGGATGAAAAGGAAGAAAAATCCAATTAGGTTTTAAGAAAATAATGAGTATCGCAAGTTCTTAGAATTCAAAGGAGTTTAAAATAAAATAAAGATCCTACCAACCCAATAAAATCTTTTAATGTCAAGATTACTTTTTTAACATTCTTGAGTATCGTGATAATATATTTTACATTTAATGTGTTGTCCATAGTATATGTTTTTAACCATAAATATTGTGAAAATATAAAATTTATCAAGATCATAAATGATCAAGATCATTGGAGTTGTACAACAGTAGGTACATCATAATCTCGGAAGAATAGCTAAAAATTTCAATGTCACTGCAGCAACTGTTTCAAACATTATTTAATTATTATTTTCTTTCTGTAACAGACAAACCTTTCAACTTTAACCCAATTTAAATTAATAGAGTTACCTTAATCTGTTTTTTAATAACTTTTTCATACAAAAGACATGTTTATCCACTTAAATTAATTTCGAATAATTAGATTTCGAACAAAACCAAACATAAAAACAAACCATCTCTTTCAATCTATGCGATAAGCTATCTGAATCTGTTTCTTGCTTCCTAATTTATTTTATTTCAATACTACACCTGCGATCCCTTTTAATGAGCTCACTGTATTCTCTTAATTTTTTTAACCAGAAAGAGGTCCGCCTGATCCTATCTGATCGTTTATTTCTATGTGTTTTTGTCCATAAACATCTCATTTTCTACTTTTGTTTATGGCTTCGCTTTGTAAAGAAACTAAAGGTTCCTTGTTATTTGCGATCGGATAATTTACATAAACGTTTTTCTACATGGAGACAATTTGGGAATGGGAAGTTATCGTGCAATAAGGAATGCTTTAAAAAACACGTGCGTGACTTTGACATTTTTTTTTTCTTTTCGAAATTGTTGCTGTGTTGAGCGAGCCATTCGAATAAATGGGGTAACGGGAGTCATTCAATTTAGACGAGAAAAAGTAGTTAGAGAAATTGTTTTGGGTTGTTTTAAGGGAGAATAAATGTCTGTTAACGTTTATTTAGGGGTTTTTTTTTGCATTTGTTACATGAACGCACGCAGTACGAATTTTAATGGCGAAGTCTTTGTTTTTTTTTCAGTCAAAGAAAAACAGTACATTATAAATTGTATGAAATGTTAATGGTTATTTAAAATTGAAAATCAGCAGTAAAATTAGTTAGAAAGTAATTTTTGGAGAATGTTGGATTTGAAGACACAATGATGAAAAGGAAAATACTGATATATGTATCAGTATTTGTATCCTATTAGTATTTATTAATGTTCTACAATCCAAACACCTTTTAGCTAATCATGTTTAAATTTTAAGTTGATTGTTGTAAATAGAAAAAAAATAGAAAATGAAATTTAAAACAAGTTACTTTAACATCTCCCCATAAGGTATAATATTACAATATTTTAATTTATGACGACATATTTTAAATCTCTGATCTATTTCATTATTACCAGACAATTAATTATTTTTTAAATTATTTATAGAGTCCCCATCTAAGATGGAAAATATTTCATTTTTCTTGTTTTGAGATATTCCAAGTACCTAGTATTTAACTTTTGGGTTGAAGCAAAGGTTAAAAAGGTTTCAAAGAGCCATTTTTTAAAAGGTTTTAATTTCACCTGAGGTTTTATGTATGAGTGTTGCTACCAAGCTTTTTATACATGAATGATGTTTGCCTTAAAACTTTCGGATTAAGATTTCTCATCTTAACTTTTAAAATTTGTATAAAAAGATTTCTATCTGCAAAATGAAAAATAATGACAAAATAATAACAGGATAACGTCTTTCATAATCATCAAAAGCAAATACGAACAAACACTTTTAGCCAATAAATTAACTCCGTTTACGGCGCACTACTCTTCTTAGGCACAAAATCTGGAAATTCCATATTTAGGCGCAACCATAACCCACAATCCCCAAAAGTCAATTTTAGAAACTACTCCCACTGTTTTGAATCGTCATAATATTCGACACAACGACCCCCTCAAATTACACCCAAGCGTCCCCAAAATTCGATTCAAGCCTCCCCGACAAGTACTCGGCAATTAGACGGAAACTGATTGGACCCCCTCAGAGACATTAAGTTGTCCGGTTGTAGCTGTGATTAAGTCGCCGATTATGAATGCAGGGAATTGGATATTGCGGAGGAATACACACAGTCACGGAATGTATTACGGAGGGGGGGGGTATTCGAAATTGGGGTAATTATGGTCCGGTGGAGCACGTGGAAGTAGGGGACCTTGAAAGGACGGATCTCAGAGCTGTTTGTTTCGAGATGGAGTTTAATGGGTTAACTAACCTGGTGCACGTTCGTCCCTTTGATGTAGGCATGTAGTATTTATGAGAGATTTGTGATCTGTGGTGCCCAAGCTGAAGAAAATATTTCAACTTTCCCAGAGGATTTCCTGTTTTGATTTGGCAACCACCTTTTCAGTTTTGTAGCAAAAAGTTTCACATAACGTATTTCGCTTACGTGACCTTTATAATATAATTTAATCGTAAGTTGGAAGAAGGGAATAAGCCCAAAAACCAAGTTTTGAGAAAACTGAAAAATAACTGTATAAATAATGGAATTTTTTTTAACCACCAAATTTTTACTGGAAATTCAGGAACTTATTTAGAGAAAAGGGTCGGAAAAAATATGTGCACATTCAAAAGTATTTTACAGTTGAAAAAAGTTAATGGACTTTTTCAACCTTGTGTAGGAAAATCTTGAAATTATATTTCTGCTTAGTTCACAGCACACAAGTGAGTAATAGACAGACCAAGACAAATAAAATTCAAAATTATTATGACATTGGGTCCTTAAGGCAGTATCAATGGGGTACTGTCGTACCGCGAGGAGAAGAGCTATTGACGTCATACGATGATGCTGCGGTTGTTATAGAAACGGATTATTCCACTGAATTTTGGGGGTGATGGTAATTCACTTGGCGCTAAAATAAATGTTCGCAGCCAAATCTGAGTGGCTGTCTTTCAGCTGTGTACTTCTTTCGATTCTAGAGTAACGAATTTTGGAATTTCCTTTTGCATTACACCTGATTTGATTAAATATTTCTAATCTGACCTTTTTCAACTGATCTGATCTATTTTAACAGCTCTCATCTATTTTAACTGATCTGATCTATTTTAACTGATCCCAGCTATTTTAACTGATCTCATCTATTTTAACTGATCTCATCTATTTTAACTGATCTGATCTTCTTCAACTGATCTGATCTTCTTCAACTGATCTGATCTTCTTCAACTGATCTTAAATATTTCACCGAATCTGATCTATTTAATTTGATATTATGTTATGTGATTTACATCAATTTATCTGATTTTATTTTGGATATTTTATAATTTTTTGGATTTATAGTTACGTGTTCATTATTTTTTTTTTTTAAACTCTCAAGTTGTTTATCATTTATCCTATCAAGTAGTTACCTTTAATTTTATTTGATCTGATCTACATCAACTAGTCTGATCTATTTCATATCTGATCTGATCTGATTTGAGAAATTTTTGTATTTATTTGCGCCTTAAATTTTTGCACCTTGTCCATTGATACTTTCAAGTTTCTTATTATTTATCTTATTATGTAGTTATAATTAATAAAATGACAACATTCAAAATTGAAAAGACTTTGAATTCTCAAGCACGTGCTATAGTTCACAATGTCACGGAGTTTTTTGAAGAAGAAAAAGCACGAATTCTCTAAAAGTGCCCATTGCAAATACCATCAAGAGTGCCCAAGCAACAGGAGTTTCAGAGTCGTCAGTTAAGAGGACGTACAAAATATAGAAAGCTATTATTGGAAAAAAGATGGGTTGATCGAAGATATTGTAGACGAATTAGTGATTAATTTGTCGGACAGCGATTCAGAATCTTTGTCAAACACTGACAGTGACTGCAGTTCTAGTGACAATGAATTGCATTAGATTGTATTTAAATGTTATAAAATATTCTTTAAAAAAATAATAAATATTTCTATATTTTGTCTCTTTACAAGTTTCTAACGCTTCTCATTTAATTCAATTATAAAATTATTAATTTAAGTGATATGAGCTATTTTATATAAAACTAAATATAACTAATTCACTCAAAATAGCAATATAAAAGCATACTAAACGTACAAAAATGTTTCATGCCTAAAGGTATTTTCGATTTTTATTAGCGAGAAATTTCAAAGATAATCTATATTTTAATGTAGTTTAATAAAATATGATTATCTTATTTTCATTCGCGAAACACGTTTTCTCATTCGCCAAATGTACGCTTAAAACCCCAAATATTTCCGTTCAATTCATACCAGCTTCCCTCTTCTTTTGGACTCGTCTACTCACGGCAACCCTGTTCAAAGCTCTTCTTCTCGCGGTACGACTGTAAGTGAATATGAATTCAGTCAAACATTCCCTTGATAAAAAAAAAATAAAATCACTTTTAATATTTTGGCATAGTTTGCAGCACAAAGTACTATAACAAAAAGACAAATTAACTTTAATTCCAAATTAACTGAAAAAGTACAATGAATGCACATCGATTTCGCAACTTCAAGGGGCTATATCTCCCTATAGGGGGTAGTTATTTTCTCCCTCTCTCCACTCATGTGCAGAACAAAGCATGGAGATTGTTTTGAGCATAAAAAGTCAATTTGTCATTTTTTGGACTTATTCCCTTTTTCAAACTGACGATTCAATTGTTTTGTCACTTTTGGCACCATGCTCTTCTTTGCATTCGAAATATGCAAATAGGGATAGTAGTGCATATTTTTATTTGCAATAGTTAAAAGTTGTTCTTAACTACTATTAATTTATCATTGACTTTTTATGACATATTGATGGTCAATGGTGTTGCACGAGAACTTCCCGAGCATTTTCTGTTTTGATTTGCCAGTAAAAATTTCACTTAGTATTAAAAGCAGTAATGATAAGCATTATGCACTAACGCTTGCACTTTTGACATCTTTATTATCTAACTACTTTTCTCTCTTTTGATACATTTCCCTTTTTTGTATTCAAATTATACAAACAGTGAGTGCATTTTTTATATTTCAATCGATAAATAGAGTTTCTTAATACATGGTATTTCAGTGGATTTTTTCGTGTAGGATTAATTATTTTACAGGAATTTGACTGTTTATAAACAACTCCTTCCATTATTCCGTTTTCATATTTAAAACTAAAAGGAATTCATATAGTTGTGGTAAAAATGTTTAGTATTTTATTTAGGAACTGTTTTTATTCAGTCATTTATACCTATTTTATGTTACTCCACATTTTTATTAGTCTTTACACCTTACAAATATTTATACAACAAGTAAAGTACACGGACATTTAGTTTAACACGTCAGGAGTCAGGAGAAAAAAAGTTATATATTCTTTGAATTGAGTAAATTAAAATTCATTACAAACATTTAAAAAATATTAAAACAGTCTGCTCATGAAACGGTAGCATTGGTCTCATTGCTTATGTGCTCTTTTTCATTCATTTGTGTATTAATTTGTAAAATTAATTTAACAGAAATTCCATCAAACTTTTCGTTGTAATTATTAATACATGGAATTTACAAATGGTTGGATAGTGTATTCCTTCTGAAATATTGTAAACGAGTTATTTTATAAACACCAACATAGTGTAAATAGGACAGAAAAACTGTTGAAATTAAACCTTAATTAAACCATCAAAATATAGTAAGCAGTGAAACCTTTATAAAAGAAAATAAACCGTTGCGCAACATAGCAGACATTTAATGGGATTTTAATAACAGACGACAAGTCACCCTTATCTTTTCACCATATCAAGAAAATAAATATTCTCAATTCCAAAGAAATGTAATTACTTGTCATTCCTCTTTAATTTTAATGAAACGATTCTATCTCCTCTTCAAAAACAAACCCAAGTACCAATCTTACGTAAAAGATAAAAGAGCAACGCCGAAGAAATTAGTAAAATCTCCATTTCCAGCGTCCACTCAATACCTTAATCTATTCTTGGAGCTTTCGAAAATATATTTTTTTAAAACTAGAGTTTACCCCATGCAGAGCAGAATTAATTCCTGTTTGATTCCTAACAGGACGCAACATCCTTGCGTTAAGAAACAGAAAAAATGTCCATAATCAGACCGCGCACGGGAGCAAAAGGAAAATATTAGGTTAATCCCCTGGAAAAGGGGAAAAACAAAACTACGGAGGAAATAAAAAAAAAGAAGAAGGTCCCTAAATTTAATTTTCTCCGCGTCTTCCCGGGTTGTTTTTGAAATAACGAGGTTACAGGAGGAGTTTTTTTTTCTCCAGTAGTACGGCTACGTTGTTGCTGTGTTGTCCCCTGACTTTAAGCCTTTTGGGATCGATTTCTTGGTAGAGATTGCATGTCTATCAACTAAAGAGATTTGGGCTTTCTTTCTGGATGGACATTTATATAAGTGGGTCGCGTGGATGGCTACTTATTGGCAGAGGAAGGAGAAGTTTTGGGATTTTTCGTCGTCGAAGTTGTCGTGTTGGGTTTGGGTAAATTGTTTTTTGGGTCGTGAATTGTGGGAAATTGGATGTAAATGTTATTGAAGGATGTTTTGGTGAAATTCCATCCCCTAAAACACAGAGAATGGATGTAGTAGAAAATGTAAAAGAATTCTATAACCTTACCATGGAAAAAATAGATGTATACATGTGAACATTCCTTTTTTATTGAGTTCTTTTTGCTTACAGTATTTGAACTTTTGATATTAGGAATGTTTGCTATATTAAGATGAAAAAAGTAAGCGAGACAAGTTCTTTTACTAAAAAGTAGTCGTTATTTACTAATTCACACATTTCAATATTCCTTCTTCTAAGTCTTCTTGTTCTCTATCTAACTTTTCGCTATTTGTAATTACGAAGGCCTCAAGGCATAGATGATGTTTATTTGGCGACATGTTTTGTTTCCTAACAAAATCTTTATATTTTTAAGTCTTTTTTAGGCAACAAAATATACCACCGCTCATACCTTGACGCTTTCTGATATAAGAATTGACAAGTAGTGACAAGTTAGAGCGTCTATGTCGCATCGGCGACAATTTCTACATCTTGTTCAATGACTTAAATATCGTGAGTAATACAATAAGTCATGCGAGGAAAGATTCAATAATTAGTTTTTATTTCAGTTAATTTATTCACTATTTTAAAAATTAAATGTAATTTAAAATCAGCAATATTATAATATCATATGTACTATTATTATATGTTTATGAATACATTTTTAATGAGTTCGGAAAAAAAATAATGTATCATGTCCTTGAGCACAAAATAGATGAAAAAATTTAAAGATATACTAAAAATGTTAAAACCTCTTCAACCTTTTATATCAAATTAACTAATGTAATAAAAAAAAATATTTGGACAAATGACAAATATGTCTGATTACGTTTGACCCAATGAATGAATTCATATCGATTATACTTCAGCAAAACATAATTAAAATGTAATTAGGTACACAGTAACTAAAACTCTAAAAAATCAATTTCCTAAGAAGTTAGCAAAGTTCATCCTCCGACAAACTATAAAACACTTTTAAACGCAATCGAAATAACATAAACTTCCATTAACTCGGAAACAGCAAAAATTTCTTTCCCCCCTGTCACAGAGTCGTTACAGATGTCCCAATTCCAAAACTCCTCTCCCCAGACCTTGTTCCCCAATCTGAAAATAATAACAACAACAACAATAACAACACCCCCGAGTCCCGCGAAAATAAAGAACCCTGAAGGAAGGGGGAAGGGAGCCCACCCCCTTAAAAAAGAACTTCAGAAGCAACGGCAGACTCGATTAAAAGATCTATGACAAACGCCGCGTTCCTAATGCTGTAATTAAGTGTTCCTTGTAACGCCATGTTTATCGCAGTGTGAAACTTTGTTCCACGCATCGGTGCTTTGAGGAAAGAAGCACATCGTTCATGCTGCAAGAGTCGTTAAGAAGTTTTTCAGATTGATTCTGCCTAGTAACTCGGATTCGAACTGGTAGCAGATAGCTCAATCTGATTCATTCATAAACCTCTGTGTTGTGGTTTGTTTTGAAAACGATACACGTAATTTGTTTTTGGGAGGATGATGCTATTTCTCTTATTGATGAATTGCTCGGTCTTGCTTTTTGTTTCGCATATTATGTGTACGATGGGAGAGATAGGAACATATCGTTTTGTCATGTAATAAAAGTATCATTTTTCTCTGGGAATTGGATTTGATGTGTTTTTATGCTAAATGTGTGTTGCGCAGAAATAGATGATGGTCCTTCTGCAGTTTTTTGTATGCTTGGGTTGGCATTTTTGAATGGCGGATTACAAATGTTTGTTTTGGAGATATTAATGGAATACGGAGGAGAGCAACATATTGTAGTAGGGGAGCCCATGATGCTAAATGTGGATTTACTCGAGCGCGTCAGATAATCATAGAAGAGATACCTTGCATGCTTTTGAGTAACTCCACCAAATATAAGCTCTCCATGTTGGTGGGTTTGTTTAGAACAGCCCGTCAAAATTTGAAAGAAAACTAGCTACATTGACGTACTCGAGCGCGTCAGATTGGCTACCAAGACAGTTTACAACTAGTTGAGCCTAGTATCCTGGCTACTAGTCTATAAACATTTTGTTTCGTACATTTTTCTCAAAAAGAGCGATAGCGTCTTACCGGTCTTGGCTTTACTTTGCAACTTTGTAACCCTCCCGCTCCCTTACCCACCGCTCAAATCGGCAGATTTTAGAAAATGTACACTTTTTAGCTGGTAACTAACCTACCTTATCATTATCTGACGCGCTCGAGTATGTCCATTTAACTATTTTTTTTTTACAAATCTGACGGGCTGTTCTAAACTTACCCACCAACATAGAGAGCTTATATTTGGTGGAGTTACTCAAAAGCATGCAAGGTATCCCCCCTATGATTATCTGACGCGCTCGAGTTACTACCCAAAAACACTCTGGGCTCCCCTACTATTGGGATATGTATTTTGTTTCTTATACAGATGTTATATATTAGCATAAAATATTCATTCACGGTCTTTTACTTTGTAAGGATACGTGCAAAATAACTACAAAAGTCAAAGAGTTCATAAAAATGAAGTAATTGAAATCATTATTGTAAGATCAGCACACTTATTTTTAGAATTTGAAAAACAAAATGATATTTTTTTAATATTTTTGCTAACTAAACATAATTTATAATCCAGAAAGATGAAACATTTTTAATTTAAAATTTCAACTATTATCGGGATATACTAAAATTAAGATAGGGAACACATTTTTAAAAATTTTTAACAAAAAGAAACAGTAGAAATCTCTAGGCCTAATCTTGTTTCATAAATTACATTACTTAGCATTTTTTTGTAAATGTTATCTATATTTGAATCATGTTATTTGCAAAATTTCATAAATGATCAAAATATTTTTTATTATAATTTTATTTTTTTTTAGTAAAGCAAATAAAAACGCAAAAAAAATAAGGGATAAGTTTGCGAATTAATAGTATGGTTCCTCCTCCTACTATTCATGTTATAACTGTGTTCATGTTAAAATTACGGTTATATTTATGATTTATTATTATAAATATTATTATTATTTTTTATAAATAATTTTACAATTTTTGAAATATAATAGAACGCATGAAGAAAATGAATACTACCAGTGTTTGTTATCACCGCTCTAAATGTCAGAGTTCAACATAACATCCCCTTCCAAAGTTCACATTTCCTTTTTACAAAGTATCACCCAAAACTATCACTTATTTCAAAACCTTTCCAGACCTCCAACTAACTCAACAAACGAGATAAAGTTTAAACTTTTCAAGCTGCAGTCAACCGTAAAAAAGTGTCCTACAACTTAAATTCAAAAATACTATCCTTTATTTTTTTACGAGAATGTCTCCCTAGGCACTCTTAAAAATTTCGATAATCAAGATGCTTGGAATCGATTCTTAAGTGCTTCCACGACAGAGGAAGACGATGATAAAAAAAAATGTGATCCGAAGAGTGATCTGCGCATGCGTCGTGCCGGCATTGATCGACTAGCCTTCCTCGTTTTTGAGATGGGTCGTTTAAGTTAAGATAGAGGAGATCAAACTACTTGGCAGAATTTGCCTTACTGTAACGAAAGACACTTTCTTTTAGAAGATGTTCATTTTCTGAGAAAGAGTTTCGGTTTTTTTTTATTTTAAAAATTTCGTAAGGGAATTGAGATTGTAATTGACTCGGCAGCATGGTGTTCTTTGATGTACTTCATGTGGAAATTATTTTCTGAAATGAGAAAAAAAAATACAAATTCTTGCATTTTTGTATTTTATTTCTCTTTGAACAACGTAGCTAAAAATGGATAGAATCCGTACTGTAATTTATTATCCGTACTGACTATTTAAAGTCAAATAAAAAGACGGAAAACTAAATGCATATTTATTGCCGAATGTATTTTTAAGAATTATGGAAAACAACAAACATAAATTTTAATTTTACATTCCATTATTTAACTCATAACATATTAGGTACTTACAAAATTTAGTTGAAATACTAAATATAAAATAAATGCTATTTACAAATAATAAATACAGAATTTAGTTTAATTTAATGAATACGACACAATTTTACATTACATTATTTAACTATAATAACACATTAGGTATACTACTGATAAATTTAGTTGAAACTATGTTTTAGTATTTTTCCTAATGATATTATAATTTCAGCTGGGTTATGTGAACTCATATCGGTGTACATCAATTGCCAAAATGTTTAGCTAGTCAGCAATAAGTGATTTAGAACGTTTATAACAACTAATTCCAAATAATTCTTTGTTGCTTTTTAAGTTACAACGTCCCTTAGATGTGTTTGATATTAATCGAAGATTTTGAAATCTTCTGATAATATAATTGCTATTTGAATCAGACCCAAGTTCTGGAAATATCAGTGAAGACCGTATGCTACCAGAATAGCTAAACTTTATGGATGGTAATTTATGCAAAACTTGTTAAGTTTCTTTCAATTAATTTATATGAAACCCAAGTTTTATAAACCCTTAATCGTACTTCTCCACAATTCTGGATGCCATACGACACAATATCCTCTCTTTCTAACTCACTGAACAATCCAAATGAGCCATCAGGCTCAAGGTAGAGATGAGTCCATCATCAGTGCTTTATAAACCAATCACGTTTTAATCTCAACTTCTCACGCTGTCCCGAGAAATAACTTACGTGACTGGCTGCCAATGCTCATTGGAGAGGGAACCAGGGGTTATTTCGATTATATCGTTCCATTTTTAATCCGGGACTTGGGGGGTGCGTGAGAGGATGAGATCGTCATTATCTTTCATCTTTATTTTGTTGCTGATCCGCTAAGAGGAAAATCTTAATGATGGAGAGATGATTAGTTGTGGGTAGTTGATGATTCGCGTTAATATTGATTTCTATACTTCTTAAAGATCGATAGTACTACCTACTTACATTTATTTTTTATGGTCGAGTATTTTTGAACTGATCTTGTATAGCATTTGGGGATATAATTTGGTATAGTATTGGGGATATAATTTGGTATAGTATTGGGGATAAGACTTGTTTTGTATGAGTTATTCTCTGTCAATTCTATTATTTTTAGGCCCATGTACTACGAAACAGTTGTATCTATGACTACTTTTTGTGCAGTTGTTATAACAGTATAAAGGAAAATTGGTGACTGTGCCTCATTTGCTTTATGACAGCCTGTTAATTTTTCATACTTAACATATACATGACATAAAATATTTTTTTGGTAGAATTGGGGACTGGATGTTACGAAACACGTTATCATAATGTGAAGGAGAATTATTTTTGAATTTCTTTTAGAAAGGGTTTTTAATGCCAACAAAGCATTTTGCTACACCAAACAATTCATCGAAAGCCGGACTAAATTATACAGGGTGTTTCAACAAATCGGCTTAAAATCTGTAAAGAAAGATTCCTTGAATGGAGTTTACAAAAATGTCTAAATAACTAACTATACGACGACTTTTATGCTTCAAAAAATGGGACCTCATATGGGATGAAAACTTTATTATTTCATTCAACGGCCCCCTAATGCATGAGCTGTGTATATTTTTAACATCTTAGTTTATAAAAATTTCAAATAACTATGTTCATGTTTTCCAAAAACCAAGTGTAAACCTTTTTGACGAGATTTTCACAAAAACTAAGAAGCTAAAAATACCTACTGCACATGTTTGCGGCCACAGTGGAATAGAATAATTAAGTTTTTATCGGACATGATTTTGGCAAAATTAAATTCTTCGTAGATGTATATAATTCTTTGGACATTTTTATGTACGTAATGGCCTGTCAACGGTTTTGATCGTGACAGATAAATAAACAACATCCTGTATAAGACTCTTTATCGCAATTTACTCAGACATATCATAAATTGTCCCTTCACAAAATTCATAACCACTTCGCTTCAACACCATCCGTCCAGACCACTTCTCGAAACACCCTTTAAAATGACGATTCTTTCCAATCCGTCCAAAGAGAGGGGGGAGGGCAGCCGACAATTCATTTCGAACGAGATGCAAATAGTAGAACGACAACGGAGAGAGAGAGATGCAATCTTCGTGAGCCGAGAGTATTCGCATAATTGCGAATTCCGAGAGGGACAAGGGTTCTGGTAATTATTGCAGAGTGGTTGGAATTATGTACAGCGTTTTGCAAATAATATACAGTTCCGCCGCTTTTCGTAAAACGCCTCGGCTTTTCGGTGTAAATATGGAGTGTCCGTGCCGTATCTTGGCGGTTCATTTAACCCCGGTATGCATGGGTGTTTGAGGGTGTGTGTGTTTGTTGGTTCTCGAGAAGTTCTTAATGGGAATATTGGGGTAATTTTTGGATTAATAAAGGGAAGTGTAGTTGGGGAAAATGTTTTATTTTAGTTTGTAGTTTGAAAGGTAAGTGGGGATGAAAGCAGTTATAAAACAACTATTTTTATTGAGTATATTAATTTAATGTTTCATGAATTTACCAAACGATTAAGAATAATTAATTGTATATATTCCGCTCCGGCAAACCTAACATTTTGGTTCATAATTTTTTTCTTATGTAGTTGATACTATATGGAGATAATGTATTCAAGAAAAGAACAATTTTACACATTCTTTAACTTTTCAGTAAATTAAAAAAAAAATTACAGTTGAGTTACCTATTGCGAAAAAAAAAGGATCAGCTATACCACTGAATTTCTAAAAGCTATTTTGGATGCCAGATATAAGAAATTTAATCATAAGTAAATTTAAAAAATAAATTTATTTAAATACAGATATATTTTATTGGCAACAACAATATTTTGGCGTACTGAAATCCCTTCAACATATAATCCTTGTTTTAAATATTCTGATAGTTTTTAACTGCATTTAATAACATGATAGTATTATATTATTTTTGCTCACAACTAACGTTTTATTAAAAGCAGTGTTGCAGAAAAGAATAATTGTGTATTTCTTATTTTTCATTAGTTTGGAAAAACGAATAAGCAAAGGATATTTTTTTTTAAATCTTCCTCTTTTTGGAGACACATATTACTATTCATAAAACTAAAAATCTTCACGCTATTTTAGGAGCCAAGGATAAGATATTTAAGTGAATGAATAAACAAACTAATTTAATAAATGCAGTTTCACCGGGTCTCTCGCAAGACCGGAAGACTGATGTTTCACCTCTAAAAGTAGCTAACTGTAAAAAAAAAAACTTATGAAGATAATTAAATAACTGAAAAATTGATCATTGGAAGATGCTTTATAAGCAATTTTAAGGAAAACATTTTTTTTTAAGATTAAAAATTAGACTTGCAAGTAAATAGCGAAAATACAAGACTGCATTTTTTGAGAATTAGTAAAAGTTGTCAGAAACATGTAATTTAAAAAATAAGGTAATTTTACTATGGAGTTTGTGTCATTGTATAAATATGTGCGTATGGTGAAACCAAATTTTTATACATAGCAAGCTAAAAGACTACATGCAATGAGTTTTATTCAGAAAAATCCCTTTTTTTAACTGTATATCTAATAAACATGGCAAAACTTGCCTAACAGCATATTTCATCAAATGCGCTCAAAGAAGGAACCGGTTCCTATTGGGGAGCCTTTCTTTAGAAGATTAATTTAAAATTTATTCTTGTTTTCTTTTAAGAAGGATATTTAATTCTAGAGTATGAATTTATGTGTGTATCTATCTTTTTGTATATTTTTTGTATTACTTATTTGTGTAACCATTTATGATTTATATATTTTAACTCAGAGAAAATTGTATTTACCTTTCCTGTGTGTGTGTATGTTACTATTTTTGTAATGGGTTTTGGCCCAAAGCAAAATAAAATGTCCTCTTCTAAAATCACTTATCTCTGAAAATAAGATGACCACATTCTTCAAGTTTTAGGTGGTTATATTAATTGAAACTTTAACAGCATCTACTCATAAATCCATCCGTTTATGACAAAGAAGGGAGTTCCTGAGAATGTTTAAGTAAGTGCCTCGAAGGCCCGGCTCGCGTCCTTGCCAGGGTTAAGTTTTCCTATAATTAGCTCAAAACTATCACTGTCATTTTATATCCTTCGCTGTTATTTTCCTGAATCCCACCTGCTGTGATAAAACGCCCAACCATTTCTCACATGCAATCGCGTTAAAAATCATCTGGAAATACGGAACTATCGATTCGAAGTGCACCCCTCCCTCTCACGATAAGGTCCTCTGTGTTTGCAGTCCAATCCAAACTCCCTGGAATAATGGAGTCCGAAACATCCATCAAACAACACTTAAAAATTCCCCGACTGGAGGCACCCAAGACAAAAGCAGCATCAGGAAAAGCTCTTTATTAGAAACGATTCCCAAGTTTCTCTGCGGGAAGTGTGCTAGACCCCGCTTGTTCCCACGTGATGGATGGAGTTTGGGGGAGGAGAGGGGGTGGGGAGAGCGAAGATCTCTTGTCTCGAGATGAACGTTCGAATCTCCAAGGTGAAAAGAAAGTCATCTCGACAGGATGATGAAAGAAACAAGACAGCCGGAACAGGACAAAGTGGAATTGATTGGAGGGGGGGACAAAAAGGATGTTTCTTGGGGGGGGGGCGAAAGCAACAGGGGTTGTCGAGTGTTGTGGTGTTCTTTTTTGGAGTTGTTTGAAGGGGAGGATGTGACCTTCCGGGGTAGGATGAAAGGGGGATTAATATGCAGATTAGAGGCTTGGCTTATTGCTGTTCATCTTATTTATTCAGTGACTTATAATATGTTTTAGTTTATATTACAGCATGTTTTAGTTTACAAGTTTTAAAGAGTTAACTAATTACTTTTAATTATATTACCTCGGAATTGTTATTAATTTGGATTTTTCTCTCTCCTGGTTTTTGAAAAAAAATTATTCAATACGATTTGCTTTTATGGCATGTTACATTCTCCTATGATCCATAAGACGTACATAATTCTTCAACATTTTTCCTCCCCAGATATCAATGTAAAGTTTTAAACCTTGTTGTAACATTACGGCGTAATCCATTTAAGATTTTTATAAGATTGTCATCTACAACCCGTAATTTTGTGACAGGGTAAGAACTACCTGCGCTGCAAAATGAAGGATTTTTAATCATAACAAATGTTTAAGAAATTTACTAATATCATTTGTATACCTTAAAAAATATTATACATCTAAAATGAATTCAACATATATGTATTTTAAAATTTACAAACGCCCTAAAACAAACAAAGTTATAAACACGTAAAAAGTGTAATAGTTGGTGTTGAAAGGAAATCTTCAAGATATTTCCCCATTGAAGTCACTCATCACAGCTTTCTCCTCCTAAAACTCTTGTCAACTTCTTACCACCGCGTTATACAGCTACATAGATAGCCCTCATTAGCATAACGTCCCCAAACATGCAAGAGAACATCTTCTACCCGGGTAGGGGGAGCGCTAAAAACGTAATGGCTCGACTCTGCAACAGCCCACCCGGGTCAAAAATACCCTACAAGACTTTCCCCACCCTTAACCATAGTGATACTCTAGTTTTGAGGTCGCATTGGCTGCAAACCTGAGTGGTCAATATGGAAGTTGGAATAACCAGTTCACAGACGGATAAAATGTGGGGTAGAAAACTATTTTTTCCATAGTAATGGTATAAGACTTTGTCGGTAAACCATTAAGTTAGAAGTACTAAAATCACAATCGGTCAAAATTACCTTTTGAGAACTACGCTTTATGTTCAACACCTTTATTTTTAGAGATTTTCATCAGATTTGTTTTAAACAGGAGCGGTTTACGAACGGCGGTTAACGAATTTTAAGTTACGTGTAGGATCTTAGAAATTGTACTCCCGTCCGGGAAGGAATACTATAGCTAACACACATAAAAATAACAAATAACGTTTTTAAAAAAGTGTGTTTTGAATATAGGGGTGGATAACAATAAACTTTCTGATGACTATCAGCTAGTGAATTTGTTGAAATAGCAGTAACCACTTGTTAGTAACACTTTCCTCGACTACACATAATATTGTACGTAGAGCTATTTATGAATCAAACTGCAAAATACACTAAGGTTCAAAAAATTCTTTGAATATTAACAAAAGTTTTCACTCTATCATTTGTGGGTTCCAAAATCAAAATACAGTACTACCGTCTTTTATATAGTATCATCAGGAAGAGTGAAACATACTCAGGTGGTTTGCGAACCACTGATTTAATGGAACCAAGATATCGATTGCACTACCTATATTTTTCCGACTCTACGCCCCTAACGCCACTTTAAAATTCCACCTTGGAACATCTGCCACCGAACACGGAGGAAGATCCGGAGGGTGGTAAAAATGGAGAGAACATCCCTGGCGAGGGCAATCGTTTGCTCGTTTGCGCCCATTCGAACATCTTCCTCGGGGGTGTCGTTTGGTGCCTGAGGATCGAGCGAATGCGTCTTTCTGAAGGGTGTCGTGTTTTCGAATTTTTTTCTTTATGTATAATTAGTTTGTGGTGATAGATTGTGTGTGGATGAATTGGGTGAGGTGTTTGGGTAATGGTTGGGTTGGGTGGAGTGGTTTTCCTTTGAGGAGTGATACATTGTGTGAGGTGGTCGTTCTAATGGTTTTTGAAATTTGGTTGAATGTGATCAATTTCAAAATGGTTTAGGCGTTGTAACAGATGTGCATCAGTATCACCTTTTCTTGTTATGCAAATTGAATTGTAGTGAGTAAATTGAATAACTAAGTAAATAAGACAGACATAAGAGAATAATTATAATAGATTAAATAAAAAACAATACTTTCATGATTATAAGTTAGTTTTTAAATATGATTACAGTTAGGTACATATATAATTAGAACAACAAATTACATCAGAGATATCATACACTATTCTTTCCCAAATGACAGCTAGGGTAACGTTCTAGGAAGAAAAAAGTGTAAAGGAAGGTGTTACAATATTTCAAAGTTGAAATTTGTTCTTTTGAAACCGTTTGAATTTTTAAACAGAAATTTAATTACAAATATAGGTTTAAATTGGAAATTAATACACCTATAAATAAAATCTACACTTAAAATACCTCTTAAGGGAGAATGGATATAAAGCAAGACATTAGCATTTTAATAACTTAATAAAACAAAAACAATTTTTGTGGGTTACTGGGAATCTATACAGCTTATAAACGGAATGAGAAGGGAAATTTATTCGTAAGACCTTTTAATTTAAATTATTAGTAATCAGAAAAATACTGATTGCATAATTTAATAAGTAGTTTTTTTTTCTGTAGTGAAAGGAGTGCACGAGTACGCACAAAAATAATTTTTGGCTATAAAACGGAGAAATTAAAAGCCTGAGAATAACAAATTTAGAAAGTATAATTTTTAAATGCGTACTCTTACCCGACATGAGAGGTAGCCCTCCTTTCCCCTACATAGTAAATGCGTAGTTTTGTGAAGAGAGATTGCTCTCATTTATTTGGGCTTGTCTGCTACAAATATAACAGCGTGGTGAAACAACATTTACAGAGTGTTTCAGTGATTTCCTGCTACAAGCAGCATTGCAACAAAGCTTGTTTTACAGGGGATCCGTTCAAAATCCCGACAATCAACTGCCCGACAGCTCAAATGCCCAACACCGTTTGCCCGACAGGTCCTAAGAGGTCGCTTTTTACTCTTCCTGGCGATAAGTTTAGGAGTTAACATCTCTATCTCAAAAACTATTTCGGATAAGAGGCAAAAGTTAATTACAGAGTTGTAGAACATCATTGTATTTTTTTTAAGAAAATACACTCCTAAAACGTTGAGTGGGTAGCATTTCAAAAGTTTTACATCCGCTCGACATATTCCAAAAATCAGAAATATCTTTTCATACCAAATTGTTTAGTGGTTTTATGATACTTTTAGTTTCGTTTTCAATGTAAACTTATGTAGTTACAGCGAACAACCGGTTTGGTATTCACAGAAAACTAAGATGATCGAGTTACAAACAAATGTAAACCAATTAAGAATACGGGGAAATGAACTCAACTACATAAGTCATCCCAGTCAAATAAATGTTTAAAATTTAAAATTTCATAGAATTTGATCACTTTTAAGTATTTAGAAATTGTTTTGAAGAAAATGGTTAACCTATTTATTTTAAATATACTAGTTAATCCATGTACTTCAGTAAATTAGGTTCATATATTTCTTAACATCTCTGTACAATGTTCTGTGATACACGAAGAGCACACATTTACGAAACATAAACCCATTAAACTTTATACTATAATGGTATAAAATCCATCCTCCTCACACACCTTTCTCCCATTTTTCAAAAACCACAGATACGAAAGAAAATAGAAATTCCCGCAAGAGACACCGCCATTAAAAGGAACCGAAAAAGAACAAGAATTTTCCACAGATCCGCTCCGGAACTTGTTTGATCCCCTAAAATAACAGCGAAACCTCGTCCACTCGATAATGGGAGGTCTATTAGGAAACTTCTCCCGGAAAAATTCCCGCAAAATTAAGGATATCCGTAGCAATTGCTCCGCTCGCGCTTCTGGAAACTGTACCCTTGGGATCCTTCTTTTTTAACTCGGGGTTGGACTTTTTCGTCCCGGGACTCCATGTCTTGGGAGAAAGGAATTCTTGGAATTCTCTTGTTTGAGACGCTGCCGGACTAACTAACAAGAAGGGAACGCGTGTTCTGCTTGAAAGATAGATGAGGTGGACTTCGGGTTTGGGGTCTAACTCACTCAGGAGGGAGGTGGGTTTTTTTTAACTTTGTTGACGGAAACTTTGTTTTGAGGTTGAATTGTTGGATGCACCCTAGGGCGGTGTAGGTGTGATTGGAATTTTGTTTTTGTTTTAGTTCGTGACTTACATTGGTGGCTGAATTTAGTGTGTTTGATTTTGTATGAAATGTTTATTATAATAAAATCACTACGTATAAGTTAAAAAATACGCTTTTTTAGTTTTTTATAGTGGTATGTAAAATAGTTGCGATTATAATGGGAATGAAACATGTCCAAATTTATAAAACTTTGATATACTCATGGATCAAGATTTCTTTTTAGATAAAACGTTTATTAAAATAGTTGAAGTCAAAAATTCAACAAGTTGCTTGTATGAGCAGTTTTAATAGAAATATGCGTAGAAAGCTTTATGAGAAAATGTGTGTTTTTTAAATACATAATAATATAAATTGTAAGGCGGCACTGGAATTTCTATTATCAACATCTTTTAAGAGAATCCTTACATGGGTAATTTTAATAACGGATTGATCATACATACTTTAAAAAAAGCTAATGTGTATTATAAAATTATCGAGATAATTACATCCTAATTAGTGTGAATACCAGGAATTTTACTTCACTTTGAACTTTCACGCATTGAAATAGGGTACAGTTTAATTACTCAAGCTAAATATTAGATTATTTAGTGGCATATACGGCATTTAACTCTCAATTTAACAGGAGGCCATTAAATTAAATAAATAATTTTTTATTCTTAAAGCCATGTTTTCATGTATCTTAAATTTTAACCACAAGTGTGTTTCTTAAATAAAAATACTCCTTACTTTTTTTATTGAAACGATCAATACATATTTCTAAGAAGTATTTAATCACGCTGAGTATTTCTAAGCCTTTGTGATCGAAACATTTAAAAATAATCTCTTTATGGAGTAATTGGGATATTTTCATTTAGCATAACTCCTAAAAATGGTGGTCGTTCAAATATATTTCTGAGTTTTGGTAAAAAAAAACCCTTAAAATATTTAAGAAATATACACCTAGTTTTTAAGCATATTCAACTCACTTGTAATGTGTTTAAAATCATTCGAAATATAATGTAATTAATTCATCCTTACTCAATGCAAACTGAAGTGTGCGATGGAGAAAAAAAATATCCACAAAAACAAATACTCCATCCAGAAGAAGAAAAAAATAAAGAAATGGCGAAACAATAGATCATCTCGACCAAAAAGAATAGATTACGAAAAAAAAGTTTTTTCCCTTGCATGCAGCCTGCCTTTGTGTCCTTCTTTTATCGAGGAAAAGATGGATGAACTTTTGTCCAAGTTCAGAAAAACCCTCCAGAGATCCTTCTATGTATAAAAAAATGTGACTTCATCGCGAAAAGGTTTTTTCTTATTCCCGTTAAGAAATTTGAAGGGAAAAGGAGAAAAAATATACTCCGCTGAGAAAGCATATTGTCGTGCGTTGTTTACACACTAAAACGCAAGAAGAGATTTGAATATGCGTGTTTCTCTCGAGACCCTCCTTTAGTGTGTGTGGAGCAACAGAATTGGTCCAAATTAGATCTTTGTTCCTTAAAAGATCTAAGGTACGATTCTTAGAACGGAAATAAAGGCTATTTTTAGCCGTGTCCTGTGGGTAAAGAGCTGTTATTCAGGGTGGTTTGGCGTGTAAATCTCATTAGTATGAACGATAGAGAATTGGTTTAAAAAGTGATATTTGGCAAAGGGGAAAAGGAATTCTTAGAATCTTGGAGATTTTATCGATGGTATTCCAGAAATAAGTACCGAAAATAGACTGTATTAAGAAGAAATAAAAGACCGTGTGTTTGGAAATGTACAGTCTGCAGCACATTTACTGTTTAGTCAAGAATATAAATTTATACAGTTTTAGAGAAACAGTAATGCACGTTTTTAACATCTTTAGTTTGGAAAGGAGTATAAATTGAATTTACTCAAAAGTATTGAAATGTAAATTCATTTATTTAAAAAATGAAGCAATTTCTTTGGTTTTCCATGCTTTGAGTGTTGGTGTTGTGTTAGTTTGTCTGCTACAAATATTTACAGTTTGAATGTAGATAATATAAAATATAAACTTATAACTTTCATCCTTACGTATGTAAAGATAAATTCTAAATGCAGAGTTGGAAATAAAAAGAGTATGTAAGTAATGATAAGTATAAGCATGATATTTGAAATAAAATCAGCGTTAATATAGAAATAGTGTTTACATCTGGAAACATATTTATTCTAAAGTAATATTATGTAATCAAATTTAGTAGTTAAAGCTTAACAACTAATATGGCTTGGCTAGTATTTCAGGTATAACTACAATAACCCAGCAAAGAAAATATCGTTTTAAAACCAAAGGGTAAGAGAAAAAAGAGGTAAACCCCGTACAAGATAGGTGAACAATATAAAAACAAAATATGATTATAACATTCAGAGGTAGTCTTGGCCTGAAATCGGCTGAAGCACTTAATAGGAATATTTTGTAAACAAATCGGCTTTAGCTTATTTAAATAAAAAGTATTACACTCACATTTAAAAATTTAAATACGTTCCCCAACAAAAACACACCATTTGACGTTGATGAAAAACCCTAAATTGTATTTAATCCACATTAATTTCAATTTTGGACCGTACAGCATTAAGCCAACGTATCGGACCGTTTCCCTATTAGCTGGACTCGTAAAGATTACAGACTCGCTAATATGCGGTAGGGAGCGATAAAAAATGGCAGAGCAGAGCCAAATTATTGACCTGGAATGAGAACCAGAAAAGTATCATTAAAACTTCACTTACACGTGACTCTGAGAGTCATTTAGGAATATTAATCTACCGGAAAAGTCCGGAATGATTGGGAGAGCCAGTTGAAAAAAAAAAGGTGTTCTCTGCTTGCTTTTAAATAAATCTCCGTCGGTTAATTTGTGAAACAACATCCCATTTTGGCTCTAATTAAAAGGTGTACTTAAGTGAACTCGACTGAAACCCGAGGGTTGGAGTTAACAGAACTTTTAGAATGAAAACGCGGGGTTAACATACAGTAGCCATTTTGAAAATTATGCACTTGAAATGCAGTTCCTTGGCAAGGTATGAATGAGTGGATAAGGTCAGCTGAGTTAATTTTAGCATTCATTTCTATTTAAAGGTTTTTAATGAAAGGAGTGAAACTTTGTAGTGGGACTTTTGCATTTGAAACAACGTTTATTTAAGACGAAGGAGTAATGGGGCTCTCTGTTAGTTAAATTAACATGCTAAATATTCCTGGAGAGATGTTGAGCCAAAGTGAAGTCAATGTCAATGTGACGAATCAGTGACGTCAGTACACGTAATGGGTTTTGTGTATATTAGAGTGTTGTCTGCGTTTTACTGTTCTTCTAATATGTTCCGATTCTGTTGTCACTTGCCGTTACCTTGTTCGTTGTATTAATAAATATGATCTTAAGGCTTCCACTGCCTCGGCCCATTCTTATAACCCAATAAGAGAGCTTATAATCTCCTACAGGTGCAATGTCGAAGTTATTTTTAATTTATGATAAAAAAGATGTGCAAGTAAAATGTGTTAGATCTCGTTATCTCCAAGGAAGGAAAAAATCATGGAATGTTCGCAAAAATATGTATGTCTAGAAATTTAAACTCCTTATTTAATACTTAGACAAAAATGGTTCACAAAATTGAAAACAAGTTTTCCCCATGTTGTGTTTTAGTTGTACCTTTTTTGTTTACACTAAGACAGTCCCTTTTTCAATTTTATTTATTTGCTTTTTCTCTCATACCCACTCTTCCAGTACTTAAAAAGGACAGCCAAGTTAGTCAAAAGACTGAAAACTTTCAGTCTTATGGTTTGAATTGCGAAAAAAATACAGTTGATAAAACATCACTTTTTGTATTTCTACAGGAATCCCCAAAACAGTATTTTATCTTAAAAAAAAATTTATATCAAACTTAAATTTATAATACACAATTTCAATCATCAAGTCAATACTAAAGATCTAAACACATTATAAATTGTTTCATATCCTTTACTCTATTCCTTGTTTTTTACTTCCTTATTTTTTTCTCTAACATCTTTCAGAACTAATAGAGAAAGGTTTTTACGCAATACGCAGAAATAATTTTACATGACTAAACCAAACTGGTAAAACAAGAGAGATATTAGAGATCAGTGAGTATTAGACTAAAATTGATGAGTAAAGAAAGAAATAACACGTATTTATAAATGAAGACTGGACTTCAAAAAGAAGCTAAGTGCCAAAAATAAAAAAAAATGAGTTAGACCCGAAAAACCAATCTAAGTGCCATCACCAACACCTTATAAATCCAGCTAAGTGCCACGACCCATGATTAGTAGGTCAAAAACGGCCTGAAAGATGATTTATTATGTGTATTTCTATGGAGAATCAAATTTAAAATGATGAATTACGGGAAATTTACTTTTTGGCACTTAGCTCGTTTTAGAAACCACTTAGCTCGTTCTTCCTGTCTTAGAAAACACACAACAAACATACGAAAATAATAAAAGAAATGTTAAATATAACGAATAAAATAAAATTTCAGAAAGCACCCCTTAAAATCTCCATTCACCTTTACATACACATATCAACCCTAGAGGCAATCTACCTATCCCAGAAGAAAAATCAATCCAATCCCAGACCGTTTACTTGCAGAATCCATCCTATTAGAAGTACCTCACACATCCAGGACAACTCAATCTCTTCCACCCTCAAACGGTTCTTCCTCCCCTTTTAACTCCCTCCCCCAGATTAGATAAAATATTACCCGGGCTTTGCAGAGGCGAAAGTTGCTCCAACCGTTCCGCTAGAAAGTCCCTAATCCTCAGAAGTATCGGGATTGTTCTAGAATGATGATACTAAGAACGGTGCATGGCCGTCGGGACCACGTGGTTCGCACTATAAATTCCGCGGAGAAAGTTATAAGGGGTCGTTTTTTCGTTCTTTCCGATGGAGGTTGGTTTTTCGGGGGTTATGTAAGAATTAAGATATAAATTTAAGTGAAATAGGATTCCATAAAAATTGTGTTAAATACTTTTTATATTTAACATTGAATAAGGTAATATAACGTATAAAATATAAGTTATAACGATATTATTAGACTGAAGGATTTGTAAGAAAATCATTTTATTTAATGCATAGGTTCGCAAGCGTAGAATTTTCTAAAGAATTATTACTACATTTATTCCATCAGAATTTAATCTCTATTTTCTTTTGAATATATCTTATTAAAGTTCTTCATTCCCTTTACATCACAGTGTTCTTTAAGTTGTTTTATTACTTTAATTATTTTTCTTCACATTATCGGTGTGTCGGTGAATAATTATTAGGTATGTATTGTATAATAAAAATGTTTTTTATACGCTTATTTAAAAATAAATAGCCATGTTTCTTTCATACAAATGGGTTTTCCACCACTGACGATTAACAAGGTTTTTTAAGGGTTAACAAGGTTTTTTCCACCATACCTTGTGTATCGTTATTGTATGCATAAAAATAATAATAAAGATTTTTTTTTTATATTTCACATTGTTAATTTCAGTATAAAGACGACAGATTAAGTGCATTGAATTGCTTTTGGAACGTTTAAGCATGTAAATTACATGCGATCCCCATTTCCTATGTTATCCAAACTACTCTTCAATACATACATCACTCCCTTACCAAATTACACCATAAATCCGAAATACATTGCAGCAGTGCACCTAACTTCGAGTAAAATTCCAACTGCAACAATCCCTCCAGTTCGAATCCTGACTCCGTATAATTAATGGAAAGCCCCCTTTTTACCTTTTGCATTATGTGTTCATCTAACGGATTGGAGTAAAGAGAGAAATATCGATGGCACCTAAAGGAAATTAATTGGAATCGTGAGGGGAGCTTGGAAGCGCAGAATCGTTTCTTCGCCGGCAGATTGCTTTTCTATTTCAGGGACGGTTAAAATGCTTTTCTACGGGGTAAAAGAATTCGATGGGAACGCTTTTCTATGGATCTGCTTCTCTTAAGAAAGTAGTGTGTGGAACTGGGGTAGGGTGAGTTTTGTAATTATCTGAAAGCTTCGAGGAGTGCAGATGATTTCGGTTATGCTTATTTGTGAAAGAAGTTTTGGTTTGCGATTTTAGACATGTGAAGTTTTTAGAAAACAAACGATGGTATGTTATTTAATTCGGTTTTATGTTTTAAATTAACACAATTTGAATATGAATGTTATTATAGAAGATACAAAAATGCATTAGTCACAAAATTGAAAGACTAAAATACTTCACTTGAAATGCCTTTCTATCGAGCCAAATTATTATTTTTTTTTATGTATAATCGGATTTAGGTATCACATGTTTTCCAATGGTGGGTTCTTGGATGTCAATCCACGAAATCCTGACTTTTCTCCAATTATCTTTATAATTTACTCTTATGCGTAAGCATTTCTACGTGCTATTAAAATGTTTATTATGTGATTTGATGTTTTCAGATTTAAAATTTTCTATTTTCTACATTAGTATTAAAATATATTAATTAATATCTCTTTTCCAGAAATTTCGTTTATCTTAACTGAGGCAATAAAGACCCAATGGAAGTATTTGGTTTGTAGTTTTCTGTATCATGATCTATAGTCTGTGTTACAAATAGTTAACTTTTATCTTCGTAAATGAGAACACACTTATGTTAGGAAATTTTTATGATTGAGAGTATTTGAATTAAATATTTTCATTTCAAAGGCTAAGAAAAATATTTTTATAACTCCATTTGTATTCTGTAGTAAAAACTTAATAAAAGCATACTTAGAAAAATATTGTTTCAAATTCCTTGTTGATTAACATGTTACATACAACACATTTGAAAAACACACACATTAATAGTTATTTTGGAACCTAAATTTTTGAATAAACCTTTTACATTGACTTTTCAGAAAAAATTGTTTCGCTTCAAAACAAAAGGCATAAAACAAAACAAAAAACAGTAGCATATAAAATGCGATATAAATAACCCTTTGTATCTGCGACGACATTTCCAATTTCAAGCCCGAAGTCGGAGATCCTAAAATGATGATTTGAATTTCAGAACCGAACATTTCTGGAAACATTCGATGGAATAATAAAATATAGGGCAAGAATACCCTTTGGAATAAAATTTCACTTGGGTGGTTTTAATCTCGTTCCCAAACGGGCATCTCGATCAGATCCATCCGAAAGTTGCTTAAAACCTGGTCACGTGATACGATGGAAAGTCTCGAGAGCAGATGGGACTCTAAGAATGGTTGGTGCCTTATGTGGAGATGATCTTGGATCAGAGCCTTTGTAAGCATCTGTTCGCTTTGCATTTTGCACTTGCATATTTCATAATGTGTGTTCTTCATATAAATGTGGAATTTACCTTCGTTTAGTTCTTATTTTGGAAATATATTTCCTCTAAGTGTTTCAAGTGGTTTTTATGTTTCAATATTTTCGAATTATTTTTTCTTCTAAAAGGAGTTTTTAAAAAAATTTTATATAAGGAGAGGAATGGATAAACTTGTACGAAAAAAATTAATGACGATAAGGAAAATTCCTTGGAAATACAGAGCAGCACAATGTTTATATCTACTGTCACTAATTGTCAAAAAATATAATTTATTATTTGAAGAATACTTAATCACAATATAATATTTCGATTGAGTATACAAATATTATATAAAGCATTACAAATGATTTCAAAAAGTTTAATTAAAAAAGCTAAGTTTTCTAAAATAAAATTTAATGTATTACAATTTTAGAGTTATTATAGTAAGTATACTATGTTATCATTGGGTCATTCCACGTCAAATCAACCAACATTTTCACATTACCATTTCGAATTTTCTTAAAAGTTAGTACACGTGTTCTATTTATAAAGACATAAAAAATACCAACTTTCATAAAAAATATAAGTGGTTCTGGTGACCAACTCTGGTGTGATAAATCCGGACATTATTAATAATGCCCGCGTATTTCGGGCAAAGTAATAAATACTCATTGATAAATGCCATTGAATTTATCATATTGCCCCCCTCCACTTCTGGCATTATTAATAATACCCTGTTTATTACTTTGCCCGTAACATATATATTAACATTCGACCCAATGTAACGTGTTCCAATGCTTCTAAAATTTCAAAAGGTATATTCAATTTTATATTTCTCTTACAAAACAGTCATTTTTATTTAACTATTAAAATATATTTCAATAAACTAATATATGATGACGTAGAGCGCTAATATTAAAGTAATATAATTAAAATTTTATGATTAGCACTCGTAATTAACTTTAGAGTTAAATATCTTCTTTAAAAAGAAAACAATTATTTAGTCAAACACCACACATGCAATTTCGTAAATTAGCTAGTTTGTGAGACAAGCTAGTTTATGGAGGAGTGTAAATATTTATCTGAAGAATCCCCTCTAAAAAAGTACAATAGTTTCAAGAAAAAGTAAAACCGAAGTCATAGAGGCATTAAAAAAAGAACAAAGAAATTATCCTTTTTCAACCACAGCCTCATTTCAAGTATGAAAAAAAAACAGATCGCGCATTTAATGTGTGACGTGATGATTATTTCGATAATTATCTCAACAGTAAAAGAATGGTGTGGGCACTTTAAGAACATTCTGTTTTTCTTCTTTTTGCGAGATGTCTCAGGAAATGAACGAGACAGTTGATCTGCTCAGAGTAACAGTGGCATAAGTACAGCATTGCAAAATTTTGAGTTGTGCCGTGATTTTGGTTCACTTATATGTAATTCATTTCATGGTGTATAGGTTATAAATTAAAATTTGTTGTATTTTTTTTTTTTTAGAATTTTAGCATATAACACATAATTAAACTTTTCCTTGAATACGTCATCCCTATTTGCTCTGTGGATTGATAGAATACAGAACTTTTCTAGCGTAAAGTTATAAGGTTATTTCAGCGATTAAACTTTATTTTCCAAATTATTAAAGGTTTTGTATCTAATTTCTCCTGTTTGTTTGCAGTTTAAAGATCCTTCAGATTTAAGGATACCCTCGAATCATTCCACATTTTCACAGAACTGATCTTTATTTTTTTTTTCGTCGTACAATTGATGAATGGAACACACTGCCTACACACTGCCTAAGGATAGTCTCATCCGAGTCGGTATCTACATTTTTTGATAAACTAAAATTGCATTTATATAGTTCTTATTTAATTTATTTGTTTACATGTTGTTGTAGCTTATCCCCGAGATCTAGCAGGGCTAGATCAAGTCCATTAAGTCAGGCACCCTTATGAAGTCCAGCACTACCACAACATGTTTACATGGTCGTTCATTTATTTGCTCTAAACCCCTGTTTCGTCTGGATCGCATTATTAAAATAGTAAAATTAGAGTTCAATGTTTTACCTGCAAGAGCCAAACACCCTAAAATGTGTCCGCTTCATAGAAACTAGGAACAACACAGACACCATTATTGTATAAATCATTCATTTACTCAAAACTAACTTTTCTTGACTAACACCATTGTCATCCTCAGCATTTCAGTTTTCGGCGCAGTTGTTAACACGTCCGCTCGATTTTTTTTTTCATACGAATCCAATTAAACCTCTCGTTAAGACCAGTTGCAAAATCTGAGTATATTTCTTCTTTTGGGGAAGAATGAAAATGAATATTTCATATAGAGAAGAAGAAAAGAGGCAATCTGTGCGTGGCCAACACAATCTTCTCCTCTGATGCCCGAGTTTCATTAGTAGATAAAAAAAAAAAAGAGAAAAGCTTGTTTTGTGTTGCTTTTATGGGAGAGTAGATGAAAAACAGAAGTTAGTTAAGACTCGACTTGGCAATGGATGCAGCGGTTGAGTTTCTTTCGGTCTTATTAGACGCTAAGAGGACACAGTTCTTGTATTTGTGAGGGAGAGGTTTAGAGTTACAGGTTTGTATTTATACGAGTAATTAGTGGATAAAAACGTTCGACACTCATATTGCTAAACCATGTTAATTCATAAATATGTGTATTTAAACTGCTACGATTACCTAATATAATTGAAATGAACATAAGTATATTGGACAAATACTCAGGCATATACCTTTTTTAAAAGGGATTGAAACACAAAAAAAATATACTTTTGAGTAAAAAAGAAATAATAATTATCTTTCTGTATTAAATAAATTTAATGTTGTAATTTAATGAAAATAATGAATAAGCTAGGTGAAGTGTGTTTGAAAGATTGTAATTATTTTAACCTATTTTGAAGATGACATATATTCTGCGTTCTGGATTTACACAAATTTTAATAGAGTTCCTTTAACATCTAATAACAATTCGCACATACATACATGTATGTGTAACTAATAAAAGCATAGGGAATATTTAATAATTAAAAGTTGTTTTTGTTATTGCTTTATGACTTAATAATCGAGTTATTAGGAATCACTCCAAATTAGAAATTGTTGAAAACAATATGGAAAATACGAATTTAACTCGTATTTTTCTATATATTTTAATTGCACATGGAGACTTCTTTTTGCAGCACAGTCATGGAATATTCACAATTATAGCACATAACTTAGAGAAAAAACCCAGAGTAAGTTTTCATTCATTACTTTATAAAACCGTCTTTAAACAAATTTCTAAAACGGGCATCCTGTAGGTATATAGTTCATTTATACGGTTGAGAAACCAATTTATGTTTTCTCCTTAGAGAAAAAAGTCATCTGGTTTCACGGAATGTAAAAAAAAAGTAACGGTAGACTTACTCAACGTCCCAAAATACGATTACCGAAAGAACTGCTCAAGTGTACTCACCTAAAAAGAAAAAGAGACAGAATTAGTCATTTGCATCATACGACAGTACATTAGATAATTTTTATATGTGAGAAAATGTCTCAATAGCACTTTTATCCATAGGAAAGCAATATATACGATTTAGAATAAAAATGTGATGCAAAAAGTTTTTTTACAATTCATTATTATTGGTATAAAGCGGTGAGTCGTTTAAATACGTGAATTGCTGAATGACACATTGACTGTAATACAACCTTGCATCTGGATATATGAAGAATTTATTTTTAAACATTTCCACGAACCTTGTTCTTTGGCTACATAACATCTCACAACTTAACTTCTTAGAAATGTAGATGGATTCCAGACTGATTTTAAGTGTCCATTAAATTTTCTTATCCTGACATCTAACTGACTATAGGCAAAATAAATTTAGTAACTTATATTTATCCAATTCATTATAATTAATCAGTGTAAATTATTTTTAGCATGTATCGCGCTTATTACGTTACTTATTTAATCGTGGGTTTATAAAAGTAAAATTCAATTAAAGTCCAATTTTTTTCAAAATGAATTCAAAAATGATTTCAAAATGAATAAATTCAAATGAATTCAATGAATTCAAAATGAAAGAAATAAATCTTTAAAAATGATTTCTAGTAGTGCATGGTATCCAAGATTGTATACCTAGAAGTACCTATGTTGTAGAACCACACTTATTTTTCTTTATCTACAGAGTTAAACTAAAATCCCCGTATCTCAGAACCTCCATTTTAGGCTTATTCATTTTCCATTGTACACCCATGATATGTAATTTAAAGTTTTTATACTTTTCTGAAGTACATTAGCTTTTTTTTCTTTGAAGTTAACACATCCACCCAGCTATATCGTTTCATTCAAATCAAAAGCAACATACACAGTCAACCCTTCTTCCATTTAGCAGACTATTATCCCCACCCTTCCAACATCAGACCAACTACAACAACACTACGTTTTCGAAGTATAAACTGAAAAAAAAATATCCCCCTCTCTCTTGTAACCCAAACTAAAACACCCAAATCCCCCTCCACAGTTTCATTTCGCGAAAACATCCACAATCAGCGTAACGGAAAAATCCCTCTTATCGAGGGTTAAAAATCTTACCCATCCGGACAAATTACCACCAGACTCTTCCTCTGATTAAGCTTCTCGCTTTTACAACCCCGGATTTCTCAAATTAAATCCTCCGCCCCCTCCCTCGGAATAAGGGGTTTCCTTATTGTTTCG
This sequence comes from Tetragnatha montana, assembly GCA_963680715.1. Classification (NCBI taxonomy): domain Eukaryota; kingdom Metazoa; phylum Arthropoda; class Arachnida; order Araneae; family Tetragnathidae; genus Tetragnatha; species Tetragnatha montana. The sequence continues at coordinate 53,683,850 of OY796676.1, read as the reverse complement.
CCCCCCCCCCTCGGGCAACCCCCGAAGGCAGAGAGGCAATTTTCCAAAAGAGCTCGGCAATTAACCCATCCCTTCTTCCTCAAATCTAAGCCGCCCGACATTTCCCTTAAATCCAATACAAAATCAGGGGTGGGTAGGACAGAGAGGGTTGCTACGTCCAGTCATTGGCAACATAAGCTTCTTTTTCGGCACCCGATTTCAAGAAATGTTTCGAGTCGGTGCATCGGGATATACCGAGACAAAGAGTTTGCTGGGGGGTGGTTGATTATAACTACTTGCCTCCAGTTGGAGTTTTCATTAGGACGGTAAACGTGGCTTGAAGACTGAAGAGGTAGCTATTGGGATTTTCCTTCTGAATCAATATGATTCGTTTTTGAAGTGATTCCGTTGTTCAATATGTAGTTTAGAAGAATTAAAGAATCTGAGATCGGGAGTTACTGGTGCTTGAACATGGGGAGGGATAATTGAATATGACAAAGGACTTTTGATGTTGTAATGCAATAATCTAAACTGGATGACGAGCTTTATGTTAAGAATTCTATTGTGTGTAAAATTAGAAACATTTAATCAATAATTTTTGAGGGAAGGTGAATTTTATTTAAGGATATTAACTCCATGTGTTTTATATATTTTAACCCATTTAAAACTAAGTGTAAACAATATATAAAGATGAAAATTATATAAAAAACACATAGAATAGTAGTAAAATACATATATTCTAGTATATTTAGACAAATAATTAACTTCTCTTCTCAGTTGTTTTTTTAAGATATCTAGAGAAAAGACGATTAGTTAGTATTTTGATTGAAGATAAATTATTAGTATTATATCTGCAATAGTTTCATGATAATATCGAATACAAAAGTGAAATAATTTTAAAATTGTATCTGATAATTGTAAATGTTTCTACTATAAACTCACATAAAAATATTAATTAATATGTTTTATAAAAAAAAGTTGATTAAAATACTATCGTTTAATGGTTTAATATTTAAAATCGTTTATATTTAAAAAATTAAAAATTTGTTTGAAGCAACCTTGTATTAACTTAATTATAAATAAATTAAAAATAGATGTTCGAAGCTTAATTATATTAAAAATTAACTATTTTTAAACTACTACATACTTCCTTGAATATTTCTATTGATAAATCCTGGATTTTTCTTAACATAAGAAAATACAATATAAGTATTCTAAAAGTTTAAAAAATATAAGAGAAAATGTCTAGTCCAAAATATATTTGTTGGTGCATTTATAATACAACAAGAAATTACATAATTGCTCAGAAATCCTTTCAAGATGTAACTAACTATTCACAAAACGAAATTGAAACGAACAACAGAATTACTTGCCTAAATTCTTATTTCACGAAGAAATGAGATAGACCGAGATCAAATTCCATTCATTCAAAAATTAATCTGCAATTAATTCAAGCAGAAGGATAATGCAGCAATTCTAACGACTCCAAGAAGATAACAAATTCCATTCCCAGAAAAAATGGATTGGATTCATTTAAAAAAAATGGCGAACTAGAGAACAATATCAAATTATTCCCTAGCAGTCGACATCATCGTGATTTAATGCCCAGCAGATTTAATTAACCATGGATGTTCCAGCGAAATAAACACTCGATCAGTTTTTCGAAGCAAGAGTTTTTCTCCCTCGCAATTATTATCAGGGCAGAACATTTCTTCGATCCGCCATTTCCATTACACTTTCGATTGTTGCCATTTCGCAGATGAACAAACACTTGGCACCCGAAGAAAACCTGTCAGTTTTATTTTTTCTGGTTATTTCTCAACCGGAGAATGGCAACGGTGACAAGCGCATTTAATTAGAATTATAGATTACCGAAGATTTGACGCGTCTGTCCACATAGAAAAGAACGGTAAATAAAAAAATGTCAGGTAAGGAATTGTGAGTCACAATAGGATGTGCGCGATTGGAAAGACGAATTCAATATCTGTAACAATGCAAACACCAAAAGCGCACCGTCGTCTTTTTTGGGAAGTAAAATAACATAAACACAAGCGGCTTTTTGAACTCGATATATTGCTCGTCTTCTTGGAACACGCTGGGAGCTCATTAAAATGAAGTGAATTTAGTTTACCGATGCGTTCTTTTTATCGGAGAAGATGATCAAAAAAGTCGGTGCGGTGCCTTGATTTTGGACTCGGTTTAATAAGTTTCGTTTTCAGAAAGTTGTTGAGTAAAACGAACGGTGTGCTATAAAAGCTTTGGATAATAATGACTTCAGAGTGTTTAGCATAGTAAAGCTAACATTCAAAATTTTCAAGTTTCTTTCTACATTGAATTCCCCTTTATTATTGCTTGTTATCTTTTTTAGTAACTCTTATGGCTTCAGAATCGAGGCTGTGGAGGATTCTATAAAAGTATCAAAACAAATAGTATATAATTATTTATGGGCACGACATCAACAATCCTCCGTTTTTTCGGGTATATAATTAAGTTTTCATAATGTTGTATATTGTTGTTGTATAATGTTCTATATTTCTTAGAATTTAAACAGTAATTTAATACTTAAATAGTTACTAATAACTTATTAGATTGCTTTTGTGTATACGTCATTGTTGCCCCAATTTCATTTTGTCTTATTAGGGTTTCCGGTTTATAAAACAGTAAGGGATGCAACTTTTTTCCGTATTTCTTAGAAAAGATAAAATATCCATAAGTAATCTATGTAAGGGATTATAATCTGTCTATTTAATATAAAGAGTTGTAGTTTCTTAAAAAATTGTGAATAATAAATTAACTTAACTTGTTAGAATGAAAGTTGTTTAAGTCATCTTAAAAGTACTTGAAGTAATTGGATATTTTAAGCCTTTCATACCTAAGGCCACCAAGATTACCATAGGATTCTATGGAAACTTTGAGGTGGGTAAAGACTGAAAGGGTTAAAGGCTCTCGATTAGATTCGAAAGAAGACATTTTAGGTTTTCAAAAACATTTCAATGTATTCAAAAGGTGCAGAAAGCATCTGCAAGGGATTTTAATCCCTCTAAGGGTATAGTCTGCATTTTTTGTTGTTGTAGAACATCAATGTGAATGAAATAAAATTAATATTATATTAATATTGTTTTTCTGTTGACACATAGGAAGCTATCACCCTAAGATAATAGTATAATTAAAAAAAATAAGACCAATACATTTTAAATTTATTTTAATCTAAAGAAATATTTTCGAAGATGAAAGATCAAATTAAATCGAAAATTGCAATAAAACTCTTGTAAGAAACTCATCAATGAACAAACCCTTCAGTTTATCTTCCAACATCTCTCTAATTACCATAAGCATGAAACAAACACAAGGTTGAAAATTGAAATCTTTCGTCCACCCTCACCCATAACAATAAACACTTATTGGCTCTTTCTCCCTACGCATTTCCCTAAACGTCACTTAGGCATGTTACGGGGGGAAATTTACAAATACTGAAATTACTCTTAATTGACAATCACTCTCCAAAGCAATCCCTCTCTCTCCCCTCATGCTCCCTGACTCCCGGATATAATGAGACTCCCCTAATCGCATTTCACTCTCATCAGGGCACATCTCATCCCATCAATTTTTTATTATCACCCTTTTTTTCTTATCTCCCCCTACTGCTCTCAGAAAGAGATAATAACTCGGCGAGAAAAGAAGAAAAACGCCGCCGTATGTTAATCTTAAATATCTCAGCAGCCCGTTTAATGGCCGACGAAACGAAAAAAAAACAATGAAAACGTATTATGACTTGTAAAATTCCCGAGCAAAAAAATAAAAAAAATAACGGAAACGGGCGATTGTTAAAACGGAAATTTCCTGCTACGCGTTTGAATTAATGATCGAGCAAAAAGCTCTTAACTGTACCCGTCGCTCGCCTTTTTCCATATATATAATTACGGCCTTGCCGAGGCACCGAGGTGAAAAGTAGCTGCTCACCAGTTTTTTTTTTTTACTTAATTTTTTTTCACCCTCTCCCTATGGTTTCTATCATTTGATTTTACTCGTGCCTTCCTCGTTATTATTGTTTCAGTCTTTATTATTTTTCGGCTATCGAAACAAAATTGTAATCACCCCATCTTCGTTATTTTTTTTCGTTATGTTTTTTTTCTTTGTTGAATTTTTAAAGCCTCCCGGAGAACTGATATTGATTTTCGTCGCATTATTTATTTATTGCTTTCTTGACACGTGAATTATGGATTCTGCACCGTGCGATTATTTGCATTTTGCAGCAGGGAGATTGGCTGCCAGCAGTTCCTATTAATTCTTGATGATTTTCCAAGGGAAATGAACGTGTTGACTTGTACTACGGGAGTTTTGAAGCAAGGCATATTCAACATGACTATATCACTGCTATTTTTAATCTTAAATGAAAGTTTAAAACTTATGTTTGATTTTCCTATCGTTATATGCAAAATGAATCCAAGTATAATGAAAATGACTACGTGAATATTTATTTATTGTGTGATGACAAAGTAGAATTTTTAACTCCGATGCTGGAAGGATATTTAAGACTGGTCTGTATGGCTCGTACATAAAATATTATAAATTTAGGATGCATCTTCTTTAGTCCACAAAATGCGAAAAGCTTTTGAATTTATCAATTGATATATTTTTAAAAGCAGATAAATGAAAACAACTGTTTTATGCTTAATAAAACTTTATTAAAACAATTTTATGTTTTTTGATTACCAAATACATTGAATTATGCCCGAACTCTTCTAATATTACCTTATAGTAAATATAATATTTTAAATTTTGATTTTAAAAAATTGTTATGCCATGGAACATTATAATATGTGCCAAAGCTGATTCAGATAATACAGTTTTCGGATAATTAGATTATATTTGATTAAATACCATTTATTTTATCTCAAATTTATAAAATTTCAGGAGAGTTAGTTAATTAATATGAAATTTACATAAAAAGTTAGTAAAACTATGAAAAAATAAATGTAAATATACAATGCCAATTTTAATAATAAGATCAACGTTTTTAAATGGAAAAACGTTGAAAACGCTGTTGTGTAATTTTGAAGATTTTAGCAAAGTATCAGTTAAATGCAACCATCTTCATATTTTTCAGGAATATAATTTTGTGTATTTAATGTTATCAAACCAGTTTCTTTAAATAATAATAAGTATGGTGTATATGTGTATACGCACTAAATTTCAACAGTAGTACAAAAATAAACCCAAAGATGCGATGGAAAATTCTTCTGTTTATTTTAGACTAGCTGATTTGCCCGGCCTTGCACGGGTGTAGTGTATAAAACTATTTTTGATGCTCTCTCTCAAGTTGTCATGTCTAAATTTCTGTATCAGAAAATTACCAATCATCCCGGTGTCTCTGGATCCTTTTACCTCCCAGTGTTCCCAGTACTTTTCATTCCGGAGGTCCCGGCATCTTATCCATCCCGGTGTTCCCGGTACCTTTTCCCCATCCCGGTGTTCCCGGTACCTTTTTCATCCCGATGTCCCCGGTACCTTTTTCCTCCCGGCGTTCCCGGTACCTTTTTCATCGGCATAATATTACTTCATTATCAGGAAAAAATCCCGCAGAGGAATTTAGTCAACAACTCCAAAAAAAAATTGATAATGCTCCCATTTGGCTATTTTGACGAATTTCCCGATAAATAAATAAGAAAAACCACATAAAGAATAAGTATTTAACATTCCTGCTGTTAATTGAATAAAATCTCGTTACGCTATCATGGAAAAAATAATGATGGAGAATGAAAATTGACCTAGTTTTTATTACCAACTTTCTTAAAACTACACTAAAATAATTCAAGTTTTGTTACTATTAAGATTAATTTTAACAGTCTAAACATTCAGTTTCAACTTAAAGTTTCAAGGAAAACGAAGTTTTTAATAATAAAATACCGTCAAAAGTTTTTATAAGGACAGTTTTCAATTTTTTAAATTATTAATAACCTTTTTATAACAATTTTAGTCCGGTTTTATCTTTAAAAACTTTGTTTTATGCATAAAATTGCTTTTGTTGGTTTCTTTGCAACAATGCGAGCTAAACAGCTCTTCTTTAGCGGAGAAGTAAGGACATTTTTGATAAAAGGGTAAGAGGGGGTGAAGGGGTGATTTTAGAATTTTGATACCGGTGCCATTGCCTTTCCCCCGTCCCCATTCGTCTGTGTACCATGTTTGGTCCGAATCGTTCAGGTAGTTTAGGAGTAATTACGCCACATCTGATCCGTACACAGCCACCCAGCCAGCCACCCAGATCTTCATTATATATATAGAGATTACCAACACACGTTAATCTTATGAAACGACAAATTGTTACAAACCGCAACTGCTGTTTACCTACTCGTGTTTCAATTTTCTTAGAAAATACAACATTCCAATTTTGAAAGCTAATACATCGCCTTTCTCTTACCTGTATCAATATTTGCAATCTTCTTAAAGAGTATTTTTCAATAAAGCGGGAATTTAAATTTTTCTTTGAGCCTAAGAAAAATATAGGGTAAAAACTTTCAATAAACGCTTAAATATGCAAGAGTTCTAATATTTATGATTTTAATAAACCTGTTCAAGCAATTTTCGATTTGTTACTCTGACTGCATATCTATTCCATTCAAAGATATCTTTCAAAACAGGATTTTCACAACTTATTTCTGTAATATTTGAAAACCTTTGTTACAATAAAGGCTCAACATTTGTAATCGTTAAAGCTTTAAATTTCATCATGTTTCATCATTCAAGTCGACAAAACCAAGTAATAGGTTTCCTTTGTCAAGTAAATCCCCATAGGTATCCTGCATTGAGAAATTTGTTACCTTATCTTTAGTTTATCTTATGGAAATAGAATAAAATATTTTTATGCTTACATACATTACAAGATAATTCTTATTGACAAAAAATGTGCATGGAAACTCTTGAAAATAAAATAAAGTCTATGAAACGAGTTTTAATATTCAAATTTGTAAGATGGATACCTATTTGAAAACCTTCGTATAAAATTTAGACATCAATTTTTAATGCTAAAGCAACTTTAATTTTAATATGCCTAGGAGTGTACATTTTGTTTGAATATTCACCTCGATAAAAAAATTAAGAGTAAAATAAAAGTTTTCATATTTTTAAAATATGTGTAACTTAAAAACAAATTCGCAATGTTTGCACTAATGTATAAGATATCTTCATAGCTTCACCTAAAACAATATATTGTGTGTTATATTAGATTTATCTAGTACGTATTTCATATTGAATTCTAAGGATTGAGCATAAAACTGACTCTTGAAAAAGCATACGGAACCATATTATTCTTATTCCATTCTCTCCCTAGTGAATGATAATTTCTTGAAAATATCTAAAATCTTTATGAAGGAAATATCTGTTTTAAAACTGGATTTATTTTATGCTTGCATCTTTTTGCTTTCAAATGAGGAAAACAATAAAACTGTGATGGAATTTATTCAAAAACTATTTCACATAAAATAAAAACTTGTATGAAAACGAATTTTTTATTAAAAAAAAAAAACTGTAACGTTTTTATTTTAAAGAGTTGAGTGAGATAAAAGCGCACTTGTGAATAATCCCTCTTCTGTGCGCGACACAAAAATTTCTTTTAAGTGGCATTTATCATTAAGAATTCTTTAGCACAATACACATGCCAACTTCATTTTCCCGTGACAAATAAGCGGGCGGGACAAAAACCTCTCCCGAAAAACCCTGGAAAAACCGGGAAAGAAATTCACCGGAAAAGAGAAAAGCCGAATAATAATAATAATGATAATAACAATAATAATAATAATCGCGACAACTCAACTCGAAACTCGCGTTCGTGCTTTTCCATTGTAGTCCGTAAAACTTTCAATTTTTTTTCCCTTATTTTCGCTTTGACGTCTTTATCTGTGAAGCGTTTTAGCTAGCACAGAGAGCAGAAACATTAGCACCTAGATGATAGAGGAGGGGTTGAAGTCGGGGGTGGTAAACAAAAGGGGAGGGGTGTTTGACTGGCACGATGCCATGTTATCGAATGCGGAATGCTGGCGGTGGCTTTTGTGACCGTTCCTGTGAGGAGAAAAGTTTTATTTTGTTGGGAAAAGTTCACCTAAAAGTTCGCCCATATTTACAAGATAATTTGGAAGAGGGTCGCATTTTTATGGATTTCTTTCGGAGTTTTATAGTTGGCATTCAAAGAAGTTTTGTTCCGAATTTTTTTAAAAGTGAAATTGAGGACATTGTATTAGTTTTAAAAGATATCTGGATACCCATTTTTTTTTTATTTGGTATTGCATTCTAATTGCATTTTCGGTCAACTATCCATGTTCAAGTTTTATAAGTGTGAGTAAACAGTGGACATTTTAATGAATATTTGAAGGTAAATCTTTTTAAGAAAATTTTTGAGAGATGAACTTGAAAAAGACAAATTAAATTTTATGTTTAAAAAATCCTTATTTGGAAGTTTTAAAACCGTTTTCTTGTTTATTTAAAAAGTTATCCTTACTGACTCCTTTTCTTTTACTTTTTCAAAATGTTATTGCATTTAACCATTACTTAGAACAAAATAAGAATTATGTATTGGAAATATAATTCCTTTGTTCAAAAAATTTAAGTTGATTTGCGGACCAATATTTTTTTCATAGGAAATGTTTTCCTCTTTGTTCTTTGTATTTATAAGTAGACAAAACCAATTATTGATGTAACGTCATCTTAAAAAGATATTCACAGTAAGTTTAAATAAAAATTTTCTTTTATTTTAATCAGGAAGGGGAGAGAAACATTTTTAGTTACAAAGAAAAATAGTTAAAAAATTCAAAATGATATATTTTCTCGTTTTAAAACTTATTTTTTTTTTATTTTTTATTTTTATTTTTTTATTTTAAATATTAAGGCATGATATTAAATATTAATTTTAAAAGTCCCGGGTACCCTTAAACTTTTATTTTACACCATCTCACTCAAAATACAAAGTAGCTCGGTCATCAATCAAATCAGCCACAAACCCCATTTCTTAAACCATTGCCTCCCAAAACCTTACATACCCTCAAACAAAACCACCAGAATAAAAGCCCAGAAACTAAACCATCATCTTCAAGGAAAGCTACAACTCAAAAGAACACATTCTCTGAACCCCGATATGAATTTTATATATTCTCCCGTGCCCATTCCCCGATACATACCCCCTTACAATCCGATATATTCCTTAAATCCGCACAGATATGTCGATCTGTGAGGCAAAAAAAAGGGGAATCTTGGCCCTTTGTCACGCCTTAACAATGTGCCGGACGTAGAGGGATAACGCTGCCTTGGATTTCCGAAGAAATATGTTTCTCACCCACCGGAATATGTGTCGGAAATAACACTTTATGATTGCTTTTTTTTAACTTTTTTTTGTTGCATTCGACTTGACAGAGGAGACAAAGTTGCATTCGATATTCACGCATTTTCTCGGGGACAAATCAGGGTGATTTTACGGTGAGCAGGCTGTGCTTCGAAGAAGGATGAAGGGGATGTGTGGATAGTCTAGGTTAGCTTGTAGTGGTCTTGAATGATTCCTTAACTTTATGATTGATGTTATTATTTTTGTCAAGGTATCTTAATAATTTTATCGATGTATGATAGTAGTTTTTCTTTGGAGATTTTATTTTGAATGCTTGTTCTGGTATTCCCATAAAACCAATTTCTTTCTTTTTCAGTTTATTCTGTAGTTTTATTGGTTAGGATATTATTCTAGCTTTTGTATTTGTATGTGTTTGGATATATCAGTCAAGTATTTCTAATTTATGACATGATGGCAATTATGTTGAAGGAAATATGAAGAAACTGCATAACTAAACTTCAGTTTAAGTAGCGAAATTAATGAATTACTTTTTCAAATAAAAAAACACAACAAAAATGTTTTTAAAGCTACACTATTTCTCAGGGAAGATAAAAAAAGAAGCAAAATGTCTGATAAAAAAACACTAGTTTAAACTTTTTGTATGGGCGAGCATATTACAGCTAAATAACTTTTTGAATGAATTTAGATTGATTTAAATATGTACCTACATTAAATTTTAATTAAAAATTTTTCATTTAAAAATGTTTTTATACAACCCATTTTAAATCACACCTATCCTTCTAACAAGCTTACGTATTTTCTAGAAATTTTAGATGGCGTCTCCTTTTCTTTCTTTATACGTATTTTTAAAAAATACTATTTTACAAGCTATTTTACAAAAAAAAATCTTAAGAACAAATGCAAGAAGAGTTGTAAGAAATTCAGAATACTTATAAGAAATTTACATTTTATCCAAAACAAAACCCCTTTACCATCTTTGTCATTAAGTAAATGATTACTTTTTAAGAGTTTAAACGAATTTTCCATCACTCAGAAACAAATAGTTTTATTATATATTTTAAATTTATTAAGTACCTATTATACATTATGCAATTCTATACAAAATAATTTTAGTGCCAAAAAACAGTCGACACTCTTTAATTATTTTCACTGACAGAAGACGTGGAGATTTTACGCAAAAAATTACCTACTTAGCACACAACAAATTCGCATTATGCACCGTCATCACGAAACCCCTGAACGAAACCCCTGATTAGCACCTTGCCTTATAATACATTGTCACGCAATGTCAGGTGGGACATAATTAAACACATGCGTCTAATAAAAAGGGGCCCAGAATCCGGGAGGGAAGCTTTGGAAACAAATTGAATTGTCAATAATGGTTGTTTCAAATATTTTTTTAAGCCATTTGTTAAGTTTTATCAGAATTTCATGACTTCATTACTATGCGCATTCGTTTTTAATGAAAAAATGAAGTATGTACTTGTGAGAGGATAAATTATTGACAAATTGAATCCTATTAACGGTTTCAAATTTGCGGATTTCGGGAAGATGCTTTGTTACTTAAATATTAAAGGCTAGACTTTATGTTGAATGTTAAGACTATTCTACTTCTAATTTTCAGGTCTTATAGACATTGAATTATTCACTAGATTTTGAAATCGACTGCTCCGCTTTGAGCTTGAGGCTAGTACTGAATAATCCTCTTATTAAATTTATTAAAAGATGATAATATGATTACAATTTTCTACTCTGGCATAAAAATAATAATGATGGTGATTTTTTATTATTTTTCAAACTTTTAAAGATTTATTAAATGTTTTTACATGGATTTATCTTTTTGCTACTCATGAAGCTTCCGAAAACCTAACAAAAGGGAATTTCTTTTACTTATTTATATCGGGATAATGCATTTGAAATATAATTATTGAGTATTAGTTAAAACTCAATGAAATGTCTTAACCTTTACTTCAAAATATTAGTGAATGATTCACTTAAGTGGAATGCCATATTAAATCTGTAATACTGAATAAAATGTTGAGCATTTGTGTATTTTCGTTGAAACTTTTTAAAAGTCATGGAGCAACAGACAACGGAGCCAAGACCAAAGATGTTTATATTCATTTTCTAGGGATCTGGGTAGCTTAAAATATGGCACCAGCGTTTAGATTCTAATCATGCTTGGTTCTCAGCTTATCGGCCCGCAAAAGGAGTACAAGGATTTTTAGTAGGAACGCTAATTATGACAATGTGAAGGTCCTGCCATAGGTGGCGCTCCTGGTCACTGGCCCCGCCCCTGTCTGTTCCGTAGTAGGTTGCCGGGAACTGGCAACGGGAAGAAAAAAAAGAGAATTGAGCGCGGAAAAAAAAAGTGTCTGTTCTGTTTTGGTTCTGGTGAAGTAGAGCGGATTTTTGTAAATAATGAAAATAAAAGTGTTAATTTAATGGTTATCAAGAGTGTTGGTCTTCTTTTGGAAGATAATTTGGAAGAGGGAACACGGTGCAGGAGAAAAGAGTGAACCTTACAGACAATATACAAGAAAATAACACATAACCTAGAACATATGCAGAAATGGGAAAACTGAATTTACTAAAAGATAAATAAAATTGATCAAAAGTTAAAAAGGATTTGAAAGCAGAAGGAATTTGAGGGTTAACAATATTTTAAGGCAACTTAATATGCATAAATACCGGTATACAAACTCTGAATATTGTTAAACTTCACGGATCCAAATCACCATTGAAACGCTCGATCCAAATAACCGAAACTTCGAATAACAAGCTTTTCTGAATAGTCCATTCAACCGAGCCAGAAAGATGGACCAGTCAGTTTTTCCCCTCCACCCTCAACGGAACTCTGTAACCTCGGACGGCGCGGAATTTTAGAATTTAAGGGGCATATCTACCCCCAACTATTTCCTCCTGCTTTCTGCCCAATTTGTAGCAGCCGTTCGATCCAGGGGCATGGTCATGTTCAGGGAAAGGGCATGGTATTTGGGGTGTATCTGAAAAGTCGTGTTCCGCTCCGGAAAATTCTTTCGATAACAGCTTGGTTTTCCAGATTCTTGGAGATGCGAAGTATTTCCAAGGTTTACAGTTGGGGGAACGTGGGGTATTTCTGGGTTTTGGTAATGCGTGGGTTTGCGTTGGGTGAGTTGGATTATCTAAATGTTCCTATTTCGTGTTATGAGATTTATGGTGATATGGTGAATCTAATTATTAAGATGTCTTTCATGTCATGAGTCATATGCTGATAACTTGAACTGAATTATCGAGAAAGTTGCGTCAATAATACTGAGTCTTTTAGGATATCTTATTATACATGTGTCTTTCTTTTTGAATTACGTAAAGTTGATTGGTATTTTTCCGCATCTTTACTGTATTCAAATTAGAAATACTATTAACATTCATAACATCGATCCCAAACGTGTAATAAACTAATAATCTTGTTAAAGTATACTTCATTTAATTTTCTTAATAATTTGAAATTATCCATTATGTAATACGGTTATTTTCGGGAACGGAATATTAAATGAACTGAAGAATTTTCGAAATAAAAGAAAAGGTGTGTATTGTAGCTTTGGAGATTCGGGTAACAGGGTGTATTTGCATACAGCCTAATTCAAAATTCGAGAAATGCAGATTTTGAAAGAAACTTTCTACACCATACACACATACATCTTTTTATTTTTGTTACTTGGTACTCTTAAGGTATGGATCATAAAGTTTTTCTATTTTAAAAGATAGACGTTGGCATAAGAATACAATTTACTCAAACTAGTGAACTCAAATTTCCCTAATATTTATTCGCTATGCATTTTATGCAGAAGTAAAACAAAATAGAAAACTTAATAAAATCTTATGTGATAAAAGTCTATGTATGTATAAATATCTGCGTGTATTTGTTTGACCCGTATATAAATCTTTATTTTTCTTCCAATATGGGCCTAACTTGTGTACGTATGTACAAAAATCCAAGGAAAAATATAAGCTATATTCCGAAATTCAAAAACGACCCCTTGACCCCATTTTGAGTTTTTTTGTTTGTCATCTCATTGAAAAAGCTTTATTTCCCTTCAAGAAAAGATTTGCTCATCCCATTGTTACAAACTATCAAGATTTTAAAAGAAAAACTACATTAAAGTATTTAAAAATTATATTCTAATAACATTTTTTTAAATTTTTATGATCCCCATGGAAAATGAATGGATTACAATAACCACAAATCCAAAATAAAAAATGTGGAACGTATTAAAGAATAATAGAGAAATCACTGTTTGCTGTGACCACTGACCATATGCTTACGCTAATCCTGAATGGGTAAATTGGTCGTGGAATTCAGGGAAGTTAAGATCATCCTAGGAAATCACATCTAAGCTTTAGTACATTTCCATGTAATCCCAGAAACCAAGCTAAAAGCATTTCACAAACAACAGCTTTAGAAAGCTGAATTTGCATATGTTAAGGAGTCTCCGGAGATTAGAATTGAAGGTTCTTTTCCATATAAGTTAACACAGCTCAATTTTACTAGGCCTCTGTTTTAAATTTTTAACAGTATTTTTAGTATTCCGATACTTTATTCATAGGATTAAGTTTATAATTTATTTTCAGGGTGCTATATTTTCTAACACTGATCTGATCTGCTAGTTTTTTGTAGTTTGGCAGTAAAATACATCCCAATTATTTTATTCTTCGTGTTTTTTTAGAAGCAATTCTACTTAGTTGTTACAGCTATGGAAAATGTTAGTATCGAACTTTTCATTCTCTTACTGATGTACAGTACTGGAAAAAAAAATCGACTCAGATTTTTTATCTCCGGAACGGCTCGAGATACAAAGACAAATAAGGTACCATTTTTCATCATTTGAAGTACTCTTTAAACAAAAAAAATTTCGAGTTCATAAGGGGGCGTCTTCATATCGAACAAAGCACTAACTTTCTTTTTTCCTATGGAAGACCTCAAATATTATATTTTATTCTGAAAGATCACCCTCCATAACCCCTAAATACCAAGTTTCACAACTCTGCGTCAACAAATATACCCCCCAAAAATTCTTAAAATTTGGAAAAAATCCAGTAAGTTATCTCTTGATAGCAAAAGATTTGTATCGGTCAGAGCTTAAAATTGAATTTGGCTTAAATACATTTGGCGACTTATCTCTGAATTGGCGCATTTTTTTCAAATACTTATGTGTTTAATTGTTTGCTTTGTTTAGGGGATTTTCTAACTATACTTTTTGTGCGCTTTTTCGTGAAGAAGCTTATGTGAAACCATTAGGAACAATTTTGCTCCTTAGAATCTGTAGATTCCGAATTGCGCACTTTTGGTCTGGGACAGGGGATGGTAAGATAGGCACAGAAGAGGAAAACTTACGAGATTTGATGTTGTGTTTTAAAGTCAAAATGGTTCCATTTATTCATTTAATTCGTTCAAATGCGCCATAATACAAGAGAGGTGAGGGAGGACTAACAGAATATAGAATTTGGAAAGGATCAGTTCCCTCCAGTCAAAGGGGTGAAAGGATGAAGTCGAATGTAAAAATTTGTATGCTTATTTTCTCTGAGGATCATGTTTATAGTCTTAAATTAACTTAATGAGAGGTAATATTCTTTTCCTTACTCTCAGGCGTGAAAGTATTACGATAGTAGAAGTCTGGCAACGCTCACTAGGCATAGGGGAGGGGCAGGAAAAGAACTCGAAATTCTGTGATAACTAATTAAAAACAATTTTTTGGCACCAAACTGAGGTTGAATGTTTTGTAAATTGACACCAAAGATGGAAAAAATCCATAAAACCGATTTTCGAACGGTTCTCATTTCAAATAGGGGCGAAATGGTGTAGAAAACAATAAAGTCAATTTCTTAATTTTTAGGCCGTTTAAAAACTTATTTTTCTTCATGAAGGATCACACATTTCAAGCTAATTTTTCCCTTTATACACTTAACATTACGAAATACCATGGTAGATATCTGAGACCTGCGATTAGGGAGGTTGAGAGGGACAGAAAAGATATTCCAGTTTTGATTCTGTTAGTGGAAGAAGAAATTAAAAATTTTCTGCTTTTAGTAGTCAAATGTGGTGCAAATAAAGGAGACCGATGGTAGACATGCAGAACACTCATTTAGAAAAGCGTTCCTTACATTGGAAGGTGGGATAGAAGGGTTATATGGAATAATTGAAGTTCTTTCCAATATTTTTAGACAAAATAGTGTCTATTTTAATGAAATAACATATAGAAATCAATGTAAGTTGGTTCCATGTATACAGTATAGAACTGGAAATGTGAAAGTAAATATCTTTCACCATCGACCGGGTATAATGAGTGGGGCAGAAAAAAGTTGAAATTATATTTTATTGAGAGAAAGAGTAATTATCCACAGTTTACGAGCTTTTCAGAACTAAAAAAAAATGTGATTGGGGACACTCGGGTTGTCTATCTTGAGAAGCATAACTCAGCTTTGGGAGTTGGAAGGATGAAACAGAACATAAGAGGATAACCTTTTATTTTTTGAATAATGGCGTGAAAATGTCTTAAATAGTTAGATTAACAATGACAGTTTTCCTTCTCATACTCACCAGAATGGGTCACCCGATGGTGTAATTTGGGACCCGAGACCGGGGAAGGTGGACGGCGCAGAAAAATGCAAAACATTCTATTTTAGTTTGATTAATAATCTTATTAAGATTATATATTCCTAAATTTAGAAAAATGTATAGCGGCCATCTATGAAACCCATTTTGAAAAGCGTTTATTGGAGGGTAAAAGGATTAAATAGAATATTAGGGAGTACTAATACATATTTTGCTTTTTCACAAAAGAGTGGGAATTTTTTAGGAAAATTGTATTAAAAAGAGTTATTTTTCCCTTTTAACTCCATGTAATATGACATGTAAGGGCGGAATCTGTATTCTGACACAGGGGAGCAGAAAAAAATATTTCCTTATTTTGGTCTAATTGATAGTTCGTCAGGTTCGTCTCTAATTAATAATTTCGTCTGTAGATATTTTTATAGTAGAGTACTTATTTTATGACCACTCTGAATCTCTCGACGGTGTCACGGACGTTTTGCCAACACTAAAATTTCCTACCCCCTGGTTTCCTGTTAAATCTTTACTTTAAAAATTTGTATGTGTAAAGGCTCCGTAGAGCACCCTCCCGACTGCCCTCGGGCAGCATGATTCAGAAACCAATCAGAACACTATTTTCAGAAGACATCCTTTTCCCATGTGCTTTCATTCTTTGAAAGATTTTTTATTCTTATTTAATTAAAATTTATTGAGAATATTTTACGTTATAAAGTAGTACTTTTAAACAAAAAAATTTAGTATTTTAATAGAAGTTTTGAACGTTATCATTCACATTTATTCATCTCTTAAAAATGAATTCATCAACTTAGTTTCAGAATTATATTCCTCTTATTTTAAATAATAAAACTAATTAATTTTGCAGTAAAAAGTTTTGAATTCTGACTTTTTTTTGCTATTGAAATTTAAGAAATCTGGAACTAAATTCTTCGGACATGTTTAATCAAGCTTTTTATTAGTATCATTTAATAAATAGTATAATTTATTTCATTATTTCGGTTACAAACTGAAATAGTGAAATAAAAAAGTAATATTCAGAATACCCCCTCTATGTGTAATATGATGTAATTTAACACCGAGCACAAACAAATCTGGTAAAAAGAAACTGTAAGGCAGAGAAGTAACCTCCATTACTGAAAATATCAACAAATCCATCACGATTCAAGAACTGTAGTAAGCTAATTAGAAAGTAATGCAACAAGTATAAAATTATGAGCAAACTGGAATATAAAATTAAAAACATGGAAGGTAATTTGGTGATCCCTGCTAGTAGTTTCATGAATGCATCGGCAAGTTGTTCGGGATGGTTCTCTCACTTTCACCAGTCTTATGAGTTTGGCTCGATGGTTGGCGACCGTTTTAAGACAGTTGTTTCCTGCAGAGTGCACAGAAATATCTTGGCCTACTAGACAAGGTTCAAAAAAAAGTTTAAATAGGAAATTTAACATGGGATGTTTTAAATTTTAAATTTTTTTGGGGGGTATATTTGTTGACGCAGAGATGTGAAACTTGGTATTTAGGGGTTATGGAGGGTGATCTTTCAGAATAAAATATAATATTTGAGGTCTTCCATAGGAAAAAAGAAAGTTAGTGCTTCGTTCGATATGAAGACGACCCCTTAAGGACTCGAAATTTTTTTGTTTATAGAGTACTTCAAATGATGAAAAATGGTACCTTATTTGTCTTTGTATCTCAAGCCGTTCCGGAGATAAAAAATCTGAGTCGATTTTTTTTTCCAGTACTGTACGTTAAATAATGTTTCTTTCTCAGTTTTAGATGATTTATTGACATATGCACTATGTACTATTAATCTATATAAATATCGTAATTTACTGGTTAGGGCTTATCATATTATCTGTGCGCAAAACTAAATATTGTCATGTAATAATTTACTAATTTCCCTCTATGTAAATGCTTCTCTTAATTAACTTGGGATTTTAGTAACTTAAATTATATTGGCGAGTTAATAATTAGTTTCTCCTTGTTAAGACTAGGTATGATAACTAAGTAAGTGTTTTATTAAATTGTTCTTTTCAAACACACTTTAACATAAAAATATTAAGTTAACGCTAATAGTTTTGTTTAAAACATTAAATAAAATATGTATTATTTAGAAGGGTGATTTTTAAGTACGTAATATAAGAAATTATTTTTTGAAAGGGACCTGTTTCTGAAAATGTATACATCTATAATTTTAACCCAGAGCAAATTAAATGTAATATAAAAATGGTTTCTGTTATTCTTTGAAAAGTAACATAAAGTTTATTTCAAAATTATCCTTTCTATGTAACATAAATAACTTCAAGAGCAATTGAATAATTTAAATTTGCATGCAAAAAGTAGTTTCTAAAATATTTCATAAAAATAATATATTGAAATGTTTATTATTATAGGGGATATCATTGTTAGGCTGATCGCGCACGAGCGACTTTTGTCACGGTGACAAACACAAATTTGTTGCCTTGGCTATAATTGAAACAAGTTTAAGTATTGGTAGAGTGCGCGCACTAGGCGACGTGACACTTGGCCGATTGCCAAGAATTTCTACATAGAGATCCATTGTTTTCTAGTGATATTTTTGATACTAGTAATCCTGGTCGCCGTGACTTTAGTCACTCGTGCGCGCCCAGCCTTATAGGGGGATATGTAACAAAATTGATTCCATTCAATTACAAACATTTGGAACTTTAGATTATGATACATGCATGGATCTGCAGTAAACCCCTCTTTCGAAAACTGTCACCCTCAATGCTTTAATTCAATTTACGAGTTCACCAGATCGAATGATTGAGTGATTTTTAAGTACGTAATATAAGAAATTATTTTTTGAAAGGGACCTGTTTCTGAAAATGTATACATCTATAATTTTAACCCAGAGCAAATTAAATGTAATATAAAAATGGTTTCTGTTATTCTTTGAAAAGTAACATAAAGTTTATTTCAAAATTATCCTTTCTATGTAACATAAATAACTTCAAGAGCAATTGAATAATTTAAATTTGCATGCAAAAAGTAGTTTCTAAAATATTTCATAAAAATAATATATTGAAATGTTTATTATTATAGGGGATATCATTGTTAGGCTGATCGCGCACGAGCGACTTTTGTCACGGTGACAAAGACAAATTTGTTGCCTTGGCTATAATTGAAACTAGTTTAAGTATTGGTAGAGTGCGCGCACTAGGCGACGTGACACTTGGCCGATTGCCAAGAATTTCTACATAGAGATCCATTGTTTTCTAGTGATATTTTTGATACTAGTAATCCTGGTCGCCGTGACTTTAGTCACTCGTGCGCGCCCAGCCTTATAGGGGGATATGTAACAAAATTGATTCCATTCAATTACAAACATTTGAAACTTTAGATTATGATACATGCATGGATCTGCAGTAAACCCCTCTTTCGAAAACTGTCACCCTCAATGCTTTAATTCAATTTACGAGTTCACCAGATCGAAAAAAACTCAAGTTGAAAAAGTTTACTCTCAAGTGAGAAAAACAATTAATCAGGGGGCTTTCCTTCGTAAAGCTTTGAAACAGACTGGAATTTTGGTAATTATTATACTATATTTATCACTATCTAACCATCAAAATTCCAGTGCTATGGCTCTTTTGGTAGAAAAATAAAAGCATAATTTCAACTACTCTCTAGTGCCAACCAACTAACCCCGGTGTCCACTACTCGGACAATAATGTAAATACATTTTTGAACTTTTTCAACAGTAATTATAAATATCTTTTTACAGATAAAAATCGCTCATTTTAAGAGTTTTAATGGAAAACGTGTGTGAATGATTTAATTAATTCATTTCCTGAAATTTATTATTTTTTTCCATTTTTAGTTAATTTATTGATAGATACAAAATATTGGACTAGTTTATGAAGAATTGTATTTTACCTACTGACATTGCGGCACAATTGCAAGGTAATAAACAAATTCCACGAAAATCTTAACTCTGACAGCCTCTTGTGGCTGTAGTAGACCAAATCATCTCTAGATCTTCCTCAAACTCCCCATATACGTAATAGCATCGAAACCCCTTTCCTTACAATACCATATACTTCCTAAGACTTCAGCAACGTAGTAGTCTTCCGCTATAACCGATAGCAGCGGAATCCTCCAGTTGATACTGGGCGTTTTGCACACCATCCCATCTGCATCAATCTTGCTCGAAACACACTGCTCGGATATTGGGCAATATGTCTGCGTCCCTGTGTACATACCATTGAATGTTGGCGACTGCAGTCGGACTGTTATTAGGACAGCAAGAGGCTAATATTCTATCCTCCATTGCGTTTATGACTTTAAGCTGTTCCTGTTAAGCGTTTTCTATAAATCTGCTCACCAGTTTCGGTGGGTAATGTTAATTTCGGTTTATCGAAGCTTATCCTATGATAGCCGGGATTATTCGAACTGCTCAAAATCACAGTGGTGTAAGTCTAGAATTATAAAATTTGAGTTGAGCATTGGTGTGGGGTTTCTTTTAGTTCAGATGTTTTGCTTAGTGTGGTAAAATTCAATAATTGACCTAAATCGACTGCTAGAAAAGCCTGAAAACTTTATTCAGCATACAATACACGTAGTCGAATACAAAGAAACCCCTTCCTCGACTAGAAACTATTTTAGATGAATTTGTCACTGTCATTCCAAGTTCAGCTTATTTGAAAGATATTACTTTTAATAATCTGTGAAATGAGTATATTGTTATTTCTTAATACTATTTAACTTAATAAGTTTTCTTATTAAGTTATTTCCCCTTACAAGTTCAAACCAAACAAATATAAGTCTAAGAACAATTTAAAATAAAACTATGTAAAATGTCTCAAAAAAAATTAAATTAAAATATAAAAATTTATCTCCAATCTTATAGGAAGGATTTACAAACTCTAAGAAGATGCTACGGCCTCAGAAACTACAACTTTTTTTTATTTTGGCTAAGCCGTATAAGCCAACAATATTCAAGACCATTATGTTTTTATAATCCCTCACAGTAATTTTTTAATTAACACACACTAAATACCGAGTTAAGTCCCCTTTATTTCACAAAATACTCCACCAGATTCTCCCAAACTACACATATCGACACAAACCCCCATACCACAAAATCCTCCCCTTAACTCTTTCACCCCACTTCACCTTTCAAAACTCAGAGTCACCCAGCTCAGGAAAATAGTTTTAATCCGCAAAGTGTCAAGCAACCTTCCCACCACCAGCATGTTTGCATTCCACTTTAATTTTCCAACCACCATCCAGGGAGGAGGGAGGGAGAGGAGAATTTGTTTTAGCGACCAAGAGGGGGATGGAGGAACTAAATTTAATTGTGTTCCGGGACCTCCCAATCGCATTTGCCGGGTCATCGGCTGCGGGCATTAAATTCGGACTCACAGAATCTGATAAATGGACGCTAAGTTCATTACGCGGGATCACGTGACCTCACCCGCGGCTCTCTCTCTCGGTTATCAGTTTAATCTCTCTGCTTTTGCGGTTGCATGCCGGGAAGGTGAGAAGATGAGGGGGTTTTAATTTTGGGGATCTTCCTCTCCCTGCCCTTAATGGAAGCACGGATCCTTCCCGTGATTCGAGGAGGAATTTGTTGCGTTTTAGAAGGGGATAGAGGTGAGTAAGGAAGTATGCAATCTGAGGAGTCGCTGTGTGTTGTGTGCTCTGAGCTTTAATGAAGTCGTTTACCTGATAAGATCCGAGGGGGTCAAGTGGGATCACTTTAAAATCGTGTCGTGACGTAAATATTTAAGGGTATACTGATTTGGTTTGCTGTGAAAAGAGTTCTGTTTTAGCTACATAGTTTTCAACCCATTCTGTTTAATAGTCTCTCACGCTACCGACTCTGTATATACTAGAGATTGAATATACCATGCCTCGTTCTGTAAAATACTAAGTGGTTTTGATTTCCTTCAGATATAGGCGAGTTCAACTAGAACAGCATGTTTCCTTCTACAGGGAATTCTATTACCACTTTCGTCGTATTCAATAACATTAGACACATAAAGAAGTAAAATCTTATATCCGGTAAAAACTAGCGGGACGCGGAAGAGTTGTTGGGAGTTCCTGACGTCACACATTGGTATTTTCAAATAGTTTTATTAGTGTATCTAGATATTGCGAAAAATTCCCCTGAGAATTTATCTATGCCAATAGGTTTCCTATTCAATTAGCCACGTTTTCTCATGTTTATTGCTATTTTGAACAAAGACAAGTGTGTAAGTAACATAAAAAAAATTGTATAAAGTATATTGATTAGATTACCTGAGTGAGTTCTCAAAATTAGTTGTGAGTTCAGAAATTATTTAAGAGAAATGACGGTTTTAATATCCATATTAGATTTTGATAGATCACCAAAGTGTTGCCTTCTTCATTATTTAAATTTTAAATTTAAATATTCTAAAACTGTTAATTTCAAAATAAAATGGGAATTTGTATGTTCAACACCAAACATAAGAAAATTAGATCATACCAATATTGGAGGATTTAGATTATAAATATATGATGTTTTAATGTATCACTTCGAAAACAAATCATTCAATTACAAAACTTAAAATTATAAAATTGAAATTATCACTTACCATGACACATAAATGTATCTTAAAAATATATTCAAAAGAATATTTTCAAAATTATGTCCCTGAAACTTCATCTATAATTAGCTAAACATTTTCTTTTAGAAGTTGAATTTGATTGATTATATTTTATTTAACCCTTGAGTATCACTAATTAATTAGATGGTTTCTGAAAACTCAGCCCAGTATGCTTCAAAATCTCTCGAAAATTCATCGACAAAAATCAAGAGTGTCATAGGTTTTCTGAAAAAAAAAATGTCACCACAAAACATTTTAAAGGATTTTAAACCAATTTAGAAATCCGAGTTGTACGAAAATTCCTAAACTTTTAATTTACATTACAAAAATACCTCTGCACAAGAATATTTTCCAGGAAATTAATTTAAAGCCCACTCAATTTACGGAACTCAAATTATTCCCATTTCTCAGGCATTTCATTTAACGTGAACACCCTTTTACCTTTTCCCTTTTTTATTATTCCAGGAAAGAAAGGGAAATGTGAAATTGAAAACTCGTATTTTTCTCATTAACTTAAAGTGCATTGTTACCAGTAATTGGAAAGGAATGTGGTTCAATTTATTACGCTTACCACAGAAGAATTTTCTTGAATGTTATTTTTTCCTAAATGTTTTCAGTCGGCTTAAACTTGTAGCGGGGATTTAAATATTTTACATCTCTATTACTACCTAGTGTCAGTATATCTTGCATTGTTTAGAAATACAATGGCGTTAGTCACAATTTTTTATAGTTCGGAAGAAAAAGAGTGTTCCACAAGCATTTACAGTGCGAAAATTATTTTGAATAATGGAGTGTTTCCTATTATCACATCTGTTCCATTCCTATGAAGAAGGCACTTACGGGGCTGATCTTACATGACTTTTGATTTCAACAATCAACGACTAAATCGCAGGAAATAAAAGATTAAAAGATAGCAAAATTGATACTTATTTAAAATATGTGTCTTCGAACTTAAACTTCTTTTACTTGCTCTGAGAAACTCTTAAAGGGTGATTCAAAACTCATGGGGAAAATGCTAGAGGTTGTAGAGAACCCACAGGCAATTCAGAAGAGTCTCTTGAAAGAAAGGCTCCGAAGCAATCCGGAGGCGCTGGAGTGCTGACAATTGTTGTCAAAAGCAATGGAATATGGGTTAGTGTGCTCAAACTGTGTGTGTGTGATGGGGATAGAAATAAAATTCCAGACCCAATTATCATTTATTGGGTATTACTATAAGAAATTGTGCAGTTTTTTTTTTGTCTGAAAGATATAATCTTCAAAACCAGACAATAAAAAAATGCGACAGTAAAAATTTGTTATTCTCGCATTTTGAAGAAGGTGTCTTAAGAACAAAACTTAACACTTTTAATAAATAACTCAAAACGTGATAATTGGCCCTGTAATTAATTCTACCCCCACCTGTTTGCCCACTATAACCCATCCTTCATTGCATTTGGCAACTTTTGTCAGCACTCCAGCGCCTCGGGATTGCTTCGGAGCCTTTCTTTCAACAGGCTCCATGAAATGCCTTTGGGTACTCCACAACCTCTAGCATTTTCCCCATGAGTTTTGAATCACTATGTGCAATACTAAGAAAGAAATGTGAGACTCAGCACATAACTTCAATCTTCGATACTTGGAAACTTCGACCCCTCCCCCAATGTGACCCCCCCACCCACTCAGAGTCCTCCCCCGCGTCATCAAGCCGTCGTCCCTGGCGTGTCTCCAGATGCCATTGTCGCGACGGCCGGACCCGGTGGCCCGGAAAACCCCATAAAAGCGCCTGAATGGGGGCTCATCTGCATAGCCCGAGGAGTGGCTTCCCTGCAAAACTCCCCCCTGGAGCAGCCGGTAATTAATGTGCCTGGATTTAATTAAAGGTGAAACTGGATCGGGAAAGTAGGTGTAAGAAATTGGATTGGCTTTTTGGAGTGGAGTTGTGTATCGGATTGTTTTGGGGGATTGATTTCGGTTTGAGATGGGGGCTTGTTTCGTTGTTGATGAAAATTGGCATGCTGTTTAGGGCGCCAATGGTCGCCAAAAATGCCAAACGCATTGGTTTAAGACTTGCAATTCCACAATAATACCATTTTAAGATTCACAATTTCTTGCAACACTTTCCCTTGCTCAAAAAAAGCAATGGCCCTCTCTAGTATTACACGATGTAAATTTTGCTGGGCAATTTAACTATATGAATTAGAGACATATTGATTATCATCGGGTGATACTGGGGAATAATAATAAGTAATTTGCCTTGATGTAGGTCTTCAATATAGAGATCTGCATTGAAAACACTCCACAAAAAAATTAAACACATTTAAGAATACTATTTTGTTTCCAAATTAACACCACTTTGGTTAGGTAAACCACTCTATCCTCTTATTGTGTTGTAATAGTGTTGAATATATTTGAAAAGTGTCGTAAATGTGTTCTATCCAGGAATGTGTTCTAAAAATTGCATTGTAAAATGTGTTTAAAATCTGAAAGTGTTCTTAAATTTAGATCACAAAACCATACGAACACATTTTCCGTCTTTAGCAACACTTCCACTATACAATTTTTTTATCCCACAGCACAATCGAAACTATTTTGAGTAGAAGCACGGCTTACTAGATACTTATACAGGCTAGCCGAGTTTTAAACAATGAAATCCACTTGACAACTTTTCTCGCTTGGAGCGCTACAAGACCTACCTATATCACCCACCGCCTTCAACACTGTGGATATGCTTTGCCAGTTGGTCCAGTATTGCCATCTGGATTGCAATGATTTCCGTACTCGGCTAGCCTGTATAAGTATCTAGTAAGCCGTGGTATAAGTATCAATTATTAGGTTTACACTGTTTTTACTTAGTGTTGCAAAAGTGTTTTACGCATTTTTAGTGTGTTCTTATTTTTTTTAAAAATTAAATGTTTTAATACTAATAATTAAAACTAATAAACTAAAGTAGAAGTAATTAATCATGATTTAAGATGGGCAGCTGCCCTTCCTACCCCTATTTATATCCTTTAATGTACAAGATACAAACCTAAACTAGATTACAACGTTTCTTTTTCAGTGACGTCACGGGTTGAAGGGAGGAGACGCCACACATTCTAGCTACCTAAGTGGCGATAAAAACAGAGCAGGATAGATTCACCTTTGACTCGCAAATTTAGGTAGCTAGAAAGTGTGGCATCTTTTCCCTTCAACCTATGACGTCACTAACAAAGAAACGTAGTAATCTAGTATAATTAAAAATCAAATATATCTTTAAAAAGTAAATATATTTTAAAGTAAGACCAAAACAAAATGAAAATTGTGACTCAGACAAAAAAATAGTTTCCTTATTTTTGTTAGGTTTTAAGGGCATATCATAGGTGTAAAAAAAAGATCCCCGTAAAACTGTCACAATACTTAACGATAGTATTTGTAAAACTAATTACTTTACAATCTATTATCAATCTCTTGCAAAAACATACATCAGAAAGTCTCGTACTGAAAAAGAAACCGCAACGTCTGTGCGATTTGGGAAGAAACACTGGTGGAGTGAACAAAATGATCAATGCAAATCCTGGAAAAATATATCACCCACTCATTTCAATATAAAAAAGATACTTAATTCAGTTTAATTTCTCGAAAATTCCAAACAACAAACTTGAACAAAAGTTTTTTTAAAAAAAAATACCCCACATGCATGCGAAGAGGTTGTTAGTCCCCGAGACAAAAAGAAACTTATACTTAAATATTGTTCCAAAGAGTTTGGAGAAAAAAAAGAAAAGAGACGATTTCACATCGCTTCGCCCATTGAGTTTTTCCCCTTCTTCTTTTTATTTAAAAAAAAAGTAAAAACAAGCTCTCTGCGGTTAAAATCACCAGATCTCTTATAAATTACTCCACTAATGAATCCACAAAAAGAAAGGCTCACAAAACAGAAAACAATGAAGCAGCAAACTTCAAAGGAAACCTTCTGTTTTTCTTCTTCTCCTTTCTCGGGTTTTTAGAAAGTTTGAGTGCTGACGAATTTTTCTGACAACAAAGTAACCCCGCGTGTTGTAGAGAATAAGACGACAAAAGTTTTATTATTTTACTTCTTAACCGTAACGATGTCCGCGGTAGTTATTTGTCTTATTGTTTAACTTTCATTGTTTGCCTTTTTTCTTCCTCTCTCTTTTAAAGATGTCTTTTATTTTGCAGTGGAAAAAGTAGTCCAGGGCAGTCCGAATTGTCTGAGAGGAGTTTGTGAATTATTACGCTTCCACGCACTGCTGTAATTAGTTTTGAAGCATCACTTGATGGAAAGAATGAGATATTTAAATCAAATGGAATGATTCCTGACAACACTGATTACATGAGTTTTTAAGTGAAAATTTTAACTTTTTTGGTTTATGTTTTCCCAAACAAATGAATGTTTACACTTTATACATTTTTAAGAGCTCTAAGGAAAAAAATTAAGTTTCATTACATTGTTAAATACTATATTGGTGTCTCATGTCTCAGCAAGTTTAATTTCTTTTGTATATATTAATACTATTTTTCATTTATGTAGTGTAGTGCCAAACCTTTACTTGAAACTTAAAGTGATTTTCCTATTTTAAAATGGTTCATCAAAATCACTGTATCTTTATTTCATATAAAAATATTTCCTAAATAGACTATTATTTTAACATTTATGTATTTTAAACTATTATAATAAACAAAAAATTCCCAACTTTTATTACACATTTGTAAATTTTTTGAAATTTATTTCACATCAATAAATCAATTAAATAATTTGGAAATAATTGTTACAACTGTTGAAATAATTTATACCATTAAAATAAATAAAACAAAACTTGAATTTACTACCACAACACATGTCAAGATAAGTAGTACTCACAATACTGTGTGTATTTTTGAAATTATCACACCTATATTAAATAAATTCCGTTATATCACGTTACTCACCAAAGTACTTTCCCCAATCATCCGATTCCTTTCTCCAGCCACAGAAAACAGCCACATTTCATCAACAAACACCCCATTGCCATATCCCCCACCAAAAGCAGAAAAGAACCTACAAAAAGCCAAAGGCAGCCCTCAACAAATCCACAAGAACAGTTCCATATCCCGACCCGACCCACAATACCTCCCCCATACGCTACCCTCAGAAAAAGCTCCATTTCCACGACACTTCCACAGCTGTCATGGCGGCATGAAATATGGATTCGGCCAGAGAAAGATGATGCTTGAATAATCAGCCAACTTACCGAGACGACTCAACAGTGTTTCCCTAGTTTTTTTTTTCTTTTTCGCTAAGCAATCGGCCTCTGGGAAATCGATGTGGGACTTCACCATGGAGGTATGAGATATAGATAGGGATTTGAGCAACTGTCCCAATCGTGTTGACCGTGGCCCTTATCACAGAGAAAAAGCCGAACAGAGGGTCCAAAATTCCATTTTCGAATGACATCTCATGTTGGAGTGCATTCCTGCAAGTGTTTGTGATTAACAGAGAGGTAAGCAGCGCAATTTGGTGATCACAACTGCGATTGGCTGTGACGTGTTCATTCAATCTGTGACTTTCGGAAGGGTATTGGAGGATTCGAGGATTGATATTCTTTTTCTCCGCCTCTCGTGACGTGAAAAGGTAGGGGTGAATTTCATTCGAAGTAGATGCGATCTCCCCTATCATAAGGCATACCCATTACCCAATGTTCATTAATTTCGATTATCGCCTGTGGCCATTCTCTGTTCTGATACACTGTGGTCCCTATCACAGCTTCGAAAATAAAGTCTAAAGTCCTTCGAGTCTAAAGCTCAATTTTTATACCAGCTCGTGTGTCAAGGTTCCACTCTTCATTAGTGAGGCTTCTCAAACCTGTAGATTGATTTAAAGTTAATGACAACACAGACGTTGAGTTGGATACGAACATTTATCTGTAATACTCGGCTAGATTCTTTATGACAAATCAGAGCGTTCACAGTGCAAATAACAATCCTATATTGGGAATAATTTCCTTACGGCATACCAATCACAGCTCTTTTCCACATCTGTAAATATCAGTAGAAGGCAGTTAGCACTTCTTTAAAATCACTTTTCCCTCTTTAAAATCTCTTTCCATCAGGACTAATTTTGTTTCAATTCTAGAGACATTATGGATTTAGGGTAATGGTACCTATTGTTAGGTGTAATTGATTTGGAATTAGAGTTAGCATATCCAAAGCCATTCAGGAAACCAGCTGTGAAAATATGATCAAGTTCTGACAGTAATAGAAAGAGAGAAAAATAGAAAGAAATAGAACGAGCGAGAAATAAAAAGAAACATAAAATAATATATGAATAAAAAGAGAGAGAAATAAAAAGAAACATAAAAGAAGAGAGGAATAGAAAGAGAGAGAAATAGAAAGAAAGAAAGTGGTGCTCTAAAGTCCCCCACTTCTATGAAACTTCAAACGCTACGAATTTCTCTTCGCCAATTCCATGCTGCCACGCAGGGTTACCATACCGAAGCTCTACCTATTCATAACACCTCCACGGATTTCACACTCGTGTTTCGTTTTGGCTTTGAGTGACACCTGGCAACTCGGGATACCCATCTCTGTGGTCTCTGGGAATGGGATGGCTAATGGAATACAGTCTGGAGATTATGGGCAGAGAATTGGGGCGCCAGGGTATTCTGACGGGGCAAGTAATAGGATACTGTCCGAGAGAAAAGTGCAAGGGGAGGTTTCTGTGTTTTTTTAGGGGGGATTAAATATGAGGGTGGGATGGTAAAGACGTTTAACGTTGTGGTGTCTGGTTTTGGGAAGTGAAATGGGGAATAGCAAAAAAATTGAAATACTTGTGTTATGAATTCTACTAGTTTAAAAAGAAGTAAATGTTGGGTGGATGTATCTGTGTATTTTTTCTAGATAGTCTCATAAAATGTGTGTCCTAAAGGGTGAGTTGCATAAATTTTATCTTTTCAAA
Organism: Tetragnatha montana; assembly: GCA_963680715.1. Lineage (NCBI taxonomy): Eukaryota > Metazoa > Arthropoda > Arachnida > Araneae > Tetragnathidae > Tetragnatha > Tetragnatha montana. Next base: position 53,654,454 of record OY796676.1, on the reverse strand, counting down.
CTTGTCTGTGCTCATATATATGTTACGGGCAATGTGATTAATCGGGCATGGAGGTGGGCAAAGTGATAAATTTCATTGATAAATTCTATTGAATTTATCACATTGCCCGGACATTATTAATAAAGCCCGATTTATCACATTGCCCGTATCATATACATATGTTACGGGCAATCTGATTAAATCCGGGCATTTTTAATAATTCCCGCATATTTCGGGCAAAGTGATAGTATATAAATACTCATTGGTAAATGTCATTGAATTTATCACATTGTTCGCCTTCACTTCGGGCATTATTAATAATGCCCGATCTATCACATTGCCTAAACATTGCACATACACATAACATGTTAACAAAGCTTTATGCTTAGAGAGGATATTTCAAATTTAAGTAAAACATTTTTAGCAAAAATTTAATATGAATCACAAATACTGCAAAATGACAAAAAAAAAATGAAAAATTACGAGAATGTTTTCATGTTATTTGCAAAAATGGTACTAATTCCATAGTGAATATAATTACAGTTAAATTATTCAAATTACGGTTGAAGATGTACTCTAATATTCTTTAATAATATACTTTGGCGTATTTCAAATGCATCCTCCTATTACTTTAGTTTGAACGGAAAATTAAATCTAGAGCAAATTTATTTCGGAAATTCCAAAGTGGTTATAAAAAATATAATTGATATTACTAGTTTAAAAGTTCTTTCTTAGAATTAGTGGGTAGATAAAATAAAACGTAATGTACGGCAGGAATTTAAGAAGGAATGCGAATTCAAATAAAGTAAGGAATAAATCCTGCTGAAGAGTTAATAAAAAGAATAATCTTTCCAGACTCATTCCCAAAAAACAAAGTATCCTTGCGTGGGGTGGGCTAATTTCAAACAATAAAGGGAAACAATTTCTTCTCCCACAAAGCGAATAAAACCAACTTTCTGAATCCCACCCCTAAATTCCACGCGCTGCATATTCCGCCCTTCAAAAACTCCAAAACAAAACACTTTCATTAGGTTTTATTAGATTCCCTTCCGTTCAAAAACGCTCTTCCACGAAATTGCGCTAACCCCAAAAAGCAGAATAAGTAACTTATTTGCATTGAAGATCTCTCTCTGTGCTTCTCTTATTATTGCAACCAACAAAACGCCCTGAATGAGTAAGGGCCGATTTACATGCAGCGATTCGAGCAACGCGACTGGTGGAAACTTCCCTATGATTTCCCTTTCAATGATGACGTAACTACTATGTCATAGCACTAAGAACCAATGACAGGGCCCTATTCTAAATTGATGAGGAAAGCGATAGTAAATTTCCCCCATGATGTCCCGGTCGCATGGCTTGAATCGCTGCATGTAAAACAGCCCTAAGCCCCTGTGCATTTCATTTATTTTTGCTCCACGTCTTGCAGCGCTATTTATCACACTTGGATTGAAAGGAATTAAATGAAGAAAATACCCCAGGAAATGCAGTTGATTAAGGACTAGTTGTTTAGTCCAAGTGAGGGGCTAATTGCAAAGAGTCAATCTGAAGAAAGGATATTTGATTTATACTTTATTCTGAGATTAATTTGTATTTTGCTTGTGTCCTCCTAATCACAAGTGTGTTTGAGTTGCGATTGCGAAATTCCCTTCCTCTTGAAGTTGGCTATAATCCGATTAAATTTGCTTGGGGATAGTTTAATTTAAAATTGAGTTGGTTGTTTGGTTTTATTAATAAGATTTTTGAAGAATTCTACTTTTCTAAGGAAAACTCGTGTTTCTTGAAGTTTGTTGATAGAAATGAGTTGGTTGGAAATATTAAGGAGTGCGTAGGATTGAGTAACTAAATTAAAGATTATCACAAGCGAATGTTTAATAAAGTAAGCTTATTTGTAGTTTTATAAAAGTATCTTGGGTAAGGAATAAATACGTGAGATAATTTTTTTTTCAAATGATATCATGATAAGAAAGAGGAGAGTCATAAATTTTGTATTGCACATTTTGGTAAATATATTGAAACAACTTTCTCAGGCATTCATTTTCTTGTTATATTTATCTGATTATCTATGATTGTAGTGAAGTCAATAGTTATAAATTGGAAGCGGTAAAAGATTATTTTTTAATACTTAACCTATTACTATTTCCCGACTCATAAAAAATATGTTATAAATATTTTATGTTTTAAAAAAAGTTGCTCTGCTAGATTTTACGATAATTTTCTTTTTATAACTTTATGAAGAGTATCACGTCGGATAAAAATATTCTAATGTTGTAATGTAGTATATTCTAATATAGTTTTTCTTATAAGTATAAACATTCTATTTGATGGTTAAAATCTCAAACTTTGTAAACTTGTATCATTCTTAACTTTTCAATGCACACTGTCATTTAATTTTATTTTAAAAAATCCAGGATGTTAAAGTACTATTCCTTAAAATTAGAGTAAATAAAGGAACTGTAAACGTTTAAAAAAAATGCTACACAAAACTTTCTTTTAAGTTAAACTAAAGATTGAATGCAGTTTCAATGTATCTAAATGTTTTTTAATTGTTTAACAATGTTTAAAATTTTTAATAAAAATAAATTAAAATTTATTTGTTTTCCTCTCACATAATAAAGGAATTGAAACTTTCATAATAAATCAATAAATTTAAACTAACAACACGTTCATTTAAATTTAATAAATGATATGTTTTCAAAACCTATTTTAACCTACTCACAAGACCCTAAGACTCGGACGACAAATACTAATTAATCATCCGCATCGCATCTCCATCAATCTAACAACCATTCCAAAATCAAAGCCCATTGCCTTACCCCGATAAGCCCCCTTTGTTATTAAAGGATTCCCCTGGAGTAATTGCTAACAATATATTAGACGGAATACCTCCCAGGCAAGGCATTGTAATAACAACGAAAAACAACAAGCAACAGCCAATTGGATTATCTTTTCACCGGCGTAAGGACCGAAAAAAAACCTTCCAGAACCCAAACAGGAGTGGGCGGATAGGCCCAATCAATCTACCCTTCTTTCATCGCAGACGATAAGTTTCGAAGGTGCTCATATGCGGCAGCACCTGAGGTCCCGAAGAACTCTTTTTGGAACGAAATCTTATTATTGGTATCCCCTAAGACAGAACTTTGTTTCGCCTTACAAGGCTTTTGTCGGAACTATCGACTGTGGATCAGACGTTTAATTTGGAAGAATGAAATTCATTTTTCCGTTAACCGGTCTTGCTTTGTTACTCGAAAAGGGATGTTGGGGGTCTCTTGATCTGTCTTTGTAATAGAATTTTCGGTTGTATGTTGGATGTGATTGGCGGAGAAAGCTTTTGGAGTTTTGTTGGATGTTACTTGGAGCAAAGAGTAAAATTATAAGTTTGTAAAAAACACAGTTAAGAAGACAATACTTATATATTAGACGCATGATATTCAATTTAAACTTTTTTGAATGTTAATGTAGTATGTTTCTCCAGGTGAGAAAACTAACATTTAACCACCTTCCTAAAGTTTAATCTAAACCAAATTTTACGTTTTCTAAAAAGTTACTTAATATTAATTTCCTTGGAGTTTAATGATTCAAGAAAGACATTTTTCTTGGGAAAATATTTCAGTAGGTACACATTATTTTTGGCTTCTATCGTTGATTACATGTAATTACATTAATTAACATTTCACATCATTGTAATTACATTAATTCATTGTAAAACTTAAATTATGAGGGATATTTATGCACTAGATCACGCGCAAAATTATTTTAATTAGAATGGTCTAAATGTTTAAAATTCATCTAAAACCACTCTAGTTGCATTTGAAGTTTTTTATATGACTTTTAAATTTTTTATTTGGATGTTTTAATAGTTTATCGAATAACGTATTTCCTATGAATGCTTTATTTATATTATGGGTGATGAATCGAGTACCTAGTGGTCCGGAAAATACTACAATGCCAGCCATTTTCTAAACCAGACTTATTGACAGAATTCAGTTTGAAAGCTTTAAAACAAGTTACAGGCCATCCAATCTATACAATATATCATTTCTTTACTCACCATGATTCGTTTTAGTTGCTCCAATGCAATTCTTACACTAATGCAAAGTTTTCACCCACGCTTTTTATGTATCCTTGTTAGTCTCAACTGAACAATAAAAATAAAATGAACAACATTTTTAGAATCTATGCTCTAAATTGATTGTTCCCGCTGCCAAAAGAAATAAGTTAAGTTAAAACGTAATTACATCTACAGCTGATAACAATAGATCAATAGGGTAAAAATATTATCAGTTAAAAAATCCAACAAACACCCCATATATCGGAATGTATTTTTATAATTAACGTTTTTAATCTTTGAAATGTTGAAATGCGCCAAACTGAGTCTGCAACTCACAGAGTACTAGAACAGAGAGTCCAAGGCCTACCTATCTGTCAATCATTGAGTTGTTTCTTGTGCTGCCCTCACACCTGTACATAATTTGAAAATAGCCTTGTAGACCCTTTGTTAGGATATTTATTATTCCAAGCTGTTGATTGCGTTTCACCTGCTTCACCTGTCAGGATACTTTTTAAACCATATTTTAAAGTAGGTTTTCGTCATCAATGTCAACATAGAAGAATTGAATTATTGATTTTCTTTCTTTTGGGGAGTTGGGAAGTTAGCCGGTTTATTCCTGAACAAAAACAATGGTGTCTACGTAACTTTCCTGATATATTTAAGATTATGCACATTATTATTTTTAATCCAATTCAGTCTTTTAATAACAGGAACGCATCAAGAAAACAATGCAGTTTTCATGTAACAGTCGTTAAAGACAATATGAGCATAAAAACCAGCAATAATAAACCATTTCGATAGACATTAAACTAAGCTAACTGAATCAAAAGCCCACTTTACCGCCCATAAATACAACCGAACTTTTCAGCCGTTCAACACCGACCAAACGATACGGAAACCCTTTACGACTTCCAAAACAACTCAACCGCGATCGCAGCTCCCCCTCACTAAGGAATATTTATCGCATCAGCCTGCTTATAGTCGGCCACTAAAACCGCCCAATTGTCACTTCAACACCCATTGCCACCAACCGACGGAAAACAGAAAAAAAAAACACAGGGAAATAAATCCGGCAGAGATTTAGTGCTCCCGCGGGCAAAACAAAAGGGGCAAGAATCACGCCGAGGAACATTGATCTATATCCTACAATCTCGCAGAATCTCATAAAAGTGAATCATTCCCGGACAAAGGGCCGTGAAGAGGTGGAGAAGACCCCCTGGCCCACCCCTTTCATATATCAATGGAGGGGACATTCAACAGATCTAATGACTTAGCCATTCGCCGGGTAACATAATTTAAGGTTCATCTTCTCGGCCGCGTTTCATGGCGCTGAAGGGAATTGCTGAAGACGGGGATGTTTTTAGTGGGCGGAAGGGAGGATTTATAAACCTGGGCGGTGGTGTGATGTCCGGTCTGAAGGTCGTAAAGTGTGGGTGCTCGCGCTCAGATGACTTTATGTACCTTCAGAGTAGAATACATAAGGATATCTGTGTTGTACCATCTTCCACCCCTTTGAAAGCAATTGAATCTAACTGGACATGGTTTTACAGAGAGGGAATTGCTACTTAATGTTAAATGCCCTCTGTTTTTTGTTGATATCAGTTTTATCTCTCTAACGCCAATCTTACGATATGGTTTATTAAAATATGCTTCTCAACAACTTAATTTCATTCTACTAAAGTGACTTTATAACGCTCAGTAAAAGCTGGCATTCTAAGGGAACTTACCCATACTACGTGACCTATTTTTTACTATTTTTGACCCCCCTCCCCCCCTTGGTGACCACCTGTAGCATATGCCAAGACCCCCCCCTCCCCCTCTAGTTTTCACGTAGTAGTTCATAATTACGGTTTTCAATCATTTTTAGCAAACAGAAAGGTAAAAAAAGTTAATTTGCCTTAATATTTGTCTTTATTAATACAGCGCTTGCCTCGTGTCGCCAAGAGTGCGTGCGTACAGGTGGAAAATATATTATCAAGAAGAAAAAACTTATGTAAAAGTTATTGTAACAGTAACTTAATTTACAAAAACAAGTCTTTTTTCTATAGTTTTTGACTACGTGACGAAACCCTAAGCCCCCCTCCCCCCTGTGACCAAGCGTGGTAGACCCCCTCCCCCCCTAAACAAGTCACGTAGTATGGGTACGTTCCCTAACAACGAATGACATCAAATAACCCCTCTCTGAAACCTCTTAAAACCCCATTTAAAACTGAATTATGTTTGATTAATTATAAATTTAAATCCTCAAAGTCGCCTAAATGTACTTTTCCGTTATCCTAACCATTTGGTCCTTGGTGCATCATAAAACCACAACAAAACAAAACCGTTATCTGTATCGTTACAAATCACCAAGTTGTTTTTGACTCCAAAGATTAGAAATATTGCCGAAAACTGTATTAATATATACTTGATAGCAACAGTGAAAATCTCAGAAAAGATGTTTAACAACGCATCTTCATTCTAACTCTAAGAAAATGATGAATATGTAATTGGAAATATTAAGAAAGGTACCTCTCAAACAACGTGCGACACCAAACAACACCCTAAAATTTCAAAAACATTCCTTTTAATCTCAAATCCCTCACTGACTAATCCTCAAATACGCCTAACTAAAACCCGGACGAACCGACATAATAAATGTAGACTGCTCTCTGGGTAGTAAGAAAAAAAGGGGGTAGTCGGTGTCCATTTATCTCAACCGATCTCATCTCAGGGACCATGTTATGATCGCCCATATGAGTGCTGTCAGCGATCCCCTGGAATTACGGTCTGGGTAAAAATGAGAAGCCATAACTCATGCCTCCCGCCCGCCTAAGCGAGGTCCAATAACAAACCCCCTTCCATTCGACAAGGAAGGGGTTGTAAGGGCAATCGGAAAGAAATTAAGATCGTTCTATGAGGGGTTTGGGTGAGCGATAGGTTCAATTAGAAGGGGTGGGTTCTATGGATGGATGTGGGGTGGGGGTAAGTTTGTCCCTGGTCTAATCTTTGTGGTGAGTGGTTTCTAATGTGTTTATGACGTTTATTGGTAAGCTGTTGTGTGTTAAGGCATTTGTTTTGGGATGTCCTAAATGTGAATTTTGGGTTGGGTCAATATCAATATTTCAAAATTGTTTGAAAAATTCCTGTAATTAAGAATCACTGGAATCTTACTCTTAAATACTACTCTAGTAACATTGAACCAATTACACCAATTATCTCTTTATGGTGAATGGTTAAATAATCAGTGGAATTGGGAAATTATAACTAATAAGCACTAGTATTATTCACTTTGGAGACAGGTTCCAATTATACTAATCCTCTCATCATTTCCTTTAATCACTGGGGCAATGGGGAAATTATAACTAGTCTATTCACTTTGGGGAAATAGGTTCCCAATTGTAAAATTATGCTGAGAAAGAGCGTAGAAGGGAAGTAATATAAATCCATGCTTTGTGAAAGAATAACTAAAACTAAATATTTTTCAAACACATAAAGAATTTTATAAAGATTGCACATAATATTCTCAAAACGATAGTGATGTTAGAAGTACAACACTTACAATAGTTACTCATAATTGAAGGTTTTTTTTTTTTTGTAAATAAGTTGTGTTTCCTCTTGGGGTAAGAAATTTTTAGGTCTGTTGTTACGGTTTAGTTATAATGCAATTGCCTCTGAGGTAACTAAATGAAAAGGATCAAAAGATGATTCCAATATATTTTTATTTATTTATTTTTTGACCAAGGAAACTGTCATTCTACAGCACATCCGTTCTCTTGGAATGAACTTTTGAAAGGCAATTCTTTTCCGAAAGTAAATTTTTGAGATTCAATTTTTACTAATTCTAAGTGTAAGTTTACCCTGTTATATATCCTTCCGATTTCCAAAGTCAGAATTGAAAACCATATATTCTTACATCCTTATTAGGTTTCATTTATTTATATCTTTTGTCTAAAAAAGGAAATAAATTCGGCCAGGTAATTAATTTTGGTTAAGAAGATAATTCCGTGTGCGTCTTGATGGATCTCTTTAGTGTTGGTATAGCGTGAGAAGCATTATACCCAAGGATCATCATTAAAGTATACTAATTAAGCTTCGTGTTTATTATTGTTGTTGTTGCTTATTCATTCAAGATTTTGTATGGGAACTAACAGGTGGGAGGCCCCTTGGTGGTCAAACGTGGAAGCTTTGTTAAGTGAGACATCTTTTGGTAATTTTAGAATTTATATTGTTCGGAAGGAAAACAATGCTACAGCTGAAGCTTTGTTTTACACTGGAGTAGAAGCCGGTAATAAATGAATTGTATAAAAATGACCTTGGATTTCATTTTTAGCTTTAATACCTTAATTTTTTAATCAACGTTCCTTCATAACATGAATTTTTTATCATTTTTAAAAAATTGAAACAACAATATATATGCAGTAGATAATATTCCATGAAAAAGTTTTGTTGAACAGTGATTAATAAAACTCATTAGTTGATACAAACAAAATTATACGAATGTATTGAATCATTTTTTTTTTATTTTTATGATATAAATAAAGCACTTCTGAAATAATCCAAACTGTACGAATAGAACACGCTATGGAATAATAGAAAACAACTCGTGCAAAACTGAAACTACGTAAATGCATCCGTCTGAACACTGTAAAAGGATTATGTAGTATGTCATAATATCCACTCAGCGCAGAGCCGAGTATATCAGTAAGTATATTTTAAAAAGCAACTGAATAAATTAACTAAAAAAACCTAATGTTCATCAAATGTCTAACTTTCACTTTATCTCTCATTAAACAGTGCGTTCTTAAGCCTCCCCTTGCATTCAAATTACTTAAAAATACGGAGTTTCCCAGTAAAGAAAAGGAGGACGGTCTCATTCGCGCGACGTTTTAAATTAAGCAGAAACGCTTCTCGCTTAGGCGTCACTTACACGAAAGGATCCTCTTAAGTGGCTCTCTGAAACTCTGTGAGCGAAATCGTAACAAACAATTTGTACTTTCCTCATGCTGAACTAATGCGAGACACCCATTTAATTGAATGGAAAGCTGTGAATCTGTGCCGGCTGCGTAGAGCTTTAATCCACTTTAAACGTTTCTTGCATTATTTCGTTCTTGCGCTACTTCGGTACACTAGTATAGATTTCGTTAATTTGTGAATTCAATTTTTTTTTTCTTAAAATAGACTGGTTGCAAGGGAGGTTACTATAGTAGTAACAATGTTATGTGTTGCCTCAGTTGTGCTCTTTACAAAATCTAGTCTTAAATTCTTAATTTTTCTTCTACATAGTTGAAATCAAAGATTTCTTTAAATGTATATGCGAGAAGCTTAGGTGAAGAATTAATTACATATTTCTAGTCTTGTATTTAATGAGTTTCAGCATTTGAACACATTTTAAGACCTACAAGATATTTTGATGCTTATTTAAGATGTTTAATTTAAACTAGAATTAAATACATACAATGATTCCCTTATTTATATCAATGATCTTAAACTTAACAAATTTGTTACATTATATTTATACTTTAGTTAACATATGTATCCATTTCAAAACTAAAAAATGAATAAAATAAATATTTTAAGTCTTGATATTATTATTCATTCTATTAACTAACAACTTTCGTATCTTAAACAGTCATTAATAGAAAAACATTACCAGTTATTTGTTCAAAATTTGAAGAGTGTTACTTTTCCACTCATATTTGATAGACTTTACAAATACCCCTACTCAAATAGATTACCACTTAGAAAAACTGATAGATTTAGAACAAAGGAAAATGCTACTAATAAATTAAAATTGATAATTATATCAACTCAAGTTTAACAATAACATTTTGAAAAAAAAAATAGAAATTAGTAGATATTAGCTTGAAGTGGGAAAAAATACAACTACCCCCCCCCCATATCATTTCCTATTTATAATTGAAATTCACACAAATTTCCCAACAACATTTAACAAATGGCTTCAACTTGTGCAAATCCCAACTGTAGAGTTCAATCAGCATATCCGAACGAGTACATTATTAATCACATCACGCTACGATTAATCTTACATAGTTCAATCATGTTCTGGGTAAAGTGATCACCTACTGTAATTTGTGATCCCGGCCAGCTCCTATGGGCGAAGTGTGAAAGTCTCTGGTGTATGAAGCAGGTAGACCGTTTTCATTGTTTAACTGAGCTGATTTATGTATATTCTATTGGTTTTATTGGGTAAAAGTCCTCAGTAAAGTTTATCGTATGTCCAAATTGTATTTGATTCAACATTAGATCTGTAACTATTAACAGATTAGAACTGAAGAGTAAGTGTTTGTAAATGTTCTTAATTATCCAATTTTCCTCAACCACTTACAAAATTGTATATATTGCTTTGTTCTAACAATAATGTTTATTTGTCTACACACAGAATTTACTGTTTCCCAACGATATTGACATTGTTGTTATTATTTCACACAATATTACCACAGGCTGAGTCTCAATTGAAAGTTAGCAGGAACGAATTTTAAATATCTAATATTATTTATATTAATGGTTGGTTGTTTGTATTTTTATGGTTTAAGGGCCAGATTAGGCCATTCTATGCCAAGAAAGAATTTATACTAATGAATTACTCTTTGGCCATATAAATACCCAATCTGAGCAGCCCTGCTAGAATATAGTATATGGACATGAACAATAATTATCTTACAATATCAAAATTCATATGCTTTTTATTTTTTTGTTTTTGACAGGTGTTTGTAAAATTTTTAAATGATTGTGTTTATTTTCAAGTTCAATTTAAAGTTTGATATTTGTCTGAGAAGAACTTCATAAAATAAATTATCAACTAGAAAAAGAAATAGTTCCAAAGGAATTTTGCTATCAAGGACATATTGATTTAAAATATAAACCCAATACATAATTAAACAAAAAATATAGGTGAAAACAATTAATAATTATAGGAAAACACTGTTTTAGAATAAGACAGAAGGAAGGTGATATACAATTTAATGCGCCAAATATAGGTTTTAACATACGAAGATAACTTCAAGATGAAATATTTGATGTAACATTTCATGCCAACTGTAGCATAGAAAGAGAAAAATTCTTTCAAAAATGTGTACATCTTCACATGCTACATACCCTATTATACAGTAGTAGTGGAATACCTCAGATATGTCCTATTACAATGGGGATATCATTACCCAAATTCTGCTATTCTGCAAATTCTGCCAAGTGTCTGCTATCAATATGGTTGTAGGCCTTGGGAAGCCACGCTCATTATATGACCAACTACCGATATCATAATATATCATTATGATATGTAGTACAATACTGTGATATGATGCATGAAACCCACATGATATACATCAAATTAGACAGATTAATATGTCACGATTGTCTAACATATCTATCGTAAGATGAATATAAAAATGTATGTCATATAATTAATGAGTGGGACAAGAATGAAACGTTTCTAGATAAAAGTATTGAGAAAAACGCGTTGGTAGAACTGCTTCTTAATTTTTAATTTATAGTGTTATAAAGAGATTCTGAAATACCTCCTCAATAATACCGAAGACCCTTCCATGAAGTTTAAAATAACTCTTTGTGATTTTTTTACTGTAATCCAATCATTCATTAAAAACTTTTAATAGTAATACTAAATACAATTTTTATCTAATTATGTCCAAACTATTTGGTTTAAATATCTACTTTAGATAAAAATTGCTTAATGTAATTTAACTTCAATCTTCAATGAATTTGAGGCCAAAAAGTGAATTAAAAAGTCATTTTAAAAATCTCGAGAAAAATAGTGATTCATGATAATTTTTTTCAACAAAAATAATCCTTTAACGTTAGTGACAGAGTTCAAGAGATAATTACCCCATTTTCCGTTACGGTAGAGGTGAGTCGCATTTTTACGCACTGACATACCCAACCGAGTAATCTTCAAAACTTAAAAGTATGTTAATGAATCTAAAACGCGTCTGATCTGTCAAAACCATCTGTTGCCGCGGAATTAATGACTTCATTTATAAAAAGAGAGAGTGTTAAAAAGGTCACTCAAAAACCGTACTTAACTTAGGCACACAAAAAACCACTCAGATCCCCGAATCCTTTGCCTGGTTACCACCCTATTCGTAATAGATTGCTTTTAATCCCTACTATAAAATTAGTTTATAAATCATGCCCGGTGATTTCAACATAAAAGCGAACAGGCTTCTTTTTTAACTTTTTATACAAGATCAGACTCTCCTATTCGGAGTGACAATATATCCTTATTTCTCCCAGTTACCCAGTATTTTTCTTTATTCAAGACGTAAAATTTACATAGCGTAAAGTGCTATTAATGTCAGTTTGAGAAATTGAACGATAAAAAAAGGAAAGGGAAGAAACTAAATTAATATATTTGATTATAAACGAAAGCAGCGTGAATAAAAAAAATCCATTTGCGAAAGACTTTTTTTGTCCTTCATACACTGTGTGACAAACATTGAATTTCAATTCTCTGAATTAGAAATATTTAGCATTTTTTTGCGAGAAATAATGCGCTTTATGTCATTGAAGAATTTATTAGCAGGGTTTTTTTTTCTGGATTTAAAGAGTGACAATTCTCATTAGGAATTTCGTTAAAGGAAAAGTGTTAATTAGCTAGGGATTAAACTTGTCAGAATCTCTTGAAATGTATTGAAATCAGAGATAAAACGGTTTTTTAAATATTTATTAATTTCTTCTCAGTTATTTGCATGAGATGTTTTAGTAATTTGAATATCTAGTTAATTTTTAATGCGAATTAGGGGGATTTTTTTAGCTATATGATATTTTAGTTACAGTTTCAAATACTTTTAAAATAAAGTATTTAATTCAACACTGGTTCTTTACATTCTTTCTTATTACGTTCTTTTTGCGTTTAGATCTAAGTGTAATTAAAAAAGAGTTTTCAACAAAGTAATTCTGGAATTTAAACATTTACGTTTAAAAATATAATGAAAACCACCATTTGGAGAAGCTCTTGAGCTATTTTAAAAATATCATTAAATTTTTTTTCAGCTTGATTTCTATTCATATGCAATGCACTATTAGCACAGCACTTAATTAATACCATACAAAATATTTAGAGAAAGAATACAATAACATTGTTTTATTCTGTTCTACTATTACTTTTTTTAAATAGAGAAGTGTTTACAAATTTAGTGTCTTAACTTAACAAGAATTGGATGCTTTTAAAAAAGAAGAAAATAATTATTGCTTCAGAATCTATTACTATAAAAATTTTAGAATTTATCACTTTTACAATAATTTCTAATAATCTAAAAAAAAATTCATTTTGCGTCAGTTGTCTGATAGCCCTATAGTTAGTTTCAGTTTTCTTCAATATATGTAGATTTTAAAAAATGAAGTCAAATTTAAATCCTCATGATATTTTACAGTCATACCATTAACATAACATCAAAATAATTTTAAAAACTTTAAAGACCGTAATTTTAAGTAATCGTTTCTAATTTATTTACTTTCCCGTATGTCTTATGAGTATTATTAATTTAACTTCTGTATCGTCCACTTGTGTAGCATCATTCAAACCATTTAATCCCATTTAAATCCCTAACGACAAAATATATTCATTAAAAAACGAAACAACAAGATCAAGGATTGACAAACATAACATAATCAAGAAAATTAATAACATCACAATCAAGTTATTGTTCCCAAACAACTTATTCACTTTTCTGGTAAGTTGGCACTAACTTTGTTCAAACTCTTCTTGATATGGGTGTCAAGCGCATTGGGAGGCATAACCCGTAATTATCAACGATGTTAACAAAGCTCCCAACAAAGAATTAACAATTAATCTAAGCCAGTGTCGCTTTTGGCCATTCGTATTCATTAAGTACTAATGTCCAGAACGCTCTTGAATTGAATATTTATTACTTCCTTTTGCGGTTAACACTCCTAGGGAAATTAATGAATCCCCCATTTTGTCTCGAACATAATGTGTCTTAAATTTGGCTCATTAAACACTTAATTACATTTAAGCTATAGTTACACAGTGTAAGCGTTTTAAATTATTCACATCTGTGGTTAGCGTGTATTATCTATTATTGGAGTTAAAGCAGATCTGGTAATTTAAGGGGGATAATTATGTAATTGAAGTCCATCCAAAACACAGGTCTCGGAAAATTGCAATGTAAGACGAAACGTTACGGAAGAATCATGTGATTAATAGGAAGGGGTAGTGTAATTGAATCGCCAATTTGAAAGAGGAAATAAGTCCAAAAAATGAAAAATTGACACGTTGTGCTCAAAAATATCTCCAAGCTTTGCACTACACATGAGTGGAAAGAGGGGGAAAATAACCTCACTCTATACCCCATTTGAATTTTCGAAATCGATGTCCTTTCATTGATTTTTTTCATTAAATTTAATATTAGAATTAATTTTTCTTTCTTTTCTTATTCTTCGTGCTGTCAATGAAGTCAAAATAAAAATTTGCTTTTCATTTAAGGGGGTCCGGGACACAAAAATCGTCAGATTTTCAAAAATATTTTTTTGCTCTTAAAAGTTAACCTATTTTCTTCTGCTTAAAAGGATGTTTGAATTATGTTTCTATCCTAAATAGAACCAAAGATACAATCCTTTATTGCCGGCTACTTTGGTTAATCTAGCATTCTACGTTCTACTTTCAAATGCGTTTTTCTCTATGATGCAGTTTTACACTGTTTCTCAACTTCAAATTGATATAAGTCAAGAACCGTTCAAGATAAAGACTTGAAATTTGAAACACATATATTTTGAACACTTTACTTTAATTGTGATTCAGCAAATTTGAAAATTTTGTTTACTTTTTAAAATATGAATTTTTAAAAATAATTAACATGAAAATTTTAAGAATTTTTTACTTAATTGCTCATATTTTTTTAAGAATATTAATATTTCTTAAAATGCTGAATCATAATTAAAGATAATATGTTTCTGTTTGATTTGGTGAAAAAATTTGGAAAATTGATTATTAATATTTTGAGTTATATCAATTTTAAACTACCCCTCTTTTTTCAACAAATATTGAATTTAAAATTTTTCAAAACATTTGAGAAAAGTTTTGAGTAGTGATTTTTTCAAAGAATTTGATGCTTAATCTTCAAAAAAAATTCCGAAAGTTTAAACTTAAAAATAAAAAAAAATTCTGAAGTGTCCCGGACCCCTTAAAAGTTTTTTTTTTTATTTATTTCTTTTATCCACGGAATGTTTGACTCCATTCATATTCACTTGCTCCATTGATACTGCCTTAATGACTCAGTTTCATAAAGATTTTGAATTTTATTTGTCTTCTAGTCTTTCTATTACTCACTTTTGTATAGTGAACTACGCAAAAATATAATTTAAATGTCAATTTAAATTGTTTTTAAGATTTTTCTTCAGTTGAATTTCGTATGGTTGAAAAAGGGAATAAGTCCAACTTTTTTTCAACTGTAAAAAATATTTTTGAATGTGCTTATATTTGTTTCGATAATTGCTCTGATTTTTAAATAGGATCCTGAATTTTCAGTAAAAATTTGGTGGTTGTGCAAAGTAAATTCCATTACTTATAGAGTTTATTTCGATTTTCTCAAAACTTGGGTTTTGGAAATTCCTTTTTCAAACTGACGTTTCATTTCTAACCATGTAAATCACAAAATCTAAGGTAGAATGGCCACTTTTATGGATCTATTGCACAACAGAAATATCACTCAAATTTTACAGTTTTTATCTGATCAATAATTTTACAACAAATATCTACTACTTTATTTTAATCTCTCTATATTAAAAAAAAGTAACGGTCACCGCTGTCGCCACCGCCGCTGCCGCCGCCGCCGCCGCTGTTTCAGAAATTTTTATTTTTGAACTCTTTGACCTCTCACAACGCAAAAACTACTAGACAGAAATTTATGAAATTTGAAAAGTTTGTAGAGGAATGTTTGGAGAACAATTTCGAATAAAAAGCTAATTGATGTGATTATTAGTTCTGGGGTATTTTTAAGGTCAAAGTTGAAGTTTTTGTTTTTTCGCCGCGTAATCGCGTTCAGCGAAAACTATTAGCAGCAGAGCTTTGATTTTTTGCAACCTCATACTCTGATATCTGAAGATGTGCACTACGTCGCCCTTTTTTCGAATTTCGAATTAGGTTTGGAGTAATTAATTTTTAAAGTTTCGAAATTTTTGTTACGTTTTCGGTTTTTTCAATCTAAAAGAAAAACTAATCACAATAGGAGTATGATTTTTAAACCACTTATGCTCTTATTTTTTAGAAAAAGATTAGCGTTTAATTCTTTGAAAAATTCGAATTAGTTTTGGAATTATTAAGCATCAAAGTTTCATTTTTTTCATAGTTTTACTAGGTCTTTATCAGACACGTTTAATGTTTAGTGGAGATTTTTTAAGTTTATTTTTGACGGTTCACTAGATTGTCGCGAGCACGGATATTTAAAAGTTTTGTGGGTGCACGTTTTTTTCTCTTAGTTTGTTAGTGATTGTTAGTAGACTTCCTTGATAATTATGTTTTCAACTATTTTTTGCTTTTGAAGTACTAGAGAAATAAATATAATTCGGATGAAGGGTGGATATTTTTGTTTGGAAGTTGCGTGTTTTTCTGATTATTATTAGCTCATTGTTAGATTAGTCATTGTTTTAAGAGTTAATTAGATTGAATGCGTTTTTAAGTTCGTGTGGTTATTAAATGTTTAAGGGAGGATAGTTTATGTATTCTGGAAAAATTAATATTTTTCAATATTTGTTGAACAGGTTGGGAAAATATTTCTAATAAATTAGTGATAAGAGAAATAAATATTTTATATTGGATAAGGGTTTTCATTAGAGTTGGTAAATTCTACAAGTCGCTGAGATCGCGAAGCGATCTTAAAAGAACTGCGAAGCAGTTCCGGGGGTTGGTGAGCGATAGCGAGCAGGGGGCAGGCCCCCTAGTAAGTGAAAAAATACTTTTTTTCTTTAAAAAAGAAGGCAATGTGCCAAGTCGGCTGCGTATTTTAGGTAGTAAAACGCCAATTATTACATTAATTACACTACTAGTGTTACTAGAAATCTGCTGATATGACATCTTCAAGAATTAGCAAGTCTGAATTATAATTATTAAAATTATAATCTTCAGTCAAGATTAAGACTCAATTTTTTCTTTTCTGATCGCCAAACTACGATCCGTGATTGATATGAGAAATGCTGCCTGATTTTGAAAGTGGCAAATAAAAATATTTTTTTCCGATTTTGAGTTTTTTCTCAGTCTCCATAATTATCAATTTCAAACAGTGAAATAAACCCCAAACAGAACAAATCGACCACATTTCTTGCTACAATACATCCGAGGAAGTACAGACTCTCGGCTGCTTTACATGGAACGCGAACTGAAGTTAATTGAAACGCATTGTATAGTAGCACCCGGCTCTTCAAACAGGACTCCTGATATATTGAAGACAGGGTTTCTCGTGACTGAGATTACTGTTAATTCCTTCCCCCCCTCCAAAGTCCGGTTCGATTCCATTGAGTCCCCACCTGTTACTAGTATTAGAACATTGCGAGGGGGTATTCAATACTATCCTCGCATTTATTGAGATTGTGAGCGCCAGTCCCAAATGACCTATTTGCCGGAACTGACGGAGCGGGGAACTGTGGAATAGTCGTGAGTACTAATGCCTGGTCCTTTTCTGCCGCCGGGCTTTCAACCGATATCCGTTCATCTGAATAATTTGGATGTAATTCCGAAATAAGCTAGTTAGGATATTATATGACATTGTTTAAATGGAAAGTGGCGTAAGCCTAAATTTATAGTTAAGTATGAATTTGGATTTGATAAAAAAATATTTTTCTTCATATTGATTTTTCATTGAATGGGGGACTACAATAATTATCATGTCAATGGCAGCCTCCAAAAATGAAAAACGTATCATAACCACGAGGAGAATAGAAATAGAGAGAGCATTGAATCTACTCAGAAAAAGAGAACCCGACATTAGCAGGGCTTCTGGAGATGAGTTAACACTTAGGCTGGGCGCGCACGAGTGACTAAAGTCACGGCAACCAGGATTACTAGTATCAAAAATATCACTAGAAAACAATGGATCTCTATGAAGAAATTCTTGGCAATCGGCCAACTGTCACGTCGCCTAGTGCGCGCACTCTTCAATCACTCTTCAAGTGTTTCAATAGCCAAAGCAACAATTTTGTCTTTGTCACCGTGACAAAAGTCGCCCGTGCGCGCTCGCCCTGAGGAAAATCAGGGAAGGTCAATTTTCATGCCGATTGATATTTTTCGTGTCGCGATAACTCAAGCAGTTAATGATAGTATGCGCTCTAGATCATGCCCTGAAACTTAATTCGCGATATCATGTTAATTTAATGCACTGATTGAATACTTTATTTAATTGATTGATTTTGTGCAAACTGATTTATGAATCAAACGGTAAAATTTCAAATAAACTGGACTTCTCAAGCTAATCACGTAAAAATTCGTATCTTTTAGAAATTGGAAACACAAGGAAGAGGAATTAAAAAACACCGAATACACTGTTTATTTTCAAAGAATATGACAAGGTTTTGTATGGTCATGCAAAGGTTCTATACCAGTAACCATCTGCCAAACATAACAAACATCCCACACAACCATTACCACTAAAAAAAATCTGTTCCATTACTACCTTTTTTCTTTCACGTGAAAAATCCAGTCTTATTACTTTTGGAGCAGACGTTCAGAAATCATTAAAAACATAAAATATGGAATAGGATCATAAAATAGGAATTGCTATAGGGTCAGGTGGGGTAAAACGGATCACTTTTTAGCTATTTTCACATTTTAAGTGTTATTTCATCAAAACTATTATTTTTAAATGATTTCTTTCAATTGGATATTGACATTACAATCCTGTAGAGCATGTTAATCCAATTTAATTTAACATTTTTCAATTATAAGTTGGTCAAACTTAGCATTAAAAGTAATGATCCATTTTACCCCAGGTTGGGGTAAAATGGATCATTACTCTTGGATGGATCATTAATTGAAAAATGTCAAATTAAATTAGATTAAAATGTTCTACAGGATTGTAATGTCAATATCCAATTGAAAGAAATCATTTAAAAATAATAGTTTTGATGAAATAACACTTAGAATGTGAAAATAGCTAAAAAGTGATCCATTTTACCCCACCAGACCCTATAGAATCAAAATACTTCATTTAAAGAAAAAAAAAATAAAACTGCTTGACAATTCAATACATATTTCAAGGAAATAAGTTAAAAGCATTCATTAAACTTAATATGCAGAAAGACTCCTCCAAAAAGAAAAGAATGTATCAGCTCTGATCCACTTTACCCCAAGTACGAAATATTGATATAAAACAGAAAATATTTTATATTTTTCTTACCTGTTTGGATTAAAATGTCTTTCAGACTTTCTTTTGTTGAAAAATACTTCAAAAGTCTACTGCAATTAATTACACGATATAAATATTCCGAAGTTGGTAAACTCTGTTTTTTTGTCATCACCATACACGGTTCAAAATCAATACTTTTTTGGCAGCCAAATTTATGAATCTAAACTTTTGATGATCGGAAAATGTTGTCAACAAATTAAATAATTCAATACAAAAAAATGGGTGAAAATAGTTCAATTCAAACTTGATTTACATCGATTTAATTAAAACTGGTCCATTTTACCCCAAGATCCACTTTACCCCAACCCACCCTATCAAACATTAGGGACGCTTTCCCGCTAATAACAATGTTTTTACCTTACATAAATTACGGTTTGATTGTTGAATAAATTAGATATTTTAAAATCTTCTATCAAGCATTGCGGGCACAAATCAATCGCACGCCATCAAATACGATTAAAGATCTCTACTTACACTAAATCAAGCAATCGTCGTAGGTGAAGAATAAATTCATGATTTAAGCTCTCACAAAATAACACATTCAGTAAAAAAAAGTATCCATCTCATCGTATCGTTATCCAGAAAACTTCCCAATATATATCTCGCCGGTTTCTTGGGCTGCCATTTTTCCGTCGTTAGCCGTAGAGCGTAATGACTAGACCAGAAAATGATATAAAACGTGTCCCTCGCGGGGGAATAAATAACGTTTTCCCCGAAAGGGTGCGATGAAGCGAAAAAAAATGACTTCTGAGATCGTCTCCGCTTTGCGACGTGATGGCAGCGGTGATCGCCTCTGTCTTTTTCGATTGTGTCACCTGGGTCTGCCTGCGTCGCTTGGGTTGACGCGCTCAGACGTTTAGGGGATTTTTCCTGCAAGTTGGCTAAAAATTTAGGGCAAGGTTTAATATATTATTGTCTTTTTTTATAGTATTGGTGGTTAGATTTCTATTTATTATCATAAGAAACACTTATTAGTGTATTTATAGCAAAAATTTGCATCTTAATATGATGGGTGGTTATATAAGTGTCTCATTTTCCAAATAGCTAAATATGAAAACTTGTTGGCACAATTATGCCATTTTTTACTTCATTTTAATGTAAATAAGTTACGGTCTGTATCATCTTTCAATCATTTGAGAGCCAGTCGCAGAGGAGTTTTATGGTATAAATTATTTAAATATTTCTAATTTAATTCAACCAATAATATCTGTTGAAAGGTAGGAAATTAGTTTTATGCGATAATTGTTTCCGTAACTTCAGTTTAAAATACATTCTACACGAAAAAGTTTAAAAATATCAGTTCAGTTTGAAATGTCGAAATTTATCTAAAATCCAAAACTTTGATTTTTAAACAATTATCAATTAAAGTTACAATTTACCAAAGTTTCATCTATCTGGAACATCTAAATTAATTAAAGAAATACTACTCATAATTATCAGTATTATACAGAGAGTTTTCCAATGCGTTATATTTTTAATTTATGTGATCATAGAAAATAAGTATTTTAAGTTTTTACATTAGTTAATTAATTTTGAACTATGTTATGGGGGAAAAGCGAGAAATATGCTTTCATTCTCTTAAAGTATTTAAAGTGTTGCACAATTTGTGCTACAAATTTCTAAAAATGAAAATAAATTCGCATTAAACTGTGAGTTTATAAATTAAATGAATCTTTTAAAATTAAATAATTCCTTAAATATATACAGGGTGTTTCAGATAAATGTTTCATAACTTCTAGGGGAGGTAGGGTACATCAAGACGAACAAGAATCGGTATAGAAAGGGGGGTCGCAAGTGGGGTCTAAGGGGTGAAAATCACGGGTGAAAAGTAGCTAAAAAACCTAGCATATCTGGGCAGAAAGCGATACAATTGTTCGATTCCGGTATTTCTTACATTCAACCAATTCAAATTTTTCATGTAAAAACGAGATGCAAGTGTTTATTCTAATCAAAAACAGACCAATATATGAAACAGGCATACGTTGTAAGTTGATATACTGCAATACAAAGTGTCACGACAAAAATATCTTAATATTAGAGTTTTGTTGGTTGTTTGGTTTGTTAGAGTTATATGGCGAAAATAACTAATGTCTGACCAAGGGACAATTGTAACTTTAATCTACCTACAACGCATCCCTCATTCAATTATCGGTCTGTTTTTGATTAGAATTTAAACACTTGCATCTCGTTTTTACATGAAAAATTTGAATTGGTTGAATGTAAAAAATACCGGAATCGAACAATTGTATCGCTTTCTGCCCAGATATGCGAGTTTTTTTTGCTAATTTTCACCCGTGATTTTCACCCCTTAGACTCTACTTGCGACCCCCCTTTCTATACCGATTCTTGTGCGTCTTGATGTACCCTACCTCCCCTAGAAGTTATGAAACATTTATCTGAAACACCCTGTATAGTACAAAGCCATACTAATTTTTTTAAGTAAAAAAATATACTATTCCGTCAAGAAAATACAAGTAATTGCATTTAAGGTATTTTAAAAACTTTTATCCAAGCAGAGGACAAACGTTCAAGATTCGTCGAATATTTGTCATGTATTGCCAAATTTTCGCTTACTTGTAGTTGCAGTTACGTAAACTCGACAATTTCTTTACTACTAGTGTAGAAACAAAAAACAAAACTGAAATACATTTTTAGAAATACTTTATGAGGAAAAATGAGTTTTTAGTAAAACATGTAGAAACTTGATAAAACACATCAAAAGAGTTTCAGAGAAAATTTTACGTAGCCAATATATTTTATGTAACATTCCTAAACCTCATATTTCATTGGCGTAGAAAATATTCCTCTCCACTACAGCCTGAAAAGGAAAAGAATATTCAATACTAGATTCCGAATATCCTGAAAAATTATGAGGCCTGAAGGCATACGGAAGAATTTCCATGCATTCTGAATGCATCGAAAATGAATTTTTAGACAAAATATTGAAGTAAAGGAAGTAGGGTTTTTTTTTCGTGATTAAAAATGCGTGAGCAATGAGTTCGAATTCTAAAGAAAATATTCCTTCAGTATTTTCACAGACTGTCAGTGAAGTCGACGGCATCTCAAGAAATTATTGAAGTTTTTTGATTCACCTCGCGTCTTAAGAATCTTCGGTGCGACGGAAAGAGAGAAAAAAAAATGTTCGAATTCAATAACTCGAATGTCAAAATATATTATGAACATTCGTCCTGCCGTTCCGATAAAACATTCTTCGAGATTCAGAAGTTTCAATGGCGGCGAAACATTTGGCAGGTGAATTTCCGAAAAGTTGGTGACGTGAAGTGAATGCAAATGATGAATGGAAATTTAATTTAGCGTCATCTAGGTTTCTCATGTGGGCACTTGTTTCAAACTTTTGGGAAGTCTTGAAATTAAATTCGCTCCTTTTCCTCATTGATAGCTTGGGTTAACACTTATCGAAAAGAAAAACTTGTCTTTCCAACAATTGGGATATAACTTTTTTTAAGATCTTCAGGAAGATACTTCAAAAAGAACGTGGTAAATTTATCCTTCAGAATCTGCTTTCATGCAATTATTTCTCTTTAGACTTTCAAAATTCTTCCTCCAAATAAAGTTAGGCTTATAAGAGAAGAACCGAGGTGCATTTTCACAAAAGTAAAAGCATTTATACCTTGTGCGATGGAACAATAATATTATTCATCATGGTTCAATAGGAATAGATTTGCCTTTTAAATTTTACAGAACTAATCAAAATAATATCAACCAGAAAATTTTCTTTAAAATTTTAAAAGGTTTAAAATGAATATTATGAAATGATAAAAGTTCTTAAATCTTTTTTTTTCTTCAAAACTAAATTTGAGAAATCAGTTTAAAAAGTTAACTAACTAGAAATGTATAACAAAATATACTAATATTATATTGGAATTCAGTTAAAAACAAATTATCGTTTTCTGTCAAGTTAAAAATGTGAAGAAAAATTTAAGCTGCGTGATTTTATTTGTAAAATTACAAATGAATGTAAAGTTATAACAATGCATCAGAAATGAAGCATGCCAATGTGATGTTTATAATAACTGGAAAGCTGCTGATATATTCTCTACTAATATAAAACAATTTAGACATTACTGTTAATTGCTGCTTTTACTGAAATCCTTACTGCATTTTTTCAATATTTCACAGTTCCCGCACACAACTGGTAAAACTGTTCACTTTGTAAATAGTTTTCGGTGGTGTAAACGACAACTAAATTTTCTTTAAAAGTACGAAACATGAACAAGATATGCGCATTCAAGATTTTAGCATAAAATATACCCAGCAGTTTACATAAAGAACAAAGTCAGGTTAAATATTTTAATCATTTGAATCTCTCACAAAATACTTGCATTCTCATCAAAAACCCCAAACCTCATTTTTATCCCACAAAACCACTCACATTTCCCAGAACCGGCTCAAATCTCTACACACACCCAAACAAAAAATGCACCCCCCATCCCAAAAAAAAGTCCCCCAAAATCCCAAAACAACTTCCCTGATCCCCTCGAATGAATTTTTTTTCCCTCCATAACACACTCCTGGACCCGCCAGGAGAAACAAATCACCTGGGCTGTCTCTCCCCTCCAGTTTCTAATTACGAAAAAGAAGAAGAAACAACCGCAACAGTCGAACAAATGGAAAACTTTATTCTTAATCCTCCCCAACCTAAAGGACAGCATGGTAATGAATGTTGTTTCATCATAGCACACAGAGCAACTTCATCTACCCGTAATTACCCTGTTCCTGATGGGCTATTCCGGCATCCGACCCTTATTACCCCTCTCAGCAATTTTTCTGCACTTGCCGTGGCAACAATGGTATCCTTTTTATTGCATCCTCGGGAAAGAGATGGGGCAAGAAGGTATGGACCTCCAACCGACCAATGAGAGGGCAGCGTGCTTTTCTGACTGGTTGGTCCTTTATTCTTTGTGCAAGGAGCTCCTCTTCTTTTTTTAGCGATAAGAGTTTATGATATGATGTTAAAAATAATGAGGCTGCCCAATGGAGTTCCTCGTTTTGCCGGTACGGTGGGGGTTTAAGCACCACTATCGTTTTTTCTCCGCCGCAATGAATTTCTTATTGGTGTATTATGAGTTCTCTTCGGGATGTTTTATTCGTAATCAAATCGAATGACCAGGTATACCTCTAGGAGAATGGGTTTTTTCGCTGGTTTTCTTTCTGTAATGAAGTGGTCGTTAGTTTTCTGTGAAAGGGAATGGTTTGTGTCTGAGTAGACAAAACTTCTTAAAAATATCGCTTACTGATCTAGGTCACAAATCGATTATTTACATCAGATTAGATTGTTTGTCTAGGAGTAGACCAACTCATACCTGAAATATCGCTTTATGATCTTGGTTATAAATTGAAAATGGCGATTTGCTTGGAAATGAGTTTCTGCTGTGATACAAGAACAATGAATGTATATAAAAATCCAATGCAAAACATAGATTTTGATTAGACAATATCTTAAGGTAATATCTAAGACGCGTTTTAGAATAATTTGATTTGTTCTCATAATATCATGCTTTTGTAATATCAGTACTAAAAATGAACGAATAAATTTGCCTGATTTCTGATTCGTTTAAATTTGATTTTAATCATTTATTTTTTTTTAAATATTATGTTAGAGACACTTGATATTTCTTAAAACAGATATCAAGTAATATACGTTACATACGCAATTCAGGTTCAATAAAAATATGCATTTACAAACGAATAAATTTCGAAAGTTACAACCAAATTTAGCTAATTTACTGACTATAAAAATTCAAATTGAGGTCGTTTATCCTTCCCTGATAAAATGCATAAAGAATGACACCAAGAAAGTATTGAAGAAAAACAGGATTCCTCAAATTATTTTTCTTGTATCAACCTTTTGTACTATCTCATGTGTTTTCTGAACATTTCCAGTTAGTGTGTTAGTATTGTTAAAGAAATTACATCATTAAAGTAATCAAATTTTAAAGAACATTTGGTTAAAAATTATGGTTAAAGTGGAAAAGTGTCATTGTCCTGTAAGAGTCCCTTGATACATTAACGCAACTAAATTCTACAGTTCATTAGACCACGTACATAACATACATCCGACATCCCTTGATAATTCTCTATTCCCATTAAAACGAAATAACCACTACCTCGACAACATTTTCAAACCGCCCTCATTTCAACCCCAAAACGCATCATCTACTCATTAACCCAAACACCTACCCAACAATGAAATCACCGATAAAACATTTATTAACAGCCCCTTGCAACATTCGCTCGCAACGATCGGCCTAATAGCAATCATCATTCAAAACCGGGAGTAAAATCAAAAATATCGCCAACTCGACTCGATGATGCCTCACTTGGCGGCATAGATTCTACACCGAATTGGTCATATCTATCTATTGAATAATAGAAATAATAATGCTTTTGGTGGTGCCCAGCTCATTGTGTGGCCGTCGCAGAGAAGTGGTGGCTGTTTCATCACCCGTAATCACCACCGCCACGCCCCCTGGCGGCCATTGGAATGATCACAATGCCTTCGTTTTTGTAAGAAAGGGAGAGAGGGGGGATCATTTATGGTGCCTTTTTGTGTCATAATTAGTTCCTACCTTCTGGTGCCGTTTATTATATTTAGTCCATGGAAATGGTTTCTTTTTAATATGAGGTGATATAAATGTGGGTTCTCTCATAAAGTAATGCTTCTTTTTTTTCTTCATCTTCGCTTTTTTATCGGTTGTTTGGAGGGGTGGCTTAGTGGTAGAATATTTTATAGTAAATGATTTTTCCTTTAGGAAAGAGGAGTTTATACCTCTACAAAGGTGACGGTTTAATATTAAAGTATAATACTCGGTACTAGCCGAAGTTATTGAGAGTAAAATTTCATTCATCTATCCTTATATAATTAGTAGTTAGAATTCATAAAATTAAAAGATTGTTTACAATTGTATAATTATGTTGAGTATTTTTGTCACACCAACACTGATTAGTGCTGTGGAATTCAACACATGGCGATTTTCATGAAATTCATTAGATACTTCATTATAGATAAATCATACTTGATATTTTTAAATTTTTTTTTGTTTCCAACAAAGTTATTATTAAATAACAATTTTCAGAAATATACTTTTCTGGTTAAATACAGTCATTCCTTTTAAAAATTCGCTAATATTTTTGGAACAGCTTTAGAAAGGGTCCGCCAGCCGCCATGTTTAACCACAGCTCACACAGCGAAATAATTGAATGTTGCCAGTATATAGATCTAATAATACTATTAGATCTCTATCAATATTCTACTAATTACTATTATTTTAGGAGCTAATAATATTAATATTATCAACTATATCTATCAATGGTTGTCGGTCAAAAATTAAGCTGTGGGTGAACATGGCGGCTGGCGGACCCTTTCTAAAGCTGTGCCATCTTTTTATATCTATCTCAATCATATTTACATCTTATTTTGCAAACACGGAATATAAATTAATTCCCTTTTGAAAACATAACGGTAATAACGGACGAGCCGCTGGCTCTTATGATACCACATATTTAATTTCTTTCTTTGTTGTTTCTTTGTTATTTTTGTATATTTTGATGTTCTTTGTGTGTCTTTCGTTTTTCTGTATTTGTCTTTGTATAATGAATTTGTTTGCATAATATTTAAATGCAGCTATTAAAAAGTTACCCTTACTGATTATACTTTATTACAAACATTCTTTAACTTAACTTTCTTTCTTAACCTACAGACAAACATGATTACAATAGTGCTATTCCATTTCGATGGATTAAATTTAAGTATGCTTTTT
The DNA here is from genome assembly GCA_963680715.1 of Tetragnatha montana. Lineage (NCBI taxonomy): Eukaryota > Metazoa > Arthropoda > Arachnida > Araneae > Tetragnathidae > Tetragnatha > Tetragnatha montana. Next base: position 53,627,275 of record OY796676.1, on the reverse strand, counting down.
ATTTAATTTTTAGTATTTTTGGAATTTTTTTTTGCGTTTTTGAATTGATGCATTTCCTCCGTAACAAAAGGAGTTTGAGTTGAATTGACCAACCTTGCTGGGCATCACGCCTATTGTTAGTGGTCAAATTTGTATTTGTATATTTTCTCAGGCATTATAAGTAGATGCTTGATATCATTTTTACAAATATAGAGACATTTAGAAACATCTCTCCTACCCCACTGATTAGAAGGCTTAGATATTCTTTTTATAAAAAATACAGCATTCTACAAGAGTACTAAATCAGTTTACGATTATTTTTTTCAATAATAGTTTTAATACAAAATTGATCATAATACCTTTAACTTTTTCAATTGAATATTCCGATAAATAATACAGCATTAGATGCCTATAAGAATACGGGTATTCTTGTGCCAAATATAGAAGGGAAATAAATGCCTTCCTTCAAAAAACACAGATTTATTTCTTTTCCTATAAACCCATCGATTTATGGGGTTATCATAAATAGCTCGTTGAAAGACACATTTCGATGGAAGCTTACGTTTATAGTTTAACATAAATATTGTACATTTCATCAACGTTACAGAGGTTGCACTTAGCCGTACTATATTATGCTTGTTTCCTACTTTTATATTCGACTGGAAAGCTTAATACAGATTTTTACTGTTTTTTGATTAAACATAATCGGTTTCGCATTAGTGAACACTTATATCTTTCTTTGTGATTACTTTACGTTTTATTCTTATTTACTTTAACCAATATCAATAGAACTCATAGCATAACTTGATATTCATTTGAAATAATTACTTTCAGTTGTATTTTTTAATATGTGTTAAATTTATTTATTCATAACAATTATAATTCAAATCTACTATATGATTTATAAATAACCTATCAAAATTTACCATTTTGAGGTTTATTTTGCATCCTGGTTTTGATTAAATTCTCAAAGCTGAAACATGCATATTGATTCGTATTCCACATCTTTTCCTCAAGCTCCCATTTCTCGATACACTATTTTGTTTTGAGCTGTTGTCTGTTATGAGCAAACTAATAAACCGAGCATTTATTAATAATGCCCGAAGTGAGACAGGAAATGGGATAATATCAATGACATTTATTAATGACTATTATCACTTTGCCCGAAACATACGCCAAATTTGCCCGATTTATCACATTACCCATAACATATCGATAATAAAGAACTCAAATTTATTTGTATCATAATTTCAGAACAAAAATACATGATCACGAATAAAATGGATAATCCTTAAGACTAAAAATACTTCTTGTATGTCACTTTTTATCTCCTAATTAGAAAGGCCAAAGACCAGTCTTGCTAATAGAAAACTGAAAGCCCATTAGCCCTACTTTTTCTCAAGACCATAACTCTTAATTATACCCCTAAATCTCAGTAGTGCAATCAATTATTTAAAAAACACCCCGAAAAACACGGAAACTCTTGATACCTCCCTCCTTCTCCTTGCATGAATTTGTAATGCTAGACTGAATGAATTTGTTTTCGTGGCAGAGTCTCAAAAACAAGCAGCAGCGAAATTGATTGTTATTGCGAGCAGCGGAGGACGAAATCATTATCACGGACTGGTGCCTTCTCCTCTGATCATCTTCATCATCATCACCATCATCATCATCTTGTGAAGGGTTTCGGGAGCGGTGTTTCTGATGCGGGATATCAGATTTGAAAAGAGTGTCAGGGGATGCATTTTATTATGAATATCGTTATTTAATCAGAAGTGTGGATGGATTCATATTGTTTTAATTTTTAATTTATTATAAGTTTTATCTATTTTCGTAAAAGGTTCAGATATATTAATTAATAATTCTTAGTTAGTTTGTTGAAAAATAAAATTGAATTTTGATAATTTGATGAACTATAAGTATTATCAACTTTTATTCTACCATCAAAATATAGTAGGTTACTAGAATTTTTCTAGATGTGTTTCTGACGTGAGTTGTGAAATTTGGAAAGAGCTTCAGGAGATGCATTTTCTAAACATCGTTATTTTAATCAGAATCATCTATGGAATTTGATTCTTTCAATTATTTTCTTTTCTTAAACGGTTTACACAGATTGATTAATAATTTTCCGCTTGAAGAGGACAAGAATTATTACCAATTTGGTTCTGTTATCAACTTTTATTGCTTGATATTTCTAATCATCAAAGAATCTATCTAATGTGAAAAATTTGGTTAGGATTCATCTGCAACATAAATAATATTTTTTACAAGAAAATGGAATTTTTTCAATAAACTTGGTTATCCTTGGTGATAATACACATTCTAAAATTATGTTTGAAGAAATAATACGATTTTCCATTTTATTCTCTTAAAGGTTCGCTATAGAATAAAGATGCTTTTTGCGATATTTTCTACTTTTCCTAATCACCTTATTAAGAAATTGCATTTATTATTTCCTTTATTTAAAAAAAGCTTAAGAACGGCGTGGGCTGCAGTATAAGTGTTTTTAAGAAAATAGGTAAATGGATTTTAATTGCATGAAGTTTATTTGTAAGCGAAAAAAAAAGGAACATCAACTTTACTGAAAGATAATTGCAATCCATTTAGCACTGAAATAACTAAGTTTGCAAATTGAAAGCTTGGAAACTAGGGATGTATTAAGATCAGAATGAAAATAAATTCTAGGAATTTCTCAAATTTCAATTAGTATTAGTTTTGTGCGGTACCTTAAACATTTCGTAACACTGATTTTTATATTAGAAAAATTACTTTCTAAAGCAAAGCACAATTATTATTGTCATTTTTTACGCTTGTCCGATTTTGAATAATTGCAGCATAATGATGCCGTAATAACTTTCGAATTCTTATTTGATTTTAAAGAACATATTTTACGGGGAAAATCATACTCGAAGATAAAAAAGTGAGTAGGAAGTAGATAAAATCCCACTTAAATGCTTTCGACGAGAAATAAAAGAGACATTTCCCTAAAAGACCGTCTGTGGATCCGAATGAAATGGCAGTTTTGATTCATTGAAATGCACAAAACGTCGAAAGGAGCTCAATAAACCATTATGCATTAAGCGAAAGGATCAAACAAAGTATCATGGTAGATCTCGGGTGAGAAACATTTGGCCATTTCATGAGAAAAGACATGGATTTGAACTGGGTCACAATGAGCTTTATTTCTCCTGTTATTAATGATGGGATATTAGCAAAACCCTCCACCTATTTTTCTCTTTGGCACGCATCATATCTCATGAGGCCTATTCAGTAGATTTCTAGGATGTATTCAGATGTCTACTATGTAGAACCGCTGAAGGAAGTAGCTTTTATTAGCTTTACTAAGTGACCGTGGACTATTAAATTTGTGCTTTACCATTACATTGAATTGATATCTCATTGTAATGCATACGTAATCAATCATTCATTTACTTTCCCAGTTTTTGTTTACAATTCAAATTTTTGAATCGGAGTAATTTAATCATCAGAAATATTATTTTATTATACTGTTGTTGAATCTAGATTATATCTGAGGCAAATTGGGAAACGCAGTCAAGAAGTAAATTAATAAAATCAATGAACCATAACCGTGAATAAAGTGGTATGGTTATATGTTCTATTTGAATTTTCAAAGTGGTGTTGAAAATTTATTTTTATTTGTTGTCATTAAACAAAAGGTTTTTAAGGATTTTTTTAATGTTCATTCAAATTATTAATTTCTATATTCTTTCCCTAAATTTAGTTACTCAACATAAAAATATAGATTTATTTGAAATCTAAATTCTTTATATAAATTAACATTAATATTTAAAATAGATTGCGTAACTTTTGTCTTAAAAATCAACTTTTTTTTGCTTATTTTCAAACAATTATCTTTTTGAAGCAAATTAATAATTGTAAGAATATAAATAATTAATAAATACATTCTCCATATTATAATTTTTTATCATGAAAACCATGAAATCAATTATAAACTTTCATAACATTCTGCGAAAGTATTTAATAAGGACTTTTTAAATAGCTCGGGGACATTAATAAAAGTCTTAATGTTGAACAATCTTTAAAGCCCGCTTTGTATTTTATCACTTCTTTTCGAAAACCCATACAAGTCCGGACATTTAATTAAAACCTAACCTTTCAGGTAAAATTAAACCTAACTTTCATTACCAATAAAAAGGGTGAAGAGGGAATTAAAAGTAGAAAATTGATAGGTACAATTTCCTTTTAATTAATGTTTCTAATTTGCCCTGGACTTAACATTAAATCTTTTTTTCAGAGAATTCAATGGAACTGAATAAATTATTAGATGATTTCATTGATTCTGGGATGCAAAAATGCTAAGGATATTGTTTCTTAATCTTTTTAATTTAGAGGTAGTTTTTACCGTTTCTTATTAAAAATGCCTTAAGATTAATGAGGGGAAGTTGTTTCTTTCCAAAAGAGTTGTGTGCATTGTTTAAATATTAAGTCAATTCCAGGAGTTACTTTGTTGTTGAATTTCTCTGAATATGAAATAAATTTTTCCAAGAGTAATCTTGTTTGAAACTCTTTTAGTTCTTACATTCCGTTACAGTCATGTTTTTGAAAATATGTTCCTGAATGTTTAGTTTACTTAAGAAGTTATGCATAATTTAATTTGACGTTGGAGCTGAAGAGTGTTTTTAGGGTTTAAATTATGAAATTCAATTCAATGGAGTTTCTTTCCATGGCATGTTAAACACTTCAGAATGTGCTTGATAGATATTTTTCGTAAGAATACCTAAACTTTTTTATAAAATTTATTTCACGAAACTTTTTTGAGATTATTGTTATCTAAAACTAAAAAAATTGGTTTCTAATAGATAGTTTTTAAATTTAGTAATGAAAAACCCACCTAGTTTGGTACTACTTACTTTTATTTTAGAATCCAATAACTATTTTAAATAATTCATTAACTTACACAATATGTATTTAAGTTATGAGCTGAGTACTTTTTAAATGATGTATCCCAAATTGGGGATTGGCGAGCAGCCATGAGCCCTCAAGCAGCCCAATAAATTTTAGGCTTTGACTTTTTAAAATAGAAAACTACATTGATGTATAAATTTAAAAATAATATTGAAAATTTAAAATTGTTAAACCGGAATATTTTTAATGTCTATAAAATTACAGATTAAAATTCAATTGCTTTAAAACTTATTCTTTTTGCAAAGTTATTCAGGTTTTCTTTTTACATGATCATCGTTACCTGATCATCGTTAATGCTATCAGTCGGTTTGAAATTGACAGGTCCTGATCACTCCTATTTAACTTAATGCAAAATACATCGTTTTATGTGATCAAAATATCGTTTAATGATATCAAAGTTTGGGGAAATCTCCTAAAAACCTCTTTCTTACAGTTTGAAAGAACAATTTTAATACATAAACATCCAAATGAGTTACTATTTTTATGATCCACTCTCATATTTTTCTTTAAGAATGTATAAGTTGTAAAGCACATACTAGGTAATAGTTTTGAATACTTCAACTAGGACTTCTTACTTAGATGTGATTTTAATGCTAACACATTAGGAGATGGCGACTCTATACTAGGTACATTTAAATTTATTTCAAAAAAATCTAACCTTACTTTGTTTCACATAAATTTTAAGCATGTTCTGCTCAACTAAAATTTAAAGTTACATTAGTCAACCAAACTAAGGGGAGCAAAAAGGGGAAATTAGCAGCATAAAAGTTCATAATGTAATATAAGCTGAATTCAAATATGTTAAGTTGGTTTTTTTTCCATCACTACTGGTTTTTTTTATTAAGCTCATTTTAATTTTGGATGAAAGGTGGTTGAACTTCACACACAGACCCTACTAGTATTCGAATGACTTGAATTGTAAAGGTTGTGATTTTCTTCCGTGTTTCGCATCTGAAATGTTTAGCAAGAATTCTAGCACCTCATTGTCAATTATGTCTATTTTTCCTACGTAGAAATGCTAAAATCTCTAAAAAATCTCTAAAAATTAGGAAACAGTCAGTTTTGACGATACAGCGTCTAACAAAAATTATTTTGATCAACACAAATCATACCATAAGATCCTCAATGAGTATTAATTTAGGAAATGCGCTTAAATTTTCCAAAAAAAAATTAAAGGAATACCACATTGGATAACAAAGCCCCCTTCCAAGAAAACCTTGTCCAAAACTACCTTCTAAAAGCAAATGAGTAAAGGAAAAAAGGATACATTATAGTAAATAGCAATAAAAATGATCGTAATCATAAAAAAATATCATGTACTACATCACTCTTAAAACGACATTTTCAAAATTGAGTAAAAAATACTCCAATCTGAGTATTTATTCACAAACTCAAACTTGACTTCGAATCAAATTTACTCATGTTTGAAGCATGTATAAACACATTTCTGAAAATATGCAGGTACTCAAAAATGATACATCATGGCCTTTGTCAAAAATACTCCCTTCGATGGTACAGTATTTGATCAGAATATATCTAGTCCACTTGTAATTAGAGTGTGATGCCGCATCTGGAGAGAGGCGTCTATCACGTTTTAAAATTCATTATAACTATTTTTCTAATGTTAATATCATAAACTGCAAACATTAAACAAAAATAGATAAAATTTGAGTGGTGACTATTGAAACTTGGTATTTCTGGTATTTCAAAATTGAAAAAATTGTGTATTCATATTTGAAACGAAGAGTTTCATATCAAAATGAAACTATCGATGTAGTCAGATTTGAAATCGTCATTTTTCTCAGTGATTAGTTATTCTTGAAAAAAGCAATATTCAAAAAATACAATTGTGCAAAATCTGTGGGTGAGGGAGAAATTCTAATTGCAGATGATTTGAAATCAGCGTAAAAACTTATCACACCAGAAAATTTCTTTGGTCATGGGTTTAAATAGTCAAAAATAGTCAAAGTTTTTCAAAGATAATAAATTAATTTTACGTATACTCAATACAATCTTGGTATCAATTAGCGTATAAAGAATACCTATAAGATAGAAAAAAATATGAAAACCTCAAAAATTTAAGACCGCTTATTGATATAGTTAAAAGTACGAATTACTTCTAAAAAGTTTTTGATTTGTCTTAAAATTATTGCTTGTTTCATTTAATACAAAGTCATTTATAAAATTTACTTACTTTTTAGTCTCATTTTTAACTCGCTTTGGAATGTATGCTGCTATTTGAATTACCTCAATAAAAAGTTTAAAGTTCATACTTGTTACCTTTTTTTAAAATAACTTAAATGCAACAACGTTTCCTAACTTTTGTTATTCGCTGTATGACGATTATTGATCCATTTTTCTTTCTATTTTATAAAATTAATCCATGATATAAAAACACTCTCTATCATATGCTATTCGTAAATATAAACCAATAAAATATTTAAGAATACAAATTTTAAAGTAACTGTTTTGATAATTATAAATATTTCCACAGATAATTAACAGGTTTAATTACGTGTTTGAATATAAATCCTTACAATTGTTAATTTTTAGCAATTTTAGTTACTCTATTTATACATTTTAATAATTGATTTACCACCAAAAACTTTTACACAACCTAAAGCTGATCGCGCACGAGCGACTTTTGTCACGGTGACAAAAACAAAATTGTTGCCTTGGCTATTGAAACAAGTTCAAGTATTGGTAGAGTGCGGACACTAGGCGACGTGACACTTGGCCGATTGCCAAGAATTTCTTCATAGAGATCCATTGTTTTCTAGTGATATTTTTGATACTAGTAATCCTGGTCACCGTGACTTTAGTCACTCGTGCGCGCCCAGCCTAAAAGTGTATTCATCACTTTAAACTCAACGAAAAATTTCTTAACACTAGTTTAAAACAACCAATAAATATAACAATTCAAAAACCACCTTTTCATAATTACAATAATTATTAAACTTCAACTCGAATATCATTTGAAAAAATTTAATCCGTAAAAGTTCATATTGCTGTATTATGTGGCTAAATAAGACATATCTTACAACAAATAACATAAGAAATATACAATACTATCTGTCTATCATAAGATGAGCTCTCGCCTAGTTGTTCCGGTTGCTATAGAAACAAGACCGGTTCATTTTACATAGTGATGAACCGTATAGAGCATTTTCAATCACATGACACGGACCTAAAAACGGCCTTAGCAACAGAAGATGTTACAGTTTTTTGCCCTACAGAGGTTAACAGTTACAGAAAATGACAAGCCGTGTAATTCTTCTATTGGAGCATTTGCAATCACGTGATCCCATACCTAAAAACCACCTTAGCAACAGTTAAAAGCCCTACAGAAGGTACACAGTTAAAAGAAAATAACCGGTTGTGACGTCACCTGAAAACACTCTATTATGATTTGGTGGGGATTAAAGCCGACGGAGGATTATTGGCAGAATTTTTGGAGACTACAAGCACGGTCTTCTCCTCAGAATTGATGAGGTTGCACGCATATGTTAGTTAGAGGCTGGGATTAGTGATCTGTTAAAATAATAAACATATAGGACTAGTGATTCAATGCAACAAATTCCCCCGTTGAAAATGAGGAGAGTCCTGTTGCCTTGGCAATATAAATGTAAACGAGAGTTCAACTTGTGATGACTGTACTCTATCGAAAGAGAAATGTACATTATTGGTATATTTTGTTTACTCACCTATCGCAGGGGCATAGATATTCAAATACAAGCAATCCTCGCTCTGGTTCTTCAAATACGGCAATAGCCTCTTGATGTACTGCAACCTGCCCAAAGGCATCTTCTTCAGAGCCTCGGTCTCGTTGCTGACATCAGGCAGCTTCTGAGGACACACCGGCCCCAACTTGTCAGCGGGCCTGATGCCCTTCCAGTGGGGAGGGGTCACCGGGGGCATGAACCTCAGAGACCCAATGGGGGCGGTGGCGTAGGGAACCCCTTGGAACACCTCGACGTGCTGTAGCTGCCTGTTGGCAAGAGAGTTGATGTACCCTTGCAGCGCCCCGTATTTGGTGTTGACCACCCTCGACCTCAGACGGCGCTGTTCGCCGTGGGCTGTCACGAAGACTGTCAAGAGGAGGGTCATTAGAAGTGTTCGCATGTTGGAATATAATGAGTTTATAGCAACAAGTGGGTGTGGTTTTGTTGTTGTTGGTTGCTAAGGAGAGGGGGTGTTATAGGTCCATATGAGAAGCCATATCTTGGTAGCTAAGTGGATATAGTCGGGGGGACATTTAGTGATTTGTGATTGTTTATCGAGGGATTAACAGAGGCGAGTTTTGAGCACCGATTATCTAGTTCTAAAATTATATAGCAGTTGTTAAGTGTGTATATTGTTTTAATATATCTCCTTAAAAAACGGTAAAGTTACCCTTCCTTAGTTAGAACACTTGAGCAAATACTTCATGAGAAGTCGACAGTTTTTCTTCTATTCACGCACACGCTTTTCTCAAAATATATCCTAAATTACTTCCGATGACAAAAAAAGAGAAACACGTTGGTCCAAAGATACCGGATATTCAGCAGTTCAATTTTTTTTTTTTACAAACAGTTCACCTCACCTCAAATGTATCCTAAATCACATTCAAAATAGAAACAGAGTAGTTTAGCAACCAAATATTTCTTGAATTCACAATTTTCTTTCGTCTATAGGTGTCCACTCAAGCGTACCCTAAATCGGACCCAATCAAAAAAGAACAAATCGTATGAACAAATCCCTAGTTCAAAATATTATCTTTCGTTCACTCACAGCTCACTAAATTGTATCCTAAACCACATCCAAACAGAACGGAAAAAGTCTTTCACGAGTATCTATAACGTCCACTCACAAACGAAAGATCAACCACTTCAATCAGATAAAACCAGTTCCGGAGCGATCACAAACAACAAACGACCGAAATATCCATCACTGTCTTTGCAGCACGAATACCAAGCCACCGCTTCAATTAGATAAGAACCAGTTCCGATCGCACACACGAAATATCCATAAGCCGGTGTCTGTATCCAGATCTCCTCTGTCCGAAAGATCGAGATACGTTCGGAATCTCCCCTACTTCACGTGGGGAGCAGCGAGAGCGGACTTCCGCGGGGATCGGGAGAGGCAGAGCAGTGTGTCGGGATCAGGTGCGGCGCATGCGCGGAGCCGGCGGATACGTCCATTAGATTAGAGCGGGTGATTTTGGGGCGCGACTGGAATTCACCTTTAGCTTCTCCTTTTTATTTTTTTATTCTTCTTTAGGGAGTTGAGAACGCTGGTGGTGAGATGTGGGGTTGAGAGCAGGGTTTGGAATCGATAGTTTTAGAAATTAAAAAATAAAAACCATTAAAACATATCAAAGTTTTATTTGTAGTACTTGAAAATATGCTGAAGGTTTTTATCAAGAATGGATTACCATTTTTGAATTTCAAGCAAGAAAAGCACTCTTTAATTATTAATATTTTTTTTCTAATCAAGGTGATGGTTATTTTCTGAATATTACTTTTTGAATCGCAAATGTAAATACTCAGTGCTCATTTATGTTAGCTCATAGAGATGTATCTCGATTAAACTTTAATTTTAATTAAAGTTAATTTTAATTTTGGAAACTTTTTTTTGGAAACTTTTGAGAAAACACCTATAATAAATTAATCATTAATATCCGAGTAAAACCCTGTCACTCAGTGACATATAGGATTGAATTAAATTGAATCAATAAAACTCCAAGTTTTAAAAAATATGAGAAAAATCCCCCCCATGCCTAATTTTTTAAGTTATAAATCAAATTTTTTCATTCACACGAGATTCTGATGAAAATCTGATTATAAAATTTATACCCTGCTTGGGAAATGTTAGAAATGCGATTTCAGTTAAATTACCAGTTTAAAAGTTCAAATATTAATGTAGAATAACGGGTTGTAAGGGTTTGTCTTGCAGTTTTTCTGTTAAATTTTCTAAGAGTCTGAAACTTACTTTAGAGCTGTTTTTTCCGACATTTTTCTAATTGCGAACTCTTCACGAAAATAAAAAAATGGAATTGACAAACTACTTTTGCGGCCACTTAGACTCTGAAAGCCAGAGAAGCTCGAAGCTGTAACGTTTGATAGTAGTCCTGACGTCACTTTTGATCGCTCTTTGTCAACAACTCAACTTCACTCTGAATTAAACTGAATTCCGTAACTCAGAGTCGAAAGTGTACCGAGAGTCAAACTTTTTCGCGAACTGTTGAAAAGGATTGTTCAAATAATGTTGGAAACTAAAGAGGTAAGGTGTTGATGCTAAAAATTCAGAAATTCACAGAAAAGTTTCAACTCTTACACTTTTAAATTTTATAAATCCGTATGATTTAACCACAGAGTATAGAGCTTAACAGAGGTCTCATCTCCATAGACGCTAATGGTAACTTTTAAAGCATGGTTTTTCCAATAGAAAGTGTCACCCCCTCAACTGGCTGAATAAGCTCCGCCTCCTTAGCTCCATCGTCGCCGCCCACCCTCTCCCGCTCGCCTTTCACTCAAATCGGAAGAGGGGAAAAAGCTTTCTTATATTTCCCTAAATTTAAAATAGTTTTGTCGGTCTTCTGGCCATGATTCAATCTTGGACTTTGAATTTTTGAATCTCAGTTTTTCAAAGCACTACAGCGATTTTCTTAAACATTTCCAAAGAGATTAGAAGTTTCTATAATGTTCACTGACTGTATTTAGTTCACTGACTGAGATTATTTTTTATCATCCAAATGGCTAATTTATTGATGCATATATTAAAACTTTATGCCTACATTTAAAAATTGAATAGGCTTGAAAATATTAAATATTAAGAAAGCAAAAAGTACAAAAACATTTAGAGAAAGTAATCATTTTTATTAAAGACATTATTTTCACACATTAATTTGAACTTTTACACTTCATATAATTTTTTTTTCTACAAAACTTACTTAAACTATGAATTTTGCATTTCACAATTATATTTGTGTTATTTACAGTGCAACTTAAGTGACTCAAATATCTCTAAATTCATGCATTTTTATTGATCCCTTGAACTCTATTTTATATCAGTTTAGAGTTTTTATAGTTTTTTTATTAGAGTTTATGGATAATTATAACTTTTTGTTGGTATCTAGAGTTTTGAATTATCCAAGTTACACTGTATTACAATACTTTGCACTCATATTCTCTTTACATAAATTAGGATTAACTGATTGTTTACATTAGTTAATTTATAACTTATAACATGGCACAAAATTAAATTCATGTTTAACATAAGTTCAACAATTAAATTAATGAAGTGTGACAAATCAAGAGCTTTTAACTACAATAAGAGATTTTTAAAAATGATACAACGATAAATGATAAACAAAATCTGCTTACCCCATTGTTTCAAAAATAAACATAATGCAAAATAACAAGTTTTAATAGAAAAACTAGATGTTTAAGTCTATTTAAAAATCATATCAACAATCTAAAAAATTAATAAATAACTACTTTAAAATATTTTATTTGAGAGTTTAATTTTCAAATGAAAATATTCATGGAATAGCATTGTTGTTAAAACAGTCTCCATGGAAACGAGAATGTAAAATCCAAAGATGATCATATTATTGTAGTTTTTAAGAAAGTTCATTAAAAAGTTTTCTGAGTTCATTCATTTAAAAACTTAACATTTTAAGAGTAGAAAATATACTTAAATAAACTACGAAACTTGCCGATTATTTGTATTCTTTCTTGTAGAAATTTCGCCATTTCTTCCGCTCTGATGTGAAATTATCGGCAAGATGCTAGATTACAATTAAAACAAAAAAAAAAACAATCAAAGTTTAAAAAGAGAGGGATATTTTAATTCTAGCCAGGGATAATTTTACTACTTTAGGGAAAAAGTCTACAATCTGGGGAAAAGAAAGCAGCTCTGTCGTAATTAAAATGCAACGCCCTATATAAGTTACATATCCAATGAGGAATCAGTTTGAAGGTTTCGCCTTCTCCTGATTGGAAGAGGTGATTAGCTGGTGGAGTTTCAGCCTGAAGTGGCAACGGAACTAAAAGAGGAAAACTGCCTTTTGGACACTCTGTTAAGCTCTATACTCTGTGGATTTAACTAACTTTCCCAATTACTTAGTACTGAGCGTGAACAGTAATAATGCAATAAATATCCAAGTGGATTAAAAAAAAACCCTTAACTACAAAGCCAACTAAGAATTTTAAAAATGTTAAGTTTAGTGAGAATATCTCACAACAGGGAATATGGAAATCCCAAAGGAATATGGATTCACTACAATCCTCCATATCCTACGTTTTTTGTTACGTAGGTTTTAACTGGCAAAAACTGCATGTTTTGATAGAAGAATGTTTCCAGACGACTGTCTAGACGAATTAATCCGTTTTCTGGAATATATCAATCCATCTTAATCAGCTTAATGTCACATCCGCCAAGAAAAACAACGACAGAGGAACACTTAATCGTTACAAGTGAAAAACCAGAAAGACAGCAATGGGTGTTCTCTTACGTTTGGTTGGTTTGAAAGAAATCTGATGACACTGTCAATTGTGAGTGCCTTTCGATTCTATTTGAATATATTTGAAGCCGTATAGTGAACGAATTTGCAATGTGTAGCATAATACTAAAACAGTTCATTTAAAATAAACTACGTATATATCCTTTATTTTTAAACCTTGTATTAGGCATAAGTTTTTACATCAAAATTTAAATCTTTTATATAAATGTGTATAAGATAGAATACTTTACTTCATACATAATTTCTTCATAAATATAAACATTTACAGAAATTCGCCTTTTCAACATGGACATGTAAAACTACATGTAGCTGCTTTTAAGGGTTTATTTAATGACCACCATAAATTTTCTAGAATATGGTCAGCATTAGTCAGCATTTTACACGAGATATCCGACTTTGCTTCTACGGTTAAAGTTTAAAAAAAAAATCCGAGCCTGAAACCGTTTATCTTTATTCTATTGCACAAACTTCACAGTAAAATCACCTTAAATCTTAAATTCCATATTTCTGAGAATTTTCAGTTGTTCTCAAAAAATACAGTCTTATAACCGCGTCACTTACTTGAAGGTATCATATATTTATTCTTTAAAAAAAATATTTCTTACAAAATGTTTTCTAAATTATCTTTAAATGATTAATTTTAAAGTTATTTATTTGGTTTTATATTTTTTTTTTCTTATTACAACCTTTTTAGGGTCGAGAATGTCCCCGTTCCCGTGTATTAAAAATGTGTGCACGTCCACCAGGGTTAAAAATATAAAAAAAATATTACGGTTCAGCAATATTTAGTCCAGAAGGCTTAATAACCCTTCCTGTTACTTGGAAACTTGCGCTGGGTGTCTCAAGCCCATGTCAATCCCCTTCTAAATGTGCAGTATATTTTAAAAGTATAAAAAACTTATAAAACTTATAAATTGATCGTTAGAAGTAGCCTTAGAAACAATTTTAAAGGAAATAAATTTTAAAAGGAATGCGGAATAATTCATCAAGTAATAACGCAAAATTGGGACTAATTTTTACAGCATTTAAAAATCACCAAAAACAAAAAACTAATATTTTAAAAGTTAATTTAATTTTACATTTTGCATATCATAAAGTTTTATGTGACGTATCTAAATTTAAAAATTCATCAAGGATAAAAAAAAAGTTTCCATTCATTAGGTTTTAAAAGACTTAATTCAACTGAAAAATCACTTATCTCAGGTTATAAAAAAAATAAAACCTTTCAATTTTAGTCCGCCCGAAATTATCGAAAAATTGTATCAAAAATTTGAGGCCGTCAAGACGGATCTGTTTACGATGAAAAGGAAAGTTTTATGTGAATGGTAGGTCCGACAGGCGTTTTGAATAATATCAGCATGGTTATTTTTAATGGCGTTGTTAATTTTAAGTAAAGTTGTTATTTATTTAGGGGTTTTTAATTAAAATAACGTAATAGTATTTTAAATGTGTAAATAATAGCATTTCAATGTTCATTAAAATGTATTTTTTAATAATTTAATTTAATTTAGAGTTAAGTTGAGTTGTTGGCAAAGAAGTGAATAAAAGTGACGTCACAATATATTTTTTGTTATGAGTCTTGTTGGTACTGATGATTTCGAAATAAAATGATCACCACCACTATTTTTACAAATAATATTATTGTTTATTTAACAATCTTGCGATCTCGTATTATCTATCTTCATTTCTTTTACTTTTTCAAAATTACTTCAAATTTACTTCAAAAAAAAATTGTGGAGATATCTTAAATGTTAGCGTGCTTTAGCTTGCTGGTAGGCTAATTCCATGCGTGACTCACACTACAAATGGGCTAGATTTGAATCTTAAAAATCACAACTGAAGTAGCATTAATAATCGAATCTTTGGAAATTTTAGTGAGTTATTTCCCTACATAATTTTGCAGAAAAAAATTACCATAAATCCTGAGTACAAAAATGCGTCGACAGAGAAATCCCTAGTTTTGGCATTTTTGCCTGCCGTTTTTTCCACAATCATCAAAAATGCCCAAAAAACTTGTGTAATACTTGAACGGCCCCTGATGATGCCGCATGCAACAAAGTTTCCACTTCCATCAAATCCCAACAAAACGCCCAAAACTCCCCAGATCCATTACTTTCTAAACCTGTCAAAAACGAAAACTTGCCTATTGAAAACCTTACAAAGGGAAACTCTAGTTCCTGCGATACATTTTCGACAAGGACATTCCAATCCAACTCTATTTACAAACAACTCAATAATTAATCATCGAGGATAACACGTAAGAACGGGGCGGACATGTCTACACGCAAGGAAAACTGCCACAGCAATAAATCGTCACTCAACATCACCTTTGAAAGTTCCAATCATTGTTCCTATGAGGTGGTGATGAGGGATCCAAAATAACCATTTTCCTTTGTTCATATGTAGTTCGTTTTGCGTGAAACTTGCGTAGCGGGTTGTTCTCTCGGGAAAAGAGAAACGCTTTCGCCGCATGTGATTCATTTTCTAATATTGTGCAATCCATTTAACTATCGCGATAATTAATCACGGTTTTAAAGATAGAGTTGGAAGTTTGGAAATACAGTGGTTTTTGTTCGAAGGTTAGTTTCTGATGAAAGGGATGTTTCGAAATAGTTTTAATTTTGTAAATGAGAATGCTAAAGGCAAAGGTATAAAGAGAAAAACAGATTTATTGAGAGAATCTACATAACATTTTTGAGACTTTAAAATTCCTAATTCACGTGTTTAAAAATTGTATTTGAGTTAAGGTTTCCAACCCATTCAGACATACGATTGAAATAAGTTTGTAAAACTAATTCCAGAATTATTGAAAAGTCACTTGAATAAACCAAGTGCTTGTTAGTTAGCGTATCGAAAATTCTACTTTAAGCATAGAAACTTAGACCACAAGAGAAATAAAAATTACGCATTTCTCTTAATCGTAAATTACTTTATTTTTAACTTAACCAATAATACAACAGTGCCGGCCAGTTCCGAAACCTGATAAATGCAGTTTTGGTTTTGAGATAATTGCAATTTGAGAGACTGAATAGAGTATTTTCAGGTGACGTCACAGCCGGTTATTTTCTTTTAACTGTGTACCTTCTGTAAGGCTTTTAACTGTTGCTAAGACCGTTGTTTATCTGTTGCTAAGGCGGTTTTTAGGTTTGGGATCATGTGATTGCAAATGCTCCAATAAAAGAATTCCACGGCTGGTCATTTTCTGTAACTGTTAACCTCTGTAGGGCAAAAAACTGTAACATCTTCTGTTGCTAAGGCCGTTGCTAGGTCCGAGCCATGTGATTGAAAATGCTCCTATAGAGATATAAATATAACGTTTAACCGCATTTAGTGATGCTTTTGCAGGTTTTTGACTCTGATACTTGATACTGATATACATAACCACAATCACAATTTTTATAGATTTTCTGTGTTGATTATTTATGAGTACCTATTTTTTTTTTTTTTTTGAATCAGGATTTATAAATTATTTCGGTCGCCAAAGGAGAGATATCTCTATTTTTCTAAAAATTACCGAAGGAAACTAATATCGAAATATTTCGATTGGAGGTTTTAACGCAGCTTGAATTTTGATATTTTATCAAAATATTTTATTGTGTGTGAATCAATCATTATTTTTGAGTATTGCTCAAAGGTAATCCTTGAATTATAATCAAAAGCAGTTAAAATTAAGAGATCGAATTTGATTCTTACACCACAAAAAATGCTCTATTTTCAAATTTAATCATGAAATTTAATAGTTATCTTAGTTTTTGCAATAAAATCATGAAATTCAAACCCTGCAATAACCACTCTGTTTCTACGCGTTTTTTTCCTTCTCTCAGACAGTAAGGAAGAATAAAATTTATCTCTTTTTCACATTTTTCATTTTTTTAGCTAAATCTAAGAAACCTTCGCAACAGCTACAAGAAACCTATATGCCAAAATGTTTTTTCCACAACATGTTCATAAATATATTCACTTACCTTTCAAAACGCGAAAAATCAACTTTCGTTTCGGAATACCATCAACAGCTGGTTGTGCGGACGTTACCAATCGATACTCAAAAGTCGAATATCCAAACATAAAAAAAATAATCCTTTCTCAGGCAATAATCACGCGGACAGATAAAGAGGAAAAAGATATTTTGAACCAATAAAAATTCCTGGATTTCAATTTCTCTGTTCGTCTTGAGTGGTTCACTCCTGATGTGAACCGCTAGTTTCCATCGAAAAGTGAAGGAGTAAAGAGTGAAACGCCAATTCACACTTTTCACTTTGGATGATTCCTCCAAAATGAACACAAAAAGTGTTAAGTCTAAAAGAGGGTTACGTCAACTTCCCTTGTCACCTAGCAAGGCAAATATAATGAACTTCTTTCCCTCGTATTGCTTTTTTTTTATTTTCGTTTTAAATTCAAAGATGTGTGAATTTGTATGTGTCTCTTTTTCTCTTTGTGTTTCTCCTAGTCTCTCTTTCTCTCTGTGTGTTTCTCCTCGTTTCTATCATTCTCTCTTTGTGCTTCCTAGTCTCTCTCTTTCTGTATGATTTAATCAGACTTTTAACAATTTCCATGTGCCTTATCTTTCTTTCTTCTTTCAAACTCCTTGTGTCCTTTTTGTCCTAATGTCCAAATATTCATGTCCTTGAATTATAATGAATTTTAATATTTGATTGATATACCAGAAACCAGGCTTTATTTTCGAAATTAATCAAAATTCAATAATTAAACTTAATTTTTGCGAAAGAAAATCATCAAATTCAAACCCTGCTATATCCATACTCTATCTCAACCTAGTTTTCCTTTCTCTTTTGTTCCTCCATTTTCATTTCTCGCTCTTAAATTATGCTTTTCTCACATTTTCACTTTTTTTTTACTTTTTAGTGGGGAAAACTAAGAAACCTTCTCCTCATGTCCATAAAAATGTTCAGTTCTCTTCCAAAACGGAAACTTAACACTCACCATTTCCCGATTTTGTCTCGGAATATCAACAGCTGGTTGTGAGGACGGTGCCAATCGATACTCACCAGTCGAATATCCAAACTAAAAAAAACCCCTCACTTTCTCAGGCAAAAATCACGAAAGAAAGAAAAGAATATAGAACCCAAAATATTCCTGGATTTCAATGGCTTAGCGTCAAGTCCCCTTTCACCTAGGCAAATAAAGAGCTTCTTTTCTTCGCATTGCTTTCTCTATTTTTTCGTTTTAAATGCAAAGATGATGACGTTTGAATAGTCTTTTCCCCCTCCCAATTCATTTGTGCGCCCAATGCAGAGTTTTAATGGGTGGATCCATCTAAGCGTGAAGGATTAAATGAGTCCCATATTTGCTTTCAAATACTAGTGTGATGTTGAGACTCTGGGGGCAGGTGTTCTCCTTTGTAAGATTAGGTTTTGAAGTTTGTTTTTCACTTGTTTTCTACTCAAATTTTATTACTTGTGATATGAAAATTACATATAATTGTCTTCTATACTAGACAGCATCGTTAGTTTACCCTATGACATCACTCACAAACAAAGTAGTTCACATCGGTCAAAGATAATCATTTAAAATTTTGACTTTTTCACCAAATGTCCTAAACGTCCATAAATAGGTATGCTAAAAAAATTTAAGCAAGTTTTATTTTCTTTATCTAATAGACACAGAAACTTCAAAATTACCATTTATTAACTATAATAAAATATATTGCAATATATTTAGTATTCTCAAAAAAAGTTAATTACTTTAGAAAAACCTGTATTCAACATATTTTTAAAACATCTTGTTTAAAAAAAATCTAAAAATTTTATTCCCACTGTGCTTATTAAAAAAAGGGATTTTTTTTTAGGAAAAAATTAGTTTCCATTGAGTAGTAATGCTTGTTGTTTAAAACGTAACTTACTTTCAACGATATTTATTCAATTACTCAATAGCATGCATATAATGACAGCCCCTAATTTACATAGAATAAAAACCTAATTAGACCCTCAAAGAGACCAACATTCCTCAAAGGTGAAAATATGCTTTCTTTCTCCTCATAAATAATTAAACAGCGATCATTTTTTTAACTCTTCATAGCGATGCATTTATCAACTGTGCTATTTAGCAAAATATCTCGCCCTCCATTATTCAGGGTAAGATGGAGATACAAATTACAGGATGGAGGCGAAGACCATCAAATCCTCGAAAACTTCCCTTTCCCGCACTTTCGAAGGTTGTAAAAGACACCGGGGTTCCTCTTAAAATAATCCGTCCCACCTTCGCGGTATATCCCTCCGGTTTCGGGGAATAACCTCACGGCTCAAAATTCCGTCATCTTTAGTATAAGGGGTACCTCGAATAATTTGGAGATTGTGTTTGTATTGAGGCGACTTATTTGTTGTATTCAGTGTTAAGAGACAGAGGGAAAAGGGGAGAGAAGGAAGATGAAGACAGGAGAAAGAAAGATAAAAAAGAAAGTAGAAAAATGAAGGTAAACGTGTGAGAACTGAAAGAAAAAGACGTTATACTTCTCTTTCCACTCGTTTTACCTTTCGTCACACATGTTTTTTCCTCCTCTATATGTATTTCAATCCTTTTTTTACTCTTTCTCCAACTTTTCTCCATTTTTTGCAATCTTTATTTTCTTGTTCTCCTTCATTTTAATTAAAAGCTCAACTCAATAAGTAAAATACCTTCATAAAAATCTTCTTTTATCTTTTGTATAAGGGTACCTTGAGTAATGTAAAGTTATAGTTTCAATTGAGGTATCGATTTGACTTCACTCATCGTTGGATTTACTTATTCTAAAGTTATTATTCTCAATGTTCTACAGTGTCAATTTATCTTTCCACACCTATTCACTTTATTCGTTTTTCTCCTCATTTGCATTCATTCTCTCTAGTCTTTTTTTCTTACATTCTCTCTCTTTCTATCATATCCTTTTTTTTCTATTTTCATTCTTTTCACTTCCTTTTTCTCAAGAATCACTAAACTCAACAAACAGAATGACATCAATACTCTAACTGAAACTATAACCCTGCATTTCTAGAGGTATTAGCCCTCTATACTTATAGAGGCCCTTATACTGAAGATGAAAGGTTTTTTCGGTTGAGGCGCTGTTGCTCGAAACCAGAGGCGTGCATTCCTCTTCTCAGATGCTTCTTTCGCACTTTTGTAAATTTATGCCAAGACAGGAGATAATTAGAGGGAGATAGTGCTTTATCACGGGCTCATTAATCATTCAAAATGGCAGGGAGGGGACTTTGCCACCAGCAGCCACCGCAAAATGTACTTCTCTCGAGAAAAATTGATCGTAAATACGAAAGAGCGATGTGACGAGCGACGGGCGCCAGTGAATCAAGTCCCGTTCCCTTAAATGTATTTATTAAAATCCTCACAGCGCCATATAACGTCACTGGTTTATAGTCCCCTTAGACCTTTAAGGTCCACACAGATGACAAAATAAAAATTAAACAAGAAAGAAAGCGAGAAATAAAAACGTGATAAAATGGAATAACATTAATTGAGCAGGGATAATAATAAAAAAATTAACTGAAAAACTACGAACTAGTATTTTATCCGTTTACGATACAGGAGAAATGTTGAAATTTGCTAACTGAGAGTGGTCTGAGCTGAGAATTGAATGATGTCCTTAGAAATCGCTTGAATCCAAATGTTTTGACTAGATATTTCGTTTGATTTTAAAATTTGTGTCTTAAATAAGTTCATTATTCTGAGTAGATACTAATTTTTTAAATACCTTAGTAATAAGACACAACTTGCCTATACGCTCGAATCTCCCCCCTTCCCCTTGCCTTTTATACAAAACTTTATTTATACTCTATTTTCTAAAAAAAAAAAAAGTACAAATTGATAATTGTTCCCTATTACTTCTAAACTCGTTAAAACCTTCTATAACAAATGCGAAGTCAATATTTAAGACAAGGCAGTCCGTGAATACTAAAAACTAAGTTTTTTTTTTCTACATTGAAATGTAGACCCATCAAATAATTCTCTGTAATGTTTTTAATTTTTAATTTGCCATTCTTCCTCTTCTAGGCTTACCATACGTCCTGGTTTACCCAGGACAGTCCTGGGTTTCGGAGGCTGTCCTGGGATATGTCCTGGGTTTTCGTAATTTTAAGACTGGACAAAAGTTTTTGTGAAATTTTCGATAAAAATTTTGCTGAAAGGGGCAGACTCTCTATTTGTACTGTCAAACACCTTTTGAATGTGAAAATTAACTCAGAACTTAATTGTTGTAAATTTAATGATTTAATTAAATCTGAAAAAGAATTTTTGAAAAAGGTGGTGTCGAGTGAAAAATACAAATGAATTAATAAATTATGTTATTTCAGTTTAATTGTTTATTTTTTTTTTAGTTTGGGTGTTTATTTAGTTTTTAATCTTTGATGGACCGATAGGTCGACAAAGTGTCCTGGTTTGAGCTCAAGAAAATATAGTAAGCCTATCCTCTTCTCAATATATCCAGAAAATGATATTAAATCACTGATACCTCAGCTTAAGAAAAATTAAGATTAAAAAGCGTATTATTCAAAGCTACATTTGTTGATCACACGCTTTTTTATACAGACGCCCTCTAATTCAATCATTAATTGGGATGCATCCAGAAATGTTGTCCAGTTACATGTTAAATCATCATAACCTGTGTAAATGGTCCTTCAACAACTACTCGACGAGAAAATCGAGACAGAAAAACGTTTGACGCCACATTCTGTTTACGAAAAAAAATTAAGAAACTGGAACAAAGCTATTTTGATTGTTTTGCAGACTAAAATGTTAAAAACATCTACTTCGTATGCATGTGCGTGATGTGAAATGAAATAATAAAGTTTTTCATTGAATATGATGTTACTTAAAAATATGCGTCTTATAGATACAGTTATTTGAGCATATTTTTAAGTACTCCATGTAAGGAATATGGTTGAGCAGACTTAGGGTGGTCTTGTTGAAACACGCTGTGAACAGAAAAGCTCTAACCACTCAAACCACTTTTACTCCACAGATCTATCCCAATGCAGGTAGAGAGGTGATTTTCTCTGCACATCAAAATACCTCAAAAACCAAACTGTGATGTTGAAAAAGCATTCAAAAAGAGACGCATAATTAATTTTGCTTATTTCGCTGTGTTGCCTCGATTAAATTAAGGTAATGACAGTGGGGTAAGGTTACAGTGAAGGAACAAAGGGCGAAAACGGGAAATGAGATACGGAAAAACGAATACTTGTTTGCGAAATATTTTTTTTTTCTACTTCCACGTCCACGTGGGAATACAACGATTTTCGGGACTTTAATTTTTCATTTTTAAACTGTTCATTGTCATGGCAGGTGTTTATTAAAATTACTTTCCTTGGAAATTTGTCGGCATTATTTAGAACTGAATTGTTGATGCTTAAATTGAAAATTACAAGTCTTAGTTTTTCTCGTAAAAAAGTAAATAATCCAGAATATTTATCAAACAAATAGTACCAAAGAAACTAATTTAATGGGAGAAATGTTGATGCATTTTTCCTTCTTAAAATGTTTTTTTAATTTTCTT
Source organism: Tetragnatha montana (assembly GCA_963680715.1). Classification (NCBI taxonomy): domain Eukaryota; kingdom Metazoa; phylum Arthropoda; class Arachnida; order Araneae; family Tetragnathidae; genus Tetragnatha; species Tetragnatha montana. The sequence goes on along the minus strand of OY796676.1, from coordinate 53,604,344 downwards.
ATGGCTGCTAGACACCTAAAACTTAACGTTTGTTTTGGTCATATGAGAATAAGGCATTTTCAAGAATGAAAACCTATTTTAAGATTTAGTTCATATTACTTGTAGTTTTAGTCTCCTATAAACCTTGTTTACACTTAAACGTAAACTAATTGGATATTGATTAAACAAATAAAATCCAACCACCCTTTCTTAAGATAAAACAATAATAGTATTTGAACTGAAATCAAAACAAGTTTCTTAGTAAACTTGCCGAATATGTCTAGAAATCCTGACTCAATGTAGGATATTTCGGGGACTAAATTCAACTTAATCCCACAAGACGTAGGGGAAAATCGATAGTAATCCAACAATAGTTAGGGAAACAAAATACCTTCGGAGTCTTTGAACAAGCTTTTCAATCAATAGAGTCAACATGGCGTCAGTCAAAGTACTAGAGAGGAGGATGGGGAATAGGACAACGTCGGCATAAATGTCTATTTTCTATAACGTGTAGATTTTCCTCAATGGGATCTATTTTCATGCTTATGAATATATAAAAATCATTTGAGGACATTATCATTTTTGTCATGAATTTCAACTGTAAAATTTCAATCATTGTTAATTTTTATTTGAAAAGAAATAAATAATACCATCACATAGTTTAATATTTGAAGAAGAATTCATTGTGATCTTAATATTATCTAAACTATTTCTTTAATTATAAACGCGTAATAATATATTTTCCTTGGAAGGACAAATAAAATGAATATTAAAGATAAGTAATTTCAAAATAAAAACTTAGAATTCCCGTATCCTGGCATTGAGAAAAGTTGTATAATTGAAGGAATGTATTACATTCTAATGACTCATGTTATAGCAAAGGGATATATTATTATAATTATTATTATTACCTATCATCATTACATTAAAATTTCAATAACGACTTAACCTTTTGGACTTATTTTTTTAACATTTCTATGGAATTAATTTCAAATATAATTCGTATATATTTTTAGGTTTGTTTAATTAAGCATTATTTTTTTTTCAGTATTGAACTTGTTGAAACTGTTTTCTGAAAATTAAGTATTTCAATCACTAGTTTTTATCACTTTATATTTCTGTAAAACTTTGAATTTAGTTAAATTTAATTTATAAAAATTCGATTTGAAAAAATGATTAAAATTACGTGATTGATTTAATTAGAATAATTAAAATGAAATTTTTATAACTCAAAAATAATTAATGGATTAATTTTTAAAATAATAATAATCATTATTTTTGTTGCTATTTTCTAGCTCCTGTTAGTTTTCCTTTTTATTAGTACATTTTAGGATAAAAAATATTTTGTTGAATAAGGATTAAAACTTATTCTTCCTAAGATTTAGAACAAATTCTGATCACTATTGTACTTCGACTGACTAAAACACTTGATGCAAAACTATGTACAGACATTGTTGAAATCTTGCATTTATTAAAGTTCTGTTATATAAACTGATCAGATATCAATATAAATATCTCGTTTAATATATTAAAAATTCACATAGTCAAATTATACTGTTCACATTTTAAGAAAAGTTACAATAATAACCACACATTAATTTTCACAAATGGGTATTTATTATGATCGCAGCAGTCTTGGCGATATTTTAATTTGGTGAAAATGAACAAATCATAACCAAATCACCATACCAAGATAAACAAGTTTAATTAAATGGACAAATAAATGTATCAATAAATCAAAAAGTATGTACTTAATTTAAATGTATTAAAAATCAAATAGATAGTACATGAAAATTATACTTCTAATGCAAAAAAATTGTAAACAAGGATAATAAGATATAACTTGGTTTATATTTACACAAATATTGGTTTAAAACTTACGAAATTACAGACAAAAGTGAGAAATAAAAAGAGACTAAGACAAATAAATTCAAAAGTATTATAAAATCGAGTCATTTAGGCAGTTGAATGAATATTAATGGAGTCCAAGATTCATTGGAAGAAAAGGCAAAAAACTCTTCTAAATTAAAAGCAAATTTTTTTGTCTTAGTGTACAGGATAAGAAAAGAAAAAATATAAATTTAAATTTCAAATTAAATAAAAAACACAGTAAATGGGCATCGATTTCGCTAAACTTAAGAGGCTATATCATTACTCAGGTTTAAAGCGAAGCTTGGACATTTTTTTTGTACAAAAAGTCAATTTGACATTTTTTGACTTATTTTCTTTTTTAAACTGAAGATTAATTTATAAAGTTAATAAACTAAATTCCTTTTTATGTTTCATTAAAAAGCATTTGAGCTATTTAGTTTTATGTAAATTTCAACGCCTGATAAACATTTCAAGACACAACACTAATAAAGACAACAGAATACCAGATATTAGTATAATTAGTGCTCCAGATATATCTGTTAAAGAGAGTGAATGATCAAGATCGTCATTTTTTAATACTTTTGTTGCCGATATCCAAGTCCTAAATTCTTCATCATTCAACAACTTATTATACAGCCCAGCTCCCTTTATATTTCTCAAAGCCAGATTCAATGCGTCCATACAACAGAAATTTTTGCTTACTACCACAGCAGCCCTGAATCCAAAGTTTCTGTCTTTGGCTATGTGCATTGTCGATAACGGCGGTTCCCCGAATCTAAAGTGAAGCATCGTTCTAGAGCCCAGGATCGCAGTCATGTCCCCTATGTTTTCGTTATTGTTGTATTCAGGTATGGGGACGAAATCGTTGTTCTTTCTCATAGCCTCTGCCAGGGCAACCAGGTGCTTTTTACCACTACTCAAAAGAACGTATTCAATGGATGACCTATCCGGAGCCAGGCAACGGTATCCGCCACTCACCACGGCGTCCGAAAGCTCTTCGAAGTCTTTCAAAGGCGGACTGAGCAGCGGGACCGCCAAAAAAGACTGAACCACCGCCTTGTAGCTGAACGACACCACCAGCACGAAAAACCACCAGCAGCCGTGGAGGATCGCGAACTCCCAACGCCGCGAACCCCCCACCGCCTGGTTCAGAACGTTCGCGTACAGTTCGAAGAGCGATTTCGCTGGGGGGTGTTTGAAACCAGACAGCACGAACAACAGCAAAGGCAGAAGGATGACCGTCAGTATGATGCATGTCCACGTTGTCAACTGGAAAGGCAAAGCGTAGATCAAAGTCCGAGGGAGGACTTGGGGAAGGTGAGTGGCGAATGTCACGTCGTCGGAGAAGTACGAATCGCTGAAATCGATCACTTGTTGCCTGGCTTCGTTGATGCTCATGAAGCAAAGGGCCATGTCGGCCTCGCCCCTTTCCACCATTCCAATGAGCCCCGTAGAGTTTCCACCGGGTATAGAGCTACCCCATACTCTGTCGACCGGCATCGCGAAGGTGTACTCGAATTTCAAAGCGTGTGACAGCAGGTGGACAAGACCACCTTCTATGCTTCGAGACACGGCACTCCCTTCGCCGGGAAGCTCGCAAATCTTGGGGAAGTTTAAGAATCCGACTACGAGCTTTTTCGGAAAAGCCATTGGTCATGACGTTTCTTTTCCGTAAAGGAATGAATTCACATCTCTATTAGCGCATCATATACCAAATATGTCAAGTTTAAGTAACTGCTACTAAAAGTAAGCGAAATTTGGCGCCATTCATAGCACAAATTGGACGAATCTTGAACGTTTGTGTTGTTTGGGATTGATTCTACTTATACTATTTATTGAATCGGTAACACTACACTTTTCTCTGTGTCCGTTTCATTAAAGTAAACCAGTGTATGTTTGTAACTTTTGTGGAATGACAAAACCGTATTGGTTACCTAAGTGATGCAAGTGTTTTTTCAGAACGCATTTCATCCATTGGCATTATGGAATAATGTAACTAAGTAACCACGGATTTTCGTCTTAATTACATATGATTGATAAGTACAGTTCTACCAAGAAAGTGTTTACATATAGAGGTATTTGTTTTTGCAAACATTTACCGTTATTTGCGTAGCTTTACTTTTTGAAGGCTCAAGTCAAACTTATTTGCTTTACTTGAGTAAATCCATTATAACCATGCGTTTGTAATACGATTTGAGAAAAAATCAATCAAATGTTTCCATTCTATATCTATCATACACTCGTTTTATTTCCACTTTGTCTTCTATAATTAAAGGGATGAGATGTCTAATAAAAATAAACAATATGATTTTGTCACAAAACAACATTTTTGGGATGACATTTTTTCAGGAATTCCAGGTTAAATTTTGATAGTATAATCGATTATTTTTCGCATCAATACTTATAAAGCAAGAACTTTTGGTTTTACATGGAACATGGGATTATAAACTTTAGGTATAATCCTGGTTATATCTAGAAATTATATCTTTCTATCAAGAAATTTCTTCAGGGTGTATCTGAAATGATGCGACAAACTTTGAGGTGTGATAGCACTCATCAAGACGAACAAGAATTGGTATAGAAAGGGGGGTCGCAGATACGCCGTTAAAGAGCTAGGACCTAATGTAGTGCGAGTGCGTTTCAAAAGGCCGTTTTTAGAAGGCCTGTGTGACGAAACAAAACATAATAAAATGAAAAACATTATTGCTTGAGGTACAGGAGTATCCGTACTACTTAAATCCTCAATGTGATAGAAATTGGACTACTTGCTAAACCGTGGGATGAGTTTTAAAACGTGCAACACTCATCTTTTAGCCAAAGAATGGAGTTCCCTAGATAAATGATGATCGGGGAAGGAATTTTCAATGATCATACAATTCCAATGATCAATGTATGATCATTGAAAATTCCTTCCCCTATCATCATTTTTCTAAGTACCATTAAGGGAACTCCATTCTTTTGCTAAAAGATGAATATTGCACGTTTTAAAACTCACCCCACGGTTTAGCAAGTGGTCCAATTTCTATCACATGGAGGATTTAAGTAGTACGGATACTCCTGTACCTCACGCAATAATGTTTTTTTATTTTATTATGTTTTGTTTCGTCACACAGGCCTTCTAAATACGGCCTTTTGAAACGCACTCGCACTACATTAGGTCCTAGCTCTTTAACGGCATATCTGCGACCCCCCTTTCTATACCAATTCTTGTTCGTCTTGATGAGTACTATCACCCCTCAAAGTTTGTCGCATCATTTCAGATACACCCTGTATATCTACAAGCTATTCCTAGATGAACTAAGGGTATTTTTTCTAGGGAGGAGATTTTACTTTAGTTAGGCGGAATGGTTTTTGGAAATGTTGCTTGTTTTCTCTGTTTAAATATATTTCAATCATTAAAACGATTGTAGCCAACAAAATACCAGCTATAAGAACCCCTAAAGCTCCAGATATATCTCCCAATGTAAGTGAACGCTGCGGATCTGCATTTTTCAATGCCTTCGTTGCTTTAATCCATGTTCTAAACTCTTCGTCTTTAACCAACTTGTTATACAGCCCAGCTCTCATGATATATCTCAAGGCCTTGTTGAGCGAATCCATGCAACAGAATTTTTTGTTCACTGCCACAGCTATGCGAAATGATATTTCTTTGGTCGGTGGTACGTACACGGTTGACAAAGGGGGTTCGCCGAATCGGAAACTATGCATAATTCGCAAACCCAACACCGCGGTCATCTCTTCTATCTCTCCCCCCTTGTGGTACTCGGCAATAGGGACAAATCCCTTGTTCTTTTCCATCACATTCGCCATATCCGATAAGTGCTTCTTGCTGTTTTTCAATAAAAAGTTCCTCATTGCGGCTTGAGGACCGATTCCTTGGTATTCCCCACTCACTATAGCATCGGAGAGCTCTTTGAAGTCTCTTAACGGCTCACTGTGGATAGGAATGGTCAAAAACGACTGAATCACGGCTTTGTAACTGAAGGACACGAACATCACGAAAATCCACCAGCATCCTTGAAGGACGACGTGATTCCATCGCGAATTATTTCCCGAACTCTGATTGAGAATGTTGGCGTACAGTTCCAGTAAGGATTTCGCCGGCGAAGTCTTAAAGCCGGACAGTGCATACAAGAAAAGGGAAAGGAAGATTACAGTCAATAAGATAGAAAGCCACGTGGTCAGCTGAAAAGGTAAAGTGTAGATCGTGAAGCGAGGGAGAAATTTCGGAAGTTGTGTAGCGAAGGTTAGGTCATCGTAGTAATACGTATGGCTGTAATCTATCACCTTCGCCCTTTCTTCTTGTACACTAATAAAGCAAATCGCCATGTCAACTTCGCCCCTTTCCACCATTCCAATGAGACCTGTTGAATTTCCACCGGGCACAGGATTTCCCCAAGCTTTGTCAAGCGGCATTTTTACAGCGTATTCGAATTTCAACGACTTTGCCAGCAGTTCCATGAGACCGCCATCTATACTTCTAGGCGTTGAACCGTCCTCCCTGGGTACTTGACACAGTTTCGGGTAGTTTAATGATCCAATTACAATCTTTTTCGGAAAAAGCATGGTTTTAACAAATTTATGAGTTGAACTGAGCTATAAAACAAACTGGTGTGACAACTGAGCGTGCCTAAACCGCAATACACCTTATCGAAGTTTGTGTCTGCGCGGAAAGGATTTTCATCTTCTTTTAGTTTTCTCCATCTGTTGGCACAATTGTATGCACAGCATGATACGACAATTCTAAATGTTGCTCATAATATTTTTAAAAAAAGTGGTTTTCAAGAAATAGTTCAACTTACACAATGTTAGTCTATGGAGAAATTCGTTTGTTTTGCCCGGTTCGCTCAGCGAACAGGGCAACCTGTAACCTTCCGCGCCGGCACGTTCGGTCGTATGTTATATCATCAGAGGTTGTCACTCCAGTTTGTTGTCACTCCAGTTTGTTTTATAGCTCAGTGGTTGTATGTAAGGTAAAAATTAGGTTTTGCGTAACATTAACGATTTTTTAAAAAAATATTTCTCCTATACGAGTTCATTAGATCTGGCGATAAAAAGAATGTTGTATCAAATTGTATTTCTGTATTATTTTTTGGTTTTGCATATTATTGATCAGTCATGGTTATCTAAGTGTCAGATGTTTGCATAATTCCTTTACTTATTTAAACAATTCAAACAAAGGGTCAAAATAATCCAAAATCCAAATACTTATGTTAAACAAACTTTACGTTTCGATAAAATCAACATTATTCCAAATGTGTTTCGTGTTTTTGTAACAAGGAATTTTATAGTCATTTTAATCGTATAAATATTCTGAGCGACGAGTTTTGAGAAACGTTAAAAGCACCGATTTTCTTTCGTGATATACAATCATTAGGAACGTCAGGTTAACCCTTTCCGGCCTAGCCGCCCTACGTTTTCTATAGTTAATATATTGTTAAATATTAATAATTAATCACTAATAAAAAGCTATAGCGTGAAGACCCCTAAGTTAACGCTATCGGTTTACCTGTAGAGCCCAAAAATTTGAAAAAAGGTTGAAAAAGACAAATTTTCAGAATTAAAAAAATATATTTTAAGATTTATATTGTGATAAAACTGGTTTAAGTGTGTTACATAAGACTTATTTAGATGGATTATATTAATTTAGGTTCATTTACGGCAACCTACAGCGCCTATAATTTAAGAGTAAAAAGTAATAGTATTTAGAGATGTTGCGCTCACTAAAGCTCATTATGCACTATGATGGACGAAAGAAATTAAATTCCGAATATCTACGAAGGAACTCCCTAAAACGATGACATTCGGTGTGTTAAAATTGATATTTTAAATTATATGTTGTCTTCCACAGAGCTTTCAGTGGGATATTTTAAAAGACTTGTTTTAAAAACTTGAAGATCGGAAATGACATTGATTGATCCTCTACCTATAGAAAATAGAATTTCTTTTTATAAATAATAAATATCGTACTTATATATTTATGACTTTATGTTTAATTTTTAAATAAACCATTTTTAAGTATATTTTTTTAGGGAAAACATTGAAAAAATTATTCTTACTTTAAAATTAATTAGAAGGTAAGAAAAAATCAAAATTTAAATATTAATATTTACCTATTTAATATTATTCACCCCTGATGAAGTTGTACAACGGTTGTATACGTATTTCAAGTTTAATTTAGTCTATTTTAGATTTAAAATTAATAATGCACTCTTTAAAAAAAAAAAAAAACATTATGAATTTCTTTTTCTACCTTAGTTAAGCCATTTTGGGTCATTCCCAAAAAAACGTACAAACTGCGTCCAGGAAGTTGATATTTTTTTAGTAATAAAAAATATTACTTGGGAAAATAAACTTCTTTGCTTCAGGATCTTCTTCTTAGTTTGCTTAGTTGAGAAAATAAAATAAATAAAATATTATGACCCTAAAAAGCCATTGTTTTTAACGGAAGCAACGAAAACAGCATGTCTCACTTTAAAATTTTCTCCATTTAAAAAAAACTTGTTGTTACGATGTTTGTTGGTTATTATGATGATAATCTTACCCAAGTAGTTCATTTGATTCATGTCGTTTCTCTTTCAAACTACTCGAAAGAGTAAAAAAAATGCACATTAATTACATGTAAATGATTGCTTAATAACGTACTTCGTTGATGGATAGTAGGGGATGGATACACTGTGTGCGTTTGCTTACTTTTGAAAATGTAAGCTGTTTTATGTATTCAAAAAAACGCTTATGTAAATATTTGGTCAGGCTTATTACATTGCAAGAAAGTTTGTTAGCTTTTATGTATGAAGTATGAATAGTTTGAGTACGTTAAGGCTCCATTTAAGAACCAGAAAAGCCAGGTAATATTCTGAGTGATAGGTTCAGAGAAACGCTATAACGGTATTGCTTTCTCTCGTGCGAAGAATCATTTAAGCTGTCAAATAGAGTGGTTAAGTAATATAAAGCTGTAATAACTATTCAATGTTATTAAGAATGATAATAAAATGCCTCTCAGCTGACTTTTAAACTTTACTTTACCTTCTTAAAAGGAACGTTCCGAGGCTAAACTCACAGAAATGAACGAAACTTTTACTCAACCAGTAAGTTACTCAACCAGTTGTAATAAGATGACTCAAACACCTTATATTACTGTAAAAAACTAAACTGCGGAATATCATTAAGAAAGGAGTAAATTAATTTTGAAAATTTGGTTCTGACTCGTCAAACCAGTTTAGTTAGCACCACTTGGCAACTTGGTGTGCATTTGATAAACCCATTCTGATAGACCGATTTTAAACTGCTTCAGAGAAAACGCGGCCAGATTATTTAAGTATTTGGCACGTACTCTTCATTTCTGGTTTAGTATGGTTGCATTTGTAATTAAAAGTTATGATTTTTAAGATTTTTTTTTTACAGATTTTCAAAAAACAATTTCGTATTTTTCCTCTGCTAATTTTTTCACAGAAAATGTTTCGAGACATTTACTAACCCTTGTAAAATTTTCGCCTATTTCTTTGATTTTAACCTGGGAACGTTTCTTTGTTAGTGTGAAGGAAGTAGTTGAGAAAAAGACATTTTCCAAACTCTTTCTTACTTTTTTTCGAAATTTTAATAAAAAAATGAATTTTATCCAATTTGAGGGAGCGTAATATTTTAACTCATATAAAGTAATATACCCAAACGTTTAAATTTAAGGAATTCTCGTACATCTTCTACATTGTTTCTGATAAAATTTGAAACGAACAAATATGAAAGCATAGAAAATGCAGAAAAAACAGTTCTTTATTGAATAACTATGGGCATTTTTAAAATATCAAGTAAGTAGACAATTATGGGGTTTTTACAAACTTAACCAGAAGGTGATTATTTTCGTCATACTTAAGGGTAGATTTAAAATAAACAAGTCAAACACTTTATTACTTTAAAATGAAATGTATTCCAAAAATTTTGGAACAAATAGGTATTATTTCTATTTTTTTTTAAATAATTTCTTTTTTAACGTTACATTCGTAAAAATGTTCCATGCGCATTTTCTTTCAAGCAATTCTTTTGAAAATACTTATAATTTTTTTGTAGGATGAAGAATTTTTTATAGTTTAATATAGAAGATAATAATAAGAAGTTTTTATAGCATTTTAAAAACATGAAATTAGTTACTTCAAAATATTTTTTTTATAATTTACGCTACATAAATGTAGGTAATCAGTAAATTATTTTATATAATTATTAATAAACATTATTATATAGTAAGGAATGAAATTTGTAATTATAAATATAATTTGCATTATACCTAAAAAATTTCTTCGCAAATATTTAAGAAATTTATTTAAAACAAATCTCTTAAGAAACTTTAAAGTTTTATTGCTCACTTGCTTTTGAAATACTTTACTAGAAGACAATACTTTTGTTATCGGTTTATTACCAGTATTTCAAGAATTAAGACTATAGTAGCTAACAAAATACCAGTTGCAAGAACGACCAAGGCTCCCGATATGTCACTAACTGTGAGCGACTCTTGTCGTACATGATGTTTGAAAATTTTTGTAGCTGATAGCCATGTTTTGAACTCTTCATCATTGACCAGCTTGTAATACAAACCCGCTTGAACAATTTTCTTCAAAGCCCGATTCAGCGCTTCTAAACAACAGAAATTTTTTCGCACCGCCATTGCGATTCTGAATCGGATGTCTCTGTTTTGGGCAATGTGCATTGTCGATAAAGGAGGCTCTCCAAACCGAAAATACAGCAGGATTCTGGAGCTAATAATAGCCGTTTTCTCTTTTATGTTGGCATCATCGTTGTACTCAGATAGTGGAAGAAAACCTCCCTTCTTGTCCATTGCAGTAGCTAAAGCAACCAAGTGAGCCTTGTTGCTTTTTAAGAAAAAGTATTTTATTCCAGATATCGGACCTATACCATTGTATTCACCCCTCGAAACAGCATTCGACAGTTCTTCGTAATTTCTCAAGGGCGTGCTATGCTGCGGTACAGTCAGAAACGACTGAATCACGGCCTTGTAGCTGAACGACACCACCAGAACGAAAGTCCACCAGCAACCGCGAAGAACCAGATGTTTCCAACGCGAACTTCCCAAACTCTGGTTCAGAATGTTCGCGTACAGTTCGAATAGCAATTTCAACGGGGATGTTTTAAAACCAGACAGCATGAATAGCAACAGTGCCAGAATGATAACGGTCAATACGATGGATATCCATGTTTTCAACTGGAAAGGTAAAGTGTAGATCAACGTCCTAGGAAGGAGTTTCGGAAGGTGCGTGGCAAAAGTAACGTCATCGGTGAAGTACCAATCGCTGAAATCAACCACTTCTTGTCTTGATTGACTTATGGCCATGAAGCACATTCCTATATCAGCTTCACCTCTCTCCACCATTCCAACGAGCCCAGTTGAGTTACCGCCGGGTGCAGGGCTTCCCCAAGTTTTGTCAACCGGAATCACAAAAGTGTATTGGAATCTCAAGGCGCGTGACAGAAGTTTGATAAGGCCGCCTTCGATGCCTTGAGGCATGGCACCTTCCCCGTCGGGAACTTCGCAGATTTTAGAGACGTTGAGAAATCCGATCACTAGCTTTTCCGGAAACGCCATAATAACAACTCTGGTTAAATTTTTCTGTGAATAGTTAGTTGTGAGTGTAGTTCGAATAATTAAGTTTGACGTCACGTTTCACAAAAATACCTTTCTCTGTTCTGCCACAAAAGTAAAACTATGCGGTTTACTTTTTCGAACTATTGTTATCTAATGCCAGTTGTTATAAGGCATTCGCAATTTTCTAAATATTCAACAGGAGGAAAAATCCATAAAATAAGCATGACTTCTAGTAATCATTTCGCTAAAAGGGCAATGATACCTAAGGTATGTGTTTACGTTCTTCTTAGAGATAAGTTTTATTTATTTCACCCGTCTGAATAAGGTAAATATTTTGTCTGTACTATTTCCTAATGAGAAAATTTTGTGAACTCGCTTTATGTGAATAAGAAAAGGGATTATTTGTAAAAATTTATTTGTATTATATAATTACGCTAATTACAATATTGCTGTATACTGTATATATTACTGAGTATATTGCTGAGTATATTACACTAAAAATTCACATTAAAATTTCTTAACGAAAACCATTTTACTTTTCAGGAAAAGGAATGTAAGGAGAAAAAAATTGAGCCATATATTCCACCAATCCTTATGTCCTTCAGAATTACTTAAGCAATAGGTACCTGATCATTTTGAACTAAAAATATTATTTGTTAGAATTTGAATTTGAAAGCATCAAATGGAATTTCTCTCCTTTTATATAAACTAAATTAATATAATATTTTCGTAAAAAAAAAGGAGTTTTTTATTTAGGTTCTGAGTTCTTCCCTAATTTCACATACCTCAATACATAACCATCAATCGTTTGGTTTAACTGTAACTACTACAACAGCGTTCGTTTTCAAGGACAGTTCATTCTACTTTCCCGAATTCGAATCGCTCGCTTGTTGATAAATCTACGGCCCTTAAAAGGAGCTACTACTTCCAAATTTCGTGGATATACCGCTTTAAATGTATGAACTGCCTGCTTTATTCTTCTGCAAAGCGTCAGAAAAGTGTTTGGGGGTAACGCATTAATTATACTTAAATAAACACTTCTGACAGTATGTAATTTATACGTTATCGGAAATGCTTCAGAAGAGTTTGTTTTCAAGATGAAGGGCGTATTCAGCCTTTAGAAAGCAGGAACAAACTTCCTTAAAAACTTCTAAAATATTGAGCTTAAAATAAATTTTAATGTTATGTGTTATCTACTGAGTCTTTTTTTATCTCATTTATCTCAAAACACTAACGTGTTCTTAAACGAAAAAAATATTAAAAATGTATTTTTTTAAAATATGTTAGTAGCATTGCGAATTACGTGGTGAATATTTATAGAGCATTCGCACATGTCACGACCAGTTATTTTTTTAAACTGTTAACTGCTGGACGACACGCACCTGTTGCTAGGGCGGTTGCTATGTGCGAGTCACGTGATTGCAAATGATGTATAACAATTCACAGGTACTCAGGGCATAATTGAATGGGTGAATAGAAGAAAAAGGTATAGTGGACGAATAGTGTATGTTTAGACCTACATTTTAGTACTGACTCCACCTCTATAGCATCATACTTAACATATAAATTAGTATCATGAAGGAGGTGTGTGTCCACAAAAGATAGCAACAACAAAAAACTTAAAAGCTAAACATCTCGAATTAAGCTTTCTGTTACATAACTTCTTCCACTCAACCCTTCCATTCAATTCCAAACATTTTAAAGCAATAAATTTGTGTTATTCTAATAAGGTAGCTTTAGCGATTGAAACTATCCTTTCTTTGGAGACGTATTAATTCTATTTGCTTCATTACTAATTTGAAATCGTTATTTAAGCATAAATTGACTTAAATATCTTCCAGAACAATTAAAAGTATTTAAAATATAAATTTGAAAACTGCTTTTTTATAAACTTGTAAAAATAAACAATAATCCAAATTAAAAGAAGTTGCGGAAGATGAAACCAGAAACTATCCGGTTTTTATCAGAACAACTCTTCTTTTCCTCAAAAAATATTTCGTGGCATTATTTTCCTAATACCTCTTTCAAAATTCGCTATTCTATTATTCTTTCTCAGTCATCAAGGGATTCCATTTCATTCGTATCGTGTTACAACTTTGATTGCAAACCTTATTCCGCAGTTGCAAACATTCATCCCCAAAACATTTTTCTTCTATGACTCTGTTTTTGCTTAGTTTGATTAATGAAGGCTGCCTCTGTACAAGACAAATGGATTTGGGTCCAATTTATAGCAATTGCCTATTAAATATATAAATGATCTCACTTTTGACAAATGCGATTGTTTGCTGAATAGGTTCTTGGGGGATGGATAAAAACTTCTGTTGTACACGGTTGAAGGATGCTCTTTTGATGTAATGATAAGTTAAAATGATTTTTTTTTCTTTTTTGTGTGTTCATTTATGTCATGACTTGGCTGTTCTAGGTGAATTCATTCTTGGAATGGGAATTTAATATTTATTGCATTTATATATATTTTTTGTTTTTGCTACATTTATAATGAATTCTAACTCACTTGCACCTTAAAATAACGTATTCTAAAATATATCATACATTTTAATATTATCAATAGTTTATTATTAATCATTTTAACTGCAAAAAATAGCTCGCAGTTAAGATTGAATCAGCTTAGGATGAATAGAAATCCCAATTGTGTTTTTTAAAAAAAATTTACTTAATTTATTTATTACCACTCTATGTATTCACAGTTTTTCTGGAAAGTATAAAATCATACTAATCCCTATTTTGAACCTTAAAATATGATGATATAGTTTAAATATTTAACTATATTTTTATGTATAGATAAGTTTTACAATAAATGTAATATCTCCCAGTAAACAAAAATTATTCTTTTAATTTTTCCATCCTGCTAAAAACGGAATATTTCATTAAAATGTATCACACAATGTTAATATATTCGAAAAAAGATCCAACCATTAGATAGCTTTTACTTCAGTGTTCTTATTTTTTATTAGTGCACATTTCCATATCAATTTTACATCAGAGGAATTAAAAACACAAAATTATCAACAACAGAAATCCTCATAATAATGGTTTTGAATACTTTTTTTTTGTGTAAACTTAGTTAACTAGAACTACATTTAGGTTATATTCTTCTTCCTATACTTCTTTTTAAGAAAAATAATTCCTTCTGGAAATGACTAACATTTTATAGAACTTTAGAACTAAGTAACATACAGCTCCACTTTTCATTTCCTAGAGGAAAGTATGTTCTTAATAACATATTAAATTGGCTTCAGCCTGGAATTTGAAGAAACAATTCACCACCAAGCACATTGTCCAATAAAAAAAAACAACTACACAGTAGAAAATTTATAATTCAGTTGCATAATATTTAAAACTATGAAGATCATGGTAGATAGATATTTCACATGAACCTTTTTTTTTAGAATGAGTTCCTCAAGTATTTTTTATACACAACTAGAGAACCTTTCAAAACTTTACCGATATCTAATCAAATCAATGGAGCTCCAAACCCTAAATTCCTTTTCATACTGTCCCAATAGAACCGCTTCCAACCACTACGAGTGTTTTCCAACTGGCTTTTCGGAATCCCTTTATGAATCACAGTCACCTCGGTGCAGTCATCCTTTTGGCAAATCCTCAAATGCACATCAGACCAATGGTTTTCCGGCCAGGTAGAAAACCTCCACTTTTGAGCAATCAGTTCGTTTTCCACCAACTCCACGAAATGACCTGCCACGTTCCCGTCAAAAAGTTCGAACTTCCCCATCTCCTTAGCATCGACCGAGCACGGTCCTTGGGTGATCACCTTCATTAGGTCTTCGTCCGTCATGGCACGGTAAAACTCTTCGGCTGTGCACTTGAATGTTTCCCTGCTCTGAAGCTCGGCCGTTTCTGTTTCCGATCCAGTAGTATTCTTCGGTGAATATTTTTCTTTTATTCGGTCACCTTTGCCGTGTTGAAAGGGAAGTTTAGAAGTATCGCATTTACCAGTTACATCACTGTTTTTTGTCGGAAGTATAAGACAGACGGAGAACTCCTCCTGCAAAGCTGCAACGTATTGACCTAACTTCTTTCGGATGATTTCTACGCCAGCACGTTTCATCACGCTTTGTAACGCATCGCGTCTCCATGCATCGGTTTCGTCGCCAGCCTTGTCTAAATGCACAATGATGTCGACGTCCTTAATGTCACGTTCTTCGCTCAGATTTGGAATTTCGACTCTGCCTCGAACACTCTCAATACGATTCTTAAACATACCAGTCCATTCCAGTTCGATGTGCCATTCGTAAAAAACTATAATCTTACCTTTTCTGTTATTTGCAACAGCTTCTCCCTCGCATTTTGTAACTTCTGTTATCAAACACTTAACGAAATCAGATTCTATTTCTGTTCTAAGCAGAAGGGATGTTAATTTGTTGATGGACCAAGTGTTCGCATTTTTTTCAGTCCAATGCCAGTTGTTTACGTTGATTGCGTCGGGTCTTTCTTCAACTAACCATCTTGGATCTCCTTCTCCCCACTTGGCCATTTTATACTTTACTGACTGCGTTAGAATCAAATAAATCAAATGTTATCCTATCGTTTCGCACTCACACAGAAATTCGTAGAATTCAGATATGTTGTAAACACTCAAAAATGTTGCCAACACAATACATCTCAATAGTAATAAAAACTTTTAAGATATTTTCTTAAATAGTAGAGTATGGAAAAACCCTTCGATGGTGATGGTTTAAAAAGAATCAAACACACTATTCATATTAAGATTTTAGAATAACGGTTCTAAAATTGACATTTTTATTTTTAACTAGATTGGCATAATTTTCTATATTTATTCCTTATTTTTAATTCTTCGTATTATTAAAAAATACCAACTTATAAAAAAGTTTTCAGAAACTTAAATAGAGCATTCGAACATGACGTCACTTGGACGAATAAACAACGTTGCTAAGGCCGTTGTTAGGTCGGAGTCATGTGATTGAAAATGCTCTATAGAGCATTCGCACATGACGTCACTTGGAGGACAAAATCAACGTTGCTAAGGCTGTTGTTAGGGGCGGGACATAGAAGTATCCAATAGCAGCATTCGCACATGACGTCACTTGGCGAATAAACAACGTTGCTAAGGCCGTTGTTAGGCAGAGTCATGTGATTGAAAATACTCTATATGAAAATTCTCGTTTTCTTTAAATATATTCTTCCAATATTTTAAACCTTAACCCTGAAATATATCATGTTTTGTTTTTAATTTGATATTTTACCGTGATTATTTTTTTCTTTAATTTTTGATCGTCATTTTTTTACCGTACCCAGAAAAGATTTTACTAGCTCAGACTGGTTGATAACAGAATTTAAAAATAAATAATAAAATACACTAAACACATTGAATCCGCATTTCCTATGTTAAAAACATCATCAAACTAGATAATAAAATGCAAAACCGTTTCTATCTCATTCCTTTTTGCTGCTTCAAGCAAATATTTGATGTATGCTGTTATTTTATGATACCTCGGAAGCATGAGACTTTATCCTATGAGGATATAAAGAGAGATTTTGATTAGAAGTAATAAATACTTACATCTATATCATAAGGAGGCTGTGCCTTTAAAAGTGGAGTTTTAAAGGATGTCCCTTAAAACTCTTTCATCTTAAGAACTGTGTTTTACGATAGGTATTCCTCCGTTAATAGAAACACTTATTTCCCTGGACTAAGTTAAGTAATTCTACATATGGGCATTTCCTTGGTGCGTTTATTCATGCTCTTGGTTTCTATCGTAAAGGGAATGTCTTCCTTTACTGATGTGTATTCAAAAATAAGACCACCAGTTTGGGTTATTTCAAGATCCTACTGTATGTGCAACGTTGTTCTTTTGGTGTAATTTCAGCAGATTCACTCTTTCTCTTGATTTGAGTTCAAGCTTTTATTGGAGAGTGTCTCAGTCAGTGTTGTTAAATATTCCCTTTCGTGAGAAAGATTTTAGATATGGAAACTCCGTATCCATTAGAATATTTAATGGCTGTTTGCAGTCTATATTAGAAAAAATGAAAGTATATCGAACCAAGTTTATGTAGCATTGAAGGGTTTTTGTTTTATAAAATGGCATTTCGGCTAAATCCTTAGTTGGTACAAAAAGGAAACCATCTCCTATTTTAGCTGTTTAAAAGGAAGAAATACACAATATGTCCGATTTAAAAGGAAGTACTATTTCTAATAGATATGAACTAAAACTTAACTCCTCCATAACCAGTTAATACCATATTTACTTCATTTCCAACATATCTTATGAGGGAATGAACTCCATTCAACTCATTTTACAGGTAGTTATTTTAACCCCCAATTATTGATAAATCAATAACAATTGTTTCTAGATTTATATAAGTCCACTGTAATCATGCCGAGGTATGTTTTATAGTAAGCTTTAGCTCGTTTAAAAATGAAAGTTCTAAATTGACTGTTACTGCAATTGAATTGTCAGTTTAATTATTTGTATATCAAATAGAAACCTGCAGGTGTGGTTAGAAACCATACTCTAGATAACTCGAACTTCGATAGCTCAAAAATCTCGATGTTTTTTAAAAAAAAGTACATTTAAAACACATTTTTTTTCTGAGTGTTTTGCATGTTCTATATCAAAACTTTCTTCTGGAGAAGAGAGAGGTACTAAATCTAACATTGAAAAGAGGAATGTGTGGGAAAAGATGACAAATTAACATTTTGTGCTCTAAAAAATCTATAAGGTTTGCTTTAGACATGAGTTGAAAGAGAGAAAAAAATGATTACCTTTAATAGACGAATACCCCAATGAATTAGACGAAATCGATGTCCATTCATTCTACATTTCTATTCAAATTTCAGTTAATTTATCTTTATTTTCTTATACTTAGTGTTCTAAAAAATGCTAAAATAAAATCCTATGCATTCATAAACCACCCCCATGCACTCACAAACAACTCCTATGCAATGCACTCTCACTTGACCCTCATGTAAGAGAACTCTGCAACTGAAGGGAAATAATGGAGAGAAGGGACAAAATCGGTAACAAGTATACCCCATGCATACTGGCATTGGCGGTATATTTATATGCATAAACAAATACTTGCTTAACCCATTAATGCCTGAATTTTATTTTTCCTTAACATTTGGTACAAAAACAGTAAATAGCCCGAAAAAATTAGAAAAATAGTAGACATTAAGTTAAATTTTGAGTTTTTCATTAAATTAAAAAAATATCTCTGAAAAGGGCCGCTAGGCACGGTTGCCACCATGTTTGTTCCCTATAGTAAACGCATAGTAGAAAACTCTTTTAATACCTCCAAAACATTTGCACACATACACCATTCCCATACACTGTTAACACCATTCTAAGGACTAAACTACCGTCCCATGGTCACACACACAAATCCAAGAACTCAAAACAAACTCCTAAACCCTTTCACTCTACTCTCATGTACGAACACTCACCACATACATTGAGGTTCTGTATTTGAGCACAGGAATGACAACAGACACACACTTTCCCATGCGTACACAAACAACTCCAAGCACTCACACACACAAACAAACTCCTAAACACTTTCACTGTACTCTCATGTACGAACACTCACCACATACATTGAGGTTCTGTATTTGAGCACAGGAATGAGGAATGATTACATGGATGTCGTGTATGAGTTCAAGAGGTTAGTGTGAGGTCATCAGATGGTTTGCGAGCTCAGAGGAATGGTTTGTGAGAGAGTGGGGTGGTGTATGGGCGCCTGGCGTTTGGTGCGATTGCATAGGAATTTGGTATGAAAGCAAAGGTCAGCTGTGTGCGGAGGCAGTGTATGAGTTCATTGGGACGACCCCATGCACTCATATGCACCACCAACACTCACACAGAAACCAATGTCCTCATACTCCTTCCCCATGCGCTCAAACACCAACCTAAGCACTCCTACCACCGTCCCCATGAACTCTCACACCATATCCATGCCCTCTCGCTCCATCCCCATGGACTCTCACACCATCCTGATGTACTCAACCAAACACCCCCATGCACTCATACCCCATTCCCATACACTGCAACACCACCCCGAAAACACACACACACACTTTCCCATGCGTACACAAACAACTCCACATGCACTCACACACACAAAACAAACTCCTAAACACTTTCACTGTACTCTCATGTACGAACACTCACCACATACATTGAGGTTCTGTATTTGAGCACAGGAATGGGAATGATTACATGGATGTTGTGTATGAGTTCAAGAGGTTAGTGTGAGGTCATCAGATGGTTTGCGAGCTCAGAGGAATGGTTTGTGAGAGCGTGGGGTGGTGTATGGGCGCCTGGCGTTTGGTGCGATTGCATAGGAATTTGGTATGAAAGCAAAGGTCAGCTGTGTGCGGAGGCAGTGTATGAGTTCATTGGGACGACCCCATGCACTCATATGCACCACCAACACTCACACAGAAACCAATGTCCTCATACTCCTTCCCCATGCGCTCAAACACCAACCTAAGCACTCCTACCACCGTCCCCATGAACTCTCACACCATATCCATGCCCTCTCGCTCCATCCCCATGGACTCTCACACCATCCTGATGTACTCAACCAAACACCCTCATGCACTCATACCCCATTCCCATACACTGCAACACCACCCCGAAAACACACACACACACTTTCCCATGCGTACACAAACAACTCCACATGCACTCACACACACAAAACAAACTCCTAAACACTTTCACTGTACTCTCATGTACGAACACTCACCACATACATTGAGGTTCTGTATTTGAGCACAGGAATGGGAATGATTACATGGATGTTGTGTATGAGTTCAAGAGGTTAGTGTGAGGTCATCAGATGGTTTGCGAGCTCAGAGGAATGGTTTGTGAGAGCGTGGGGTGGTGTATGGGCGCCTGGCGTTTGGTGCGATTGCATAGGAATTTGGTATGAAAGCAAAGGTCAGCTGTGTGCGGAGGCAGTGTATAATTTCATTGGGACGACCCCATGCACTCATATGCACCACCAACACTCACACAGAAACCAATGTCCTCATACTCCTTCCCCATGCGCTCAAACACCAACCTAAGCACTCCTACCACCGTCCCCATGAACTCTCACACCATATCCATGCCCTCTCGCTCCATCCCCATGGACTCTCACACCATCCTGATGTACTCAACCAAACACCCCCATGCACTCATACCCCATTCCCATACACTGCAACACCACCCCGAAAACACACACACACACACTTTCCCATGCGTACACAAACAACTCCACATGCACTCACACACACAAAACAAACTCCTAAACACTTTCACTGTACTCTCATGTACGAACACTCACCACATACATTGAGGTTCTGTATTTGAGCACAGGAATGGGAATGATTACATGGATGTTGTGTATGAGTTCAAGAGGTTAGTGTGAGGTCATCAGATGGTTTGCGAGCTCAGAGGAATGGTTTGTGAGAGCGTGGGGTGGTGTATGGGCGCCTGGCGTTTGGTGCGATTGCATAGGAATTTGGTATGAAAGCAAAGGTCAGCTGTGTGCGGAGGCAGTGTATGAGTTCATTGGGACGACCCCATGCACTCATATGCACCACCAACACTCACACAGAAACTAATGTCCTCATACTCCTTCCCCATGCGCTCAAACACCAACCTAAGCACTCCTACCACCGTCCCCATGAACTCTCACACCATATCCATGCCCTCTCGCTCCATCCCCATGGACTCTCACACCATCCTGATGTACTCAACCAAACACCACTATGCACTCATACCCCATTCCCATACACTGCAACACCGCCCCGAAAACACACACACACTTTCCCATGCGTACACAAACAACTCCACATGCACTCACACACACAAAACAAACTCCTAAACACTTTCACTGTACTCTCATGTACGAACACTCACCACATACATTGAGGTTCTGTATTTGAGCACAGGAATGAGGAATGATTACATGGATGTTGTGTATGAGTTCAAGAGGTTAGTGTGAGGTCATCAGATGGTTTGCGAGCTCAGAGGAATGGTTTGTGAGAGCGTGGGGTGGTGTATGGGCGCCTGGCGTTTGGTGCGATTGCATAGGAATTTGGTATGAAAGCAAAGGTCAGCTGTGTGCGGAGGCAGTGTATGAGTTCATTGGGACGACCCCATGCACTCATATGCACCACCAACACTCACACAGAAACCAATGTCCTCATACTCCTTCCCCATGCGCTCAAACACCAACCTAAGCACTCCTACCACCGTCCCCATGAACTCTCACACCATATCCATGCCCTCTCGCTCCATCCCCATGGACTCTCACACCATCCTGATGTACTCAACCAAACACCCCTATGCACTCATACCCCATTCCCATACACTGCAACACCGCCCCGAAAACACACACACACACTTTCCCATGCGTACACAAACAACTCCACATGCACTCACACACACAAAACAAACTCCTAAACACTTTCACTGTACTCTCATGTACGAACACTCACCACATACATTGAGGTCCTGTATTTGAGCACAGGAATGAGGAATGATTACATGGATGTTGTGTATGAATTCAAGAGGTTAGTGTGAGGTCATCAGATGGTTTGCGAGCTCAGAGGAATGGTTTGTGAGAGCGTGGGGTGGTGTATGGGCGCCTGGCGTTTGGTGCGATTGCATAGGAATTTGGTATGAAAGCAAAGGTCAGCTGTGTGCGGAGGCAGTGTATGAGTTCATTGGGACGACCCCCTGCACTCATATGCACGCCAACACTCACACAGAAACCAATGTCCTCATACTCCTTCCCCATGCGCTCAAACACCAACCTAAGCACTCCTACCACCGTCCCCATGAACTCTCACACCATATCCATGCCCTCTCGCTCCATCCCCATGGACTCTCACACCATCCTGATGTACTCAACCAAACACCCATATGCACTCATACCCCATTCCCATACACTGCAACACCGCCCCGAAAACACACACACACACTTTCCCATGCGTACACAAACAACTCCACATGCACTCACACACAAAAAACAAACTCCTAAACACTTTCACTGTACTCTCATGTACGAACACTCACCACATACATTGAGGTTCTGTATTTGAGCACAGGAATGAGGAATGATTACATGGATGTTGTGTATGAGTTCAAGAGGTTAGTGTGAGGTCATCAGATGGTTTGCGAGCTCAGAGGAATGGTTTGTGAGAGCGTGGGGTGGTGTATGGGCGCCTGGCGTTTGGTGCGATTGCATAGGAATTTGGTATGAAAGCAAAGGTCAGCTGTGTGCGGAGGCAGTGTATGAGTTCATTGGGACGACCCCATGCACTCATATGCACCACCAACACTCACACAGAAACCAATGTCCTCATACTCCTTCCCCATGCGCTCAAACACAAACCTAAGCACTCCTACCACCGTCCCCATGAACTCTCACACCATATCCATGCCCTCTCGCTCCATCCCCATGGACTCTCACACCATCCTGATGTACTCTACCAAACACCCCTATGCACTCATACCCCTTTCCCATACACTGCAACACCGCCCCGAAAACACACACACACACTTTCCCATGCGTACACAAACAACTCCACATGCACTCACACACACAAAACAAACTCCTAAACACTTTCACTGTACTCTCATGTACGAACACTCACCACATACATTGAGGTTCTGTATTTGAGCACAGGAATGAGGAATGATTACATGGATGTTGTGTATGAGTTCAAGAGGTTAGTGTGAGGTCATCAGATGGTTTGCGAGCTCAGAGGAATGGTTTGTGAGAGCGTGGGGTGGTGTATGGGCGCCTGGCGTTTGGTGCGATTGCATAGGAATTTGGTATGAAAGCAAAGGTCAGCTGTGTGCGGAGGCAGTGTATGAGTTCATTGGGACGACCCCATGCACTCATATGCACCACCAACACTCACACAGAAACCAATGTCCTCATACTCCTTCCCCATGCGCTCAAACACCAACCTAAGCACTCCTACCACCGTCCCCATGAACTCTCACACCATATCCATGCCCTCTCGCTCCATCCCCATGGACTCTCACACCATCCTGATGTACTCTACCAAACACCCCTATGCACTCATACCCCATTCCCATACACTGCAACACCGCCCCGAAAACACACACACACACTTTCCCATGCGTACACAAACAACTCCACATGCACTCACACACACAAAACAAACTCCTAAACACTTTCACTGTACTCTCATGTACGAACACTCACCACATACATTGAGGTTCTGTATTTGAGCACAGGAATGAGGAATGATTACATGGATGTTGTGTATGAGTTCAAGAGGTTAGTGTGAGGTCATCAGATGGTTTGCGAGCTCAGAGGAATGGTTTGTGAGAGCGTGGGGTGGTGTATGGGCGCCTGGCGTTTGGTGCGATTGCATAGGAATTTGGTATGAAAGCAAAGGTCAGCTGTGTGCGGAGGCAGTGTATGAGTTCATTGGGACGACCCCAGGCACTCATATGCACCACCAACACTCACACAGCAACCAATGTCCTCATACTCCTTCCCCATGCGCTCAAACACCAAACTTAGCACTCTACCACCATCCCCATGAACTCTCACACCATATCCATGCCCTCTCGCTCCATCCCCATGGACTCTCACACCATCCTGATGTACTCAACCAAACACCCCTATGCACTCATACCCCATTCCCATACACTCTCAGACCTCCTATTTGCACTCATACTTCACCTCTATACACTCAAACATTTTCCTATTGCTTTGATACACCCCACGACTAACGCGTTATCCCCACCCACACCTTAACGATGCACTCATACACACGCACTGCATACCAATACCAACTGCATTCACTTATACTCCTGCGATCACAACCTGTCTTATGAATTCATATATCTCTCCCATGTTCATATTCCACCCTTATGCACTCGAACACCTCACCTCAGCACTCTCATTCCTTACACTACCCTCATTTACCTCTCACTCTCATTACTCATTTACCGACACTATGCATTGTTTGCGGAACAAAATTAAAGTGTGCCACTTCCACCCTTTCTAAATTACAAATACGTTAAATGCTAATAGCTCCTTTGGGGAAACTTTTTTTTTTACTTTAATAAGTAATAATCGCATTTTTAGGCAGTGTTTATTATCCCATTTTTCGATTCTACCAGTAATATTCCTATTGTGATTGGAATCAGAATATTTTCATAAATATTATTAAAAGCACTTCTTATTTTGTAATAGTGACAACTTCTACTACAGGAACTTAAATCTACAGGCGACTACAACTGAAAGTATTAAAACCAAGAATGGGTTTTCATTAATGGATCTACACCAAATCTGTTGCATGAGCAAAGTCTGTGGATCTAAAGCGGTGACCAAAGTATATATTTTTTTCCCTCACTAGCTAACAACAGATGTTTCTACGGACACTTTTTGTATTTAAATTTGCCTCCTCTCTTTTGCAGCATATAATAATAAGTTTATACATGATATTGAGGAGATCATGTTCGTTTAATAAAAATTCATCCATCAGCGGGAAATACATGATTGGATTAAAATAGTTATTTTTACTTGACTCAGCAAAACGGACTTGACAATTTCTTGACGATAGCAAAAGTCTTAGCTGATTTGGAAAAAATCTCGGTTCCCGCAGCCAGAATGAAACCAAATTTATACAAAAATAATACAAAAACAGTTTCAAATTTAAATAAAAATATTTATGCTGATATTAGTGGCCATTGCAGTGGCCATTATTTAAATCTGTGTTGGTATAGACTGTCCCTAAATCATCGTAACAACTAAATATGCAAGTAAATTTTACTCAATATTAATCTATGTGTTACGGGTGATGTAATAAATCCGGGCATTGTTCATAATACCCGCTTATTTCGGACAAAGTGATAAATACTGTTTATTTATTACTAAATGTTATTTATTTATTACTATATCCAATCTTCAACCGTTAATATCTATTAGGGTGGGTCAAAAATATTTTTTTCACATTTTCCCAGGGGCACAACGACAAAAAGGTGCCAAATGGTCTCAAACTAACTTGTGTAAAATATTATTCCATTATAATAACTCTTTTTGCCTCCGGATTGACCTCAAAGTTTCCAGCAATGTAGTAATTCCATGTAAAAATGGACAAATGAAAATCGAGCTTTTACCTCAATTGCACGAATCCTTCATGAATGTAAATGTTTACAATGATATAAAAATCATCATTGAAGAGTATAAAATAAATAAAAATAAAACAAGAGATGAATACTTGAGTTCCATCACAACTTATTTTGAAATATCACAATGAATAGAACAGGCAATCAATAATTTCTTGCTAGAATAAAAAAAGATGTGTAAAACCTTTATTGGCGGTTGAATAGGATGGTAAAAACATTGAATTTAATAAAAATGTATGTGTCAGAATTGTGGTAGCTATTATGGTACATAAGTTTCAGCCTCCCCAAAAAAAAAATTTCTATAATAGTTTTAAGATTGGAGTTTTTGAAATTTCAGTAGCATATAAGAGCAGTCCACCACAAGTGTCCCCAAACGAGTCCCTAATGTCCAAAAATAAATTAAAATCCTATTTTAAGAGTCAAATATTTTCATAAGGAGAGCGACAGAGCTCCGTTTTAAGGTTAGAGCTCAGTTTTGTCTTCAAAATTTTGAAATTAGCTACAGTAATTTTCAAAACAAAATTGTAATTGTTTTAACCTGCTAAATTTGCTATACTTAAACATTGTACGCGTAAGAAACTATTTTGAGTCAATCCTCCCTCCAAAGAAGAAAATTATGTATAAATCGTTACTGATGTGAATCATACTGATATGTATTTGATTATTGCCTATGTACGAACTATCCATCCGACACTTGTTTCAACATATTTATGTGAACACATTTGGATCCCAAGATAAGAGATTTTAGGGAGTTTGGACAAAAGTTTTATTAAATATCCTTTTTTGCTTTCCTAATGTCAGCTAATTACCTTAGTTTTTTCATCAAAGGCTAAGCACAAACCAAAAATTATATTTGAACAGAAATAGTGTCAACAGAACCTAGTAGAATTGTGTAGAGTTCAATAGAATCTGCTTTTGAAAATCAATTATTATTGTATCGCATTAGAGGAAATTTCATGGCCCAACCTAGATTCCAATCAAAATTAGCTCTTTATGTTAAGAGATTATTGCAACTTAATATTTACCACTCAGAGATGGAAGCCAAACTTTATGCAGTATTTCAAAAAATTATAGGTTCTTCGCACACAATGAAAATTGATCAGCTAGTACAGTGGTTCCCAAACTATTTTGCTCGTGGAACCCTGAATATTTTTTAATCAACGACTTTTCAAAATTTAATATCTGATATTAAATAAAACAAGCCAACTTAATGTTGAAAAAGTTGTGATTAAGCGAGTTCCAAGAACCACCTGGAGGGTCTGGAGGTCCTCCCCCCAGAAAATTTTGGGAAATTTGACTATAAAAAGAGGGTTTTAACTTGTTTTGGAACACCTAATCCGAATTTAGGACATACATTTTTAAGAATTTAATACATATTTTTGCTAGGATTTGCATTTTGATGAACTTAATATAAAAAAAAAACACCATTCTTATTTTCTTTAAGGAAATAAAATTTGTCACGCAGAACCCCTAAATTTTTTCGTGGAACCCACTTTGGGAACCACTGAGCTAGTGAAATAACAGTCCGCTGAATTTTGAAATCAGAGCATTTAAGAAAAATAGCAACTATTCAAAACCTATTTCGACTTTTTAAATTTAAAAGAATACTTGAATTGAAGAATTGACTTGAGAAGAAGAATTGAATAGACTTGAGAGAATATATCTGATCTACCAATATTTAAAATCTATACCAGTGACAATCCATTGTTTGTTTGCAAAAAACCCTCCTGCTCTATGCCTGTTTTGTTAATATGATAATACGTATGATATTGCATTTTTTATAAGTTGTTTTTGTACTAATACTTCATAAATGTAACTAATATGATTAAAATTGCTTTTAAAGACCCATATTTGTAACCTTCAAAATATTACAAACCCAAAAAATTAAGTTTCTAAAATTAAAAAAAAAGAAAATTTTACTTAATTTTGCTCCCTTTGAGGCCAATCCGGAGGCAAAAAGAGCTATTATTATGGAATAATATTTTACACACGTTAGTTTGAGACCATTTGGCACCCTTTTCTTGCTGTGCCCGATAGAATTTGTAAAAATTTTTTTTCGCCATAGTAAAATGACCCACCCTAATATCTATACAAAATAAATGCTTCAAAATTTTTAGGCCCCAATCTAGCCCCCTTAGATTTAGATCCCTTAAGTTGCTACCATTTCGACATAACGCTTACTTTCGTATTTTACTTTATATTTACCGGAATAAATCCCAATTTAAAGTGAAAAGTATACAATATAATACTCGATCCACAGACACTTTTGAAATTCCAAGTTTCTCCAAGGACATATTTTGTAGACATTTTTATTACCTTGCCCCTAAACTGTTCAATAGTCTACCTGTACACTTAATTAGTATTAGTAAATATTCAACATTTAAAAGATTATTATTTGAATTTCTATTAAACATTGACGACGTTGATATATATTTTTCACTTTGAAGCATTTTACTTAATAATGTTATCCAGCTTTTTTGCCATTTTTTAAGTGTTTCTATATAGTGTCTATTATTTTTTTTTTCTTTATTTAAGTTATGAATATATTTCTCTTATGCCTGTACGGGAAGAGCATTTCCCCTTGGCATATCACATGTTTCTTCTATTACTTGTATTTCTTTTGTAAATAAAATTTGTTTGTTTGTTTTTTTTAAAAATGTTCTATTTATTTATTATTAAAGTAATTATAAGTATTATTGATTATATCACATTGCCTGCCTCACTTTGGGCATTATTAAAAATGCCCGATTTATCCCTTTTCCCATAACATATACATTATTCTTAATACTTAAATAAATTTTTAATTTAATCAAACAGTATTAAATACAATAAAATCAGTGACAGACATACTCGTTCTCCTACGCTATTCAATAAGCAGAATCAAATTTCCGTCACTCGACACTCGGTGTTGTATTCAAAGACTTAAATTTCCTTTACATTCTGATCAGTGGTATCGGTGGTTATTTAACTGCTTACCACCAGATAAAATAATCTACTATGCCTAAGAATTTAAATTGTTTTAACACAAATTTGAAGCAAAATGTTTTTTCAAGCGTTTATAGATTACCATCATTGAGTCAATCCTGTACTTTATGATATTTTTGTAAAAGTAGGTAAAATTATAACTTACAGTTTAGAATCCTTAATTAAAAAGGTCCGGTTCCTTATGCCTGGCTCCCCTGGCTGTAGGTTGATGGAAAGCGTTGAGACATATTACAGCCCAGCTCAGGCCTGGCTGTAGGTTTCCAAACCGTCCCTTGGTCACTTGTTGCGCTCTTTAAAACTGTAGGAAAGGAAATTACTCAAACACCGTACTAAATGCTAGCAAACTTAACACTATCTACGAAGATTTTAAGTTTTTTTGTGATGAAATACTCTACTTGCAAATACGGATCAGCTACTAACCAGTTGGCAAAAAATCATTCGCCAACCAGGCGCATTAACTACGCAATCTGTCCCAAATTAAGAATGTATAAAATAAACACGTTTACGATCAAATAAATGTGGGATTCGAACACTTTACCCTTTCTCCTATAAACTGAGCAGCACGAGCTAACTGAGCAGTCACTGCCTCTTGGAAGAAGAGGAAGGATCACGTCACGGGGCAGAAGGCATAAGAAGCTGCGAGGGGGCTTCGTGAGAGCGTGTTTGAGAGTGTGATCGTCGTGGTGAGTTTTCGTGTTGAATCGTCGGCGGAGTGCCACGGTGGATCATCGGTTGAGTGCCGAAGAGGATCATCGGCTGTGTGCCGGTTGGAGCGAAGGCTGTGTGCCTGAGATCATCAACAGAGATAAATCAAGGCTGGGCGCCTGAGATCTAGTCGACGTATTTGTTGATTACCCACAAATGATTACTCCCATCCTTCCTAGCTGGGCACTGATGTTAAATAATATTGCTCAATTAAATACGCACATTCATGAAATTAGTTTATTAAGAGTGGAGTTTTCGATTTAGAAATAAGTAATTTATCAAACTGTTATTGCTAATAATTAAAACTCAAATGTCATAGAAATCAACTTACCACAGAAATCACCTTGTATCAGTCTAGTATCACCTTGTATCACCTATCTTGTCTAGTGCTGAATCAATGGGATGTAACAAAATCACTTCTGGGGGAGACGGTTTTACGAGCAACTTCATTCTTGAAAATCAAGTCGGAACTGAAAAATTTTATTGCATTGTTGGAAAATCGTTCGAAATTGCATTGTTGAAAAATATAATCAGGTGTTAGATGTGTAACAATGTATCACAAGATTTGGGTTTCATTGTTGTAAATAACATTTTCCTGAAAATTTGCCGCCATTTTGAATAAAAAATGCTTCTTAAAATAAATTATTTTCTATATCTAGATTTTTTTTATTACATTTGTATTACATAGGAGCCACTAATAGCTAAAATAAAAACCACATTAGCCCATTTATTTCAGAATTTGTCTTTTTCTTAAATACATTATACATACGTTACATGACAAAAAAGGCTTGAAAACCACTAGACAAATAATAGCAAGAGTGTTAAAATGACCTATTGAAGCTTATATTGTATTATGAAAAGTCAGTGAAACCAGTTGTCAGTAATAAACAATCAAAAATGTTGTATCTTCTTTGTAGGAATTAAATTTCAATGTTATTCTATGTAACCTAATAGTTGAAACTTTCAAGAATTATGCCAAATATATTTAAATTTAAGATGAAAACCACTGGAAAAATAATAGCAAGAGTGTTAAAATGACCTATTGAAGCTTATATTGTATTATGAAAAGTCGGTGAAACCAGTTGTCAGTAATAAACAATCAAAAATTGTGTATCTTCTTTGTAGGAATTAAATTTCAATGTTATTCTATGTAACCTAATAGTTGAAACTTTCAAGAATTATGCCAAATATGTTTAAATTTAAGTTTTTAAGAAATTTTGTCAAATAGTAGTATTTCATGATTTTTGAAGAAAAAAATCATACACTCGTTTATTTCGTAATTTTCAAATTATTAAATTAACAGTTTAATGAGTCCTTTGAGGGCTGAAGCAATCAGTTTAATTTTTCAGTATGGAAAATTGTTTTTTCTCACTCACAAACACCATGCCACGGTGACCGATGCTTTCAGATGACCGATGCTTTCAGAGGTGTAAATAATCTCAAAAATCCCTTATACACCTCCCCGCCAAAATCCGAATAAAACACACATTTTATGAACCTAACGATGACCCTCCACGAAGCCTCCAGCTTTACATCCCCCAGTTTAACTACTCCCCCAACGCTCAACAAAACTAATCAGTGCCTCTTTCGGGGGGCTCCATATAGCGATCCATCCCTTACAAGGAAGCACGGTTGCTCCCAAATCAGGGTTTTAAGGTGGCTCATTTATCTGAAAGCCAGCTATCGGCTGTCAGGTCTTCCCATGTAGCAATTAGGGCAGGATCATTTGAGTCTCTAATTACAAGGGAAGCGTCTTATAGCCGGACTTTGCAGGTCGACTAATTTCCACGGATTACGTGTTTTGTGTCCGGGGAGAGTGAGGATTTCCGAGGGGTTTTATATGGTGAGTAGGGCAGCTTTGGAAATTGATTTTCCAGTAGTCTTCAAGTTTTTTGGGGGGTCGTTAATCCTTGAAGGTTCTTTTCTCTTTGTGGGTGTTGTTTTTGTTGGCTAGGTTTTAGAGGTGTTTTTTATGGGGTTTTGGGATTTTGTGATGTGTGCTTATTCCGGATTAAGTGAATAAGTGGATGTTTTTTTAAGAGAGAGGGGGTTTAGGGAGTGTGATAGAGAGATAATGGTGGGTATTCAGCTAAGGTGCTGAGGTTGATGGTTGAATCGATGAAAAGAATAAGTTGTAAAAGTATAAGACTTATTTTCATAACTTCATTTCACATTGGCTTAGTTTATTTTATTTATATGAAAATAAAACATCTCTTGAACTTACTTGACTGGAGTTGAATTGTACGTACATCGTACACTACAAAAACATTTAGAATCTAAAACATGTTTTTTAATAAGTAGTTAGTTATTTTTTAAAATGATCCCTGATCAGAAATTATAGTGAACCAAATGAACTATTAAGCATGATTCACAAGGATTTTTTGTCTGCTGTAAATGGTTCTCTGAAAAGTAATTCTAGTAAGAAATATGAATATTATTCTATTTTGACTTTTATACTTTGTTCCTAAGTTACTATACTATATGTGCTTTTAAGATTAAGATTTTTCTTACAATTAATCTAAAAGTAAGTTGTTTTTTTTTTCAAAAAATATACGTAAGACATTGTAAAAATATTCATTAAAATGGAATTTAATTAAACCAAGATAATATGAAACAACTATAATATGAATTATGTATGCGTTAGAGAATTTTCCAAGTTTCCTTTTCTATGAGAACTTATCAATGTGAGTGGTAGTTCAAAAATAGATTTCATTTAGAAAATAAGTTCATAGTTCTTAAATCATGACTAAAGACGCTTTGAAACGCTTTTTCAAATCTTACAACTCATTAACTATTTAAAATAATTTCATAATCAATTTTAAGTCAAAAATTTATTCATAAATTTTACTTTTATTCACTTTTGCTAAAAATTTTACTCAAAAATTAATTTCAAAGAATGTTTCATAAAATATATTTATTTACTTTATGCTCACCCTAGAACTATATCCAAGGCGGTTATACGAGGGTAGTTTGAAAAGTTCTCGGCCTGACTATGAAAATGACAACTTATGGTTTCAAAAATGGTTTATTTTTCAACATTGCCTCCTTATAAGCTGCCTCACTTCTTAGAACGACAGCCCTGTCTTATTTTTCGTTCTTTTGGGGGTTGTTCTAGATTTTCGTGAAAAAACCTATTCATCTAACAGTTACTTCTTAATTCGAAGAAAAACGGTGACCAGAGAGAAAATTTTTCACTTTGGAGGAGAGATGGAAGTTTGAAGATACCAAATCTGGGTAATAGGATAGGTGCTTTTAAAATTTTTAACCCAAATCCCTCAGTTTTCCCACCGCAAAAACACGTTTCTTAACAGAAGCACTGTTTTAATGAAAAATGGCATTTTAATCTGCTAAATGGGTCTTTTTTCTCGGGTATTCTCATCAACAGTTTAGATAAATATTCTGCTGTTATATTCATACCCTTCTCCTTGAAATCCATTGACAAAATTTCCCTGAAATCCCAGAATTCTTACGCCATGAATTTTCCAGCCGATAGCACGTTTTGGTGCTGAAAAACTGACTTTTATCCATTGCATTGATTATTATTTTACTTAAAAGTTCTAAGTTATGTCTATTTCTGCATATGGACGTAAAAAAACGCTTTTATTTTGTGTAAATCGCGTCAAAAATCGCAATGAATTCGTCATTTCAATGCATTTTTGAGCCACAATTTGGATTCGCGGCACCCATCTTGTCCAGCTTGGTTTCACGCGCAATTCCTCGTGCAAAAAATTACTTTTGCGCTCCTTTGAAATCCCTGGACTATTAGAAAGGTCCCCACCTTCTTTCATCATTATTCTAAAATCATAGAGGGTTCTTTTCGACGATTTTCGGTATGGCGGCTCTTTTTGAACGTTTTTCACATGGTTCTTTAAGAACACTCTTGCAACCATGTTAAAGCTTCAACTCTAATTCTTTCACGGGGAAAACAAAGGTAAAGAGTCTCTTTACACATTTACGATCGTAGAATTAATTTCATTTGGTGATATCCCTTCTTTTAAAAATAATTTTATAACAGCTCGATACTCTCTTTTCTCCATTATTGAAAATAAGCTCACCTTAACTCATTCAAAAAATTCCCGACAGCAGAATTCTGATCAGAACAACCCAAAAATTTAATTAGGCTCATTTGAAGAGTTGTTCAAACAGGAGAAAAAAATTCGAACGAATTAGAGCGCGTGTTCTGGGTGAGGCCGAGAACTTTTCAAACTACCCTCGTATGTTTCAAACCCTCCCCCTGATATGTTCATCTTTGTTTATAATATTAATATTCTGGTTTTTCTATATGGAAATTCTAAAAAACAGAAGAATGCCCCCCCCCCCAAAGATGGTTCAAACAAAAACAAAATACTGATGGCATTTTAAGTGAAACTCCATTATTAGCTAAAGAAAATAGACTTTCTTTTTCACGAACAAACTACTTAATTACGTATGTAGATCTCTCAGTGCATAAACACAAAAACCCCTCCACTTCTTCCCACTTGTGTTAAAGTACTAAAAGAAGAACATTCTGAGACATCCCGACTCGGTTCTAAAAATAAACTAAAAGAAAGAAAGAGAAAAATCACCTCTGAATTTCACCTGATCTCATTTCACTTCACCTCCTCCTAAAAAACAGGATAAGATCGTAAAATATTAGACACCGTCCAAAACCGATAGAACCCAAAGAAGAATTAAGTGGATCATTCGCATTCGAGTAAGAAAAAAAGCGCGGGAAAAGTGTAAAATTTCGATTGAGAATATTTTTTCTCCCATCGAAATTCCATCTTCCTTTATCTTGCTTCATCATCATTTTTTTCTCCTCCTTTTTTCCGGAGCATATCGCACGGAACTCAATTTTTCGGAACCAGCATATGCTAAAGAGAAACACCCCCAAGGGGCTCACTTTCTCGTGACGTCACTTGCAGGAAGTGAGGTTTTTTTCCCCGGCTCCATTTTCTCTGGATAGGATCGGATGGATGGCGTTTGTTGCTCTCAGAAAGGGAGCGAAATCACTCAATTGTAGGATTGTGATTCGGATGCTTTCAATTTGTTATGCATTTGAATTTTTATTAGGTTCTGCTGATATGAAAGGGGCATTTGTGTTTTCAAACTATTTTCTTTGAGTGCCTCTATTTTGATATCGAACATTTCCTTTTCTGTTTGTTATTCTCAAAATTCAATTTGCAATTTATTCCTCCTTTATTCACTGAAAAAAAAAGCTCTTTTTTATGTACTGAGTATTTAATCCCTATTAGTTTTAAAGGAATTTAAATACCCAAAATTATTTGTCAACATAATTTCAATATTCAATTTGGGGGGAAGTTTTAAGGTGTTTAATTACCTGCATTGTTTTAATTCTAAAAATAAATACTATAGTTTTAGTTAATATGACCTCCCCCTTTCAAAATAGGAAACAAGAATTAGTTAAGTACATATCTTAGATAATTTTTTTTTATAAATTGGGGGGTTAACTAACCAGCATATAAATTACATTTTATTATCAAATTAAGGAATATTAAAAAATACTGAAATCATATCTTAAGACATACAGTTTTATCAAATATTAAGTACTTTAACATCCTAATTTTTGTAGGATTTTATGTTTAATAAATATGTAGAATCTATGGTGAATTTTTTCTTAATTATTCGTAAATGGTTCTTTGCATTAATCAAAACTCGTTGTTACGAACACTTTGAATACTGGGAATCCGGTAGTTTAAATTAAATGTACCAACATTGCTGGGCGTCACGCCTGTAGTTGGTCGTCAATGTTTGTATTTGTATTTGAATAATATACAGAGCAATTCAAATATAAGAACTTCTAAGAGGAGTAGGGCACACCTAGACGACTCGGAATCACATTAGAATGGAGGGATCGGAAAAGCATCCCTAACGACATAGGGATTTTTAAAAGCGGGCATGGGAGTATGTATGAACTCCAGTGGAAATTGATTCGTAACCTTTCATAGTGGATTAAAACCTGCAAAACCGTTCGATTCGGGGCATTTATTACATGAGAGCAGAAATTTTAGACTTAATTTCTCAGTTCTTTAGGCTTAAAAATAAGTAATTGGTTTTTATGTAATAAATATCGGAATCGAATGATTTAGCTGGTTTTAATCCAATCAAAAGGTCAATTTCCAATGGGAATTATACAACCTCCCATGTCCACTTATAAAAACCCCTAGGTCATTAGGGGTGCATTTCCGACCCTTTATTCCAATGTGATTCTGAGTCGTCTAGGTGTGCTGTACCTCTCCTAAAACTTCACAAACATTTATCTGAAACACCCTGGATATGGTATGAAACTGGGAAAGATAAATGGTAAAAACGCGCAAATTAACAAATGATAAATATTGTAGATTCCATTCAGATTTCAAAATCGTTCGAGAGAACACTTTTAAACTGCATTTGCAACAAACAATTAGATTAAAATATGCATCTAGGTAACCTTAGTTTTTTCATATGTAACAAAATAGCATTCTATATTTTATCAAATTCGATTTTCATCTCGTATCCAAAATGCAATTTCTCTCCACTTACCGTTTTCAATTTTCTCCCCAATTGAAAAAAGACCATTTTTCAAATTGTTTTAGCTCACATCAGACGGTATTGATTCAGGGTTAACTCAGATTTTGTGGTTTGAATCTTTCAGTTGCAAGAAATTTTAAATAAATTGTAGACTTCTGAATTCAAAAATAACATTCCGCCAATTTACTTATAGAGTTGAAATTAAATTCACACAATATTTTAATCCTACATTTCTGTTTTGTATTAAAAAAAAGCATTTTATTTTACAATTCTATAAGGATCCTTATAGAATGGTAAAATAAAATGCTTTTTTAAATACAAAACATAAATATAGGATTTAAATATTATGTGAATTTAATTTCAACTCCAAGTAAATTGGCGGAATGTTATTTCTACTATTCGAATAGTTCAGCTGTGAAACGTCACGAAGCACAAAAACATTTTTTTTTTTCAAATCGTTTATTTACTTACAAAAGAAACCGTCGTGAAAAAAACGTCCATTACCATCGCTCACCCTACTAAATACTACTTTACATATTCAGAATACTGAATATTCGACAAAACTCGAATACTAATATCGATAATAGGAATCGTAAAAGGGGGTAGAAAAAAACCCTACATGCCTCTCCAGCCATCCAAGTTTCTCCAACCGTTCACACCTGGCACCCTGTGAAAGAGAAGTGATTATGACGAAAATGAAATTCTCTACACTTAGCATTCATTTTCCGCGGAGCTCTTTTCCGAGCGCTGGAATCACTGTAGTGTGAAATTGCTAGGTGCATGCATATTTATACCTTAATTATTTGCCGTAATTAATGCAGTCTAGAAAATTTTCATTTAGGATTTACTAGTCCTGGCCATTGCCGCTCTTATTGGTTTTGGAGAAAGCTGTCGTGTTGATTATGAAATTAACTTAAATTTTAGTTTCCGTGTAGTGCTTGCTGTGTTCCAACGAATTCAGTTTCCTTTTTTTTTAAAGATGGGGTGTAAGTGTTTCGAGTGTTGTAGGGAGTAAATTTGATTTTGGTGATTTTAAAGAGGACGCTGTGTAATCTTGTTTCGCCAAACGGGGTGCATAATAGATTTTTGAGATTCGAGGATAATTTTAACAAGAGTCTGATTTTGATGTCTTGACTTAAGTATATCAACCGTATCGGATATTTAACGTTGCTTGGTTGTTTTTATACACATAAACATTACCCGGCTGTTTACTGCCTTACTTTTGCATAAATAAGCGTATGTTAGAATTTTATGAAATTTATATTTATTTCATAGATTAGTTATTATGGAGCTGATTTAAAAATACCCATTGTCAAAAAAATTTTAAATTGATTATCCATACTTCTGTCTAAGGTTTTATAAAAGGGTTTCTCCTCTTTTATATAATCTCAGATTTTTAAAACTGAAGGCTTTCTATATTAAATTTGATAAAACTGATATCTATCAAAAAGGGGTCTATAAATATTTAACCGTATTGTTTTGGTATACCTATTAACGAATATGGGTTTTCTTTTTAGTACTTTAAGAAACAAGTTCTCTCATTTAAATTTCAAAATATCCCCAAATTATTCATAGGATTCAATAGAAATATCGGGCAGCTTAGGAGTGAAAGTGTTAGGCTGGGCGCGCACGAGTGACTAAAGTCACGGCGACCAGGATTACTAGTATCAAAAATATCACAAGAAAACAATAGAGCATTTTCAATCACATGACTTTATCTAACAACGGCCTTAGCAACGTTGTTTTTATCCTCCAGTGATGTCATGTGCGAATGCTTCTATTGGATGCTTATATGCAGTGGCGTATATAAGGGGGGGGGGGCGAAGGGGCCCTGGCCCCCCCCCCCCAAAATTTGGACTAGGTGTATGAAAACAAGTTAAAACCCTGTTTTTAGGGTCAAATTTCAAAAATATTTCTGGGGGAGGACCCCCAAACCCCCCTTTTGTACTTGGAATTTTATTAACAACTTTATTATAATAAGTTCATCAAAATCCAAAACCTATCAAAAAACATGTCCAAAATTTGGACAAAGTGTACCAAAAACAAGTTAAAACCCTAATTTAAGGGGTAAAGTTCCAAAAATTTTCTGGGGAAGGACCCACAGATCCCCTTTTGTACTTGGAATTCTATTTTTAATAACTTTTAAACATTAATTTCATAAAAATGTACATCCAAAATTCGAACTTAGTGTACCAAAATTAGTTAAAAACCTGGGTTGTTTTTGGTCAAACTTCCGAAAATTTTCTGGGGAAGGACCCCCAGACCCCCTTTGGTACTTGTATTTTTATTACTAACAATTTTTCCTTAAGTTTTTAGGGCCTATATTATCACCTAAAAAGCTACATTGGACAAATTAAATATGTGTGGGAGGGGCTGGGGAGTAATTTTGGGCCCCTCCCGAAATAAATTTCTATATACGCCACTGCTTATATGTCCTGCCCCTAACAACAGCCTTAGCAACGTTGTTTTTGTCTTTGTCACCGTGACAAAAGTCGCCCGTGCGCGCTCGCCCTTAAGGTCAAGTTCATGAAGTAGAATTATTTTTTATAAAAGTATTTATTTAATAAGCAAAATCACACATTATTGAAATTATAATTTTCAAAAATTTTTAACTTGAACTGAAAAAAGTATTTGCAACAATTTTAAGTAATAAAATTTAAAAAAAAACCCTCAAATAAATATAGCCAAATTAATTATTGGATTCTTAACAATTTTAATATTTTAGGGGTTCCACTTGTATTTATAATTTACAAGGATTGAATAAGATAATTTTTTGTTTAGTTTTGAACAAGAAAATGTAACCTTAATATGCTAAATGTAAGGGGGAAATGTTTGAGTTTAAAAACAAATTACATTCAGGTGTGTTCAGTTGACAAAAACTCATTGCATCAGTATCTCTATCCAAAGTATGAAAAAGGGCACGCATTAAGATTACCTTCAAGACATTAAAAGGATATAGTATTTCTCAAATTGGAAATAAGAAATCATAAAAACGTAGGATATGATCATTAGGGTGGCCCTTATTTTTCAAAGTCGGAATTTTTTTGGGCACCCCCCCTAATTTTTTTCCTTTTACCATGAAATGAAAGTGTGCAAAAGGATTTTCCGATATTTTAATATTAACCCGTGCCGCACGGCGGTTGAAGTTTGAATCCCATAGCGCGCCATAGTAACTATGGTTTAGTAGGGGAATAGCTTGTCCGCTCGCTTCCTCTAGATCAGAATGAAGAAAAGATGAATTATGAGACACAAAAGGAGCATGTGTGTTGAAGATGTTTGTTAAAATCCATGAAAACTTGGTAAAGTGTGATAATTTTAGCATAATTTATAGGAAAATTCACTCTTCAGAAACCACCACTGAATGGGTAAATGGTTCTGTCAATATTTTGGATCACTATGGCGGACCGAGAGCTTACCTATTTTACATGTTGCCATCACATATACTAATTGATATTAAGAAGTGTGTTTGTGCAAGAACTGCCCATATTAAAAAAAGTCTAGATGTGATCTTCTTTAAAAAAATAAAAGAAAGATGGAATGATATCAATAAGAAAGACGGTGAAAAATATTTGATGGAAATATCAATCATCGATAAATTTTGAGCACTACTTTTTATATTGTTAATGCCCTAAAAGAACGGAAACACGATTATAAGGAGGTAATTGAATTGTGTGTAATTTTTATGGGGAAATTCAGAAACATTATTTAAAATTAGACCACTAGCTCTACATCATGCCAGATGGATGGCTAAAGCCACTTATTCCATGAAAATGTTCAAGTTTAGAATGGTTGGTTCACTTTTTTTATGGTGAAAGGTGCATAGCAGGCCATTATTGCGCCAGACACAAGACTAAAAAAAATCATTTTAAGTGGGCAAAATCCTTTGTCATTTATGTTTAGAAACCATTTGGTTTTAAAAGAACAGAAATTGAAAGGCATAAAAAAACAATTGTTTTAGTCTTGTGAAGATCATGTGATACCATGGATAGAAAGTCCCCATCAGCCATCAGTGTTAAATTATTTAAATTTATTACAGGCTTTAAAGAAATACAAGACCATTAACAAAAATATTTCTTTGGTTGATGTAACGAAATTTGTCAATCATTTGTTGTACCTAAATGAAGAATATGCGTTCCATCCATTTTTAATGAAAACGTCGATGTGGAATCAAAAAAGCGCATAATCAAGAATTTCAAACGTGATACTCTTAATACTGCAAGAAAATGCATCTTCCTTTTTATCCTAATGAAGTTGCCTCCTTCAGTTACTTAAAATATCTTATTGGGATTTTTTTAACTTAGGCATAAATATTATTTTTGATTATCTGAGGAATATTCACATATAAAAATTTTACTATACCTAATTACGGATTGATTCCTTATTTTTCAGGGGAAAATTGAGGAATTTATTTCCAATAAAAAACGTGAATTTTATTAAGAGATTGAACGTTGATATTAGTTTCTTGAACATCAATTCAGAACTTTGGAATGATGACTTTTCATACCTAAATACCAGAGACATTTCAAAATTTGACTGCTGTCAATGACACAGCTGAAAGGGGTGTAAAACTAATTCGAGATTTTAATGGACTTCTCACAATAGATGAGGAGCAGAAACAGTACCTTTTGCAATGCGTTGAAAGTCATAGAAAACAGTACCCCTATTGCAAAAATTCTACTTTTAAGCGTAAATTTGAATAATTGGTCCTAAAAGTGAATAAACTCTTTTATTTCTTTTTAAAGATGATACATAGAATTTAATAAATGTTATAATAGATATATAGAATATGTTATATTGAAAATGTGTATAAAATATTAAAAGGAATTTTTTAAATTATTGTAGTGTAATAAGTGTAGTTATTGTTTGGTATTGGTGTTATACTATGTGAAATAATGTTATTGGATGTTTTTACAATTTATTTTCAAGAAATACCTTTTTGTTAAATTTACTGCTTTTATCTACTAATAATATTTTTAGGTAGTATTTTCATCTTCCTTACCCTTAATAATGCTGAAATTATTAAAATCAATTGTTATTCTGAGGTTCAGGAAACGAGCGGAGACGCTATTCCCACATTAAGCCACAGTTACTGTGGCGCGCTATGGGATTCAAACTTCAACCGCCGTGCGGCACGGGTTAATATTATAATATCGGAAAATCCTTTTGCACACTTT
The DNA here is from genome assembly GCA_963680715.1 of Tetragnatha montana. NCBI lineage: Eukaryota > Metazoa > Arthropoda > Arachnida > Araneae > Tetragnathidae > Tetragnatha > Tetragnatha montana. Next base: position 53,563,359 of record OY796676.1, on the reverse strand, counting down.
CATTTCATCGTAAAAGGAAAAAAATTGAGGGGGGTGCCCAAAAAAATATTGAAATTTTTTTTTCTCCATTATAATAAGGGCCACCCTAATGATCATAGATGTGTTCTGTTCATAAAACTTAAAACAATGTTGCCAGTAATATCATGGAGTTTTCATTCTTTTTTGTTACTTTAGATAAAAAAAACAATTTACCACTGCAATATCACTTTTATTTATAAAGAGTTTTATCCAAAACTAACTGCAACCGGGATCCATACTACTTATAAATTTAAATTATGGCACTTTGTATGAAATTGTATGTCTAGTATGAAACAAAAGAATAGCTACTACTGCAGATAGAGTAAACACAAAACATGTTTTTAAAGTGTTTTGTGGAAAATACATTAATTTATCCTTTTTAGAGCGTTACCTTTTATCTCGGAACATCAATATTTACGACCTACTTTAAAATACCTATTCATTGTTAATATTGAAATCGATTCCAAAGCAATTTCCGAAATTTGGGTGTTGTTCACACCTTTTATTCCTTAGCTTGTTTGTTTTTATCAACAAACTATTATGAAAGTATTTCTATAATATATATTTTTTTCGACTTCAATGTAAAAATGGTCGCATTTCAGTACAAAAAAAAAAATTGAAACTTTGTAGAATAGAAACCACTGGTGAAAATCGTAGTGTATAGCTAGTATCTTTTGCAAAAAGAAAAATGATGGTTTTTAAAGTGTTAGAAATGTATGGATTATTTCTATTTTGTTTATATATTGTTTAGTGAATTTTTTAAAGATTTTCTTTGCATTTCGCTTGGGTTTGGTTTAGTAATGAAGAGGTAAAAAAAATTAGGATTGCCAGAACAAACATAAATATGTTACATAACATATTTAAAATAAAAATAAGCTTTTGTTTTATGTTGTGCAATGTTTGTGCAAGCAATGTTTTTAAAAAGAAAGGTTTTATTAGGATAAACAAAAACACAAATCGCTGTTCCGCTGTGACTAAAGGCAAAAATACTACAATCTCCTTTTCAAATATCCTTTCTACAATACTACGATATATAAATTTAAAAATAAAGGTATTGTTGAGAACACTACTAGCCATTGGCGCTAATAAAATTTTAATTCGTTCAAGTAGTATTTTCTGTACATATTTGTACATTTAAACAATATACATGTATTACAAATAATACATGTTTTATAAGAACTCTTTATACAATATACAAATAAATCACAGAATTTAACGTTGATGTCGTTTACGAAAATTTTTGAGCTTTCCAATTTTTTTTTAACCTAATTTATTTAAATATTATTGACTAGCAGTTAAATTATTGTGTCAGTTGGGTGTATATCTCATTCGGGGATACACATAGTGGTTAAATCGAAACTGGCGGTACCCAGAGGCTCATATAGCGCGGGTACAATTGACATAAACTTACAAACACCCTCAAAATCGAAACCTTCTCCCTGTTTCAGTATGCTTCGCTTACAATGTTTCGTAAACAAATGATGATTGCCAGCAGTGAAAGAAGATGTTGCAGGAAAGTGAAAATACAGGAAAACTTTCAAGAGGATGCCCAATAGGAAATGGAAACACACAATCAATTTCCTTCTGCCCGAGCGATTGCTTTTGAATGGGAGTTTCGCTTTCGCACCTGAAATGTTGCTTTCTCTACTATACTCCTGCGTATGGAATGTTCCCCTTTTCTGCATTGTTTGCCATCGTAAAAAGGACGAAATGCACATCAATTGTTTGTAAGCCACTTCACTTACTTCCCTTAAATAGGAAATGTCTTTGGGACAGAAATGGCTGTGTAGGGGAAGATATGTGGGTCGGACGAGTTGCTATAAATAACACTTGGAATTGAGATGTATCTGTTTTTTTTCACGTATTTATTCAATTTATTTCACATATTCAATTATAAAGTCAAGGAAATACGTTGCGGGATATTTCCGCTCCTTTATATTCAGATATTTCTTTTAATCTCAAGAAAACTTCCACAAAAGCTAGTATTACAAACTTTTTGCGGTACAAGCAAGCAATTGAGTTGCTCAGATTGATTTTGGTGCACGTCCAATTTGAAATTTGGCATAGGAATGGATCAGGGTGGGTTTTTTTTAAATATTTTTTTAAAAACATAGTGGTTGCCGAAGAAAAAATTTCTATATTTGAATCTCTTGAGACAATAGTGATTTAACTCCAACAGCTAACATTGTAAGTATCTCGTTTTTTTCTGCAAGCGCTAGTATGATCAGCCATGGAAATTCCGTTTTCAATGGAATAACAATGGAACCAATCACTTTAAACTAAGTTGGATGGAGTTTTTGATAAAAATTACGTAACAAAATAAAAATAATTCAGTATACAGGGTTTTTTGCATTTATCCAATGTGAAAGTACAAGAAATCTGTCAACTCAACTAAGTGTTTTATCATGCATCATAAAAAGAGCAAAGTATTTCTAAACGAGTTATATAATATACCTAGTTATTAGTGTTATTATATCCTTATTGAATCTGAATCTATAGGTTTGACGGAATGTTCAAATAACTGTCGGTGCACAATTACTGAGAATGTCCTGACTGTTAGTAATATGAGTTACTGAACAATGGGAATATTCTAGTATACAATTCTGGGATTTGTTATACAAACTTGGTGCTTGGCCTGATTTCCAATTAATATGCATAACAATGATGTACAATAATATGTATACTGTATGTATTCTTGTGAAAAATTGTGGAAAAATAAATTTAAATAGCACGTATACGACACTTTTCAGAAAAATAATTTATAAGTTTAGGTATATAAGTTTAAAGACATTTTTTTTTCAATAATTTATATTGTGTAAATAGGAAAAAACTTATTGTAATATAAATTGGACTAAGTTTTTTGATCAACTATATACTATTCGTAAAATATGGATTTGTAACAACCATAATATGTTTTCTTTACTAAAGGAATATTTCAGATTTACTAAATTTGAAGGTATAGTAAGAGAATTTAAAGTAGATAAATAACAGTTTGCTTTCTCTTTTACAAGTTTATATCAACACTGTAGCATTTATACGTTTTTATCATGCGTTTTTACTTCTTCAGATTTAAATGCCTGTGGTGGAAAAATAGAAATGAAAATGCTTAACACACAAAAAAAAATCTTAAAAGAAAATTTTTAAAAAACTCTATTTCTAATGAAAATGTTGTGGTAAATTCCTTCAACATATTCACAAATATACTATCTTTTTTGCATTCTTTGTATTTTTTTAGCAATTTTAAGTTTAAAATGGTGGTTTTTTTTTTAAGATTATATGCACCAAAGATCCTGATTTTCCACCACATCTGAAAAAATCATAACTTAAGTGTATATGTTACGGGTGATGTCACAAATCCGGGCATTATTAATAATGCCCGCGTATTTCGGGCGAAATGATAAATACTGTTGAATTAATCCCATTGCTCGCTTCGCTTCGGGCATTTTAATTATGCCCTTTTTATCTTTTTGCCCGTAACATATACTTACTAATGCTTGATTAATTGGATGGTAATTTGGTATTATAAATTTATGGAATGTAACTCGTGGGCATTATATACTTCTAGTAAAACATTTTACACATTGTAATATGAAAATTTTAAGATTAAAGAGTTACAATGCACCTTTTAGAAAAGGTTACATGGTTGGTTGGTGTCGTGTCCATGGGAGTATTAAATGTATCCATGTGTATGCAATACACAGCCTGCTATCTCCTTGATGTTATTGGAGTAGAGACTTTCGAATGGGGAGAATTCCCCAAGCAGAGCCAGAGATCTTATAATGGCAGGACATTCAAAAATAAAACATAAAAGGTTACATAGTTACATAAATTAATTGGAAATGCATCATATAAGCCAAACTTAAACAAAGCACCATCTTAAATCAATCTGAATTTTATCTCATTTTTAAAAATAAATAATTTTGCATTAATTTTGAATAGCATTAAATATGGTAGCATTATCTTGTGAATGAGATAAAACTGAAACTTAATATAGTAAAATTGGTTTAAATTCACTCAGCTTATTTTTAAGATACTTTACCAGCTTTATGATAGTTTTAAAAGAGTTACGTAGGCTTCTTGAACAAAGGTTGCATCAAGTTTAGTATTGAAAGCTTAATTTACTTCTTAAGATGAAAGTTTGTGGACTCGAGTTTTAAGATAATGCAATCTGACTTTTCTGTCTGGGAAATTGTTTCTTATTTTTTGGTGTCTGGGTGCTTATTGATTTCTTTATATTTTCAAGTCGAATGTAGGGGTTCACTTTACACTATTTAAACCTGTGTGACTTAAGAATTCCAAATTAGGAATACCGAATAGATTTTATCCATTAAGTTAGAATTATAATCAAGAACAATAAAAACCTTAAAAAAGTTAATTGGAAATATTTTTTTATTTAGTTATTCAAAGCAAAATGTATTTGATAAGAACAATAGAATAGAAATTTAAATCAAGTTATAGGTCATCTTCAGGTTGTTCTTGAATATATGGTACAAACATTAAGGGGATGTGTACAATGGTACTCATCAAAGAGTTAACTACATTGGAATTGTGAAATTTAAATAAAACAAAAGTATGGTAAAAATGTAATTTGTTAGGATTTTTAGGAAAAACCAGTTTACTTTCCTTTTAAAATGTTGCTTATTTTAAACGATTCTCCTTTACTTATTATACGCTTTAAGCTAAAGTGTATCATTTCTCTAGGTTTATATCTCAATAGTTTAAAAATTAATTAGAATAAAAGTTTTTCAGTGAAATTTATGAAACATTAAGATAATCACATATTATCACATACATTGTACCCAATCAGCACATACGTTCAAGCTTCATCTAATTTATGTCATGAATGACCAAATTTCGTTTACTTCTAGTTTCAGTACGTTAGCTTAACATAACTCGGTATGAGTTGCGCTACTAGGGTAACCCCTTCATCAGTCTTACTAAAAAAAAACTTTAAGCCACACTAGTCAATCGAATGTATTACTTAGCAATACGCACGAGGGAATAATATATAGTGATGTCCTTTAAAAACAACCCACTCCAAAAATTGTACCCTAAAAGCAATCCATTGAGATTTTTTGATTACATAATTAAAATAATTTTACCATCTCATATACCCTGTCCTTCTCTGCCTTTTAGAGTGCCAGGGATGTAAAAACTGGTCAAAGAACGGTTTATTTACTTATTTTTTAAACAAGCTGAGATAATGTAGATTTTTGGCAAAAATGTGCTTCAAATTTACAGATTTTGTAAAAATGTATGTTATAAAGACTTAAGAGCATTTTTCGCGCGTTTTTATGTTACCCCATTACTATGAGAATAAAATATTAAAGTTTTAGCTCAGTCTGCCAATTAAAGTCCTTTCTAGGAAAAAGTGTTTGTTTTTCAAATTCTTACTTAATTGACTGCCGATTTGTAATGGATAATTGGAATTAAACATGCTAAGCACTATAATGTTAAGGAGGATGAGCCGTTACAACAGTTTTTTGTTCGATTTAATTATCCTTTTTATTAAGCTTTTAAGGGAGAAAATATGAAACAGTGGGTTGTTTTTAAAGGACAGCACTATACTCTTTTGATTGTGAGATGGAAAGATCAAGCTGTAGATTATATTCTTTAGCGCGTCAAATAATTCTTTAAAAATATTTCAAAAAATTGGAAAAATCCCCCCAAACTGCAATACCCGTATGAAAATGCATGGACGGAGAAGTTATACTATTTTTGCATCTCATTTTACATCAAATAAATGAGAAAATATGAGCATCCCGAACTAAAGAACTCGGCTCAAAAGGAAGAAATTGCCCTTTCATAGTAACTCAATCTCGACTTTAGAGAGAGAACATGACGTTCGGGAGATGTTTGCGCACAAACACAATAAAACTCCCTTAAAAGAACTGCCAGCATCCAACGCGATGTCGCCGTTCCCGAGTCGAGAAAAACATGAATATAGGCGGGCAAAAAGTATGATGGAAATTGCCGTTACCATCAGGACGAGTTGAGTTGCAGGAAAGGAGATGAAATTGCGCAGACGGTTTTTGTTTTCTTCTATGAAGGAGCTTTTGTTTGTTCACAGGTGGATGGGTGGGGTGTTCGCTTCGTCTTTCACTTATTTTTGTGAAGGCATTTAGAGACAGTTACAGTTATTGACACTTGAAATTTCAATTTATATTAGAGAGGGGGTGATGTATGTTTTTTATGGATGAACAACTGTCGAAAGCAAAACATTTCCTGGAAAATTCATTTTCTAAATAAATTTTCCGAAAATAAATCCTCCTTAGAAAGGTTTTTTGGGGCAAAAGTATTTTAAATGATTTTTGACTCATGTGCTTGTTTGAAAAATTTAGTTTGATTTCTTACAAGAAATAGAGGGAATATTTTATTATACATAAGAAGCTTAAAATATATAATATGTATAAGGTGTTTATTACATTTATGTGCCGTCACAATTCACGCATTGAAATTACTTTAAATAAATATGTGAATAAATGTACGATGTAAAACTAGTGCTTTGTATGTAAAAATTTAAAGGTGATGTGATTTTCGATGTCGCTCTGAAAAATAAATATTAAGACATTTGATTTTAAACTACTGTGGGAATATTATCATTTATGATTGCATTTATGAAATTGATATGCAATTCGGATCATCAAATCTCTCACCACCCCAGATAAGCATTTTTTCATGGGCCTAAATTCAATGTAGTAGGGACATTAGTCTATGGATCCAGTCTTTTTAATCACCATATTTTATATTTTAATAAGAGTTGTATTGTTTCTAGATTTCTTGAGGGTATGGGTAATCTTGATATGATATTTTCCTCCCTAATTTTTCAAAACAATCCTGGCCAGAGAGTAGATCCTTAATTTATATGCAGAGAGAGGGTTTTCTATGATATTTTACAAGGCATAACCAGCGTAGTTAGGATAGTTAAAATTCATATTCATACCATCTCAATACCCACATACTGTAGTTTTCAAACCAATCTACTCTCGAAACCAGGCTAGAATAAGAGCTTTCATCGCACTCGACAAGGAAACAGGAACCAACCCTCCGTTATTGATCCCAACATGACTCGAGAGTAAACTAGGCTAATTCAACTGGCTCATCCTTTGGCGGAGGATGTTAAAATACGCCAAAAGGGATCGGGTTTCGCGTAAAATTCGTGCAGTTAGAAGTAATGGAGTGAGCATATACTCTATTTCCTTACTGAGGAGACCGTGTGAACCAGGAATCGATAAATATGTTGCCTGAAATGCTGTAGAAATGTGACAATTCAGAAAATAAGTGTAATTTTTCCTCTTAAATGCCCAATTCTCCTCTTTCAAGTTTTTCTTTTAGCTTGTATTATTTCGAATAACCAAACAATTTCCATACCGTCATGTATTTCTTCTATTCCTCAATTTCTTTTATCTCTTCTTATACACTCTTGCTTTTCCATGGTTATTATTTTCCTTTCTCTCTTTATTTTCTTTATTCTTCTCTCTTACTTCTTTCTATTTTTTTACCTAGTTCACTCTTGCTTCCTCTTTTTATGTACTCTTTATATTTTGTAATTTGTCTCTTTTCCACTCTCTTCCCCTCTATATCCCTCTGTTATAAAGGTTTACTCATACCCTTATAACTCATCATTTACCATAAGAAAATATAGTGCTGTATCCTTAAATAAAGAAATTTTGAAGAAGATTTTGTGGAAGAATTCACAAAAAAAAAAAGTGCGTTTTCTAATTATAGGGAGCATTTCTCCAAAACCCACTCATGTATTTTGCCCCTCATTAAATTTACCTCGCAGGATCGCAACTAATGCTCACTCAAACTAATATTCCCTTCACGGTCCTTACTTCAAACAAACCCACTCACTCATGCATTAGCAGGACGATACAAAATGAACGAACGGATGGATGGATATACCCGTGCATTAAATTCTCCTCCGTATTGTCACTGGGAGAATATAATGCACGCGGAACGAGTGCACGCTCAAGAACATCATTGATAAAGACTCGCGATGTTTGAGCCATTATTAGGGGGAATTTATATGGCTCTGTAAAGCGACGCTATCGTAGCAACGTGGTCGAAATTTTCCCTTTGTGATGACGTAGCTACTATTACGTAGTAGCGCAAAGAATTGTGTGATCCTATTTTGAAAATATGGAACAACTGATGAGGGGGGGAATAACAGATTTTAAAAGCTTTAGCAAATCACCAAACGTAAGAATTTTGGATTTCTCGTGAGAAATAACTTTTTTATTGATCACACCAACTCGCCTTTTGTTTCAGGAGGATGGTTAACAAAATCATAATCCCATCCACTCATAATAGGTGGATGGAGCTTTCTAGAGAGAAAAAAAAATATGATTCAAACTTTTTTGTATTAAGTTTAAAATATTGGTTGATACCAAAAGTCTCATGCTAAAAGGGAGAGTTGGGAGTCTAATTTATAAATTTTACTTGTAAAAATAGTGTTTCAAATCATTTTTGGACTCTTGAGGAGACAGACAGCCTCCTTGTTAATCTATAGAATTATATGAAGAAAAAAATCCTGTACAAAAGTAATCACGAAATTTTGAGAGAGGTGTTAATTCCTGTAATAAGAACTTCCTGCGTTTCTCTTAGACATCCTCTTCGCAATTTAATATTTTAAGATATATTGCAATGCAAATGTCTTTATGTAAATTTTTATACTACTTATAAATTAGTGCTAATTCTCAGCTTAGCAACAAATAACTTATGATTATAATTTTTGCATCACAAAAGTGGAAAAAAAATCTAGTTCGTTTATATTTTCTTATTTTGGAGGAAATTTGTTAGAAAACCAAAACTCAAGTGGGTCTTCTACGAAAAGATGGGACGTATTGCCGTATTACTAATGATTGAATCAGATTCTTCATTCCTTCTCGATAAGATATTTTCTTTGCGATCGCTTCGCGTTTAGCGTTCCATATAAACCTTCCCTTAAAACCCGTTCATTATTGGATGGAGGTGTAGGGTTTTAATAGGTTTCGGAGGGGAGTTTCAATTGTGTCAATAGTTTCCAGTCCTACTCGTGGAGTCACTGTTATGTGCGGTATGTGTTGATATAGATGTGAACGGATATGTGTGCATTTGGGGGTCAAAGTACGTTCGGGATATATTAATGTCACGTGGCTTATTGGTTGATTGTGTTGGAGAGATTATAGTGATTGTAGAATTTGTATGTATTTCATTTTTGGAGATATCTTATTATTTAGCAGGATCAAAATTATTTTTAAGTGCAAGTGATGATATGTTATGCGATTGCTACAAAATCAAACTTCCGACCTGAATTATTTCTTAATTGCTTTTTCTAAATCTAATATTTTTGTTGTGGTTTTGTCTAATATTAAACGAACTGAAGCTTATTTAAAACTTTAATTCATATTATTTTCTGTGTATGAAAAAAAAAGTAATAAAGAAAATATTGAAGAGCACATCTTGTCCATGATGTTTATAAAGAATTCTAATCGTTTATCCGATTTAAAAAAATGTTTTCGTTAAGTTTAAACTCATGATTGGGCGTATTTAATATTTAAATGAAGTTTCCTATTAATACTATGATTTTATGGTTGTGTTGCTTAAAATTACACAAAGTAAAGCATACTCCACACTCTATAGAACAACCTTTAAAAGAAATCCTGTTGGTTATTCTACCTCAAAACTTCTGTAATTTGTACAAATAAATCATGTTATATTTATATAGAATCTGTAGTCAGAATACTTGAGAAATCGTATCACGTACAAAGACAACCAGTATCGATTATGATTTTTCTGTATCTGATTACAGATTTTATAAAAATATTACAGGATTTACTTGTACAGGTTACAGGGATTTTTTCAATTAGCAGAACTAATTGGGCTTCATTTTTCTTCTTCTTCTTCAAAAGCTCAAGAGCCTTTTCCAGGCCAAGGCTCACTCCCAGATTCTCCTCCATCTGGCACAGGGCTTCCTTTACAAACACATATTATATTGTAGAGTGAATTTTCTATAATTTATGTTATTTTTTTTTCGCCATTAATTTTTCCTTACATAAAAATATGTCATAAATAATCAATATCAAATCACTCCCAACACATTATAAATTATTATAAACAATGTATAAAAATAAACATCACCAATGAATACATAGGTTATTTGAGTGACCCCATTCCACAAAAAACCCCAAAGAAACAACACAGACAAAAAGCAAACACAACTCTCAAAGAAACTTCGTACTAGTCCCGGGAGAAATTCAAGACAAAACACACCATTTCAACCCAAGAAAATGCTAAACGAGAATCTTCCTTTGTACTCCAAACCTGCAATTGAGAGCAGAGCTGTCAACATTTTTGTCGGACACCCAAAGAAACAATCCATTCCTGTAACGACTCTCAAACCGTGAGGTTTCCTGTTAGCCGAGAGCAGACAGTTAGGCATTTTCTCAAGACAAATTTCTCCACTCCAGTTAATCTTCTTGTGTGGGCTGAGGTTTCCTTCGCAAAGGCAGTGTATTGTCACTGTGAAGCTGGAAAGGATTATGTTAGAAATGAGGACTGGATATGTGTACTGTACAATACAGTAGTGTTCGGCACTAGTTAACTAGAACTAGTTGCAACTTGTAGTTTAACTACTTTTAGTTTGAAGTAATTCAACTATTAGTTTAACTACTTTTTTAATTAACTACTAGTTAAAACTACTTTCAAATTTTTACCTACTTGAAAAAAAAATTTTATTTAAAATTTAAAAAGATATTTAAAATTTTTATCTAAGGTAGAGTACTTCAAATACCATAACCAGGAATAAAGACCCTTTTGTATGAATGTTATTTTGTGATAAAGATAAGAAAGATGTATATTAGAATTTTGCCAAAAAGTATGTTATGAAATTAAATAGACAAGTTAACTACTTTGGGAAATAGTTAACTACTAGTTGCAACTAGTCCCAGGAAAAAATAGTTAACTACTAGTTACAACTACAATTTCCCAGACTAGTTAGTAGTTGGTAGTTAACTATTTTTTGACCACTAGTTGCCGAACACTACAATATAGTATTATAAGATTAGTGAAGTAGACTTCAGTCTGCCTTTATTTCAATTGTCTTCCAAAAGTGAGTTCAAAGATAAGAAATATATGAAGGCGTATTAAATACAAAATTATCGATTTACTTATCTGTGCTTTATTAGGAACTTACTTATTAAATTCCTTATTTTGTGAGGGGGCTTCCAAATAATGTTATTCTGTTCTATGAAAGGGAGGTAAAAAATTTCACTTTCAATACTTTTTCAAAATATTTATTTGAGTGCAATGAATAGAATTACTATAAAATTAGAAGGTAACGGTCTTAAAAATGTACATTAAAATACTTGCCTCATAAAATAGATAGAATTCTTTGAGAAAAAAAAATAGCATACTCATGAATACTTTTTAAGACTTGGTAGGAAATTAGGTATTTTATTGTATGTACTGATGATATATTTATATACCATCGTTTACAAAGAATTTTATGTCGTGCAGTCTTCTGCTAAGTAAATTATGATAAATTTTTAACAGATGTAAAATGTTTGATGTTATCACATAGTTATCATACTCCAATTCTAATATACATATTTCTTAATGAATTATAACTGAATTTAGTTAATATGTAATGTCCCATCATACTAAATTACTCACTGTAAGTTAAATAAAATTAAACTAAAAATCTGTAACATTCCACCGTTTATCCACAAGTTTAATTGTTCATTAAAAATAAAGCAAAAATATCTTTAAAACAAACCCAAACACCTCCTTACGCCCACTTCCAGCGTCATTCCCACTACTACGCCACTACAAATCCTTTCTCTCAGACCTACAGATGCGATACAAGAACCAGATATAGAAAGAAAATAAAAACACCACATAGAGAAAACCCACCTACAAAAAAGAGAATCATAATATCAACCAAAAAATAAAACACTAGTGCAACTCTGAGTAGAGATGAATATGTTTTCCTCCCAACAACACCGGAAACACGGCAGAGACGGACGGAAGTTTGGAGTGCTACTTCTAATGAACCATGGAAGAGTGAGGGGGAAGTGTGGAAGACGTGTTTATTCCAGACCCGGTGGTTTTTATTTATGCGTTTTTATTCAATTCCATGTGGAGGTGGGGTGGATTTCCTTAGTGCATTTGTCTTCAAACTCTTTCACTGTTTTTTTTATCGTTTGCTGGTGGGGGTAGAAAGTGGTGTTTGACATTCGATTTATCAGTAGGGTACGGTTAGATCCTAGGGTGGGTGGGGGTTTGAGATATTCAGGGAAATTTTGAGTATGGTTTGTATCGGTCCGGATTTGTGGGGTAGGGTTGTTGTGGTGTTTCATTTGTTTTGGAGGAGGGAGTGTTTTGTGTTTCCTTTTAGGATAATAATTTTTGGGGTTGTGCCGACGCATCAAAATGTATCAATTTGTTTAACTGCTTTTAATCTATAGGAATTAGATTTGCATATTAATGTTAACTCTTTCGTTAGTTTTATTTTTTATCAATTTACTTCGAAAGAAAGGGAGAGAAATTGTTGTTGTAAAAATATAAAAATCTACTTCTATGTCTAAGTAGAATACTTGGATAAATGGAAAGAAAATGCTGGTCCCTAGCGATTATACTCATCCAGATTTGACTGATTCGTACATATGTTACGGGCAATGTGATAAATTCAGTGGAATTTATGAATGGAATTTATCACTTTGCCTGCCTCCACTTCGGGCATTATTAATAATGCCCGATTAATCACTTTGCCCATAACACATGTTCATTAGAAAGAAAGAAAAAGGAAATGTAGAAATATAAGGGTGCTTAATGACATGTCATCTATACAGCTAGTGAAAGAAAATACAATTATAAAACTATACTGAAAAAAAAATGTAAATAGATACGGATAATTTTATTGAATGATTGGGAAAATGGTTAAGAGAGAAAATAGAGAGAGAGAGATATTAATGATAAAAAGGTAATCATATAGCAGGTGAATGAAACAAATATGAGAATGTTAATATACACTTGGAAACGAGTAAATATAATTTAAAGAGTAGGAAAGTGGAAAAAAGAAAAGTGTAGATTAAATAAATGGGCCCATTTCCGTTACCTGTCCCGCTAAGTATCGCGTTTGTGTTTTAGACACCAAATACTATTTGAAATATCACTAAAAATTACAAACTAATCGAATTAAATATACAAGTACATGAATGAAAACCGTAATAAAAAGTTGGCAATGTTTGAATGTTTGGTGTATAGAACATCCCAGCCATATAATATTTTTACGGTGCAGCTAACGGAATTGAACCAATAAAATGATAGAGATAGAGAGAAATAAGTAGGGGTAAGGAGAATTCATAACACACAGAATGGGTAAATTTGAGAGAGTAAGAGAAATTAGAGAGATAGATAAAGAGATGAAGGGGGGGGGGAGAAAAATAGGAAGCAGTACGGAAAGACAAATATTTTTTATAAAAATCAGAATCCCGTGAATTTAATATTTTTCCTAAAAGAGAGAATGGACTCTTTTCATCTCACAGTGCATAGTCTACCCTTAAACATCACATCCCCCACACTACAACAGACACAGCACAGCACTATCGATTGTGTATTTTAATAAATAATGCAATCTCTCTCCAGTATATATCATGCAGCAACCCGTTGCCGCTGACATTCCCAGCGGGAGATGAATGGAAAGAAAACGTCTGTCGGGGGCAAGAACCCTCGCGAGGGAAAGACGAATGACCGGGGTTAAAACCGAGCCATGACAAGTCCGGGGACCTTCCCTCCTCCGGGGCGGAATAATGGATGGAAAGCTTTCTGAATATTTCGGTAGCGGACGCGGGATTAATTGGGATTATTAGATGTCGGCCGATGATGGGGAAAAAAGAGGAATTGGAGAGATGAAGTATGCCGTGACTAATCGAATGTTGTTCTTTCGGGGTCGGTTGTTTTGGTGAAGCAATGTGGTGTTGAGGTCGAGATTGTTTTGGGGGTTGAAAGGGTGAGGATTATTTTTATTACGTGATGGGGTTGGATCATAGCCATCTTGACACATAAGGCCAGAGAAGCTCGAAATTTTGAGAGACGTTCTGCCTACTATTTCGCGTTACCATATCTTTTTGGACAACAGCGCAACTGTAGTCTGAAGGGAGCGTGCAAGATTTCCTACTGGAGTTGCAATGTTGTTCAAAAGGCTATGATGACGCGAAATAGTAGGCAGAACGTCTCTCAAGATTTCGAGCTTCTCTGGCCTTTTGTGTCTAATGGGATAGACAATGGTTGGATGGGCTTTTACTGAAGTGAAAAATGATGTTTCTTCTAGATTTATAAAAAGAACTCATTAGCAAACTGTCGTATTTTTTTTATTTTTAAAATATAAATTGAATTTGACGTAAAGAACCTTACCTAAAGAAGTTTGTATCTTTTTTATGAAATATTCCGCCAAAGATAATATTTCTCCTAAATTTTTCATGTGCAATTTGCAAAAGAAAAAATCACTCAAAATATAATGTGGTTCATTGCTTGAGGAATTTACAAATTAAGTCGGGCATATTTTTTTTTTTTGTTGACTCAAATGCATCCTATTGAACAAGAATAAACAACCTTCCCACATGGAATTTTTCATATAATAAGTTGATTTCCTTGTGTGACATCACGAAAGTTTTCCACTTCCTTTGAATAGAATAGAATAGGCCATGCAATCACGCAAGAAAGTCAGTTATTTTAAAGAAGATTACATTTTCTCAGAAAATTTACCTTAAACTAATATACAAAAAAAGTCTAAAGAATTTTTTTTGAGTAATCTAGAAAAATATTTTAAAATGAAAGATTTTTAGAAAAGGTATACAATAGGATTGTGGATAGATTAAATCAAATTTATGTCAGAAAACCGCTGAACAAATTATTTTTCCTAGAAAACTTCTATTTTTGATACGTTGTATTCCTCTTTTTATGTGTAAAATAGTATAAAAACCCAGAATTATCTACCCAGAAAGAAAAACTAATTTCTCTGTGGTTGATTATAAATAGAATTGATTATTTTATTAATGTGAAATTAAAGACAATCGAGGTCCGATGTACGCTAAATATGAAAAATAACTATCGAATTTTATTTTTTCGTCTTCAGTCATTTTATATTTAAAGAGCCATAGTACAAAATTGAATATTTAATTCATTTTTCTATTTATGCGATTGAACATGCAAACCTGTTTTTATTAAGGAAGTCATAGAACACCACGTTATGCAAGATTATCAATAAAACATTAGAATAGAATAGATAGAATAAAATAGATAGAATAAAAAATAGTACCCTTAAATAAAAAAATAAATCTAAATTTCCTCCTAAACAAATTATAAATTTTACCAAAAACAAACAAACTACCCAATACTTACCCCATCAAAACAAAAACCCCCATTTCCAATTGAAGAAGACTGATTACTTGAACATGCTCAACTGACTTTTTACACAAGTTTCATTCGTGGAGAAAAAAACTACAAAGCAATACATTTTATACAAAGTCTTTTATTTCCCATGCAATGCGGCATTAAACTTTAATGGATCGTTGACCAAGCAATCAATCAACGGGACCTAAGCCTAAAAAGAAATGACATCGCCCGTTGTTCTTTTCACCTCATTATTTCTCCAGGATTTCCAACCAGGTACTTGATTGAATAGGGCCATTGTCATTCAGCCCAGGTCTCCAATCGCAGAAAGGAGGACGTATTGCCAGAGAGCCACTCTTTGTTGTTGTTGCCAGGTCCTTGATTTACTTTCGTTCGTGCGTTCGGAGAGACACTATTGGGGAATTTGTGGGTGGGTGAGGGGGTGGGGGTAAGAATCTTCGGGAAGGAAGGCTTATAAATAAGGAGATGGTAAAAGAAGTGGATTTTGGCGATGGTATAAGATAAAGTGGGTGTGTTTACATTCATCTGATTGGTGAATACAGAAGAGTTTGTCTCCAAAAGTGTTATGATTGTAAGGCAAACTAATAACACTTTAAGTGGTAATATTTTGAATGACAAAAATATCAATTGATTACTAAAGATCATTTGATTTGATCTAAACATCAGATATGTTTAAAAAAAGTTGTGTTATTTGATGGCTTAAAATTACATTATTAAATCAAAATTTCTGTAAAGCAGTAGATTTAACATTTAATATAATTTATAAGGTACTACATTAAACCTCAAACGCTTATAGCTATTCAAAAACAATAGGTTGGTTTGAAATGGAAATATATTTTATGAATCTAATTAAAATTACAAATATATTGGTATTTTATAAGTAAAATTCACTATTTCTTGTGACATAAATTATCTCTATCTCTATATATATATAATCAAGGTGTGCCTGGGTGGGTGGCTGGGTACGGATCATATGTGGCGCAACTACACCTAAACTACCCGTCCGAATCGAACCAAATTTGGTACACTTACGTATCAGAACGGGGGGAAAGGTAATGGCACCAGTTTAAAATTCCTAAAACCACCCCTTCACCCCCTTTTGGGCCTTTTTTTCAAAAATCCCCTTACTTCTCCGCTGAAGAAGATCTGTTTCACTCGCATTGTTGCAAATAATACAACAAAAACAATTTTACGCATAAAACAAAGTATTTAAAGATGAAACCGAACTAATATGGTTTTAAAAAGGTTATAAATAATTAAAAAAATTGAAAACTGTCCTTATAAAAAACTTTATAACAGTATTTTCTTATTTAAGACTTCATTTTCCATGAAACTTTCAGTTGAAACATAAAGTTTTAAGAATTAGACTGGTTAAAGTAATAATGAAAGTAAAGTTTGCATAGAGTGTTTTCAGGTGACGTCACAACCGGTTATTTTCTTTTAACTGTGTGCCTTCTGTAGGGCTTTTAACTGTTGCTAAGGCCGTTGTTTATCTGTTGCTAAGGCGGTTTTTAAGTATGGAGTCACGTGATTTCAAATGCTCCAATAGAAGAATTCCACGGCTAGTCATTTTCTGTAACTGTTAACCTCTGTAGGGCAAAAAACTGTAACATCTACTGTTGCTAAGGCCGTTGTTAGGTCCGAGTCATGTGATTGAAAATGCTCTATAATGCAGTTTTATTTTTTTAGAAAGTTGATGATAGAAACACTAGATTAATTCTTATTTAACCTTATAATTTGTTTCTCTGGGGGATTTTAACGGGATTTTTTTTTCAATTTAAACAGGGGGTATTTACAAATTTTGGGATTTCAAATGTCTGTAATAATTTTAATTGATTTTTTTTTTCACTTAGAATGGATAATTTGGTAACTGTCGTAATAAAATGTGCAACACCGGAACTGGATGGGTTAGGTTAGATTCACACAGTTGTAACCGGGAGGGAAAATAAGGCACCGGGAACACCGGGATATGAAAAAGGCACCGGGAACACCTGTTGGCTACCAGCTTCCCTGGTGGCGCCCTCTATACTGTTTGTTCAGTGTTTCAGTAGCGCCCTCTATGCTCTTATGTAAAATATATTCAGTCTCTACTTGACGCTCAACGAGAGCGGTCTTGTACTTTTTCCTCTGCCGCCGTCTAGGCGAAATAAACGCATTATTCTTGTATACAGTCCGCTTCGCTTTTTATATCAAGTCCTAACTAAGGACACTACTGAGCTACCTTCATTGGTCCTAGCGAACCGGAGAACGATCCGATCGCATATTTCATATCGCTTGATGTTAGTTTCGATTTGACGAAACGTTTATCGCTTATTAACTGTGAACTATTCGCCGAACTTTGCGCCATGTCGAAAGTTGAGAAAGGTGAAACTACGCTTGCAACTCTAAACAGAAAACGTGGAGCCATCAAGGGTCAAATTACAAAAACCACTTCTGCTATTGAAGACAATGAGCCTTCCGAAGTTGAACTCAAAACTTTTCTAGAAACTGTGCAAAAACTTGGAACTAAGTTTGATTTACTCAAAGATCAGTATTATGAAACAGTAGCAGACGATCAGTTTACGGACATTGAAACCGCTTTGACTGAAGTAGACGACGAACTACATAAATTGGAGGTAAGAATAAAAACTCTAATTCAGGACATTGAAAAGAACTCTGTTGTTGATTTAAGTGTTTGTGAACTTAAAGATGAATCTAAAAGTAGTTCTGATGCAATTAAGAGATATGTTAAGCTCCCCCAGATACCACTCCCCACATTTAGTGGTAAATTTGACGAGTGGAATAACTTTAAAATTCAATTTAAGAACCTAATTGATGTTGATTCAGGTATTTCTAACGAAGAAAAACTGTATTATCTAAAAGCCTCTCTTAAAGGTGAAGCTAAAGCTATAGAGGCCTCTGATGACACTTATGAGTCACTATTTAAAGCTTTAGAAAGTAGGTTTGAAAACAAAAGAATTATAGTGGACACTCACATTAAAAACATTATGAATTTGTCTCCAGTTAAGTCTGAATCCTTTAAAGATCTGAGAGCCTTTTTAGATGATATTAACAGAAACTTAAGAACTCTAAAGTCCCTCAAGTATCAACGAGATACATTTTCTAACGTATTGTTATTTCACATCATATCAGAAAAATTAGATAAAGAAACAAGGAGACAGTTTGAATTAACTCTTAAAGGTACGGATGTTCCTGAATTAGATGACTTTTTGGTTTTCCTAGAGCGAAAATGTCAAATTTTAAGCTCTATAAATTCTACTATTCCGGAAAAACACCATCAGCCAGAACGGAAAAGGACTCTAATTTCAAAATTCCATAAATCTCCTCAAGTGTGTATTGTGTGCAAAACTCAAGTGCATCCCTTGTACCGGTGTCTTAAATTCAAAGAACTGAAACTGGAAGATCGTGTTAACGTAGTTAAGAAACATAGACTATGTTATAACTGTTTAGGTGCCTTTCATTCATCTTCGAGCTGCCATTCCAAAAGTTCATGTTACGTGTGTAAGCAATCAGGCCATCACACCCTTCTTCATCGATATTCAGTTCCGTTTTCGCACTCAGCCAAGGTCACGCCTTCAGAAAACGATAGTGATTCTAACCAGCTGCCCCTCCCAACAGTGCCTGACTCACCGCGAATTTCTTTGATTGCAAGCGGGCAATCGAAAACGGTTCTCATAAATACTGCAGTTGTTTATGTTAGAGACTCTCTTAACAAGAGAAAGGCCTTGCGCGCTGTTCTGGATTCGGCGTCAGAATGCTCGTTCCTTTCTTCAAAGGCAGCTGAAGTTTTGGGTCTCATGAAAGAACGGGTGAACATCCCGATCTGCGGTTTGAGTGACGCATCAGTTGATGTTAAATTCAAATCAACTGCTCAGCTATCAAATAAAGAGGGAGATTCGATGTGGGAAGTGGATTTTCTCTTGGTTCCGAAAATAACTGACGTTACGCCATCTAAGAAATTGAATATCTCCGCGTTGGACATTCCAAGAAATATCCAATTAGCTGATCCAAACTTTCACATTCCTCAAAATATAGACATTCTTTTGGGTGCAGAGCTCTTCTTCCAATTTTTAAAGGAAGATAAAATTCAATTAAAGGATAACTTAATCCTGCAAAACAGTTGCTTTGGATATTTAGTTTCTGGCAGCATTTTTGACTTTTCTAGTGCTTCATCTAAGCGCTGTTTCCTTTATAAGACTTTAGAGTCCCATGACCAACCCCTTAAATCTTTTTGGGAGATAGAGAACTTAGATGCTAAAGAACCTTTTACCAGTGATGAACTAAGCTATTGCAATGAACATGTTGAGAAAACCCATTTGAGGGACACAGATGGCACCTTTGTAGTTCAGATGCCATTCAAACCCAACACATCCGAAGCTATGCTTCTATGTTCAAAGAAGGTGGAGGGGAAGGACTTCCCTTTATCTGCTGATGAGTTACGCCAAGATTTCTGTATGGATGATTGCCTTTCGGGCTCATCAAACCTTGAGGACGTACATCGGCTTCGTTTAGAGTTGGCACAACGAGGAGGGATGGAACTGCATAAATGGTGCAGCAACGAACCTCAAGCTTCTACCCAGAATGAGACTTTTTCTTTAGATCGCAACTCTGACGCATTGACGGTCAAGACACTAGGTATACTGTGGAACTGTTCCAGTGACACGTTTTACTTCAATGGTTCTACTAACTCTTCACTCCCTCTAACAAAGAGAGATATCTTATCTGAAATAGCATCCATTTTCGATCCTCTTGGGCTTCTTGGACCAGTCACTTCTCGAGCTAAAATCTTCATGCAGCAGCTATGGCAACGTAAAGTGGAATGGAATGAACCCCTTCCTCCTGATGTGGTCAGCGACTGGCCTACCTTTACTGAAAACCGGCGATTCATCGCAGACATCAGAATCCCCAGATTTGCTCTTCAACCAAATCCAACCCACACGGTCTTGCATGGGTTTGCTGATGCTTCTGCCGAGGCTAATGGAGCAGTTATTTACCTAACTGTTTCTACTGATTCTACCAGTCCTAAAAGTCAACTTTTAACCAGCAAGTCGCGAGTTGCTCCTCTCAAGTCTCTCACGATTCCTCGCCTGGAATTGTCTGCATGCCTGCTTCTCGCACAGCTCGTCCAGAAGGTCTTGGGAGCCATACGCCATCCAGTTGACTCCGTGAAGCTGTGGTCCGACTCAACTATAGCTCTCGCATGGATCAAGACATCCCCGCATCTGTTGAAGACGTTCGTCAGCAACCGGGTCGCCCAGATCCAGGAGCTGTCCAAGGACTTCCAGTGGCACCATTTTCCTTCAGAAAGCAACCCAGCTGTCCTCATTTCCAGGGGACTTGATGCCAAGGCTCTTGCTTCCAGTGAGCTTTGGTGGAATGGACCTGAGCCTTCTAGTCTAGACTTGCCTCTACACGATGACTTGCCAGATTCTCCAAGTTTGACTGACAAACTCTATCTTAATGAACTAAAAACTCTTTCTAAAGTAACTCAAACTGCAAACTCTAATAATAACTTCTTTGATAACCTTATTCGTCTTACAAATTCTACTCTTAATTTTGATAAAAAGTATCCAATTGTATTGCCAAAGGATAGTAAGTTAACTGAAATTATTTTTATGCATTTTCATAGTGTGAATTCACATGTTGGTCTATTGAATGCAGTAAGAGAGCAATACTGGCCAATTAATGGTCGCAATATTTCTAGAAAAATTGTTCATAATTGTGTTGACTGCTTTCATGTCAAACCTATTGAAGTTACCCAAATAATGGGAGTTTTACCTGTTGAAAGATTAAAACCTAACCCTGTATTTCTAAATGTTGGAACGATGGTATTGTTAAAGGAACCCAATCTCTCTCCTTTACATTGGTCGATCGGAAGAATTACTGCTGTAATTCCAGGTAAGGATGGTTTCATTCGTGTGGTACAGGTAAAAACCTCTAAGGGAGAGTACAAAAGAGCTATATCCAATATATATGTATCTTGCCAATTTCTAATGATGTGTCTAATACAGATACTTAAGCATTTATTTACGAATGACTTTATTCTTGTTCAGTTAATTGATTATTGCTTATCCTTTATCTTAGTGTTTTACTTAAGTGTGCTAATTTGTTATTCATTTAGTGTTCAAGTGCATTTGTGTGTCATAATTTTATTTTTTGAAATATTATTTCAACGGGGGCCGGGATGTTGGCTACCAGCTTCCCTGGTGGCGCCCTCTATACTGTTTGTTCAGTGTTTCAGTAGCGCCCTCTATGCTCTTATGTAAAATATATTCAGTCTCTACTTGACGCTCAACGAGAGCGGTCTTGTACTTTTTCCTCTGCCGCCGTCTAGGCGAAATAAACGCATTATTCTTGTATACAGTCCGCTTCGCTTTTTATATCAAGTCCTAACTAAGGACACTACTGAGCTACCTTCAACACCGGGATATGAGAAAGGTACTCGGAAAACCGGGATATGGAAAAATACCGGGAACACAGGGATATGAAAAATTACCGGGAGAACCAAGATATGAAAAAATATTGGGAACAACTGGATATGAAAAACTACCGGGATGATTGGTAATTACGGTTACAAAAAATTAGACATGTAACTTGAGAAAACTCAATATATATATCTATAATAATAAAAGAGCTTTACCACTCACTCACTCACTCACTCACTCACTCACTCACTCACTCATCAACGCACAGCAAAATCTACCGGGGCTAAAGACTCAAAACTTGGTTGGGTGGAAGACCTTACGGTGTATACGCGCACTATGAAGGGATTTTTTGAAATTTCTTTTTTCTGACCCACAGGGGGGTTTGGAGCGTTTTCGACGTTTTTGAGCCCAGCGGCGTCCAAAATGACCCCAGATCTTCGTTATTTCGCAGGAAGGTACCTAGCAACAATATCTAGAAAGGCATTTTTCAGATTTTGGATATTCGAATTTTAAGGGGTCTGAAAATTCCAAAAACCTATTTTGGCTGAGCATAAACAAAGTTTTACATTTTCGAAAAAAACAATACCAAGAAATCGATATTACGAAATGAACTCTTGGTAATACCTTCCTGAGAGTATTTCAAAGAAAGTAATTTCTGGATATTCCATTCTGGAGAGGGTACACGGGGGTTTGAATATTTACTCCCGTTTTTAGTTTTCGCATTATAGCACCCACATTATTACTGTGATTGTTATGAAATTTAAGCATGATGTTCCTCACACAACCAGGAAGGTTTGCAAAAAATAATTTTCAGAATCAAAGCACTCCAAGGAGCCTTTTTGCCCCTTTTCTAAATTCTTATGCTTAGCCTTCAATACTAAATTTATAACGGTTATTGCTCCTTTCAGGTGAAGCAATACCTCTATTGTTGGAAATATTTATTTTCAAATGTTTTATAACAGGTTAATTTTTAAAAAATATGATAATGAAACAATTTTTAATGATTAAAGAATTTTTTTATGATAACCAAAAACTGTTCCACTGAAAAAATTTATTCTTTTTTCTATTTAATCAAATTTAAGTATTTCTTCAGTGTCGATTCAAATGATGTTTACTTTTATTTCAAGTTTGAAATTTCTTTCAATGAATGAATTGGTAATAAATCAGCAAAGGGGGGTTCAGGGGGTCTCCCCCTGATTTTTTAAAAAAAATATCATTATTAAAAAATGGTTATAAACTCTAATTCTAAACCGGTTTTTTAAGATTTTGTTTAACATCTTATAAAAATATGTAGTATATTTAATTGTTTTGTATTTTATAAAAACTTAGCGGGATGAGGGGGAAATAAGTTTTATCTAAGACATTGCTGTTCAATAATATATCTTTATTGTGAAGAGAAAGGGGAAAAATTTTGCCTCAAATATCCATTTATACCAATTGCAGGAATGGATGGAGGGAGAAAAGGACAAAAGAGAAAAAAATAATGGGATTCAAATAGCCCCCTGCCTTTTTTTCTATTTTGAAAAATTACTCTTTAAAAACGGGGATTTTACACATTAAATCTAAACAGGTGGTATTTTTAAAGGGTTTTTTTACATCTTAACGAAGTGGTATGGCATCAAAAAAGAATCCTAGCGGGAAGACTGTTAACTCTATTGCATCTAAACGATAATTCTTATTTATTTTAACACACAGTAAGCCTTTTATCCCCCGAGCAACGGCGGGCATATCAGCTAGTATATATATATATATATATATGTATCAAATATCAGCTAGTTATAAATACAGTATACTCTTGCTAAGACGAACTTCGTTAAGTCAAAAACCTCTAATTTTCGAAGAAAAAAAATAATCCTCTAATTGTATCTATAATTTTACTTATAATGCCGAAAACTCTTCATCTGGAAATTTTTCACTCGTCCCTTCGACTTCGTCAAATCGTCATATTGAGTGTATACTGTACTTTAAAGAATATCAAATAACACTTTTGTAAATTTACAAAATAGGGAATTACCTATCTATCATCATAATAAGTAGATTTAAGTACATGCATAAGTTAAGTACATAACTTAGGCTTATGTTTGTTTTTACATCTAACTAACAATTCAAATTTAGGTACTTAATATTTTAATATCTACATTTCTTGTTAGATTAGTAGTTTCGAATGACTCTTTTGAAAAAATTACGAAATAAAACTACCTATACAATACACTAATATCAAGTATAAAAATTACCATGTTGTTGTTGTTGCTTATCCTCTAAAAATATCTGACATTTGTCAGATCAACTCCATGAAGTTGTTGACCGCCAAAAAGTCAATGACCATGAGAGGGTCAGATGTTAAGTCCTCTTTGGAAAGTCCGACGCATCCAAGAATATGATCCGGATGGCCACGGCATTTTGGACAAATGGGGTGGATTTTTCTGCCACGTTCAAAAGAAAGGCACTTCAGATGGCCAGTAGCAAGTCTTGCTAGAGCAGTCTGGGAGCCACTAACCCATTACCACTAAACTAAACTAACTAAACCAACTGACTAACTAAACTAAATTACCATGTAAATAAATTAAATTTGTTGTTTTCTTACCTTCTGCATTATTTAACTATCTTCTACTTTGTATTCTCAATCAATTAGTTAGAAAATAAAGTCTATAAAAAACATACTTTACCACTAACTAACTTTAACACACCACTGCACTTAAAATCCTACCTACCCCTTCCCTTTATAAAGAGATCTGAGACACTCCGCAACAGGAAAAAAAAGTATTTGCAACCTAAGACGTCTGATTCTGTAAAAGAACCAACCACCGAAGAAAATCAACTCTTCTAGTATAAGGCAGGGGGATTGAGCTTGTTAGTTCTTGCAAGAAGGGCCTTTAAATTCTCTAGAAGGTTCTTTTCTTGTTTGTTTACCTTCTTCCAAGAATAGTATCGTTTTCGAAACCGTAATCCAGTCATGCTGCTATTCTTTTATCACCTTATTTCGGGACACCTATCGACTTGTTGCGAGTGTTTCAGGAAAGCAGATTTTTATTGTGATGGAAGATCTGACTGAATAAACAGGCTTTATATTGTGTTATTCAGTGTGTTTGGGGCCTTTTAAGGGGTTAAAATTATTTTCTTGGATATTTTTTAGGAGATACCTCCGCGATTTGCTATCGTTCACCAACCCCCGTAAACTGCAGAGCACTTTTATTAGTATTTGAAAGAAATTTAATTTCAGTTTTAAAACGCGAAAGGAATTTGTTTCACCATGAAATATGGCGTCAATGTCCGCTGTGATCTGATAGATATTGGATAATGAGTTGACAGTTGCTATGAAACTGCAACCTTACCCTTAATCTTAAAAAAAAAAATATTTTTTTTTAAATTAAGGATAAACAAACGTATGATAAGTAAAAATGTTACTGTTACTTTTCAACAGTAAAAGTATGTTTATAAAATGAATGCAAAAATATGTATCACTTAAAAAAATTAAGGATGGCAATCCATCAGTTTTATTATAAAATTCAGTCGTTTAAAACTTTAAGTTACTTATAAATGACAATTAGAAAAGTATTTATCAGAGAGTAGTGCTGAATAGTAGTGCAAAACTTTTAGTTTCTAACAAATTATTCGTCAAATTATAGCTTTTTAAACAAAACAAAAAAACGCCTTTTCAAACTTTAGGTTTTCCATAAACATAAAATTTTAATTAGTGACATCACGTTGAATTTGAATGTTCATTATTATCTAATTTCTCAAAGATAAAGACCTTTTTTTTGTAAAAGAAATGAGCATCAACATTATTTAAGATATCTTGGTTCATTAATTAATCAAGAAAACAGCAGCGCCGCTATGATCTGACCGCATCAAAGAAGATAAAATATTTTTTCTGCTCTTTCTCACCTCATACTATGCTGATAAGCTCATAATTCCGAGCACTAAAGCTGTTAGAGGAAACCCCAGCACTTAGCTAAATTCAATTTTCTAACACATCCCCCATTAGAAAAGTAAAACCCTTATCAGGGTGCACCGTCTTAAGGCGTCCTCGGTAAATGCTTTATTTATCAACTGCTTTTTTTACCAGTCTTTCCTTCTCTTCAAAGCACGTAGCAGCTGCTGCTTTTTTCGAAATTAAAAATCGGCCCAAAGAGAAAAAAACAGCCGAATAAATAAAACACCCCTTGATCTCCAGTGTGCGCAGCATTTCTAATTACTTTTTCATTAATTAACCTTTTGGGGATGTTTTTTTTTTTTTACTTCAGGTGGAGTTTTAAGGAGTTTCCCATTTTGCCTCTTTACGCTTCCTTTTTTTCTTTGTTTTTGTTGCTTCATTATTAAACAAATGTACGGGATTTTCCCGCGTGTGAAAAAAAGTTGGGAATACTTTCGTCGATTTTTTACTCTTACTTTTCGCAAGGTGAAGATTAAAGTTTTATCTTTGAAAAACGTTTTTAAAGGGAGGATATTCTCATTAAGAAATATAATTATCAATTTGCCATAAATTCTTAGAGGAGAAAAGAACACTTTAATTTAAAGTTTAGTTTTTAAACCTTGCATCAATTTGCTTTTAACTATTTTTCTTAAATATAAAGGTGATTCTGAAAGTATTTTTTGTGAACATTAATAATAAAATATGTTATTATTAATAACATATATAGCAGATATTCATTATTTTTAACTAAAAAAAATTCCTGATTTTCATACCTGGTACTGTTGGGTGCTAAACATTTTGGTATCAAGTACTTTGTGACACTGACTATTTATGTAACAAAGTATGAATTATAATTTCAAATACAGGAAAGCAGGTATCTAACAAAATTAGATTCCTTCTAATTTTCAATTTATTACTAAAATCGGAAAATATCGATGTCGACATTTAGGTTGGAATACAATGCGATTTAAGATTTGGTAACTGTTTTAATTTGCATATCATTTTCCTTATTTCTGAGAGCTACAAAACTGACAACTGATTTAAAACATAATAGGTTTGATGAATAAATTATGAATATAGATGGAAAGAAAAGTAAGTTTTTAATCAGAGTCAATCGAAACTGAAACTTTTAAGTCGAGTGAAATTTTTGACAGTTTGAAAATAGTTAAAATAAGAAAATTTATATAAAAAATCATTTCTTGATTTTCAGTTGATTCCAAGTTATTAAACAGATACAATTAAAAGGAAAATCCACATTTTAGAAAAAAAATGTGTTCAATAAAAACGTTACTAATGCTGCCATCATAGTAGAGACAAGTTTAAAATACGCGACATAACTGTGGGTGGGGTTAGGAACATAAAGAGAGGGAGTAGCGTAAAACCCATCAAATTTCTGTGACGTAATTTGTGGTGAGTACTTGATAATTTCAGAGTACAATTCTAGTTATTTTTAGTAATAAGTCAATCCTAAACAGGCTTATAGAAAAAGCTCAGAAATAGAGTAAAGATTATTTGGATTTTCTCATGGTAAGTGTAGTACATATGGGAACAGGTGCTCTCAAGGCTGAAATAGCTATCTAACCACCTTTGCAGTAAAAGTCAAGGGTTATCTCCTTTATGCTTCTACTTACCGTGAGTGGGCTTTGTACTCCTCCCAAAGGGAAAACTCTTTGTAAAGCTGGATAATGGCTAGTCCGTTGAAAGTCTTAAAGACTTGTATTTGATCCATTTGATGATATCTTACAAAGAATAGTCTATTTAATACATTTTGTGAAAAAGATCCTAAGAGGTTGGTTATAAATTCAATAAGGTTATTTTACTAGTATATTAAAAGATAAAGAAAGGTTTTATGTTGATGTATCTGTTGTATATTTTAATTTATAGCTTCATATAAGGTTATTATAAATTAAATTTAAGTAGAAATAAATATGTGTATTCCATTAGAATTATTGTATATTTTTTAAATTCTTTATACATAATTTCATAGTATTTACATATTAATTTAAATGTTCCAAAGTTATAATTATAAGTATCATTTAAAAATGCACAGAAGAAAAAATATTAGGTTTATATTCTTTAAGGTTTACCATTTTAAAATATAAATAATAAACATTTTCGTAAAAACGTATTGGTATAGAATACTAGTTTTTTTTTTAATTTTTATTATTGTTTTTCTATTATACTAGTTAGTGATCGTAATCATTAATTCAAACTATGAAAATTAAATTTCCTCTTTGTTTACAAAAACTTATAATAACTTACTACTTAGCTAATATATCCTTCATCCCCTCTCTCCTTTATATGTTATAATTAAGTTTGGTTGATGATGAGATGATGAAAGTCTTTGATGAAAGTCCTCAAAAACAATCTATTAATCATTTCTGCAGAAAACTTTTTTTTTTTTTTGAAAATGAGAATAATGTGACTGTCTAAACAAGTAAATTGAAATAAATCTTATTATAATAATGAGATTTATTACAATATCTAAGTATAATGGTAAAAATAATTATGTCTTATGCTTTTATTAATTAATTAGGTAATTAGGTCTTATGTTTTTCATTTGACTATTTATTTGGTCACCTAAATGGAACAAGATGTCCTAGTTTTGTTTGTGTTTCATGTTCAAATAAGAAAAATACTTTATAAAATTTTTAACAGAAAAATTCGTTTGCTTTTATACGCTGCATGCAGAATTTTGAAGGTCAAAAGCAGTTTATAAATACTACATAGTTGTCCAAATTTCAGAAAGGGACCAGCGAATCACCAACCCAGCTGTTTGAAAATATAAAAAATAGCTATCGATAACTCCAAACATGATGAAAGGTGTAAAAGGGATTTTTGAGATTATTTACACCTCTATAAGAATTGGTCACCTTAGCGAGTGAGAAAAAACAATTTTTTATTTTATTACTAGCTGAAATGCCCGGCCTTGCACGGGTGGAGTGTATCAATTTTTTTTTTAAAGTTTTCTCAAGTATACATATGTCTAATTTTCTGTAACCGAAATTACCAATCATCCCAATGTTCCCAGTAGTTTTTCATATTCCGATTTTATCGGTATTTTTTCATTTCCCTGTGGTCCCGGTATTTTTTATATCCTGGTTCTCCCGGTATTTTTTTATATACCGGTTCTCCCGGTAATAATTTTTCATATCCCGGTGTTCCCGGTAACTTTTTTTTATCTTGTTGTTCCTAACGCCTTTTTCATCCCGGTTCCAACTGTGTATATATCCAACTCAACCCATCCTGTTTCGATCAAAACAAATGAAAGTATAGGTTGACGGTAGCCATGTTTGACCAGGGAAAAAATTGAAACTTTGAATCATAATAATTCTAAAACTAATTCGAATATTTTAAAAAACGAAACGACAATCTTTTTGTAAAAAATAATTGTATATGTGTGTAAAATATTGTACTTTTACTATGATTAGTTTTTCTTTTATAACGAAAAAAGCGTTTCGATTATTTCATTTTGGCTGCCGCGACACGAGTTAGATCATGAAATAATTTTTTTTGATTTAGTGACGGTATTTAATTGGCTTCGGGCCAAAAGTTTAAAAATGGAGAAAAATAAGCGTTTTAACAACATAAAAACGGTCAAAAGAGGGTCAAGGGGTCGTTCTAGAACTTCGAAACATCGCCTAAATTTCAAATGGGGTGTTTTTACTTAGGTATACCAAGTTTGGTGCAGATCGGAAGGAAACTGTAGATTTGTATAAAGGACAAACACACCCAGCCAGCCACCCACCCACCCAGCCAGCCAGCCACCCACAAGATTTGACTTTTATTATATTAGATATTTTGTATTATTATTGTATTTTTTATTTATTTTATTTTTTTATACTGCAAAATTAAACTGATTGCTTCAACTCTCAAAGGAAATTCTCCTCAAAAACTTTAAAAAGTTTCAATTTAAATAATTTGAAAATTACGAAATAAACGAGTGTTTCATTTTTTTTTTCCAAAAATCATCTTAAAAAAGTATGATTATTTGATAAAATTTCGAATAAAATTTAAAAAAAACTTAAAAATATTTGGCATATTTTTTGAAAGTTTCAACTTCTAGGTTACGTGGAATAACATTGAAACTTAATTCCCACAAAGAAGATACAGAATTTTTGATGGTTTATTACTGCAACTGGTTTCACCGACTTTTCATAATATACTATAAGCTTCAATAGGCCATTTTAACCATTTTGCTATTATTTGTCCAGTGGTTTTCAAGCCTTTTCATCATGTACGTAGTATGTTACAACGTATTTAAAAAGAATACAAATTAGAAATAGATGGGTTGCAGGGGGGGCTCATCTGGCTCTCCGATTACTTTCAGCCAGGATGACGTAATCGGCTGGAAGGCGTTGAAGTTTTGACAGGAGTGACCAATCAGGGTTACGTAGGGAAATCGCGGAGCTTCTTATCTAGGTATTTTCTTACGTAGAAGGGAGTAATATAAGACGCGGAAGGGAAAATATAGACCTGTGAACTTGCCTAAGCAACAAATCATGTATTTAAATATCAATACTTGTGATCTATATGGTTGCATTCAATTTTTTAACTTCTGATGGGTTAAAACTGATTAAAATATTTCATTGAATTAAATAATGAGTATCTTGTTTTCCTTCTCATAAGCAACTTGAAGAACAAGTTTATAGCTTACCAAATAGTAGTGGATTAAATACACACTATGAAATTTGAAACTGATTCCTATGCATCGGAGGTTCATTACTTAAATCAATAGTGATCGATTTGTAACAACCCAAGTAGACGAATGACGTGATTTATGACGTCATTTTTTCGTCAAAATATGCCTTAAAATTGACGTCATGTTTTGCGTCTAATGTCCAATCTTTCGTCGTCATTTTCGACGTCATAAATGACGTGAATTTGACGACATATGTGACATGAACTTTGACGTGATTTTATGCCTTAAAATTGACGTCATGTTTCGCGTCGGATGTCCAACATCTCGACGTCATAAATGACGTGAATTTGACGACATATGTGACGTCAACTTTGACGTAACACGTCATGTTTTGCGTCGAATGTCCAACCTTTCGTCGTCATTTTCGACGTCATAAATGACGTGAATTTGACGACATATGTGACGTCAACTTGGACGTGATCAAATTTACGTGATTATCACGTGATTTAATGACGTTCTTTATACGTGGTTAAAGGACGTGATTTTCACGTAATTGTATGTCGTGAATTAATAGTGATAGAATGACATGTTTCTTTTGTCCTAGCCACTCGTTAGTCATAAATAGTTAAAATATGCTGACTTTAATTCAAATAAAATCCATTTTATGGATTGCCAAAATATATCTATAAAATGGATTTTATTTGAATTAAAGTTAGCATATTTTAACTATTTATGACTAACTAGTGGCTAGGACAAAAGAAACATGTCATTCTATCAGTACTAATTCACGACATACGATTATTCAATCTAGAAATAATATTTTCTAAAAAATATAAAATACTATAATTATTTATTTGAAAGATAGTGTTTTCAATTAATGTGAGCAATTTCTTTTTCTCTACACAGACATACTATATTAATATCATAAATAAAGTAATTCTATTATGAAAATAATTTTAAATTTTTCCACCAAAATAAATAAAATACCACCTATAAAATATCTATTCAAAAATGTTAATTATCCCAGAAAAGGGAAAATATAATTTTTCTTGGGTGAAAAGATTGGAAGATAATAGGAAAAATTTTCTTACTTAATATTTATTTCAACACATTAAATGCAAGTAGTAACACAAAAATAGTTTATTGAACAGAGATTTTCACAAACTACACAAATAGTATTTGTTATCCCAAGAGCCAGTTGAAGGGATGTATACAAAATATAAGACAAATTAAAAATATACATAATGACACAAGTGAGGTTCCCAGTTACAGAATTTGAATAAGAAAAACCAGCCACATAGAGGCCATCCATGAATGATGTCATACTTTTTTTTTCAACATTTTTGACCCCACCCCCCTTTGTGACATCTCACGATCTTCTACCAATAAGTTTAGAATAAGGTTGGTAAGAATTTGGGACTCAATGTTTTCATTGAAATTTAAGTGCACCCTACCTGATAACTTCAAAGTGAACTCTTATTTTGTTGTTAAGAATCTTAGGATATAAACTACTTTTTTTAGAAAAAAATGTTATTTAGTTTTATATTTGATTTTCAATGTGTGATGTCACAATTCTTGAAACCCCTCTCCCCCTTGTCTCAGATTGATCAACCCCCTCCCTCAACTTTTGACATCATTTATGGGTGGCCCTGTACAACAAATTTTAGAGATTTCTGGGTCAATACAAATAAAAAATTGTACCTTTTAAAAAAATAACAGTAATTTTTGTAGTAGACAAATTGAAGTGCTTTGACTTCCTTGAGGAATTTTGCCAACATTATATTCCACAACAAAATTTAACATGGGAGAGAAATTTTTAATTTTTTTTCTCAGATTGTTTATTTTATTATATGACTCTAAGGCGTTTTTGCTTAAAAACACACAATACTCAATTAAGCTTAATAACTCTTACATAAAAATGCATAACTTTGAATAAATATAGCTTAAAAAACATAACAATTTTGACAGTGCAGAGAAATTTAAAATTCAACCATTGTTGATCACTTTCAATGCAACCAGATTCAATAGCCCGTAAAAGTTGAATTTATCAGATTTTTTTAAAAATAAGTATTTTATAGAGATTGCATGGCATTTCCAAATCATGCTTTGTTATAGTTTTAATTAAAGCTTATTAAAAAATATTGATTGATATTGATTCAGATTTTACAACTTTGAAAAGGTATTTTGAACTTACTCAAATAATTAAAAACTGCAAAATGTTTATGGCTTCATTTAAAATATTAATCAATAAACTGAAGAAAATACCATAATAAAGGGAAAGGGATAAAGACTCAGTCAAATGTTCTCCTCATCTTTGTCAGTACTAGTTCCTTTTGCATTAAACCTGAAATGAATACATATAAAATGATCAGGAATAAAACTTATTCGAAAACTTATAACACAAAAGGCCAGAAAACTACTTTTTATTTTACAACTTCAACGTCAAACCGAGAGAAGAATCTATAATACATTCAATTTCCTGTGGATTCAATTGATTTAAAAATCTAACCCAGGTCCCTTTTGCCTATTTCAGTTATTGATCATTTACAAAAGAATAATGTATTTTAGAATTAAATATAGGGGACTCTGTATAAATTTCTATTAAAAGGTTTTATCTTTGCAAAATTTTAAAAATATATTCTTAACTTTTCAAATTAAAAATCAGTGTTAAATTGAGTTCTATCAGCTAGTCACATGTTTTTAAGAAAACAGGTTTCTAGTTTGGTGATATTGTAAAATTTGTTAACATGGCAAAATAACATGAGCATAAAAAGGATCTGTGTTAGAGTTAAAAATATTGTAAAGATGGAACTTTTAAGCTAAAATATTTTAAGCTCAGACCTCTAAATACTATTAAAATGTAACATAATAGGGCTTAATTTAATCAATTCTAAATGAGAGATTATCAGATTTTTTAAAAAATGTATTGAAATAAAATGGAAATAATTTTTATGCCATGGGGGAATTTCTGTATTATATGAGTCGTGTAATTTCAAAACCAGATAAGTCACTTTTTCCTAATTTTTCAGGCACAACAAAACACTAAATATTCAAACAAATTATGCACTTACAAAACCCTTATTTTTTATTTAAGATGGTAGGAGATGGTTACATTATCAACATGTATAAGCTTATAGATTTAGTTGGTATATTTAGTTAGAGCACTTTTCCGCATAAAAGTTTTAGAACCTGTTTTTTGTCACAAAATTATAGATTTCTCTCAAAATTAGTGTTAGTCATGAAACATTAGATCAATATTTTTTTAAAGCTTAAAGCTTGGCTATTTTCTAGATCTGTATTTTAACAATCAGAACATAACATAAACTGAAAAAAATTGATCTATTCGGTTTGAAACTAGACGACTCATATATCCTCCCTGCAGTGCATAAAATTATTCTTATCCTGACAGTAAAAATTTAATAATTGCCAAAAATACAATATTTTTTTTAAGACACATCAGATATTTGTGTAAAATTATAAAAAAAAACCTTTTTTAACTGTTCAATGTTGTGGTTACAAATACAAATTATTATACTTCAAAAATTAAGAAAATGTATTACCTTTTTTACTCCACCAGCTTTTCTTGGAGTGGGTGAAACAAAAGTGGGTAATTTGGGACAGACATCTTCATAAGCCTCCATCCAGCATTCTCCTAGATATTCACCTCCATCAGGGTTTCAGTCAGCTTTCCTACAGTAGAAATTAAAAATATACTTTAAGAAAACACAAAACTTTTAAAATTAATAGTAAATTTAAGATAGGTTTTTTTAAATAAATAATATTTAACGTTAAAAATGTATTGAAGTAAAATGGAAATAATTTTTATGTCCAGGAGGAATTTCTGTATTATATGAGTCGTGTAATTTCAAAACCAGATAAGTCACTTTTTCCTAATTTTTCAGGCACAACAAAACACTAAATATTCAAACAAATTATGCACTTACAAAACCCTTATTTTTTATTTAAGATGGTAGGAGATGGTTACATTATCAACATGTATAAGCTTATAGATTTAGTTGGTATATTTAGTTAGAGCACTTTTCCGCATAAAAGTTTTAGAACCTGTTTTTTGTCACAAAATTATAGATTTCTCTCAAAATTAGTGTTAGTCATGAAACATTAGATCAATATTTTTTTAAAGCTTAAAGCTTGGCTATTTTCTAGATCTGTATTTTAACAATCAGAACATAACATAAACTGAAAAAAATTGATCTATTCGGTTTGAAACTAGATGACTCATATATCCTCCCTGCAGTGCATAAAATTATTCTTATCCTGACAGTAAAAATTTAATAATTGCCAAAAATACAATATTTTTTTTAAGACACATCAGATATTTGTGTAAAATTATAAAAAAAAACCTTTTTTAACTGTTCAATGTTGTGGTTACAAATACAAATTATTATACTTCAAAAATTAAGAAAATGTATTACCTTTTTTACTCCACCAGCTTTTCTTGGAGTGGGTGAAACAAAAGTGGGTAATTTGGGACAGACATCTTCATAAGCCTCCATCCAGCATTCTCCTAGATATTCACCTCCATCAGGGTTTCAGTCAGAGGGGGCCCATCTGACACTGCTACCAGTGACGACACTGGCAGCGGAAGTGACGAGCCAAAGCTTATACTGGCCAATCAGGCTTGTTAAGGCGGAGCGTAAAGTTTCCATGACACCAGTATCTTTCCCTTATCCCGCTCAAACTGAAAGTGATTGGTTGTTCAAACAGTTAGGAGGCGTTACATATGACGTCACTGGCAGCGGAAACGAGACGTCACGAGCTTTTTCCATGTCTATGTGAAGAGCCAACCTTATATACTATAAACCTTGGGTTTCAGTCAGCTTTCCTACAGTAGAAATTAAAAATTTACTTTAAGAAAACACAAAACTTTTAAAATTAATAGTAAATTTAAGATAGGTTTTTTTAAATAAATAATATTTAACGTTAAAAAATGTATTGAAGTAAAATGGAAATAATTTTTATGTCCAGGAGGAATTTCTGTATTATATGAGTCGTGTAATTTCAAAACCAGATAAGTCACTTTTTCCTAATTTTTCAGGCACAACAAAACACTAAATATTCAAACAAATTATGCACTTACAAAACCCTTATTTTTTATTCAAGATGGTAGGAGATGGTTACATTATCAACATGTATAAGCTTATAGATTTAGTTGGTATATTTAGTTAGAGCACTTTTCCGCATAAAAGTTTTAGAAC
The DNA here is from genome assembly GCA_963680715.1 of Tetragnatha montana. Lineage (NCBI taxonomy): Eukaryota > Metazoa > Arthropoda > Arachnida > Araneae > Tetragnathidae > Tetragnatha > Tetragnatha montana. The sequence goes on along the minus strand of OY796676.1, from coordinate 53,527,749 downwards.
CTGTTTTTTGTCACAAAATTATAGATTTCTCTCAAAATTAGTGTTAGTCATGAAACATTATATCAATATTTTTTTAAAGCTTAAAGCTTGGCTATTTAATAGATCTGTATTTTAACAATCAGAACATAACATAAACTGAAAAAAATTGATCTATTCGGTTTGAAACTAGACGACTCATATATCCTCCCTGCAGTGCATAAAATTATTCTTATCCTGACAGTAAAAATTTAATAATTGCCAAAAATACAATATTTTTTAAGACACATCAGATATTTGTGTAAAATTATAAAAAAAAAACCTTTTTTAACTGTTCAATGTTGTGGTTACAAATACAAATTATTATATTTCAAAAATTAAGAAAATGTATTACCTTTTTTACTCCACCAGCTTTTCTTGGAGTGGGTGAAACAAAAGTGGGTAATTTGGGACAGACATCTTCATAAGCCTCCATCCAGCATTCTCCTAGATATTCACCTCCATCAGGGTTTCAGTCAGCTTTCCTACAGTAGAAATTAAAAATATACTTTCAGAAAACACAAAACTTTTAAAATTTATAGTAAATTTAGAATAGGTTTTTTAAATAAATAATACTTAATTCGAGAATTAAAATCCGCAGAATTTAGCTCAGTCGGTATTAACTATTTACAAGGATAACCTTTACTTATTCCCTTGAAAACTTTCACTCTTATAAGAAATAAAAAAAAATTCTAAGCACAACACACAAGGAGCGTTTCAACCATTTTGTATTGCTTCGTCTTGGGTCGTACACGATCTGTAATCGGCGTCTCAATCACATACAGTATAATTAAAATATCCTGGTGCAAATTACTTAAAAAGGTACATCAAGTACTGACAATTAAAAAAATATTAGTTCAATAAATTATTTTATATAGTAACATAAAAATTACTTACTTTGCGAGCGGCGAGCAGTCGTGTTGTCAATTCTTCATTGATGATGATGACGCTGCAAATTTTCAGTACAGCCATCTATCGGTTACGGATGCTAATAATGCACCAATGCTTAGCGGATAGGTATTTTTTTTTCTAGGGAAAAGGGTTCATAAGAATTCGTAGTGTCAATATTCAAACGGCTGTTTCTTCCTTTCTAATTGAGGTACATACTTGAAATTTTAATATGTTTTAATTACAGTATATCTATCTAGTCTTTAAATTTTTCGGGGTCCGGGGACAATTAGGGGGTCGTATACAAATTAAAAACCGTTCAATATAGAAAAAGGGGCGGGAAAATTTCACACGCCACATTAGTGCGATACTCCATTCAAAGCGTAACTTTGAGTTGCACAACATAGTAAAATTTCATCAAAATCGGAAGGCAGGTTTTTTAAACTAGAATTTTTTCAAGTATTAAAATACACCGGATGTGCATGTAATTAGGCTAATTAAGGGACTTCCTATAGAGATAGAAGCATGAAATTTTAATATGTTGTTCATGGTGTGAATCCACACAATCTATTAAATTTTCAGGGTCTAATTCTAATTAGGGGGTCGTATACATAATAAATACCAGTAATAAACTCGAATAATCTATAAATCCAGAACTAATTCATCAACCTCTTAATGCGATACATATTTTTGTTTGCCTTAAGGTCTACTACAACACATTAAAATCTTAAATATTTATCTCAATATTTGGTAAAAAAATTTCAAGTAAAACGAAAATTCTTTGAACCTAAATTACAAACGCAATATGTATATATTCCCCTTAAAATTTGCAATTTTTAGAACCATTTTTTATAAGCTTTCTAAATATGTAAAGCATTAAAATGTGACATTAAAAGTAAACAAACCGAGAACTCAAATTTGGGAAATATTCCAGAGTCATTCGCGTTAAAGACCAGTAAGCTCCATTCTGCTTTCAAAAATTCTCAATTGCGTCATAATCACCATGGAAACCCGAAATTCTGGAAAAACTTTGCCATAACGGTCCTTTACTCATAAGTAAAATGAAAAATTTTTTTAAAATAATATTTATCGATTTATTAAGCAAAAAGTGGACTTGTGTTTTTTAATGATCCCATATATTTTTTAAAAGTCTAATATATCATTAAATTATAAAGTTATATTCATGAAAATTGGATATGACATGTATCACCATGTATATTTTAAGAATCAATCACCTTTTAAAAGATTATTAAAAAATAAATCGATTTATTTCAGAATTATCGGAGTTTTTTGGTAAAACGTCGGACAAAATAGAATCCGTTATAATGATCGGGTCCCTAGACGTTCCGAACAACATACTGAAAAGAAAAGATATAAACTTCTTATCCTTGAATGGAAATAAGGAAACCATTTCTTATAAAGAAACTTTGAACCTCGAGGTTCAAAGTTTCTTTATAAGAAATGGTTTTTTATGTCAATGAACTCACTTAATTTTGTACAAACCCCACACTATTTCTGAAAAAAAAAACTGTTTTACGTGGGTTTTCTCAGGGTGTTTTATTGAAAAAACTCGATAAAACCCAACCCACTTGTTGTTTTTTTAAAAAAACCCGGGGTTTTGCCAACCCTGCTAATAATGCACCAATTTTTAGCTGATAGGTGTTTTTGAGGGAAAAGGGTGTGAGTCTTAAAAATTTCACGGACGATAGTATTCAGTCAGACGTCTTGGTTCAATTGTTCAAGTTCAAACATGGCGCCGAGAATGCGTGAATCCCCACTGAATAGCAATAGTACTAGAACGCATGCGCATTTAAAGTGACGAAAAAATGACCAAATTTATAACGTGTTTAAAAATCATGTCATTTAAAGTGACGTGAAAAGGATCAAATTTATAACGTCTTACAAATCACGTCCTTTTAAGTAACGAAAAATGACCAAATTTATTACGTGTTTAAAAATCACGTCATTTAAAGACACGTGAAAATGACCAAATTTATAACGTCTTACAAATCACGTCATTTAAGTGACGAAAAAATGACCAAATTTAAGGTGTGTTTTAAAATCACGTCATTTTAAGTGACGTGAAAATGTTATAATTTATGACGTCTTACAAATCACGTCATTTAAGTGACAAAAAAATGACCAAATTTATGACGCATTAAATATCACGTCATTTTAAATGACTCAAAAATGACCAAATTCATGACGTCTTTAAAATTACGTCACTTAGAGTGACGTAATAATGACCACATTTATGACGTCGTATAATTCACGTCATTCAAAGTGACGTAAAAATGACCAAATTGTCACCATTCAGCAAAATGTGGTCATTTTAGGTGACGTAAAAATAACGTCTAAATGTCGTATTAAATTGACGTCATTTTTGGTGACTCAAAAAAGACGTCACAGTTGACGTGATTTTTTCCCTATCGACGTCATATGAAAAAATATGACCTGATTTTGACGTCACAAATGACGTCATTCGTGTACTTGGGAATATTTTAAAAGTTAAACAAATTCCCACTATCTGTATTTTAGAAAATTCTAAATACAAAGAAAATACCGTTTTTTAAAGCAGTATTTAGTTACAATCCGATACTTTTAGATCACTAAAAAATCCTCAAATTGTGAGCTATTTTTGGGTTGTTCTTCTTTTGTATGTTTTGTATAAAATTGATTACGCTACTAATCGCTTTTATTACTAATTTATTAAAATTCAAAGTTAGTTTATTAGGTACTAATTAACCTGATCTCACTGAATTTATTATTCTAATGTATCTTATATTCTGATTATGATTGTAGTAACACTGATCTATCTAAGACATATTGATCAGTGTTAAAAAAATCACATAATCAGATGATAATAAATGATCACTTAGATTCTAAGTGATAATTACATGAAGAAAAAATCAAATAATCTGTTGATTTCGAATTCAATTTTGATTAAACATGACAAACATGAAGGAGATAATTTATTGGGTATAAACCTTCACCAACTTGCCGACTCCCACATACGATCGCCGAAAGAAACTCGAACTGAAACAGTTAGTTTTGAAGTTGGATCAGTGTTCCAAAGTTACGATATTATCATTTTATAAGATCTCCAAGGTGAGGTCACATTGATCCTGTTTTAGTGTAAAATTTGAATAGTCTTCAAATTAAAAAATGATACATAATAATAATTAAAAAATATTGCCAAGCTTTAATAATATAATAATTAGGTCTATAAATTGCTTTTAGTATTTTATTTCAACTCTTTTCAGTTTCCATGAAGGGAACTAGAAATATATTTGTCTCTCCCAAATCAAAATTGCTTTTATTCTAAAAGAAATTAATATGTTCCTAAAACAAATCTATGGATTCCTCTTGCCTTTGGGACGATCTACTTCGGTTTCTTACTTCAAATTAACAATAGATATTCATTCAAAAAACCCTTTCAAACATTCACGAAAACCCTTTTAGATTCATATCTTAAATGCTTCAAAACTGAATTGTTGGATCAAAGTTTAAATTTCCCTCTCTCCTGTCAAAAAAAATCCCTATTCTATCTGACCCAATCGAAGGAGAAGCTGGGGTATCACGCGAATTACGTAATCGGCTGGAGAGCAGTACGTCACACGAATTTTCGTTCCTATGTGAAGAGCCAACCTTATCTTATTCTATTAACCTTGTATCTGACCCAATCGAAGGAGAAGCTGGGGTATCACGCGAATTACGTAATCGGCTGGAGAGCAGTACGTCACACGAATTTTCGTTCCTATGTGAAGAGCCAACCTTATCTTATTCTATTAACCTTGGGTTAAATGTAAACAGTTTATTTTCATGAGGAGTTTCATGAGGTTAAGTGTTCTAGACCTCAAATGAACAAGCAAGCGTTTCAAGCGCTTCGTGAGGTTGAGTGTTCCAAATCACAATTAAATAAACGGGCGTTTAATGAGTTTTATTGTAGTCATTTTTGTGGTTGAGGTGTCGATTTATAATGAATCGATACTGCTCTACAACTTTGTCACTGACTTTTTTCACATAGCTCACATAGTTTTTAAAATAAAAATTATAACTCCTAAAGTTTCCGCTAGAGGGCGTTGAAAGTTGTCTCATCGGATAGGGCATGGTCACTTTACTATACCTAGACCCCACTTCCATGACTATATCTATAGGGGTTCAAGAGTTAAAGGGGTTGGGCCACTTTTCGTGGGACACCCTGTATATCACGCACACACGATTCAGTCGTAAAAGTACAAGGTGATTTTTACACAAAGCTTTTTTGCATTACTTAATAAGTTACGTGATTTTACCTTCCCCATGTTTTCACCCACCTGTCACTAGTTTCACAAAATCATTCGTTCAAACAATCGCCTGCTTCCTCTTGCATTGATTGCTCTAAAAATACTCCAAAAAGGCCGCACAAAACCAGAGACAGGAATATAGAGGTTTTTTTTCACCGGACACCGAGACAGGTTTCATTGTTTTATGAGAATTATATTTGACTCACGAAACCTCTTGGACACAAAAGGTGTAAATGCAACGGACTCGTATTGCAGTCAACTTGTTAAGAAAGTTTCCGAATTTTGTAAGGCACTGTCTATTTGCCCGGCAGATACTCTCTAACTCTAGTCCTGTTTACCCGGCACTTGCCCGACAACGGTTCTGATTGGAGCTACGGGACCGCGAGACCTACAGCGCATGCGCCAACTAGTGCCAACTGCCAGTTTTACCGTCCAAATAGACACTTCGATTTTGTAATTGACCCAACGTCGTTGAGAAAACACAGATATAAATGTTTATTAGGCTGTATGGCTGAGAAATTCGATATAACTTTTACTATCACTCGGAAGATCCCATCGATCATTTCTAGGAAATCCCAGTACCAATTGACGTAATAAAAAAAGTCATTATTCACGACAATCACGAGGAAAGTCCCTCTCCAGTCACGCGACCGAATGGACTCCTGTTTGGGTTTATTATAAGTCCAGAAGGCACTCCATGCACTTGTTTGATATGATGAGGCAATTGACGACATTGGCGGTGGTGGCGATCACCATGGCGACGTGCGTCAGAGGACAGTCCAAGAAATGCGCAGAAGCCCAAGAAGCCATCAAAACCGCGTTCGAGGGTGAGTAGACCCCTTAACACACCCATATGTTTCTCTTTACCTCGATAATCACCTAATAAGCTTCACAGGGCAGTGTCCATAAAGCCGATTTTAGGATAAGTCTAACCAATGAGTAAGGGTTAATCTAACCATTTTACAGTAATCTCAAGCAGAGAATTTCACACGTCCGTTCGAAAGTATCGAAGAATCATCTATATGAAGTCCAATACTAAAGTAATTTTGATTACAAAAAATATCCGGGCACAAATTTGCCGCTCCTGAACACGTTCATCGTGGTTCCGTTCGAAATTATTGAAGAATCCACGATGTCCAATACTAAAATAATTTTAAATTGTAAAATACTAAAATAATAAATTGCCAAAAAAAATGAATTCGGGCACTAATTAGGCGCCCCTCTGAATAGAACCTGAATACGGCACCGCTTCCCCCTCTCCCTTAACACGGCCCTGCTGAGCAGTCAAAGCTTTTACAGGGACAATTCGAATCCAACTCTTTCTGCAGAACTACAGCGTATAAGCCAGGAATGGTTGTAAAAATTTCCGATTCAAAAGAGGGTGTCGGCTTATACGCGGATCTTAAGAGTTTAAAAATATTATCAACGAAATTAAGTTTTGCCGGAAGCTTTTCAACATCGCATTAAAATAATACATCGGCTGATGTACATAAAATAGATACAAATTAAAAGAAATTTATTAGGGCATAATTAACGGTAGTATAGCACGTGCTAATCCGGCGTTACCGGAACCACGTAGAACGTGTATAAAACGTTTTAAAAATCTTCGATTTTCCTTATCACAATCTATCTAGACTATTCAGTATAAAATACAAACACACATACATTGACTTTTATTAAGATAAATAGTTACCTTTTTATATTAACAGTTCATTTTGTTCCCTTTCAGAAATGTTCGAAGCCGGCGAAATGCCCGATTGTGCGCAGGTGCACGACGTAAGACATCTTCTTTCAAATTAACCTTAAGCAAACCCTCAACCTTAATTAAATTAACTTTCCTTCCTGTTCCCACTCAGGGGGGGCTCATCTGGCTCTCCGATTACTTTCAGCCAGGATGACGTAATCGGCTGGAAGGCGTTGAAGTTTTGACAGGAGTGACCAATCAGGGTTGCATAGGGAAATCGCGCAGCTTCTTATAGGGATTTTCTTACGTAGAAGGGAGTAATATAAGACGCGGAAGGGAAAATATAGACCTGTGAACTTGCCTAAGCAACAAATCATATATTTAAATATCAATACTTGTGATCTATATGGGTGCATTCAATTTTTTAACTTATGATGGGTTAAAACTGATTAAAATTTTTCATTGAATTAAATTATGAGTATCTTGTTTTCCTTCTCATAAGCAACTTGAAGAACAAGTTTATAGCTTACCAAATAGTGGATTATATACAAACTATGAAATTTAAACTGATTCCAATGCATAATTACGGAGGTTCATTACTTAAATCAATAGTGATCGATTTGTAACAATATTTTAAAAGTTAAACAAATTCCCACTATCTGTATTTTAGAAAATTCTAAATACAAAGAAAATACCGTTTTTTAAAGCAGTACATATTTAGTTACAATCCGATACTTTTAGATCACTAAAAAATCATCAAATTGTGAGCTATTTTTGGGTTGTTCTTCTTTTGTATGTTTTGTTTAAAATTGATTACGCTACTGATCGCTTTTATTACTAATTTATTAAAATTCAAAGTTAGTTTATTAGGTACTAATTAACCTGATCTCACTGAATTTATTATTCTAATGTATCTTATATTCTGATTATGATTGTAGTAACACTGATCTATCTAAGACATATTGATCAGTGTTAAAACAATCACATAATCAGATGATAATAAATGATCACTTAGATTCTAAGTGATAATTACATGAAGAAAAAATCAAATAATCTGTTGATTTCGAATTCAATTTTGATTAAACATGACAAACATGAAGGAGATAATTTATTGGGTATAAACCTTCACCAACTGGCCGCCTCCCACATACGATCGCCAAAAGAAACTCGAACTGAAACGGTTAGTTTTGAAGTTGGATCAGTGTTCCAAAGTTACGATATGATCATTTTATAAGATCTTCAAGGTGAGGTCACATTGATCATGTTTTAGTGTAAAAGTTGAATAGTTTTCAAATTAAAAAATGATACATAATAATAATTATATAAAAAATATTGCCAAGCTTTAATAATATTATCATGAAGTCTATAAATTGCTTTTAGTATTTTATTTCAACTCTTTTCAGTTTCCATGAAGGGAGCTAGAAATATATTGTCCCTCCCAAATCAAAATTGCTTTTAATCTAAAAGAAATTAATATGTTCCTAAAACCAATCTATGGATTCCCCTTGCCATTGGGACGATCTACTTCGGTTTCTTACTTCAAATTAACAATAGATATTCATCAACATAAAGTTATAATATCAATTTAATCTAAAACGAAAACCCTTTTAGATTCATATCTTAAATGCTTCAAAACTGAATTGTTGGATCAAAGTTTAAATTTCCCTCTCTCCTGTCAAAAAAATCCCTATTCTATCTGACCCAATCGAAGGAGAAGCTGGGGTATCACGCGAATTACGTAATCGGCTGGAGAGCAGTACGTCACACGAATTTTCATTCCTATGTGAAGAGCCAACCTTTTCTTATTCTATTAACCTTGGTTCCCACTCATGTCGAAGTTAGGAGATATTTTTGCCATTTTTTGGACCTTTTTCAAACAGAGGATTCAGCTTAAGAATCTGTAGTAAGAGGAAAACGAGTAGTGCTACTGTTTCGATTTATTTTTAAATTCTGTACTGCCGCAAAATATTGTAACTTTTTTCAGCTGAAGCAGTACTTGGATCCTGACAAAGAGGAGAAAATGGTGAGTTCAAGATTTACCTATCAAACCATGAAATGCCCTTTTCCTTATGAAAGTGTGTTTGTCTTAAAGAACTAGGGGACTACCACCCCCTGCTCGTTATCGCTCCACAACCCCCGTAACTGCTACGCTGCTCTATACAGATCGCTTCGCAATCTGAATCTATCTGAGTAAAGCTCGGTTGTTACATTGTACCAACTCTATTGACAACCCTCTTACAATCTAAAATATTTGATTTCTCTCATAACTAATTTATTAGAAATATTTTCCCAAAAACACCTGCCTAACAAATATTAACTTTTTTCAGAATACCCAAACTATCTTCCCTTAAATACGTAATAATCACAGGAACTTAAAAACGCATTCAATCTAAGTAACAATGACTAATATAAAAATGAGATAATTTTAAGCAGAAGAACACCAACTCTTTCCAAATAAAAAAAACATCCACCTACTCTCATCTGAATTTACTGTATTTTTATTTCTCTTTAGTACATTTTAAAATAATTATCGGAAAACATAGTTATCTAGAAGTTATTTTTATAGACAGACTGAACAATGAACGATTCGGCTCCATTTTAGTTTGGTACCATTATAATGCTATTTCATCTGCTTCAAATTCTTTTTATTGCTTATCCAAAATCATAGAGAAAACTATTTTTAAAATTTAAATAGTTCATGCCGCATGAATTTTTTTTTAATAATTATATTTATCTAAAAAAATGTATTTTTAAACTTTAAAGTGATTTTGTTGGGTTTCCACCGGTAAGGGCGAGCGCGCACGGGCGACTTTTGTCACGGTGACAAAGACAAAAACAACGTTGCTAAGGCTGTTGTTAGGGGCGGGACATATAAGCATCCAATAGAAGCATTCGCACATGACATCACTGGAGGATAAAAACAACGTTGCTAAGGCCGTTGTTAGGTAAAGTCATGTGATTGAAAATGCTCTATTGTTTTCTTGTGATATTTTTGATACTAGTAATCCTGGTTGCCGTGACTTTAGTCACTCGTGCGCGCCCAGCCTAACATTCCAGGAGAACTTTTCCAGGAGAATGTACGAAACAAAATTATAATTTTAGTTATAATTATTTAGTTATAATTAGTTTCAAAAAGTGATTTCTTTTCCAGAGAGCCTTCCACATGTATATGCACAGTTTGGACGAAAAAAGTCAACGGAAGGCCTTAGTAAGTACAGTTGTCGCAAGTGATTTTTACTATTGTAGGATTATCTACAGGATTCTAGGTATAGGCATAGGTATTAGGGTGTCCCGAAAAAACCGAAATTTCTCTGATCGCTTAGCGGTAGTGCGGAAAAGTTGTGAACTACCATCACTATGAAAGGTGTGAAATCTTAAAACTCTGGGTTAATATCTTCTGTTGCCCCAAACGGCCTAAAGTTCTGAAAATTGGCCTAAATATGACCAAACTTCAAAAATTAACAGAAAATTCCAAATTTCAGTCATGATTCTGGGGTTATGCTTAAAAGTTACTATTAACATACAACTACAGCTGCAAAAAGTTTTAAACTTATAGGTTAATATCTTCTGTTGCCTCACGTGGCCTAAATTTCTGAAAATTGGACTAAAAATGACCAAACTTCAAAAATTAATAGAAAATCCCAGATTTCAGTCATGATTCTGGGGTTAGTCTTAAAAGTTACTATTAATATACAACTACATCTGCAAATAGTTTTAAACTCATAGGCCAATATCTTCTCCCTTCTTATTAACTTTAAAATTTGGAAAATTGACAAAACTTTAAAAAAAAAATACAAAACAATTACCTCATTTTGATGGAAGAGAAAACTTTATTTTTCAGAGAGACAGAGAAATAACATCAACATTATTGCTTGTAATGATTTTTGGTATTAAATTTTGACAATTGCTTTCTTGATTTTAGTGTCGCTCTAACAAAGGAATCCGTGTTCTGCGGGCCAACCGTTAATTCACAAGTGATTAATTTCACAATACGCTCGACAGCTTGTGTATGCGAAGGGAATTTAATAAATTCCCAGCATTCTGTAGGCATACTGTCCTGAATCATCTTCATAAGTTCTTGAGAACTAACCTCTGAGAACTGGAGGGGATGTCACATAACAAGATGCCCAGTCAATGAGATCTACAGAGTCTTTGGCTTCAAAGTTAAGTACAGGAACGACAAAATGAACAAACACCTTCCCCATCTCTCTGGTACCTTTTCTAGCCTTTATAATACGCCAAGCAGCAAGGGTTTTAATGTGATATGTGCAGACATGTAAAACCTCAGAAGTCTATTGGCAGTTGTAACCAACGGGCCAGGTTCAAAGCCACATTTCAATGAGTTACCTTTACGACACCTGTTTGAGTCCATTGACGGCAAATCATCTGGCCCCACGTCTTACACAGGTGAAATCGGACGAAAGCTCAAAGGATGTGAAAAGCTTCCAATCGTTGGTTAACAACTGCCAATATAATTTTCAGGTTTTACATATCTGCCTCAGAACCATCACACGAGCTGGTTACTTTAGTTGGATTTATTCTACGAGTCTACGCACCCTCATGGTTCCGTATAAAGATTCATCAGTCCATAAAAGACGGTGCTTGGAATCTGTGGCACTTCATCAATTCATCCCGGTACTTCCCTAAAAAGTATCGTGACGTAATCGATCCAGTTATTTCTCGAAACGCCTACTGTCTGCTCCAGAAAACATGCTTTTGGCCGTGTTAACTGATGATAGATGTCACATTAGGACCCTTGCAGTGCGGCGTATTATCAAGGCTATAGAAGGCACCAGAGATGGGGAAGGTGTTTGCTCATTTTGTCGTTCCTGGATGTGTGTGTCGTTGTGTGTGTACTTTGAAGCCAAAGACTCTGTAGATCTCATTGGCTGGGCATCTTGTTATGTGATATCCCCTCCAGTTCTCAGAGAGGATAGTTCTCAAGAACAAATGAAGATGATTCAGGACGGTATGCCTACAGAATGCTGAGAATTTATTAAATTACCATCGCATACACAAGCTGTTGAGCGTATCGTAAAATTAATCACAGCAGCCTCCGGAAAAAACGGTTGGCCCACAGAAAAGATTCTTTTGTTACAGCGACACTAAAATTACGAAAGCAAATGTTAAAATTTAATACCAAAAATCATTACAAGCAATAATGTTGATGTTATTTCTCTGTCTCTCTGAAAAATAAAGTTTTCTCTTCCATCAAAATGAGGTAATTGTTTTGTATTTTTTTTTTTTTTTAAGTTTTGTCAATTTTCCAAATTTTAAAGTTAATAAGGAGGGAGAAGATATTGGCCTATGAGTTTAAAACTATTTGCAGATGTAGTTGTATATTAATAGTAATTTTTAAGACTAACCCCAGAATCATGACTGAAATCTGGGATTTTCTATTAATTTTTGAATTTTGGTCATTTTTAGTCCAATTTTCAGAAATTTAGGCCCCGTGAGGCAACAGAAGATATTAACCTATAAGTTTAAAACTTTTTGCAGCTGTAGTTGTATGTTAATAGTAACTTTTAAGCATAACCCCAGAATCATGACTGAAATTTGGAATTTTCTGTTAATTTTTGAAGTTTGGTCATATTTAGGCCAATTTTCAGAACTTTAGGCCGTTTCGGGCAACAGAAGATATTAACCCAGAGTTTTAAGATTTCACACCTTTCATAGTGATGGTAGTTCACAACTTTTCCGCACTACCGCTAAGCGATCAGAGAAATTTCGGTTTTTTCGGGACACCCTAATAGGTATTCTCGGGCTCAGGGATAATGACCGTATTCAGATCGCGTATTCACGGCGTATTCATCGCGTGTTCATTTTCTCCAATAAATTCGAAAATTCTTATGCGATACACTTATTCAAAATTTCCTAGCTCCGAAACTCATCATTTCTCCATCTTGAAATTTTGTATACTTGTAGCTAATAAGTCAAAGATTAACATATATGTTTTTCAAAAAAATCGAAGGGGGATGTTTTTCAGAAATTCAATTTTAAAATTTTAAACACTTGTAAAAAATACTTTTTACTCCAAATAGTAAGTGTTGCATATTACATTAAAGTCCATAAAAATACCTATAAAATGAGACAAAAATGAATTTTCTAGCACAATTCCTTTTAGAGATGTAAAGGATCTAGTGATTGAAGAAATTGCGAAATTCGGCAGCTTTGAGCATTTTTAAAATTCTGTTAAAAAAAACTGTTAAGAAAAAATATTCCGCTGGTTCCTTCATATACTCCATGGGTACTACCTGTAAACTGAAAATTATGGAAATCTGAGACATCAAGGTCCGAACCTTGCGTTGATTTGACATGGAATGACATGGCAGTAACTGGACTTTTGTTTCAGGACGGGTTTTGACTCAACATTTTTTCCCTTACGAGTACTACTGTTTTACGTCAAGTTTTACAAGACCTGCACATTTTATAAAAAAGGTGAATTCCAAGTAAAATTGGTGGGTCAAGGGGTCCTCCCCCTATGAAATTTCCCCCTCAAAATAATGTTTGAGCTCATTTTGAGGCCTTTTTGGATTAATTTCCAGTGAAACCCAGTATAGTAACATAAACAGAAAAATTTTGAGGGGGTTTACTACTTCAAAAAAGTTTTGGAATTTTTACACTTAAAAGTAGAGTTATAGCTCATTTTGAGACCCTTAGGGTTACATCGCTCCTTATGAGTCAGATAATTTTTAAGGAAGAAACAGTATAAAATGTATGTCGAAATTTCGGGAGGGGTTTGAACCCTTAAAACCACCCCCTTGGATACGGCCCTGTGGAATTACCCCCCCCTTGGATAAATGTGAGTGATCTGTCGCGCAAATGATAGATTGTCAGGATTTTGAACCAAACCCCAGTTAAAAATGATATTTTAAAAATTTAAGCTTTGTGAATTTTCGGATATAGTAGTTTTTGATTGTTTTGACGAATTGTTTAAATAATATCGTTGCCAGTTGTGCGTGGTGATGACGGTGAGCGGGGTTCTGGAGCGCTCGAGCGACATCGTCACGAATGCCTGCTGGGAGGACTTCCAGATGGCTTTCCAGTCGGTCATCGACGGCGTCAGGAGCCTCGCACAAGAGTGATACAATATCTCTCTCATGATATCGCTCTCTATATTAAAAAGAAGTAAAAGTGTCGCTGCCGCCGCTGTTTCAGAAAATCTTCACTTTGACAATTTTGAACTCTAACTACGCACAAACTATTCAATGAAATATTATGAAATTTTCACAAATTGTAGACAAATGTATGAGGGTCGTTTTCTTTCCTATAGCTAACAGTTGAGATAATTAGTTCTGGAGTTATTTACTATCAAAGCCGAATACTATTTTTCCTGTTGCGAGTTGGTTCCCAGCAAAATCTGTTCGCAGCAGAAATATGATTTTTTGCAGACACATACCCTTAGATGTGAAGTTTTGCTATAAAAAAGATAATAAAATGTAATAAAAGTCAAAGTATGTTTGTTTTATTACATTATTTTATAAGTATATTATATATAAGTATTTTAAGTATATATAAGTATAAATAAGTATTTTATAAGAGATTTTTATTTGAAAGCAGAATTGCGCCAAATCATGGATAACTAGCCAAACCCGTTTCCTTAAATTAGATATTAGATATATCCTAGCCAATCTTTTCCTTTCAGATGAGAGCTACCCGATTTTTTTTCCAGATTTTAAATCCTCCCCCTGGCGTTGTTTGGGAACCAAATAATATGAAACTTTGTTTTCGGGGGTTTTGAGGGGTGTTCTGTCAGAATCAGGAGTCATTTTTGATGTACATAGGAAAAAAAGGTAGTGCTTCGTTTAACATGTAGATGGTCCCCTAAGGACTTGAATAATATATTCTTTTAAAGTAGACGTTAATCCGTGAAAATTCACCATATTTTCATCATTATCAATGACAATCTATTAGGAGTCAGCATTTAGTGTCGCTATGACTTCTATTACATATTATCGATGTTCTAATTCTTACATACTTTCATAAAATAATATAATTTCGGTTATGGAATTTACCGCACTAGTACCTTTTGACCTCTATTAAAATCCCCATCAATCACAACCCCACATTAAACACCCCGAACTCCCTCGCAACCCCACTCCAGTCCAAACATCCCAATGCCCCTCCCACCGTGCATGTAGAACAAGGGGCGGAGGGGGCTTTAAAGTGGGCTTGACAGAGTGCACCACACCGGTGGCATTAACCCTCGAGAAGAACCCTCGTATTTCGCCGCCGTAACGGACCGCGAAACGACAAAATTCGCGGTCACATCGTTTTGGTGGGCGATAAAGAGGAGGGGGTCCTGTGAGATTTATGGGGGCCCCGACTAAGTTTAAGTTACGAGGTGGGGGGATTTAGATGGAGTTTTAGGGGATTGTTGGGATCAGCTTAGATTAGATTTCTGAGGGTCAGCGAGGTCTGTGGACATTTTGTTGAGAGAGGAATTTCACGAATTATGCCACATTATTTTCAGGGAGTTTTATAGGCTGTCTCACAAATCGTTACATTTCAGTGAACACCTCTCTCCTTTTTGATGACACGCTTTGAACATTTGCATACACCTACTACCTTTGATGATTCCAATT
Organism: Tetragnatha montana; assembly: GCA_963680715.1. Taxonomy (NCBI): domain Eukaryota; kingdom Metazoa; phylum Arthropoda; class Arachnida; order Araneae; family Tetragnathidae; genus Tetragnatha; species Tetragnatha montana. The sequence goes on along the minus strand of OY796676.1, from coordinate 53,512,291 downwards.
TAATTGTTTTTTATCGCTTAGTAATTTGCAGAGAGGGACCTTTCATGAATTATGCCACGTTATTTTCAGGGAGTTTTATACGTTGTGTCACAAATCGTTACATTTCAGTTAACGTCTCTCCCCTTCTTTATGTCACGCTTTGTAGTACATCTACAGGAACTGGAACATGCGTTTGACGTTTCCAATTTTATTTTACCGTTTCCATCACTCGGTAATTTGCAAAGACCTTCCTTTCAAGAATTATATCACATTACTTTCAGGGAGTTTTATACATTTTACCACAAATTGGTACGTTTCAATAAACCCCTTGTACTATTACACTTTGAAAATGTACATGAACTACTATAACCTACGTTTGACTATTACAATTGTATTTCACTGTTTTCATCACTTGGTAATTTCTTTCTTGTTTTATAACTCTTCTGTATTTCTCGCACTGTTTATTTTTGATAAGGGAATGATTGAATTATGTAGTATAATTTGGTAGGTTTTTTTTAAAACATTAACAAATCCATGAACAACCGATAACTAAACTTTGATTCAAAGAGAAATGTAACCCTTCATATCGTTTGAATAGTTACGTTTTGAACATTAATCCAGATTAGAGTTCCCAATAATTTGTACACTGTTCTTGAAATGCGATGTCTATAGTTGTCGCGGTTGCATTAGATAATACATCAATACATGTTTGGAGAATTTCCCATTAAAGACCTCGGGATCAATAGATACGTATCTGCTTTGTGAGATTTAGGTCTGTAATTAATGTTATCCAAATATAAACCAGATAGATTCAAACAAATTTCTGTGAATGAGGCAGTCAGATTTATACACATAAACCGTGTTTTAATTACAAATTAAGAATGTTTTCAATATAAAACCGAGAAACATAGTTTTAAGTATCATGCTTTGTGCCTGATGACTGAATTTAGTTGGCATTGGGATATAGAACAAGTTTTATTTAAATTACTATAATGCACCAACAACTTTTATCCATTAAAGGGAGAAACTACAGAAAACTGGCATAGCTACTAGAATCTTGAAGTATATTCATTGTCTTTTTTGGCAAACTTTAATATTCATGTAGCTGTTATGCATTTAAGTACATTTTAAATACAAAGACAGAGAAACGACAAAGACAAAAGGAAAAAACAACAGACAAACGAAAGACATACAAGAATCATCAAGATATACAAAAATAATAAATACACAAGGAAACAACAAAGAAAAAAAATTAGATATGTGGTATCATATGAGCCTAGGGCTCGTCCTTGATATCTAATTGTATATGCTATTTTTTAAGTTAAAATTCTGCATGTATTATGTTCATTATTTAATATTTCTTGTGTCACAAAATCATCTCTAAGATATTATAAGATAAACATATTTTTACTCAATTATGTTTTTTTAGACACTCTACGTAGTATATCTCAAAATACAAAAAAATTAAAAACTGCCGAAATTTCGTTAAATTAATTTTTGAAACGTATTTATGAATAAGGGATGAATTTATTTTTTAACAAACGAAACATTTTAGAAGGATCAAATTATAATTTTATGGTTTTGGATAGAATATTTTAAGTTTATTTCATATTTTTTAATAACGTAGTTCAATAAGTTTCTGACAGATACTTTTGTTGAACGAATCTTCCCTTTTAGTATTCCATTTGAGTAATGGAAAGATTTTAAGAGAAGAAATACACTTAATACTACTTTTACTAATATGCGCTCATCATCTAATTTCATTTGAATATAGAGGAAGCATTTATGCTAATGAGATTGTATATTTTTTTCGGTAAAAGTATTTCATCAATTTTATGTGAAATAAAGTTATTTCCTGATTGTTTTTATTATCAGCTAGTTCAATATTAAAATACAGGATTGGCAGCAATCACTACATTTTACCACTACCTGTATACATTTTGGCCTTTCGAGTAGCTCCGAGATTTTTTTGTTCTAAGTACAGTATAAACAAAATAAACATTAACGCCGTTTTCCTGCAGTAACACTTACCGATTTCTATCAATTTATCTTCTCAAATATTCTTCATCACACCTACCCATGGGCAAACTTACCAACCGATAGAAAAGAATAAGCACCGCACCGGTAAATCCAACACTTCGCAGAGTAAAAAATCTCGATAAAGAGCTCACACTCCAATTCCCACTGGGTAAAATAAAAGACCGAAACTGTGTAAAACACTGGTAACTATAACATCTTTAAAATATTGATGTCAGCCCCACATATCGAATAGAAACCACAAGGAGCCGACAAGAGAACACTCAAAAGGGTTTCTTTGGAATTAACAGTATATTACTGTTGTCAGATAACAATTACCCAGGGACTCGTTCCACTACGTGATAATGCCGAGGTTCTGAGAGGAAATAAATGGACTTGGAGAAAGGTAGCGGTACTTCCGAACTGCTCTCTCCTTTAGGTTTAAACACAATTGCTTCCTTTGAGTTTGGAGTTTTTCTCATGGAGGTTGAGTGATGTAACATTAAAGGTTTACATTTTTAGACGGTAATGTGTAAATAGGGTAGTGGCACCAGTAACTGGCATTCACTTTAAGAGTAGTATTAGTTATTGCTACTTACTAAAATTATCCGGGAAAAAACTTTTTGTTCTGAAAATTTAAATGAAGTTTCAATATTTATTTAGAGTACAATTTGTTTTAGTAAGCGATTTTTTTCTATTTTAAAAATAATATTTAAGTTGGCATGATAGCAGCACCAGTAACTGAAACCAATCATTAGTTTTTTATTTACAAACAAATTAAGATTCCTTCGGATAAAATAGTTGTTTTGTCAGGTAAAAAATATCAGGCTTTAAAATGTGTTCCTAAATTAGTGTTGTAAAATGTGTTAAGAATCTGAAAGTTATTTTAAATTTGGATCGAAACACTATATTATTAGAACACATTTTATGACTCTTAAATTTTTTAATAGGTAACAATTTTGACATCAACACTATCTTTTTTTCAAATAGCACAATCAAATTAAAATATAAACGTTTTTGATTAGAAGTGTTTATTACTGTGTTAACTTAGCGTTGCAAAAGTTACTCCCCGAATTTGCAGAGCAACCAATAACTCTCGCTAACATCTGAGTAGGATCTATAAATATGCAATGCATGGATCATGAAAAATGTCAGTACTATAAGTTTGAGTTGTCGGAAAAGGAGCGTCAGGACACCTATCCTTCGTCACATTACCGAGTTTTCTTTATCTTATGTGTCAATTTCTTCATGACTTGTACCAAATTTCGTACTATTGGACTATTGGTCGTACTATTCGTGGTTCGTACTATTGGTATATATTGGTTACATCTATCACTCGATGGTAAATCCCGACTTACGACCTCGTCTGAATCTTTGCAATCTTATCCCCGACATAAATAACGCAGTCAACATCCATCCTCTCTCTTTCTCTGTATATTTTGTCCATAATTCTTGTAATCTCATTTCCGCGGTTCAGACCGTTCGAAGGACGGAATAGAAACAGCAATCTGAGCCGGCCATCTCCTAGCGAGGACCTCCCATCTCTCGGAATGTTCTGGACAACAAACGAACCCTGGCAGGAGATGGAGCAAATGTCTTTAAAGTGCGCACCGCATTCCAGGCAATGGCCCGAACCGAACGGAGAGAGGAGGTTAGGTATAGGGAGGGCGTAGGGTGTGGTCTTTGCGTGGTGAGTGAAGTGTTCAATGCATGAAAGGATGGGAAAACCTCTTCTGGTGATTGGGAAAGTGTTTAGGATGAGAGCGCTAGTAGATATGGATAGAGGAAAAGTTGGAGAATGAGATCGAAAGCAAGAGAGTGGGGAAGGGAGAGTTAGAGAGAGACTGAAAGCGAGACACATGGATAAATAGAGAAAGAAGTAAAGAGTAGAAAGCTGTAGTAGAGAAAGAGAGACGGATATGAAGAAGGATAGATGGGGAAATAGAGAGAAGAAAAAAAAACAGAATGGGAGAGGGGGAGTTACTTAGAGATAAAAAAGAGAGGTTGAGAGAGGGAAAAGTGTGTGAGAGAGGGAGAGAAAGAGAGAGAGATGAGACACAAATAGATTATAAGAAGGGACAGGCATAAAGGGAAGATATAAAAAAGATAGAGACTAATAGGAATGAGATATTGGGAGGGACCCACTAATACATACCCATTAGATACATATATAATAGATATGTGTATGAAAGAACAGGAGAGGGAAGTAGAGATGGTGAGAAGTTAGAAAAGAGAAAAAGAAGAGAGCGAGTTATAATCATTCTTATTTCTGCAAGCTGTGTCTAGTATGAATATAATAAGGTCATTGGATCCAGTTTGTATTAAGGCATATTTAAAAAATGTATGGAATGAAACCTATCAATTTATCTTAACTCTATAGTATGTTTTACATTTGTCAAATAAAGAAGGTTAGTTTGTTCGCTTTTAATTTGGTAGCTTTATTTGCATGAAAAAAAATACTAAAGTGCGTAATTTTCACCTAATGCAATGCTTTTTTCAATAAACCTGCCATTTCAAAAATAGCTAAAACATTTAAAAACTGGATAAGGTAAAATTTAAAAACATATCACGACATACACTCAATGTGAAAACTACAAAGCAACTACTATATCCCTGAAACTGGTAAACGGAACCCACTCCTTGATAGGAAAACACGCACCACGGGGAACCTCTACGTTTTCCCACTCTACTCACCGAATAAGCTTTTTTCGAGTTTTCCCATTCGAGTTTTCTCCATCTTATTTTTTTAAAAGAAAACAACGGCCGAAAAGAATCACATCCAGACAAACTACTGCTGACAGAAGCCGGAATTGTTGTTGAGTCCGCTGTTTCGAAATCAAATCCGAGATCGAGTTATTGCATCGAGGAATACATTTCTTCCCCCCTCCTTCCCTCTCTCTCTCTCCATCTTTTGATAATCCTTTTCCTCCGAACGTCCTCCTCGCTGCAGCAGGTAATAGCCATTAAGGAGAGCTATGGCATGAATGGGATCATTACCTTTATCCGTGGAACTGATGTCCTCCTCAGAGATCTGGCGATGGTGCTTGAAAAGAGACTAGTGTATCAACGGAAAAAAAACCCGCGCCTTATTTGGTTTTGAAGATGCTTTTGGAGTGTATGTGAAAGGGGAGAGTCGTTAGTGGATGCCTGTTTTCTTTGGATATTTTGCAGATTGTTTGGGGGAGACAATTGAGGCCTGACGGAGAGGATAATTGAGATGGTGAGAGGAAGAATGGCGTAAGTTCACTGTAGTAAATTTTGAGATGAGCAGGGATTTTCGGTTTCCTTCATTTACTGAGCTAGTTTCCTATGAGTCAAAAGTTTGATAATTGGCTTGCAAAAGAATCCAAATACCGAAAAACGGTCAGCTACACTCAAAACTGATTTAAAATATACATAATGTACTGTACACTCTTGAAATCGATTTGAATCTTGAAATCAAAGTTTGCAAAAGTAAATAATTTTATTTATTTTTTTTCAAGCTATAATTGGTTCTTGAGTTATAAGGTTTTAAATCGTGACACAATAAAGCGAATTTTATCATCGTTTTTTTCTACACAGAATTCCATTTCGAACCCTGTTATTTCAATACAACTACAACAGTTGCATAAAGAGTTCTTATGGAAACGGAAACTTCACTAAAGTAATATTTTCTTTACCGTATTAATCTGCATAGTTTGGTGGATGTTGTATACTCTCTTAATATAAAATTGTAGAAAAAAAAACCGTAATTTTCAGGCTAATTAAATTTCGAATTAAAAATTAAAACGAAATATCTTTAGGAACAAAAAATGAAGCCAGAATAGAGAGATAGAGAGAAATTAATTTTTCAGACTTGGATTATCATTCTAGTTTTACTACAATCAGAGAAAAAACTTTTTAAAAACATGATAATTTGCTCATTAATTTTTTATTAACCAAGTAATTAATTTACTGAACTTATTTTTCTGATCGTAAATCCTTTTAAAATATTGATACTCTTTTTACAAAAGAAATCAGATTTTTAGGATCAAAATTAGGTATTTTTTTTTTGCAAGTGTGTGTTCACACCAAAACCTGACTTGCTTCATTGTCGTTCTGAACGAATCGTTTCGTGGATGGATTCATTTGAGGGCATTGAAGGTTAAATGGGTTAAAAAACCCGTTGGGTTCTTTCCAAACTAGGTTTAGCTGTATTATTCGGAAGAAATGGAGTTTGGAGAGATGTAAAAACAAATTTAAAGGAAAATATTGAAGGTGTAGATAATTTGAGATGAAACCATTACGCACTGCGATAAGTTTGAACAACAATAGAACTTGATATTATTTTTTAGAAGGAGGGATAAGTAGTTAGGGATTTACTCTTCATAAAAAGGTTATCTTTTATATAGTACTTGAATTGAAACTTTTATTTCTTCAGTAGAATCTGGGTATTTAATTTTTTTTAAAATTTGTTGATGACTCTAATGATAATGTATTTTATAAATTTGAAAATTTTGTGTTGGAATGAATAAATGTTTTTTATTGTTAGCGTTAGGTGGTTAATTTTATAAACTGCAGATATTTATATTTTTTAGTTAATTCCTTTAAAACTAGATGTATATGTTACGGGCAAAGTGATTTATCGGTCATTATTAATAATGCCCGATTTATCACATTGCCCGTAACATATGCATAAAACATTTTCTTGTAAGTATTTTTATGTAGTTATAGTTATGCTTATACAGAGAAATATAAACATTAAAAACTTTTTTTTCAAGTCTTGTAAATAGGTAAATACTATAAATCTACTATTAATGCACGAAATATTATTATTTAATAGATTGTTGTTATATTAAGTAAACACATTGGAATTTCAGCTGGTTAGAATAAAATTTGCCCATTTTATGCAAATTTAGTATTAAAGAGGCAGTTGCCATGTATGAAAATATCGAATAAAAAAATCATTAAAATATTACTAAAAACAGTAACTTAAAAATATTAAAAAATCATCACTGAAGATAGTAAATAACAAAATCATTATTATTAATTATAAAATACATTAGAATGTGTTACTTAAAAGTCATAACGAAGTACTAAAATTTATTAGTAATTATTTATTATACAAATTAAGGAAAAATAAAAACAAAACAACGGCCAATACCATTATGTTAATAATTGGTATTGGCCCTTTGTGAAAATAACCCCTCTAAAGTAACAACCAATCTTTGAAGTACTATAACGACATTTCACAGTATTGGTGTTTGCCGATTTAATTTGTTTGCCTTTTTTATACTGCTTTTGCAACATTTCGAATTGTAGAAAAAGGAATTAAAATATCAAATTATATTTTTTCCTGGTTCATTTAACTTAAAATAAGTAATTCAAATAAGTCACACCTTTAGAATTAATATTATTTTTCAATAATTGAAATCCCACACATTGTCCCAAGTGACAGTATTCGCGATATTGTCCAATATTGCTACAACACTGTCCTGTACCTACCTTGGAGTATTGCTTTCAATCTCAAATAATTTTAAAACCATAGGGCTCCCATCTTAAAAAAAAAATCTTAACAACCCTACTTCAACCACTAAAGAATAAATCACCTCCAAGGGTACCTTTCGAGGACTTACAACCCTCATTTCCCAACTTTCTCTCTCTCGACAATAGAATCCCACCCATTTTCAAGCCATAGCCATAACCCGCTTTATGAAGGCAGCGACAGAACCACATAACTTGCTTTACATAGCCCCATATCTCCGTGGGGCTTTCAAGGCCTGAAAACCACCTCGGAGCCTGTCGGTATTGTAAAGGACTTCGAGATTGAAATACATAATGTATGGGATGCTTGGTGGAAGTGGGAAAGAGAGGTGTTGGAAGGAAATATTAATTCACTCCTTTGGCCGCGAGCTCTCCCCCTATCATATCGAGTTTTGAAATATAATCTCATTTATAATTCGAAGCTTGGAGTTTTTGGGGTGGGGTTATATTGGTATGGCTTTTTCTAGAGGATTAAGTTAGTTTTCAGTGTGGAGAGTGTTTCGAGGGTGGAAAGGAAAATAGGCAATAAAAGAAATGTAACATAAATAAAAATATATTAGTGTTCTTGAAAAAAATAATAGGTAACATTTTATTCCTGTTTTTAAATCACAAGTCAGTTAAAAAATATGAATGACAAAAACACTCATTCGAAGAGTTGCATTTTTTCCACCTGGAATTGAGTGATTATGGATAAACATTTAAAATCTTCTAGAGTATAAAATAAAAATTTATTAAATTACTAAATAAAATTAAGTACTTAGCTTTTCAGAAAATTTAAATGAAAAAATTTTTTTGGAAATGAAAGGGATATGTTTTTAAATTATTTTTTTTCCTGAAAGTATTTATTAAAAATGTATGAAGTAAAAATACGAAATGTAAAAATAAAATCGTAAAAAAAAATTAGAACTAAGTTGAGAGGAGATTGATGGAGCATTGAAACCTTATTGATGGCGCCAGATCACATATTTTTCCCAAATTGTTCAATATGCCATTGCGTGCCACCGTTTTAACAATTCGGCACAAGTGCGACACTGTGGCACGTGCGCCATGGTTTGTCCATTCCGGCTCTAGACAGTAATGCGTTGCCCATTGGAAACAGTTGCTTTGTTTACTTAATTTTATTTAGTTAATATGGAAATTCAAATAACAATTGCACTTGAAACCTACTGATTTAAACATTTTTCCATCCCTTCTGACAATCAACTCTCCAATTAGTACGATATACTAGTTCCACGTCACCAGACATTCATTCAAAAACGCCGCTTCAATTACACCAAAAAAAAAAAAAATCATACTCACCAAAATCACTCAACAACAAACAGCATATTAACGATGCGCTTTAAAGTCCTCTCCACATTTTCTGTAGAATATCTCATGTTCGTTAAAAGCCATGTTTTGCAAAAAGAAAAAAAAAAACAGAAAAGACTATACGTAGGAAAAGGCCAGGATGAGACGGTGGAAATACCCCTAATTGTTATAGGAAGAAAGTGCTCCCTAGGTGAACAGTGTATCCTAATTGGTAATCACTTTCCGGAACTCGCTGTGTACCGCGGCTGGCTTCATGACATGAAAAACCAATTACTGGGCTTCTGTAGAGAAAAAAGCAGGAGTAAGTAACAAGTTTAGCATAAAGTCAGTGGAGTGTAACTTAAATACTACTACTGCGAATTCATTTTGAGCTTTTTTTTCCCTTTACGTACTGAATGTAATTGCTGGGAGATGGCTTAACAATATTTGTGATCCTGGTTTTATTCGCCGGTTTTACTTAGAATGTTTCCTTGGGTTTTATTTCGTCTAATGGGTTCCGCTTATGCTATTCGTTGGTTTAACTGAAACTTGGAAATGCCAGTGGAATGTCGCTTGTAGCGTTGAAAGAGTTCTAGTTTTATTTTTAAAATCTTATCGCATAATTCACTTTAAAATTCGTCTCGGACCAATAATATTTCTTTAGGGAATTAGGATGGCATGTTGCCCGCTAATTTGGTAACTCTCGTTCAATTCAACAGAACGAAAGCTAAGCCGAGAATTGGTGAAAATTCTATGACAAAATTCACTTAATCCCTTAAAAAATAAATTTTCCTTGGACTGGGAAGATGAGACAAAGAAAACGCAAATAGAAGATATGCCGAGCTTCATTATTCTTATTTTATCAAAAATATAAAACAGTTTTGTAAAAATCTACTTGATCAAAAATAATCTTATTGAAATCGCAATTCAAAATTTCAGTACATTCGAAGATAATATTACGTACGTATTTTACAAAACTAGGGTAAAGGAGGGTGAGAATAGGTAGGCACAAAAAGATTAACACACTATAAAGGTTTTTGTTTCATAATTTTTTTTAATACTTTCTATTCTCATCTCATTTTAGTAAATGTGAGTTTTGAAGCAGTGTTTTAAACTAAAATATAAACCAATACTTTCATTTTATCCAATAGTTTTAAAAATTATTCATAAGATTGTTTAATTTTTAACGATTAAAATTTATTAGCTTTACATTTTTCAAGATTTGCGCTTTAGTATCATAGGTACTACCATCCTGAGACCAATAAAGACTGAGAGAAGAAGATTTTGGACTGCTCTCTTACACCATAACTGTAGTTCAAGTTGATAAATGAGTGCTTTTATCGTCCTTTTCTATCTGCATGGTTGTAACCCAAGTCAGGCTGATTCAGTAACGTCCTATGCTTCTTAGCCTTAAGTACCCACACCTCATCTATGATGAATTGGTCTAGCCACCGTAATCCCAAGTGTCAAAAGAAGCCACTAAAATCGGACTGCTTACCTTGGATGGCTGAACTTCCTTTTGCCATTAGTTCTTTATTGTAACTATGTGCCAAACCGTATAATCGCGGATTATGATTCTGCAACATAGTTGATAAATCAGCATATTTATCCGAACAACTGAAAATGTTTGTAACGTCTTATATAATGGATCTTTATAAATACTTGGTTTACATAGTATTGCATTTGTTATTGAAAGCAAAAATTAAATCTGCTATGGTTTTGAATATAAAATATTGATTCTTAATGCTTTTTTAAGGTCCTGTAATTTTATTTCTTGATCTACAAATATTTAATCTACATTGCTACAAAAAATATTGCATTATAAAAAACTGCTCAAATAAAAGGAAAAAATACAAAAACCAAATTCGAAAAAAAATATATCACTAAGAAAGTCGTAATATTTTTACGATTAATATGCTTTCATTGCTTTATTTATATGTAAACCTTAAAGTACCATTTATACTAAAGAATTAATTTTTTTTTGTATGCAATTTTAGCTATACGTATACTTAACAGCTTAACACATATGCAATGCACAAACTCTCTATACTTCTACAATGTTTATAAACTCTACCTAAAACACAGAAAGAGTATCAATTCAGTTTAAAGTTCCAAATTCATGAATTCTTCAATAAAAATTAAAACCGAAATGACCCTCTCGAAAAATAAAATTAACGAAATAACGTGAGAAGTTATAGTACTAGGCGATATATAAAATAACTTAAAGTAAAATAATGGCCAAGATACACAAAATTGTAAACTTCCGTAGTACCCTCATTACTCAAACTATGACTTTCCATTGCATAAAATACAACCCCGAGAGACTTCCCCTTATTTACGACAACCCCGTATCTTAACTTACAATTACCCAACCAAGTCTATCAGTCTGCAACAAAATGCAAATTAGTACATCACATTTTATCGAGATGCACAAAACTTAAGCCCTAACTTTTTCTCCCAGTCGGTTTAACGAACAGGGAGTGCAGGTAGGTAAAACTTGTTAAGCCAAGGAAGCGGCAGTTCCGTCTAAGTTATTAGCCTCATATTACCCATAACGAAAGGATATCCTCCCATACTTCCGAAAACCGTAACGATGCACCTGCGCGGTATCCTCGGCCGGCTTAATAAATTCCTCTCCCTAGCCGCTCTACGGTTCGTTGAAAGCGGTATTCCGTTGAAATACTGGTATGACAGTTCTGAAGGTTTTCGGCCAACTTTCCCACACGGCTGCTTGACGTGGAAAAGAAAGGGAGATTTTGAGTAATTTGGGCCGATCCGTGGCCAGGTTTTCGGTTGGGAAATAACTATGTGTGTTGGGATGTGAGATAACTTGGTTTGATGATTTTTGTTTGATAGAGGGTTGTCAACACAGATGGTTTTCTCTTCAGATTGGAAGTAGCTAAGTATTCCATGTAGTAATAATTCATTGTATCTATGAATAAATATACTGTGCTGTATTAAATTTAAGAGAGAGTTATAAAGAAGGATAATATTCCTCTCTAAATCATAATTATGTTTAATATCGACTGTATTGTATTATTAAAACATAATTGTTTTGTTATCATTTGTAGGTTTCATTGAGTCAGTCAATCATTACAATCTTATTTTTGCTAACACTGATATGAAGAACCATAGTATCAAATCTGGTATCGTAAGGATAATTACGTCCATTGTATTATTCATAAAACACAGGGCTTATAAATTAAAAAAAAAACTTAAATCAAACAATATGACATTGATGTTTGAAAAACCCGAAGTTAATTATCTTTTTCTGAACACAATAGTTTTTAAACCATTAATCTAGATTTTAGTTTAATCTTAGTTGAGTTTTACCATGAAAAAAAATAATTTTCATAAGTGACTCCCAATTTTTGGAGAAATGAAAAAGAAACAATAGTTCATGGTTTTAGGTTTTGAGAAAGAAAAATTCTACGATTTTAAAAACATAGTTCAAGTTAGAAATAGTTAACCTTAAAATAAGAAAGCGGCTATTTCTAAACTCTAAACTTACACATGTGGTTCACACAAACAATACAATAAATCACGGATATTATCGTGATAATTTTAACGAAACAATTTAATAGTCCTTTAAACTCAACTTTCAGCCTCCAAGCGTTCCAGCGTCGGCGAGATCTGAAGCAAACGACAAAGGTAACTTTCCGATCAGTTCTTTTTCTCTCTCTCTCTCGAACTTTTCAAAGAGCCTCCAACCAACACAAGTCACAACAGCCCCATAACAACCTTTCGAAATAACTCCTCATTGCCTCTCAAGACAAAAGGGAACGCCCATAGTTTGCCGCTACTCGCTTTTCTCACAAAAGCGCGGACTCTTTTCAAAACTAGTTACCTTTTGCGAAGGGCTGCTGCTGTGTCATAAACTATTCAAAAAGTCGATGGGGCTCGAGCATTATCCCTTGAACGGAAAGACTCGGCTTGACACGTTCAATTATTCAACGCGGCAGTGCAGCGCGGAATATGCGTCCTCCTCTGCTCTATTTGTCGCAAATATTTAAAGCTCCTCTCGGGGAAAAATGAAGACGTTTGGGATCGATAGGTGAAGACGTTATTTCTACTGTGTGGTGAGAAATTTGTACTACGGTCGACTCCGCTTAATCAATCCGATAATGTTATCAAAATTGACCGGTCCCGTTCACTCCTATTTAATTTAATGCAAAATGCGTCGGTTTATGTGATCATCATTTCGCTTAATATCATCAGAAATTTGGTGAAATCCCCTAAAAACCTCCTTTTTTACCGGCTTGAAGGCCAATTTTAGTACAAAAACATACAAAATGAGTCAATAATTTATTAGTAATATATGTTCCACTCTCATATTTACCTTTTCGAATATATAATTTGCAAAATGAACATCGGGAATCGAACTAGGGAATCGTTTTAAATACTTCTATTATGACTACATAGTTGTGATATTTTAATGCCAAACTCTAGTTATATACTGTTTGAAACTTTGTATCAAACCGCTTATTGTTATGAATCGAAATTGTTATCATTCTACACTTGAACAAAGGTGACCACATTAAACGGAGTCAACTGTACTTTGAAATGAGATTTTGGTGGATCTTGCAGGTTTTTTATCCCCGTTCTTCGACGTTTTATTTTTAATTTCTAACACCTAAATTTCATTTTTGTTCCAAAAAATTTAAATACGTTTTATCTGGATACAGAAAAAATCAAAGAAATTTGTCCTCAATCTATTTTCCCCCTTTTTTTGCAAGGAGTCAAACATTTGATAATTTGCTACCGATCTCTAGTTTTCCCCGCAATGCACCTTTCCAAAAATCTAAAGTTTCAAAAATCTAAAAATCTAAATCTGCAGTTTCTTCTATTAAAATGAAATAAATTGATAAAATAATTATTTTAAGCATGCATAACACGTGCTCTATAAATATGTGAGTCCGAATGTCCCTTTGTCGGTCATAGAGCACATGAAACATTTAAAGGTAGACCTTTCTAATAGCTTTTAATCATTTCCTACAGACTTATCAACAAATTTGTCAAATAACCATTTGATTTATCTTCTATTTTTAGTTATTAGCATGGCATATACATTTCTATTGTGGTCTAAATGTTCACCACAGTGTTTGACCAAGTTTATCCTTGTAAAAATAGTAGCTTGTTCGTATGACTTTTTAACTAAACTTTTAATTATTTTGACTAATTTCACAAATATTTGTGCACATAAAAGTGCAAAAACTATTAGAGAAATGAAGTAACTAATCATATCTAAGGTTTTCCAAAATCAATAAAATTTTAAAAAGCTAAAAACTCGATAACACATATAAAATTTTGTAAAAGCTGTTGTAAAATTTAATCATTTTTCCAACAAGACTTTATACTTTTTTTTAGATTTTATTCCTTATCTTTTTCTCTGTAAACCACTCGAAGGGTGCATTTTAGTAAACATTGGTAACCCTTTTCTAAGAGTAGCACTTATGCTAATTAAATATCCTTGTTGAAGCTTTCAGGCTTTTGATGAAAAACGCCGGTTTGAATGATGTTCCTGAGGATTTTATTCCAAGTATTTTTATTTTTCAGAAATTGTAAGTGGTTAACTTTGTTTTCATTATCAAATTTCTATAGAAATCTTATTTTTCCTTTTACTTCTTATATATTTCAACAGACTTTAATGTGGTTAGGAGAATTTAAAAAGGTTTTAAATACAAAACACGCTATGAGAGTTGCTTATAAGAATAACGGATGAGAAAGTCTTATTGAATAGTTTCGAATTCAGGGTTTCATTTTCTATTTCATCCAGTAATTTATTTAGTTAGAAATACTACAACTGTAACCCTTTTAATCCAGAACCACCCAATATTGTCATGTAATACTTTTGAAAATTAGGGACGGGCAAAACTGAAAGGGGTTAAACAACAAATACAAAACAACGAAAATATAGAAATAATTTTCAATAAAGGAACTATTGTAATTAGTTCTCTTTTTCTTGATATGGAATGATTTCAAGGTTTTAGAATAAGTGAATTTAAAGGTTTAAATGGAATGGAGAGGGTCATAAATGCACCCCTAACGACCTAGGGGTTTTTATAAGCGGTCATGGTAGGTTTTATAATCCCTAGTGGAAATTGAAACAACGTTTTTACAAAAAAAAAACCCCCAGAAAAATCGTTTGATTCTGGCATTTATTACATAAAACCAATAATTAAGAATTAATTCTCTGTTCTTGGCTTAAAATAAGTCATGACATACTACAAGTTTTTAAGATTGATAAATTACGATAGGTACGGTTAAACCTTTACTGAAATTTATGCTCTTAAATTGTTTCTTATGTAATAAATGCCGAAATCGATACTAAACATTCGATAAAACGTTGGTGATTTCAAAATCGGTAATTCAGTTAAAGAACATTTATAACAGGAAAGTTTAACAATAACACATTTTTGAAATTGAAATCTACAATTAACCTTTTCGAAACACCTTTTCGCGGAATACTTTTAATTATAATCACAAGCATGTTTAGTAAAAATTTGCAAATGCATTTCTAGTACACATATAATTTTATGCATTCTCAGTTAAAATTGCAGTTTTTATTTTAGAAAATATACATTTATGAGAATTATAACAAGTTTTCCCACAATTTTTTGTAACCTTCTACAGGTCAGAAAGATTTCAAATGTAGTTAAAACCCCTAATCTCAGAATAAACTGTTATTTATCTATCAGGTAGGCTGAGAACTTAAGCAATACAACTAAGATTTGAAGTCATACAAACTACTACTAACAGTAAAGTTTTCGCGAACTGTAAAACATTCAACTACCTTGTTAATGCACTGTACGTGATTCATAGTATTCAAACGAGAAAACGAACAGTTATAACTTGAAAATCATTATACCCAGACATCAAAACATTAACCATTAACAAATTAAATCGACACACTAACCATTAAAAACTCCCATCACCGTGAGCTCCAACAACTCTCTCAAAACCTTATTTAAAGGTGTTTGAACCCTTGTCCTGATGAGTACAAATTGATGCTCATTCCGACACATCGCACTGGGAGTCATTTGGAGAGAAGCCAGTAGACACAACATGAACTTCAGCAAAAACTTCATCTTACGAACATGCCATGAGAGGAGGGGTAATCGACTTGGCTTGAAGTTAGCTCTCTCTCTCTCTCTCTAATGGATAAATTAGGAGAATCTTGAGATTTCGGGATAATGCAGAATAATGGCTTGGACATATTGCATTAAGTGCAGAGGATTTGTTAGGGAATTTTAAAGAGAGTCTCTGATTTCAATGCTGAATGAGGATATGAATTTCGTATATTGTTTGAGAATTAAATGTGTTTTTAAAATATATATGAGAAATCCATAGGAAATAAACTCTTCCATTGATATACTAGTAGGAGGATTTATTTTATTTGAGTAAGGGTACTCAACTATAAACCTTCATAGTACTATTTTTTATTCATTTAATTTGAATATGGAAAGGCTTTTTATGATGAATGGGGTTATGATAGGGATACTTTCAGATGATTTTTATTACTAACCCGGGAGGATGCGAGCACCTTCCTGTTACACGGGGTCTCTCAGACCCGGAAGACGGTTTTCCCCTTTAAAGTGAAGTAAAGTGTAAAACTTTCATGAAAAAAAATTGTTCAAATTCAGAAAAAAAAATCGATTATCTCGGAAAATATGATAGCCACAACCTTGAAATTTTAGGTGGTTATAGAGTGAAACTTAAGTAGCAGCTACTCGTTGTTTCATTCACTTATATAAAAAAATGGTGTTTCGGTGAATGATTATATCAGTGCTTAGGCCTTAGCGCGGGATTAGAAAATGAAACTTCTCGACTCCGGTTGATGCACTTGGAGATGTACACACTCTTGGACAACGTCATTACCTTTATTAAAACTCAACCAAAGGTTTGATTACCCCTAGTTATAGCACTCTACTTTACTTTATCATGATATAAATAAAACATAATGGCCATTACAATAACTTCTGGGTTCTTTACCTTTATATTTTTGTAATCAGGTTTTATACGGTTAGAATTATACAAAAACTTACTTTTTTCTGAATAAATATGTAGTCAGGATAATTTTTGAACGAAATCAGATAAAAGTTATCTTAAAGAAAATAGATATTAACTGTTAAATATCAGAAAACAAATCCATTCAAACGTTTTATAAAAAAATTATCATATTTTTTTTAATTTGGGTGCTTTTGAAACATTCTGAAATACTCTGCAAGTAAGTGATAATAGATCACCAACCAAAGAAGCATCACATATCATGAAATGTGTAGGCAGATAGTAAAAATATAGTCCAACCCTCCAAAAGTATTCTGGTTTCAAACCATCGATAAAAACCCAAGTGTATGTGTTTTCCGAATTATTTACATATCAAAAAGACCCACTCTAGTTCTTTGATGTACTCCTTCCTTCAACGAGTCTATAAAAGAAATTGAGCAGCAATCAATTCCATATTCGAAACACATTCAACACAAAGCTGTGTGCCCACAAATTCCCATAAAAGCCATTATTAGGGAAACTCCCCGCACAAAAAAGAGACATTCAGCATTTATACCTCCCCAGAAATTCGAATAAACAAACAACAGCCCTGCACAAACGAGCAGTCATTTACAGCTCCAAAAAGCACTTCCACCAATCGAACCCATTCCAGAGGGACCTAACTGCGGGCATCTGATAGATTCGCCGCCATTTTGCATTTCCCGCGCAACGCTTTATAGAATTTCCATCCAGTCTTATATTCGGAAGCGCTTCCTTCAAAATATTTGTCGGAACTCCCCCTGATGACGTCATCCAAATTCTTTTTCGGCGGCATTCTTCCTCAACATAGAGGTAGTATGTTTAGATTCCGCTTTGGTTTGGCCACCGTTGGTATCTGCATGGAAAGCATTTCTTCATGGTGACTGAGTGAGAAGTCCCATAGGAAGATGAATTTCGGAATAGAAAACACAATCCCTTTTCACCTTTCTATTTCTTTCTCTTCTCTCTCATTGTCTTAGAGTACACCTATGTACCATCTCTCTATTTCTTTATCACGCTCTCTCTCTCTCTCAATTGCCCTTAGCCTCCATTTTCCTCACTCACTATTCTTCTCTCATGTATCTTTATCTTTTACGTTCTCAGTCTATCTATCTCTCCCACTTTATGCATCAATGTCTCTATCCCACACACTCTCTATATACCTCTCTCTATACACTCTCTATATCACACTCTCTCTATATATCACTCTATGTGTCTATCTCTTCCAATCGCTGTATATCCCTCTCTTCTATCACATCAAATATCTATCCATCTCCTTTCTCTACAGGGTGTTTCAACATACCCACTCAAAGTCTAAACAGAAATATTACTACATGGAGTACATAAAAAATTTGCACGGGCATGTAGGTTCAGTGGCTATTTTAACCATTATACTCTCCAAACATATCCACACTTCCATACTTTCCATAAACCATTTTTTGCGTAAATCGGGTATGACTTCATATCTTTTTTTTTTTGTCACAATTTTCTCAAAAACTATGGATTTTAGATGTATAGTTCTTTATACATTTTTATGTACTCTATGCAATGAATTTGACCGTGCAGAGTTTGGGTGAACTTGTTGAACCACCATATCTCTTTGTATCTCTTTCTGCCTTAAGCTCTTCCTCTATTTATATCTCTCTCATTTTCTGTATTTTCCCTCTCTGTTTCCCTTTCTCTCCTCACTCCCTATCCTTCTATCTTTTTCCTGACCCGTAAAATTAAAAAAGGGATGGAAGATTTCCTACATGAGAAAAAAAATCATCTGTTTGTAAAAATGTCACCAGTTATTTTTTTTTTCATTTTCAGGAAATTTAAACTCCCTGGTGTATTTTTCGGTTGTTTCAAAGAAAATTATGAGTGAAATTATTCTTTTACATCGTTTAATATAAGAACCCTACTAGTCCTATTTAACTCGCATATAGAGCATTTTCAATCACATGACTCGGACCTAACAACGGCCTTAGCAACAGAAGATGTTACAGTTTTTTGCCCTACAGAGGTTAATAGTTACAGAAAATAGCTGGTCGTGCATTTCTTCTATTGGAGAATTTGCAATCACGTGATCCCATACCTAAAAACCGCCTTAGCAACAGATAAACAACGGCCTTAGCAACAGTTAAAAGCCCTACAGTAGATACACAGTTAAAAGAAAATAACCGGTTGTGACGTCACCGGAAAACACTCTATACAAATAACTTCTATATGCGAGGTAAGTGTAAAAATCTGAATCTCAAAGAAGCATGTTTTTCACTAAACATTCAAACCGGTGATCCGTCTCAGTAATCATAAACCCCGTGGCCTTTAGAATGGAGACAAATGCTCAAAACTCCCTCAACACACAGTACTTCCACGTTCCTCCAATCGATCCCCCGGTTGGAGAATTTTAGGGCAGACCGCTTAAATAATGCATGAGCATCTATTATAACCGATATTGTTCTTGTTGGGATCTTGGTGGTTGCAGTTACGCCCGCAGTTATATTCCACAAACAGAGCCCGCTATATTTTTCGAGGATCGCAACACTTTGCTTCGCTTCCCTGAGGGGAAAAACCGGAGAAAGAGCTGGAGATATCTGGCTTTGTTTCCTGCCAGGTCCTTTGTTTTGGTTCCAGGCGTTCCTTGAGGGCATCCTATGTATTTATTGGTTTTTTTATTGAACTGTAAACGCTCGTGGGTTATTTCGTAGTGATCTATTTCACTTTCTTAAGATTTCTGGCAGGTACTTCATCATTCAGTGGAAAGCAATCGATGAAATGTTTAAAACGTCTGACCGTATTAGAGAAATACTTAGGTATAGTTTATACGTTTTTCAGTAAAATTAAATATTTCATTGCGTTGCACTTATGTTTTTATTATTGTTTATTAAACTGTAAACTTTATTCCTTCAAATTGTACATTTTAAAATAACTCTCGCGCAAACAATCTACATTGAGTAGAAAGCTAGACATATACCGCTTTCACGAAATATTTATGTTTCAAAAATGACTGAATCATATTAGCCGAATTTATTTAAAAAGAATTATTTGCAAATTTCCATAACATATTCTCCCATCTTTTAAAATATCATTATCATTGAAATATTTTTTTTATTTAGAAGTGAGAAGTTTAGAGACATTATTTATTTTCAAATTCAGCATTAGAAACTTCCAAATATTGTTTTGATAAAAAGAGGGTTTTTTTTCATGTTTTATAGTTTTCTACAAAAACCTAGGAATATTAAGCAATTAAAGAAACATAAAAACAATACGGTTCATATAGTATAAAAAGAACCCTTCTGGTTCCATTTTCATAGAAAAACAAATATTATATGTAACATAATTGTTTTATTCATGTTTAGAATATATCACTAAACTTGTTCGAGCAAAGTTAAAAAAAACAGATATTGTAATTTTTATTTACTATTTAAGTCTAGGCTATTTAAATTGGTCGGGGGTTATTTAATGGTCATTTTTTTCTATTTCGATTGTTGACAATCACAAGAAAAACATGCATTAACTAAAACTTACTAGACTATCTCTCTATATTAAAAAAAAGTAACAGTGACCGCCGCCGCGGCCGCCGCTGCTTTTGAAAATTTTATTTTTGAACACTTTGAACTCTCACTACGCAAAAACTATTCCACGGAAATTTGTGAAATTTTAAACATTTCTAGACAAATGTATGAGGATCGTTTTCGTTCTAAAAGCTAATAGATGAGATAATTAGTTCTAGAGTTATTTAATGTCAAAGTCGAAAATTATTTTTTTCTGCTGCGAGTTCGCCCCCAGCAAAATCTATTAGCAGCAGAAATATGATTTTTTGCAGACATATACTCTTAGATGTGCAGTTTTGCACCACGTCGCCCTTTTTTCGAATTTCGAATTATTTTTGGAGTAATTAAGTTTTAAAGTTTCGAAAATTTTGACGATTTTTCTGTTTTTTCGTTATAAAAGCAAAACTAATCACAGTAGAACTATGATATTTTAAAGACACATAGAAATAATTTTTATAAAAATATTGGCTTTTTGTTTTTTCAAAAATTCTAATTAGTTTTAGAATTATTAAGATTCAAAGTTTCAATTTTTTCTTCTCTTTCTCGCCGTTCACTAGAGAAACAGACGAGTTTTATGCGTGTTTTATTGATGAGTCTGATTTCTTTTATTTTCAACAATGCTTTTTTCTACAAAGTGGTTGATGGTTATTAGTAGACTTGCTGAATATTTTTTTAACATTTCAATTAAATTATTGATAAGCAAGAGAGGTATTTTCGGTATTACAAGAGGCTTAATTAAATTAAGTCGAGAAAAGGCTTCTGCTGGATTGTTGAGATGAACAAGTGAGCTCTGCTCGCTAAGATCGCGAAGCGATCTGAGAAGAACTGCGGAGCAGTTAAGAGGGTTGGTGAGCGATAGCTCACTATGTGTGATTTCTTTTATTTTCAATTTAAGTTAGGAAAGTAATATTTCAGCAATAGTTTTTTTCGGGATGATTTGGATTAAATTATTTATCAGCAAGAGTGATAAGTAGTTTTGGTTGTAAAGGAGCATTAATTAAGCTGACCAGCGGGGTGATTGGTAAGATGGAACAAGCGAGCTTTGCTCGCTGAGATCGCGAAGCGATCTAAAAAGAACTGCGAAGTAGTTCCGGGGGCAGGGGGCAGGCCCCCTAGTATCCTAAATAAAAAACATAAGTAGTATTACATCATAAGCAGCAAACGAAAAGCTACTTTTTGACTCGACTTACCTTTGATGTTTCAATTATGTTTTTATAGAGTAAAAAAAACCAACTTAATAATGCGTGCGATAAAAACAATAAGTAAATGGATTAAGTTAAACTGGAATATATTTTTATTCTCCAAATATACCTGTGTGTAATGATAGGCAGATTGATATTGATATTATTTTTTGTATCGATACTTGGATAGCTTTTTGGTTCTAGAATAAATACTTTTAATCGCAGCTTCATACGAATTGAATTAATTTGGGTACCGAAAATTATTTCAACCTTGACTTTAAATACACCATTCGGTCTTTTCGACGTTTTGATACAATGTGTATTTCGATAAATTTGATTTTTAATTCCACACCTAAAATACTCGATACATGCAAATATCGATACCTATAAGCATCGATTCCGTTTTCCACTATACTCGCCAGCAACGTTAGTTAACCCAATGACGTCACTGCCAAACAAAGTAGTTCCCATCGTGGTGTCTGAATTTTGAGTGAAATGAAAAACTTTAATTCCATAGCCTTTTTATCACGTTTTGCGTACCGAAACTCCTCCTAGCAACCCAACAGGCTTTCTGTTTATGCAGTTTTTCCTTCCGCCTAGTGACGTACAGGGTTCAGGAAACGTTGCTGTCGAGTATAGTTATAATTCAAGTACTAAACACATTCACTTCTACCGCGATTCACACATATTTTTCAGGAAAATCAATATGGTGGCGCTTACAATAATACATCCACATAAAAACTACAATAGGCACTTATTCCGAAAGAAAGTATTTGTTCTGACGATAGAGCCCCACGTATCCGGGACAGTCGAGAGAGCCCCAGAGAGAAAATCCTCGACACGAAAAGAAAATCGTCCGCCCACGTGACCTTTCTATATTTATCAAACGGAACGTATTCTGGGGAAGGGACAAGGGTGCTCGATCATGCTTTTCTCGGTGTCAAACCCCTTCCAGAAGATGTATGATTTTATCAATTTCCTGTTACTTTTCTCTGTGCAGCGCTAAGAAATGCCATATTTTTCCGTTCTTCTCTTTTCGTTTGTTAACATTCCTTGTAGAGGGGGGATTGGCTGGGACGTATGAGTGTTTGAGGTAAATAAATAGTGCACAAATCATTTTTGAAAAATTTAATGCTGTTATTGATGGACAACGTCCGAATATGTTGGGTTGGCTAGATTTTATAGATATTTTCCTTTGAAGAATAGAGATATTTGATAGATCGTTAAACTTATTGTTTATACTAATAACTGCAGGATTTTATAAAAGTTCTGTGCTAAAATTTAATGTTATTTTTATCAATATTCACATTTTTTATAAACATTTGTTTTTGTAAAAAATATGCACTCAGTTTTACCTAATCCGTACAGGAAATAATTGAAGGACTTATCCATTTAAACCAGTTATACTAAAGCTAAAGTAGGATATATGATTATGATTATTCACATCTTAAAATTACTTATACCGTTCATTATCAAACTAAGTTAGTTAATATTTATATTTCAATTAAAGGGGTTACAGAACACACATTTCAAAATTCACATTAAAAAATGCTTAGGTTTTTATGCTCAAAATTATGTTTTAATGGGCTTTTACAATGAAGAAATAGAAATTCAAGAGGGTTTTTGTGTTCTAAGGGGACGAAACTGACAATTTTGTTTCACTGATAAATTTTTTACACTTATCTATGTGTGCCTGTTCATGGGAAATTTATTATTTTGGGTCATTGAAAACTTTTTAAGGATATAGTACTTGTAGATGTAAACTAATTAACGTTCTAAAGACATAGTTATTAAAGCATTATAAGTAAACGTAGGTTTTACGTGTGTTCACACGACTGTAACTTATTCACATATTTTCTTCTTAAATGAAAATAAATCTTCCATTTAATAGCAACAATTGAACTAAACAATTCTTAACAACTCCCAGAACGGACGCCGCCCACACCCCATTAACAAACAGTCCACGTGACCAGGGGACAGGTTATTGATGCTGATGGCACCCACTCGCCAGCGCTAACGAGTCTCAGTCCACTCGGCAGCGAGTCAAGAGGACACAAGAATTTCGGATGTCCTCTCCATCATTACCGACAGCACTGACCACTGCACTTTCCCATTAGTCGTGTCTCTCTCACTTCATTCTAATCTTTAATGAGCGTCCCTTCTTCATAGGGTGTGTCGAAATCCCGTGGGTATTCAATCTTATGCTTTTGATGAGTGACAGCGTTGATTGATGAGGAATTACCGTTGATTCTTTTGAGTGATTGGAATTAAATTCTTCGTTGTCTTTTAATCAGCTGTGGTTTTTTTTTAGTGAATGTTTAAGTTTGAGATATAAGGTATAGGGGTTAATTTAATTTTAAATTAATTTTAATTACGATGGTTCACTAATTTACCATATTTTATTGATAGATTTTCTTTTTGTGTACAGCATCGACACCTTAGCATCACAATGCCAACCAGGCAATATCAGTTACTATATTTTGTTCTGTGATTACCCTATTAATAAAATAATAACTAAATAAAATTAAAAATATATTTTTTAACAATAAATTATTACTTTTCTTTTGAAATCATTCAATTTATTTTGAGGATTAAAAAATATAGTGAAATAAAAAAACTTTTTTATATTGATATTTTTATTATAGCAGATATACATGATAGGTAAAATTGTACTTCTTGAGGTATGTAATAATAATTTTTCAATTTGATAGACAGTTAGAGTCTTGTAGTCTTACCTAAAATATTAGATTATGAGTTCTATCCATAAATACGTTTCATGAAGTTTCGTGTTAAATGAATTATTTTATTTTTTAGCCGTTCAATATACTTTTCATACTAATTCTTTGTACAATTTGATGTCAATATTTGATATATTAGAAGTTGAACAAGTTTATAAATGAAAATAAATTGCATAAATTTTGTAAACACACATTTTGAAATCTATGACTGTTGATAAGATTCGTATTTAGCCGTTTTTGAAGTACAATTACCAACATCTAATCATTATAAGTTTTATTCTTGTTTTTATATCTGTCTCTAACTATGAAAAATTTTAAGTTTTTGTTTATTCTTTGGGGAACTACGGCAATTAAAAATCTTTATGTAAGATGCATAATTGAAACTTAAATAAATTGTCATCAAAACTTCACTACTTTATAAATTTGCTATACAAATTTCAGGACACAATTCGTCGTAATTTAATAACAGTTGGCTAAACTAAACACTGCATTTATATCGAGCTACTTCAATGCAGTAAATCATTTTCCATTTCAACAGGGACAACAACACTTATAATCTCCAGACTTCAAATTTCTGACGTAATTCCTTTTCAAATAGTTGAAAATAACGTGTAAAATCATATTAGAGTAATTTACATCCCAATTCGCTTCTAGTCAAACGAAATTTTTTTATCCGAATAGTTTACACAGCTGTATCAACACCTTTTATTTGCACCAGTGAGTTTAGAAAATTGTCTGGAATCCATAATTTGATAAAAATTCACCACGCGGATATCTTCCCATTTTCAAAATAATCCGTGAATCGCATTATCTTAAAAATGGATGACATATTCCTCGCTTTGCATAATGCAATAGACGAGACAATGGACTCTTCGATCCACATATAACAAACATTCTGATTGGTCGAGATATATCTCCAGTGGCTCAAGTAATTCAATTTAACCAATGCGTGATTGTGTTTCCTATTTTGCATCAACTACTAGTAAACATTTATGGATTTCTTTAACTCATCTGTTAGCTTTTGAGTTGGAATTCATTTAAGTTAAGCTGAGTTGTTTGGAAAAGTCATAAAATATACACTCCTAAAGATAATTTAAATTTGGTAATGCAAGATAATTTATCACTACGTCGCACAGTGGTCCCAAAACCCAAAAAGCTGGCCAAAAGTCGAAAAAATAAAGTTTTTCCCCGGAACTTTTGACGATTGGAATAGTTGTAGGGATATATCTAGCACCTATTTATACTATTGGGGAATGGCTGGGATCTCTATTTGGCTCAGGAAATCATTTCGTTTGTGAGCTTCGAGCGCGTTGTTTTGTCATCTCGAAATGACACAAAAACTTTATTAAATTTAAACGCGCATAGAATCGTGAAAAGTTGATCGATTTTGATTCTGTAAAATGGATTCTTATTTACAAAGTACGCATAAATGAAACCTATTTTTTGAAATTTATAATAGCAATATATTGAATAGTAAATCAACAATAAAGATAGTTATATTTCTGTAGATAGCGTTCCTGGAAATCGTGATAAAAAGAGAAAATAGAAAAAACTCTTGCCAGATCCTGCTCTGAAACCAAGTGGAAGTTATTTATTACACATTTTTTCAAAAGCCTACAAAAAACTGGCTGCCTTTAGGTGCCATTTTGGCTTCTGGAGCGATTTCTATGTGGCAATGTATGGGCGCGATTGAATTCAAGCTTATTCAACTTTCAATTTTGCGTCTCGATATTTATAAAGAATATATATATATAATTATGTTTAAAAGTGACAATAAGGATATATTTTAATTGGTTAGGAAATAAAATTAATTTCATTACTCCTTGCCATTTTTTTTACCTAAAAACATTCCATATTTAGAAGAAAAAAAGAAATGAGAAATTTTCCTTTTTTATGATCTAAGAATACTTTTAGTCAATTATTTAAGACATCAAAATGAAAAAAAAAATATTTTTGCGTTATGAGGACCGTTTTAGGGATAAAAACTTGGGAAATTCTACCTAATTGAGCGTGCGTTTTAAGTGTTCTATTCAAGTTATTTCTCTGTACAAGGTGTCTTCTTGTACTAAATCGATGTTGCTCAACAACTCTGTAACTGACTTTTAATACCTCCAAAACCTTTTAAAATAAAAATTATAACTCTTAACATTGCCGCTACTAAGTGTTGAAAGTTGTTGCATTGGATAGGGAATGGCCACTTTACTTTACCTAGACACCACTTTTATGACTATATCTGTAGGGTTACAAAAATTGAAGGGGTGTGGGGACACCCTGTATAAGCATATAAAAGTTATATATTGTTTTTTATTCTATTCTTATTTTAACTTTTTATTTTTTATCAAAGTAAAATTTACTGGAAAAATATATGAAAATAAATATTTATAACTATTGTAATAACGGCTAATTACTTATTCTAATCCTTTTTGCATTGGTAAAATATTAAAATTGTTGATGTAATGCATTCATATTCAAAACTTTAAACGCATTTTATTGAAATATAACTTATTCATCATCTAAAAATGTAATAAATACTTAATTCCGTGCAAATCTTAACACTTTTCACCAGATAGACGTCGATGTTGAATCCGCCATTTTGTTTTCTGGAAATATTTTTTTATCATTTGTAATCAGTTACCCTTAAATTGTATAAGCAGAAGATTTAAAAAAAAGTAAGAAATTAATTTCCTCGGTCAAAACCATTTCAGCACCATTTCGGAGCCGCCATTTTCTTTTTTTATACATTTGACCTCAGATTCGTAATCAGCGACCTCAAAAACCCCTATATATGAATTTTCATCGAAATAGCTAATCGCTTTCGACTTTTGGCCAGCTTTTTGGGTTTTGGGACCACTGTGCGTCGTAATCATTGTTACGTTGGTTGTTTTGCTATTCCGATATTTCTAATATTATTGCATACATTTAATTAAATTAAACTTTTTTGATCAGGAAACTATTCAAATAGTTTTGTTGTTTATAAATATTATATTTGTAGTATACATTTTTTTCTATGTGATCTGTCATTTAATTAGAACAACTTCTAAATACTTTTCAAAGGAATCCAGCGAAGAGAACTATGGTAATAACATAGAATAACAATTTTATATGGCTAAATAAGTCTCCATATTGGAAGAAATATTATTTTCTTGGATATTTTTAAATTTTAAATATATGTAGGATATACCATTAGTTCCGCATTAAAAAAATTAAGTCATACTCAAGCAAAATCCGATACATTTACAGCATAATCAGACCTTTGATTCAATTTCGACACTATTCTTCTAAAGCCAAAGTTTTAGTTAAAATACAAACTTTGAGAATGTAAGACTACAATCTTTACTGTTAAAAAATATTAAAGATTTTAAACAAATATGTATTTTCAATAAAGTTTATAGTTTAAGTATAATTGAGGAACTGTATGAAATTGTTATAATTAATAACAGTAAAATTTAGATATATTAAAATAAATATGTCTTATTAAGTTAATATACTTATAGTATAATTTAGGAAATATCTCTCAATATTTCATGTAATAAATCGATGAAATTTTATTTAATTAAATACTTTCCATGAGCTAATTTTTTGGGAGTTAACCTTTCTTATCCTGATAGTGGAGAGAAACAAACGCATACTATCTAAAAATCCACAAACCCTCAGGCCTTAACATAAATCATATCAACTCCCCTTTACTAAAACAAAGATATAACCGATACCATCTTATACTATAAAGCTAAACTATACCCAAGAAGAGTAAAAGAAAGAACCAAGACTTCTCAATATTTTAACTAAAGCACGTCTTCCCCATACGCAGCTACTCCACACCTCTTTAAATAAAGAAAAAAAAAAACCTCGACCTTCGTTCCACATGCAAACTCCAAACGGAAGGAACCATAAAAGAAAGAATCGAGAGAAAAAGAAAAACTTTTCTACGGTATCACTCAACGGAAAGAAATACTTAGTCTTAAGGGGAAAATAAGAAAACCTGGGGAAAAAAACGGAACGGGGACCGTTTTCTACCGGAATACCCTTCCTTCTTTTATCTCCTCCATGCTTCCGCCATCTTTAACGGATAAAAAGCTTCCCCATAAAGAATAAGAGCGTTGGGAAAAAGTCCGTTTCTGTCCTAACTTCCTATCAGAATTCTGTCGATGGTCAACCCCCGAGTGACCACTGCTTATCCTTATCTGGAGGGGATTTTTTTCCCCTCCCTGGCAATGGGAGATGATTAAGCCGTGGTAAACAGTGGGGGTGGGAATATAAAAGGCGTGTGGGGCGCTTGCTGTATTGCCACGTCGTACGTCTAATCTCGTTATTTCTACTACAGTCGATGGGAGTGTGTGGAGGAATTGTTAGTCGTAGACAGTCATTGGGAATGGGATAATGCAATAAAAATTGAGCGATTTTTTTTTTCGTTGGGGGAGGGTGGTGTGTGACCGGGTTTGGTGAAAGAGAGAATCTTTAATGGTTTTTTTTTTCTGGTCAATTGAGGGAGTGGAAGATGGGTGTGGAATAGTTTTTATATAATAAGTTCGAAGTCTTTGTTCAGTTATCAAGTTCGTAACAAAAGAGATTAGGAGAATAATTTTGGTGCTATATAGAAGAATTAAGGACTTCCGGATACAAAGGATGAATTCAACATCGGGGGAACGTTTTTTTTTTTTTTTTTTTTTTTTTTTTGTATTTCATATATGGGATCTTTTTGAAAATTTATAGGTATGGGAAAATGGAGGGTGAGGTTTAAATAGTGGCAACCTCTTTTGCTTTCCATTAAAAGTGCCTTTCATTTAAAAAAAAAAACCATAGATTTTTGGCTTATATTCAACTCTATGGAAATTATACAAAAACATAGGAAGAAAATCAATGGTTATAATATTGAATTGAAAGTTATTCACGATAAGAAAAATATCTGTAATTTCATTATTTCTAAAGCAGCATTTATTATATAATTTTTGAGCCGTTACTACATAAAAGTTAAACTGAAAATATTAAAAACTATTTTTAAACATAAATCCTATTTGTTTCTTCATGTTAAATAATGATTAAAAATTACTTCAGTTCATATTCTTTTAATTCCAAACTAAAGGTACCATCATAAAAAAGTTTTTACTGTCCAAACCTTATAACTATGTTATTAAAACTGAAGTAAGAAAGTTCAAAAGACAAAGATAAATCTTCTTGCAATCCCCATTTCCAAATTATAGACTTAAGAATCATCAATACCAATACAATTCAATTTATCCATTTCATTTCCTTTCAAATTATACCTCAAAACGAATACAGTCACTTCTAACTATGAAATTGAAACGCCGGAATACGCATTCCCGCAGAACAGTGCATCTGCGCAATCCATCAACACAAACCCACATATTACTACAACAATACTGAGCAACACTTGGCGCTACACACAGTAGCGCAATATCAACAGCCAATCCATCAAGAGCTCTAGTAGCTCGCAATTCTCGCTAACAACGCACGGCGCATTTATTATTAAACATTCAGCAGCTCTACTCAACAATCATTGCTCGTTAAAGCCAGAAAACGGGAAAAAATGGGATCCCGGTATTGAGGCTCGCCATAGGTCAATGGGAGTGACCGAAAGATGACCTATGGATGGAGAATATTAATGGCGTCGTAGGGTCATCTTTCCCTAAGCCGGTGCGAGGCACATTGTGCAGAAATCCATCGTCTTTGTTCGGGGTTCGTTGATTGATTACCCCTGAAAGGAAACGTAATATATTTAGCGGGGCCTTTTAGCTTTGTATCAAATTTATTATTGGACATAAAGTGTGAGGACCGGCCATTTATTTCCGGTAGAGATTTGATAAATCCCGCTTCCGTTCAGTTTCTAGTAGATGATGGTTCATGCCAAGGTGCTATTAGGACTTTAATGGGAAAATGATTTTTTTTCGTCCAATACGCGAAATACTTTCAAATACATTAGCAGTAACGTTGTTATACTTGGCTTACAATAATCAGGATTTCTTTGAAAACTTGCTGTTATATTGTAGTGGATAATTTCCAAAGTTATATCCTACATTATGTGTTATTGTAAATAATAGGAATATTTATTTTTCTTTTTCTGTTAAGCATTACTCTATTATATTTTGTATGGGTTGAATTTCCTTATAATACGCATTTTTTTCCATTTTTGTAACAATATACATTTATTTCCTCTAAGCCTTATGACCTGCTTTTGTAGTTTATTATAGCTTTGATTTATTCTTTCGTAGGGTCTAGATTCAGATAAATATAATGTACCTACTGAGTTTTCGATTCTTATGTTTATCTAGTTACCTAGTTTTCGAAATAAGGCAATATGATTATGTAATAACTTAATTGTTCTTTATATTCTTTATTTATATAATTTTTAATTCTTGTTTATTCCTTTTTTTTTAGTTTTTTACACAAATTCAACTTTAATAGTTTTTAAATTTATGAATTCCATTATAATTATTTGAATAATACACTCTAATAATGTTTGTGATGGAGATCCATCACATTTCTTATCACGATCTAATTTTTACTGCTGCAATTTAGCACATTCCCTTAAACTCTCCAAAAATTCCTTTTCCACTCGAAAGCACCACCTGCAGAATTGTTGCTACTGAAAAATATCCAATTCCCCTCCTTTCTCACGACGGAAATGTCCCATAATTTCAAAGACCCTCTCCAACGGCTCCCAACTTGGACATATTTATTAGGGAAAAGTTCACGCGGCTAGTCCATTCCTTTGAGGCTGTTTACCGCAAAACTGTAACGGATACCACGAGATTCTCAAATACCAGACCGAAACTATAAATCCATCCTCACTCGTAAGCCCCGACACCCCAGGTCAAAATCCAGCGGGTGAGAAAAAGTTCCCCATCTCTTCCAGGGACGTTCAATAAATTAAACCCCTGTATGATAAATTCTAAATTCCTAAATAATAACAATAAACTTGTGAAACTTCCACTCATTTTGTTCAGCCTGAAGCCCTGAGTCGGAAAATTCGCGAACCAAATTTCTAACTTAAACCCTTCATATGATATTTATCCTAAACGTTATTAGACACTCATAATCCCTCTTGGGAACCTTTGACCTCTACTTCTGACTTTCTCATCTCCCCCGCATTTGGCTCCTTTTTCTTGGATTTTGGCCCCCTTTTTGGTTATTGACCGAGGTGGTATAAAAACCATCCCCCTTTGTTTTTTCGACATACAACACACGTCACACGGTCCCCCACACTTCCACTGATCAAGTCGGGCTGCTGCCCAAGCGCTGGGGCGCCTCGCCGCCCCCGCTTCTACACACCTCGAAATGATCCTCCCGGGTCCACACCTTTGCTACGGTGCTCCCGTCCGGCCAGCGCGGGACTCCATGCGATACCTGGCCCCACCAGCATAGCCAGATATGGCAGATGAGGGAGTCATCATCTGTCATCACCACCGAACCCGGATCCGTAAAACCAACGTTACTTCTCCTTCTACACCTTCATCGATAAGATAATGTGCGCGTTTCCGTGGTGTTGTGCATCCGAAAAGTAATCCCGTTCATAAGAGATTTTATTCGCGCCGTTACTGTGCCGCACTTAAAGATTATTTGTGTGCTCCCGTCATAACCGTCTCAAAATTTGTGTAGTATGTCAAAATCTGGGTACAAATGCCCATTCCCCCCGCCACCGCTCTCAGCTCTCACCAATGGATGTGATGTATCAAGAATGTGCCCCGATACATAAATAAAAAGAAACTATGCCTCAAGATCTGTGCGTCATCATTTTTGACTGACTTTGTGAGTGCCTTCCTTAATTTCCAGTTCACATCTAGCTCTTTCATCATTCAGGTATTGCTCAGCAGTTCAACCAATGTAAGTTAAAAAGTTTCTCTTTCCATATTCTTCATAGAACTCCATCCCACAATTTATTCACGGCCCAATCTTCCCTTTACAATAATTTACTGATGTAGTTTCAAATACGAATTCACAAGGGTTTTCATCCTGAGGTTATTGCATTACAACACAATGTAACTAAATATACTATCCCCCCAAATTATCATATTATTAAATCTTCACTATATTTGGTGCCTAGGACCAGTCCTTGTGAATTTGATGTTTAAACTCTTATGAATCTTAATCATTTTGAAAAATGTTTGCAATTTTTATGCATTTTGAAATTATCAATTGATATTTGAACGAATAGTTCATATTGAAAAATATTTTACAAGAGTATTTTTGATATATTTATTTGATTATTGGTCAATTTTTACATTTATTATATTTGGTTGAATAACTGCTTCTAAAATAACAAAGGTATTTTGAACATACATCAAATAATATTTTAAGATCATGGTTTGATTTGTTATCATTATAATACTGTGTTTTATAATTTGAAGGCCTAATTTTAGATTTTATGGTTTTGCATTTATTTGGCCTATACTTGAATTTTTCATATTTATTATGGTTCTTTTAATTTAAGATAATGATAAAACGCTAAATTTACATGCTATTTTCTTAATTGAAAACGAATTTTTTTTAAATGCATCTCAGTTATATGTTGAATTTGGATATTCTTTGAGATATTTTATTGAATACTAAGTTTACTTATTTTTTAATTATATCCAATGAGAGATTTTGGTATTCAAATCCCCTCCTATCCATTAATTTGAATTTAATTTGCATTCCTAAACCCACTATATGAAAGTTTCCTTCCCCTGGTTTTGACGTTCTTGTGCACACCATAAAAAAATTAACGAAGGAGAATCATTCTCCCTTCTCTCCATAAACATCCCTGTTTGCACCCCTGTTTGAAAAACAAACTAGCAAAAGTAGATGAGCGAGTGACACTTTCGCGACCCTGCGAAGCTCGTTTCACAACCCCACTAAAAAAAAATGAGAAAGAGTCCTCTTTCCGAACAACCAACTCAGCTCGCTCCGCAATCCCCCCCCCCCTTGCGCACCTTGCTTACGAACTGCACAACTACAACCCCCATAACATCCCCTCATCTACCCTCCAGTGTAAACAAACCCGCGCTCACTCTGTTTTGGTTAAACGCGCGTGGCTTACATTTTTTTGGAACTTATAATTGTGGTTTCTTGTTTTTTTTGGTCATACATACTGATTGTTTCGAAGATTATTTTATTTTAATGGAATATTTACACTTACTTATTGATGACCACTGAGTTAATATTCACCTTTTTGAAAATGAACCACACAAACTTTGAATTTAATACCACTATTTTATTTTTATGACCACTTGTATTTTGGAAGGAAATCCAAATTTATCCTTGATTTCTTCATATAATAATCTGATTTTTTTATTTCAAAAACATATTTTTGTTTGATTAGACCCAATAGTTTCTGTATATTTTGGTGTAAACTTGAAGATCAAATTTTATTAATAGGACTTAATTAATTTTTGGTTATACCTTCCTTAAAAAGGACCCTTTTTCCCATTAATTTAGAACAATTTCGGCCAACGTATGTACGGGTTATACCTACCCGGGATAAAACAAGGATAATTGCCCCCACTCCCCACTAGGTCATTTACAGGTTACACCTTCCTGATAGAAAAGGACTACAGGCCCGCAACTATTTGCCACACAAACAAATGAATTAACACAAAGTGATGATAGAATAGGAATACATAAAATTCATCACAAACACATTATGTAGTACACGACATGTAGTATAGAGAAATGTAACTTGATATTCATTTCAGAATCGGGATATTCTTGTCGTCATACAACAAATACACAAAATAGGGCTCGCGTACTACACGATATTGACACATTTGTTAAATGGGTACAAATGGCAAAAACTCATTTAATGCATATCATTCGATAAACTCTTAATTGTGAGTTTATTTTTTTTTTCGGAAAATAAATGGCCTATTCAAAATTAAACTAAAATTGTGGGACACACACATACATTGAAAAGTGAAATTACATTTCAAAATGGGCAATGTGATGTAGATGGAATGTTATGAATATTAATTCTGGCCAATATAACATCTTGAATATAAGAAAATGATATTGTCAAAGTTTTTTTATTGAGGAAAATTGGGTCTGTCTCAAACATAAAATTATAATAAAAATGTGGTAATTTGTTAAAATAATGATTTTTCATAGCAAAATTTTTTACGGATTTTTTTAACACCTAAGAGTGAATGAATATTTTTGAGTATATTTGATAGATCTATTGGTATCAAAAGATGATTTGATGGTTTTGAAAATAATTTTGAAGTGCAATCTATT
The DNA here is from genome assembly GCA_963680715.1 of Tetragnatha montana. Lineage (NCBI taxonomy): Eukaryota > Metazoa > Arthropoda > Arachnida > Araneae > Tetragnathidae > Tetragnatha > Tetragnatha montana. The sequence goes on along the minus strand of OY796676.1, from coordinate 53,477,803 downwards.
TTAATTTTATGTGGAATATTTTGATGAACTTTAAGATAAGTAGAAAAAAAATAAGGTTTAGTATCATTTGATGATTATAATTTGAAAATTGTTGATTTAGTAAGAATTTTTGCAACTACCTGAAAAGTTGCTTTACATATTTTGTTAGCTTTCGCCCTATATAATTGAGTCAAAATTTACATCATTGCATAATTTTATTTGTTCCAATTGCAATTTGTTGTTTTATGATTTATTGATTAATTAGTAGTTTGATTTAATAGTGATTTTGAATATTAAGAGTCACATGAATGAATTAGTTTTTTTAAAACTAGGTCATGTTGGTATAAACTTTTGAGTGACTAGAATTTTTAATGAAACTTAAATTTATGTTATCGGTGACTTGTTTGTATGATGATAGTGAGTGAGTTGTTAGTTAAGTGACTTGGTTTAAGAGAAAAATGATGGTGATTAAAAGTTTGAGTATTGAGAGTTGAGTTTAGAGAGTTGGTTACCACGTGCAAAAAAAATGCTATTATTTACAAAAACCCCTCTTTGGTTGGGAATTAAGTCATATATCCCCGATGGTGCAAAGAAACCATCAGCGCACCCATAAGAAACATGGGAGATCTAAGCTGGAAACTTAGTCAGGGATGGCAGATCTTCCAATGAGTGTAGATAGGCAACAAAAATGAAAAATAAAAAAAATAGCACGGGACCAAAATTTGCAGTGGAAGGGAAATGCCCACTAGTATAGAAAAGTGGAAGGGAAATACCCACTAGTTCAAAGTGCACTATAAATATAATGTGGAGGGAAAATGCCCACTAGGAAAATAAGTGGAGGGAAAATGCCCACTTGGAATAAAAGTAGAGGGAAAATGCCTACTTGAGTAATGGTTACTATAAGTTGAACCATATGTTAGTTAGTCACTAAAGGTTTTGTATGTTTAAGTCACTAAAAGTCACTGATAGAATGGTGTAGTCACCTTGTTAAATGAATATGTTGTGAACATTATAGGTCACATAGTAATCACCTGTATTTTGCATGGATTAGTCCATGAAATTATTTTTTAAGTATCACCACATGATTAGAAAAATTGTTGGAACTAATTTTTTTAAAGGGCAAAGCATTTATTAAGATTGCACTTCATCAAAAATTTTTGAGGCATACTTCTACATGCATAACTGTTTAGGCATATTTATTCAAACTACATACCTGTTAAAACATACTTGTATAAAGAGTAAGTATACGTGTATTTACTGTTGACATGGTACTTATACATAATGTTACGAAAGGAGCATACATAATTTGTGTAAATGAGCATATATGAAGAATCTTATTGAAGTAAAATGTACTATTAAGAACATGGGTATATCTTATACATGAGCAGGTATATAGTTTATGGTATTTGAAAATACATTCTTATAAGGGTAAATGGAGACAGTTAATGAGTAGAGGTGATATATGAGCACAACTTAAAAATTAAGAATAATGAAATTTTATATTAGAAATTTCTATTGAAATAAATCAAGATATAATGAATAGAATTAATATACAAAATTGTTTGAAAATAGTATTTGTCAGTACTTCACTCGCTTTGGAATTACTACTGCAGAGTATTGAGTTTTCCATGCTGGCGTGGACACTCACCAAGATTGGTGAAGTTTAATTTTTTCTTCTAATATTTAAGAGATAACTAATATGTAAAGTATTGCTACAAATTTGCAAAGTTTTTAAAAGTTATATTTGTGCTCATGTGTTTATGTGAATATTCATCTTAATTTATCATCACATCAAAGGCAGTGTTCTAGTAATGTCTACATGTATTTTATTGAACACAAAAGGTATTACTCAAAGCATTATGCCTTGCTAATGAATTGGTAATTTTGAAACAATGCTCATTAACTTTTTGAAAGTAACATGTATGTCTTGTATTATTGCACTATGCAATTGCTCTGTGTAACGAGCCTAAATGAATGATAGAAATCTGTTGATGAAAATGTTTATGTATAATTTTTAAAATCATGTATTAAGGCAGCTGAGAGCGGTTGGTAAGAAAAATAACGTACTTATAAGCGGTTGGTAAAAAAAAAAAATATAGTACATATAAGCGGTTGGTCAAACCTTGGTTGGTAAAAGAAAACTTAATTTAAGCCATTGGTAAAATTTTTTTAGTTGACTATACCATTTCATGATTGATTACTATAGGAGTATGCTAAATTATTTATTTGATATTTTAACTTTTCGTTGATTATTTTTTGACTATTTAGTTGAATTGTTTAGTTTACACTTTTATCTTTGTTCTGGATGCAAAATTTTTCCCAATTTGATGAGATGTATAGAATTTTTTTTTTTTTTTTGAAAATCTCTGTCTTCGGGGAGAATGTGATGGAGATCCATCACATTTCTTATCACGATCTAATTTTTACTGCTGCAATTTAGCACATTCCCTTAAACTCTCCAAAAATTCCTTTTCCACTCGAAAGCACCACCTGCAGAATTGTTGCTACTGAAAAATATCCAATTCCCCTCCTTTCTCACGACGGAAATGTCCCATAATTTCAAAGACCCTCTCCAACGGCTCCCAACTTGGACATATTTATTAGGGAAAAGTTCACGCGGCTAGTCCATTCCTTTGAGGCTGTTTACCGCAAAACTGTAACGGATACCACGAGATTCTCAAATACCAGACCGAAACTATAAATCCATCCTCACTCGTAAGCCCCGACACCCCAGGTCAAAATCCAGCGGGTGAGAAAAAGTTCCCCATCTCTTCCAGGGACGTTCAATAAATTAAACCCCTGTATGATAAATTCTAAATTCCTAAATAATAACAATAAACTTGTGAAACTTCCACTCATTTTGTTCAGCCTGAAGCCCTGAGTCGGAAAATTCGCGAACCAAATTTCTAACTTAAACCCTTCATATGATATTTATCCTAAACGTTATTAGACACTCATAATCCCTCTTGGGAACCTTTGACCTCTACTTCTGACTTTCTCATCTCCCCCGCATTTGGCTCCTTTTTCTTGGATTTTGGCCCCCTTTTTGGTTATTGACCGAGGTGGTATAAAAACCATCCCCCTTTGTTTTTTCGACATACAACACACGTCACACGGTCCCCCACACTTCCACTGATCAAGTCGGGCTGCTGCCCAAGCGCTGGGGCGCCTCGCCGCCCCCGCTTCTACACACCTCGAAATGATCCTCCCGGGTCCACACCTTTGCTACGGTGCTCCCGTCCGGCCAGCGCGGGACTCCATGCGATACCTGGCCCCACCAGCATAGCCAGATATGGCAGATGAGGGAGTCATCATCTGTCATCACCACCGAACCCGGATCCGTAAAACCAACGTTACTTCTCCTTCTACACCTTCATCGATAAGATAATGTGCGCGTTTCCGTGGTGTTGTGCATCCGAAAAGTAATCCCGTTCATAAGAGATTTTATTCGCGCCGTTACTGTGCCGCACTTAAAGATTATTTGTGCTCCCGTCATAACCGTCTCAAAATTTGTGTAGTATGTCAAAATCTGGGTACAAATGCCCATTCCCCCCGCCACCGCTCTCAGCTCTCACCAATGGATGTGATGTATCAAGAATGTGCCCCGATACATAAATAAAAAGAAACTATGCCTCAAGATCTGTGCGTCATCATTTTTGACTGACTTTGTGAGTGCCTTCCTTAATTTCCAGTTCACATCTAGCTCTTTCATCATTCAGGTATTGCTCAGCAGTTCAACCAATGTAAGTTAAAAAGTTTCTCTTTCCATATTCTTCATAGAACTCCATCCCACAATTTATTCACGGCCCAATCTTCCCTTTACAATAATTTACTGATGTAGTTTCAAATACGAATTCACAAGGGTTTTCATCCTGAGGTTATTGCATTACTACACAATGTCACTATCCACTTTCCCCCCATTATCCCTCCAACATTCTAATTATCACTATAATGTTTTAATAATTTAAGTAATTATAATTCATTAAAACTACCTATTTAAAACTTTGTGATACATAAATGCAGTAATACTATAATCGTATATTGAATAATAATGTTTAAGCAATAAGATACATAATTCTTAAGCACATGCTGAAAACTCAACACAAATTAATTTAAAATATACCCATATGTGTTAAAACGGTTTAACGAAATTCCAACACTTAAATGGGACACGCTACTTTAGTTTAAACAAAACCGACAGTCACAATTAAAATTTTTATTAATGAAGAAATACAGCAAAATATAAAAATTAACCTCTCAAACTAATGTGCGAATCCATTGTTGATATTCAAATCCTTGAAACCATAAACCTAAGCAAACAAATCTTCTTGAGATTCACGAGAATACTTATAAAACTCTCAAGGCTTTCAGTCACATTGTTTACATGTTTATAAACCCATTCTTCCATAAAGTATTAAATTGCATGGTTCTTCATACCTGCCTACCTGTCCCTTTTTCTACCGAGATCTTTTCAATGCTGAATAAAATTCAGAAGCCCTGAAGCATCGTCGGTATATTCAGCAGAATTCTGCATTTCTGTGTTTGTAATGCTGTCAAGTTAATGGCTTTCTTTGGGAGTGCAACTAGATGCTTGATTATTCTTTTATTCAAATATCCAGAGAATGGTATTTGAAAACGTTAAAGCAAACTTTTGTAGAAAACCTCGGCTACGAATGAAATATATTGGATTCGTAGCTGAAATTTGCATTCGGTTAAAGCGATAGTTCGACAGAATTTTCTTTTTATATTCTAATCTCGCATTCTAGCCAGGAGGAATATAAAGTCAGCAGAATATACTATACAGCTTTTTACTTCCAAAATTGTAAATTCACTCCTTTTAAAAACAAAGTATGTATTAAAAAAGTATTGTATTTTTATTTTGGATTTACATTTTGCATGAATATTCATGAGGAATATATATTTTGATTGGCGTTCAATTGTTATTTTTATAAATTTAATCACTTTAAAACACTAATTATACCTTTTTTAATGAATCTTCAAAGAATATTTTAGCTATAAAATTTTATTTCCTAATTCAAACTAATACCTTGAACATTTATGTAACGAAAATAGTTAATTCTTCCCAAAAGTGAATGAGCTAATTTTTTTGTTGTTTTACCTTAGGGTAACTGCTTGTGAAAAAATTTGGAATTACGTAGATTGTATCAGAAGTATTGCTAAAGAATTCACCCCACTTAGCATTTTTACAATAGCTTGAGTCAGACTAAATACCCCGTTTACGAATACTAGAACATTAGCTTTTATGACATTATAAATCACACAGGTAGTTAACAAGGTCAAAAATTCTCTTCCGATATTGCAACAAGCCTTATAGTCTAGGGAGAAAAACACAGCTTCCCTCTTTCTTCTTTACGACCAATAAAGTTTTCTATTGCGAGCTCATTTCAATCAATTCCAAAGGAGTCCTTTAAGAAACTTAAGTAAAAAGGCATATCAAGAATAAAAAAGGAAATAAGGTAGATAAGGATAAGAAAACAAAGGAAAGGGACACGAGCGACAACAGTTTGCAGCTGCTAGGGAAACACTATCGCATGGGCCAGCCAAGCACGAATTTTATAGCCCGGTCCCGTTATTTGTTTTCACTACAACTCTTTCTCCGCTGCGGAATGATCTATTTTCTTCCGCCGCTGCCGTTCTACAACAGTTGGTTGGAATGTCGCGGAACGGTAATAAATTTCTTCCGCCGTTCTCACCGAGTGATAGCCGGCCGAAGTTTCAGGAGAGAGAAATCAAAAGCTATATATCAGAAGAAAATGAAGGGTGAAGAAAAAGATATGGCTGATGGGAATTAAGTGGATTAGAACAACGGGAGGTTGGGCGCGTGTATAAATATGGAGTGCTGAATGATATTTATGGCGGACTTTGTGATATAATGACCCTTCAAAACTCGTGAAACATGCTTTGATGGGTGCTAAACAATGCATAAAATCAGGGTTTGTAATATTTCACTGGGGAATGTTACCAATAGTTTATGCAGTTAAGGAAGGTAATAAAGCAATGCATCTTAAATTTAAACATTCTAGTACGCAAATTTTATTACAAAGTTGATCCAATTTGTCAAAATATCCTTTTTTTACTGAAAAAGTAAATGCAAATAAGGGGTGTTATTGGAATTGTATAAATAGATGCAAATTCTTCGTTTGCGTGATAATTTTTTTTATTCCAAACTTCGAATTCTGAATGTTAGTCAAATTATTTGGGATAATCCGTGAACAGTAAAAAAAACTTACCCTTTATATTAGTTTGATTAATTGACTGAATGAAAATTGAAAATTACTGAATAAAAGGATTAATTAATTAATTAATAGAATGAGCACTTATTATTTGCCCCTCATTAGTAACCATCACTAACAGCCTTGATAATTTCTCAGTAGTACAAATATTCCAAGCCCAAACAACATAGAAGCCACACTCAACTCGTTTCTAGAATGTAAACTTCACAGCATTAAGTATACTATAAAGGAAAAGCACGTTTTACAGGCGTTGTTGTTGGTTCTTGTATTGGAGTGAAAACAACTTTAGGGTGTAAGATAATTAAATGACTAAGTTTTAGTACATTTCCGTATTAGAAACCGCGTGCTTATATTATTTAGGCTAAGTTAACATTTTTAAGACTATTTTCAAAAAATTCCAAAAGGATATGTTTTTATATTTTATTACATACGTATACGTTTCAACCATTCATAAATTGCTAAACGTTAAGAACCTTAATTGTAGTTAGCATTGAAATGTATTCAACGGATTTAGTTTACAGATTATAAAACAATCAGTTAAAAATAACGTTTACTTTGCTTGAAATTGTTTTAAAATTTCGTACTACAAACTTCATATATGTATTTGTTAATGCTCAAAACAAAAATACATTTGAACCCTAAAATTTTTGTTTGATAATCTATGAAATTAATTGTTTATAACTAGTCCAGGTTCAAATATTCGATTTAAAAATTAAAAACAAAAATTTTCTCTTTAAAAAGTTTGAAATTATAATAAGTAATATCGTAACTTAAAATATTATACTACTATTCAGAGATGTTATGTGTTTTCAAAATTTTGTCCATGCTTTGGTTTTTATACAAATTTAAATATGAATCAAAATTTAAAGAAAATTCATTTATTATATTTGTTAAAATACACGTCACCATCACGAATTATAAAAAACTGAAATAATTTTAGTCATTTAAACATACTGATGTTATGAAAACATCTAATTAGCACCCATATTAGACATTTTAGGGGTACTGATATCTAATTTTTGGTTATCAGAAACAACTAACCAGAATTCAGTGAGAAATTGTACCTTTACTAGCTCATTTGAAAAATAATAGTTAAAGTTTATTATTTCTTATTCTCCAATTCCAGACATAAAAACAATTATGTCGGACTTCTTTACTTTTGGTTTAGGTAATCCAATTAAAACTCCTAATGAAATTAGCGCATAACAATATCTTTAAAAGCTCCTTTAAATGACTTTAAAATACACGCGAGTGAAATTTACATATCAGCTTCAGCAAGAAAATCTCATTAAATGGATTCTATAGCCAGAAGCTATTTTTAAAGTATGGAGCATAGCTCTCAAAAGCTTAAAAGTGAAAAAGAAACATTAATGGGAGTTACGTCTACTACATCACTGATAATTATGCTAAATGTGGATTTAAATTGAATTTAGGCCTTTGAAATTCATAACTTTAAAAAAGCCAGACAGTTTTGGAAAAACGGTTTAATTTTTTAAGCATCACCAACAAAAAAGTGCTGCCGTTTGAGTAAATTTGAGTAAATACGTTATTTTAATTTTCATAGCACCACAACATTCATTGTTTTTCTTTTTAACATCACATTTAGGCTGTTGTTTTAAAAAAAAAACATAAAGATGATGGTAGATTAAGGTGCGATATAACGACTCTTGTTTCGTACAACGTTTTATGGAATTTTAAAAGATTTTTTTTTGCAGCTCTCGGATGTCTTATCAACATCACGGCGATTAGAGACTACTTAGTATTATGGCGGAGTCAAACCAACAAAAAACAAGGTTAAAAACGCTTATATGCTGCTGGAGTTTTTATAGATATTTTTATCGCGCGTGTGTTTTTCTTCCAAACGCCCACGCTCAAGTCAAAAAGGGTTTTTAACCTTAAAAGACTAATCTAGTTTATTAGGAAAACAATTTTTGAGTTTTATTCCCTAAAAGGTTTTGTCGTTAATTGCTTCCCTCGTTAGCTCAAAGAGGAATTCGCTTTCGTTGATAAAAGGAACCCAGCACGCATCGCAGTTTTGAATTTGGAATAATGGATAAGGATGGGGAAGGTAAAATGATTTTTTGTGTTTAAATATTTCTAAAGTCGGAATGAATTACTTCTGTTTGTTTTTTAAACGTTACTGCCGACGTTTTCGTTAGACCGTCATGAACAGAATTTTTTTTTTTTTACTTTCAGGTTGAATAGCGATTAATTTATTCAGCTGTTATTCATACATCTTATTATATGTTTAAGAAGAAATATAGAGCATTTTCAATCACATGACTCGGACCTAACAACGGCCTTAGCAACAGAAGAAGTTACAGTTTTTTGCCCTACAGAGGTTAACAGTTACAGAAAATGACTAGCCGTGGAATTCTTCTATTGGAGCATTTGCAATCACGTGATCCCATACCTAAAAACCGCCTTAGCAACAGATAAACAACGGCCTTAGCAACAGTTAAAAGCCCAACAGAAGATACACAGTTAAAAGAAAATAACCGGTTGTGACGTCACCTGAAAACACTCTATACCTTAAAAATTATAGATATAAAACTTTATATGGTATTTTTTTTGTGTCAGTACCTAATAATTCCTCAACAAATATATCTATGCCAGCATGTAAAACAGAAGGAATCTCATAATTTGGACGACATTTTTGTTTTGTTTATAATTAACCTTGAAAGTCTCAAAATATGTTTAATAAAAATATTAAAAATATATAATCTTATTAAAGCACATATTGCAATAGAGTGTTTTCAGGTGACGTCACAACCGGTTATTTTCTTTTAACTGTGTACCTTCTGTAAGGCTTTTAACTGTTGCTAAGGCCGTTGTTTATCTGTTGCTAAGGCGGTTTTTAGGTATGGGGTCACGTGATTGCAAATGCTCCAATAGAAGAATTCCACGGCTAGTCATTTTCTGTAACTGTTAACCTCTGTAGGGCAAAAAACTGTAACATTTTCTGTTGCTAAGGCCGTTGTTAGGTCCGAGTCATGTGATTGAAAATGCTCTATTAAATAATGGTTTAGGAATCGCATTAGGAAACCAGACAAGGAAATCTTTTAGATTCTCTTTGAAGTAGTCGATAGACTTGCATACTAGAATCCAAACATCAAATTTAATACAATGGATATCAAGAAAAAATAATTTTACATGAACCGAAAAATAGCATAAAAATTCATAATTATAATTTTTAAACCTATTTTTAAAGTAAAATCTTTTAAGTCAGGATCAATTGTAAACAAAGGAGTGAATCCTCTGATAGAATTATATTTCAAAATATAAGTTCACTATTTTAGTTTTAAATAATTTTCCTTGTCAAGAATACTTTTCAATAGACTTGATCTAGGATTTTTGTCCGATTAAAATAACTTTCAACCCCTGCAAACATTACACCAAAAAAAAATACGTAATATATCCCCTCTTAACTTCCCAAAATAGATATTCTTTCTTCAAACAGCGTTCGTTTAACCAGAACTATCAAACCTAAGAGATGCCAACACAATAGAACCTAACCGACTCCATATCGGAAAGAAGGGGTTTTAATAAGGTTAGATCCTATCACGCATCTCCCTGTAATTTAAATGAACTTATTACGAAGCAAAGGATCACCCAAGTCAATACCCTTAACAGGCCTTCTGAATGATCTTCCATTTTTGAAGAGACTCTTCTAATAATGCTCGGATGCGAACTCCATTTTTTTATATATTTCAATTTCGATGAATAATGCATTCAACTCATTTCAACGAGAAAGTCTGAATATTTCTTTTCGTCCTTCATTATTTATGCCTTTAGAAAAACGTCCGTCCATTTTTCCCCCGTTGTCTCGATCCTTCAAGGATCTGATTTCACAGCGAGGGAGTTGATTTACTGAATTAGAACGTGGAAGGATTATTCCTTTTTTTTTGTGAAAGGCGCACCTTTCTCATATCAGATTTTCATCTTTTCATGGAAGAATATTTTTGCGTATCGGGTGTTTTGTTCTTGGAAGATGAGATTTTGTGCAAAACAATATTGCGCATAAAAACGGGATGTTGGGTTTAGCTCTCTGCTGATTATTTCGTTATTTCCAGAAACATTCTCTGGAAATAAAATATTTTTTCGCTGGTAAATAACATTTCTGTTTGTGAGAAGTGAATTTTCTTGATAAAACTGGATCGTTTTGTTTAGAAAGAGAAAACATTAAATGTAATTCAAGTCTGACTTCCTTAGTGACTTACCAAACATGTGAAGTTTACGTAATTGAACTATACTAGACTGAAACGTTACTTGTTGACCAAGGATCTTGTTCCCAGCGCAGTGTCTGAAATTTGAGTGAAATTAAGAACGTAAGTTTAAAAATATGATTGGTTTGATAAACCCATGTATACTATATAGCGTCTTTTTATCTCGATTTGCGTTCCGAAATTCTCGTAGCAACCCAACAAGCTTTCTGTTAACGCAGTTTTTCCTTCCGTGTAGTGACGTTATAAGGTCAGGAAACGTTGCAGTCTAGTATTGTTGGTAGAATATTTGTCACACATCGTACATTTAGAAAAAAGTCTTAGAAGGTATTATGTTTCAAAAATATTTTAATACATCTGAAATCACAAGCATCTTATAATATAATTTTGAAAAGCTTCCAGAGTATGATAAAGTTTACTTGTATGACTTTTAAGTTTGATACATTTTGTAATTACTATCACAATATATCACTTTGCTTAAGTTCGTTAACCTTTTACCTGCCGATGTTCCCAAATGGGAACATCACTTTAGGGAATTTTTTCACCACTTAATTTTTCATGCAGGAATTTGATACTTGGTAGTAAGCAACTCAAAGATATGAAGTTATTTTACATGCAAAAGTTTTTCACGTGGAATTTAATCCTTTTTGTGGAATTTATATCAAAATTACAGATTTTTGGCTCTTCCAAAAGTTGCACAAGTTTCAATTTATGATAAATTTAAATAAATTTAGTTTTAAATATTAATACTGTGTTTAGGTAGCTTAAGTACACATCTTTTCAATTGGCTTCGCAGAATAGCTTCATATTCCAATTTCGGAGAGTAATTACCAAGTCAACGTATATGTTCCCAAATGGGAACATCGGCGTTTGGGGTATAGTTTTTGAGGGGATTTTTATAACATGTAAAAATTCAAGCTATTTCTTATTTCTTTTAATTTTTTTAACCTTTTCGGTCTCAAAAGATCTAAACAGGTTAATAATGATGTTTTAAATTTCTAATTCTTTAATTTTAATTTTTTTTTACCTGATTTATAGAGGAATAAATGCCAAATCTTTATGGCAGATTCCTACTATTGTATATTTTTCTAACTCCCCGACAGGTTAATTTTCAGTAATTATTATTAGGGGTTATGCAAAGGGCATATTTGGAGTACTTCTGAGGACTTGGGTATTTATTTTGTTCAAGAGCTCTTTTTTACATAAAAATTTTAGGTATTAATTTGAAGAATTTTGAAAATAATGAAAAGTTTGTCCATCTAAAAACACTCTTGTAACGTAAGTTGGATGTAAGAGATATGTTGTTTAGTTTGGAATCTTCCATGAGAAACGCAGCTTTAATAAATCAATGGAGATAATTATGATTATCACTTTTGAAAGCTAATTAAATTTGAATGCAATTCATGGATTTTATGCTAGATATCCAGATAGAACACAAATTAAAACTAATTTTTCACGCAAAAAGATAACTGTTTAGCTTTAAAACGCATGGGAACATTCTTTCGTATTTTTTATACCAAAAAAATTACCTATTGTGCAATAAAAATTAACGGAAAAGTGTCACGCATGTAATAAACATGTAAATTTTTTCTTATGAAAATCTATAAAATTTTACTCAATTGTCCAACCATGGGAGTTAAATATGAAAAAAAACAGTCCAATATCATAAAAATGTTCCAAATATTGAGCAGAAACCTATTTCAGTAGTTTTACTTGGATTAATTTTGAAATATATGCCTTTTGGAAATCCCCCTAAAAACTTCACTCCAAACGCCGATGTTCCCAAATGGGAACATCCTCAAAATCATACTTAGGATTTTTTTTCTGCCAAAAAATGACAAGATTGGGTTTAGTAAGGATGAAACATGCCATTTAAGCCGAAAATCAGAACTTTTCATTTGAAATTTGAATTGCGGCGTTTAAAAGGTTAATATTTAGCTCAATAACAATGTGTGAAAATTGAATGCATATCATCTTGACATTTATTTACTCTATTTCCGTTTCAAATACTTTGTTTAGCAAAGTATAAAAAAAGCCTTCGGAACCTAATTTAATTATAATAAATACAAAATCTACTGAACTGAGCCCAACACAATCCACCTAAATATATTTTCCAGAAGTGTAACTATTTTCTCTGGTAATTAGTTAAATCTGAAACTTCTAAATTCAGGTACTGTATCTTTTGTGAAACTAAAAGGAGCCACTATGCAACAAATAGGTTAAAGAATGCATTTTGCTCTTAAAATTCCTCCATCTCTGCATATGCCATTTTAAATCCAGACTTTTACGAGAGTCGTAATTTGCTTTATAGTCGAATGGACGCATCTAAATCCAGAGATTTCAAACTTAAAAGATAATTCCGTGATTCTATGCTTTACTTCGAAATAAACAAATTTTATATTCTATCTTTTCCAGAATCCCGAGGCTTAAACATAATCAGCTCTTTGAACTTTTCCATTAACCCTCTCGTTCTTTCTTATAAGATATGTGCTAAACTTAAAAATCAGGATAACTAACTGCATGTTTTAGTACAAAAACGAAAATAGTAGGAATTCCCTTCAGAGCATAAATGGTTAAATGAGGTTTTTTAATATAAGAACTGCATAAAACTAAGTTAAATTATAGTTTTTATGATGAATACCTTACCGAGATTTAAGTATCCATTCTCTGAATTTATTTATGATTGAAATTCATGGAATTTATGTTCTTTGGTGTTAATTATTTTTTTTTATTTTCTGTTTGAATTGAATTTATCGGATTCAATGTTTTGCTTCTTTAATATGATATTTATATTATGCTTTAATAGAATTCATTCGCTAAAATTTTGTTTCTTTCAGTTTTATAATTGTGTATCTTTAAAAATAATTTAATTTTCTCTCACGAAAAAAACTTTGAATGAGTAATTCAAATTAAAATACCTTTTCGTTACAGTTACAATACAAGGATGAAAGAGGAAAAGATCTTAACATGTTTTTTTTTACCATGAGAATAAGATAATTAATAATTTAGGCATATTTTCTATCGTTGATAAACATTCCTTCACGTTTAGGTAAAAAATTTTAACATAACTTCCTTTGCTTTTCAAAAAAATTTGGATATAATTCATGGTTTTTAGTTGTTTTTATATTTATTATAGAATAACTTTTTTAAACAAATTTGTTAAATTAAGGATTTCCTTTTACGCACAACAGTTGTAAAGTGATTTAATCTTTTTAATCCTAAAGTTCAAAGACGTAATGTTTTACAATTAAAAGAATGTAAAAATTGTGTATTCTATTTATTATAAAAATATATAAGTGGTTTTCTGAACTCTTGCATATTTATTTAAAAGTATGAGAAATAGTAGGTACTTGGAATTTAGATTTCAGAACTTTGGCATATGTAAACACACTAATAGGTTTTTTTATTATTTCGGTGAATGATCACTCTTGCAATATCATTGTATTTCAGTGGATAAATTATTTATATTATTTAAAATGTGTTCATTAAAATTTTATCATATTTTTTAATTAATATTTTTAAAGATATTTTCAAGTAAGTATCTCGTTTTGTCTGTGTTGCAATACCTCAACCCATTTTTTTTCCATCTATAGGGAAGAAATTTTTTTCCTTATCAAATAGTTCGCGGATGAAAAATGATAGAAAAGCCAGTCACGAAAATTTTAAAATGCACTTGAATAATAGTAATAATTGGAAATAACTAACAGTTAAAACAACATTAAAATATTTAAATTCTATTTATGCATATTGTTTATAAACACTCACATTTGATATGCCTTTTAATGTAATAAAAGAATACCGAAATGATCCTTGTATTATTATAAATAAATACTCATTCATCATAATTAATAAGAACTCGATTCTGGTTTTTAGTATATTTATCAAATTGAAAGAAGATAAACGAACGCGCACTGCTAGAAAGCTAATCTTCGTTTTCCAAGAGTAAATACCCTAAAAATAGGAACTTCTAAGCCTTTGGCCAAATGAAATGCGGCTCTCCGATCCCGTTATACGAGATATAGAGGCAAACGATCGCTAAAAATCCTTATACCGGTGGTCTTAACCCCCATAAATCCTATTACAGCCAGTATTTCTCTTTCCCAAGTGGCAGCCTCGCCATTCAAAGAATTCCCAATAAATATTTCCCTCCTCTCCCCCCTCAATGAAATAGACTCGACCGATCGTCTAATCCGGGAAAAGTTGTTCGATCTCGTAAACATCGTATTCTACCACATATTCGCGAGGCCACAGTCACAGTGAAAGAAATCCAATAGCGGGAAGAATAACTACGAAAGAGAGAGAGGGGGGCTGAATTATAGCGGCGAAGAAAAAGATATGAATAAATGTCAGAGTCGATGTCCTGCTTTTCCTTGGAATGTATTCCGTGTTGCAGTTTTCTCTGTCTTTTTTTTTTTTTTTTTGGTAATTTGGCTTGTTTAGAGTTTCACGAGGATGAATTGATACAGCCATCTTCGATTTTGTGAAGGATTCCGGTATTTCGTTCTGCGAATGCAATTATTAAGCAGTGGTGTTTCTTTGATCCCTTGTTATTATTACAGCGTTTTTATTAGGTGTCACTTTCAATCTTGTCTTTCTGGGTGGAATTTAGGAATACATTTTAATTTTCCCGATGCGCCAGATACTCGAAATTTCGAAGACAGCTCAAATCTAGATTACAATGCGATACCATCACAAGGTTCGGTTAAATTTGCTTTCTCTGAACCCTCCCCCAGGGGGACTTAAACTTTAGAAGTTCAACTATAGAACCTTACAGTTAAAAAAATCATTGTTGTGCAGTTTGCCTCTCGTTATTGATATGGCTTTAGAAGTATTAAGTTTAATGCAGGGGTTGGCAAGTAATTTTGCTTGGGGTAAAAAAATTGGTACTTATTACTACATTGAATTCTTATTTTTACGAAGATGTAATTTGATGAATAACATATGGGTTGCCCTGGAGTCAGAGGAGAAATACAGATTGTTTTCAGAATTTTTTCGGTTTAGAGAAAAATGTATGAATCTAAAAGTTAAATAAAAAAAACTTCTCCGCTGTTTCCATTCCTCCAAATCAGACCACCTTTTCATTCATAACCTTCGGATCCCAGCACAAAACGCCATTAAAAGAACCTCTCACGTTCCGCATCCGGACTCTCCAACAAAAGCGGAACTCCAAACAACCAACCTTTAAAAACTTGTTAAACTGTTCCGTCGTATTGATTCGAAAACGCATCAGCAGAATACAAAAGTTTTGTTGTTCTCCTCCTGCTGAAATCCCGGGGGAATGTTTGAGCTCCACGGTCACGTTCGCGCTGTCACATTTCTGCAAGACTGTCACGTTTGCACACACCTAAATATAAAAATTGAAAAGGGGCTGTGACGTTTTGTGCCGTCATTGTTTATACATCGAATGAGAGAGGACGCCATGGACGGGCTTTGTTGGAGACTGCGACGTGTGATTTTCCTTTTTCTCTGTCGAAAGCCATTTTATGAGCACTGTTACGGGATTTCTACCCCCTTTCTTTTACGTTATGAAAAGATTGGGTAAGAATATGCTGTCGAAGTTCTCTTTTACGAACCGAAAGCTGGTACTGGACTTTGCCCTACAGACATAAAGTTAATTTCAATTCTAATTTACGAACTTGAATATTCACAAATATGTATATTTTTTCGAACTTATTTTTTACACTTTTTTATTTTTCACACATTTTTTACACACCTAAGTGACGTAAGAAATCACTTGAAGGCTTTGATTTTTTGCCGATGTGTGTTATTTATTATGTAGTTTAGTTACAGGTACTGGAATTTTGAGTGTTTTTTGCTCCATATATGTAGAGATTGGAGAAGAATATACAGTCAACGTGCATCTTTACGAACTTATATGCACAGACATAATGATAATTTCAATTTCTAGACGCGAACTAAAATATTTTGAAACCTTTTCGTAATTTTAAGAATTATTTTAGTATTTCTTTTAAGAGTTCGTAAAAAATTGAGCGTTGACTGTAGTAAAAAGATGGCTTCATTCTCTGATAGTGAGAACGAGAACACATTTGATATTTCATCAACTGTCATTAAAACTCCTTGTTCTTTAGCGGACCCCATTTTTACTCTGAATTTCTCATGCAATGTTTTAACTTACTACAAAAACCCCATCTTAAACATTTCTTTATTCAAAATTTTTTGAAAAAAAAATATTTTAAAGTGTATTTAATATATATATTCTATAAACACCCACCACCCACCATTAAATGCACTTAAAAGACCAGTCAAGATTGGTTATCTTACAAGAGCACTCAATTTCAAAAGAGTTTGGTCATCGAACTCCCTGAAGAAGCCCTTAATGAGGTTGAAAAACCTCCCACACTCAAGTTTCTAGTGCCTCAATACTTTTAAAATCAAGACCCATTGAGGCACTTCCGGATTAAAGAAATTACTTCACTTTTTTTTTCGCGTTGCCAATCCATAAAAACATAATTCCCCTCAATCACTAGTTGATCCGTCCGCCGAGATGCCATCTACTTGTTTGCCTATTCTCTCGTGGATTAACTGGCTGCCCAAACATGAAAAGATCTTAATTAGAAGTGGTGTTACCCAAACTAGCGTTTAATTACCTCGCGTTAATTTCATTATTTCCGGCAATTCCCTTTATTAATGCCTCGGTCAAAAGGAGATAATTATATTTTAGCCGCCATGTTAGAAATTTATACCATCCACTTCAGGGTAAAAGAAAATAGGATTGACTGGGTTCGGATTGGTTATGTAATTTGAAGAAATGTGTGAAGGACTAAATCGGATTTACTGAAGTATATTATCTAAAGCGAAGCCTAATATTGTAATTGTAATTCAAGATTATATTTATCTAATTAATTAATATAACTATCTAATGTTCGTAATACTACAGTAACACCAGATTGTCCAGTGAGTGCTAACGCCAATCACTATCATAACGGCTGAATGCCTGGAACTTACTGTCATAAAAGTGGTGTCTAGGAAGGTGAAATGACTATGCTCTATTCGATAACACTTTCAACGATCCCTAGTGGCTAGTTTAGGAGTTAATTTTATCTAAAAAATTTTTAGAGGTATGAGACAAGTCTTTTACCAAGTACTAAGATGTAGAGCAGCATCGATTTAGCACTAAAATACACCTTGTGCAAAAAAAATGCTATAAAGCCATCAAAACACTCGTTTATTTATGCAAGATTTTGAACTTTTTACCTGCTAAAAGTTTCTCCAGGTCGCGACAGTCAGAAATTTTATTTTTTTATGATTTCGGGAAATGACAAGTATCCTAACGCTCCTGTTTAGACTTTTAAAACACTCGTGCTTATGGCACAAAAACTCGTCTGCGGAAAAAGGATAGATAACACAAACAAAGGGTTGGGAGCTCTTTGAATGTTTTGAATATATTAATGTTGCCTATCATGAGCTAAAAACTTCTGAGACCCTTTGTTTATTTGTGTTGAATATGAAAAGACTAAAAGTAGCAGTCCATGGACACGACAACAACAGTATAAAAAGACTGTAATAAAAACTTTTCCAGCCCCCCTTGCTTTTACTCAATCAAATCATTCATCATCAAATCGTTCAATTAGAAGAAAAATCAGTTCCGTTCATCCCATATGCAACCCCGAAAGCTCACCTTATTGTATACGCTTTCCCAAAAAGGTCGTTAGAGCCATTACTGCCAAGTCAGAGTTTCTCTTAAAAATTTCACTTTGCCCATAACGCGCTTGTCAGATTTCGCATCAGATTAGCCGAAGCGACTCATTAAAAATGTTCATTATCGTTATAGAAATGCCGGCACCAAGAATCGCTTCTCGGATAATGACTGTTGTTTTAATGAATTATAAGTAGTCGAAAATGCCGTTTCTTCATTGGACGGGGAATTTCGAAAGAGAAATAAGCCGGGATTTTTCATTCGCTTAAGCTGTTTCAGGCTGCCGATGATTCAGGCTTAATGTCTCGTATTTAGTTCCAGTTACCTATGCCGAGCGTCTATTGTGTCTAATTTGACGTCAATGTGACGATGATGTGTTCATTAAACCTTGCTCTCGTTCCTTGTAGTGTTTAATCTCTGACAATTAGCCCCATTGCCATATGTTTACACTGTATATAGTACAGGTGCGACGCGTATCAGTTATATCCGTTGTTTTGATAGCTAGTTAGAAATGCAGGGCCTGAAGATGAATTTGGATTGTAATTTTTGATGTAACTGTGATTCCCTTTCAAGTGCTTTTGTGAATCATAGCTTCTTAGCGTTGAAAAATATTTTGTTTTATGCATAGAGGAGAGATAATGGTGAATAGAACAATGGCAACCATAAAGAGTGGTTAAGATAATTTCCAGAAAGGCTGTCAAAGACAACCGTAACGTGATGACGATCTGTTTCAAAATTGTTTTCACTGCCGAACTTTTATGCTATTCAGTGTTGCTAATGCGGGCCTTTAGTAGTTTTTGAAATCCATCGCCAGAAGCTCTGATAATATCGGGGTTTTTTTTCGGGGTCAGTTAAATGGGAATGCTCACTTCACTTCTGATGATTTTCTGTATTTTGTTGTAACTTTAAATGTTAACAATGGTTTTTTTCTCATTTAATTCAAAAAATCATCTTTGTTTTCACTTTCTTTTACATTCATCAAAAGAAAAATCTGTTGAAAATTCTCGATTGAATATGCTAGAATGACGCATTACATACAATTAAACTCATTTAACAGCTTCAACCAAATCAAATTTGAAATTCAGAAAAACCCTTAACCTTACCTTGCCCAAACACCTGATAGTTCATCTTATAAGATGATAAACCTTATTAACGAAATACAGTTCCGTAGAACAACAGAACGAACTATATTAAGCTACACAGTAACTAAATTCTCACTATAAAGCCAACCCAGCATTCAATTTTCACAGTCCACCATCAGTTCTAGTCACCATCAGAATGCCCGAAGACAATTCGAAGAGACTGTCTCAAACATCATCTCCTTTCAAGCCACCCCCCCTGAGCCCGCTAGGAAAACACGCTTCAACATGCATGATTAAAGGCAATATATATGCTCGTTTATATATTCTCGCAATATAGCGTATATGCCAGTTTCATTGCCCAAGGAGTGAGAGAGCCTGTGTTCCCATTAGCCCTCATGCGTGTTGCCACCAGATCTCCCCGAAATTAATATTTAATAAAATGATCATCAGAATATCACTACGATGTCCGAGACTATTGCGCGCCCTGTTGGAGAAAACATTAATCAAATCACGTCCCGTGTCGAGCAGTGAACGGTTTTGGTGTTGCAGGTGGTTGATTGCAATAATTAATGGGATGAGTTAGTTCTATGGTTTGGTTTTTGGACGTGAATAGGTAATAAATGTGAGGGTGGTCAGTATTAAGGTGTATAGGAATATTTGCAGCATAATAAGAGAATATTAAGGATTCTCTGATAAGCGAGAGACATACTCTACTTAAAAAGGCTGGAACTGAAAAAGGGTGAACTATATAGTAGTAGGTAGTATGAACTAAACAATTGTCAAAATCAATACTTACAGGAAATAAAGTGTAATTTTAGGCATTGTATCATTGTCTAATGTTATTCTTGAATGCAATGCACAATTTTGCATCGATGCATTGAATGCAATGCAGTGATACATTAAGTAAACTTTCTCCAAAACTATAACTAATGAATATTTTTTGTTCCATGAAATTTTGTAGACTTATTTCTTACTTTTATTATTATTATTTTACAAATTAATATTTTATTTTAAAACGATTTATTAATTTAAAGAGTAATTTAATAACAGTTTTAAAAGTAAAATATTAATTTAAATCCAAATTTCGTTACTGTAAAAGTTGAATAATAACCATAAAAATATTTTTTTAATAATTTTGAACAAGTAAAGTATAAAAAAAAGATTTTCACCTTAGGTAAAATCGAGCCCGGGTTCCTGAGTCAGAAAGGAGTCAGAAAGCAAGTAAGCTACTGACTAGTCTGTTCTGCTGTTGATGTGTGCAATATGAAATTAAGTAATAAGTGGTGGGTGAAACTTAACACTAGAACGACGGGATGGGCTTTTTTGGCCCATCGCGCTGTTTGCGGCTTAATCATTTCAACTCTAATCAACCGAATGGCTTGAAATTTTCTGACTTTTCCTTATTTGGTTCAATTAAAGTGCATACCAAACCGTTTTCATTTTAGTCTCATAGGAGCAAAGATAGCGAACCGTATACCTAGAAAGACGGAGCGGGCTTTTTTGGACCGTACCACCTCTGCTGTGTTTTCCTTGCTTCGTTCCGCTCGTATTTCCATGAAATTTTCCTAGAAAGGGGAGAGGATCTTCTTTGTTTGTTATCTCTTACAAGTGTTATCTCTTTCAAGTTCCATTCAATTCGATTCGGTTTAGAACGCCCCTTTCTCAGTTGGGGTTGTGGTCGAGGGGAGGACGTTTCAAAGGAAGAATTTATGGTGCCCACCATAAAGATAAAGGTTCTCACCATTAAATTTCGGTCAACAAGGTGACCAACAAGGTTTGTTTCTCACAAAAGAAAGACATTTTACAATTTGAACTGCACCAGCTGTTTTCTTTGAATGGGGAAATTGCTAACCTTCATTCCCTGTTGATGCATTGAAAATGATGCGTTGTGAAGTGTACCCAGCCATACTGGGGAAAAGAAAGGAACCTAACAACTCACAGCTATTTTACAATATAAAAACTGTGTGAAAAACTAAAATCCCAAGCAAAACTAGCCTGGTTGGAACACTTAGAAGAAACCGTAGAGAGGTTCCGCCAACTGCAAAATTAGGAAAACAAAATCTTTATTCAAGAATTGTTTATTTAAAAAAAAATAAAGACATAACCTTAACTGCACAACACCGTATTATAGACAACTAGAAGTAAAAGAAAAAGCCGGATACTATAGCTTACTACAACGAAACTAAGTATGGAATTGACATCATTGTGGATCAAGTGATACGACTGTATAGCACCAAATCAGGCTTTAGCTGTTGGAAGGTTGGCCTATGCATGTTTTCTATAACATATTAGGTATCTCTGCTGTAAATGCATGGATCTTATACAAGGTAGTAGCCGGAAAAAAAGAAATTAAGTCGTAGAAATTTCATCTTGATATTATGTGAAGAGCTCCGTGCCCCTTATGTGTCTGCCAAAGAAACAACCATTTCTACCATAAAAAGGGGGGGGGGAAGCATAAAAAGAGAAGACAGCAGTGAGAAAAAGGGTTATTTGTAGAATTATAGTATCCTTTAAAGGAAACCATACATTAAAGACATGTTTCAGCAGTAAAAAATTGGTTTGTGGAAAATGCGCATTTAGAGAAATGCTTTGTATCCATTGCTCCAAATGTGCAAAATACGAATAAACAGGTCAGTTTTAAAAACTTTGCTTTATTTATTGAATGGGTTTTATTAATTATTCCTACCAGTGTCATTTATCTAGAGTAGCAACTCATTTATCAGATCTGTGGATAAAAATATAGCACTTTTCATGCCCATAATTACAATTTATTTTAATAATTAAAATTATAAAATCTTATAGAAATCTGAAGATTGAGTCCCTATCTTATACTCTAACAGTTATTTATATGATATTATTACATTTTAGATGTATAATTAGCTCCGTATGCAAAAAATCAGAGATGGGCCAAAAAGGCCCACTCAGTCTTTCTAGGTATACAGCATAGTGCCGTCTTTCTAGTGTTAAAGGGCTTTTTCTCCGTACTTACAGGCTAGTGCGTCCTTCTACGGCCAGGAGAGGACACCCTTTTGGTGTTCTACAAACCAACCAAGTTTAAAACTGAAGTCAGTTTCCATGGTCATGCCGTCCATTGCAAGTGAATTTTAGAAATATAGTTCCAAAAATAACTGCTTACAATTTAATGGTTTTGTTTCCCCTACATATTTTAATAATTAATCATTCTCCCTCAACCCACCCTACTTTCAAAATTTCTCTACCCTATAATATCCTTTTATGTATACTCTTGGACCTTTTTGGAGGCCACCGGTTGGCAACCTATGTTTCGACCGTGCGAAGAATAAACAAGATGTAACCACAGCGTTTTATGAATCCCTTAAACCAAATTACTACAGAGCAAATCCGGCACAAGCCGGACTATAAATTCTCGGTTTACAACACCTCTCCGATGCTCGGTTAGCACACAATTTATTACACCCTCAGCGAGTTGAAACTTCACATATGAAGTGAGCACCGGCCATATATACGGCTGCACATAAATCTCAGCACTTGCGAAATACTCGGCCCGTTTAAATATTAAACCAAGTTATCTAAACTCGGAGAAACGAGGAATTAATTAAGATTCTTTGTCTATCGCACTCAGGGCAGGTCGGTAATTCGCTTTAATTGGCGCAGATTAAAATTCAGACGTCCACGGCTTTAATTAAGATTCTTAATAGAAGAGGCATCTGCCGTTTTGGTTGGGTCACTGACAACAATGACTATTGGAAACGTATGAGAAGTCTAATGAATGTAGAATGTTTCACTATTATGTGACAGAATTTCCTTCAGGATTATCCCCCCCCCGAGTCGATGGTTTCGTAGGTCGAGAATGGCCACAATATCTATAAGAATATTGAAGACAGGAGATATTGTGAGGACATTATTAAACATTGTAAATTTCTATGAGTAGAATTAACAAATAGGATGGCAGTGTATGAAGTGATATGCCTCATTTAAACTTTTTCACTGCTTGTCTTTTCTCCTTTTGTTATTAATTTTTAAGTGCACTGTTTATATAATTTTGCTCATGCTATGAACATATAAAATATTTTCTTGGCTTAAGGAACCCTCTCTTCTTATTTTTCAACCTCGTGAGATGGGAAATTTTACATTTAACAGCACATTACGGCTTAGGTTTGGGTTAAATATAATATATATTTTTTGTACACAAATGTTTTAATTTCTTTGAAATGTTTTAAATACCTTGTGATGTAAGAAAAATAGTTGAAGTTTCGCATAACAAAAATATGTGGCTATATCTGATTAGTGATAGGTAGAAAAAAGTGGGAAAGTTAAGTTCCGTTATTATTCCTTTCCGCTTTTTGTAAAGGTAAAACTACTTACAAATACTTAGTAATACTTTCTCGTATACTTAGTAAATGAGGGAATTGTTTGCTGATTATATGAAAAATAAGACAAAATAAACTGTATAAAATTATGGATATTACTTTTAAAAGGAAATTCAGTTATGTGATACTCATACCATAACAAATTATATAAAACGAAATGAAATTCAAAAGATGCATCGCCATCAAACCAACCCAAAGAAATTTTTCACAATATACATGAATGTTTCCGAATGGCAGAGGAGTAAGTTAACCGTGAACTTAGCTGTGAGTGAATGAAGTTATACTATAGGGTTTCTAGAAAGAAAGCATTATTGATACTACTGTTATTCCTTACAAATTGAAATTTCGACCCAGACAATCACCGCACAAAATGAAGTATTTAAAAATAAATCCACATCCTTTTTAACTTAAATTTATTATTCTGGTCTCACACCACAGTCATTTATAGCACCTCATGCATTAAACCATTAACCCTTCAGCGGCGGTTGACATCGAAAAGATTCATTGGAATTATACGGATTATTGGAATATCTCAAAAGGAAAGTCAAATATGTCCTAAAATACAAAATTTAAGGTAAGCATGGATTTGGGTTTCGTTTATCGGTAGTCTTAATAGGTCCCAAGTCTTACTTTAAAATTACCGCACCCATGGACATCTCCCGTTCCGAAAAATCCTTTAATTTCTCAAAACAACATAAGATCGGCGAACTTAAGCCACTCTTAATCCAACCGTCCCAAACATTAATTCGTTGACCCAGAGCGGCGGTGGTTGTCTGTCACCTAAAAGATTCGATGGAAATATATTCCGGTTCGCGAATCGCGCTGGAGATAGCGCCTTTAATCATGCATGTTTCATCGCATGCTGTTTCTGCTGTAGAATCTGAAAAGATGACAAATTCTTCTCGAGGTGACTTGGGTGTGTCGGAAATATCAACGTTATTGATCAGGGTTGTTTACTAATTTAATCTGGTGGAGACGTTTAATGCTGTTGGATGGGAGCTATAAACATTTCGTTGGACGAAAGTATAATTTATGATTCGTAGTGACAAAAATGTATGAGGTATTGGTATCACTGGAATCGGGAAACAAAAAGCTGCGTCATACTACGGTGGACTCTAGAATAGAATTAAGTGACACTTTCGTTATCATGTTCCTTATAGTTTATAGTATGTTCATTTAGAACTGGCGCCTGAGACGAAATGTATTAGAAGCAGTTACTATTGTAATTATCATCGAAAGCATTTTCTTCTGCAATGACAAGGCAGCCGAAACAGAAGTAGTTAAAATACTGTAAAAAAAATCGGTCACTGAAGTTGTGTGATGACCGTTATGAAGCATTATTGAGCGTTTTTGATCCTGTTTCAGGCGCCAATTCTAAATGAACAGACTATAGTCGAGTACAATTATTTTGCTTTTTGTAAAATGTTTTTGTGTTGTTTTTTTCACACTTACATTGTATTATTTATTTGAAAACTGAAAATTTATAAAGTTGAATTTGTATTTTTATTTAGATTAATAGACCTTTGAATTTCTTTTTTGTCGGCTGCCATCTTGGAGAAAACACTCTTCCGGTTTAATTACTAAATAAGTACATTTGGTAGAGAAAACATTCTTGTTGTTGCAATTTTATCTAAATTGCATAATTTTATCTAAATTGCATAGAATCGAAAAGTGAACCTACATGTGTGGCCATGAAACACAGTTGATGGAACTGAATTCCAGCTCTTTGTTTGTGGTAATTTTTATCCCGATGGAAAATATTTTCATCATTAATAAATTCCTTGACTTTTACACCCTAAATATTAATTTTGAGCCCTTTTTGAAAATTACCGAATTGATAATAAGTTAGAGTATTCCACTAGGTAAAGAGCAAAGCGATATTTAAGAATAACCAACTTTCGGTTGCCAGATTTTGATAAATTTACTTTAAATTAATCAGTACCATCTACAGGCATGAAGCCCAGCAAAGTTGGTCCATTTAACTCAATTAGTTGATAATAATTACCTTAACACCATAAAACAAAACATAATCCAAAACAATATGCCCTTCAAATATAAGTACATTTACATTATTCATGTGAAAAACAAACGTGAATTTAAACCGATCCATCATGTTCTACGAGTGAGATATATTAAACAGCCAACTGTAAAATAGATTTACATAAGCAAAAGAAAAAAACCGCAAACTTGTCCGACCACTAGGTAAAGAACACTATCAGTTACCCTCGCAGGAAAAACCACTTCCAAAACCATATGCCCGGTTTTCAAGAAGATCGATTAGTTTTGAAGCTCCTTGTGATAATATAAAACCAACCCCACATCTTTTAGGAACAAAACCAAGAGCCTTCCAAGCGAGATTATCTGTTGTCGCAAAGAGGGAAAAAACCAAGCAATCGTCGGTCGGGCAGAGTTTCCCATTTCTTTTCCCGAAAATCCTTGATAAATAGGTCTCATCTCAGGAGTAGAAAAAGGCGTTACAAGGAAACATTTCTCATTTTGGCCTTCGTTGAATAAACCTACGCCATGTATAGCCGGAATAAATTACTCTGGAAATTACGGAACCTCGACGTTTTTGTGTTTATTCATATCGCTTTCTGAAGAATCATTCATCGCTTCGCCATTACACACAAAGAAAAAATCCCTCCAGGGAAAAAGTCGGAGGGGAAATTTCTTCGTATGCTAATCCGCCCGTTCTTACTGACATTTTAACGGATTATCAGAGCCGTTTCCAGCATTATGCGATTCGATTTTATCCCATGAAAACGAATTCAAAAAGTTGGAAAGACGGAGAAAAAACGCCGCCGTGGTCGGAGAAATAAAAACCAGCGTATTTTTATGGTGTCTTGGAGAGCGAGTTAAATGACTTCCTGAATCATTTAAATATTATTTTCTGGCAGGGGAAGTTCTCCCTATGCACGCGAAATTGATTTCCGTCTGATATTTTCATCATGTTTCGGTGATTTTTACCGCCCCTTAGGGGGGAGATTGAGTTCCTAATGGGGAGGTAATTAGTAATTTTCTCCCTGGGTAATTGTTATCAGGTGGGGAGAGGTCGGTTGGAAAGTGAGTTGGGTATGTATGTAATTAGAGTGTATTTTCCAATGAAAACTTTAAATTGAATTGTGTTTTATATTTTTCACGCTGGGTTGGTTGTATCTTTGATATACCTAGGTAAGAGATAAAGATTTAAAGGGGCGTTTTCATCTTGTATTGTAGAATTTGATTGCGTCTGTTCAAAGACTCTTTGTTTCTTCAAGTAATAATCGCAGCATTTAAGATTTAATGGCTATTGGGTTGAAAATAAACGTATTTGAGGGGATTTCATGTTCTACGACCTTTTAGGATTCCTTTTGGAGAGTGTGGTATGAAGTATGAATACTATAATAATTTTAGACCTGTGGAGCGGTAATTTTGTATGGGTTGGTAGATATTTCAAGTTTTGGGTCTCAGAAACATTTAATACACTTTCATTTTTTTTTCAAGAAAACTGAAACCGCATAAAGAGAGTACACAGTAAAATAATCGCCTCTTTACACTAAATTTTCTGTTGTATTTATTCATGTAGCTATAGGTTCATAATATTTTGCCAGGTTGGGTATAAAATACGTTATATTTGATAATGATTGTTATAAATTAAAGTAGCCTCCCCCAGCTAGAAAAGTATGAAATATCTTCAAAAACCGCAAAGTTTCTCCCCACCATTGGCAGAAAAAGAAAAGAAAACGGATATTTCTTCAAGGTACAGAAATTCACCGGCGACAGTGATGTCGATTAAGGTAAAAATTATAAAGAGCAAAGGGATGATAAGAGGTAGAGAAGCTCAAAAGCAAAGATATGCTTAAGAGAAAATTCATATGCTAAGCAGCTAAGAGGCTCAAGAGCAAAGGGATGTTAGGAACCAGAATAAGGCTTAAAAATGAAGTGATTTTAAGAAGCCGAGAAGCTCAAGAGCAATGGGATACTAATACACAAATAGAGGCTCAAGAGAAAATGAATAGATATTATGAGGTAGAGATGAACGAGAGTAAAGAGATGCTAAGAACAAGAAGGAGGCTAAAGAGCGAAAGGATGCTAAAAAAGCACAGAACTTCAAGAACAATTAGATACTGATAGGCAGAGAGACTTTTCTGTACAAAGAGATATTAACTATAAGATTAGAGAGAAACTCAAGTAGAAAGATATGTTAAGTAGAAGAGATGGTATTTTGAGTTATGTGGACCAATAGTTTCTTCAATTTTAGAACCAATGTTCTAACGTGCGTTAGAGACCAAACACTGATATAACGCTTTCTGCCTTGAAGACTCTGATATTTTTCCTGGCTTACTTCCTGTTTTTCAATTCATTTGCTTATTTTTCTGTTTTATTGTACTTATCAACAGGAATACAGATTATAAACCTTTATTAGTATCCCCATTTGTGAATTGTCCCTTGTTCGTTTTAATAGCTCTCTAATTAGTTTCCCTCCTAGTGAGCCCTTGAGAACCAATGACGTCTCAATTCCAAAATATTCACTCGGCAAACAATAGAGGAGGACCATACGATTGTTTGTTATTTATTTGCTCGTTCCGCGACTTCTTTCCGTTTATTAACAAACCTCTTTTATTTTTAAAAATGTTTCATTTTTCTTATCGTTTGCCACGCCAGAGGGTAATAAATTACGATGCGGGGATAGAATCGATTCATAATTTGTCGAAGGGGGAAGAGAAAACAACAACACTCCGCATTATTCTGGAATGCAAAATAAAGGGTTTACTTTTATGGAACGTGTGTCGTTGTGGGTTTAAACTCCGGTCTTTTGTCGCACGATATTCGTTTTCTGGAGGGAAATAGTTTCTTGGGAACGATGACGAATGGCTTTGCTCGGAAGGGTTCCGGGAAATCGCTTGCATCAGAAGCGGATTTTAATTTTGGAAAGTGGGTGGTAAAGAAAGCTCTTGAATTCGATGTGGAATGTTGTTTTATTCTTTGATATTCCTTTAGGATGAAATATTTGAGGAATTTGTTGTGAATTTTGCTCTTTGAATCTCAAGGAAATTGCATTTCATCATCCCGTGGAAGTTATTCCGAATCGTTATATATTCAAATTCCTATACTATATTATTTTACTCCAAATTCCAGTTTCAAGGATAAGAATTATGAATATGTAAAAAGTATATATTCATTAAGTACTCTTATCTCCGTTGCTTATTTATTTGAATTAAGGAATAATTTTGGTTGCGTAATAAATTAATCGTGGAATTTGAGAAAGGCAGAGAAAGAAGTTAGGCGGTTCTATTTGATTTGCATACCTTAACAACGAATAATTTTTTCAACGGTAAGTGCGAATCTGCATCTCTCTATTTTTGAACTTTATTTTGAAAATGTAATCAAGCCAGACAACTGTGAGTAGTGTCGAAGCTGAGTTCCTGCCTGTAGCAAAGGACACATTCGCTCACTCCTTTCAAGAACGTCATATCTCAAAAAACCTTATTTTTCAGGAGAGTGATTTTAAAGTTGAAAATTACATTGAAATGTATTGGAAAATTTTTTTAAGAATCTGATTAAACTTTTAACTATTCAGCCTAGAGATATCGATTAACAGGGTTATAGTATTCTTTCAGGGCTTTCTAAAAACACTTATAACTAAAATTCGCTTGAATTTTGAGGTATGACGTTCTTGAAAGGAGTGAGATGGTTAACTCAACTCAACTGTGATTTTTCTCTCCATATTAAAAAAAAGTACAAGTCGTTGCCGCCGCTGTTTCAGATAAGAAAATCTTCACTTTGACAATTCTGACCTGTTACTATACAAAAACTCTTCAATGGAATACTATACAATTTTCACATTTGTAGAAAAATGCATGAGGGTCATAATTTCATTTCAAAAGAGATAAATTAGTTCTTCAGTTATTCAATGTCAAAATCGAAAATTATTTTTTTTCCTGCTGCGGGGGTTCGCCCCCAGCAAAATCTATTAACAACAGAATTATGATATTTTGCAGGCATATATATGCACTTAGATATGAAGTTTTCCACCTCGTAGACCATTTTTTTTTAATTTTAAATTAGTTTTATGGCGTAATTAAATTTAAAAGTTTCGAAAATTTTGTTCTCTTTTGTTATTTTTGTAATGTTTATATTTTTGTTCTTTTAGCATGTAAATTAATTTTTTGATAATAAATTTATATTTAAAGTCAATCATTAATTGAAATTTATCTAGCAGGAAAATACATTCCTTTTTTTAAGCATATGACTAATTTGTAAAACAATGCATTTTACCACGGAAGCACAAAAAATGCATTTTTCCACGGAAGCACAAAATCCTTCCTTTAAAAATTCTTACTTAAAATGGTTTTAACCCATTAAACGCCGCTATATGAACCGCTATGAAAAAAATTAATTTTTTGTGTGTTTTGAGATTCAATATGTGTCTCTAATCATATACAGTTTAAATTTTCAAAAAATCTCAATTTCGACCGGAGATATGGTATGTTCCCAAAATGGGAGCTTTGGCGTAAAGTGGGGGTAACGTAAAGTGGGCGTTTTCTCCACCGCCGCAGTGTTACGGGTTGAACGTTTAATTTTATTTGCTAGCTAAATGAAGTTAAAAGTTCCAAAAATCTTTTTCATATGATTAATAAACTATACCATTCTATACTTTGCATAATTTCTATTTGAATTGTTAATAAATTCATAGTGTTTTTTCAAAAAATATTATACTCTTTGTTTGAAAAATAGAATGATTTAGCTTGAATGTTTCTTTTCTTTTCTTTTTTACCGATTTTAATTATTTTTATGTTGTTTCTGAATTTTATTCAGGTTATCTTAGTCGTTTTACGAACAATTATCTTTTGGACACCCTTTTCTATTTTTTATGTAATAGTCATTATTGAAATGTCCTTGTTTTTCTCCGTTCTAATACAAATTAGACATCACCGAATTTATTCTCTAGCTTCACTAAATCAAAATTATTTACATTAAAAATTTTAATTAAAGTTATTTTAACAAAATTTGGAGGCACCGATGAAATACCTGCTAATCTTCTGAAAATCCACGCGAATCTGATTTTTGTATAGTCTAAAACACATTGCGCAGCTAAAATGAACAGGTATTTTACATTCAACTGAAAATTCTTCATAATCTAAATAAAGTTTCTCATCTGCACTTACTGGATATATAGTTTACAATGCAAATAAAGAATTCTACACGCATTCCTTGTCCATTCTTCAGAATAAAGGAGGTGGTACCGTAAATAATTCAACACCTGCTAAGCAATAAATCACCTGGTTGTTGATAAACACACCTTTTCTTGAACAACAAAAGGCAGGAAACAAGGGGGCTGTACCCCTTGACAGAAAAGAGGTGTAAATTTCAAACGAAAGGCAATAAACCCAGAGAGTTCCAATTCAGTAACATACCTCACAATACGGGAACGCGCGAGAAATCGCACTAGTCACTTCCCGCCAAAGCTCCCATTTTGGGAACATTCTAAATAAACAGCTGTAAAATCCTTCTAAATTATTTTTTTGACCCCCGGTTTGTTTTGATTTAAAGACAAAACTATTGTTTTCCATATTCATTGGTTTAAATCTCCCGCATTTGAATAAATAATTTTTAGTGAACCTATTTTGTTGTGAAGAAAAAAGTGCCAATTTTGTCAAAGTTTGAAGAATTTTTAAAAATAGAATTTAATTTGCAAACGTTTTGTAAAAATTACTAACAATTGTTCATATTCTTGTTATTAAAGGAAAAAAAATACAAGTATGTATCTTTATTTCTTTTTGGTGAAAAAAATCTTTTAAAAATGTTCCCAAAATGGGAGCTTTGGCGCTTAATGGGTTAAGTAATTGAAAATACCAGAAAATAGCCTATTCGTGATATTGCCCAATATTGTTATTGCAGCACTGATCCATGTTCCCCTCCTCAGTTCTACTTGGAGGTTTGATAATTCAGCAATGATGAGTAGCTTATAGTTTTGATAAAATCAACTCAGAATTTTCAAATCTTAATTTTTACTCGGTTAAAATTGATTTTTCTAAAGCTTTTCATTTTTAGTCTTGGCATTTCAAAAGAAGGACAAATTTATTTGTAGTGGCGTCATCTAACGGTTAAAGGTGAGCTTATTTGATCATTACAGTTCTTTTCGTTTAGTTAAATTATTCAAATAATAAATCCACTTTTAACAAAATTTTTAGCAAGTTAACTTCGAAAATAAAAGTCAGGGAATGGCAGATGTTAAGATAGTAAATGAACTTCCTCTAAAGTATAATTTTTGGTATTATTTTTCAAGAAGAGTTCCCAAAATATTGTGGAATGTACCTCAATCTATACAGATGATTTTTTTTAAGTTTTCAAATTTAGAGAGAAGTTTAATATTTAATTTTATTGAACTTTGATCTGTCCCGATTTAACGAAACAAATAATCATTCCTGATCATTCTCAAAACTTGTCATTAATGTGGAAAGTCCCAATAGATGGCTCTACCATCACAATTACTTATTCTCATGGAACTCTGTGTTCTTAAATATTTTGCAAATCTGTAGTGCATGGCAACGGCAACATACAACAATATTTATTTACTTTTGAGAGCACGGCACGGGTTGTCTGCGGGTTGTCGCTTTGTCGCTTTTCAAAGTGAAAGTGGGGATTCACTCAAAATTAGTCATAACAATTTATTTTGTTTCTACTACGCTATGCTGTTAATTTAAAACTGTACTTATATTTTCCTTTACAGGTTAGTTAAGCATGGATATACGTTCTTTATTTCTTCGGAGTCGCAAATACTTTCAAACTGATCAAGATGCCTTCATGCAAGATGCTTTGCTACTCGCAAAAAATATGAAGATATCGTGATGTATGAAGAAAAAAAACAACGATCAAAGGTAAATTAAAGGTTATAAAGTAAGCAAACATAGCGTTTTAAAACAATAGGGTACTTTAGAACTACTCAAGAATTAATTAAATATTATGGCAATAACCCAGTATATAATAAAACAACAAGCAGTGTTTCTTTTAAAATTTGTTGGTACTTAAGTATTATCAGCTTGTCATATTTTAATTTCCAGTTTTTTCAAAGATAAAATGATTAGTACATGAAATTACAAACAATCCAATTGACATTACTAAGTAAATAATTTGACTAGAACACAACTTATCAAAGTAGACTTGATA
Organism: Tetragnatha montana; assembly: GCA_963680715.1. Taxonomy (NCBI): domain Eukaryota; kingdom Metazoa; phylum Arthropoda; class Arachnida; order Araneae; family Tetragnathidae; genus Tetragnatha; species Tetragnatha montana. Next base: position 53,445,109 of record OY796676.1, on the reverse strand, counting down.
AACACAGTAAAATCTTTGGTGATTAATTTCTTCCATGCAGATGATACTTATGTACCCTTTTGTTACATTTTAAGGCACCGACTTATGTTATATCCCATCGACTATGCTGCTGAATTTGAAGATCATTACTAAATATAAAGACATCTGTCACTGTATGGTTGACAGAATAATAAATACGTAAGAACCTATTTTGGTTCAATTCTTTTAACTGACTTGCATATTATTGCCAAGCTGTTTTGAATGCCATATATTTTCGAATATGGGCAAATGTTTATGGTTTTTATTGATATACAACTGCCTAGTTATTGGCATAACTATATGTTTTAATATATGAGTTTGAAATTATTTTTGTAATATTTCCAATTTTTGCTTTCCAAAAGAATTTGGCAATATTTAGTGGAACCGTTAACACAATTGAACCCTTATTTTCATGTATAATTTATAAAATATAAAGTCTTTTAGGAAAGTTCTGCTCCCAGCTTTTCCTAAAGTACCTAAAAATTCTTTGGTTTCTTCCATAGCTGCAAAGTCTTCCGTCATCCATTTTTCAATCAATCTCTTCCGTTTTCTACCCAGTTAAAAAAAATCTCATCAGTTATTAATCCGACTTCATTAAAGTGTAAAAGCAGTTGTTCTGTTGTTAGAATATGATGAATAGCTAGATTTCTTTGTAAAAATAGTGAATTGCATGAGAAAGAGGTTACCAATGCAGAATTGTTTAATATTGAAAGCTTTCATAACTGATCATTATTTACCACTCAGCTAAGCTGATCATGCTGGGCAATTATTTCAAAAAATGTTTCCAGACTCCAAAATTGCCAAGAGAATGTGCAAGGACTAAAAAATGCCCTTGCAGCATATTTTGTTAAAAATGTATGTTTTTCTTAGATTTTTTTTACTGAAAGATGTCCATTTATGCTACCTATTGAATTGTTAGTGTAAAAAATGTTGTGGGTTTCTTGAGTTTTTAAATCTTCCTTTTTTATAATCCCAATGTTGGCAGATATGTTCTTCAGAGTAGTGCTGTAGTTGATAAAATATTTAAAGGATTCTCCTTTTTATTGGTTGGCTAGGAACTAAATATTTGGAGAAAGTTTCCGGAGATGGTTGCCATATTTTATAGGATGGCATCCACAACCAATCTCAGCTGTAGGGTAGGGCCTAAAACCAATAAAAAATTCAGTGAATGGACGTATGGAGTCTTCCCAACTATGGCAATAGACTCCCATGTCTTTTGCATCCCATCTCACATAATATATTTAATTTCTTTGTTTGCAGGTGTCCTGAAGAGACTCACTGTGGGCAAGGTAGTTTCACGTCGCTAGCAAATGGGCAGAAAGTGGTATTCTTTGACTTGACTATTCACTTTAATATGTGTTCTATTTGGATATCCTCAAACAAATAAGAAGTTAGTAGCTTTTTATTTCTTTTATTTTCGATAAACCAATTTTATAAAGTTTTTAGTAATTTACCACCTCTTGATGTGTGGGATTGGGTTGATTGACTGTCAATCACGAGGTGGTTTCACTTTGCGTTTTGAGGTTATATAAGCCGATGTAAATGTCTTTGTTAGAGATCGAGAGTTGCTTTAGTCAGTAGTGTTTAATTCGTTCTGTAATTAGTCGGTGTTCCTGCATTGCCCTTGTTATATCTTATTGTTGAATGTTGTCTTGTGAAATTTGTGATGTGTTCTTCATTAAATCCATGAAGTGTCACTCATCATTAAATAACAATGATTCCTGTAGCTAACAATAAATAGAATAGGATACATAAATAGAATAGGCTGTAGAATATGCAACACATTAAAACAAATCATAATGTTTTACTTAAAGTTTACCATACACAATCTGTTAAACCTAGTTAAAAATTAACTGCTAAAGATAAAACAAACATTGTTTAGAATAAGTTCTAAGTTTATTTTTACTATGACTATGGTTCATTCAAGCAAAGGTTAATCAGTGTTATTCTTTTCCTTTTAAGTGGTATTTTCAGCTTTCTAGTTATCCATGTTGCTCTGTAAGGATGTTGATGATGTGTTATTTATCACATTAAAGGAAAATTGTAGAAAATTAATTTGTTTGTCTGTTTTAGTTCATGGCTATCCTGGTCTCAACAGTGAATGCAGTCTTTTGACTAATCAGCATTTCTTACTACTGAAAAATAATTTCATGAAATACTGAAGTAAAGTACCTTAAAGTAATATTGAAGTTATATTGAACAATGTATGAGCAGTTTTATTATTTTTAAAAATGTATTTTCTTTAACTTAATGTTCATTTCATTCCCTGTAAAATTGGATGTATTTAATATTTTGAAATTATACCTTAACATGTCTTTTACTAAAACAAAATTCACAATTCTTGGTAATATTAATCATCTCTTTTACACTGGAACTTCATCAAATTTCAGAATTTCATCAAATTCTAAAAATACTTTCAGAGTTGTTTTCCCTTTTATTTATGTGATAAATCTTAACTGCATAAGACACCCTACATTTAAACCTACATGTTTGCAGTGATTCCAATAGAATTAATTTAATATATTTTTTCGATCTTTTGGGATCATTCAATGAGTCATTTTTTCTTCACTTATATTAGCCTTTCTAATGGGTAGTTTTATTTCCTTCAAATAATTACTATACTGTCAAATTTTAAGTTATAGTGTAAGAATTTATTGTTAAATTTATGTTAACAACCTTATATTAAGCTTTTACAAATTTATTCTTAATTAAGATTTAAAACTAAATAAATACTGTTGATCAAATGCTGTTCACAGATTCATATTTTTTATAGGTGATTACTTTGAAAGAGTGGTGTTTACATTGAGTTGATCGCTACCAATATCAGTGCAAACAACCGAATCAATGCAAAAAGTAATGAGTCATATTAAGTATTAAATATTTGTTTTATTAAAAATAACACCATTTCATATTTAAATGCTTATAATTTAACTTGTCATGCTTAAAAATGTAATTTAATTGGTTATTCGTCAATTTAAATTTCAATGTTTTTTTACAACTTTCATTGTTTTTTTTCAAGTATTTTTGATACAGCAATATGAATTTTGAAAGTGTGTGATCTTCAGAATGACTTTCCTCTATACTCTGAAATGGTATTTTGTGAATCCCCATGCTTCACTGAAATTTTTTCTTTAAATACTTAAAGTTTGTCAACTGAAGAATATACCTACCCTGTTAGGGTATTTAAAGATTAAAATAATTGAGAAAAGTGCAATAACTGTTTTGGGTAATTTTATGTGGACTATTATTTTAATTCCAACTCTTAACAAATCCACCAAATAAAAATATTTTTAATTGAAGACTGCTACCTCTACTGAATTCAAAATAATGAATTTTGAAATAATTGGTTGTATTAGACGTGAAATTAAAGTAGTACTTATCCTTCATTAGATTAATTTCTCACTATTTTCTGGCTTGAAGATTTATGGTATGACTGCATTATAAACAAATTTACTATTTCAATTTTGTGTGCTTAATGCAATGAAATATTTGTTCAATAATATTATAAATATGTTATAGAAATGTTCTGGAAAGTATTCACAAGGTATATATGTAATTATTGAAGGTATTTTTATCAATTTACCAGGTAACATTGAAATAAAAGGCAGCGAAAAATGTGATGACTCCCTTAGGCATAAAGGTCCCATACAATGGCATCAAAATTCTAATCCAAACTTACTTATGGGAGAATTGATGAAGGACTGAGAGGGGGAAATCAAACATAAACTCTACAATATACAGCCGACTATCTCTCCCCTGCTGTCAATTACATCTTGACTGCTAGACACGACTAAGAAAAGACCACTCCAAAGTCACACATTGGTTCCTTTTGGCTGGGGAACCACTGCTTGCTTGCTCTCATTGCCTAGAGATTTTACCTGTTAACATATTTAAATTTTATGCCCTTATTTATTATTTTACTAGTCCATTATTTTACACACAATCACCAGTTTAAGCTCAACTCTTATAATATTTTCACTAACATCCACCATTATTTTAGTTTTTAAAAGCTATTAGTACTATGCATGAAATCTAAATAGTAATTATTATATCATACATGAAATCTAATTAGTAATTACTATCTCATGTATGAAATCTAATTAGTAATTACTATCAAACACATAACTTTTAAAAAATTCATCTTTAATGTTGGTTAAAATCAAAGATGACTTTAAAATTTAAATAAATTTTTAACCTTGTGTTTGGTGCACAATGTCCTTGCCCCATAAATTCCAAATCAACCAACAACTCTTATTGATTTACTCATATCCGTTGGCTTAAAATTTTAAAAATATGTATTCTTTTCATCCATAAAAACCAAAAAGTGATGATTATGTTTAATGGAAAGCTTCATCCATGTAACATGAATAGTTTTTAAAACATCACTAATAAGGTAAGATCTTGCATTGTAGCAATAGTCTACTAATAATATGTAAAATATCTACCCTTTACTCATTTAATTATAATATAGTATGTTTCAATACAAACAGAGGAAAATGTCTTGGAGACTTGTGTAAGTTTATACTTTTATGAGTGTATTTACTTACAAATTCATGTAATATAGATAGTTAAACAAATTTGAATAAAATAATATTCATATTTACATGTGTTTTTCATATAATAGTTTTACTTTAAATTTATAAAGTATACCCTTAATACCTTTAACTTGAATGTCTTTAAAGCTTTAATATTTCTAATTCAAAATTGAACACACATGTTATTGTAGATTTTTGACCTTTCCTTTATTTTGCTGGCATACTGGTTTAGTGGTTAGAGTATCTGACTATGGAGAACTTGACTTAACTTGAATGTCTTTAAAGCTTTAATATTTCTAATTCAAAATTGAACACACATGTTATTGTAGATTTTTGACCTTTCCTTTATTTTGCTGGCATACTGGTTTAGTGGTTAGAGTATCTGACTATGGAGAACTTGACTTAACTTGAATGTCTTTAAAGCTTTAATATTTCTAATTCAAAATTGCACACACATGTTATTGTAGATTTTTGACCTTTCCTTTATTTTGCTGGCATACTGGTTTAGTGGTTAGAGTATCTGACTATGGAGAACTTGACTTAACTTGAATGTCTTTAAAGCTTTAATATTTCTAATTCAAAATTGAACACACATGTTATTGTAGATTTTTGACCTTTCCTTTATTTTGCTGGCATACTGGTTTAGTGGTTAGAGTATCTGACTATGGAGAACTTGACTTAACTTGAATGTCTTTAAAGCTTCGGCGTTTCAATTTTATTTCAAACTAATGCTACAGAAAACTACAAAATCCTTAAAACAATTTTTACTGCGTGAACCCAACAATACGACCACGCTTCTTATTATTTAGTACCACGCGTCCAAGCTGGCTGCTGGTCGTATTGTTGGGTCGCCGCACACTCCCCCCGCAGTGGCTTCGAGACCAAGCGAAGGTGCGAAGAGACTTTTGGCATCTGCTGCTGGTCATCCCCAGTGTTGAGGATGTATGCCGGCTTGACTCGGTCCACCGATACAGCAACCGGTTTGCCCTTAATCTGCAGGTTAAAGACTTTGTCTGTGCGACTCAACACAGGGAACGCTCCGTCATAGGGTTGTTGAAGAGGTTTCCTCACAAAATCTCGTCTCAGGAATACATGTGTTGTTGTGGAGAGGTCTTTATGCACAAATGTTGGACGCAATCCATGGTGTTTTGGTGGTTGTGGTCGCAACATGTTCATGTGGTTTTGTAACGGTCCGACGAGAGTGAGTGGGTCTTCATTGGTTTGAACCTTGTGGAGAAATTGTCCTGGGACTGTCAATGGTTTCCCGAAGACTATGTCCGCTGGACTACATTGAAGATCCTCCTTTAAAGCTGCGCGAAGACCAAGAAGGATGGTAGGTAAGACCTCTGACCACCGCTGGGTGTCATAGCACTTGATGGCAGCTTTTAGAGGACGATGTAGTTCCTCGACCATACCGTTAGCCTGCGGATGGTAACTTGTGGTCCTGGAGCGGTGCGTGCCAAGAAACCTTGTTAAGGCACTAAAGAGGGATGCCTCAAATTGCCGGCCCTGGTCAGTTGTAATCGTGTTGGGAACTCCGTAGCGGGATATCCAGCAATTGTACAAGGCTTCAGCTACCGTTTCAGCCCTGATATCGTTGAGAGGTTGGGCCTCAGGCCATCTAGTATAGCGGTCTATCATTGTCAAGCAGTAGATGTATCCGTTGGAGGGAGGAAGTGGACCAATTAGATCAAGGTGGATATGATCGAAACGTTGGGATGGATCTTGAAAAGCTGCTAACGGTGCTCTTGTGTGACGGTTAATTTTTGACTTTTGACAGGGTAAGCAGTGTCTTGTCCACATTTTAGAGTCTGTAGAAATCGAAGGCCAAACAAATCGACTTTTCAACAAGTGTGTGGTACGTCTAATTCCAGGATGTGCGAGATTGTGCAAGGCCGAGAAAACTGCTTTCCGGTGATCCTTTGGAACGTAAGGGCGGGCGACACCAGTAGAGACATCACATGTAATTTCAAAGTCGCACTCAGGGAGTTTAACTTTTATCAACTGCAGTGATGTTGGCGATGTTAACAATGTAGCCAATTCAGGGTCTGTTTCTTGGGCTTCAGCAATTTCCTGGTAATTGATAATGTTAGGTACTGTGATTGAAGCTATCCGCGACATAACATCTGCAGGGATGTTCTCACTCCCAGCGACATGTCTGATGTCGGTCGTGAACTGCGATAGAAAGTCAAGTTGACGAGCCTGACGGGGTGAACACTTTTCACTCTTTTGCAAGAAGGCGTACGTCAAGGGCTTGTGATCAGTATACAGCGTGAACTCGCGGGCTTCCAACATATGCCTGAAGTACTTCACAGAGGCAAACGCCGAAAGCAGTTCGCGGTCATATGCACTATACCTTTTTTCAGCCTCATTAAGCTTCCTAGAGAAAAATCCCAAGGGTTGCAATTGAGAGTCCACAACTTGATGAAGAGCACCACCAATCGAGAAATCGGAAGCGTCCACAAATAAAGCAAGTGAGGCTGAAGGTGATGGGTGAGCCAATAATGTTGCATCAGCTAGTGATTGCTTGCAGCTCTCAAATGCTTCCGTAGCTTGAGGAGTCCATGTTATTGGGCGAGAATCTTTCTTTCCTTTCGAACCTTTTAGGAAATCGTGCAATAGATGCTGATGCTTAGCAGCATTTGGAATGAAACGCCTATAGAAGTTCAAGAATCCCAAAAACTTCCTTAACGCAGAAACTGTCTTTGGCAATTCATACTGTAAGACAGCCTCCACTTTGCCAGGTAGTGGCTTCAGTCCTTGAGGTGTTACCATGTGTCCGAGGAATGTGAGCTCTGGTACTCCAAACTCACATTTGGAAACGTTGAGTTTTAAACCATAAGTTTGTAGCCGCTCGAAAATGGTGCGAAGGTGGATTTCATGCTCTTCAGCGGTTGTTGAAAAACACAAAATGTCATCCAAGTAGACATAGCAAAAGTTAAGGCCTCTGAGTACTTCATGCATAAATCTCATAAAGGTTTGTGGTGCGTTCATTAGGCCGAAGCATAAGCGAGTATACTCATAAAGTCCCCACGGTGTGGTAATGGCTGTTTTGGGTATGTCCGATTCGGCTATTGGAATCTGGTGAAATGCTTTAAAAATGTCGAGCTTGGAGAAAATCTTTTTACCATGTAAGGATTGTGCAAAGTCGTGTAGATGAGGGATTGGGTAACTATCAAACTCAGTAACAGAGTTCAGGCGTCTGTAATCTCCTACTGGACGTACAGTTGAGTCATGTTTCGGGACCACATGAAGGGGAGAACTCCAAGGACTCTTCGAAGGTCGTATGATGCATTGGGCCAGAAGAAATTCGAACTCAGCTTTCACTGCATTATGTAATTTTGGGTGTAATCGTCTCGGCCTTGAAGTTACGGGAGGTCCCTTGGTAATAATGTGGTGGACAGTCTCATGTGAGGTTGAATCGCCAATGGCTGTTGTATTTGTAATGTCGTGAAATTCCGTTAAGGTGTTTTTGAAGTCCACAGCAGCACATAGGGTGACAACTGATGGGTGGTTTGCTGGTGCAACAGTACCTAGTGTATGAAGGCGAGTTTTCTGATCAATCAACCTTTTGTTTTTCAAATCAATTAAAAGATTGAAATGTGTTAAAAAGTCCGCACCAATGATGGGTGTTGTTACATCTGCTATCACAAATGTCCACATGAAAGCCCTCCGAAAACCGAGATCAAGTTGTTTATTTACAAACCCATACGCGGGAATCTTGGAATTGTTTGCTGCATATAATGCGAAGTTTGCTTTTGGAGTGAGCTGTGCATTTTTGTTGGTAGGTGGCAGCACAGAAATTTCGCTTCCAGAGTCTATAAGGTACTTCTGGTTTGTCCCTCTGTCATACACAAAAAGCCTACTGGTCTTTGTACCAGCATCCGTCATGCCAGCAGCTATATTGACGGGGCTGGGGCGTTTTTTCTTGCGCAAGGAGAGACACATCTGCGTGCTCTATCGCCGAAACGGGAATGGTAGAAGCACAAAACCTGCTGGGTGTTTTCACTATAGTGGTTGCGAGGGTTCTCACGGGATCCATAGTGGTTGCGAGGGTTCTCACGAGATCCAGACCAAGAGCGACCGCGGAAATTGTAGGACCGGTTTGGACGGCAGCTTCGTGAAAGCTCAGAAACCTGAACCGATAGATCCACCACCCTACTCATGAGGGCCTCGATCGCTGTCACATCTGGGAGAACAGGAACCTGTGGCGAGTCAGCGGAAGAAGGTGTAGTTGCGAACACGGATGCAGGAGACACAACTTCTGCCACTCGATCTGCAATAGCAGCAAGGCCGTCCAAACTCCCAGTTGAAGCAGAAAGGACAGTCTGGATGTGGGATGGTAGTCTCTGCATCCACAGGTTCTGCAGAAAGTCGTCTTGCAGTTGGGACCCTGCTAAGTTTCGCATCTTTCGCAGGAGATGACTCGGTTTCTCATCCCCAAGCTGAAGGTCTGAGAGAAGCTTCTTGATTTTTTGTTGAGACGAATCAGCGAATTCCGTAACCAGACGCCTCGTTATGGTCTCATATTTATCCACAGCAGGTGGCCGTAGCACAATGTCGGAGACGTGCTCCAGAGTTTCCGCGTCAATATTTGCTACAAGAGCAGCGTACTTGGTTTCATCACTGGTGATTCCACTGTAAAGGAAGGCATTATTGCACTGTGCAACCCAGAGAGATACGTTGGTCTTCCAAAAAGGCGGCAGCCGCAGGGCAACGCGCGCTATCTGTTGAGGTGGATTCAGCGGCGGCAGAAGAAGAGGTCGTGACATCGTCTCTTCCGATGGATCAGTTGCCATTGTACTGAGAAGAGGAAAAGGCTGATAGAAAGACGTAAGCGCTGAGATGAAGGAGCGTTGCGTCGTCCGTAGGTTGCGTAGGTCCGGCAGTCACCACTTCGGCGTTTCAATTTTATTTCAAACTAATGCTACAGAAAACTACAAAATCCTTAAAACAATTTTTACTGCGTGAACCCAACAATACGACCACGCTTCTTATTATTTAGTACCACGCGTCCAAGCTGGCTGCTGGTCGTATTGTTGGGTCGCCGCAAAGCTTTAATATTTCTAATTCAAAATTGAACACACATGTTATTGTAGATTTTTGACCTTTCCTTTATTTTGCTGGCATACTGGTTTAGTGGTTAGAGTATCTGACTATGGAGAACTTGACTTAACTTGAATGTCTTTAAAGCTTTAATATTTCTAATTCAAAATTGAACACACATGTTATTGTAGATTTTTGACCTTTCCTTTATTTTGCTGGCATACTGGTTTAGTGGTTAGAGTATCTGACTATGGAGTTGGGCATCTTGGGGCATGGGATAATCATGTCGGGAGATAAATTAATGGAGACTTCCCTGTTAAAAGGGGTTGTGCATACAAATGTGTATGCATGGCATTGGAAAACAGTACTTCACCTCCATGTTTTTTTAGGTCCACAGGAGCCCATTGGGTTATGCCAAGTAGTACATATATTGGCATTTATCAATGTCTTCAAGCATTCTATTCTGTCTTGCCAATTGGGGAAAAAACTTTCCCTCTCAGAAACTCAACATCTGAAACAATTTTTCAGTACCTTTTTCATTTGATATTGAAAGTATTTATGTAATGCTGTGCAAAAAGTATTTTGGAAAAAAATGGGCACATCTATTTACTCATTGCTTGTATTGCTGTTCTTTCTAATCCAGTATGTTAAGCAATAAATATAATGTGATGTTATTAAGCCCTTTTAAAATCATGCTTCATATTTATTTTAAATGACTGCTAAGAACTATGAGTAAAACAAAACATTTCAATTACTTATAATAAAAGAAGATATTTTGACTTCAATATCATTTCTTTGCAACACTGGTCTTCTTGTATTAGTAAAAGAGTTCTATCTGGAATCATTATATCACAAACAAACAGGTTGGATAAAATTTGTAGCAAAGGAATACCTTAAAACTGAAATTCACTTACTACGCAATGAGCTGATTAAAAAATGCTTCCAATAAATTACGTTAACAGTTTAAATAGTCACCAGTCAATCAGTTAACGAATTTTGCTTATGCTTGAGTTAAACGAAACTGTCATGGCATTGGAGCGTATGAGTCTCCAAACTTAAACCTACACTGCAGACGGTTGGTGATTGAGGGATTTTGGAGGCACCCTGACAGTGAACCCGGAACTCTTTACTGTATTTATGAAATTGGTATGTTTGTTGTTCTGTTTTCTAATCTGTGTGTCTGGCAGTTGCCACGTGGCTTTCGTCTGTTTGCTGACTGCCACGTGGCAAGGACGAAACACCCATTCCTTCTTAATTTAAATTATTTATCATTTGGGCTGCCACTGACGAGTCCCCATTTAAAACCTTAATGTTTAAATTTATGTATTTTTTTCTTGAATTTTATATTATATATATAATATATAATGACTATAAATAAGATATATTGGTATATCTTTCAACAATTAAATTTTTTAAATGTGTGTTAAAACAAAAAAGCATGCATCACAGAAAATCTAATGTAAATATTTATGTAACTGTTTTTTTTTTAAAAAATCGGTTACTATAGCAAAATAAATAAAAGTTTAAAAACTATAAAGGAAGTTCATCAATAAAAAGTGCATTTGTAAAATGTTTAAATTCAAATGGCGTCATGTAGATCTACACTAGCACGGCTTACTAGATACTATACAGGCTAGCCAAGTTTTGAACAATGAAAACCATTTGACAACTTTTCCCACTTGGATCGCCACTAGTCCTACCTATATCACCCACCGCCTTCAAGGGCGAGCGCGCTCGGGCGACTTTTGTCACGGTGACAAAGACAAAAACAACGTTGCTAAGGTTGTTGTTAGGGGCGGGAACTAGAAGCATCCAATAGAAGCATTCGCACATGACATCACTGGAGGATAAAAACAACGTTGCTAAGGCCGTTGTTAGGTAAAGTCATGTGATTGAAAATACTCTATTGTTTTCTAGTGATATTTTTGATACTAGTAATCCTGGTCGCCGTGACTTTAGTCACTCGTGCGCGCCCAGCCCAAGACTATGGATATGCATTGCCAGTTTGTCCAGTATTGCCATCTGGATTTTTAAAGATTTCCGTACTCGGCTAGCCTGTATAGTATCTAGTAAGCCGTGACTCTAGTTACCCTTGTTTTTAAAGAGTTTGTGGCAGCCCACAAGTTTCAAGTATTCCCACAAGTTTCTTTTCGAAAATTAAATACTCAAAACTGAGTAAACTAAAGCAGACCTGCCAACTCTCCTGCTTTTGGACTAAGTTTCCTCCCTGCCATTTGACACTCCAGTCAAAAGCCGGAGAGTTGGCAGGTCTGCTAAGTAAAAGAAATTACTCATGATTTAGGGGGGGGAGCAACTGTACTCACTCTGCATCCCCTTTAAATAAGGTGCATTTCTTTTGTCAATTCCAAATTTTTGATTTTCCTCTGAAATTCGCAAAGTATAGGCCTCCTGCCCAGATTCTATAAATGAGGTAAGATTTCTCAATCATATTTATTTAACTGTTATTTCATTTGAAATTATAAACATAATTAAGGATATTTTTCAATGCAAGATGAATCATCAAACTTTAGCTTGATGTGCCCGTTGGATTTTATTTATTATTAATTTTTCCAGTAAACACCATACTAAGACATAACTTATGAGATTCTTAGCAGTTTTGTGTCTTTCTAAACTTTTATGTGTTTGATAAAAGATAATATGATAACCGAGTCATTAGAAAAGGCATCCAAAGCATTAGTAATTTCAAACTCAACTTGAATTATTTATTTGCAGTGTCCAGTTTCATTTCTCTTCCATGATATAATACATAAATTCACGATGGAGCTTTAATAATGCCATGAGTAGTCATAGTTGTTTTATAAGATGAGTAATGATAGAAATAATTACTTTTAATGCTCCTTCTAAGCGTTTGCATAGAAAATTGGAGGAGTGAACAGTGCAATGACAATTTTTACACTTTTTGCTTTGGATGATTTCTCCAAAATGAACACAAAAACTGATAAGCCTTAATGAGCCTTCTTAAGACTTTTCATTTTGGAGGAGTCATCCTAAATGACAAGTATGAATTGTCATTGCAATCTTCACTCCTCCAATTTCCTATTATAATGTGTGATTCCTTGGTGAGGATCACTTTTGATGAACATTGGAAGTGAAAATGTGTAAATGAGCCTTTAGTGCACTTGTAATTTTGGATGATTCCTCCAAGATGAACATTGAAAGTGAAAAATCTAAATAAGCCTTTACGGTCCATGTCACTCTTACTCTTCTGTTTTTTGTATATCTCTATTTGTTTTAGAGTGTTATAATAGCCCAAATTACTCTTCCATGAGGAAACATTAAAATCTTGTGAAATTAAAGCGAATAGAAAAATATATATTGCTTCTTTGTTTTACTTACCAAGGCGCAACATGCATTATCTCGCGAAAAAAAACCCCTTTTTTTTTTCGTTAAAAAATATATTCATCAACCTGAAATTACGCATGGTGGTCTAAAATTGCGTGAAGACTCGAAATAAAATATAACGATGCAATTCCTCATTCTGTGAAAGGGCAGAACGGTAAACAAAGTACATAATCCAAAACCAAACGTGGATTTTTCCCGCTAAAATATCTGAACGGTGCCTAAAAATTTGACCGATAACGACTCATCGACTTTCTCCTGCAGAATTCGTTCCGTTTTCTTGGTATTTTTTTCTCAGTCTGGCGATTATGAGGTCTAATGACCGGGAAGTATTAGGGCTATTAGCGAAAAACGCCATTTTCTCAAAATTGCACTGCAGAGAAAAACCTTTCGATACTATCCTCGACTTCCCCTTTCAGTGGACTTGACTATTATCTCCGTCCGATATAAATTGATTTATGGTACGCTACCCCTGGACTCATAATGAAGAATGCGAATCATTCATTTAGGCTTAGATAACTCCACAATATTTTTGTAACGGTTTGTTATGTCTTTGACTGCGAGTGTTTTTGAAACTCCATTAAAGAAAAGAAAAGAATATAGAAAAGTTAAATGTGTCAGAAACTATTTATCCTATGTAAATAATATTGCCCTTAAAATTTAGATAATTCAGTCAATTATCAAACATGTAATTACATGGGTGGTGAAAAAATCTTGTTTTGTTTCTTTTTCACAACTTATTTGAAAAAAAAGCGATGTATTTTCAATTAGCTTCTATTTATTTTTGTAACCACCACTTTACAAGGGACAGAAGACATTCTAAGAAGGGAACTTAAAAATAATTTTTTTTCAGAACTTAGTCTCCCTTTTTTTTTAATTCTTATCTAGCAAGCTACTCATCTTACTTCAATGGTAAATAAAAGGGGAAAAATATTATTCAGAAGTTATCGGGTGTAGTGTAGACTACTAACAATATGAAAATAAGTATTTTTTTTTTAATTTGAATAAATACAAGGTTTAGCTAGAGTCTTAAATTTTCAATAAGTGATTGAAACTTTATTTGTTGAAAAAAAAATTGAGTTCGCGTCGCTGAAGTTCCCATATTCAATATATCCCTAATTCAATCGTATTTACTATTGTTATTGAATGTTAAATAATAAAAGATGTAAAACGTTCGTTTGCTTATTCCCGAGTTATATAATTACTATTTACTACTTGAAATTTAAATAAGTTCACTTTACTTATAACCCTTATAATATCCTTTATTCCTAGTAAATTCATGTCTGTACAATTGTTTACTTCAAATAAGAATCTAATAACCTAATTCTAGTATAATAGAGCATTTTCAATCAGACTCGGACTTAACAACGGCCTTAGCAACGTTGCTTTTGTCCTCCAGTGACGTCATGTGCGAATGCTCTATATCTGCATAAGTAGTAAATCATAAAATTGTTCTTATATTTTATTGAATGATAGTGATGTGAGTCCTGGAGTTCTTAATTATGGAGATTTATAGAGGGTTCTTAATTATGGAGAGTATGGGTTTACTGTACTAATAACTACAAGTTTTAGTTAGGAAGTAAAACCCTAGCTGTTATTTATTACATGAATGAATGGAATCCATTCAAATAGAATGCCTTTAAGTACAAAGAATTATGCAATTGCAAATTTTGCAAAATATTTTGAAACTAAAGAAGCAATTTAATATTAAAATTTTCATTAAAAACATAGAAAGTGGCGAGCCTCAATAGAAAGCAAATAAAAGTGACGACATTTTATCTAAGACCATATAACTTTAACTAGTCTGGCTGCTTTAAAAACAACTTTCCTATTATACGGAAACAATATATTATTTATTAGAGAACTAGTTAGGGTTTCCCTATGGCAGAAAGAAATTCATAGACATTCTCACAAACACGAGAAAGATAATACGCGGGGCAAAAAAAAAAAAACATTTCTCAAAGCTAAAGATGCTTTATCATATCATTTTTGTAAGAGGGATAGCTTCCACTCCATCAATTGTTTCCATCGTTCTTTGGAATAAAGGGTCTTTTCAAAAACTTTGGAAACTTGGGGGGAAGTTTTGTATGACGATAATGCTTAGGCGTAAATGGAGAACCCGATGTTTGGTTAGATGTCTTTTGTTAGGACTTGGTTGTGTTTCCATGGAAACCAAGTGAATTAGTCTTTCACTGGAGTATGTTTAACTATGGGACCCATTTAGGCTCTATGTCTATACCTTAATGTTGAGAAGCTAGTGTAGGAGTTAATAGATGCTAGGATTAGTAAGCAATTGCAGGTGTACTTATATACAGAGTGTTTTTCACTGCTTTTATTTGGAAACAACGTCTCCTAGGGTCATTGAAGTGAGGTCTACCCCTAGGTAAGTGACTCAGGGAATTTTTCACATATATTTTCCGGTCTGTGTGCTTGATCTAATGGATCCGCTTATAAACTTTCGTCAAGTAAGACAGCATTGAGTATTATTTGATTTCAAAATGGTGAGTAAACACAAGATCCTACTGGTTTCACTGAATGAAGATGAATAAGTGTGGGAGAAAAATAAAATCTGAAGGGAAGTTCTGCTGATGAAAGACATAAAACCTTGTGTTCTTCTATTAATTACACAAAATTAAACGGATTAAAAATCTTCTCAGATATAAATGAAACAAAAATGCAAGATGATGGGTTTTTATAGGATAAGGTAATCTTAATTTTAAAAAATATGATTTCAAATCTCATTCATTTTTTGAAAAGAATATCTATCTTATACTTCATAAAAGCCCACAAAACTTATAAACAGATCTTGTTCAAAATGCAATAAGACGGCTTTTCTCCAACTGTTACCCACCCAGTTGTTCCATCTTGGCCATTCCACTTCCGCCCACAATGCATCATAAACCATATAGTTATTACATAAAGGAAGCACTTTGCGCATTTTTCCATTGTAGCGAGAGTGGTCATTTTCTAAGGGTTGCAGGCAGGGCGACAAAATTGCTCCGTTGACGGTTGAGATTTCCATACCTTCCTTGCATGTTCTAAGTTATTTAGACTTTAATACAGTTGGAAATTGTTATTTTTTTTTTACAACTAAGGTTTTACAAAATAGTTTTAAATAAATTAACTATTTGGATAGAGTTTTTTCAAGGAATTATTCGTTACTTTTACTACTGAAAATCGTTGGTCGCCTTTCTATTTCTTTCTAAAGAGAGAAAAGAAGAAAGTTGTAATTGGAAAGAGAGATATAGTGGGGGCGAAAGGAAGACAGGGACGATAGAAAGGAAGATAATAAGTATAAAGATAGAACGAAAAAGAGGGAGATAGAAAGAAAGAAAAAAGTATAGATTGAGAGATCGATAGAGAAATATAGAGGAGAGAGAGAGAGTTGTATAAAGATATATGGAGGAGATGGTTAGAAATAAATGAAGAACAAGAAAATATGACTGAACTCAATACACTCAGTGTATTGAGTTCAGTGGAAAATATAGTAGAGATAGATAGAGATATTAAGATATAAGTTAGCGATATAGAGGAGATAGAGATATTAAGATACAAGTTAGCGATATAGAGGAGATAGAGATATTAAGATATAAGTTAGCGATATAAGCCGCGTTCACAAACACCACTCTAACCGGGGAAGGGCAGAGAAAACCGGTTCTTCTTCCACCACTCTCCGTACGCAGGGAAAACCTCCCCGGACCATCCGCTGAAAATTCTCCCTTGGGCCATAGCAGTAGGAAATGTTTTAATTGCACTAACTGCCTGTAGAGGGCGCTCTTGCTCGCTTCCCGTAATGTATTTCTATGAGCTCGCTCGCTTGTCACGTGATTCTTTCTACCCGTAGGACGAGTTAGAGGATTGCACTTCTGAACGGGCTATTCTATTTCCTCACGGTTAGTTTTCGGAGATCCTTTTTCCCCTACTTTTTTAGCTCTTTCTCCGGTTGAACAGGTTGTCGGTTGTGAACGCGGCTATAGAGGAGATAGAGAGGAAAGGATAGAGGGAGAAAGAAAAAGACACATGAAGAAAGATGGAGAGAAAGAATGTGAGTTAAGGAGGGCGATTTTTCTCCACTAAATTCTAAGAGTCTTGTGACTTGTTACAAATTTATTTATTTTTTTCATTGCCACCCGCTATGTTGGCACACAGTGTTGGCTCTTGCTTAACATATTACCTCTACGTCACAAACCTTGAAACCAGGCTCCCTGACGAGACTTATTACAACACCCACTATCGCATCCCAATTAACAAAACAATGCCCGTCAGCACACGGACGCCTCAACTCGGACAGATGGACGACGCTGAGAGGATGATTGGGGTCAAGCGACAGCAGGTCCCCCTGGTGGCGTAATTCCCGAGAGACACGACCGGACTTGTTTGTTGGGGGAGGGAGGAGGAGTGAAAGAGAGGAGTGGAATTTCTAAGATGCCTGATTGTATAAAAGCCTGGATGGAGGAGGGATATGGACTGGACGGCGGAAATGTGGAGTAGGTAGGGGGGTGGTGGTATGTTGCAGGTTGATTTGATATACGCACGACTGGTTCAATTTGAGAGGTTTGAATATAGGGGTGAAGGGAAGAAGCTGTAGAAGGAATTTAGACGTTTGGAGAGTTCAAAAGGGAAATTTAAGTTTGGGTTTAATCGTGTTGTGTCTGTAGCACGTTTTGCTAAAAACTATCTTAATCTAAAAACGTGCAACCTACACAACACGATAATAAACATCTAGAAAAAACTGAGTAAATTGATTTTTTCATGTTGATATGGAATTTTTGGTTTCAAATATGACGAACCCAAAATATGAATAAATATTTCAAATATGAAATTTTGAAGCACCAGAACAAACACTGTTTTGAACAATGCAATACTCATCATTCAAACCATATTTATTTTTACTTTGGAGCCGTCCATAAATGACGTCACGCTTAGATGGGAGGGATGGGATTGATCAATCTGTGACACTTTGTGACAATGGGAGGGTTAAAGAATTGTGACATCACACATTGAAAATCAAAAATAAAACTATATATAGGTGGAGTGCACTTAAACTTTAATAAAAATAACGGGTCCCAAATTCTTACCAACCTTATTCTAAAATAATTATTCGAAGCAGTCCGTGACACTTGACAAAGGGGGGAGGGGATATGGTGAAGTGTGCCACTTTGTGACATATGGGGAGGGAGGGGTCAAAAATGTGTAAAAAAAATGTGTGAAATCATTTATGGATGCCCCTTTATGAGAACGGAAGTTAGAAACCTTGATAAAACAACACATTCTAAAATGTGACGTAACACCATAGTCGAAGAAAATTATGGATCTCATTCCCCTCAGATATAGTCGATCGAAGGGGAGCCAATGCTACTTGTCTGAAACAAACATGGAGCAAGAATTAAGTGGAGGGGGCATGCACTGCTGCCTCTGGATAAAACATAAATAAGGAAGATGGAAAGTACTAATTTAAAAAGACTGCTAAAATATTTTATGTTTGGAAACGTAGTTTACTAATTTTATGTTTTAATCGTAAATAAAAAGTTTTATAGAACATAATAATACTTTACCAGTAATAGTTCTTGAAAAGAAATTATAAGTTTGGTTAGTTACGCAATGCATTACTCAAGATGGCGGCAAAACTTCATAGTTGCTTCAATTTAATTATTGAGTTTCTATTGACGATGATCCCTCCATGGAGCTCCTAGCTGTATGAAAACAAGCAATGACTCAGAATTTGAGCACATGATGTATAGTGCTGTCCTTTAAAAACAACCCACTCCAAATTGTACCCTTAAATAATTAAATAATTAAAATAATTTTACCATCTCATATACCCTGTCTTTCTATGCCCTTTAGAGTATCAGGGGTGTAAAAACTGGTCAAAGAACGGTTTATTTACTTATTTTTTAAACAAGCTGAGAAAATGTAGATTTTTGGCAAAAAATATGCTTTAGATTTGCAGATTTTGTAAAAATGCATGTTATAAAGACTTAAGAGCATTTTTCGCGCGCTTTTATGTTATCCCATTACTATGAGAATAAAATATATCAAAGTTTTAGCTCAGTCTGGCAATTAGAGTCCTTCTAGGAAAAAGTGTTTTTTTTTTTCAAATTCTTACTTAATTGGCTGCCAATTTGTAATGATGAGTTGGAATTAAAAATGCTTATCACTAAAATGTTAGGGAGGATGAGCCGCTAGTACAGTTTTTTGTTCGATTTAATTATCCTTTTTATTAAGCTTTTAATGAAGAAAATATGAAACAGTGGGTTGTTTTTAAAGGACAGCACTGTATCATTTTTGAGTATGTCTGCATGTTTTCAGAAATGAGTATATGCATGTTTCACACTTGAGTAGAAATTTGATCCAGTTCGGAGCCAGTTTATGTGACTTAGATTTGAGTATTTTTTACTCAGTTTTGAAAAGGTCATATTAAGAGTGTTGTTTCCAGTATTGTTAAGTAACGTTTTGCTCTAGACTGGACACCAGAGGAAAAGCGTGGAAGAGGTCTCCCTAAATTAGCATGACGAAGAGTGATGGAGAACGAGGTAGGGGGGGCTGGATGAGCCAACTGGCAGGATGCGAGGGTGGCTGGAGCTGCAGCGACATGTATTTTCGAAAAAATGTGACGTCATATTCGATAAATTTCCTCGGTTGGCGCATGCATGCATGATAGAAATTTTTAACATCTTAGTTTTTCAATCATTCAAATAATGATTCACATTCTCCGTAACCTTTTTAGCGCAAACCGGATGTGACGTTGCGTCGAGCCTTCTTCTTTCGAGATTTTCTTGAAAACTATGAGAAGTAAGTAGAGAGTTCTTTGGGTAATTTTGGTCTACTAAACGCAAGGAATCCGACTGTGCAGAGTTCCGGCGGACTTGTTGAAACAACCTTAGGGCCACCGCACAGTAAAACTGAAAAATCTTGTTGAAAATATCTCCCATGAAGCCACGCGTTCCCATCTCAGCCTTCCCAATGCAAAGAGAGGGGGTCGACCAGGGGTCGAGAGGTCAAGAGCGTCTTAGTTTACACGACTGTCCAGGAGGATAATTAACGTTCTCACCCCCTCTCTTGTATTGCGAAGGCTGCGAGGGGAAGCGTGCCGGGCACCTGTTTTGGATCGAGTTTCACACTGAAAGATTTTTCAGTTTTACTGTGCGGTGGCCCTTATATTAGTTTAAGTATCGGTATGTGTTATATTTCTTGTATTTAGATTAGGCAGAACACTGGTCACGGTTTTCTACTTGATTGCTTTGCCAATGAGGGCATTACAATTCCCTAAACGCTGTGGAATCACAATAGATAAAAGACAGAAAGATGGTAATCCTTATTTTTTTTTAAAGTTTAGTCCCATATGATATTTAAGAACACATATTGATAACAAATTTATAAAACCAAAGTAATTTCTCTAAAACTTTTATTAACTAAGTAACCCTAAGCATTTACCCTCAGTATAATATTTTACTTTTCAGAATTTTAAAAATTAGTAGTTTACACTCGTTATGGAATTCTTTTTCTACAGTGTAATTCAAAAAGAAATTTTTATATTGTCATTACTTACTATTACTTATTGTATATTATAACAGTAGGAGTCAGTATTTTAAAAATCTTACTAAAATAAATACATTTAATTAGTAAATAATAGGTAAATGAATAAATGGTGATTATAGTTAATTGCCCAAATACTTTTCTTTGCTCTTTATAATGATCGTTATTACTTCGAGATGATTTTAGAATGAAATAATAAAATCAAAAATTATTCAAACATTATAATTTTAACATTTGCATTTATATTTGAAAGTAAAACTTTCACTTAAGGTAAGAAGTAGAGATAATTTCAAAAATTTAATTGCCGTTCTTCAAACATCTACAAAAAAGAACATCCGGGGATTCTTAATGATGTTTACATTTTGTTTTTCAGAGAAACTTCAACATCGGTCTTTTTAATGTTAATCACTAATTACTACTTCTTAAAAGGAAGGTCTCAAGAATGTAAGGATAGTTATAAGTCAGAAATTTGAATTTTTTAGAATTTAGGAAAGTTCCTTGCAAAAACCTTAGTTACATCATGCAGTTATTAATTAGCTAATTAACATTTAATTAGATAACACGCATGTTTTGGAACGGTGATTATTCAAGTTCAAATTAGTCAAGAAATATAAATTTTTACTGTTAGTTATTCGTAATTACTTCGAAGATACTTTAAGACTTAATGAAGTTTTTGTGTATAGGCGTCTTCCTGTAGGTTTCTTAGTTATTCTCAAAACGAAAAAATAGTAATTGAACACTCGTTCAGAAATACTATATAATTCTGTCTAAGGAACGAAAAATATTCTTAGAAGTTATTGACTCAGTATGGAGTTTAAAAGTAGCATACTTACTATTTAAGAATGTTGAAAAAATACTTACAAAACACAAAATATTATCATAAGTTCTTAGCGTCTTTATCTTAATACTCACTTCTTGGATATTCACCCGGAATACCTGAAAATACAACACAAGTATAGATATACTAGTTTAGCATTATTTTGGTACTGATCTTTAAGTATTTATCTTCATTGTCAACAAAATTAAATTAAATTGAATTGTTACTAAACACAATATTTTTTCAGGCAAAACACAATATCAAAAAAATGTTTAACGACCCACATAAATAATTTAAAAGTAATTTTCACAAAATGTGAGGTACCTATTATGTTTTGTTATGCATTATACTTTGATAAATATGATATCAGTGCTAATTAAATTTTATCTTAGTAAAATATCTGAGAACATAAAAGGCCAATAAATAAACAGACCCTGTTATAGACTACAGCGCTTGATATTCTAATGATATGAAATTTATAATACTGCCCTAAAACTTAATACAGTTTCAACTTCAACTTTCAATGCCAATGATTCCAGAATAAAACTCCATTGTCAGTAGAAAAACGTGTTGCAAACTTAAGCATTGAAATCGTATCTTTTCCTACTTTCTCTTAGTCTTTTTATGCATCTCCAATCTCTTGCAGACGTTTTAAAAGGAGCCTTACGGAAGGTTGGTGACCTCAGCTGGCAAAACGGGATAAAACGAGATAGTTGGACAGCGTTCTAAGTGTGAACCAGGGTTTTTGATTATGTTCTTTAATCAGGCTGAATGGGCAACCCTCGACTCTTGCATAATTCATTCGAAGTGCCGATGAATTCCTTTGAGGGAAGAGAGTTTTCTGTTTATTGGCTTTTCCCTCCTCGAGTGAATGCAAACTGTTGATGTGATTGAACTGTTCTAGAGAATATACTTAAAAGATTAGAATCAGGATGTTGGTTTCATATGTAATTTTCCTGTGGTAAATTAAGCAGAATGACTTTTCGCAGAAATAAACTTAATGAAAATCAAGTTTAAACACGTGGATAGTAAATTTGGAAGATTATTAAAGATTAGATAATTTAACTCCGTCCTAGAATATGTTAAGAAAAGTATTTAATTCTTGACCACTTGACTTATTAAATATTTTATAATTTTGACGTTTCCAAAACGAAGTTGTAATCTGTAAAAATAAACTGTTTGATAGCTCATTACATCCACTTTTTTTAAATCAAATTTACTTTTGTGTGAATTATAGATTTAAATTTCATGATAGATATATTTTGAGTTACAAGAAATAGTTAAAGCCTTTATAAAAATAACCTTACGTATGTTATGCATAAGAAGGTTAGGTTTAAAAATAACATTAGTTCTTATAAACAGTTAAAACACATGAATTGGTGAAGTTTTTTTTCCTTTTCATTATTTAAGTTTTGAAATTTACTTTAACCGTTTTAGTATATTGGTACTGATTGATTTTTACAAATACTGGTTATAGACAATAGTAAATCACTTTAATATACCACAATTCCGATAGTCAATAGGGATTTGAAAAATTTCTAATTTATCTAGAAACTTGGACAAATATAATTTATACACCACTGTTCACTGTTACAAAATACAAGTAATTAATATCTAGTTAACTATTCACTATGTTCTACACTCCTAATTAATTCAAAAGGTTTTATAATCGTTTAAAAATTATCCAAATTATTAGTTTTTATTGAGTTAATAATTTTTACAAGCATTAATATTTTAAAACAAATGGTTACCTCTTAGAATAAGATACCGAGTGCTTTCAAGTTTTTAAAGTGAAGCATCATCCATCATGAATATTTGAAACCTAAAATAGAAATTTCTTTACTTCTTAATTTGTATTTTGTCTATCTTTTAGGAACAAAGATACCAATTTCACAGTTAGTTTTAGTCTTCAATATCATCAATAGATGGCGCGTTGAATGAAACTGCAATCAACTCAACAGGTGCTGTGCTGCAGAGAAGCAATGAAATGGATATTTCTTGAATTAGAAGGAGCATAATGCCAGATGCAATTCTCCCGAAACCGAGGTTAAACGACGAACCCAACAAATAACTCAGCAATCAAATAATCGAGGAATAAAATAAAAAAGAGATCTCTTGTAAAAAGAGGTCTACCTCGGTATATTTTTTCTATTTATCCTTATTTATTATTATTGTTTCTATTTTTTTTATTTACAGCTGTTTTAAGTAAAATTAAAATACTTTTTTTATTTGGTTTCTTCGTTTTTGGGAAATTGAATCAGGAGAGGTAAAAATTTAAAAGTACATCACGCACAAGAAAATATTCCAAAGACATATTAAATTTTTCTGTTGCATGTACATAAAAAATTCCATATTTAGCATTATATTAAATGAAGCAGAATTTTTTATTTCTTATAAGATTATTTTTACTGGAACCAGTGAAAACATTTCGTTTAGTTTGCCATTATATCACACCTTGATATGATTTTGATGATCTTTCTTTAAATAACGTTTTTTTCACCCATACTTCATCTAAAGCCGCCTAAATTAAAACATATTTTTCATTATAATTTTTACACAGTAATTTAATTTGGTTAATACAATTACTGGTATCATAAAAAATTATCCTGTATTAAAGAATTATACTAACACTAAACATATGTTACCTAGTATTTCATTTCACCTAAAGAAATAAATGTTAAGGGGTATATTTTATTTTAACCTTTTCAAAAATGTTGTTTGAAAATTATCAATAAGTTAATTTAATTTTATTATTGACTTTAATATTTTAAAATAATTTCTTAAAATTTCCACCCAAACTTCTAACGTGTACTCCTTTTGATCCTGGAAGTAAACAGCACAACCTTTGTGTTTTGAATTTAACTTTTCCACCATACCTTTTAAAAATTTCAAAGAATTCATTCAAATATTAATAATACAATTAAAAAGGGAAATTATTATGTTTCTCTACAAGAACTTGTCTTATAATAGAATTTTTCTTTTGAAGCTGACGGTATATAAAAATAAAATGCATTGAAATTATTTTTTAAATGTAACAAAAAGAGATAGAGAAAGAGATAGAGAAAAAAGTTTTAAGAAACAATGCAAGCGCTCCACATAAAATAAATACATGATAAACACAATTAAGAGTGCATTTTCGTTCTCAAATTAAAAAAAAAAAAAACTTTTGTGATGTTCGGTAGTGTTTACATAGTGTTATGAATATGTTTGAAAAGTTCTAGAAATATGTTTTATCAAGAAATGCGTTCTAGAAATAGTGTTTTGTAAAATATATTTAGAATCCAAAATTGTTTTAAATTTGGATCGGAACACTTAAGGACACATTTCTGCCTCTTTGTAATTTTTAGCAACACTTTTCAACACTATATATTTTTCTCAAGCAACACAATCAAAACATAAACGCAATAATACAATCGCAATAGAATCAAAATGATTTAATCTTTTGATTTAATGTGTTTGCTAATAAGCGTAGCAAAAGTCCTTCACGCATTTGTAGTGTACATATAAATAATGAAAATAAATAAACTCTAAGTGGTCTTATAAGCTCTTCAAGTGAAAAAGTTAAAATTTACTTAAAGTTGTTGTTAACAAATTATATGAATTTTGTTATCGTGTATCGCTCTTTATAAATATCGGAATCTAATATTGAGTCAATTAGATAGCGGTGAAACGTAAAATTAAAATGGCTAAGACAATGTGATAAGCAGCTTCCTTTCTCTTCTATCATTCCTTTATATTCGAAAGAGAGATTCGATCTTGAGGATCACGTTTAGGGATCAGATTCTCTTGAAAGGGGAAAAGAAAGGAGGGATCAAGTTCAAGAAGGAACTACAGTGAAATGCTTTAAGAAAAGCAAGTTAAATTGCTTTTTGAAGAAGCCGGAAAAATAAGATTTTTTTTGGATAAATTCATTTTAACTAACTCTAAACATAAATTTGATTTTCAGAGTTTCTGTTCAGCTAAAGTAATAACATGATTCCGCTTTTGATGGTATTTTAAGGAGAAATATAAGAGAGGTGTAAATTATAATGAAAAAGTTATGTTCTGATTTTGTTGGAGTGAATTGTATTTGATGAAAAATGAAAATTATTTTAAGTTTATCATTTGATTGTTTGATGTTTTTATTTCGTTTTGCTATTCAAAAGATTAAAAAAAAAACTATTGAGAATTAAGGAATTTTGGAAGAAGTATTAGAATGAGATATATTTTTTTCGGATTTAAACATTTTACCGTGAATAACCTTACACTTAAATAACAAGAGTATTGCAGAGTTGAAATTAGGAACAAACAAATAACATTAACAATTTTAGAAACATTTTTCCATAACAAAACACCATTTTCATTCTCATGACATTTAACTTTATATTTATTGAAATTAATTCGTAGAATTTGAATTAACACCTGTTTCTTTTAATAGCCTGAAATTTTCACTCTTCTAATATTTACCTATGTCTCACATTAGAATTAAGTTTCATAAATAAGGAGCAGTTTGAAAGGTGTCAAATCCTAAATTTTGTCATTTATTTCAGTCTATTAAGGATAAATATTCATTTAAAGTTGGATCATATATAAAGATTTTTCATTAAAAGTACACAAAATATTACCATTACTCAAATAAAAAATAATATTTAGCATAATTTCCAGAATATTTCGGATATTTTTTTTTAATTTAAAATTACCTGCGTTTACGCGTACGTTACTTAATGTTTTACTTTACTTTATGCTTTTGCAGATTCCCTTTTGCTTGATGCTTTTTTATACCTTTTATGATTGTCCTAACACTATTAAAAAAAAACATCAAAATTTATTTATTAAATATAAACATGTTTGCTTAACCTACTTACTAAGATTCGAGTTGTAACTCGGTGATATTAAAACAAAAATACAAAATTTTGTGTTTCGTTACCTTTGAAACGAATCCATTTTAATCGTTAATAATCTCACACTTCATTCAAAAAGTATTTCTTAA
Source organism: Tetragnatha montana (assembly GCA_963680715.1). Taxonomy (NCBI): domain Eukaryota; kingdom Metazoa; phylum Arthropoda; class Arachnida; order Araneae; family Tetragnathidae; genus Tetragnatha; species Tetragnatha montana. The sequence continues at coordinate 53,418,828 of OY796676.1, read as the reverse complement.
AAGTTTTGTTCTGTTATTATTATTGATAAGAGGGTATAAAGATAATTTTTATATTAAACAACCAATTAATTTTCATTTGTAAACATTTAATTTAGTTATTTCTTGTCCGTACCCCAAAATGTGATAAAATGTTAGTTCCCATAGATAAAATTGTTCATTATTAGCAGTGTTCATCTTCATACTTTGAGATAAAACAAATTATATCTTTCTTAAAACAGAAAGGGACGGAAATAAATAAAAGAGCTAATATTATTCAACAGTTTGCGTTGAAATTCTTCCTTAAAGAAAAAAGAAAAATATTTGTACAGAAAATTATAGATTTTTTGAAGAAAACACTTTTTGTCAATTAGCTGCGGAAGTGCAATTCTTTTAAGAAATTATTTATGAGGTGCCTTCGTAATGCTACATCATTTTTTCATAAAAAATTACTTTAAAAGTTTAAAAAGTAGTTAGAGCCAGAACAACAGGAAACAAAACTGGTGAATCTAATTTTTGCCATAAATATTTTTAACAAGACATGACAAGTTGCGTGTGGTACTTTGAGCACATGGGTATTTCAAGGCTTTTTACGCAACGTGAAAATGCATTATAATGACAGCTTCGTGCTGGTTTTGTAAAAATTCTTTCGCCGAACACAAGTTCCGAATATTTAAAAATTTATTGAAAACACTTTGGTTAAAAATGTGTGTATGGTATACGTCAACGATAAATAATTGAATTTTTTCTCGTTAAAAAATGGACATGCTGTTTTTTTCCCGATTTGAAGACTAACAACTATGATTAGTTACATATCATAATATAATATTCTAGAATAGAGTAAGGGACTATTGTAAAGATGGTTAAAAGTTTGATGTTGAAAAATTGTTAAAAATTAGTTTTGATTGATTAAAAGGTAACAAATGAAAGTATTTTCGGATAGTAATAATGAAAGAAAAATGTGAATAAAGAATTTCTGTACTCGTGTCATGCATTGACTGAATGGTATTTTACAAACGAGTTTTTTATAAGGAAAAATAAGGAAAAATATTTTATTAGGAAATGTAAAAAAAAAATATTATGAAAACTGATACTGAGTTATAAATTTAATGAAAGTTTTTGGACAATATTCGGAGATTTTCCCCACTACCCCATCAAACTTTCTGAGTTCGATCTTCGTAGGTGTAAAATCGGTGCCTAAAGCGCTGGAAAGGTTTGGTTTTTGTCTTTGGTAAGTTAGGACCTTTCGCGTAAATCCTCTCATGGCCTAAATAGAACCCATAGATACGATTTTGCCTGTATCCTATATAGGATATTGTATGTGATTCACGGATCCGGTGATCTAATTCAATGATTCTGTGTTTGATTCCAGAAAAGGAGCATGGAATCCCGTGAATTATGTTGGCTCCATCTATTAATATAATTTTCAATTTGATAATGGAGTAACCTCTTCTCCGGGCAGAATGGAAAAACATTCCGCTAAAAATCACAACTATGTTGAAAGTGTGCCTCGGAGAGTTACTGATGAAATTTCCGCTCTTGAGAAACAAAAATAAAATACAGTTACCCTCGTTATTTCGAACTTTAATACCTCGAAAACGGTATCGCGTTGGCGATGATGATGATGATGATGATGATATCGGGCAAACGTCTGCCCCCTTGAAATTATGTATTCTCTATTTTCCCTTGTGACCTAGAAAACTCGCTATCTAGAAATTTTTTAGGGTCCCTTCGATTTCGAAGTTGTACACTATTGAATTTTAATTAATTTATCAATTTGTTTCGATTTAGAGCAGTGCAACTATCTTTTGTTGTACTTTAATGACCGGTGTCGTTGATTGTCCTATCTCAAATTAAATTCTCATAATCGAAAGAAACGAAACAAAGAAAATGGGGACGACAGAACATTGGGTGAAACAACGATCATTCCGAGGTACTGCTCGGAATTCCCCAAAGTCGTTAATCAGTGATTAAGCGTTCTTTTTCCTTCCCTCAAACCACTCCCCTCAACCAACATCGCTCCCCGAGAAATTAGCAGCCTGAAGAAACAATGGAAGGCCATTACGGCCCTAACCTCGTTTGGACGCTGTGACGACTCAGCAATTCGTCTCCCTCGTTTTCGTTTTCCCTCAGCTGGACTCTCGCTCTGTGTTTGTCCTAAGAGTTAGGCGAGCTCCCCCTGCTTTTCGCCCGACCCTCTCTTGACCACTGAGAAAAATCATCGAGAGGGAGCATGGAGAGACGGTGATTTAGAGTGAGCATCGGTGATGGCTCTGAGTGGACAGCAGGGAGAGTGAAATTGAATTCGTAAAATCAATTTTTCTCCTGGAAAAGAACGGACTGTCCACGTTTCACACGTGGTTGAATACAAAGAGTAGGGGAAGAGAATGGAGATGAGGGCGAGTACTGCGTGTGAGAAGGAAGATAATGAGAAAAGAGAAAGAAGAGAGAAAAGAAAAAAGAGTATGGAAGCAAAAGAAAAAAGATAAAAAAAAACGAGAATAGAAAAAGATGAAAAGAGGAAAGAAAGACAGATGAAATGAAAAAAATATAAGCGAAAAGGAAGATAAAATGAAGAAAAAAGATGAATGAAAAGAGGAGAGAAAGATGAAATGGAAGGAAAAAGATAAATGAAAAGATGAAAGAAAGATAAAAACGGAAAGAGGAAAGAACGGTAGATGAACAATATGATATAAAGAGCGAGAAAATATGTACGTTTACAAAATTGCATGCAGCGCTGTTACCCATTACTCCAAGTGGAGAGTTTTTGAACGTGTTCCTTTGAGGAAATTAACCTTTTAAATCCCGCATAATTCAAATTTCAAAGTTAAGGTTATGCTTGTTGATTCAAATGAATTGTTTCCTCGTTAGTAACATAAGCAAGTTTGATAACATTTAGTTTCCTGTCTTTATCTTTACAATCATTTCAAAGTAGAATTTTAAACTGCTTACTGGCTCATTAACATCTCTAGGAGAAGAGGATCAATGTACCTACAACTTCACCCTAGATATTCTTTCTAACTACATGAGTAGAACAGAAAAACAACAAGGCTAGGAAAAGAAGAGAGTTCTACTGGAGTGCTTGGGGCTGTTTGATTACAGGGAAATGTTGATACTGGCAGCAGGTTCTTTTCCACTCCTTCTCGAGGGATGGCCCTCCCTTTTATGCAGGGGTGGAGGAAACGTAGGGTAAAATTGGGTAGAGTGTAAGTTTCTAGGATACCTTTATCAGTCTTTGAAAGCGATTTAATTTGGAAAGTACTTAAGAATACATTTTGAAACGTATTCTACGTTTTGAATACATGAAAGAAATTAGTTCCATCATAAAATATGGCTTCAATTGGTCGTTGTGATTGGATGGATAATAAGTTGTTTGACAGTTCCTTGCTCTATAACTGAAACCTTATCCGTAATCTAAAAAAGTGGAAATATTTTAATATCGAGAATTTTTTATAGAAATTCCAAAAACTTACTCGAAATCTTCGAAAGAATCCGAACACTTTGTTATCAAAAATGTGTTATACGGATCAGTAATTCAAAAGTTTTTTTCTTGAAACCGTCCACCAAAAACTTTTTTGAAGAATAGAGAGACTACCAGTGGAAACATATCGTTGTTGAAGGGTTTCAGGCTAAGTAAAAGCAGTTAAAGACCATTTTTAAAAATATGTGATGCCACACATGAACTTTGCTTTCTCCTCCCTTGGCATATTACCACACAATCGCTCTCCATACAGAGAAAATTTTCCCCGGTCCGCCTGGGATTCAGTTGGGCTCTCTCAGTGTCCTTAAGAAATCTATTTCCGAGAGTGCAGGCAATGGCGTCTTGGATGCGCTGTCTAGTTAATCCTACACTTTCTGAGAGGAAAGTATTCCTACGGACTCGAGGAGTGGTCAATATGGGAGTTCTTTTCCGTCTTGTGCCACACAGGGCGTAAAGTAAACAAGTGTCCTTAAGGAGATTAGTGTACCGAGAAATATAGTTCTTTCTTTTTTGGGGGTAGATGATAGCAATCAAGATGGTGTATGCGTTCTCGCTATGTATATTTATGCCTTGATATACGATGCCTGTGGTGTATTATGGCGATTTCGATTGGGGTTCGTTAAGGGGATCCTTGTATGGTGATTGAGTGGAACTTGTTGATGATTTATACCAGTAAATTCAAATGCTATATTGGAATGGTTTGAATAATTTCAATTAAATTTTTCAAACTTACAGAACGGATTATTAAGAGTTTGAAAGTATAATCCTTAGGTATAAATAATAAAAACATGACAGGCGTATACGAATTCATTGCAAAATTGAGTTATCTTGATTACTTACTTAAAAACGAAACCCTTAGATAAAAGTGTTTTCATAAATAAAATCAAACCTAGATTATCAAAAGAGTTCTTTTATGAATTCATTAGTTCGTGTTTACTTAGCGTTGCAAAAGTATACGCATTTTGCAATGTAGCTTTCAATTGTTTCATAAATGGGGTCGAAGGAAACGCAGTTCTTTAATTTTTCTAGTGATGAACTTGTTTAAAATCTACTGAACATATTGTGTAAATTAATTTAAGCCTTTTTACAGATAATTTTAGCATAAAGAGGTTAAAGTATGCAATTATCCACATAAAACATGAACTGAATTGGCTCTCAATACTATTCTTGTTAAAAATAAGTGAATTGAAACCATGGAAACAACATCACTTACTTTTTATAATCGCCAATCGCAAACAATAATAAACAATTTTAGAACAGATAAGCCTTTGAGTAAAACACACCCACATCACTCTTTGATAATCTATATTGAAAAGCACAAAGTATCTATTCAGATTCAAATCAAACAAATAAACAAATTGATACAGTAAAAAGTCAACTATGGGATGATTCAATTTCAATTTAGTTCAAATTAAGAGTAATACAAGAGGAGAGTGAGTAGTCACTACCAGTAAAATAGTACTCATATTCAAACGAATAGAGCTTAAATATTTTACGTAATCTGCCTACAACATGATACGAGATTAATGTTTAGAATATCATCTAAACGCATTTTTGCAAATCAAATAATGTAAGAGGGAATTCATAAATTTATTTATTTTATTACGTTATATAATATTCATGAATACCTTTGTTTATGACCTATGTAATGGAATTTTTCATTCTTAAATAATTTAAAGGGAGTGAAAAGCAATACATGGCATTTTATATTCTTTTAGTAAGATTATTTGTTCGAAGAATGGTACGGTAAATAAATAAGTTAGATGTATCTTGCAATACTTTTTAAATTAGAAACACCTTGGCAACATCAGACAAAGATGGTTGTAATATAAAATTTGTTATTATGGTAAGATTCGTTCTGAAACGAGGTTTCGAATAAAAGTATTTTCTCATCCGTAATTTAAAGAAATATCGCACAATTATTGTTCTAAGTAACATGTGGTTACTTGTTTCTAGAAACCAATTCCACTTCCAAATTATTTTTAAAAATCAAGAGAATAATTTCCATTTGCTACCATTATCGCAAAAGAGAGGTTTACTTTGTACATTATAAGATCATGAGACGGATATAATATTTAATTAGTTAGATTTCACTAAAATATACATTTAGATCTAAGTAAAAACTGCCTAAAATATCCATTCGGGAAAAATATTTCCACAACTGTTTCAATAATATGACCGCCTTATGGATACTTCAAAACTTGCTTTGAATTTTCTTCTGATACATATCCTCCCTTTTAAGAAGATTATAATTTTTGTGAGTACACTTAAAAGTAACAACATTAGGTTTCTACTAATGAGCGACTTTAGTTGGTGCATTCTTCTTAAAATACCCAAAAATCCACCCGCAGCAAAACATTTTATAATTCAATTTCGAGATATCAGAAACTTCTTTGAACGCCTCATCATTACAAAATGATACACCCCATGGGGAACATCAGACTGATTATAAAATCGCACTCCTAGAACAAGTAAGGTTGGGTTTATATGGTACGGGAAACACGACGCGATCGTTGCAACGCGTCAAAAATTTTCTAGAGTGTTTTCAGGTGACGTCACGACCAGCTATTTTCTTTTAAGTAAGCATTTTTGTAGGGCTTTTAACTGTTGCTAAGGTTATTGCTACGTAACGAGGTATCTGTTGCTAAGGCGATTTTTAGGTATGTGGTCACGTGATTGCAAATGTTCCAATAGAAGAATTCCACTGCTAGTCATTTTCTGTAACTGTTAACCTTCTGTAGGGCAAAACACTGTAACCTTCTGTTGCTAAAGTCGTTGTTAGGTCCGAGTCATGTGATTGAAAATGCTCTATTGATGATGATGTAAGAAGGAGATAAAAAATATTTTTAAATAGACGACATTAGTGTGACGTCACTTGCTTGTTTGGAAACGTTAATTCTATCCGTGATTGGTTCCGTGATTGGAGGTAAATCCGTACCAATCCGTACGGAACCAATCACGGATGGAATCTACGTTTCCAAACAAGCAAGTGACGTTTTGACTAATGTCGTCTATTGCAGGTTTTTAACACGTCTGTGACATTTTGCACTCAATTGGTAATCGTAGGAGGGTTAAAAGTTTTTATCTCCTATCATTTGTTGTTCTAGGTTCTAAAAATGCTAATATTTGCTATTATATTTGAAAATAATTACCATCTTGAATGTACCGTTCAACGACATTTATGGTTTTTTGACGTGCTGATACTCGAAATTTCATTTCAATATGTTGAGCGGTTAAGCTTTCAGGTGCTCCGATATCCTTGAAGTTTCTCTTTGTGACCAACCGGTTCAGTATACTATATCTGTTATAGTATAGTATACCCATGGGCGGATTTAGGTGGTGAACCCTGGGGGTGCGTAGTGGAAAACTTGGGGGTGCAAACATTCCCTGATGGCTTTGAAAACATGATTTTCCCTATAAAAATTGAATTTTCTCAAAAAGTTGGGGGTGCAACGCACCCCCATGCACCCCCTTAAATCCGCCCATGAGTATACCAACAAAAATTTTGATTGGATTTCTACGGTTTCTATTAGGTTTCCAACTTCATCAATTTCAAACCCTGATAGCAACACCACATACCGTCGAGTCACGGTCATGTAGCTGTCAGGGTATCTGTCCTATCTATTGAACTATCTTTGATCTTTTTGAACTATCACGTACATGATCGCGTCAAGATACCCAGCCATATAAACCCACCCCAAGGCGATATAGGGAGGAGTAGAGCAAAAAAAAGGAACGGCGGGAAATATCCTCCGACCCTCCTAAAATTAAAACTCCCTCTTCCGCTCCGTTGTCTCTTAAAAGTGTCGCCTCTTAACTACGTCATGAATATTAAGTGTTCCAAAGCACTCTCCTCCCTTCCTCCCATCGCAATCCCATACATCACAGGCCGGACACTTTTGAATGAGATTGAAAATGTCCAAACTCAAAACTTCGTCTTTTGTTTCTTTGACGGAGGAAGGAATGAAGTAAGTGCTCGCTCCGTCTCCCCTCTTGCGCGATCGGGTTAGGGGTAAAAGGGAGCAAGTCTAGGTTTGGGGAAAGTTATATGAAGTTTTGTAGGTTTTTATGGCGATGACCGCGCCAAATATGATATGAAGTACTGTCGTGAAGATCCACATGGTTATTTTTACATTCAAACATGTTTATATTTCTGGTAAATATTTATTACTAGCTGATATGCCCGGCCTTGCACGGGTGGAGTGTATCAATTTATTGAAATTTTCTCAAGTTACATGCCTAATTTTCTGTAACCATAATTACCAATCATCCTGGTAGTTTTTCATATCCCGGTGTTCCCAGTATTTTTTCATATCCCGGTGCCTTTTTCATCTTGGTGTCCCCGGTGCCTTTTCATCTCGGTGTCCCCGGTGCCTTTTCATCTCGGTGTTCCCGGTGCATTTTCATCACCGTGCTCCCTGTGCCTTTTCCCTCCCGGTTCCAACTGTGTAAATCTAACCTAACCATCCAGTTCCGGTGTTGCACATTTATTTACGACAGTTACCCAATTATCCATTCTAAGTGAAAAAAATCCATTAAAATTATTACAGACTTTTGAAATCCCAAAATTTGTAAATACCCCCTGTTTAAATTGAAAAAAAAAATCCCGTTAAACTACACCAAAGAAACAAATTATAAGGTTAAATAACAAATTGATCTAGTGTTTCTATCATCAACTTTCTAAAAAAACTGCATGATGTAATCTTTACTTTAACCAGTCTAATTCTTAAAACTTTCTATTTCAACTTAAAGTTTCATGGAAAATGAAGTTTTTAATAAGAAAATACTGTTATAAAGTTTTTTATAAGGGCCGTTTTTAATTTTTTAAATTATTAATAACCTTTTTAAAACATTTAAAACAATTTTAGCCAAGTTTTATCTTTAAATACTTTGTTTTATGTTTAAAATTGTTTTTGTTGTATTATTTGCAACAATGCGAGTTAAACAGATCTTCTTTAGTGGAGAAGTAAGGCGATTTTTTCAAAAAGGCCTAAAAGGGGGTGAAGGGGTGGTTTTAGAAATTTGGAAATGATGTCATTGTCTTTCCCCCGTCCCCATACGTATGTGTACCAAGTTTGGTTCGATTCGGACGGGTAGTTTTGGAGAAATTGAGCCAAATCTGTTCCGGACAAACCCAGGCAGGCAGGAACCCAGGAACCCAGGAACCCAGGGACACCTTCATTATATATAGAGAGATACTAGCTGATATGCCCGGCCTTGCACGGGTGGAGTGTATCAATTTATTAAAATTTTCTCAAGTTACATGCCTAATTTTCTGTAACCATAATTACCAATCATCCTGGTAGTTTTTCATATCCCGGTGTTCCCAGTATTTTTTCATATCCCGGTGCCTTTTTCATCTTGGTGTCCCCGGTGCCTTTTCATCTCGGTGTTCCCGGTGCATTTTCATCACCGTGCTCCCTGTGCCTTTTCCCTCCCGGTTCCAACTGTGTAAATCTAACCTAACCATCCAGTTCGGGGTTGCACATTTAATTACGACAGTTACCCAATTATCCATTCTAAGTGAAAAAAATCCATTAAAATTATTACAGACTTTTGAAATCCCAAAATTTGTAAATACCCCCTGTTTAAATTGAAAAAAAAATCCCGTTAAACTACACCAAAGAAACAAATTATAAGGTTAAATAACAAATTGATCTAGTGTTTCTATCATCAACTTTCTAAAAAAACTGCATGATGTAATCTTTACTTTAACCAGTCTAATTCTTAAAACTTTCTATTTCAACTTAAAGTTTCATGGAAAATGAAGTTTTCAATAAGAAAATACTGTTATAAAGTTTTTTATAAGGGACGTTTTTAATTTTTTAAATTATTAATAACCTTTTTAAAACATTTAAAACAATTTTAGCCAAGTTTTATCTTTAAATACTTTGTTTTATGTTTAAAATTGTTTTTGTTGTATTATTTGCAACAATGCGAGTTAAACAGATCTTCTTTAGTGGAGAAGTAAGGCGATTTTTACAAAAAGGCCTAAAAGGGGGTGAAGGGGTGGTTTTAGAAATTTGGAAATGATGTCATTGTCTTTCCCCCGTCCCCATACGTATGTGTACCAAGTTTGGTTCGATTCGGACGGGTAGTTTTGGAGAAATTGAGCCAAATCTGTTCCGGACAAACCCAGGCAGGCAGGAACCCAGGAACCCAGGCAGGGACACCTTCATTATATATAGAGAGATTTAAGGTGAGGACAAGCGCACGGTCTACAACTTGGCTTTGTTTATCAGATATTTTTTAAGGATTATTGCTGCTTTTGATTTAGCTTGGGAATATACTAATTTTGTTTACCCACAAAAACTTCCCGTTTTTTAATTTCTTCAAAATATCAAAGGATTTTGTTCGACTAAAGCTAGAGGTAAATGTAAATTATTTTTACCATTTACCATTTTTTTAAAGTTAGCATATAGGTTAAATAACTACTCTCCAATTATCCATCTCTTCACTCAAACAGAATTCCTCTCAATATCTTATAGCATTTCTTAATTACATTTCAAAAGCAGCAAAAACGTTCTAGATTTGTCTAATATTTGTCATGTATGGCCAAATTTAATTTACTTCTAGTTGAAGTTACGTAAACTTAACACATTTGGCATGAGCTGTGCTACCAGGGTCTTTTCAATGATAGTTGTATTTCATTAGAGTAGCGTTTAAAAAAATGATGGGCAAATAAATGGTTCACAATTCCAGGTAGTAATTGGGAAAAAATTATCACGTTTTAACTTTTGGTGTTGCAGACTTTTAAGGAAAATATATTTTTATTTAAAATATTTATAGGAGTTAATTTTTACAAGAAAATATCAAATACAACAAAAAATAAATAGTCCGGTGATTTCATGGGATACATTAAAAAAAATAATTCCAGATTGCTTAAAAAATCTATTTCCATTGTAGCGTGGCATTACAACGCAACAAATTTCTCTCTTAGAAAGCTTTCTTTGACTTAAAGAGCCCCACTGCCCTCAGACTTATCCCACGCGCGTTCTGAACCACCCCAACACCAAACGGAAACTTCGGAAGGAAAAGCATAAAAGAAGAAGAAGTATAAAATGAAACTCGGGGGAGAGAGAAAGAAAGTAGAGTCAATTTTCGCTGAATGGACGAAACTCATTAATTAGAAGCCTATTCGGAATCTTCTTTAAAAGGAGAGGGAGCGAGAATTCAAAATGGCGGCCGGCCGGTGACAGAGAGGCATGCGGGAAATTACATTTGGGGTCTCCTGATTTGCCGACTGCACTTGGAATTCTCCCCGCGGAGTGACTTTTAAGGGACCGTCCCAGCTATTTTGCCTTTCTCGGTGTCATCAGAGGAATTCCGTGACACATTACCGAGGGAGGGTGCATTAGGGTCCGGGAAATTGTCTTTCGGCGCGTTAGTTATTTTGAGCGGCGGCCGTGGATTTGTTGGATGATATGCTGCTGGGCTATTCGAAGCTAATTGGAGAGAGTGGGAAAAAGTTTCAGGAAAGTAAAGATTTGAGGGGGGTTTTAAAGTGGTTTGTTCATGATCAGTGAATATCGCCTTAGAATTTTTTAGTATCATTTTTCAGAAATTATTGAAAATTTAAACCGGGTTGGGAGTTATTATACGAGGGTTGTTAGGAAAATAAGGTCTTATTTCTTTTAAAAAAATACCACATTTTGTTTTTATTTAATTTATTTACATATTTCTATACCCTGCAAACGCTACATAAACAATTAAACACGTTATAATCACATAGTGTTGAGGAGTTCTACCTAACAACACAACTACTCTACATAAGGACAAAAAAGTGTTATTATAATAACACTTTTTTGTCCTTAACTTAACAACACTTTAGTTGTGTTAGGTGGAACACCTCAACACCATATTGTGTTATGATAGTGCTCTGAATATGTTTGAAAAGCGCTAGAAATGTTCTCTAAAAATAATATTGTGAAATACGTTTAGGATATGAAAGTGTTCTAAAACTTGGACCAAAAATCACTATAAGAACATATTTTCTGTTTTTGTAATCGTTTAGCAACATTTTTACAACACTACATTTTTCTCACACTACACAATCTCAGCATAATTGCCATATAATCGCAATACAATCCAAACGCATTTGGTTAGAAGTGCTCATTATTGTGTGTCTTTAGCGTTATAAAAGTTTTCATGCATTTTCAGTGTGTATTTTTTTACAAAGCTTCTAGGTAATATCTGTTTAAATATTTACCCTAAAGCTTTTTTTAAATTACAAGGTTTTTTTTATCCCTAAATCATAGGCGTTGGCTAGCTGTGAGGATAACCATTATTTTACTGAAATTTTCACCGTCATCTGTGATGAAGGACTTGCCACAAAGAAACGGAGATTTAGGTTAGCAGTACATAGGGACATGTAAGACATTAAACAAAGTTTAAAAAAAAAAAATCTGTGTTAGTTTTTGTTTTAGAATCGAACCACACTATCCAAAAAAACACTCACTGCCTTCACATTTACTTTTTATAGTCTTAAAAATTTCAAAGAGATTGAAGTTTTACTTTGCTTTAAAATAAAAAGTGATGGTTACACCCTTGCAACGTCGGGCATATCAACTTGTACTTTTCATATTAATGTAATTTTGAAAAAGTTTATTTGAATGGTGTATCTTTGGTAACAAGGATGGTAATAAATTCTGGAATAAATTTCCAACTATTGTTCGTTCTATTATTACATAAAGAAATATGTTGAAGTAAAAATATAACTATCTTATTTTGGCCCAGGGGAATGGGACAATTTTGGTACTTTAAGTTTCTGTTTTAAAATTTCCAGAATAACATTAAATGTTCTTTAAATAAAATTCATAAAATTTTTACTACATCGCCTGTTTAATTTATTTTTTAATACAGAAGTACTTGTGATCTTTTTTTTTTTCCTACATTTTAAACGTGCACCCGCCTACGCCAATAAAATTGTGTATTTTTTTTTTAAAGAATGATGAATTTAAATAAGTTCAAAAGCCAAATAAGATGTTTAATAAAATACAAATATTAATGCCCTCATGGGAACGAAAGTAATTTGTCTCAAGATTAGCATGTCTAAATTCTGAAAATAGTATATTATTTTCTACAAACATTCTTAAAACAGTTATTTTCTCAGAAGTTATTTTTTATTTAAAACGTCAGGGATTGTGTGTCATTTTTTCCGCTTCATCACAATAGGATTTTAAAGCTGAAGGCATAAATAAGCTACATTTTCCTTTCTTTATTTAAAAAGTGATTTTCCTTGCTAGTGTCATTACGCTTACTTACTTGTCTTGTTACGCGTATTATGCTTGTCTTACATATTTCTCGAATGAATTGATTTTTTTAAACAATGTTTATTTAATTCCGGATTATTTGGGCCTTCACGAGTTTTTCATTGTCTTATTTATATCAACAATGAATTTAGACTGGTTGTACTAACTAAGATGTATGTAGAAAAAGGATAGCTTATAGATCTTCTTTAGAGAATTACATAACAAATTCGATGCACAAAATGGCAGTAATTTCAGAACACAGAACTTAATTTTAAGCTTTAGAGTATTTTTTGGGATGGTGTGGCTGTGTTACTCCTATAAAGAAGAAATTTTAATGGTAGATTCTACACGTGAAAATAAATTTAAGACTTATACAACTAATACAGAAAACAAAAGGACCTAAAAGAAATCCAAATTCTAGCCTACGACACATTTTTTATTTCATTACTTTATAAATACTGTCATTCTAAGGAATTCAATTCGTAGTTCGCTAGATACCACAACATCCTTACTGTAGAAGGGTCATCTATGATTCGATTTCGATCAAAGGATGATATCCTTACTGATTATTTATTTATTTTTTGTGATATGCGTTTATAATGTTATGGAAGAAACCTTTTATTTTCTATGAAAACCTTTACAAAAACTTTAAAAAATTATTACAAACTAGTTTCCCAAATTACTCTAAGCTTTGATGCAGAGCTCATGGTAGGGGGGTTTGTGCAGCTACTTTTTGAGGAGCACCCAAAGGGTAGTAGTCTGACTTGGCTCCCATGAGGCAAGGGGATTGGCCTTGCGCTCATCCCCCATTTAGTACGGCTCTTACGACACGCAAGGGGGTACGTTGGTGCTATTCTAAACCAGACACCACACGGGGACACCACACTTTTTTTTGCCCTGGATTTTCGAGAGTGTATGGACTCATAGACAATGTCTAGCTGCCGCTAGACAGCGAGAGCATTAGTAACAACAACTCTAAGCTTTTATACTTTACAGCAAAGTTGCAGTAGTTCCAAGCGCGGTGTCTGAATTTTGAGTGAAAGGAAGAACGTCAATTTAAAAATATGATTATTTTGTGCAACCCATGTATATATAGCGTCTTTTTTTTATCACGATTTGTGCACCGAAACTCTTCGCAACTCAACAGGCTTTCTGTTTGCGCAGTTTCTGCTTCCGCCTAGTGACGTCATAGGGTCAGGAAACGTTGATGTCGAATTTAATAGGGCATATGGATATGTTCAGAACTCAAATCTATTAATAAATAATAAAAGACCCATAAAGTAAAATCACACAAAGTAAAGTAAAAAGCTCAAATTTCCCGGGTTAAGAAGAAAGTCAAGTTTTTACACTTTCACGTCCACAGCTTTTCAGTTAACGATTGCAGATAAACCCAGAGGGCACAGAACAGAAGGATTCCCGCCACAAGAAAATCGACCCGAACCCAAATCGACCTGTTTTAGTTTCCGAGCAGAGCTCCGGTGTCTTCAAAAATTCGGCCAATTACCACTGTCTTCGGAAACTCTCATCCTCCTCTGTTCCTTAAAACTCTCTCCAAGTATTGGAGAACGTCAGTCATTTGGCTTTTTCTTATTAGAGGGGGAAAAGGCGAAAATGGACATCTGCTTTTTTTTGTCTTGTCTTCGGGAGGGGTGATATAGCTGTGTTTTTCTGGAACGTCCGGTTGGAGGAAGAGGGAATTTGCAGGTGGGGTGAAGAAGGGAAGTATATATATTTTTTTGTGACTTTGTTTTGTTTCCTTTTATTGGGGTTGGAGAGAGTCGGATATAGACGGGAATGAAGGGGTTTCTAATTGTTTGAGTAAATACTTGGTAATAGTTGGGAATTTTTTCCTCTTCCCTAGCATTGTTTTGGGATAAAAATGAAAATAATGCGAAGAAGTGAGAAAATTATACATAGTGTGCTGAAGAAAACTGTAAATACTTAAACTTATAATACGAATTCTGTTTGGGTGGGCTACTGTTATTATATCCAAACTTAAAAGAAAATAGAGAATTCTATAAACTTAGTATTTCTCGATACCTGGATTCTTTCTGATTTTTCTCAGCTTCCTTCACCAGATCTTTCAAATATTTTGTAAAAATAAAAAAAATATGGTTCCTATTTATTACCCAATAATGCATTTAATACACATAAAACCTATTGTTACCAAATATGTAAGTATTTTGCAGATTTTTTTACAGTCACTATCCCTAAAGCCCTGGATAAAGAGGTTACTTCCGTCTAATGTCTTCACTCCGGGCTTTAACTCTCCCAATTGTGGAAATTTATTTAAAGTATGACAACAATAATGACAAAAATCTATGTTTTTTATCTCTTTATTTCTCTTTAAAATGAGACTAAATTTTCGTTGGTATATTTTCTTGTTGTTCATACACATATTGCAAAAACTTAAAAAAACCGACTGTTTTTTTAAGTGCTGTCAGTTCTTTTCTTTTTAGAAGTTTACTGATCGTAATCGATCAAAACTATTGATGATTCTAAAACACCCATTAGAATTTTTTCTATTTTTAGAGAAACTGCAAAAAAATAAGACTGCTAAGAACTTACACGAATAAAACTTTGCTACTTTAATTAACTGTTTGCTGTGTTTTAACAGCATTTATAAAAATAAAATAACAGAAAAAAATAATTCTTAAAAACTAACATTTTTTTTTTGGTTTAACTCGTTGTCTTTTATATCCTTATTTAAAACGATGAAAAATAACATTAAATCTTCAGCAATTATTTAAACAAGCTTTACACATCCGAACCCTCATTAAAATCCCACCGAACCCCAAAATTTAATTTAACGTCTCTAAAATTCCATAACTCTCCTAAACACCCTAATTCTCCAACACCCTCTCCCCCCAAAATCTCACCTCTAACATTTGACGGGCCAATCCCTCAAAACCCCCCACCGCACCTTTATAATTACACTCTCGACCACCCTCAGAAACTCAAGAGAGAGAGAGAGAGCAACATTCACCCTACAAAAAAACCCACCCACCGTGAACTGAACCTAACAATCAACACTAAAAGAATAGAGTTCCAGAGAAATCCATGAATATTTATGGTCTACGCCTCCCCCAACATGGGTCCATCGCGGGTCTATAACGCAATTATATTTGGGGGCTCATCTGCATATGCATGAGATGGACCCTAATAAGTCTAGGCACGCAATGGTGAATTTTTACTGTGAATCTGCTGCCGGATAAGCTCCTTAGCGATGGGGACTTGTTAAGGATTAGAGGTGCGTTGTACCATTAAATCTTCTTTTAGTTATCAGCTTATTTCAGTTGTGTTATCCCTCGTTTCTTATCCCTCTTTTGCGTAGATCACTGGTGTGGGTGTGGGTGGATGGGGTAGTTTTGCTTTGTCGGTAAAAACTGAGGATTTTAATGGAAATATTAATATTAATTAATATCGCTTCAGAGGGATTACGTTGTGGTTAAGGAAAGGTAGTAGTTATAAGGATGAAGAGTAAAAGTAAAATGACTAGAGAGTTTTAAATTTTAACTAAACTATACACTATACAGTATGATTCGTCTAGGACTATGAACCGCATAGTAAATCTAAATATATAAATCTGATATGTAATATGTAAATCTGGGAATAAATTTAAATCTATGACAGGTATAAAGTGAGTATTTGACACAATACTTTGGAAGACATTCTGAGTTTATAACAATTTTTCAATAGGAAACAACTATCTATAATATTGTGAAGCTCTTGAAAAAGGAAGAAGTATAATTTAAATCTTGAAACGTTATAGGCAGCAATAGAAGCTATATTAGTTACATAAATTATTTTTCACAAGAAGCAAAAAACTTCATCAAGATATTTTGATAAAAACTATACCAAATTTATTTTTCTGATTAAATTATCTGGTATGTTTTAGTCTTGTTTTTCTATTAACACTGCCTATTCGTTAAGTTCGTAAAAAACAATAATTTTAAAACCCACAATTCAAGAAAATTTTCCTCTAATAAACAAATTGTAAGAAACCAAATAACTAATAATATATTTGTTCTTGAAACCTTTTTACATTATTAAATAAAACAAAACATATGTATTTTAAAGTGTAAAGAATTCATAAGCTAATTTAGAAAACAGGTTTAATTCGTTGCCCCAGAAGCAAAAAGTGCTATGTCAGTTTCGCTAGTTTTTTCGCGAGAGAAGAAAACTTAAACTTTAAATTTTAGTTATAATTTGTGAAATATTTAACCTAATTAATTATTTTAATTTAAGTAACTTCATCATTTATAACTTTAAAAATTCGAATTCAAATTTAAAGTTATAGTTTTCTCTCCTAAAAAAAACAGTGAATCTGAGAACTGTTGGATTTAATTCATATCTTCTACTACATCAAATGCTTTAAGTTTTAACGAACTCTACTATAAGACATGACATCATTGAGAAGATCAATCGGAATCCAAAATGTAAAGAATCCCATTTTCTGCAAGGGGAAGACATCATTTCCTCAGAAGGGGTGTCAAGAGTTCCTTCAGAAGTTAATCTCTTAGAGTCTGTATAAAAGTTGCAGCATTACGTGTTTCGGAAGATTTCCTCATAAGGGTACCTCCCCCTCCCCTCTCTCGCTTTTGGGCTGGTCCATTAATCAGTGAAAAATTCAAGGGATCTTGGGATGAAAGTTCCGGTTCCAACTCCAGCATTTAACAGTATAACTATATTTTAGTGCAAACAGCCTTCCTGCCTTATATTAAAATCAGAGGAATTAGCATTTATATGAAGTTCTTCGCAGGGAATTTTAGGGGGAATTTGATCTCCACGGTTCCATTTTTCCATCCAATCTTCATTTCCATTTAGTTGCGATGTAGAATATTACGTCTGCAAGTCAAGAAGGAGGGAATGCTTTATTGATTTTGAAAGTTGAAAACTGTGCCTCCGGTTGGGAACCAATAAACTGAGTTTTGATTTTCTTTCCTTTCTAGAGATTTTTTTTGGTAGGTAGAATATATTTCCGGTATGAAAGTGAAATTTTCTGTATTATAGCTGCATCTAGGTCATAATTTTGGTTTAAAGGACAATATGCATTTATAGTTGTTGAATTTTTCTGTAAAGTTGGACCTAGGTAATAATTTAGGTTGTAAATCCATGTTTTCCTAAACTGCTTTATTCTGCTTCTTTTGTTTTTTTTTTCATCCACGTTTTGTCTTTTGTTGATGTTGCTTAATTTATTTAGTAATGCATAGTGAAGGATGTAAAATATTATTATTGTTAAAAGTTAAGAAGTGAACTTGCTTGGTTTTCTACGGGAAACATTGAATTTTAAACCAAATAATGTTTAATCACATTAATATTGATTAAAGCAAAGCAATAATTTCATCCGTAACAAGAAATATTTAATAAAAACACCACAGCAGAATCTTACTAACCCTAATTAGATCAACGTTTTCTTTTACTTTAAATTTAAAAAAGTAATCTTTTCGAAATGTATCAAGTCATTAGAAAATGCATGATCTTTTAATGTGAAAAAGAACCGGAGTGAAAGGGAATTACATTTTTCCTACTTACTTAAATATTCCCCTATTACATGGTTGGTTGGTTGGTTTTTGGTACATATATTTTCCGGTCTGTGTGCTTGATCTCTAGGATCCGCTTATACACCTTCGTCAAGTAAGACAGACACAACAGAATATTTTTACTGACACAAGAGAGAGAAAATACACCCAGGGCAAAGGCCGGAATCGAACCGACGGCCAATACAGTGCACACACTGCTAGCGTGGTTGTCTGCACGTAACACAACCAGGCCACTTGGCCCCCTATTATATTAGCTCAAATAATTTGTCATTAACAAAAACTGTAACGTTAACTGTAACTGTAACAAAAACTGTAATTTACCGAAAAAAATCCAGAAATATTATCACCAAGTGGAATGGATGGAAATAGTGCTATATAAAACACAAAGCAAGTAAAATATGTTTTCTTTAAAATATAGAAAGTTAAAAAAACATTAAGTTATGATAAACCACTTTTAATATAGAACTACCATGTTAACCTACTAGAGTATAGTTATGCCCAGAGTGCGTTTGGTTTACACCTTTCATTTATATTTTTTAGCATAAAATTACGATTTTTTTTGCATACTATATGAATATTTTTCACAAAGTACAATACAATTCAGCATTTTAAATTCAGCTTTCCAACCAAAAAATCAAATTTCACTGTTATTTCAAGAGCAGAAATATAAACGTCAACATCGGTGCGAGGTGTTTACTCAAGATTGAAATTTACAAAACCGGCAGAAGCCATCATCTCTGATTATTTCTGGTCCTCAGTCTCTTTTTAGATGGATATGCGATTCCAGGACCGGGATGTCATGTTATTCAAATGAAGCCCTGTAAATAAATCTATTTAGGGTTTTATAGAAGAAAAAAAAATATTTTCGAGAATCGATGTAAGTCAGTCCCTACTATCCCGCACACACTCGATAAATTTAAATATTTTTCTCATAAGTGTGGATCC
The DNA here is from genome assembly GCA_963680715.1 of Tetragnatha montana. NCBI lineage: Eukaryota > Metazoa > Arthropoda > Arachnida > Araneae > Tetragnathidae > Tetragnatha > Tetragnatha montana. Next base: position 53,399,632 of record OY796676.1, on the reverse strand, counting down.
TTCTGATTTGCATGGGAAAAATTCAAATCAGTTTTTCCTTTTCGTTTGCCGAGCGCAATAAAAAAAGGTTTGTTCAGGCTCTCCATTGTTTTAAAAGTAATAATCATTTCCATTTGAAGATGCTTTCTGTTTGTTTTTCCCATTTCTATATCTATCATTTTTGTTCTTCTTATCGATCTTCTTCAGGAAATATTTGGGATTGCAGATAGTTCGAAATTGGCTTATTTCTATAACCTGACATTTTACATTGAAGTTTCTTGGTACTTCAGTATAAGCCCGCTCTTATTTTTTAGAAAGTAAATCCTGTACTAGTCAAGTCTGGAGACCTAAGTCGAAATCAATTTATATAGATTTGTTGACATTTGAGATTTCTTTGCCTTCTCCCATCATTTGTTTGTTCAAGACAGTTTCTTGTCAATAAATGCATTGCTTTTGTAGAAATTTATAGTATTTCGCATCATATAGACGCTGTAGGAATTTACTTTATTTATATTAGTTTTTCTTAAAGGAAGAGGAATTTCTACATTTAGGTAATTTCACTTAAAAGCACCTGCTTTAAAATGTATTGGTAAATTACGTCCAGCTTTGTTTTATATAATTGTTTAAATTCGACAGATGTATGTCAGTCTATAAAAGGGCAAACTTCGTACATCGATATCCAATGTATTTTTTTTTGTACTGTACTGTACTGTACTTGCTGTAAACTTGTGTATATGTTCTTTCTATAATTTTTAACCTTTTCAACAAATATCATGAATTTTTCCTTTCAAATAATCCTTAATATTTCGTATATTTTTTTTTCTCTGAACATTCTGTATTATTATTTAACGCTTGCAAGATTAAAAATTAGCATTATACACAGTAAGCATTTACTTTTTGTCCGTTTAATTCTAAATGTCCTCTAATTTGAACTGGAAAATAAACCAACCAGAGTGAAAAAACCTCAATTCCGCAGCAATGATCCAATTTAAAGTTTCCGATTTTAACCTCCAGCGAAATACCTCAGGCAATACGGCTCTCTATTCTTTTTCAAAGATTAGAGGTTTCGAGAAACTTCACCAGATGTCTCTGCTATTGCTTCTCATTTTAAGCGATTCGCAAAGTCAGCGTAAAGAATTCAGTTAGGTTTTGAAGCTGTTTTTAAACTGAAGTTTTATTTCCCAGAATTCTCTGGAGGGGAAGCCTTTATTTAACAGAAGCGTTTCCTACCTTTTTCCACATAGAATACGGAAGCATTATCCCAATCTGTTGTACACGAATACGCACTTTCTTAAGACTCAGAATAAACATTGGAACGATAAAATGCGTCCGAGACGAAAATAAGCCTGTAATTTTGTGTACTTTTTATTTAAACGAACAATGGGTAGAATGAAGAGTTTAAAAGATAATCTTTGAAATAGGTATTAAAGTCTCTCTTGGAAAATCCAAGTACATTAGTGATTCTAAGTAAATTTTACAATGTTATTCATTTGTTGCAGAACAATTCCGTTATTCTACCAAAAAAGTATTTTAGTTTCATCACCATTTTCGTTCTAAAGGTATCTTAAAAACTGAATTACAAATGTATCTAATTTGAATTTATTAAAGCAATATTAAATTTGTTTTTAAAAATAAAAAATTACAATAATAAACGTTTGCACTTTTAAATTTTAGAGGACAATTCATGATGTCTACGTATAAACAAAATAGCTTTCTAGCTAAATAGCTGGTCGAAAATGTTAAATTTATCAATGCTAAAAATTACTATTAACCAGCTTAGAAGGAAAATCTTTTTTTATGCTTATTTGTAAGCTGATTACCGTAAAGAATTCAGTTGGGATTTCTTTTAACAATGCTTACAAATAAAACTTTCCGTAAAATTAAAAATTGTAAATTGTTAGGAAAAAAGTTGTAAAGATGTAAAAATTAAAACTTCAGTGAAGACTTAAACAACAAATATGAGTCTATAGTAATAAGTTATCAAAGAAAACCGTTAACTTAAAATATTGACATACTCTTTCAAAAAAAAAAACCTGCTTCGTGTTGCGTAGTTCAATACATTCTTTTACGAATAATTACACACAAGATGAATTATCTCTTTTCCAAAGAGGTATTACCGTAATAATCTTAACAGCAATATCCCTGTCAATAAAAATCTCCGCGACTAACTACTACATCCTTCAAAGGACACATTTCCTACAATTACTCCAAATAAACTTAAAAATTCTCTCAAAGCACACTCAACTTGAAGAAAAAAACCTAAAAACCGCATCTTCTCAAAGCTGCTTCCACCTAATACCCCAACAGTTACTTTAAAAGCGCCTCATTGGCTATCATCCGCCTTGCAGATTACTAGTATACGCGTGCAAAAATGAAGCCGGTGCGGTATCGTCAGGAAGGCCCGGGAGAGAAAGAAACGCTATCACCCTCTTAATGAGTGAGGTTGCAGAAAGGCTGGTATTGATTTCAGATTAGTTGCTCGGGTTATTGAGAGCTCTCCATCTCACCCAGAGAAAGAAAGGGGGTGATGTGAGGAAAAAGTAACGAAAGGGCGTAATGTGGAGTGGTGATATCTGGTAGCAGCTCTCTTCAGCGTTATGTGATTATGTGTGCGAAGATGACGTGATACTAGGTGATGAACTGGAAAGAGGTTTTAGTTCCTACACATTTTTAGGGTACCTGTAAAGAAAGCGAAAACATAGAGATTTATTCTCTCATTCACTTTATTTATTCATCTATTGCAGTGGTTCCCTACGAGAGTTTTGACAGTGGTCCACGATATATTACCGAAGAGATTTGTAGTGAGTGTTGAAAACTATGGACTGAATATAATAGGTTCTAACTATTATAAATTGTTGAATGTACAACGTGTTTCAGAACTAAAGGTAAAGAATGATAGGGTGATTAGAGGGTACTTTAAGTATGTTTCGAAAAGGAATGGGGGGGGCGGATGAGAATCACCTTTTAAGTGCTAGGATATAACGTTGTACAAGGGCAATTTTGTACGAAAATGTACGAAAAACAATGTTTAATACAATCGTATATACACACATTATAAGAAATAGTAAAACCATAAACATGACATTAGGTAAGAGATATACACCCCATGAGTGAGAAAAATCAATATTCTTTAAAGGACACTGATTTTCAAAAAGTGGAAATTATATGAAATGTGGAAAGTGAAGCCGATTGAAATTTTTAAGGGTTTGATGAGTGAGTGTATGGTGATTGTTATCACATGTTATATGAATAGTTTTTATATATACATATCTTTAGTTTAAAATAAAATGTTTCAACGTTATTCCTTTTATTAAGAAAAATATTTAATGAATAATAAAGAGTAAATTCAGTTAGATAGATAAAGCACTAAACCTATATATTTTTTACAATAACGATAACTTAAAATGCATTTATTGCTATTTAAAATCAAAATATTTGATGTACCAAGAAGAGTAAACTCAGTCAGATGGGTAAAAGATCAAACCAAAGAAAGAAACACTTTTTTATATTCCTTCTCAAAAATACTTAAAAAGTTAATTTTAACTTGCATTATTTTAAACACATTAACGGACTCAAAACTTTTTCATAGCTATCTACTTAACAACAAAATACTTCATTTCAAGTCCATAAACTAAAAGCACATTCACCGCTAAAATAAAAGTTACGAAACTCAAACTCAAAAGAATTCGCTTATTATTACCAACTCGACGATAAATTAAGATCCCCCAAATCACCCAGGTAAACGTATCCCATTAAATTTATTCGAAATGTAATGAAACTGAAAACCATACCAAATAAAATTCGAAAAATAACACAATATTTTTTTTTCTAAAGCAAACCCAATTCATCCGAAGCAATTTGTTGGAATTCGAAATCGAACAAAGCCTGTAAGAACATCTTATAATTAATTTCTTGAGGGATATCAAGGTGAAAAAAAGATATATCCCCATAAAAAGCACTTGAGGGTTCCCTCATCCCATTAAAAAATTGATCCATTTGTAATACTGAAATTCTTTTAGTTTAGATTCCTTTTCAGAGTTTGTTATATCTTGAGAGCACTTCGGTTTGGAAACTCAAAGTGGCAATGTGGTGAGAGGCAAATATTGTGAATAAAAGCGAAAGGCTTTTTCACGGTTGGAGGAACGAAGATTAAAAGATTTCGGGTAAAAATACCGTAGTCTTGTTGGAAAAACTGCGAACGCCTCGTCCAATATTGTGTAGCAATTTAAATTTAATAGCGCTGGTGTATGTGCGTCTACACCAGCTGTCACCAATTATGACGTCGATCAGTCATTAAAACGATCTTTACGACTTTTAAAGCAATGATGGTGTCCAACACAGTTTTGGACGAAAGGTTTGCAGTTTTTACAACAAGACCACGGTATTTTTACCCGAAATCTTTTAATCTTTAAAATAGGGTGAGTTCGTAATTTTTTGGGGCGTTGTAATAAAGACGTCTAAATTATATACTTTATCTTACTTTCTCTTTCTCCCTCCTCATTTTCCCTCTCCCTGTCTATTTCCTCCTCATCTTCTAGCATTTGTATGTATTTGTACCCACCTTTGTTAGCAGGCTTCGGCCTGAGAAACAATAAAATTTCTTCTTCTTCTTCCTCCTCATCTTCTCCCTTTCGTTCAGTTATATCAGTGGTTTCAAACTCCAGAAGTCCGCGGACTTCTGGATATATATATGGACTTCTTATATATTCTTATTATATATAGTATATTCTTATATATTATTATATACTTCTGGACTTCATATATATATGTTATAATATATATGCAAGGAGATACAATGTGATCATAATTAAACTTTAATTGCTTAAAATGTTGATTGATTGATTGATGTCGTGTCCATGGATAAAGAATAAAGAAGTTCAAATTGAACCGAAGGTTTCTCCAATGGCTTCGGCGATCTGGAGGCAGTTGTCTCCATAAAGATCTTCATCAGGGGAGTCAATGATTTGCTGTAACTTCGCCAGAATAGCCGGACAGGAATGCTTAAAATATATAAAAGAAGAATCACTGGGCAGAATGATCTGAATTTTTTTACCTGGGAAATTTTAAACAAGGGGGAAAACGAATACCAAAAGAAAGAACAATAGTTCAAATCTCATTATTAGATGGCGCTCTAAATAGTACCAGGTATCATCCATAGATGACATTGTTCCATTCCCACAGTTATATCTTTCATCTTAGAACCGAAACTGCCTCGTTTTAGTTAATGAATGGGGGAAAAAAACTCCAATCCGAATCTTATATTAGAAAGACCCTCGTATTTCAGTTCTCAGTGCAGCATTTAGCCATCACCATTTTTCAGCCACACAGCTATCAAATTCACTCCTAATCTAAATGCGGTACAGGTTCAAAGCACACTCTTGATTTAATCACTCTACGATTTCCCTCAAGGATTGAAGTCTTATTTCTGAATTCGGAGTCGGATCAGGTAAAAAAAAAACCCGGTGGAATCGAAAAAAGAGTATTATTTTAAAGAACGCAAGATGGTTCAGTGTGTTTGAATACGTTTTCGAAAGCGGTATGATTTTTTTTTATTTCTTTAACAGGATACTAAAGTTTATGTACGGGGTATTCCCATCTAGTGGATTAATTTTCTATAATAATACGATTTTTTTAAAGAGATTTCGAGAATGGTAGCATGTATTTGTTTAATCGTTTTAATGGTAGAATTTTTTATAAAATGTTTAATACCTAATTGAAGTGACCAAAGGTTATCTGTACAGTGAATTTATTTTAAGAAGCAATATTAGTCTTAGGCCTGAATATAATTAGATCTTTTAATGAAAACTATTTTAATTTTTTTTGTAATCTAAATCTTTTAATGCAATATTTTTTTTTACTTTTAAATTTATGTGCCCCTGTAACTACTTCTTTTCTTCAAAATTTAGTCACAGGGTAGTCATTAAATGTTTGTATTGAATAATAAGTTAAAGTTTTTTGCATAGGGTAGGAATATTAATAATTTTGTGATACTAATTACATTCAGAAAAATATATTTATAAAGTTTTGATATCATTTACATAAAATGCGACCAAATTTACGTTTTTAATGTTTTTATTTAGCCCTTTCAGTCTTGATACAAAGTTTAAAAAGTGATTAAAAATTACAGAATAGATTATTTGTAAAATAAAGAATTTCAGAAAAATAATGTAAAGGATTTCAGTACCCCTAAAAATAATATAAAAGAAATGTGTTCATGTAAGAAAAATACATGTTCATTATCCCTTGAATGGCTTCTCAAATCAAATCAAAGAAGTATTTTTGTTTTCAGTTTTTAAACTCAATTTCAAGGATACATTAAAACATAAATTTTAATTACCTTCCGAGTCCGTATAAGTTGAAAATAAATTCGAAAGAAACCTTAAATAATTAATTCTACAGAAGTTAAACGTTTTGAACAATAAGATGGAAACACTTTTAACTACCTTTCAAGAAATGCATATAAATACAAAATAACTTTGAAAATAAGTGCTTTCTTATAAATCAACGCAATGCTTTTTGATTCAAACTCTATACGTTCTTACAAACTTCCCTCCCATTCTTGAACATAATCGTAATAGTTATGCAAATATAATAGCTCCCTTTATACAAATCCAACTCAACAGCATAGTCTTATAGAATATCAATAACATGGCCACTCACGTTGTAAACAAGCCTTTCCATCAAGAAAGAACTTCTTCTTCTTTTCTGAATATATCTTATACTTCATTAAAAATCTTTCAAAATCCCCTCTGGCAAAAATACACTCACAGCAGCAGCCATCGCATACAATATGCACCCTCTTAACGAGTTGAATACGTCTTCGTGTTTTTTTTTTTGTTATTGAAGCTATAAAAATTAAGAAGCTTTTTCAAGCGTTCAGATTTATGATTTTTTCGCTTTTTTTTTTCTCCGAAGTTCCAGTGCAGTAAAAGTAATGCCTCTAAGCGAGAATTTCTTCACAATTCGAAAATGATATCTGGAAACACATATTTCTTAGGGTTTTTTTCCGCCTTTCGCATCCTTTTTGGATGAAATATTTTTTTTTATCGTGGTACTTTTAGTTGCAAGATTGGTTTTTCCCGTGAACAGAAACTTCTTTTTTTGCATCTTGATTATTAAAAACAAAAGCATGATTGTAATTCCCTTTCATTTTAAAATATTCAAGGGAAATATAACAAGAAAAAAAAGGCAGTTGAACTTTTATATTGGAATGGAGGGTATTATAAGTATGAAAAATAATTTAATTAGCCTTTTAAAAAACCATTTCTTAATTTTTAAAGCGGCGAAAAGATATTACTCAGGATTCAACTGAAATTGCTTTTAATACCCATCCAGTAAAATATAGAAATTTAAAAACTCTCGAAGAGAAAAGAGGATTAACTCTCTTTTCTTAATTTAATTTTCAAATAAAAGAATTAGGACGAAATATACTTATTTTTTTATCTAATTAACTTTTTTAGCCAGGAATTATTTTCATAAAAAGTAGCGTATTAATATTCAATTAGTGTGATGAATTCATTTAGCTATAAAGTCGTCGGTCGAATCCTGAGTCCATATTGCAGCACTATTCATCCTTTCATTAATTTTCAATAACATATAGATGCGATGTTTCTTTTTTTCTTTCGTGAATTTTCAATAGATGTCTAATGAAATTCTGAGGAAAGAGAAATGATTTGAATTAATTTTGAGATTTATCGTTTCACGATGAAAACATTTTGAATAATAATTATGATATTTTCCCTTTATATTAGAATTTTAAAAGATTATTAAAATTATTCTTTTAAAACAATAACTCTCAAATCCTTCATCATGTACAATATCCATTTCAATAGGTTTAAAATTAATTACAACCTGTTCAAATTTGTTATACTTAGCTGTATCAAAGAAAGTTGAAATTTTGATTCGTACAGGAAAATTATAATATTAAAAGAATAAAATTTTGTAACTCATTTTTAATGTTATTTTTAGTCATATAGAAGATGATTACATATATCAATGGAGTACACTAAAGGGAAATAAAATATCTTAAATGGGAGAAAAATATCAACAGAACTAGTTTGAAATAAATTAAATACTATACCTCCCTCAAATTATTTTTATAACTTAGTATTATTTCACATACACCTCTCATATCATGCAACTTTTCACCCTTTTAAATAAAACTTTGTGTATGAAACTTAGGAAATAGTCTTAAATTAAGTCCTTAAAGTTTCCTTTGTGGTAATAAACAAAAGATCTTTACTTTCAAATAGTTAGTTGTAGCTTGGGTTTCGAAGTTTCCTTGAATTATCTTTTAAATACAAATAAATACACATATTGAAGACCAACCACAGCCGTTAAGCCCAGCAAGGTTTGTCCATTTAACTCAAACTAGCGGATTCCTAGCATTTGTCAACTTTTTCCTTAAACTCCTTAACTCCAGTGGAACTAACTATCGTTTTGGCAACTCATTTCATCTATCCACATTCCACAACCCTATTAAAAGAATTTTCTGTTTTCCCGGTTAAAATGTGCCTTATTCAATTTTAAACTGTGGCCCCTCGTTGTGTTATGTCTAAACCCTCTGTGTCCCCTTGCTTTATCATTTTAAAAAGTTGAATCAAATCCCCCGTAGCCCTTCTTTTCTCTAGAGTGAACACATTTAACTTCTTTAAGCGCCCATCATAGTTTTAACTGGAAATAACCTTGATAATTTTTGTAGCCCCATACTGAACCCTTTCAATTAAATCAATGTCTTTTTTTTTCAAATATGGAGACCAGAATTAAACCCCATATTCTAGATGTGGCCTCACCAAACCTCTATACATTGACAAGATAATGTTCACTGTCCTTTAAGAGAGAGGTTTTTGTCAACATAGCCCAATATCCTATTAGCCTTTTTATGTTATTTTTTGTGTTTCTTTTTATGTTAATCTTATTAGTTTTTGTTTGAAGTTTGATATATTTCAAACTTTTGGTGGTCTCTTCTGCTTTTAACTATACGAGTTGAACTTTACCTTATTAGTTACGGTAACCAACCAATACAGATTCAGTAACTTATAAACTGAAATCACACCAAAATATATTAACTCATTCTATCCAAAATTTTGTAGGGTACATTTATTTTGCTTTGCATCATGTTATACTTTTCTTGCGATGAGTTTGAATTAAAAGGAATAAATTATAATCAGAAAGCCATACTAAATTAAAATGCAAGCAGTGTTGACTTATTAGTGAAACTGAAATATTGATACTACTTGAAAGCACCCGAATACTCGCAAAGATATCTTTAAATACGCTTGGATGCGTGATACCACCTTTTAAGGCTGAAGTTTACGAAATAAAGTTTCAGAGGACAAAATAATATGCTTAGGTAGGGTATGTTAAATCAGATTTCATAAGTTATGAGAGAGCTTCTTTGCAAATATTTACGAGTATTTACATTCTGAACAGATTTCCATACTTTAAAGTGCGCTCAGTGCATTGAATAGCAGTATTTGGGAATTTGCTTTACAGAATGCCGAATCCGCTGCGATGGGAATATGTTCTCAAAGCGCTGCTGTTTACTTCTTTTATATACTCTCTCAACCCTTAGTGACTTATTTTGTTTTTTTTCCATCAGCATCCGATACATCCATGGATTGGTGCATCTTTTGGGCATCAAAAGAATGTTTAGCTAAAAGTATCTGAAACATTTTTCCCGACTAAACAGCCATATTTTCTTACAAACGAAAGAGCAGGATCTGAAGAGTAAAGCTTAGCCCTATGTGATTCTCCTTAAAATATTCTATATCGGTGCTATGAAACATGAATGGACGATTTTTTGGATATATGCTACCATAAAAACTGTTTTTAATATATATTTGAATTTGATAATGTTTCAGGTTAAACATAATTTGAATAGTTCTGCTGTAGTATAAATAGTAATTTTATTTGACTCGCACACAAAAAAAAAACATAAAACATTAAATAATTCGAAGTAATTAATTTAGTAAATGCAACTTTATTGTCTTCTATGCTGTGACAAAGATAAATTAAAATCTAACTAAGAGTTAAAGTCATAAACTAAAGATACCCAAGGCTAAACACATACAGGCGGGGTGTTTACGGCATACAGGGTGTTACATGTTTTACAGCTTTTTATTTAGAAACATCGTCTTTTAAGTTCAAACATGGGTGTACCCATAGAAATTGTAACTATAGCATGTTGAATCTATTGAGATGGTTTACAGTAACTCCTAGTGATAAAATAAGAATATTATGGAATCGACATGGCCATTTTATTATGGGCCCACCTTATTTCCATGACCCTAAGAGACGTTCTTTCCAAATAAAGGCCGTGAAACAGACTTTTGAAACATGCACTAGTGAACCAAGCAGGCTTTTCACCTAAATCAAACTCTTCGCGCAAGAGGGATGGACATTGATGTCTAAAGGGCATTCCGCAATTTCCCTCCAGTAGGAAGTCCGGCGGGAACTCTTCCCGGCGGTCCCTTCCGTTGCCAAACCCTTTGCGCAATTCAGAAAGTAATAACTTCCGGTGGCGGGCAGCGGGAAGCCTACTTTCAGAGGGAGGCTAGTTCCAGTCCATTATTTCCACTGGGGTTAATTTCAGCGTGAGTTATTATGCCACTCACTTTGGAAAGGATGGGGGTTGAAAGGCCGAAGGTTTTTCAAAAAGTTAGTTTGAACGAAGAAGGAACTTTGAAACGCATTTATATTGTTAGGGCGTCAGATTCCTTTTAAGTTTTGTAAAGGAGAAACCGATGAAACTGATCTATGAACACAGAAACAATGTCCAGAAATGTTCAAAATGTTTTAAAGTTGATAACTTATATTCTCAACTTCTGTTTAACTTTTTGACGTCACGAATCCTAAACCGTAATTACGAATGTTATAGAATGCACAGGAAGTCCTCAAGGGATTTCTGTTCAAAGTAACATGTTGTTATGGTTGATATTCTCTATTTGTATAGCAGTTTAAAATGACCAAGTTTTGATTCTGTGGGCCAAATAAATGAATAATTAGTATTTTTTTTTTTTTGTAATAAAAAAATCCCGTTCTTTGGGATTTGGACTAAAAAAACGATAAATTATTTAATAACACTTAAATAAACAAACAAATCTGAGTTAAATATCATTTCTAAAAAAATATTTTTGAACGTTATTAGTATCATTGAATAACATAAAAAAATCATCATCCAATAAGATTTAAATAAGCACCGTTCCTTTTATAAATAACTTTAAAGTTTTGTTAAAAAAAGGATAGACTAACCAAAAACGTATCGTATATTATACATGTATTTTATAGTTTATTCAATTTTTATTTTATTGTGTAATGTTTTGGATAGCTACAAGACAGCTATATTTTACTTGAATTAAATCTCTCATTTAAACGTAATTAAATTAACGTAACTCTTTCAGACCAAGACTAAATGTTAATTTACTGCAAAAATGGCGCCAAGAATGAACATACTAACATCGTTCAGTGAAGTAAAAACATCCAGGTATTATCTTTTTGCTGTGGCTAAGAGATAAATAAACCTAACTCTGTCTAACTATAGATAACTAAAGCAATTTATCTTCTTAGAAGTTTGTTTCGGAACATGGTGTATTTTTACTTGTATTTTCTGCATTCCTAGCAAAAATAATAGCATATTTTTTGATGATTGTATAAACGAAATCTATTTTTGAAACTTTTTTTTTCCGTATCTGGAAATTGTGAACAATAAATTCTTTTGTAGCATTTATTCGTTGTAAACTGAAATGTTCCATTAAGGTTTATAATGTTTGTTCTGGGGTAGGGTTGTTTTTGTGTTGTCGTGGTATACTTTTTATGAATTGCTATTATTTTGATACATTTTCTTGCTATCGGAGCAAATATTAGGTTGGTTTTAAAATATATGTTTACTCAAAAAAGTTACAAATTGAATTACTCAAATGTATTCCATTAAGTAAATAAAAACAGTTATGTATTTAAAAAATTGAAATTCAATCAGGCTTATTTGCCCTTTTATTTAATTCTTCATAAATATTATTGACTTTCAGATAATTGAGCTTAATGTTTATAATTGAATATTAAAAGGGTCTAAATAAGAGAAATTAATGCTACTCTTCAATTTTTTGTAGTTCTTTTTTATTATAATCCCCATTTTTGTTTGTCGTAAATACTCACCGGTTCGAAATTTTTTTTAATCATCTTTGGAAAAAAGTTACATTAATATGTGTGTATGAGAGTAAAATGGAAAGATAAACTGCTCTTCACAAAAATTACATATGAAATGCCAAAAGAGTTTTAACTTTTAAAAATTTTTTACAAAATGATTAAAATTTTATTATTTTACTATAAAGCTTTTCTTTTTTTCTTTATTCGCAATTTTATAATTTTCCCACTAATTACTTTTAAAGCAAATGTTTTAATTTGACCCCTGTATGTGTTTACTTAAAAAAAAATCATCGATTCAGATGAGGCAATGTATCTACCAAACATTTAATAAAACTATTAAAATAAAACTAAAAATATCAAAATCATTCTAATAGATGTAATTCAATGTAATCATTTTGATATTAAATGCAATTGGCTATAAATCGTATAATTTAGCCAAGTAATATAAATTCCAGCAATACCCCAACCCTGAAACATAAATTAACGAACGGAAACTCAAGCCGGAGTATTTTGTGGCAATTATTTATAATAAGCCATCTACCCGAACCAGCGAACTGCGAACTAACACACCACTTGGTCGGAATAAATGGCGCATAGTGGGGACTAGAGTCTTTTCCAAGGGACATTTTCCAGGCCTTTACTTAATTGCCCCAAGTCTTCAAATGAGCACTCGCCGCTGTTTTTGGCTGTGAGATCGCCTTTCTCCTGCAATTTGGCCGTAAATTAAACTCACAGTAAACTTTAAACATGGTCTTGAAGAGTTAGAGCTGGTTTACATGCAACGACTATAGCGACGCTACCGTCAAACTTTTCCCTCAAATGCTGACGTAGCTATTATGTCATAGTGCCAAGAACCAATGGAAAGACAAGATTCACCATGGATGAGGAAAACGGTAGGGAATTTTTATCCGTTTTTCCCTTGACGTCCGTATTCTGGAGTGCCCATGGCCGGGATGGCTATCGTTTTAAAGATTTTGATTTTAGCTCCTTTTGGGGGATGTTTTAAATTGAAATTACTATTAAAAGATGAATTAAACGATACCAAAGACAATACGGTAGAATGCAAATATCGACATAAAAAGAAATACCTCAATACCTGCCTGTCTATGATCCTAAAGTTTTAATAAATAATGACGGTTTTTAAATGTAATATTGTTTAGGGATAATTTTAAAATAACTACCTAATTAGTTTTAAAGTTAATGAACTTTAAATGATTATAAGAAAATAAATTTAAAGCAAAAAATTATTAGCTATTTAATAAAAAAAAAGGTTTTTATGAAAGTTTGGGGAATGTTCCGTAGTCGAGGTGGGTTGGCGACTTTGGCGACTTTTTTTGTCGCCAACGTTTATTTGGCGACTAACAGTTTATTTTATGGGTTTTAACAACGATTATTTAGTAAATTTAGTAAACAAAGGGCAATAAAGTAGAAATTATAAATTTTAAAATACATAAAATAATGCTCAATCAAGACGATGCGGATTTTTTTTGTAAACCAAGGGGTTATTTTCGGGGTTTTGTTTTACATTTAGTACACACGGGTGGGTTTGGTTACATGTTTTTCATCATATTTTTAGTCAACTCGTTTATCATTCAGTAAACCAATCTTGGTTAACTTGAATACGTATTTATTCAATATTATTAAATAATTGAATTTTTATGATGTTTTAACTATAATGTAGATTTTTTTCTAGTAGTAGTTTGGTATATATGTTACAGGCAAAGTAAATAATCGGGCATTATTAATAATGGCCAGAATGGAGGAGGGCAATGTGATAAAATCAATGGCATTTATGAATGAAATTTATCACTTTGCCCGCCTCCACTTTTTTAATAATATATTTTTAATAATAAATATATATTTAATAATAATATTTTTTAATAATTTTTTAATAACGCCAAGTTTGGCGACTTTCCTTGGCGATGGTTCCCGATTACGGAACATTAACCCATATATAATGTAGATGTTTTTTTATTAGTGGTATTTTAGTCTATAGTGAGTACTTTTTTTTATCTAGTAACCTATAAAATTAGTGAATTATTTAATATTAAAATTAGGAAATACATATTTTTCTCCGAAAATTTAATTTTAAAAAGGTCAAAAAAACTTATCAATTTTTCAATATAAGAAATGAAATGAATACAGAACAATTTTTGAGAGAAATCTATCAAAATATCTAATTTTTTTTAACCAAAAGATGAAGAATAAAAATAAAACGTAGGATTTCAAAAATCTTGCGAATCAAAAGAGTAGGTAGAAATTATTTTGGTCAGAATCAGAATCATTTTCAAACTTATCGTACATCCAGCATCAAATCAGTAATACCTTCAGATTGAGGAGTTGGATCGTCGAAATATAGTAAGTTTAGAGGCTTGAGCATTATTTTTATATATTTTAAAATTTCTACTTTATTGCCCTTTGCTTACTAAATTTTCTAAATAATCGTTGTTAAAACCCATAAAATAAATTGTTGGTCTCCAAATAAAAGTTGGCGACAAAAAAAGCCTACCTTAACCTTGCGTGTAGAATCCATGTTTACTTTCATAACACTTCCACATTTTGGACAATTCACTAAATTGTCTTTTGAATCTAATAAGCCAATTTAAGCTATAAGCGACTCCACTATCAAGTGAAGAGGCAAAACCTATGCAGAAAGGGATGCATTTTGACCCTTGAGCGATCCCGAATGAAAGATAAGAAAAATATTTAAAATCTCACGCAGATTGCTAACGCGAAATATAAAATTGCTTGTTATAAAAATAATAAAAAACTACTACTAATAAAATGATTTATGCATTAACCACAGAGTATAGAGCTTAACAGAGGTCTCATCTCCATAGACGCTAATGGTAACTTTTAAAGCATGGTTTTTCCCATAGAAAGTGTCACCCCCTCAACTGGCTGAATAAGCTCCGCCTCCTTAGCTCCATCGTCGCCGCCCACCCTCTCACGCTCGCCTTTCACTCAAATCGGAAGAGGGGAAAAAGCTTTCTAATATTTCCCTAAATTTAAAATAGTTTTGTCGGTCTTCTGGCCATGATTCAATCTTGGACTTTGAATTTTTGAATCTCAGTTTTTCAAAGCACTACAGCGATTTTCTTAAACATTTCTAAAGAGATTACAAGTTTCTATAATGTTCACTGACTGTATTTAGTTCACTGACTGAGATTTTTTTTTATCATCCAAATGGCTAATTTATTGATGCATATATTAAAACTTTATGCCTACATTTAAAAATTGAATAGGCTTGAAAATATTAAATATTAAGAAAGCAAAAAGTACAAAAACATTTAGAGAAAGTAATCATTTTTATTAAAGACATTATTTTCACACATTAATTTGAACTTTTACACTTCATATAATTTTTTTTTCTACAAAACTTACTTAAACTATGAATTTTGCATTTCACAATTATATTTGTGTTATTTACAGTGCAACTTAAGTGACTCAAATATCTCTAAATTCATGCATTTTTATTGATCCCTTGAACTCTATTTTATATCAGTTTAGAGTTTTTATAGTTTTTTTATTAGAGTTTATGGATAATTATAACTTTTTGTTGGTATCTAGAGTTTTGAATTATCCAAGTTACACTGTATTACAATACTTTGCACTCATATTCTCTTTACATAAATTAGGATTAACTGATTGTTTACATTAGTTAATTTATAACTTATAACATGGCACAAAATTAAATTCATGTTTAACATAAGTTCAACAATTAAATTAATGAAGTGTGACAAATCAAGAGCTTTTAACTACAATAAGAGATTTTTAAAAATGATACAACGATAAATGATAAACAAAATCTGCTTACCCCATTGTTTCAAAAATAAACATAATGCAAAATAACAAGTTTTAAAAGAAAAACTAGATGTTTAAGTCTATTTAAAAATCATATCAACAATCTAAAAAATTAATAAATAACTATGTACTTTAAAATATTTTATTTGAGAGTTTAATTTTCAAATGAAAATATTCATGGAATAGCATTGTTGTTAAAACAGTCTCCATGGAAACGAGAATGTAAAATCCAAAGATGATCATATTATTGTAGTTTTTAAGAAAGTTCATTAAAAAGTTTTCTGAGTTCATTCATTTAAAAACTTAACATTTTAAGAGTAGAAAATATACTTAAATAAACTACGAAACTTGCCGATTATTTGTATTCTTTCTTGTAGAAATTTCGCCATTTCTTCCGCTCTGATGTGAAATTATCGGCAAGATGCTAGATTAACAATTAAAACAAAAAAAAAACAATCAAAGTTTAAAAAGAGAGGGATATTTTAATTCTAGCCAGGGATAATTTTACTACTTTAGGGAAAAAGTCTACAATCTGGGGAAAAGAAAGCAGCTCTGTCGTAATTAAAATGCAACGCCCTATATAAGTTACATATCCAATGAGGAATCAGTTTGAAGGTTTCGCCTTCTCCTGATTGGAAGAGGTGATTAGCTGGTGGAGTTTCAGCCTGAAGTGGCAACGGAACTAAAAGAGGAAAACTGCCTTTTGGACACTCTGTTAAGCTCTATACTCTGTGGCATTAACGTGCTTATTTTCAGATTGCCGTTACTAGTCATAACTTTATTGTCACTAGTCATCCTCTTGATATTTGGAAGGTTATTGATATTTTATTAAGTAGAAGACAGTGAATATTGAATTCCCATATTCAAGTATTTTTTTCACTTATGAATTCTAATATTTGTTCAATATAATATTTAAAAATACAACAAAATAACTAAATATAATAAGCTATAAATATAAGTTCATTTTTTCATACAATTAAACTTGATTATTATGCTATCACGCATTATGCAGGAAAAATAAATAAATATAACTAGGGTTGCCGTAATCAGTTGATCTAAATTATTCATAGTTCTTAACATTGCCGGGGAGTCGCCAGATTTGGCGATCTATTGCACCACCTCGACTACGGAATTTCCCCCGAAAGTTTTGCAAACGGAGTAATGAATGTGACCATTGCTTTAGATTAAAATCCCCCCCAAAAAGGTATCAATTTGTTCAATTTTGCAGCGATGGGAACATATAACTCAAAAGAGAGCAAACGTTTTTAATTTATTTCGCTGAACAAATATTGTCGATACTCAGATACTCATAGTCACTTGTTTCAGGGTATGAACCACAAACCAAAATAACTTGTTTCACCTAAGACCAAATTAACTAAAAAATAAATTTTTGTAAATGTGTCATAACAATGTTTACTAAATATTCTTAAACCTTTCAAAAATATTACAAAATTTGCGAGGATATTTCTATAAATTATCTCAAAATTAATCATAAATTAAAATTTATTCCAAACGTATTCAAATTCATAATTGCTACTTTTATCAGTCTTTAAAATAATCGTTGGAATCTTTATAGTAGTATACAAATCCAACTTCACTGATGAATATATTTCCGCTACCCTTGTTTCTTGTCCCAACAAATTTTCCAAACTTCCCAATTGTATTTTCATTTAATGTCTAGACTAAAGTAAATACGAAGTGATTATAAGTTTTACATACAAATGCTCCAAGCTTTAGAGTAAATACGACTTTTCTTAGTTCACTGAATATAAACCAAACTTTAGCCACTGAAGTTTGTCATTAAAACTTTTACATCTTCAAAACATATCAAACGGAAGCTTCTGTTAAGCAAGCTTGAGTTTAAAATCTGCAAAGAGCATCATAAGTTCTGTTAGCGTTAAAATCAATATTCGAAACGATCCAAAAGTCACAGAGGAGATTATAAAAGTTACTGCACGAGTTTCAGAGAGATTTAAATCAGGAAACTATCAAAAATCAAAAGTCCGACTATCAAAGTCCTTTTGCAAACCATTACTTTTAAGCTTCCAGAAAACCATTGAAAACTCCCGGCTCTATATATGAAGATATTTAAGATCCTTTCATTACGTCTGCGCCTAAAGTTTAATCACCTCTCTCGGGTTCTGAAGGACGAAACATCTTAAATTACAGTCAACTCTTCGGGATCTTCGTTTTAAAAAACCGACTAATTCCCAACCTCATCTTCGCCAATTAGGAAAAAAAAAGTAAAGACGGGGATAAAAGAAAATCTTTACCGAAGAAAAAAACCTACAAACCAGAAAGGATGAGCTAACAATGGGACGGGAGAGATTGAAAAGAAACTCTGAAAATAAATCTCTCCGAATCTAGGTGGCGAAGGAATGTGAAACACCCATTATGGTGTCCACCCCCCCCCCTATTTCTCTCTCTCTCCCCCCTCTCCGATTCCACGCAGTCACTGAAAGTAATTAGACTCGGATAAGAACGAAAGAAAAAATCTTGGAGAATTCTGCAGTCTTAACGAATTACAGGCATAAAAAACATCTGCTACAAATTTCTAGTTCACCTATTTTCATCAGAGCTCAGTTCATTTAGCTCTTCGTAACTACTAATAGGTGGATTTTTATAGGTTACAGTTACTACCGGGCGGTGTGTGTTGTGTTCATTGGCGACTCGAGGCTTAATCAGCAGCGTATGCTCAAGTGGCTACGGAGGGGAGTTCCATGTAAATGAAGATGCGACTCTCGGGATTTCGCAAAGAGGACTTTTGATGGAGTCCGGCATTGTTTCTCTTTTTTTCTGTTCTTTTGTTTCGTAGATATCGACACTTACGCGTGGTTACGTCCGGGGCTGGTGTCAGGGAGGCCATTTTAACCGGACATTGGTGTTCAACGATGGAGAAAGGGGAATCGAGTTGGGTTGAGTTGTTTTTTCTGTCTCATCTCGGCACCTCTTTTCGGATTTGGTGAGGCGGAAGACGGAGTCTTTTCCCTCTATTTCGGCTTTCCAAGTGGGTTAATTAAAAGCTCTAGGGATAATTTCTGTCGCTTTATTTTTTTGAAAGGGGATTATGTATAGAGCAAGTAAAAGAGAGTTTCCCAAAAGTTTCTCATTTTCTTTAGAGTGCAAACATAAATATTTTTTCATATGCTCGTATAGAACAAAAATAATGTATAATATGACTTTTGTAAAAGAAAATTATAAGAAAGTGTGTTAAAATTAAGATTTACCGTATTTAGTTAATTTTTTTCTGAATACGTAGAACGAATACTGAATACGAATTTTTTTTCGAAATATTAGAAAACTTTAGAAACACTAGTTCCATTGACAAGAGTCTGCACTGATTGGTTGTTTGGAAAATATGTTTATATATATATATAACTCATCTTTGAATTTTAGAATTTAATCTAGATATTACTGCAAACTGCAAACTTGAAGCAGCGCCAATGCTGCATGCAACAAGAGCATGAATATAATTAAGGCAAAATAATCTCTTATAACTAGAACAGTCACATAAATGGGCCAGAAACAAAACTTGCAGCAAATCATTAATAAAGTCCACCATACCTCTGTCACTTCATCAGGGGTACCAAACAGAAGCAAGGTGGACGGGTCGTTTTCTGTTGGCTGTTGGAAAGTATATACATACAAAATCCCAACAAACCATGGTACCCAAACGACCCTTAAAATATATTTGAAAATCAAAACACCATCATTATGAAATTATTTTAATTTTAATATCGTTAAACTTATATATTGGAACTCCAATATCTCTAGAAGCATATATAGAAATACAGTTTTTGGACAAATTAACAGAATTAAAGCTATTTGCAATGAAAATACTAGCATAATTAAACATCTAAAAGAGCTGTATAAATTGCTGGAATCTAACTTATATCCATTGGGATTTTTGAGATCAATATTTGACAAACTGGCAGTTGGAGTTTCTCTTCCCTAGAATGGCATCAGAGAGTTTTTTGGTATAAGCTCTCTACCACGGTGTTGATGCAATGTGTTCATTCATTTCGTGGTTACGTTGATTTTGGTATGTTGGATTTGATTTTCAAATTAATTATGGTGTTTTGATTTTCAAATATATTTTAAGGGTCGTTTGGGTACCATGGTTTGTTGGGATTTTGTATGTATATACTTTCCAACAGCCAACAGAAAACGACCCGTCCACCATGCTTCTGTTTGGTACCCCTGATGAAGTGACAGAGGTATGGTGGACTTTATTAATGATTTGCTGCAAGTTTTGTTTCTGGCCCATTTATGTGACTGTTCTAGTTATAAGAGATTATTTTGCCTTAATTATATATATATATATATATATATATATATATATATATATAAAATAATAACTAGGGATAGAACCTAGGAACTGCGGCATTCTACGTAAGTATCCTACCACCTGGTCTAGTAGAGAACCGAAAACTTTAAAACTTACTATAACATCTTCTTTATTGGGTTTACTCTTGACACAGGCGCAGTGTTGCAGATTGCGAAAAGTGACAGTCTGAGATTAGAGTCTAATGTTCTATTGGACAGATTTCGATGAAATTTAGTATTTATGTAATAGTGGAGCATGGGAAATTGAAATGTGCAATAGAAATTAGTTCGATTTTTAAATGATGGATTCGATTTTTCACTTGAAAAAAATATTTTATTATTAGAAAAGGTGAATAGGATTAAGTTTTGCATTCAGTAAAAAACTTGGGAAGTATTTTATTTCCAGGAGCAAAACAGGGTGAAGAGAAAACTCGAATATTTTCTATGAACATGGTAACATCAGAGCTATATTTTTAAAAGACTGAAATGAAAAGTATTCATTTTAAAAACTTTTTCTGGGCTTCGAAACAGACAATATATTTAAATTCATTATTTCCAAACAGAAGTTACATGCTACAATTTTTTTATTCAATTGAGAACTTTTTAACAAAGTCGCCCTTTTGCTCAATGGTTTTTAAAATAACTATAACTAAAACATTTTACTCCACTATAATGTATACTATCAGCATGCTTCAATAATTCACAATGAAGGAACTGGTATTTATACTCTAAATTAAAAAAAAATAGACTTAAAGTGTACACTGTGCATGAAACAGTTTTGTATAAATAATACACAAATCTAAGCTGTATTTACACTTTCTATTCGAAGATATGAAAACCCTAGTGAAAGTTCTGAGAAATGTTAGATCAAGAGCGCCTTTACTATAAGCAACCACACTGAAACCCTACTCTGCCGAGGAAAACAAATCTGCTTTAATATGGTTGCCCTGAGGTAAAAAGTTTTCCTCCGCATCTTCACCAACAACTGGTCACGTGCGCCAATGACAAAAATTGAAGAAATGAAGCACAATTCCCCCGTGGACCTTGCCAAATCTTTTTACGGCACTTACTATGAACGGTATAATGGAATCCTACAATAAGAAGCCTTTCCGTGGACTGTTTTTTATTTGCCGAACGTTCCAGAATGGACGATAAGAGACTGTTCCACCCTCATTCTGTCCCTCTTTTGTCAACAAAGATTCGAACGTTCTGGAGAAGGATTTCTTGGTGCAGCTTCTTTGCTTTTTGGGGTCTCTTATAGCTTCTTTCTAGCCTATTCGTGCACAAATTCCTCTTATAGACTCTGGGAAATAAGTGTAGGAGGATCGATATTTTGGGCTTCGGTATAATTAAAGATAGAGTAATTTTTAGCATCGGATTCTTTTATTTAGTTTGTTATTAATTACTAATTATACAGGGTGATTAAAAAGTCCGGTTTCATGGTCCTTATTTTGAAACAACGGATTTAGAGTTGGTGTATCCATAATAAAAGGGCTGACTCCAATAATCTGTTTTACAACACTCTTAGTGGCGAAAAAAAAGAAAGATAAAAATTAATTAAAAATAATAGTCCGATAACAAAATTCCCAGTTAGAAAATTATTTGCAATATAGAAAAATACAGGAAAGGCCAAAAAAGTGCTGACTTTGTCCGCTAATTTCCATTAAACTTTTGTGTGCTCTTTCATGGTATTGCTCATAACTTTCTAGTTGGGAACTTTATTGTACCTTCATTATTTTTTTTAGCTAATTTTTGAACTTTCCCATTATCCATTAGGAGCGCTGTAAGAAGTCTAAAGGGATTTAGTATAATCGCTTTACCATGTGTACACCTTACTTCCATCATTCTAGGATCAGTTGTTTCAAAACAAAACTTATGAAGAGTATTTGAAAATTGTATGATACATAAATAAAACTCAACATCGCCCATCGGTCCAAAAAAATTATGTTTTATCATTCAACTTTACAGCATGTGTATTTTTTTGTTTATATCCCTTTTTTTCTATCTTAAAAATACACAGAGAATGGTATCAAGCGTATGAGTTACATCTAGTTTATTATGAATCAGGTAATACATCAAGTGGAAATATTCAGTAGAAGTTATATTTAATGTTGAGTAACAAATTTATTATCTCTATAATACCTGAAGCTAATGTCTTAGAAAATTGTTCTTGTTAAGTGTCTGTTAATAAAAGTTATGTTTTATAGTTATATAAAACATTCACTAACTATTTACAAAAGTAAATTACATAATCATAGTACATTACATAATATTTTATTAGTATTATAAGAGTTAATAATTATCTTTCGGAATATTGGTATGAAAAGCTTCTTGGATATTAGCCAGCAATAAAGTAAGAAATAACCAAAATAAAGGTAATAAAAGGTAATACTATAAGTGGAGTATTTTATAAGTTGATGTGAGGAATTTTTTAATCATGGATAGTGAAAGAGAATAACAGAACTCTAAGTCTTTACGGTTTTAAATTTGTTATTGAGATCAAAATTTCAATATAATATATTAAAACCTAGTATTTTCATTTCATTGTAATCAAACTATTAACGTAATTTGGAATATGGTTCATAATTAAATAAATTGTTGTTATTAAAGGCACGTGCATCAAATTGTGCATTACAACAATTACCCTGTTAAAATATTGCACAGAAAAAGTAACCTATTTGATACATAAACCATCTTACGTTGTTCGTTCATTAACTAACCGCTTTTCAGAAAATCCTGTCACAACCTTATTTTACATAAAAAAATGAAGGTATTAAACGTACACTTAATATTCTTTGTATTTAAAAAAATATTAATACCACGAAATAAAACTTTTTTACAGAATAATTAAACTTTTTCAGAGACTATAATAGAAAAAATACACCAGTTTGGAAAAAAGATGCTTTGAATTAAATAACGCCAAACATTATTAACGAAGAAAAAAGTATATTTACTTAAAAATTATGAATTACAAGGATACATTTAAAGAACTGATGCTTTTAAAAGGAATACACCATTTAGGAAATATCTCAATACCTTCAGAACAATTATTCAGTAACACATATTTTGAAGTGAATTTCTCAGTTCATAGTCACTTATAGAAAACTAGTATGTATTGTATAAAAAATATTGTCAAAGTTTCATTCTAGCACTCATGGAATAAATCAAAATTGATAAACAAAAAAATGTTATAATAATTTTTGCATGAACATAATCTCTTTTCTGAATTCTGTTTACTCATTATAAAGGTTGGAAACCCGAGAACTACAACTAGAGATTAATTACATAAGGCTTATTTCTCCAAATGACAATTGCTGGCAGCCCTAGTTGACATCTGAAACTAGTCATGAATCAAGTCTTTAATTTCACATGGAAAATCAACATATAAATTAGGCACTGTAGGAATCGGGGCATGGATTATGCTCAGAAATTATCGTTTATACCCGGGTATATACATGAGTAACCGTCCAGAAAAAATGCAATATTGTTCAACTCCATCATAATGTTAAGAAAATTTTAAATATTTTTTAAAAGGTGGGTGTAGAACCTCAAACCTACATTAAATAATTTTTTTGTAAATTCAGTAATAAGGAAACATTCACGACCTAATATTTTTTAATTTTTATTTTACAGGAAAAACTGTTCTTTTTTTCTAATATGTACCTAGTATGCAGTACTAATAGAGTGTTTTCAGGTGACGTCACAACCGGTTATTTTTTTTAACTATGTATCTACTGTAGGGCTTTTAACTGTTGCTAAGGCCTCTGTTTATCTGTTGCTAAGGCCTCTGTTTATCTGTTGCTAAGGCGGGTTTTAGGTATGGGATCACGTGATTGCAAATTCTCCAATAGAAGAATTTCACAGCTAGTCATTTTCTGTAACTGTTAACCTCTGTAGGGCAAAAAACTGTAACATCTTCTGTTGCTAAGGCCGTTGTTAGGTCCGAGTCATGTGATTGAAAATGCTCTATGGGATTTTATAAGGTTTATCCATATTAAAAATCTTAAATAATTGTCTCAAAACTGCATTTTTTAAACTAAATGATTGCAATAGTTTAATGTAGGTAAATATAGATCATACCTTCTGTATTCAAAATTTGTATCGGTTTCTTATTTTTACCGACTAATAATTTAATGAAGAAAAACACAGCTGAAATTCCTAAAAAATTCAAACGTTCAGTTCACACTTTGAGATAAGAAAAAATTGAGTGGAAAAACTTAGATACATCACTATAAGGCGAGAGAATAGTCAAAGTACTAAAGATTTACGTAGTTTAGACAAAAAATGTATGCCAAAAATTAAACGCCATTTAAGTAATTTAAAAATATATAACAGAATTTTTTATTTTTTTTTTCAACAACTCAAAACCACTCATATCATTTTATTTACAAGGATGGAAAGTGAAATTGACTCAAAATTGATATGATGAATAAGGGGAATAATAACCTTTGATATAGTCATGATATTTATTTAAAATTCGGTTTGTTGACATTGTCTTGGGTAATAGGGTTAGCAGATTGTAAAAAATGGCAATTATTTTACAATGCGTACAGATAAATAAATTAATGTTCCTTATTATTGGCTTTATTAGAACGGTGGTTAGTTGTGATTACCTCACAACTGAGGAGGTTTTAATTATAGTGACATACGTCAACTGATATGGAGATGACATTAAGTTTGCTCTTCTAACAGTCCGACTATTATTTATATTTTGACTTCGGTAACTTCCACACTTAACAATAAAGTGACCGAAACCATGTACTTCTTAAATTTTAAAATTTTTCGACCTACCCTACTGCTATTCCGGGCAGCTCAAGTAATACCGAACACCTCCAGGACATCACCTGTACCTCAACACTCCTCAAGGGAATGCAGAAATCACTCTGACTTTTTCCACTAGCGGGACATAAAAAGAAAATCAGAAGAATCCACTTTGACGGAAAAGATATCACAGTGGGCAGTAAACGGCTTTACGTCCACAGACCAGTCGTTTCGCTCTACGTGTAAACGCGCCATTCCGGATCTCAATATAAGTCAAACTGCCTCCAGTGGACACTAACTGTGGCCGTAGTTATCGTTTTCAGGGCCTTGCATTTTATATTCCAATCTGGTGTCAAGCAAGTGCTTTCAATTTGATAGGCCGAATCCCGTTATATTGGTACTTCTAACGATACTCCGAAGACCGTACTATCAACAAGCGTGGTCTTGTGAGCTGTTGGGAATGACAGTGGTGTATGTGCACCGAACTAAAGGCCCATCTACACTGTTTCAGTTTCGATGTTCATCATGAGTGATTCTTAACTAGGAATCCCACATTTGCAAAGGAAATCAGATGAGTGTAACGACAATTTACACTTTAGATGATTCTTCCGAAATGAACACCAAAAGTGTTTAGTCTAAATGAGCCTGTTAAAGCCCATTCACCCTGTTTCACTTTGATCTTCATTTTCGAGGAATCATTCAAACTGAAAAGGGCGAATTGGCGTTTCACTCTTTATTCCTTCACTTTTCTATGGGAACTAGCGATTCACAGGAGTGAATCACACGGAATGAACAGTGAAAATGAAACAGTGTGAATACTGAATAAGCCTTTAGTTTAGAGTAGATAAAAGTTTCACTGAAAATGCGTGAAAAACGCTTGTGCAAAGCTAAATAACACAAAATAATGAACACTTCCAACCATAAAAGTTTTTATTGTACAGTGATTGTGCGATTGGGTGTTATGGTCCGAAAAATAAAGTGTTGTGAAAGTTTTCTTAACAAATACAAAGACAGAAAGTGTGTTCTTTTAGTGTTTCTTCGATCTAAATTTAAGAACACAAACATATTCTAAACATGTTTAACAGCACTATTTTTAGAACACAATCTGGATAGCAGCAGTTTTAAAGCACATTCAGAACACTATCATAATAAAGTGTTAAAGTGTATGTTAGCTAACAAAACTAAAGCGTTATTAGTTTGAGAACAAAAAAAATATTCTTAAATGTGTCTATTTTTGTATGTCAGCGTTTGTAGAGCTTTTGTAAAAGTTTCCTGTTTTAAGTTTATGTCCATGTTTTTCCTATGGAGAAAGCATGTTTAGGACTGATATCACATGACATGCCAATTTTATTAAACATTTGACTTACATTAATTTGATTTTCGCGTACAATGCAAAACAAGGATCTATTCAAGTAACCCAAATCCACACTTATACCAAGATTTCTCTTTTTTGGACATAGACCGCTCTCACTTAGAGAATCTCGAGTAAAGATGTATAATCCGACATCTTTACACGTTATAACCTCCGTGAGGGTATCGGTGTGTAAACAAGGTCTTTTTGATGAGAGATCCTGCAATAAAAAGACAGATTAGATGCCCTTGTTTTATAGTTTTATGCTGTGATGAGTAGGGTAGGGGGTGATAATGCGATGTTGTTCTGATTTAATGGTATGGTTATGAATTATTATGATGCTATTTATGCTTTATCTAAATGACCTGGGTTTTTAACGAAATATTGGTTTTAAAAAATAGAAACATTGTGTCATGGATTGCCCTTTGTGCTGCATATTGCTACAAAGATGTGATATTCTGTATCATCGGGTGATGGGTTCGAGCCCAGCAGCACAAAATATGGTAATCATTCATTCACCTCAACTTGCCTCATTCATCATATGTAAATTAACCATTCATCACGTCACTAACCTTTCATATAAATAACCTCATCGTTTTGTATTTGGGTGATTTTCCGCCTAATAAAGTTCTGTTCCTTTACTCGGCTTGTGTGATTTCTTCAAACTTCGTGACAAGTTTGGTGGAAGCGCCGGGTACTGATCACAGGAGGCTCGGTTTTCACAAATTAGATATATTTTTTTTTGGAAAGTACGATCAAGCCTAAAATTTAAGATGTCTGAGAATTCGTGTAAAAAATGTAGCGCGCTTCTTCACCCGGAAGATTCGATGCAATGCGCCGTGTGTAAAAATGTTTTCCACTTTTCCTGTGCTAACTTCACGGAAACCAATTTTCGGAAAATGTCTAAGGTTAACAAGGGGAACTGGAAGTGCAGTGATTGCCGGCAAGTTCAAGGAGGAGTCATCACGTCTGAAGTTAATAATGAAGCTCTAGGGGAAGGGCTGCTGGATAACGATGTCTCGGCTGTGTCATCTCCACGGCGTTCTTCCACTTCGGCTCTACAGTACTTTCCAGATCCTGGGGATTCATCACACAACTCTCCACCTCAGTACATAATACCGACCACTGCTCCAGTGTTTCGTCCAGTCGATTCATCGCACAACTTCCCACCTCAGTACATAATGCCAACCGCTGCCCCCGTGCTTCGTCAGCCTAGAAGTCCGACTACGTTCTCAGGCGATGATAACCAAAATCCCGAGAAGTGGCTCAGAGAATTCCAGCGAGTTGCCAGGTATAATGGTTGGGACAGCATGATGTCCTTAGCCAATGCGTACTTTTTCTTGAGCGGTACCGCACGTGCATGGTATGAGAACAACGAACATGCTATTCTAAGCTGGGACCATTTCCAGAATGGGTTGAAACAAATTTTTGGAGATTCTTCGAAATCCGTGAAAGAGGCAGAGGAAAAGCTTAAGACCCGAGCCCAAAAATCAGACGAGTGTACCCAGTCTTACATACAGGACGTTCTCTCGTTGTGCCTATGTGTGGACAGTAACATGACTGAAGATAAGAAGGTTGCACATCTGATGAAAGGCGTCGCGGAAAACATCTATCAAGCCTTATTGACGAAAGAGGTAGCCACTACGCGGGACTTTACCACTTGGTGCCAGAAGATAGAAGCTTTAATGCAAAAGAGAGTGTCCCCGAAAAGATTTGAACGTCTTCCAAACGTGGCTGCAATTTCATCATTAGAAGGACAGCCAGACTTAGCCTCTCTCATCCGTCAGATTGTCCGAGAGGAGATCCAAAACATTTCACGTCCTACAATGTTTGAGCCGCAACCGCTGGAGCACCTTATACGAAGCGAAGTAAGCCGCTCTCTTGCCCCTATTTCTCAAGTCAATCGATTTGCTACCCTACCTGAGCCTCACATCCAGAGTTACGCAGCTGCTGTTCAGAAAGTACCCAGATTTCAAGCGGTGTCCCGATCTGAACCCCCTGCTAGCTTTTCTGAGGAGACTCCCTATCGGAAGACTGATGTATGGAGGACTACAGACAACCGACCCGTTTGCTTCCATTGTGGACGTCCTGGCCATGTTGTTCGCTATTGCCGTGAAAGACGCCAAGCCTTTGCCGATTACAAAGCTGCTAGGGATTCTTCGGAAGAAAGACGACACCGACCTCGCTACGATGAAGAAATAAGCCGCCCATCCTCAAGAAGTTCATCACCCTATCCCCGGAGCCGATCGCCATCTCGTCGCAACCGTTCTCCGTCACCATTTCCCGGTAGCAGTCGTTCTACCGTCGGACGCAGTAAGGAAAACTAAGCTGTGCGTCCTCTGATGGGGGTGAGGTCGCAGTCGAAGAAAACCCTCCGTGGACGACCGTCGCCAAAATGCATGGAAACTACATTGACGTCATCATCGACAACCAACCAGTACATGCTTTAGTCGACTCAGGCGCTTCGTTCTCTATCATGTCCGACGAGTATCGACACCGATTGAAGAAAACCACGTTTCAAGGTACCAGCAACCTTGCCTTGAAGGTTGCCGATGGAAAATACGTCCATCCAATCGGAAGATGTATTGCCCGACTCGGTATCAATGACAGAACCCAGCCATTTGAATTCGTCGTTCTCCCCAAGTGCAGCCATGATCTTATCCTTGGCTGGGACTTTTTGGCAGCTTCCAATGCTGTGATAGACTGTGAGAGATCTGAAATAATTATTGATAAAGCCGAATCTTTGGACCAATTACAGGAAGAAAAACAAAGCCAGCTATTTGTGATGGAGGATTATTGCATTCCCCCACGATCCGCAATGTCCATCGTTGTCACTGGCCCCTGCCTGGAGGATACGAGTACGGTTCTGGTAGAAGTCAACAAGAGTGTTCTCCTTCAAAGGGAGTTAATGGTGCCGGTGGAGATCATAAACCTCTCATGTGGGAAGGGCAAAGTGTGGGTCATGAATGGTCACGCGCAGGCGCAGATTATTCCCAAAGGCATGCGCCTATGCGATGCGCAGAGGTTGGAAAGAAATCACCTCAATCCCATTGAAGAAGATTTCAATCCTTCAGATGATCCATCGGGTACGGAAGGTGTCCCATTAGTCGAACCCAAGATGTCGACAAGTCTGAATGAAGATCAGAGACGACAGCTATGCCTCCTTCTCTCTAAATTCCCTGGTGCATTTGGAGGGAAATTCAAGACTAATCCGGATAACAAAGACCGTCCAGTGAAACATCGAATTAACACCGGTGATCATACTGCAGTTAGCCAAAAATTTTATAGGGTGTCGCCTACGGAACGTCGTGTTATCCAGGAAGAGGTTGATAAGATGCTTGAGAAGAATGTCATTAAAGAGTCAGAGAGCCCTTGGTCGTCCCCCGTCGTTCTGGTAAAGAAGAAAGACGGAAGTTGGCGTTTTTGCGTTGATTATCGTCGATTGAATAGTATAACAAAGAAAGACGTATATCCGCTGCCACGAATCGACGATACCTTGGACTGTCTATCGGGAGCGGCCTACTTTTCGAGCATGGACCTTCAATCGGGATACTGGCAAATAGAAGTAGATGAGGCTGATCGTGAGAAAACCGCCTTTATCACACCAGAAGGGCTTTACGAATTTAAAGTCATGCCGTTTGGTTTGTGCAATGCGCCTGCGACCTTTGAGCGCATGATGGACAATTTACTTCGACACCTTAAGTGGACAATGTGTTTATGTTATCTGGACGACATAATTGTCTTTTCCAAAACATTCGAAGATCATCTTAGTCGCTTATCGGCAGTGTTGGGTTGCATTGAAAAAGCCGGACTTCGTCTAAATCCAAAGAAATGCTTATTTGCAGCACCCGAAATCAAAGTACTGGGACACCTGGTTAATGGCAATGGAGTCCGACCTGATCCCGACAAAATTAAAGCAATCACCGATTTTCCCCCTCCATGCAACATTCGCGACATTAAAAGCTTCCTTGGTATCTGCTCTTACTACAGGCGCTTTATAAAAGACTTCTGTATTAAAGCTCGACCGTTACAAGAACTTCTGAAAGGAGATTCGGTATTTTCGTGGGAAGACGATCAGGAAAGGTCTTTTGCTGTGCTTAAGGCTGCACTCACATCTGATCCAGTTTTGGGATTGTTTGATGAAAAAGCTGCTACAAATCTTCATGCCGATGCAAGTGGGTACGGATTGGGAGCTGTTCTCAATCAAGTTCAAAACAACAGTGAAAAAGTTATTGCAGCCTCCCGGATTCTTTCAAAGCCCGAAAAGAACTATTCCACCACAGAGAGAGAATGCTTGGCTATCATTTGGTCAATCACCAAGTTCCGGCCTTATTTGTTCGGGCGACCCTTCACCATCGTTACAGACCATCACTCGCTGTGTTGGTTAGCGAACCTAAAGGATCCGTCAGGTAGGCTAGCAAGATGGGCATTAAGATTGCAAGAATATGACGTGACCATTGTATACAAAAGCGGACGCAAACACCAAGACGCCGACTGTCTATCCCGATGTCCTATTGAAGACGACACTGAAATTTCCGAGGAAATTCCTACGCTAAACGCCGTTGCCGACATAGCCGCTGAGCAGAGAGATGACGTGGAAACATTGAAAGTCATAAAGTCACTGGAGGACAATGAACCTAATCAGGGAAACTTCCAAATGGTGGACGGGATTCTCTGTAAACGCAACTTTGATCCTTTAGGGGCTCAGTGGCTGCCTGTAATTCCGAAACAACTTCGTGAAGACATCCTGCGACATTTCCATGACGAAGCTACATCAGGACATCTGGGTTTTGCTAGAACCTATGACCGAATTCGGAAACGGTACCATTGGCCAGGTCTATACGGATCTGTAAAACGATACGTAAGTCATTGCCGGGAATGTCAGCGACGTAAGAGTGTTCCACAACTTCCACCCGGACAACTTATACCCATCCCACCTGCAGTTGCGCCGTTCCACAGAGTGGGAATTGACCTTTTGGGAAGATTTCCAAAAACATCGTTGGGAAATCGTTGGATCATTGTTTGCACTGACTATCTGACACGCTTTGCCACCACCAAGGTATTACCATCTGCCGATGCGCCGGTTGTGGCCAAGTTCCTGGTGGAAGATGTCATACTTAGGCATGGGGCTCCCAGGATAATGATCTCAGACAGAGGAACTGTTTTTCAGTCGAAGCTCGTGGCTGAGATAACCACTATGTGTAATGTTTCGCACAAATTTACCACAGCCTACCATCCCCAGACTAATGGCTTGACGGAGCGTTTCAACAAAACTTTAGCAGACATGCTCTCCATGTACGTTGAC
Source organism: Tetragnatha montana (assembly GCA_963680715.1). Taxonomy (NCBI): domain Eukaryota; kingdom Metazoa; phylum Arthropoda; class Arachnida; order Araneae; family Tetragnathidae; genus Tetragnatha; species Tetragnatha montana. The sequence goes on along the minus strand of OY796676.1, from coordinate 53,367,962 downwards.
GCCGAACAGAAGGATTGGGATGACTTGCTTCCATTTGTGACTTTTGCGTATAACACGGCTAAGCAAGAAACAACGGGCTTCACTCCATTCTTCCTTTTGCATGGACGAGAAGCTGAGACAACCATGGACACTTTATTCCCATACCACCCTATCAACACGGGCAGCGATTATGTTTCCCAACTAATAACAACGGCAGAGGAAGCACGGCAACTAGCTCGAATTCGTACTTTGTCTGCCCAGGATAGAGATCGACAGCGATATGACGCCAAACATCGACCAGTTTCCTATAATCCCGGGGACCTCGTTTGGATCTTCATCCCCATACGGAAAGTGGGGCTATCCGAGAAGTTACTGAAAAGATACTTTGGTCCTTATTGCGTTAAACGTCGCTTGTCCGATGTCAACTACGAAGTGGAAAACTTTGATCCCACCTCCAGACGCCGAAAACCAAAGGACGTAGTACATGCCCTGCGGATGAAACCCTACCTCGACCCGGACGCTCAGCTCCATGAGAACGACCAACCCTGTCCTGTTCCAGTCAGCTAGCTACCTGAGCTCCTGGATGAAACTCCCAGCGACACAGGACCTACACCAGCAACAAACGATCCAGTTCCCAAAGTTCGAGAGCGCACCGGGGCAATGACAAGGTCCAGAAAACGGGAATTGGAGAGTTCGTAAACAGCGGGTCGCTGTTGTATTATTTAAGGGAGAGCAATGCTACAAAGATGTGATATTCTGTATCATCGGGTGATGGGTTCGAGCCCAGCAGCACAAAATATGGTAATCATTCATTCACCTCAACTTGCCTCATTCATCATATGTAAATTAACCATTCATCACGTCACTAACCTTTCATATAAATACCCTCATCGTTTTGTATTTGGGTGATTTTCCGCCTAATAAAGTTCTGTTCCTTTACTCGGCTTGTGTGGTTTCTTCAAACTTCGTGACAATATAAATATAACGGTCTAATATAAATATGGAAATTATATTTTGACCCTAAGTCTCGATTTTATTAGACACATTTGTTTTAGTTTTTTAAACATTTTATTGAAATTCCCTCTTTGGAAAGTATTTCTTTTAATAATATTAATTGGTTATTAATAAGAAACAATTTATTGAAAGTCAATGTCGAAATTGAAAATTTAAGAACAAATTGAAAACCGAAATTTTAAAATTTGTGTAATGAATTAATGGTTTTTATACCTATACAAGGTGTTTCAAAAACCCGTTTCACTGCTTCTATTTGGAACCAACGTCTCCTAGGGTTATGGAATTAAGGCATACACCTAGGTAAGTAATCATGGGTAATCCCTTTAGATGACAGCGCCCCTAGTGGGGAAATAAGAAAGTTATAAAAATAATACCTAATTTAATACCTATATTTAAAAGTATACCTAAATGGAAAAAGAACAAAAACTTCAATGAAAATTGTTGGCTATAGTATCATATAACAGGGGTTGGCGAGCAATAGCAAGCAGGGGTATTTTAAAAAAGAAGATATTTTTTCAAAAATTAAAGGAATATTTCTCAACGAAATTTAACTAAACAGCATTTATATCAATAGTTATATAAATAAACAATCTTGGTGTATTCACTTTTTTTAATAAGCGAGCATATAATGATGAAATTGGAAGATGTTGCAGTCACAAAACGTGGAAGACGTGTTCTGAACTTTTGTTTGCAGATTAAGAGCTTAACATGAAAGGGAAGATTAAAAGTGAGTTGCTCTTTACAAGTTCAAAAACAATTCATTTCAGTTGAAGCAGTTTTTAAAAACACTAAACAAGCTTAATAATAAAATCTTCACTATGAATGGAAATTAGGTGTAGTAAAAACTTAATCTTATAAGAAAGATGTTTTATTTATAAGCCTAACAAGCACTTCCAGAAAATAATTAAGCATAATCCATATTTATGAAGACCTTATCCTCACTTTATATCAAGGAATATTTCTCTGCCTTTTTCCAAACTGTTTGAAATTAAATAGTTAGTTCTCTGGAAGTTTCAATAATGTGGGAATTGTGTTCTACCATTAGAGAATCGAATTAAAACAGTCTCTGTTTTAATTTTTCTTTGGGGAACACAATTTTTAAGCATTCCTGTTTAAAATTTTGAAAGTATTTTTTTTCTTTCCACTTTTAATTAAATAAGGTGTTGAAGTAGTAAAATTTTATCAGTATTTAACACATTTTACACAGAGGCAATAAATGTATACTTTGACGAGAATTTTAGTTAATCTACTAAATCACTAGTGTTAAAAATTATACAGTGTAGTAAATTTTGTTTCATTTAATGGTTTTCAAATTATTTTTTCATATTATAAATCCTATTTTATCAAGAACTCGTAAATTGTTAAGAATACGAAATCTACATTTATTGATAATTCGTTTTGTATATATTTTTTAGAATTTTGCAATTCATCGATATTTTCATATTAACCAAACATTCTGAAATAGTGCATTCAATCACTTAATTTCGTTCAATCGCATTCATTACTTAAACTTTTCTTCACATTCAATGAAAAACATGCTATTTTACGGAAATTCTTTTTTAGTAAATAATAGATTGGCAGAAAAGAAATTAAGACAACTGGAGCTTAGATTTTCTCTTTATTACAATACGTTCGTTCGTTACAAAAGCAATATAAATTTATGTCTTTATAAAGACATTTTTATGGAGTTTTCTTGAAGAAAAATAAAAGAAAAAAGTTTTCAAAGATTCAAGATTATGTACTGAAAGTCAGAATGTGATTTCGAAATACTATTGAAAAAATCTATTTTTGTGCTTAAATCTTAGTTAAAACAAGTGAGACCCATACTTTCCTACTTTCCATGCATTTCTCAACCGACAGTTGTTTGCTTTAAAAGTGGTCACACTAATATTGTATTTTTTTATTTTTTTAGATTGAAATAAAGTACTTTGAGGATAGTCAAATGATTGAGTATGAAATTAAACCTCATAAAATTTCCTTTAAAACGAGTGGTCGCACTAATATTGTATTTTTTAAGATATATTTACCTCAATAATAGAGCCATAGGCAAGCCTTACACATAGAGTTTAGAACCCAAGAAGAGGAATATGCGACTAATTTCTAAAGGATAAGGTTAAAATGCCTTGTTGATATTAGAGGGATAGATAACGGAAAAGTACTGAATTCCTTAACTTAATTAGTCCAAACATTCCGGGATACCTTTCAGTAAATATAAAAATTTAATTGACAGACTTTTCGATAAAGATAATCCCTTCTCTAACCAAACTAATCTTGTTACCCCGTTCCGAAAACAAACATACATATCTAAACCCCAAAACCCTTACACGCAACTAAATAAATCCCTTCAAAACCTCAATGAAAGAGCCAGATCCTGAAAATACCACAGATTCTTCAGAAAGAGATATAACTTTAACAAGCTAGTCTTTCTCAAAGAGCACAGTTCATTAAACCAAGTCTTAACCAACCACAAAAGAGAGGCTTGTCGGTTTTTGCCCACAAAGTTCGTCATCGCGTTGTCTAGACAGGGGGCAATTAAGAACAAAGAAGAGACCAACACATGGCCTGTCACTAGCACTTGCCTTGCAAATTTCGCAGTTAATTTACTTCCGTCGCCGTACATGCTAATTGTCCTTTTTTTTTCTTCTCTTGAGTCACCTCAGTACTTTCGTGAGATCTTCTTCATGGAGGAGGCATTTCTTTACTCTTTTGTGTGGAGGAAAGAGAGGAGTAATTAGTAATTAAATTTCTTTAGCGGAGATAGAGTATGTTTGGGGTGGATCTTTAGGGTTATATAATATAGGTTTTAGTCGGGAAAAAGTCTTTGTAGGGTTTTGATTTGTGACTGGGATCATTAGTTATTTTTAAGTGCGTCAGTTGTTTATTGGTTTCGTGAGGTTTTATAAGTATAGAACCACAGAGTACCAGGACAGAGGGTCCAAAGTCATAGGCGATTTTGGAATTTGGAAGCACTCAAACAGCCAGCCTTACCAACTTAATTTATGTATTTAATTATTTTAATTTATTTAATTATCGGAATGGAAATTTAAAAAAAACCGCGGGGTATGCCTTGTGATAGGGGTTCTGGTGGTTCGCATCCACTATTCATGATACTCACGCCTCTTTTGTCACGTCACGAGAGGGCGGAGAAAAAAAAGCTTGATCCTCCAATTATAGTCCTCCGAAAACATCTCAATCTTATGCTAGACATTTTCCTTATATTTCTGTTACACTAATATTATTTGTAACTGCTTTAAGCTATTTATAAGTATTTTTTCAATCATTTGTGTTTAAAATTCATGCTTGTGATTTTGCTAACTCATATGACTGTTACATTTTATTGTTTATATTTAACAGAACGGCTTCAGTAGGTATTATAAAGAAATGCATCCATCGTTCTCTTTTAGATCTAAATAACTACTCCTGAATCAATTAATTAAGTTGGCAAAATAACATTTTAATATTTACTTTGCACATGTAAAACATAGTACCTATTAAAAATTATAAAATAACAAGGGAAATTAACACAAAAATTGCAAATTGGGTAATAAAATTTCTACAATTATTATGCTTACAAGTTTATTACTACTATTAAAATTGAACTTTACATTTTAGACACTCCAAGCACATGGATATTTGGATATTCTTGATAAATGCACGAAAGAGATTTTACTGTTAATTTTCAGGTATGTGGAAACTCATATAAATTGTAAAGTGTTTCATACAGTGATAAATTTTCAGATAATTTTCTTAATTAAACCAAGAACTTTACCCCTCTCTCAGCACCCAGTATTAAAATTCAGGTACAGCTCCCGCAACAAAAAACGTTACAGTGGACTCTGCGGGCGAACCACTTGGGTTAAAAAGACAAATAAGGTGTCATTTTTCATGTCATGAAGTATTCTTTAAATAAAAAAATTTCGAGTCCTTAAGGGGTCGTCTTCATATTAAACGAAACACTAACTTTTGTTTTTCCTATGGGGACCCCCAATTATTATGCGTTTTTCTGAAAGAGCATCCCCATAAACCCTCAAATACCAAGTTTCATCCACATCGGACGGTAAATTAAGCTTTTACGTTTTGGGGGTCATCTCCAGAGTGAGAAGGATTAATTTTCTGTCTCTGTTTTAAGACACTTTTACTCACCACTTTTATATTTATTGAAAAATTTATAAGTAATTTTTTGAAATTTAATATCAAATTTGCGTTTTAATTTAAGTTATGGTGAATAAAATAAGACGACTGTTTCCAGAAAGAGCATTCGCCGGTTTGCATTTGGCAGTGGTATACGGTCCCTTAAAGAGTGGGAATTTAGTTTAATTCGGTTTTTTCCAAAACTATTAAATGAAATCGACTGAAATTTTGGTTTTCCACATAAAATTACTACCAGAATCGATTACCATAAAAATATTACAAGATTTTAAAATTTTGTTTTTGGGTCAAAATTAGATGTTAATTATCTATCTATTAACCATTAACTATCGCTACAACAGCATAATTATTTTGTTTGGGGACACAAATTTGATCTAAATTCAAAGTTTCATATTTTTACGCCGAAAACATTTTGACAAATTTCACATTGAATGGTTGACATTTTAAAAGTATTTTATGCTTCTATTTGGATACTTAGATGGATGAAACTTGTTATTTGGGGGTTTATAGGGATGCTCTTTCAGAAAAACGCATAATAATTGGGGGTCCCCATAGGAAAAATAAAAGTTAGTGTTTCGTTTAATATGAAGACGACCCCTTAAGGACTCGAAATTTTTTCTTCATTTGAAGAATACTTCATGAAATGAAAAATGACACCTTATTTGTCTTCCTAACCCAAGTGGTTCACCCGCAGAGTCCAATGTAACGTTTTTTGTTGCGGGAGCTGTACTCTTTGAGCAGACAATACGAGTTTCTAACCTTCATCAGAACTCCGACTTAACCAATGTTGCTATTCACCAAACACTAAGGCTGATCGCGCACGAGCGACTTTTGTCACGGTGACAAAGACAAAATTGTTGCCTTGGCTATTGAAACAAGTTCAAGTATTGGTATAGAGTGCGCGCACTAGGCGACGTGACACTTGGTCGATTGCCAAGAATTTCTTCATAGAGATCCATTGTTTTCTAGTGATATTTTTGATACTAGTAATCCTGGTCGCCGTGACTTTAGTCACTCGTGCGCGCCCAGCCTAAGGGCGATCGCGCACGGGCGACTTTTGTCACGGTGACAAAGAAAAAAACAACGTTGCTAAGGCTGTTGTTAGGGGCGGGACATAGAAGTATCCAATAGCAGCATTCGCACATGACATCACTGGAGGATAAAAACAACGTTGCTAAGGCCGTTGTTAGGTAAAGTCATGTGATTGAAAATGCTCTATTGTTTTCTAATGATATTTTTGATACTAGTAATCCTGGTCGCCGTGACTTTAGTCGCTAGTGCGTGCCCGGCCTAATCGCTAACGCTACTAGACGTTAATTCACCAGAGTTAAACTTCATCCCTTTCAGCCACAAAACGACGTATCTGGAACGTCATAACTCATGTATTTAAAAAGTTAACACAACTACTTCCACAAGGAAGCTTTATCGCAACGTAATTTATTACGACGGAAAGAAGCAATATAACCGCAAAGTTCTGGAACAACAGAGAGCCGAGGGAAGAAAAGAAAACGACGCGGCACACGCGAAGTCCCTAGCTAGCTTTCCCTTTGTCCGTTCCAGATGACTCTATAGTCTCCTTTTCAATTCCTTCCTTCTACGCAAAAGGTCGCAGTCACAGTTAGCTGAATCCATCATCCGGGGCGTTGAGTGAAAACAAAGCCTCCGACCCCCATCTGCTCGTGTGTCCCCTTGATTTATTAGCAACCCCTAAAACTCGCAGCGGAGAGAATCGAAATTTTTTCCCTGCACCATGTTTGTTCCATTCTTAACGCTTTGTGGCTCTGTATAGTGCGGGCGACGGTGGTGATGTTAATAATAATGATAAAAAAAAGTCCGGGAAATAGGTGCAGAAATAATTCGCTCCCCGAAAGTTGTTTCAGAAGAATAATAACAACAACAAGGCAAAAGAGAGAAAGTAACGTCAGCGAAATATGTTTGCACGACTGTCGCGAATGCTACCATCTTTGTTTTCGAATTCTTTTCTAATGATAAACGCCGGTAGTCCGTTGACTATCTTCACATGAGAAAAAAAATGTCATTGTTCCATGATGACAAAGGGGGGCTTCGGGTAGCAAATATTAATTAAATCATTCTTTTGCTACATTTGCTCCGGGAATTCTTTGCATCAAAGAGAATGCGCCGCTGATAAACAAGCGTGTCGTTGATTTGTTTTTCTGGCGGATGAACGTTTCGGCTGTCAAAAGGGAGAAAAATGGTATTCGGCCAGCCGCTGGAAAAATGCGGTTTTTCGACTTGTAGTGCAGACAGCAGCAAAAATGCCGCTGAGACTGCTGTCCATTAGCTTTTATCTGATGAGCAGTGAATGCCGTGAGGTTTATTTCGTTGCTTTAAAAATTCGTTCAGATTTGCAGAAATTGTTAAAATAAAAATTGCGTTTTCAGAGGTATCATATATTTAAAGACAGTACTTAAGAGTTTTAGTGGTAATATTTGTTTATTAAATATCCTAAATGAGGGGAAGCTTGGATGGAGATTTTACGTAAAATAATTCCGCGGGAGAATAAATCCTATTTTTATCTAGAGAAAGCACCAAACGTTAGTTAAAACTAGTTTAATGAACAGGATATTTTTCTATATGTAAATAAATTATTTATAACATTGGATTTTAGTTGGAAAATGTTTTAAATGTGTGCTTCATTACATTCATGCTTAGTTAGAGACCACGGCTTACTAGATACTTATTAGGGTGTCCCGAAAAAACCGAAATTTCTCTGATCGCTTAGCGGTAGTGCGGAAAAGTTGTGAACTACCATCACTATGAAAGGTGTGAAATCTTAAAACTCTGGGTTAATATCTTCTGTTGCCCGAAACGGCCTAAAGTTCTGAAAATTGGCCTAAATATGACCAAACTTCAAAAATTAACAGAAAATTCCAAATTTCAGTCATGATTCTGGGGTTATGCTTAAAAGTTACTATTAACATACAACTACAGCTGCAAAAAGTTTTAAACTTATAGGTTAATATCTTCTGTTGCCTCACGGGGCCTAAATTTCTGAAAATTGGACTAAAAATGACCAAAATTCAAAAATTAATAGAAAATCCCAGATTTCAGTCATGATTCTTGGGTTAGTCTTAAAAATTACTATTAATATACAACTACATCTGCAAATAGTTTTAAACTCATAGGCCAATATCTTCTCCCTCCTTATTAACTTTAAAATTTGGAAAATTGACAAAACTTAAAAAAAAAAAAATACAAAACAATTACCTCATTTTGATGGAAGAGAAAACTTTATTTTTCAGAGAGACAGAGAAATAACATCAATATTATTGCTTGTAATGATTTTTGGTATTAAATTTTAACATTTGCTTTCGTAATTTTAGTGTCGCTGTAACAAAAGAATCTTTTCTGTGGGCCAACCGTTTTTTCCGGAGGCTGCTGTGATTAATTTTACGATACGCTCAACAGCTTGTGTATGCGATGGTAATTTAATAAATTCTCAGCATTCTGTAGGCATACCGTCCTGAATCATCTTCATTTGTTCTTGAGAACTATCCTCTCTGAGAACTGGAGGGGATATCACATAACAAGATGCCCAGCCAATGAGATCTACAGAGACTTTGGCTTCAAAGTACACACACAACGACACACACATCCAGGAACGACAAAATGAGCAAACACCTTCCCCATCTCTGGTGCCTTCTATAGCCTTGATAATACGCCGCACTGCAAGGGTCCTAATGTGACATCTATCATCAGTTAACACGGCCAAAAGCATGTTTTCTGGAGCAGACAGTAGGCGTTTCGAGAAATAACTGGATCGATTACGTCACGATACTTTTTAGGGAAGTACCGGGATGAATTGATGAAGTGCCACAGATTCCAAGCACCGTCTTTTATGGACTGATGAATCTTTATACGGAACCATGAGGGTGCGTAGACTCGTAGAATAAATCCAACTAAAGTAACCAGCTCGTGTGATGGTTCTGAGGCAGATATGTAAAACCTGAGAATTATATTGGCAGTTGTTAACCAACGATTGGAAGCTTTTCACATCCTTTGAGCTTTCGTCCGATTTCACCTGTGTAAGACGTGGGGCCAGATGATTTGCCGTCAATGGACTCAAACAGGTGTCGTAAAGGTAACTCATTGAAATGTGGCTTTGAACCTGGCCCGTTGGTTACAACTGCCAATAGACTTCTGAGGTTTTACATGTCTGCACATATCACATTAAAACCCTTGCTGCTTGGCGTATTATAAAGGCTAGAAAAGGTACCAGAGAGATGGGGAAGGTGTTTGTTCATTTTGTCGTTCCTGTACTTAACTTTGAAGCCAAAGACTCTGTAGATCTCATTGACTGGGCATCTTGTTATGTGACATCCCCTCCAGTTCTCAGAGGTTAGTTCTCAAGAACTTATGAAGATGATTCAGGACAGTATGCCTACAGAATGCTGGGAATTTATTAAATTCCCTTCGCATACACAAGCTGTCGAGCGTATTGTGAAATTAATCACTTGTGAATTAACGGTTGGCCCGCAGAACACGGATTCCTTTGTTAGAGCGACACTAAAATCAAGAAAGCAATTGTCAAAATTTAATACCAAAAATCATTACAAGCAATAATGTTGATGTTATTTCTCTGTCTCTCTGAAAAATAAAGTTTTCTCTTCCATCAAAATGAGGTAATTGTTTTGTATTTTTTTTTTAAAGTTTTGTCAATTTTCCAAATTTTAAAGTTAATAAGAAGGGAGAAGATATTGGCCTATGAGTTTAAAACTATTTGCAGATGTAGTTGTATATTAATAGTAACTTTTAAGACTAACCCCAGAATCATGACTGAAATCTGGGATTTTCTATTAATTTTTGAAGTTTGGTCATTTTTAGTCCAATTTTCAGAAATTTAGGCCACGTGAGGCAACAGAAGATATTAACCTATAAGTTTAAAACTTTTTGCAGCTGTAGTTGTATGTTAATAGTAACTTTTAAGCATAACCCCAGAATCATGACTGAAATTTGGAATTTTCTGTTAATTTTTGAAGTTTGGTCATATTTAGGCCAATTTTCAGAACTTTAGGCCGTTTGGGGCAACAGAAGATATTAACCCAGAGTTTTAAGATTTCACACCTTTCATAGTGATGGTAGTTCACAACTTTTCCGCACTACCGCTAAGCGATCAGAGAAATTTCGGTTTTTTCGGGACACCCTAATACTTATACAGGCTAGCCGAGTACGGAAATCATTGCAAATCCAGATGGCATTATTGGACAAACTGGCAAATCATATTCACAGTGTTGAAGGCGGTGGGTGATATAGGTAGGTCTTGTAGCGCTCCAAGCGGGAAAAGTTGTCAAATGGTTTTCATTGTTTAAAACTCGACTAGCCTGTATAAGTATCTAGTAAGCCGTGGTTAGACACAATCAGTCTAGTTTACAGGTGGAAAAATCATTTTTTGAATCAGTTTCTCAGGTAGATATACGGTGTAGATTGTAAATGTTTATAAGTTATCCTCTGGAGAGAAAAAGACCATTTGGGCACTAAACAAGGGAAATAAAAATAAGAGTGTGAGTAGGAGGGCAAGTTCCCGCAGCTTTACATAGGTAATTACCATATGCTGTACAGTTAAACTATCCAGTACCGTAAGCGTTAACCAAACGTCAAACCTTGAAAGGAATTAACGGAACAAACGGGTTAAATACCTATATGTACACAGTTTAACGTAGGGTAGAAGCAATAGGATATTTGTAAATGATGCTGATGCTAGTCCCCTTGGCTTCCATAGATTTTTTCTGTATATTGTGTTGTTCTAATGAAAAACGGATTTTTGAGGCGTGTCTTAGAAGCCATTTATTGAACTTTTGACTCAGGCAGCTATATACGAGATAAAAGAATTAAAATTTAAACCCGAATTTTACGATTTTTGACTAACGGTATTTAGAATTATTCCGAACAGCTCAAATATCCCGAAACACAATACTGATGCAGACAGTCTTCTAATCAGAAACTGATCCTAAAAATCCGAAAGACTAACTACTACTCCTTCAAGCTATAATCGTACAAGCACTCGTACATTCTGTAACAAAATCCTCTTCCCCCGTTGCTATATTTATCCACTCACTTAGCAGCCGTTAACACTACAGGACCGGACTGATCGCTCTCATTGGCCTTCTGGAGGAATTAGGAACAGATCGGTCCGTTCCCCTTCTTCATTTCTGCAGCCGTCGTATCTGTATAACAGATTATCCCCCAAGAACTGATTTAACGTCCTTAAACACTGGAGTATAAATAAGGAGGATGCGCAGCTGCGAAGATCGTAAATTTTTGAAAGAAGAATTTTCGTTTTACTAAATGAGAGAGTCGTTAGGGTGAGCAGATTTATTGAGACGTTTTAAGCTAAAAATGCACGCCGTAAATCTCTGGGTATTCGAAGCGTTGTGTGGAAAAATCGTGTTTCGTCGTCTAATATTGTTTTTAGGGACAATGGTTGATGATGTTGCCGTTGGGTTATTTATGACTTTGAGCATGTTTGGGAAATGTGTGAGTGAAGAAGGAACTGTTGAATATTGAAGGAAGGCGATAGAATAGTTGATGGGGATAGTTAGCTGTTTAAAACAGCTATAAAATAGCTTTTCGTCTCTAAAGAACTAACACAAAATCATCCTGTTAACACGATATATGCACAAAATTTGTGTTTCCTACATAATTATTTCCTTACCGAGTATCACCAGATGTTCTTCACTTTTGCTTGGTATTATCTCACTATATATAAAGATGGCCTAAGCACGAGTGTAAAAATGTAGAAGTGTAGGTATTTCATTCTAGCCTTGAACTGTATGAAATTAAAAATTTAGTGACATTGCTAAAACATATGGTAAACAGTTTTCATTTTTAATTGATTCAGTTAATCAGAAATAAATAACTGCATAATCTATTTTGTTCTTACGAGGAAACGTTCTCAGGTTAAACTCACAGAAATGGACGAAAATTTTACAGGGGTTAGTAGATTACTCTGCTAAAAATTAGCTGCGGATAGGACTGGGCGATATTGAAATTTTGATATCGCGATATATCGTCGATCAAATATCGATATTTCACGATATATCGATATTTCGTCAAAATATCGATATATCGTGAAATATCGATATATCGTCGAAATATCGTCAATTTCGATATATCGTCAATTTCGATATATCGTCTATTTCGGTATATCGTCGATATATCGTCAATTTCGATATATCGTCTATTTCGGTATATCGTCGAAATATCGTCAATTTCGATATATCGTCTATTTCGGTATATCGTCGATATATCGTCAATTTCGATATATCGTGGAAATATCGTCATATCGTCAATGCTGTGGGGGCTCCATGTTCCTCCATGGGGGGCTCAAACCAAACGCCTTGGGACGTGCAACATTTTGGTCTTGAGCACTGGTCAAGATCTCTTGACCAGTGGTCAATCCATTTTTTCTCGCTATATGTAACCTTTCTGATCATCTGTTTCAGTCTCGTGGTTGTTTTGGGGTTCCCTGATCTTTGGAAACCCCATTTGACCACTGGTCAAGATAGCTAAAATTCATTACAAAATAAATGTTGGAGTTGCTAACTGATATTTTGTAATCTCTATTGTTATGACATGTGTCTTTGGTTACTACTGATGTTTTTCTGAACTTTAATTTTTTTGAATTTTTGAGAATTTTTGGCTGACCCCTTTTTGAGAATATCCGAAAGTAAATCCGCGCTTTAGAAGATTAGGCGGGAAAGACCTATGAAATTCAGGGGAGTTCCATGGTCTCAACAAACTATTGTCATGTCTCACTTTTATGATGGATGGCTAATAAAATGTAGTGCACATACTTAAAAAATTATAGGGATTTTATATTCTTAGGATCCTTAACTTCAAGTAAACATAAATTATTTAGAAATTCTAATTAATATTTCAAGGATTAAAAAAGATTGCAAAAATGAGAATTTCGTTAAACGAGCTGCCAGGATAGGAAGTACGAAAATTTCTGAGGGGGCATTATTATTACGTATTTAATAATAAAAATACTTAATCTAAAACAAAATTTACGCTGTAAATATTTGTATTTTAATGGTTAATCAGTGTTTTGCATAATTAATGAGGCGATTGATTTGGATTTGAAAAGTATATGTATCTTTTCAACTGTTTTGATGATCGAAACGCCAGTCTTCTTAAGCAATGTAGTATTTGCTGTTGGATGATTTGATTAAAATTATTTATCCTACTTGAAAAATTATACTGTACTTATGTTCTTACAGCCTTTATTTTCAAATATGTCTAAAAAAAGTTAGGACTTGCATAACAAATTTCGACGATTAATTAAGATTGCTAAAACGTAAATTCAGTTCAGAAGCTCTTCATTTCGAAAAAGGGGAATCCCCGCCGCCGCCATTGCTGAACTTCTTCGTGTATGCCAGCAGGGGAGTTCCTTTTTCGAAATTGAATTTACGTTTCAGCAATCCTAATTCATCTTCGAAATTTCTCATGAAAGTCGAAGCTTTTTTACGGAAAATTGAATATAAGGGTCGTAACAACATAAGTACAGTATAATTTTTCAAGTAGGATTAAAAATTTTAAGCAAATCATTTTTTTATAAAGAACAGCAATACAACGCCATAACTAAAGATCTGCGTTTAAATCCTCTTAAGTTGTTGAGAAGCGACTTTTCAAATCCTAATCAATCGGCTAATTAATTATGTAAAACCCAGATTAAACATTAAAGCATAAAACTATACTGCATACATTTTATACAAGATCAAGTATTTTTTTGTTACTAAAAATATTTAATTAGTAAAAATGCCTTCTCATAAACCTTATAGCTTGTTTACCGAAATTCTCATTTTCGCAATCTTTTTTAATCGTCGAAATTTTTAATAGAATTTCTGAATATTCTAGGTTTACTTGAAGCTAAGGACCGTAAGTATATAAAATCCGAATTATTTTTTAATTATGTGCTCTATAAACTTTGCAGTTAGTGTTGGGCGTGAAATTGGCTTTCAGAGAACAAAGACGAGTTATCGAAAACATCGCGATGTTTCCAATCATCGTGAGAACCACGATATATCGAAATTATCAATATTCACGATATATCGATATATGACCACTGGTCAAGACCAAAATGATGCACGTACCGAGGCGTTTGGTTTGAGCCCCCACTTGACCTACTTCAATGCCAAAGCATAGAAGTAGTAAAAACTTGATCGGATTGACCAATGGTCAACCGGAACAAAAGAGACATGTTATAAGAATAGGGAATTCAAAATATCAATTAGCAACTCCAACATTTATTTAATAATGAATTTTAACCATATAGAGCAATCTTGACCAGTGGTCAAGCAACACGAAACCTAATTAGAAAGCCCATATTTATAATTAGAGACCAAAGTGAGTCGGGCAAACGCTCCGTTATGGAGAAAATTACGATATATCGAAGTCGACGATGTATCGAGAAATATCGCCATTCACGATAAATCGAAGGCGACGATAAATCGGGAAATATCGATAAAGACGATATATCGTGAAGTATCGAAATAGACGATATACCGTGAATAGACGATATATCGTGAATAGACGATATATCGTGAGTAGACGATATATCGTGAAATGACGATATATCGAAAAAATACCGAAATGACGATATATCGAAAAAATATCGATATGACGATATATCGAAAAAATACCGAAATGACGATATATCGAAAAAATACCGAAATGACGATATATCGAAAAAATATCGATATGACGATATATCGAAAAAATATCGATTTCAATATCGATATATCGATATTGGATTGATATCGATATTTTTCGATATATCGATATATCGCCCAGTCCTAGCTGCGGAATTACAGTAGAAAAGCTGTAAAAAATTCTTAAATATCATCATTTTTAGCTCCAAAGGCAAATTTACTAAGCGAGAAATGCAGAGAAACCGCCAAATTTTTAAATGAACTGGCCGCGTTTTTTCTGAAGCAGTTTAAATCCTCTAATCAAAAAGGTTCATTAAATGCACGCTAAGTGGCCAAGTGGTGGTAACTGGATAGATTCGGCAACTCAGAACCCAATTTTCAATATTAATTTACTCCTCTCCTAATTAAATTCCGCAGATAATATTTTCACAGAAAGTGTTTTGAGTCACCTTCTTATGCCTGTAAAATTTTCGTCCGTTTTTGTGAGTTTAGCCTGAGAACGTTTCCTTGTTAAGACTTACTTGACATTTAAATATTTGTTCTAGTTCGTATTTTAAATAATATTTGAGGATTAGCAATAACAACTGAAATGGATAATACTTTAAGCAGAACTACATACCTATAACTTTTTAATTCCTCCCTTTTATTTCCCTCAAGATTTGAACTTACTTCAAACCTCCAATCGGAGTCATTTTGACCTTCTTAAAGTAAACCTGAAATAAATGGGAAAACAAGTTTGTTTTGAGGATAAAAGTTCTTTATAAAAATACTTATTCTATATCATTCCATCCGTTCAAAATGCTTAAGGGACAGTTTTCTATCAGCTTGTACCAGGTCTCAGAAGCGAGAGAAAACTTGTCAACACCAGGTTTTTTTTCAGCTCTATACTGCCGTCCTTAGCAAGAAGGGAGTATCTCGGATTTTGGCGATTTTCAGGTTTTTGCATATCTAGAATCTTTGGAGTCTTCTGCACCTTATGATACCTCATTCATGTACCTATGGGTACGAAAAGGTACACAAAAACGCTAGTGAAAAAGGGCGTATCTCTGAAATTTCTTGAAATCCTTAGGCGATTAGGCGTATGTCGTTTTTCCTAAGCCTAAAAGGCGGATATCATGCCGAATACCTTTCTCTACTAAGCAAGAAAGCCGCTTCTCCTGAGATACGGCTTTTTTGCTTAGCGAAAATTCGATTTAATTTAATGATTAAATTTAATAAACCTACCGTATGATGTCCCGAAAATGGGGTAAAAGTATAATTAACTGGACGCGAAACTTAAAAAACGAAAAGTGCTTGTACTGAAAATCTTGATTTTCGGAGATGCGCCCTTCTTGCTAAGGACGGAAGTATAGTGCTTTTGATATCATAAATTTCCAGCATAATGCCCCCCCCCCAAGCTCACCTCACATTTTCTACAGAAACATGACAATAAAAAATTGCTGTTATTTATAGAATTTTACAGCCGGGGTCAAAATGACTTTTTTTTGGCTGTTCTGGATATTTTATTGATTATTAAATAAAGTAATTGTAATGAAAACATGGAAACTTTTCTACATTGTTATCAGATGTTTTTTTTTTTAGGAAATCGTTGAGCCTTAGCCTTAACAATCTCTTATGTGTAGAGTTACAGCTTGATTAAGTCTAAAGAGTGCAAAAATTATCCTTTTAGCGCTTCTAGTGTTAAATCTATACCCTAACAAAATATGATGCATAACACTCTAGCTGTTCCATCAGCTATAATGGAAAAGACACCGCTCAAAGTAACCCAGAGATAAAATTGTATCCATCCATTAAAACTACCCACCCCGACGGAAACTTTAATTACAACGCCACACCCGCATCTCTCCTCCCCCCTCCTCCGACATATTCATTCACCCAATTTCCTTCCCCAAAACTTAATTAATATCTCCCCACAACCACCCTCAAGACCCGACCCTTCGAATTAAAACTTTGAACGAACACACCTTCTGACAGACAGGGAGCGAGAAAATAAAACGAGGGCAAGGCAATCGCATTATAAAAGCAGAAGACCCCTCTCCCCTTCAATCGATGCAAGAAAAGATTGAGGATGATACCCGGGCAAAAATTTTAAACTGAAACAACCCCCTGCGACAGAGATGGATAGGCCCTGTCCCGCGATCTACAAGATTGATCAATCTGTGATGTAACCATAGTCTTGCCACTGCATTAGGGTTAACACGTCTGAACGAGAACGAAGCCATAATCGATTTATATGCTTTTGCTATAAGATTCGTTCCTTGCCCCCCTCCTCGAATGATATTATGTGCACGTGATCGATTGTAAGGTGATGCTAACAGAGACGTTATTCTTCCAATTTCTAAAGGGGGGTCTAGAAGCCCCTTGTCGATAGACGGCTTGGAAGTCAGTGGCACATGTAAACGTGCAGATAAATCATTCGATTTCGACCCCCTCCTGTTCTCTTCGAGACGAATTATTTTGTGCTGCCGTTTACAGGGATCGATTTTTTTGTTGGTTTGTTCTTCGGTTGGAGGGGAATGTTTTTCGGGCTGTTGGGCACTCAGATGGTTAGTCTTTTGTGTTTGAGTTGGGTAGTGAGACTTGATTGATTGGAGATATTATGGAAGGGTGTGTTCAAAAGGTAAACGATAGTTTTTCGCTCTTAAGTCATAACTGCCGATTCTTCCCATTTAGACGGAAGATTTCAGTTTGTTTTAAACAAATCGTTTACCTTTTGTGTTTTATTCATAGCTTTCTATTATTGTCAGATTCTGGTGTTTCAAATTTCTGACTTTTTAACTCAGTTACTAATTGGAGAATACATCACTCCACCACTCCAAATCTGACTCACTCATGAACAAAATTTGGATTATTTTGTGTTCCTTGCTCTCTCCAGACAAAACTCAGCTGTTATCTGGATGAACTGAGAAACGAGGAGAGTAAGATTTATTCCTAATGAGTTAATTGTGTTAATGATTTCCTTCAGGATGAAGAAAGTGCAAGAATGGGATTGACCAGCACGTTCTTCCAGAATGAATGCAATAGAACTCGTCTCCGACATGCTAGGGAGATAAATTGCTTCCCTTCCAATACCTTTGAAACAGCTCAAGTGCAGGAAAATGCTCTAAAAAGGGAGAAAATACACCAGCCCCTCATAAATAAATCCCCAAACATGATGTCAAACAGGTGTAAAACGTTGTTATTAGTCCGGGGAAACCCTACCCCCAATCGAAATTGATTTTTAATTAAATATTGATAGATTTTTCCCTTTTTTTTTCTAAATCACATAAAATATGCATTTTCCAACTTGGATCAAAGTAAAAATAGATTTTTTTCTTTTAATAACTGCATTTATTTAGCTTTTAAATGAACATGAATACATGAAGAATGCTTCAACCATTGTAAATATTTCATTTGATTGCCAATATGTCTCAAATCCACAAAATATCCTTTAAATGTTTTGAACAGTGTAGTTCAATTACTAAAAAGATAACTCATGGTTTTTTGTTTCGAATTCATGCCACATGCAAAAATATGAGACATTATCTAGTGTTTTATAGCCATCACGTATTTTATAATAAGTTTTCCTTGAAGAATAATTCATTTGGATACTGGCAGATCTTTTAAACGGTCTTAAGTTCGGTCATGAAATAACATTTCCTGTTAAGTTATAAAATACTCGATCAATACACGATCTGTTATTTATATTTTTAAATTTATTTGAAATATAAATTCATTCTTTAAAACAACTTCTGCTATAAATCTAACATAATTTGAGGTAGATACCTCACACCAGTTCTCGTTTTTCTTAGATGATAAGAAAAGGTTTCTTACTTTCAGGTGTACTATAAGTGATAAACACTCTACTCTTCTTACAAAATTATAGTAGAGTAGTAGTCTTACTTTCAAGTTAGTGATTTATACTTGGCTTCTACTGTTTTTTAGAAATAAAGGAATTGTGTTCTCCTCATCACACAACAAATAAAATTGCTAACTTACTAACATTTTATTAAATTTTTCATCAAAAATAAACTTAAGAAGTTCCTAATGCACTCTTCCTTCAAAAAATCACCAAGAAGATTACATCTACGAAGATTAAGCTTTTCCTCCAAAAAAGATCCAAAAATACACCCAATAATCCAAGTGAGAACACAGCAGCAATCCATCCGAATCTCTGTTAAGTGCAGGCTTACTCGAACAATACCAACCAGTGTTTTCCCTCGGCTTATCCACAGAAAGCACCAAGCACCTAAGTAGAAAGAGGCCGATGTCGTATTTTCCCGCAAAAATAAAAAATAAAAAAAATCCACGTCAAAAAAGGAAAGGCAAAGAAATTTTGAGTATACTCAGAAATCCTGTTTAGGCCCCGACTCGTCGTCACCATAACACAAGGACACGGTATGGGGAACAAGATAAGTGGTTTATTGCTTTCTACGCCGTGCCGTTCCTACGATGAGCCGGCAGTGTGATTTATTGCTACGGGCAAGCCGAGATCAATACCTAACCTGCTGCTGAGAGAAGGAACCATATTTCCTTTTTAGGACCCTCCCTTGACAAAGGGATGGTAGGGTAGAGTGGTGTGGGATAGAACGCGCATCCAACCACTTTCTTCATTGAAGTGACCGTAAAGATAAAGCAGCATGGTTGCCAAATTTGAGAACAACATACTAATCAAAGTAGCCAAACATTTTGTGACAAGAGAATCGCGTATCTGATCAGTAGAAAAGTAGATATTTATTTGTTAACATACTTGAACTAATTTAATATTGCTTAATAAATGCGTTTTTCCTTAGAAACAAAATATTTTAATTTTCTTGAAATATTTTTGAACCTATGTTTTTAAGGATAACTTTTAAGAAAGGAAACTATCGAACTTTGCAAAGGGATAATAAAAATAAATAAGATAGTCCAATATGAGATGTAAACTCATCATAAGGTTATGTATTCTTCATAAACTATTTATGAAATATAGAAAAATAATACTGAGATCCAAGGGTTTATTTTACGCATGTAGTAAATTTAGTTGAATGTAGTAAATGCTCCACAAAACGACTGATTACACCTTCATACCATGGCCACTTAGAACTATAAGGCCATAGAAGCTCGAAATCGTGACGCGAAATAGTAGGAAAGACAGCACTCTTCATAGCTTTTTTGGACAACAGCGCAACTCCAGTCTGAAATCTTGTACTACCTTGCGCTGTTGAAAAGTGACGTCTTGGCTACTATTCCGCGTCAAGATTTCGAGCTTCTATGACCTTATGAGGCTAGATGGCCAAGCTCTGACTCGGGGCGGCAGTGTTCAATCATAAAAATTGAAAACTGCTAAATTTAAATAAATAAATAAATAAAAGGCGATCGTACAATGTAAAATAAATTTATCTGCTAAATATTATCTACTATAGAATATAGATTTGAATCGAGAAAAAAATTCCCCAGTCCTCCTTTGAGGATCATTTTCGGTCCTCTTTTGTATCAAGACTTTAGTGTTATTGACACTCAAAGCTGACCGAGCAAGGAACGCGACCGACGCGCGATCTAGTTCTTTCCTCTCTCTCCACGGATGGAAGGAGTCGCGTTATTGGACCTCCTGCAGTCGTCTTCCTAAATACCGAAAACTCATTTCGATTTCGCCGGTTTATAATTGATGGTGAGATAAACAAGATGGATTGTCAGAGGGTTAAAACTTTCGGGTGGTTGGAAAAATCCAGACCCGAACGTCTTGTACGTCACGTTCTCTAGGGTGTTTTTTTACGAGGAAGGAAAATTAGATTTCGTTTGGGGGGGGGTGAAAAAGGAAGAGAGTTCTTTGGGAAAAGAGCGTGGTGTTAAATGCATGGATGGGGGTGGTTATTGAGTTACACCTACGCAATAAATCTCGGTGGCAATTACGCGGTCGTTTAAGCAACGTTTCTTCGATACGTTTCTGGGTAATTATCTTTGCAGAGACTGCGTGCATTTAAAGCGGGAATACAAGAAATAATACTTTTTGTTTTTATCCACTGTTTTTAAATTGAAGGGGACTTTTTGTGCTTTATTTGTATGTGCCTTTTCTCAAATATGTCATTATGAGTGGGTTATTCCCCCCCAAGGAATTTCATCGTACAGAATCCATTGTTTTATTGATATTTAAAAACTATCTAAAGACGGAAATATTTGTTCGAAAAATCTGAGTACTGTTGTTACTGAGTTACTAATTGTAAGTAAAACGTTTTGAAAAAAAAATACCATATTTAATAAATGTTTTTTTTTTTATTCCGGGCTTGTTTTATCATTTAAATTCTTAATTATATTACTTCACGTTTAACTTAATCTTACTGAACTAGCCAGATATATTTCACACGGTTCAGAGAAAATACTCTTAAGTAACTTCTCAAATTTCTATTGTCTCTAAATTTTAATATTTTTCGCTTCTTGAACTCTGAACTCGGCCGTCAATTTGAAAGATCTTATCCCAGAAAATTGAATTTTTGAGAATTTGAAAGATCCCAGAGAGCCTATAGAAATCTCCTGGAAATACACTTGTTTTCAGCGCATACCTGGTCTTCTAAAGGAAAAGCACGTTTTACAGTGATTGCCCATTCAAATGCTTTGCGGTGAAAGTAAACATGGCAATAACAGTTTCAATCTGTGAAGTGTTGTTTTTACTGCAAACTAAATACACTAAAGGATAAACCCGATCTACAGTGACTAATGTGCTATGCAAGGAAAACTTAGAAAAGTAGTTGTTCGATTAGTTCTGAAGCTAAGAAGACTTTTTTAAAATTTAAAGCATCGTTTTCATTTACCAGACCTGAGAGAAAATATATCTGATCTACCAGTGACAATACATTCTTTGTTGGCAAAAAAAACTCTTATTCTACACCTGTTTTGTTAATACGATAATATCATATTGTTTTTGTACTAAAAATGCATTAATGTTACTAAATATGGTTATAATTGCTTTTAAAGACCAATATGTAAGCTTTAAAAATTATCAACACAAAAAATTAAGTTTCTAAAATTGAAAAAAGTACATAATTTTGTTCTATTTGAGGCCAATCCGAGGAAGAAGATGATATTCTATAAAACTTTACGTGTGAGCTTAATACACCATTTGACACCTTTGTCTTGCTGTTCCCGTAAGAGTTTGATTTTTTTTTTCGCTATAGGAAAATGGCCCACCTTAGTAAAAGTGTTTCGTTTTCTTTTTAAATTGTAATTTATGCGAATATAGGTTAATCCTAAAGTAATAAATTAAAATGCGTTTTAAGATCTAGTTTTTATTACTGAATTTCTTTTCAAATTAGAAAGAATATTTTAGCTTCAAATTGGGGGAGTTTAACATTTTCCTCCATATGTATTAAAAAGCTATGCATTAAAAAATATCAGGGAATATTTAAATTAGTACTTCCACGAAATACCAAACTGTACAAAAATAAATATCTATCAGCTCTTGTAAACCAAAAATCATAAAGCATGACCAAACATGCCAAAAACATTTCATAAAAACCCAAACTAAAAACAGCCTCCCGGAGAAACTCACCACTTTTATATTCACAGAAAAATCTATTTGTGCTTATGTGACAAGAACGCGAAAACCGCAGAAACGCTTACGACATACAAAAGAAAGGCGTTCAACTTTTGTCACTTAGAGCCACATGAACCAAAACCCCCTTAAGCTCACTCTAAGAGAACAAATAATAAAAAAAACATCTTTTAAGTAGAAAAGGGAAGATCGGGCTAATGGCAAAGTTTCGTGCGATGCTTTTTAGGAACATTTTCTTAATTTTAGCGGGACCCGAATGGGTTGGGTAGAGTTGACAAGGAAATGTATTATCGTGTGAGGAAAGAACCTTGCTTCTCAACGAAGAAAATAACGTGTAGTGGCGAGAAAGAGAAGAGTTGGGAGCGAAAACTCTTTTGGTGTTGATATAGAGTGGTATGTCTTTGCTGGGTTTACATAGGGGGAGTTTAAAAAATCGTTAATATTATTTATTCACTGTAGTACGTATATCGCTCTTGTGGTTTACGTGAATGTTATTGAAATTCGGAAATGTTTTCCACCGGTTTATTTATATGAGTTTGTTTACGCTTTTTTTTATCAAGAAAGATGATGAATAGAAAACTCTTTTATGGTAGTAGAAATTGGGAATTTTGTAAATGATATAACATCATTTTTTTAACAGGGTAATGGAAAAATAATGTAGAAAAAGGTTTTTTGTTATACCTATTTGTCAGCGAAATGCTCCAAGAAGGTTTATCAACTTTGCAAAGATATTCCAATTTTGAATTCGCGTACCAATTTCTACTTTTTAAAGAATTTTGTTATTAAAATATTTTTTCGCAAAAAAAAAAAAAAAAACCCGTGTAAGAAGCCTGGTTTTGTTGAAAAGAAAAAAACGTTTGATTTTTAAATGAAAAACTGCTACTAAATGATGTGAAGTGATAAATATGTTTACAGGTTGATCAGAAAGTCCGTCAGCATATGTGAAAAATTCATAAAATCTAGAAAAATTACCGAATTAAAAAAAGGGTCTTCAGTTTCAGCATCGGTTTATCGGGGAATTTCTTTTTTGACAGTAAAAGAATTAGTTAAAAATCACGTTAGTAGATGGGACCAGCATAATTCACGGGGTTCCGTGTTCAATTCCTTCTCGGGAATCAAACACGGAATCAGTGTAATAGGTGGAATCGTGAACCATATACCGCATCCAAGATATCCCAAGTAAAATCATTTCTTGAAAAAGTATGGGTTCGATTTTGGTTATGAGGGGATTTACGGAGGGTCCTAGGGGAAAATTAAAATTCAGGATGTTTCATTTTTTTACACGGAATCCCGTGAATTGTGTTAGCGCCATCTACTAACGTCATTTTGAACTATATTTTTTTACCGTCTTAAAAAAAATTTCCCGACCAACCGAAGCTGAAACTGAAGACCGTTTTTTAATTCGGTTATTTTTCTAGATTTTATGACTTTTTCTATATTGTACGGTAACACAAATTGTTAATTAAAAATAGCCTATACTTTTAAAATCATTTTCAAAAGTATTTTTTTAATATTATTAATATAATTTTATGTAATTAATATAATTTTTTATAATTAATATAATTTTATATAATTAATATAATTTAATATAATTAATAACCCTTGTAAAATCCGTAACAAATTTTAACTACAAGTCTTGTTTTCAAAACTAGTCTTGATATTTATTTGAATAACTTCTATTATTATATAAAGTTTGTTTTTCTCTGAACGAAAGTACTTAAAATATCATGCTCTTATCATAAATTAGAATATCCTTTTTCTGTTTTCCATTACATCAAGTTACTTCAAAGAAGGCTTCAATCTATAAAAAAACAGAAGCGATGATATGATGAAAAATCACTCCTTTAATGTGCCCACTTACTGTCTCTAAGCACGATTTTTACTAAGACCTCTTATCTTTTTTATAACCAAAGCGTGACTTTAGGACATAAGTCTCAAATTCTACGAAAGAACTCCCGATACCGTTAGATATAACGAGACCTTGTTAAAAATTTTGATACATAAAACATATTACAGCTTTTTTAGGAGAAGAGATGTTTCAATATTTACATACTCAAATAAAACCTTTATTAAACTTAAATTTACTGATAACATTTACAAATGAGTCTTTAGTGGCCTTTTCTTGGTGTTGTTTAAAAGAAAAAAAATATTTTAAATGTATCTAACTAAAATATCCCTACATATTTTTCTACAAACTAAACTCCCAGAAATGAACGAAAATTTACAGCGTTCTGATATTTTGCAGGTAACATAATGAGTTCAAGAAACAATTAGTTAATAAATTATTCGAATGATAACTAATTTCTGAACATTTTATACCTAACTCATAATCATAAACTGACTCAGAATATAAATAAATTCCATTTGCTAGTTTCATTACACATTGAAAACATAAATTTTAACCATAAATCTAGAACTAAAAAATAAAGGATAACCCCTACTACCACGTTCAAGTATTAAAAATTCGAAGAAGACATGTCTTCTCTTTGAAATGACATTTTTTAGTACTTGGAAATAAAGTATAGCGTCCAATAGCTTCTACTTGACATACACTCTTTGATTTAAAGACTATTTGACAAAGAACTAATAATTCACTTCTCAAGTTCGGACATATACATTTATTTGATCGCTTACATAATATTTCCGCCCACTTCGTGACTTGGGATTATATTTCCGCAAGCCACAAAACAACATAAAACCTTCACAAACGACGAAATAAGTCTCTTAAAGTAATTACAACGAGAGCCCCACGCCACCTAAATATTTCTCCGACAATAGATCTCACCGAGTTGATATCCTTCCGAGAAGTATTACCTTATTCATACACCCGCTATATTTATTATAACACTCGAAGGTGGCAACACTCTCTTCATAGAAAAAAAATCCTCAAATAACGCTTTTAAAACCGTAATATTCCCGAGACAGCCTCTCATTTGGGAGACTCAACCTTTTGAGAAAGTGGTCTCTAATGTCTATATTTCGTGAGAGAGAGCATCTCAGAATGTCTCTATAATTTCCGATATGATGTGTGAGGTTGTCAGGAGAAATGTATTATCCCTGGGAAAGAACCCGAGGGAAATATTCTGCAGTGGTTCTTCTTTTTCTGCTGCCAGGGGGTGCTCGGCACCTCTGAAGAAATAACTGAAATGGAAGTGCTTCTCTGGACCTTCTGATACCTCCTATTCGTTTTCTTCTTCAAGTGGTTTTTATATACAGGAAGGTTCGCTGAAAGCAGAGAAATAAACGTTAAATTTTTCGTCATAGATTTCACTTTGTTTAAATGAAATGGTGTTTTTTTAATTAAATCGAGAGTTTGAAAAAGAGAACACTCTTAAAACGGCACTTTCAAAACTTAGTAAAAAGTTACTCAAATCTGCGTATTTCACAAACTCAAACTGGCTCCGAATAAATTTACTCAAGTTTGAAACATGCATAAAGTAATTTCCAAAAACATGCAGGTACTAAAAAATGATACATCATGGCTTTTGTCAAAATTACCCCCTTCGATGGTTCAGTATTTTATCAGTATAAGACTAGTCTATAGTCTGTTCATTTAGAACTGGCGCCTGAGACGAAATGTATTAGAAGCAGTTACAGTTGTAATTATCATCGAAAGCATTTTCTTCTGCAATGACAAGGCATCCAAAACAGAAGTAGTTAAAATACTGTAAAAAAATCAGTCACTGAAGTTGTGTGATGATCGTTATGAAGCATTATTGAGCGTTTTTGAGCCTGTTTCAGGCGCCAATTCTAAATGAACAGACTATAATTGAGATTAGTGTGTGATGGCACATCTAAGCGAGGCGGGCTATCACGTTTTAATACCTACAAACAATAGGAGATTCATATTTCTAAATATCATAACCTGCAAACATTAAACAAAAATACATATAATTTGAGTGGTGAATATTGAATTGTTTGAAACTGGTGTTTCAAAATTGAAAGAATTGAGATTTCATGTTTGAAACAAACAGTTTCATATCAAAATGAAACTATCGATGTATGTACTCAGATTTGAAATCGACATTTTTATCAGTGAATAAGTCCAAAAATCAAGTTTTGAGAAAATAATAGTAAAAAAAAAACTATATAAGAAACGGAATTTTGATTGAGTAACCACCAAATTAGTATTGGGAATTCAGGGCCGTATTTAGAATACTGAATAAACATCGAAAAAAAACATAAGTGTGGAAAATATTTTACTTATTACCTTTCTCAACCTTATGCAATTTCAGATGAAAAAAAAATCTTTTAAACAACTTTAATCGACAACTAAATTATATCTCTGCTTAGTTCACAGCACAAAAAGTGAAAAATAGAAAGACTAGACGAATAAAATTTAAAGTTATTATGAAACTGAGTCATTGAGGCACTATCAATGGAGTAAAATATTCATTGGATGATAAAAAACAGGAAAAACGCATTAAAATCAAATTTTATTTAGGCTAAATTTACAAAACAAATAATAAGAAAAGAAAGACAAATTAACTTAAACTTCAAATTTAATAACAAAAAATACAATAAATAGATATTGATTTCCCAAATTCAAGGCGCTATATCTGCCTATTGTGGGTAGTTATTTTTTCCAGGGATCTGGATCCCTGATCCCCAGGGCTGGATCAGGGATATTTTATGGATCTGGTCTGACTCCGTCAGACCATTGGAGATAAGCAACAACAACAACAGTTATTTTTTCCTCTTTACAATCATGTTTAGAGAGAAGTTCGAAGATTTTTTTTTCCGCACAAAAAGTCAATTTTCCATTTTTTAGACTTATTCCCTTCTTCAAACTGGCCTTTCAATTTTAGATGAAAAATGGAAGTTACCGTTTAAGTATGGGGGTTATAAGGATGAAAATATTTGAAACTACGCTAATCGTGTTGAATAAGTTAAATTAGAACTTAAAATGTTGGTTCAACAATTGACTAACAATAAAAACGAATTAAAATATGTGTTAGTTGGTGTTAGAAATCTATTCTCTAGAAAGGTATTGTAAAATATGTTTAGAACATGACAATTTTCTTAAATTACAATTCTTTCTTTTCCTCATAAACACGATCGAAATGCATTCATTTTGATTAGAATTATTCATTACGTATTATGTTTCATTTGAGTTGTAAAAGTCTATCATGCATTTTCAGTGTGGGTATCATGGGCAAACATTATGCTATTTTGATGCTACGTTACTAGTTTCTTTATTTCTGCTGGTAGAATGTATTTTTTCCCTTAATCTAATATTTTATGCTTTGTATTTTTCTCTTATGTTTGTAATGCTTTAATGAGCAATTATTTATCGAAAAGTTATTTTCAATATCGTAAAAGTACATGAAATGTTGCAATAACTAGATAACAGAAAAAGCAGGTTTTAAAGCCGAGATTCCCTCTGGGTATTGCAAATATATATCTTATTCATCTGTTTATAGAATTTCTACCTGCTTTAACACTAGAACGACGGGATGGGCTTTTTTGGCCCATCGCGCTGTTTGCGGCTTAATCATTTCAACTCTAATCAACCGAATGGCTTGAAATTTTCTGACTTTTCCTTATTTGGTTCAATTAAAGTGCGTACCAAACCGTTTTCATTTTAGTCTCATAGGAGCAAAGATAGCGAACCGTATACCTAGAAAGACGGAGCGGGCTTTTTTGGACCGTACCACCTCTGCTGTGTTTTCCTTGCTTCGTTCCGCTCGTATTTCCATGAAATTTTCCTATAGAAAAGGGAGGGGATCTTCTTTGTTTGTTATCTCTTACAAGTGTTATCTCTTTCAAGTTCCATTCAATTCGATTCGGTTTAGAACGCCCCTTTCTCAGTAGGGGTTGTGGTCGAGGGGAGGACGTTTCAAAGGATGAATTTATGGTGCCCACCATAAAGATAAAGGTTCTCACCATTGAATTTCGGTCAACAAGGTGACCAATAAGGTTTGTTTCTCACAAAAGAAAGACATTTTACAACTTGAACTGTACCAGCTGTTTTCTTTGAATGGGGAAACTGCTAACCTTCATTCCCTGTTGAGGCATTGAAAATGATGCGTTGTGAATAAGTGTACCCAGCCATACTGGGGAAAAGAAAGGAACTTAACAACTGACAGCTATTTTACAATATAAAAACTGTGTGAAAAACTAAAATCCCAAGCAAAACTATCCTAGTTGGAACACTTAGAAGAAACCGTAAGAGAGGTTCCGCCAACTGCAAAATTAGGAAAACAAAATCTTTATTCAACAATTGTTTATTTTAAAAAATAAAGACATAACCTTAACTGTACAACACCGTATTATAGACAACTAGAAGGAAAAGAAAAAGCCGGATATATATATACTATAGCTTACTACAACGAAACTAAGTATGGAATTGGCATCATTGTGGATCAAGTGATACGACTGTATAGCACCAAATCAGGCTCTAGTTGTTGGAAGGTTGGCCTATGCATGTGTTTTCTATAACATATTAGATATCTCTGCTGTAAATGCATGGATCTTATACAAGGTAGTAGCCGGAAAAAAGAAATTAAGTCGTAGAAATTTCATCTTGAGATTATGTGAAGAGCTCCGTACCCCTTATGTGTCTGCCAAAGAAACAACCATTTCTACCATAAAAAGGGGGGGAAAAGCATAAAAAGAGAAGACAGCAGTGAGAAAAAGGGTTATTTGTAGAATTATAGTGTATCCACTAAAGGAAAACATACATTAAAGACATGTTTCGACAGTAAAAAATTGGTTTGTGGAAAATGCGCATTTAGAGAAATACTTTGTATTCATTGCTCCAAATGTGCAAAATACGAATAAACAGGTCAGTTTTAAAAACTTTGCTTTATTTATTGAATGGGTTTTATTAATTATTCCTACCAGTGTCATTTATCTAGAGTAGCAACTCATTTATCAGATCTATGGATAAAAATATAGCCAAAGCACTTTTTTGGCCATAATTACAATTTATTTTAATAATTAAAAATTATAAAATCCTATAGAAATCTGAAGATTGAGTCCCTATCTTATACTCTAACAGTTATTTATATGATATTATTACATTTTAGATGTATAATTAGCTCCGTATGCAAAAAATCAGAGATGGGCCAAAAAAGCCCACTCAGTCTTTCTAGGTATACAGCATAGTGCCGTCTTTCTAGTGTTAAAGTATTTCTTACTATATAGATATACTGCTATTTGTAAAATATATATTACGATGTTAACTTTAAAGTAGCTTTTTAGACTCAAGGAAAATATTGAGGTTATAAAAGATTTTAAGGTTATGAGTAAAGGATAGTATAAACATAAATAATAAAATTCCGGATAAAATTTTGTTTCTAGGAATTCAATTTCAAAGTGTTATACTGAAGTGCGGTTTCTTAAAAAAGGGAGGAAACCTTAGCACTCTTTCAAACAATTTTCTGAAGAATAAGAAAAGTTCTAGTTTATTTTTAAAATTTTTCTTATCTTTAAAATTTATTTTCCTATTATTTGTACGGAGATATAACTCTTTTAAACTTTATTTTGCTTACTAACACTTTTGAAAGCGAAGCAGGAAAATAATTTGATTCCTATTGACATAAAAAATCATAGATCAACGGAACATACTAACTTAATTTTGAATGTCAATAACTATAAGAAGTAACACTAATTTGCAAATCAAAACACAATTTACAAATAAAGTAATTACAACTTTACGAATTTATAATTTAAGAAATGAAGTTAATTTTTAACTGAAATATTTTATCTGCGTTTAGCAGGGCCATAAAAGCAATTGAATACGAAATATCAAATTACTTATTTTAATATTTAGGAAAAACACATTTTTTTAAATTCTTATTCAAAATTTTTGCATTAGTATAAAATTTTACATTTAAGGATGAAAGGTTTTTTAATCATACTGACGTAAAATGAATAAGTTTATCTTTCATTTGAATTTCAGACATTTCGAAATCCATCTATATGTTAAGAAAAGAACACACCGACTTATTTCTTCCATGTACTGATTCTGAAATCCAACAAAACCCTCACTTTGTGATTAGCCCGGCTAACACTAAAAACAAAAAAAGACGAAGATCTTTTCCGGTTATTACAGAGCATCAATTCAAAAACAAGGATCTTCCATCCCTCCTCAGATTCAAGAAGAGAAGAGAGAAACAAAATTCCTCCACAGTGCGCAAGGTGGTCGAAAACAACAAAAAAGAAAAACGGTAGCAAAACCAATAGCAATCAAACAGACAAGAGGAAAAAGAGGGGTGAGATAGAGGTTGCCTGCTTTCTTGCAGATGGTCAGTTTCCCAAGGAAAATCGAGGCTCGCGGCAAACGAAGTTGAATTACTAAGTTGTAATTTAAAACTCCGTGTGTCTCGGGTTTTATTTTTGCTGGCAGCACTTTCGAAAAGTTGGTTGGAGCCTTGATTGGTTTCCGGACAGTTTCTTTTTTGTTTCGCAAATAGTACCATCTTTTGAAAGTAAAGCGGCTTTGAAATTCGATTTGTATGCATATTTGATTGTTTGTTGGAGGTTTCTGTTCATTTTTCTTAAAGATTAAGTTATAGTTATGTAGAAAAAACGTAAAATTTAAATATGGCCATCAAATATTTGTTGTGAGGGTGTAATTTGATATATGGGTTTTGTTTTCGGTTTTTGACACCCTTCATTATTTTGAATTATATTTTTAAATCAATGTTTTCAGTTCCATAAAAAAAATCTGAAAATGAATTTGCGAAAAGCGCATTTTATGGCTGAATAGTTTGATGTGCAGAAATGAAGTTTAGGAATTCAATTAAAATGAAGTTCAGTCACATAAGTTAATCTTTAAATTTTATATTTCAACGGGATAACACGATGGTTCTACGGTAGATGCTACTACCAAACATGCGCTGAAGATTTAAGTTATGTACTATTATCATTATTTAATTACTGGACTAGAATTTAAAAATATATATTTACGTTGGTTTTAAAATGTAATCCCTTTAATAATAGTAAGGAATTTTCCGAAAATTACTAAAATGATAATATTTTGAATGAAAAAAAAAATAACAAGGAAAGTACATAAAAATGCATAGTTTTTATAATCATACTTTCGTTGGAATTAACGCCTGTATAGCATATTATTTTTAATCTAAAAAGTTTTCAAAGAAAATGTTGAGAATATGTTCATTAACTTAAAATGTATCAATTAATTGATTAAACTAATGCTATTTGTATGAGAAAGACTTTGATAAATGGTTCTCTACATAAATTGGGAATATAAATAAAAAAATCCTAGTTATTAAGTTAAATATAACTCAAATATTCCTATTTCATAAAGAACCATATCCCTCATTTATCAAATCCTCTACCAAAAACCAACCCAACGACATATTTGATCTGATCCTTTAAATCATGTAAGAGAAAAAAAATGCCTATGTCGAACGGCCTAGGGAAAAATTAATGGACTCAACGGACTCTTCATATTCTGAGCCGATGTTAAATTTTAAAAGGGCTATTTTATCATGTTCGCACCATCTCAGTAACCTGGCTCCACCCTCAGTAAAATTATTTGAAGTCATTTGTTCTACCAGAGCATTAAAGTGTCACCGAACTAACCCTTTGTCTTTTGAAGGTTTCAAAATCGTTTGAACAAAAAAAAAGGAATATTCCAGAACCTTTTTTTATCTAGGCTGAATTCGATTTTTAATCTATCTGATGAATGGGTGCCGAAATCGTTCGTCAAAAACGCCCTCGGGAGTTGAAAAAGAGAGGGAAATAATAATAACAAAAATAAAGTTTTTCGCTGAAAAATATATAGGTGCCATCTTTTTTTTTTAAGAGTTGGGAGTCCTCTGAAGTTTGCGAAGATTGGATTGCGATGTTGGTGATGGCGGGAAAAAAATTGTTTTGATTGCCGTGTGTCCGTTATTTCCAGCTTCCGTTCGAACGTGAAGGAAATATATTTCCGGAGGAAATGGAATTATGTTGAGTGAAATCTTTTTTTTCCTTCAACTATTTCACAATGAGTTTGTTGTCGCACTTGTAAGAACATTTAAAGGAGAAGGATTTTTGCAAAAAAAAAAAAAAAAAAATAGCCGGAGCACTATTTTGATTTCAAATAAGAAAGGTGAATCGTAACGAAATATTATTTTAGAAAATCTATTCCATAAAATTACGGTGATAATCAACTTTTAACTGCGATAAAAAAAATAATTTTCCGGTTGGGTTTGATAATCGAAAACAATAAATTCAACAACATAGAATGTAATTTGATATTTCTTCTATTAGTTTTAAGGTCTATTGTCTAAAATGTAATTTATTAATTTTTTGTAAACTAACTCAAGTACCAACTAGTTTGAACAAATAACGTCTGAGTGATGTCATTTTGAGCTGATTTATCCAATTGTCCTAACCAGATATCCGAAACGCAGCAGAACTCGTTATTAAAATGTCTCCTTTAGAATGATATACTAAGTATTTTAAGGACCATTTAACCCATCTCAATTAGTGTATAACCATATCATTATTCTTTCCATTTATTATAAGCCGCTGAAGATGTTTGATATACCTCTGGCTTTACATTAATAATCCTAACTACTACCTAGTATTTAATTAAGTTTTTTTAAGTCAATCAATTCCATTGAACGTTTGTTAAAATTTAATAACGATAAATATTGATAATACTAGCTGAACGGCAACCCGATGCGTTGCGCCGAGTAAAGTTTTAATTCTACAGTTTTCACGATGCATACTTTAATATTATATTTTTAATATAAAATACCTTTCGACGTACTGGCCTACTGGTTAAAGTATCTGACTGCGAAGCCGTACGTCTGGGGTTTGAATCCCCGTTTGGCATGGATGTCAGTTTCTGTCTTTGTGTGATGAGTGAAAGTGGCCGTCCCCCAGTAAAAAGGGGTTGTGCGAGCGATTGGTATGTGTGGCACGGGTAGCAGTAACTCACCTTCGTGGCTCCGGTCCACAGATGCCCGCTGGGTAACGCTGAGTAGGTAGTGCTTAGGGCAATTCAGTGGTCAAGGATGATAATTCCAGTACCCGCCCATTGGATTAAAAAAAATATTTTTTTAGAGAAGAAAAATATATGAAAAAGAAAAATTAAATAATTTTCTTACATAACATTCTATCTTTCCAACATTTTTAAATATATGTTTTAACTCAGTTTTATCTGCTGCAACCCCTTGGCCGTTGGTTATACAGCGTTTCCCCCATGGAGGTAGGCTACGTTGTTCCCCAGGGGTATGCACCCTTTCACACCATTACTTCTAAGGGCACAGCCCCCCGGAACCCCTACGGGGTATTGTGTTTGCATACAGTGTATATCGCATTATCACTAATTTTTTTGCCATTGCTCCATTCAAAATGCATTACCCAATTTATTATTTTATCATTCTAATTATCGTAGCTGTATGTTCTATATCAAACCTTTAAAACGTATGAGAATACCAACTTATGAAAAACTTTTAAATCCCGTGGTTACTTTGAAACTAATGGCTCTAGTGATATTAAAGTTAAAAATTCAAAACATTTATTACTCCAGTTTAGTTTAATACCTAGTTAATATTTGATTTTTAAAAAACTTTTTTTTTAATTTTTGTTGGCAATCATAAACT
Organism: Tetragnatha montana; assembly: GCA_963680715.1. NCBI lineage: Eukaryota > Metazoa > Arthropoda > Arachnida > Araneae > Tetragnathidae > Tetragnatha > Tetragnatha montana. Next base: position 53,334,072 of record OY796676.1, on the reverse strand, counting down.
GAAAGGATTTCCCGTTGTTTTTAAAATCATTGAAAACGGTCTAGTGTTATGGAATCAGAAGCACAAAGATGCTAATATCTTAGAAAATAATTGGAATTTTAGAATTTAAATGGTCAATACGGGGTTCCCGAATTTTTTTCCCGTCTTTTGGTACCTCGGGCACCCTCCTGGGTTCATTAGTATCGAAAGAGTTTTATTTTTTATATTATCGATTGAATTAAGATAAAACCAAAAAACAGGAGGAAGAAAACGCAGCAACTGAACCTCAGCACTGTCTGAATTATGTGAAAAGAACAGAAAAACGCAAATATCTCGAAAAGTATTTCGAATTTCGGAATGAAAATGGGCAACTCGGCGTCCCTGGGTCATTTGCCGTCTTTTGGTACCTCGGGCGCCCTTCTGCGTTCAGTGGTTTCGGAGGAGATAGAAGGACATACAAACGGACATACGTTTGTTTACTCTCGGATTTTAATAGTATAGATGCTGATTAATCTCAGATATTAACTTTAAAACATCTAATCACACACTATACCAAACGTGGATCTAAAATAATCTAAATTCAACATCCTATGCCCACATTAATCATTTTAAGGAGATTTTCACAAACATTTCAATCAAATAAGTCTAATTATACTACGTATACTAATCCCTTCAAATTTAAAATAACCCTCAAGGAATATTTGAAGTATTTAAGTATAAGCAGGAAAATGTCGTTAATAGCAAGGGGGCCGTTTAAGGTAGCTAATCGCTTGCAGTGTTGAGAATCCTTAAGAGGAACATACCTCCTCTGGTGTAACTCCATCATTATAAATACATTCACGCAAGATTTAAAATGCCTCTTACGGCAGAGTAGAATACTAATCTCCGAAATCTGCTACAATTTAAATTCGTAACCGTAGGCACAAGGAATGTATTTTGCGTTTTAAACAACTGTGAGATTTCTGTTTAGGATTTAAGAGTAATGGCTTGAAATTGGCTTTGTTGACCACTGTGCGATTCTGTGGACCTCTGCCAATTACTAAATGTGAGAAAACATTCTAGGTTACGGTAATAAAAACTGAGAAGTAGCACTCTTGAGTAATAAAATAATTACTGTTACATAGTGTTCGGCAACTAGTGGTCAAAAAATAGTTAACTACCAACTACTAACTAGTCTGGGAAATTGTAGTTGTAACTAGTAGTTAACTATTTTTTCCTGGGACTAGTTGCAACTAGTAGTTAACTATTTTCCAAAAGTAGTTAACTACTAGTTAACTAGTCTATTTAATTTCATAACCTACTTTTTGCCCAAATTCTAATACATCTTTCTTATCTATGTCACAAAAAACGTTTAGGCTGAGCGCGTACGAGCGACTTTTGTCACGGTGACAAAGACAAAATTGTTGCTTTGGCTATTGAAACACTTGAAGAGTGATTGAAGAGTGCGCGCACTAGGCGACGTGACAGTTGGCCGATTGCCAAGAATTTCTTCATAGAGATCCATTGTTTTCTAGTGATATTTTTGATACTAGTAATCCTGGTCGCCGTGACTTTAGTCACTCGTGCGCGCCCAGCCTTATACTTCGCGCAAAAATGGTCTTTATTTCTGGTTATGGTATTTGAGTACTCTACCTTTGATAAAAATTTTAAATATCTTTTTAAATTTTAAATAAATTTTTTTTTTTGAAGTAGTTGAAAATTTGAAAGTAATTTTAACTAGTAGTTAATTAAAAAAGTAGTTAAACTAATAGTTGAACTACTTTAAACTAAAAGTAGTTAAAAAGTAGTAAATTCGCAAGGTTTTCATTACTATCATGTACTTTTGCATTTTTTTAGTTGAATAAGGACACGTTTCTCTCTTTGTTAAAAAAAAAATTAACAGTCACCGCTTCCGTTTCAGAAAATCTTCACTTTGATAATTTTGGCACTCTCACTACGCAACATGATTCACAAAGAATATGATTTAAGAAGATTTTCGCAAATTATTATGCGTCAGGGGATAATTGCAATTTGAGATAAACTAAAGAATGATAGATAAATATAATCTGTAAAAATAAAATTATTTGTGTTTATTATTTCTTTGAAATATTTTAGCAATAATTATTTAAAACACTTCAAAACTGAAATAATTTACTACATTTTGTCACTATCAATAATAAATATTTTTTTAAATAAAATATGGATTGTAATCTAAAAACCATTTTAGTTCCTGCTATGTTATTCACATACCTACTGATAATTCTGAACTAATTACTTGTATGTGTAGCGATTTCTTCACTATTATGTATGGGATTAAAATATTTTGTTTTTATAGTTGTATGTTATCATTAGTATTCTAATATTAACAAGAACTTTGAGTAACAGGAACTAAATATGAAACCGAAACTAATATATATCCTCTTATGTTTTTACAATAATATTATTTTATGAGAATATTTTGATAGCTCTACCATGGTTTTAATGGTAAAAGTAATAATGAAATTTGAGGAAATAACTTTAAAATTTCTATTTCAGAATTTCGATTTTATATGATATTTTAAAGTATTGAGATTTCTGTAATTATAACTTCTTGTATTCTTCTTTTAAGCAAATATTAATATATTTATAAATAAAGAAATAAGCAAATATTTTCATATATTTATTTTAGCATAAATTTTAGATTATTTACTTTATGAAATATGTTTAATAAGATACACCTTTAAAAAAGAACTAAGTGAATGTTTTCATTCATTTAGATTTTCCATTCATAAGTTACAATATTAATTTCAAGGTACAATTTTCAATGTTTTAAATAAAATTTCAAATTATCCTCTGCCAGCTGGCCCATACACCAAAATACAAAAACATCAGAGCATACAAATAAATGCAAGATAAAAACAAAGCATATAAATAGAATAAATAGAACCAAAATACAATTACCAAAAAAAAAAGAGAAAAAACTCAGGAGTCTAAAGAACAATTTGCCAACAGAAACTGGTTCAACTTTTGAGCTGATTTAATAAAATTTACTTTTGCAAAAAAAAACTATTATGATTGTAAGTGAGGAAACCATTAAAGTTATTTTGATACCCAATAAAAGGGGAAAGATACTTTAATCTGTAAAAACGATACATAGGACAATATAAAAATACTTGTTCCCATGATTCTGGTTCGTCCATATTACAATATTTGCATTTGTCTTTGGGGTTTATTTTAAAGAGTTTTCCCTCGAAAAAAATGGTCTCCTGATTTAATCTCAGTTGGAAAAGAATTATCTTCATTGAAACATCAATTTTTGAGGTAATATGAAAAAGGGGTTAATCTATGAAAGGGGTTTTTCTATGAAAGGGGGTTTTTCTATGAAAGGGGTTAATTTTATAAATTTATAGTGAGGGTAATGTTGACTTTTTTCCATACTTATCACATCTAACTGTTTGTATTGATCAATGTAGCTTAGATGGATTTGGGGCAGAAACTTCTTTGCAACATCGGGATCTTGTGATAGCCAAACATAAGAAAAGCCGGAGCTTTCGATTATAGATTTAATTTTTAAAGTCCAATTAAATTTTACTGGGTTCGAACGGCCATAAAAACAATGTTTGTATGCAATTTTGGTAAACCTACGGTCATCCATCTCTAATATTCTAATCCAGAATCTCAAAATTAATTTTATGAATATAATGGAAATATTAGTTTAAAATTATGAATATGTAAACTATGAAAACAGTTTTTCAACAATCTTTTTCTCTAAAATGACTCGAGAAGTTTATCAGCAGAGAACAAAAGCATTGTTGCATGCAAGAGCAGATTGAAAGATTTTCCGCAAATCTGCTCTCCTAAGCCTAAAAATGAAAAAAAAAATCACCTCTTTTTGTTTCAAAAAACGGAGAAAGAAGTCGAGATAGCAAGTGATAAAATAAACACGTTTCTCCAAACAAATAGCTGACTTAACGTCTTAAATTCTTAGAATAATGATGCCCTGTTAGTAATCCATCACCGGTACGAAAATTAGGAAACATGCAAAAAAGTAATGACCAAACTTCTCCTTTTTCTTCTCGCGCCGAGGGAAAAAATGATCACGCAAGGAAAAAAGCGTTCTTTTTTTTCGAGGAAAAAAGAACAAAAGAGCGAAACGTTCTTCATGGTGTCAATCCGTCCTCGACCAGAGGAAAAAGAATCCCCGAAGAAAATTATCCGCCTTTTTACCCATAACCGAACTGATCGATTATCTCGTATCTCTGCTGCACGTTGATGCAGAAAGCTTAGCGTTGCTTGGTCCCGTCAAACGTTTGTGTAGCTTTATTATTATTATAAAAGGCAGGAGTACCCAACCTTTTTGGAAAGAGTGATCCTATTTAGGACCAAATAAAAAATAAGCGTGCCACTTCCAATTTCTTCAACACACCAAAATATATAAGAAAATAAAAAATATTCTGACTATAGGTTTTTACCCAGAAGTAACGCTTATTTTTTTCATGTAAATCTGAGTACTGGAGAAAATACATAAAGTAATATTGTATCTTTAAAATAAAACAAAATTAAAAACTTAATTTTTTATCATTAATAAATACTTTTAAAATTTCAATTAGTTGGGTTATATATGCATAAAAATTATTAATTAATTAAAGTTTTATCTATTCTAATTAAACCTTTAGCTGTACATATTTCTTTAAGTGGCATATTACGGTTATAACAGAAAACATCAGTTAACAAACATAAGTACTACTATATTAATCCAAACCTCCATCCATATCTGACAAACAATTTGTGTAAAATAGGAAAATTTCTTTAGGTATATAGTTCCAAAAATTGATATCATTTAGATTACTTGCAGCTAAAACCAAAAATCCTAATTAATTTGTCGATGTCCGAGTGCCGCTGTTTTAACCGCATGGTGCCACATTTTGGCACTCGATATGAAACGCTATTTTATCATAGTTTAGAGTTTAGACTTTAGTTAATGAAAGGTGTCGTTTCAAATTACAAAAATGTACAACATCACATCCATTTACATACATTAACATTACAGTTAAAAAAAAAAAACCTCCTCAATTTGACGTTTTTCTCAATGCTAAAGGTTAAGTTAATATTTATATACGAGATAAAAATTACCTGCTTTTTTAAGCAAAACCTTTTGCAAAAATAACTCTAAAAAAATACTTTCCAAGAAAACTACTTTATTTTCAATACTTAATCACTTATTTTTTTCAATAGTTAACAAATTTCATGGCATTCTTTGAACACATAGATTCCAAGAAAATCATAAAACCTTAGTTTTTTTGGGGGATAGTGATTATTGGAAACAAACAAAAACAATCAGATAATGATGTTTTTGTTTCATTTTTTTACACAAATAGCTTCAAACAAAAGACAATAATGAGGATATTTAATTAGTAAATACTACTGTATATTACCATGTATAAGCCGAGAATTTTCGGAAACATTTCTGATTCAAATGTTGGGCTGTCGCCTTAGATCTACAGAGTTTGAAAATATTATTAACGGAATTAAGTTTCGCCGAAATCCCTCGCGATCATATTAAAAAACATATCGGCTACCAATATAAAATCGAAACAAATTGTATTACTTTATCAAGGTCAGTCTGAATCAAAGTTCTCGAAAAGTTCGTAGGAATGGTCATCAGTCATTGAGATATCAGGATTCGCTCGTCATCATCATTTTCAGTGAGTGGTTTCCTCGCTCAAATTTTCGTCCGCGAAGGTGGTAAATTTTCACTTGGCTTATACGCGGTAATATACGGTAGTTATAAATACTTATAAAAATCACTAAGACACTTTAGAGAAAATAATTAAATTAGTTTCTAATTAAATTGTACCTAATTCTTTTTTCTTTTTTTTTCTGCCTTTTAGAAAAAAAAAATATTTCCAATTCCAATTCTGTGCTACAGCCGATTTCCGGCCAAGGCTGTCTCAGTTAGCCTGAACCATCTGACTCTGTCTATTGGTAATTATTTTTAATCTATTGACACCAATAGTTCTCATCCACTTTTCAACATTGTCCATACATCTAGTACGGGGCTTGCCTCTTCTTCTCTTACCCTCAGATTTTATTTCACATTATGAACTCTAATATATATTCAGCATGGCCATTTAATCAAACTTATTACTTTAATAAGCAAAACAATTATATTGAGCAACATTACGTTCCATACATTATTTCTTACGCTTCTATTTACCCTTTATAAAGCATTTATAAAAATTAACATTGCAAATTTCAAATCTACAAGCCTCAAACCTTTTCTCTATCTAACAAACCCTTACAATCAATCTCAAAACACTTCTCAATCGGAACAGAACAAACCCATCCCTAACCTCCTCCATTCCAAATCAACACCATATTGAAAAAGACACCCTAATCCAGATCTCATCCCAACAATTATCGAAAAACTAACCCCCCATCAGTACGCACCCCCTTTTCGAACCCACCCCCGAAGGAGAACTAGTATAGTAGCAGGGCTGTTCGATACACAAGATTAGTCGCTTTCGAGCATCATTAAGCCCTTTCGCTGGGAGAAGATTCAATTGGGGCTGTTGACTCCTCCTAATGGGGAACGATGCCCCCTTCTCCTGGCTGCACACAGGGAGGGAAGAGGGTGCAGTGGAACGGAACAGGGATCGTTTGCGCTGCTAAGTGCAGTGAGGGGGCGATCTAAGGATGATGGGGGATGATCTTGGGGGCGTGTAAGGGAGATGTTGAGAGGCGGGAAGAATTGGGGGTGCTTTTTTTTGCAGAGGTGATATGAATTTCGGATGGGGGTTTATGACTACGTATCAGCGTTGCTTACAATCAGGAGTAAGATACATGATGATATGTGTATCACTGATACCTTTAACGTATACCTATGGTACGAGTGGGTATGGAATTTTTTTGAACTGTAAAATAACGTCAGAAAATTGATATAATACAAATTGTTATAATGTGTATTATAAATTACATAATTTCTATACTTAAGAATTTTGAAAGCTTTTTTGATTAGTTGTAGAACCATTTCTCATGTCAGACACAGAATCTGGAACTTTTCATCCAATCCATTGTAAAATAGTATATTTTTAGTAAAAGTTAATATAAAATTTCTTTAATAACATCAAAAAGTCCCTTTCTAGACAGCTTTCTCTTTTTATTAAAAGTATTTTAAGAATCTCAAAATAAAAGAAATATAAAAAACTAATTGTGAAATGAGGTTTTTAAAAAGACAACAACATGCTATAAGACAATAATATTAATTTCTGATACAAATTATTTTACAATGGATTATAATAAAATTGCCATGTTTCTTGACTAACATAAAAAATTGATTTGCAACTAAAAAAATCTTCAAACTCTTAGACATTTAAAAAGCTCATTGTCTATATGTTTATCCCGATGATATCAGAAATATTTGGTGTAACATATCGAGTACCAAGAGAAACCGCAAACTCAGAAAATCACTCATTTTAAATCGATATAGGTATATCTGTAAAACACTGGGTGATGTTTTCTTATTTGAATCAGCAAGAAATTAAGAACCCTTCAATATTTTATAAATTTGTTAGAAATATTTATTTTTCTAACGACTGTCAAATGTATAATGATCGGAAATAAATCGTGTCTTATCTCAAAGAGAAAACACAAAAACATCAAAGAATCGATTGTTTCTTTGTCCGAAACGATCTTGACATTTCTCAAGAAAACACTTTTCTGTTTTTCCCCTGATCCACCTAACAAACGTAATGAACTGTCAAGACCGACTTACGAAAAACGTCCCCATCTTATCAAGCGATAACGAATGGTTAAAGCTATCCTTCAGCCAGTCCCTCCTCCCCCCCATCCCTAACCCAATTATTCCTGTCACAGAAGAACATGTTTTGTGCCAAGGAAAAAATCACAGCCAGCCTCATTCACTGTCCAATCCACGTCCCCCATATTAAATAGTAGCAAACACTTTTCGGAAGGTGGGTACGGCTTTTCTTAGGCCTGGGCCTAACTTCGTTTGGCCTTCGTGACGTGCGAGGGAGGTCCCGACAATTGGAAGGAGGAAGTTAGGAGAGAAAGAAGAACAAACTTTCGGCCGGAAGCTTCTGGACAGTCCGGCCGAATGTTTTTGCTGCTGCTTTCGTTTCCCCGCTGCTGTTGCAAATAGCGCACTTGTCCGGTGAATGGAAATAGCAAATAGGGAAGATTTCTTTTTTTCCCCCTCTTTTGGGGATGACAAACGGAGGGTGATGCAGGGGTGTAAGTGAGAAGAGGTGGAATAAAAGCTGAAAGTTTTTTTTATTATTCTTTTTTGGGTTTCGGACCAGAAGGTGGGAATTTGTTAGAGGAGTTTTCGTCCGACAGGTGCGTTTGATATTGAATTCGCCACTTATTCCGGAAAATCATTTTGGATTCAGTTGAAACACATTTATGTATATGTTTACAGGGATGTTTTTAGAATAGCCGTATAGAAATGAACAAGTGAATCGCTGTTTGAAAATCAATAATATAGACTAGAAAGAAGAATCCGTGTGTTTATAGTAATATATATTTACTCAAAAATCCTCAACGAGAAAAAGCTTATATCTACTGTTTACATTCTCTGGGTTTTTTCAAACATTTTATTACATATAAAAGTTAGATACTATAAAGGGGTACAAGTGATATTTACCTGTGTTAGTATATAAATTAAGGTTCCTCATGGAAAAAAGATGCTAACACAATGAAACTACATTTTTCCTGATAAATAAAATGAAGAAAGGAATCAAATAATGACAGTCTTTTGAAAGAGCTTAAAATATATGATCAAATCGGTTTTGCTTACCTTGTTACTAACAGGGAAAAACCACTGCGTATTCTTACTCTCTTTTCCTTCATCATTATTTTTAAAAATAGATCTATTATAAATAATTAACTAATTAATTTGCATTAGTAATTGAAATAATTGCTCATAAAGACCATTAAATTTCTGATAATAAATAATATTATTTATCTTCCTGATACAAGCTGTCGCCATTTCAAAAGACATTTTTTTTAAAGTTTAAACTACTAAAGTAAAAGGCTCAATGTATTATATTCTACTTGCGTTCTCCACACTAGTTACATATTTAATAAGGATAATAATACTTATTAAATACATATTAATAAGTATTATTAATAAGTATTATACTTATTAAATACATAACATTGAGGTTTATACTTCAGGAAAACTTCATTACGCATGAAACTAACTAATCAAAAGTAAACTAAATATAGCGAAATGTTATACCAACTTTTTATTATAAGTAAATTAAATTCCATTTCATAAATTAACAGTATTCAAGTAAAAGTCAATGGACAAATAAATAAAAAACATTATTTGATAACTTGTACGCATTTTTTTGGAGAATGTTTTATTGAGTACATAGTTTTTATAGCTTTCATGTGGAAAATTCAATTAATATTGGAGTTTAGTTAGATCAAAACAAGCTCGAATAGATTTCTCAGACTTTTTTTTACCGTTTTTGCACAAAAAAAAGAACCTAAATAAGCGATTGATGTTGATGTCAAGGCGAAAAAAGCCAGATTCGTTAATTATCCAAGTGTTAGAAGAAGTAAAAGTGACCTTAAAAGAGAGTTTGCTGAAGCAATTAAGAAAGCGTATTATAAGAAAAACAAATAAACTTAAGAATAAAAAATATGAATAACTACAGAGTTTTTTTTATGCTAAAATATTTTGCAAGGTGTGGAATTTGATAAATTAACCAATAACCAGTAACTTCTATCCAATCTTGTTCCCGAGAGATATTAATTTTAAATTGCATTAAAATGATTGAATTAAACTTTATCTTCTACTCTGATTGCATCATTGCTTTTAATTTGCTTTATATTTATTCTCCTGATTTCAAATGTTATATTGGTTTAATCTCGATTTTCTATGATACAACATCTAAACAACATTATTTTTACTAAATTCATAGATTAAATTAGAAAAAAAAACCCCAAGGAAACTTTATTTCTACACTGACAATTAGTTATAATACTTATAACAACATACAAAGATAGATATAGAGGAAAATCTCATCGTGCAAAAATATAAAGCTGCTTATACATCTCATAGGTAGTATTATGTTGTGATATTTTTGGATAGCAATTTAGTAATTACATAGGCAATCGTACAGGGACCCCTCCTTCCAGATGTGAATTAGAACTTCCCAAAATAGAGTTATGAGTGTAAGGGTGTTTTTTTCTTTCTGAAATTACAATGGTACTAAAAAAATTTAAGATGATAAAATGGAAAGGAAAAAACTGATTTCATCTAAAACTAAGTATTTATTCAAAACGCAAAAAAAAATAATATTAAATAATTTCTGATGAATTGAAAATGTGTTTTTATATATTTTCTTTTTTTTTAATTAAAAAGGTGGAGTTGAACAAATAAAGAGCAATTTTAATATTCTTCTCTCCTCGTGTGATGTTAATTTAGGAATTAAAAGGAATTGAATTTTATTCCATATTATTTGTATAACACCAATTTCAGCAATCCTAAAAAAAGGGAAAACTTTCACAAAACATGAAATTTAACATACATACTTAATTTAAACCATCTGAACTCACGCCAATGCTATAGAAATAAACAGTTCAGTTTTATTTTAAAATAGTCACTTGGAGGAAGGAAGAGAATTACTACTCTAAATAAAATCCTAACCTCGAAGCGGTTTTAAAGCATCTAACGGTTTTACAAAAAATACGCTTTATAAAAGTTAGGCTTTTTTATTTAGTTATTTTACTACGGATTCTTATTTTCTTCCTGAAAAGGATTTTATCGGAAAAAGCTTATCAGGAACACTAGAAATTTAAATGGTTGGTTACAAGTAAGGACGATCTACATTTAAATGGATATTAAATACTAGGTTCCCTACACATGTTTGATTTCATTTTAATGTAGCTGAGAAATTTCGTATTTTTACTTTTTGATAATGCATATCATATTTCCAGACTTAAAATTTTTATAATGAAACTTTGAGTATGGTAATATGAAATATAATTTATTTATCTATTTTATTGTTATATTTTAATGTTTTTAATATAATTTTAATGTACATGAAATCTATTTACGATTGAGCCGAATTTTTATAGTCCAGTTCAATTTTGAATACGGATGCAAATGAATTGGTACGAAAAGTTCAATGAAATATAAGTAGTAGTAGATCAGTATAGTATAAACATAGCCATGGTTTGACAATATTTATGATATAAAAATGTATTTTGATAAGAAAGTTATATATTTACTAAAATATATAATTACTATTCACATATATAAAAAGGCGATTAATTATTCATTTCTAATACTGAACTTAAAATACAGCATATGATATGGGTTACTTTTGTTAAAAAAACTATACCTTAAATAAGTCACATTCAGAACATTTATAAAGTGACGTATTCAAAGTCACTATAATTAGAAAGAAACATCAGAGTCGGTTTAAAGAAACATTCAACGATTCAATTTCTTAAAAAAAATATTTTCAAAATCTCAAGCATTCTTAATTCGCCTTGTTTAGAAAATATTCGACAGAAAAACAAACCCCTTAATCCCTTATGGTAATCAACCAATTTACTTTGCCAAGCAACTTCAAACACACAAAAACTAATCTTCAAAAGAAAAGAACGCAAAAAAAATCTCTCGAACCTCAAACAAATGATACAACTTTGAATACTAATTACCACCAACTTTTGTAAACAAGCCTATTCTTGCGTTCAACAAATAATTGCCTTACCTCTCATTACCATAAAAGATTTATCCCTGGACCAACTTAATTGCAAGTTATTACGACTAGTATTCTCGTTTCAAAAAGCTCCGCTACACTTTGAGCACGTGAGTAACTCGCAGGTAGAAATTAAGTTTGATTAAGACGGCCGAGTCCATCTCGACCCGGTGGCGTAATTCTAATTCCCACATGGGCAAGGAACAAGTGCTTATACGCGAGCGGAGGAACGGGGGAAAAAAGAAGAACCGCTTGCTTTTTCGATTTTCGCCACCTTCTTTCGGACTGTTAAGTTAAGCATCGCAATGAAATACTCAAATGCTATGTACGGTAAAGATTTTATGTATGTCATTGTTGGCCTCCAACGGATAGCGAATAATTTGTTAACTGCAGATGGATTAAGTTTCTTCACGATCGTTCGCACACAGCCAGAATGGAAGGAAACATTCGCATTAACTTCTATCTAATAAAGGTGGTGTTAAAATAATTATCAAAGTAGTTTTCAATCGATACAACCTTTTCATTGCATCTATTGGATTTATTAATAATTTGTATCGTGATTATTCTTTAATAAGCTCTGATCAATAATTACTTCAGAAATAATTAAAATTAACAGGCTCTTAATGATCACTGAAGGAATTTAATAATACAGTTTATAACATTCCACGCGATAATTTGAACAGTATAAAAACATGAACCTCAAAAATTCAAAGCAAATACCTATTTATTTCTTTTCAAACACAATATGAAAATACCACAAACTTCTAATGAAAATACCACAAATTCTAATGAAAACACAACAAAATTCTAATGAAAATACCACAAAATTCTAATGAAAATATCCCAAAATTCTAATGAAAATACCTCAAAATTAAAAAAAAATAATAATAAAAAATTAACACTTTAAATTGTTCGAGTTTCTAATGGTTCTTTGCATTTGGTAAATTGTTGTGTACAGCTAATGCCAAATTTCGTGAGTAATTATTTTTATAACTGCGTTAGTATTTTGTCTGAATTCAAATTTATCCGCAATAATTTCATCAAGCGAGTAAAAATGACTACGACAGAGATTGCAGACGAAATCAACGAAAGAATTACTTTCCTTTTCAGAAAGAATGTGGAAATGGAGGAGTTGGGGTGAAAAATGAACAAAAAAAAGCCCGCGCGCTGAGGAGAAACGCGATCAGATTGGAAGATTGCCAATGGTTGTTCCTTGTCCATGTGGGAATTAGAATTACGCGACCCGGTGTATTGCATCCTGTTTGCTATTTGAACTGGAGCTCAACCAAATTAACGTTGGGGATTGGAGGTGAGATAGTTGAAAAGTTGGTTAGGGTACGTCGTTGTTTCCGTGACGTTGATTTCTATTCTCTACTCTTTGATTATTATCTCGGTTGGGGACTGCGAGATTAGAAGCGTCATGGGGACGTGATGTTTGATGGCGACGCATTGTTGGGTTAGGCGTTGGGATTTAAATTATGTTTAAGTCTCTGAGGGGGTTCTTAGGTGAGGTACGAATTTGGGAAGTAGTTTGTCACAGATGTGATTTGTTAAATGCTTTAGAAAACCTTGCTAAAACGAATTTATAAAACGAATCTTAAAAAAAATGTATATAAATAATAATGTGTATAAATGTAAATATTATAAACATTTCTTTCTGATCTTAACTATGTTAAATAGTAAAAGAAAAATTATTTTATAACATTTTTTCATTAGGAAAACCTAAAACTAAAAGGAAGAATTCATAAAAATGGGTTTTCCCGAATTTTCAAAATTTACTATCCTTGTGTAAAAGTTATTATTTCTTTACTAATCCCTCAGAGAGAACCATGAACACATCTTAATAACCATCTTTCTTTTTTAGGCTACATTCTACCAAATCCTTCGTTGAGCTAACACAACCGCCTTACAACGCTACTAATTAACTATCACAACAATATACAATAGTTCAGCAATTAGTTCTTACTTCCCAATCAATAAACAAAAATACCTTTGTTCACCGATCAGAAAACTGGTCCCAAACTATTGACTCACAGAAAACCCTCTCCTCCGAAAGCTTTCTCAGAAGCTTTCCCAGCCTTTATTAATGCCTCACCCTTCCAAAGAGGGTTCTCCACCACAACAGATTCTTCTTACGAAAACAATTTGTAAAACTTATCAATTTGTTTTCTTAGAGCAATGTTGCGCGCCTTCCATTAGAAGACACTCCAGGCATTACTGCCAATCAATATAATTCCCTTCAGCGTCCATTGTTTGGCTAACGGAAGCTCCAACAAAGGACACCCGGGTGTTTTCCGTAAGCCCGCCATCAAGCTCTCTCAAATCCGCCATTAAAATATCGTTGCGAGTCTCTCCTCTGCATATTCGATCGCGCGCGCCACTCAATCACCTGTTAAAAATGGCCGAGGTGAACACTTTTAGGAATGGGGAGGTAATGCGTGCAGGGTGCACTCTGGTGTTGCAGCCTTGGGAGTCAGCATGTTGAGTGGCTAAAGTCCTAGGAAGTCCTAAATAATGAAAGTCACGTGGTTCAGTAGATTTTGAGTAGAAAATTGCGCTTCTATTCAAGAAAATAGAAAGGATTGAAATGTAGCATTTACCACCAGAATGAGAGCAGTTTAACCCAACTTCCGAGAAAAACGCATTAAAATTAGACCAGAATTTTCAGATACCCACAACAGATTGCTTAACTTTCAATATACAGGATGATTCAAAACTTGTGGTTCAAAAATAATAGGGGTTGTAGATTACCCTAAGACACTTTAGAATCACTCTAGTTTGGGTGGGCGGTACAGCAATACTGAGTTATAATTTATTTATTTATTTACATACTAGCTGATATGCCCGGCCTTGCACGGGTGTGGAGTGTAGTAATTTATTTTAGTTTTCTCAAGTTACATATCTAATTTTCTGTATCTGATATTACCAATCATCCCGACATTCCCAGTAATTTTTCATATCCCGTTGTTCCCGGTAATTTTTCATGTTCGGGTATTCCCGGTAATTTTTAATATCCTGGCGTTCCCGGTGTCTTTTCTCATGTTGCTGTTCCCGGCGCCTTCTTCATCCCGGTTCCAACTATTTATATTTACCCAAACCCATCCAGTTCCTATGTTGAATATTGATAGTTTCCCCTAGTAAAGTATTTAATTTTAAGGTTTTCATCTCATTGACAATAGTGCGTCAAGCAGATCTACTCTAGTAGAAAAATAAGTATTAACAACAGTGAGTCAAGCAGATCTACTCAAGTAGAAAAATAAGCATTTTTAGCCATAAAAAACGTTAATTACAGGTTAATATTCGATTTTCGAACTTGGAAAACTTTGTATTTATAATCTTAGTCTCCAGATACGTCTTCGAGTTTTGTCAACGCCTACGGCGTAGATAGATAGGAGATGTAATTTTCATGTTTTAATATCATTTGTTACAATAGTGAGTCAAGCGGATCTACTCTAGTAGAGAAATGGAGAAATAAGCGTTTTTGACCATAAAATCTTTAATTACTCGTAAATATTCGATTTTCGAACTTGGAAAAGTTCGTGTTGATAATCCTCGCCTCAGAATACGTCTATATACCCAGTTTTGTGTACGCCTGCGGGGTATTTTGGGAGGAGATGTAATACATACCCACACACATAGCCACAAACGGTTTTAGTTATATACTAGCTGATATGCCCGGCCTTGCACGGGTATAGTGTATCAATTTATTTTTTTTTTTTAATTTTCTCAAGTTACATGTCTAATTTTTCTGTAACCTCAATTACCAATCATCCCGATGTTCCCGGTAGTTTTTCTTATCCCGGTGTTCCCGGTAATTTTTCATGTTCCGGTATTCCCGGTAATTTTTAATATCCTGGCGTTCCCGGTGTCTTTTTTCGTGTTGGTGTTTTCGGCGCCTTTTTATCCCGGTTCCAACTGTTTATATTTACCCAAACCCATCCAGTTCCTATGTTGCACATTTATAGTTTTCCCTAGTAAAATATTTAAGGTTTTCATCTCATTAACAATAGTGAGTCAAGCAGATCTACTCTAGTTGAAAAATAAGCATTAACAATAGTGAGTCAAGCAGATCTACTCTTGTAGAAAAATAAGCATTTTTAACCATAAAATGTTAAATTACAGGTTAATATTCGATTTTCGAACTTGGAAAACTTTGTATTTATAATCCACGTCTCTAGATACGTCTATATACCGAGTTTTGTCCACGCCTGCGGCGTAGTTTGAGAGGAGATGTAATTTTCATGTTTGAATCTCATTTGTTACAATAGTGAGTCAAGCGGATCTACTCTGGTAGAGAAATGGAGAAATAAGCGTTTTTGACCATAAAATCGTTAATTACTCGTAAATATTCGATTTTCAAACTTGGAAAAGTTCGTGTTGATAATCCTCGCCTCAGAATACGTCTATATACCAAGTTTTGTGTACGCCTGCGGCGTATTTTGGGAGGAGATGCAACACATACCCACATACCCAGCCACATACGGTTTTAGTTATATACTAGCTGATATGCCCGGCTTTGCACGGGTGTAGTGTATCCAATTTATTTTTTTTTAAGTTTTCTCAAGTTACATGTATAATTTTTCTGTAACCTCAATTACCAATCATCCTGATGTTCCCGGCAGTTTTTCATATCCCGGTGTTCCCGGTAGTTCTTCTTATCCCGATGTTCCCGGTAATTTTTCATGTTCCGGTATTCACAGTAATTTTTAATATCCCGGCGTTCCCGGTGTCTCTTTTCATGTTGGTGTTCCCAGCGCCTTTTTATCCCGGTTCCAACTCTTTATATTTACCCAAACCCATCCAGTTCCTATGTTGCACATTTATAGTTTTCCCTAGTAAAATATTTAAGGTTTTCATCTCATTAACAATAGTGAGTCAAGCAGATCTACTCTAGTAGAAAAATAAGCATTAACAATAGTGAGTCAAGCAGATCTACTCTTGTAGAAAAATAAGCATTTTAAACCATAAAAATGTTAAATTACAGGTTAATATTCGATTTTCGAACTTGGAAAACTTTGTATTTATAATCCTCGGCTCTAGATACGTCTACATACCGAGTTTTGTCCACGCCTGCGGCGTAGTTTGAGAGGAGATGTAATTTTCATGTTTTAATCTCATTTGTTACAATAGTGAGTCAAGCAGGTCTACTCTAGTAGAGAAATGGAGAAATAAGCGTTTTTGACCATAAAATCGTTAATTTCTCGTAAATATTCGATTTTCGAACTTGGAAAAGTTCGTGTTGATAATCCTCGCCTCAGAATACGTATATATACCGAGTTTTGTGTACGCCTGCGGCGTATTTTGGGAGGAGATGCAACACATACCCACATACCCAGCCACATACGGTTTTAGTTATATATAGATAGATAGATTGTCATACAAATATAAAGTAGCCATTTACATGACAAGATAAAAACACCAAAAGGCAAAGAAAAATGCAAATACACACACGAAACAGATAATAAAAAGCAAGTATTATAGCACCTTCTGAATTTTTTTAAAAGAGTAAAAAAAAAATATCATAATTATTGGGAAGATTATTTACTAATGAGTTATAATGAATGAATATAATGAGTTATTATTGTCCCATTTAAAAAAACGGCCCTTCAAGGACAAAAATTTTACTCTGTCACCCCAAAAATGTACTTGACTAAAAATGACGCAAAAAAGCTGATTGTTCTTTTTGCTGGGGTGGTAACGATGTGTAACTTTTTTTTCAATAATAATATCCTACATTTTAACAAAGTAACACTCATTAAAATTAACAAAAATAAATACAATATGTTGTTAACCAAGGGGGACCCTAGTCCTGCCAAGTGAAACAAACTAAGGTACCTAAATGAAGCATATACTACATGAAATAAGAAATAAAAGGAAAATACCTGAGAAGGAAAAAAAAATAAGTATTAAACATTCATAGAAATAATACAAAATGTATGGCAAAGAACAAAAAAATATAATAAATTTTGTTAATAAATTCAGTTTGGTTTGATTTAATAACGTATCCTTCTTTTAGAAACAGATGTAAAAATGAAGTAAGTATGAAGCAGCTTGACGTTTGGTCGTTGCAATGGGAAAAGACATTCAAAGCTCTCTCTATCGAAATAACGACTCTACGCTCCTAAGGGTGTTCGTTACCGAAAATGCGTTCCGAAGAAAAATGCAGCACATTAGGGTCAATTTGTTGGTCTGTTCTTTCTTCGGTGGCAACACTTTTATATTCTAATTAGAGAATGGAGTGCTATCTGAAGAAAATTTTGCTCGTTTGTGAAAGGCTGAGTGGTTGCGAAGCGTTTAAATTATTTCGTTTGGGTAGTATGTTACTTTGTATGAGTGTGTTTTTTAATGATGGTTTCGGTCAGAAGACGGCACGTGTTTTTAATGGGGGTTTTTGAAGTAGGAAAATTATCCGTTGGGGAAATTTGAGGGTAGTAAAACGGGGTTTAAGAATGTAATGGGTAGTTATGGTGCAGTAGTTCGTTCTTGGGGTTAGATTTTGGATATTAATGACTAAATTAAAGAAGGGTATGTAGAGTATGTTAAAAATGCATAGCCGTTCAAACTTTGAAAAATTAATCGTTAAAAGTATTGGAAAATAATTTGGTTTGCGTGAATATGAAAATAGAGACAATAAAATATTTATTTAGGTTTTCTATATTTATATGTATTATAAATATTTATGTATAAATAATATAGTATGTGTTAATAAATACTATAAAATAATCTTCAGAAGAACAAAATTGTTAGAACGATGTTTGTAGCCTAGATTCAGAGGAATATGGTGTTGCTTTTTTTCTGTTAGTTAAACTTTTTATAAGTAAGAGGATGATTTATACAATCAGAAACTTTAACTTTCCAATCATGTAGAAAAAAAAATTTAATTTTTTTTTTGGTATTTCACATATATTTATGATAATTAAGGAAGCTAAACATATTTTTCTGTTTTATGAATATACACATGCATACATCATTTACTGAGTTTGTAAAGCAAAAAAAAAAAAAAAAAAAAGGGAGAAAGGGTACAAAGTTGAGTTGCTAAAATTTAGTAGGGATATTATTGCCTACTTTGTAGAGGTAATCCTAATGTCACGAGAAAGTAACATTTGTATAACTGTTTAAAAAATAACAAATATTTATTAATAAATTTCATCAATTAAATTGTTAAAAACATTGAAGTTAAATTTCGGTACTAAAATTTAGTGTGTTGTTGTAATAATTCTATCGATTTTAAAAAAATAGATACTTAAGATTCATATTATAAAAATAAAAACAACATTGGAACAACATTCTGAAACAGCATAAAAACAACATTACTTTTTGTCAAAGTGCATAAATAACCTTATGTATTCCCGATTTCCTAAGCAAAACATATTCAAAATAGGTAAGTTGAAAATATTTACAAGACTATCTCACACAAGATTTATTCCGTTCAAAATAAAGCGAAGGTTTATTGATAAACGTCAAAATCTTCAAAAGCCCGCTTGTTTCCCCTTGTTTGCAAAGTTTCGAAAAACCCTCTTGGAATATTCAGTTTACAGTTTTCTTTACGGGATGCAAACGATTTATTCCAGTCATTTTTATGGAAAATATCAATTTATAAGAACTTCGCGTGTGTCCATATTTTCCCAAAAACTTTACGATGCAAACCTGAGTATTTCGGAAACAAAATTTAAATTTATTTTCTATATCGTTTGCTCTTATTTTTCCCCATCAAATTTCCAGGCACCCACCTGTTCAAACATTTATACGGGAGCAGAAGGTAAAAGAAGAATTGAATTTCAAAGATTTGAGAAGTATCCCTTTCCTTAGATAGTTTCCTTTTTTTCTTTTTGGAATAAGATCGATGATATATTTTTTCATCCACCTTTACTTCGGAAATCTTGAACTTCTTTCGGATATATCTGGGAAAGCCTATTCACTAACTGTTTGGTTTTGTAACAAAAAAAACTGTAAAAAGTGGTTGAATGTGTGTGGTTGAAAGGATTCCCCATTGATTGAGAAAAAAAACCACCTTAACTATATTCAGAGAATCTTAAAGGATATGTTATTCCTAGAAATTTAAACCTTCTCTTCTTTTTTGTTAGAAGAAATAATATTGAACTTTAGAGAAAATTAATTAGAGTACAGAGATACGTCTTCATAATAAAAACATACTGAATTCTATTATATGTTAAATTAATAATACTATCTGAATCCCACTATCTGGAATTTTATTCAGAATTCATTACTGATTGGTTATAAATATTTTTTATTTGGTTTATTGAATTTTAAAGAAATTATATTTTTATAAAAATTAAAACTTTTTGAAACCTGTATTATATTATAATGAATACAACCATATTTATAGAACAGATTAATTTCAAATAATCTCAAATAAGGGGAAAAATCGACGCATAAGAAAAAAAATAATCTTCTTAAAATATTTAATCTAAATTCTTTAGAAATTCATAGTTTATCTATGTATGTTTTTATTATAAGATATCAAATATTTATATAGTAAATTAAGAGTGCAAAATTAATTTCCCTATCGTAAATTAAACTTTAAACTGAGGTTTTTCTGATTTATTTATGAATAGAAACGATACATTCATGGAATATAAAATTTCATCATGTTCTTTTGAGGAAGAATATGAATTATGGAAAAGTTAAAAAAATAACTATAATTTGACAAGACAGAATAATTAAGACAGAAATGATTACTTTTAAGGATAGTACAGGTATCATATCCAATCGTAATTTCTTAAAATGACCGACATTAATAATTAATACGTTCTTTCCAGATAGCTGTTTTATTATTTGAGGAAATAAATCTAATGGAAGATATTAATTTGGTGTGAAAATCGAAATAGCATTCAGAAATATTTTTGTAAATTGATAAAGGTAGTAAAAAATATTTTGTAAAACACTGGCACATATTTTTTTTTTATATGAAGACCATAATTTTAAATAATTCATTGGAGGATGAATGGTTTTCATATAATTACTGCTATTTTGGTCGTTTTTATGTAAGTGAATTTTTAGGTAATGCTGCTCACAAAGTCGACAATCGTAGTTCACAATACATTTGTAGAACACTGAGAAATTCGTTGCACGTATCTGTGGAAACGAGCGCCTATTCTAACCAAACTTTGAAAGAGTTTTCCTCGGAAATATATTCGACGGTATGAAATAATAGAACAATTAATAAAAAAATTTATTCGTGACATTTTAAAAAAATTTTCATTTTACAATACACATGAAGATAAAAAAATAGAAAAATGCATTCTTATTCAAAATGAAACATTAGAAAATTGTCATACATAATACTTTTTTAACAGGTATGCATCGCCATCGCCAGCGAATATAAAAAAGCAAAATGAGTGAGCAAACTTAACATAACAACAGAAACACATACATCTGAATTAAAAAAAAGGATAGACGATAGAAAATTTCGAACTAGAAGACTTTGTTCCGTAAAATCTCCGAGATTTCTCAATTCCACATCGCATCCCAAATCAAAACCCACCAGGAGTTCACTAAAAAAGGGGGGAGAAGAAAACCTAATGGGTTTTCCACTCAACTGGCTCCTCCCGATAAGGCCGAAAGAAACATCACCCCAGCATCTTTATTACCGCCAAAACAAACCGCATCATTCCTCAAGAGGCTTATCGCGTTCTTGGAGATTTATAAACGACCTGGACCAATCTACTGCGAGGAAACCACCACCATCTCGGCATTCCGGGCATGTCGGCGTCAAAAAATCGAACGCAACAATCAGACCGTATGCGAGTCATGCCGTAACTCGATTTCACTCCCAAGTTATAAAGTGATCAGGCTGCGTTATCTCAGCAGCCGCCATCTTGTGCTGTGTGTGGATAAAGATTGAAGCTAAAAACCCCCTATCCGTCTCTTTATCAGGTGAAAGTATCGAGGAGGGAAGGAAAATCCAGGCGCGCATGACACCGTAAAATATTTCCTCCATCGCGCTTTCCAATTTATTTCGGGATCGGGATTTTCCTTGCTGCTGTGTTCTTTTTCCTTATTTTTTTCTCTCTCTTCTTCTCAGACGATTCAGAGCGAAGAGGTGTTATAAATAGAGGAAACTTTGATAGGGAAACCCTTCGTGACTACATGGTTGGTGGCGATAAGAAATTACGTGGAGAAATCTGCAGACAAGTGGATTATGGAGTAAAAAGCTCTCTACATCACTCTTTCCCTCTATTTATATCTTTCTTTGTCTATCATCCTTTCATAGTTTCGCCTTTTCTGTCTTTCTTTCTCCTTTCTCTCTCTCTCTCTCTCTTTCTTTTTATTCCACATGTCTCTACTCTACATATTATCTCTTTTTCTTTCTCTATTTTTTCCATTCTTTCCCTCTATTGCCAACCAAATATATAGATTAGGGTAAATTATTGTTATAGTTCATTTAAAAATTTTCTAAGCTGCTTCGCAAGCCAAATATTATAAATATCTTCATTAAGATATACATTAATAACGAGGGAAAGTGATCGATAATTTTCTACATCAGAGAAAGCAATGAAGGTATCATTGAATGGGCAAAACATTTCCCATCCAAGTTATTTTTATTTGAGATTATTTAAAGCAGTATGGTTTTGGAAAGAATGAAGCAAACCAATCGAAGCTCTAGCCAACATATCGAATAGGATCTGTACGAGGAGCATAGAAAATTTCAATGTGAGTTGTTGAGAAGGAGCTATTAATCATAAAGTCAGGACGTCTATCATACATCCCAATTTCGGGCATCCCTGATCTTATTCGTCTAGTTCAGGGGTCTCAGAAGTACGGCCCGTGGGCTTAAAGTGGCCCGCCTACTCCTAAAAAGTGGCCTGCAGACTTTCCGGCTCCAGTTTGCTTTATTTGTTTTTATTAGTATATTAAGGGATATAAGTACTATTGACATTGAAAAAAAAAATTTAAGATGATTCTCTAAATTCAAAGTACCGTAATTAAGATTAAATGACAATAAATAATGACACATCATCGTATTTTCAAATAAAAAATTCTCTCTTAGTAACACGGTGACATTATGTTGAGCTAGCCACCTTGGCTCTTGTGTTTTGAAATTTCAGTCCAGTGTGGCCCACGAGACTTTCTGGATTAGTAAATGTGACTTCTAGACTAAAAAAGTTTGGAGATAACCCTGCAGCCATATTCACAGCCATCAGCGTAGGTGTTAAATCATTGGTCAAAGAAGAATTCTACCAATCAAAATAAGCGAAAAGCTATTCTTTTCTTTAGCTGTTGATTAACAACAACGCGGCTTATGGCTTTGAATATGGCTGTTAGTCCATTTTGTCATGGTAACGCTCACGGTATTGGTAGCACAAAGGTCCTCACAGCGCTCCCTACGCATTTTCCCTCTATGATTCCCACTTCCTTCCAGCGTGGGATGTAGCAAGTGGTCGGGTTTTATGGGATATAAATTCCGGGGGTTGTTTTGGGAGAATGGAACTGTTTGTTTTGTTTATTTCCTTCCTCTTGTTGTTTTGCTTCTCTTCTGCCTTGCTTGAGAGACTCGTTAAACTTTTAAACGCAAGGCCGCGCTGCTGTTATTAACGTTAGTTTCTGGAAGGTTTTTTTCCCCCTATCCTCTTTTCTGCGGAGCTTCGTTAACTAAGTACGTCGGGATATGAGGTAGGAAATATGCTCCAGACATGGTTTATGGAGGTTTTTAATGTTTTAATAGGTGAACGTATCCATTTATAACTCTGGAGTAGTACTTTTAGTGGGCATCGTTAAGATAAATGAAAAATGTAACGAAATCTGATGCAATTAGGCGGGATTTATGTAGTTCTTAATACGCTTCAAATTAAGTTGTTATGCAATCTTTCTTGCGATGAATTTATGAAAACTCTATCATTTTTTTTCATTGTTATTAAATTAACCTCAGTAATTATTTCTTTTTAATTAAAAAAATGTTCAAATCGGCATATTTCAAAACAGTTGTTATAATTGTATCTTTGATTTTCTTTAAATACGCCATTCTTCCTGTGTAATATTCATTTTACTTTCTAATTAATAATTAATGTGTTTTTAATTATTTGAAAATCGAGAAAGAAATTCTTTAAAAACATGATAATGATTTATAAAAGAGATGAAGAGTAAGAAGTTAAACATAACTGAATTATTTAAGTAATAATGTGATCTATTCTTTGGATAAGTCTATTTAAAGATAAACTTATTATTGAGAATAATAATCTCATTGTCTACTCTGCTCAGAATTGTGTAAATTAACCTAAATTAGTTTCGAGTAATTGAATGTATTTTGTTACGGCTCTTACGTTTTACTTTTGATAAAGCTGTTTGGAATTTCTTTTATAGTCGTTAAACATTGACTAGGTTGAACGTAATAATTACACTAAATATAAAATATAAAAAGGAACCCCAACTCTGTCAATTTGAGCACACATAATTACTGAAACGCAAATTTTAAGTTAACCGAATCTTTGTTTTCTCATAATTATTCTACCTAGAAAGTACGTAGAAGCAATTTAAAGCTTATTACAATATTCAAATAAAAATTACCATATAACTTATATTAAATTTTAAAATAACGTTATGATTAGGTTCCTGGCTATAAAGACATTGTACTCGTTATATAAGAGACAAATATTGAGACCATAACAAATATTACATTATATTAAAAATACTAGTTTTAATTCTTTCAGTCCTAAACCACCCGAGAATGCCACTGAATTTTAAAGAAAAATTCGAGCGGTCAAGACTTAGAGGGTTAAAACAGAAGTAAAAAAAAATACATTTGTGAAGAATATCCACAGAATATTAAGTTTGACATTAGGACTCGCTTTATGGTAATAGAACCGAAGAAATAATTCTGTTTACGTATGATCGATAAAAGAGAAAACACCTAAAGGGCTTCTTAACAAACAAGAATTAAACGTTGTTCTCTGAACGAAACCGATTTGTCTGGCCTCAACCGATCCCCGCGAAAACGTCATTAACAAATCAAAGAATGTCCCCAGAATAGCTCCCTGAACGCGGTCTTTTTGTGTACTTGGCACCATTCATAAAAGCCGAAATCTCCTCAGAGGAAGCCTGCAAAGACCATTTACTCGGTGGCACTCCTCGGATTAATGATGAACAATTTCCCAACGGAGTTCTTTTCTGTTGTTTTTGGCCTCTTTGATAAAGCACCGGAGTGAGACGATAACTATCTACTATGATTCGGGGCAGTGAATTTTGTCTCTATTAACGGTTCGGCACCTCTATCACATAGGACAGTCTCTACTTAAAAGATGTGTGAAGAAAAGCAGGGCTGTTGTTTTCTTCTTATTGGGTGAATCTTTTGGATTTTATGGAATCAAATAGGTGATGGGGTAGTTTGTTTTTTGGAAGTGTCAGATCTTGTCAAAAGTATTTTGTATTGAAAAATATTGTTGTTAATTAGCATTTGCGTAGCCAGATTTAAAAACATGCTAAATAAACTTTCACTCGTTATTGGGGAAATCAGTCAAAACGTGTTTTTTTTTTAATAATTAAAATGACATAGAAACAAATGAAAAGTGGTTTTTGAGAGCAATAGTGAAAAGTAAAAAGCAGCTTTGATTTTCTGTCTTGCTAAAAAGAAAAATTATATTCTTAGTTATTTAAAAAGCTAAATTGGTTATACTAGACTGCAACGTTACTTGACCCTGGAGAAACAAATTGAGAGCAAACAAAGAAAGTTGTTCCCAGCGCGGTGTCTGAATTTTGAGTGAAATTGAGAACTTTAATTTAGAAATATGATTAGTTTGTCAAACCCGTGTAAGCGTCTTTTTATCACGATTTACGTACTGAAACTCTTCCTAGCAGCCCAACAGGCTTTCTGCTTTCTGTTTACTCAGTTTTTCCTTTCGCGTAGTGACTTCATAGGGTCAAGAAGCATTGCAGTCTAGTATGGATATACTTCTTTTAAAATCAGTGAAACAGTGTTTTGTAGGAATCAAATCAAAATAGAAATATTCTTTTTTTTTAAAAACAAGAATGAAAAGTATGGGATTATTGTAACCTATTGTGAGGAATCGTGAATAAGTGGATCATATTTAACGGGTACGCCGACGTACTGGCCTAGTGGTTAGAGCATCTGACTGCGAAGCCGTACGTCTGGGGTTCGAATCCCCGTTTGGCATGGATGTTAGTTTCTGTCCTTGTGTGTGTGTGTGTGTGATGAATGAATGTGGCCCCCCTGTAAAAAGGGGTTGTGCCTGCGAATGAGTGTGTGGCATGGGCAACAGTACTTCACCTCCGTGGCTTCGGTCCACAGGTGCCCACTGGGTAACGAGAAGTAAGTACTGATTTCGGCATGTCTGGAGCGATGATCCCGGTCATAGTGTGTGTGTGTGTGTGTGTTGTGCTCTGCCATTGGAAATAAAAAAAAAAATATTTAACGGGTAAATGTAGCCTTAACAGGTTTTTAACTTTAATACTGAATCCGAATCCGAATCTGTATGGGGTAAAATGTATTTCAACAAGTCCGCCCAAACTCTGCACTGCACAGTCAGATTCCTAGTATGGAGTACTTAAATATGCTGAAAGAACTATACCTCTACGGTCCATAGTTTTAGAGAAAATCCCGAAAGAGAAGGTATGACGTCGCATCTGGTTTACTATAACTAAGTTTATTTGAAACCTGAACATTGGTTAGTTGGATATGTTTCAGTACTATACTATAAAATGTTAAGAATATCCATTGAGAATTCAATCGCGAATCTTGGAAGGAAATAGTTAAGATTTTATTGGATACGACGTTACATTATTCTATAAATAAAAGTAGTTGTTAAGGAATAGTTTTTCAGGCAAATTTTATATACACATTATACAAGGAATCTTTCTGTGTAGATTTTGGAGGGACTTGTTGAATCACTCTGTATATAAATTGATACCTATAACTTAATTTCCTCATTTTATCTTTTAAATTATAAGCATAACAACTTGTAAAAAGAACTCTTAAATGTATATGTATATCAATGGAATGTCTTTATATAAGAGTTTAAACGAGGAACATATTTGAGGTAATATTTACACTGAATAATCCATATATTAACATTTAAACCTGTACTATTTGTATGAATTTCATTTTGTCTGTTTCAGTTTAAGTTTCCTTTCAACCTCTTTTGAATTGGGTCTTATTTTTCAGAATAGTAAAAGAAGAGCTATTATGTTAACAATTAAATTTTATGTTAAGAAATAAATCTTACCAAATATTATGGAAATTAAATAGATTTTATAAAAATACAAACTTTTACGTAAGTAGAAATTTAAAATAATTCTCAATTAAAATATCTTGTACCGTACAATAATTTTAACATTCCAAAAAATAAATAAATTTAACATTCTTGAGAAAAACAAATAGAAGAGAAAGATTTTATAACCACTGAAAAGGATTAATACGATAATTATCCTATTAAAAAAAGGGGATTTAGAGAATACAAACATTAATTAGTTCATTCATCGTGTAATTGATTAATTTCTCTAAATGTGTTATAAATTTAACAAGATAGCTGTTTTCATTAAAACTAGTATTTCGCAAGAACATGAAATGTACTTACTGGATGATAAACCTTCTACAAAAAAATAAATTGAGGCGGGAAATAGAGGGCAATAACAATTAATCAAATTATCTATAATGTAAAACCTTTTTATTGGGATTGGAGGTGTTATTAATTTGATTTGTATTTTCGTAGAACGAAATATGGTTGTGAGATTTATCAACTTTTTAAACTGCCCTTTACCTTTAAACTTTAAGCATAAA
Organism: Tetragnatha montana; assembly: GCA_963680715.1. NCBI lineage: Eukaryota > Metazoa > Arthropoda > Arachnida > Araneae > Tetragnathidae > Tetragnatha > Tetragnatha montana. The sequence continues at coordinate 53,306,643 of OY796676.1, read as the reverse complement.
TGTCTGTCTTAGGAAACAACGAAATTCCTAATTAAATTTTAAAATCAATGCAATGATTAAACTGGCTTTTAACCCATTTTTGGCCAAAGTTGCGAAAAAATCTTATTTCTCATATAAAATATTATTTTTTCTGAACGAAACTTTTTTTGTGTCTTAATGAATGTAATTTAAGCATGTTTCAATAAAAATATTACATTTTATAAAATTTCTATGGCCTAAAATGGGTTAAAATAATTAATTACATAATTTAAAGTTTAAACTGTTTTCTTTGAATAGGTCATTGTATTGTCTATAGATTATAACAACAAAATTAAGGAGAATATGTATTAAAATTGATCCCCATTTGATTTTTGTATTATTTTATAGATTACAAAATACCAGTTTTAATCTTTCTCTTGATGTATTAAACATACCATATAAAATAGCCTTTTTTAAAAGGGTTTCATAATTGATATTTGAATAATATTTTTCCACTTTTATCACTTGTCATCTTAAGTAGGGAAATTTTATGACGCAAAGGTGATATTTGGCCATTTAACGCCATCTCAAGTATTGGGATTTTATATTTAATCAAAAAATCTTGTGTACAATAAAATTTTTAGCAGATTGCATTTACTACAGTTTAAATACATTGAACTGTTTTTAAGTTTTGATAAGAATTACACACACTTACATTTTAAATATAGAACTGCTAAACTTTTCATAAAAATTAAACACACAGATATGATTATGAATTCATTTACTACATTTTAATGTAGCCCTAATAATTTTCTTTTAATAGCCCTTTAGTTGATGGAAACAGACATGACTTTTAATTTAAATATCTTTTTAACTATTAATCTTGTGTTTGGCGCGGAATGTCCGATTTAGGGACCTTGCGCCATAAAACCCAAAACAACCAACCAACCAACCCTTTAGTTGATATTAAATCAAAACAAATTACGGTAAATTCAGTTAAATCTATATAACCCCTGCATAGATATTATGATATACAAATCTATTGTAATTTAAATGTTTCATAATATGACCGAATACTTAAGTTTAAAAAAATAAATGTAACTAAAAAATTAATGGAAGATTCATCTGTACACAAATTTATGTTTAGAAAAAAACATTCTTCAACTATATAAAAAAACCTCTCCCGTTTAACTCCAATACAAAAAAACAAAGAGTTACACTCCAAATCTCGAATAAATTCAACGATATCCCTATAAACTTTAAACACATCACTCGTAAAAATCGAAGTACACTTCCAACCTTCACCAAAGACTGAAACTTCCATCTTGAAACTTCTGCCTTCCGAAAGGCCAGAATCACCCGAACCCTGCCATCCATGAAATTACAGCTGAAAGTTGATTTAGCAAAATTAGCCATCACGGCGACTCCTCGCGTGAAAACTTACCCTTCCCGATATAAAAAGCCTTCCTTTAGCATAATTTCCCCAAACTGCACTGGAAGAAATAGGATACTCTTCCCTATTCTCTCTGCCCGGGTAAAGCGTACAGTGAGAAGGTGTGCAGAGGGAGAAATGACCAGAACCCTGCGTGTCATACATGTTGAAAGTTTAAAAGAATTTTACCGCTTTGAAATGCTACAGGCAAAAGTTAGCTAGAGAGAAATCACACTTTATCCATATTTTACCCCAATAGACTTATTTTTAAAATCCATTTACTAAATAATTACCATTTTTAGGAAAAAATATATTTCTTGATCAGCATAGGTAGGTGTATTAAATCGGGTAAAGTGATAAATATAGAAAACTTACCATTCTATCCAGCAGGCATTAGTATCAAATAACTATCAATGAAGATTTGGTTGAATTATAGTACGATTTCTATTATTCTTATAAATATGACAGTATAAATTAGTTTGTAATTTTTGGCGATATTTTGTTATTTAGGGCAGAAACCCGTTTGGCATTTATTAACGGAACAGATAACGGAATTGTACCAGAGATTGAACAAGGTAAGAATATTTTTTTGAGTAATTCCCGTTAAAGTAAAAGTGATAACTTATGGGTTGTTATTACTTATACCTTAACCAATTATACGCAGGTGCCATTTGAATATACATCGAGATTTCAATTTAAAATCACCGTAAGAGCTGTGTTTTTTTTTCTCTCCCATTATGTCGTATCAGCCCATGGGAGGAAACTCAAACAATCACGAGTTAAAACTATCCTTTTCATAGCATTACGGGTAAAATTTCAAGGAATTTAAAAAAGAGTGTCCCAAAAATGCCACACGAAAAAATAAATACGTCTTTGAAATGCGACAGTAACAAAGTTTAATATTGTCACATTTCAACATCCCCCTAAAAACAAAAACTTTGTCCACTTTTTATATAAAATTCCTATTAAGTATAAATCATGAATATTATCACTGGGGTTCAATTTCTGCCCTTAGCTGTTCGCCTGCAATGACCTTTACTCCATTTGCTCCTAGGAGCTTCCGTTCGCCCTTAAGCGTCTCTGTATCCTTCTTTTGAATCGTCTTTGTAATTCATTTCTGACACACTCTGTATCTTGCTCAAATATACTACTACTATCTGTCTAACACAAGTTGAGCTCTCGTTTACATTTCTGTTGCCAAGGCGAAGTTGTTGCATTGAATCATTATTGCTCTTTTTTTTTAACAGATTACTAATCCTAGCCTCTAACATATGCGTGCAACTGCATCAATTTTGAGAAGAAGACCGTGCTTGCCTGCCGTGAAGACCGTGCTTGACCGCCTTAAAATTTCTGCCGATAAAATCCTCCGTCGGCTTTAATCCCCGCCAAATCCTAATGCGGTTTATCCCTATTTAAAATGAACCTGTCTTGTTTCTATAACGGCACTATTTGCACGTACAATATACAACTAAACTATACTCTTATTTACACGGCAACGGTTCTGATTGGAGATCACACTAAGCGCCGGGACTGCTAGGTAACCGTGAGACCTACTGCGCATGGGCCAACTGCCGTTTTTGCCGTCCAAATAGACACTTCCTTCTATAGCAACCGCCACAACCAGACCTTAGGCGGACCAGAGAGGCGGGAGCTCAACTTGTGGTAGACAGACAGTAAATGTCCATCTTATGTCTTCCGATTCTACAAAGAGGAAAGATCGATGCTCACTCTATAGCACCGCCTCACTCTACGATGGCAGAAGCGTTTTGCAGGAGGCTACTCCGCCTGATGGAGGGCATAAAATAGAGCTGGCGGAGGGAGATAGCCTCGTAAATTGGAGCAGGGTTTTACTTTCGGGCACAACCACTAGCGAGCGGTGTAGATATCGGGGATGAATAATATATGGCCGAGTGAAATGCTTAAGGTATTATGTAATATTTTGCGTGGCCTGGAGAAGGTCATTTCGGTGATTGTTGCGTCCGGGAAGACGGAGATTGGGGTTCTTGGGATATGTTGGAAGTGAAATTCTTTCTCTGGTGAGTGTGTGAGGGGAGGGAAGTCACAGATTTGAAGTGGTTGGTCAGCTACCATGGGATGGTTCATTGGCGTGAGGATTCATAGAAACGGAACATTGCTAAAAAGATGTTATAAAAGTACAAATATGTGTACAATTACATAGATAAATAAAAACATAAACATAGGATGTTTCAATGATTTCACCCTAACTTGGTACAGACAAATTCTCACCTTGGAGTACATAGACTGTTTCCCATCGTGGGGAGCACGCCCCACCGGGGAGGAATATGAACTTCTAGGGGGCAATTTGAAAATTTCCAACCAAACTGCTTCTCAGGTGGGGATGGACCACCAGGTTTTATTTACTTTTCATGAAGGATTTTCGAAAAAAATTAAAGATGGGGGGGCATGGAAAATTTAGAAAGGCTTTGGTGGGGCATGGACCGAAAAAGGTTGGGGAACACTGACATAGACTAAAGCAGACAGACTAAATGTTATAAATATACATTCACGCATGTCAGCGTCTTAGAATAAAGGTTCTTCGTCTCATTTTCACAGAAAATATTTGTCGTAAAAGTGTAGTTCTTTGAGTATTTCTCTTTATTATTTCCGTGCAGGCTGTGAAGAGTTTGGGCCGACTTGTTGAAACACCTTGTATAATTGCTGTGAAATGAAAGTTTCAGTTATAGTATCATCTTTAAGATTCATTGGTTTTGGGTTATGAGAAGCCAAAGACTTTTCTTGCTTCGTATGTGGGATTTGCAACGATTGGGGGACATGAAGAAAAGTGGCAAAGCAAATACTTGACGACAATGATAATTTTGCTTTCAAAATTTCATTTTAAGTAAATTTAAAGTTAAAGCTATTATTTTATTTTCTTATATAATAACAATTAGCAACATTAAAAACTTACAATAGCCCATAGGTTTTTTCGAATGCATTATGCTTTAATATGCTATACTAAGTAATCCTATTAGCATGTTACCATGGCCACCTAAACTAATAAGGCCGTAGAAGCTTGAAATTTTGAGTGACGTCATGCCTTCTATTCCACGTCATCGACGCGTTTAAGACAACAGCGCAACTCCAGTCTGGAACTTGATCGCCCCACCCTTTACAGCCTGATTGGTCTACTCAACTACGGTCAAAACGTCACTTGAATTAGCCACACCGACACACGTGCCGAATATTTCAGATGGGAAAAACGTTTGATCTGAATTAGGATTGATTTGACTTAGGATCGCTAAGAATTACTCTCTTAATGAAGAGGGGGTTAAAGAGCAGAATAAATCCTGATCTGAAATTTGCACCCAATCCTTGGATTGGACCTAAAACCAGCAAAATCTTTCTGTTCATGATAACATAAAACTGATCGAAAAGAGGAAACACCAGTTAATATTTAACCCCCCTCCATTGTAATCGTAAATTTGAAGGCTTAAAATATGTCCGATGATGAGTTTTAAACCAGGCCCGATTTTTACAATTTTACTCAAAATTTAATCATTAAACCAGATTTTAGTGATCAAATATGATCATTAAAATTAACTCTGCTTAAAACCATTTTCAGGTCTTAAGGGAAACCTCTTTTTCGATCTGCAAAACGAAACTACACAACATAAAATTGTTTATTTATAATTGAGCACGGAATCAACTTGAGGTTCGCGATCTCTAATTCACTTTCTCACTTCTGAAATATTCGACACGTGTGTCGGTGTGGCTAATTCAAGTGACGTTTTCACCGTAGTTGAGTAGACCAATCAGGCTGTAAAGGGTGGGGCGATCAAGATTCCAGACTGGAGTTGCGCTGTTGTCTTAAACGCGTCAATGACGTGAAATAGAAGGCTGACATCACTCAAGATTTCAAGCTTCTATGGCCTTATTAGTTTAGGTGGCCATGATGTTACCCACATAAAGTTATTCAATCACAATAAAGAGATAACTCATCCGTAAGGTAATTCCATACATAGCTAGACTAAATCAATCCTATTATGAGCTATGTAATGAATACATAGGGGTATACACAACAATAAGTAATTACTACTTCATACCTTGGTCTCATTCGTTGTTATATAAAAATTAAAACCCTTCTAACCTGTATAGTAAATGGTACTTTAAAACGAATTACTTCGGGTAAACAATGCTTGGAAAGAGGGTTTATAAATAGCTTTTGAAAGGAATTTATCTTGCCTAAGAGCCGAAGGATGAGTTTACTGAATCCACTTATTAGTCTTAATTTTCACTCGTTAATTGTCGATTTAATTCTCATTTACAGGCCTTTTTGAAACATTAGCTAGGTACTTAGCGGAATAATTACAAGATGCTAAGGGATAACGCATACGGTAGGAAACGTTAATTTTTAATTCTTACCTTTATTGCAAGATCCACACATTGTTATCTTAAGGAATAGTTCCACTACGTTAAAAATAACTACTCAGCTAACTGAATTTAAGATTAATCATATACCACTAATAAGCAGTCGTTAAATATATTTACAATTAGAAAATCCTTGTCTTTACAGTATGAATACATTTTGGGATAGCGTAATTAACTACTACATAAAATTAAAATGTGTTCTTTTTGTTTTTGATGGTAAAGGAACTTGAATTTAAAAAATAAAATAAAATGTCTCTCAACTTACGCTTTTATATAGTCAGTTATTGCAAGTAATCTCAGAGAAACATTTTTAGGAAAACATGGTACTACATGTTTCATGTCTTATAAATACAGTCTTACGCCTTTACTAGATCATTACATAAATTATTTTTTAGTTAAAATTAATTTTCTAAACTCCTAATGCTTAAAAAGATTCGTTTTTTTTAATTTAATATGGCTGTTTCTTTTCATTTTTGCTTAATGTAGTTTTTGTGTTACTTATTTAAAGTGTTATAAGGGTTGCAAAACCATTCAATCGTCTTTTTTTTTTTCATTTTTATTTGAAAGAAAAAGTAGAACTATATTCTAGATATTTAAATGTAGAATAGTCCGGATTTAAAAGTAGAATAGTCTGGGTAAAAATTGCTTTCTACATCTCTCGGGGTTATTAACTAAGTTTGGTTTAATCAAAATGACTAAGTATCACCCTAATGTTTAAGCAAATATGTGTTTAAGCATTGTGTTGACAATGTTAAAAAATATTTCGAGAATACATAAATGTTTAAAGGTCAAGGTAAATTTAATGACCAAAATTATTTTAATTAACTAATATCCCAGATAGCATTTTTTGGTTTTTTGAAGGTTTTTTTACCCTTGCATTGCAACCCAAAAAAGGTTTTTTGAGGGTTTTATTTGCAACCCGATAACCCCGAAAAAACCTTAGGATAACCTAAGAAAAAGGTACGCTAGTTGACATTACCAACCTTTTGCGTAACCTTGCGGATTAACCTTCTACAAGGTTATAGGCACAGGTTTTTTCAAGGATAGAGAAGAAAACCCTGTTTCAATGCTCTCTAGCCAGGTTTTTGAAAGGTTTCATAACAACCTTAGAAAAAAATTTTTTCGTGTAGACTGCGGAAACCAATGCCAAAAAACCTTCGTTCATTATTGCGGTCATTGGTTTTTGTAAGGTTTCCAAAAAATCTTGATTTAATATTGATGTTTAGGTTTAATATTGCATTTTTTATTTTTTTCGGAGTTTCTTTGTTAAATTATATGATGTCGCAAAATTTTTCCCGAAATATTGCACAGAATATAATACATATTTTCAGGGAAAATTTTGTATCATAATTCAATAAAGAAACATCGAAAAAATTAAAAATGCGATACTAAACTTATAACTCAGGAGATAAATAATTTATCACAACTTTTTAGCTAGGTGAACACACCACTTTTAACAAAAAGTAACTCGAATTTTATGCTGTATGATTACAGAATACTTCAAAGTAATTATTAAGTAAATACAGTAAAATGAAGTAATAAAATAAATTTAAAATTAAGTTTTTAAAATTCATAAAAACAAAATATACATATATATTTTAATTTCTACAAAAATTTTGTTTAATTTAGGCTCTAAAGCACTAATGAAAAAACTTACCTTTAAATAGAAGTATAATTCAAGATGGACACATTTTTATTTAAAAAACTTATTTCAACACATTAAATGTAAGAAAAATCAAGTTTATTGAACAACTGATACAAACACAACAAATTTTACAAACAGCTTTCTAGCATCACAGGGATTAAGGTTAAAGAGTTCATATAAAAAATATACATTAAATATAAACTGTGAAGGTAATAACTAAACTTAAAAATGTAATATAATTAAAATTTGTTTAAAAAAATGATTCAAATAATACTATTTCAGGGGACATCAAATGCAACTGACAGCTCCTGCAAAAAAAATTTAGCAATTTTATTTTTAACTATTAAAAAAAGTACTTTCGCATTAACCCATTGAACGTGCCACTTCATCGAAAACATCTCAAGCAATAAGAGAATGAGAATACATAAAAGTGCCAACCCCGAAAGTTTAAATTAACGTTACTGATTTAAAAAATTAATTCTAAATAATATTCAATATAATGCAGAAAATTATAGACCAATGGTTGGCAACTGGTGGACTGAAGTCCAAACAATTTATGTAAATTCCTTGGTTGCCAAAATTTTCATTTTGAAATATAATTTGTAGAGCCAGGTGGGGAAAATGGGAAAAACAAGGTTTGATGTTTATGTACTATTGACAAATCAATATTTATATTTAAACCAAGGTAAAATGCACATTTTTTAAAATAAGAAATTTTACAAGCTTTTTAAATGTGTTAAAAACTTCTGGAAAACATTAACTGCAAAATATTAGTAAATATCATAAATTATAAAAAATTAAAACAAACATGAGTTTCATTATACTCTTTGATCCATTTGCATAGAGATTAAGAAATATAATTTTAAAATTTCTTATAAGTGGGAATAAGCCCTCAATGAAAAAAATAGTGCAAATTGAAAAATAGTGCAAACCCATTTCCCCAAACTGTGAACCTACTATAATTACATATAATATATACATTTGAGAGATAGCATATCAGCAGTGATCAAAATTAACACTGGTCCGAGACGACTGAAAATAGGCTCTGGCCACTACTCAGAAAATCACTAGTCCAGCAGACCAGTGGGGGAAAAATATCTCACTCTCCAGTTCTAGTCTCTTTTTTTTTGCTGCATAACTAATTAGAAATTTTATATCAATTAGAGAAATACTAACATTTCATCAAGAAAAGTGTACTTAATAGATATTTTTAGTTTTTTAGAATTAATATTTGGTATTCACTTTAACTGCAGTAACTACTTTAAATAAATTGGAACCTTTTCTTTTTAATTTGCCAGACAAGTCATTTTGGTTGAGGACCAGTAAGATTTGCAAAGTAATAGTTAGCAGAACCAGTGAGTTATTTTTCCATTTTCTAACGCTGCATTTTAGTTTTTAATATCATACAAGAAATAAAGCTATGTAAAATGGTTTTACTGTTCACTGGGTCACATATGACAGCATAGTTGCCAACCTCATGGCTGCAAAGAACCTCGATTTTCGTTTTCTATCTTCTCTTATAATCCGATTAAAGTATACTAAAATTTCTAACCCCAATTTCCTTTACATAATACTGATAGCAATTTTAAGGGGGAAATCTAATTATAGGAGTAAATATGAAATTTGCAAACACCGATAAGACACCCCTGAGAGCCGCGCTCACTAAGAGTTGACCCAGTGGTAGAAGACTTTTACCTTTTGGCTGTTTTCGATTTTGGCCAAGGACTCTAGTTCAGGCTCAAATGGTTTGAATTTCTACGTTTGTTTTTGTCTTTTAAATTCTTTACTGGGCTGGGTCATAATCGTAGCAATGCGACTAAAATAATATCTTAACTCACCCGTCAGCTTTTCTTTACTTTTCTGACAGTGCATCCCTGGATCCTGCTGTCACATCATACCCTAGCGCTGAAGAAGCTACTCGCTGCTGCTAGTTAGTGGGGGAATTCGTGGGCTAGTCAGCCTGTTTCTATCATAGAAGTCTGCTGGCGCTACACCGGCAGCTGCTGCTCTTGCTGCCAAGGGAAAAAGATGTTTTATTGCATGATGCAAGAAAAATTTTAATTTCAACATGTAGCAATAAAAAAAAGTGGGGCACTGCGTTTTCTAATCTCCTTTTTACACAATACTAATTGCAATTTAAAAAACTAGAGTTTTAAGGGGGAAATCTGATTATCAGAGTAAAGATGAAAATCTCAGTAACTAGGTACTTGCGTATATCCCGTCGACAGCCGTTAAGTTAAGCGACACAAGTATAGAACAGACGATAGACTTTAACCAATTTTTTTAATTCAGCGGCACTGTCAACGGGATAATACATAAGAACCCTCCAATAAAATCTGAGTACTTGGCAGCTATGCGACAGTTTCAATTGAGTAATCCAAAAAGCAGAAACTTACGATGGAATTGGGTGGAAACAGACTCCGGGGTGGCAGGAGAGGTCCGGGCATTGATATCATAAGGCACTGGCTGGAGCGACTGGCCATGAGCTGTAGGTGTAATCGCTGCGGGGGAGGCTGCTACCTGAGAAAAAAAGTTGCTTTAAAGCACAATGCTACTTGGTGTTCAGATATTAAGTTCTGCAATCAATGAAAAGTTATAATCTCAACGTAGCAAAGCCCAATCACAAATTTTCAGTGAATTTTTTAAGGAGGCTGTCCATAAAACATGTCACTTTCTCCCCAACATTTCTGACCCCCTCCCTCCCCTGTCACTTTGAGATAACATTAATATACTAATTGCAATTTAAAAAACTAGAGTTTTAAGGGGGAAATCTGATTATCAGAGTAAAGATGAAAATCTCAGTAACTAGGTACTTGCGTATATCCCTTCGACAGCGTTAAGCGACACAAGTATAGAACAGACGATAGACTTTAACCAATTTTTTGAATTCAGCGGCACTGTCAACGGGATAATACATAAGAACCCTCCAATAAAATCTGAGTACTTGGCAGCTATGCGACAGTTTCAATTGAGTAATCCAAAAAGCAGAAACTTACGATGGAATTGGGTGGAAACAGACTCCGGGGTGGCAGGAGAGGTCCGGGCATTGATATCATAGGGCACTGGCTGGAGCGACTGGCGTTGAGCTGTAGGTGTAATCGCTGTGGGGGAGGCTGCTACCTGAGAAAAAAAGTTGCTTTAAAGCACAATGCTACTTGGTGTTCAGATATTAAGTTCTGCAATCAATGAAAAGTTATAATCTCAACGTAGCAAAGCCCAATCACAAATTTTCAGTGAATTTTTTAAGGAGGCTGTCCATAAAACATGTCACTTTCTCCCCAACATTTCTGACCCCCTCCCTCCCCTGTCACTTTGAGATAACGACTTTTAAAACAAAGAGTCCTTTAAATAACAACTTAGAAAGATAGTTCATTAAATTTAGTTTTAATTTGACATACTTACTCATAACCAGCAAATGGCAGGTGATAGAACATTTCTTCTAAGCCTTCAAATTAATCATATTGCAGAATCTAAAAAAAATATTATAAAAATATGTAATAAATGTTTTGAATATCATTAATTGGAACAGATTTGATAGAGGTCCTCCACAGCGACAGCCAACTTGGCAAATGCTCTAAAGCAGTGACCATTCAACCTACATCAAATCTGTTCCCATAGAGGGGTGAATAATTAATAATAAAACACAAGATGAAATGTAAGTCGTTGAAGATTAATTATCTCTAACAGATTCAAAAAGGGAATCCACAGCAATTATTAGGAAAGAGCAAATTCTTTAAAAACAATGAATTCCTTTTGATTTAAATAGTTTTTTGTATTTACTTAATTATAATATCCTAGTTGTGGGGTGTAAACAAACAGTATGCAATAGACGATATTAGTGTGACGTCACTTGCTTGTTTAGAAACGTTGATTCCATCTGTGATTGGTTTCGTGACTGGAAGTAATTCCATACGGAACCAATCACAGATGGAATTAACGTATCCAAACAAGCAAGTGACGTCATGAGTAATGTTGTCTATTTACAAAAATAAATAAACACTTCTTTCATGATACTGTGTCTTACTGCAATTTTTTTAAAAGTGGTTTAAATCAAATATGAATATCAATAACATGGATACTATTTTGAAAATTAACCCAATACTAAATACTTAATTATAACATCCTAGTTGTGGGGTGTAAACAAACAGTATGCAATAGACGATATTAGTGTGACGTCACTTGCTTGTTTAGAAACGTTGATTCCATCCGTGATTGGTTTCGTGACTGGAAGTAATTCCATACGAAACCAATCACAGATGGAATTAATGTTTATAAACAAGCAAGTGACGTCATGACTAATGTCGTCTATTTACAAAAATAAATAAACACTTCTTTCAGGATACTGTGTCTTACTGCTATTCTTTTAAAAGTGGTTTAAATCAAATATGAATATCAATAACATGGATATTTTGAAAATTAACCCAATACTAACTTGAATAAACATCAACAACAAACCCTGGTTAACCACCCAAATCATGATGCTTGCTAACATTCATTTGAAATTACAAGAAATAACAGGTAGAATAAACAAACTTACCTCATTATTAGAAGAAAATAGAGATAAAAAAAGTTATTTAACAACTACGGAATCCTAATAAAATTACGACCCAACGATAAACCCATTACATCGTATACAGGCCAGGAAGCTAATGCTTAGTCCGCAGTGATTGCTCTTTGATAACTCAAAGTTTAAGGAAGTATAAAAAAATTCAAATTACTTAAACCTTCAAATTGAAATTAAAAACCCCAAGAACAACTAATTTGTTAAGTAAATAGGATATAGCACATAATTTATGTTTTTAGGTTGTCAGATAAACAAATGGTGCTTTGAAGCAGTGTTCCCCAACCTTTTTACCAACCACGGACCGGTCAACGTTTGATAATTTTACCGCGGCCCGCTGGGGGGTGGCATTGATTTTGGTTTCACTTTCGATGTAATGGGATTTTCGGAAGTTTAAAATACGCAAATTTTCAATTCTTTACAAAAAGATGAACCCGACAAAGCGCATTGATATTATTACACTTTTTCTTTATTTTTCTTTCCGTTTCGCAGAAAAATGTACTGTTTAATGGATTTTCTTTTCATTAACTTATAGTTGTAACAAAAAACTCAGACAACTGTCACCATTACTTCCGGGTTGAACAAGTTCGCCACAAAAAAAGAATATAAAAATTTATGGATTTCTAATGAAGCGTTTTTATTCAGTTTTCTTGGTAAAATAAGATGGTTCTCATGGTGTGCATGATTTATGTCACTACCTTCGGGCCCCTTTTTAAAATAAATAAAATTTAATGAAACACAGATGTTTTTAATTTGGAGTATAAACCTAAGAATTTAAATTCATTTTCAATGTAATGGTCGACCCGCGGCCCTGTACCATTTGATCCATTGACCGGCACCGGTCTGCGGACTGGGGGTTGGAGACCACTGCTTTAAAGCACAATGCTACTTGGTGTTCAGCTGTTTTTAATTCCCCCAATGAATGAAAAGTTCTAATCTTAACGTAGCAAAACCCAATCACAAATTTTTTTAAGGAAATGTTCATAAACGATTCACCTGCATCTAAGATGACATGAGAATCATGAGATAACTTTTAGAAGTTTTAATTTGATTTACTTACTTATGGCCAATGACCAGCAAAATGGTAGATGGAGGTGGAACATAACTTCCTTCAAATTTCAGGAGCATAATATTCATCCTATTGCAGAATCTAAAACAAAACATTATAAAAATATGTAACTAATATGTATCATAAATAGGAACAGATTTGGTATAGGTCCGCCACAGTGACTGCCAATTTGGCGAATGCTCTATAGCAGTGACCATCAGGCGCGGATCCAGCACGCCTCCAAGGAAGGGGCCACTTTTTCAGACTATCACCTTTACCTTTCGAGAAAAATGTCAAAATGTTGGGGATTTTCTAAAAAGTATCACTCAAGATCCCCTTTTGGTACTGCTGGGGGCTATAAGGGTCCTCCCCCAGAAAAAATTTTGAAACTTGACCTGCAAAAGTTGGGTTTTAACTCATTTTGAGTTCTTTTTGGGACTTTTTTCGTACTTATGAGTATGTTTGGGTCCAAGGAGGGGCACTTTCCAGAATGCCACCCCCCTGGATCCACCACTGGTGACCATTCAACCTACATCAAATCTGTTCCCATAAAGGGGTGAATAACTAATATGGTTCTTATCCGTTAAACGAGCACAAGCAAAAAAATCCCGAAAAAAATTTAGAATGAATTAAAAAATTCTTTGTCCCAACCGTCGCCTACTGCATTTGTTTTCGTTTTCACTTGACTGTATTGTCATTCGCTTCGCTTGGCGAGCATTTAGTTCACAATTGGCGACATTTGTGCCCAGCTAACGGATAAGTACCATTAATAATAGAACACGAGATTAAATGTAAGTCGTTGAAGATAAATTATCTCTAAAAGATTCAAAAAGGGAATCCACGGCAATTAGGGAGATTGTCTAAAGAGCTGTAGAGCAGTCGCAAAGTTTGACGACTGTTTAAATTGGCAGTAGCTGTATGCCATGGAGGACCTGTTTTGAATACGTTGCAACTATTCTAGATTCCAACCTTTCTTGTCAGTGATGTCACGAATCCCATTTGAAGGCCAAATTTATAACATTATCATACGAAATGAGTCAATAATGTATTAGTTCTATATGTTCAATTCTCATATTTTTGTTTAAGAATGTAAAAGTTTCAAAATACATAGTTGGTAATCATTTTAAATACCTACTTTGAATTTGGACTACATTATGTGATTTTAAAGCAAACACTCGAGTAACGCTGTTTGAAACTTTTTAGTATCAAATCGGTTATTATCAATCTATTTTATAGTTAGATTTTCAAAACAAGAAGTTAACAATGAATGGCAAATGAAAAGCACCATTTGTCGACCTAGATTACTTCAGTCGAAGGGATGTTATAACTTTATCAAAACATTGAATTATGAAAAGATTACAATAAGCTCATTAGCGCACTAGCGTATAATATCCCAGTTACGTGGTATAACAGAAGACCACTGTTTTCATTCCAGATCCTACTTGGTTTTCAGTCTATGAAGCATCTGAGGGGGGTGAGAATTTAAACCTAGGTCCTGTGGCTTGGTAGATGGTTGGTTGTTTTGGGTTTTATGGTGTGGCTTGGTAGAAAAAAAATTCTGCATTGTGGGAGATATATTCACATTAAGTTTTCACATAAGATTTTTAAAGATATCAAGAGTTACCTAATGTGTAGTAAATATGATAGTACAGCATGTAATTTATGTTCTTAGGTTATTTACATACACTGTAAACAAAAACTAATCAGATTTTGAGAAGGAAATTTAAACATAATAGGTCATTAACACAACTACAGAAAGCATAGTAGGACATGTACCGAATATTATTGTCTCAACTAAAATTTTAAAATATGTCATTAAAAGCTACGATAAGCATTGTTATCATACGATAGCATTGTTGATAAGCATAGCATAGGGCAGGAACCATAGGATCTTACAATTCTATTCACAACTCATTCAAATTCACGTTTTGAACTTACCACCACTCGGTTGCTTATGTGATTTGGAGGTAAAAAAGAGAAACTTTCAGGAAAAACAACAAAGAAGAGAAATCTCGCACAAAATGTCGACATAAATACTTATGCTGAAAACCTGAAAACGAATTACACAGCATTAAGGACGTAAACAAATCCATCCAATGATTGGATTGGATTGTTTACGTACATTTTCCGGTTTGAGTGCTTGATACAGTACATGCAATGAACCGGCGATGATAAATCATAATGCCAATCGCGGTTAAAAGTAAATATAATAAAAAGTTAAATAATACGCTACTCACTTGAACTTGGGTCGGCGTCCATCTTGAAAGGCCGCGTCTTTTCCAGTGAACATGACGCATGCGCAGAAAGGCTTTTCGGGCTTTTCTTTGGTTTTTCAAAAATAGGCCTTTTTGTAATATTGAGGATGGGTTCCACAACCCAACCATTTGTTGGGTTTTTGTAAGGACTCAATGACAATAAAAGAAAAAGGTTAGCCGCAAGGTTTCATGCTACTAGGGATTAGTTTGATATTTACTTAATCACTCTGAAACATCTTCTAGAAAAAATTTTTCCTCCACTGCAAGCATATTTTTTCGGTAAAACACATATTGGTCATGATAATAAAAATGTAATTACACTTTAGCAGATTCCGTTTTTACGTCTTTATTTAAGTGAAAAAAAAATAAGCTTGGTTAAATTAAAAACTAACTATAACCATAAAATAAAAGAACGTGTCAAATTAAATTAGCCCATTTTTGAAACTTTACTTCACTGGGTGCATATTTTTTCAACAATACACATTTAAAAATCGTAATGAAATGTAATTACATGTTACAGTGATTCTTTTTTAAAATAAACTTTTTTTAGACATATAGTAGAAACAATAGCGAAATTAAACTGAAACAATTTACTTTAATTGCAACATAAAATAAGAGGTCCAATCTGTTAAATCAAAAATCTATATAGAATTAGAGAAAAATACATGCATTTTAACATAAGTGGAGTACAGTTTTGAAGGGTATGTGTCAAAAATATGAGAACATTCCACACTCCTGTATAGTTTGACATTATGTCTCACACTAACAGCCATTTTAAAAGAATCAGGGTCGGTGATAAGTTCATGGTCAAAGAAAGATTCCGCCAATCAGACTCAGTGTAAGCTAATTTTTCTTTCTTTAGCTGCTGGGTAACCACGACGCTGATAACTGTGAATAAAAAACTTATTAGTTACCTAGGAGTCGAAGACAAATGTAAGTAATCTACTGTGTTATAAAAATTAAGATACAAAAGATGGCAGATGAACTACTAATACATGTTGACCTACCAGTATAATATGCATAAAAAATGGTAAAAAAGGAGTTGAAAAGTAAAAAAAAATTCGATACTTTAGGATTAGCCGAGCGCAAGTCACAGGTTTAAAGATAAATGCCAAAAATAATCGAATATCAAAACAAAAAAGCATAATTATATCTCTTTTAGCAAATGTTGATTTTAATATTTTCTAAATTTTTATGGGTAACTTATAAAACGTAAATAATAATGTCGGATTGGCAAGATTTGAGGCCGGCTAATCCTAAAGTACCAGCAATTATTTAAAGCTATCTTCGTCAAAACAGAAAGATTTGATAATTTCTTCTATAAAATTTGAAAGTTGGGTCATAGATTTCAGGTAAATACATGTACCGTAATTTGCGAAAGACCCCTAAGTACTAATTTAGTCACATGCACCTTATTCCCCATTTCACAACACTATACATTTTCCTACAAATATATCCCTACCTGCAAATCACCTCAGCACAGTTTCATCTCACACTAGCATCCTACATCAACAAGCATCGCCTACTAAATCGATCGCAATCTTTTCCCCTCTCCCCTCACGAAACAGGAAAAAAATCCCTAAGAAGCATTCTCTTACTAGCGACAGAGAGAAAAAATCATGGCGCATGGATGGAAATGTTTCGACTAAGATAAGAGTTTAATAATTCCTCGGGAGGGATCCAGGGGCTGATCCGTTTCAGTTGGAACTCGATGGGGCGCATAAAACACGCCCCGGGATCCCATCCATAAATTGAGAGAGAGGAAGAGTGGATTGGTACTTTTTCGTTAGCTCCACGATGAAAAACACGCCAAGATATTTTGGACGCCTAAATACCGCCAAGTATAGTAAACCAACCGAAGAAAGTACAGTCTTTTTGGGAAAACAATACAGGGGACATCGTGAATAAGTGGTTGGGGTTAGAAGGAAACTTTGAAAGTCAATCATGAACCTTCAGCACATTCTTGAAAACTAGAATTAGCCACTTTTCTTTTAAAGGTCATTTTTATACGTAACAACCGCAAAATATTCCTTTTTTTTCTAAGGGTTACGCGAATTTTTATTTTACAATTATTTTTTAGGGGCACCACAAAAACCCTTAGTTACTAAGTGAAATTTTACCAAGACATATTAAAAGTTATGAGCCGTATTATTTTAAAAAAATAACATCGAAAGTGAAAAAAGCTTATTTTTATTTCATTTTAGAAAACACGAATTCAGTTTCTTTCATTTTCAAAGTTACTTTTTTTTAAATTTCGAAAGGGGTCATTATCTTTTAATTATGTTCTAAAATCTCATTGGTTTGTAAAGATTTTTTGGTGCTCTCTCTCAGAATAAGAGATAAAATTGGGGGAGAGCCATAGCAAAAAAAAAAGAAACCTATTGCAATTTTATTATTACAAATGCTCAACAAATACTACAAAACAGGGAATTTCAAAGCAGGGAATTGTTAGAAGATGTATCCTGAATAATTACGAGGTATAATTTTAAATCAGTGAAAACTAACTGCAAAATGGCACAGCAAAGCAACTTGCTTGGCGTTCAAAATCACTTGGCGATATTTTCCACTACCGGAACAGTACCAAGATGAGAGAGATGTAATGCAAAAAAAAGAGGCGTCTATAACTAGGCCTTAAAAGAAGAAAAGAGGCGAAGAGAAAAAAAAAGACGTAGATTCTCTCGGATGCCATGAAATATTCATTCTAAGCCCGTGATTACGGAGAAGCGGTGGAGGAAAACTTTTAAGGGATTTGATGGGAAAACGTCCATTTAGGGTGATGGGGAATACATTCGGAATATGAGTCGGGGAGGGCTCAAAGGTGTGAGTGTCAACGCTGTTTGGTTGATGAACCGGGGATGGGACATTATCCGAAGGGGGATGCGATTTGGCGTTTGTTCTTTTCAGGGGATTTTAGGGGGATGGGATGACGGAGTTTGGCAGATGTCGGGATCAGGTAAATGTGGTGGAACTGGAGGATGGGAGGATGAAAAGGGGGGGGGGTTGTTACATATGTTTGAGGAATTATGGTTTCATAAATTGAGTTACCTAAAGAAAATGGTGTATGGAATTTCGTAAAATAAGATTGAGATTCGGAAATATGTGTATTTTTAAGGTCTTTTATTATTCAATAGGGCACAAATTGTTTTAAATTTGAGCTGGAAGGGATTTTATAGGAATTCTATTTCTAGAATTAGATACGGCATTATTCTCATACAGACCATCTCTTGAACTCTTTTTACTTCCCCAACTACAGCAATAAATATTCTGATATCGAGTTATCTAAGGAAGATGACGCATGAAATTTCGTTGAAAAATTGAGATTTCAATCTGTTTTTTCTTTTTTGTGTTTAAGCATAAAACCGGGTGAAAATTGCATTAGTATTGTACTAGAAGTGATTTATTATGATTTACTTTCCTGAACTCAAATATAACTTTATTCTGAGACAGACCAACTCTTTTAAACAACTCTTTGGTTGACGATTTTCCAGAAGTTTTGAGAATATTGATTTAGTTAAAAATTACAAAATGTTAAAACTGTTTTGTAGTAATACAACTATTTTTCTACAAATGTATTTTAAACAAACACATATTTAGTACAAATTTTTAAGTATCTTAAATTGAATACAGATATCACAACCATATTTATATATAATTCATCATTCTCAAAAACCTATTACTCATATTTTTTAAATGGAATTAGATTACATCTATATGAAGAATAAAATATCGAAAGGAAAGTTTAAAGATCAAAGGTTATCGGGATAAAACAGGAAAAACGTAATAAAATATTTAATAGATCAAAATCAAAACAGTTATTTTGTAAAAAGGATAATAATAAAATTTTCAGCAAACATTAACAATTTAATGAATCACATTATCAGTTTTCTTCTGCAGTATTAAAATATGCATATAAGACCAAATAAATAAAAGTGCAGGGTATTGCGTTAGAGAGATTTTGAATCTCTATACAGTCAAATCGAAAGAACGCCAAGAATTTATATATCCAAAACGCCAAAAAGTGCGAGGGCAAAAAAGAACTATTTTTCCGACACTTGAAGCTCTCGTGACACTAACTTTTCTTCATTTTAATAACGTCGCCTTCCAGAGAGAAGACGGGGAAGGAGAAGTCTACACAAAAAAAGCAGCAAAGCACCAAGGCTGTATGAAAAAAAAAATTGGAAATATCCGAAAAATCTGAAGAATTTCCAATCGTTTTATGAATAGATTAAAAAAGAGACTCTGGTGTTTACGAAGTGATCTTTGGTTTCGGAAGTTATTTTCGCAGCAAGATTAAAACTTGAGTGAACGAGAGGGACATATTCTTTTTTTTTTTTTATTTTTTTCCTCAGCTGCTTCCTACAGATTTCTGAAAGGAACGTGTCAGAGCCTTTGTTTGTGTTATTCACTTCGCACAAATAACAAGGGGGAGTGCCATTTTGGGAACTAAGGGTGTTGATATCACTGAAATTAAATCTTCTCGATATCTTTTACGAAAAGTACTGATTGTGTTTTGCTTTGACGGCGAGAATTGTTTTATGATTGAAGTATTGTTTGATGGAGACTTGATAAAATGGGTTTGAGAAGAACAAGTTCGAGAAGTTTTTAAGAAGAGATAATATTAAGTGTGTTTTTTCTGTTTAAGCTCGTTTATTGAAAATAAAAAAAACTAAACTTATTAGCGGAAAAAGTGCTTGTCCAGTTGGAGACCATGCCTAAGATTATCATTTTCGATTTCGTAAACCACCCAAAAGACATCCTTATCTATAATAATAAAAGAGCTTTACCACTCACTCATCAACGCACAGCAAAATCTACCTGGGTTAAAGACTCGAAACTTGGTAGGGTCGAAGATCTTACGGTGTAAACGCGCACTAAGAAGGGATTTTTCGAAATATCTTTTTTTTGACCCACAGGGGGGTTTGGAGCGTTTTCGACGTTTTTGAGCCCAGCGGCGTCCCAAATGACCCCAGATCTTTGTTATTTCGCAGGAAGGTACCTAGCAAGAATTTCTTGAAAGGAATTTTTCAAATTTTGGATATTCGAATTTTAAGAGGTCTGAATATTCCAAAAACCCGTTTTTGCTGAGCATAAACCAAGTTTTATATTTTCGAAGAAAACAATACCGAGAAATCGATATTACGAATTGCACTGTTGGTAATACTTTCTTGAGAGAATTTCAAAGAAAGTAATTTCTGGATTTTTCGATATTCCATTCTGGAGGGGGTGCACGGGGGTTTTAATATTCACTCCCGTTTTTAGCTTTTGGATTCTAGCACCCACATTATTAATGTGATTGTTATGAAATTTTAGCATATTGTTCCTCATACAACCAGGAAGGTTTGCGTAAAAGAATTTTCTGAATCAAAGCATTCCAAGGAGCATTTTTCGGCTCTTTTCTAAATTCTTATGCTTAGCCTTCAATGTTAAATTTATTGCGGTTATTGCTCCTTCCAGGTGATGCAAAACCTCTATTGTTGGAAATATTTATTTGAAAATGTTTTATAACAGGGGAATTTTTTAAAACTCTGATAAATAAATAATTTTTGAAGATTAAATAATTTTTTTTATGATAACCAAAAACCGTTCCACTGAAAAATTTTACTCTTTTTTCTATTTAATCAAATTTAAGTATTTCCAGCAAAGTTCAAATTAAACAACATTTTATCAGAGGCATTTTATCAATAGTTGGTGTCGATTCAAATGATGTTTACTTTTATTTCATGTTTGAAATTTCTTTCAATGAATGAGTTGGTGATAATTCAATAAAGGGGGGGTTCAGGGGGTCTCCCCCTGATTTGAAAAAAATTCTCACTATTAAAAAATGGTTTTCTATAGAAATTGGTGTTCAATAATAACCTTTATTGTGAAGCGAAGGCGGAGAGATTTGTATCAATTATACATTTATACGAATTGCAGAAATTGATGGAAGGAGCTAAGGGCATTAAAAAGAAAAATAAGGGGGGTACAGAAGGGTCCCCTACTTTTTCTATTTTGAAAAATAAAAACGGGGATGGGGATTTCACACATTAAATCTAAACAGGTTGTATTTATAAAGGGTTTTTTACATCTTAAGGAAGTAGTATGGCATCAAAAAGAAATTCTAGCAAGAAGGCAGTTGCCCCTAAATGACGCCTCGGAAAATA
Organism: Tetragnatha montana; assembly: GCA_963680715.1. Lineage (NCBI taxonomy): Eukaryota > Metazoa > Arthropoda > Arachnida > Araneae > Tetragnathidae > Tetragnatha > Tetragnatha montana. Next base: position 53,285,212 of record OY796676.1, on the reverse strand, counting down.
ATACAGTGAAGAAAATACTTATTTATTTTAACACTAAGTTTGGTTAGCCTTTTTCCCCCGAACTACGGCGGGCATATCAGCTAGTCTATAATAATAAAAGAGCTTTACCACTCACTCATCAACGCACAGCAAAATGTACCGGGGCTAAAGACTCGAAACTTGGTAGGGTCGAAGACCTTACAGTGTATACGAGCACTAAGAAGGGATTTTTCAAAATATCTTTTTTCTGACCCACAGGGGGGTTTGGAGCGTTTTCGGAATTTTTTAGCCCAGCGGCGTCCCAAATGACCCCAGATCTTCGTTTATTTCGCAGGAAGGTACATAGCAACAATATCTAGAAAGGCAATTTTCAGATTTTGAATATTCGAATTTTAAGGGGTCTGAATATTCCAAAAACCCGTTTTTGCTGAGCATAAACCAAGTTTTACATTTTCGAAGAAAACAGTACCGAGAAATCGATATTACGAAGTGAACTGTTGGGAATACCTTCTTGAGAGTATTTCAAAGAAAGTAATTTCTGGATTTTTGTATTTTTCGTTCTGGAGGGGGTGCACAGGGGTTTGAATATTTATTCCCGTTTTTAGTTTTTGCATTCTAGCACCCGCATAATAATGTGATCGTAATGAAATTTTAGCATGTTGTTCCTCACACAACCAGGAAGGTTTGCGAGAAAGAATTTTCAGAATCAAAACATTCCAAGGAGCCTTTTTCTAAATTCTAATGCGTAGCCTTCAATGTTAAATTGATAACCATTGTTGCTCCTACCAGGTGACGCAAAACCTCTATTGTTGGAAATATTTACTTAAACTGTTTTATAAAAGTTGATTTTTTTAAAAATCTGATGAAATCATTTTTGATTATTAAAAAAAAAATTTATGATAACCAAAAATTTAATCAAATTTAAGTATTTCCAGCAAAGCTCAAATTAAACAATAGAGCATTCGCACATGACGCAAGACCCTCTATATAATGGCCTCACAACTCGGACGGGTGACGTCACACTTTCCGCCACCTTTGACATCACATGCAAAACGACGCCATGATTTATATTTTTTGACCGCTTAACACTGAACAAGGAATATTCGTGTTTTTGTTATTAACATTAATGTATCGATGTAAAAACATACGCCGTGATATTAATTTTTAATGTCTATCGCTATTCAAACCAGAGTTTAATAAGTAGAAATCTGAAATAAGCATAAAGTATCAAAAATGTCTTTTAATTTAACAAAATTGATGGAACAACAAACAAAAACGTGATGCCATCTGAGAAAAATGTAAAAATACAAATCAGAAGAATTAACTAGAACTTAGTGCTACTAGTGCATTTCCCGCAACAATAAATATAATGCTTGATTCTCATCAGTTTAATCTTATAATAAATTAAAGATTTGTATCAATCTTTACTTGAGAGACTTTCTTGAGAGAATTTCTGGATTCTAGCACCCACATTATTAATGTGATTGTTATGAAATTTTAGCATATTGTTCCTCATACAACCAGGAAGGTTTGCGTAAAAGAATTTTCTGAATCAAAGCATTCCAAGGAGCATTTTTCGGCTCTTTTCTAAATTCTTATGCTTAGCCTTCAATGTTAAATTTATTGCGGTTATTGCTCCTTCCAGGTGATGCAAAACCTCTATTGTTGGAAATATTTATTTGAAAATGTTTTATAACAGGGGAATTTTTTAAAACTCTGATAAATAAATAATTTTTGAAGATTAAATAATTTTTTTTATGATAACCAAAAACCGTTCCACTGAAAAATTTTACTCTTTTTTCTATTTAATCAAATTTAAGTATTTCCAGCAAAGTTCAAATTAAACAACATTTTATCAGAGGCATTTTATCAATAGTTGGTGTCGATTCAAATGATGTTTACTTTTATTTCATGTTTGAAATTTCTTTCAATGAATGAGTTGGTGATAATTCAATAAAGGGGGGGTTCAGGGGGTTCAGGGTGATTTGAAAAAAATTCTCACTATTAAAAAATGGTTTTCTATAGAAATTGGTGTTCAATAATAACCTTTATTGTGAAGCGAAGGCGGATAGATTTGTATCAATTATACATTTATACGAATTGCAGAAATTGATGGAAGGAGCTAAGGGCATTAAAAAGAAAAATAAGGGGGGTACAGAAGGGTCCCCTACTTTTTCTATTTTGGAAAATAAAAACGGGGATGGGGATTTCACACATTAAATCTAAACAGGTTGTATTTATAAAGGGTTTTTTACATCTTAAGGAAGTAGTATGGCATCAAAAAGAAATTCTAGCAAGAAGGCAGTTGCACCTAAATGACGCCTCGGAAAATAATACAGTGAAGAAAATACTTATTTATTTTAACACTAAGTTTGGTTAGCCTTTTTCCCCCGAACTACGGCGGGCATATCAGCTAGTCTATAATAATAAAAGAGCTTTACCACTCACTCATCAACGCACAGCAAAATGTACCGGGGCTAAAGACTCGAAACTTGGTAGGGTCGAAGACCTTACAGTGTATACGAGCACTAAGAAGGGATTTTTCAAAATATCTTTTTTCTGACCCACAGGGGGGTTTGGAGCGTTTTCGGAATTTTTTAGCCCAGCGGCGTCCCAAATGACCCCAGATCTTCGTTATTTCGCAGGAAGGTACATAGCAACAATATCTAGAAAGGTAATTTTCAGATTTTGAATATTCGAATTTTAAGGGGTCTGAATATTCCAAAAACCCGTTTTTGCTGAGCATAAACCAAGTTTTACATTTTCGAAGAAAACAGTACCGAGAAATCGATATTACGAAGTGAACTGTTGGGAATACCTTCTTGAGAGTATTTCAAAGAAAGTAATTTCTGGATTTTTGTATTTTTCGTTCTGGAGGGGGTGCACAGGGGTTTGAATATTTATTCCCGTTTTTAGTTTTTGCATTCTAGCACCCGCATAATAATGTGATCGTAATGAAATTTTAGCATGTTGTTCCTCACACAACCAGGAAGGTTTGCGAGAAAGAATTTTCAGAATCAAAACATTCCAAGGAGCCTTTTTCTAAATTCTAATGCGTAGCCTTCAATGTTAAATTGATAACCATTGTTGCTCCTACCAGGTGACGCAAAACCTCTATTGTTGGAAATATTTACTTAAACTGTTTTATAAAAGTTGATTTTTTTAAAAATCTGATGAAATCATTTTTGATTATTAAAAAAAAAATTTATGATAACCAAAAATTTAATCAAATTTAAGTATTTCCAGCAAAGCTCAAATTAAACAATAGAGCATTCGCACATGACGCAAGACCCTCTATATAATGGCCTCACAACTCGGACGGGTGACGTCACACTTTCCGCCACCTTTGACGTCACATGCAAAACGACGCCATGATTTATATTTTTTGACCGCTTAACACTGAACAAGGAATATTCGTGTTTTTGTTATTAACATTAATGTATCGATGTAAAAACATACGCCGTGATATTAATTTTTAATGTCTATCGCTATTCAAACCAGAGTTTAATAAGTAGAAATCTGAAATAAGCATAAAGTATCAAAAATGTCTTTTAATTTAGCAAAATTGATGGAACAACAAACAAAAACGTGATGCCATCTGAGAAAAATGTAAAAATACAAATCAGAAGAATTAACTAGAACTTAGTGCTACTAGTGCATTTCCCGCAACAATAAATATAATGCTTGATTCTCATCAGTTTAATCTTATAATAAATTAAAGAATTTAGTGTAATTAAATAAATTGTTTACTGTTAGAAGAATTCGAAAATTCAATGATTTGTTTTAATTTTTAATACATTTTACTTTTTATTTTACTAGTGAATTTTTTTTAAATTTTCTAGATAAACTTAATATTGTGAGAAAAACCTACATGACATGCATTCATTATTTACAAACTGAACTAAAAGCCATGTTAGTCCTAAGGCTAAAAAACTGAATGAAAATACAAAAAAACTGTACAAAAGGGACAAAATTTTGATTCTAAACGAAAGATTTTGAGTTTCCAGAACAGTATTATCAGCCTTGAAGGCATACATAACGCGAGAAGTTAAGAAAGTAAGTTTTTATGCTCCATAGACTTAACATGGGAAATTTAGCGATTTCCGCCACCTTTGACGTCACAGTGACGTAGTTGTCAGGCTTTGTATATAGAGGGTTTTGCATGACGTCACACTTGACGACGTGGGGGACAAAAAAAACGTTGCTAAGGTCCGAATCATGTGATTGAAAATGCTCTATATTTCATCAGTTCATGTTTTCAATAGTTGGTGTCGATTCAAATTATTTACTTTTATTTCATGTTTGAGATTTCTTTCAATGAGTGAGTTGGTGATAAATCAACAAAGGTGGTTCAGGGGGTCTCCCCTTGATCTTTTATTAAATCTCATTTTTAAGAACTGGTTATTAACACTTCAATTCTAAACCGGTTTTTTTTATAGGTTTTGTTTAACATCTTAGAAAAGTATGTATTTTTAATTGTTTTGTATAATTATGAAAACTTAGCAGGATGAGGGTGAAATAAGTTTTATGTATAGAAATTGCTGTTTAATAATATACCTTATTATTATCCACTAGTTAATTCAAAATTACAATATGGTTTATCTTTATCTTGCTGGGGAGGAACCTATTATTCGACTATATATCCATTAGTAATTTGTCAAAATAAAATAATTAGGATAGTGAGTGGAGCAAGGATGCGAGATTCGTCCTTTCCTTTATATATGCTTTTAAAAATTATTCCTCTTAGATATTTATATATATATATATATCGTATTCTTCGAATATCTTTTCTAAGAGGAGGATATATACAGGGAAATATAAATGTATTTTCTGAAAGATTAAAGAATTTGAACCAAGTTTATATTCCTTTTCCTCGAGTCGAAGCTTATAAGCGCGTTTTTTTACATTTTCGGCTCCAAAACTTTTTAATTTTTTACCCATTTCGGTATCCTTCTCGGCAACATTTCCTTCTTTTATTCGTAATTTTAAGGAATGGCTGTTCTTATGTAATGATGTGGAGATATTTTTTAACTGACAGATACTTTGCATTTTTTCATTTCGACATTCTTCCGTTTATTTTTTTTGGTTCGTAGAGAATTTGAATGATATTTGTTTTAAAGTTGAATTTCATATTTTTCATATTAATAAATTTACTGTAATGATAATTTCTGTATTGTCTATAGTGGCATTGCTTTTTTTCCATGTTGCCGCCACCACCACATCACAGCAAATTGCTATAGTGGTGGCATCCATAATGTACGGTTGGATTGTGTATTTGAATTTGTATTGTATTGAATTTGTATGTGCATTATGGAAATAAAATATTTATTTATTTTTTTATTTATTATTGTGAAGCGAAGGCGGATAAATTTGCCTCAACTATAGTACTATACCAATTGCAGAAATGGATGGAGAGAGCAAAGGGCATTAAAGAGAAAAAAAGAAATAACACCCCAAAATAAAGGGGGTTCAAAAGGTCCCCTCTGACATTTTTATGCTTTGAAAAAAATTACTCTTAAAAAACGGGAATGGGAACACTAATTACACCTAAATGAAATCAAGGAATACAGTAAAGAAAATAATTCTTATTTATTTTAACACACAGTTTGAAAAGCCTTTTTTTCCCCGAGCAACGGCGGGTATATCAGCTAGTATTTGTATAAAAGACAAACAGACAAGATTTGAGTTTTATTATATTAGACAAACACACAAACAGATAAGATTTGACTTTTATTATTTTAGACAAACACACAAGATTTGACTTTTATTATATTAGACAAACACACAAGATTTGACTTTTATTATATTATATAAAGGAGACATCTTTTCTCTATTTTCCATGGCAATTTAAATTAATGAGCTTCTAGTTATATGCTTCAAATGCAAATATAATAAATCATTATCTGACACTGACCACTCAATCGACCATTACAAAAGTTTTCATTTTTAAAGAAATGAGTTGTATTAATATTTGTTATGAATTATTTACCAGATATATTGCTTAAAATGTGCTCAATACAGAGCTTTTTTTGGGGTTTTTTGTTCTTTTTGTTTGTTTGTTTTTTTTTAATTAAAAAAAGGGCAAATTTGTTCCTCAAAGCTTTTAGTTTAGGAGGTATTGATTTTTCATGGGACTGAATCACAGGATAGGATTCTTGTTTTGCTTTGCCATGGTACCTTGGATACCTTTCGTTTCTCCACCCTATCTCTTAAAAACTATAATAACTTTTCAGTGAATAGTTGGATTTGGTCCAGTGAATATATGGTGTTTGTTCCTTACAACAGGAATGTTAAAGTTTCGCACTCATCGCTTTGGTTGGATCAAGATGTTTAAAAAAGAGCCTTTCATCCAAAGTCATCCCAAAGATAAAAGGGAATGGAATTTTCTACGTAATTTTTTAACACTTTTTGGATATTACATTCCGGATGAAAATCCCGTCTCCTCTCTACTTGAAACAATTAAGATAATTTACTTTAGAGTAGCCAGGTTTATTTTTAACATTGTTTGCATATTTGCTACTTTAGGGATGATTTACACAGTCTATGCTCCTTTGTCAAAATATCATTTCGTTCACTCCATCGACGGTTTCATAGTGTCGGCTCTGCACTTTTACATTGAAAAGCAAACCATAGAGATCCTGAAAAAAATTGATTACTTGGGTAGTTTTAAACCGAAGAAAAAAGACAAGATGTACAAGCTTTCCAAATTATCTGTATTCTTACTACTTTTATTGATGGTATTAATTGCAAGTTGCAATTTAGTTTTCAGTATAGTCGGACGCCTCCACGTCAAATACTTAGAACGATATACTTTCGGAACAGTCGAAGACATCACTTACGCAGGCTACCCTCTACTTGTTAAAATTCTTATTTTTGTCTTTTTTAATTTATGGGATGTTTGGTTCTTCACTGTTCCTTGCATGACATTCTCTATTTCTAGCATGGCCCTAATAGAATGTCGAGAGCATGTCAAATTCTTCAACGAAATCTTAGAGGAAAAGTTGAAACACAACTTGGAGGGAGAAGACACCACGTTAGTATCTAGATCCATTCGAAAGATGACTGTAAAAATAAAAGAGATCAATTCTCTCCTGTCTTTACCTCTATTCTTTCTAATCGCTTTCAATATTATTCACTCGTGTTACGTAGTCAGCAAGATCATAGCTCGCATGGACGATGGTCCTTTTCTTCATTTCTTCGTTGCAAGAAATGTATGTTTCTTTTTCCAATTCGTAGTACTAGTTATCTTCGCAGACAGGTTTCACCTAGAGATCTCGCGTACTAAAACCATTTTTCTAGAATTCGCAAGTGAAAGAAGGGGGTTCTGGAACCCTCCAAGTGAAACTCTGTTGCTTCTTGAGTTTTTGAAGCATTTCAAGCTGCAAACGTCTGTTGCTCCCATGGGAATGTTTAGGTTGGAGAGAAGTTTTCTTCTTGTTGCTTTTGGAGTTATCGTGAGTTATGAAGTCATGATTTTTCAAATAACTATCGCCACTTGACCAGTTTATGAAGCATGGACCTAGCTTCTAACACCTAACTATTTCTATGAATGAAATATTGAAAACCTTTTACCCTTTTTGTTTTTGTTGAATTTTCTTGTAGGCTGGTTAACTGAAAGGTACTTAAAAACTGTTCAGTGTTCACAGTGAAACTTAAATCTATCCTCCCCTCTTATACAAAAAACTAAAGATACACTAAAAGAAATGAGTTATGAAGTAGTTTATTATAATCATGAAGATAGAAAATGTATTCATACGGCCTAAACAATTTTATTTATTAATATAAGTTTTCCAAATTCCATAGAACTGCTTTTATTGCAAAAGACATTTTTTTGACTCCCGCTGGGTGGAAGCATGTACCTATAGGCTATAATTTGCAAAAAATGTGGTAATTTTGTTTTCTAGAGTTATATACTAGACAGCAACTTATTAAGTTGAACGTACGACGTCACTAAAAAACAGAGTAGTTCCCATCGCGGTGTCTGAATTTTGAGTGAAATGAAGAACGTCAATTTAAAAATATGATTAATTTGTTAAACCCATGTATATATATAGTGCTTTTCAATCGCGATTTGCGTACCGAAACTCCTCCTAACAACCCAACAGGCTTCGTGTTTACCGATTTCTCCTTCCGCATTTGTGACGTACTGGGTTCAAGAAACGTTGCTGTCGAGTATAGTATACAAGACTCTTTGTATTTTGATCTTAATCCAGTTAGCCATCCTATGTATTAGAATTAGAATAGCTTATTACCGTGGCATACTTTCCAACTTTTAAGGATTGTTTGAAGGTATAAGTCAGTTTATCAGTTCAGATAAATACAAGCATAGCAACAGTAGTAGTATAAGTAAGTTGATTATAAGCTTGTTATCTACTATAAAGAAACTTTATTACTTCAGATTATCACTTTTTATGTATAATAACGTTAGCACATTTGGTGGTAGTAGTATCTAATATAATAAAAGTCAAATCCTGTGTGTCTGTTTGTCTTTTATACAAATCTACAGTTTCCTTCCGATCTGCACCAAACTTGGTATACATACGTAAAAACAACCCATTTGAAATTTAGGCTAATGTTTCGAAGTTCTAGATAGTTACAAAAATAACATAATGCAAAATAACAAGTTTTTAAAAGAAAAACTACATACAAGTCTGTTTAAAAATCATATTAATAATGTAAAAATATATTTTGTAACGTAGTGAAGAAGAAGAGCGTTTAAATTCTGCTGCGAAGTGAAGAAATCACTCTCGCTTGTTTATATATTTTTGTAAGTCTAAGCTCGGGGGGCTGTCCCGAGATCGAAGCGGCATAATAAACGTCAGTTTGGTTTTACTTAGTTGGCTGTTTTATTTTGGGTAGACTTCTTTACAGCCGGGTTAAATTGGTGGCAGCGGTGGGATGAGAATCTACGGCCAGTAAGGTATTGATTAGGTTTATAGTGATTATAAAGATCTGAGCTTTTGTATTAGAGTGATAGATCAGATGGTAGATAGTTTGAATTTTCCAGTTGTGGATTTCTGTTTGCTTCGGTTTTGTATAGGATTGGATTACGGTAGGTGGTTTTGAGCTTTTGATAGAGGTTTGAATAGTTTTAGTTTGTGAATAGTTGAATAGATTGTGTTTTGGATTTTGTGAAAATTGGATTACAGTGATCGCGTTTTGGATTTGGCTTTTGATTAGGTCAGGTTGATCTGATATTGTGAGTTAGCAGTTGGAATTGCGTTTCGAGTTGTTCTGTTTAGAATTGGATTTTGTTCTGATGGTTGTGGGTTTCTAATTATGGCTTTTCTTGCAAGGGGTAGGAAACGGGACTTGGTTAGGGTTGCGGAGGAACTCGGTGAATCAGTGGAGGCTTCAGATACGATTCCGGAGATTAAGGCTGTTATTAAGGGTAGCGAAAATTATGAAGAGGAAGAGGTTAAGTTGATTTTGGAACGAGTCATTAAAGAGAGGGAAGTAGAAGAACAGGAGATACTTCGAAAGGATCAGGAAAGAGTTCAATTAGAACAGGAAAGGATCCGACTGGATCATGAATTAGAAGTAAAAAGATTAGAAGTGAAAAAGGTTGAATGTCAATCTGGGAAAGTAACGGAAACTGGGGTAGAGCAGGCTGGTAGAATACCGCTGGCACAGATCATGCCTAGATTTGATGAGAAAAGAGATGAAATGGGTTTGTTTCTAATTAATTTCGAGAGGAGAGCTAATATGGCTGGGGTTCCGAAAAAAGACTGGGTGGCTTATCTGTTGAGCGTTTTACCTGCTGAGCTGTCTAACATGTTGTCCAGGGAATCACCCGAGGATGCTAACAATTACGATGTGGTCAAGAGTATCATTTTGAAAAGATACAAAATGAATAGTGAAGAGCTGAAACGGAGCTTTTATCGGCATTATAAATCACAGGAAAAGTCTTGGAGACACTTCGCCCAGGAACTGAGTGGTTATTTTACTGAATGGATTGGGGATCTGAATATTCAAACCTTCCAGGAACTTAAAGATTTGATCATAACTGAACAGCTTAAGTTTCGTGTACCAGCTGATGTCAGGGAACATTTTTTGGAGGATTGGATTAAGATGAAAACACCATATGATCTGGCAGAGAGGTTGGACGAATACGAGAGCATCAGACGTAGTTTTAGACGGGAATTTCCTAAGAGGAATGGCTACGCGGTTCAAGAAGGGCATGGAGGTAGATACAAGGCTGGAGAAGGATCAAGGGATTTCAAGTCTGGGTTTCAAGTCAAAAGAGAGCATTCCAATGACAAAAATGTTGAGAGAGACTACGAAAGAAGACAACCTCGTTGTTACGAATGCGGATCTTATTCGCATCTTCGACCGCAATGCGATAAGCTAAAGAAAAATTACGAAGCTGTGGCTTCAAATGAAACAAACAAGATCGGATTCAATGACGCTCTGGCACCTTACATTAGTAGAGGTAAAGTCAACGGAATTGAAATGCCAATTTTGAGGGATACTGGCGCAAGTCTAGACTTGATTTGCAAAAAGTACGTGCGCCCTTCAATGTTTACGAATGAAACCGTTTGGATTCGCACTCCGTTGGAGGAACATCCTGTATGTTTGCCTTTAGCTGAGGTGGAATTGGATTGCGTCTACGGCCATGTGATTACGAAGGCTGCTGTGTTAAGGGATACATTGGATCAGGGAAGATACCTCCTGGGGAATAAAACAGCTGCTCTTTTCGACGAATCTGAAAAGAACTCCGAAGTGAAAGTCTACATGGTCAACGCGGTTGAAACTCGAGCACAGAAGTTGAGATCTGAAAAGAGTGAACCAGGATTTGACTCCGAAGAATCAGATGCGATACCTGAACAAGTCATCGACACTACTGTAGAAGATGAAATTTTGCCGACAGTGTTACCTGAAATTCCTGAACTAGATCTTGTGAAGATGTCGAACCGAGAATTTATTGATGAACAAAAGAAATCTACTGAACTGAAAGAATTATTCGAGGAAGCTGGGAAAGACTCTTCTAGAAAGGCTAAGTACATTGTGGAGGATAAACTACTATTTTATCAAAAGGAAGACAAAGATGGCACAAAACGAAGGTTGCTTGTTGTTCCGGGGAAATGTCGAAGAAATCTGATGAAAATTGGTCATGAAGGAACGGCTGCTCATCTAGGGGCAACAAAGACAAAAGATGTGTTGTTCAAGACATTTTTCTGGCCCAACTGCTACAAGGAAGTAGAAGTCTACGTTAAATCCTGCGACAAATGCCAAAGAGTGGGGAAACCACATGACAAACAAAAAGCTCCATTGAAGATTGTTCCGGTCATCACAGAAATCTTCACGAAAATTAATGTTGACGCTTGTGGACCTTTGCCCTTATCACCGTCTGGAAACCGCTACCTGATCACGGCAATATGCATGTCATCGAAGTACCCGGATGCGATTCCTGTGGCAGATCTCTGCTCAACGACTGTGGTGGATGCGTTGCTTCAGATATTTAGTAGGATGGGATTTCCGAGAGAGCTACAAACGGATCAGGGAACATCCTTCATGAGTGCACTTACCTCAGAGTTTTTGGAGAAATTTGGGATAAAAGTTGTGCGAAGTTCAGTGCGTCATCCTCAAAGCAATCCAGTGGAGAGGATGCATCGGACTTTAAAGCGAATTTTGCGCGTCTTGTGCCTCGAAGCCGGATCAAGTTGGGAGGAAATCCTACCAAAGGCTCTTTTTGCGCTTCGAACTGTAACCCATGACAGTACAGGCTTCTCCCCAGCTGAATTAGTGCACGGTAAGAATTTGAGAACTCCAGTTATGCTGTTGTATGAAAACCTAACAGAAAAAAACAACGAAGAGAACAGTGTAGTTGACTATGTGTTTAAGCTATTGAACAGAATGAAGTATTGTCAAGAACTAGCAGTCCAAAACATGATTGATGCAAAGGAAAGACAAAAGTTGTGGTATGATCGAAAAGCTGTGAAAAGAAACTTTAAGATCGGCGACCTTGTTTTGATAGTGGCTCCTTCAAAACCGAATAAACTATCTGTGCAGTGGGTAGGACCAGGGGAAATCGTCCGTCAAATTTCTGAAACTAATTATGTTGTTAAATTTCCTGAAAGAGATAAAACCCATGTGTATCATGCAAATATGATCAAGCCGTACTATCAAAGAGCTGAAAATATCAATCTTTTGAGCTTGGAAGAAGAAAGTAAAGAGGAAGATGAAGAAATTCCAGTTTTGGATTTGGAGTCTGATCTTCCAGAGATGTCTGTTGTTATGAGGGATATTCAATTGAATACCAACTTGTCTGAGATTCAGAAGGATCAACTTGAGGAACTTTTAGTTGGATATTCCAGCATTTTTTCAAATAAGCCTGGGTGTACTCAGTTGGCAGAACATGACATTGAATTGGAAACTGAGAAACCAATTCTGGCAAGACCTTACCGGATGTCCGCTCGACAAACTGAGATTTTGAAAGCAGAGGTGGAAAAGATGTTGGCATTAAAGGTCATCGAACCGGGGGAGTCCGATTTTACTTCTCCTTTAATTCTTGTTGAAGTACCTGGTAAAGATGCTAGACCATGCATTGACTACCGTAAATTAAACAAAGTGACCAGAACTCAATTTTTTCCTTTGCCCAATATTGAGGAATTGGTTGAAAGGGTATCGGCTGCCAAATACATAACTGTACTAGATCTCACCAGGGGATATTGGCAAATCCCTTTGACTGAACGTGCCCAAAGGTATTCAGCTTTTGTAACGAATTTTGGAACTTTTAGACCCTTAAGATTGCCCTTTGGATTGAAAAATGCGCCTTACTATTTTAGCCGATTAATGGCGAATCTTTTAAAAAACTGTGAGGAATTTTCTGTCCCATACTTGGACGACGTTGCAATATTTTCTAAAACTTGGGAAAATCATTTGGATCATGTGGGAGTAATCCTTGAAAAGTTAAAATCAGCTAGACTGCATATTAAACCCTCCAAGTGCCAATTTGCTTGTGAATCTGTAAAGTACCTCGGTCATCGTGTCGGACAGGGTCAAAGAACTCCTGGAGAGTTGAAGGTTTTGGCTGTTAGGGAATTTCCTAGACCAACTACGAAAACTCAGATTAGATCTTTTCTGGGTTTAGCAGGGTATTATAGAAGATATATACCCGGGTTTTCAGTTATTTCTGCACCCTTAACTGACCTTTTAAAGGGAAAAACCCGTAAGGATGTGGTAGAGTGGAATGAAGCTTGTCAAAAGGCATTCGATGAATTAAAAAAGAGACTCTCGGAAAACCCCATTTTGTTTAGCCCTGACTTCACCAAGCCATTTGTTCTGCAGTGTGATGCTTCAAATCTGGGGATTGGTGTCGTTCTTTCTCAAATAAATAACGATGAAGAACATCCGATCATGTACTTAAGTAAAAAGTTTACCGTGGCAGAGCAAAAGTACAGTACAGTAGAGAAAGAGTGTGCCGCGATCGTTTTTGCCGTGCAAAAGTTGAAGTGTTATCTTGACGGACTTCAAGGGTTTGTGATACAAACTGACCATAACCCTTTGGTATGGTTGGAAAAAAATACTGGAACTAATCATAGACTTCTAAGATGGGCTCTTACTTTGCAGCCATTTAATTATGAAGTCATTCATCGCAAAGGGAAGCTTCATTTGAACGCAGATTGTTTGGGTCGCATCCCATAAAGCCTATTTTTCTACGGCAAGTATGATGTGATGCAAATGCCTTATTTCTGTGTTTAATGAAGAACTGTTTTATCTTTCCTTAGTTAAGAGCAGCTACCAGTTGAAAGAGGAGAACTTTTATTGACTATTAATGTGGTATTTACATTTTAAAGTGACTTTTTAATAACTTTCCTATTTTTAACTTCTTTAAGAGAAATGGGTTTTCAGGGGGATAGATTCAGTGAGAAACGAACCCCCCAAAATCATTGTTGATGTTTTTAAATATATTTTTATGTCTAATATTATCGTTTCAAGTTTTTTAGGTGAATCTAGGACTTTTCTCGCTTTACATCAAGAAAAGTTTTTGAGAGGGGAGGAATTTAGTCTGTAACGTAGTGAAGAAGAAGAGCGTTTAAATTCTGCTGCGAAGTGAAGAAATCACTCTCGCTTGTTTATATATTTTTGTAAGTCTAAGCTCGGGGGGCTGTCCCGAGATCGAAGCGGCATAATAAACGTCAGTTTGGTTTTACTTAGTTGGCTGTTTTATTTTGGGTAGACTTCTTTACAATTTCAACAAAATTTAAAATTTTAAAAAATTATCTGTTCAGACACCATCAGTTCTCACACTGGATGTGTTAATGGTGCTGTCAATCTTTTGGAACACTATGCGGACCGAGAGCTTACACATTTTACAAGTTGCCACCACACATACTAATTGATATTAAGAAGTGTGTTTGAGCAAGAACTGACCAAATTAAAATAAACCCAGATGTGATCTTCTTTATCTTAATAAATTAGGGAAAGATGGAATGATATCAATAAGGAAGACGGTGAAAAATATTTGATTGAAATATCAATCAAAGATGAAAGTTTAATACTTACTTAACTACTTAATACTATACTACACTTAAGACTACTTAATACGTATTATGTTAATGCTATAAAAGAACTGAAACACGATTATAAGGAGATAATTGAATTGTGATAATTTTTATGGGGAAATTCAGAAACATCATTTAAAATTAGACCACTAGGAGCTCTGCATCATGCCAGATGGATGGCTAATAAAGCCACTTATTCCATTAAAATATTCAAGTTTAGATTGGTTGGTTCACTTTATTTTATGGGGAAAGGTCACGAAAGTCCATAGCAGGACATATTGCGCCAGACACACCACTAAAAAAAAAACCTTTTAAGTGGGCAAAATCCTTAGTCATTCATGCTTAGAAATCGTTTGGCTTCAAAAGAACAGGAATTGAAAAGTTTAAAAAAAAAAAAAAATTGTTTATTTCTTGTGAAGATCTATATGTGATAGAATGGATAGAAAGTCCCCATCGGCCGGTGTTAAAATATTTAAATTTCTCTTACAGGCTTTAAAGAAATAAAAGACCATTAACAAATATATTTCTTTGGTTGATGTAACGAAATTTGTCAATCATTTGTGGTACCTTAATGAAGAATATGCATTCTATCCATTTTTAATGAAAACGTTGATGCGAAATCAAAAAAGCGCATAATCGAGAATTTCAAACGTGATACTCTTAATACTGCAAGAAAATGTATCTTTAATTTTATCTTAATGAAGTTGCCCGCTTCAGTTTACTTAAAATATCTTATTAGAATTTACCTCATTTTATAACAAATATTTTTTAACTTAAGTATAAATATGATTTTTGATTATCTTAGGAATATTTATTCACATATAAAATTTTTACTATACCTAATTTCGGATTGATTCCTTATTTTTCAGGGAAAAATTGAGGACTTTATTTCCCAAATAAGCTTGAATTTTATTAAGAGATTGAACGTTTCATACCTAAATACCAGAGGCATTTCAAAATTTGACTGCTGTCAATGACAGCTGAAAGGGGTGTAAAACTAATTCGACATTTTAATGGACTTCTCACAGTAGATGAGGAGCAGAGACAGTGCCTTCTGCAATGTGTCGAAGATCATACTAGAAAACAATACCCCGATTGCAAAAATTATAATGTTTAGCGTAAATTTGAATAATTGGTCCTAAAAGTGAATAAGATATTTATTTCTTTTTTAAGTTATGTTACATAGATAATAAATATTATAGACAGTACAAGAATGTGTTATATTGAAAATGTGTATAAAATATTAAACGGAATTTTTTAAATAATTGTATGCTATGTGAAATAATTTTATTGAGCGTTTTTACAAATTATTTTCAAGAAATACTTTTTTGTTAAATTTACTGCTTTTATCTACTAATAATATTCTTAGGTAGCATTTTCATCTTTCTTAACCTTAATAATGCTGAAATTATCAATTGTCATTCTGAGGTTCAGGAAGCTATTTCCACAGAAAACCACAATTACTAGGCGCGCTATGGGATTCAAACTTCAACCGCCGTGCGGCACGGGTTAATATTAAAATATCGAAAATCCTTTTGCACACTTTCATTTCTTGGTAAAAGGAAAAAAATTGAGGGGGGTGCCCAAAAAAATATTGAAAAAATTTTTTCTCCATTATAATAAGGGCCACCCTAGTATACATACGTAAAAGCATCCCTTTTGAAATTTGGTCAATGTTTTGAAGTTCTAGAAATTCAAATTTCTAGAACTTCGCAATTTCTTCGCAAATTCTATAATTCAGTATGTTTTAAAATTATTTTAAATCAGACACACATGTGTCATTTTAAATAATAGATATGATATTGTTAAAATTTATTAGTAAATTAAATTTATCCATTATTTATCATACATTTAAGGTACAGAGTTAAAATTTGTAAATATTTCTACTTCATTATTCTACTATCAGGCTTCATTTATTTTTGACGTTAATTTAAAATTTTTGAAGTCAGTTAATGAAAGAAAAAAAATCTAAGTAGAATTTAATTTTTTACAGAAAAAAAAATATTCAAATAATAAATTTCGTGTGATGCGTAGATAAACAAAAAAGTAAAAAATAATTACTCCATTATGTAATAATAATCCCTGCTTGAGTTCTAATTCAAAGAAATCTATTCACTTTCAAATAGTTTTCCATGTAAATTAAAAGAAATTCAATACACCATTTTGGCAATCGAAAAATGGGAAAAAAATTATAAGAAAAAAAGGGGGAAATTAAAAAATAAGGGAGAAAAACATGTGGGTCTACAAAAAGAACATTATTTCAAGTAGCAAAGAAGCTTCCAGTAATGTATGGTAAAAAAAAGATAATAATTTAGCCTTTAATGTATTTAAAATAAGTCAAAATAAAATAAATGCTCGAAAAAAATATTTTTTTGCAAAAGTACTAAGTAAATAATTTTAGGGTAATTCAACGATAAATATATAATCACTAAAGCAGCAACACAAAAACTTAAAAATCATTTGGCTAAATCGGGACGACGACGGCCACAAGCGTTTCCTTAAAATGTTTGCTTTTTCATCGAAACCTAGGATTTATCATTAAAAAGCATTATTTTGCGCAAAATAACGAATATTCTTACATAATAATCGCGCCCATTTCTGTGAGGCTCGTTATTAACTAAAGGATTCTTGTCGCAGGAGCAATTTATTCGAAACTTTCTTAATTGCGACATCAATTACTCGGCTCTGATCATTTACACGAGCGTCTCCCTTCTCTCCACTTGATGCAATTTCTCTTTCTTGGACTTCCATCTAATTTTCGCGATTTTTCAAGAACCGACTAACTACCGGGTAGTTTCGTAAATTTGAAAATATGCTTTAAGACTTTGTCGGTACCTTTAAAATTCATTAATAATAATGAAAGCAAAGCGTTTGTGCCATTAAAATGTGACTTATAACTAATATCGGCGCATTAGGATGATAAAGTATTGATTTCCTCCGACTTGTTCGCGATGTTGTTTCTTAAAAGATTGTGTGTTTAGAATATAACAGAATTGCCTTTTTAGTCTTAACAGAATTACCACTATTTTGATTTTAAAAACTTATGTGTTGTGTTCAGAGTATTCATTGTTTCTAGTAGTTAATGAATTTATACCTAGTAACTGCAGAGTGCAGACACATCAATTTGTACCGTCATTTTAAGACTGTTCAACAAATATGGATAGTCAACAACTTATATATCTTTGAATTCCATTAAGGTGGATTTATTTTTATTCTTTAAATATGCGCTTTTATTATACGAGAGTATGTTTAACCAAAGTATTAATTCAACGATAAATATAATCCCTAAACTAGCAAATAGTCTGCTCTTGGCAGACAGACAATTGGAAAATTCTAGTTTAGTTTAATTCTTAAACTTCACTATTATTTTTTTTAAATATTTTTTTCATTACGAAAATAGCTATAACAAGAGTAAGTAATTAATAATGTAAATTAACCTTTTCTTCTAGAAAAAAAGCATATTATTTATAAATGTGCATTCATTTATTCCAAATAAAATTTACTAAAACAATAGAATATATAGCAAAGTAATTTTTTAAAATATCTCTAGCATGTAATGATATATTTATTATTAAAAATCTTCTCACAATCTGCACAGTTTTAAAACTAATAAGCAAAATAATCTAACATTCTTAAAAATTATGTTAAGTTTACTTTTTTACATTGTCTTCGGTCTGTAATACCCAATTCAAAATTTATCTTTCACTTCTTACTAGATCTTAAATTTTGAAAATTTTAAATCCCTATTAATGTTAACAAATTTATTTATTTTATCACAAAATATAATAATGACTTGGTCCAAAGTAGTTAAGTGTGTTATTGATGTTCCTTGGCCTTTTATTTTATCAACTTCTAGAAAAGCAGTCGTTAAATATAATAATCATCATATGAATCTTCTTCATATATAAGAGTTCTTGCTTTTTCAAACGAATGGATTTCTCTTGTACATATGTTTATAGCAGGCTGAGTTAAATTTGAAACAGGCATACGAAATCTAATTAAATTTTGAAGAAAAAAATAGTAAATCTTTCTAACTGCAAAAAAAAAAAAAAAAAAACAGTTTTCTGACTTTATAAAAATAAATATTTCAATGCTCTAACTAATGATGGAAATATAAATTAAAAAAAAAGAAAAATACTAGACGTTCCTTGTGTGTTAACATTTGATATATTTATAGATGCTTCCTTTGGATTGAAATATAACTAAAGGTGGAAAAAGATATTTTCTGATTGGTAAGTCTCTAAATGTTTAAATATAATTAAGTTCATCTAAAAATAACCAAAAGAAAATTTTGCAGTTATTACTTTTCATTCAATTCCCAGAATCACTGAAATCCCAGAGCAAGTATTTTTCAATAGAAACTAAAAATGGCTGGACGGAAATCAAAACGATTTTAAATAAACCCTTAAGGGGAGAATTCTGTAAATCTTTGGAAAATATTGATCTGGATTCTCAACATTAAAGAACCTAAAAATTCCCACTTCTAATAGCTTTTAACCGGATAAAAATATCAGAAACTCACCATAATTCATTTTTGCATTCAAAAGAGATATTTCACATCAATACATACAACGCCGAAAATCAATGTTTCAGTCCCAAAGGACCTTACACTGAACAAACAATACAGCCAGTCTCCACAAAGTAAAACTTTGGTAAGAAGACTTCCCAGAACAATGGGGACTAATTACTTAAGGGTGATAATAATGCCGAAATCCTCCATTGTTGACAAAAGAAGGACCGACGCCGCAGTTTCCTACAAAACAGAGAGTTTGCTTATTAACCTGCATGATGAAACATGCCCAAGGCCAGAATCATACGTGTTTTTTCATCACTTAAACAACCACACTATCCCATACAAATCATAAAGACTAAGTGGGTGAAAACTAATAAGAAAGACATTTTTTTTTACGCGGAGACAACATTATTCCCAAATTGATCTCAGTAGTAGCACTAGCGAGCATATTTATCAAATCTTGAAACACAGCAGTAAACAAGGTATTTTTCATTTATGCTGCTCAGAGAGAATCTGGAGTAAGTCCAGAAATGAAAGATTTGAGATCAAATGGAGTTTTGTTTCTTTATAAATTCTTTATATTCTGGGGAACGGCTGTCTAAAAAAAACTTGAATAATTGAGCTGTTGGAAGTTAGAGTAATCATTAAAGAGGTTCCCGGATATATTAAAAAAATATAATTCAGTTTAAAAGTTTGAAACATTTTCTAAAGATTAAACATAAAATTTAATGAATAAATTAGGACCCAAATCTTTTCAGGAACTTTTTTTTAATTATTATTATTATTATTATTATTATTATTATTATTATTATTATTATTATTTTTTTTTTTTTTTAAATGAGAGGTAGATAAAATTGATAAATTTTGATTATGATAAAACCATTTTCAAGATTTCACCAAATAAAGCAGAAAAATACAATATGCAATTGAGATTAAACATTTTAAGGAATATAAATTTAACTAAGACATAAGTGAAAAATCCTTAGAATTTTCTTAAAAATTTTTAAAAGTTCCATATTTTCAAAATTAAAATATTTTTTTTCCTAATTCATTGAATCATAATTAATATTTCTTAAAGTATGTGTTCCAAAAATCAATACAATATGGAATTGTTCTTGATTTTTGAGGCTGTAAATATTAGAAAATGCATCACAGAAAAAACAAAAAACAAATGTAGAACATAGCATGCTAGGTTACCAAAACAGCTTACAGCAATATATTGTACATGTTTTTCTAATTATGATAGAAACATGATTCAAACATGATTTTAAGAAGAAAAAGCAGAGTAATTAATATTGAGAACAGATTAAAAATTGGTATTTAAATATTATACATATGCCAGCAGTTAATCACCAACGATTTTACCGTATTCATAAAGTTTATTTTGTTTGATTGTGTTCTTATTATACCCTTCACTTAAGGCCGTATTCACCGGTAACTTGACCGGTAGTTAACCAGGAGTTAAACCTCTGATTGGCAGAGAACTAGTTTTCATTCTTTAACTACCAATCAGAAGTTTGATTGCCGTTTTACCACCTGTGAACACACGACCGTTAGTGGCGATTGGACTGTTAATAATTTCTTGTTTTCGTTTTATCTTTGAAAGAACTGCGAAGCAAAACAATGGCATGCGGATAATACATATTTAAGTACCGAGATATCTAATGAATTTTGAGTCCTAGACCCCATAAAGTTCTTTCTCCATAGGTACACAAAGGGTACATTACCAGAAAACTCCACATTGCATAAAACTACGCTCGGCGGACTTATTCCACTACGATTCTGAGATTCCCATTCGTAAATGGCCGGGAGTGCACAAATCCGCGATTCAATGCAATGTAGGGAAAACAACACGATGATATATTCAAAAAGGGTGGATGGCGCATTTTATTTTATGCGTCGTTGATTATGCATAATGCAGCCTTAGGGGGGAGACAATTGGTCTCCGAACATAACTCAAATTTCTTACTACCCTCCCTCCCCCTTTGGGTTTGGGGAAGGGGAAGACTGAAAATATACAGGATCAAAAGGAAGAGATATATCGTTGAGGTCGCCCTCCTCGTCTAGTGCTGTAAATTAAGCCACATATCTATGCCGGTCGCTTTTTTTTATTGGTTGGTTGCAATCGCTGGAAAACAAATTGCAATCAATTTCTTTGCGTTTGCGGTCGCAGTGAAAAATCTTTTTAATAAATAAAGCGGGATGAGCGGGAATATTTGATTTGAGATATGGGTTATCGGGAAGAAATTGAGAGAAAGCCAGCCTTTCTTTTTTTTTCGGAGGCATTTCGGCTTATTGTGATGCATGTTGAGGGTGTAATAAATGAAGGATTGTAATGCCGGCTTTTGGATTCGATGAATATAAGCTTGTTTTTGGTGTTCCGAGAATTGAATACATGAAGATGCGTTTTCTGGAGGGAGGAGTAAATCAAAATATTTTATTCGGATGGAAATTAACGTTGTTGAAAAGTTTTGTTTCGGTAGCGTGTTTGCATGAAGCGAATTTATTTATTTTATTGTTTTTGAGCTACCCCGTTTTCAAATTTCCCCTGACATAAAACTACGAATTCTGAAATGAAAAACAACTTTAATTTAGTTCAATGCATTATTAAAAGTTGCGAAACAGACTTTACATGTTTTTCATATCTAAAGAAGCCCTACGAAAATCGCATTATTTGAAGAACCCTGAACCGCGTATTGTTTAAGAATAGCATACAGAGTAGGCAATCAGTGTATCACATCACCGGAACCATGAATCACATACTACAAATAGGATATAGGCAAAATCGTTTCTTGCGGAAGTATGGGTTCGATTTTGACCATTAGAGGATTTACGGAGGGTTGTGGAGATTTTTTTTATTTCATTTTTTTAAGTAAAGGATGTTTTTAATATAATCAGTTTATGACTCATTATTTTCAATGGAATTTGAGAGTCATTCTGCCGGACATCCAGGCGGAATATTTTCGAAATTGTGAATTTGGAACCTCGTGAATTATGTTGGCCCCATCTATTAACATAATTTTGAACTAATTTTTTTTACTGTCTCAAAAAAACGTGACCTCACGATACTGAGACTGAAGACCGTTTTATATTCCAATTTGTTTCCAGTTTTTATGGAATTTTCAAAAGTGTACTGACTTTTTGTTCACCCTGCTTATTAAGGTTATGTGTTTAAAAGTATATTATTTTTGTAACGAAATGAAATTTTTATCCTCTTTAAACACATTTATAATGCATTTTCCCTTTTGTATCATTTTCTGAGACAAAAAAAAGTTGTTCATTCATGGGAGTGAAAGTTCTAATTAAAAATATTAAAATCATAGGCATAAGCATTAAGAAGCGGATTTTACCAATAAACTGTATGAAAAATACTTGAACCATTTTAAAATATTTATTATAAATAAGTATTGGGAAAAAAGCTTATAAAAACTTTAATTTTTGAAGCTTCTCTGACCATGTATCCCCGTGAGAACATAATGACTTTCAAAGTTTAAAGTCTTTTTAATCCTAGTTCTTTAATCCTGCGAAAATTTCCAAACATATAGCAAAAGTTAACTTAACTCTATCATCCTTGTATTTTTGTTTTAATTTTTCTCTAAAAAACTATTTAAAAATTTACCCGCTCATAAATCTTGGATTATGGTAAATTTAATAACAGTTATTTATTTTACACATAATAAATTTTGATAACAAACAATATTCCATAGTATATCTATTAAAAATGGGCAAAAGTGAAGGGTTTTTTTGTGTCATTTTGATTAAATATAATACATAATCTTTCTATTTGCCACATTAAATATTTTTACTATTCAGAAGTAATTAAGGTTAGCACTCTGATTTTAGCGGATGAAGGTAATTTATCCCAACTAATTGGGTTATAAACTATCTCAACTAACCAAACAACCTAGACGCGAAAGTAGTTATTCATACGTGGAATCCGTTTTCCATGAAAAATATGACACTTCGCACAAGAAATTATGAATGCAAATGGCAAGATAAATTTATAGCTCCGAAAGCTGACCGATTATTTGAGACCTTATTATGCCTGTTTATGACTGGCTATTATATTTCAAAGATTTTCTTTGCTAGCAAAAGAAGTTATTTTCCCATTTCAGCCGACGCTTGTAGAAAAGGTTGAAGACCTGGCGAAATGCCAAAAATTATCATTTCTGTTGCTTGAGTGAATGTACTATCTATAAACGATAATGATAATGAATCTCGGTTTATTTCATTAGGAACGTTACCTCTTGGGTTTGCCACGGACAGTAATCTTCAAATTCAAATTCAAACCTTTCCTCAATTATTTTAACTTTGAAATGTATTGTTTTATTATTATATTCCGTGTTTATTGATTTAAAACCATCAGTTAGTAATTTTGATAAGTTTATTCATCAATCAAACATGCCTGTTATTATTAGACCTTATTATGATCACAGACAGGGACAATTTAGACTTTTCCTCCTAAATCAATTAAAACCCCTTAAAAATGAGAAATGACTCTGGACATTTTTCGTATCATAAATTTACATGTATTTGAGGAATGCATTTAGTTTCAAATATCAGAAGAAAAATCTAAAAGAGATATTTAGAGTAAAATTTACTTTCACTAGTCATGTAATTACATTTTCGTTAAGAGCAAACTTCATTTCATGTTTTTAGGCTTGCAGAACGCATAATAATATTTTCATATTATGATTTTACTCATTTCTAAACATAGTTACGTAATAAAATAACATTTCACCACACATTTTAAAAATGAAATATATATATTTATCCGATTATCCCATTTATCTGATCTTTTCCCTTGTATAAGAAAACAAAATACCAATATCCTGTTTAAACTAACGAGTTAGGTAGTTTCATAATACAGTTTTTAATATATAGTTGCTGTTTGATAACTGTTAATCCACAGTATCGGAACTATGTATGTTATAACATTTACATTAATAGAATAAATATTTAGATTAGTAATAACTTGAGTTTTCTACAGTACATAATAATAAAGGATGAACGTAATATTTTCTTTGTAATTTCTCATAAAATACCAGTCATATAACTTGAAATATACAAGTTTAAAAAAGAACAATTAAACTACATATATGCCTGAAAATATAACTAAGAATGAAAAAGTCCCTCCTGAAACCCCTTGAACTACGTCTTCCAAACTCAATGACATCTAATAATTTACTGGTAGTTTATATGCAGCCAGGCCTCATTGGTCTAATGGTAAATCAGGGCCTGCTTAAAATACGTACTTTAGGTATTGATACCTAAAAAAAAAAAAAAATACCATTCCCCACAAAATAACAAATCACATCATCCCTATCACACACACATTCAACCCTTCAAAACTATCCTCCCATCCCAATTCCTCGCGTTCGTCCCCATACAAAGCGTCGTGAATGGGCATCCCTCCATTCGTCACGTTGGGATTCTATGGCGCGACCGTCACCAGAATGGACCCGGGTAAAGGCGTAAAGGGCAGTGTTCTCGAGGGACCGAGGGTCTTCCTCGAGCAATCTACTGCCAACGACGCTATCGATTGTGGAGAGCGACAGGAGTAGTCTTAACGTGGGATCTGTCTTCGACTTTGGCACTTGGCAGACGACTGGAGTTTTTGGGGAGTTCTGAGATGGAGGGGAGAGTTGGATTTTTGGCTGTTAGGTTTGTGTGAGCTTATGAAGTCTTTTTTTGATTCACTTTCAAGTTTATTCAACTTGATTGTTGAATTGTTCATGACATACAATCAACAAAAATTAAATTTTTTACTCTGTTGACTATGTATTAATGAAGATAAACAGTACTTCTTATATATTGAATAAAATTGCCATACGGCAGTATGTCACTATAACTATAAAACACTTATGTAGATTAGAATAAAAATTAACCAAAGGTACTCGCATAAAAGTAACTTAAAACAAAAGGTGAGTTAACTTAATAGGCAATTTAATAGAAGTGATTAAATCAAATTAGTATGCGATTATTTAAAAATAATCGATTAAAAATTAATCAATTTATCAGTATGCATCGTATATTTTGAAATTAAAATTTTTTGTTTTAGCTTTGCTAAATTGGTTCTCAATTATATTACATAGGATTTTGCAAACGGATGATTTATTAAGATAAGTAAAATTTTAATGATAGCAAAAGTGTATTTCTTAAGTCATGGAATTATTTCAGTGGTTTTAAGGGAAAATAAAATGTGATTACCTCAACTGTCTTTATCAAATAACTGAGCGAATGGCCAAAATCACAACTAAATTTCTCACATGTAAAGATATAAATAAACCAACCCTCCACCCATCAATTCCCATCTCAAAATAATTCCCCTAGGTTTCAAAAATCTACTTAGAAATGCGCCACTTAAATGCAACCTCTATGAAATCCTTTCATACATTTCCTTGAAAAGTTTATCATAAGAAAATAGATAGTAATAGCTTTCATAAAATAAATAACATTCTCTGGAAAAAAAACAGCAGACATTGATTTCACAAAAAGTTATAGGTTTCATTTGATAAAAATATAGTTTACAGTTAAGTGTTCAAAACTCAAAAGTTGATTTTGAGCAAAATTTCTTACTCCTTTAGAAGAAAATCAGACATTCTATCTGGTTTTTCTCCTACTTTGAACTACTTCAGGAGTTTTGAAACAGCAAACAACCATAATTTTTGGTTTTAAGTGAAATTGAAAGAGATATTCACCAGGGAAATCAGAAATGCTACTAAATTTAAAAATTAAAAGAATGGATTTATGTATTTAGTCTGTATCGCATTTTATTTAGTTATTCGAATAAAAGTTTCTTAAACTTTAAACGAATTTCTCGTGTGACATTTCATATAGCAGCTACAGATTACAAGCGTCATTCTGATATTCTATACAGTTAGAATATAAAGTTTTGGAACATTATTTTATATTTTTAGCAAGTTTTATTATTTATTATTTGGTATTCGAGAGTAAACGATATAAATGCATGTTATGAATATTTCATAACGTAAGATGAAATATCACGAAACTTTCTGCTAGCGAAATAAATTTCGATTAGCAAGTTGAAAAACGACTGCAGGGAACTTTCTCCTTTTATATTCAAGAATATTTACATAACCACGAAAAAGGACTAAAAGTTGCGTATTTCGTTACCCTTGATTTTTTTTTTTTGTATTTTATTAGTTTTGTGCTACATTGTTTTAGATGAATGAGAAAAATGTGAAATAATTATAAATCTCTAGTAAAAAAAATCTTTGCAGTATAATTACGGTACATATGCATCTATCTTCTAAATCCATGACGAAAACTATCAGAAAAATTTTCCATGCAGTTCCATGCAGAAAATGTAATAGCGAGAAAGCTATTACATTTTTCAGGTTCCAATGGAAAATGGAAATTCCTGTGTTTAATCTAATTCATTTCTTTTGTTAAAACGTGGTACGCTTTTTTAGATAGAATATTTAAGAAGTAAACAACATAAAAAGGTGTTTGGGAATTATCTATGTTTTCTGATTGGAAATGAAGCAAAATAAAAAACGACCCTTTTCGAAAAATGTGCTTAGAAAATATTATGGTATCTGATCTTAAATGATAAAATATTTAATTAATGTTTACAAAATTGAGCATGCATTATATGTATGTGTCAGAATGAATGTAAATTTTTTTATTCTACTTTGCATTTAATGTAAAATATATTGAAACATTCCGGGCTCGAACATCTATAAAACCTAAGGACACTATCTTTTATTTATTTTATGTTAAGGTCAAGAAGACAACTGATTATACTTATTTCATTTTTCTACGTTTTTTGTACAATTCTACATTTTGTACAATCCCAAGTGGGGAGGATTTTTACTATTATTAGATCTCCTCGTTTCGTTAATAAATCAATTTATTTTAAATGGCTATTAGTTCCTTCAAATCTACGTAACAATATTATACAAACTGTAGCACCTTTATCACATTCCGGTATGATGACAACAAAATTTGAGAGCATTGTGGTTTATATTCCATTTTAATTCACCAACTTTAAGAACAAAAATTATTTATAATATTTTATTTGGTTTAGTTCACGGTGAGTGAGTTTAAATCAAGATCGATTTCGTCTCCAAATACGAGTAATAGCTTCAGGAAACTATAGTTATAATGATTGATACGCATTCGCCAAAACCAAAAGTAGTCAGTGGCAGAAGCTCATTTATCAACTTCTACCGTGAGTAACTCTTCAAGAAGACATCTTTCTTCAGACAACATAAGGACTCCATTTCTTTCGATGGTGGATAAGAATTTATTGAGTGTTGGAGGTATTAATTTCAATTATTCGGTTATATTGAAACATTTAATGAGAAGATGGATTGAACTGTGCTAAAAATGATAATTTAAATTTTATTTTTGCAATTTTATAACGATTCTCAAACTTACATAAAAGAACATCTTAAACCTTCTTGTTACGCGGAAACGCGGCCAGGGGACAGTTATCCCTAATAAGTGTAATTTGTTCATGAAAACGAGGGAATAACTTAAAGTGATCATCTAAAGATGCTTTAGAAGCAAATTATAAGATAAATTATATTTTAAAGAATAAATATGAGACTTGCAAGTACTATAAATAATGCAAATATTAGACTGCATTTTTAAAAATCCCAAAAAATCGCTTAAAACATTAAATTTAAAATTGTAAGTTAATTTTATTATAGAGTTTGTATAATAGAATAATTATTTATATAAGGTGACCAATTAATATGCCTGGGAAGGTGATAAAGTTCAACAAGAGCTTCTCGCTGGCTTAAATCTTAACTTGTTGGTCTTGGTCTTGCTTGGCATAGAATGGCATAATCTGGCCCTTGTGCCATAAAAACCCAACCAACCAACCAAGATCAAAAAGTGGTAAAATGCATTCCGAGATTTTTTTGATTCAAATTCAGAAACAAAATTGTTAGTCTTGAGAAAAAAGTTACCGCATTCTTTAAATTTTAGGGGGTTATGAGTGTTACTATAAAGGGGAATTTTATGAATATTTTCATATAACGTACCAGGGTGCCTCAAAGGTCCAACGTGCATCCTCGTGAGTTAGAAATATTACTTAGTAATTAATATTTGGGTAAAAGGAATTCGACCGTGTGCAATACATTACTGAAAGTATTATATGTTTCTAGTCATATTAAAATTATCCAAAGCTTGAGAAAATTATATTTAACTTTGCTGCATTGTATTTGTTCCAGTTTCCAAACAACTTTAAACAAATAAGATATTTCGGCAAATAGTGTTGGATGTAGTTACTGACATAGATTTAAAATCATTGAATCCTTGATAATAAACATAAAGATGGCATTTTTACCATTAAAGCGACGCCAACAATTCCTCAAATTCTCGATCCCTCTTACGTGTGTACTTTAATTCCCTCGACGTATCTAGTGGATATTCACTAACCTCAATGACACCTCAAAACGCTTGAAAGAACTCGAATCATTTCAAAATTCAAAAATCCCAACTCATCAACGATACGAAACGAAGACGCAAAAACGTCGCCTTACCCACCACAGGGTAACCACAGCGGCATTCCTTTGATTCGACGAGGGTTGAAATTGATTTTCGAACGAACCCCCGAGTAATCCGAATTCCCGTTCGCCCGTAAACATCCCCAAACCGCCGTCAGCAGAAACTTTTCCTTTTAAAGCGAGGTCCTCCCTCAAAGAGCCTTAAAATCCCGGTTCGGTTTGCTCAGGGGCTGCGGTGGCGGTTTGCCGACGCGACACTATATTTCTCTGCGCTTGTTTCTTTGTTTTAATTCTCTTTCGGATTCTCTTTCAGTTTGTTTTCTGAGGGGGGTTTTATTGCTGCTTTTGGGAGGGACCGTCGAGATTCTTCTTTGGGGGTGGGGAATGGGAGGGTGATGGATATATTTTGGGGCTGGTACCATGTCAGTATGTTGGTTAGGGGTGTTTTAGGGTTGTTTCTCTTTTTATGTTATATTACAGGGGTTTCCAACTTCCAAGTACTCGAGGGCCGCAATCGAAATCACAAGTCAAGTAAGTGGCTGGTCGCAAAATAATATCCGACTCCTTTTCATCCATGATATATTTTTCGGGGGTAGAGTCTTTATGTATGGAACTTTTCTGGTCAGAGAGGGACGAAGGTTATTTACATATTGTGAAGGTGCTACTGCATTTTCAAACATTTCAGAGGATGTATAAATTTTTGACTGCTATACATTTTGTAATACGGAATACTAATTAAAGAGGGGTCTTCCACCAGAAAATGTTTGTAAATTTCCCTAAAAATAGTGTTTCAACTAATTTTTGGATACTCCATTTTGTATTTCTTCGTGATAAAGGTTGACTTAAGCCTTTATAACTCCTTGCTACGCTCAGGGGAAATTTCAGGGTATACAACTTACCTCTCGAAATCTCAAACTCAAAATCATTTTTCACCATAGAAAACGACGGACCAAAAGTACTCCATAACATAAGAGAAAAATAGGGGGGTTTTTTAATTTTAGTATGCGAAAAAGTGTTTTGAAGCTACTTTTTGGAGGGTTTTCAGGGAGCTTCGTGGGCCGCCAGTTGGAATCCCCTGTTTTATAAAACTCATCATTCTCTCCTTTACATTTGCTTAACTCTGACTTGTTAGATCACATTTTATTTCCCATCTTCCAATATATCTTTCTTTTAAACTTTCGTATCGCAAACCTGTTTTTCTTTTTTTAAACAGCATTCTCCAACCATACCATAACTAACTTTACCCTATTTAATCCTTTCAATCCTAAAATGTCCAAGTATATCATTGAGTACTGTGGAAAATTTGAGGCGGGAGGACTGGAAGTGTTAAATATGATGTTTCTTAAAGACGTTTGTCGATTTATTGGTTTGAAACAAGGTCCCTTAATTCCAAGTGTAGCTTAATTTATTACATCCTTTTACTAAAGTTCGGACGGAAAATGTGGGATTTTTAAGAGATTATTTTAATAACGACTCGTATGAAACAGGGCACTATAGGAACATCACACGGGTAATGGAATTCTATGTGTAAGAACGGCTTGACCTTTACGCAACTGATAATTTAAATAATGTACTTATATTCTATGAAAAATAAAACACAGATCAGTGATATAGCGCCATGTATTAGAATTATTTTTATCACATCCTTATTAGCACTTGAACTCATGTGACTAATGTTCAAATTAAAATAGTCCTCTTATCCAATTAAGTTTAATTTTGACCACCTTGCAATTCTCACGAGGGGGTTGGGAAAACACTTTTTTTTCAAATAAGTTGATAGGAGGTAATCAGTTTTCATCACGGTTAAGAGTACTTGAAAGTGACTAATCAAAGAGGCCTTTTCGATACTACTGATGAAGCATTGGGGAGTCTCAGTGGAGTATTTGCGTGTCAGATTGATTGGATTTGGAAAGTAGGTACGATCTCGTCTCTTGTTGATGAAGGGAAGCAGGGATTTTGAAATTTAAAGTTGGGGAGAGTTGATTACTCTGGGGATTGATAATCCTGGTGTGTATTGCTTCGTTGGAACGTTTAACAAGATAGAGATTAGGGTGTTTCATTTTTTTACAAAGACAAATTGACAAAAGTGTGCTACCCTTCAATATTATCGAATCTGTAAAATTTGACATACGTTATTTTTTCATCACAAAGAGTCGGGGAGACATCAATCTTATATGAAAATAAAAACTTTGGTAAAAAAAAATAAGCACATAAATAAATTAAACCATAATAGCATCCATTTTTGTGTTTGATAAGAACTACAGTGGTTTTCTTCTGTTATTATTTTAAATCCTAATATCAATTTTGTATAATTGTTCCCCCAGAAAGGAACAATTTAAAATCAGCATAAAGGAAAATAAGCATTATCTGTTCAGCATATTTTGCAGAACTGACTTCAAACAGAAGCGCATTTATATTATTTGTTCATTTCATTGAAAACATATCCAATTCTCCCTCTTATTTATCAACTATTTGTTTTACGAATATGTGTGTAATTTACTTACTTCTCTAAGGCCCGTGTGGAACCTAGTGGAACAGGGGGAGATTTTTATGTTTTTCAATAAAAAAATATGTATCAGAAGTATTCATTCTGATAAGAACAATGAAGTAAATTGCAAGAAAACCTGAATAATAATATTGTTCAAATTTCTCTTTCCTAACAAAATTTTCCAACCAAGTTTGGCATGATAAGATATCAACAACTTGCGAGTTTCCCCAACAGGTTTGTTAAGTTTACTATATAGTTTAAATTTATGTAAAAAAAACCTTACAAGTCGGAACTTAATAAACAAGGACAATTATTATAGTTCCAGAACACTTTTTCAAATTCCGTGCACAAAAGGCAAGCATCTAATTAATTATTTTCAAGAACAAATGACTCATAAATAGCAAAACATTGTCATAAAGTAAAGATGGGCCCAGTACTCAACATTTTCCCATTGTATTCTCCAGCAATTTAAACTGATAATTCAAGTACATCATTAAAATCTGCATTTTGTTCTTCTATTATGGACCTTCAAGACGAGAGCAAAAACTAATTAGCCATCTTGAGTGTCCTATTTGTTCTTCAGTTTCATGGCCATTATTTTAGCTAAATTTCGTTCGCTAATGCATAAGAAAAACTTAAACTCGGGCTTGCAGGTTATTAACAAGCTGAAATTTGTTCCCCCATGAAAGACTGATTGTTCTATTTTTAAGATATAATTGATATTATTTCATTCAATTATTTAAATTTTCAAATTGAACTGAAATTTCATCTAAACTATCAAACAATCTATCTAAACTATTATGATATTGGCTTTTTGGTTTTCAGCATTTTTCTGTATCTAGTGCAGTTTAATTGTATACTTTTCTTATTGTCTAAGTAATTCTGTATCAAGAATTATTTTCCTAATAATTGCCTAATAAATACAACAAATACCCCCTATTTGTAACTACAATAAATAAAGAACTTGGGTTTTAACTTAATTACCTTTGTAATTGTATCCTGAATGTTTTCACAAGGATTAATATACAATAGATGCTCTTATAAAAACTAGATGCCTCACCTTTTGAAATAGTTATCTTTGGTGAAATTCCTTATAGGTAGCCAGGTTGGCGCTATTTTAGAGTCGATCTGTTGTTTAAACAACTCAAATCTCAAATGCTCATTGGTAATAAAACAATGCCAAATCGGCAACTATCGCCAAAAGCAAACTCTTTCAAAAGATGAGACAGATGGTTTTTAAGAGAGCTTCAACTGTATCAATAAAAAAATATAGGTTGTTGCCACTTGGAATGAATATATGCGTTGGCTTTAACGAAATAATTCTTGTGAGGTTCTAAGAACTGGTTCTCCCCATCTAAAATTAGCTTTGCATTGCTACTTTTCATAGTTTAATGGAATAAATAAGCTTTTTTGGATATTTTTGGAGGATATACTAAGTGAAGTTAAATTAACACCGAGCAAAATGCGAAACATGCAATTAATTTCGTAAAAAGTGACGACAAGAACATCATGTTTAAACGAATGAAATGAAATATGAAATCTTTCAGAAAAATTGTTTTCGAAAAAGTATTAGAACTCCAAAGAAGCATTAAAAACTCATTTCTCTTTGTTTAGTAATTAATAAAAGCACTGGGGAGTCGGCAGACGTGACATTTAGGAATGTTCAACTATCCTAAATTAAACAAATGGGTAAAACAATTAGCTATCTGTCGTGAAGCATTCCGTATTTTTTTCCATCTCTGGAATCTAGAAACCCATGAATCTAACCATGATTATTTTAATGATGAAAACGTAATCAACTTTTTGATTGGAAAAACTGTTTTTGTGGACACTCCGAATTCTTAAATGAGATTCAAGTTTGAAAGAAATGAAAGCAAGCTTCGCCACTAAGCTTTAAAATAAAAACTCTCTGGAATTTTTGAGTTATAAGAGCATTTTGTTTGTCATGTAAATATAAAAGGAGGAATAAAGTAAGAATTAGAACTAGAAATAGAAGTGTTACTTCTGTATTTAAAATTTAAAAAGCAAAAAAAAAAAACTTGTATTAGTTTCTTAACTTTTGCTCAATTTATTTATTTCATGTCCTTTTATTCGTTAAACATCGGCAATACAGTATAGTTACTTACATAGAAGTTAAAGAACAGGCACAGAAGGGAAAGTTTTTAAGCAGATATGTTTTAGTAATGAAAGTGTGTTTTTAGAATAAGTTTCATTTAAGATGTGTATTTAATTTGATACATTAAATTTCGAAAAATTTCCATGAGTTAAAAAAATGCTACAACATAAAATAAAATTCAATAAAGGAAACTGAACTACTACTAGGACGAAGTGAAATGAGCAAATAAATGCACATCCAAATCGGTAAGATTTCTTACATGTATTCATATCGATACCATGTTGAGAAAAACATACAAGCTGTCTTTCTCATTGATTTCTCAAAATTTTGAGGTTCTTAAAACATTTACAAAACAAGAAAATCTATCCTTATGACAAAGACCCTTCAATTCTGAAACTTCTGCTTGAATTCTCCTCACAAATTCAATAATTGCAGAATGAGAAGAGAATACGTCAAAACACAACCAATAGCAGAGAGTACGAAGCCTCTAGTAAAGTGAAAAAATCCCCAACCTGAAAAGACAAAGGGTTCCTTGCAGTTACACATTAAGAGACTCAGCAAGTAATCCCTCTGTTCACATGTCCCAAACCGTATTCCGAAATTCAGAACTCGTTCATGCAGCTCTTTCAACTTTTGATCTGCTTTATTCACCTCAGCAGCTACCAGGGAGATCCACAAAAAGGACAAAAACGCCCTCAGCGCCGTATAGGACGTTCCAGTTTGGTCGTCTATGGGGACGGCACCCATATCCAGGCGGAAAGGATTCAACTTCACGAACCCCATAAACGTGTTCATCATGTCCGTGATTTGCATCAGGAAAATTGGAAAAGACATGGCATTTTCCAATCCACCGAGAGCAGCCTGGACCGAATGGTACGCTTCGAAATGGTTCTCCAACGTCTTCATACCGATTTCGCCTTTTTGAGACTTCAGAAGCATGTCTTCGTGCAGTTTGTTGATCATGGAACGTAGGTAACTGCAAAGGACGACGTAGAGTGAAGCCACGGCCGTAGGGAACGCGAAGTTCGGAATGGAGTACAACACCATGAACGCGTGTGCTCCTTTGCAGTTATGGCCATCCTTTAGTCGGAAATATCCCGCGGAATAGAACTCAGTTAATGCCTTGCAACCGTCGTCGTTAAGAGGCAGGGTAAACAGCAAGTAAAAGGCCAAAGCCGCCGTTATGATGACCACCAAGCAGACCCTTTGAAGGATTATGGGAGGTTTGACGTTCAGGTAGCTGCCTAAACGGCTCACGGTGACGATGAAGTGGGGAAAATCTTTCTTGAAAAACAGCACGCTCCAAACGACGAATGCCATTGCTTCAGCCAACATTCTGGACACGGCTAATTTGGTGTCTTCGATGCCTTTCAAAATATTGCACATGATGAAGGTGACTGAAGCTATAATCATCCACAAAATCCACAATATCAGCACCAATTTTCCATATATCGTCGCACATTTTCTAGAAGACTTCCGAAACCTTGTTGGCGGAGAGAGATCTATTCCGAGAACTAACAAAACTCGAAAAATGAGTGCAAAGGGTATTCTTCCTCGCTGCCCGAGATGCAACTTCTGCACCCGGTGATGCTTAGTCGAAAAAGTAATCATACAGAATCACTCAAGTCTTTTTTTTTTCTGATTGATTCACAGATTCTTAATTACTCTCTTCTGAAATCCCTGCAGTTTATTTTTCAAAGAGCACTCTAAAATAACTCGTATCATAGGTAGCTATCTTTCCAAAGTACCATTTTTTGCACGAGCTAACTTATGGATTTACCTTTAAGTTGGTTTCACTGAATCGTTAAAGAGCTACATCCGTGTTGGCGATTTGTATGATGTTTATTAAAGCCCTGGATGAAGACGTTACTTAAGTAGCGACATGAGTTCAATCGTCCGCCATTGTGGTGAAATGCGTTTTTCTCTCATTAAGTCCGCTATGAGGGAAAGGAGTTGAAATAGTTGAAAAAAATTGTTTCTTTTCCAACCTCTGCGAGAAGTTGGTTATTTTGAAAGAAATAATAATTATTACTCAGGCTGTTTTATAACTTTAACTTTATTACTGAAAACGATTTTAAGCATTGTTTAATGTTTATAGCTTTGATTTTAAAATACTGGATGGATATTATTGTTCAATTTGTATTTTTAAAGATATTTTGAATTAGTTTTTGAGGCCACGACATGCATATCAAATCTGCTACATATGTAAGTTAAAAAATTAATCAAAAACGATTAATGAAAACTGTGTTGTTTTTTTATAATGACCTGATCACTTTACAAAATCAATACGGGTTGATTAATTTAACGAGTGAGCATGATAAATGCAATACATAATTTGCGCATCATTACAAATATAATTCCGTAAAACTTGATTAGGATAAATATAATTAAATTATTTTAAACTTACCTCACAAGGTGTATTAGTAAGAAAATCTATCGCACTGGCTCTGGGCTTAAATACCATTTCACCACAATGGCGGTTGTTTACATGCGTGACTGTTAAACGTCCAATCAAAATCAAAAGCGGCAAGATCAGCAAGATCAAAGTATGCCGCTACTTAAGTAACGTCTTCATCCAGGGCTTTAATGTTTATCACGAACACTAGCTTGAATTTAATTAATATTCACTAAATATTGCCATTCCGTACAATGAGCTTTTTAAACTATTAATAATTTACGGGAAGAAAAGCAACAACAGGACTTAACTGGTTTTAGAGGTGGACCTGGACCTGGTTTTAGCGGTGATGTATTAAAATGGTTTATCTCGTATCTAACGGATAGAACTCAGAGAGTAAAGGTTGGCAATAGTTTTAGCGAATATAAAGGAATCAATCATGGTGTTCCTCAGGGATCTATTTTAGGACTCTTATTTTTCTTAATATTTATTAATGATTTATGCAAGTTAAAACTATTTGGCAAAATTCTAACTTATGCAGATGATTCAGTTATATTATATTCTTGTTCCCATACTAACGAATTAATAATGCAAATAGAATCTGACTTAATCGAAATTGAAACTTGGTTCAGTGCAAATGATTTAGCCTTAAATTTAAACAAAACAAAGTATATTCACTTTAAATTAAGACAATCTGAGTCCAACTTAACCCTGCTGCACTGCTCCGACTTGCTACGCGCATGTACTGTTGGGGTCAATATGACCCCATTCAAAATATTATCACTTCTACCATTAAATGAAAGGTTAAATTTTGGAAATAATCATATCTTAAGTTGTATAAGTATATTTTAAATGATATTTAATAAAATAGTATTTGAATATAGCAATAAATTAAACATACAAATAAAAAACAAATGAACAACTCAAAAATACTTAAATGAAAAGTTAAATTTTGGAAATAATTATATCTTAAGTTGTATAAGTATATTTTAAATTATATTTAATAAAATATATGAATAAAGCAATAAACTTAACATACAAATAAAAAAAATAACAAAAAACAAACATCCCAAAACTTTGCATTTTCACATATCCCAACACCGTTTGGTCCAGAGGAGTTTATTGCATGTGCCTTCCTGACACGTGGATCAAACACAAAAGAAAACGAGAAAAAAATAAACATAAAAAGTTCGAAAAGGAATGTTTGAGTAGTTATTTTTGTTCGTTTCCGTTGAATGATTCCAAGAAATATGGAAGTGTGAAGGCACAAGAAAAAAATACAAGAATTGGGTCATATTGACCCCAACAGTACATTAATAATAAGTTGAAAAATTTTGGTTGTAAATAAAAATAAATGAAAATCATTCAGTGTTTACATATTTATGTCCTTTATCAACAAAGTCATGCAATTTCATGACAATATCTCCGGGGGTTTCCTTTTTATGAGCAAATGAAAAAAAAATTGGGTCAAAAAGACCCCAGCAGTACAGCAGGGTTAAATATAAAGTATCACACATTATCCTGTAACAGAAATCTCAACACCTGTCAGTGTCACACTCTGCAATCTGTTTTAAGTTTGAAATATTTAGGTTTGCACATTGATGCTAATTTTAAATGGAAAACTCATATCAACGAACTGGGGAAAAAGTTACGTTTTGTTTTAGTAAAATTTTACCACATTAAAAATAAAATTCGTTTATCATTTTTAAAAATTTTATATTTTCATGGTTTTATTCTTTATTTAATTACGGTGCTATCGTTTTGGGGGGGGGGTGAATACAAGTCCAATCTCCTTCCAATTATCTCAATCCAAAACAAAATATTTAAAATTCTTAATCCTCAACCCTATTTTAGAACCCTTAGATTACTTCCAATACGACACAATGCATATTTCCGTATTTTACTTCACCTTTTTCGACATAAATCTTTGTGTAACTTGCGTAATCGAAGTTACAATACTAGATCAACTTCAAGCTATCAGATACCAAAATTTTCCAAAGATATATTTTCTAAAAGTTTCTATTATCTTGTACCTAAATTATATAACAGTTTATCTCTAAATTTAATTACTATTACTAAATATTCCACTTTTAAAAGAAAACTGCATGACTTCATAATAAATATCGACGACTTGGATTCATATATTTCCCTCAATTGAAGCAATCTATTTAAAGTCAGTTATCCAGCTTATCGCCATTATTTATTTACTCATTTTCTTAAGTTGTTATATTTTTTTCATTTATTTTGTATTTAATGTAAAATACATTCTCTGTCGCCTGAACGGGAATTGTCAAATTTCCCCTTGGAGTCAAATATTTTTTTTTCCTTGTGTTTCTGTAAAAAAAAAAAATTGTGCAGTAAATAAAAATAAAGTTATTATTATTAACTCAACAATGACTTAAAGTGAAGATAGTAATTTCAATTCAAGCATAAACTCGAGATCCTTTACAGATCCTTTATTTTGAGTGGAAGTCGTCCAAACCAAATTTCTACGATTGCCAATACCCAAAAATACATTTACCATTTATAGGAACATCACAGATGCTGATACAGAAATCCTTAAAAATGGTACGTTTGGTGGGCTTGCACCACTGTTATTAAGAACAGATCAAATGTAAAAACACACCAACAATTTTCCCACAAGCCTCATAAATAAAGAGTACTACGAGTTAAAATCGAAAAATCCGTGACTCTCATTCATTAACAAGGGAATTTGTCGTGTTGTTCTCGTCGAAGTTACCAATTATACCTACGAATCGTCTGGAATGTTTAAGTTAGTATCACCTAGTATCAGGTTAACACTAAACAATTATTTAAATCGAGTGTGTTTTTAAAGTAGGTTCAACTACCTTGAATATTAAAGTTTTTAAGACAAGTACATATACGTTCAGTCAGTGAAAACGAAAAGAAAAATTTGCTCCCTAGTAACATATACATATACATAATGTTTGGAATTCAAAGTAGGAGTTTTCAATCCAATCAAACACAAATAATTTTTTTCAAATATTCATAAAATCAAAGAAAGGGCTCTTAAAAAATATTAAACAAATACACTACTGCTGCGTATGTCTCAAAATTGCTCCTTTTTTCGCGTCAAAAAGCAACGGATTAACTTTCAATTCTATTAGTTTATAAAAGATAAAACACTTATTTCTTATAGATTTTGTGTCGATGAACACAAAAATTTCCATTAAAGTTCTCAATTGATTCAGCGTTTGAGTAATTTCGCAGTTTAGGTTTTGTGTATAACGCTGTACTACTGCGCTATTATTATGAAACGTGAAGTTCACGTGAAAGGTGAAAAATTTTGAGGAATCATTCACAGAATTACACAAACTGAAATTTATAACCTTATTCCGGATTTAGAACTCTCAAAACATAAAGCTGATGAACTTTCAGCATCCAAATTTCATCTGAATGGATCTCTTGGAAGATGTCTGTTGCTAAAAATGTTTCATACAGACTTTTAGGGAACTCTAACATTATTATTCTAGAT
The DNA here is from genome assembly GCA_963680715.1 of Tetragnatha montana. NCBI lineage: Eukaryota > Metazoa > Arthropoda > Arachnida > Araneae > Tetragnathidae > Tetragnatha > Tetragnatha montana. The sequence goes on along the minus strand of OY796676.1, from coordinate 53,246,236 downwards.
CGGTTCTACTTACTAAACCTAGCTACTTTGGTTTTCAGAATGTTAGTACAGTCGGCTGAAAAAAAAATAAATTAAAAAAACTGTTTACTCAGATATCTTTTTAGTTTATTCATAGCGCAGTTTAACAACCTTGTTTAACAAGTCTTTCGTGTGACTTTCCAGTCCGCTTGTTCTGTATCTATAGTTTTAGTTGAGAGCATAAAGCTTCTGCTCTGAGCAATGGAGAAAAGCGTGTCTTGAATGATATCGTAGTTTTTTTTAAGGCTACAGTGGACACTAAAAATTTTTTTTTGCAATTTTTTTCCTACATGTTCAAAATTTTGTGTGTTTGTTCAAAAGTGTTAAAATAAGCCACATATAAATTTTGGTGAAAAAACAATGAGTAGTTTTCTTGTAATTTAAATTTTTTTAAAAATTTATTAACTTTTTAAAAACGCTCCAGGCGGCTTAAATTTTTTAATAACTTCAAATTTTCACCAGATATTATATGTTTATACAATTGCAAACAAATTGTAGGGAAAACATTTCTATTTTATTTGATGATTTAAAAAATATTGACAAAAATGTATTTATTCATTGAATATTTTGAAAATTTTATGGCTTTATCAATTAAAAACTTATATTTCTTTTTAAATATAGTTGCTTTTAGATTTTTGCTCCCAAGAAAGTTTAATAACATATTAGAGGAATATGTAAAAAAAATTTGGTAAAGATTGAATAAAAATTAAGCCGTATGGAACATTTCGAATTTTTGTGTCGAAGCAAATTTTTAGTTCTGAGAAAAAGGGATTTTTTCATTTTAAAAGGGTTTTAATTCTTTTTTATGAACATATTAATTCATAAAACCACACTTTATCATAAAAGATCTCTATTATTAAACAAAGAAATTCTAATCAACTTTAAAAATTGAATTTAAGTTGAATTTTGAAGTATATAATGTTAATGGAAATCATCGATATGTAAGGTAAAAACCTTGTGTAAATGTCAATACTTTTAAAATTTTACTGTAATTAGGGTATCTGTGCAAAACATAATAATTATATACTTGTTAATTGTTAAAAGAAAGTTTCAAAAATGTGGCTAAAAATAAAAAGCACTAGAAAATCAACAAAATGTCGATAATATCGTTAAAGATTTCCGTTAGAGAAAACAAGAAAAATGTACTAATGATGTATAAACATAACAAAAATGTATGTAATTTATCTTATATTTATTAAAACATAAATATGAATAAATATTAAATGTTTAAACAAGGTGATCATAAGTGAAATCCCATTTATACAATTATTTTTTATGACAACGCACAGTCGTAAAATTCACCAATTTGGCTTTTATTACAATATTGTTTACTTTGAGTCTAAAAGTTTTTCAATTGTCATAGTATAGTCTATAATAACCATATTGTTGCACACAAATATAAGGAGAAATGAATAATTTTTTATGACAATCCAAAGTTTGAATAAACTTGTAAATAATTCTTGACCATTCACTCATTGGAAAAAAAAGTTAGTTCTGATGATCACAGAGAGGAAATTTGTGAAAAATAGCAATATAAAAATTCACAACAGATGTCAAATGATGCAGTTCAGTCCTATAAAATGTCACAATAATTAATTTTCAAAAAATATAATACTATACAGTCTATAGTTCTGTTCTATTACAGTCCCTAGTTCATTACTTTACAGTCCATAGTTCTGTGATCTGTGACACTTCCAATACAAGTGTATGAAAACAGTATTAACTTTTATTTAGATTTGAGATAAACTGTCGATTGTAAATAATGGTCAATAATTCCAATTATTTGGCATAAAAATAGTAAACTTGGTTCTTTTTGAGAAACTCACAAAAGAAACTTTCTTCAAAGACTTTTCATGATCATACCAAACACAAAGACATGAAAAAAAGAATCAAAACAAAGTAGAAGTAGAAAACTAAGTTGAAGTGAAAGTTTAGAACGTTCACCAACGAAGAACCACTAAAAAAAATTAAGTCTGAGGCTAAGTTGATAGCATAAACACTGAAAGAGCTGTCGTATTCTGAAGCTCGAAAACGTAAACAAATGGGTGTGGCCCCATAAAAGAGTCTATATTGAACGAACCAATAAAGATATCAAAATAATTCTTTCACCAGACGATTCCTAAGGACATGTTTAGTATAAAAAGATAAAAATAAAAAATTCCAAATTTTTGTCGATTTTTCAGATTTTTAGTGTCCACTGTAGCCTTAAACCTTAATGTAAATTATCCAATCAAAAGTAATGAGCCATTTAGATAATAAGTGAAACGGTAAAAATCTTAACACACATGCACAATCCGCCCACACACCTCCATTGATTTCGCTAATTCCGAGTCCCCTAGATCGATTACCACTAAGTGATTGATACAATACGATTTTTTTTCTCCAAGATAAATTACCCAAGAAGAATAATAAAAATATCCGCATCGATTTCTGCGGAAGCAGATTATTTTGAGATTCGATTCAAAGTGGTAATGATCCCGATAATGGCTTTGGAAATACTTTCTTCGAACAATTTCAACTTCGGGAGCAGCCTCTGATTAATGATTGCCGAGATCCCCGTGATATTAGAAACGAATATTGAGAAATAATTACAAGTCTTTCGTGTGACTTTCCAGTCCGCTTGTTCTGTATCTATAGTTTTAGTTGAGACCATAAAGCTTCTGCGCTGAGCAATGGTTCAAACAATGGAGAAAAGCGTGCCTTGAATGATATCGATGTTATTTGGAACACTAGGGAACATTTAATCGCTGAGAAATGGCGAATTGTGATCCTTTGAGTCAGTCTGGCTTATGGATGTATCACTTTGATATGCTGAGAAAGTATCATTAATATATTAATATACAGAAAGATAACGATAGGAATATTTTGAATATTATTATTTTGAATATTATTTTGAATATTATTTTGAATATTATTACTTTGTGATTTCAATAGAGCATTTTCAATCACATGACTCGGACCTAAAAACGGATATAGCAACAGAAGGTTACAGTTTTTTGTCCTACAGAAGGTTAACAGTTACAGAAAATGACTGGCCGTGGAATTCTTCTATTGGAGCATTTGGAATCACGTGACCCCATACCTAAAAACCATCTTAGCAACAGATACCTTGTTATCTAGCAACCGCCTTAGGAACAGTTAAAAGCCCTACAAAAGGTTAACAGTTAAAAGGAAATAGCTGGTCGTGACGTCACCTGAAAACACTCTATAGCATTACAATTTATAAAGATCGACATTGAGCTCTACTAAAACAACGATATTCGGGTATAATTATTAAATTATAAGAATATAATTTATTTTTGAAGCGAAATTTAAGCTATTAAAATAGTGGGTAATAGCAATGGACTCTAACCGTCTGACGTCACACGGAACCAACACGTGACCTACTGAGCTTTCGATTGGTTACCACAGATACTACACTAGTAGATCTACTAGTGTAGTATCTGTGGTAACCAATTGCAAGGTCAGTTGTAGGTCACGTGTTGGTTCCGTGAAGTCTCGAACCAGATAGGCGGTTAGAGTCCATTCCGTAAAGTCCCTTTAAATATCGCCTAGTTGTTATGGACGCCAAATATTAGAAACATCTTCAAAATTTCAAACTTAACATAAAAAATGTATATAGTTATATCAATTACAATCGTAAAAATTTGGCGATATTTGAATACTTGGAGTCCAAACCAACTTGGCAATATTTAACGGGACAGTTAACGGACTTGTGCCTATAAATAGTTTTCTGCTTACTCCAATGCATAATTTAACAAAACTTCACACGTAGATATAATAATTAAGACTTTAGAGCATACTACAAAAAATTAGCTACAATTTATAAACTTTAAAAAATATAAAATTTTGATTCTTATTGAAATTTAACTTAAGGTTTCTGAAATATCAAAACAAGTTAAATTACAATACTTTTTTAGGTATGTGTTTCTAAGATCGTCAGAATCTTTCTAAATTAATGAAAAAAAAAAGTATTCAAAAAATACTACACTACCATAAAGAATACTATGAAGACATTAAAATGACTCCTTAATAATAAATCTCATTTTATGTTAAAGCATTGCGTCATTCTTTGGCAACCTTCCCAAATTTGAACCACTTCAAGAACGATTTACTTTGTTAGTAAGATTATACGCTTTTCTATTCTCTGAAATATACAGAAAAGAGTTGTCACAACGGGATAGGGAAATGAAAAAAAAATATTTAAATGCTGATGTAATGTAGCACCTATTCAGTTAAAATAGTGGTTCCTAATCTCGGTGGTTGGTCCGCGGACAATAAGTGGTCCATTATATCGTTGAAAGTGGTCCCCAAAAAGCCAAATTGCTATACTCTTAATAAAAAAAGATGAATTGAACGTCTTATTCTTCAACGTTTTATTTTTCTATTTCCGCCCCAAAATTTATTTTTTATTGCCGAATATTCCAATATGTTTTATCTTGATACAGAAAAGTGCAACACATTTTGTCTTCGAGCTATTTTTGCCCATTTTAAAAGTGGAAATTAATGAAGTTAATATCAAAAATATTAACTTCAGATAATTGGCTTACTGTACACCAGTTTTTTCTGCAATGCACCTTCTCAGAAATACCATTTCCTGCAGTTCCATTTTAATAAAAACGTAATGAATTGATATGAAATTATGTTTCTTGACTCTTTGGGTTGTTTAAAGTTTTGAGCAATTATCTGCTCAAAATAGAATAATGTATTATAATTTAAATAATTTTGTTTCGGTTAGTGATTTTGATTTTTCTTTCAATACACTTGAACAAATATTTGCATTAGAAAATTTCCCTTGATATCTGAATTGGGAGACGTGAAAATGCATGGGGGATGTTGTGATGTACTCGGAATATGATTCAATGGATTTTATTTCTCTCAAAAATAATCCAGTTCCAAATCTGGATACAAAGATCATCTTTCCCATTCTGCAAATAATGATTCTTAACTTTATTAATTCATATAACGAGAAAGTTGTATTTTTAGAAACTCCATTCGGGTACAATAAGAATTGAGCCATTTAAAACTCAGTGTACAGCATTTTGATATAGAATTTCAATATTACACAATAAACCAAGTAATGTGAGGAAGAAACAAGTGAACAGTACATATATTTAAAACATTTCGACATAATTATTAAGAGTCTTCCTTTATTTTCGTAAGATATGAAAATAATGATCACGGATAACAATAAGATAATTTCTGAATGGTATGTTTATCATATAAATAAATATAATTTATTCATTCTAACAGTGCAAAAAGTGAGTTTAAAATGTCGCTTATAGTTATAGCCATGAACTTTTGCAGTGGTAAACAAATTTGAAACATCTATATTTGACTATTTTATTAAAAAATAAAGTGAAATAAGAGCTTTTATTCAAAAATACGTACGATCATCTTCTAAAAGTCACACGAAATTTGACAGAATTCTAGAACCATTCATTATATACCTTTAAGCTACTTTCTCCACCAAAAATCACAGAACTGCTTCGAACCCCTTGCAATTCTCTTTTTATCTGCTTATTCCCTCCATGTGTTGACGAATTCCCACAAATGTTTAATTATAGAAATTCCTCAGGAAACACTTTTACGAGTTTTCATTTTTTAAAAACTCCCTTTAAGTGCTTCCCAGACTTTTGACTCATTAATGCCTTGTAGCCCGAATATGAATGGGGAAAAGCGATAAAAAAAATTATACATTTTTGGGAGGAAAGTGCTCAGTCATTTATTCCACTTTTATACATTTGCAGAACATATTCTGCTGCGGACTTTTAGAAGCTGGCTTTATCGTCGATAAAACTTGGCAGCATAATTGCTCAGAGGGAGGGAATGAGGCATTTTCAATTTAAATTCTTTAATGACTTTCTAATTAAACCCGCTCTTTTACGATGGGACTCGCGTATGTTCCGTCCGCTAACGAATTAAAGGCAATTATTCCGCGCTTTCCTGGGTTGGTTTGTTTGGATATCGGTATATGAGGCGTGTGGTTTGTTTCTGTTTCATGATTCTTAGATTTTTATTGTGCACTAATGCAATTATATTTGTCTCATAAAAAATGTACGGTTATTAGTTTGGTGTTATTTAGTATTTTATATTTGTCAGATAGATCTGCGTGGGGGCCTCAGAATTTTTGAAACGAATTTCAATAATTTATCTGCACAACTTTATTTCGCAATGCATCGTTTCATTAAATATGCCTTTATTATCGATGAGATTGTCCCTTTTCAGATGATTTATTTAAATGAGTAAATTCAGAAAGAAAATCCAATGAGAAATGTAGAATAATTTATTTCTTACGATATTCTCGTTAGTGTCGTTCCAAAATTTTACAAATGGTGCATTTGCAATTGTGATTTAAATTGATGGTATATAATGCTTATTTAGTTTTTTTAAGGAAGGATCGTCTTTATTGTCTTTTTTATTTATTTATTTTTCAGTTTTAATCTTTTTTTAATACTTTTAATGGAATGTAAATGGAAAAAACTTTAAATATCTCATAACTGTGAGTACGTTGAAAGAAAACGATAAGTTAAGTGGATGTTTATAATTTATCATTACCTATTTTTTTTACGATACGACTTTATTTTACATCTTAAAAAACAGAAAAAATGTAACCAATTAATTAATGGTGACCTAATTACCATCAGAGACTGATTTTTAAATATTAGTATCAAGTTAAATATTGATAAAACCAACTTTTTAACTTTCGGTTTACATATAGTCACGCATTTAAATTTATCTTTTGTCTGTCACTTAAATAATTGTCTTCTTAACTTCAATTGCCTCTCAATAACGTAAAATCAATCAAATCCTTCGGCATTTTTATCGACTCTAACTTAAAATGGAAAACCCATACAACCTACGTCGTTAAGAAGGTAAGATTTCTGCTCTTTAGATTCAAACATTTACGTTATTCAACCGATAGAGAATTCTTATGTCAGTTGTATTATGCTTGGGTTTACCCTATTTTTCTTATGGTTTAACTGCATATAGGGTGGTGATTACGCCAGTAATTTTGTAGCTTTACATTCACTCAGAAACAAATTTATAAAATGATATTAAATTCTACCATACATACATTTTTATTTTTTCACGTCTCAAACTTTTAACATTTTACCGTTCCGATATTTTTATTTTGATAAAACCTGTTTATTCATTTATTAAAATCCGGACTTTAGTGTAAGATACGTATACATTTATTATTAGCTCAAGAAGAATTAACGAAATCTACAAAATTCCATATCCCACTAAAGAAATCATGCGCAAAACATTTTCTTATTGAAAACAGTAAAAGCAGTAAAACCTTTAAAAAACATTTTAAATCTTACCTTCTAATTGCTAATTCCCCGACACCTCAACGTTTCGCCAACGCTTAAAATACCTTTTTCTTGCAAATATTTGTTTCTCTTTTGTATTTTTTCCATCTACTTTCATTTCTATGTATTATATTGTCATTATTTCTTCTATTTTTAATGTATATTATTCCTAGTTATTAGTATTAGTATACCTATATTTCCTGTATAGGATCACTTCCTCCAGGTGATATGTTCAATTGGTTAATTATTCCTTCTGAAAATAAATAAATTTGTTTGTTTGTTACTTAAGTTAAGTAGTATGTACTATATTACATGGATAAAAGAACCAAATAGGTTTCTCCTTTTGTGATTTATTTGAAAATGTAGGGTAAATTAGTAAGTGAGTTTCAACTTGAGGGGATTACTCAGAATAAATAACTTTAGGAGGAGAAAGGGATGGAATTTAAAACACCCATCAACATTGTATTCTTCTTCCTTTCCCTTTACAACAGCATCGTATAGCAATTCAACTATGGGAACGGACTTGTATATTTCACCATTGTATTCACCATTTTCAAAATAAATAGCACATTTGTCAAAGATGATCTTAGTAAATTATTCTGATCATAAACATCCTATACTATGATAATTAAAGAACAAGAAATGCATCTTCTGATATTTATTTATAAATGTAGTGTGGGAAAAAAAACTCCGAGAAAACCTTGTTTTGTCCTTTTTGATTCCCCAGTTTCTATTATTAAAATGTTAGTAGTTTTTTACGAAGAAAAGTGATAAAAGAGCTACCAACAATTTATTACTTTTCCCTTTGTCCTAACAACGACATCGCATGACACAAAGCAATCATCCTCCCATCCAAAACATACGACAAACGATATCGCACATATTCAAAGGGCACTCTCCACCCTTGTCACAATCCCCCTCTCGAACATTAAACCGGACCTCTGCACCGACGATAATTGGAGATTTATTGCCTTCGCTACAAGACCCCGGCGAAAAGAGCATTCCCCTCGCCCTGAGTGGAAAAATCCCCACCCTGCGCATGCGCCGCGATGCCCGCTGGCTCGCTCCCCCATCCAGAGGGGGAATTGAATCCCAGGAAGCTCGGGAGCGGAGTCTTGTTCTTCTTGGCGTTCCATCCACCCCTAGGCATGCTCGAACGAAAGGTGGCGTTCGCATCGGCATGCCGAGAATGCACGTAGAGTCTGTGAGCGCTGGTAGTTGGGACGTCTTCGCTCCGGTTGGACAGTCCGAGCGGAAGATCTTGGTTGTTTTGTCCCTCTTCTGAATGCGTGATTTGATTTGGTAGTGATAGTGTGAACTAACTGTACGCCGGTTTGTGTTGAATTTTTTGGGGCTTTTAAAGGCTCGACAAACTTTGTCCTTACTTTTTGAAAAGGATATTTTCGGTCTTTCTGAACTTAAGTGTAATGAATTAATGGATGTTCCAAATATTTTGTTCTTGATGTGGTGCTGTTTTTGATAATATATAGGGATATTGTGAGATCAAGGGAATATAAAACTCCTTCGGAAAGAAGAAAGTTTCACACTGAATTGATATTTAACATATGAATGTTTTGTGTTTAGGCGTTGCATTTTCATAAGGAAGTAACATATTCCGATGAAAGTAACTCATGTTATAATTCATATTATGAACGATCTATGGTATTTGGTTCATTTCCTCTGAGAAATCGAAATATAACTGGACTTACACACTTGCGATTTCAATGAATATACTTTGTAATCAGATGGAACTTGACAGAACCATCATACTTTGATACTAACCTCAATATTTCATAGAACAAAACGTGCATCACCAAGTAAATTTTTTAACTAATGCACACTTTTTTCCCACAAAAATTAAAGCCAAATAACTAAAAAAAAAAAAACATCCATCCATACGACAAATCTCAATCACAAAGCTACTATCTCCAAGGACTAAACCATGCTGTTCTTCATCCACATAAACATGATCCAACTAACTTTACTCTTAGTGACCCTCTCACTGACCAGTCACGTTGCATCTCCGGGTCACATAGAAACGGACTCGAAAACTCTCAGCTCCCGAGTGGTCAACACCCGCTACGGGCTTCTCAGAGGCTTCATAAGCAGTCTGCCCCACAGATCGCTCCAGCCCACCGAGGTCTTCCTGGGGGTGCCCTACGCAGGGGCTCCCAAGGGTCCCCTTCGCTTTATGCCCCCTGTGACCTCCCCTCACTGGAAGGGGGTCAGGCTGGCTGACCACTTGAGTGCCGTGTGTCCGCAGATTTTGCCTGATGTGTCGAACGAGACCGAGGCTCTGAAGAGGATGCCGTTGGGGAGATACCAGTATTTGAAGAGGTTGCTGCCCTATCTCACCAACCAGAGCGAGGATTGCCTGTATCTCAATATTTATGCACCTAGTACCGGTAAGTACGATTTTATTTCAGTCATGTTAAGTATATGGTACGGCTATTATCACGTGTCTTGGTCAAGTTTGCATATTGATTGTTAGTTGTGTGTCTACTATTCTAATTCGGCAGTTTTATTTTCCTTAATTCATGTGGTGACCACACTCACCAATATAAAGTTCAAATAATTTAAATGCTGTTTAAATGCCAACTGAAACTAGTTTTTTATCCCATATAAAATACAATTTACATTAATTTTTGGTATTGGAGTTCAAAATAGTAAGATAAAAAATTCAAGTTGTGTACAATTCTAGGTTTGTAAGTATTACTTAAAATTAATAAAATATCTAATACAACTTATGTGTTAGCGAAAAACCAAATGTGTTTCGGTAAAGCTATTTTTTTGTTGTTTTCAATTGATAATTTATGATGATAACAATGTAATAAACATTTAAATTTTTATAAATAAAGAAAAATAATAATTATATGTAGTTAAACTAAAATTTAGAATTATGATGATAAAATAAAATAATTGTGGGCGTGGGTTCGAATCCCACTTCTGACACCAAGTCCCCATATTATGAAAATAAAATTTTTAAAACCTTAAGTTAGAGATAATGAAAGTATGAATTCAAGTGAAAAAAAATTAAAATTTAAAAAAAGTTTCAGTCATAAAATAAAACATATTTATTTTTTAAACATACGTATTTATTTAATTATAAAATTATCTACATAATGATAACATTCATGACTCTCTTTAGAATTGAATAAATTCATAGGAAGAGAAATTAAAGGGGCAAATTAATAATCCATCTTAGTTAATCTAATAGAGTTATAGAAAACCTTTTAATAATTACGAACCTTTCTTTAAAAATTTCAGATATAAGATTTGAAATAAATTTTAGGAAATTCACCACCTCTTGGTAATGACAATGTACACATTCAAATTTAGTTCTTAACAATCTTACCTTTCAATTGTTTGATGAATTGATTTTCTCAAAAATGTTTCAAGAATAAGTGTTTGAACAATGAAACACGTTGCATTTTACGTCTTATTTTATTGCTTGCGTGCTTTGAATTCATTGTTTAGGAAAACGTTTATCCTAACTGAAGAATATAAATTTTTTGAGTTTGAATAGCTACTATCTTTTTTATTGAAGACTTTTGAGACTGCATTTAGTTACTGTATTTTGCATTATCTCATTAGTCTACTAAAAGCAAGTGTTTGTTCGCATGTTTTAATGCGAGACAAATTTATGACAAAAGGTTTTTATTAATAGTGCAATTAAGTTACAGTAGTAAATCATAGTTCGTTATATTTAATAAAGATGTGAATTCATGAAGAAGTTGTCAATTTTCGTAAAAACTATTTCTAAATAATTTCCATTGACAGTGTAAAAGCCAAAATATATTGACTTAAAATTTATAAAAAAACCAACATATTATGTCGTTATTACTGAACTAAATATTATAGTTGCTTATTCTGAATAAAGTCTTATAAAGCTGTTGCAATATTTTTTTTAAAATGTTAATAAAGAAAAATGCATATTTGATTTTCTACTCAACTAAAAATTAGAATCTAGGGTTCAGCTCGCCGTGATCAAGATCCTATTTAGTTTAGATATTCAATAGTAAAACATAAAATTAAACAAAAATATCGGAAAATTTACTCTCAACTCGCTTAAAAACAACAACCAAGATTTAAATTTGAAAATTGTTATACTAGACAGCAACGTTAGTTGACCCAATGACCTCACTAACAAACAAAGTAGTTCTCATCGCGGTATCTGAATTTTGAGTGGAATGAAGAACGCCAATTTAAAAATAGGATCATTTTGTAAAACCCATGTATATTGTATATATAGGGTTTTTTTATCACGATTTGCGTACCGAAACTCCTCCTTGCCTAGCAACCCAACAGGCTTTGTGTTAACCCATTTTCTCCTTTCGCGTAGTGACTGGGTTCAGGAAACTTTATTTTTCGAGTATAGTTATCAAATCAAGTCAAACAAACAATGAATATAAGAAGAATTTTATTTACACAAATATACAGATAATATGCACATTGCACATTTAACACAAAACAGGAACAACACAAGAAGGAACAAAAACATGAAAAAAGGAAACATAAAATTTGTCTAGAAATCCCATATCAATGGAATATTTCCATTTGCAACCTCCAAATTCTAAAATTAATTGCCTAATCCGATGTTGTTAGATAATAATGTGTGGGCCTATTCAAATCAGATTCCAAAGGGAAACATCAAATTTTTTTCAGCATTGTTTCGACTAAAATCACAAACAAAGGAATCATTGGCAGAATTTCAATTTTTCTCTTTCGAAGAAGATTCTTCATAGCAATAACAATGGCAAAATGGTTTCAGATTGTGGTTGTTTGAGTAATCGCCCAAGTCTGAAGATGGCAAATATCTTCCAACATTGCCAAATAAAGGCGTATTTGGCAGCGGCTGATTGGATAGAGGGCATCAGAAGACTATAATGCCCCTTAGGTTGCAGTACAAAGAAAAATGTCCAAAAATAATTGTAAAAGTGGTTACAAAATGTATATCCGTATATCCGTTATATCCGTAAGAAATCTTCAAAACTATTAAAAGAATATTTTGAGTTTAAAAAGTTAGTTTATTGTAGGATTAATATTCATTATAGTTAAGAATTATACAATAAGATTCATGTTTATTATATTTAGTTATAATTTATAACTAATTCTATTAAATTAGCATACAAATGTTTATTTGAATGACATTTTTCGATACTAATTATCTTGTTTAATCAACTGTAAAATTATTATTCTTTAAAAGTGTTTTTATTAATGAACACCATTTAGTACTTGCTCAGCACTTTTTTTTACATAAACGTAAAACCTAAGAAAAAATTAAATTCATCCCAGAGGCCTTGTGGCAATTATCCTACTCAAAATATTACCATCAACACAAAAATATAGATAATTAAAATATTATTAAATAAATTATAGAAAATTTTCTTTGTGGTGTTTGTAAAAGTATATTGACTTCATTTTAAGAAAATTTCCTCTCACAATTCAACTGAAAACTAAAAACCTAAAATTTCGTAAATAATTATAAACTAAAATGTTAAAATTTATCAAAGTGTAAAATAATTAGTATATCTTCTTCAGGATATGCATAAAACTTCTAGAAACTTTCTATTGATTCTTAAATCATTTCTAGTAGCCCAATAAAATATGAGATTAATTACCAAATCAAAAGGTTAAAAATACTATAAGAGCTAAAAATGAAAATAAGTAAAATTTACTTATTTTTCTTAAACAAATAACTCTTTTACTTTTAGTTATTACTTTAATTTTTACAAATTTACTAACTTTCAGAAAATAAGCCAAACTTTGGAACAATATTTTCTCCTTCACATGTTACCGGAACAATATAAAAATGATTGATACTGGTTTAAAAGTGTTCTAGAAATTCTTCAAAATTAGTTAATTATTTTCTTAGAGAAGTTATGGACATTGAGGAAAAGGTGGCTGAATCATAGTCTTAAAAAATACAGTAGATGACCATAAAGGTTTGAAGTAAAGGTTCCAAAAAGATTTCAGAAGCTCTAAAGTAAAGGTTCAATATTTTAATCAGGAAACTTGCACTATATTTCTTTTAGTTCAAATCAGTTTTAACTACTAATGAAAATAAAGACTAGGGGTGGTAACTTACAGCAAAATTGATTCTCTAACTCAGGGGTTCCCAAACTTTTTATGTCGTTAAAATTAAAATACATAATGAGGTATTTGCATAAGTGAGGGATTTGCTTAATTTTACACTTTTTTGATACGAATAGAAATTTTGTCTCTGTGCATGTAGTTTATGCTATTTCCGTATTTCACTCCTCCTAAAAAAGTCAAAGAGTATTTTTACTCCTTTAAAAAATTCTAGGAATAACACTGACAAGAAGTATTGTTAACTATTTAGTGGTGACTATTATACCCACAAATTACTCAGCCGAAAGTCATCGTCACGGATATAATTAATTATTTTTTCTTTATGAGCTTAAATTTTTACCGAATGAAAATTTTTTCTATGCTCTGGGCTCTTTCACAGACCACTTCCGAGACTCGCATGGACCACCTATGGTCCGCGGACCACCAGTTGGGAACCATTGATCTAGTAAATAGAATAATACCCCTTTTATTAAATAAAAAACTAGGATAAAGATATAGTATTTAAATTTCTTTACTTACTTTTTTAATTGTAAAATATTATGTACTCTATGATGTTTGTAAGGAAGTTTATCAGTATATTTTTGTGTGTAACATTAGGTATTATGTAGATTGCCAGAGGGGGCCCATCTGACACTACTACCAGAGACGTCACTGGCAGCGGAAGTGACGAGCCAAAGCTAACACTGGCCAATCAGGCTTGTTAAGGCGTAGCTTAAAGTTTCCATGCCACCAGTATCTTTCCCTTATCCCGCTCAAACTGAAAGTGATTGGTTGTTCAAACAGTTAGGAGGCGTTACATGTGACGTCACTGGCAGCGGAAACGAGACATCACGAGCTTTTTCCATGTCTATGTGAAGAGCCAACCTTATATTCTATAAACCTTGGTAGATTGCAAATTAATATCGAGCTATATTCACCCGTTATGTGTAGATATGAAAGTAAATTATAAATTTATTGGCTCGAGCAACCTTGGTTAGCTTCTAATGAATAGAAGACGGAATTGAAGAAAATAAACATACCTTTTATTTACTTTTCAAGCGAAGTTAGTTTTTATTTATTAGATACTATTTTTCGTGTAAAAAGACCCAAGGGGTTGGGCAGTTTCTAAAGTAATTATGGGGGGGGGGTTTTTGCTTTCTTTGGGTATTTTTTGCTGGGTTTTTTTGGGGGGTATTTTTGCTGACAAGGGGGGAGGGGAGGGGTCAAAAATGACCAAAAAAGTGCTTACGTAATATTTCAACGGCCCTTAATGGCTCATCTAGCTTCCAGACATAGACTACTATATTCGCAGGCTGTCAGTTTTCGCCCAATCCGCATCAAAAGTTAACCCAATAATATGGAAGATTTTTAAGGAAGATGTTTTAATGATACTGAATCTCCACTGGAGCAGTGGTAGGATGCTTGCTTAGCAAGCGGCAGTTCCTGGGTTCTATCCCTGGTCCCTGGTTTTAATTTTATTAAAAAAAACTTATATTTTCCAAGAGATCTCAACCAATCAATCAATTAGGTTTCTTTATAATCGATTACAAAGTCAAAATTGAAAGTCTTCAATAGATCTTTAAAATTTTGTAAGTGTGTGACCGGTTGGCCTAGAGTGCTGGATCGTCATGCTGCGAGCCGAAAGGTTCTCGGATCGAACCCAGGCTATGCAAAAATGCACTAATCCGATTTTTTTTTAAACTTGGTGAAATGTCAACTTCAAAATAACTAGAAGAACTGTCTAGGTGCAGGAACGGATGGCTTGGTGGGTTGGCCCCTCAGTATCCCATCTCAAAGGCTTGCACACTCCGTACCTGGGTTCGATCCTCGTTGTTTTTTTTTCTATTTAAATTTACAAATTAATATCCACAGCTATTATTAGTTTCTGTTGTAGTGTGAGTCGATGGCTCAGTGGATGAGTGTGTGGCTTGCATGCTCTGTACCTGGGTTCGATCCCCGGTTACAATTTTATTAAACTTTCCAAAAGTAGCAGAAATTAAGTCCACACGCATGCGCATTCGGACCGGACTGTGTAGTAATAAAATTGTGTGCAGTAGACGCGGCTCAGCAGCTCTATGCGTCACACGATGTTGCCGCCATCTGTACTTTAAAAAGTTAAATATAATTTATATAAACATTGAGTAGAATCAACTTCAAATTAATTAGAAGATTGTCACAGTTGCAGGAACGGATGGCTTGGTGGTTAGCACACCAGTCTGCCATCCGAAAGGCCCTCAGATCGAATCTGAGCCTTCTCAGCGGGTATAGCACTCGGAAATAAATACAGTTGGGTATTTATAAATTTTCCTGCATAATTCACGGGGGGTCTTAACTTTTCTAATTTTCAAACTGTAACTGTAACCGTATCAGTCAGATTCTTTAAAAACAATGCTATTTTTGAAGACTTTTCCAATTATCACCAGTCAGATTCATTAAAAACAAAATACTATTTTTGAAATAAATTTAAGAATCTTAAACAATTGATAAAGTAATTAAGATTTCCATCCCGAACCCCACCTACCGCCCTGCGGATTTCTTTGCCCTTGTAGAATTTTTCTTAATTTTTTGAGTGGTGACTGAATTACTGGTAAGTACAAATATGCAAATTAGTATTGATTGGTTGGTTGATTGAAACATGTATTGATTGGTTGGTTGGTTGAAATTTCTTTTGAAAAATATTATTAATTTTTTATAAAATTATAACTGGGGATAGAACCCACGAACTGCCGCATGCTATGCAAGCATCCTACCACTGCCCCATGTAAGATTCAGTAGCTTTCAAACTTATTATAACATCTTCTAATCTTAATTTAACTTCATACATTACAATAAATTTCTTTTCTTTGAGTGGTGAATCGAATTGAAATATATGCCTGACTTAAAAATATTTTCTTTATTTTTTTTTTTTTACTGTTAAATATAAATTGCTTAAAAAATTCATTTAAGTACTTTCTACAAATTAGAATAAAGACATTAATCAAACACTGAAAATACTTTATTAAAACTTACAAAAATTCCATGCATACTAGAAACTATGAGTTTCTTTAATATTTCCAAATGTATTTGAATGGATAAACCATATAAACAAGGGTATTTAAATCAATCATCCTCAGTTGATTAGGTATTGACTTCTTTTAGTAATTTTTCATTGTACCTAAAAAAAATTGCAGACAGTTTGTAATTGTAAATCATTGTAAAAGTAAAATTATAAACTTACCAAAAGACATTTATTTTTGTAACAATTTTCCTCAAAATACAACTAAAAATTTAGTGTAAAAAGATTTTTTTTTTTTACAGAGAGGATAATTCGATTCTAAGGTAAAGGGATAACTGAAATACTTTGAATTAAAGAAGAATCATCTTCATCTTCACTCATCATCCTCAAAATCATCAGTTTCACTCGATTTAGAAAATTTAGAACACTAGGCCCAGACATATTTTTAACTCCTATGAGAGAGTATTTCACTCCTTGAAAATCGGAAATACTCTTTAAAAAACTAGCCAGAAGTATTTTCACTCTTCGAATTTTTCACTAAGGTTCAGCTTAAAAAATACACCATGCCCCACCGAAATCAACAAATAATATTTTCCTACTCTAAGCACCAAACTGATCTCATCGGAAACATTTTCGCCCGACTTCTGGCCAAATCCAATTGCCAACAGCCACAGCACCCTAATTATTATACCTTTTAATTGTATTTTCATACAGCCGTAGTATTTTTTTTCATGTATTGTTCTGATGCTTATGGAGTTTGATTGCGGTTTTCGTGTCTCTGTCTCTGTATACAGGGTGTTTCACAAAGAGCCCCCGATTTTAAAAATTAATAACAAAAAAACGAAAAGAGATAAAAATATGCCGTCTCCGGCATCCTACTTAAAAGACCAAAGAATTTTCGTACACAAATTTTTGAAAATTCGTAGTTCACAAATCAATTTATAGATGGAAGCACAACTTCTTTGATATTTAGGGAAAGCTATCCTCAAAGTCCCTATTTTCGTTCGCCATAGGGAAATCAAATTTTGGGAAAGAATCGATTCATGAATCGAATTAGAATCAAACAATTTGAAATCGAACCCTGTTTCCAGTTTGCAGAAACGGCTCTCAGCCAATTTTAAAGACTAGATCTCACTAATTTAGGAACATCAATTAATTAAGTTATAATCTAAGTTAAATTTTGTAGTAGTATTTCGTTATCTATCCCATAAAAAAGGACATTTTTAAAAGATAATAAGTGGATGGAGTACAAATTTACTAACATCTTAGATACAGGAATTTCGACATTTTAACTTCTAACAAAATCTTT
Organism: Tetragnatha montana; assembly: GCA_963680715.1. Taxonomy (NCBI): domain Eukaryota; kingdom Metazoa; phylum Arthropoda; class Arachnida; order Araneae; family Tetragnathidae; genus Tetragnatha; species Tetragnatha montana. Next base: position 53,228,526 of record OY796676.1, on the reverse strand, counting down.
GTAAAATGTAGAAGGTTTTTAAAATTTGTTGGCATTACAAACTACGGAGTGCTTCGAAGAGCTCAGAACGATTAGGTTTATTATCAGCGAATAAATATTATTGTACGATTGATTCATCTGATAGTTATTTAGCTAATCCTAATGTATTCTTTAGAGGAGAGGGTTTTCATAGTTTTGGAGTATCACAGATTAAACCACAGCCCTATTGCCACAAAGCGGAGTTTCCAAGTCCGATTCGGAGTTCAAAAAGGACCAGCGGAGAAGACAATTCGTGAACTGTTTAAAAAATTTCAACAGACGGGCAGCGTGACTGATGACTTAGTGGGAAATGTGGGTCCCAAACACTCTGTCGTAACATCTACTAATGCCACGACAATTGCTGCAGCTATCGAGAAGAACCCAAACAAATCTGTGCGCAAACTTTCAGCTGAGTCCGGCATCAGCCCATCCAGCACGTATAGAATCCTTAGAAAAAAATTAAAGATGTTTCCATACAAAATTCAATGCCGGCAGGCTATACCTGTTAGAGCTGAACAACAACGAGAGGTATTTGCTAAAAAAATGCTCGAAATGATTGATGGTGCCAGTCTCGATGTCGGCCAAATTTGGTTCTCAGATGAAGCCCATTTTTATCTAGACGGGGTTGTCAACAGACAAAATTGGCGTTTTTGGGGAACTGAAAACCCTCATTTGTCTCAAGCGCAACCCCTCCACTCTCCAAAACTCACTGTTTGGGCTGCTATCTCGAGACAAGGAATTATCGGGCCCCTTTTCTTGCGAGAAACCATTACTACAGGCCGTTATATTGCACTCTTGAACCAATTTGTCGACTACCAACAAGCTTTGGACGATCATCCTGACACGGAATGGTTCATGCAAGATGGCGCACGCCCACACCGAACCCAAGACGTGTTTGACGTTTTGGAGGAATATTTTGATGACAGAGTAATTGCATTAGACTATTTGAAATTCAAAGGAAAAGGTTTCGACTGGCCCCCGTATTCTCCCGACCTTACCCCGTGTGACTACTTTCTGTGGGGCACACTTAAGGACCAAGTTTACGGCACTAATCCTTCAACAATCAACGAGCTGGAAAATGCAATTCAAAAAGCTTGTGTGTCGATTTCCCGTGACACACTCCACAAAGTCACCGAAAACTTCGTTCTTCGTTTGAGACATGTCTGTGCAGTAAAAGGGGCGCATTTTGAGTCAATTTTAATGTGATTGTTCTTTAAATTAATGTGTCACTTGTGTTTTAAATGCTTTCATCATCATTTTGAAATTATAAATTAAAGTTTGGAGTTCTTTCGTGAACCCTAGAATAAGAAATCAGTTTTTTAATAAACTCCTCCAGTACTAAAAAGTTTTAAGACAAATAATTTTTTACAAATATATCGATCGAAAAATTCATATTACAAATAAAAAGGGGGCTGGGAGGCTTAGTTGGTTTACGTGCTGCAAACCACGCTAGCAGTCTGCGCACTGTACCAGCCGTCGGTTCGATTCCAGCCTTTGCCCTGGGGGTATTCTCTCTCTCTCTCTCTGTGTCAGTAAAAATTCTGTTGTGTCTGTCTTTCTTGACGAAGCTTTATAACCCTTTCAATCCTAAGGTGCCCGAGATAACCATTAGATACTATGGAACATATGGGGTGGCTAGGTCTTAAAGTGATAAGCGGATCCTTGAGATCAAGAACACAGACCGGAAAATATATGTTACCAATACCAATACAAATATAAAACCCCAAGACAAAGAAGGGTTTAAGTTCCATCTTCGACATTTTTAGGTCTGATCATTTATGACGAGCTCATTAAACAGTTTTAAAAAATCTGTAGGAAACACGAGCAAATTTAAAAATTTAGTAAAATAAATTTAAAGAAATATTCTGAACTACTAAGAAATTTCTGCAAGGATAAATTGATTATTGTATTTAAAACAATATATAAAAGATTTGCTTTACAAACTATTGCATCTTATTTAAATTAAACTCAATATGCATTTTCTTTGATTATTTAGAAGCTTAATAGATCAGATTAACCTGTTTCTGCTGACTGGGAACAAAGGTTTGATTCCAAATTATTTTATTCTAATTCGATTCATGAATCGATTCTTTCCCAAAACTTGATTTCCCTATGGCGAACGAATATAGGGACTTTGAGGATAGCTTTCCCTAAATATCAAAGAAGTTGTGCTTCCATCTATAAATTGATTTGAGAACTACGAATTTTTAAAAATTTGTGTACGAAAATTCTTTGGTCTTTTAAGTAGGATGCCGCTGACGGCGTATTTTTATCTCTTTTCGTTTTTTTGTTATTAATTTTTAAAATCGGGGGCTCTTTGTGAAACACCCGTATGTAGCCCATGCTTTTTCTGTATTTCACTCCTCATAATTGAATTTCACTCCTCCTAAAAAAGTCAAGGAGTATTTTTACTCCTCCAAAAAAATCCTAGGAATAACACTGGTTGCAAGTTTGAATTTTTTTATTTTTAATTAAATGTCTTTATATAACTAAAAAAGACCAAAATTACACACTGAAAAATTTCCAAACTTACGAACATTTTTTTGAGGCCTGAAAAACTTATATTTTTACATGCTAATACTATCTTCTCGAATATTCAAGATAATTTTACTTTTTTCTGTGTGTTTGTCATGATGTTTCATTCTTTTGGAAGTTTTTGTTCTATCTCTCTTTCAGTTTTTTAACTAATTTTTAAGCTTTCTTATTTCACCTCTAGGGGCACAATAAACCGTATCAATGGATTCAGCATGGTCACTTACCTAGGGGTTCACCTTACTTCCATGACCGTAAGAAACATTGGTTCTAAATATAAGCCGCGAAATGGAATTTTGAAAGACCCTGTATAATTTAGGTATTAGTAATAACTCTTACCTTTTGGATAAACTTTTTAGCAGTGATGATAATTTTTTTGGCAATAAGTACTCGTGAGGGGCTCCTTTGAAATAATTATGAACCAAACCTCCCTTAAAAAAGAAACTTAAGTCTAGTTACGGGCTTGACTTTCTAACCTTCAAAATGTTTTATTGGGCCCTCTCCTGAATTCAAACATATGGGCGCCCATGTGTAAAAAATAATTAAACATTTTTGAATTTTCGATTTTAACTCATTTGTAAGTTTAGAATTACTGCGATAAAGGTTGAACGAAGTAGATTTACCTTCTGAAAGTAGACATCCCGACTCTTGAGCTCCCTTGTGCCAGTAAAACGACTTCTTCTGGTTCATGTCTTCCGAATTAGAGTAAAACTTCCCCAAAGCAGACTGGCATTCCATGCTGCCGTACCCCTTGAAGCCAATGCCTGTTGAAAAAGATATATAAATTATATTGATATTTTCATACTGTTTAGGAACATTGACATAAAAAGTTTATAGAACGTTTAACTCGAATGAATTTTTATTCAATTTTTAAATAGTTAAGAATGATTACTCAGTGCGGGAAAATAATTATAAAAAATAACAGTAAAATATAATATTTAGTTAAAAATTGCATTGTTTAACCTTCTTCAAATGTATATAAATGAAAATTAATCATAGGTTCAAAGTTATCTCAAAAACAAATGAATTCAAATTGAATAACCTTACAGCTATTCTTATTTTAAAATAAATAACAACTTATTTAATTTAAAATTGAATGTTATACTATATTATATGGAGTATGAATTACTGAGTAAATTAAAGTTTAATATATCATTCCTATATCCCTTTATTACTCAAGTCTTTAAACTACAACTACTCATTACTTCAAACCCCCTTGGATACGGCCCCGAATAAAACACTTTGACTTTCTTCTTAGAAAGAAAAAATAAAACTTATGATTTTTATTAGAAAATTCCAACAAAAATAAGAATACTAATTAAAACCTTTTGTTTTGATCGAAAAAGAAGAATTAAAAGGAATAATAGGACTAGAAAAAAAAACTAAATGAGTGTGCAATATACAATATAATGAGGGTGGAGTTTATATTTATAGGATGCCAAATAAAAGTTAAGGACATTCCACGGACCTGAAATGGATGAAATTTCCTATTTTTTAAGCCCGATATAAGCAAAATTGAACTAAATAAGCTATGGTTTGAAAATTAAGTTAAAATTGTGTGGGAATCATATATATATATATATATATATATGAATATATTAAAAGTTCAAAATATATATATATATATATAACTCATCTTAGAATCTTTGAATTTAAACTATATAATTAATGCAAACTTGAAGCAGCGCCAATGCTGCATGCAACAAGAGCATGAATATAATTAAGGCAAAATAAATTTTTATAATTAAAATAATCACTTAAATGAGCCAGAAAAAAAACCCACAACAATTATTAATAAAGTCCACCATACCTCTGTCACTTCATCAGGGGTACCAAACAGAAGCATGGTGGACGGGTCGTTTTCTGTTGGTCGTTGGAGAGTACATACATACAAAATTCCAACCAACCATGGTACCCAAACGACCCTTAACAAATACATGAAAATCAAAACCCCATAATTAATATAATATAATTATTAATTATGGGGTTTTGATTTTCATGTATTTGTTAAGGGTCGTTTGGGTACCATGGTTGGTTGGAATTTTGTATGTATGTACTCTCCAACAACCAACAGAAAACGACCCGTCCACCATGCTTCTGTTTGGTACCCCTGATGAAGTGACAGAGGTATGGTGGACTTTATTAATAATTGTTGTGGGTTTTGTTTCTGGCTCATTTAAGTGATTATTTTAATTATAAAAATTTATTTTGCCTTAATTATATTCATGCTCTTGTTGCATGCAGCATTGGCGCTGCTTCAAGTTTGCATTAATTATATAGTTTAAATTCAAAGATTCTAAGGTGATTATTTTAATTATAAAAATTTATTTTGCCTTAATTATATATATATATATATATATATATATATATATCCATTTTGTGTAAAATTTGATGAACGCAACTGTGGAACCTGAAGATACTAATTGATCGAACTCAAGTTTTGAACTTTTAAACTTTATCGTAAAAGACACCTTTTCCCACAACAGGCGTTTTCAATTTCCGAAATTGGTTATTTTTTTTCTAGTTTCACTCCGCCCTATTATTATCCGATCTCAGGTATCCCTTGTAAAAAAAAAATACCCCCAAACTGCGACTTAAACCAAGTCCGAATCCCGACAGTCCTAAATATAGAACACTCCAAAACTTTTCTCACAGAACTCATCTCAGAAGTAGCACACTGCAGATTCTAATCGTAGTAGTTCGAACTACGACGAAAGTTGATTTCTCTTCTAACAACTCAGAAGACGAGAAATCCTCTAGAACAAGTCTCCGGCACGCAAAGAAAGTTTGAAGGACCCACTGGAGAAGGCAGTACTGGTAATTACGGACAAAACAAGCCATGGGGCGTGACGGGGGACAAGGACCCATCTCAACGACCGTAATTACGGCAGACAATTACCGGAATTACACCTGGTGAGGGTGATTTGAATTTGCTTTCTTTTTGGGAGGTATCGGGTAGTACGTGGTTTGGGAGAAATGGGGTGTGTGTGGTTGTTTTTAGGAGGTTGATTGAAAAGGGGTAGATTTATTGTGCAAACGATCCACACAAAAATAAACACATTTATTAACACTTTTTTTGTCCTCAAATTGGCAATACTTTCGTTGTGTAATCAGGTAAAACACTTTTACACTTCATTATGTTGTGATAGTCTTTGGAATAGGTGTGGGAAGTGTTAGAAATGTGTACTATCCAGAAATGTACTATAAAAATGGCGTCGTAAAATGTGTTTAGAATATGAAATATAGTTCTTAATTTCATGAAAAGACCAAAATCATGAATAATTTGTATCTGAGTATAAGTAATAAAATAAAAAGGGTTGTTTTTGTTGCTGTTAATAAAGATAAATGCAATGAATGTGTGTCCTTTTTGAACAGTCATTAATGTTTTTCTATTCTGGGAGACATGAGTGTCACCAACTGGCTCTATGCTATGCATTTAAATCAAAATTTAACTTAAAAAATGTTTCTTTTTTCTGCGCTTGGTAAACTTTATAGAATATACTCGCATTAAGAAGTATCTTAGTGCTGCTTCGAAATATTGAAATTGTTACATCGTTGTCTCAAATAACTTCGAATAATGAAAGAGGTAAATTTTGTGAACGCAAAAAATAAGAAACAGAGCAAGCATTCTTAAAAGGAACAAATGCTGTAAAAGAGTTTCTCAAAAAGTGAAAAAATGAAAAGAACGAACTTTACTGCTATTCTAACATTTTTAACATAATTAGATTAATAATGAAACTTACCCCGTACCGCATTTACTACATATCTACATTTAACATTTCATATTAATCGGGGATATATTCATATGATATGTTAAGGCAATGTGATAAATCCGGGCATTATTAATTATACCCGCATATGTCGAGCAAAGTGTGATAAAATCCTCATTGATTAATGTCAATGAATTTATCACATTGCCCGTCTCACTTCGGGCATGATTAATAATGTCTGGTTTATCCCTTTGCCCGTAACAGAAACAGATACACTATAAGTTTACATGTTAAAAATTTATAATCCTCAAACCTACCCCACTCTCACGTGTATGCCAATGAATAATATTTAGCAGTCATTAAAAAATATATATATATAAAAAAAAACATGTTTTATTTGAGCCATGAAAGTTTTAAAACAAACGCAATTTATAATTCTAGAGGAAAGGAAAAAAACACTTTGCATGAAAAATAGTTTTATATTAAAATTTGGGATAGCTGTAAAAGATACTGGAATACTATTATTTCACATCTATCACTGTAATAAATTACTGCATTGAATTTCAATACTTTTAAAAAGCAATAACTTAGGATAATAAATGGATATTTTATTAAATTTAATAACAAATAAGAATGCTGACACTATCCCGTTCATAAGAAATTTGCATAACATGTATTTATGGCGTAAAACTTATGATAAATACTGAACAAATATTTCGTTTTATTCCGCAGAAGCATAGATAACAAATAATATTTTTATTTTGAAAAAAAAAAGAAAAACGAAATCGTCGTAGAAAACAAATGCTTCGTCGCGCTTTTATTCGTCACAAAAGAGAAGATAGTTTGAAATGGTTTCGCCAAATATTTACACTTCATTCACCGCAGTTTCTTTCTTTTAAAACGTATTTCACACGCCAAAAATATTTAGAAACAAAACTGATGACCGTTATTATACATATTTACAAAAATAAAAACTGGGAAGCTCTATCACAAAAATACATTTTTCATGTGAAAAGAGAATTTTAAAATGAGTTTACGGGTACTTCAAAGTATGGTTATACTACAAGCGGAAGTAACGAGCGTTTATTCTTTGGTGTATTATTTATTCTTATAAGCTTGTTAAAAGTATAGTTACCTAAAGAAGATTTTCTGTTCTTATCTTTATAGTAAGACGAATTTAAGAAACTATTTCCTCATCTTTGGAAAATTGTAGTTTTTAGGCACCTGTTTTTTATACTCTCAAAATTTTCACATAAAAATAAAGAAGATAATTTTAATCAGTTAAACATATGTTAATTATTCATACAGTATTAAGGCAATACGAGCCCCTATGGTTTAAAATTACTGGCTTTAAATTTTTTAATCCACTCAATTTGAATACTTCCGTAGTTTTACTAATAATTCAGGACCTTATATAGAATAAAGAACAATATTTGAAAAAATATAAGTACATTCACACAAAAATATTGTACAGTTGAAAAAAGTCCATGGGTTAAAAGTTTAAAAATCTTAAAAACCACCTAAATTGATAATTAAATTATATTTCCTGTTTGTTTCACAGCAAAAATGTGAAAAATAGAAAGGTTAAATCAAGTAAAATACACAAGTATTATGAAACTGAATCATTAAGGCAGTTTAATGAATATCAAAGGAGTCCAACATTCACTCGATAAAAAAAAAGTAAAATCACTTTGAAATTAAAAACAATTTGTTTTTGCTTAGTTTATAACACAAAGAGTAAGAAAAGAAACTATCATAAATTTCAAATTATGTAAAATTACAATGAACGGACATCGATTTCGCCAAATCTAACTCTTTCAATCCTAGACCGTCCGAGATTGCCATTGAATTCTAAGGTAAATTTTGGGCTCTAGGACTGAAATGGTCAATGAAATATTAGTTATCTCTTTTTCGTCTTCGATATTGTTATAGACTTAATTGCTAATTTGTTCGGTTTATCTTCTTACAGTAAAGGATAATATGATAAATTATAATATAATTAGCTTCTGTACACGCTTATAAATAATGTGGATGAATCTACCTTATAATAATTCTGGAATGATTAAAACTGGCGAGCAATTTAATATGTGATTTTTAAAATTCTAATCATTCATCCAAAAGATGCCCAGCTGCTATTTCAAAAGGATTAGAATTCTTATCCAGTGACCCAATAGATGGCTCTGCTGCACTCTTTTCATTCAGCTAAGGGAGAGCGAGATTTTCGATTAACGACTAATTAGAACTAGTCAATAGCAACCGAGATCTACATAAATTTGAATAATAGGAGTAACCACAAATAAAGATTTTTACTGTCAAGAAAAATTCTCTTGAATGTACAAAATTTGGTAAAAAGTAAAATATAAATTCTTCGGTGAGCTACTTGCATTAAGAATATTTTTTTTTATCAGAAATGGGTTCCACTAAAGAAAATATGTTGGAAAAAGCAGTTTGTTTTATGAACCTGATTATTTATTGGATTGTGTAATCAATCATTTTGAATTGTTCGCTCTTTACTCATTTTCAAAAGATTTTCGCCAACCTGATTATATTTTCAGTTAACACATAAAAGGATGCAAACAAAGAATTTTTGAGATATTTCTCTTGCAATAAACGTACAAATTGAAGATTGTATGCTTAGAAAGAAAACAATTTTAATGATCAACTTAACTTTGAACAAATTTAATTATGCTATTGTAACCTACTTAAAATACCATTCATGAATACAATATTTAAAATATCTTCATACTGATAATATGTTTTAAATATTCTAACATAGGGCACATTTCAATTACAACGTAAGTAAAAAGCATAAACGTTTGTGGATAATTTAAACTTAACACAATATAATAAGCAAAAGCATAAGGTATTACATTAATACTATATATGAGAGAAATATATATATACACCAATACGGAATTTAAATATTTTCTAACTAATAGGTTTTAAATATTCTAACATCCGGAAAATTTCAATTATAACCTAAGTCGAAAAGTATCAGTTAAATTTAACTTAGAATAGAATATGCATATGACGTTATAGTAATAGATATGACAGAAATATTTAGTTAAAGATTTCCTACTGCTAGGAAAATTACGTCTAAGAACAATTTCTTTACACAGTCTCTTGTTCAAGAATCTATCGTTCAAAAGAGCATGATACCCTCATTCTTTATTTTAAAAGTCTTTCAGAAGTTGTGTAATGCCATTCACACTGTTACAGAGCTTAGGCTGAATAGAAAATAATGAATGTTCCCAAGACAGCCTACAAATGAGGCAAGATTACATTAGAGATAGAGATTACAGTCCTCAAGAGATTTTTGAATGAATTACTCTTGAATACATTCTTAAGCACACTCTTTAAACAGACAACTTGAAATCGATAAACTCTTATTTAAGTGCAAGACACGAAATGCGTGATACGAATAGAGAAGCCCTCGACGTTTCTTGCTTTGTGTTGGTAATTAAATTAAAGTTATCTTCAAAGGCAGAAAGTTAAGGTAACCGTTATTGAGTAAAGATACATGAGTTAAGAGTTAAGATTCGAATACAAATGTAAGATTTATACTTTTTTAGTGTTTGTTGCAAATTTACTTTGAATTTGTAACTTTTATAGTTAAAAGATCCGACTTATCCATAATTTATATTCTAATTTTTCCACTATGTATTGTACTTTTAATGGGAAAAGGATAAGTAGTAAAATATACGAGTAGAACACATTTTAATGACAGAGTATATCATATTAAATCTTTACGTTTCTGCTAGAGCAAAAGTGCTCTTTTAACTTTTTATTGATATTGAATCAATATAAAGTTACAATCAATATAAAATTATATCAATTATATCAAAAATATATCAGTTATCAATATAAAGTATTATATAATACTTCACCATGACTAAAACACAAAAACATTTATGAAATATCATTTTACCCCGAGATATATTTTGTGGTGTTTCGTCTGCAAACTCAAAAACTCACTCACAGGAAAACGTTCATCGTACTATTCTTTAATAAACCTTAGCGTATTAAGACAAAATATTTCATGTGAAATGAACCTCATATTAAATTAATTAATTTTTAAATAACCCTTTTTCTAACATTTTTTTTCAAGAATAATACTTTATGTAATATTTGTATCGAAATTAAACATTTATCTCTAAACAGATAAGTTAAAACTTCACATTATTTTTATTACTAAAAAATAAATTATTACGATTTTTGTACTCTTCATGTGCTATTTCTTTTTTTCTTGATATTTCTTTCTTTCTTCTTCTATTTCTTTTTATAGTACAAAAATAAAAAAGAAATAGAAGTAATTAGGAAAAAAGAAGAATGAAGTTAGTAGAGAAACTTCAAGAATAAGATGATAAAACTTTTCCGTTGAAGGATTAAATATTCAGAATAAACATTTCTAAACATACATACTTACTTAAAAATATTATAATACGTCTCTACAATATAATATAATGACAAAGTATATCTTTATAAGATCATATTAAATCTTAACGTTTCTATCGAGCAAAAACTCAATCTTTAGATAGCATCGAATTTAAACTACATGAAAACCTCAAAGTTCAAGTAAATAAAAAATATATCATGAGTTCTCGAAACTAAACAAAATAAATAATAAAAGAAAAAACCCGCTTATATAAGAATCGCCTCTGGATAACTCTTACTCTTTCACTCTTCCGTTTTACGTGCATTGTATAACACATATCCCACTTCCCGTGGAATGTATCTGAACCACACGAAATAAAGTTTCGACTCGCATTACGTTTCACTCCTCGTTTACAAAATGATGCCATTTCCGAACTGAATTTTTATCACGTGACGATGAAATTTTATATATACGAAAAACGGAATTCCAAGTGGTAGCCCCCGCCCACCACCGCAGGAACAGAAACCGCCAAATCGCCCGCAGGAAATAAAAAATAAACTTTCAAAAAACGGAAACTGCAACTTCGGAAGAAAGAATAAAAAAGAGAATTCACCTAAAAGTAAACATTAAATTTTATAGTTGATGAAGCAATTTGAGGGAGTGTTACATTTCCCCTCTAAAAACTGCTCCTTTCTTTTTTTTTCTCCACGAGTCCATTTTATTGCTGGCGACACAGAAACATGGTGTAGTGGGTTGAAGAATAAAACCCATTGCGAGTCCTGGGAAAAATTGGACCAGCCTATACATACATTGTTTCTCTTCATACTCTCACGAATTGAAACGGGAGATGTAAAATAAATAGGAAAGCGGTACGGAGCAGAGCCATCCCAGCACAGGGACCCAACCTCCATCCATTCTTATGAAGCGGCGACTGCGATCACGGGGAAACTGGGAAGGAATATAGATAGAGGCCGCAGAGATGAAAATAGATATGCTTCCTCTATGCAGCATCTCCCCAGATGTTTAGAATGAGAATGACCCAAGTCCTGCAAACTTGGTTTCAATCGACTAAGGATTTTTGTTAGGGGATGTTTATTATGTACATAAGGTGGGAGGGTTTGGCAAAACCTCAACAAGGGGAATGGGTCAGTAAACATTTTATGCCAACTGGTATTTCCGAGAATGTACGTACACTTATTCAACTGTTTTTTAAGTAAAAGAATTGACGAATATGTCTATTTTATTGGGAAAAACGAATTTATTCATTTTAATAATTAATAGTTATAAAATAATGTTGAAAATAATAATAATATTAAAAAATAATTATACTATCAAACTTTAATTGGAATTTCATAGAAGTCAACAGTATTAACGTTTAGATATTAAGTGACACAAATATGAACTTGTAAAACAAACTTAACTATTATAAGTTATTTAATAAAATGTCTCGAGAAAGGTAAGGGTTTCCCACCATATATTGGTAACGCTTATTAAGAAATAGAAGGGGTCCATACGTTTGAAAAAAAACTCCGAGGTTAATTAATGGAGGTACGTACCCTAACGTCATCTTCGGTTTTCTTAAAGGAATTTTCAGGTCTTCCCTTAGACAAGAAGGACACAAGATAAAGAATCCAAAAAGAAACCGAAATTCACGCTTATGTCGAATTCCGGACTTACGCCATCTACACCCTAAGCCCCCCATGTGCATAAACCTTAAATATAAAAGGGAGAAGGGGCCTCTGGGAAAAGGGTATTCCGCGAAGTTTCGCCAGGCCCCGGAAGGGCAACTTTAAATGACGTCCGTATTGCTTCTCGGTCACTTGTGTCTCCTCGGAGTCAAAAATTGCCTTTTTTATGGATGCCCCGCTTGGGGTATCCCGTTCGAAGTTGAGGTAAGGTTTGTTTTTGATGGTTTCTTGTTCTGTGGATGGGGATTTGAGTGATATGGATTGTTTTTTGAGGCGGGTTGTTGATGGTAGTTAAAATAATGGGGTGTTAGAGTAAGATGTATGATGATACCTCTGCTTGTAAATGTGAGTTTCACGGGTTTTATGTTCAGTCTTCATGCTGATTTTTTTTTATTAGGGACATATTTTAACATCACGAGTTACTAGTGGCTACAAGCGGGTTGTAAATGTGGATTTTAGATGCTATGTTCTGTAAAATGTACTTTTATTAGGTGCAGAGATATATGGGCTTAAACTACGTCTAAGGAGGTACTACTCTAATATGTTTGTTTTAAGGAAAATATCAAATTTCAATAAAATTAAGACAAACGTTGTAGGCGGAACACAACGAAGTAGAATACCATATGGCGTGAGATTTTCCGCTAGAAAAGATAAAAGTTTTAACTGTTGCATGTTTTTCAACTTTTCAGAGTGGTATTTGAATACATTTTCAAAAGAAAAGTTTAAATGATGACTGGGTTGCTTTTTGGTCACTTGAGTGTCTTCTTAGAGTCGAAAATGTTTTTGTAAAGTTTAAATGATCATCTCACTTGGAGTATTTTGTTCAAAGGTAAATGTAAGTTTTGATGTGTTGTTTTAATGGGTTCTTGTTTTACTGATAGGGTTTTTAGTGACAAGGACTGTTTTTGATGCATGTTGTTGATGTTACAGTTAAAATAATGGCAAAATTAGATTGAAATGTATCGAAATTTTGACTTTTAAAGGACGGATTCTGTACTGCGTTTATTCGGATGTTTCTTTAGTGAAATATATTATTATTAGGGGGAAGTGTTGACTACAACTATAACTTTCAACTGTACTTCATCATCATACAAAAAGTAGCATAATTTTAAGAATAATAAGTGTTTTTGACATTATTAATTATATGAAGTAATTAAGCAAATTCTTAATTATCTAATATTCCTCGAAATTTAAAAAAAAAAAATGAAAAATAAAAATTCGGTTTCACTGATTTATACAATAATTTGTTTTAATATAAAGAAACAAATCCAATCTTATAAAATCGTTTATATTAAGGCATTTAACTCAATAAGATCTTTATTTCCATTTACTGGTTAATTACTGGTTACTTTTATCCTCTGTTTTTTCGGTAAAACAGCACAAGGATTGTTATTGCTTTGGGCAAGATCAACGTTTGCAAATAAGCACAATACGGATTCACAATAGAAAAGGACTTGCAATCTATGTCTGCTTCTACTTTACCGAAAACACATTAAATAAATTACAGCTCCGCAGCAGCACAGGGCTAGTGATCTGCCACAAAAACAGTGGGTTCTGCTAACAACGAGCACTAAATTACAGGAATTGTAAGGGAAACCCATAAACGTCCAAGGAAACTAAATAGTTTTGCGAGAAGACGGAAAACAGTCCCAGAACTGCCGTAACTCATTCCTTGCTACGGTTTTCATTTGGGCAACGGAGCCGAAATTCAAGTCAGGACGTAATGAATTCCTATCTAATGCAGCTTATTATATTTTGGAGATAAAATGTCGTTTTAGGGATGTGCTGAGGGCTTATTTATGCTGTAATAAGAAAGGACTGTATTAGTCTATTAAATGCTCTTCTTCAGTTTTTAAAAGTTTGTGAAAACATTTATGAAGGTTTACTATGTAACTTTCTCTATATTCCCCCCCCCCTTCCCTTTGAGAGAGAAATCCTTTGAAGGTCTAAATATTATAATATATGACCTAAATTTTATGGACATTACCTACAAATAAACATTTATCTTAAATTTTAAATGCATGGTGATTTGGTTGTAAATTAGAAAGTTCCTATACCCTTTTTATTGCATAGTTCCACCAGAGTCACCTAACATGAGTGGAATTTATATATTTTTATGAACTTTGTTTTCACTTGTATTTTTTAAGTCGGTTCAATTACGTAAAATGTCCCTCTAAATATCAAAAATATATGCTTTTTCATTCAAAGAAAACGAAAAAAAAAAAATCCCCGTGTACTACCATTATGTATCACACGGGTCTTTCAGAAGTAATCGTACGATAACTATCAAGGCTATGTTTTTCTTTTGCTGTTGGCAAACTGTTTTGGTTGCAAAAATTGCATCCAATCCCCACAATGACAGCTTAAAAAATTTGGCAAAATTTAAATACTTAGCGTTGGCGTCAAAAAAAGCGATATTTAAAAATCTTAATGTTAATCAAATGTTAACAAGCCAATTAACACAACTAAATAAAAAAATTCTTTACCTAACAGGATACTAACCCTGAAAACCATTAAACTTTGACTTATTTCTAATTCTATTGAATTTTTTGAAGTTTTATAGAATTTGTACCAATTCTTTGTAAATGCAGATGCGATGATAAAAGCACAAATGTGTTAAAAAATTGAAGCTCTTTAAAACATCAATTATTCTTGTGCAGTGCATCAAATCCTAGTTTAGTTATGCATAAAATTCAAAAATGTTTTTCCGTTTTAACTTAAATGCCAAACTTCTGCTTAAATTTCATGAGAAAAAAACTTTGAAAACCATCTAAACTTATATTCCATTGGTTTAAAAATTCCACCATTTCAAGCAATATTTTCCCCCACTCATAACGTTTTCTTTGTACAGCCTTATCCAACTTTGTCTTTTTAATTATTTTCCAAAGTCTCAAAATTAATGTTAAAAGTATGCACGCGTTGAACAATGAATGGTTTTATCCTGAATCCGCAATACTTAAAATTCTTTTGCTTCATTTCCATCTTATTTATCCCATCAACCTTTTGAGATGCATAGACGAATAAATTGCGTTTGTTTTTTCATCAAAAAGAGCGCAAAAAAGACTCAAATTGTCATGAATATTCATAAGGGAACACAAAGGATAATTAAAAGTAGGTTTATTTCTTCACTTCTCCTATTTCTACACAGAGAAGAAGAGGAACTTTGGTTTCTTTACGAGGCTTTATTTGAAACAGTCTTCACGCTCAAGGTATTTCTTCAATTAATTGTTTTTTGTGTGTTTTTCATTTAAAATATTCGAGGAAATTAATTTTTAAAATTTATATGATGCACGTTGAAGCAAAAAGTTGACAGCAATCTCCAAGAAACTAACAAGGATTCAACCGATGGATTTATTATTATACATCTTTTTGAAAACTTCAGTTGTTGTTGAAAATGAAATTAAAGATATGGAAAATGTAATTAATTTATATCCAATCCATTTTTAATACACAGAGTATCAATTTACTTTTCTAAAATTCAATTTAAGTACTGGATTTTGTTATATGTTAATATATTTAGTACTGATTGAATCTTATAAACTTATATTATTATATTTGTCCATGGACACGATAAAAAAAAATCTCTCTGTTTTGTTTTTTGTTTTTTTTTTTTAATTTTAGTGAACAGTTTCCATATCAAAAACTTTTTAATTACTGATCCGAATGACACATTTCTGGTATTAAAATGTCCGGATTCTTTCGAAGATTGTCAGTAAGCAGTTGTATTTTTAATAAAATTCTTAATTTTAAAATATTTCCAATTTTTAGATTACGGATAAGGTCGCAGTTACAAAGAAAGTACTGTCAAACAACTTATTATGCAACCAATCACAACAACCAAATGACGTATTTATATTACTATGAACCAATTTATGAACCAACCTTTATATTATGATGAAACAATTTTTTTTTCATGTTTTAAAAAGTACTTTCTAAATTAAATATCATTCAAAGACTGGTAAAAGCATTCTAAAAACTTACAGATATTCTATTTCATACTAAAATTTCACACGTTTTGTCTGAAATTTATAATATTTAGTCTGATATTCAAAATTAATTGTAAAATTTAGTGCCATGTAGGTTTTGTCTCTTATTATTTTCAATGGCTTAAAATATATTGTTTAGCAAGTCTGTCAAGTCTGGGCTTAAACAAAAATATGAATGATGGAACACTTGGCATACTAACAGTTACTAGGCGGTACAATATTGAATTTAAAAGATTTCTTGGGGTACGTTCTTTCCAGAATGTTGATTAACAATAATTATTAATAGACCAACTGAATATTTTTTAAGAAAAACATTTTGATTAAATGTTTGATATGATGTATTGTTTGATTGAATGTATGTATTGATTGTATTATTTCTCTTTATTTGTGTATTATCAAAAGGACTCAGATTTAGTTGAAAGATGAACCTAAAACACACGTCAGCAACGTTTTACAACGACACTGACTATCTTCTAAGCTCCGCAATATACACCAACATATGATTGTCACATCCCCACTGATCGACAGACGACGAAGCGAGCAGTATACGTGTCTGAAAGCGAACTGTCCACTAACCCACCCCGTAATCCATTATTTCCGATTTACCAATTAATTTCAAACTCCACCTTCAGCGCGTAAATCACCTTATTGTGACCGTTAATTAAGCATCAGCGCCAACAACACTCGAAGTGGGGATCCGAGCCTTAACAGATGTCGGAGTTGGTTGTGACAATCTCCGCTTCTGAGAGTGACCACTACGGCCACTTCGCTCCATTCAGTTGCAGTCCAGGTGTTGCTGTCATTCTCTCAGATAGAGCTGTCAACAAGTCTTGGAGGTAAGCAGGTGTCTTCAGAAGGGACAGGTATTGTCTGAGGAGAGCTGTTGACTTGCTTTGTATGCAGGAGTTTGAATCTATATTGGATAGGCGATAGTGTACGGACTTGTTGATATTTATGCTGTGTATAGCTTTGTAATGCTCAAGTACTTCAATTCATATATAAGTTTTAAAGAATATGAATATCTATTTATATTTTTATTATTAGTAAGTTTGCTTATTTTTTTTTGTTATTGCCCATTATATTTGCTTAATTTATTATTATTATTAAACACTTTTTTTCGTACTATACTTCATCTCTATCGTAAGAAATCTCTGTTTAAAATTCGAGAAAGGCCATATAACACAACATCAATTGCAATCTATTAAATCCCTAAATTTTTTCGAATCGATTTTTTTTTTGTAATTATAGTTCTTTTATTTTGCTCCAAAATTACATAATAACTTACCTTACTTTTATCAGTGTTAACAAATATTCAGTTTTCAAAAGACATTTATTTAACTTAATAATAAACATCGACGACCTGTAACTATACTTTTCACTCCAATAAAGCATATTCATTTTGTTACTGTTACCAGCTTTCTGCCATTTTTATTTAATATATTTTTTTAGTAAGTGTTCTTTTCCTTGTTCTTGTGTTATTATACTGTTATATTATTTCTTATTTAATTTACAGTTTTATTCAAGTGTAAATTTTCTCTTTCGCATGGACGGGCTAGTCTTCCCCTAGGCGAATCATAATTTATCTCTTGCTTTTGCCTTATATTCTAGTATTAAATTTGTGAAATAAATTTGAAAATTTATTTGAAATTTACATCATCATCATCATCATCATTATTATTATTACTACTACTACTACATAGAGGGCAATATTTTACTAACTTGTTCATTTGTGTTATTGTTTTTAATTATTTTTTTTGTTATTATTAAAAGAGTATAATGTATTTATATATTTTCTAAATGAGCATTTTTCTAAAGAGTTGAGTTGATCTCGCAAGGGAGATGTAGCTTAGTGGGTGATGATTAGAAATGTTTCGAGTACCATGCCTAGTAAATATTAAAAGAACTTTTTGATACGTTCTAATATATTTTTTAAATATTCTAGAAAACTCCTACTATTAACTGATTTTAAAAGCTTTCTAAGAAGTAGTTTTTCAAAGCTATTGGGTTTTTAAGAAACCATACATGATAAAAACATGTCTAAAAAGTTTTCTTTGAAATTAATAAAGATAAAAACCCTTTTTGATGTTTAGGGTAAATTCAGATTTGTGATAAAAGTTTCAAAATTATAATGATTTGAGAGGTAATTCAAATTAAAAGTATATGGATGTTATAAATATACCTCACAAACTCTGAGAAAATATTGCCATTTCTACCCAAGTTTATTATGATAAAATTTGTTTTGCATGATTATTTGTTTACATAAAATACTTTCAATTTGAATCAGGAGAATTCAGAGAAATTTATTAGTTTTGTATCATCACTTTATATGATTTCAATTTTATACACATACATACTTTGTTTAGACTATTTTATTTATGTAACGGGAATTATATGGAATTAAATTGCACTTTATAATATACATTTGGATAATTATAGATTGGATTGAAATAATTAACATAACTGCATCCCTGATGAAATTTTTCATTAATTAAGTGTAGTAGAATTTTCTGTTTGAACCTGCTTCATCAGTTCCAGATCTGTAATCTGCAACTCCAAAATATGCGGGGAACTATGATTATTATCACTATAAATATATGTTCTTTTAAAGCAAAATATGTCATTAAAATAATGACATTGAAGACAATAAACACATCTTTGTGCAGCTTAAAAATAATAAAATTGCAGTTAATGCAGTTAATTGCAGTTTACTAAGAGAAAAGTAATTAACTGAAAGTAAACTTCAACACATCGACACACAATCGATTAAAATTATTTTCACATTTTCTGTTATCTTTTCTATACGAGACTTTTTAATCTCTGAAGTTGTAAGTAGGTTAGTTATTCTTCTAACTTTAAGTTCAATATGCAAGAGTATGTACTAAGCTCATTTCTGCTTCCGAGCACATGCCTTAAAACGATCCTGTGGGTAGGGTTGAAGAACGTATTACCATTTTTCTCTGTAAATCATTAATGATGACAGGGAAGAAATTTAACTGCATTTACCCTCCACAACCATTTAAACGACCATTATCCTTGACCTTGAAAAACACATTTCCCCCTCAGCATTCTTCTCACTAGGCGAACCCCCTTCAGGGATCGTTTCTCACCATTCGAGCTGTTCAGAATGAAACCGACGTAAGTCCACTGGACCTAGTTTTCAGTAATTGTATGGGGGTTGCTTTAATGGCACTCGTGTTGTTCCTTGTTCCTATGTAGCAGACATTCATGGAGTGAACATCGCAGAACATACTGACTTAGACCGACAACCACTGAGGGAAATAAAGGATCTTAAAGGAAACGTAAATCCGTACTGATCTCAAATTTTGTATTTTCGGACTTACACCCCTTTTACACTCATAGCAGCTCATTTATCACTTAATAAACCCCCTTTACCCAGCAACGGAGAGAGAGAGAGATTTACAGAGGCCTGGGAGAGACGCCGGGGCGGATAAATTGGCCCCGGACACCGGATAATAATCCCGGGTAAAAAGGGCGCTATCCAGTGTTAGCTAAATGGGGCGGTAAATTGGCGCCCTGACGTTAAGATAAATGGGACTTAATTTGATTTTAGCGCTGGCCGGAAATTTTAATTACATGTACTCCAAAGGAGGGGGGCGGTCGAATAACCGGGGTGTCGTTTGGCCGATGTTCATAGAATGGGGGTGGCATCGATTGTCGTTTGCCCAGGGGGTCGGAAGTGAACTGGATGGATAAGTAGGTAGGTGATGGCGCGATTGGGTTAGGGGTGGTTGGGTTTTGAGAGGGGGTTGTGTGGATCGTTCACTTATCTAGGATGGGATGATCGTTTGGGTAATGGAAGTGAGGATTGTTTGTTTTTGTAGAATTCAAGTGTTTTTCGTTGCGGTGATAGATGATGTTCCTTTCTACAAAGATATTTATGTTGTTTAATTCAGTGGTATTCGACCTGATTCCTACCTTCCCTAGTGGATGATCCGCATTTTCTAGTGGCTGTAAGGGGTTAAAGAATTAAAATAGATTTATCTACGGTATTTTTTTATATAAGAGATTCGTGTTGCCACACTTAGCGAAAGTCCAACGTCAACCATTTGGTAAGTAATTATAATTTTACATGGGGGAAAACAAGGGGAAATTTATCCCTAAATTATATTCTTCTGATTAAATTTTCTGAGTTTTTGGGAATATATTTAAAAATATCACCAAAATTCTGAAATTTTCCATTTTGATCACAGAAAACAAGTAACAGTAACCCCATATCCCTCTCCAAAATGTAAGGCAAGAAATTTACAGTAAAACTGTATATTTACTGTATAGATTTAACAAAGTAAAACTCTTATTTGCTGTTTTCTTCATTTATATTTTTCTCACATTATTTTCGTGTTATTATCACTAAGTGTTTCGTATAATTATTTTTGTGTTACTAAATTTATATATTATTTTTATGCGTGTTCGTTCACATAGATGGATCTTTATGCTATCGCAGGTGATGTATTTTTTTTTTTTTTTTCTATTTGCTGATTTGATTATTTTAAAAAAATAAATAAAAACAATAAAAAATAAAAACAATCCCAATTTACTAATTACCTACCATTATTGTTGAACAGGAGGACAGTGGGAACAATTTACTTCAAACCGAGACATGAAGACAGGCATAAAAAGGTTGATTACTTCGGGTCAAATCCGTAAAACTCAATTAAATAAGATGATACAAAATGTAGGAAGAGCAATGAATGAAGGTTATTAGTTTTTTGGAGGGCAGATTATAAGACTTGAAAAGAGGTGAAAGGGTTGACTGGTCAAAATTGGATGTCCATTCCTAAAAAGAGATGGATCGGGAAAAGCTGTTATTCCAATTATGAAATGGTTATTTTGTCGTAATTATACTTGTTAATGGAAAGAAAATTTAAAATTCGGACCGTATCAATGGGTTCAAACGGTTTTAAATACTTTAGAGACAATTTCAATGAAATATTAAGCTTAGATTCAATTATCTATAGGTGGAATTTTATGTCGAATAGTTCATAACATATTCATTGTATCTCGATGTTTCCGTATCAGAAAACCGTATTTCATTTACTGAGATTAAATATTTAATTATAAATTTAATTAGATCTTTAAAATTGACTTGGGTTGAATTTGTGTTTTTTGGTGGTTCTTATTATTTATTAAAGATCAAAATGTATTCAAACTCCATCTTTCTGAATCCTCAATTTCCTTAAACGTTTTTCTGAAGGAAATATTTTGTAATTAGGAAAATTAGTATTTTACCAAAATGTTGTTAGATTAAATTAAATTTGTTAGATTTGTTAAATTAAAACTATTAGTATAACACTTCACCGGATTAAGAACAACTTATATTTTTGAGAAAAGGAGTATTTTTCAACATAACCACTGGTTCGGGAAAAGGTTTGGAAACTCCAACTCTCAAGCGTCACCTCCAGCCACCTCCATTGGCTGGAGGTGACGCTTGAGATTTGGAGTTTCCAAACTTATATTTTTGTTTAATTATCTCAGTAAATTAACATTAGAAAAGATGTGCAATTCTGGAATTTTGGTAAATATATTAGGGGAGACAATTAAATTTTGGGACAATTCTTATTAAATTATATTTCTAATTTTCTCTGCAATTATATATCCAAACACAGATATACTTCTATAGATAAGACTAGGTACTTCTAGATAAATATACTTCTTTGCGCATATAATATATTTTTTCGACCAATTATCTTTTTTTGGGAATTAATAATAACAAATTACCTCCTTTAATGTCCCACTGTGGTGGCTTATATATTTTTTACATTCAAAATGTTTCACTTATTTTCTCATTTGTGCCATAACATAAATCATTGATTTTTTGTTTCCACACAGATACTTTTTTCCATAAATATCTAAACTATAATATTCTTAATTCTTAAATTATTTATTTTTTAAAAACAAAAAAAAATATTGTTTTACTCACGATAGGTTTGGGGGTATCTTTGTACATGTCCTAAGGTGCCCCCACCCGAGTGTCCCAGGGTGCCCCACTTGACGCTTCGAATTTTAACTTAATTACTCTTTTAGGTTTAGCAAAAAAAATACCTTGCTTTTATAAAATATTAGTGGGTACACACGTAGTTTAATCTCAACATAATTATAAAAACATAAATACATTTCTTTTATTAAATTTAAATGCTTTAAATCGAATTTAAATGCTTTTGAAACTACAATTGATTGTAACTTATCACCACGCGAAACAAGAAAACTGATGTAAATAATTATCCAAACACACCAAAATTCCAAAACATGTTGAAGAGTTAGATTATTTGTATCTATAAGCTCGAGTTTATAACTATAAAATTGCGTCAGAAAAGTGGAATGTCCCAAGGTGCCCCACTCTCCCCTACCTTTAGCCAATCTTTTAAATTTACCATCTATTGGTTCGGATTTATACTATATCCTCCGTCGTGATTAAATTAAAAGCTTCAACAAACTAATCAGTAACTAATTCACACCAAACCATTAACAACTGTTAAGCCATCACACCCTTAATAAACACTAACGAACTCGCCAACCTGATTATAATCAACCGTGACTCTCCGGGTCTTCAAAAACCTTCGCCCGAAAAGTCCGACGACAAAGTAATTAAAGGCAATTAACTTGGACACGGTATCCATTGAGTTTCTTGACGAAGATACCCCAGATTCTTGGTAATTAGACGTCATTTGCACTTCACTAATTAGCTGGGGAATAATTATTTCACTATAAAAGTTCCCTGTTCACCACTATATATCTATATTTAATTGTGCCGATTATATCAGTGGAAATATTGCGTTATCGACTTGCAGATGTGTCCAGCTGCTTTTGGAGGTGTTACGCCGGCAGGTGAAATTAATATTGATCGGGTGTCAGTTTTCAAAAGGTTTAATTAAATTTCCCCCACAGAGAAAACAGAGTGCTGCTTTTCATGCGTCGGTTGTTATTGAATGAATCTGGTCGGTTGTCTTGCTGCTAAATTATTCAATGGACGGAGATTCTGTGGCTTTAATTTATTTCATTTTTATCAATTTCTTCTTCTGTCTCGCTAATTATCAATTGCTTGTTTTTGGAGATGATTTTTTGAGGGTTTATCTTGGATTGAATTTAATCTTTTGAAGGGGTGTTTGTGGAGTTCTCTTCAATTTTATTTATAGAAGAGATCCATTAAATCGTCTCTTTACGTATTACGTCATGCTCTTTCACATTGAAATGTTGAATAGGACATATTGTTTGTATGCATTAAATATGAATTCATTCAGTGATAATCGTTTTACCTTTTCTCTGCATTATCTATTTTTAGTTCATGTATACATAGTTTTAAATGTCCCTTGTGAAATTTATAAATTTCAAAACATATTTTGTGTCTGACAGGAATTATACATTATGCCTGTTGTAAAAGGAACAAGATAATGATTTATGTTTGAGGATACAAATATTACAAATCCTTTTTCACCCAGATTTTTTAACAATTACTTGTTGTTCTTCCTCATTTTGATTTTTACTGATAAACTACCTAAGAAATATTAGTTATTAATCACACATTTTAAATCAAAACTTTGTTTAGTTAACTATTGACTAAAATAGCGTAATAAAAAAATTAAAGTAGGTTGGTATATCAAAGCTGCTAACTGCGTAATTGCCGTTTATCATAACTTTTTGTTTGAGTTCCGGTTAGAAAATACGTTTAGTATATGATAAGACACGTTATTCAAAAATAACTTTTATAATCACTTGATTTTTTTTTCAGGAAAATAAATCAAAAGTTTAATGTCGCAAAGAAATAAAAACGGAAACGATTGGTAAATCAATCTAATTGAAAGAAAAATCCTTAAGAAATCACTCCTTTTCATTTTAATCAAGACCGAAATCCACTAAAATCTTAAAACAAGTTCGCAATTACATTTATGTGATCAAAGACACCAATCTTGAAATTAGATCACGGCGGCCATTTTATTTAACTGTTCTCAAAAGCTGATTAATCGAAAGTGCAAGCCCCGGCGAAATGCAATTTCAAATCGATTTCAAAACGCAGACCAATCTCAGCGTGCCACCATTATTCAAAGTTATTGACTTCCGTTTCTCTGAAGCGGGCTTGTTAATAAGGTTATGATTGATACTCTACATCGTAATGGTCACTATCTTTGATATATGCTTCTGATTTCCTAGGCCAGAGCTGAAAGGCTAGTTTCTGATTCGATGGGAAATTATTACACCAGGAGGTATGATGGTGCTATTATATCTAGGGCGGATTAATGCTGATAATTGCAGTGATTACTTTTAAGTTTAAGTGTTTGGTTATGTTAGACGAGTTTTAAGTGCTCTGTAATGAGAATCTTAAATTTCCTAATGGGGCATTCACAAGAGATGCAAGTATGTTACAAACAAATGGATATTCTTAAAAATGTATGTTTGTGTAGTCTTATAATGATACATATATGTCTCTTGTCTTATCAATGATAAACATAAATTTTAAAATGATTTTCTAATAAGGGAAAAATTCACAAGGGGTGAAAATGAATATGCGCGTTACTTGTAAATGTGAATAGTATAAAATAGTTCCTCAGGGTTACTTTTCTATTTTTTATCTTTTTACTACTTCTAGAAAATTCCAATCCAATAAAATATGTAGTTAGTAGGGTTATATTCATTGATTTATCAACACAAAATTATCTTTCATGCGATACTAAATTTTTATAAACGCAAGTTTCGTTTTTTAATAAATAATTAAAAGATGTTTTTTGCATAGTTACCATTAAAGTGTAAAATTGGAGGAATACATATTAATCGTTTTTGCTTAATTCCTTCATTTTTGATTTAAAGAGATAGTTAATCAATCACCATTTAAACTCATAACCAAGTATTAAATTTTTGCTTTAATATTTTTAGTACCAAATACAAAGGAACGTTCCTAATTACGCTCAGTATTTCATTCTGACTCAATTAACTTAATTTACTCTCTTTCTTAACAATGTACTTCATAATAAGTGAGAAGGATTACAGAATAAAATTTAAAACCTTGTAAAAATTAGTCCATTGCATGGTGTATTTTTTTTAATACTGCGAAGCATTCAATTTAAACTTAACGGTTAAATCATTTCTTACATTAAAGCCGAATTAATATGTTCTAAAACAGTGAATATTTCCAGTGCTTCAGTTTACATTTTATATTGAGTGAAATGATTTATTCAAAATGATCTCTCTAACAAATAAATTTACGAATAGATGCCCCATTGGCCCCGTTCAATATCAATCAATGGCTAAAGATATTGCTGAAGTCTTCACTTCCCTTTACTTGATTCTGAGGGGGAAATTTTTTCAAAGTATCCAATTGCGCTTGATTACTTAACTTAAAATATTAAATGGTAAAATGGTTTTGTGAGAAGTTCTCTCTTGTGAAATTTAATCGCAACACAATTAGACGATGGGAGCCTTGGACACAGAGTCTATCGTAAACCCACCTATACGGATCGCTACCAAAATAAGTCCTCAAACCACCACCCTAGACAAAAAATGGCAGTCATCAAGACTCTTGCCAAGCGAGCGGAACGAATCTGTGAGCCACCAAGGTTTGTAGAGAGATAAGGTTGGCTCATCCGTGACGTCACCTGATGGGAAGAGGGTGCTCTGCCAATGACAATGCTCGTACAGCTCTATACGAGCATTGCCATTGGCAGAGCACCCTCTTCCCATCTGGTGACGTCACGGATGAGCCAACCTTATCTCTCTACAAACCTTGGTGAGCCACAGTATTTAGAGGAAGAGCTACAACATCTGGATCAGGCACTACAGGCGAACGGTTTTTCTTCCAGTGATATAAGAAGAGCTTTACACGACAGAAAATTTGAGACTCCGATGGAATCCAATAGCCCAGTTCAACCCCCGATTGGAAAGGCTTTCTTACCGTACAAACGAGGAGTTACAGATAGAATCGGGAGAATTTTAGAAAATCACAGAATCAAACCCATCTTCAAGCCAACAAGACAGCTACGTAACCTATACCGTTCGGTTAAAGACCCAAGAGACCCGCTATCGACAGCTGGAGTGTACCAGATCCCTTGTTCCTGCGGTTCAGTCTATATCGGCACGACAAAACGCACCATTAAAACCCGTCTTTCTGAACACGAACGACAATGCCGCCTTGGCCAATATCAGAAATCTGCCGTGGCTGAACATAGTCAGAAAAGTAATCATGATATTTTATTTAGCAGCACTAAAGTTTTAGCTTCAATCTCGCATTTTTACCCCCGTCTATACAGAGAAGCTATTGAGATTTATAAACATCCCCAAAATTTTAATCGCAAAGAAGAAGGCATCCACCTCCAGAAGTTTTGGCATCCGGCCCTCAGGAGTGTGCAACGAGGTCTGACGTCATTTCCGCCCGATCCTCCCACTGGCCAATCAGATGAATCCAATGAGAATGCACCACGTCTACTTGGTGAATCGGTGAACTAATGCTTTTTATTCCACTGATGATGTCGGGCACAGCTTCCGACGAAACGTCTGGTGTTTTTGTTTTTATTTTCGAACACGGCCTATAAGCCCGAAATTATGTATTTTAACAACAAAACCGGCTGTGAAAGTCTTCATGTTTACAATTAGAATCCTTTACTATAGCTTCATTGGTTTCTAAAATAATTTTTGAAAAAAAACCTGCAGTTTGATAGTGTGTGAATGAATGAATGTTCTAAAAGTAGAAAAATGTAAAAAAAAAAAAAAATACATACAGTGGGAGACACATTTCAAAATATTACCTTATCAGTTATATACAAAGATGTCATACTTTAATCTTCTCAATTAAATTAACGCCAATCAATTTCAGATTATAAGACCACTCTTCGGTTCAAAATCAAACGAACCAAAATCTCTACGCAAGGGCGAAACGAATGTTTAACCGAGATAAAACAGTGCTTTTCCAATCAAATCCCCAACAAATAGGGAAAAAATTCCTCCGTATTCCCCCAATATCTATTAATCTAATCGCTCCAAAATACGCACCCGAGCTAAGGCAAATCGGACACTTTTTCCTCGATCCAACAGCTACCTAATTTTACACAACGGTGCTCAATTAATTAGCGAAAGGATATAAAACAGAACATTTATCAGAAACCTTACAACCGGAAAAATTCAATTCAAAGATTAGTTCTCCGGATATTTATCAGGCCCGCCTATGCTGTTTTCTAAAGCAACGAATAGATTTCTTTTATGTTAGGCAAGAAGAAACCAGGGGGACATGAACCATTCATGTATAAATTGTAAAAATGTTCAACCGGGGAAGGTGTATAATCTCTGAGTTTTCTTTTGAGGCTTTGGTCCGTGAAATTAATAGCATCTAGAGAATGAAAGATAAATACGAGTTTTGTCTGGTAATTAGGATATCAACGCTTTTCCCTGTCTGATGGATGGTTTATGTGCCAGGTAGGCCATGACGGATGATTTCCCTTTGGCAAAACCTCCAAATGAGCTTTCAAAGGCAGGTGAGAAGATAGCTGAAAAATGAAAAACGTTTTAAATATTCTGAAAAATGATCGGAGTCTAAATCCTCGTCTTTTAATGATTTTTAGTTTATTCGTGAGAATAATTACCTACGTAAAACTTAAGTTAAATCAAGTAATTTTAGTAGTGTATGTTTTTTACAATGTGTGACAGCTTTAGATTTTAATTTTATATCTTTAATTTTTTTTAAAGTTTCTATTTGTTTTATTTCATGTTCTACATATTTATTTCTAATTTCATTGAATTGATAAATATTGAAAAAAAAAAACTTAATTTTATACACTGTGCTTCAAACTAACAGTAAAAAAAAGGGTGGCTAGA
Source organism: Tetragnatha montana (assembly GCA_963680715.1). Lineage (NCBI taxonomy): Eukaryota > Metazoa > Arthropoda > Arachnida > Araneae > Tetragnathidae > Tetragnatha > Tetragnatha montana. The sequence continues at coordinate 53,200,406 of OY796676.1, read as the reverse complement.
TGGAACTTAAACATGCATATTTCGAATGGGAATGAGAGAAGAAATGCACAGTTAAAGTGCTAAAACTTAATATAGTACGATGGCAGGTAAGAAATAAAAATTAATAGAATAGTTCCAATGGTGGGTGATAAATGAAGTTAAACAATTATTAAAAAAATGAAACCAACTAATTTAATAAAAGGAAATTCCTTTAAATGACTTTATATGCATTTTAAAATATCTGGATGTGAATAATCTTTCATTGCGTATAAAATGCATGGCTATCAATATTCATTAAATTAGTTAATTTCAAATTGAATAATATCTGACATAAATCGGACATGAAACATTAGCTTTTCAGACAAATTAGAAACTATTATTTTTGAACATCATTAATTTAAACATAATAAATGATGAAGTGATATTTGCATTTCAGACGTCTTAGTTTACTAGCATTACTACGTTATTTGAATTGTTTAAAGCGATGCGGTGTGGTATTCGTCAATGAAAAGTAGTTCCCAATAACATGAATTGAAAATGTCAAAAAGACATTTAGAGATGCACAAATACAAAAGGAAAAAAGTGCATTTAGAGTTGGGGAAATATGCTTTCTCTTTGGTATCAACAAAGATTGGAATTGAAAGATTAAACAATTTAAGCTCTTCTAACTTTTCTGCTTTTTGTCAAATTTGCAATTCACTAATATTTAAAGGAATTTAAGATTTCTTTGACCGAACATGTGATGCTTCTCATGTATAATAACTTATTACAACATGTCTATAAATGACCTCTTTCCTTAGGCAATCGCCTCATAAGACAAAGGTTGGTTGGGATTTTATGACTCAAGACCTAAAACAGAGAAAGAACACTTTATCTGTGCGTATCTATAATTTTATAACTTCTAACACCGTTTTTCTTAGCGGATAAATTGAAGCTATACGAATGTTTTAGTTAAGTATGCTTTTCTCACTTTAAAGCAAAACAATCTTCTACCTCAAAAATTGAAACGAGTTAATTTCAATTTTTACAAAATGCAATGTTACCTCAAATGTTGAAACGAGTCAACTCATTTCAACTTCAATATCATGTCGATATCTTCCCATTTTAAGGTAAACTTCAATTTTCAGACATTCAAAAAGAAGATAGAAAAATATCCTTCTCCAACCCTTGTAACGAGTCAGCTTACTCCCCTTTCAACATCATGTCGATAACTTCAATTTTCAGACATTGAAGTGAAACAACTCCCCTCAAACTGAAATGTCCCCTCAAAACTCAAAACGAGTTAACTCATTTGAACAGCCTGTCGATAACTCCCCATTTCATCAAACATAAATCTCAAACACAACAAAAACAAAAAACAAAAATCATCCCCATTCAATTCCGAAACTCCCATGATAGAACAAACTGCCCTCCTCGATCATTTAATTATTTCGATAAACAATTTCTCAATCTCCCAGGATATTAAAGCCAATCGCATGTGTCTTCGGAAACCTTTTAATTAGTTTGACTTCATCCGATTGTCTTTGGCTTTAATTTGGCTGAGGCGAAATAGTTTTATCTGCCACAATATATATCTGACAAAAGTTTGACATCGGTCCCGGGGACTAAATTGAGCACCGATAATTAGAGATGAGATTGCGTTCCGATTCTTTTCGGGGGTGATTGGTAATTATCGGGACAAGGGATCGTTCCGTTTATAAATAATTGAGGTTTTGTACGGGTTTGATTTTCTGTATGGCGCAGACTGAAACATAGGTGGAGATTAAACATCGCGGTTACGTCGTTTGTGTTATCTTTTAACTCGAATACGCGATTGGCTTTTATATCTCTTCTTTTTGTGTATAGTACTGTCTGTCTATCACAAGGTGAGCTCTCGTTTACATTTCTGTTGCCAAGGCAACAAGACTATACTAATTCCCAATGGGGTGAATCGTTCCATTGAATCTCTAGTCCTTTTTGTATATAATTTTAACAGTTCACTAATCCCAGCCTCTAACACATGCGTGGAACTGCATCAATTCCGAGAAGAAGACCGTTTTTGTGAATGACAAAATTTCTGTCAATAATCCTCCGTCGGCTTTAATCCCCGCCATATCATAATACGGTTTATCATTATTTAAAATGAACCGGTCTTGTTTCTGTAGCAACCGCCACAACCAGACAACTAGGCGAGAGCTCAACTTGTGGTAGGCAGACAGTACGTTATAAATGTTCGTGTGTATATAGGTGTGTGTTAAATGCATGTCTTTTATGGCTGAAATTGCATAAGTTTAAAAAAGGAAATAGTTCAAAAATGGCAAATTGATTTTTTATGTTCAAAAGAATCTTCAATATTCTCTCTACACATGAGTAGCAAGAGGAAAAAATAACTTCCCCCTATAGGCCAATATATGGCCTCTTGAATTTGGAGAAATACTATCCTTTCATTGCATTTCGGGATATATTTCAAATTTAAGTAAATGTGTCTTTCTTTTCTTATTATTTGAGCTGGACACTTAGCCAAAAGTTAATTTGTTTTCAATTTAAATGTGGTTTTAACTTTTTGAACGAAGTTGCAGAAATTTGAAGGTAAGAAACAGTAAAAAAAATGATATCACAATTCCAGGGGGTTAAACTCCTAACCCCCCTTTGATACATTGGTGGTGCAGCTACCAAATTGTTCTTTTACTTGCATGAGGCGATTACAAGTAGGATAATCTTAAATAGTGATAGCCCACAGCTTTTATCAGATACTAGATGGTTTTTAAATGTGTACTGAAAAATATGGAAAGGTTTACAAAGCTTCTAATTCTTTAAACATAAGCCAAAAAAGTTTTAAATAACGGTTGGCTTGATTTTTTTTTGCCTAAATTTATTTTCAATCTTTTCCAAATTTAATCAAGAAGGAGACGCAGTAGTATTTTTATTTAATAAAATTATTGCTTATCCGTGAGCATCTTTTTTCTCCGGATAATTTTTAAAATATGTTTTGCCTATTATCTGCGGGTATTCCTTATTTATTTACTTCCCAGGTTAGAACACGAATGCACATCTTTATAAAAAAATAAATCCACGTTTTTTCCTCTATAAAAAAACTATTGAATTCTAGTTCGTACAATTCAAATATTTTCCCCTCATACTTTTTAGGAAAGACTATTTTTATTATTCTCAGAATATCTGCTTTCTTTTCCCAGGGATATCTCGATCTATTTTTCAAAAAGATCTTCTATATTTTCAGCAGATTTGTACTACAATTGTTTTTCTGGCTGATTCTTTTACCACCCCACAAAGAACAAGACTTCCCCACACAGAAGGGAAAAAAATCCCTAGGTACAACGATAAGAAAGTTTGCAAGAACTTCAGTAATCTAATCTTTACCTTCTACCGCAAGCAATCGACGAGGAAATCCTATTACATGTAGTGGCCGTGTCAGCAAGACTATTAATGAAATAGAAGGAGAGGGATATACCTACGTTGCACAAGAACACATACACAACTATAAAGAATATGGGTACCCTAGATCTGGGATTATTATTATTATTACTACTTCAGAGAGAAGCATAGAGAAGTTTTAGTGGTAGCAGGTATACAGCCTTGTATAGGAAGGTGTAAGATTTTGTCTTGAACGAGTTATAAGAGATAAGACTGACAGAGAATTCGGAAATGCAACTAACTTCGTTTCTCAAAATTTAGTAGAGGATTTCGGAACGAAGTTTTGGGTGTGTTGTCTTTCTTGGAATCTAGTTTAGAGGGACAGAAATCGAGTCCTGGTCCTGATATTTTTTGTTTTGGAGGGCAATGCCATAGACATCCAAAAAATGTAATTTCATCGATGAAGTGTATCTGTAGGGGAAAACTGCAGTTGCTACTGTTTTTCTTCGTTTATAAAATGTTGGTTTACAGTTTTAAATATGCTGCTAATCGAGAATAATATAATTAAATAAGGTTCAGAAAAATTGACTTGCTGACACTAGTATAAATTTTCAAAAAGAACAGCGTTTCTATAAATTCATGTAAAGTTGAATAACTACACATTGTGTATTTATTTATATACTTACATAATACATAATACAACGAAGTTAAAAGCGATGGCATGTCTACAAAAACATATTAAGTACCTATTTGATTCGGAATAAATGTCTTAAAATATAACCTTTTTTATCCAAAACTTTGCTATACTTCTTGTTTTCAGTTTAATGTATTTATGTAATACTTATAACATACTAATGCTATTTTTATTAAATTATTGTAAAATTCACGCTATCATAAGAATATATCAATCACGACTTTAATGGGTACGCATAATAATGTTAAGTTACATTTCCTTAAATTGAAATGAAAGTTGCTCTTAAGAATTTTATAACATCTTTTTTATTTTGTGTACAATAAATTTATAAGATAATAATAATTATATTATTATTAGTAGTAGTATTAGATAGTAGTAGATTTAATTGACTTATTACTACTAGGAACGTATAGTCCGACAGCCACGAGAGAAACTTTGACAGAAAATCAAAGCTTTGAAAAGCAGTTCTAATCTAAATGATAGCCACACAGATTTGGAATAAATCGTTTTTCAATATTTATGAATCATCCCCAAAATTAAGGTGAATAACCTGTTTGCATCTCCACAATATTGTACGCCGTCAAAGTTTCGGTCGGATTATCGTAATTTTTATTAAAAAAAACCCTACCGTTAACCAGTTTTAGTTTAAATATTACTTTTACAAAGATACATACTCGTAATTTATCAAATAGGCTATTGCAATTAATTTAGTTTAGAGTTTTAAGTTCACACAAAAAAATATTTTTACTCAATTTGAAAACCTTCCAAAAACTTATGCACTTATCAATATTTAATTCATGGTATTATAACGATTTCGTTTAAAATACTCCTGTTCTTTTATTTTGTGGATTTTTTTCTAAAACAAACGAAGGATAATTATAATTCGGAATACAAAAAAAAAAAGTATTTAATCTTTAAAATCAGATTGAAACTAACTCACGGATTCTATACAAAATACTTTCATCACAAGTTAAGAGGTAATTAGAAAATTTTAATAGAGATAAAACTTTTAATAAATCAAGTTTTGTTTTCAATACATAAACCAGCAATTTAAATCTTCCATTATTAACCAAGCGGGATTAAAAATAACTCCACCCAATCGAAAACTTCCAAACTCTCCTTAAAAAAGCAACAGATCAGCAAATTTATACCAAACACCAAAATTAAATCAAATAACATACAGTAGTTCCTAAAGTATCTTTTATTATGCATCCCTAAGGTATACACTGCTTTCAGGCTACGAATCGCACGGAAAATTATCTAACCCTCTTGGGAACTGAAGAACTGTTAGTGATGTTTTTCCCTTCTCTGGATCTTTCTTACAACCATTAGTGGAAACTCCCAGAGTGTCTTGAACGAATTATCTGAGAGACAGTTTTTGTATCATTCGCTTATTAGGCACGTAAGAGTTGATCACTAAAGGTCAATATTGGAAAGTTGAAGGGATTAGTTATTATTTTTATGATTACTTATCAAAAGAAGTGACTGGCTTTTAGGGAGAGTTTTTTGTTTTATTTCTGTCTTTCGCGAGGACATCGCAGATTTATTTCTTAAAAGTTATAAGTTTATTTTATAATGTTGGTACTGTTAGTTTGGTAAAAGTTAAATATTTCGAGGATGTGCAAACATTGGGGAATGAGTTTTAAAGTAAACTTAGATTAAACTATATCGTGTTTATTTAGAAACAAAATAGTTTTTTTTTTGCATGGGAAGAATATATGTTAAATTTACTAAAAAACTAGAAATATTACTAAATATATTCCTTATTGTAATATGAATTTTAAAAATATCTTTGCTTGAAATAAGTTTTAAAATTATAATTAAACCATATTAATTTTATTGCACATAAATACACTTATTTCCCTTGAAATATAATGTTAAATTAAATTGTTAAAACTAAAGAGTTAAGTGTGTCCCATGCTGAATTTCAGTCTTTGCTAAAAACTAATGGATAACGTATTCAAAAAATACTTTCAGTATGCTTACACATAAAATCCCCCAATATAAAATAACTCAAATAAATATAAATATTAAGAATGATTCAACATGTTGCACTATGAAAACCTTAAGGTTTGTGATCTGTAATAATAAATAATGTAACGAAAAAATATTAAAAAGGCGAAGGAGATCTAAAAACCGAATTCAAAGGTTTCATGCATTACCTAGGGGTGAGAAAAATATTAATATATAGATTTTAATTCAAATTTACTTGACTTAAGTAATGTATGTGGCGTAGACTCTAAAATGAAAATTCGTTCAGGGTTGATATAGTATTAATTTCATTTTAAGAGTTTCAGACATAGACGCCACCAAATTCGATGTTCTGATCACATAATAAATTATTCAGAAGAGCCAATGATAGTAAAAGGATCACATGCTTTTGAAAGATACTAGTTGGTTGAACAAAAGGTAGAGATATTTTGCTTGCTCACAGGGAATCACTTTTTCCTAGTTTTATTGAAAGCTGAGAAGGATTCACGTACTTCGTTTGCCACCCTAATCGTCTCTATAAATGTTCGAGAAGGATGACCTTGTTGGTAATTAAAATGGGAAAAAGTAAGAATCCCAATAAGTATCACCGATGAGAATCTTTGGGAGAACGTGCTAGTTTACAGTTTTTCACAGAATTTCCGATCAACGGGAGAAGCGGATTTCTATGAGCATGCAAATGACCCTACCTTTTGTTCAATCAACTATCTCATCTTCCTTTCTCATCTCCAAAATAATCGTCTCGTCTTTCAAAAGCACGTGACATCTTTACTGCCCTTAGCTCTGCAGTATTATTACCAGTATGTAGTGTTCGGCACTAGTTAACTAGAACTAGTTGCAACTAGTAGTTACCTACCGATCAACTAGTAGTTAACTAGTAGTTTAACTACTTTTGGTTTAAACTAGTTTAACTAGTAGTTGAACTACTTTTTTTAATAACTACTAGTTGAAACTACTTTCAAATTTTCAACTACTTTTAAAAAAAAATTTTTGTTTAAAATTTCAAAAATATTTAAAATTTTTATCAAAATATACAAAAATTACACTGCTATTTAAAACTACAATGTCATGGTAGAGTACTCAAATACCATAACCAGAAATAAAGCGCCGTTTTGAGCGAAGCATAAAGTTTTTTGTGGTATAGATAAGAAAGATGTGTTAGAATTTGGGCAAAAAGTAGGTTATGAAATTAAATAGACTAGTTAACTACTTTGGGAAATAGTTAACTACTAGTTGCAACTAGTCCCAGGAAAAAATAGTTAACTACTAGTTGCAACTAGATTTTCCCAGACTAGTTAGTAGTTGGTAGTTAACTACTTTTTGACCACGTTGCCGAACACTACCAGTATGTTATTAACTTTTGTGTTTCATAAAATCCCTCGTAAGAATATTACATCAAATAAGTAGCCGTAAAGTAATTGGTAAATTTGCACTATAAGTAAAATTAATTTTTACACAACAAAACATTTGTAACAAAAAAAAAGTTTTAAAAAATGCCATATAGTAATACATCTACAAAACATATTCTTTCTAAAAGTTTACGCAGTGCCCTTCTTACTCCAACACCTCCAGGCTATCTTTCGGGTCATTAAAAAGCCATAAAGGGTAGCTCAGAGGTAGGAAGTGTGCATTTCTAAATTTACACTACGTTAAATGGTGCCGAGATAAATGTATTTTTAAATGGAATGAGATTTTTAACGGGGTGCGTACATCTGGATCCATTTTCTGGGATGGGCTAATGCAGGTTGCCCAAAAGATGGGAGATATCTTTGTCTACATCTGTGAAAAGCAATCCGGAAATAACATAGGTGATGGCGTGTTTTGTGATAACTATAGATAGTGTTGAAAGGCACGTTTTAAACGTGGGATCAGTTTTCAATTTAGATGCCTTTATTGAAAGTTTCGTGTTCTGCGAGTTAGTATCAAATGTGGGATCCTACTTACATGAATCTTGAATCTTATACATGTACAAGTACATATCTCGATTATGTTACATATCTACTTTCTTGCATATGCATACATTAATCTGGCATGTTTTGAATCTGAAAACATAAATATTAAAATAATATTAAAATTACCATTTTATACTGTTTTATATTTTCCCTTCACTGTAGGGAAAATAAGTACTTATAAAATGCTTGAACATATGCCATACATAGTAATCTTAAATTAGAACGTAAAATAATTGAACAGTTTGTAATATATTTAAAATTATCCTAAATTAGAATGGGTATAGATCAAAGAAAGTTTCATATTGCATCGTATATTTGAAAAAAAAAACAATTATTTAAAAATATAAGAATTTTTTTAACTTAAAACTTCAAAATTATAAAACCTTTTAATTTATCCACTATCAAAGATTTTTTTATTTTGTTCTCTCGAATATAAAATTAACTTCAAAGGAATGAAAAGCTAATGGACCTCAACAATATTAACTTTTATTACCATCTTACTATTAAAGAGAAAAGCAATTCAATAAACTATATTTCCGCTTTGAAATAACTTTTTTTTCAGACACAAGTACTCACTAATTTTTAGAGTTATCATTCTGATAATTATTATTCATTGCAATATTATTTTTGATTTAATCAATTCTACTACTACAGCAGAGTGTATTCATTAAATAGGAAGTCTATAAATTTATCTTCATATTGAAGTTAATATTCATCAGTGAAAAGGAAGTCAGCAGTGAAATATTCTTAACGAATGGGATTCATTTAATTACTTAGATTTATATAATGATATTTGAATAGAAGACTATTCAATATTTTATTTTAAAAGAAAACTGTTTTGTGTATTCTTGTATGAAACTCATTAGCATGAAATTTGTAATTATTCTTGAAATTAATTTTCGGGGAAAGGAAAATATAATAATATATTTGATTTAGAAAGTAAAATAATATAGTATTTGTAATTTTTAAATAAATCTAATCATAGTAGGATTTTATTAGAGTTTTGTTTTATTAACATCAAATTGTTTCTAATGAAATGTGTGGAATATTTGCTTCCTGCTGAAGCATAACAAAACTACCTAATTTGTACAAATCTCTAAATATTTTTATAATTCTTTAAGGGGTTATTTATAAGTTTAAAATTTTGAAATTCTTGTGAAGATTAAACATAAATTTCAATGTAAAAATTACTACTCAACACTTTTCACAAAGATTTTGAAAAATTTTAAATTTTTGTTGAAAAAAAGGGATAGCTTAAAACCTATAAAACTCAAAAATATAAACAATTAAGTAAAAAATTAAAACATGATTTGTTTATATTAGTATTTAAAATTACTATTTTGAATCTAGCCATTTTAATCAGGAGCAAGTGCTAAATTATATTTAAAAAATAAATCAAAGGGAGTGTTTCCACCAATGTGTTAGATTATGGTACTGCAATTTGGTGAGAAACCAAAAGTACCTAAGGGGATGTAATACCTGCAAGTCCACCATTTGCATTTGGCTCTTGACCGAATGAAATGACATTTTTGTATGCTTGGGATTCGTCATTTAGTAAATCTGGAAAGCCTTACCGCAACCAAACGTAAAAGGGGAAACTGTCCTCAACAGGTTCACAATAGTAAGGTCACGTGATTCCGTTTCTCAGAAGATGGTGAATCGTACATAAAGTTTTCTGTATGTAGAATTGTTAGACCCCTTGTGACAGTTGTCCATTGATAAAATGACAGACTTCATCAAATTAGGTTAGCGGTAAATAGTTAAATCTCCTAAATCAAGGATATCAAATATCAGTAAACCGATTGGTGAAAATCGACTTTACATTTTGGCATCGTGTTTCCCATCTAAATGTGCCGTATACCGTGACTTCAAGAAACTCAGATGACACAACTTTTCCACTCACCCTCCAAAAGAGGCTAATTTCAACCATTCATGTTCGTTTCCGATCCCTTCGAACATAACTTAATCTGAGGGGTCTTTCTTCACCCCCTAACACCCCCTCCATCTTCCCGGGGTTCTCACTCCCCATCTCGGTGGCTGCTTATCGACAATGTACCACATGTCCCTTTCGAACAAGACAAAAAAAAAAGAACGGTCCAGGGAAACTTCTGTAAGGGTGTGTGTGTCTTGTAAGGGATGAATAAAACGAGCAGCAAATAAAAGGGGTGACGAAGAAAGAGATGATGATGATGATGATTCTTTAAGGACCCCGGGACTTGGATTCCGTCCAAACTGGGATCCAGTTATTGTCGCAAGGGGGGGAGGGAAGCAAACAAAAATATTTCTCTCTCTCTCGAAAATCAAGAAGGGTTGTATTTGGATACTCTTTTGTAGTCCTAACGATATTGAGAACAACGCAGATTGGTTTGAAAAAGATCGCTGGCTGCGTCTGAACAAAGAAAGTATGAGGGATTTTTGTCAACTCGGAGCTAAGTGATAAATGGTCGGGTAAAGGCTAAATTCGATTTAACCGCCTAGATGCGAAACAGAGACGCGTGTTTTTTTTTAAATTTTAGCTTTGGGCTAATTTGATAGAAGCATTTTTTTTTCTGTGGGAGTATTTAGTAGTTTAGAACGGAATGAAATGTTTCCTCGTTAAAATGTTTTATGGATAGAAATTAGTAACTTTCTTTGGAGTAAAGAAAATATAGTTTTAAAGAGGAGTTTGATGCATGTGATATTTTAAAAATTATAACCGAGATTAATGTTGTTAAATGGTATCACAAATTTCAATTTACAATGTGAAAATTTCCTAAATTCGATTATTTCATAAAATTATTTTATTACCTGCAATATTTTAAAGCGTGAAGACACAGCTTTGCCATTACCATTATACTCAGAAAAACGTCCCTGGTTTGATAAAAGCATCCTTTTAAACCTTGTTTAAATATTTCATACAAAAGGGAGATATTTTTAGAAATAAATACTTGTTTAATATGATGCATCCTCAATCGTAAATATCATTAGGAAATGATTGAAATTGTGAAACTTTTAGAAATTAACTTTTAGTTAGGTTATACAAAATATAAAGCACTGAGAAAATGTATTTTAAACCTTTCTTTTTCGAATTTTTTTTCCATACATTTAACAACTAAAAATGAAAATGTTTCTCCTTGAATTTAAAGCAGGTATATAAGTTTACTAATGTACGTAATAAGGAGAAAATGCAGTTTTACAGTGAAAAATATTGCAATAAAAATATGATTATTATTATTATTATTATTAGTATATTAATACAATGAACATAAAAATGATGAATGCATTTTATATTTGTTTTCATCATAAATATTACATTTCAATACCTAAAGAAAATAGTATTATTTCTACATGTGTATCTGAGATAATGCTACATTGAGATTAAGGTATAAAATTCTATCTTTAAAGTTTTACCAATATTTTGGAAATTTCAAACTGGGTTTTTAAAGTTAAGTTTATTTTAAACGTAAGGACAATAGACTGTGTCAGAAAATATTCATAAAAAAATGTTAATTTAAAAATTAGAGTAGGATCAGGTTTTTACAAAACATTCAATCCCATACAATTGAGCTAATTTAATACCCTCTTAAGATCAAAAAAGTTTTCAATCACGAGTTAATATTTCTAAAAACAACCGACAACCCTTTCAACTCCTACTACGAAATTAAACTCACAATTTCGTTGGACTCCCCGATACCATAATAGCCTAATTACTTCCCAGAATTCTCTAAAAAGTGAAAAAAAATTTTTTTTTTTTTTTGAAGAAACGGAGCAAATTTCTGGAATGAGTCCAGCAGCAGCAGACCCATATTGATCAGAATTCTTTCCTTTTTTGGCCTCACGTGCAGATAAAACGATGGGGGGGGGAGGTTAACAGAATCCGAAAAGAAGAAAAAGAAAGCACACACTAAAAAAAAAAAAGAAAGGCCAAGAACCTGAAAGAAACCGAAGATTCGATCGTGGCAGGCATGAAAAGAAAACCTTAATCGAAAAATATTCCTTTTAAAGAAAAGGAACAAAAAATTTTCCTCTTCCTTCTATTGATAACATAGATGGAATTGTCCAAATGAATCTGGGGGAAATGCAACGAATTCATTCGCTTGGTATAATGAAAGTTTTCTTTCGTATCTGGGAATCCAGAGAATCCTTAAACCTATTCAGGACTATTAGTAAAGCAAGCGTCGGTCGTGAGTCGAGGTTTAAGGCGGCTATACATGCAGCTATTCGAGCGACGCGACTGGTCGAAACTTCCCTATAAATTACCTACAAATAATGACGCCACGTCATAGATTCGATGACTACCACGTCATAGATTCGAGCGATGGGACTGGTCGAAACTTCCCTATAAATTACCTATATCCGATGACTCAACATCATAAATTCGAGCGACACGACTGGTCGAAACTTTCCTATAAATAATGACGCAACTACCACGTTATAGATTCGAGCGATGCAACTGGTCGAAACTTTCCTATAAATTACCTTTAAATAATTACGTAACTACAACGTCATAAATTCGAGTGACGCGACTGATCGAAACTTTCCTTTAAATGATGACGCAACTACTACGTCATAGGACTAAGAACCAATGGAATGATCATATTCTAAATAGATGAGGAAAATGATAGAGAATTTTGAATCGTTTTCCCCATGACGTCTCGGTCGCATCGCTCAAATCTCTGTATGTGAATGTGAACCCGCCTTTAGCGTTTCTTGCACTGAAATGTGCGCCTCGTTTGGAGAATTTTACTGGAGATTGTAACGTTTTCGGGCTGAGTGGTTTTGTCGGTATCGTACAAAGAATCATTTGTACCCCTTTGGAGATTTATCATAAGGATCATTTATACCATTTTAGAATATGCATGGATGGAATGCTGTGGAATCCTAATTGGGTGGAGAGTAAGTATTGGGTCAGAAATTTCTCTTGAGGAAGCTCGTATTGACATCAGGCTAAATCAGTTTAAACTGAATTGGAAAATTCAGCGTGTATTTTTTTTTTTTTGCATAACATTTCAAACATGTTTGTATTTCTCACTAACCTGACAAAATATTACTCGGAAATCAAACTTCGTCGAAAACATTTTAAACTACCAATCATAAGTTTAACTGTCGGTCAATCCTCGGTCAGGTTAACGTTGGATGCTCTAAAAGGTTAATTACTATCTTATGAGCAGATAATGAAATGTGATGTCACTAATATTACAACTTTAATTTTGGTTGCTTCAGTTGCATCATGGAAAAGTATTCAGTTCCTCACAGTTGACATCAAGTAGTTGTAAAAAAATTGTGTTTCAATGGTGAGTGTTTTTTAAAGCACAAGCAAGTTTCTTACAGTTAGGAGAACTTTAGCAACTTAAGATAAGTTTCTTGCTATTGCAAGGTTTTCAATTGTAAAATTACCTTGTAAGTTTTTAATATGGTTTTATAACAATGGACTCTAACCGCCTATCTGGTTCGAGACTTCACGGAACCATCACGTGACCTACAACTGAGCTTGCAATTGGTTACCACAGATACTACACTAGTAGATCTACTAGTGTAGTATCTGTGGTAACCAATGGACTCTAACCGCCTATCTGGTTCGAGACTTCACGGAACCAACACGTGACCTACAACTGAGCTTGCAATTGGTTACCACAGAAACTATACACTAGTAGATATACTAGTGTAGTATCTGTGGTAACCAATCGCAAGCTCAGTAGGTCACGTGTTGGTTCCGTGTGACGTCAGACGGTTAGAGTCCATTGCAAGCTCAGTAGGTCACGCGTTGGTTCCGTGTGATGTCAGACGGTTAGAGTCCATTGTAATTTCTTTTCATAAATCCTTCCCCAGATTCCCAATGAAAGAGCTAACACATTTTTATTAAATGTTTGCTTATAATTTATTATTATTTCAGCTACTTGTGTTGTTTCAATTACATTGTTCCTTGGAATAAAATATTGAAAAAAAAAAAGCTCGAACAAGATGAATGGTTGGAATTATGAGACTTTCTTACTTGTTTATTCATTTCTGACAACTAAAGCATGATGGATTTAAATGATAATTCCCTGAAGTTTTTTCATTGGGTAATGCAAACAAACCGTTCTGAGATCAAATTAGTATCCTATCAACCTTCTCTACATCAGAAAATTATCACAGAACAAATGACAAACATTTTACTCCGTTAAAAAAAAACACCAAAAACTTTAATGACTTTCAAAAGAGTGATATACAACAGTCCTTACACACTAAGCCACCCATAAGCCACGGGGAATAATTAACGCACAAAAAAATTAAAAGATTAATGACCGATAAGACATCAATACTCCCCTCTCCCAATCACCCTTTCTTCCAATTTAAAATTTCCTAATTGCACTCAAAGCTCAACAATTCATTAAGTGTCCAACTTTTTTCCTCCCCCTTCTAGTAAGAAAGACCGAAAAGGAATGGTCCTCAGAATGAGTTGTCACTCTTCCCTATGGTCGATTTCCCTTTCAGCCGTTTACGCTCTCACTTTTTTCTCCCTTTTTCTTTCTTTCTCTCTTTCCCTCATCCGTCACGTGGTTCTTTTTCGGCTGTCACGTGAGCGACAAGCAATCAAGAACCCCCGCTGAATGATGTTTCCATTAATATTTTCCCGCCGTTTTTGGTTAACGAGAGGACGGTTGATCAATGGCGGAGGGGGAATTACCCGCTTGGAATATAATTTCGCCCTTTTTGCTGATGTATGGTCAAAGGGAGAGAGGCTCGGGGCGAAATATTGCCCCAGAGAGAAAGTTATACGATACTTAAGCCAATAACGGTTGGGTTGTTTGCTTGGATTGGAACACATGTTGGGAGTTTATCGCGATTAAGGGAGTAAAGCGAAGGTTTTTCTTGAGTGTTTATCGACCAGACAAGGTTGCAGTTAGCAATCAATTATCTGGATTATGATTAAACGTGGCTTTTATCACTCGTAAAGAAGGAAAGTAATACAAAACACATCCAATTTCACCAGTTTCCGAGTATTTCAATTTGGCGAGATTGAAAATGTACAAATATAGACCAATGGTCGGTTACTAGAACAGTAGTAAGTTATTGGATGTACTTTTTCTAATTAAATTTTCATGAGAAACGAGACGGGAGGAAAATAAATTTCTTGCAACAATTAAAATATTTTTGATACAAATACAAGATAATCTGAACTTCAAGAGTGTTAAATTATTTTTTTATTTCAGTAAGAACTACCAGTTTTAGTAACTGTTAATCAATTATATACAATAATAATAATCTATATTTTTTAAACTATAGAAAGCGGTCAGTAAAAATCGATTAACCAAAAAAATATACTATAAGTTTGTTAATTTGTTTAGCATCATACTTTTATAATTATTACTTAAATTTTGGGATCAGCAACTAATAGATAATTATAATAGAAAATTTACTATAGTATATACCAGCATAAATCTTATTACCTTGACAATAATCAGGTTGGTACCTAAGGTTTACTTCTAAATTTCAGTGCTTAGAGTTATATTTACTAGTGTCGATTTCATCAAAAATAACTGAACATAATTAGGGATATAGAGAAAAGTACTAATCAAAAAAAGTAAAAAATAAAATACCTAAACAAAAGTTTGATACATTAGTAAAGTAAACTTTTATTATGTAATATGCTTAAGGCTTTTACAAGAGTTAACTTCACCAAAAATATGGCATCTCAAAAAAAACGTGTCATGCTCGTGGGCATTATAACTTATACTTCATTGTGGATGATCCAACAAAAACACTACATTGCCTGTCATTTTTCTCCCAGACTATCAGAAGCTACTTAAGTCCCCAAAAAACAGAACTCCGCTTCTGTTTTATGTAATTAGTTTATCCATCAAGCGGCCATGACGAACAAATTGCCAGGTCTCACTGCGATCAATATCGAAATTTCCATTTTTTTTTCTAATGTCCCCTGGTTCTTCCCCCCCCCCAACATGTCATTGTTACAACAACACTGCTCAAGCGAAATTAGTCAATATCCCAAAACGCTGACTACAGTGTTAAATGAAGCAATCATAAACGGCTTTACTTTGTTGTTTTCTGTGCGGGTTTTTTTTTATTATTATTTGTTTAGTCTGCACTGGCAACACACGGCAGTTTATCAATATGCTGCTACCTCGAGCATGCGAGATTTTTTTTGTTTTGCGAAGAACGTGTGTCTCATTGACTAACCATTATTATTTTTGTTTTGTTTCGGAGTCGTTTCTTCTTTTGGTTTATCGTCAGCAGCAGAAAAAGCTAATTTTTGTTGTCAGTGGTAGTGGAGTTAGGATTTCTGACTTTTTGCTCACTTTGTCATGTTTAAATAAGAAATATTCCTCGAGAAAGCTCAAACCTGGCGATGGATAAACGATTTTACTGCTAATACTTACTCTTTCGTCGTTTTAAGTACTTTTTTTTCTTTCTGAAGAGGAGAAAGAAAAACAAGGAAGGTATCGTGTCATAACTAATAACGGTTTTTGGAAGGAGGGAAAAAAACGCTCTTTTGGCAGGGCTTTATCTCCAAAACTTCCAATTAATACGACGTTCGTTAAATTTTTCACTGGGGTTGTTACGAAACTGTCTCTGTTTACTCTAAAGCTTGACATGTATGAAGTTGACGGTTGAAAATTGTGTTTAGAATGAATACGCGTGGGAGTGAACTTTGTATAGTGTTTTTTTTTAAAACATTGTTGTTTTGTTTACTCTGGGAGAAATAGTAATGAATTTTCTTAGATTTACATTTGAAAGTTTTATTGTTATTGAAAGCATTCACAACCAATGAAAGTTTAATTTTTGCCAGACCTTTTAAGTTTATGTATGTAAAATGTTTTTCGAGCGAAAAAGTCAAACTCTGTGCTTTTAAATACTGATTGTATGTTTTATTTCTTACTGAAATGATAAATTCAATATTCATTTCTTCAATAGTTTAGTTTAGTTTTTTTTTATTCTAATTATTTCATATAAATTCTAAAAATAAGAGATTTATATACCTTATCAAAAAACACTTCACAAAAGTTAAAAACATTAAAAAATTATTACTACTAAAAGAGGAGTGATAAAAGAATAAAACCTGGAACATTATATCTATAACAATATCATTTCCTCATAATAAAATCAAGAATAAAATACGTATGACGGTTTATTTTTGGTTTTTTAGCTGTTTGTAAAAAATATCAGCACTTTTTTAAAACTTCAGGGCTTTTGCGGCAAGTGTCATTATTGTCCGAAAGAGTTTAAATTTAGCATACATAATTTTTTCCTATTGCAGCACAAAACTAGGGTGCGTCACTAATGGAATTAAAACACCCTTATAAATAAGAACCACCCTACAATATAGTGTGATTTTGAACTATAGGCAACAACAAAGCATTTATGTATTTTACTAGCTGATATGCCCGGCCTTGCACGGGTGTAGTGTATCTATTTATTTTTAAAGTTTTCTCAAGTTACATGTCTAATTTTTCTGTAACCTCAATTACCAATCATCCCGATGTTCCCGGTAGTTTTTCTTATCCCGGTGTTCCCGGTAATTTTTCATATCGCGATGTTCCCAGTAATTTTTCATGTTCCGGTATTCCCGGTAATTTTTAATATCCCGGCGTTCCCGGTGTCTTTTTTCATGTTGGTGTTCCCGGCGCCTTTTTCATCCCGGTTCCAACTGTTTATATTTCCCCAAACCCATCCAGTTCCTACGTTGCACATTTATAGTTTCCCCTAGTAAAATATTTAATTTTAAGGTTTTCCTCTCATAACAATAGTGAGTCAAGCAGATATACTCTAGTAGAAAAATAAGCATTAACAATAGTGAGTCAAGCAGATCTACTCTTGTAGAAAAATAAGCATTTTTAACCATAAAAATGTTAAATTGCAGGTTAATATTCGATTTTCGAACTTGGAAAACTTTGTATTTATAATCCACGTCTCCAGATACGTCTAAATACCGAGTTTTGTCCTCGCCTGTGGCGTAGTTTGAGAGGAGATGTAATTTTGAGGTTTTCATCTCATTTATTACAATAGTGAGTCAAGCGGATCTACTCTGGTAGAGAAATGGAGAAATAAGCGTTTTTGACCATAAAATCGTTAATTACTCTTAAATATTCGATTTTCGAACTTGGAAAAGTTCGTGTTGATAATCCTCGCCTCAGAATACGTCTATATACCAAGTTTTGTGTACGCCTGCGGCGTAATTTGGGAGGAGATGTAACACATACCCACACACACAGCCACAAACAGTTTTAGTTATATACTAGCTGATATGCCCGGCCTTGCACGGGTGTAGTGTATTAATTTATTTTTTAAAAGTTTTCTCAAGTTTTACATGTCTAATTTTTCTGTAACCTCAATTACCAATCATCCCGATGTTCTCGGTAGTTTTTTAAATCCCGGTGTTCCCGGTAGTTTTTCATATCCCGGTGTTCCCGGTAATTTTTCATATCCCGGTGTTCCCGGTAATTTTTCATATCCCGGTGTTCCCTGTAATTTTTCATATCCCGGTGTTCCCTGTAATTTTTCATGTTCCGGTATTCCCGGTAATTTTTAATATCCCGGCGTTCCCGGTGTCTTTTTTCATGTTGGTGTTCCCGGCGCCTTTTTCATCCCGGTTCCAACTGTTTATATTTACCCAAACCCATCCAGTTCCTACGTTGCACATTTATAGTTTCCTCTAGTAAAAATTTAAATTTTAAGGTTTTCATCTCATTAACAATAGTGAGTCAAGCAGATCTTCTCTAGTAGAAAAATAAGCATTAACAATAGTGAGTCAAGCAGATCTACTCTAGTAGAAAAATAAGCATTTTTAGCCATAAAAACGTTAATTACAGGTTAATATTCGATTTTCAAACTTTGAAAACATTGTATTTATAATCCACGTCTCTAGATACGTCTATATACCTTGTTTTGTCCACGCCTGGGGCGTAGTTTGAGAGGAGATGTACTTTTCATGTTTTAATCTCATTTGTTACAATAGTGAGTCAAGCGGATCTACTCTGGTAGAGAAATGGAGAAATAAGCGTTTTTGACCATAAAATCGTTAATTACTCGTAAATATTCGATTTTCGAACTTGGAAAAGTTCGTGTTGATAATCCTCGCCTCAGAATACTGTGGTGAAGAAGTTTGGCGTTAAAGTGTGGGCCTATTCAATCAAAAGAAACGGGCCGAGTTAACTCATCGTTGACGTGAGAGTGGTAGTACATCACAGGGCCAACACAATAACCCAGACAACCCTTAGCTTACCACACAAGCACTTAAAAACTCAGACACACATTAATAACGGAACTATTGTGAGAATAAATTTGAAAAAAAGGGCTCACCCACTCTCATCCTGAGAGGGACCGACTGAAGATTCTGGGTAGGCTCGCTGTTGTAAGGGGACATATAGGTGTGGAATAAGACTATGGAGAGGAGCGGCTGTCCTTCAGCCTTCTAGAAGATCATGCTACTCCAAGCGAAGATGACGATTGATGATGAACGGCTGCCCAGAGTGGGACCAGCCTTCTAGATGATCATGGTACTCCAAGCGAAGATGAATATTGCTGAGGAACGGCTGCCCAGAGTGGGACCAGCCTTCTAGATGATCATGGTACTCCAAGCGAAGATGAATATTGCTGAGGAACGGCTGCCCAGAGTGGGACCAGCCTTCTAGATGATCATGGTACTCCAAGCAAAGATGAAGCTTGAATCTGCTCACATCGACTTTTTAACGAAATCTTAAGTTTATAATTAAGGGGGACTAAAGATGACTAGACATACTTGTTGGTTTAAATGTAGTATTTATTTATGCATATTAAAGGTAAAAAAGAAGGGGCCAACGTATCCACGCCATAAGAAAATGGCTCAAAAAAATGGAGCCGCGTAAAACAGCGTGCGCTCAATGCAAGAAATCCGAGTGAAGTGAGGCTGCAGCCACAAACAAGTTTCCGCCAAAAAAAACGCGATCGCTGATTGGTTTACAAAAACACGTCAGTGCAAAAGCACTGTTGCTATCGGCCTCGACCCGAAAGAACCGGTTCGGAGTGAGGAGAAAAAAACGGAGGAATGTGGCCTTGACTCGAAAAAGGCAAGAAGCGAAAAACACGTAGCTAAAGAAGATGGAATCGGGGTGGCCGAGGGAAAAGTAAAATATGTGAGAAACGCGATCGTTTCACCACATATTCTCCCACAAGACAGGAAAAAGAAAAAAATTTTGAGAAAAAAATTCCAGAACAAAAACTTTTTTTGAAAACAAAAAATGCCAAAATGAAAAAACTAACCAAGCGGAGCAACAATCACTTCACCCATTACAAAAAGAAATGTCAACTTAGTTACACATGAATATATACATTAGATACTAGGGAGGACACGTTGGCTACAAGATTTAAGAAATACAAACTGCGATGATGGTTCATCGGATTGCTGTTGTTGTGCACCAGAGACGCTCAGTCTTTAAAGTTCATGTGTAGCTTTACATATTGGCTCATGACATGCCAAAGACAGGTATTGAAAATTTAGGATTATCATCATAAACATGAAAACATGGATGGTGGTAATATCACTAGTTAATTGCACATTGACATATATGTGAACATCCAAAAGTGTAAGATTACATTATGAAAAAAATCATGGGAACACACATCAAGTCTGAAGTTACAAAAAATTTGGAAGAGGGTCAGATAACTTATATAATTCAGATAGACATTAACATGTTTGGGCACCCAAAGCAAGACCAGCTTTCAACTTCAAGTGGTTGCAACAACCCCAAACAAAGACTAAGGGAGGGCAACAAAAACTTAGTAAGAGATGTTTTCTCACTTTAGTGAGATCAACCCAAAGAAGGGCAAAAAAACAGTTACCTAAATAACAGCGACTAGACGAGAGTCCCACGATTAAGGAACAAATTACATTATATCTGAGTAACAGACTTAAATTCAGAGTGATATTACTATAAAAACAGTGTAATATGACAAAAAATTACTTATAGGCCTAAATAAGAATGAAAGTTCCAATCTCAACACATTGAAAATAAAATACCTAATTAAACTCATGTTAACTGTTTGTTGTGTGTTTTATGCTACATTAAGTGACAAGAAAAAAATCAGTGACAGAAAAAAACGTTCGAGACTGTTAGGGACTATACTTCACCTCAACAAGACAGTGGGCATTCTGCTTCCACATGACAAAAAAATGTGGGTATTCTCCTTCCACGAAACAAAAAACAGTGGGTATTCTCCTTCCACTTAAGAAAAAGTAGTGCACTACACATGTGGGTAATTCCATCCACATACAAAAAGACAAAAAAATTCCAAATTTGGCTATAGTTCTGGTTATTATTAATTTTTTTTTTTTTTGTTCCCGACTCGCTGTAGGGCAGACAACCAGAACCAGGATTAGACTACCTGGGCCTCCCTATGATTACCAGGGCGTGTTGAACTGCACTATTCTGGCAAAACGAATGACCTGACAACGAGGGTTTTTGAACGCAGAAACCAAACAGAAAATCTTAACTCAACTATCATCATTTCATTTTTCAAAAAACATTAGTCTCCTAACTCATTTTTACAACAACCACTAATTAAAAATAAAGTTTCATTATAAAACTAAAGTCACTCTTATGCAAAAAGGAAAAATACAGTCATGTACTTGACCAAAGTCCTAGTTATAGGGGTCATATGACAAAAAACAAATTGTTTTTAAAAAAAATTCCATTTAGGTACAAACTGTAGCATAAAACACAAGAAAAAAATTTATAGGGCACAGTAATATTAATACGTTATATTTTATTACCTTGTAAAAGGTAAACATGAAAGGTAAATGAACTCAGAAACCACATTTAAACCACAAAAAATTTTTTTTTGAAAATACCAAAAAGATATGTGCTTTGAAAACAACTCTGTCCACCAGAACCAAAAATGAAAAAGAATCACCAAAAAAATTTAAGAAATAACAGAACAAGAAATCTAGGAAAATATGACCATGCTTAAAAGTTAGTTGGTTTTTAAAGTTAAATCTGTGTGTGGCAACAATCAATGACTCCACAAAAAATTACTCGATGTATATGAGTTTGTCACATCATGGTTTTTGAATCTGCCTTGTCACTAATAAAAACAAATACTGAGATCAACCAAGTGAGATGAATTTAATTTGACCTGACCCAAGGTCTCTAAGGGGGTTGGTTGACTCAAAAAAACTATACGCCTATTCCCTTTTTATCAGAAATTATGTATTAATTATGTCTTATGTACTTTGTCAAGCACTGTCGATGAAAAAAAAAATTTGCCATTTACATCTTAAAACTCCCTCGAGTTGACCTTCAAACAAATTGTTTGAGCAGTACAAAATCTCCAAAAAAAACTACTATAAACAAAAGTAGAGGTCAGGTAAGCGTGAGTATTTTTTTTTTACCGGGAATGCAGAACCCGTCATCACTGCTTGTGTAGAGTGAGGAAAAGAATGTGTATGCCATGAACCAACCATTGTAAATATTATGCTGAACTCACAGCTGTTAATGGGGTTTACAGGAACAGGACTTACTGACACACGTGAATGGCAAAGGGGTCCTTATTAGGGGAAGGTATAACCCAAAAAAACATAAATCAGAAAAAAATGGAACAGGGAATCCTTTTGAAGGAAGGTGTAACCAGAAAAATATTTAGTGAGGGCAAAAACATGAATACAATGGGACAGAATCCATTTTCTATGGAAGGTGTAACCATTGGCATACCCATTAAAAAATTAGACTAGTGACAATAAGGAAAAAATAATGCAGAGAAAAAAAATGGCGCAACCACACAGACCAAATTGTGTGCAAAAAATTACATTTTCAATGGAAAGAAAAAATTTAAATTTTCCTCAAAAAGAAAAAGGTACATAAAACAACATTTAGGTATGTGGCACTTAAAAATATAGGTGATTCTGGTTCAAGGAAAACAAAAAAAATTGGTGGAAAGCACATTACACAATAAAATGGCAAAAAAAAGACACCCTTCGAGAAATTCAAACAAAATTAAACGTGTATGTGTGTCGGTCAAAATTCAAAAACATGCATAAGTGTGTGAGTACAGGAATCTAACTAAGGGACTTCACTCGAAAACCAACCGTCAAGATAAAAAGTTAAAATTTTGAATACATACAAAACAGAAAAAAATTAAAATTGGGGGTTACAATAGAAATATCCTGCACTCCGACACTTAGACATCACAAATCGAACATAGTACAAAAATGTGAAATACCATGTAAAACCAAAAAATATTTAATGAAGGGTCACCGTGCATGTGTTTAAAGCAAAGGAAGGTCACAGGGCACCAATTTGTGGTGAAGAAGTTTGGCGTTAAAGTGTGGGCCTATTCAATCAAAAGAAACGGGCCGAGTTAACTCATCGTTGACGTGAGAGTGGTAGTACATCACAGGGCCAACACAATAACCCAGACAACCCTTAGCTTACCACACAAGCACTTAAAAACTCAGACACACATTAATAACGGAACTATTGTGAGAATAAATTTGAAAAAAAGGGCTCACCCACTCTCATCCTGAGAGGGACCGACTGAAGATTCTGGGTAGGCTCGCTGTTGTAAGGGGACATATAGGTGTGGAATAAGACTATGGAGAGGAGCGGCTGTCCTTCAGCCTTCTAGAAGATCATGCTACTCCAAGCGAAGATGACGATTGATGATGAACGGCTGCCCAGAGTGGGACCAGCCTTCTAGATGATCATGGTACTCCAAGCGAAGATGAATATTGCTGAGGAACGGCTGCCCAGAGTGGGACCAGCCTTCTAGATGATCATGGTACTCCAAGCGAAGATGAATATTGCTGAGGAACGGCTGCCCAGAGTGGGACCAGCCTTCTAGATGATCATGGTACTCCAAGCAAAGATGAAGCTTGAATCTGCTCACATCGACTTTTTAACGAAATCTTAAGTTTATAATTAAGGGGGACTAAAGATGACTAGACATACTTGTTGGTTTAAATGTAGTATTTATTTATGCATATTAAAGGTAAAAAAGAAGGGGCCAACGTATCCACGCCATAAGAAAATGGCTCAAAAAAATGGAGCCGCGTAAAACAGCGTGCGCTCAATGCAAGAAATCCGAGTGAAGTGAGGCTGCAGCCACAAACAAGTTTCCGCCAAAAAAAACGCGATCGCTGATTGGTTTACAAAAACACGTCAGTGCAAAAGCACTGTTGCTATCGGCCTCGACCCGAAAGAACCGGTTCGGAGTGAGGAGAAAAAAACGGAGGAATGTGGCCTTGACTCGAAAAAGGCAAGAAGCGAAAAACACGTAGCTAAAGAAGATGGAATCGGGGTGGCCGAGGGAAAAGTAAAATATGTGAGAAACGCGATCGTTTCACCACAAATACGTCTATATACCAAGTTTTGTGTACGCCTGCGGCGTATTTTGGGAGGAGATGCAACACATACCCACATACCCAGCCACATACGGTTTTAGTTATATATAGACTAGCTGATATGCCCGGCCTTGCACGGGTGTAGTGTATCATTTTTCTCAAGTTACATGTCTAATTTTTCTCTAACCTCAATTACCATTAATCCCGATGTTCCCTGTAGTTTTTCATGCCCCGGTGTTCCCGGTAATTTTTAATATCCCGGTGTTCCCGGTAATTTTTAATATCCCGGCGTTCCCGGTGTCTTTTTTCATGTTGCTGTTCCCGGCGCCTTTTTCATCCCGGTTCCAACTAACTGTTTATATTTACCCAAACCCATCCAGTTCCTATGTTGCACATTTATAGTTTCCCCTAGTAAAATATTTAATTTTAAGGTTTTCATCTCATTAACAATAGTGAGTCAAGCAGATCTATTCTAGTAGAAAAATAAGCATTAACAATAGTGAGTCAAGCAGATCTACTCTAGTAGAGAAATTAGCATTTTTAGCCATAAAAATGTTAAATTACAGGTTAATATTCGATTTTCGAAATTGGAAAACTTTGTATTTATAATCCAAGTCCCTAGATACGTCTATATACCGAATTTTGTCCACGCCTGCGGCGTAGTTTGAGAGGAGATGTAATTTTGAGATTTTAATCTCATTTATTACAATAGCGAGTCAAGCAGGTTTACTCTGGTAGAGAAATGGAGAAATAAGCGTTTTTGACCATAAAACCGTTAATTACTCGTAAATATTCGATTTTCGAACTTGGAAAAGTTCGTGTTGATAATCCTCGCCTCAGAATACGTCTATATACCAAGTTTTGTGTACGCCTGCGGCGTATTTTGAGAGGAGATGTAACACATACATAGCCACAAAAGGTTTTAGTAATATACTAGCTGATATGCCCGGCCTTGCACGGGTGTAGTGTATCAATTTATTTTTTAAAAGTTTTCTCAAGTTTTACAGGTCTAATTTTTCTGTAACCTCAATTACCAATCATCCCGATGTTCTCGGTAGTTTTTCGTATCCCGGTTTTCCCGGTAGTTTTTCGTATCCCGGTGTTCCCGGTAATTTTTCATGTTCCGGTATTCCCGGTAATTTTTAATATCCAGGCGTTCCCGGTGTCTTTTTTGGTGTTGGTATTCCCGGCGTCTTTTTATCCCGGTTCCAACTGTTTATATTCACCCAAACCCATCCAGATCCTATGTTGCACATTTATAGTTTTCCCTAGTAAAATATTTAATTTTAAGGTTTTCATCTCATTAACAATAGTGAGTCAAGCAGATCTACTGTTGTAGAAAAATAAGCATTTTTAACCATAAAAATGTTAAATTACAGGTTAATATTCGATTTTCAAACTTGGAAAACTTTGTATTTATAACCCACGTCTCCAGATACGTCTATATACCGAGTTTTGTCCACGCCTGCGGCGTAGTTTGAGAGGAGATGCAATTTTGATTATTTTATCTCATTTATTACAATAGTGAGTCAAGCGGATCTACTCTGGTAGAGAAATGGAGAAATAAGCGTTTTTGACCATAAAATCGTTAATTACTCGTAAATATTCGATTTTCGAACTTGGAAAAGTTCGTGTTGATAATCCTCGCCTCAGAATACGTCTGTATACCGAGTTTTGTGTACGCCTGCGGCGTATTTTGGGAGGAGATGTAACACATACCCACATACACACATAGCCACAAAAGGTTTTAGTAATATATAGATAGATAGATATATTTAATAAAAATTGTACAATTATTTAACGGTTCAATAATAATATTAATTGATGAGTTAAGCATCAAAACATATCAATCATTTGGATTAAACTCATCAATTTAAAATTACAAAGAGTCATCCAATAGATGATTTATATTTGTTAACTACACGGCAGCTAAAAATTTAAAATTTCAACTTCAAGATTTATATAAATAATAAATGAACTTTTTTATAAAAAAATACATGATAAAATATTATAGAGCTGAATTTTTACTACATTTTATTTACGGAGGAAGCCCAGACGGACCGAATTTATTCTACGAAAGAACGAAGAAAAACTAAATTCTCCGACACCAAGTATCTGAATTTCCTTAGTAGAACAAGGTTTGTATTACCCTCGGGTCCCCCCAAATAAAGAAAAGTTTAAATGAAGTGTCTCGGAAAAATTAATCTCGAACAACAGACCTGGAAATTCCCAGGGTTCACTGCGGTGACATTTTGTGTGACGGAACAAATCGATGTCTTCACCCCCATACATTTTATTGACCGGAAAAACACCAGAAGCAAAAATGGGAAAATAAAGGACAAAACTTTTATTTTTTCTGTGTCCTAAACTGTGTCTGCTGTGTGACACAGCATAGTTGTAAGGGTCACAGGATTCGGCGGGGACGCATAACTCAGGGCTCTCTCGAAATGATTTCCTGTGACGAGAAATGTTTCGGAATCAGGGATTTTTTGATTGCTTTGGGGATTTTTCTCCCGTTGTTGAGAGAAAACTTTTAAGAATCACTTGTTTTTTGCTTTGTTTGTGAATTTATTACGGTTCGTTTGAAAGAAAGGATGTGGGATTTTTGTTTTAGTTTAAGAAATGGAGGAGTAGTTTTGAAATTTGGTGTTCGAAGAGGGTGACTTGCTATGTTTTATGAATTTGAAGTTTCTTGTTGTTTTATTTCAAATTAGAATTTAAGAGCTTTTTACTTTTAACTTTTAAGGATGTATTATAGTGGCCTGACGTATTTAAAATTCTACTGCTGTAGAATGTTCAACTGTATTTTAAGCAATATATCTTTCAAAAAAGTAATAAATAAGAATAGGAATTTATAATAACGTGCAAATATTTTTAAAATCAAAGTTGAATTAGAATTTCCAATCACTATCAATATATTTATCTAAAATAAATATAAATTAGGTACTTATCTATCACCAAAAGTTTTATTTGTGGATTGTATAAGTAATCCCATCCTATTTCCATTTCGGTGCATTTGTACCCTAAAGATATTAATATCAGTGTGCTTTAAAATGCTTGATAACATTTTGCTTGAAATAAATATGATAGTTTCACAAAAAACAATCAGTTTCAATTCAGTAATCAAAGTTGAATCTTAAGGAAAGAAAGTTATTTTTAACAAACATGCTGTATAATATTGTATTGTTTAACAGCAAAGAGAGGAACATCACTGAAACCTTTAACAATTTTTTTTTCTTTCAAAATGTTTCTGTAGATACCATAGTTTTTTTTTACGTAATTTGTTTCGTGGCAATAAGCCAATATATAAAGTTCAAATAATAATTGTACACAAGATTAAAATAATTTATTACGTTTATCATAGTTTCTCAAATTCCCCCTCAGTACCATACATTTTAGTATTTACTCTAATAACAAACTTTACTAAAGATGACATGTATTCACATCTTACATTTTACGTACTTTACTGGCTTTGATATTTCTTCGCTTTGAAAATATGAGAAACTAAAACATTTATTTAAAATACAATTAAAATAACGCTTTATAACATTAAACATAGCTCAATTATTGGTTTGAAAAATGGAAAACATAATCAACCCCTCCATTTAGCTCTTCCTTATTGGTGCGAAACCTCCAATCCAAAATGCTAGGGTCGCGCAAAAACCAAAACCACCAGACCACACCGAAGGCTATTTGCGATTTCAAACTTTTGAACAAAATAATGGATTGCCTCGAAACACAAAAGAAAAAAAATCATCCCTCAGATATCAATTAGCCAAACATTTCTCCACAAACATGCCGTCCACAATACAAGGCTTTTTAATTGCCTTTATTACCGAGAACCCTTGACAAAAGAAGGCAGTGTTATGCTCACATGATTCCTCGCATCATCGGTTCCAAAAAGAAAAAAGAACTAAAGCAATCAGTCAACATTTATTATCATCAATTTACACCGACCCAGCGCAGCGTAAGAGATTATGAGCTTACAAAAGGCGAAGATGAAAAACATTCTATCGGATAAACACTGTGTCTCCCTAAATAATGACTGCATTACACCCCGATGGCAAAGAACAAAGGATTTTTACTCTCCCTTTTTCTCCCCTGGTGTTTTTTTCCTCTCCTCTCTCCCTTTTCGAACAATCGTAGCGAACTCAAAAATAATCATCTAAAAGTCGTTAAAATGATGAATTGCGTTGACTCACTTCTGTACCATCTTTTGCATGTGTCTCTCTATACGCGAGCGAGATATGAATGGATAGGATTATCCGCCAGTAAAAAAAAAGGCTTGGCGTAAGAATGAAGACAAACACGTTGCTGTCATAGATAAGGGTGTGCAAAAAACAATCCCACTTTCTTCTGGAGGAGTTATAATCCTCAAAGTTCGACGATTTATAAAATGGGATTATCTGTCGGTATATTAGATTGACCCTTTTACCCCTGGCGAAAAGGGCAATTTTTTCTGCTGGGGATCAGGGTAAAGGCGATATTGTTTTGAAAAACGACGTGAGAAATGAAGTGTTGCTGTTGACTTTTCTATAAAGAAAAAGTTCCATGTTTGGTGTGTACGTGGAAGACAGATACGAGCTGATTCAATTAATCTGGATTCAATGTTCTATTTAAATTTTAATAGGTTGAGTTGACGTAAGACTATTCTACAATCTTAGGTAGCAAATCAATACCTATTGTTTTATAAATCATATGAATATGTATATGTAGACTTACCAAGGTTTTTAGGCACAATAAAATACTTAAAACTTCTCCAACTTAAAATTACACACTATTTATGACAGTCTTTCGTTTGATTATGAATAAAAAACAACAGTTGTGACTTAAAAAGAAATTTCAGAGGAAGAATAGTCGTATAGTATAATAAATCCTCCTTAGAAAATTATCTTTAAAAATTGAAGTTCTTGCAAGAAACTGTTAAACCTGTTTAGCTTGAAAAATTATACTTTCAGAATTTTATGAATACTATTTTAATTTTTGAAGAAACACAGTACAGGTGGTGAAAATATATGGCTAATACCAGATGAAGCTATTTGATATAGTAAGAACTAGATGGCAAAAATATCAATGAAACGCCATTTCAAACTAAGTTAAAAAGATTAATAAAAAAAGCTTTGTTTCTTTTCCGTTACCTTAAGAATTCAATTAAAGTATCTTTGATTCTACAAAGTCGTAGTATCCACTACATACTCTTTAGGAACTAAAAAAATACCCTGAAATGAAATAATTTCAGGTATATTTTTTCCAGGATGCTCTTAACCTTTACTTTTAGATCAAGTCTTTTTTACCTTTCACCATCCTACAGGGTTTTCTTCGCTTCTTGTAAAAACGAGTTTCTTGATTTTTTTTATCCTCCCTCACTTTCTTCGAAAGTTTCTCGAAACTTCGGGAATCAAAAACAATTTTTCTACAGAAATAAAAATTGCATTTGTTTTTTATTAAGGGCAAGGTATTTTTTTATCAAGTTGTGTACAGACACTCTCAACGGAATTGTAATGAAAAACACTAGTATATATGTACCATTGGATCAGGAAAGTTGACTTTTGTTGTCACACAGAAAACTAAAAAGATATGCTATTTAATTGTTTTTAATTTGATTTATGTCATACTTTTTAGTTATTCTTACTTTTAACTCCTCTTAAAACGTATTGTTTTGTTAGAGAGCATAACAAGTTTTGCATTTAAAGATAATATTAAATTATTATTTGAAAAATAATACAAATATACAAATAGTGGCGATCAACAACGACAAGATTGGCCCTCTTAAATTGAACTTTCCAATTCCCAGTAAATACCAATACTTTTCTTAAAATCACTTACTCTTTTAACCCGTAACAGGGGAGGTGAAAAAATGGAACATACCAGGGGACGTGGGGTCTCACAGACCGCGCAACATTATATTTTTTAAAAAAATTTCTAATTAAGATATGATTCTGATATTTCAGTACATTGTTCTTGGAACATTTATCTCTTCATAGAAAAATATTTGTTAACTTTATGATAGAATAAAAGTTTTCACAGACAATTTTCCAACAGCCTTAAATTTTTCAATAGAAACCACATAGTGCAGTAAATTCTTTATAATTTAAAATAAAACGCATCTATAATGAATTAACTGTTTTGTTCTTATTATTTAATATGTAATGCAAGTTTTAATTGAAAAAAAATTCCTTGTAGAACAATACTAAAAAATTTTGACACTGCCTGAAGTATCAGTTTTTTACCAGTGTTTTAGAAGCTAAAAATTTAGAATTTTTCACAGAAATCTTATTCGCAGTTACCTTTACCACTCTAAAATCACTCCCAACTTCATATAATTTTTTTCAACTCTTCCGCATAACCAGGATTAAAAGGATAAATTAATCTCCGCGGACCGAGCTTCAAAGTCCTGCTTACTAACTCTGGACGAAAACCGTTACACTGAGTGGGACCTGAGGTCTGCTGGACCGCGTGGGAAAGAATTTGTGGAATTTCGTACGGATGCACTTGGAAAAACTTGCTGATAAGAAGGGGTCAGTCTCAAGGTCACGTAAGGGGAAGGTACTAGAAAATTCTATTCAATTCGACCCAGCATGTGGTAGGGGGAAGGGGAGGAAAATGTTGCGCGATCTGTGAGACGTCACGTCCCCTGCTACGGGTTAAAACTAATTAAGACATCAATTAATAATTCAAGAAAATAAAAGTGCAAGAAAAGTACATTTAATAAGTAAATTTAATTAGATCCCTTGTAAAAAAATTAACTATAGAATGTTTTCAGGTGACGTCACAACCGGTTATTTTCTTTTAACTGTGTACCTTCTGTAGGGCTTTTAACTGTTGCTAAGGCTATTGTTTATCTGTTGCTAAGGCGGTTTTTAGGTATGGGATCACGTGATTGCAAATGCTCCAATAGAAGAATTCCACGGCTAGTCATTTTCTGTAACTGTTAACCTCTGTAAGGGCAAAAAACCGTAACATCTTCTGTTGCTAAGGCCGTTGTTAGGTTCGAGTCATGTGATTGAAAATGCTCTATGATTAAAAGTTCAAAATTCAGCTCTGGAAACACTGTGCGTGTTTATCAAATTACAAAACTTCAGTGTTATTATTTTTCACTAGTTAAGTGTTAGTAAAATGTGATTCAGATACAAAAGATTCTGGTTAAACTAACTTTAAAAAAGTTCTAATGTTTTACATATCTCCGAAAGTAACAATAAAACACGTAATTATGTGATCCATATTTGACCGATGCATCACTTTTGACTTGGAAGAAAATATATTCTCAAAGGATTTAAATCAGTTTTTGATGTTCACAAAACTGGGATCAAAATATTAAAACCTAAATGGTTAAATTCTGAACAATGTAATTAAATTTAAAAGAAATGCACAGTGAAGCATGAAAACTAAAAAAATATTACGTATATATGCTTGATGCAAATGCAAATTAATAAAGCCATCAAATAAATGTTTCAACTACAGGATAGAAGAGTTTTCAAAATTATAGTGTTTTTAAAAATGTGTTTCTTTCTAAAAACAAATTTCTTTCGCTTTCTCCTTTTTTTGCGGTTTCATTAATTGCCAGATTTTCTTACCAAATAATTGCCAGGAAGTATAAAACTCAAGGAAAGAGAAAGTTGTGCTTTTTTAATGCACTTCTTTTGCTTCAATTACTACCCTGAATTAGTCTTCATAGAGCATCGCCCTGTGGATTAAAGCTTCTTTTTTTCCTCAAGGACAAAAAATATCCCTGGCGCAAGAAAAGTGCATTCATGGAAATTGCTTTTTATCTCGCTTTTAGAAAGTGATCCTTTATAAGAGTAAAAGGTTTTCCAGTTTGAAAAACACCAATTAGATTTAATTTATGCAGTTCCAATGGATTTCAATGAAGCATTTCTATACAAATGGAATATTTAAGGAAATCCTGCTGCCATTGAGAGTTTGTCAAATAAATAGAAATTGAAAATGGTTTCGTGTACAAATCTTATCCATGGAAATCAGCAAACGGAATTTTTCGAATATTTAAATTTGTTTAGATTGGTTGGGATGTAGAGGCATTTTCAAAATGGGATATTCTAATTTTATCGTGACTTATAAATATACGGTGACACAAACTGGATATATCAGTCATGAAAAAGTGGTAATCATTACATATCATTGTATAACTGAATTCAATAAAATTGTGTTGCAGTTGCAGTATCTAATCCCCAAAAATCTCTAAAAAAATAAACAAATAACACAATTGTCTATAAAATATATACATCTAGGAAATATAAGAAGATATTTTTACTTATCTAAATGTAGCGTTTGTTATCATTGTTTTAGGTCAGATATTTTTACATTCCCTGAACAGTTTTTATAGGTGGCCATAAATATTAATTTTTTGTAATCTACATCAACGTTATAAAATGTATATTAATGGGCAATCTATTTAAATGATATACCTACTTAATAATATCAATCTAAATTATATACTCTTTTATTATTATTATTATATACTCAATGATATTCACTACATTGTTCGGAATTTACATTTTATCAAATAGAACAATGAGGATTTTGAATTAACACTTATTAAAAAAAAATAATTATATTTTTACATTTTAGCAACAGCTAAAAAAGAAATTTCCCAAAAATACACTCAAATTATTGCAGAAAAAAATCACCAAATTAATAAAGAAATATCCAAATCTCAAAAGTTTGATTTGAAGGAGTATTTTTTCAAAATAGTATTGCGTTAATAGAATAAGTATTTCGAAAAATAGAAAAACATATTCTGAAAGCATTTCTGATTCTTGCAGCTTCTGTAATCACAAGAGAAAATTTAATCTCCTTATATTTTCTTATAAAAAGTCTAAAATCAAACTGATTCCAAGTCAAAATACTTAAATCTTTTATTTTGCATATTTTTAACGAAAATTCCTGATAATTACATGTTGTAAATGTCAAAAAAAAAAAAAAAAACTTTTCCTGCATAACTATAACTCCCATCATGAAAAACAAGTGTATCGATTTTCTAAAGCCTTGAACCGAGGTTATTATTCTCGGGTTTTTTTTCTGTTTTCTTTCCTTCTATTGTTCTTTTCAATCTGTCAATGGGGGTTGTTATCATATCCGGTCCGTGGGAGGCCAATCTTGCCTTTCAACGATTTATTTGAAGGGTCCTCCAAGCGTGCTTTGACGCCTATTGAAGCTTTCTTTGATGCGAAACGATGTAAGATTTCTAACCCTATTTTTACTGAGATGTCAGAACATTATTGCATAATTGAATCTTCTTATCTTTACAAGATGTTACTGCTCCAAAATAAAATTATTTTCATTCATACAACTTTTCAGAGATACAATTTTGTAGTTGAGAGCTTTCTTATGATTAACCTATAATTATTTTACTCGGTGTATATTTTTCATTATAGGGTTTAAATTTTGAAACTGAAAGTACTTTCAATTCTTACTAAAAATAAAACATTTATTCTAAGAATCTCTTGGAATAAATGTATTACTTTTTAGTAAAAACTGTATTTTTTTTATTCTGAATTTTATTACGCAATACCTATACGTATAAAAATAACTAGATAATAAGTAAATAGTTCCAAATAAAATTTCTTTTTGAACAGAGCTTTCTATGAACCATGAAATGAAATTTTCACTTTTGTATACGTTTTAAAAATATCATTTATATTGAAATCAACCTGTGTATTTGTATTTTCATAAAAGCTTCTAAGAATATCATTTATTACGTAAAAAATATAAATTAAACTACCCGACATGTATCATTTTTAAGTTTCATCTTTACATATAGTTTGAGCCGTAATGCCGCCATATAAACTTTGTAATATCAAGATTGATTAGATATTTCACAAAACAATATTTAGATAAATAAGTATGTTATTTCATGCTTCCTTATTATTTAATTTTAATTTTAAAAATGTTTTACACTTAAAAAAGGGAAAAACAATATTAATGGAAATAAGGTTGTTACTACTATTTTTATACTCCGGACATACATTTGGTAAAATTGTCTTAAATAGCTCCCTTTCAACCTAAATTCATTGAAACTTTGAAACTTTTACCGAGAAATGGGATGAAGGCACCGAATTTCTCCTTCCATTCCTGTTTACAAGCAAAAAGAATGTGTGAAGATCCCATCCTAACAAATATTTGTTGTGGTTTCCGTTTCTTCTCAAGCGAGCCCTTCGGTCTGATAAAATATGTAGAACAAGGTACACGGTGTCTTGTCTCGCTTTATACGTGTTTTATTTCTATTTTTTTCCATTTCCATGTGGTGGTGGAAATCCCAACTATTTTTATAGCGTTTTCTTTATTCCGACTGATGTCTAGTTTTCACTTTCTAGAGTAAACTGGTTTTTTTTTGTTTCTTTAAGCTCTTATTCAAGTTTTCCGATCCCCGCAGATACCGGTATTCTTCAATTTGTGAAGACATTTTCATATGCGTTTGTTTCTGGAGATGTATCCTTATCCTTTATTCATAAATTGTTGTTTGTTTTTTGTCTTTGCGCAAATGGTTTTCTCAGGAATGTGAGATCTGAAATGTGTGGTGTTTTTACTTGTTGCGACGGTTTTACTTTTCTTTCCTGACTTAAAATCATCCATATTCATGTGAAAAATACGTATATAAGAATTAATAAAAAAAATTCTAACGATTGGCCGGTAAACTTTATAGAATATGATGTTTCTTTAACAAAAAGGACATTAGATAAAAAATGTAGAATACTTTGATAATCTGAGTGCAGGCCTACACATACGGGCCAAAATGTGACGAGGACCAAAAAGTAAGTGTGGATAGATCTTCACAGGCCAAAGAAAATAAGTCTAGGTTTCTATAACTTTTCCATGACACTTGAGAACAATAATTAAAAATTGTTAAATTAAAAAGGAGGATCTCATACATTTCAAGGTTATTTACATTATAATTTCTATTACTGATAATTTAACCTTTTTATTAAACTTTTTAAAGCTGTGTACTGCATTTTTAAATTGAAAAAAAAAAAGCAGTTACACTACTTTCCTTTAAAGAATTCTATGTAAAAATTTACAGAACATTATATTTTTACAACTGACTTTTCCCTAAATGTTTTAAAATTTTGGAATCATTCAAGACTTGATGGGCCACTAAAAGAGCGGCCGTACCATAGAGGGAATGTCTGTTCTAGGGGAATAAATCATAAAAATAAATAAAAATGTTAATAAACAATTTATCCAGAAATTTCATACTAAATGACTTTATCTAAGTTTGTTTGTATGTAGTTTGGAACTTTATAAATTAATAGTATAATTATTAGGGTGGTCCTTATTTTTAAAGTTTGAAAATCTTTATGCGACGCCCCCTCAAATTGTTCCATCATACAAATAAATGATTTTTGCAAAATTTTAGCTCAATCAAAAAATTTTAACCCGTGCCGCAAAAGCCTTAAAGTTTTTAAAAAAATACTGATTTTTTTACAAAACATCAAAAAAACCAAAGATTAAAACCTCCCATATTCTTCTTAATTTTTTTATGAAAATCTAATATAATTATAGTTATAATGTTCCAGATTCCACTCTTCTATCACCCCTCTTTCGGTAGTAAAAATTTTTTAAAGTAAAAATAACTCTTGTAAAGTTGTTTTTCTTGCATTTTAAAATAGCTTATAACTCTAGAACTATTCAACTTAAAAACCTGAAATTAGTGCCATTTTGTTTGTAATTTTATTACCTTTGATTTGATATGCAACATAACTACCTTTCTTAAAAAATGTTTTTTCAAAATTAAAAAAATGGGGAAAAAATTAAATAAAAAAAATTCTGAAAAAATTTTTCATTAAGTAAATTTAAAGTTTTCCAACTCCCAAAATAAACTTTTCTGCCAAATTTCAAGTCGAAAATAAAATTTTATCATGTAGAAAAAAATAAAAAATTCGAAATTTTGGCAAGTCCCGAAACATTCCATGTAATTTAACAAAAAAAGCGATTTACTCATGGGGAATTCAAAAACTCCCTTGAGGGTGTTCATACAATTTGTACCATGCAAAAAAATTCACTTAAATTTCAGAAAATACAACTATTAGCCGATTCGGTACAAAACCTTACACAGCTAGTTTTCAACTTAATTCAATGTGTAAATTTCACCTGAATTTTCCTTAGAATTAAGTTTTTACGTAATTTTTTCACTCCCAACATGTCAAATCATAGGAAATTAAAAGTTTTGAAGATAAAAGACTAAAATAAAATCATAATTCTAAATAATAATTGGTTGAGTCAATATTCAAACTTATTACTTAAGTAACAAATGAATTCTTTAGTAAGATTTTGTCCAAATCGGCTAATAGTTGTATTTTCTGAAATTCAAGTGATTTTTTTGCATTGTACAAATCGTATGAACACCCTCAAGGGAGTTTTTGAATTCCCCATGAGTAAATCGCTTTTTTTGTTAAATTACATGGAATGTTTCGGGACTTGCCAAAATTTCGAACTTTTTTATTTTTTTCTACATGATCATATTTTATTTTCGACTTGAAATTTGGCAGAAAAGTTTATTTTGGGAGTTGGAAAACTTTAAATTTACTTAATGAAAAATTTTTTCAGAATTTTTTTTTATTTAATTTTTTCCCCATTTTTTTAATTTTGAAAAAACATTTTTTAAGAAAGGTAGTTATGTTGCATATCAAATCAAAGGTAATAAAATTACAAACAAAATGGCACTAATTTCAGGTTTTTAAGTTGTATAGTTCTAGAGTTATAAGCTATTTTAAAATGCAAGAAAAACAACTTTACAAGAGTTATTTTTACTTTAAAAAATTTTTACTACCGAAAGAGGGGTGATAGAAGAGTGGAATCTGGAACATTATAACTATAATTATATTAGATTTTCATAAAAAAATTAAAAAGAATATGGGAGGTTTTAATCTTTGGTTTTATTGATGTTTTGTAAAAAAATCAGTATTTTTTTACAACTTTAAGGCCTTTGCGGCACGTGTTATTATTATCCGAATGAGCTTAAATTTTGCATACATTATTATTTTCTATAGTGACACAAAACTAGGGGGCGTCACCAACGGAATTCCCCAAAAATAATTTTACCATACAAATAAGGACCACCCTAATAATTATGTTCTGTTTTTAATTTGTTAACGGCAATTACTTCTACTTCATATCAGTGCATTCATTGAATTTTAGAATCTAATTGAGTTGATATTTTGTTAAAAAAATTCTAAAATGTTATTAGGTTTTTGAGAAGTAAGATTTAAAGATAAAATTCAGTATTCTTGCAGTATGCGATCTACCAGTTTAGTTAGCTGGATTTAAGGTGAATGGCAACACCGCAACTGATGTTGTTTGAATCCGCGTGTTTTGGTTTTCATAATTAAGAATATTTGATTCAAAAAAACATCAGTTGCGGTGTTGCCATTCACGTGGCTCATCATACAAATAGTTTTTATGTACCTCTATAATATCCAAAGCAATTTCATTACGTCATTTAGTTAGTTACAAAACCAGAATTTCATACATACATAAAGTTAGAGTAACCGTATCTTCTTTTCCTTGTTTCACAATCTAATCACAAAATACGTCCCAATCCTTAAACAAAATCCAAACTATCCAGACGAATTCTTTTTAATCACCTGGATTTCTGTTTGCATTCCTCTTTCGAGAAGAAGGAGGGGGGAAAAAAGCATTTTCGGTACAGAAAATCTCATTTAAAAGTAAGCTACGACTCACATACTTCTGATGTCTGGAAAATACAATCCTTTTTTTCCGGTGAACTCAGACACTCCAAGTAACAATTCCAGAAAATGCGAAACAATGCCATGTTTCATTTTTTTTTCTCCATCCGCAGGTCGCTTTTATTGAAAAGAATAGGGTATGACAAATGATCTGGGAACAAAAATATTTCCAGAGTAAAGAAATGTTTAGAACCAGCTGGTAAACTGAATTTTCAATCAGCTTGGTTATTCGCCGGATTTTGCGTACATCGGGATCTTATGCATTTTTTTTTTCAAGGAAAAATCTTATTGTCTTTTCCCAAATTTTTTCGTTATAACATGGAAGGTTTTTTTTTACTGTTATGGGTTAGGAGAATTTATTGCACTATTTCCGTTAAATGAAATGGAAACTTTTTTAACATTTTTTTCTAGGATTGGTTCCAAATGTTTGCTTGGAAAGGTAGAATATCAATATCACTCCATGCATGAAAAATATGGAGTTCTGCTGAGTTCTGGAATGATGGGACTTAAACTTTCTCTTTTGAATTTACTTTCTTTTCTTATAAAGTGTTTTCAGGATGGCTAATGAACCATACTTATCACAATATTTTTCTTTGATGTTCTACTTTCAACTCAATTTCACTTCGAACTTCTTTGTGTTATGCGTTTTACGCACTCAATCGTTCTACGCTAAGACGATTTTGCATGTTATCAGTTGTTTATCATGCATAAAGGGGGATAAAATATAATTTTATACCTGCAATAAATTCCTTTAAAAGTTTCACAATAAAAAGGTTTGTCACTTTGCATTCTAAAATTGCTTTAATACATGATCGACTTCAATGTTACTATCATTACAATACATACTAATTCAGCTTTTCAACTAGCACTTTTGTAGATAAATGAATTAGTTAGAATGAAAACGGTGCAAGTCATTCCAACCAAATTATGAGTGGGTAGTTTTAAGTTCATGTGGACAGTACCTTTGTTTATCCTTTTGGTTAACATGTTTGGGCTGTTTTTACAAAACCTATAGTGTAGCTATTTATTAATATATTTTCCAGGAGGAAGACATCCTTCGTAGAAAAAAACAACAACCTGCAATTATATTTCATAGAAATTAATATTTTCTTATGAGTGTAGAATGTAGATGTGTAGAATCCTTTTTATTTGGGTACCTTTTCTATACTATAACGGTCCCAGTATTGTTTACTAATTCAATAATTTGGAGTTTCTTTTCATCCTGACGAATATAAAACTCGTTGGCATAGAAGACTAATACACAAAGGAACTATATCATGATCCAAAATGTTTCTAAACTTTAATTTTTCTTAATTACGCCACTTTTATACTAAACAGTAAAATAATCTCTTCTTAACCATAGAGTGTTTTCAGGTGACGTCACTACCAGTTATTTTCTTTTAACTGTTAACCTTTTGCAGTACTTTTAACTGTTGCTAAGGCCATTGTCAGGTGCGGCGGTATGTGTTGCCAAGGCGGCTGTTAGGTATAGGGTCACGTGATTGCAACTGCTCCAATAGAAGAATTCCATGACCAGTTATTTTCTGTAACTGTTAACCTTCTGCAGGGCTTTTAACTGTTGGTAAGGCCGTTGTTAGGTCTGAGTCATGTGATTGAAAATGCTATATGCCATACATTCTGATGTATCTTTCACCCCACTAGTATTTTAAAATTTTATTCTCTATTATTGTCGACTCGAAATATTGCAAAAATATGTTTTCAGCCATTGCAGCCCAAAAAATAAGACTCGTCACCATTGCTACAAATTGTATTTAAACTTTACCGAAGACCCTCGACTAAATACATCACTATTTAAAACTGCGTCATATTATAGCACCCAGATAAATGAAGACAACCTGTCTCCCCAAATATTTACCAAACACTTTCACAAACAGCGCTCCAATCGAAATTTAATTAAATGTCCAAACATTTAAAAGGGTCAAACGCCGCGTGACAAGCGAACCCACCCCTCCCCCCTTTTCGAACAACACCGGGCTTAATCCGAGATACACTTGTGTCATTAATTTGCGATTTAAGACCCCATTACTTGCAATCTGTCATGCATAACTGTGATTTATCACAGTGTTGCTACTGTTGCTTTTGAAGCCTTAAGTCAGCAGCAGCAGCTTCGGATATATTCGCCTTAGCGTCGACGACGAGGGTTTTGAAGGTTGAGGGCACGATGCGGATTAAAGATCGAACGCGTTTTGTGCGTTTAATACTTTCAAAACGTCTGGTAAGACGCTGTTTTAATCTCATTGGGTGAAATGTGTGTTCCGAGGAAGGGTTAAGCGGATTAAGGGTGAACTTGGAGAAGTGAGGGTGTCGTGGGGTGAGTTAGGGTTAGAGATTATAAGGGAATTTAATCTTGTTAGTAAATGACCTTTTTAATTTGAATTAAATTGATGAGTGGTTGATGCGTTATAAATTGAAATAATCTAGAGTTTCTCTTAACTGGCCCGAATTAGACCAGGAATGTAATTTAATGTATGGGTTTCAGTGGCAAGTTAAGGTTAGAGATAATAATGTATTTAACCTTTTCAGTCCTAAAAGCACCCGATATTTCTATTGATTTCTATAGTGAATTCGGGGCGGTTAGAACTGAAAGGGGTAACCTTGTTAGTATTTTTTTTTTTTATTTTCTTTTGTCTGTAAATTGAAACAGTTCGATAGATCGTGCTTAATCTTTTAAAACCGATGAATAAAATCAATGCGTAATTAAACTGTTTTAGAAATACTCTATCCCTTTGAAAATACTAAGAGCTAAATTTAATTTGGTAATTTCATTTTGGCTGAAAGTTGAAATTAAACGGCCTTTTTAAATGGTTAATTTATCGTAATTAATGTTAGTTTAATTAGTTATGCATTTCTATAAACGTAACTATGCTTTTACACGGTTACAAGTTAAAAATTCGTTAAATAATTTGAATTTAACTAATTTGAAACGAACTAAGTTTAACTGAAGGAATGAGAAGAAGAAGGAGGTAAGCAGTTAAAAAGTCGAGTTAACTTTTGTAAGGTATGAAAATGTGCGTTTTGACTTACATTCTAGAAAATACGCAATCGCTATTGGAATTAAAGATATACCTACTTGTATCGTAAAATATATGACCACAAAAGATACGAACAAAAAAAAACCGTCGTGAGGTCAAATATCTCGAAACAAGCTTTCTATTACATATCTTCTTCCACTCACCGCTTTAATTATCGTTTGAATAATGTGAACCAAATGTTAAATAATAGTTTATGTAAACCTTACAATAACAATGTTTTATTTATTAAATGTTTTTTTTTTCATAGCTGGAAAAGAAGGAAAGAAGATTCCAGTGATGGTTTACATCCACGGAGAATCCTATGAATGGAATGCTGGGAACCCTTACGATGGAAGAGTCCTGGCAAGTTACGGTAACGTTGTCGTGGTTACTATCAACTACAGGCTAGGAATTTTAGGTATGTGCATGCTTTATAGATTATTGCTTTAACGTATCTGGTTATAATAAAAAGGGATATAAAGTGAAACAAAAGTTTGGTTTCGTATTAGCCCGTCTGTCTATACTTGACAGCAACCTTAGTTGACCTATGACGTCACTAACAAACAATGTCGTCTGAATTTTAAGTGAAATGAAGAACGTCAATTTAAAAATATAATTATTTTGTTAAACCGTGTTATACAGTGTCTTTTTATCACGATTCTGCGTACCTACACTCATCCTAGCAACCCAACAGACTTTGTGTTTACCCATTTTCTCCTTCCGCGTAGTGACGTACTGGGTTCAGGAAATGTCGCTGTCGAGTATAGTTAAGTATTTGCCTAATTCAAAGTCCAATAATATATGGTTTTCAATATCGAACCTATAAATGTCCAATTAAACACAGATGGCGTTCTAAAAAAGCCACTCTTCTAAATTTAACTGCAGTGTCTTACATCACTTTCGTTCTAACCAGATCATTTCTTTAACTAAAAAACCCTTGCAAATATGATATTAGTGTCTCTTATTTTTTTAGAGAGTAGCATAGTATTTTTTCTTTCTTATTTTTAGAATAGCTTTAGCTGGCGAAATTCAAATTCTCTATACCCTATTGATCCCCAAACAAAAAGTATCACTTTTTTATCGTTAGCAAAAATTGTTAAGAGGGAGAAAACTTGTTTTATTTTATATTCTGTTACAGTACAACATTGTTTTTAATAACATTAAAAGGAGCAGCCTTTTTTGAAAGAAGTCATTTAGTTTTAAAAACCTGGCTTAGAGATTGTTTTTTCTTTTTGATTCATTTAAATAAAAAGGTTTGTAAATGAGACTGTATTGTGGGGGATTAAAATGTTATTTCGATCGCTAATTATAAGAAAACACATTTGGGATTCAAATTTTTGTAATTAATTAATTTACTTTCTTTTTTGGGTGATAAAATCCTTTTAACAATGTCTGATAATTTTGGGGTTTTAAGTAAAAAAAAAATTAAGATTTGCAAAAGGTAAAGTTATATAGTGCTGTCCTTTAAAAACAACCCACTGTTTCATATTTTCTTCATTAAAAAGCTTAATAAAAAGAATAATTAAATAGAACAAAAAACTGTACTAGCGGCTCATCCTCCCAAACATTTTAGTGCTTAGTATGTTTAATTCCAAGTATCCATTACAAATTGGCAGCCAATTAAGTAAGAATTTGAAAAAAAAAAACACTTTTTCCTAGAAGGACTCTAATTGGCGGACTGAGCTAAAAATTTAATATTTTATTCTCATAGTAATGGGATAACATAAAAACGCGCGAAAAATCGTTAAAATCGTTATAACATACATTTTTACAAAATCTGTAAATCTGAAGCACATTTTTTGCCAAAACTCTACATTATCTCAGCTTGTTTAAAAAATAAGTAAATAAACCGTTCTTTGACCAGTTTTTACATCCCTGACACTCTAAAGGCCATAGAAAGACAGGGCATATGAGATGGTAAAATTATTTTAATTATTTAATTAAAAAATCTCAATGGGTTGTTTTTAGGGTACAATTTGGAGTGGGTTGTTTTTAAAGGACAGCACTATAGATAATTGTTGAACTATTATTACAGTAAATATCATTTGCAATTAATAATTATTAAAAATATACACTATTATGTAGATTTTTGTTTTTAATTTATAAATGTTGTACAAATATAATTTATTAGAGCACTAGGTATGGATCCTTATCATATCTAATAAAATGTGTGTCCAATATCCGCTCAACAGAAAATTTCTATTTTGTATCCTATCCCCTTTTATGTCAATCTTTATTTAGTCTTTATTCTAAATAATTAAACAAAATTACCAAGAATATTTGTGTCTGCCCTCAGACCGCTTTGTAAACTTAAATCTGATTGAATTCGAACTCAAATATTTAGCCCAAAAACTTCAAGAATTCGAAATGTCGTATTTGCGAGCCACGGAACCATCAGACGACACAACCCCTCAAGAGGTTTTATAACCCCATTTCCGAACTTTCTCACACCGCCCAAAGCCTTCATCCTTTCGAACGTTTAAAATCTGCATAAACAAACAAGCAATCCCTTGATGAGGCGGAACATTCGATCCCCCTCCTCAAGAAAGCTTCCACTCTAGGAGATAAAAATCAACCTTCTTTATTATTACCTCCCTCTTCTATCGAGAGTTCTTCATTGTTGCATCTCTGGCAATCTCGTATTTCTCGTTTCCAAAATATGAACGAAGGGGATAGGGGTTTTTCTTTGCTCCGTCCATTTCGGCTGGGCCAATACCGAATGTTCAGAGCCGAAGTGGCGTAAGTCTTATTTAACCCAGTTTCGAGTATAGTTGAAGGTTTTATGCACAGCCGTCTGTATTAAAAGAATTTTCGTGAGCTGCTTCAACAAGGAAATTATTTTTAACTTGACTTGCAGAATCATTACTCTAATTAAATTAAATCAAAATACATTCTCAATTCTAACTCAGCTGTTAGTTTTGTTTTGAATCCATCCACAACTCCAGTTTCAGAAGCCAAAATTTATCTACAACCCTGAACGATGTTGAGCAATGTCATAGCAAAATACTGCCTTTCTAAAGCGATTTTCGCATTTATTTGACAGATGCTTTATAAAAATGCAGGGAATAAGCAATGGCCTATTTATACCGTTTAAATTTGCGGTTAAACACTGAAAACGTTCAAAACACATTTCAGAACATTTTTTGTCTCAAATAAACTTAAAACACTTCCGTCTATGTGGATAGTTAGAATACTTTATAGTGTATTGTATTGTAAGTGTTTCTGAATTTGTTTGAAAACTGTCGCAATCCAGATATGTGTTCTAAAAATAGTGCCGCCTAGTGTTGCTTAAAATTACAGAAACAGAAAATCGGTTCTTATACTATTTCTACCTAAATTTAAGAACACATTTCATACCATATATTACTTAATTGTATTTATATTACTTAATTAATATATTACTCAATTACTAACATATATTGCAACACATTTCTGGATAGCAACAAGCCGAAAGTGTTTAAAATATTCTAGCTAATGACACGGAGTAACGTTTTGTTAGTTT
The DNA here is from genome assembly GCA_963680715.1 of Tetragnatha montana. Taxonomy (NCBI): domain Eukaryota; kingdom Metazoa; phylum Arthropoda; class Arachnida; order Araneae; family Tetragnathidae; genus Tetragnatha; species Tetragnatha montana. The sequence continues at coordinate 53,155,916 of OY796676.1, read as the reverse complement.
CAGAACAACAAATTTTTTAAATGTGTTTTGAGCATTTGCAGTGAAGCATAGTGAAATTTAATACCTAAAATAAAGAAAAATCATTTAAACACATCATATTAGTATTTTAAAATCATTCATCATAATTAAATACATCGGAAGCATTCATCTATTTAATTCTTAACTTCACTTAAATAACAGCGTGTTTAAGAGCAACATTTTGAAAATTACGATTAATTGTTGGAACCTGTACTCCTCCGTATTCTTTTATTTAGCTAATGCAAAAAAAAGTTGTACGGATGTTTTTGTTTTTAATTTTTGTAATAAGTTGTTAAATTAAACATGCAGCATTCGCTGTAATACTGTGCGATTTCTGCTACCCTCGAGTTTTTTTAACAACTGACTTGGATCATTGTCTCTCTAAGTTGCTCAACCCGAGCCTGGCCTTATATCGATAAGGTTGAGATAGTGTTATCGGATATCCATCTAAAATAGATAGGCCGTCGCCTTATTCGTTTTATGAGACATGAATATGGATATTGTAAGGCCTTTTTCAAAAACGCAGCTTCCCCAATATAGCCTTTTTCCCTATCCGGCGGAGATGGAACATGATAGGGATTTCATTTGGAGTTGGGTCGTTTTTCTCGCTGCTCCTTTTCGATTTCTCATTGGGTTGTTTGTTGCGCGTGTTATTTTTATCCCTCTCGCTTTAACCCTTTTGATCCTGGAGCGCCCCGAATTTTCTGTGGGATTCGATGGAAAAAATCGGCCGGTCTAGGCCTGAAATGACGGGGGTTATTGGGGATATCGTTTGATGAAGGTGTTCGATTCGAACGTTCGTGGAAATTCAACAATGGGCGTTTGCTGATGGGTCTGGGGGTGCGTGGCGTGTGTTCGAATGTTGTTGGGGGAGAGATGTTTCAGAAATGATGATGATGATGATAAGACTTCCTTCTGGTGTTGGAGATTTTGTATGGAGGAGTTCGAGATAAGATACATGGGGAATATGTTCGGTATAAGTTATTGATTTTGCATTTGCATGGATTGTATGCTTTTTAGTTAGGTATAAAGTAAAAATGTTTGTACTGGTTTTGTGTCTTTTAAATATAGATTTTAAAGTATACTTTCATTTGGTTTATTCAACGCGTTGATAAATGGTAATTTAGAAAGTTATAGTGACCAAATTCTTACTTAGCATGTTTGAAAAACACATTTATTGTTTCAGTATATTTTTGTAATTTGTATTTTGTTTTCTATAAGTTTTTATGTCATGCAAGTAGTCACCAGTACTGGCTCTGTTGCCTCTTGGTGGCCAATTCTTATTTTTTGTGGATTGTATTCTTAAAAAAGATAAATAAAACAATAAAATAAAATAAATAATATAGTAAACTGCTTGGTTATATAATATTTTGTGGCAAAAACTTAAATATGTTGAATTTATCCGTTCTCATCCCGGTGTCTGAATTTTGAGTGAAATGAAGAATATCAATTTAAAAATATGAATATTTTGTCTTTTTATTACGATTTGCATACCGAAACTCCTTCTAGCAACACAACAGGCTTTGTGTTTACCCATTTTCTCCTTCCGCGTAGTGACGTACTGGGTTCAGGAAACTTTGCTGTCGAGTATAGATACTTTTATCGATCTCAAGTGTGTACACAACTCCCTTTACCTTCCTCCCCAAACACCTCGAAATAAACCTCGAAATTCACTTGAAGCGTCAACCATCATATATTTCAGGTTTCCTGCCGGCCGTTGACAGATCTGCGCGCGGTAACTACGGCCTGATGGACCAAGTGGCTGCTCTGCACTGGATCCAGGAAAACATCGGAGAGTTCGGAGGGGACGCGGAAACCGTCACAATATTTGGACAGGGATACGGAGCCGCCCACGTCAATTTCCTCATGATCTCCCCCATGGCCAGAGGTATGGTGGTTCAGTATGAGTGGGCGAACATTTTATAGGGTAGAAGTATTCATTGAATGTTTCACGTTGCTGCAGTTACGCAGTTTTTTTAAAGCTGTAAAATATTGAAGCTTCAAACTGATCTATCTTCCTCCGTTAGTTCGATATCAAGAATTTTGTGAATAAATGAAAGTAATGCAAGAAATATAGCACAAAAATCAGCTCAATAATTACCTCAAGAAATACAGGGTGTTTCTAAAGCGCGCTTCCGGCTTTTATTTAGAAAAAACGTCTCCTAGGGACATCGAAGTAATAACTACTTCTAGGTAAGTGGCCATAGAGAATCCTTTGAGATGACTCAAGCTCTCCTAGAGGCGAAATAAAAAAAAGTAAAAATTAATTAAAAAACTGATAGAAGAAAAATTTTTGCCAATGTTATAAAAACTCACTGGAAAAAATTTCATGAAAATATCGTGAATATTCGAGGAGATACTAGGATGTGAAAATAGAGCACTTGCAATCATATGACTCGCACCTAGCAACAGGTGCGTCTCCACCAGCAGTTAACAGTTAGAAGAAAATAACTGGTCGTGACGTCATGTTCGAATTCTTCTATTGGAGTATTTACAGTCTCGTGACCCCGCACCTGGGAACCACCTTAGCAACAGGTGCCCCCCTTACATAGCAACAGGTGTGTGTCCACCAGCTAAAAGGATCGTGACGTCATGTGCAAATGCTCTATAGCACTTTTTCAGGCCTAAAAAAAGAAAAAGTTCGCAAATCGCGAATTTTTCAGTGTTATTAGGGGCCATTCATTAATTACGTAAGGATGATGTTGGCAATTTTTGACCCCCCCTACCCCCATGTAAGGGTAAGTAAGATTTTTCAAACCCCTCCCCCCTATTCTTACGTAAGATTCCATTTCGTTTTTCAGTTTTATTTTTTATCTTAACTTAATGCTACTCCAATAAAAAAGATACATCTGACACATACCTACCTTCAGTTTTTTTTTTAAAATTAAGCTTCGATAATACACCGAGATCATCAGCATTTTTAAGTTTTTCTGGGGTTATTCAATAATAATTTGATTAGAATAATTGGAATTTGTTTACATTAATTTGGAAAATCTTACGTAAGAAAAGGGTTTGACCCCCCACCCCCAAGTAAGGGTATGTAGAGATTTTTCCTACCCCCCTCCCCCTCGGGACCCTTACGTAATTAATAAATGACCCATTTTGTAGTTTTGTGTTTTAGTTAAATAAAAACAAAAAATTAATAAAAAAACCTATTCCACTCCTTCCCAGGCCTGTTCCACCGCGCCATCATGCAAAGCGGCTCTGCCCTGAGCCCGTGGGCCATCGCCAAAGACGCCATCTCGCACACCCTCCACGTGGCCCGCGTGCTCGACTGCCCCGCCCAGCACAACACTGCCCTGGTGGAGTGCATGCGCAAACGGGAGCTGCGGGACATCATGGGGGTGGAGATTGAGACCCCCGACTACCTGTCGGCGTTCGGGCCCACCGTGGACGGCATCGTGCTCCCCCAGGACCCCGTAGATATCGTGGAGAAGGACGTCGCGCTGTTCACACAGTACGACCTGCTGTTCGGCGCCACTCGGGTGGAGTCGTATTTCCAGTTCTCGGCCCTGGAGGAGAAGTTCGGCATTGATGGGGAGAGGAGGGACAGGATGCTCAGGACCATGGTGCGGAATCTGTTCACATATCATTTGCAGGAGGTGAGTGAGTGGGGCGAGCTATTTTCGATACATGTGGGGGTATAGTCTGTAATGTACGCCCCAGGTAGCATGTAACCTTTTACGGATAACCTTATCTTATCATTGTTATTGTGTTTTCCAAAGCAAGGTTTGCCGGAAAACCTTTCCACAATATCGGTTTGCGTGACAAGGTTGAAGAAAAAAGGTTGAAAAATCTTCTGATTTCCCGACACCTCAGTTCCTATAACTATGTTTTAAAGTTTTTCCGTAAGGTTACCGCTGAACTTATAGGGTGTCAACCAGAACAGGTTGTTTTTATATTGTCACAAGATTACAAGTTGGCAATGACAACCTTGCAAAAACCTTAAACGGGTTACGCCATAAGATTACATCAAGGTTTATAAAACCTTACATTGCTATCTTGGCTCTGAGCTACACAAACAAACATAAACTATTTGGCAATTTTAATTGTTTATTGTCAAGAATTGGTCGTGGCTACACATGATGAAATTACTGTAGCATCCATCCGAGCCATCCAACCAGTCGTAATTTTTTAACCAATGGTATGCATAAAAACATGCGTAATACCTCTACTTCTATACTGGTCTACATAGTCTAGGACTATTCTGAGCTCTTATAAAGTAGGCTGATTGTTTTTATGCACTTTCGAGCTTATTTAAAGTATTTGGTTGAATTCACTCATAATACATGATCTTATAAAGATTTTAAACGCAGTAAAACACAGGTGTAAGACCCAGTATATGTCATAAAATACTCCCAACTATATAATACCTTTCAAAACATCCCGAATGGATAGCATAACTATAGCAACGGCTATATACTGGTTAACATCCAATAAAATCTATCTAATTTTTATTTGTTCTCATGAAAGTACACTAGAACAAGGTTCAAATAAATTACCACTGAATATACTTCGTCTACCTTTTAACCCATTAGCGCCCATTGATCTATTTCTAGATCGCTAAACATAGCGTGGGAAACTCGCTTTTAAATTACCTTCTACCCACCTCACACATTCCAAACTGCCCAGGGGGCAAGATAAGGCATACACCTGTTTTACAACACGTGGTTTTTTTGTTTGGTTTGGTCATTGATCTACAGCGATAAGGAGAAAGTTGGCATCGCCATTTCGTTCCGCAGTTTTTCGACGTTTCTTTGCATAAACCCTGGAAACAGATAAGCGGTACCAGTAAGATAAACTTATTTTGGTGTTTTAATATCTCCATAGATGTGGCTATTAGGATATAAAGCGGTGTTATGTTAAAATAAATTTAAGTGGTAAAAATTCATGCCGAAATGCTGCTGATCTAAAATTAGATCACTGGGCGTTTGGGCATTTATTTTTCCTGCGTTGCTTACTATACGATTATTTAGTTTTTCCCAATTGAAACTAAAAAATGAGTCTGAGAATATTCAGTTATGTCCAGGATGAAGTCAAATATATATTTTCTGATGAAATTGAAAATTATATTGTTGGTAATTAAATTTTATAATTTCTTTTGGTCGATAAATGGAGGGTAGACAAACATGATTTATTGTTAGTAAAGCAAAGCATTGCAAATAGTGGCAAAAATTATCTGTGTTTATTCACATAAATTTATTAGTACAATACAAGTCAATTATCTAGTTTTGAAATAGTTCATGTTGGAAATTATACGCCAATAAAATTTTTTCGAGGAGCTGGAGAAAATATCAAATGGAAAATTATAATTATTTAAAATTCTCCATAATACAACTTTTGCAACTTTAAAATTGACGCTGTGGTAAAATAAATTATTGGAATATGCAGGTAAAAAGCTCAAAGACGCAGCCTTTTTAAATGTTGGCTGAGTAAGACCAAGTTTCGTTTTATTTCATGACCAATTTCATTTTATGGTAAAACAAATTCATAAAATTTACGCAACATTAAAACTAATGCATTTTAATTTACTTTGTGTTCAATTTTATGGCATATTTTTTTTCTATAACATACTCATCAATTTAAAGTTCTTGGTTTATTTTCCCATTTTTCCCACTAAATACTTCCAACATAAGCTATTTATGTAGTTTATCTTGGGTATATTATTTAATTTTATTATTATTTAATTATTTTTCCACATATTTATGAATAAATATGTGTTTCTTAAGGAGAAGTACTAAAGTTTCTACCTATTTTATATTTTTTAAGGATTTTTTGGAAGTTCTACTATTACTTAGCTCAGTGACAAAATATCCCAGAACGCCCAGTGATCTATTTTTAGATCAGCTATTTTTAAAGAAACTAATGATTGTTTTTACAAAATTTGTTTATAATATCCATATTGAAGTCAAAATACACCAGATTCATGATTTTTATAAAATTTGGCCGAAAAAAAATAAATTGGGCGTTAATGGGTTAAACTAAATCCCTTCAGCTAACACGAACAATTTTGCATTTATAGAAGAGCTTAGCTTCCTGTCATGAATTATTCAAAGCTTAAGTATCATTCATATATTTCCCATTGACGTATTGATAAAAAATTCATGCAAATGAGGTATAAGTTGGTGAAAAATCCCAGTTTATATCCCCTCCCCTTCCTTTAATACGAGAGATAGGAAACGAGCCCGAGTCTAAAATATGATTTATTCATAGTGAACTCCAATCTAAATGAATATCTATCCGAGATACGTCCAATTGTGGATTCAAATAGCTGCCCTAGTTCATCTCTATTGGCTTTGAGGGTACCTTTAAATTGACATGAGCTCTAGCAGACTCGTCAGACATAAGCCTAAGGGTGTCAACTATCAGAAAAGCGATTATTCTCAGCAGCCAATCACCAGCAAGTTTTAGTTAACTAAAACACTTTACGTTATAAATAATGTATAAGGTTTTAAAAACCTTTTGCATAACACTTTGAAGGATAATAAATTTTGAGGAGGGCTTCCGTCGGAATAATTGAAATTTTATTACTTCTGATTTTATAATTGACATTTAAACATTGTCTCACTCAACTCGATGCTAGTGAAGTCTGTTTATTTAAATGCAAAAGTGAATGTTTTTGTTGAATTAAAATTAAAAAAAATTAATATTGGGCACACTTCTAAAACCTAAAGGTGGCGAGTTTCCTTTAAAATTAGTTAATTATACAAACCTAATTGTGGTGATATTATTTCTTTATTAGACTCAAAAATCTGCACATTTATACCACTTTTGAAAGTGTTTTTTTATTTTATTTTCTAAACTCTTGATATTTAAACTATTTCAGCATTTCCAACGAGTTTGTAAGTTTGTAAAAACGAGCGTCAATTGTTATAAGAACCAACACTTTCAACCTATGCCGTTGTTTCAAATCCCCAAAATATATTAGCTGGACTATATACCGTTATAAATCCTCAGGAAGTTCAATACATACTAATAATTAACAATTTATAGGCAACACCTACAATACAAACTGTTTGGATGAATTTTATTTTAGTACTTTAAAGAAGGGGAAATTCTCTATACAAATTTTGGGATTAATATGTCAATATTTTTTTTAAAATATGAGTAATGAGTAGGTATGTTCCACTTGTGGAACGTTGGTACTCAGAACAACATTCATACCGCAAGGTCTTTGTTGCCTTGGTAGCGATTCCACCTTTATTTTTACACTTTAGTTAAGGCAGGGCGCTAAACTTCTGCTCGCCAACTGTTTATTATGGGCAGTATATTTTTTGTCCTTAAAATTCTTAGTTTCTTTTTGACTTGCCGAAGACTTAAGACTTGCCGAAACCATAGAAACAAAGAGAGGTAAAGTGTAGAGAGTGAGAAAACCGTGTGATTCCACTTGCAACCGTGTACGATTCTTATTGCAATGAGTACATTAACAATCCTCATCACTCCTGCAGATCTTCCTCACCATCGTCAACGAATACATGGACTGGTCCCGGCCCTTCCTGCACTCGACGGACATCTTCGATGGCACCATCGACGCTTTCGGCGACGCCCTGGTGGTGGCGCCACTGATCCGCGTCGGCGCCGCCCACAGCGGCAACCCTCGCGACCCCCACTCCCCCTACGCATCCCCCCACACCCAAAAAGGGGAGAAGAAGAGCTACTTCTACGTCTTCGGCTACCAGACGGAGTTCGGGGACTACGCGTCGAGACTCGGGGCGGTCAGCGGGGAGGACATGGCCTACGTGTTCGGGGCTCCGCTCGTGGCTTCGCTCGCGCATTTTGCGACGAACTACACCAAGGCGGAAGCGAGTTTGGCGGAAGTGGTGATGCGGCAGTGGACGAACTTCGCGAAGTTCGGGTGAGTGAGAGAATCGAGAGCCGTATTCTGAAAGACAAACACGTAGAAGAAACGAGAACGGTACGGAAACGGTGAAAATGCTCACAAAACGAGAGATTTCAAAGTCCCGAGCTCTCGTCTGCCATATTGTTTCGAGATTCGAATTTATTCGGATTGCTTTTAAAACTTTGTGTAGTCCGTTAAATAGTACCAAAAAATCTAGAACAGCTACTAATTACCAAAAAGAAGTCCTCAGACATTAATATACTATTACGAAAGTAATGGACACCTAGTGTTTGCATGAATTTGTATTATCAGTGTATAATTACTTGTAAGGGTGTGTAAACAGGAGGCTCCATGAACACACGAGAGAAAGAACGGGAAATTCAGAGTTCACTTTTGAAATCTCTCGTTTCGAGGACTTTTTCACCGTTTCCGTATCGTTCCCGTCTACGTTCTCCCGTCCCGTTTCTTCTACGTGTTTTAGTTTCTGAATATGGCCCCAGAGGTATGTTTTGGGGGATGTGTTAAATTATACACACATCGCTGAGGTTGACCCTAGGTTACGCTAAGGTAAAACACATATGAGGAGGACTTCATACTGTGTACGATAATTTCAGATAGATGTCTATCATATCATCATAACGCACGCTGTGTACTTGCAGGCCCTGATTTTCCATTAGGCATACTCTGCCCGGGCCTATGGGCCCCCTAATTTAAAAAGTGACTATTCAGTAGATTATGGTTCATTTTCATTTTCTATAATACCTTCTGAAGACAAATTCAAACACTTAGGCATAAATTAAAATAGAAACGATCATTTCAGTCATTTTTAACTATCATTAATTAGAGTAATAAGTATAGTAATGATGTAATTAGAGTAATGGTAGAATCATAGTATACAATATTACCTTATTATGAGTTATCATTTTATAGATTTAGAAATCTCTAAGATGGCATATTATCTCCTTATAATTCAATTTCTTATTCAAGTTCCCAAAAGTTCAAAATGGTTTAAATTTAAATTTATTTTCAGTGATCCCAACATATCTCCTCCTGAGGAAAACAGCCAGAGTGAGAATGCGGTGAAAGGCAGATTTGAAAAAATGACATGGCCACCATACGAACCAGTGCACCAAAAATTTTTAAGCATATGTAAGAATATAGCTTGACCTCATGTTACTCCCTTTTCCAATTATAAAATATTGTGCTTATTCACAAAAAGTTAGAACAATTTAAGTTCAAAAAATGATACATGTAATTATTATCTACCATGGGACCCTTATTCAAGGGTCACAACCCATAACATTTTAACTCAACACATTTTTTTAAAAGTTTACTAAACATTACTAAAGATTTGCCGTATAGTAAGACGTATTGGACAAAATCGTGTCCAATATTACGATAAAAATTATTCATGAAATAAATATAAAATTTAAAATAAATATTATTAATAAACAAATAATTATAAAAAAATATTAATAAACAGTAAATAACAAATTCAAAAATTAATTTATTAGCTTCTTTTATCTTGTCAGTAGAAGAAACATTGAAATATTACTTTTAAAACTGTACATGTCATTTTTTTATAAGTAACTAATACATTCCGATTTTCAGCCATGAAACCTCGAGTCCGAGACCACTACCACGCCCATCGACTCTCCTATTGGCTCAACCTGATACCCCGCCTCCACAGCTCGGGTGACGTCAACGTATCGGTCCAGCACCACAGACTTCAGGACCACGACAATCCATCCAGTTACGACGGAACGGTACGTCATCTGCCAGGAGGGGCCTTCCCTCCACCGACCCCCCTTCCCACCAGTGACATCGACACGGTGGTGGACGCCAACAGGACCGCCAAGAGTGACGTCAATGCGTCGGTGAAGCTGGATACCGGTGAAACGAACAAGAGAGAGGACGGCGGCAATGTCACTCTCCAGACTGCCAGCAAAGGAGGACACCAGAAAATCTACAGCACTGCACTCATAGTGACTATAGCCGTCGGGTGTACGTTGTTGGTGCTGAATGTGGTGATATTCGCTGGGATTTACTACCAGAAGGAGAAGGATAGTCTGGAGAAGAAGCTTCAGAAGAACTATTATCAGGTCAGTAGTGACAAACTGCCGGAATTTCCTTTCTGCGTGGATATTTTTAAGTGTGGTTCAAAATGGTGCGTGAACTTTTCGCCAATGTGTGTGGATATTAAGCCAAGAGATACAAGCCACAGAGAAATATCCTAACAGAGAGTCCACAAGGCTATTTTCAAATTTCCGTACAAGGTAGAGGGCAGCATGGGAAATTCAATGATTGAAAGAGAGGTAGGCAGTACATTTTGGTGGTCAAGTCTGTGATTGGCTGTGACGTGTCCATTCAATCTGTCCTTTAGGAGGACTATTGGATGATCAAGCTTTTTCTCCGCCTCACTAAGCCCCTAATATTCCATGCTTTTTCGATTTCCATTATCGCCTATGGCCGTGGGGCTCTCTGTTATAGTACTCAGTGATACAAGCGATCATGAGTGAAATGTATAAGGGTGGATTTATATGCAGCGTTCCAAGGGACCCGACGTCGAGACAGGTCCAAACTTCCCTATAAATTACCCATAAATGATGACGTAGCTAATACAAGCGATCATGAGTGAAATGTGTAAGGTTGAATTTACATGCAGCGATCCAAGCGACCTGATGTCGTGACAGGTCCAAACTTCCCTATAAATTACCCTTAAATGATGACGTAACTACTAGGTCATAGCGGTAAGAACCAATGACAGGACCATATTAAATGTATGAGGAAAGCGATAGGACCGTTTTCCCCATGACGTCCTGGTCGCATTGCTCGAATCGATGCATGTAAACCCGCTCTAAGTTTGCAGTAATAAACGCCGAAAAAAATATTTTAACAAACATAAACTGAGGAGTTTGCCATTCCATACCGTAATATTTGACACTGCTATGGAATTGACGTTAGGGAAAGTGAAAATTCTAATCAAGAACACACTTTGGTGAAGAAAAATCTGAGAAATTTGTCTATTCATTTTGTATACAGAAGTTATCTCGCAATTTTCACTTGTATCCCTTGGCAACTAAGGCACTGAATTAAAAATGTGTGTTTTACGGGGAACGTGATAAACCGGCAATCCTTCATACATAATTCCCGGACATTATTAAAGGTTATAAAATGTACCAGGCAAAATCATAAATTCAAAGGAACATATTTATCGTATTAAAGGAAGTTTCTATCAAGACTCATAACACATCCTACCCCTTATTCAAAACATATTCAAACAGTAAACTCTGCGTGCCATCTTAATCGTCATATTTTGACAGCCCATGGCTCACTAGATTTATACAGGCTAACCATTTATTGAGTTATGCGAGAATTTGACAAATTTTCGCCCTAGGATCACCCCGTACTGTACCTATAACGTACTATATGTATTGTAAAATAAATGTATAGTACTTTGCCAGAAGTTAGGTATTGCTATCAATCGCTTTAATGATTTCCTTATGGTATTTGTATCGTATCCAGTCAGCCGTCGCCAGCCACATAAGATGAGAATTTGTATCACTAGTTCATAAGAATATCACTCTACCTGTTTGTTTTCGAATATTATTATTATCATCGCCTCCTTTGAAAAACATTGGTTGCAAACAGAAATCGTGTTACTGGGACAGATGGGGTACTCGTGGAATAATGTATCTTGAGACTGTAAGATCCTTTAATTGTTCATTAAATAGTAGATCTAATGAACAATTTAAGAAACGTCAACGTCAGATTTAACGTCAGATTTAAGAAACGTCAGAATTTGCTCTCACTTATAAATTAGTAACATGTGTGAACAATATTTGGAATATGTATGTGTTCTTTAGATGCTGTAAAATAGTTAGAATCATGGAATAAGGATTGATACAGATACTTGTAGATTATATTATCAGAACTGGATTAAGTGAATCCTGTTTATTCTTATTATATGCTGTTTATACATTTTTAAAAATTTAGTTTTTCCTGATAGGAAGTGGCATTTTTTTTTCAAATCAATAAAACCTATAGGTTTTATTTATTTGAATATTTATGCCCAAACTTGAGCACCCTTCGGCACCAATGATACAAACTTTTAGAATTTTTGGAATATTGATCAGGACGGATTTATTTCGCCAGCTCTTTTCTATGTATACTGTTTTAAAATTATGTCTGCTTTTCAGCATCACTTCTTGAACATCCACGTGCCCCTTTTGAACCTTTCTCTGATACTCTACATTCTTTTGAGCATACATTTATAGACTCTTTAGCATGATTTTGAGCTTCTTTTTTTACCTCAGCGTATCCCTTCTCTTCAGAAAAATTTATAGTTCCAGGCTCTCTCTTTTATTTCTCGAGCCTCCCTTTCATCTCGAGCATCATCTCTTCACATCGTGTATTTTATTTTTCATTTGTTCAGAATTAATTTTATGCTCTCCTTACAGTGAATTCATATACAAGGTGATTCCTAATTATCATCAATATTTGGTGCGGAGGAAGGAATATTCAATGATCATACATTGATCATTGAAACTGTATGATGATTGAAAATTCCTTCCACGATCATCATTTTTTAAATACCATTACAACATTACACTAAGGGAATTCCCATTCTTGGGCTAAATTAATACTGCACATTTTAAAACTCGCCCAACGGTTTAGCAAGTGGTCCCATTTCTATCAAATTTATGGTGTTAGTAGTACGGGTACTGCTTTATTTCATGCAATATTTTTTTTTTCATTCTATTATGTTTTGATTCTTTAAACGGGCCTTAGCAAAACATCCTTTTGTAACGCTCTCGCACTACATTAGGTCCTAGCTCTTTAACTGTGTATCTGCACTCCCCCCCCCCATTCCTATTCGAAATATGCTTGTCTAGGTCCCCTCTGCCTCCCCACCAAATATTGATGATGAATTAAAAATCACCCTGTATATTTTTAAAAATAATCTATAAATTTCAAATATTTTATATGATAGCGTTCTTCTTTTTAGTGTTATACGCCCCAAGTTTGAAAATCTCTGCACTCTAACACACCTGTAGATTTAACAAAGAAATCCTGCCAACTATGCTACAAGAAAACCCCTGTAGCTTGAATTGGGAGAAATCCTGTTATATTGACACCGACTTTCTTAACCGACCTCTTAACCGATACAGATGTCTGTAGTAAACAGGCGCGGATCCAGCATGGCTCCAGGGGGGGCACTTTTCCAGATCATCCCCTTTACCTTATGAGAAAATGTTGGGGATTTTCTAAAAAGTATCACTCAAGATCCCCTTTTGGTACCACTGGGGGGTATAGGGGTCCTCCTCCAGAAAAAATTTTGAAATTTGACCTGTAAAATAAGGTTTTAAATAATTTTGATAACTTGTTTTGGGGTCCAAGGGACACTGCCCAGAGTGCCCCAACTGCCCGACTACGTAATCTGAACCAATACAACAGGATTTTCCGGTACAAACTACAAGAGTTATCTGGTAAAACGTAGCTGACAGTATTTCTTTGTTAAATCAACATATTTTTACAATACCGCAACTAAACGTGAAAGTTCCCTAAGCATTTTTACCGTCCCACAGGAGCGTCGCAGCGACGACGAAGAAGGCCAGCCGTCAAGCGAAAAGCCCTTCCTGGTCAAAGACCTCTCCTCCTCCATGATGCTCAACCAGTACAGTCCGGATTTCGACGGCACCCTGGACCTGGTGCAGCCCAGCAAAGGGAAGGGGCAGCAGTACCCGGGGGATGCGTCGCAACAGCAGCAGCAGTACCACTTGGGGGGCAGTCGGACCCCCGGCTCAGAGAAGGGCAGGGAGGCCCAGCCCCTGCTCACCCCTCCTTCGTCCAACCCCCACGGCGGAACGGCGGACTGCCTACAAGGGTGGCCCCACTCGCAAGAGATGTCCGTGTAAGTATACATGTTTAGAAAGGGCCGTGGATAGCCTAGTGGTTAAGGCATCGGCTTCGGGATCAGAGGGTCCCGGGTTCGATTCCCGACACCGCACCCACCGAGTATAGACGGAGTACGTGCTCCTTAAACGCATCATGGCGCAGTTTACCATGGGTTCAGGTCGTCTGGGGAGTATTTCCCTCCCCTTCAGAGACATTGCAAAATTTTGGAGGTGGCGATAGATGGTGGCTATCATCCTGCCATTCATGGGCCTCATTTTCTCAGGAGCCTCACCCCCTTTGCCTTAATCCTGTATACGCTTTGCGGATGGAGCTTAGATATTCCAAGTGGCATAAGAAACAATAACAATACATGTTTTAAAGTTTAAAGGGTGTTTCAAGATGTCCAACCAAAGTCTGCATTGCACATTGCTTGCGTAAGGTGCATAGAAAATGACCAAAGAACTGTTTTACCTCTAGAATTATTTTTTTTTTAGAAAATCATATAATTTATTTTATTTCGTTCTACGGCCTACGAAGGAATGCCTCAGTATGTGTGCAGTGGATATTTTTAACATCGTATTCTGGAATTAAATGTAAACAACTATGTTCCCCTATTCACTTTGCTTCTTTTACCTAATCTTAAGTCACGTATTTTCCTGTCGTAAGATATCTGATTCAGCTGAGTTTCGGGCAGACTTGTTGAAACATCCTGCATAAGGGTACGCGCATAGTGCCACCGATTTTCAGATTCTGAAAACCAGCGAAAATCGGAAACCAGAATTACCTAGCGTATTTAGTGGAGAGTGCTCATAGTGGCCGGCTTTCATTATTCCGACTTTCCGATCGTAAGAATCAGATTTTTGCCGGAATTAAATTTTAATTCCGGTTTTTCAGATTCTGCAGAATTCTCAGATAACGTGGTCATTGTTTATCGCATTTCCATGGAGATTATTTTAACAACAATGCCATTCCATGAAACTTTTTATTTAAAAATTAAACACTCAAATAAAATTATTTTAAACTATATTTACCAGTTTTAAAATTTAAATTTCGTTGAAATATATTTTTATATCATTAAATATGATTTTTAAATAGACATATATAGTTTTTCTTTTAATAATTTTTTATTTGCATTATGTTTTTTTTTCGTAACATTGGGATAAGCAGATCTCTTTTTGAGCAGAAATAAAGCTATTTCAGCAAAATGTAAACAAAACGCTTTCCGAAGAAGCAGGCGAAATCTGATGCACTATGCGCACTACACCGGCGCTGACTAATTCTGAGAGCAGATTTCCGATAATCGGAAATCTGAATCTGATTTCGGAATCTGAAAACCTGCCGCACTATGCGCGTACCCTAATGATTAAATCAAGTTCTATGATTTTTTAGAAATCAACAGAAGCGTAAGAATAAATTTACAATTCTAGCAATTCCTAATGCATTAACATTTAGAAAGTTTTGGCATACAGTATCCAAAATTTAATTAAATATAATTTTCCCATTCCAAACAGAAATGCGAAATTCCGGGGAGCCTTTGTACTGACTCGTATGTCATAACAAGGTGCCAACTCGACGCACATTGTAAGACTTAAAATATCAGTATAGTATAAGAGGTAGTTAGCTTGCACAGATTCTATTAACTCTGAATATTTTTATTTTTACAAGTTCGTTATTTTACTTTCTTCGGATAAACACTTTCTTTGTAAAATCAAATTATTTATTTTTTTTCCAAAAATGTATAGTATTGTAAAAAAGAGTTACGCAAAGTTCTGACTAGATACTTTTAGGGTACTCTAAAAAGTATCTAATCTGTGTTCATTATTTTATTTTAGGTATCTCCATAATAAATATTTGAATTTTAGATATACATTAGGAATTTAACTCTAAAATAACGTTGGTATTGAAGCATTCGATATTAAAATGTACCGCAGCTGCCATACGAAATATTAGATAATATTACTTACAAAGAAAAGTGCTTTGCATGTTCTTGTTTTGTCCTCATACCATACCTGTAATTTAGCGTCAAAATAAATCAATTAGAAAAAATAAATTTGGCCTGAAGTTTTTAAAATCTAAGTAAAATAATAAAAGTATTGTTAGATATTAAAATTTTTATTCATTCAAATGTTGTTAAAGTCTGAAAAAAAAGCTCTTACTCTAAAAAAATTTATAAGACGTAAGGGTACGCGCATAGTGCCGCCGATTTTCAGATTCTGAAAACCAGCGAAAATCGGAAACCAGAATTACCTAGCGTATTTAATGGAGAGTGCTCATAGTGGCCGACTTTCATATTTCCGACTTTCCGATCGTCAGAATCAGATTTTTGCCGGAATTAAATTTTAATTCTGGTTTTTCAGATTCTGCAGAATTCTGAGATAACGTGGTCATTGTTTATCGCATTTCCATGGAGATTATTTTAACAACAATGCCATTCCATGAAACTTTTTATTTAAAAATTAAACACTCGAATAAAATTATTTTAAACTATATTTACTAGTTTTAAAATTTAAATTTCGTTGGAATATGTTTTTAGATCATTAAATATGATTTTTAAATAGACATATATAGTTTTTCTTTTAATAATTTTTTATTTGCATTTTGTTTTTTTTATGTAACATTGGGGTAAGCAGATCTCTCTTTGAGCAGAAGTAAAGCTATTTCAGCAAAATGTAAACAAAACGCTTTCCGAAGAAGCAGGCGAAATCTGATGCACTATGCGGACTACACCGGCTCTGACAAATTCTGAGGGCGGATTTCCGATAGTCGGAAATCTGAATCTGATTTCGGAATCTGAAAACCTGCCGCACTATGCGCGTACCCTTAGGGTACGCGCATAGTGCCGCCGATTTTCAGATTCTGAAAACCAGCGAAAATCGGAAACCAGAATTATCTAGCGTATTTAGTGGAGAGTGCTCATAGTGGCCGACTTTCATAATTCCGACTTTCCGATCGTCAAAATCAGATTTTTGCCGGAATTAAATTTTAATTCCGGTTTTTCAGATTCTGCAGAATTCTCAGATAACGTGGTCATTGTTTATTGCATTTCCATGGTGATTATTTTAACAACAATGCCATTCCATGAAACTTTTTATTTAAAAATTAAACACTCAAATAAAATTATTTTAAACTATATTTAATAGTTTTAAAATTTAAATTTCGTTGAAATATATTTTTAGATCATTAAATATGATTTTTAAATAGACATATATAGTTTTTCTTTTAATAATTTTTTATTTGCATTACGTTTTTTTTTCGTAACATTGGGATAAGCAGATCTTTTTTTGAGCAGAAATAAAGCTATTTCAGCAAAATGTAAACAAAACGCTTTCCGAAGAAGCAGGCGAAATCTGATGCACTATGCGGACTACACCGGCGCTGACAAATTCTGAGCGCAGATTTCCGATAGTCGGAAATATGAATCTGATTTCGGAATCTGAAAACCTGCCGCACTATGCGCGTACCCTTACTCTTTAAAAATCTACTAAAAAGCATATTCTTGACATTGAAGCAATCAATATTAAATTATACCACATTATTAAATATTAAATGATAATCATACCATTATGCCATCTAAGAAAGAGTGCTTAAAATGATGTTGTTCTCTTCCTATACCTGTAATTATGTGTCAAAATATATAAGTAACGAAAAATAAATATGGGTAATTAGGTAAAAGTTTGTAAAAATCTAATTAAAGTAATTTTTTCAAGGGTTTAAAAGAGTTGTTTACGAATTAAACTTTTCTTATTTTTTAATGTTATAGTGGTCTGATAAGAAAGCTCTTACCCTGAACAAATTCGTGAAGTTCTACTCTTTAAAAATCCATAAAGGGCTTCCAAATACATTACGTGATTCTCGTTTTCTATTATGAAAAACAACAATGACAAATATCTGAAATTGAGGAAACGTTGTATTTCCACTCTCAAAAACATCTGAATGCAAACATCCTGCAACTGTTCAAAGTATTGATTCTTGGGAAATACTTGTATTTCAGGTTTGGAATAGACGGCCGCACTTAGGAAACTTTTTGAAAAGAATATTCATATAAAGCCCCTTTTATGCTACGCCAGATCCATGAACAAGAAACAGACCATTTGTCATGTACGGTGACATTGCTCTCCGTAAATGGGGAGAAAGGGAGTCAATCATCTGAAGAGAATGACTTGGACTACTTCTGGGTAAAACTTCGAGTCAAGACTTTTTGTATGATTATATATATATAAACTGCACATTTTTAACTGTGATGTTACATTGTCAACACAAATCGTGAACTATTTTTACAATAAACGTCTTTTCCTGAGTGGAAAGAAATGTATTGGATATTAAAGTATTTGCTTGAAAACGGATTTGTTATTGGATTTGTGTTTTGTTTTCATTTCTTTCTCTAACACAAAATAGCTTTGAACGTTATGGAATGTTCAATTTTCGAAATAGAAGTTTTATTAGCAATATATTTCAACTATACGTATATATGTTACGGGCAATGTGGTAAATCGGACATTATTAATAATGTCCGTGCAATGTGATAAATTCAATGGAATTATTTGCCCGCCTCCACTTAAGGCATTATTAATAATGCCCGATTATTAATAATCACTTTGCCCGTAACATATATACTGTGAATACCCCCCCCCAAAAAAAAAACAATTGTCGAATTTTAAAATAACATTGAATTTTAAGAAGTTCAAAGGAATAAAATTAAATTCCTGAATTATCTAAAAAAAAAATTTTGATTAATTCAGTTTGCTTGCACTGAAGTTTGTTTGAAGGTAAAATATCCAATTACCTATAGATTATTATTATTTAAAATTTGAAGGCATATATTAAAAGTACTACGATGTATAGGGTTTATTTCAAGGGATACAAGAGCAAGAACATCTTTAATTTCATTTAAAAAAAAAAAAGTTGCTTATGAGAAAAACATTGGTAAAATTTAACAGAACTTCAAATAAAAATATATCAAAATGGTTGGTTCATGGCAAAGTTACATGGGATTTCGTATGAGTAAATCTGAATTACCCAACATCCACAATCGAATTTAAGATTTCATTTAAAAAGGAAATCTAATTTCGGCAAAAGTGAAAACATTGAAGGATACGGAATGAAATACTTTTAAAAAATCTTCAGTTTTTACACACGCGAAAAATGTTTCATTTATCTTTTTAAAATTAAATTGTAATCACATTTAAGTGTCATACAAGTAAAAAATTAATGATAATCACAGTTAAATATATTTTTGCTAGTTCTTATATACCATCTCGATATTTTCAAAGGAGGATTCTAAATTTACAAAATCCTTCGCTATCCAAAACAGGAAATGTTTTTAATAACAAACCCTAGAGTAATAAGTTAAAATTTAATAATGACTCGTTGGCAAATGCCTGAATTTTCTATCTTGAGCATCGGGAAATAATTTCAAAGGTTGATAAATGGCAGTTTTCATATCCATTTGTCTTAATAACTCCATGATAAAGAACATTATCTACCCAGTGAGAGGAAAATTGCCTTTATTCTGAGTTAATAACTCCATTAATTTATTAAATACCGCAGCATGGAGGAAATATGGTGCTTGTTACTCAGAAGAGCACAATTAAGGACATTAATATTATATGGGAATAATCTAGTGTGAAAATGTCTGTAAGCACTGTTAAATTAAGTGCATTAAAGTGGATAATAACAACACCATTTTGTATTCTCAACGGTATAATTTAAAGGAGAATACTATTTAATTATAATATTATATAGCATATTTTTAATTTAATGATGCAATGAGAAGTATTGTTTTTGGAATAATATAATATTTATTATAAAAACGCCCGAGAAAAAATAGTTTTATAGATTTGCTTAGTTTTTCTGCACGCTTCAAAAAAAGTCTGGTTTTGATGCATTTTGATGGTTTTGATGTATTTTAAATAGTATATAAATTTATAATATACATTTACATCGTTTTTTACACACACCGTTTATTTGTACAGTAATAACAAGTAAGCTATAAGTATAATAACTTTACGTTCTTCCAAAACCTACAAGATACAAAGCAAAATTTAAAATAATATTTCGAGTGCAAACTCAGCTTGCCAAAATGAAACTGTATCATTACGCGAAGGGGGCAAACGTTCTAGTTTCCCGAATTGATTGTATGTTAACATAATCTAACATAACACGTTTTTTATGAGATGGGGCAAAAAAGCTATAGAACGATATATTTACAAAATTTCTTTTGAAAAACGATGAAAAAATAACAGAGTGAAATAAATGTTTTTTAGGGAACTATTTTCAATAAACGCTTACCTTTGTTTTAGCTTTAATGTTTAGCCCCTTTGAGCAGATTTTTATCCCTACGCGACGCCAAATCACACACACAGACGGACCGATTTTCTAATAACGATAATGTGAAAGTATAGGAAGTTAGTACTCCAAGTTTTATTCTAGCTCAATGGTAATGACGTGATAAATCATAAATTTATTCTTAAATTTCATGACGGATAAAAAAAATATTAATACGGTGAAGATTTAAATTATTCTTCAAACCATTTAAAATCTGTATATTTTTATTGGTAGAAAATGTTTTGGTATATCTATAACATATGTTTCGATAGTGAAACACAATCAAAAAATTATTTCCCAAGACGTTTAGTTCTTTAAGGATATCTCTTTTTGACTCTTCAGATAACATTTACATAAGCAACACTGAGATGCAGGGGAACCATTTTTGATTGGAGGCTTCTTTGATTAAAATTGAATTATGAAAATTAAAACGTACAGTGGAAGCTCTTATAGCGACCTGCTTTTATAAAAATACTCTCTTATAAAGACCCAAAAATTAGTCTCTATAAGAGCACTTTTGTGCTCTTATAAAGACTAATCTTCGAATCGATTCAGCTTATCGAATACTTTTCTGGATCGGTTTGTGTGCGTCACACCAGAATTAGCCAATAAACAAATATCAGAGTATGACAAACAGCACCAAGTAACGATCGCATCTTCTTCTCGCTTGCTTTCCCCCGGGGTAACCGGCTACAATCCCAAACGAAACCTTTCGCTACCTAATGTCCTTGTTGATTTTAGACTTTAAATTTATTAGCGTATTCATTTATCTTTCTTTATTTCCAATTTTTTGACTTATATTTAACACTAGAACGACGGGATGGGCTTTTTTGGCCCATCGCGCTGTTTGCGGCTTAATCATTTCAACTGTAATCAACCGAATGGCTTGAAATTTTCTGACTTTTCCTTATTTGGTTCAATTAAAGTGCATACCAAACCGTTTTCATTTTAGTCTCATAGGAGCAAAGATAGCGAACCGTATACCTAGAAAGACGGAGCGGGCTTTTTTGGACCGTACCACCTCTACTGTGTTTTCCTTAATTCGTTCGCTCGTATTTCCATGAAATTTTCCTATAGAAAGGGGAGGGGATCTTCTTTGTTTGTTATCTCTTACAAGTGTTATAATTCGATTCGGTATAGAACGCCCCTTTCTCAGTTGGGGTTGTGGTCGAGGGGAGGACGTTTCAAAGGATGAATTTATGGTGCCCACCATAAAGATAAAGGTTCTCACCATTGAATTTCGGTCAACAAGGTGACCAATAAGGTTTGTTTCTCACAAAAGAAATACATTTTACAACATGAACTGTACCAGCTGTTTTCTTTGAATGGGGAAACTACTAACCTTCATTCCCTGTTGAGGTATTGAAAATGATGCGTTTTGAAGTGTACCCAGCCATACTGGGGAAAAGAAAGGAACTTAACAACTAAAAGCTATTTTACAATATAAAAACTGAGTGAAAAACTAAAATCCCAAGCAAAACTAGCCTGGTTGGAACACTTAGAAGAAACCGTAGAGAGGTTCCGCCAACTGCAAAATTAGGAAAACAAAATCTTTATTCAACAATTGTTTATTTAAAAAAAATAAAGACATAACCTTAACTGCACAACACCGTATTATAGACAACTAGAAGGAAAAGAAAAAGCCGGATACCATAGCTTACTACAACGAAACTAAGTATGGAATTGACATCATTGTGGATCAAGTGATACGACTGTATAGCACCAAATCAGGCTCTAGCTGTTAGAAGGTTGGCCTATGCATGTTTTCTATAACATATTAGATATCTCTGCTGTAAATGCATGGATCTTATACATAGTAGTTCAGTAGCCGGAAAAAAGAAATTAAGTCGTAGAAATTTCATCTTGAGATTATGTGAAGAGCTCCGTGCCCCTTATGTGTCTGCCAAAGAAACAACCATTTCTACCATAAAAAGGGGGAAAAAGCATAAAAAGAGAAGACAGCAGTGAGAAAATAGGTTATTTGTAGAATTATAGTATCCTCTAAAGGAAACCATACATTAAAGACATGTTTCGACAGTAAAAAATTGGTTTGTGGAAAATGCGCATTTAGAGAAATGCTCTGTATCCATTGCTCCAATTGTGCAAAATACGAATAAACAGGTCAGTTTTAAAAACTTTGTTTTATTTATTGAATGGGTTTTATTAATTATTCCTACCAGTGTCATTTATCTAGAGTAGCAACTCATTTATCAGATCTATGGATAAAAATATAGCCAAAGCACTTTTCATGCCCATAATTACAATTTATTTTAATAATTAAAAATTATAAAATCCTATAGAAATCTGAAGATTGAGTCCCTATCTTATACTATAACAGTTATTTATATGATATTATTACATTTTAGATGTATAATTAACTCCGTATGCAAAAAATCAGAGATGGGCCAAAAAGGCCCACTCAGTCTTTCTAGGTATACAGCATAGTGCCGTCTTTCTAGTGTTAAGGCATAAATTTATCAAATTGCATGCAGATGTAGGTGAAATTGATGTAATAAATTTTGTTAAGCATCAGACCTTTCTAAGGAAGCTAAGCTATGCAATAAATTAATATCAAAATCAAAATTTAAAAAGCAAATATTTATACTCTGTAAAATATTGATCTTAAACTTTATATAAATTAAAATAAAAGCAAAAAATAAGGTAATATAACATGGAATTGGAAGTATCAAGACTTCATAAAATAAGAAATAATTGTTTAAAGTGAGGAAAGATCAATTGGATGATTCGAACTGTGTTCTAAATCCCAATGATATCGTTTTCAGGTTGAGATATCCTCCAGACTTTATAAATTAGTCTACTAAAAATACATCATTGAGGGAATCGAGTCCACCTTCCCGAAAAGTATCAATATTGATAGTTTAGCTTAACGAGTTTATTGCTTTTAAACGAGTGATATTCTACACTCGAGTGTATCACTAGAAGTTTGCTCTTATAGCGACAAAAAACTCGGTACGGATTAATTACGCTATAAGAGTTTCCACTGTATAAGATAGATCATTCAAATTTTTAAACTCGGTAGTTCATATCGAGTGCAACGGCCAATAAGGGGGCGAGAAACAATATATTAAATAAAACGACACCACCAAAAGTCCCCAACACCCCAAAATACCCCTAACAACGAAATACGTAACATTTCCACTTCAAAAAAGTAAAGACTGCAAAACTATTTCAAACGTTACAACCAATATCCATACGGCAAGCTCATCACCAAGCATCTCCACGGGAGACGCCTAGACTCGAGCCGTCTGACGCAAGACCGTCCACTGTGAATGATTAATAGAGGGATTTCAGTAGGGAGAATGCGAACAGAGGGATTAAAACCTCTCCCTACCAACCGACGGGTCGAATCATTGTCCTCTCGCAAAGCTGATTATATTAATCTCTGGAGATTTGAGGATGTTCCCCGTTCGAGACGTTCGCCGGTATAACGAGCCGGACGTAATGGGCGGACCGCATACCTGGCCGGACTGATGGTGAAAGTAGGGTTTAATTGTTTGGGCGATTGGGCATGGCGGTAAATTGTGGGTGAAGGTTCGGGTTTGGAGAATGGGGTGAAAGGGGTAGTAAGATGAGTGTTTCGATTGTGCTTGTGATATTGTGTATAGAGTGGAAGTTCTTACAGAAAACGAAATTACTGTGTTTCTACGTAATAAAATCTTGTGTAGTAATGATGGTAAAGGTGGACACAAATTAGAGCCGAGTACCGAAAGCGAACAGCCGCGAACATGCTCTGTGCACGCGCAGCTCGTAGCGCCTACGAGCGGCGCGTGCGCAGAGCCGTCTAATTTGTGGCGTGGCTCTAATTTGTGTCCACCTTAATGTGATGATAGTAAAATGATGTGGGGTTTGTAGCATAACTTAGTTACTGAGTAAATACATTCTAGATAGCAATTTTAGGAACCCTTTTTGTAATCTTACAGGGTTATCCATTTAAGGTTTTTGTAAGGTTGTCATTAGCAACCAGGAACCTTATGACAAGGTTAAAATAACATGTGCAAGTTAACGCCCGTAAGGTTAATGGTAACCTTAGGGAAATCTTAAAACAAGGTTATAAATGGAAGTGGCGGGTTTTGAGAAGTTTTTCCTCTCATATTTTTCTTCAACCTTTTCATGCAAACCCTAATATAGTATTCCGGAAAGGTGTTTTGGCAAACCGTGTTTGGTTAAACCCAATGATATTGCAAAGAGAAGGTTAATCGTAAGGTTATAAGCTGTCTGGGATTAGTTACTTTACAAGAGTAAACCAAGATTGAAAAATCTCATAATAAAGTTTCACTTGTTTAAAAAGGAATAATCGTGATTGGTTGGATCTTTGTGGTTCGCTGATTTTCGAGAGTAAAAGTGAGCGAAAAGATGGCTCGATCTTTAATTTTTATTTGTTTAATGACTAATTCATGCATGGAACTTCCGCGTGAAGGAATTTATTTCTTTTTGATTATACGCAAAGAAACTAATAAACGCCTTTGCAAATGATGGTAAATTGTGTGGAAGCTTAATTTATTATTTAAACCATATAAATAACCATAAGTTCAAGAGAACCATTCTTAAAAAGAATCTCTAACAAAAAGTTTCATAAATTAAAGTATAAAGGCAAGAGTTATGCGTTTTCATGTGTGTTATGTAAATTTACTCCTCCAAACTTTATAGATTAAGTAGAAAAATATTCAATTGGAAAGATAAGTTATGAAACACAAATCACGATAAAGTACGTAAAACCGAAAAAAAATCCCACTGAAATCAAATCCAAACGCTTCACTTTCAAATTAGTCAAATCGGTAAAAGAAACAAAAAAAATTCCCTCTCAAAAGAAGAATCGCTCACAACTAATTGGATGACTAGACAATTTATCTCGGAAATTCCTCCGATATCTAACCCCGTTATCGTCAAGTCTAGTTTTACACTATAGAGGGAAAATGAAATACAGCTCCCATTTGAAAGAACAGGAAGAAAGATCTCTGGCTCATTCGTTATGGAAGGAAATTTCATAAACTCAACAACCTACCTCTGGGAGCAACTATCCAGCCCGATCTCATTAAATCTGGTGTCAGGACGAAAGTAAAGGGAGCCTTTTACCGATGGGGTTTCTCACAATCAATTTTCGAATAGTTTTTGGAGTTTTCATAATTCGAAATTCTTGTCGAGTTTGCTGTATAATATTTTTTCTCCGTGAAATCTCTCTGTGACATCTAAGCTGATGGTTTTCTGAGATTCATCGCGACCATAGTTTTTGGTTAGTTGTTTGAAAAATTTAATATTTTGTTCGACAGATTTGTGTTAGTTGTATTTCGACAGCCCTTGTGGGATAGTTGTTTTGATTTTGGGTAAGATCTTTGGTAAAGGTGATGGTTTAAATTTGATATTGGTTATAGTTTATGACGCAAAATGACTCAACGATTTTTAAAATATATTAGTAAGATGCGATTTCAATATTTTTAATTTTTTTTTTATTTTCACTAATTTTTCATGAAAAGTTTAAAAATCGCGTTTGCTAATTACAGAACCGGTATCACTTGACTAATTATTTTCCTTTAAATTGGTTGGTTGAATTTGAATTTTTAGCCTACAATTGACACGGATATATTTTACACAAACTAAAAATATTATGCCTTTTAAATTAATTGTATGAAACTTCAACTTAAAGAAGATGATATTGAACATTTTTAAACATGAATAATAAGCACAATAAATATTTTTTATTTGAACCTTTCCAGCAAAAAATCAAGTCTTTTAATGTAAAATATTTTACTCTGCAGTTATTCATGAACATTGATTTACATGGAAAATTATTACTACTTTTTACTTCCAACATAATAAGAAAACTTGTTATTGTATAATAAACTCTTAGTAAATTGAAATACACCATTTGATTAGGCGGAAACTTTTCCTATTATAATAGTAATATGCTTTTGTTAGAATACTATTATTTAAAAAAAAAAGAAACAACTGTAAATTACCCCTAGAAAACGTTAAGCATTTCGCGAGAGGGATTAAAAACATTCCCCTTCGTTGTCGAGACAATAAAACCTAATATTAATAAACGTAATGTTTTATATTCTATGAATAACATTAAACCCTGTCCTAAATTAACACAGAAAAAGTAGAAAATATCGAATTTCTCTAATATTTGGATAAAAAACCAACACACCTTACTTAACAAAACGTCAAAAACACCGTGAAATACCCCATAAATGTTTCTCCAACCATCCAAAGGAAGGAGAAAAAACCTGAAAGACCCAACCTGCTCCATATACTATCTCAGCAGAACAACGCGTTAGGGCAAAGAAAAGGGTTTAAAAATGCAAATATTTCCTTTATCCCCCGGATCGCTCTCAAGACGAGACAATAGTTCCTTCAGAACAACAGAAAGGAATCCATTGTCAAGAGAAAGAGTTGGAAGAATTGAAGATCAGTTTGTTTTCGTCTCTCTTAAAAAGCGGATAAACTGAGTAACTGCCTCTTATTTCTCTCGGATTGTGTTGAGTTTTTCCAAAGGAAAGTGAAATGCTTCTGATGTAGTACTTTGCTAGAGTGCTTGTGTGTTCAATTTATTCGGTTCTTCTTCTTTGGGGTTCGGACTACCGGAAATAATTGAGCTCCTCAGAATGGAACTGGTCTAAGTCAGCATTAAATTTTGAAAAACAAAAACTAGGTATTTTTAAAGCGAATTTAAAAGTGTAAGTATTTAAGTTTTAATTATTTAAGGTTAAGGTTTTATTTATAGGTTTAAAATTATTGTGAATGATGTGAATAAGATTAACCATTGAATTCAATGTAAGAATCACTACTCAAATCTTTTCAAAATTATATTATAAAATGTTTAATTAAATTTTTGTCGAAAAGCGAGGGGTAGTTTAAAATTGATATAACTCAAAATATTATCAGTCAATTTTCACCAAATTAAACTGCCACACATTTAACTTTTGTTATTCGGAATTTTAAGAAACATTAATATCAATAAACAAATATGTAAAAAAATCTTGAAATTTTCATGCGACTTTTTCTTACAAACTCCTATTAAAAAGTAAAGAAAATTTTCAAATTTCCTGAATGGAAAGTAAAGTATAATGTTTAAAAAGTATCTGTTTCAAATTTCAACTTTTTATCTTAAACGGTTCGTGAATTAGTATATTAATTAAAAGATGAGAAACAGTGAAGATATCGCATCATAAAGAAAAACACATTTGAATGTACAACCATTCCCCTGGAATTCGCAGAGATGAGTAGATTTTAAGTCAATTTTGGAACATCAGAGTGTAAAAATTGGATTTTTAGAATACCATTTATTACATCTCCCAAAATATTAGAAATAATGTTTTCAAAATCCTTTTAGTTCAAAGTAATGCCCTTAAATACCATTTCTATTCTTTATTCTTTCAATTAAATTATATTAAATGTATTAGGTTGAATATATATATCGTATAGCTTTGGATAATCCAAAGCTGAAAAAACCGAAAGTGTACGAATTATCCACAGCTTTGAATTAAACAAAAGAGAGTAAACAAAATCATATCAGAATTAAGAGACTTAAAGAAACTTTCTAGTCATTTATAGTAAAAAAAATATCTTTTGTATGGAATGGAATAATATCAGCGAAACTAGTCTTCCATTACAGGCTTTAAGAAAGCATTTTCCAACATTTTCAGCAACAGAGGTAATAAGATAAAATTCAAAACTGGAAACGACACAATATAAGCTAACGTAAAAGCTACCTTTTATTGGCATGCAACAAATAACTTCTCTTCAAAATTAAAATCCACCAAACGCGTCTGCGCCTTCAGTCGAACATTCGATAATAGAAATAGAATAAAAAAAAAGATCCCAAAGAGCAGAGAGCGAATCACTCTTTTGTTTATGACGCAGCAGGAAATCAAAAGAAAACGATCAAAATCGTAGAGGTGTTATATATAGGAAGTGCGTCGTTATGGTAACCCTGTATGACGCAAAAGTCATAAGTTTCACAAATGAAACTTTAAAATAAAGTTCAGGTGAATTTCGGAAACGAAAATTAGAAGGCCAATTTTACATGTAGTGGAAGTGTCGAGTCATTGAAAGAAAAAATATTTATCCAAGATGGTTTTTTACTATTTGTGATTATTTAAATCAGTAATTCCCAACTCGAAGAAGCTAGCGGGCCACTTACAATTAGCTTAAAACCATTTACAAATAATTTTTCTTAATAAAGCAGTTTTACGAAAATTTAAGATGCTTTAAAGACAAAGTCAATTTATATGGGAGGAGCAAAAGAGAAAAAATCTCACACCCAAATACAAATGAAATGCAAAGTTATTTCAAACTCTGAAAACTTTAGCTTATTTTAATTTAGCACATTGCTTTCAGATCTTTTAACTTGTAAACAAAAGGTTCTTTATCAGTATCATCCCTTTATTTTACAAATATCCTCTCTGCTGCATACATTTACTTTCAAACCCCTGTCTGCTCTTTAGCACATACCTTTGTTCTCGAGCCTGTCCACTCTGACATTATTTTACTTTTCATTGGTTATACCTTCAACGATTAATTTTGAACACCTTGTGTTTTAAGACATATGACTCTGTCATTCTGAGTAGTTCGTATACTCAGCCGTCTGAGTAGATGGCCACGGTCACTACAGTACGAAGCAGATGTTCGATATGCGCACTATAAATATTGTCTCTACGATCAAAACAAAAATAAAACGATCACGTTCCCAGCCCATCAAAACGCGAACGCCCCTGCCAACTCTCATTGTTTCTCGGGGGTGGCGAAAGGCGGCTGCACCCCCCGGGACCCAATGAAATCAAAAATATTCGATAAGAGGTAATAAAATGCGATGCCGCCTCTTTTCTCTTTCCAACAGTTCTCGGAAGGATGAAAAACGGGTTTAAACTTTTCCTCTCTCTCTCTTCGAAATTTCCTCTCGATTTTCATCTTTTTCGGGGAAGGGGGGGGGGGGGGTTCCGTTGGGACCGCCGAGCATTCTATGTGTGTGTGTGTGTGTGTTTGAGTTTCATTCATTTCGGAACTTTATTAAAAAGATGAAAAATCGACGGATTTTTCGCAGTCGTTTATTTTGCAGAGGAGTGACTGTGTGTGGGGGAATGGTTGGGATATTATTGATAAAGTAAGTGGGTGTGGAGTGAAATAATAGGTCGTTTATATGAGGGGAATGCCATAGGAATTTCAAACGTATATAGTTCAAATTAGCGTTTAATTTGTTGCATTATGGTTTAAATCAAAAGTACTATTTCATAAATTTAAATTCTTAAAATTTGTATAGCTCCCCCCAGGTGGGGAGCCCTACGTTTAAAAACACTGATTTGTTTCCAAATTTTATTTGATTAAAAGACAAATTTTGCATTATAATCACATTAAAGTGACACACATTTGTATTTTACTTTGATTGTTCTTTGCGTTCGACACCAAGTAGTGTATTATTTTCTTATTGCTCTTTTTAGTGGTCATTTTTCCAAAACTTGTGATAAAAATACAAAAGGAGAGGTTTTATTGACTGCCCCCTTTTTGGAGATTTGGTTAGATTTTTCTGGGTCCCCACTCCCTTTTAACCTCAAGTAATTCATGGTACTCCCGAAATGATAGTCCATTTTGTCTTTTTAATCCTTGGGATATTAGAATCAATGCAAGAATTAAAAAGAATGCTACACTAATTGCTCATTGTATAAGAGAGTCCAAATATCTTCCAATCACAATTATATTCAAAAAGGGATGTTCTTTGATGCGACATACACACTAGCGATCTCCCTAACCAATTTCCTTAACACTCACATCGATCTAATAATGAAACCATGAACTCAAACTCCATCCACTAGAACCTTATCAGGCCTTTCCAAATAAACGTTTTATTCGCCAATTCCCTTTAAACAGCACGCGCGTCAAGGCAATACCGGCTTTAATCAGATAAAAGGCCAGAGCAAATAACCCTAAATCTTAGGCCAGTGCAGGCTATTGCTCTCCAGAGCCGATCAGACGTCAATTCCATACGCACCCACCCTCAGGATATAGCGGGCGGCCATGTTTATGGGGTAATGGACTCGCCCTGATTTAAAGGGCAATTGAAAATTTAGAAACGGCGCTGCTGCCTTCAATGGCATTAGCTCATCCATTTTTCACATTAAACAGGGGGAGGGATGAGATTACAGAGGTGTAAACTGGTTGATAAATATTGAGGTGGGCCTCCCAGCTCGTTTGGGTGCGATTAAAACTTGATTTGGCGGGTTTACGGTCGCTTGTTTCAGATTCGGAGTCGTGTTTCGAGGGATTTGGAATATTTTATTTTATTGCCTGGATGTGCTTGTTTGCTTAATGGGAGTGCTGCATTAAGCAAATTTAGACGTTGGGAATGGGGTTTGAATTAGGCTCGCGGAATACGGCGGGTGAATTCGACATCGGGTTGATTTTTTCTTTCTGCTCCAAACGGTGATGTGAAGATTTTAAAAGGACACCGAGAAGTGTTCTAATCTTCTGTATTTTCCCAGAAAATTTCGATGCTTTATAAAAAACTTTTGTAAAATATTTCTTAATGGGGTTTATTAAAAAACAATAACATAAAAATACATTATTAAAGATGTGATTTTTAAACATTTTCGGGGATCAAACCCCGTGAGATAAAAAGCCCAATATTCTTTAACTACTTAGTAATTTCATTTTAAGCTATTAGTCTCCTTGAAAATAAAACAAAGGGTTTAATGTAAATTCCATGTCCCTAGGAGACGTTGGTTCCAAATAAAAGCCGGGAAAGGGACTTTTAAAACACCCCCTGTATATGTTTTCTTTGACATGTTCTGATGTACTTTTATAAAAGTAATTATTACTGCTTTATTTTAATTCAATTTATACCTACTACCTGTTGTAAAAGCCTCCAGTTAAGAATTTAATTACTTTTTATCACTACTCCTTAATATTTTTCTCATAGCCATTTCATGCATTATATTTTTTCCTATTGTTAAACATGTTTCCCAATTCCAAGAAAATGAATCAAATTATTTTATAATTGTAACTTCACTGACGACACATCCAACTGTTTCGAATTCTTTCGAAAGAGAAATTTTCACACTTCAGCAGCACGCCAAAAGACAAACGAAGAACAAATTATATATACTCCACTCCTCCGTTCCTCCCTCATATAGCAACGAAATCGTCAGAAACAGAAATAATTACATTCTGCATTTTAATCTATTCCGTCCACAACTGTGAAAGGAGCGCACTCACGGCTGCAAGTGAGAAATTAATGGAGAAGTTTTAACTGCGAAATTCCCTCCCCCCCAAAAATCCTCTAATTATACCGCTTCAGTTTTTCTTCTTCAGCAGGGTTTTTTCTTCTCTTCATTTCGAAATTACATTGTGTCTCGGTTGAGACAAATGAAGACCGAATCTGCTGTCTTATCAGGCTCTCGCTTTTCAGCGCAATAAATGAGCAGTTAAGAAGGACAGTGGACTAAGTATCAAAATAAAATAAATTTTAGATTAAGGGATGAAATTGTGCATCTTTTATATTTTTTTTATTTAATGAAGTCTCTATCGCTAACTTTACCGACGGTTAGTGAGTCAATCCTCTGATAGGTGGAAAACTAGTTTTCCTCCTTTAACTGCTATACTCGATAGCAACGTTTCTTGAACCAAGTACGTCACAAATGCGGAAGGAAAAATCGGTAAACACGAAGCCTGTTGGTGATAGGAGGAGTTTCGGTACGCAAATCGTGATTGAAAAGCACTATATATGGATAAGTTTAACAAAATAATCATATTTTTATATTGACGTTCTTCATTTCACTCAAAATTCAGACACCGCGATGGGAACTTATTCACGTTTATTAGTGACGTCATAGACTCAACTTAAGTTGCTGTCTAGTATAATCAGAAGTTTTGTTGTCGGTTACTGCCGGTCAAGTACATATTTACAAAACCTTCACAGGTCACGTGGGTTGGCGCATGCCTCACAAAGAAAGAACATGTTATAATAAGCTTTAAAGTTACTGAATCCCATCTGGAGCACTGGTAGGATGCTTGCGTAAGATGCGGCAGTTCGTGGGCTCTACCCCCAGTTATTATTTTGTTAAAATTTCCGGAAGTCCACACGCATGCGCATTGGATCAAAGTAGTAAAATCTTGTAGGTATTGTGAACTTGCCTGCCAAATTAGTGATGAATACGACCATATATAGTTTTCTGGAGATCTTTCAAGTAAGGAATCTTTCTGTGAAGAGTTTGGGGGGGGGACTTGTTGAAATTTTAACAAAATAATAACTAAATTTTAATAAATAATCTGCTTAACAGAATTTCCCAGCACAATTACACCAGAAATCCTAGCATAGCTGACAGGATTTCTTTGCTAAATCAACAGGATATTTTAGAGTGGATAAAGAAAACACTGGAACTTTTAAAAAAACCTTTAACTTCTCAAAACTACACTCATTAGACTTAGACCATTATTATTTCAACAGCTCCAATGCATTTATCAGAGGGGAAAAAAGACGCTATTATTATAATAATAAAGGAATAAAAAGAGCGAAAACCCTTAAATCATAAACATATTTGATTA